>OZ025300.1:176197839-181197839 GCA_964019185.1 Maratus speculifer
GAGAAAATTAGCTTTTCGCTTGCACCACATTTTGTCAAAAGAAACGACTTAAAGATCAATTCTGAAATATCAGATAGTAAAATGATAATTTACAACTTTAAAGACTTTTTTTGTCATGAGGTTTTTGGATTAATGCAGTTCATCAAATCTGAGTTCAAGGAGGTCATAGATACAAATGAGGAGGTGGAACCTGAAGATGCCCTGTCAATATGGAAGGGAAAAAGTACCAACGAAAGAACTGAACTCTACCATAACTACTTGCTGTTAACCAGTCTTTAATGGTAAATGCTTCGAGACTAAAGATGGTAAGTATGATAGTTTGTTTGCATTTGAAAAAGAGCTCAATATTCAAGGGTGATTGCAACTCAGAGTGAAAAACCCTGAAAATTAATTGATACAAAGTAAAAAACACTGAAAATTGTCGAATGCAAAATATACCAATTTCAAAGGTCACATTCACTCAGAAAGATTTGGAACAGAAAAAAGTTTTTGAAAAAAAAAAACAAAAGATAAAAAAAAAAAAAATGTAGCAACAAAATCAACATTAAAATATACCAATATTAAAAAGGGTAAATTTCAGAAAAGCTCAAATTTTAATTAAAATTCTATAAGCAATATAGCAATAAAACATTTCATCATAGTTTTAAAGTTGTTTTAAATACAGGTAGTTGATTAAACGAAAACCAGTGCATCAAAACATAATAATATTTAAAACAAATAAATTTCAAGACAGCAGTTTGCACTAATAATATGAAAACAATATTTTAAATTCAAAATTAAATTAAGAAAAAATCCATAAAATTCACATGATTAATAATAGTATTTATTTCTAGAGTAGAATGCTTTTAATATTTTGCAAGAAATTTCAGATGATTTAAAAAAAAAAGGGGGAGGGGGCTGTTAACATGGCACGAAAATGAAAGCACCAGACATCAAATGATACTTCTACTAAAATTAACTTCATACATAGAATCCCCAAAGCAGAATATGCTTAAAAGTGTGGCATGCATTGCAGAACAACTAGCTTTTCTGCAGAACATTTCAAGTAATCCGTTAAGAAATTCACCATACAACCGAAATAAAAATCCAGAAATTCAAAAAAAAAAAAAAAACATCAATGATATACTTGAACATATATCGCGAATTTCGGGAAATGATCACTCAAAAAATCAATTTCATTAATCATGCAAAGAAAAATTGCCGATTTCGTCAGAGGATTGCGATAAAAAAGGATGGAAATTTTGTCAAAAAATCACAAAAATCCTGAAATTTTTGTCAAAAAAGCACAAAAAAAAAAAAAAAAAAAAAAATGCAAAATTTGTCCAAAAATTCCTGAAAAATGCAAATTTCCTCAAAGGATCATGTAAAAATGGCAAATTTTGTTAAGGGATTGCAATAAAATGCAAATTTCACTAAAATATCACAAAAAAATAAAAAATTTTGACAAAAGATCACAAAAAAAACTTTCAATTTTGTCAAAAGATCGTAAAATCCCCACAAATTTCATCCAAAAATCACACCTCCCCTCCCCCCCCCACAAATAGCGTCCAATAATCATGAAAAAAAAAAAAAAAAAAAAAAAAAACCCACAAAAGATGTAAATTTTGTCAAAATATTGCATAAAAACTGCAAATTTTGTCAAAGGGATGAAAAAAAAAAAGAAGCATAATTAGTTTTGAGAATAGATCCCCCTCCCCCATCTGTTGTAATCTTTCAGAAAATTTGCTGTTAGTTTCAGAATTCTTTTTTTTTAACTTAGAATCACTTGGAAAAGTCATCACTCAATAGCCGGGAAAAAAATCTCAAAATTCTTTAATAGTTCATTTAAAAAAGTTTGCAAAAATCATCAACTGGTCGTGAGAAAAACTCGTGTAATTCCTGCAGAACACTTTTGATCAGTTAAATTTCATTGCAGAATATTAAAGTATGCCCTAAAGTTCTGCTTTAGGGCATAGAATATAGACATTCGTTTGCAGAAAAATTTACTTGTATGAATGTAATTTCTATTCCTTATTATATCAAAAATTATAATAAGAAAAAGAAATCAAATCTAACACAGCAAAATCCAATCTTTTTAGTAAATACGATATTGTTACAGAAATTTTATACATATATGCGGTATAACATTTCAAGACCAAACTAAAAAGAAAAAAAAACTTTCAAAATTATGATGAATAAAAATTAATAAATAAACTTACTAATAACCAAAATAGCCAGAAATAATTGGATATTAATGAAAGCCCTTGAACTGCAGCAGTCAATATAATCAAGTCTTTTAAATGTCTAAATAAAAGAAAAATTAATAAAAATTAAATTACAATTAAGCAGAATATCAATAAAAATGAAGAATATTAATAAAGATTATAATAATCTTTAAGGGGGTTACTTCAGTAACATGAAAAGACTTCCTTGCTATTGCTAATTGTATGGAAATTTTCTTTCAAAATATTTCGTTTGCATTTTATAATATTTTTAAAGATATTTTTGTATTAGATAGCTGAGATTGATCTCTACATCTGCCATTTATTCCTTTTTCCATTTTGTTTGAAGATTTTTTTTCAAGAGTATTCTTTTACTAAAAACCGGTTCTGAAAAAGAAAGTGTCCTAATTAAAAATAACTGTAAAACAAAGTAAAAAATACCCTTTGTACAGATCGATCTCAAGTAGACAAATCAAAAATGAATTTTTTTTTTTTTTTTTTTTTTTTTTTTAATACTGAAATGCAAACAAAATATTTTTAAAAAATTTCGTCCATGGGATTAGCATTACTGAGTGGGTCTTTTCAGGTGAATGAAGTAGCATCTTAAGCAAAAAATACAGCTATTCCTTTTTCTTTTAGAATCATTATTTTAGAAATCCAAGCAATGCAATAGCAGCAATATGCAAAACTTTGAGAGTAAAGGACTTACACAAATTATTCAATATTTAGACATCTGTGACTGACATGAACTTTTTCATCTATCGCTTTTCAAAAACAAAGTTTCAATCAATGAATAAATAAATTGTGCAGCATTAGTAATTAGGGGATGCACCAAATAGGGATTTTAGCAGAATGTTGAATACTACTATATTTCAAAGGTATTAAAATGTTAAACAATATCACATCATATATAACACGTAACAAGTATTTTCACTTTAATAAAAGATCTTTCCATCAACAAATAAACTTTTCACTAAAAAAATGCTTTGCGCTATTTAGAAAGAGGATAGTTTTACATACTTATTATTAATAAAACTTTAGATTTCATGACTTTTTCAGTTAACTAAAATAAATTTTTCTTATATTTTAAATCAAATATTTTAAAATTGAAAAGTTTTGAAGGAAATAGATGAAAAAAAAAAATTACAGTCATATAAAGCTCGTCGAGAAAAGTATTATACCAAATTGTTAATTTGGAATATGACTCATTATTTGTTAGTGCAGCAATGCACAACAAAACTAAATGAAACAAATTAAAAACCCTACCTTTGCTTGCGTAATTCACGAATGAAGCCAAATGAGAGTAGGTGAGAATTTGTTCAGCTTTGAAAATTTGGCATTAATTGTTCTCATATAAGTATCATATGTGTGTTCATTTGGCACTTTTCATTAATTTAACTGAGATGTAATAAGAAAAAAAAAATGCAAAAAAATTCTATTTTATACAGATTTTCTGTCTAAGCAGGTGAAATTGTAGCTGTACTATTTTCATGGAAATGAGCCTTGGAATATTTCTAATTCAAGGCAGAATTCCGCTTTTAGAAATTATTTGTATTGATTATTATACTTTAATTGTTTTCACTTTAATGCAGATTATCATTACAGAGAAGTTCAGTATAGTAACAAGATTCTGTTATGATCTCAGTAACAGTAACAAGTTTGTAAAAAGGCATCATATGTATGGTCTATAATTAGATTTGCTACAGTTTTGTGAACATATATTTCACAAGTAGTACTTTACAGTCTCACTTTTATATTTATTGAAATTTGAAATCAGAGTAATGTATCTTGATAGATTTTACCTTTTATTTTTATAAATAGCTAATTATAATCAAAAAGAATATTCTGAAAATTAGAGAATACACAAAATATATGTGGTAGTGCGTACAATGATTGTTAATATCTATTTCCTAAAAGATAACAAAGTAAGGAATAACGGAAATTTTTTAACGGGTAGTGAGTTTGAAAGTAACAAACACATACGGGTGTTCATTTAGTTGTTACATTTACAACACTATTTAGCAAGGATGTTTTTTAATTTACCAAAGAGCTGTGTCTGACATAGACATTTATTTACAAATTCTGGAAACATACAGTAATTCCTAAAAATGCAGATAAATTTGTTCCAAAATTCCATGCTTGTTTTAAAAGAGACAAAACTTTTTTGTACAGACAACTAGCATCACAATCTACTTATTCAATAAAAAATACAGGATGCCTCACTACAAGCTAAACCCAAAATTAACTCACTTTTACTAATGAAGATATTTTAATAAATTTTTCATCATATTAGGTTTTTTTATTTTTTATTTAGAGTGAAATGTCATGGCATCACTGGAAGTAACTAAAGTTTGGTTGGTATGCTGTCAGCTGCATTCTGAATAATGAAGTGCCAAGAGCAGTAGTCATTCCACCTGTCATGTCATCATATTTTACAGAAAGCAAAGTAAGTCTGTTGAAAATATTGTTACAATATCTTCATTATTGTTAAATTACTAACTAAAATCTAAACTTGGCTCAGAGTGAGATGGACTGATGGAATAAGGAATTCTGATTCTGGTTTTCTAAACAAAAACTATTGTTCTAGATAGATGCCTATTATCAGTGATGAAAATTTACATCTATAATGTTTAGAAACACTCTGATTGTAAAAAAACAGGGAACAAAAACCAGAGAATATTCAGGGATTAGTACTGATACTATACATCACTTATTCATACTAAGATCATCAGATAAAAGTTAATTTTCTTAAGTGGCTACTTCATTCATGGGAAAACATCTGCTCACTAATGTTAATCCTATGGAAATTCTTTTAAGATCTCATTTACTTTTCAATATGTATTTTTTTTTTTTTTTTTTTTTTTACAAAAAATTATTATTATTTTTTTTAAATGGATATATTTTTACTTCCAGGATCAATTAAAAAACATTGATTTTAGTTATACAATGGGGATAATGGGTGTAATATTAGTAATACAATGGGTCGATAAGAGAGGGCGTTGCTACTAGTCCAAATTTGTTTTTGTTTTGTTGGTTCACTCTTCTTATCAACGTATGTGAAGGTTCATTTCAATCAGTCAATTCATTCTTTGTTTACAAGCCATTTAGTGTCGCCATGTCACAGTATTTTCGACAATAGAAAAAATTGAATATCGTGCAGTGATAAAATTCTTATTTTTGGAAGGTGTAGCACCAAAAGAAATTCACGAACAAATGTTAAGAGTGTATAATGAACGTTCACCTTCAATTAGAACAGTAGAAAGATGGGTTGCTGAATTTAAACGTGGTCGTACAAGCCTTGAAGACGATCCACGTGAAGGATGTCCAAAAACCGCATCAACACCAGAAATCATAGCCAAAGTACAGGATATGGTTTTGGAAGATCGTCGATTGACTGAGAGGGATTTAGTAGAGGCTCTACACATCTCATTAGGCAGTGTGAGTCATATTTTAAATGAAATTTTGAGTTTTAAAAAGCTGTGTGCACAATGGGTGCCGCATTCGCTAACAATGGAACAAAAACACATTCGAATGCGACATTCTCAACAACATTTGGAGCGTTTTAAAAAGGATAAAGTGGATTTTGTGCGTTGATTCATCACTATGGACGAGACTTGGGTCTATCACCATGATCCTGAATCAAAACAAGAGGCTAAAGTGTGGTGTGAACCTGGTTGTTCGGCTTCGAAACGAGTTCGTGTCCGGAAATCGGCCAAGAAGGTTCTGGCATCAGTTTTTTGGGATGCGAAAGGAATTTTATTTGTGGATTACTTGCAAACTGGTAAAACAATTAATTCTGAATATTATTGCAACCTTTTGGACCAGTTGAAGGAAAAAATTTGTGAAAAAAGACCCGGTTTGCAGAAGAAAAAAATCCTTTTTCATCAGGACAAAGCACCGTGTCACAAGAGCATTTTGACAATGGCTAAAATCCATGAATTAAAATTCAAATTGTTGGAGCATCCGCCGTATTCACCAGATTTGGCCCCCAGCAACTTCATTTTTTTTCCAGAACTCAAAAAATTTATGCGTGGCTAGCATTTTTCGTCAAATGAAGAGGTCATAACGGCTGTTGAAGCATATTTTGCAGACCTTCCGGAATCTCACTTCAGGGATGGGATCCACAAATTGGAGGATCGTTGGAGCAAGTGCATTAATGTTCAGGGAGATTATACTGAATAATAAAGTGTATTTTGAACCATAACATTGTGTTTTTCTTAGCGAACGACAAAACGTATTGAACAACCTTGTAAAGTGATCTGTCAAAGTTTAACAACTAAACATTGACAGACATAATTTTTCTGTAACGCTCTATTTAAACTTTATTTTAAGATACAAATTATCATTGTGCTTGATAACTTTGGTTTTCATAAAAAATAATTTTGACAAAAGATCGTCTGGCATGTATTTCGCACTGGCTGAGTCATAGTAGACCGGGATATTATTGTTATTAGGATGAGCGAAGCGAATCCTCTACTAGTCCACTCAAATGACACTTTGTCGTACACTTTACAAAAAAACTATACAGTATTTTCACTTGAAATTAAACACAAATATAAATTATGATCTGTAGATTTGCAGAATATTATTTTTTTTACAAAAATACTTTTCAAAAAATTATTATTTTAATTAATTTATTTTACATGCATTTCCAATGCGGACGCATTTTAGCAAATAAATAAAAAATGAAACGCGTATATTTTCAGAAAAAAAAATATAAATCATGGAGTAAATAATTATAGATAGAATCATGATTAATTTAATAAATGAAATATGTTTTCATTACTCCGCAAAATCGTTTGCACAGATGACACTTAAACATTTTAAAAGAATTGTATTATGGATTTTTTTTTTTTTTTTTAGTAAAGTGGCAACAAAAGAATTGTAAGCAAATAAAATTAATTTTTAAATTTGCCATATAAATGAAAAATTAAAAGAACTGCTTAAAGTTGTTGCCTCGATTCAAGCTCTTTATAAATGTACTAAAGCAAAGTTGGCCGATTCAGAAACTATAAATGGACTTTAATCATTTCTTACTTTATCATTTGGATTTAAAGTAATGTTACGTTCTTATTTGTGGACCGAAAAAGGTTTAGTGAACGGTACTTTAGACTTTGTTGCGCGTATTAAAGAAAATCACAAGCCATCATTCCAGATACCGCGAATAATCATGGATAAATTTGAATACTGCAGTAATTTAACTTATAAGAATTGGTGCGTACCAATTCCTCCAATAATTAAATTCTGGAAAAATGGAAGCATAAATTGCTCAATAAAACAATTTCCTTTGCAATCAGTTTTTGCAGTTATAATTCATTAATCTCAAGGTTTGACATCAGATAAAGCAGTAGTAGATATTGGGGATAAAAAGACACCAGTTTGCTTAACGCACGTAGCATTGTCGAGAGTGAAATTCCTTCAAGGTTTATCATTTAATAGAAAATTTCCTTACGAGAGATTCTACAATACAAAAAATTTTCATATGCTGGTATGCAGAAAAAAAGAAGAAATTAGAATAAAAAAAATTACATTTAATAGTTCTTAGTATCAACGAGAGTAGATTTTAATGTTTTTCCAAATATTTTGTTTGAATGTATTATTCTAAGATTGCTATCAAAGATTATTTGATGTGAATTACAAAGATTGAAAACATACCTATTTCAAATCATTTCAGATAACTCCAGAGGCTATTGGGAAATGTAAAAACATCTTTAAAACTTTTGATTAAAAATTAAAAAAAATATTTTGTAAAATTTTGCTTCGAAAATATTTTTATTTATACCAGTCTTATATCACAGATAAAAAATTCCGAGGAAATTCTTAATTATTTGGCTGAATTTAAATTTCTAAAATTTAATACGCCAAAACATAAGATAAAGTTTTTGCTTAATAAAGATGCAAAAATAATATAAAATAATAATGTTATTTTCAAATATTTATCTTATGAAATAATGCTTCGCGAATCCAAACAAAGCACGGCTTTTGCTAGTACTAAATGAGCCCAACATTTTCCATAATTCATTTTTCTTGTACTCTATACCTTAGGATAAGCCTCTAAAAATACACTGGAAGTGGTATTAATTTTTGGTTAGGCACCACATCCGTTCCGGCAGACATAGACCATTAGATTTTCCTCTTTCTACTCTTCCATAAAGTAAAGGAATTTTCTTGTGCTCGATGACTTAGGGTTTTATGCAGTCGGCTCTTGAACTATGAGCAAGATATTTTTTATATTTTCAGTCTAAATAAATGAAATCAAAATTTTCAACTGTTATTGATTGCCTCATAATGTTGATCAGAACTTTTTTCTCTGATAATGTTTTTTTTTAATCAAAGTAGAAAACAAATATCTTTTACAAGTTTTAGACTTGAAGATTTTATTTTTAAATGCATAACTGAAATATGGACCATAATTTCAGAACAATCATTGAAATATAAACTGTAATTGAAATTATCAGTTATATACAGTTTTATTATAAAATAATATTATCTGGTTTCAGTTCAGTTACATTTAAACTGTACAACATGTTAGGGAATACAAATTTTAAAAAAAGTTTTCTTTTATAGAATTTTTTTTTTAAATTAAAGAAAATTATAATGTATTTAAAATTTTGTTCGATAAATTTCTGATTTTGTTATACTTTAAATAATACTAAGTTAGTTTTTTATAACTGCATAAAGCAAATTATTTGATTTAAATTAGTTAATTTTCAATTTTATTCTAAATAAAAAAAAAAGAAAGAAAGAAAAAAAGAAAAGAAAAATTAATTTTAACTATAATGTTTTCATGTTAAGTGCAATATATTTTAGTTTCTAATTTTTACTATGCTTGAAAACATTTATTATCAACATCAACAATAACTTGACTATTTTGAAAATATCAATTATATGAGGCATGTTTTTTAAGTAAGTACCGTTTTGCGATTCCGCCATCGCAGCCCTACGGTCAGCATTCCGCACTGGTTACCTACATCTCTTGTCTACGCACTGACGCCATTACAGTCTGATTCTTCAATTTATACGTTGTTTACTGAGTGTTTAAGATGCCTCCGATAATCGTGAGTCCCGCTGATTGTGAAGTACGGGCCGTTATACGATTTCTTAGTGCTAAAGGCGTAAAACTGATCGATATTCATCGTGAGATCTGTGAAGTTTACAGACAAAACATTATGAGTGATGGAATGGTAAGGAAATGGGTGAGAGCATTTAAAGATGGCGGCACAAATGTGCATGATGAAGAACGGAGTGGGAGTTCTTCGGTTGTTAATGAAGATTTGGTGCAAAAAGTGGATGAAAAAGTGAGAGAAAACAGACACTTTACAATTTCATCATTGTGCGACTGCTTTCCTCAATATTCTCGTAGTGTTTTGTATCGCATTGTGACCGAGAACTTGAATTACTGAAAATTGTGTTCACGTTGGGTTCCAAAAATGTTGACGGATTTGCACAAAACCCAACGTTTAGGCAGTGCTTGACTTTCCTTGAGCGGTACCACAATGAAGGTGAAGATTTTTTAGACCAAATTGTTACTGGTGATGAAACATGGGTGGCCTATGTCACACCAGAATCGAAACAACAATCCATGGAATGGGGACATTCATCATCACCCAAATAAGTGAAGTTTAAGCAAACAATTTCTGCCCAGAAAATCATGTGCACAGTTTTTTGGGACAAAAAAGGAGTATTGCTAGTGGAATTTCTGCCTCGTAGACAGAGACAATCAATGCAGTGTCTTAATGTGAGACATTGAACAATCTGCGTCGTGCAATCCAGAACAAAAGATGTGGCAAGTTGAGTAAGGGTATCGTTTTTCTGCATGACAATGCCCGTCCACATGTGGCTAATCGGACCAAAGATCTCATCAAATCTTTTAAATGGGAAACTCTATATCATCCTCCATACAGCCCTGATCTGGTGCCCAGCGACTACCATTTGTTCCTGCACTTGAAGAAACACCTGGGTGGTCAGCGCCTTCAAGACGATAACGAAGTCAAAACATTTGTGATATAGTGGTTAAAAAGTCAAGCGGCAAAATTTTATGAGGAGGGTATTCAAAAACTGGTGCCACGTTATGACAAGTGCCTCAATAATCACAGAAATTATGTAGAAAAGTAGATTAAGGTACAGGCTTTCATGTAAAAATAAAATTATTGCGATATCTTTGCACATCTTTTTTTAATTCCAAAACGGTACTTACTTAAAAAACATGCCTCATATATCGAGAATATGACATATATCAAAATATCGTATATTTTTGAAAATATCATGATATTTACAAACGCTGGTAATTAATTGACTGAACAAATGAATTGAACAAATTGTGTTTATTGAATATACAGAATTTATCATTTATTTATGAGGCATTGAAAAGAATTTGGTTATAAAACTGACAATGAGTCATAATTGCATTTTCAGCTCTAATTCGGATTTTAAAATTTAACTAATTTTTACTGTATTACAAGGCGCATTAATCATACATAGAGATACACAAAAGAATTCTCACACATTATTGGCTAATTACAGTAATTGCTGAAAATAAATTTTTACTTTTTTAAAAATTGATTTATTTAGATATCTCAATTCAATGTATGAACAAAAAAGAAATTTCTTAACAATATTCTGATACTTCTGATACTGTTGGGAGTGTTAATAATCTATATGATGCATGGTTTTCCATTTGCACTGTTATTTATTTAAAACCTACAAAGTAGAAAAAATAACAATGACAAATGCATGTGAGCAAATCCGCAGAGTTATTCATTAAACATCGTGAATATTAAACCTGTCTACAATGGAGGCCTGGTTTAAATTGAATAACTCGTAGTACCAGTGAATATATATATATATATATATATATATATATATATGGGTGATTCTCAAAATAGGTGACAATTTCAAAAGTGAAATCTTAAAAAAATTACTGTTAGCAAAATTTCTGAAAAAAATAGGTGTTGTTAATAAAGTATACTACATGTAGTCAGCAGAGCTAAATATTTAAAAATTAACTTAAAAAAATAATTAGTATTTTTTGAGCCATGCTAATGACAAAACAAATTGCATGGAATAAATATATTAAGAAATTTTTATTTTCTTCCTGTTTAAATATTTTTTTTCTATATTTATTAGCCTTCCTTTTCAGCAAATGGTTTCCATTTTTATATATATACATATAAGGAGAATAAAAACATTACCAAAGAGCAAACTTTGTTTACATGAGCAACATTCTGACACTAACAATGTAAGAAGCTGTCTTAGTGATTTTCTGACAGATTTAATGCATATTTTAGGGATAATAAATGTAATACCTAAATTTATATGTAAAATTAAACTTTGTAAAAGATACAATATAAGCAATGGTTACATTTATGCACACGGGAGTCCTTAGCATGGACAGAAAAACCATGCTAATGACACTGATATTTGTCCATGCTAATGAGAAATTTTTTAAATAAGATTATGAGCCATAATATAATCACAATGCAATAGTCCTTTCTGGGGCTTTTTAAAACACAAAAGTCCTATGCAAATAAGTAAAATAAAAATTTTAATTATAAAATAAACATGAAAATTATTATCCATTCTAATGACATACAATTGATGTACGCCCCTAATATTCAACTTCTATTCTTAAAATACAATACATGCTTCTATTTTCAAGCTGGAATAAAATGGCTACTTGTTGCCATGGAGAAACTTTATATTTTCAAACTATTGTCATATGTGAAAATGAAATTTTGATTATTAACCAGCTGTTATAGTATGACCTTGTTTTGAAAATAGAATATGGAGGACAAACTTTAATTCTTTTTTTATATACTATAATTTTATTTTTAAAAAGAAATTTATTGGATAAATCCTCTCCTTGATTAATTTAAAGAAAGAATAACATTTGTTTTATTTTATAAACATGATATTAACTCTTTAAAAAGCTAGTATATACAAGGCTGGACATCCATGCTAATGACATTTTGAACATTTATTCTGTTATTTTAAGGTGTTTTTAACTAAAAAGTGAATAATTCTTGAGTGCAAATAATGAATAATATTAAAACAAACATATCTAAATATAAAAACATGACAGAAAACTTTTCAATTTTTTTTTTTTTTTTTTTTTTTGTATGCCGAAAGACATAAATTGTCCCCTATTTTGAGAATCACCCATATATTAATATTCTTCACGATTTCGCTTAGACAGGTTTTGTTGTATATAAAATCAAATTAATAAAAACATATCACATCATGATATCATATTATTGCCATACAAATTAAGGATTGTCAACTTACTCAGCAATACCAGATTCCATATTGAGATCAATTCCTCCATCAAGTAATTGACCTGTTTCAGAATAAGTGGCTCTTGCCATGTAACTCATAAATTGCAAACTTCCAATATACAGACCAATTGTTAAGACAGCCAAAAGCTACATAGAAAAACAAAATTGTAATTTAACAAATTGCAAAGACTATTTGGAAAAGGATATTTTCAAAGATTCAAATTTTAAAGACGTATAGATAAATTCTATATTTAAATTAATAATAACAATAAACATCATTTTTAGGAGGATTATAATGAGTCATATATTACATACGACGTGCATTTAATATTAATATTCCTAGACAAATGATAAAAAAAAACAGTACATTAAAGATAGACAATTTTAACTGTTTAAAATGTGCATTTTTATTTGAAGGGGTTAATCAGACTGACTTCTGAACGCCTCATATTACGCACGACATGTATTAAACATTAATATTCTTGGACCCATCACAAAAAAATTATAAATGAGATTTCAGCTTTACAATTTTTGGAACTATAAAAATTTCAACTTCTTAACATCACACATTTTTTTTAATTTTTACACCATTTATAAATGAGCTGAAATCTCATTTATAATTTTTACACCGTCAAAAAAATTATAAATGAGATTTCAGCTTTACAATTTTTGGAACTACAAAAATTTCAACTTCTTAACATCACACATTTTTTTTAATTTTTACACCGTTGCGTAGAGGAAAAAAAAAAATGCATTTTTTAATGAAATTTGTTTGAAATCTCTATTACAATTTGTTTTTAAATTATTAATTTTTTTTTAAGTTTTTATTACTTTTTTTGTCGTTGTGGCAACAGAGGCATTCAGTTTTTGAATATTAAACTTGGACCAATCAGAAAACGAATAAAATAAAAAGCACAAGTACAGTAGACTTCCTCAAATCCATACAGCTTGGGACCAGAGGCTGTGTGGATTTTAGAATTTTGCAGATTTCTGGTCAGTGCTTTGTTTATATTTTTTAAGCAGTAATTTGGATGTAATTAATAATGCAATTGAAACTGTAATAAATAGTTACAATATAATAAAATTTTAAAGTAAGTAATAGACTAAAATAGTAAAAATTGACATATTTTTAAAATGATTAAAATATTAAAAGCAATTAATAATTAATAATGTATGATTAAATATGCATAATACAGATGAGATACATTTTCCTTGAATTACTCAATGGTGCACCACTAATTCACATCAAAATTATAAAATAAATAAGGAAGTTTTATTTTATGTTTAGCCGGACTTAATAATAAAAAAATCTTGATTAATGCATAAATGCATTTGGCAAAAAGATTGTGATTACCAATGCAGGGCTCATACTCATTTTTCTAGAAAAAATCCCCTGAGAATCCCCTGATATATTTATAGGGATGTACAATCTTTCCATATCAACAATTAACGATATTTTGATATTACATATGATAATAAAGCACACGAACAGTAACAATTGCCCCCAATTTCCCAGAAGAGACTGTCATTTTGGCAGGTTTTCCCAGGCTTGGGAAATTTTTTGTATTATCCCCTGAGATTCCCCTGATTTTTAAGCCCTAAAATTCATCCCCTGATTTTCCCAGGAATCCCATATTCCCCTGATGAGTAGGAACCCTGCAATGATATGATGAATTTTTTCAGAAATAAATTCATTCTTCCTTCATTAAAACACATGAATTCAGTAATATTAACAAAAATTACAAATTAAAATGTGCGTAGAATTGTTATAAGACCAAAAAAGTCAAATTTTGTCCCAATATCTGAACTGAATATTTCTTTGTTTACATCCGTAAATTATGTGCGGATTTAAGAGAGTCTACTGTATTCTATATTTGGACATTAAACTTGAACCAATCAGGAAACGAATAAAATTAAATAAGTTGTGGAATCCAACCAATTAAAATATTCAGATATACTTTAGATTTCTCAATTCTCTACCAAGAACAACAATTTTTTTTCCAAATAGTTAAAAAAAATAGACAATACTAGTTTTCAATAGATATGGTATGGTTAAATATATAATTTTACATAGGGAGAAATAATTGCAACATGGGATTTTATTCTAAAGTTAAAAGAAATCTGATTGAAAATATCTATTATAATTATCAAATATACTGCATATGTAATAATAATAATAAAATGAAACAAACAAAAACAGAGCTATTTAAAATGTTTTCAAATTAAAAAATTATTAATGAAACCAAATTTTTAAATTGATTGTTAGCATAGAATCATTCTTTTTGTGTGGGGTGTGGTGGGGATTTTGAACAAAATAGATGTGAAATTAACTTTTTCCATATCATGTATTATTAATATAAGGTCATTCCACAAAATTTCAATCAACATTGGTTACCACACTGTCTTTTATTTTTATTTTATTATTATTATTATTATTGTAAATTTTGTGTTCGGAAATCTATATAAAAAAGCTTAGATCCATTTGCAAAAAAATTTCTATCCTAAAATGTTTCTGCAATTAGAGGAGGTCGAAAAGTGCAATTTTGCAAAATTCAAAGGTTTGTAAAACCCATTTATTTTTTCATACTAATACAGATTAACATAAAATTAAAAAAAGATCTGAAATATGCACATTTATTTCTTTTAGATCATGTAATTGTCGTGGATTTGTGTATTTTTTACAAAAAATTGAGCATTCTAAAATATAGTCGAACACAGTTAATACGAGAAACAAGGGAATTGTAAAATTCCTCATATTAATTGAAGTATAAGAAAAGTCTGTAAAACACATGCATAGTTAAATTAATAACTATTGTTAATTGCTCTAATTATTTAAATGCTAACATTAGTTTAAGTACACTTTTTTTTGGGCGTGAAGGGGAGAAAGCATATATACACAAATATAATTTCACCTTAGCATCTATTAAATAAAAATTGGAGAGTTTTAATTGCTTAAAATGAAAGTACATTTGCAAATTTTGCACATCTCATCTTAAAATGCTGACAGCCATTTCCATATTTTTGTCATTTGTCAATAGGTTGCATGTTATAAAATTGTGTTAGAGAAGCTAAAGTATTTTTAGCTTCATGAAAAATTACAGATGGAATTTCAAGTGAATTTTCACATTCATTGCCATCATTATCTTGGTTATTCTAATGGATACCTTCTACGATTTCATAAAACTTAACTTTTTGAAAAAAATTATTTGCAATCAAAAAGAACACAAGCCAAAATAATACTTCTGATTCTGAAGCAGAGGTCCGCACAAGCCGGAATTTCCAATCCTCGGCCTGGCCCTGTTTAAAACTGAAAAGTTTGGGCCAAGCCCATCCCATTCTTTAACGAAGTTAATAATTTACGATTTGGTGCAGTTTTGGATTGAATAAGAGAATAAATAAAATGAGAACCATCTTGCTTGAAATACTTGAGGTGTATAGAGGAAGTACAATGACAAAATTTTTAGTTGATAAAAACATCTTTTATTCATCTTTGTTTGTTGAGGAAAGTTATTAGGGAATTACTTTTGTCGGCAAAATGAAAGAATATTGGTAAATGTAGCGTACCTTTAGAATCACATTCCATTGAATAATTTAGGAAAAATACATCTCATCTTTATAATGAATATTTTATTGTACATTATTAATTATTTACTTGACCTCTTGCTTTTAACATTTTAATCATTTAAAAAATATATGTAATTTTTTATTATTTTAATTTATTACTTTACTTAATTATTTTAATGTTTTATTATATTGTAAGCATTCACTATAATTTTGATTGCATTATTAATTACATTCAAATTACTGTTTAAAAATGTAAACAAAGCAATGACCAGAAATCTGCAAAATTCTAAAATCCACACAAACTCTGGTCCCAAGCTGTGTGGATCTGAGAGAGTCTACTGTATTATTTTTTTCCACAGAGCATTCTATAGCATAGGACTAATTTTTTTTCTTTTTTTCTAAACATACACTGTTTTTCAATATGTTTCGAAAAACAGAAAAGAGCATGAATCAAGCTTACCATATTTTTAATAAAATAATCTTAAAAATCCTGGTTTAATGTATTATTTATTCATTAAAATTACATGCAAAATTTGCAGACAGATTATGAAATTATAAAAGTTTGTCGCAGACAGCTATAAACCTTTCTGCCACTGGACGTTAGAGTAAATTTTACATGTGAAAAAGCCGAGTTCATCAAAATGAAAGAATTTGTGTTAAATATGGTGTAAAATTGTTTAAAATTTAACTTCTGAATATCTTTAAATCATGAAATATAGAACTATTCGCTATTCGGCCAGCCAAACATTCAGTATTGGTCAACAGAATTTTAATATCTGGCCAATATAATTACCATATTTTCTGATGTATAATGCACAATCTGCATAAAATGCACATATAATTTAAAACTATGATTTTTGTTTGTTTCTTTTAAGGTATATTTGCCATATTACATGCATCTAATTATTTTTAAAAGAAACCTTCATGAAATACAGTCAAAGATCTATAATCCGCACACCCATAATTCATTGTTTCCTCATTTTTTTAAAATTTTTCTAAAAAAAAAAAAAAACGTTTTTGGATCACTAATTTGTAAATTTTTTAACTGTTTATTTCATTGTTTACATTCGTAAAATAACGTGAATTATAGAAAATAGTGGATTATAGATCTTTGACTGTATGTAGCATGAAAATATAACAAAAAAACATTAAATGAACATTAAAACTAGTCGTTGGGGGCCACCGTGATACTTACAAATCATGGATATGTATATGAAAACTATTTATACAATGCACTGCAATTCATAAACAAAATTTAAATATTGTTAATATACATAGTAATGCTATATTAAAGAACTGCTGATGTACCAATTTCGACAAATTATATAAAACGCCAAACTACACAAGTAGTACCGAACTTCGTAAAAGAAACATCCTTATAACTCCATAAATAATAATTCTATTAACTAACAATTAACTGCTTTGGATTAAGCGTCTCATTTCCAATTAAAATATACCTCTGAATTGAAATTTGAATGAAATACAGGGTCATGATAAATCGAAGAATGTGGAAAACAGGATTACAAATATCTCGGCAACTAATAATCCGATCGACTTCATTCTATATGCAAAATGTGTGTTATTTTATTGCCTTTTACATCCATTCCTTAGAGCAAAAAAATTCGAAAATTTTTATATACCTTTCATCAGAACGAAATTTTCGAGAGTCCGAAAAAAATAGTTCCGGATAATCGAGGTTGCTGATATTAAATAGGCTTCATCCCATTCTTACATACTAACTACATACAAAATTTCAAGTCTCTATCTCAATTTGTTCGAGAGATAGAGCAGTTACAGACAGACAGACGGCAAAATTTTTTTTCTAAAAATATGTTTTTCGGAATCTCCACTATCTAAAACGTGTAAATCCGCCAAAAATTTTTTTTCGATTTTCAAAACGATTGCAAGACTTACCCTATACTACGTATGATGGGTAAGTAAAAATACCAAATGTGAATCTATGATGTACAATAGTGCCAAGATTATTAGTTAATATGAATCCCTATAAAAAATTTGGTTTGGTACTGATTTTTTTTTTTTTTTTTTTTTTAGCATTAATATCAAAATTTGAACTATCATTGTTATTATTTCTTAATTTTTATTCATTCATCTTTATATCCCGCTTATAACATTACAATTGAAATTTTTTATACATTTTCTAGTTTCAAAAGTATGTGTTATTGACTAGAATACATGCTGTTTGGTGCATTCCTAATAAATACTATATTATTTAAAAACAATAATAATTTAACTTTACCTGCAAATATAATAATCCAACAAAGAAAATCACAATTTTTAAAAACGTTCATATGCCAAAATAAAAGAGATTATTTTTAGAGTTATTCTGAAAATGGCAAATCATTTATATATATATATATATAGAACAAGTAGTCTAATTTTTAAAAAGCATAAAGAATTAATAAAGAAAATAACTTACCATGTACAAAAAAGTAAATGATTCCCAAAATACTGAAACCATCAAACCTATATACAGCAGCTGCAAAGAAAATGTACAGAATTTTACTAATCAAAAATTTTTCTTATTAATCAGCATATTAAAATCATGAATATTAGAATATTCTTAATATATTTAATAGAGCTCTCAAAATTCGAGAAAAAAAAAAGTGGAACCCTTTTTGCATAATGTACGCAACACTGCAATGGGTGTCACAGACCTTTAAGAAGACCTGCAGACTCAGCGATGTCACGGATGCACTACAGCGCGTAAATAACAGAAAAAAAATTGCTGATGGGATGCAAAAAACAACTCTTTTCAAATACCTCACTCAAATTTTAATATTTTTACATGGTTTCTTTTTGCATAGGATAGCTGAGGACGATCTACAACTGGCCTAGTTTTTACTTTATCAATTTTGGTTTCAGATTTTTACAAAAAAAAAATTACTTCAAATTTCAAAACTGGTTCTGAAATTGAAACTATCATAATATAAAAAATATACACGCAAAATTGAAAAAGTAAAAACCAGGCCATTTGTAGATCGTCCTCAGCTATCCTATGCAAAAAAAAAAAAAATAATAATCGTGTAAAAATATTAAAATTTGAGTGAGATAGAACACCCCCATAGACTTTACATTAACATGCTGGTCTTTTTCTGTGCCTAGTGTGGGCCCTTAAGTGCTGAGTAAAAAGCTTGCTTGATCGCTTTCTGCAAGAAACTCATTTTACTGACCGTGCAAGATGGCACCGCCACAGTGCTAGTACTCTAACCCCAGTGAGAAGAACGTCACGTTGATGTTGGACAAGCGATGTGCACTCGTGTTGTGCTGGCATGTACCAGAGTGATGCGTTGTCATTGTCATGTTGTCACCTAGCACATGTGTGCCTCCTCAATGATGCACGGCATGACAAGCATTACACAGGCTTTGGCCATGTGCTGTGAGCGTTACACAGGTTTTGGTCATGTACTGTGAGCATTACACAGGCTTTGGTCATGTGCTGTGAGTGTTACACAGGCTTTGGTCATGTGCTGTGAGCGTTACACAGGCTTTGGCCATGTGCTGTGAGCATTACACAGGCTTTGGTCGTGTGCTGTGAGTGTTACACAGGCTTTGGTCATGTGCTGTGAGCGTTACACAGGCTTTGGTCATGTGCTGTGAGCGTTACACAGGCTTTGGTCATGTACTGTAAGCGTTACACAGGCTTTGGTCGTGTACTGTGAGCATTATACAGGCTTTGGTCGTGTGCTGTGAGCGTTACACAGGCTTTGGTCATGTGCTGTGAGCGTTACACAGGCTTTGGTCATGTGCTGTGAGTATTACACAGGCTTTGAGTGCTGCAAGCATTTTGCAGGCTTTGGATGCTGGGGGTGTTTTCAGTGCTGCCATCTGTTGGTCTAGAGCAAAGATGATGAAGTGCATGTTCGTTTGTCCAAGATCACCAATGCAGGTGATGTGCCCAAGCAGGGATGGAACCGGAGAACTCAAGGTCAGAATGCGAGCTTTTAAGTGCCAAGCGAAAGGCTATCTCGATTGCTTCCTGCGATAAACTCATTTTACTGACCGTGCAAGATGGTGCTGCTACAGTTTCATTCATACATGAATCAAATTCAATTAAATAAAAACACAAAATAAAATAAAGAATATATTTACCTCAGATGATAAAGCCATAATAGAGTAAAATTTCAGAGTCTCTTTGTTTTCTTCAACTATCTGCTTCTGGCCTTTCGTGCCTTGTTTACCCTTTTGAGGCTAGAAAAAGAATTAAGGCAAATAAATAGCAAGGCAAAAATAAAAACATTAAATGACTTTTTAATAATCATTACTTTTAAGCATTTTTACCTTATTTATCTGACACATTTAAAGGAAACTTCACTTAAAACCAATCTCAGACTTTTAATTAATAGTAAAATAAAGATTAAGAATATTTAATATGCAAATTATCACATTACTAACCCAGCAGCAGAATTTTTTTCTGCAGTCTGCAACACAAGTAAAAACTTAAAAGACAGTCTGCAGACCAATCTCTTGCATTACATTATATGATATCAAACCTCCCAAGTATTTGTGATAGACATAAAAGGAAAGTATACTTTTAAAAAGAAGTTGCTTTTGTTCTGAGAATTTTTAACACCTCAAACATTGTCCGAAAGGAGGGGGGGGGGGGGTCTCTCCTTTGACAAAAATTGTAAGTTTTTCACGATCTTTTGACTAAATTTGCATTTTTTTTTTTTTTTTTTGCATTTTTTTGACAAAATTTGACTTTTTTCCTATCCTTTGACGAAAACTGCTGTTTTTTTCACGATCTTTTGAATAAATTTGTCGTTTTTTTTGCAATCTTTTGAAGAAATTTGCCGATTTATCGTATATCTTTTGACGAAAGCTGTCGTGTTGTCGCGATCTCTTGAAGAAATCTGCCATTTTTCGCGATCTTTTGAAGAAATGTTCCGTTTTTTCGTGATTTTTTGATGAAATTTGCCGTTTTTTTTTTTTTTTTGCTTTTTTGAAGAAATTTGCCGTTTTTTGTGATTTTTTTTAACGAAAACTACCTTTTTTCACAATTTATTGTGAAAATTTACCGTTTTTTGACAAAAACTACCGTTTTTTCACGATTTTTTGAAGAAATTTGCGTTTTTTTCGTGATTTTTTTTTGAAGAAATTTGCCTTTTTTCGTGATTTTTTTGACGAAATTTGCTGTTTTTTTGCGATTTTTGGACGAAATTCGCGTGTTTTACGGGATGTATGATGAAATTGATTTCTTTTGGAAGACTATTTGTCGAAATTTGCGATACATTTTGTGTCTGAATTTTTGGATTTAGGACAAAAATTTTTAATAGTTGAAAAATAGTCTGCAGACCCTCCCAAGAGTCTGCGACGCACATCGCAGAGTTGCGCTGATTCTGCTCCCGGGTTTACTAAGCGTAGAACCAACACAGTAAAAAATGTCCAAGCCGGGGATCAAATTGGGAACCCTTGGAATAGCGCTCTACCACTTAAGGCTCCTGTCCCTGTCCGCAAAGACACATGCAAGCTAATGCTATTCCGGCACAGATGTCATATGCACACCACATTTGCACGTGTTTTTTTCACCGCCAATTTGGCAAAAATTTTGCTTTTGAATATATGTTACAAATTATATGTAATAACAGCATGTGAGATTTTATTGCAATATAAAAATTAAAATAACGTGAAAAAATGAAAGAGATTTTAGTATTTTAAAAAAGGAAATAAAAATAAGTAAATTTTAGTTTGATATTAATAATTATTGATACAGTATATAATAATAAAAAATTTTAAAATTAAAATAAAAAATAACAGTAAATAAAGATGAATTGAATAAAAAAGGAAACAATAAATAAACAGGTACAAATAATAACTTAATAAGTAATAACACAGTACATATAATTTTCAACGTAAATCATAAATATTAATACTTAAGCCTCATTGAATGCAGCCTTTACTTAAACAACATTTCACTGAAATCTTTAATTTTTCATTTTATTTCCCGAACAAATGTTATAAAGTTGTTAAACGGACCTTCACCATGGTCCAGATGTGCACTGCCAAATTGGCGGTGAAAAAAAACATGCGCAAATGTGGTGCGTATATGACATCTGTGCGCTATTCCTATGGGGAGGCATTTTTCTAAAAACTCTTTCACATTTTGAAATTTATTTTATTTTATTTTATTTTTCCATTGGATAGCTGAGATACCTCTCAAGATCGATCTTTGACTACTTTTTCGATTTCGGTTGCAGAAATTTTTTATAAAGTTATTAGGGATGGGACGAATATTCGGCCACTATTCGGTATTCGGCCTATTCGGCCCTTTTGCCGAATATTCGGTCGGCCGAATATTGAAGGCTTGTTGACCGAATACTTCGGCCGAATACCTGTAGCCGAATATTTAGAGATATCTTGCCGAATATTCCTAAAATCTCGCCGAATAGTGAAAGATATCTTGCCAAATAAATTTTGGATTTAAAGAATTTCATTCTTGCATTTTTTTTTTTCTCTAATCCAAATTGGCTACTTCATTTATGAAGTCATTCTCACTCTTACTTACAAAATATAGAGTTAATAAGATACTAAAAAATATACAGCCTTTCTGTATTTCCTATAAAAGTTAGTGATATTCTAGAAAATGCTGCCCAAGCTGGATATTTAATTGTATGGGAAATGTCATCATTAGAGAATGATATATTACAATTTAAGATATAAAAACACTGCCTTATTCTAAAATGCTCGAATATTTATTAATGTCTGCAAATTCCATGCACATATAAAAAAGGCTCTTATGAAATTCATAACTTATTTTCTATAAAGTAAGAAATGAAAAAATGTATTCACTAGGTGTTAACGAAGATTCATTTTCAAAATTAAATGTAATATATAATTATTCCAAATACAACGGTACATCTGAAAGCAGAACTGGTGTCAAACTCGATACACATTAGATGACACAATCTGCTTTATGAAGATGGTTTTATAAATATTTTAATATAAATTCTAAATACTCAACAAAATAATTTTTTCATTCTATAGTTTTTACTTTTAAATAATTATTTGCATGATTACTGTCTTAAATATGTAACATTATTATGTATATATTTTTAATTTAATCTTACTTCCTTCATGTTGTTATCAATTTTCTGTTTATCCTTTTAATGCTTATTGAATAAGTGGAATATTGAAGTTGAATATTGTATGTGCCGATTTAAATGTCAAAGATTTTTTTAACATATGCATTCTACTTTAAGCATAACCTTTTGCTTTAACGTAATTTGTAATTTAAAGCTTGGCATCTGATTTCAGAACAGTCTCATTCTTACAAATTTGCTTATCACTAGGGACACAAACTCTAAATGATCAAATTTACTTCATTAAAGGTTATTTCAGAAAATATGTCCATGTGAGTTCTGAGAGAGAGAGATTAAGAATATTATTGATTTTGGATGCAAGAAGTATCAATTGATAGTAAAAGTGAAGTACATTCTTCATATTTTAATGGAAATATTTTCCCATCTTGACTTATTGAAAATCAATTTGATGTACATTAGAATAAAGGATATAATGCAATTTCATAATTTTTTTTTTTTTTTTTGTTAAAATAAGTTTTTCAAATTTAAAAATACATTTAAAAGCACATTTAGGAGTAATAATTATTAATGAGCTCCTATTTTTTGAATTATATATAATCAAAATTTATTTTCTTTATAGGAAAAAAATTTTACTATTCGGCCGGCCGAATATTCGGTATTCGGCCTAAAATTTGGCCGAATATTCGGTATTCGGCTAAATCACTATTCGTCCCATCCCTAAAAGTTATTTTCTCTTTCAAAACCGGTTCAGAAAATGAAAGTAACTTTATAAAAAATACTTGCGATCAAAATTGAAAAAGTAATCAAGGAGCGATCTTGAGAGGAATCTCAGCTATCCAATGCAAAAAAAAATTATTTAAAAATTTCAAAATGCGAAAGAGTTATTAGAAAAATGCCTTCCCATAGGAATAGTATTAGGTCGTGAGTGTCTTGGCTAGCAGGAACAGGAGCCTTAAGCTACGGGGACGATGCCCAGCTCAGCATTTTCCAAATTGACAACCACTAATGTCACATTAAAACTGGGGCCTTGTATCAACATTTTCAGAATGGTATACTTGGAATGGTATTATTAAAATAATTCGATCCAAGTTTTATAATTCGGAAATAGAGTTCATCCCTGTTTTTTAGAAGAATTCATTATTATTATAAAACGAAACAAATATATAACATTATGAATGAAAAAGAATATGTGATACAAAAGTGATTTACACAAGAAAACTAACTGTGAAAACTTACAGCCATTTAAAAAAACTATTTATAAAGAGCGAAGGAGTGAAACACGAGCAAATCTAGCCTATTTTATTATCCTTAACACAAGTTAAAAATTTAAATGCTGCATTCACAGAGCTGATCTGCCACGAATCGATCGCCGATCATCAGGACTAGGATTGTTTACGAATCATAATTCAAAAATTTTCTCGGAATGATTGAATCAAGAAGATTTGAATCAAAATCTCTGATAAAACTCAAGTCTCGAGATCTATCATAAAAATTAATAAAAACATAGAAGAAGCAAATAAAATATCGTTAGCACCGTGAAACAAGTTTTAAATTTTATATAGTTATAATGATATAAATATTAGACATATATAAAGATTATTTTATATGTGGTATGGAATGAAATTTATCTTTCCATGTTTTGGCAACAACTAATTATGAAAAAATGGAGCATGAAGAAGATTTTTGTTGTTGATGCTGTGCTGTTGAAATAGCGAAGATGCTTTTTAGAAAATTATGATTCTTTGTAAATAAAGGAATTATTTTGTAACATAATCAATAAACTACATTAATAAACATAATAAAGTTTTCCAATATGGAGGATGTCGTCGCTTATGCGGGTAACTTTAGGTTCGATATTGAGGTGGCTCTCGAACAACAGTTGGGAGCTTTACCTTTACCTTTCCCTGGGATGGATAAGTCTGGGGCTTCAATTTGTGATTTTTATATGAAAGGTTTATGTAGTAAAGGGGCCGCTTGTCCTTTTCGTCATGTTAAAGGTGATAGGACTGTTGTATGTAAACATTGGTTGCGCGGCTTATGCAAAAAAGGCGACCAGTGCGAATTTTTACATGAATATGACATGAGCAAAATGCCCGAATGCTATTTTTACTCGCGATTTAATGCTTGTAGCAATAAAGAATGTCCATTTTTGCATATTGATCCTGAAGCAAAAATCAAGGATTGTCCTTGGTATGATCGTGGTTTTTGTAGGCATGGACCTAACTGTAGGCATCGTCATACGAGAAGAGTAATTTGTGCAAATTACATGTGTGGCTTTTGCATTGAAGGGCCTAACTGTAAATTTATGCATCCAAAATTTGATTTGCCTGTTCAAGATCCTAATACTCAGCCAAAAAAGCAGACAATAACTTGTCATTATTGCTCAGAACCTGGGCATAAAGCTATATCATGCCCCAATATGCCTGCTGAGCTTAAAGAAGATCAAACTGTACGAGCAAATATGAATAATAATCAGGCTCAATTAGTCAATATACAGTTACAGGATGGTTTAAAAGCAGGATATAGGCCCATAGACCAAGTCACTTGCTTCAAATGTGGTGAAAAGGGACATTATGCTAATAAATGTCCTAAAGGTCATTTAGCCTTCCTTAGTGTAGCATTGCAAAATAATCCTAGACCGCAAGTTCAACAATCATAAATCTTTAACATTAGTTGAGTGTTAGTCTTTTTAATGTTTTCAAAGAAAACTGAGGCTGATGTCATTATCATTTGATATATAGTTATTATTACATACCAGATTTCATATTCTTTAAAAGAAAAAAAATCATAAAATTTCGACATTAAGTTGGTTGTTATAGTTTAATTCAATAAGCAATTTTAACTTTCACCATTCCAAATTTTTACTTGCAGTGTGAAGCATTCTTATATAAGAACTTGTATCAAAATTACTATTTGTAGCATAGTTAATCCTATAAGCAGTGAGTTACACTATCCAAAAGCTTTGCCAACAAAGAAACTTATTTTTACTTCTGCTTTTGTACCTGCAAATATTCTGTTTTCATATCATTTTTTGTAACTTGGGTAAATGAATCTTCCTTTTGTTAAAATGCATATTATTTATGGTTATTTGCAATTATAGGTACCTCCACGAGGTAATCCTAATATTAACTTATTTTTTTATGTGGTTAAAATATACATTCAATTCTTCAAATGAAAAATTTCCAGCTTTCACAATGCATAACCACAAGCACTGACTTTTACGAATTTCAAGGGGGGATGGAAATGACTAATAATACTTGTAATAAACAGAGCAATAACTATATATAAAAATTATTGGTATATATCTCGATTTTGTGGGGATGTATCTTCTAATGTTGCCTTCGAAATCCTGCTAATATACAGCATGAATGATTTTAACATGGCATTACACAAATGAATTTACCTTAGTTTTCTTCTTAAAAAAAAGAATGGATGCATATAGATTGTATTGCACTTTTCTTTATTAAACATTTCATATAGTTAATATTTACTTCGCTAACTAATAACATAAACATTCAATTATCTTCCTGTCATGCTGAAATGTCAGCTATTTTCCGCACATATGTTTTTGCTGAAAACTGATGGTGGTTTAATTTTCGTGAACAGATGTGTTGGAGGTTTTTGCAGATTGAATTTTACAAAATAGTTGGTTATCAACGTTTTTTTTTTTTTTTTTTTTTTTTTGTATTTTGGTGGTAATTATAATAGCTATTTTACTAACTATCAAAAGTAAAAATAGAAATCATTATTATTAAATGAATTATATGATGTGATCTTTTATATTTCGATGCTAAATTTATTAAAATTGAAGCTTATTCTTGTATTTTTTAATATTGCTTTAATTATCTGTTTAAAATGGCAATAAAATCTCTTTAGTTTTGAAAATAACTGCCATGTTGGTTTGCTTATCTTGGAGTCTCAAATTGGCAATCATTTACCAATATCGTAATTCGGCATGTTTTGGGAAAAAAGTTGCCAAGTTTGATTTGTAGGTCAGACCTATAACACGTCTGTTCCACTTTTTGTAATTTATATAACTTATTTATTAGAGCTGCGTGTCTTAAAGTCTTTGAAGGATAAATAATGCATAATAAATCTCATAAAAGATAATTATTTAGTCATTTTTAGATGTATTGGTGCAATTAGATCATATGTGCATTTGAAAATAAAAATTAAAAAGTATTTACCAGAATGCTACTGAAAGTGGAAGCCAGGTATTACCAATGTAAGTTTTGCTAATGCTAATATTCATACTTACTTCATACCTAGTAACAAGAATATCAGTCTACCCACTTCGCTATATGTTGAAGATGAGAAATAAATTAATGTTTGCCTTAAAAATGTATATATCCTTCTTATTTTATTTATTTTTTTCTTTATTGTTTGTATATTTCTATTTTTTATCTCAGTCCCAGTAGCAGAAAATTCTCCTAGTGTCTGCGACAGATACTTCAGGGGCAAAAAAAAAAAAATAAATAAATAAATAAATAAATCTGCAGGTAAAATATTTTTGCAGTTGAATTATTAATTAATCAAACAATCATTTACCTGCAGTGTTTTTAGGTGTTTTTTACATTTTTATTAATGTTAATCTTAATTTTTTTTTTTTTTTTTTTTTTTTTTGTATTAAATAATAAAAAGCTAAACATATTTATCAAGCAAAATAAATATTCAATAAAGAAAGAATTTACAAAAGCGAAAAGAAAATCTGCGACACTCGTCTCCTATCTCGAACTTTCTGCTACCAGGATTTCAGTAATGTTTGATCTGTTTAAGATTTTTTAACTAAGACGTTTAGTTATTTTGATTACTCTTTAATAGTTTTATTATGATTAAAAACTTCTTCATTGAGAACGATGTTTATTTATTTTCAAATGAGGAAACTAGAATGGGCCCTGTGTGCCATTCTAACATTTCAGAAATGTATTCGTAAAATGACAGAACAAAAAAAAGTTATTTTTGAGGTATTGGTATTAGTCCAAGATCCCAGAGCCCCCAGACGTTACTTATTTTCTCACAAGTAAAATGTATAGGATAAAGTAGTGCTAGTAAGTGCTATGAGCGTAGTGATACCTGCTAGCTTGGACCGACAGCCAATTTACAGGTACCAGGTACTAAAGGTAGGTAAAAACACTATGAACTTTTCTTATTTTCTCAGTCTTGATTTTTATATATGATGCTCAGGGAACTATTTCAATACTTTAAATGTTCTCCCAGACCAATTACATGGGCCAAACATCTTCCCAGACATACATAAAGTGTTGCTATGAGTATGAGTGTATACCATATACAGCTCATATTCAAAATATTAGAATAATTACTTTTCTTTTACAATTTGAAAATATCGTTTGGTAATGTAATATCTTTTTATGCAAAAATGCAAATGATATTTTTATTAAGAACTTATTGTCGATTAAAATTACTTGTTATCTTAAAATTAATATCATTTTTAAAAGATTAATTAAAAAAAATACTTTGAAAAGTCAAAATATCAGAATATTCATTCAAGTATTTCAAAATATTGGAATATTTCAAATTAATTCCCCTTTAAGTATTACCAATTCATAACTGACATTCAATAAAAAAATTGATTAAATTCAGGCGATTTTATTTAAAATCAGTATTCTTTTTTCAGTTTATTTGCTTTATCATCTTAAAATGGTTTACTTCTGTAAGTTGAGCTGAACACGCTTCTTTTGTATGTCTGGGAAGATGTTTGGCCTATGCAATAGGTCTGGGAGCTGACCTAAAGTATTGAAATAGTTCCCTGAGCATCATATATAAGAATCAAGACTGAGAAAATAAGAAAGGTTCGTAGTGTTTTTACCTATTTTTGGTACCCGGTACCCGTAGATTGGCCGTCGGTCCAAGCTAGCAGGTATCACTACGCTCATAGCACGTACTAGCACTACTTTATCCAATACATTTTATTTGTGAGAAAATAAGTAACAGTAAAGTCTGGGGGCCCTGGGGTCTTGCTCTATTGTGAATTAAATTTTTTTATTCATCATTAAGAACGTATTTAAATTCAGTAGAATACTGCTATTCAGAAAATCTGCATATTCTGAACAGAGTTCAAAAAAGATATTTATTTTTTTTTACTTAAAAATGAGAAAATTTAAAAAGATGGTTCGTGAAAAAATGTATATATCCTTTATACAGGGGCTCGTTCAGTGTCTACCTGAGAAAACATGTAAGCCCGGACAGATGCTGTCACAGCCCCTCCGTAAAGGATATATATTGTTTTGCAAAAAACTTAAATAGAGACATACATAGAGCTTGAGTTTGATGGAAATGTCTAAAACAAATTGGAATGAAAGCTGGTGACACTTTTATTTTTAACAGCATGTTTTTTATTCTTAAAAGTATAAAAGCCCTTTTTAGATTCTTAAAGGCAGTTTTTGAATTTTAAAAGTAAAATTTGATATTTAAACACCAGGGCACTCTTCAAGACAGAAATGAGTCGGTTTTTACTATGCAAGCAAATTTTGTGATACAAGAAAAGAGTTAAGGCGAGAAGAGTGTTAATTTTTGAATGAGGGGCAGGAAGAGCGCTTTTTTATAAAACAAATAGACCGAGAGGCAGCTGTGCAGATAACCACTATGAGTTTACGGCTGAAATTCCAGAAGTAATTAAGAACCAATTTTGATATTAAAAAGCAGTTGAACTACCAAGTCCAGGGCTCGAAAAATAGCGTTCCCGGGGAACCCAGAAATCATTTCTGGGAACGTATATTTTTTCACTTAGGTTCTCGGCCGGGAACCTAACAAATCACCAACCATGGCGCCGACGCGTTATAACAAGTAAATTACGTAAACGACCGGAGCCTGAGTGCAAAAAATAGCTCTTTACAACAGGGTGATGTGTAATTGTCAAAATATTACGGAAAAAATCTGAATTTCGTCAAAAAAATCGTGCAAAAAACAGCATATTTGCTTAAAAAATTGCGAAAAAAGCCTGAATTTCGTCAAAAAATTGCAGGAAACAACGCAAATTTCATTAAAAAATTGCGAAAAAATGGCAAATTTCGTTGAAAAATAGTGAAAAAGTCGGCTAATGTCGCTAAAATTTTTTGAAAAACGTTTTATTAAAACATCGTGATAAATTGGTAGGTTTCATTAAAACATCAGGATAAAACGGCAGATTTTGTAAAAATATCACGAAAAAAACGGCAGATTTTGTCAAAAAATAACGAGAAAAAGGGGGGGAAATGTCATTCAAAATATTGAAAAACCGATGTTTTATTGAAACATCGAGATAAATCGTCAGGTTTCGTTAAAACATCGTGATAAAACTGCATATTTTGTCAAAAAATCACGAAAAAACAGCAGATTTCGTCAAAAAATAGCAAAAAAAACGCAGATTTCGTGAAAAAATTGCAAAAAAAATGGCAGATTTTGTGAAAAATCACACAAAACGGTAAATTTCTTTTGAAAAATCGTGATAAAACGGCAAATTTCGTCAAAAAATCATGATAAATTGGCAAATTTCGTCAAAATACTCACACATTTTTTTTTGGGAACCTACACTTTTTATGTAGGTTCCCAGCTGGGAACCTTAAAATTTTTCGAATTTTCGAGCCCTGAAAGTCATATTTTAATGGAAAATGCCTGAAAACCCAATTTTAGCAGTTGATTCTAGGTTTACCACTGTGTTTTTCTGCTCCCAATCTTCCATGTTTTCATACCTTTGGGTCCAGGAAAAAACAGTGATAAACCTACGAGTCAACCGTTAAAATAAGATTTTCAGATGTTTTCTACCTAGATATAAATTGGCAGAACAATTGCATTTTAATGTGCAAATCAAGATTTAACTAATTTTGGAATTTCAACCATGAACTCTATGAGGTGATTGTCTGTGCTGCCACCTCCCAGTCTAAAAGGACAGGCAGGGTGCTACACACCTAGTGAAACAGTCTGGGAGAATTTTGATGATGATATGAAATATTACTTCCATTTTACTCTGTTTATACATATGACCTATTGAGCATATTGTATTTAAATATTGCGTAATATACCTATTACTTACTATGCACTATATCGTTGTTTACAATGTAGTTGGTTGTGACATCTATTTTTATAGTCCATTACCAGTGTTTTTAATTCACTTATTCTAAAATAACCCTTTTTCTCATAGAGATAAAGATTATTTAATTGTCAGCAAATTAAAAAAAATGCTTGTAAATTCAACTATGGCTTTTTGATAATACATTTCAATAAAGGTTTATTTTTTCTTGTGTTATGGATAATGCTGCTTATCACATACTTCATGTTATCATTTGTGATCCACAACCATATATAAAGTGTAATCCATGATATCCATAAACTAGTCAAAAATGTCTATATTAAATATTTTGATACTACTCTGTTATCCCGTTGACCAATTTTGCCAAATTATACATATTGACATAATTTTTATTTTAAATAACGAAAAAACAAATAATTAATAGAATATTAATAAAATTAAAAATAAGAAGTCAAAATAAAAATCAATGACGTTTTAAACAGGTGAATCGTATTTAATAGTAGATAATGTCATTGAATGCGACAATCATGATCATCCATTATTGGTGTTTAATCTTAAAATTTGGCGATAATTTTTTGGTCGACGGGATAACCTAGTAGTACCAATATAAGTTATTTATTTTTTAATAAAAAGTTGACAAATGATATATTTAAGTTTAAATTACTTAATAATATGTTTGTTTAAAATTATAAAATATGTATAAATCTTAAGAGTATATGCATTTTTTTTTATACAGGGACGAAAATTTGCTGCAGGTTGTATATTTTCTGGTGCTCAAATTTCTGTTTTTTTTAAGAATTTTTTTAAGATTTCTTGTTTTTTTTTCATATAGGTCTTTGCTATTTCAAACATTGAGCAGAATAGCAAGACTAGAATCAGAATTTAATAAATGTTATTAGAAGTTTGTCACCGAATTTCATTTGAAATGCTTTCATTTCTACTTTTCAAGGAACACGTAAGTGTAATATCGATAGCATAATATGCTTCAATTGATTCATTATATTTTCCATAATTTAAGATTTGGCATTTCTAAAGAAAATTATTGCACTTTCTCCAATAACTTACAATTCAATCTCCTGTTTTAAATAAATTTCCCATTATCATAAAATTTTCCACAGTTTGTAATTATTTAATGATATTCATGAGTGCAAGACGGAAGACTAATTTTACTCTTGGAGAAATTTTTGACTCATATTAAATTAGACTTTATCTGGTGAAATAATAACAATTTTACAAGCAAAAAATTTTTAATCACTTTCTTTAATTGTAAAAGATTAATTTATAGCTATAAAGCAAAACCCATTTTCTTTTAATTATACCTAATATTCCGAAACATTTTCAATCTTGGCTTAAATGGGCTTCTTGCATCCATGAGTATTTATAATAGGTAAAAATATAACGAAGAGCGACATTAATATGCACAACTCAAAAGCAGTATATATAGATTTTTTTTGCATACATTTTTTAAATTATACAAAAACTTTGTTAGGAGTGTGTGTTGTTTAATAGTTTATTAGAGTATTATTATTTTTTATTATTAATAAATTACAAAAATACAAATAATGTCCAGAATTGTCTGTAGATCACCGACATTTTCTCTTAACCACTGGTTGGGGATCTCTAGTTTAAAAGACATGTTATTCCATATTTTCCATACTTTTTGTTTTATAATATGATATAAAAAATGAGAGATCATTGAGAAGGAGCATAAAATCTGTTTTGCTCACTCCCATGATGAACCAAATCTGTTTTCACATAATTTCTCATGTATCTCATCTATTCATATACAGTCGGCTTCATTAATTCGAACTTGTCAGGATGACAAGAAATGTTTGAATTATGAAAAGTATGAAAAGATAACATGCTTAAAATGGTACTATTGCAATGAAATTGATGTTATAGTGTTTTTTTTTTTAATTTATGTCACCTGTTATCATTAGAATATGCTTTAATATTACGTTAAAATATGTAAATACATGAACTAATTAAGGGATTAAAAACAAGCACAATGGGAGAAAAATTTGCGATGTCACTGATGGATAGAAGGGACACTAAGAAAGATATCAAATACATGGATATCAAATGCATGGGATTGTATGTAGACTCGTTCAGAACAATTCTCATTAAAATCCATGAAAGAATGGTAATTAAAGGATCTGAAGTCCGTGAGAAAGAAATGAAAAATCTGAATTCTCGTTAGTCCAAATTAAACAAAGTCAAGAGAAAATGAGTTTGAACAAATGAAAAATTTTAATTTTAATTTGCCCAAAAATTCCGGGACTTCATGTTTAGTTTGAATTAAGCGAAGATTCGATTTATCTGATTCCGAATTAACAAGAGTCTACTGTACTTGGTTTGCTGTGGGAGTGGATAAAACAGATTTTAGGATCTTTCTGAATGGTCTATCTCTCTTTTTTTTTTTTTTTTCAAAATGTATTTGGTCTATTTATTATGATTGTGAATCCCTCATATAAGGAATGCCTAAATGAAAGGTGGATACTAAATGTAGAAGTATTTTATTACAACTCTAAAAATAATCTCATTATTTGTGTAGAGATCTGTCACATCATACCACCAGTTGTTCAATACTCCTGGCATAGAATTCTAGGGTCTGATCTTGGAAAAATGTTCTTACCATATATTTCCCTTGATCTTCCAAAGTAAACTGTTATTCTCAGGGTGCCTTAACCTCATTTCTTTTGAAATTTCACGTCATCGCTTGTCTGACATTTCAAATCAACTCATAGACAGTGTCAACGAATGCCTTTATAATGACAGCATGGATCTGGCCTGATTTTGGTGCATCCTTGAATGTCTGTCTTGTTTTGTCTGTAACTCTTGCACCAGTTGCTCATAACTCCATGGCTTAAACAGTGTTCTCCATAAGCATGCTTCATTTGGCATTGAATGTTTATGCTTGTTGTCTCTTTAGCTATTAAAAAGAAAAAAAAATCACTACACTTCACTGCTTGACTCTGGTTGCCACCATCCTGTTCACCTAAATGTTTTAGCCTGCGGTTGCAACGCACACAACTTCTTTCAGAGTGATGCAATTTTGTCTAATGCCACACTAACACTGCGCAAAACCAAAATCAGATACAACTAACCAATTTGGCAACGGCGTCATGTCTGTTGTTCGCCTTTCAATTGGGCACCCTTTATTTCATCTGCTACATTTGCAAATGATGGATATTGCTTTTTAGGAGATTTCTGTCGGATTAAGGTGAATAAAACAAGTTATATAATGTGTTACAAGTTATATAATTTTGTATCTCATATCTTTTCTGAGAGTTGATTTCTAGTAATTCTTTGCATATTTTCTACATTACAGCCTGCATCCTATTTTCATCCCTGTTTGTAAATAGATAAATGATGTCAGTGTCAGTATGTGTAAAGTTCTGTAATAAAAAAAAGTGCACTGATGTCATACACACCTTTAAAACAATATATATATATATTTTTTTTGTTCTATAGTTGTTAATAAAACTTTTTTTATCATTATTTTCTTTTTTTAAATAATTAAAGTATGTATGTAACTGGTATTTGAGAACAAAGTTTTCGCCAAATTGTCGTGAAAAACAAATCACGCCAATGTGAAGCGTATATGACATCTGTGTCATGAATTGAGAAGAAGCTTATTAATTTTTAAAAAAAGGCAAATACTTTAATTTTTATGTAATGTCTAAAGTAATTTTTTTTTTTTTTTTTTTTTTTTTTTTGTAAAAAAAAGATTTTACGATGTAATAGCTTTAGATAATGATTATTGTTTTATTTCTAGTAAGATATTTTTCCTGTTCTGAATAATTTTCAAATTAACTGAAACCTGAATGTACATGTTAATTGTCATTGCTTTTCATTTCTACAGGGTGAAATGTTCGTAATTTCTTTGAAAAATAATTCCTTACTTCGTGATTCATTCATAGTACAAGTTTTATTGTAAATGCATTATCTTTTTTGTGCAGTTCAGTTCATAATTTAAGTTAAAAATATCTAAAACTCATCTTAGTATGTTGTTATATCTATTTTTTCATTCATAGATATTTTGTTTATACATACATATATATGTTTATTTATAAAGAGTTGTAATTATCAGAGTTTTCGATGATTAGCTAATAACAAGCATTGTTCTGTGATACCTTGTTGCAGTGGATGTTTTTGTCATTGTCTTTTTGAAAGTTTGATTATGTAATAGTATGCACTTTTTAATAATATTTTCATTTTTTAAAAAGAAACTTTTCTTCTTTCTGTACACAAGAAAATATTTATTATAGGATGAAAGCAAAGTTTTTAGTTTTCCTGTTTTCTTTCTGTTCTATTTTAGAGTTAGATAAATCTTATTATTATTATTATTCTACTTTGTACTTAAATAAAAATAATGTTCTTTAAGTTATTTGTATATTTGACCAGGCACTATGGAATTTTAAGTTTCATAAAATAAAAACTTCTGTATTGTTTCTAAATTTTGTTTTAAGGTTATCTGCGATCAAAAAATTTTAATATAAATTGATGTGTTTCGAATAAGCTTAGTTTATTTATTATTGTCCTTTTTTTTATGTTAATCTATTTTTTATATTTCAACCAAGTTTTTAATTGTATAAGCTTGAATGTGTTATGGTACATGGACATGTTTTAACTCATTTAAATTCAACTACACCAGATATAAAATATTTCAAATAATACATTGCTACATTACCCCTTTTTAATTTATTCTTATTTTATATTCCAACTCTTCTTGAAACAGAAAATAGCTTTTAATTCTATTTTCTTTATTTGTCTAAATATTTTTCAAATTTTGTAGTAAAAAATTGAATATTGTTTAAAAAATTGTTACTTTAATGTCATCATGATTCTATGTGTAATATCTTCACAAATACATATTTTTTTATCAAATGCAATAACAAAATTCTTATATTTTCATAATTGGTGACACTTCCATTCCTCGTAAATGAAACTAATGATATCTTAAATCATTGATGATAGAAACAAACTTAAAAGAAGTTCCTTCTAGTTTTTTGCTAAATCTTCTTTTACATAGTCAAAAATTTTATATCTTGTTAATTTCTTAATAAATTTGTTGAAATTCAGAATATCAATGTTCAATTTTTTTTTTTTTTTTTATTGATTCCTGAAAGTTGTCTCCATAAAATAAAGGGTACAAACTGTAATTATAAATACAAGGTAGAACCCGTCAAATTTTGACGAAAGAAAATGTTTAAGAAGGAACTGTTTCGTTGACTTATAATAAACCTACAAAATTAGTTACAATAAAAAATGCATTTTATATATTGTGAGTCTAACTCTTAATCAAACGATATTTAATGTCAAAATAACAATACTATTTCTATAAAACTCAGTTGTTGAAATTGTTAAAGATAAACTTTTATCGTACATGTAAGCAGTAAAAAATAAAGATCTGTTATTATGATAAAGTTATCAATTAAGGTTCTTATGCTAGTATTCCAAAATAAAAATTAGCAAAATTTATTCAGCTTTGAATCAATCGCAAAAAAATTTCCGTGAAATCTAAACTCGGCATCATTTTTACCATATCAAAATTTACAAATGCGCATTTCGTATCTGTATTCGCCTTTTCGAAAAAATTGGCATCTTAATTTAATCATTTTGATTCAAAACTTGAAGTCTCAATGCTATTAGCTGAAATGGATATTAAACTGCTGATATTTTTTTACGTGTAAATAAAATTTTTATAAATGAAACCAAAATTTGCTGGGTTTTATAACAGAATATATTTAAATTTAAATTTTTTTAACTTTTAATGAGAAGATGGCAACATAAAGATACAGTAATCATTTTTTTTTCCTTTGTTTTTAGTAGAAATGGAGTACTCCTGTTGCCATAATTAAAAAAGTAGTATTAAAAACTATAAAAAAAAATATATATATCTCAAAAACAAATTAAGATACAATTTTCAAACAAATTTCATTTAAAAGTACATTTTTTTTTCCTGCACGATGGTGTAAAAATTGAAAATGGGTGCTGTTAAGAAGTTTAAAAATTTTTAGTAGCAAATATTGCAATACCGAAATTTTATTTAAAATTTGAAAGTGTTGCCATTCGCAATATGACGTATGCGTTATGCACAGATATGTTTGGCCTTTATAATACAGATATGGCTAATATTTCAAACAGTAATAGTTAATTAAAGTACTCATCTGGGAAAGGAAAAGACTTTTAATAGTTTGTAAAATAATAATAATAATAATATATTGCTGTACAATGTTTGAACAAACATTATTAAAAATGAGTAAAATTGAATATTTTGGCTCAAAAATTAGATTTGGATAATATTTATGACTGGCTTATAATCACGAGCCACTTGGAAGATTGAGAAAATATTCATTCAAAATAAATAGAAATCTGAGCCTCAAGAGTCTTAGTGTTTTGGAACCAAATGTGCAGATCTCTATGTGCAATATGTTTCTCTAGCCATCATCAACAGCCAAACAGTTCCTTGTAATTATGTAGGCATTGTCCTGAAATAAAATTATAATTCAGTTTATAAATTTAAAATTTTATTTTATTTTTGACTTTTCAATAAAAAGCTGGTGTTAGAGTCAATGGACGTTTAGGGGGGGGGGGGACTTTTTTAAACAGCCCTGATTAAAAAACATTTATTATACTTTGAAAATTCTTAGACTCTTAATTATTTTTTTGTTTTTCAAGTTTGTATGAACCCTAAAATTGCTTTAGTTACCTGATATTAAATTTGTTAATCACAGATTAAATATTATTATAAGAATATAAATTGTATCAAAATTTTGTGTTTTTATTATATTGTTTAATAAATGTGAAAATTTGGTCATTTCATCTTGTCACTTACTTGTACATGTGTATTTTATCTCTTACAGAATTTAAAATCTGTTTGCCTTGAATAAAATGTTTTTAATGTGATAGATTTTTTTACAAACTTTCTGTGACTTAAAAATATTGTTTTTGTTTGTGTAAATCTGTAATATAAAATTGTTAATAAATGTAATTTATTTTTAAGGATATTGTCTTCTTGAATTAATGATTCAAATCAACAAGCTGCTTAGTTCAGCAGAATGTCATTATTAAAAGGGCGCTTTTATGTTAGTTTGGAGCAAATCTCTCCAAAAGCATTTTTTTCCCTTGCCAGTTGCAATTTTTATTTTTTGCATGTGCAAATTACATCCAGTGCTTTTATGTTGAAGTGAAAGGTTTATGGTATTCTTTCTTCTTATATTATTATTTTTTGCATTTGAATGATTGAACAACATTATTTTAAATAATTTAAATTGAACACAAAATGAGTTAATGTGAACTGTATTTGGCAATTTATTATTTTTGTCCAGATAACATAAAAGTACCTTAAGATTATTATTGTCTCCTGTTGCTTATTTAATATATGTGATACATATTACCCATTCAGTTTATACAAGTTGCCAAGGTTGGGAAATTTTCAGAAAATCTTACCAGCCAGCTAGGTACAATGCAGTTTCATTTCTTTCTATAACTTTAAGAAATAAATGCAGCAGAAAGAAGTTGACTATAGGATGGAGTTTAATACCATATTTACATCACTGTAATTTGGAAAGTTGCAAAATACAGCTAACTAATGAAGAAAAGTTTTTGATATATCTGTATAGAGTACAGTTTTTCAAATGGCTATGTAAAAATTAATTCGCTCATTCAGAAAATCACCTCGCCAGTGGTGAGTAAAATGATGTATTTCCTCATCCCTGCAAATTGCAATATTAAATCATGACATTGTTCTTGTTTACCTACTTTGTCATGATTATTTTATAGATATGTTTTTAAGCATATTTTATTTTTTTATTTTGAGTAGATAATTAATAATAAACTCTGTTCTTATTAATATATTATTCTTGTATTTTGAATAAAATTTGTAAAAATGTTTAAACTCTATATTTTGAATGTGTGAAAATACAATGTTTATCGATTATTTCACCAAGAATGGTTTCTTGGGCTGTCACCAGAATTTAAAAAAAAATAAAGAAAATTTGCCTCTGGCTAATAGAAAAATACAAAAAAAAAAAAAAAAAAAAAAAAAATACCTCAGATGGAACAGGAAGTTAACATTTCGTTGTTTATTGTCTATTTCAGAGGACTGAATAATCAGCAGAAACATGAAAAAGCAAGTCATGTCAAAACATTGAATACTCTTGGTGTATTTTTAAAATGTAAAGAAATTATTGAAAGTTGTTCACATTTCCTTACTATTTATTTTGTTAATGTTTTTTAATTATTATAACATTTCTCTTGGTGTATTTTTTAAATGTAAAGAAATTATTGAAAGTTGTTCACATTTCCTTACTATTTATTTTGTTAATGTTTTTGATTATTATAACATGACTTTTTTGACATATATTTATAAGTATCTGGGAGTTTATCTATATTTTCTAAGTTAGATGTTAGTTTTATTCTTGCACACCTTTTAGAAAGTGTAATTATCTCTGAACCTCCTTTTTAAAATTCTTGTTTAAAGAATAATGTAATAAAATGACTGTTCATAATTCTTATGTTTTAACATATACTAATCTGCATGAAATTAAATGATGCAATAAATTTGTATGCATTATTTTGCATTTATTATATACTTGCTTAACTTTTATTATTATTATTATTACTGTAGTTATTTATTTAATCAGTTTAATAGTTGATAAAAATACATTCATGTATTTTTACTTATTGAACTTATCATTGAAAGTGACATAGTATTAAAAGCAAATTATATTCCACATTTTCAAACTTATGAAATAATTGTTTTTAAATACTTTTGCTGTTATAATTAACCTTTTGATTACCGTGAACTGATATATTCATTCAGTAAGCTGTATTTTTTGCTGCAACAAAAGCATTATTTAAATTAATATAGTTCAACTAATAAAACACAGTTTTGAAAAATTAACTTATGATCAATACTGTGAAGACCTATATGCCTATACTTAATAAAAATTTTTATATCATACTGGAAAAAACATAAAAATTTTACCCTTTTGCATGGCAGTTAAAGGTTTGTGTTTAGTGAAAGCATTATGTTTCATTTGTTTTATCTATCATTGAAACTTTAAGTATAAGTTTTGTGCTGTAGTTAAAAAACAATTTTCATCTAATACTCTGTCAAGGTGCCCAATCTTCTAATTCAAAAAAAAAAAAAAATTAATAACTAAGCTATAATTTTAATTGTAGTTGATTATTATCATTGTTACCTTACACCCAGAAATTGGTTTAAATGAAAAGAAATTTAGATTTAAATATCGGAAACTTAAGCACTTGTGAATGCATATTATTTTGTGACTGAAAGTTATTTTCAAGAGAAGGAATGAGAAGTTATCTAAAATTATAAATATTGGGCCTCATATACTAATCATAAAAATTAAATTTTGATTAACAAGTCTTATATTCTGCATTTTACCTACAATAAGCCTGTTTATGTGATATTGAATTATTTAAAAAAATATGTAGGCATTAAACGTGGTATGCATAAAATTTTCACCAAGAAATTCTAGATATATTTGCTAGATTTCATTTATTTAAAAATATGCTTTAGTATCTTAAAATAATGTTTTGTGTGAATTGTATAGTATTATACATATGTATATTTTGAATAAATAAGTTTTAAGAAATTTCTCTTGTTTAAGATTTATGATTGAAAATTTAGTTTTCTGCTGTTAAACTACTTTAAAATAATATTTTATGTATTCAAGATATAGTTTTCTTTCTTTCATCGAAATTCTGAATTAATAATTTCTCTTTATGCCATATTTAAAGTTAATGTAAAATTTAAAGTTTACCATCATTCATGCTGGTTTTAAAATTTAATTTTGGTTATATTTTGAAAAGCATATATATGAAGTACAAGTTCAATCAAATTTCATTGGCCATTGTAGTTACATAATGATCTAAATAGAAATTTTTAGTCAGATGTGTATCATATTTGGCAGTTCATAAATATATGGGTATTTCTTTTTGCTAATAAAAATTCCAGATATATTCACTGGTTTTTATTGTATTTATTAATTTTATGTGCTTTAATATCTTTTTAAGTGTAAATTTGTACAGATAAATTGCATATTACACATGTATTTAGAAGAAATAAGTTCCGTTTATTTTCTCTTGAAATTTATAACTAAAAGTGCAATGCATTGTTATTAAGCTCACATTTAAAAAAATAAAATAAAATAATAATATGAAATGTGTCAACTTATGAAAACATTATAACAAATCTTGTATTTGTATATTGGTTTAAAGCAAATTGTATATCTTTAAATAAGTATAAGTTATTCAATTATATTTTAATGTAAATTTCAAAATGTGATGGTGTTATTATCATAAATATAATGTAAAATGTATCGTATCATATGCTATTGTAAATATTGAGTGAGGTTTTTTCAAAAAATGTAATTTTTGTTGTGAACCAAGTTTTTCGAAAGAAAAGTGTACTGAAAGAAGACAAGAAAAATAAAGACATGGAAGAAAGCAAGCGAAAAGTCCAAGGAAGATGTCCATTTTTGAAAAATAAAGCTTTGAAAGATAAAAAATGAACCACCAGGTAAATATTTTTTTGCAAGCATGTGTATACATAAATTTCTAATATTTCCTGTAGCATTTATTTAATAAGATTTGAAAAATATTAAGTTCAAAATATTTTGGGTCAAACTAGCAACTGGAAATGATTGAACAATCAGTAAATGATTTTGCTTTTAACCAGGGAGAATGTGCAATTACCTAGGATATGAATAGTTTTAACTTTCTCACCAATAAAAGCAAATAATAATCCTCACTTTATGTAGACGAAGACAATTCTTACAAATTCTGAGGTAAAATAAGTTGAAGATTACTTAAAAAAATTAATGGTTACAATTGTAAAAGCCATACGCACTCTGTGTCTACCTGGCCCGACGCGTGCCCTTCCGGGTTAAACTGGCTAGTTCTAAATATGTTGAAATGTATCTGGTGATCTGTCAATAGTTTATATTATTTCTCATTAAAAAAAAAAAAAAAAATAGGTTAAGGCTAAAATTTTTTACTTTCAGAAAACCAAAGTGCAAAATGATTATTTCATGATTAAGTTATTATATTTCAAGTTATTAATTTTAATAAGTTCAGACTTGAAAAGAATTATTATTGTTATCTTGTAGTGCTACTTTTTAGAACATAATTTTAGGCTAGGCATTTTATTCTTCTGAAACCTGAGCAAAATAAAATACATATTTTTTCTAATATAGTTTTTTTTTTTCAACAAATAGGCATTAAAAATATGGTTTTTAAATAAATTAATAAATTTTGATTTTTAAATTTTGCTGCATAGCGCATCCATTTATATGGATATTCAGGTCATAATGAGCTTTAAAATAATTTAAAAATTCCAAAAAGTATAAGAAAGAATATAATTTATTGTAATGAACATAAATAAGGCAAATGTTAACATACATATGCTATTAAAATCTCAAAAAAATAGTTGAAACAAATTAAAATAATGTAAAAATAAAAACTTACCAGCTGAGTGTCGAATTCAAATTTGATTCACTCACTTATTATGCCATTTTGTAAACAAAATAGTTACTGTCACCAAAAGAAGAATGTTGATATTTTATTCATACATTACATTGCCAAATTGGTTTTAGATTTCTGCGAGGAAATTTAACACAACAGAAGGAGAGAGCAACATATCCTTTTTAATGGATGCCAGGTCTCAGAAGACTATACACAAAAATGCTTTCTATTATTTAGCTCTACAGGTGTAATCCTCCAGTGTAGTACATAGATTTATCTCTGTTGCTGCCTATTCAATTACTTAGAATAATGTTATCTTTATATTTACCCCCATTTTAAAATCTGTTTGAAATTAGACTTGTTTTCAGTTTTCAACCACTGTTTAAAGTTTGATTGTTTTTCATAGCATTCAGCCATAAAATCTTGCTCAATTTATTGAAAAGCAAGCACATTAAGGTCATGAAGACACATGAGGTGCATGAAAGCTGCAAATATTTTAGTTCTTCAGCTGTGAATTGCATATTATTTTCAAATGTTGCGTAATATTAAAGTTTTGCTTTCATTCAAGTAGCTCAATTTAAGTAAAGACAGAAATATAATTAAAATTTACTTAATTTTTAATTTGCTATGTTTAAAAACATATTATTCTTATGTTTAACCGAGACTGGGTTAAAATTGCAAAATATGATGTATTTCTTTGCATAATTTGCACTTCTGCATATTTTACATAGTTTTGTAAGAAAATTTGAATAAAAAACAAACATTGTGAGTTAATAAAACTGAATGTATCTTCATAGTTTTAATTTTACATTATTTTAATGTGGTTGTACACAAAATTCTCTAAAATATTTCATTCCATTTTTTTTTTTTTTTTTTTTTTTTTCCTGGAGGATTGTTAGTTTCTTATGTCTTGACTGACTATTAAGGTCTCTATTAAGGTCTTGACTGAGACTGAATTAAAATTACACAATATACTGCATTTATTTGCATAATTTGCACCCCTGCATATAATATTGCTGTATCATCTCCATAGAAGGGATTCACCATTAAAAAAAAATCTTTAATACTTTATAAAATTTGATGACCTTTTGCCTGTTTTTAGATTTTTGTTTCTCTCTGAAGCTGTACAGCATCTAAATTAGAATTTACATTAAACGGAAAACAATACAGTTTTGCATGTCTTTGTTTAATTATGCCAAAGTAAAATGCATTTATAAATTCACTCATTCTATTAGTTTTAATAGGACCTTACTATCAACCTTTAATTGTTGCTATAGTTGAAGGGAAAACATTTATTAATAAAGCAGAATACAATTGAGTTTCTGATGTGCTGCCATCTAGTAGAAGAAAAAGATAGAAATTTTATCTAAGGTGAATTTTTATGTGATTTTTCATAAGCATGTTAATATTTTCTAATACAATTGAAATGTATAGTGTTCATTACCGTACTGTTATTTAATATCATATTATATTACTTAAATACCAAATTAAGTCATCAATAGAAGCTGTGTATTACTGGAACTTTTACTAACTTTCTGTTTGACTTCAAACTTTGGGGTGTCATTTCAAAACTTTTTTGATTTTGAGGGTAGAGGTGGGGATTTCTTTGGATCTTGTTGTACACAGCTGAAGAGCTTAATACAGGTTTATTCTCCCATTTACAGTAAACTTGAAGAAAATAAATGGAAATGCTAGTTTGACCTTGAATGAATTAATGTATTTTAAATTTTGATGAATTTTCTGTAATAAGCATGTTAAGAAAGAAGCTTTGATATATTTATTTAGTGTGGTCAAATTTGTTATCTTAATTTAATAAAATGCAACTTGTCTTTTGATTTCTTAAAGGTCTTTTAGTAGATTGGCATTGTATGAAAGGAATGCAGCTGTGGAAGATTTTTTTAAATGATTGAAGCTTTCTTCAAGAAACAAGCGAAGAATTCCTGATGCATGCTGATGTATATTTCTAACATCCATGTGTATTATTAGAATGAATACAATAAAGACTTTTTTCAGTTTATAAGCTTTTTTAATGCAGTTTATTTTCAGATTAATTATTGAATTTAATGTAATAAATCTGTCTATTTAATGTTAATTTGAACTTTCCAAACTTTCTTTTGCTTTTGTTTTCACATAGTTAGAGGAAAAGTTATCAAGAGTTTTGGTATCTTAATTTTTCAACTAAATTCACAAATTTAAATAAAACGAGTCTGATGTGGCATGGTAATTCTAGACTTTTCTTTTATCTCATAATGTATGTCAAAATACTTCCTAAAAACTGAAAGATAGCTGCTCCACCAGTTAGCATAGCAGCTTTTGCAGCAAGTTACTAAATCTTAAGCTTGATTAAATTCTATATATTAGTTTTTGAGATAGAACCAGTGCAGAAAAAAAAATAATAATAGTAGTAGAATGAATACTACCTGTTAAGCGATTTGCACCAAAAATAAAACAGCATTTATTTATATCATGGGCTTTACAGAATTTAAAGTATGATTGAAATTTGCGCATTAGTTCTTGAAATAGAGATATTGAAGTAATTGTGAAAAAATCAGCGTAGCTGTGCCATCTGTTGAGTGATTTACACCAAAAAGTAATCGGTATCAGTTTATATCAAAAACTAACTGAATCATATTCATTAGTTTTTTAAATAGAGTGCCCACAAAATTTGTGTCACAAATGGACATTTTGTTAAAATATGCTTTTCGGGTTCTCTGACCCTTAAAATATGTAAATCCGTCAAAAACTGGAAATTAAATAAAATTGTTTAAATAACTTATTTCTACATTTTAAGAACAAGGAAAAACGAATGATACTAGCCCAATTTCCGGCGTATAATCCGTGGATCAAACAATTCTCTTTGAACCCAGAAATTTTGTTTAACTATTGCAGTTAAATATTTACTGTGATCTAAAATGTTACATCTTATTCTTAACCCCTTTGCGACGGGAGCTTTTTACGAAATTTTAAATTTTTTGTCACCGGTTTTTAAAACAGAAATTTGCGCCTTATTAAATCGAGAAAATGCTCCGATTAGACAAGGCAAATTTTACAGTATAATTTTACTGGTGGGGATAAACAAGGATTCTTAAGTCTATTTGCGGCACGTATATGTGTCGCTCGTTCCCAAGGGCTAAAGGCTTCTGAGTCTAAAATTAATTGTTTGATCCGCAAATTATACAATAAAAATTACGGTATGTGCACTGCAATAATGTATTTTTTTCTAGAATGAATGTGATGTAGCTTTCATCACATATATATATAGATATGTAATTTATTATTTTATTCTAACACTGGTCAGATAATACTTAAATAAATAGATATATTTTTATTCTTTAATTTCCTTTGAAATTTTTAATTCTTTAAATTCATCAGTCTTATGTTACAGAAGAAATACAGTGACAATAGAAATATTTTAGTCCTCTCACAGTCATCTTAATTTTATGGCAGATGTGCATACAGTGTGGCACATCTGTTTAAATAAAATCAAGAGAAAAAAAAAATAGATTATCAAACACATCAACTCCAGATTGTCTTATTCATATACAAACATATAATCCAAATTAGTGCGTGTTTCTTTAATTTATAAAATACAATCAGTGGTCTGCAATAAAATAAGAAAAAAATATATTATATACTGTTTTGCATGTTTGTTCAAGTGGTTAAGGACTTTCTCAAATCCAAACTGATTATTTTCTAACACCTTTCTAAATTCATTTTTATTTGTAAATGCATTAAATTGACAAATTCTCTTATTCAGAAACTACGAAAACGCAATTCGTGTTTTTCATTTTTTATTAAAAGCAAAGAAACTTACGTAAAATATTGAAGTTTGCCTTCTGAATTTATTTCTGGTCTCAGCAGCTCAAGATAATTTGTTATGAGAAGACAATCGCTTTTAACTAAAAATGTAGTACATTTATTGAAAAATGAAAAAAAAAAAAAAAAAAAAAGCTATTCGATTCAAATCGCTTTAGTAGTTATGCATGTAGATGTCATGCTTTTAGATTTAAAAATGTGTCAATGTCTAGGAAAATTTTGCGTTGCTGAAAGGGTGGGGAAAACCCTTGAAAACACGAGACCGTGAAAATTTTTTACTTAAGGCAAGATTCCAACTTAGACAAATTTCGTTTTCACGTATTTTACATCGTATATAATTGGCGAAATTTCTCTCTCGAGTAAAATCTGCTAAGAGTACTGAAAAAGAGTTTAAGGCAAGTTTTAAAATTACAGCGTACATTATAAATTTGTTTGATATACTTTCCACCGAGAACGTGCAAATTTTCCATTTAAGATTATTCCAATATACAGGGTGATTCCAAAAAGATGAGAAAAATTTTTAGGGCTGATAGTACACACCAAGACAAATAATATTAAATGGGAAACTAAGAGTCCCAAACGTCTTCCGAAGGGGATATGCGCCATCAAAGTTTAGGGTCCAAAATTTGAAATTATTTTAAAAAACGGAAAAATTGGTCGATTCGTTTGCGCTTTTCACGAAAACTATTCTTTATGTCATTATTGTCCTGAAAATAAATTATAAAGATAAATTTAAAAAATGCCGATAGAGGGCGCTTTAGACTTTGGAGTAAAGAACAACTATTTTTTATCGTTATTTTTTGCATCTCATTAAATTTTTTTAGAAGTTTAGACATAAACATAAATTTTCAGCTCAAAATCTGTGGTTAAGTAGCGCAAACTGAACTGTGTTCAATGGGAGTGGTTATGTTCAAATTTCAAATGATTATAAAAAACAGAAAAATTGGTCAATTGATTTTCAATTTTCACTAAAATTACTCTTTATGTCAGTAATGTCTTTAAAATAAATCATACAGATAAATTTCAAAAAATGGCGATAGAGGGCGCTTTAGACTTTGGAGTAACGTACAACTATTTTTTACCGTTATTTTTTGCATCTCATTAATTTTTTTTAGAAGATTAGACATAAACTTAAATTTTGAGATGAAAATCTGAATCGTTGAGAGTGTTTAAGTAGCGCAAATTGAACTGTGTTCAATCGGGGTGGGCAGACCAAATTTCTAAGGATTATAAAAAACGCAAAAAATTGGTCGATTCGTTTGCGGTTTTCTCTAAAACCATTCTTTATGTCAGTATTTCCTTGAAAATAAATTTTAAAGATAAATTTCAAAAAATTCCGTTAGAGGGCGCCTTAAACTTTAGAGTAACCAACAACTATTTCTAACCGTTATTATTATTTTAATCTAAATAAATGTTTTAAAAGCTTAGACTTAAATTTTGAGCTCAAAATCTGAATCGTTGTGAGTAATTAAGTAGCGAAATATTGAACTGTGTTCGTAGGGTGGACAGGGTAACATTTCAACTCCTGAACACAGTTCAGTTTGCGCTTCTTAACCCCTCCCAACGATTCAGAATTTGAGCTCAAAATTTAAGATTTTGCAAGCTTTTAATTAGATACAAAAATAACAGTTAAAAATTGTTGTTGGTTACTCTAAAGTTTAAGGCGCCCTCTAACGGAATTTTTTGAAATTTATTTTCAAGGAAATACTGACATAAAGAATGGTTTTAGAGAAAACCACAAACGAATCGACCAATTTTTCTGTTTTTTATAATCATTTGAAAATTTGAACCTTCCCACCCCCATTGAACACAGTTCAGTTAGCGCTACTTAACCACTTTCAACGGTTCAGATTTTCAGCACAAAATATAAGTTTATGTCTAAGCTTTAAAAAAAAATCAATGAGATGCAAAAAATAACAGTAAAAAATAGCTGTACGTTACTCCAAAGTCTAAAGCGCCCTCTATCGACATTTTTTGAAATTTATGTTTATAATTTTTTTTTTTTTTTTTTTTTTTTTTTCAAGACAATACTGACATAAAGAATAGTTTTAATGAAAACCGCAAATCAATTGACCAATTATTCTGTTTTTTATAATCATTTGAAATTTGAACCTACCCTCTAACATTGAACACAGTTCAGTTTGCGCTACTTAACCACAGATTTTAAGCTTAAAATTCAAGTTTATGTCTAAACTTCTAAAACAATTTAATGAGATGCAAAAAATAACGGTAAAAAATAGTTGTTCGTTACTCCAAAGTCTAAAGCGCCCTCTATCAGCATTTTTTGAAATTTATCTTTGTAATTTTTTTTTTTTTTCGAGACAATGCTGACATTAAGAATAATTTTCGTGAAAACCGCAAACGAATCGACCAATTTTTTCGTTTTTAAGCTATTGCATAGCTTTTATCGCGGGCTTTGAGCGCGGTGACCGAATCCAAAAATTCCGTAACGCGAAAAATCCTAACACATCGGTAACGAAAAAACCTAACACTCGGCTAACGTCGTTTCCTTTCGGAAAACTTAGGAACGGTATCCTTCGGTAGACTTCGGCAGACATTGACGCGGTATTTTTCAGATATTAGAATATCAAGTCTCAAACTTATGTTTCTTATGATCTAATTTTCATAGCGCGGACAAATTTTGTTTGGTAATTTATTATGAGACAGTGTTTATTTTGGTGGTCTTATTTATTTTGGTGACAAGAGACCCCCCCCCCCACCGTGAGGGTCGAAAAATTTAAAATGCTTATAACTCGCGATCTAACTTTCGTAGCGCGGCCAAACTTTGTTTGGTAATTTATTATGAGACATCGTTAATTTCTGGTGACAGGATACACCCCACGGTGAGGGTCGAAAAATTTAAAATGCTTATAACTCGCGATCTAATCTTCGTAGCGCGGCCAAACTTGTTTGGTAATTTATTAGGAGACAGTGTTAATTTTTGGTGACAGGAGACCCCAGACGGTGAGGATCGAAAAATTTAAAATGCTCATAACTCGCGATCTAATTTTCGTAGCGCGGCCAAATTTTGTTTGGTTATTTATTATGGGACAGTGTTGATTGTTGGTGACGGAAGACACCCCACGGTGAGGGTCGAAAAATTAAAAATGCTTATAACTCGCGATCTAATTTTGGTAGCTTGGCAAAATATTGTTTGGTAATTTATTATAAGACAGTGTTAATTTTTGGAGACAGGAGACCCCCCACGGTGAGGGTCGAAAAATTTAAAATGCTTATAACTCGCGATCTAATTTTCGTAGCGCGGCCAAATTTTGTTTGGTAATTTATTATGGGACAGTGTTGATTTTTGGTGACAGGAGATCCTCCAAAGTGAGGGTCGAAAAATTTAAAATGCTTATAAATCGCGATCTAATTTTTGTAGCGCGGCCAAATTTTGTTTGGTAATTTATTATGAGGCAGTGTTAATTTTTGGGGACATTAGACCCCCCACGATGAGGGTCGAAAAATTTTAAATGCTTATAATTCACGATCTAATTTTCGTAGCGCGGCCAAATTTTGTTTGCTAATTTAATATGAGACTGTTAATTTTTGGTGACAGGAGAGCCCCCACGGTGAGGGTCGGAAAATTTAAAATGCTTGTAACTCACGATCTAATTTTCGTAGTGCGGCCAAATTTTGTTTGGTAATTTATTATGAGACAGTGTTAATTTTTGGTGACAGGAGACCCCCATGGTGAGGGTCGAAAAATTTAAAGTGCTTATAACTCACGATCTAATTTTCGTAGCGCGGCCAAATTTTGTTTGGTAATTTATTTTGAGACTGTTAATTTTTGGTGACAGGAGACCCCCCACGGTGAGGGTCGAAAAATTTAAAATGCTTATAACTCACGATCTAATTTTCGTAGCGCGGCCAAATTTTGTTTGGTAATTTAATATGAGACTGTTAATTTTTGGTGAGAGGAGACCCCCACGGTGAGGGTCGAAAAATTTAAAATGCTTATAACTCGCGATCTAATTTTCGTATCGCGGCCAAATTTTGTTTGGTAATTTATTATGAGACATTGTTAATTGTTGGTGACAGAAGACACCCCACGGCGAGGGTCAAAAAATTAAAAATGCTTATAACTCGCGATCTAATTTTGGTAGCTTGGCAAAATATTGTTTGGTAATTTATTATAAGACAGTGTTAATTTTTGGTGACAGGAGACCCCCACCACGGTGAGAGTCGAAAAATTTAAAATGCTTATAACTCGCGATCTAATTTTCGTAGCGCGGCCAAATTTTGTTTGGTAATTTATTATGAGATTTTGTTAATTTTTGGTGACAGGAGACCCCCACGGTGAGGGTCGAAAAATTTAAAATGTTTATAACTCGCGATCTAATTTTCGTAGCGCGGCCAAATTTTTTTTGGTAATTTTTTATGAGACAGTGTTAATTTTTTGTGACAGGAGACCCCCCCCCCCACCGTGAGGGTCGAAAAATTTAAAATGCTTATAACTCGCGATCTAATTTTCGTAGCGCGACCAAATTTTGTTTGGTAATTTATTAAACTATTGCATAGCTTTTATCGCGGGCTTTGAGCGCGGCGACCGAATTTAAGAATTCCGCAACGAGAAAAATTCCTAACAATCCGGCTAACGAAGTTTCAGTTTGGCAGACTTTGGGAAGGTATCCTTCGATAGACTTCAGCAGACATTGACGCGGTATTTTTGCATAAGTTGATAAAAAATGCTATGCAATAGCTTTACCGCGGCAGTCCCCGAGTGGCACACATATTTTTTATAATCATTTCAAATTTTGGATCCTAAACTTTGATGGCGCCTACCTCCTTCGGAAGACGTTTGGGACCCTTAGTTTTCCATTTAATATTATTTGTCTTGATGTGTACTATTACCCCTTAAAATTTTCCCCATCTTTTTTGAATCACCCTGTAGAAAGGTTTGTTTTCATGTATTTACATCCTTTATATATTTGATAAGATTTCCCCTAATAGAGTAAAATCTGGTAAAATGGAATTGTAAAGTACTGGAAGGAATTCCGTTTAAGAAAGTTTTTTTTTTCTTTAGAAAGTACAGCGTATGTTATAATTCTATCTATAGTATTCTTGTCGATGAAACCGTGAAATTTTTCAGTTTGGAGGATGATTCCTCTGTAGACAGGTTTCGTTTTCATGAGTTTTATTGTAGTATGCTCTTATTGCATATTTTTACTTAATTTTTCAATTACAAGACAACAGATCAGAAAACAATATTTATTAACGCGTCTTGCTCACAATAAAAGATTATAAACGTGTTTATTTATTGTCGTATAACTTTTCGTTCTGTTTTGTATTAATTTAAAAACCATTGTAATTTTTTTTATCTTGATCTAATTCTAAGTATCTACATACACATAGCTTCAGAAACCATTCGGATTTTATTTTCTATCTTATCAAATAAAACCCGAAATTTTATTAAATAAGTACAGAAGCGCCTTGTTATATCGCGCATGTTCGGAAACAAAAAACTGAGATTTATCCGAAGACGCTATTTAACTGATGTCACTTGTTAAAATTAAGATAATTGAAAACATACAAATAAACATTTTATATTGAATCTCAAATACCAATTATACACATATTGTAATTTTCTTAAAAAATTAACGAAAGGAAATTATATTGTTAGAAGCTCTTTAACAAAAGAATAGACAAACTATTCGAACATTTCTTTACTACTTTTTGAATAACTCGGGAAAAGAGTGATACATCCGACAAAGCTATTATATATATAACGAGACATGATATAGTGAGTGTCTACTAATAATTATTATCGTAGTGCTGTACAGCTCATATTCAAAATATTAGAATAATTGAGAAAAAGTAATAAGAAAAATTTTTTTGTCATTTATTTATTTTTTATACTAAGTAAATGCAATTAAATTTCTTAGAAATTAAATCTGGAATGTTTAGATAAGATTTTAACATTTATAAAATATAAAATACAGCACAATAAATTAGGTATATAGCTTCCTTAAACACACCAGAATATTAGAATAAAATTTAGATTGGTTCAACATATTAGAATATTTTATTTTACGCAACAATATTACCTTATGAATATGAAGTAAATGGTAGTTAATGTTTTGTAGCATCCCCTTTAGCTTTCATAACAGCGTACAATCGATCTTGCATACTATATACAAGGTGTTTACAAACATTTCTATCAATATTAGCCCAAATAGACTTTATACGTGCCACTAACTCAGTTTTACTTGAAGGAGGATTTTCTTGAAGTTTTTTCTTCATTATACACCATAAGTTTTCGATGGGATTAAAATCTGGTGAATTTGGTGGCCAAGGAAGTACCTTAATGTTGCGTTGGCGGAACCAATTCTTAGTTGACACCGAGGTATGCGGGGACGCTAAATCTTGTTGAAAGATGAAATCATCTTCAAATAAATCTTCTGATGGTGGAATCATGTAATATTCTAAAATTTTTTGATATATCAGAGAGTTAACCTTTTCGTAGACGATGCATAACTTTCCAGGTCCTTCTGCACTCATACAACCCCAAACCATGACACTAGCAACAAATTTTACGGAACGTTTAAGGTATTCTTTATCAAATGCTTCTTGCTTCATACTCCAAACTCGAATACCTTGATTACCATATGAAACACAAAACATACTTTCATCACTAAATAATAATCTTTTTCCAATCTTCATTGCTCCATAAACGTCTTGATTTACACCAATTCAATCTTATACGCTTTTGTCTTGCAGTCATGAGAGGTTTTGTTTTCGGTACACGAGATTCAAATTTAAATTTATGGAGACGTCTTAATGTTGTCGATGTAGAAACTCCAACTCCTTCTTCTTTCCATTTTCGGTGCAAGAATCGCACACTTTTAAAACGGTTTTTCTTAACTATACGCTTCAGTTTCCTGTCATCTCAAGCAGATGTTTTTGGTTTTCGGCCACCATTTCGGCGATTATTTTAAAATTTTCCAATTTTTGAATATTGTGTTAGTATTTTACTAACGCTCGATTGCGAACAATGTAAATAATTCGCTATAAAACATTGATTTTTACCGTGCCGATAAAAATCAACCATACGAAGTTTAGTAGATTCAGGAATATCACTCACACGGCCCATTTTAAGACGAAAAAGAAACAAACTGCAAAAAAGAATACTGATTTTAAATAAAATAGTCTGAATTTAATCAATGATGCCACCAGTTAAGAATTGGTAATAATTAAAGAAGAATTAATGTGAAATATTCTAATATTTTGAACCACTTGAATAAATATTCTAATATTTTGACTTTTCAAAATAATTTTTTTTGCAATTAATCTTTTCAAAAATGATATTAAATTTAAGATAACAAGTAAGTTTAATCAACAATAAGTTCTTAATAAAAATATCGTTTGCATATTTTCATTAAATTACCAAACGATATTTTCAATTTCTAAAAAAAAGGTAATTATTCTAATATTTTGAATATGAGCTGTAGTATATTAATAAACATGTAGAAACGAGAAATATTTCATTAAATACTTTCTGGTTGAAGGTATGTTTATATGACTGAAGGATTGACAGCTATATATACAGGGATGAGATTTCCGCTTTTTTGGACACCAGTAAAATCATAGAGAAAATGTTGAACTCGTAAATCACAAAAATGTTCCGATTTAATAATATAGCATTTTCTCTGAGATTTTACTGGTGTGCAAAAAAGCGGAAATCTCATCCCTGTATATATATCGGTCCAATGAGTTTTACAGATAGTTAGGTCTAACATGTATATTCCATATTCTGTATTACTCAATACTATTCAATTTCTGATTTCTTGCAGCTTACACGCCTGGCTTAGATAGAAGAACACCTCTGAATATCAATTTTAATGATTAAATTGTACGATTAGAACACCATACGTTATTAATGCTGCTGCAGTTTGAAGAAAAAGACTTCTTGTTAAAGGTATTATTCCTGCAGCTGATACAATCATATCTTCTTTTTCAACAAAAGCCTTCATTAAAAACAGCAAATCCGTTTCTTTGATTTCCGGAAACGTTTTTTCGGAATTAAAATAAGTCAATAACGTATCCAAACATAAATTTTTTATTCTTCCATGAGTTTCATAGATTTTTGTGCCAGATACGATGAGTATAACGAGTGAAACGATAGCATTGAATGCAAATAATCCAGATTCCAATAACTCGATAAATATATCCTTTGTGCTTGTTGAAAAAATGGCTGTCAGTGAAAAGAATAAAGTTAGAAACTTTTGTGCAAGAATAATGAAGATTAGGAACGAGATTGTTTCATGTAAAATTTCGAAATCTTTTCGAATATCTCTGTAGGATTTTAATAGGTGATATCTGAATTCAAATTTCCGTTTCTGAATGCTGAAATTCCAATCTAAAATGAATTTTTTGACAACTTTATGGAACTGCGCAAGCAAGAAAAAGATGAGAATTGTAGCCAGATTTGGAAACAGAAAATGAACAAAGTTTTCAATGGTGAGAAACAGCAAGAGAAGAGATTTTTTGCAATAAACATTTTGTATTAGAAAATTATTTCCATAAAAATAGCAATGTAAATAAAATTCTAAAGCATTTTCGTGAATCGTGAAAAAACTTAGAAACGATGCAAGGATGGGCAGGATACAAATGTAACCAATCAATGCTCGCAATTTTGTTTTCATGTTGATATCAGTTGTTTCGTCTGTTTCATGTACTTCATACAACTTCTTAATGAGTGAGATGATCTGAATTTTTCTTCGATAAATTGTTATCCATAATATCAATGTAAGAATAAGAACCGTAATATTGAATATCACAACTGTCGATGTCACATAGGAAATTATTCCACAATAAAGTACTTCTGTCACGATATAAATGAAGGAAATAAACGATATTCCAGCCGAAAGTTTGTAGAACAAACAAACAATGCAGGAATCATTTTCTTGTGTTCGTAATTTAATTCCAGTTAATTTCAAAAGTACGTTTAAAATTTTAAATTCTGTTTCTAAGGACTTCTGTTTACCGCTCCAAGCCATTTTCAGATGATCTTTTTTAGACAATACAAGCATTTGATTTCAAATAATTTACAAAGCCGTAATTATGGTTTAATTTTTTGGCAAATTCATGAATTTTTGATAAATAAGTTTGATTAAATTTGTAGTTCCTGTAAAAAATAAATAGGCCTTTTAAACTATTAATTCATTTTACAAAAAAGTTTTACTTTGTACCCTTCTTCAGTTCTTATAGTACATTCTTTTCTTGCGATGTTATAATATTTAACATATGAATTTGATTAAGTTTGTATTTCTAGCGAAAAACAAATAATCATTTTAAACTATTAATTCAGTTTACAAAAAATTTTAGTTAGCGTCTTTCTTCATTTTCTTATTTATTTTAGTGCATTCTTTTCTTACGATGTTATCATATTTTTTTGACAAATAAGTTTAATTGAATTTGTACTTCCTGCAAAGAAACAAATAGTCCTTTTAAACTTTTAATTCATTTTACAAAATGTTTTACTTATTATCCTTCTTCACTTCCTTAGTTCTTATAGTACTATCTTTTCTTGCGATGTTATAATTTTTTAACCTATGAATTTGATTAAGTTTGTTTTTCCAGCGAAAAACAAATTGTCATTTTAAACTATTAATTAAGTTTACAAAAAATTTAGTTAGTATCTTTTTTTCATTTTCTTACTTCTTTTAGTACACTCTTTTCTTGCGATGCTATAATAATTTTTTGACAAATAAGTTTGATTAAATTTGTACTTCCTGCAAAAAAACAAATAATCCTTTTAAACTTTTAATTCATTTTACAAAATGCTTTAGTTAGTATCTTTCTTAACTTCCTTAATTCTTATAGTACTTTCTTTTCTTCCGATGTTATAATTTTTTATCATATGAATTTGATTAAGTTTGTATTTCCAGCGAAAAACAAATAGTCATTTTAAACTGTTAATTAAGTTTACAAAAAAAAAAAAAAAAAAATTAGTATGTTTCTTCATTTTCTTACTTCTTTTAGTAGATTCTTTTCTTGCGATGCTATCATAATTTTTTGAAGAATTCGAATAAGTTTGATTAAATTTGTACTTACTGCAAAAAAACAAATAATCCTTTTAAATTTTTAATTCATTTTACAAAAAAGTGTTACTTAATATCCTTCTTCATTTCCTTTGTTCTTATAGTTATATTATAATTCTTTCATGAATAAGTTTGGTTTGTTTATTGAACACATACATTTTACTTGTGTGCTTGACATTAAAGTAAGTCATCGTCAATATACAAGGACGAGATAGCATAAGAAAATTTACAACATCGGAGAATTACATCCAGGATCTCCACAAGGAGTGTGCAATATGGCCAGGTCTAGCAGTCCTACACTGTCAAGCGATTAGCGGCGAGGTACCCTAACCACTTAGCCATGGTGGGCTCATAAGTTTGGTTAAATTTGTATAGCTAGAAAAAACAAATAGTTCTTTAAACTATTTAAATATTCATGCATTATTCTTGCATGTGTGCAATTAGTACACGTATTCGAATTTAATATATTTGCCATATAAATATGTAACTCTGATAAATGTCAAACGATTATTCAATCCAATATGTAAATTTTCATAATTTATTTAAAAAAATTTTTTTTCATTTTTAGAGAAGAGTTCACAGTCTATGCACAGTTTCCGTTCAATTTTTCATTTAATTGATTTGCAACATGCAATAAGTGACAACTCTTGTGCAATATATTCTTCTATTTAAGTAAAGCACTGCAATTGAATTTCCACACATTTACATTTGTATTTTAGGTGATACCCTTTCTTGAAATAACTTAAGGTTTACATGTTTAAAACTTTACGATTGCTTCGAACAGAGTATTAATAATTTCATTTCATAAAATATATTTCTATAGAAAGAATAATTCCAAAGGTAATATTGATTCTGCATATGCATATGTACTGAACTGACCAATACGTAAGATAATTAAACGCATAAATAAACTTATAGAAAACTTCCTGAATATGTGATCAGATAAAAAAGATGTTATGTGTTCACCCGATTCGATTTTTATCCATTGAAAATGTTGTTGTCTTCAGGGGAAAAATACCTAGTTTCGGTGATTAATTATTATGTCTCCCTAACTGAGAATTGTACGAAATGATAGGTTGACAGCAGGCTTAAACTTTATGTTAGATAATCAATAAAAATAATTAATAATTCACAATAAACTTTGACAGTTAATGCCATGTGTTATTCTATGGGACAGTTGTTATTGAAATTTATCTAAGCGCTTTGGTAAATAAAGATGAAATATTATATAGTGTGGAAAGTTTGACTGGTTAACTTATTGATAAGGAAAAGATTAATTGATCGTGCTTATACAAAAAATGTTTTGAATTACAACTGGCTTTTTGTTGCTAACAACAGTGTTGTGCAGGACGAAGAGCGTTACGAAAGGGCTACTTTTTAAAAATTCAGATTTCTTGATTCGCACCACTTTTTTAACATTGTAAAATTCGCCTTATTTAATGACATATTAATTAGGGCGAAAACAAGGGGATTTTTACTACTTCAGAAAAGTGGTGCAAATCAAGAAATGTGAATTTAAGGAAAGTAGCCTTACTGCAACACTAGGAGCAAACTCATAGAGTTGGAACTCTTAAGTTGGATTCACTTCCTGTGAATTTCGAGTTGAGTTTGATTCACCTCTTTAAAAAACGAACGCTCGTTGGGTTAGATACAAAATATCGTAGGATTTGAATCAAAATTACTATTCAAACTCGCTACATCCCCCCCCCCCCCTGCAATTATCTGAAAATAGTTTCTTTGTTAAAAATACATTTTTTCCCATTTAAAAGTTTCCATCACAAACTAGCGGGACTCCAGTTCTGAGAAAATAAGTCGTCACTGAGACTAGTAAAGTTCTCAGAGCTTTTTTTTTTCCTAAAAAAATACTTTTTGGCATAGTAAGGTTCTATTTGTATTTATGAAGGCATTCCTGCATTGAAATGACGTTGTATCTAGTATACTTCCAATTGCAATAGAGAATAATTTAGTTCTAACGGGAACTGTAGTAATTTTTTTTATTGACTATATTTTTTTATACTGTTCATTAATAAAATCAAAAAGATAATTAAGCAATGTTTGATAAAAACAAGTGATGAACTATTTACATTGTTTAAAGTTCAAAAGGGTTAATCTTTCGGCCTGTACGCGGTGGAAATAAATTAAACATATTTAAAAACTATTTAAAAAACCATTAAATTGAGATAGTTTTCAATCAAATTTCATTTTAAAGAACATATTTCTAAACAATTCAAAAGTGCAAAAAATGAAATTGTATAGTTGAATGTTTTTATTTTTATTTTATTTTATTTTATTTTTAACGCCCAAAAAAGAAAAAAAAAAAACAGGTTGTTGTTGTTAAAAATATGACGTCAGTATTGCTCACAGAAATTTTCTTTCTTTATAATGCTGATTTCATAAGTCCAATAAAAAGCAACGGATAAAATATGTTGTATACAGTAAACTCATGACTCACTTTTAACAATTTAGCTATTTTTGATGAGTAAAATTGTTTGGTTGTAGTTGTAAGTTAAAAGGATTTTTCTTCCTTTTTTTTAACTATCAAGAAATTTATAGCTTGTCTAAAAACTTTTTTTAATCTCGAAACTTATAATTTGTCTAGACACATTTTTTTTAAAAATTTTAGAATTTGCTATTATTTCAGAATTAGTTACTTTCTTTTTAAATCCGATCTCATCATATTATAATTTAAAAATCAATGAAAGTTCATTCTTTTAAGGGATGTGCTTACCTTGAAATAATTGTTTTTGCGAAAAATTTCAGTTTCATTTTTATTATTTTAAATTAAAGTTCAAACATTTCGATTCCAAAAATCCTTTACTTTTGCTTCAGAGATAATTATTAGCAAAGTTGTAGCGTAAAATATAAACCTTTATACATAAGTGTTTGTGCTACATTAAAATTTGAATTTGCGTTTTCCATTGTTTATGTTTGCAAGAAACTTTATTTCTTAAAGAATTTTTAAAATAATGAAGTAAAATTTGGCCACAAGATTCTGCTCATGTATTGGTATGTTATGAAGCAAAATACAGCTTTTAAATATGTATATATTAATTTTAAAAGTTGTTTTTATTAAAAAATCATGCTTTTATACAAAATTTGGTATATGTTAGGGTCTGTGAAAATATAACGTTATCAACTTTTTGGTAATTTTAGACTCCCTCCCTCCTTTTGATATCATATCTTACCATCTCTCGAATCTCCCTCCCCTACCCGGTAATAATATCGTTATCAAAATGTAATTTTTGTTAATTTTTTAGGTGCGTTCGTAATTATGTAAATACGTAGCATCTATAGTGGTCGTTCAGTCCGTCCGTCTGTTCGCATATAACAACGCAAAAACTACCCAACCGAATCGTTCGAAATTTGAAATACATAATTATTACAAAATTTTGTCGAGTCATTTCAAATTTTATGAAAATCGGATGCATAGATCGGTTACAGGGGCAATCAAAAGTATTCCATTACATTACGGTCAATGGGGAAAAAAGTTTCAAATTCATTTTAATCGTTTGAAATTTAAAATACATAATTATTACATAATTTTGTCGCGTTATTTCAAATTTTTTGATAATCCGGTGCATAGACAAATTACAGGGGCAATCAAAAGTATTCAATTACATTATGGTCAATGGGGAAAAAGTTTCAAGTGAATTTTACACGTTTGAAATTTAAAATACATAATTATTACATAATTTTGTCGAGTTATTTCAAATTTTATGGAAATCGGATGCATAGATCAATTACAGGGACAATCAAAAGTATTCCGTTACATTACGGTCAATGGAGAAAAATGTTTCAAATGCATTTTAATGGTGTTACACTCATTCAAACTTAATAAAATTTATATGCAACTAAAAATGCATATTATAATCTACATTTTACATAATTTTTGGTGCAAAGAACATATGTTATTGATTTACAAGGCCACACAAAAGTATTCCATTATATAATGTTATAGAGAGAACATTGTTTGATGAGCGTTTTAATTGTAATTCACTATTTACAATTTTTTGAGATTGATATATGAGAGTAATGTTTTTAAAACTTCGTAATCGTACGAACGCACCTCATTTGCTACGCTTGACGTGCAATTTCCAACTTGTTTAATTTTTTTTATTCATTTTATTCATATTATTCGTACTTTATTGATTCATTTGAAGAAAAGTCAATAAAATATCGCTTTATTCAAGAAACATTAAAAAAATATATATATACTTTTTAAAAGTACAGTCGACTTTCGTTAATTCGAAATCGGATAATTCGAATCTTCGTTTAATTCGAACTAAATATGAAGTCCCGAAATTTTAAATGTCAAAATAACGTTAATATTTTTCATTAATTCGAATTAATTTTCTCTTGACTTCGTTTAATTCGAACTAACGAGAATTCCGATTTTTCATTTTTCTCTTCTTTCTTATGAATTTCAGACCATTTGAATAACTTTCTTTATTTGATTTTTGTGAAAATTGTTCCGAACAAGCATACATATAATCCAATGCATTTGATATGCACTTTCTTAGTTCCCCGTCTGTCCATCAGTGACGCTTTAAAATTTTCTTCTTTTCGTGCTTGTTTCTAATCTTTTAATTAGTTTATGTATTTATACATTCTAATTTAATATTAAGTCATATTCTAATATTAACAGACGAAATAAATTAAAAAAAAAAGCACTATAACATTAATTCCTTTGTAATAGCACCGTATTAAGCATGTTTTCATTTCATATTTTCCATAATTCGAACATTTTCTGTGGTCCCGACGAGTTCGAAGTAACGGGAGCCGACTGTATAGGGGAGAGTGGGGATACTTGAGCATAGGGGATACTTGAGCCACCCTTATTATTTCTACAGTTGGTCAATTTTTCTTTCTAAAACTGGCATCATGGTAACATATTTATAGTTCTGAACATGTAAAAAAGAAATCACATACCTTGGTACCATTTTGAAAGTATGGTGATTAACCCTTTGAGCTCTGAAAGTAGAATTTTCTATCACATAATTTTAAATCTGAAATGTCACATCGACACCAGGAAATTCGACCAAATTTATTTGAAAAAGGTTTAATGCATTTTTCCGCGTATATTGTAAATCGGATTTTTTTCTTTGCAGAATACTGGTGCGAATGTGACATCTGGCTCAAGTATCCCTTCCATGGGGATACTTGAGCCACGATGTAAAAGAAAAAGTAAAAATTTATTAGACTTAGAAAAATAGTTCAAAAATAATTGAAAGTGGTTTTCAATTGAAGAAAAAATATAAAATTTTCATTTTCAATATTTTATTTTGGTCTAAGAAATTATAAAAAAATTTAAAAAATTAAAATTTAAAAAATGGCTCAAGTATCCCCATCTTCCCCTATACTTTTTAAAAGTATTTTACAATAGATTTTTGTTACATATTGCTTTTATCACCAATAAAGTCTTTTTGCATTTGCCCCGAACAGAAGTGGGATGTGATGCAGATATAAATTCTTACCAAGAAAACAAGTGGACAAGATTCTTTCTCTTTTATTTATTAATAAACACAAGCTTCATTTCAAATAGGTTTCACATATGCAATTTACGAGCCGAGATTATGTTTGCATACACAAATGAAAAAGACTAGGGGTGTCAAACGTTGAGGGTATCTTATATTTTAGAGTTAAATAATTTTATAATAATTTAGTGTTTTGTATTTAAAAAAAAAATAGATAAATAAACAGCATACTATTTTGAGCTAAAGACCATGTTATAAAAAAAAGAGAAAATTTTGATTGGATCAAATATGGTATCGATATCATAAGACAACCCCCCCCCCCTCCTAGAGATATCTTGCGATATCATGTGTCAGACCGCCCCCTCCCCTCTAAAATGATAACGTTATATATGCGCAGTTCCTAGTTTAACCCCTTAAGGGGGCTCAGGGGTTGAAAACTTTTCAAAAAATCGATTTTTTTATGATCTAGTTTGATTATTCAATTAATTCTTAACTCAATACAAAAAACCGCATAAAAATAATAGCATTTTTAACGAGTTATAAGCATTTATGTATCAATACTTTCATAGCAGCATCCATATAATTTCAACTTCAAGTCGCATTTTCTCAAAACTTGATTTCTGACGACTAACATTAAAATTAAAAAAAAAACTATTTGATAAAATGGCTTAATTTTTTTTTTTTTTTTTTTTTTTTTTTAATCTTTTAAAGTTGAAAATTTAAAAAAACGCTAAAAAATACAACTTTTTTCCCATTAAAAATACTCAAAATATTAAACTATCTAAAACATATTAATTCATTCTCTAGATAATGATATTATATGCATGCAAAAAAAAAAAAAAAAAAAAAAAAAAGCCATTTCATCAAATAGTTTTTTTTTTAATATTGGTGTTAGTGGTCAAAAATCAAGTTTTGAGAAAACGCGACTTAAAGTTGAAATTATATGGATGCGGCTATGAAAGTGTTGATACATAAATGCTTATGTATCACCTTTAAAAATGCAAATATTTTTATGCGGTTTTTTGCATTGAGTTAAGAATTAATTGAATAATCAAATTAGATCATTAAAAAAAAAAAAAAAAAAAAAAAATTCGATTTTTTGAAAAGCTTTTAACCCCTGAGCCTCCTTAACTAGTTCTTTCTTTTCCGTTCAATAAATTGAAAATAACGGACTCACACCACTATTTTTTAAATGAAATATTCGTAACATTTAGTTTAAACATTCCCGCCTTTAAATAGCATGAAATCATTATTATTATTATTATTATTATTATTATTTTTTTTTTTTTTTTTTTATGTGGTGTCAAAAAGTTTTAAAGGATGAATTAAGCAAATTCGCCTTGCCCGAACGGCGTACGGGCAAATCAGTTAAGGCGTTAAGAGATTTAATTAGGTAAATTTAAGAGTTATTGCAAATCTTTTACTTCATAATAGAGGTGAGTGATTTGCTAATAATTGATAATAAGTGATTTGCTAATATATTGATGAAAAAAAGTGAATTATATTGAATAGATTTTGTTATAGAAGGTTTGGCATAAGCGAAAATCTTTCTAAAATTTGACTAAATATTGCCTAAATTTGAAAGATTGATTAAAATTCCATTGAAAATTTATTTGAATTCATAGTTATATTCCCTGTTTTAACAAAAAACACACAAACATGTGTTTAATAATAAATTCGTATTTTTCAAAAAAAAAAAAAAAAAAAAAAAAAAAAAAAGTACCTTGACAATAGGCATTCCGTAAGGGTGTATTCGAAAAAAACGCTCTTCCACCTTCAACAGCTCGAAATTTTCTGATACAATTTCAGACACATTTTTAAAAGTAGAAACATGAAACTTGCTGAGGGGATTTTTGAAGAGACGTATATAAGGTGCCGTGTGATGTCATTTTACGCTCGATTCATTAGAATTTCATTTATAAACAATTACCTTCTCAGTATGACCCTTTTTTTTCGTTCCCAGATCTCCTGCTTCGGAAAAATCGGTTCAAAATGCTTTTTTTGATTGCTTTTTTTGCAATATTTTCTGCATTTATCAAAGAATCGACAATCAAAGTACCTTGTGTGCTTTCTAAATAAGACAATTTGCCAGTTTGATGTATATGAGAGAAAAAATGAATTTAAAAATAAATCGAAAAATAAGCAGTTTGAATCAAAATACACCCTTAAAGAAAAATCTTTAAAAAAAAAAAAAAAATAATAAATTGTAATTTAAGAAATTACACCAACCATTTGAAAAATGTTTCACTCGAAACATTCATGTATCATTTTAAGCTAAATACCAGTTGTTTTATTGTGTATTATCCGTGCCACTGTTATAAATGACTTTATACATGCTGCAATTTGAACGTACGGATCGTTTAAGTTACATCACTCCTTTGTCGCCAAGCATTAAAGTTGGCGACGAAAGAAACATTTCAAACTATGTAACATTGTTGGTGCGAAAGTAATCATTATTAAAATACAGCTTTGGCATATACTGTTTGATTTTACAGAGCAGAATTTTGGTGATGGAGGTTTTAAACCAAAGTCGATCGCAGCACATGCATCTGTGAATAGGTCCATCAGACATTGAATCAAAAAAGTTTTTTTCCAGTTTTCCCCAAGCCGATTGCTTTTTAGTTTTCTTTTTAGGTGGTGGAAAATCAAGAGTAATAGCTATAACATTTTCCAGCTTGTTAGAATCATTATTGGCACTCAAATTTCCCTAATTAGAACCGACCGATTGTAAAACGCCATGGCTAGTGGATTGGTCGCCCTCGAGACATGATGTTTTACAATTAATCGGTTCGGCATTAAATTGCTTCCTTTTTCGTGATCGCCTTTCAACACGTAATTGGTTTTCAGCGGCTCGATAATCTTTAGATTTTCTCGTTTTCTGCATTGAAAGACGTTTTTGCGCCAAACCAAATAAAGTACTACTTAGTTATCCCGTCGACCAATTTCGCCATATGATACGAATCGCCAAACTAATAAGCAACTTATACATGTTGACTAAATTTTTATTTTAAATAACAAAAGAACAAATAAATTAGTAAAACATTAATAAAAAGTCGAAATAAAAATCACTTTATGATTGTTTTAAGTACGCGTATTGTGTTTAATGTCATTGAATGCGACATTCACGGTCATTCATTTCTTTGGCTTTGGCTTTTTCCGTATCTGTTAATTTCCGTCTGCCCATTTTTAAATTTGTTAGTTTTCTCCTCTATTACATGATTTTAAACATTTTAATTTCCTATTCAAATAAAAATTCTTCTAAAAGTAAAGAATTTAATTTAAATTCAAATAAAAATTCTTCTAAATGTAATAGTCTAAGAGCCCGTGACTGGCAGACCTTCGTTATTTTATAAAAGCTGAAACTTTCTCAGCGCAGTCTTCCAACAAAGATAGGAACGATGGGTAATTATGAAATTTGGATCATGGTGGCTTTGGCAGTGACCATAGAGTAAAGGTGTAAAAAATACCAACTTACTTTCGTCATTTTATAAAGCGTAATTTTTTTATATTTCCTTTGGAATGATGTTAGAAATCACGTCCTCCATTGGCAGACACTTCCTGTGGTTCCAACCCCCGGCCGACAACCACTAAACTTCAATAATAGGAAATTCTACTTTCGTCATTTTATAAAAGCTGAATTTTATATATGTTACTTGGGTAACTACCAGAAGATATTTCCTCAGTTGGCAGACAGTTTTGGTGGTTCCAACCCCCGGCCGACAGACATATACAGCGGCTTCTTAATACACTAGAGTCTACGCGAAGCAGACATTTTCCCCGTTTTCATTTGGGTCGGAAATTGGTGACAGTTATTTGAGGTTGCTGCATTGAAGAGAAAACGAAGAAGGGAAATCCCATACATTTCGCTATTTTAAAAAATATATGTGGCGATATTTTTAGTTAAAACTATGTACATCTAATGCATTTTGCATCTAACGCATGCGCGCGCGCGCGCGCCAAAGAATGACGTTAAGACGCCGCTGAAGAACTCTTTATTGCATCCTTGTAGCTACTGGTATTTTTTGTATGATTTCCATGCATTCTGTTCGCGAATAATTTGACATGTATTTGATGTATACTTTGTTTTTCAGTTTTTCTCGTAAATTATCAATCGTACAGTTGCAGTTCTTTGGGCTTCTTTTATGTATTCCCAATGGGGAATCTGGCTGCGCAGAGTTTGGGTGCCATTTTTGGGACACCACGTATAGAATTTTTTAACACTATGTATGAATAAACAGTAAAACTCTAATTTTGTATTGAAGTGGATATCAAAAATAAAGTTCATAAAATACTTAAACATTATTTTCTAACGTATTTCATTTATTTTTAAAACAAGTATCAAAATGGAAATCATAATCAATAACATTATAAACATGGAATTTTTTATTGATAAATAAGTACATAATAAAACAGCAATTTCGGCATGTGCCAGGGGGAGGATATAGCTTTCATATTCGTTGTTTTTGTTAAATATAGCTTTTTTTGCGACTCGGTTAGATGAGTTAATAAAAATTCTTTAATGCTTGATTATTATGTCATTGAAAATTTTACTGAAATTTTAAGATCAAATGCTACGAACCCTATAAAAAGAAATTTCGTAAATACTGAATTTAAATAATAATTGTGCCAAATTAGTAATCTATAGCCAAATCGGCAATATTTATGATTTCTTAATTTTTGTCTTCAAATTTGGCGATAAGTGTTTCCAAGCTTGGAGAGAATTCGAAGCTAACGTTCATTAATACTCATAAATAAATAACTAATTTTTAGTAATTTGGAAAATAGTTGTTATCCTCGGTAGAGAATTGGGAAATCCGAAGTATATCTGAATGTTTTTTACTGGTTGAATTCCGCATTTTATTCATTTTCTGATTGGTGCATGTTTAATGTCCAAAAAGGGTTTACTTCTGTTGCCACAATGACAAAAAAGTAATAAAAACTTTAAATAATAATAATAATAATAATTTGAAAACAAATTGTCATAAAAATTTCAAACGAATTTCATTCAAAAGTGCATTTTTTTCTCTATGCAACTGTATAAAAATTTAAAATGTGCAATATTTAGAAGTTTAAAAATTTGCAGTTCAAAAAAATTGTAAAACTGAAATTTTATTTAAAATTTTATAAGATGGGTCCAGGAATATTAATGTTTAATCTATGTCATACGTAATAAGAGGCAGTCAGCCTGATTAACTCTATCAAATAAAAATGCACATTTTAAACAGTTAAAGTTATATAACAATAAACTACTGGGTTTTTTTATTTATGGTCTAGGAATATTAATGTTTAATGCATGGCGTACGTAATATATGACTCGTTATGGTCATCCTAAAAATGATGTTTATTATTATTATTAAGTATAGAATTCCTTTTTAAGTCTTTAAATTTTAGTCTTTGAAAATATCATTTTCCTAATAGTCGTTTTAATTTGTTAAATTACATTTTTTTTCTTTCATTGTGGTCTTTTTTCAAAATGTCAACAACCGTAGAATTACATGCAAGAACCTCAAATAACTATCGCCAATTTCCGACCCAAGGGAAAACGGGGAAAATGTCTGTTTCGCGCAGACTCTAGTGTATTGAGAAGCCGCTGTATATGTCTGTCGGCCGGGGGTTGGAACCACCAAAACTGTCTGCCAACTGAGGAAATATCTTCTGGTAGTTACCCAAGTAACATATATAAAATTCAGCTTTTATAAAATGACGAAAGTAGAATTTCCTATTATTGAAGTTTAGTGGTTGTCGGCCGGGGGTTGGAACCACAGGAAGTGTCTGCCAATGGAGGACGTGATTTCTAACATCATTCCAAAGGAAATATAAAAAAATTACTCTTTATAAAATGACGAAAGTAAGTTGGTATTTTTTACACCTTTGCTCCATGGTCACTGCCAAAGCCACCACGATCCAAATTTCATAATTACCCATCGTTCCTATCTTTGTTGGAAGACTGCGCTGAGAAAGTTTCAGCTTTTATAAAATAACGAAAGTCTGCCAGTCACGGGCTCTTGCTCTATAAAGAATTTAATTTAAATTCAAATAAAAATTCTTCTAAAAGTAAAGAATTTAATTTAAATTCAAAAGTGACCACGTCATTTTGTCAATCCTCCACCGAAAACAACAACCATTTTTCAATGGTTAAAAAAAAAAAAAAAAATGTATAAAACAATTTTATTTTCCTGGGAAAACGAAAACATGTTGATGTGAAAATTAAATGAATTGTTCTGAAACATTTGTTTGCATTTGAAATGCACTACATAAATCTTTGCACAAATACTTAGGTGAACGATTCTTATCGATTTTTTAAGTTCAAAACATGCAAATGAGGAACTTTCGTGTTTCATTTCTGTGATTTGTTCTTGTGCATGCCAAAATGCCATTGAAATTTGTGTTTTTTCAGGCTATAATTCGATACGGAAGACCTCATAATAATTGTTTGTTTACAGCGTAATAACACTGTACTATTGTTCTTTTGAGTGTTCGAGTTATTTTTTAAAGGCCCAAACAAAAGGAAATATCTTACAGTTATTTTCAAAACAAAAAAGGTAAAACTGTAACACAAGTTACGCTGAAATGAAGAGTCATATGCAATTCTATCGAAAATTATTCCAAATCGTTAGATGTTACTTTAAGGATGTTCTTAACTACTCCGCTCAACAAGCGCAAAACGTTTTGACACATTTACAAATTCATTTTTTAACAGAAAGATATAAAATTGGAATGCCTGACTATGGAAGCAATTTCGAATCGAACTTAGTTTACCATTTTATGATAATTAAATTACCTATCCAGTTTTAAGCTATTTCGATCACCTGATCACCCGTTTTTCCCCTCTGCTTTTAGACCGGTTTTTCTGCTTTCGTCGGGAAATGTGCTCAAAAACGTCAACTTTGAAGGCTTGTTATGAAAAATCTATTGTGTTAAAAAAAAAAAAAAAAAAAAAAAAAAAAAAAAAAAAAAAAAAAAAAAAAACAGACAATTAAGTGCAATTAGGCAGTTTCTGATTAACAACCTCTGCAATTTTCATGCATTTCCGAACAAAAATAAGTTAAAGCATATGTCACAAAGTTGTCCTTTTTGATTTGAGAACACAACAGGTGTAAGCAATTCGGAAATTTTACGTCAAAGGGGGCAAATGAGGCGCGTTTCTACTATAACTAGTTTTATAAATATTAAGATCTTGGTGTAATAGCTATTGCGCTACAAATATGCCTGAATATAAAATATTTTACGATTATTATATTAGATTCGATAATACGGGAATAATAGGACTGAAACTTAAATAGGATATAATCACCATGGCAATCTAGAATTATTACCTATCGTGTAATATTGAATTACAGTAGACGTAACCCTAAAATCCACAACTCTCTAAAATTCACACATAACTTACGGATATAAATAATGAAATATTCAGTTCAAATGTAGGGTAAAAATTTGACGTTTTTAGTTTTATACCAATTCCATATATATTTTGATTTGTAATTTTTGATAATATTACTGAACTCATGTTTTTTCATGAAGAAAAAATAAATTTATTTCTGAAAAAATTCAAGATATTACTCATATCATTAAAAATCACAATCTTCTTATCAAAAATATTTATATATTAATCAAGCTTGTTTAGTTACTAAGTCTGGCTAAACCTGGAATAAAGCTTTCTTATTTTTTGATTTTAGTGGTTATTAAAAATGTACCTTTATGAGGTATGTTTCATTGAATAACTTAGGAAAGGAAAAATACATTTCACCTTTATAATAAATATCTAATGATACATTATTGTTTATTAACTTGACCTTTGCTTTAATATTTTAATCATTTTAAAAATTATCTATTTTTATATTATTTTAGTTTATTACTTATTTTAATATTTTATTATATTGTAAGCATTCCTTATAGTTTCGATTGTATTATTAAATTACATTCAAATTATTGTTTAAAAAATGTAAAAAAAGAAATGACCAGAAATCCGCACAATCTATGGTTACAAGCTGTGCGGATTTGAGGGAGTCTACTATAATTAGGTGTTATAGGATTTAATGGAATAATCACCATGGCAACTTTGAATCATTACCTATCATAGGATATCATCGAATTCATTACGTATGATAGGATTTAATGGAGTGAAAAATCTTTTATTAGTACCGTTTAAATTTTGATTTGGTTTTCATAAAATTTGAAATGATTTGACAAAATTATGCGTCGATTATATGATATTAAATTTCATACCATTCGGTTGGGTAGTTGTAAAGGCTTCCCGATAACCTTGGATGTCGGGCGCACCTCCATGGCGCATTCTACTGTACTTTAGGTTTGCCGTTTTGGCAACAAATGAGAATCGCCGGTTGCTTGTTTATCGGCGTTCATTGGGGACCCAGGGATGAGATTTCCGCTTTTTTGCACACCAGTAAAATCTTAGAGAAAATGCTTTATTATTTAATCGGAAAATTTTTGTGATTTAATAGAACAACATTTTTTCTAAGATTATACTGGTGTTCAAAAAAGCGGAAATCTCACCCCTGGGGACCTATCATGCGTTCGCTGGATCCACATTCTTTCGTTAAAATGTAAATATAATGTGTAAATAATTTTGTATATAAAGAATTTTAAGTAATACTAGCGGACCCGACAGACGTTGTCCTGTCACCGACAGACGTTGTCCTTCTTGGCACCGACTCCAGAAAATCAAATAAATGTACGTAAATATGGTAATACGCACAATATACACTACGCTCTTAATTTAATTTCTTATTACAATTATGTAAGGAAATTATTTTTCACTCTTCAGTATTTTTTTAAGTCGGCTCAATTTTTGATAGAAAAGTTTATTTTTTTCTTTTTAGTTAAAAGTTAACGATTTTCTGAAGTCGGTTAATCAAAATTATAATACAGAAAATATCATTGTAAAGCATGCACGTTTGTCAGGAGTGGGGTTCGAACACGTGATCTCTTTCTCCAAGAAGCTGAGCTTAAATCTGGCGCCTTAGACCGCTCGGACATTCCGTCCGCACTCTACTCATCGAAATTATTCAAAAAATTTTATTAGCGAAAAATCACTAACTATTAGTTTTTGCCTAATTACTAAAAAAGTACTGAATCAATTTCGACGAAATGTGAATCTAAACCATTCTCGAATCCACTGGAACGCACACACAATATTTAATAAAAATCGGTCCAGTCGTTTAGGAAGAGTTCAATTACATACACACGCACAGAAGATTTTTATATATAAAGATTAGTCATACTAATTGAACCAGCGACCAAATGAGTATTTAAAATTATTCGCAACATTCGACAATACGTTCCAGTAGTTTTTGCTCTGTTAAAGACGGACAGACAAACCAGACGATGACTGTAGGCTTCGTATGATGACTGTGCGTTAATTATATAAACGCTACGCATTTATATAATTAAGAACGCACCTAAAAAATGGCTCACTCTTAAAATATCAGTATTTTTGTTATGTGTCTCTTAGCACTTGCAATAGAAATAATATTCGTGGTGGGTTCCTACAATAGTTGCAAGAAAAATAGTAAAAGATTTTTCTTTGAAAAAAAAAAAAAAAAAAAAGGAATGTTCGAAAACGGACCATTTGAGAGCTTTGCTTTAACTGCTTCACACATATTTTATGTGCTATTTTTAGGTGAGTTCATAATTATGAAAATGTATATATATAGCACCTAATAGTCATCGTTCAGCCCGTCCGTCCATCTGTCTGTTTCTTTGGTCCGCATATAACAGAGCAAAAATTACCCAATTGAATAGTTAGAAATATATAATTACTACATAATTATTTTGTCGAGCCATTTTAAATTTTGTGAAAATCGTATGTATAGTTTAATTACAGAGACAATAAAAAATATTTCGTTACATTACAGGCAATGAGAAAAAATAGTTTCAAGTGCGTTTTAGTCATGTTAGACTCTTTCGAACATAGTAAAATTATGCATTTATGAAGTATATACTAAAATGTACATTCTGTACAATGTGTGGTGCAAAGAATATTTGTTATTAATTTACAGGGCCCACAAAATTATTCCATTACAAAATGCTTTGGAGAAAAACATTGTTTGGGTCGCGTTTTAGTTACATTAAATTATTTCTCATTTTATGAAATTTATAAATATTGCTGAGTTTGCTACAAGTTACTTCCTGTACAATAGAAAGGAGGTAGTATTTACAGAGATTTACAAAAAAAAAAAAAAAAAAATTCCGCTACTATACTGTATCTGAAGAACAGTATGTTACGAATCGTAGCACCTGCTATCCAGTCACGTGATTGTTTTTCGGCGCCGTTGCGTTGGGCCGATCGTCTGTTACGAAATCATGTTCTAAAGCCCAGATGTGCTCGAAGGATTTGTCTCGACGAGAGAAATAGTAACTCTCGCTTATTATACATGTAAAATTTATGTTTTTATGTTTAAGTGTTTTGTAGTTGTGTTTAGTGTGTGTTGTCCAAAATAAACAAGTAAAAAGACTCCATTTTCAAGTATTATTTTAATGTACTTTCGAATTCGCGAATCGTAAAATTCTTCATGGTGCCGAAACCCGGGAAGTGACCAGGGCCTGATTATCAACGGGGCACTCTCCCACCAGAAAAAGTAAATAGAAAATTTTTCCTTACTCATGATAGTAATTTTGACTGAAAAGGGCGTTTAAACAAGGCGAAAATTTCTATATAATTTTACTGGGGAGAGAGTGCCCCGTTAGTAATCAGGCTCTGGAAGTGACTGTTTGCAAGACTTTCGAATTTAAGACTTTTATAAGTGTCAGTGACTCCTTTAAGGATATCTGAATATCAAGAATGTGTTTATAAATTTCAAGACTGTGATTTGTGCTGCCGCTCTTGGGGATTTCTCGGTCTGAATTTATCGGAAATACATCGCGTCTTCACATCGCGGATAGAAAAGGTATTGTAAAATTATTTTGATTTATTCTTTTGATCTATATTTTCACTATTATGGATCTTGAAAAAATTAAAATTAAAAGAAAGGTATTGAAAACCGCAATAACCAAATTTATTACAAAAATTGAGGCTTATATAGAAAGTATCGATTTTAATGATAAAAGTCATTTTGAGCAGTTAACAGAATATTTAACTAACATTACGGATAAACAAAATGAATTAAAAACTGTTAATAATCAGGTTCAGGAATTATTATCGGATGGAACAATTTTCGAGAACGATATTCAGTCATCTATTGAATATGACGATGGAATAAATGAAACAAAATTTAAAATTAAATTGAATTTGAAGAAATTTAAAATTGATTCTGATCAACCTGATACTAGTTCTTTATTTAACGCGAGTACAACTCCTTATTTTAATGCTAGACCAACAACAATAAATTTACCCAAAATAAACATCCCGACGTTTAAAGGGGATCCGAATATGTTTTTGGAATTTATGAATAGTTTTAAAAGCAGCATTGATGCTAATGAAAATTTATCCAAGGTGGATAAACTTATTTATTTAAAATCCTTTTTGTCAGGTGAAGCACTTAAATCAATTTCCGGTCTAGCCCTGACCGAGGCGAATTACCAGCAGTCTTTAGACTTGCTGCAGAATCGTTATGGTAAACCAGAAATTTTGATAAGCGGGTTTATAAACAAATTATTAGAACTAGAACCGGTTAGGTCGAGCACGAATATTAAGTCATTACGAGATTTATATGACGAATGCGAAGTAAGCATTCGTAATTTACAAGCTATCGGGGTCGCGTCGGACAATTTCGGATATTTATTGATACCGATAATTTTAAAACAGATACCCCATAATTTAGTTGTAGAATATCAGAGAAAGAAAAATGCGGAAAAAGCTGGTGACGTAAATGAATTGATGAAATTCATAAAATTTGAAATAGAATCGCGGGAAGCAGCAAATGCAGTATCAGGGATTTCCTTAAAAAATCAGGAAGTAGCACGATATGAAAAAAGGAATTTTAGAACTAAACCAAATGTTCCCTCTTCAATCGCGCTTAATACTGTTGTAAAAAATGTTTGCATATTTTGTAATGCGAATCATTTAAGCTTAAAGTGTAATGAAATTACTGATGAACAGAAAAGGTATAAATTGAAAAAAGATGGAAGATGCTATCGTTGCTTCTTGAAATCGCACGTAATATCCTTGTGTAAGGTAAAAATACCTCCTTGTGAATTAGTTACCAGCATAATTATTTATTTTGCCCGACTAAAAAATTGGCAAAAGCGCGTCACGATGAAAGCTCAGTAAAAGCCGATGATTCTAAAAATGAAGAAAGTCAAACCGTATTTTCATATGTAATTAAAACTAATAATTCTCCCGAAAAGTACGCAACATTGTTGCAAACCGCCTGTGTACGAGTGCAGGGTACTGGTAATAAATTATGCACGAGACTCTTATATGATTCGGCATCCTCTAGAACATTCATTACAAAAAGTTTAGCCTCGGCGTTGAAATTAAAACCTGTTGCCAAGGAAACGCTTTAGGTTTATACATTTGCGAATCGCGATGCCATAGAAAAGGAGTTTAATGTAGTAAATTTAACTATTATTAGTTGTCATCATCCTTATGAAAAAATAGCTGTAAAAGCGCTGGTTTCTGAAATCATTAGCGGTACTAAGATAATGACTTCTGTTGATTATAAGTTAATAGATAAATTACGATTAGATAAACATGAATTGGCCGATACATTTATTCATTCGAAACCGGTCCAGATCTTGCTAGGTGCGGACTATCTGTTCAAAACTATAATAGTTAATGTCGAAAAAATTAATCATAATTTATTTATGCAGCCAACAATATTTGGCAAAACCATTGTCGGTCAAGTTAATAGTAATAATTCGCAGCCAACTTCCTGTATGAATGTAATTTGTTTCCCTTCAGAAAATGATCTTAGAAAATTATGGCAAATTGAGTCTTTTTTAGTCGATTCAAATGATCAAATGCAAGAGGAGACTTATGAGGTCATTAATCAATTCCAGAAAGAAATCATTTTTAAAAATGATAGATATATGACCCCCTTGTTATGGCGTAGCGAATTAGATAAACAGAATTTGTCTAATAATTACGAGGTAGCAGAAAGGCGTTTCGCAAGTTTGGCGAAAAGGTTAAAGAATGATAAATCTTTGCTTTTAAAATATAATGAAATTATGAAAGAGCAATTAAGCGAGGGAATTATTGAAAAATGTAGTGATAATTGTTCTGTCAATTTCGTGATGCCACACTCTGCTGTTTCTAGGCCAAGTTCTTCTACAACAAAAACAAGGATTGTTTTTGACGCGAGCAGTGGGGAAATGGGGGAGAAAAGTTTAAATCAATGTCTTTTTGCGGGGCAAAATTTGAATCCTAATCTCATAGATGTGATATTAAATTTCAGACAGTTTAAAATTGCTTTCACGGGGGATATTACTAAGGCCTTTCTACAAATTCAAGTATCAGAAAATGATAGAAATTATCTATGTTTTTTGTATTTCGATGTCTGCGACATAGATAAACACAATGTTTTGTATCACTTTAATCGTCATTGTTTCGGCGTCACCAGCTCTCCCTATGTTTTAGCCTCTACAATTAAAAAGCATATTGGTAATTATAAGGATACGGAACAATATATGGCCTATGAAATGATTAATAAATATTTGTACGTAGATGATTTAATTTACGGATCATCTACAGTCGAGCAGGCTATGCAACTAACAACTACTGCAGTTTCTATATTTAAAGATGCCAATATGCAATTGCGAAAGTTCGTTACTAATTCTCCAGAATTAAAAGAAGCTTGGAATGGTAACCCGGTTATAGAGATTAATAAAAACTGCGCCGAATCAAAGGTATTGGGGTTAAATTGGAATGTTGAAGGGGATTTTTTGGCTATAGATTTGGCATCTTTAGTGTCAATAGGTGACAGCTTGGAATTCACCAAAAGGCATGTTCTCCAGATTGCCGCTGAAATATTTGATCCAATCGGATTTATGTCACCTTTTTCGATAAGGGTAAAAATTTTCCTTCAAGAGTTATGGCAGAGTGGGCTAGACTGGGACGATGAATTTAGCGAAGAATTTAAAATTAAATACAGAACATGGTATCAGGAAATCGAATTGCTAGACCAATTAAAAATACCCAGGTATTATTATCACTCGAGTGAAGTGCAGGACAATGTAGAACTACACATTTTTTCCGATGCTTCCTTGAAATCCTATGGAGCGGTAGCCTACTTCCGGTTTCAAACATTCGAGGAAAATTATAGGACATGTTTTGTTATGTCTAAAGCCAGAGTAGCCCCGTTGAGAAAAATAACACTACCACGCTTAGAGCTTTTAGGGGCTCTAACAGCTGCTAGAATAGCTAGTCACCTTAAACTCATTTTCACGAATCTAGAAAAAATAGTACTGTGGTGAGACTCGACCATAGTACTACATTGGATCAAAGGAGTTGCATCCAAATGGAAGCCGTTTGTGGCTAACAGAGTGATGCAAATTCAGGACTTAAGCGACCCTAGTTCTTAGCTGCATTTTAATAGCAGGGATAATCCTGCTGACATGCTAACTAGGGGACTGTCAGCGAAAGAGTTAAACTCCAATCAGTGGTGGTACGGGCCGGAATGGCTCGGTAAATCTGAAACATTTTGGCCTAAGGACGATAATTTAAAATTAAAATCAGTCAATCCTGAAATTGAAGCTAGAAGTAATATTGTTGTTAATACAATTATTGCCAAGGAGAATGTAATTGATATACAGAAATTTAGTAGCCTGAGGAAATTATTGCGTGTAACAGCCTATGTATTTCGTTTTATCAGATTGCTAAAGAAAAATAGAGAACCACTACGTACACTTTCGGCGGTGGAAATCCGAGAAGCGGAAATTTTCTGGATAAAAAATTGTCAAACTCAAATTTTCGAAAAAGAAATCTTAAGCCTGAAAAATTCCCAGACACTTCCTAGAGACTCTAGATTGCTTTCATTGAACCCTTACCTCTATTCAGATGGAGTTTTGAGAATCTTAGGACGACTCCATAACGCAAATTATTCGATGGATGAGAAACATCCAATAATTCTTCCGCCAAAAACCAAACTTTCAGAACTTATAATTTGGGATGCCCACTACAGAGTTTTTCATTCTGCTGTTGCCCATACACTTGTGCAGATTAGAGAAAGATTCTGGTTATTAAAGGCTAGACAATCTGTGAGAGCTGTGCTTAAAAATTGCATTATTTGCAAACGATTTTCTTCAACTCCAGGCGATCAGACGGTAGCGCCATTGCCTAATGATCGAGTAGAACAGACCAGTCCATTCAGTGTGATAGGATGTGATTTTGCAGGGCCATTATACGTAAAAGACTGTGATAACAAACAATACATTTTATTGATTACATGTGCAGTTACTAGAAATGTCCACTTGGAGCTTGTCGGCAACTTGTCGACACAAACATTTTTACTAGGTTTTCGTAGGTTTGTCTCTCGGCGAGGATTACCATCTGTAGTATATTCGGACAACGCCAAAACTTTTAAACGTGCGGACAATGACTTGAAAAACCTTTGGCGGATTATGACTCATCCAGATGTGCAAGACTATTTTGCTTCTCATCACATACAGTGGAAATATATCATTGAACGAGCAGCGTGGTGGGGGGGGGGGGATTTTACGAGCGAATGGTTAGAACTATAAAAACTGCTTTAAGAAAGACACTCGGGAAATCATCGCTAACTGTTGATGAACTACATACTGTTTTAGTTGAAATTGAAGGAATGGTCAATTCTCGACCTTTAACATATGCCTCGCCAGAAGGTCAAGACCCCCTACCATTAACGCCTGCTCATTTCCTAATTGGGAGAAGAATTTCTTCTCTGCCACCAGTTCGCCTTCACCTTGAATCGAATATCTCTTCCAGGAAAGAATTAATTAAATCTTTTAACTATCGTGAGAAATTAATGCGCTTGTTTTGGACTAGATGGAAAGGGGAATACTTGTTAAATTTGAGGTCAGCTCATTTAAGTTCGAACAAAACTAATTTTCCTCAATTTAAATTGAATGACATAGTATTAATCAAAGATGATAAATTACCCAGAAATTTCTGGAGTCTAGGAAAAATTATTGAATTATTCCCTGGAAGAGACGGCAAGGTGAGGGCCTGCAAGATAAAAACTGAGAAATCTATTCTCAGACGACCAGTACAGTTATTGTATCACATGGAAATTTGAACTGATTAACTTGTATATACTAATCTTGTTTTTTTTTTTCTTATTTTAGTTGAAGTTTTGTTGTATTTAGTTGAAGTTTTGTCCTTGAAGTATGTATAATATTCCATATTTATATTCATGTTGTATTAAATTGATATATAATTTGTGATGAACATCCATATGTTCATGGGTGGGCAGTGTTACGAATCGTAGCACCTGCTATCCAGTCACGTGATTGTTTTTCGGCGCCGTTGCGCTGGGCCGATCGTCTGTTACGAAATCATGTTCTAAAGCCCAGATGTGCTCGAAGCATTTGTCTCGACGAGAGAAATAGTAACTCTCGCTTATTATACATGTAAAATTTATGTTTTTATGTTTAAGTGTTTTGTAGTTGTGTTTAGTGTGTGTTGTCCAAAATAAACAAGTAAAAAGACTCCATTTTCAAGTATTATTTTAATGTACTTTCGAATTCGCGAATCGTAAAATTCTTCACAGTATTACATCAAGATCTGAATATTTTTAAAACGTCGTTATAGAACGAACGCACCGCATTTGCTACGCTTGACGTGCAATTTCCGACTTGTTTAACCCTTTCCAGCGCAGTGTTACCACTCCGGCAACACCTAATTTTAATTCCAAACTTACAAACGGCACCAATAATATTTTAGTAAAATTTCACTTTTAGAATGACAGCTTAAATCAGGGACTTCTTACTTTCTAAAAAAGTCTTGTAAATTCCGGTGTCAGTCAACAATTTCTCATTTTACGAACAGAATTTGCCTGCGCCGGAAAGGGTTAAAATATAATTATTATCTGTAACAATGACAGAAAAATGTGTGCCACCTTTCATATTTCAAAGCGATGCATTCAGCCCATAGCGAGTTGTGGAGAATACTAAATTCTATTGTTTTTGCAGAAAAATCTAAAATAGTAGCATAATATTTAGTTTGCAGAGTGGAATTAACCACTTAAGGGTGTATTTCGATTCAAACTGCTTATTTTAGATTTATTTTTAAATTCATTTTTGCTCTCATATTCATCAAACTGGCAAATTGTCTTATTCAGAAAGTACTCAAGGTGCCGTGATTGTCGATTCTTTGATAAATGCAGAAAATATTGCAGAAAAAAGCAATCAAAAACGGCATTTTGAACCGATTTTTCCGAAGCGAGAGATCTGGGAACGAAAAAAAGGGTCACACTGAGAAGATAATTCTTTATAAGTCAAAACCCACATAGCATGCATGGTCACAGTGACGTCACAGTGACGTCACTGTGAGTCACTGTGGTCACATCACATCTGTGACCAAAATGCCACCGCTCAGTGACGTCACATTGTGACTGAAATGTGACGTCACAACTGTGACCAAAATGCCACCTCTCAGTGACGTCACATTGTGACTGAAATGTGACGTCACACCTGTGACCAAAATGCCACCCCTCAGTGACGTCACATTGTGACTGAAATGTGACCTTCTTAGAAAATTAAAAAATATATACAAAAATTCTTCAAAAGATCCCTCATAGCATGCATGGTCACAATGACGTCACTGCGTGTCACTGTGGTCACATCACATCTGTGACCAAATTACCACCACTCAGTGACGTCACATTGTCACTCAGATGTGACTTTCTTAGAAAACTTTAGAAAATTACAAAAATTCTTCAAACCATGTTATTTATTGGCAAAAAACTTGTTTTCTGGCATTTCAGAAGAATATTGTGCAATCGCTGTTATGTCACACGTTACATGCAAAGCGTGTAACGTGTACGTCATATCACATATGTGAGATAAACCTCCCATCATATGAAACTAAGCACCCAGCAATGAACCTATCAGTGAAACTTCCATTTAAGGAAATTTCTCGTTACACTTAAATGCTTCGTTATGAAAAAAATATCGTTGAATAGAAATCCACGAAAACTCATGAAATTAGTATAGTAAGCTACAAATAAAAATGGAAGTATTATAAATGTTATAAAACTGTGTTTTAATTTGGATAGTAATTTTTGTTATGCAATATAGCCACATAAAAAAAATTCATTAGTATAATATCTAAAAAACCACGTAATAAAGGAAGGGAAACAAAAACTGAATCGCAGCGTTCTATTTCTCGTTTTCTCGTGTATTTCAAATCCAAAAATTAAAAAAAAAATTGGAATATTACTTTGTGTGCGATCTCTTATGAAAGATACAATCATAAAAACTTTCGCATCTTTTTTAAGTATTCAGAGAATGGACCTATAATGTTTTCATGGAATTAGAATCCCTTTCTTAGCATATCGAAAAATTTTCGCATTTTTCCCTTTTTATTTAAAAGATAAAATAAATACATAATTTCAATTCATACAATCCGCTGAAATATATTCACCAATCAATCTTAACAGCAATCTATCCTTTTGAATATTGTGCACTCACGGAAGTGCAACAAATTTTGCTAAGTAGAATTTTTTTTAATATGAATATTAATTTAAATGTTAATTGCGTTCTAAATGAAGGTTCAACAGAAAATTAAAAAAAGTAGATAATTTCATTAAATATGGGCTTCGTTAAATGAAAGTTTCACTGTATTTCGAAACTAATTGAAAGTAAAATAGAAATGCGTGAAAAAAAAATTAACTCAAAATTTTAATTAGGGATACCTCATAAAACTAATGCGCATGTATATTGTAGATCTGTAATTTAAAGTATATTTACCAGGTTCCTTTTAAAAATGCATTCGCTAGTTATAGGCTATGATCGCTTAAGACAATAAATGCTCTTTAAGAAAAATTATTTATTTGCAGTAAACTTCAAAATTTAAGGGTTTCATACAGAAGAGTTAGGGATGGTGCCTGAACGCATTTTTTAAGAAAACAGTCTTCACATGACTGAGTTCATGAAGCGAGAGGGAGGCAATTGATTCCTCACTGAAAAATTCGCACATTGGCATCACACGATTGGCGACATTAAGCATATGAAAAATGACTGATATCATCTCCGCAAAATCGTCTGTTACGCTTAAACAATAAAAGGATTTTGAATTTAATAGCAGGGCAACCAGAAAACAACAGTCCTAAAAAATACGCCAAAAAGGAATCCGACTGCCAATTCGTACGTTAGGAGCATATTTTGGGAAAATGTTCTCAAAAGACATAACAACCATTATCTACATGAAAAGACTCTTATGCAACGAATAAGTTAGACTTAAAATTACGCAGAGAGGAAAATGAAATTTCACTAACCGCAAACACAGTCGATATTTATTCTTTTTTTATTTGTTTCCAGCAAGGGTGAAATACGCATCTTAATGAATTCTCTTTATCTGACAGCTGTTTTTCAGTAATAAAGCAGATGCTAGGTGTTTTTCTTTCTTTTCTTTTGAACGGAAAGTTATTGTGGAATCGAAAATAAACGTTAAGATAAAATGGACATTTAATTAAAGATTAGTTTTAACGGTAATTTAGAAAAATGTAAAATTTAAGAAAACTATATGTGATTCTACATCACATATATCACCCCTTTCACAGGCGAAAAAAAAAAATCTATAAATGTACATGAAGGGAGAAAAATCAATTTTCATATGTTCTTACAAGTAATAATGTGTAAAATGTTCATGAAAACAAACCCAACCTTTACTACATAAAGTAAACAGCAATTGAACTTTTCTCTAAGCAGGCAACCATCCCAAAAGTATATATATCATGATATAATATATTGGTACCATAAATTTGTCACACAAATGACATCATATATTGTTTCTATTTAGAAACAGCTGCAGCTTCCTTAATAAAATTTGTGATCACTTTTTAAATTCGTCTTATTTAGACGATGACCTGTATCAGAAATGTGCACATACCAAATAAAAATACATTTGGCCTAAGTAAACAGGTCACTTACCAGCTGGCTATAAGTTTCAAAATGTTTTCAATAATAAACATTAAATATATATATATATATTGATCAATATTATAATAAAATAAAAAAAAGATACTCGAGTAATATAATGCAATAAAAGACATAATATAACACACAGATAAACAAAAATAATGTAAATAATTAAGAATCCAGAAATAATACCCATAATAATGAACGAAAGTATGGGTTTTAAGCTTCTTTCTTTTTTTTTAAAGATTTTTTTTTATCTCTCAACATGAATATTAAACAAATGTATATTCATGAGATAGATATAAGGTAAAGAAGACAATAAAAAAAAAACTGTAGAAAATCAGGATATAAAAAAAATACCTCAAACACTGTCATAAGCCATTTAATTCCATGTGACAACTGTATTCCCCTGTCTTAATATAAATGTAGTTTAAATAAAACTGTGATTTAATAAGCATTTACTTGTGTTAAAAAAAATTGAGTTAATCCATCATGTAATCTTTTAAATGTAAAAATGTATGAGAAAAAATAAAATTTTAAGTGAATTGTACAACAGGTAATACTGAAGAGAAAAATTGTGTGTGTGTGTGTGAACTCAGCCTCAATTAATATGTGCTAAAGAATTAACTGGTATAAACCAGGAGAAGGCTGCATGTATGTAATAAGAAAAAATGAAAACCTGTGCATTACCTATAAGAAAATTCGTGAACAATAAATATATATATATTCACGTGAAATGTCTTGGACCACAAGGAATACCATTGATGAGGGAAAAAAAGAAAGGTGAAATCCCACAAAATTGTTATCCACAGACCACAAGCTCATCCGCGTAGCATGCCGCAAAAGTAACATTGTAAAACCTTTGTAAAATAAAATACCATTGTAAATACCATTGCCGCATGCCAAGCAACGCTCTCGCGATTGTGTAAAAAAACAAATTAGGAATTTTTTTTTTTTTTTTTTTTTTTTTTTTTTTTTTTTTTTTGCTAACGTAAGAAACAGACAGTATGTGTACAAGAACCCAAAAACACCTACCAATGAGTGACATTCAATTACGTAATTAATGAATTAACAATCATTAAACAACTCAATGAATAAGGGTTAACTTGTCTCAATGAACTACATGTGTTATGTAAAAAGAAACTCTGGTTAAACTCTAAACCAGCTAAAGTGAACTACGTGTTTTAACTATGATTTATGTGTGATGTGAAAAAAAAAACTGTCGAATACTATGGTTAGCAAAAGGTTAAAAAATTAAGTGTATAGGCATAAAATATTACCGGAATATCAAATGTGACAAATATGTACTATTAAAACTGTAAAAGTATTTAACTTCCTCGATTTAAATACTCTTGATGTTTAAGGTATAGCTAAGAGTCATGCCAAAACAATTGTGATTATTGTAAAATAATAAAAATGCTTACAATATTTTTGTGTGTACATGATGATCTAAACAAACTGCAGTAAGTGTATGTATTTCTAAAAGCTTAAATGTGTGAAAATTTAAAGTGTCATTTAAAATAGAGGAAAGTACAAATGATGTAATGGTCATACCTGTTCTAGCATATATATTTTTAAAGATAAAAGTATATCTAACTAGTGACAACAACCAAAATAATATTGTATCAGAAACATGTCCAATTTTAAAGATGTACTATAATATTCTGAGAAAAATCATTTTGTGAAATGATTTAATTAGCATCGAGTCACCATCCGCGTCCAATCAGTCAAATTTTATCAGTAAAGAAAAATGTATGTGGAAAGGCATGTACATATAATTTATTTCCTATATTAAAATCCTTAAAGTATGTGCTGGCAGTTTCCTGAGTGTTGTATGGATTTTTAGAAAAAATTCATTAAAAAAACTACTGTTTTATCTAAAAAAAATAATTAAAGGGAGGTTCCAAATTATATCTTAAAGATAATGTACATTAAAATGTGGTTTACTTTCTAAGAACTAATGTGTTACATATTCTATGAACAAAGATGTGTATTTTCAATGAATTAATATGTAAACAATCTATGAAAATAATATAAAACGTCAACGACCTAAAGTGTACATCTCTATGAACTATAACGTACGACATGACTGAACACATGTATAAAATCTCTATGAACTAATGTGAAAAACATCGATGCACTAATGTGTAGAATTCTATAAACAAACATGTAAATATTCTATGAACTAAAGAGAAAAAAAATCGATGAGCTACTGTGTAGAATTTCTATAACTAACATATAAATATGCTATGAACTAAGTTGTTTATTCGGTGAACTAAAATGTCCAGGAAAAAAGCGATTTTTTTGTTTTAACAAAAATGAATGTAACTAGTTCCCCATGTACAACAAGAATGGAAAGTAAAGCGATGAACTAGTGTAACATCAATGAACAAAGAATGTGCGATGAACTCCTGTGTTTTTTCTATGAACAAAATTTTCATGTGTACCAGGAACTAATACATTATATGACAAAACAAAAAAACAAGTGTTTAAAATAATTGAAGATGTAAATAAAGTGTATTTATAACAATTTAAACTTCAAAAGAGGAAAAATGCCTGTTCCTAACCGTAAACCAACCAGCATGAATGAGTGTAAAACTATGTAAAACAAACTAGTTTTTGTCTGCAGAATAAAATAAAAGGAATGTGATCATGGCACAGTATGTAGAAAAAAAAATATTACAGAAGTACATAAAAATTATGACTGAATTCAACCAAGGCGAGTGTTATCTTTGAACCATAACCAAAAGTAATCTTGTGAGAATGAAGTGTAAGTATGTGTATGCATGTAAAGTCAGGTTGAATATGTAACCACAACAAATATGTACAAGAGTTGCAAGAAAAAGGAAATCTCTGTGAAATATATTCTAACGAATTAATTTGAAAACCGCGAGGTCGCGCGAGACTACACTTCAGTAATGTCATGTCTAAAGAAATAAAAATTAAAAGTGTTCTGCACATGAAAAAAAAAACGGTGAGAATTTAACAAAGTGTCTAATAATAGTAAATTTTAAAAAATGAAGTAATGAATTTTGTAAATGAAGACAAACATTCTCTCCCTTTTTGTAGGTAAGTGGCCATCTTACCCCAAAAGGAAAAGAAACCCCCTCAGGAAAAAAACATTCTTGGCATTGTGCTACCTCTAGAAAATAACACAATGCAAGAAGAAAACTATCGAAAACAGTCACTAAATATTAGAAACAAAAATAAAAATATTAACTGAAATTTAAAAATACTGAGATTTCACATCTAAAAATGTGTGCTGGTATGCAACAACACGGCATACAATTGACTTAAAATATATACTGGTACGTTATATGTTTTAATTGCATTAATGAAATAAATAAAATCTCTCTTCCTGTTATTATTAATAATAATATTGATGACTCGAGCAGGCATTAAAATGTTAAGAGGAAAGCTTGTGACAGGTTGAGATAATATAACAAAAGAAAATATGATATTTCACATATGACATCTCCAAATATAAAAGCATATTATATTTGCGAAAATATTTTAAAATATAAATTATGCAATGTCTAATTGCTGTCAATAATTTAAAGTTTAGTAAAAAAACAAGTGAAAATTTACCATAAGCGAAAACAAATTTAAGCTTCTCGCCTCATTCATTATATTTCTAACTTTGTCAACATGACAACACATAAAATATTTTTATAATGGTATGACGTGATATACCACTTAATGAACTTTATATGTTATGAACATTAAAATAAGATATCTATACACAAATATGTAAAAGGCATATAAAATTAATTACCTATATCTATGTAATAAAACAAACATACACATTGATTATATAAAAATTGTAAGACCATTCTGTATATTATCAAATAAATGCCTCAGAAATACTATAATATTTAAAGAAAATTATCTAGATATATTTTTATGAAATAACCTTTAAAATGAAAGTTCTTATAAGGTTATAATTACTGACGAAGAATATTCTGCATGTAGTACGTTTATATATTATATGTTATAAAACCGTCATCTTCTTTATATACTCAGAATAAAGAAACAAAATTCTTTAATATTTAGCTGCAAGAAATAGCTCTACATAAATGGATATAATTAATAGAAAATGCTGCTTTAAAGATATTGATTACATATATTGAATTACGCAATAAAGAAAGTGATTATTACTTTTAAGTACAAATCTAAAAATAAAGTATTATCTGTAAATAATACTCAATAGAAACACAGTAAAACATAACTTACCCTTTGATTATGGAATTTTCAAAGCATAATAAAATATAATTCAAATGATACAATTTTATGTATCTCAAGATGAAGACAGTGTCAAAAATTTAGAGAGGTGCATACATCTTTATTCATTAAAAGTATTCATATCTATCTTTCTTCATACTTTTTTTTTTAACTTTCCTAACATGCAAAAATAATAGTCTGACACAAAAACATTCTCTCTTATTTATCTGGAAACATGAATGTTTTAGATGCACCATTAACTTACCTTTAACCTCTTTTTTTTTTTTTTATCATCTTATAAAATCAGGTAAAGAAATATATAAAACTGTAAACGTATACATATGAATGTCAGATTGTAATAGTTCAAAAAGAATCGCATTGCAAAGTAAATAAAAATGTAATATTTAAAGAAAATAAGTAAAACAATAGATTTTTTTTTAGCACAATCATCCAAAAAAAAATACGATTTATGAAGTCAATATTCTGAATTCTTTTTTTTTTTAAGATTGTCTTAATACTTTGAATGAAATTTCAGTAAGAGTGCACAGTTGATAGATATTTAGTTATATGAAAAATATCCTTTTATCCTGTTATCATATTTGGCGTCTTATTTCTAAAATAGCATTTGTAGAACTATGAAATATTTCGACGTAATCTAAGAAAACTTCTAACTAATATTATTCACAAAAATAAATATGAGCATGAGAAAACAATGCATAATAAACAATAATTGAAATAAAATCACTCATCATATTATTCTAAAATAATAACAAAAAATCATGTAATTAAAATAGAGATTGAGCATTAAAATCATAAAATATAAAATGCATATATTTTCTCGTACTCACATTTTATACCGCAGATGTTTATTTATTTTCTTCACTATCTTTTTTTTTTTAATCACTCCATTGTTTTAATTTGGCAGCATTCTCACGAGTGCGCTAATTTTTTTACTTCTTTTCATAATAGATTTCGACAATTCCTTTTTTTTTAATTTTTGAAGAAATGCAATATTTGGACGTTGACCATCACAGACACATCAAATCCAGTGCGAAAAGCACATCTGTGTATGCCGGTTAAATTGGAGCACACACATGAAAATCCATAGCACTGATCACACTGCAGCACTCGATCCATTTCTGAAGTAAATAAAAACTTCTGAAGTACACAAAGTAGAAATAAAATGCACTATATTGCCGAAAGCAAGGCTGCGAGTTTATCGGAGGCGCAATAGGAGTCACAACAATCTACCGCAGATTCTTAGGCCTACATCGGCAGGACCAGGCGTTAACGAGCGGGAGTTGTTTACGCTGAGCCTCGTGAAATTCTTCGATCAGAAAAATCAGCCGCATCGAACATGAATAATGGTTCGGCGCCGGGACACAATTCCAATGCGATCCATCAGGGAAAAAATCCGGCAGCGACAGTCCGCATTCTATAGGCACTCCAAACTATATTCTATGAACTGAGAACACTCATAATAGCTAATAGTCTATATTCCGAAAACGTAATAGATAGTCATCTGTCGGGGGAATAGGCTTTCAAAAATCATGTAAACATCCAATGAATAAGATAATGTCATACTACTCAGGTAGATAAATAGTCCAGATATAGTCCAGATAAGTGCTAATAAATAGTCCAGAAACTAAACTTTCAAGCAAATCGAAGCAGGCAACTAAAGGCAGGCACCATCCCTTGACGTTTAAAAATTGCGAATGCCTGGTGTAGGCACCATAAATTTGCGCATGCGCATTCAACTTATAAATCTTCGAAGCTCAAACAACCAATAATAACAAAAAATCACCTGCTTAAAAAATATCGTTTGGCAACGACCAGAATAGTTGACACTAATGTATTTATTCTTTAGAATATTAGGCAGCTGCTCTAGTAACTTTGTTATGATGTTATGTGTGTATATTTAGTACGTAAGTTGAAAATTTTTAAAAAGTTATGCAGAAATGCTATCAGGTGACATTTTATATTAAATGTCGGTCCGAAAAAATACAATTTCAGTGGCTTTTCGTTAATATGAGCGTGCCAATGTCATTGTACTTCATTCGGACATTCCGACTTCGAAATTATCTTCCCTATTTGGATTATGAAACTGGAATTAGAGGATAATGCCGATAAGAAAGAGGTAAGAAAATGTTATTTTCCCTGTTTTTTTTATAATGATTTCTGTTAATTTCGTAAAAAAACATGTTATAAAAGGAATAAATATCATATTAATTTAACTTTTTTGAATTCACTTACCTTAGTAAATTCAATAAATTTAACATTTATTTTGTTGAAATACGGAACAGCATGTCAACGATTTGAAAATAGTTAATAATATTATTTTTAAAATGCACTTTAATTACATGGTTAAAATCACATTTTAATAAATTAAAAAATATACACATAATCAAAAGTTAACGTTATAATTAACATATAAAGGAGTTTGGGGTTGTTTAATTGTTGAAAATAGTGATAAATATACTACTTTATGCACTAATATTGCAAAAATACTTTTGTAAAACTTTTTTATTACCTTTCTGAATTTCCATAATCCCAAAAATTTGATAACTGTAATTCCATGATATTTATTATTTTAAACCATGTATCTAAAATAATTAAGATATTGATTTTGTGGTAATAACAATTATTGATTTTAAAAAATGAGTAATTATCGCATTATTTTATTAATTTTTGATATCTTAATTGTTAAATTGTGTTGAAAATAACAATTTTGTTTCATTAGTATGTGTTCATTAAATCCTGGTTCTAAATAGTCATAAAAACAATTACATGTACACTTTTGTGGGATGTACATTGCTGAAATTTTTAGTGTTTGATGTATTTCTATTATTTTCAATAAAATTTTGTCTGATATTGGGAAGTGAGACTGAGAATACTTAAATATTATTAAAAGATTCATCTAATACAAAAAAAATGAAATCTAACAATTATAACTATTAATAAGGAAACTTTAAAAAAAAATTCCTTAAGGATGTCCTTTACCGGCACATCTATACTATATGACATATACAATATATATATATGAGTTTAACTACGAATTTAAACCGTGGTGTAATCATACATGCGCAAAGGCCACTATAGTAAGAAAATAACTAAGCGTAATACTAGAACTAATTGCCTCATCTTCATTTGTACTCGATTTTCAAATAAAATCTGTATATTACGAATATTGCGCATAAACTTCACGTAGTTTTATCAAAAGATAATTCTATAATATACTTAACAGAATGATTTTAATTAGTAAATTAATCAAACGAATATTAATTTTCCAAAATGAGTAAAAAAGTGTTTAGGTTAGGATTCGAACTAGAGACCCTCGATGTATGCTGGCAATGCTCTTCCAACAGAGCAACTTAGCACGCACAATTCACCCGGAGAAATATCATTATATACTCATACGAATAGTATGCATTTATCATACGGGTAGTTTGAAAAAAAAATTAAAGTATTATTACATAGGGTTATATATAATAATGATAAGTGTGCGTTCGTATTCACTGTTTGAATTGTGTGCGTCAGATTCTTCCAGGATAGTTCAGTCGACAAAGTATTGACAATTTGCGCGAAAGACTGCTTAGTTCGAATCCTGACCTGGACACTTTTTCAATCAGTTGGAAAATTACAACAAAAGATAATTAAAAGATATAGGGTGGATGCTCCAGTTTTGGCAACTGAACAAGTTTTGGCCACATTGGAATGATTTACCCTCTATTTAGGCTGTAAATTGATTTTAACAAATTATATGCATTCTTACTTCTTAATCTAACACTCTTTTATCATTTCCAATCCCATTTGTTTATTTTTTGATAAAAAATGACTTGCAAAAAAAAAAATAAATGTGTAAAACTATAGTGTGCACTCACATATATTAAGGTTTTTGCTTAGGTAACAAGTTTTCATAATCTTTCAATATTAGGCATTTATCAAACTTTATTTGTTCTGAAACAAATTGCTATGAAGCTTTATGAAGTAGGCTTTCTCTCTGTTGCAATTTCATATTTAAATTAATTATTTTTACAGCTTAAAGTAGGGGTGGCCAAAACTGGTACTTTAAATTTGCTATGTGTACCAGTTATGGCCATGGTGTGGCCAAAAAGGACACAACAACAACATTATGCTCCACTTTTGGCCACAAGACTAATTATAGTGAAAATTTCAGCAATATATTTAGAAATGTTTTATGACTTATAAATTTAAAAGTTCAATAAAATTACAGAATGATTTAGTGGTTTCTTGTATTTTTTCAAAACAAAATGAGGAAGTTGCATAACTTTTGCAAAATTTCAAGCACATGAATTTAGAAATAACAAATAATGAGAAAATCTTTACACTATAAATAGGATTCATTTTAACAAGTTTAAAAAAGACAATTCTGTACTCTTAAAAATGGTCTAGATTAAATACTGTTATAAGATAGCAAGTAAAATTATGGCTTTTCAAAATTCATTGTCAGCTTTTCAAGATGGTTAAGTTTTGTAGTATCTCGTTCTACCTTGCAACACAAGTTTACAGAATGGAGACCAGTTTTTACTATTTTTGAATCTCAAGTAATAGGGTTGTGCTATTTATGATGGCCAATTATCTATATGAGAGAGATGGGCCGAAGAGAAGGGGGATGCCCTCTGTGAAGGTCTTTCTAAGATCCTAGCCCATATTTACACAAGGAAATCTAAGGTTTGAAGAAAACTAACTCCAAATGATTAGGTTGACAGGCAGCTAAGTACGAGGAATTAAAGTTAAAAATCAGTTGAAAAAAAATGGATTTTAGAGATTGTCAAAACACTATTTCATGAAAAAATGGAATAATTTCAAGATTCTAGTCATATAACTGTAAATATTGGTATAGTATAACATATGATATATATAAATGAAAATATGCAAAATGTTAAAATAAGCTCTTTATGTCCTATAAGTCTTTTTTATGAATTAAATATATTTTTTGTTTTTAAATTTAAATGTTCAGTTAAAATCAGCTTAAGTATATTTTATTTGATGTTTTTATGATTTCATTTAAAAAATTGCAAATCTTTTTTATACAGCAAACAAATATGTGTGTGGTAAAACAGACTTTGCACAAAAATGCTTTATTTTTACTTATTATCAGTTAAAATGGTTGCAAAATTACAAGATATTAGGGTGGCCAAAACTGGGGCAAATTGAAAGAAATTACTTAACGAGTTATTACTCACAATCTAAAATATTTGATAGAAAGTTATTATAATTAACAGAAAGCAACTAAATTTACTAAAGAATACTGTTATTGCGATTTAATATGCTTTATTCAGTCTAAAACTATAAAATTTCCATTTCAACTTTTCTTTTAATGTGGCCAAAATTGGAGCATCCACCCTATATATTTATAGACATCAGGATTATTGGTTAGAAATATTGGCAAGCTGTACAGTTTTAGATATGTGCTGGGATTTGTGGATATTAAAGCGAGTAAAAGTTAAAAAAAAAGTTCAAAAAGATTAAACAGTTTGAGCAACATACTACAAAATGTGTGTCAGTTATAAATAAAATTGAAGCTATGCAATTTTCAGCATGTGGCGAAAAATGTATAAATATTTTTGAAAGGTAATATTTTTCAAATTTTGAAAACAACACCAGAGTCGTAAGGCATGTGAGGTAAATCGAATTTTTAACTTTAATTTAGAAGAAAGTCTCCTTACTGCAGGTAACTATTTTTATATATTATACAGTATTTGTTCATAAATTGTCAATATATGATTTTATGACTCAAACCCTATTTTAACAGGAACATGGCATGGAGTTATAGTTTCAGCAGATCCTGTTTCTTTTAAATTGTTAGAGAATTGTTAAGAAAAGTTAAATCGTCACAGAATCATCACAGTGTTAACGAAAGTTTTTTCACAAATGATCTACAGCGTGAGTCTAAAATAATGGGACAAACTTTAAGGGAGGTGGTAGAGCTCACTATAATAAATAATTATGGCATAGAAATGTATGACTGGAAGTGACGCGTTAAAACGCCACACTAGTCACTGCAAAAGACATGGATTATAATGTTAAGCGTATGGGAGCGCTATTTTAAAATATTTCGCTAAAATTTTAATATGTTCACATATTTTTTTTTTCATAGGATAGCTGAGGACGACCTGCAACTGGGCTGGTTTTTACTTTTTTGATTTTGGTTACAGATGAAAAGAATAATACTTTAACTTTCAGAACCAGTTTAAACCGGTTCTAAAACTAAAACGATTGTAATATAAAAAAAAATATAACCAAAATCGAAAAAGTAAAAATTAGCCCGGTTGTGGATCGTCCTCAGCTATCCTATGGAAATAATATCATGTAAAATATTGAAATTTGAGCAAGATATTTGAAAACAACGCCCCACCCCCCATAGACTTAACATTATCATCCGGGTCTTTTTTGGTGACTGGTGTAGCGTCTTGACGGGTCACTTCCGGTCATATATTTCTGTGCCATCATTATTTGTTATATAGTGAGTCCTACCGCTCCCTCAAAGTTTGTTCCATGATTTTGGACTCACCCTGTATTTCACAATTTGGTCACAATGTGACTTGAAAGCATTGTCACTTTCGTCACAATTTTAATGACAAAATCGTCACAAATGACACACTTTTCACAAATTGGTCACATTGTGACGTCACAAAGTGGTCACAATGTGACGTCACAAACAAGCTCTAAAACGGCCATAACGACTTCACATTTTAGTCACAGTGACTTCACATCGACGGTCACAAAGTCACAGTGTGACTTCACAACGACGTCACCGTGACGTCACCATGTCTTACGGGAATCTAATGAATTGAACGTAAAATGACATCACACGGCACCTTATACGTCTCTTTAAAAATCCCCTCAGCAAGTTTCATGTTACTACTTTTAAAAATGTGTTTGAAATTGTATCGGACAATTTCGAGCTGTTGAAGATGAAAAAGCGTTTTTCCGAATACACCCTTAATCGTCGCGCCCGAGACATTCATGGGTTGCAAGTTTCACGGCTTATATTCAGAATTGTTTGACATCCACCAGTTTTATTAGCTCACACTCACAGGCTATCATAGCCTGAGAGCGTATGTGCCCGTCCGTTCAGTATGTTTGTTCGTGCGTAACGCGATAACTCATGATAAAAATATCCAATCAACTTGAAATTTTGTATATAGGTATATCCTGACAAGGCGCTTCCCTGATTAGTTTTTGGAGTTCATTCGATATGTATAAGAGGGGGAACGGGGGGGGGCTCATGCCCCTCCCCTTAGTTGATATTAACGGGATTTTCATGCAGAATTAAGTTTTCGTTCAAAATTTAGATTAGGATCATTCTGATGAGGCGATTCCGTGACTGTTATTAGGTGTTCATTGAATAAATATAAACAGGGGAAACGGGGGTTCTAATGCCCCTCCCTTAATTTATATAAATGGGTTTTTCAAGCAGAATTTTCAGATTTCGTTCAAATCTCTGAATAGTTTTGGAAGTTTAATGGTTAAATATAAAAGAGAGGTATAACTCCTCTTAAATTTTATAAATGCTAAATGGGTTTTTATTAAGAATTATCCGATTTGCTCTGAATTTTGGATATAGATTTTTTAATATGATAAAGCATGTACTTGATAGTTTAGGAGGTTCAATGATTAAGTATAAAAAAGGAGAAAGGGGAGAGCTGTTTCCCCTTCTTAATTTTTTTTTTCGAACGGAATTAACGAAAATACAAGGCTGTAATGTACAATTGGTATGCGTAGCCTGTGAGCTCAATGCCATCAGTTTAACTGGGCAATATTCTTTTTATTAAATAGTGTAATTGCTTTTAATCTGGTATTATATTACTTTTTATTAAATAAGATGAATAATTTTTTTTTAAAGTGATGGGAATAATGAATTTGAATTTTTAAACCGTAATTTAACGCGACCATTAACCCCTTCGCGACGAGAGCCTTCTACGAACTTTTTAATGTTTTGTCACCGGTTTTTAAAAACAGAGATTTGTGGTTTATTAAATTGAGAAAATACTGCGCTTAAATAAGCAAATTTTACTGGTGGCGATAAACAAGGATTCTTAAGCCTTTTTGTGGCACGTATCCGTGTCGCTCGTCCCCAAGGGGTTAAGTGGTTAAGAGAGATACTGAATCACAGATTTAAGATGTTTCCTTAGTCTTTGCAAAGGAAAGGAAACACGATTTTCCCAAAGAATCTCTCATAGTTTTTTTCTTTTTTCTTTTCTTTCTTTCTTTCTTTCTTTCTTTTTTACTGAACTTCACTTTATCACGAATCTTCCATGATTGTGACTGCATCTGCAATGTTCAGATTCTTTCAAAAAACTCCAAAATGCATCTTAATTAAGGAAATTTTATTCCAGACCAGACGATGTACATACGGGGTGGCGTAAGTCGAAGGAATGTAAGTCGGGGTACTACTGTACTTGTTTTAGTATATTTCTGCAGCACACGTTGCAAAATTGTAAATAAAAACTTTTCTTAAAAAAAAAATTGCGGTACAAAATTTAAAAATTCGTGTAGGAATGCTCGCGTCTGAGAAGCGACATTGAAAGTTAATTATTACTATTGGGTACACGCAGAGATCGTATTATATAAGAAAAATGTTATTGTTCCTATCGGAGTCCTTAATCTGTAATTCTTATAATGATTTTATTTAACATCTTCTTAATAAAAACACAATAAAGCTATTATTTTTAAAATAGTAATAGGAACAATAATTTTTTTCCCTATACGTTGAAAAGTCTGGATGCTGTTGACTTAGTCATTTTGCGAAGTCATTTACCGGACAAATAAAACATTACTGAATAATAAAGCTACATGCTGACTCAAAAATGGCGATTGTCTTTTTCAGCATTTTGTACAGTCCCTTAAATTTAAATATCAGTAATTTCTAAAAGTATTCGTATTGTTTTCTTGCAATTAAATAAAAGCGAAAAATATTTTTTTTTAAATACAGGTCTTCAAGAAAATTATTATTAATTCTGTGATGAAACAAGGTAAATATAATGACTATTCAGAAATATTTGTATCGTTTATTCGTCTCGGTTTTATGTGAGTATACATGTTCATTCATAAAGATGAAGCCGATAGCATATTGCTGTAAATATTAGCCCTAGACGCATACTTTAATGTGCAAAGTTTCACAAAAAGTACAAAATTTAATTACATAGTTGCAATCCCCTGGGAATGGTCTATTTGAGAAAACACACAAAATAAAGTTTTATATATAGGCTCTGTAGGATAAATTTCCAATAACTAAAAAATTCTTTTATTCATTTCGGAATGAAACGCATTCCGAAAAATTACACATTGACACCAGAAAAACTCGCAGAGATGTGCCCATTTAAATAATTTTTCAGATTATAGTAGATTAGATATATAGTGAAAGGTAATCATATATATTATAAAGCAGAAGTTCTGAAACTTCCAAACGGGTGTTTTCAAAAACTACCCGATGGATTTTTTTGCCGATTGTATCATTCGATAGGAAATATTTTTCCGAAGGTTTATGATTCAAATTTACAGGGATAACTCTGATTTTTCGTAGTAAATTTCGTATTTTTCGATTATTTTTGACAAAAGGGTTGCCAGTAGCTATTTTTGGCGAAAATTATAATTGCTAAAAGAATTAAAATGGCTATATCTATCAGAAATATTACAAATATCTTGCAAATAAAAACAGAAAATGACTACTGATAATATTAATAATAATAAAGAAAGACCGCTTAAATGAGGCGTAATATTATAAAAATATACTTATCTTGAAAATGAAAAAAATATTTGTAATGCTAAAAAAATAAATTAACGCGAAATATAACAATTGGTTCAACTTTTGGCGACTTACCCCTGGCATTAGAATAAAAACATGAATTTCAGAAATTGATTAAATGAATTTTGAATGATAGGTATTTCCTTTTTTATTATTTTCTTTCTTTTTTTTATCGAATTTCCGTATAATATAACTTACAGCAGAAAAAAGCAGGTCTGATTGTAAAAGACACTGTAAATTGTGAGTTACTATTCGTTTCTATACCATTTTCATCTTGCTTTTGTCGCCGAAGAATGTGTTTTTAAGCCGAAAATGCACTAATGACTTAATGCCTGATTTAGGTTCTTAATGGTCGCAATAATGTTTTTTTTTTTTTTTTTTTTTCAAGTGAAGATAATTTTTAGAGCATATTTTAATATTCAATCTTAAATTATATAGATATGAGTATAACTCTTTTATTTCTTTTTGCCAATGATTTTATTGTTAATTTAATTTTTCTTGCGCCATTTCGTCAATTTCACTTACAGGAAAAAATTCAGTTTTAAAATTTAAAAACTGAAGAAGGAAAGATTACCCCATCGATTGAAAATCTACCGCCAAATTCTAAGATTAAATGTCAATAATGGATGATCGTAAATGTTACATTCACTTGACATTAAGCATAATATAAATATTAATTATGTCATCAAGCGATTTTTAATTCGGCATTTTATTTCTACTTTTATATATGCTCTGCTAATTTGTTTTTCGTTATTTAAATGAAAATTTATGCTAATCTATATAATGTGGCTAATAGTTTGGCGATTTGTATAATTTAGCGAAATTGATCGACGGTATAACCAAGTAGTACTGAAGGAAATATTTTGCAATTCAAAGTAAATTTATGCAATTATGCGTTATTACTAAAGATAAATTCAACATTTTGAAATAAAAAATTCCCGCTGAATAAAATTTACAAGTCTTTTTTAATTGACCATTTCTTCTTCAATATTTCCTCAATCAATATTTCGCTATTCTCTTTCGCGCAGGCTAACAAAAATGTATTTTAAATATTTTGTTAGATAAAACGTAAATAACATTTTTCTATTTTTTAAAAAAATATTTTTTAAATCTAATTCTACCATTATGTGTCTTACAGGACAAAATAGCAGAATCTCTATAAATAAAAGGAATAAAGAGGATAATTAATTAATTGAGGCACAGATAGGCTCTCAAACAGTGAATGCATTGCATTTGAGTGTCATATTTTTTTTCTTTATATTTTACACAGCTTAGGTAAACGCAGAAGAAATATAAAACAGATAATGTATTTATCACAAAAAATCGTCTGCTAAGAAAATCTTTTTTCATTTTGAACTCTATAAATAAAAGGAATAAAGCAGAAGAAATATAAAACAGATAATGTATTTATCACAAAAAATCGTCTGCTAAGAAAATCTTTTTTCATTTTGAACTTCTATAAATAAAAGGACAGATAGGCTCTCAAACAGTGAATCGTCGAATTATAATTGAAGAACAAATGGAAGAACAAATGGAAGAACAATTGGAAGAACAGATGGAAGAACAGAAAGAAGAACAGATGGAATATATATAAAACGCAAAGTTAAATTTCACTCCGGACGCTAATAACTTAAATTCTACTAGATAGTTTTTAATGGAACTTACATTGTTAGTTGGATATTTTTTCAGAAATTTTGTAACAAGTGAAATATATCATTCTACGTTGTTTAATTGAATACTTATGGAGATGTTTTAAATCAGATGAACACAATTATAAAAGGTTGGCTTTAATTTAAAAGTTCCGCTGAATGAATTTTTATGTGATTAAAATTGTTAACATGTTGAGCGCTACGTCATTCATTGGTGACTAACACTGAACTTTCCGTTTAGATGACTGACTTTTCACCGATGACAGAGAGTCTAAAATACGATATAAAACTAAAAATTACTATGATATAAAAATTTCGTTTGATTCAAAGTTTCTTTTAAAAAAAACTGACCAGCGTTAGCGGGCGAAGGCTGCTAGTTACTTTTAAAAATGGTTTTATCTGTTAATTGTATGTTATTTGTTTATTTGGGTGTTTGAATTTACTTTTGTCATCAAACAATGCGATTTTATACCAACAAGGCATAAGCCGGAGCAATGTTCACAATTACTAAATTCTCTCACTCTCTTTTAAATGTGTGAGAGCATTTTTAGGATATTTTTTTATGTTTAATTGTAAATATATAAATAGCAGTTATAGCAAAAAAAAAAAAAAAAAAAAAAAAAAAAAAAAAAAAAAAAAAAATGCGTATAATGTTTAAATTTTAGTATAAATGTCTTCCTCATCCAAACTGTAAAATAATTTACTTGCAACTTTTGAAAGTTTTGGCGCAGATGTCATGTACGCACCCCATTCGCACGATTGCAACAAACTGGCGATTTTATGCCTCACATGGTAAACCGGCTATGGTTGTTTATTTATTAATAAACTATTTATTATCTTTCATTTTTTTTTTTTTAATAATATAAATCATTTTGTTCTATAGATATTAATTAAACTTTTTTATTTATTTTTTTTTTCAAATAATTCAAAATAATTAAAAAATATTCATGAAATTGGTAATTAAAAACCAAGTTCTCCAAATTGGCGCCAGAAAAAAAATGCGCCAATTTGGTGCATACATGACATCTGTGTCAAAGTTTTTTTGCTATATATAAGTAGGGAAAATGCAGTATAAATACCGATTAAAGTTTTTTCCAAATATGGAAATTTTGTCACAGATTTGGTCATATACTCATCGAGGTATCTCACTGGCGCCAAAATGGCATTATTTGCCTCATATGCTATAGTTGTTTATCTGATGATAAGTTGTTTATTTACTTTCATTTTCTTTTTTGAAATGATATTTGTTGTTTTGGTCTTAAGTTACTTTTTTATTTATTGTTAATTGCTGTTTAAAATGATAGAAAATAATAAAATATATATAAATTTCTTTGGTATTCCAAAACGAGGATTTTGACACATTGTAGTTGCAAGAAAATCGTGCTAAACCTATTGCCTATATGATGTCTGTGTAGGAATCTTTTGTGAAATATGGAAAGTGTAAATTGGCTACTACTTGATTATCACGTCAACCAATTTCGCCAAATCGTTCGCCAAATTATACAAATTTACATAATTTTACCTTAAACAACTAAAGAGAAAATGCTTAAATAAGAAAAAGCAAATAATTTTGTTTTCATTTTTCAGGAGGAAATTTTGCAATAATAATAAAATTGTTGTTGTGAGAATTTTAATGTGTGTGTGTGTTTTTTTTTTTTTTTTATCGTTGCTAACTTGCTGTAACGAAAAATGTTTATTTTTTTCCTGCCATTGTTTTGTAAGAGCTGGTTTTCTCAAAGCCATGTCAAGATTGTATTCAAATTTTTGAACCCTTCCCGATTACCACGCCCTTGGGCCGATTTTGCTCATTTGCAATTCCCACTGAGATATTAACCATCTCAATGTACTTGACGAGTTCGAAGATGATTCTTGCATAATTGTGCCTTTTATCGCGCGGACAAAATTTAACATATATGTATAAACTTTTTAGGTGAGAGTACCTTTGGGTTCCTGGCTTCACATAATGAAATGTTGTGAAGAAATTTTCCAGAAGTTGTCCCATGATAACGACTGTAATAATTAATATTTCTTCAGATAAGGGAAAATTTTAAATCCTGTTGCCATAATGGTCTCATTTCGCTTCCAAATGTGCACTGTTAGTAATAAACTAAAATAGTTACTTCTAAATAGCTGCTTTTTGTCCAACGTTTAAGATAATTTAATATCACAATGGTGTCTAAATCGTTTTCAGCAATGAGCAAGGTGCTGCTGGAGGTCCAAATTATTTAAAATACAAATTTAAATTCAGCAGTTCGTTTCATCCACTGTTGGTTTTGAAATATTGACCAGCGTAGCGGGCATAGCCTGCTAGTTAGAGAATAAATGTAAAAATTTCAATTTATATTATATTAACTCAATGTTTGTTCTGTAATTTCAGTTTATGGCGTAGTTCTATTGTGACCCATTTATCATAGTGTTGTAATTAAATGTCTGAAATCGTTTTTTGATAACATATAATTTTGTGGATGAGTCTTATGATATCACATCATTGAGAGGCATGCTTAACAGTCTGACCACCAAAAGAAAAAAAAAGCTTACAAAAATTTAACCGCAGCTAAAATTTATTAATTTTTATTCGATATTCTTTTAAAGTGCTTCTAGATTTTTACGAACTTAGATCTAAAAATACAAGTTTACAAACCTATTTCTCAAATTTCTCAACATTCAGCTCAATTTTGCTGTACTTGAACTAATTTAGTTTTTCCTGTCCGGAAAAAATATGCCGTCCACTGGACCTGTCTGCTAAAATTTGCAGTTTATAACAATGATTTTTTTTTTTTAAATTTTTTATAAATTTGTGTGTGTGTGTGTTTTATTCATTTTTATTATTATATTTATTTCATATTTTTATTTAATTTGCAGTTTATAACAATGATTTTTTTTTTTTTGTGTGGGTGTGTGTGTTTTATTCAGGTTAAGAATAGTTAAGGAAAATTTTTCTAATTGAAAATTTCACCCTATGGGAATGGTATAAAAATTTAACTTTGGTATTTTCTGAAATAGATCTCTCAGAGTTTGCAGCACTCATAAGATTGTTAATCTTTCTTTTTTCTTTCTTTCTTTCTTTATCTATCTTTCTTTCTTTATCTTTCTTTCTTTATCTTTCTTTCTTTCTTTACCTTTCTTTCTTTCTTTTTTTTTCTTACAAAACTTTGCAATTGGAAGTATGTATATAGGGTATGTATATATGAATATGTAATCCTTTCTGACACAGTGATCCCACTCCGGCTATACCTAACTTTAATTTTAAGAATATTTCAATGATTTTTTTTACAATGCTAGTTTAAATTTAAAAAAAAAGTTCTTAATTTAAAAACAAAAAATCGTTTGTAAATTCCGATGTCAGTCAATAATTCCTCATTTTACGAATAGAATTTGTCTGTACAGGAAAGGGTTAAGAAAGTTGGCTATTGGTGCCATCTTTATCTGTGTACGGTAATTGGAAAGCATTTATTGGAATATTAATCCAGGGTGCATCATATAGCTGTACCACAATTTTCGAATAGAATTTTTTGCCTCATTTAATAGCTAAACATAGAGCAAATTATGCGATGAATCACATAAAGATTCTTAATCTAAAGAAAAAATATTATTCAAAGATTTCTAGCCTAAAGTAGTGCTACCATATGCCATGGAAATTCGAAGAAGTGTATGTTCTTTATTAATGATAATACATATAAAAAGGTGATTTTCTTCCATATATTTTCCATATCCATTGAATATATTATATAGCTTAAAATCTTTTATTCCGATTGATTGTGATACCAGAGTTTGTGTTATAAAGTTTATTAATATTATTTAAAACAGCAAAATAAATATTTTTTGGCCTGTGATCAAAGATTTGTGATTGTGTGCGACAGCTCTTAACAAAAGTTCCCCATCATCTACTGTTGGCCGTTCATCTTTCCTATAAACCTTTAACGTTTATTGGTTTTGTTACGAAACCACAAAATTTTAATTCCGATATGCAACAACTACACCGGAATTTTAATTTTAAAAAGTCCGTTTTATTATGCGTGTGTGTGTGTGTGTGGTGGGGGGAATAATCACCTTTTTTTTTTTTTTACAAATATATTGATTTTACAATTACCGGTGTCATTCATTTATTTCAACATCTTAGAAATGAAAATGCTTTGTCCGTTAAAGATTGTTATATAAATCTTCGTTTTGTTTTTATTCCGATAAACAATCCATCGTAAATGATGAGATCGTATCATGAGTTGATATCAAACACATTTACACTGCATAGCGTTTATGGAGCGATTTAAATAAATATTAATATATGGATATGTTTTTTCCGGTTGCAAATATTTTTATAGTCTTTTATTTAACTTAGTTCATTTGCGATGGTTATTCGGAAACCAGAAACAAGAGATCCGATTTCTTATAAAACATAAACCATCACAGATTTTTTTAAAAAAGGAACCTTTTGTTGTTTAATTCTTTCAATGTTTCTCTACTTTTCGACATAGTTTCTATATTTGTTTACAGTGGCGTAGCTATGTTTTTTGGCGCCCGGGGCCAGCAAGAAATTTTGCGCCCCCACCCCAATATAGATATATAACAATTTCTCTCAATTTGGCGCCCCTAGGCCTCGGCGCCCGGAGCGGACGCCCCCCTTGCCCCCCCTTAGCTACGCCACTGTTTGTTTAAACATTTGTCATAACGTTCTGAAAGCTTTCGTATGTCTAAGTCGTAGATGTCTGCTGTGTTTGAGGATACTTGAAATTGGTCAAAATATCGATTTTCTCTTTTTAATATTAACTCAAAGCTTTTTTAATTGTGAATATATTTTAATACGTCGGAGCGGTCTTTTTCTTTGATCTTTGGCGCTACGGCACTGCATAGATGCTAGTTTTATCAATTACCCTTTTTTTCTTCTTGAAAGGAAATTGTTACATTAAACATCTCATAGATGGAGCCACATTTTAATATTTCTGTATGTTTTTACCTCTGTCTAAAAAAGCTGCCTGTCTGTTTCAGCTATTGACCTCTAATATCATAATATTTCTGATCTATGGTTTTAGCTTTCTGTTTCTGTTTCTTGAGGAATATTCCCGTTCTCATTCCACATATCTTTAGTTCAGGGCCGTAGCTAGACCATATTGTCAGGCAGGGCAAAAACTTTTCTAGGGGTGGCAGATTATTTCTTCATTTTTTTTAGGGTTCCGTACTTATAAAATGAAATCGGAATCATTATAAGATCACTCCCGTGTCTGTCTGTCACAGCCATTTTACTCATAAACTAAAAAACGCGGAAAGCTCAAATTGGGGGAAGTAATAAAAACTATTGACCCACATATTTACAGATTATTAAAGATTTACAATATATTTAAGACAGGCGGGGCAGGGTGTTAAGTTACTTGAAGAAAAAAAATATTTTCTTTGTATATCGTGTATGATATAGTGTGAAAGCTTTCGTTACGCTGAACTCAAAAATATATTTCTTTTAATTTTAGGTATTATACTTTCAGAGATATAATCGGAAATACAGTGGGAAAATATGTACGCCTCCACCCCCATCTAATTCCGAATCTACTGAAACTAAAATTATGAAAAAAATAGTGGTTATAGATGTTACTTTAAACATTGCAGGAAAACTATAGCGATTACTCTAGATAGCAGCTTTTGAGAAAAGCACATTTTTCTGTTGCACACAAATTTAGATTTGGGGGCATTGAGCAAAGGTATTGAGGAACATTGGTGGCACTTATCATAGCAGAAGTATAAAAGCATTGTTGAAAATGATTTTTGAAAAAATTCGTCGATAATTAGCCGAGATATTAACCCTTAAAGACAGGAGTGGTTTAGACATAAATAATGAGTGGCGATGTACTCTGCATTCTATCAGCTTTTAAAGCCCAGATAATAACTTTTAACAATATATTTATTTAATGCAATACTTAGTTGCAGCATAAAAACCATAAAGTTCATACTTTTGAAAATATACATATTTAATTAAAATTAATCACATTATAATTAATCATATAAATCAGGATCCATACGCATAATAAAAAAAATATATCCATTTTAGTATAAGGACTTTTTTTAAACTATTATTTGCCTTGTTTCATGCAAAGCGTTTTCTAAATGGATATGGCGGCTCCTACGTAACAAAGTTTTTGGTATTAAAATATCTATTTAAAAAAAAAAAAATTCCTTGTGCATGGGAACCTTTGGTAAATAGTATGGAGTTTGCAACTAGTTTACATTGAGTGGGTCACTCATTACGACTCTTGTATATTTAAAAGTTAATTATAAACCCATCTGGAAAAACGCTTCACGGACCAAAGCGGCTTTGCAAATTTGCGAGCTACTTTCTACACAAGCTTCTTTAACATAATGCCAAGTTTAAACACTGAGCAAAGGTTTTTTGTTAGCTACACTGGATAAAAAAAAAGGTTATTACTACGCTGAATTTAGTTTTATGAAATGCCAAATGAAGTTTAAATGTACAATACCTTTATTTCTCAGTACTGACTTAAGTTTCTTATAAATAGATAAGGATAAGATTAAAAAAAACAGTGTTTACAGAATAGCAATATTTGATATTATTTAGACTTCCTATCACTTTGAACATTTATTGTATACTCATTCACACTTTTCTAGAATGCTATAACTAACCCTAAGTTGAATATTTTTTTACAAATTTTTATTATTCTTTCAGCAACGATTTTCTTTTTAAAATACAGTTAACGCCTTTGCAACGAGATCACTTTGCTTAATTTTTAATCTTTAATCACCTATTTTTCAAAACAGAAAAATTACTGTTCTTGAATCGCGAAAATGCTCCAATTAAAAGAAGTGTAAGCTTTACAATAAAAGAAAAAAAAACTGGTGAGAAAAATGAAGGATTCTGAGAATTTTATGTGGCACACATAACAGTCGCTCATCCCGTAGAGACTTGAGAGCTAGTAAAACTCGCACTTGATCGTTTATTTAGTCTTTTATACATGGTTCATTAAATACATATATTTCGATTTTAGGCGGGGGGGGGGGGGGCGGTCACTTAATATATGAGAAATTTCTAAAGCCAGAGTGAAAATTTTAAAGTTTCTTCAGAGGCGCAGAAAAAAAAAATATATTAAAGTTTAAAAAAATATATATATTTGGGTTAACATAAATAAATTGTTTTTATTTTAATTAAATAATTTAAATATATGCATGTTCTATATTCGTTTTAATTAATAATACTTTTAGATCAATTTATTAAATGAAGGTTCACTATATTTACATTCCACAATAAAATGATAATAAAATATAAAATAAAGTAAGATCAATAGAATAAATAACTAATGTGTCTTTCTTATGATTTAGAAGCAGATTCCGTTTTCTGTTTTAGTCTATGCTTCTTGTTATAGATATGAATAGATGTCCCTATTTTCAAATATAACTTGTAGTTACAACTGAAGTAATCTGTTTACGTGCACCCATGCTCTCCAAATATGTGACGTTTAAAAAAAAGAACAGCCTTTATTTTATTATTTATTTATTTTTTACACTATTACATACCAAAGACTGAATAGCAACTAAAATTCAAAATGGTTTAACTATGCATAATGCATAGTGCACAATGAGTTGTTATTGTGTTCATGAGTAGCTATTTACTCCTCAAAATCGCTGTCGCTGTCCAGTACTCAAAAATTTCCGCTGGCGGCTCGGCTCAGTCAAAGTGCCGTAACTCCGCAAACTCATAGGGTTGACAAATTGGATTCAGATAGTCCCACTGTAAAATTCTTAGAAACTAACCTTAAAAAAGCATTTCACAGTATCTCTTTATTTAGAAAAATAATACCTTAAACACTTTAAAGAATATTTCAGAGGAAAGAACGCAATTTCAGACCACAAATTGTAAAGGTGCGGGCAGACATGACCATTACTTGCGGTCACTTGTCGGCGTATTTTATGTTCGCAGGCGGTGTGTTTTATGTAAGACTTTTCCATGTCAAGGATGAAAAACTGTTTTAACTCAGTTTAACTGCAGGATAAGGAGCCTTTCAATCAAGGCTGAGGTCTGTTAAAAAGAGTGAGACAGAAAAGATTATTGATAAATATTTTGCTGTTTTCAGTCTAAAAACTAAATTTAGGGGTAGAAGATAAAATCTCGCATGAAGGGAGAAAATTAGGAATTTCATTGTTGTATTAAATAACAATTTTTTAAAAGGAAATACTGAGTGATGAAATAATCAGAATGTCGAATTTCATTCTAGGTTGACTAAAAAGTGAAAAAATATATATTTAAAGTTTTGTCCCTTTTTTAAAGACATTTAATGGAGAATTTTGCGCTAGGTCGGGCAAAACTTTTTTCAGGTCGGGCTTCGCCCGACCTGGCCCCCCTCTGGCTACGGCCCTGCTTTAGTTCATGATTTTTTCCCCTCACTCGGATGAAACTTTTTCCTGATTTGTTTTTAATTAAAAGATAGTTTATATTAAATTAATAACATCAGAATTTTTTTATAAAGTAGTATTTTTACTGTTTGAATATAAAATAAAGACTCTTTAACATATTTTGATAGCAACAAATAAATAGTTAACGAAACATTTTTTTAAATTGTAATTACAAATAAAAAAATTACAATATATTACAACAAAGAACTAAAAATACGAGGAGTATTACAAAATTTCAGTTATAATCATATATTTTTTAATGCTAAATTGCATCACTTTTTCAAAACAAAAATCTTTTACAAACAATTTGAGAACATTTGCAAGAGATATATACTACAAAATGTAATTTAAAAAAATAGTTGTACGAATAGAATATAAAAATATTCGCCTGTAACTGAAATTTTGCGATACCCCATCGTATATTTTAATGGTAAAGAATTTGATATAATTGTAAATTTAATCGAATAAATGAGTTAGAAAATAAAATATTAATAGTTCTTTCATTGAAATTAAGGCCCCACCAGTGGCCGCGAGGTTCTGACCTCCAAACTGGTAGATGGTAGGTGCTGGGTTCGAACTCAATCGCGTCGGCCTAACCGTTCGGAGTTTTCCGTGGTTTTCTTCGAACCTTGCGTAAATACGGGTTAGGTTCCCTTAAAAAGACTCCCACGGAGGGCATCCCGCCCCATAGGGCCTATATCCCATAGTGTAGATAATCGGCTGACATAAATACAAATACAAACATTGAAATTGAGAAATTTCTTTTTGTTACTTATAAAAAAAGTCTCTGTACGATCATGAACATGATAAACAGGGATGTAGTGGAGGGTATGCGAAAATATACGCCTTATACCTTCTGGATTTTTTAAAGGAACATCGTATATCCCCTGTTTCTCAAGAAAGCTACAGTATACACATTCTAAATTATATTATCTGCCTTGAGTGTATACCCTCTGCTTACAGCGCATATCCTCTGTTATTTTTATGACTACACTCATCGTCATGGGCTTAATCTGGCGGGGGCGAGGGGGGGCACTTGCCCCCCTAGTTTTTCAAGAGCAGGGGCAAGACTTATCTTTTGCCCCTCCAGTGTTTTGCATTATTCTATGGTTAAGAGCCAATTTTATATTTTCTTTTTAGTGAATAGATTTTCTCTTCTTTTTTTATTTATCCAAATATGTGATGCTATATATTAAGTGCAAACTAGAATAAATGATGGATAATTTCAAATAATCCAGCAATAACATCTTTACGTTCATATCAAAAATTTCCGACATGTATCTTAGCAAACTTTTTGATGGCACATTCTATGTTCATTAAAAAATATTTCGTTTCTGCTCTTTTTTCCCTTCCAGAAATGCTGAAACTATGAGGCTTTTTTTATTTTAGAGTTGTTTGTATGGAGTGGATTTCTTGCATATTTCTCGAGACTGTGATTATTGTCATTTTCTAACCTCATGATTATATGAATACACCTGGCTATATAGTCCTCTATTTCAAGGTATTAGTCACACACTAGTAATACACAGTGACAATAGAACGACGCTAAACATCACTGGGGATAGTCATTAGAAACAGAAATATAAAGAACATGTTCTGTCTTAAAATAAAGCTCATTTGAGAATTTTTTATGCGATGAACGGAAAATTAGAATTAAGTAGCCATATCGTTAATTTAAAGGGAAATAGAAATATCTGCTATCATATTTAGTTTTTCAAAGTTCATTTCAATTTGTGTCATTTTAGAAATCATAAACATAAAAGCATATCTATACTAATTAAAAAAAAAATTCCGCTATGTGTGCGGCGAGGATGGTTAGAAAAATTTATTGCATATACAAGTCTGAAAATTTAAATGAGGATAGGCCAAGTCCTCTCATGATGTACGTGAGATTCAGAATTTTATATTTCTGATATGTAGTTGAGCAGTTATTAATTAAAAATCAGAAAAAAACTCTCATCAAAAACTCACCTTTTTCCTCCCCGCAACTAACAAATGCACAAAAACCGATTTCATTGTTCGCACGCTTTACAAAGAATGGTAAAGTGCCGGAATAAACAGCATTGATTTTCAAGAAATAAAAAGTTCTTTAAATTTTCCAAAAATGTAATAATCCTTAAAGTTTAAAATAGCTAACTTTATCCATCGAATACAAAAATAAATCACAAATTTCCATGTGATCTGGCGGGACTCAATGGCGGAGAAAAAAATGGTCATCAGACCGAAAATTTAGACATAAAAATGCTTCATGGTAAAATATCGCAAATTTCGACAAATGATCGCCAAAAAAATTTCAATTTTGTTAATCGTTCGCATAAAAAATCGATAATTTCGGCAAAGTATAACTAAAAAAACGCGAATTTCGTCAAAAAATGGCGGGAAAAAATGGAAATTTCATTAAAAAGTCTCAGAAAAAACTCGTATTTCATCTAAAAATAGAAACCAACGAAAATTTCTTCAAAAGATCCGTAAAAAACGCGATTTTCATCAAAGAATCGTAAAAGACGAGAAATTTGTTGAGTAATCCCCCCCCCCCCAAAAAAAAGGTGAATTTTACTATAGGACTGCGAAAAAAAGTATAAATTCGTGAAATGATTGCGGTAGGAAAGTCGAATTTCATTAAAGAATCGCAGAAATAGTGAAAATTTCTTCAAAGAATTGCAGAAAAAGCGCAGATTTTTGTCAAAGGATCACGACAAAAATATGAATTTACCCAAGAAGCGTGGAAAAAGCGCTAATTACGTCAAAGGATCTAGAAAACAAAAACGAATTTCGTCAAAGGATTGCATAGAAAAAGACATAAGTCATAAAAAAATGCAAAAAAGTGAATTTTGTAAAAAAAAAAAAAAAAATCAACAGAAATGCGCAAATTTTGTCAAAAGATTGTGAAAAACGCTACAAATTTTGTTGAATATCGCAAAACAACTAGAATTTTCTCAAACTATGGAAGAAAAAACGCAAATTTTCATAAAGGATCGGGGAAAAATGTGAATTTCGTCAAATAATATGTACAATAAAGGAAATTTGGTTCAATATCGTAAGATAATGCGAAATCTTTTTTTGTCAAAAAATCGTGAAGTGTAAATTTTGTCAAAAAAAATCGAGAAAAAAACGCAAATTTTGTTAAAAGATCAAGGAAAAACATGAATTTTATCAAAGAATCGCAAAAAATGCAAATTGTGTTAAACAATCGCGAAAAAAAAACGCAAATTTCGTTACAGGATCGCGAAAAAATGCAAATTTTCTTAAATATCACGAAGCAGCGCGAATTTCGTCAAAGGATGCAGGAAAAATGCAAATGTTGTCTAAGGATCGCACTTAACTACACATTTTGTGAAAAGATCGCAGAAAAAATGCAAAATTTTGACAAAAGTTTCCGCAAAAGCACAAATTTCTGTCAAAGGATCATTGTGAAAAAAATAAAAATTCTGCTTAAAGATCACGAAAACACACTAATTTGTTCAAAGAATCGTGGAAAAAACATGAATCTCGTCAAAGTACCACGGGAAAATACAAATTTTTTCGATGGTAGCGAAAAAAGATCAATTTCGTCAAAAAGCTGCGGAAAAAACGCATATAATTAGCATCGGGAAATGATTTTTCTTCCTATCCTCTCTGCTGTAACCTTTCAGAAAATTTGTTTTAAATTTCAGAATTTTTTTTTAATACTGAGAATAATCCTTGCGAATTTCTGCGATTATACGTTGAAAAAAATTGCGAATTTTTTCAATTTATCACAGGAAGATAATACGAGGGCAATTCAGAAAGTAACCTCCGTTTATGAATTTAAAAAAAAACTAATGAAAAGAAACATGTTTTATTACTCACGTATGAAAGACACGTTCTTCAGCTACTTCTCAACATAATTGCCATATTAATTAAAACAATTATTATAAAGCTTTGAAATTCCATCGTCACAGACTCCTGCCGCCGGCCTATTCAACTGCGATTATTTTTTAATTCAACTCTTACCACTCTTTCAATCCAAAGAATTTTAACATAATCTTTTATTCATACTGACAAATTCCAAATTGCTCTCGTAATATTTTACTTGACCCACTACTTTTTAAAAACATTTTTGGTAGGGCATTTATCAGAAAATTATATAGAAAAATATGTTAAAATTCTTTGGATTGAAATAGTGGTACGAATTGAATTTTAAAATCATCGCAGTTGAACAGGCCGGCGGCAGAAGTCTGTGACGATGGAATTTCAAAGCTGATTTACCGTTATGAAAATTGTTTTAATTAATACGGCATTTATGTTGAGAAGTAGTTGAAGAACGTGTCTTTCATATGTAAGTAATAAAACATCTTTCCTTTCATTAGTTTTTCTTTAAATTCATAAACGGAGGTTACTTTCCGAATTGCCCTTGTACTTTCCAGGATTCTATGAATGAGCAAAATTTAGAAGATTACGCAATAACAAAAACAACAACAACAACAAAAAAAAAGGGCCAAAGAATTTTGGTTGGACTACTTTTCATCCGAATATCCATTATCATAGTAAATGAGAAAGTCCATTTCCAGCCCGGCTCGACTATATAGAAATAATGCAAGGCTGATTTCAATCCCACACACACAAGTCTGCTGAAGAAAACTTAGCCTGGGGCTGAAACACCTATGTAACTGTCCGATACCAATCTATACACTGGACATGTTACATTTCTGTATTGATGTTGTCAAATTAGCATTGGTTCCGTGACTCACATTTATATTTATTCGCAAGAAAGTGATAGTCATTGATAATAGCTCAAATTTTTCACCTTCGTTTATTTCATGTTAAGTAAAATCTTTTTTTTTTTTTTTGGTATAAGTTTAGTCGGGCCAGATTGGGCCGGACCTGGCCTGTTTTCACTTATTTCTTTACGGGCCTTGCTCGGGGCAAACTTTTAATTTTTACACTGGCTCGGGCCAAAATAACTTTTATAGAAATAATGCAAGGCTGATTTCAATCCCACACACACAAGTCTGCTGAAGAAAACTTAGCCTGGGGCTGAAACACCTATGTAACTGTCCGATACCAATCTATACACTGGACATGTTAGCGAAATTTTCTGTATTGATGTTGTCAAATTAGCATTGGTTCGTGACTCACATTTATATTTATTCGCAAGAAAGTGATAGTCATTGAAAATGGCTCAAATTTTTCACCTTCGTTTATCTTTATTTCATGTTAAGTAAAATCTTTTTTTTTTTTTTTTTTTTTTTTTTTTTTTTTTTTTTTTTTGTATAAGTTTAGTCGGGCCAGATTGGGCCGGACCTGGCCTGTTTTCACTTATTTCTTTACGGGCCTTGCTCGGGGCAAACTTTTAATTTTTACACTGGCTCGGGCCAAAATAACTTTTATAGAAATAATGCAAGGCTGATTTCAATCCCACACACACAAGTCTGCTGAAGAAAACTTAGCCTGGGGCTGAAACACCTATGTAACTGTCCGATACCAATCTATACACTGGACATGTTAGCGAAATTTTCTGTATTGATGTTGTCAAATTAGCATTGGTTCGTGACTCACATTTATATTTATTCGCAAAAAAGTGATAGTCATTGAAAATGGCTCAAATTTTTCACCTTCGTTTATCTTTATTTCATGTTAAATAAAATCTTTTTTTTTTTTTTTTTTTTTTTTTTTTTTTTTTTTTTTTTTTTTTTTTGGTATAAGTTTAGTCGGGCCAGATTGGGCCGGACCTGGCCTGTTTTCACTTATTTCTTTACGGGCCTTGCTCGGGGCAAACTTTTAATTTTTACACTGGCTCGGGCCAAAATAACTTTTATAGAAATAATGCAAGGCTGATTTCAATCCCACACACACAAGTCTGCTGAAGAAAACTTAGCCTGGGGCTGAAACACCTATGTAACTGTCCGATACCAATCTATACACTGGACATGTTAGCGAAATTTTCTGTATTGATGTTGTCAAATTAGCATTGGTTCGTGACTCACATTTATATTTATTCGCAAGAAAGTGATAGTCATTGAAAATGGCTCAAATTTTTCACCTTCGTTTATCTTTATTTCATGTTAAGTAAAATCTTTTTTTTTTTTTTTTTTTTTTTTTTTTGGTATAAGTTTAGTCGGGCCAGATTGGGCCGGACCTGGCCTGTTTTCACTTATTTCTTTACGGGCCTTGCTCGGGGCAAACTTTTAATTTTTACACTGGCTCGGGCCAAAATAACTTTTATAGAAATAATGCAAGGCTGATTTCAATCCCACACACACAAGTCTGCTGAAGAAAACTTAGCCTGGGGGTGAAACACCTATGTAACTGTCCGATACCAATCTATACACTGGACATGTTAGCGAAATTTTCTGTATTGATGTTGTCAAATTAGCATTGGTTCGTGACTCACATTTATATTTATTCGCAAGAAAGTGATAGTCATTGAAAATGGCTCAAATTTTTCACCTTCGTTTATCTTTATTTCATGTTAAGTAAAATCTTTTTTTTTTTTTTTTTTTTTTTTTTTTTTTTTTTTTTTTTTGGTATAAGTTTAGTCGGGCCAGATTGGGCCGGACCTGGCCTGTTTTCACTTATTTCTTTACGGGCCTTGCTCGGGGCAAACTTTTAATTTTTACACTGGCTCGGGCCAAAATAACTTTTATAGAAATAATGCAAGGCTGATTTCAATCCCACACACACAAGTCTGCTGAAGAAAACTTAGCCTGGGGCTGAAACACCTATGTAACTGTCCGATACCAATCTATACACTGGACATGTTAGCGAAATTTTCTGTATTGATGTTGTCAAATTAGCATTGGTTCGTGACTCACATTTATATTTATTCGCAAGAAAGTGATAGTCATTGAAAATGGCTCAAATTTTTCACCTTCGTTTATCTTTATTTCATGTTAAGTAAAATCTTTTTTTTTTTTTTTTTTTTTTTTTTTTTTTTTTTTTTTTTTTGGTATAAGTTTAGTCGGGCCAGATTGGGCCGGACCTGGCCTGTTTTCACTTATTTCTTTACGGGCCTTGCTCGGGGCAAACTTTTAATTTTTACACTGGCTCGGGCCAAAATAACTTTTATAGAAATAATGCAAGGCTGATTTCAATCCCACACACACAAGTCTGCTGAAGAAAACTTAGCCTGGGGCTGAAACACCTATGTAACTGTCCGATACCAATCTATACACTGGACATGTTAGCGAAATTTTCTGTATTGATGTTGTCAAATTAGCATTGGTTCGTGACTCACATTTATATTTATTCGCAAGAAAGTGATAGTCATTGAAAATGGCTCAAATTTTTCACCTTCGTTTATCTTTATTTCATGTTAAGTAAAATCTTTTTTTTTTTTTTTTTTTTTTTTTTTTTTTTTTTTTGGTATAAGTTTAGTTGGGCCAGATTGGGCCGGACCTGGCCTGTTTTCACTTATTTCTTTACGGGCCTTGCTCGGGGCAAACTTTTAATTTTTACACTGGCTCGGGCCAAAATAACTTTTGATCGCGCCGTCCTGGATCCAAAATTTCCATTCCGTGCTTACATCTACAAGGCTTTTAAAAAAATTTTCTTGAACTTTTTCCCGGTTGAACAGTGCATCAAACATAAGAGTTATAGATTCAATATTTTAAAATCTCTTTTTAAAAACACGAAATCAGTAATTTCGGATTTTCTTTATTTTTTCGTATATGTTTGAACATTTTTTAAAAATTATTTAAATTTTTAAACATTTAATTGTATGTGTGTGAGCGGGATGACTAGAAAGGGGGGAGGGAAAAATACTTCGAGACTTTTGCCCCCCTAGTCTTAGAACCCAAGTTACGCCTATGCTCATCGTAATAAATGCACATATAATAAATAAATTGTGAAAAAAGAAAAAAAAACGGATTGCACTGATTGTACAGATTGTAATGGAATATTGTCTTATTTACAGATAAAAACAAATTTGACATTTTTGGTGCCCATGACATTATGATTGTATGAAAAAGAAAATATGGCGATGGAGATGGCCTTTAGTGGAGGTATACCAGACTGGAGGTCTGCACGGGCCGGAATTTCCAGGCCCGGCCTCGGCCCGTTCAGCCTATAAAAATTTTTACTATTTCTAAAAAATTCAGATTTTTGTCATATAATCAAGATTCTTATAAAAAATATTGCATACATGTCTATGAGATGATTTTACAGTAAATTTTATAGGAAATATACATTAGCAACATTAATGATTTCTTAGATTCTTAGATTTTCAACTTTCAAATAAAGATTCATTAAAAAGTTAATATGGTTTAGAATAAAAGAAAGAGAAAAAGAAAATTAAAAACATCGTAACTTTTAAAGCTGCATAGTAAAAATAGATTTATGGAAATATTTCTATGTCATTTTATTAAAGATTCCAAATCCAAATTCATTCTCAAATCCAGAGGAGCTGCTTTCTGATACATTTCTGAATTCATTTTTTTTTTCTTTTTCGAAAATGCATTAGATTAACAGGTGTTTTTATTAAGAAACTATGTAATCGAATGGATTTATCCTTTTTTTTGATACAAGCAATTTAAGAAAAATACTGTCAAAGTTAGCGTTTTGAATAGAATTTCCGGAAGCGATAGCATTGGAAGGGAGAAAAATCTGCAACCATTTGACAAGAATTTCTTATGTTTCAACAAGCTTATACAAGTATTTTATTTACCAAAATTAAAAAATTCGATTCCAAATCTCTTCAATACTCAGGTATGTCAATTTTATACTTTTACAATTAAAAATTAGTCAGAAAATGTGTCGAAATTTCGCGTTGTTGAGAAGTGAATTTAAGAATCACTAAGAAGTATATATCCAAAAACTACGTTAAAAAGCTCTTTATCGCTATTAATAATTTTACAAATCATGTTGGCTGCCCTAAACTTCTTGAGAACAATTAAGTCTAGTTCCGGCTTGGCTTGGCACGTCAATATGTAGAAAAACAATGCAAGCCTGATCTCGGCCCAGCACAAGTCTGCTAAAAAAATATTAAGCCCGGGTTGTACACAATGTAACTATCCGATGCCGATCTCTACCCAGTAGAAGTTACATTTCTGCACTGATGTTGTCAAACTAAGTATTGGCTCGTGACGCACATTTCTACATGTTATTTTCGTTAAAGCCATATTCAATTAAAATAACTCATATTATGTATTGTTTCTGCGTAAATCTTTATAACGGGCCGATAGACTCGCTCAATTTTTTTATCGGCCCGGCCCGTATGGCCCGTTCAAATTTTGCCGGCCCGGCCCGTTTATTTTGTTTGTCGGTTCGGCCCGCGGGCCACGGGCCAGGCAGCATTAAGAAGAGATAATTTGGTATTTATCAATGGTATAATGAATAATGCTTTTTATTTAATTATTTTAAGAGACAATTTAAATTATCAATCCAAAATTTGGATATTGGAAATGGTTTTTTATTTCTACCAAGATAACGATCCTAAGGACTTGGCTCTCAATATCCATTTCTAGTGTCTTCGCTATTGTTCACAAGTTCTGAAAAGACCAACTCAATCGCCGGGCTTAAATATAACAGAACATATTTGTAGAGAACTGAAGGTTGGAGTACGAAGAAACAACATTAAAACAAAAAACGAACTAAAAGCAATAATTATCGACACCTGTATAAACATTAATGAGAAAAAAAAAAAAAAAAAAACTAGTGAAAATTATTCTCAGACCTTTAAAAATTATTGTGATAGCTAAAGAACATCCTGTTAATTATTAATTTAATAAAATATTACAATATTTACTAATATATAAAGTGTTTTTTTTTTTTTTTTTTGAGTGTATGAAGATTTGTGAGGTAACGTTTTTGCTATTTTTTTATTATTTATGCCTTCAAAATAGAATTTTATTGTATTTTCAAAATATTTTATGTAGTTTGTTACGGGTAAATGATAAATTTCGTATTCATGTATATTTGCATAAGAGTGCAACAGCCATTTCACCAAGATCTGACTGAAATTACTGACTATGAAATTAGTTATTGTGCTTCATTCGCCATGTTTGACGTACAGTTTCCGACTTTTTTTTTTAATTTCTTGGCTGAGAATCTTCCTTTGTTAGTTACAAACATACATGATTTCGAGGTTACACAAAAATGACCCAAACTCTGTTACGCCTTGTTTCTAACAAACAGACTAATCTAACACATAAGGTCAGTATGTTTCCCCCAACTTTTCTTGACACAAGAAAATCCATCTCTGTTTTCCGTAATCCATCACTTTTAGTTCTGTCTGGAACAAAACTTATCAGCAACGCTGGAATGCAAGGAAAAAAAGAAAAAAAATAGCATTTTCAGTTTTTTGGGTCAGGCGAATACAAAGATTTGATCGTTGATGTCGTCCCAAACAAAGATGAGCATTGTTAATGCAAGGATGGTGGTCTTCCCAGATTTCATGATTAATCCAACAATGCAAATCATATATTTTCATAAAAAAAAAAAGGTGGGGCGGAATTGAAGGAAAACCTGCAAGTTTATAACAAACGCAACTTGAATATCTACAAAATTGCACCAAGAGTTTATTATTTTCGTTTGTTTGAAAATTTTTATTAGTTAGACACTGGATTGTCAGTTTGGTCGCCTTTTGTTATTCAGAAATTCCGAACAGTAATTTTTGCATTATTGACTTAACTATTTTTTTGCACTTAACTATTTTTCTTTCCTTACATACAATAAGTTGTAAATATGGGCTAATACCACTTTTTTAAGCTAAAATATTCATAATACATTGTCGAAACATTCCTTCCATTAACCCCTTAACTGGTTTGCCCGAACGGCGTTCGGGCAAGACAAATTTGCTTATTACATCATTTAAAGCTTTTTGACACCACTATTTTTTTTAAGAAAATTTTCATACAACTGAAAGACGGAAATGTTTAGACTAAATTTTACGAATATTTTATTTAAATAATAGTGGTGTGAATCCGCTATTTTAACAACTTCGCGACGGGAGCCTTTTACGAAATTTTTAATGTTTTGTTACCGGCTTTTAAAGACAGAAATTTCTGCCTTATTAAATCAAGAAAACTCTGCGGTTAAATAAGGTACGTTTTATAATAAAATTTTACTAGTGGGAATAAACAAGGGTTCTTAAGCCTTTTTGCAACACATATACATGTCGCTTCTCCCTAAAGGGGTTAAGTGATGCATCAAGCAAATTCTTCTTGCTCGTGCGACATACGAGTAAATTAAGTAATGGTTAACTGAATCCCTTGAAGCTCGTCAGGGAGTGCTGCATCCGATTTTTCACACCACTCAAATTTAACAGAATCTTTCATATTATTTATTCGACAAATTTTGTTGATTAAATAAAACTGAAATAACCATACAATTTTAGTGGTGTGAATAAATTGATGCAGCACCCCCTGATCAGCCGCTACTGCCTTGAAGGACGGTGGTGTATTTGTGAAACTACTTAACCCATTAGTGCCTAGAGTCTCTATTTAGGGACGCTTCAAAAGGTGCATCCAGCACCGTTTTTGACACCGGTAAAAAAGAAAAGCAATAATTATTTTATTTAAATGATGCATTTTCGTGATTAGTGAACTAAACTTAAATCTTCTAAAAATAGTGGTGCCAACCAAATAAAATTTACGCAAAAGATACTGGGCACGAATGGGTTAATAATGATTCCCAAATGCAACAGTGACACCAAAATTTTGGTTTAAAAAAAAAAAAATCGTTCTATTACGTATGTGAAATATAGCTTTTTTTTTATATTGACAAATACATCTGCTTGTAAATTCTGGTGTCAGTCATTAATTCAACATTTAGCAATGGAACTGCTTTGCCCCTAAAATATTAATGTCAACAATTTAGTAATGTACAAAATTTAGAGGCCAGCGGGCTATCTCTCACCGCTAAAATTTAAACGTTTTCTTGGTTTAACATTTAATGGCATTCTTACAATAATTTAGCATGAAAATTAGACGAAAAATAACGAAATAAATCTAGTGGTAAAGGACTGCTTGCTGGCACCTGAATTTTTGCACCCCTGTTCTTAAAATAAGCATTTTTCTTTCGGAATTTTTAGCACAAATTCATAAGAATTTAGTGATAAAATAAGAAATCCTGTAAGTTTATAACATAACATACACATCGTGAATATCTGTAAAAATTGCACTTAAGAATTTATTATTTTCGTTTGTTTGGAAATTTTTAATAGACACAGGATTGCCAGGTTGGTTTTCATTTTCATTTAGAAATTTCTAATTCATACCATGAATTCCGAACAATAATTTTTGCATTATTTAATTAGAAACTGTGCTTGGACTAGTTCGTAAATACTTAAAGTAAAAACTCTCCTTTCGGAATTTCCGATAGGAATTCGGAATGCCTAAGTAAAAGAGTAAGGCAGCTGTAGGACACACGAAATTGTTATTTTATTTTATTTTATTTTATTGTTAATTCCACAATTTGGATTAACATTACTCAGTCAATTTTCTGTGATTATTTCCTTTTAAAAATCGAAATGAAAATGCATTATAATTCAAAGAATGTAAATATAGTAAAAGCAAATGATAATAAATGTATTGCTTACTTAAAATAATGGAATTTAAAAGATTTTTTTATTGCATGATAAAATTTTAAACACTGTTTCTATCGGTGTCAAATGACATCTTTTTGAAAGATTTCGATTTATGGTTTTTGGTAATTTTTAGATTGAATCACAATTACAAATCACTGAAGAATTTAACAATACATTGAAGATTTTTTTAATGCTTATTAACTTCAAAATATAAGAAACGAAATGAACATAAATCAAAACTTTAATCCTTTGAAGGGCGGTGGTTCATTTTTGGACCATTTATTTTTAATCGCTAATTAGAGTTCATTCCGGGGTTTCTCGCCACCGCTCACCATTGCGTCAAATTGCGACAAAATGTTTTATTTGGCGAATAAACAAATAGACTGGCAAATCGCGAGTCCTTATTTAGAGTACTAAAAGAATGTCTGAAACGTTTAAACATTTAGGGGAGATTTAGACTGTGCTTATTTTTAATAGCTTATCTAGCGGATAATCGAATTTTATTTTCTGAATTATTACTAAAATTTCGTCTTTTTTAAGAACATATTAAAAAAAGGGATACAATAATGGATTAAAAATAGAATTTTCAATGATTCACAGTGAATTATTTTAGAATTTTTTTTTTATTAATTTTACTTTTTTTTTTTTTTTTTCTTATTCGCAAAATCGAATAAGAAATGATATATTGGTCAAAAGCTCTCGTTCATACGCTTCGAAGACTTTCAAGGACCTGTTACCAGAATTTTTGTAAAGTAATATTTACTTTATTTAATGGAAAATAATTCTGTTTTTATATATAGCGACCAGTACTTTACGAAATATCTGGTACCGAAACCAGGGTTCTCGCTGTCGCTCGCCATTGCGCCAAATTGCGACTAAATATTTCATTTGGCGAGTAAACAAGCGATTAGATTCTCCAAATCGCTAATGCTCAAATTTTGCTTTCTTTTTGCATTCTTTCTTTCTTTTCTTTTCTTTTTTTTCATACATATGTATATATACATATTTTTAATATGTTTGTAGCGGATAGTTGAAATTAGATAAACAATCGTTGTCGCAGTTGTAAAAACTTAGGCTATATCAGAACATATTGAAAAAAAGGAAGCACATTGAAAAATTAAAGATTTCTTGAGCTACACGGCGAATCTAATTTGCTAGTACTTTTTTCGTTTGGCGAATGTTTTTTATTTTTAATTAGCCAAATTATTAACGTTGATCAAATGTCAGTGAGAACACTAACCGAAACACTTAAAATCCCACTGAATCAATTGATGCCTACTAGCCCCGCTAAATGGCACAATGACACCAGATTTTTCTAATGAAAATGTTCTTTTCATAAATGCGTGAAATACACAAAATACTTATTTTTCAAATAAGTTTGATTAAGAATTCTGATGTCATTCAATCATTTACTCAATTTGAGAATAGAAGTAGTGTGTCTATAAAAGAACTCCGGGGTTTTGAGGCAAAATATTTTAATGAAATAAAAAACATACATACATGTTTTATACATGACTGAAAAGCTTACATTTTCAAGTTTTTTTTAATACTTAGTAAAGTTCTATATGAGCCCCGTTAGTGGCACGGCAGACGTCTAAACGGTATTCTACCTCTTCCCATGTCCTGGCGAGCATGTCTGGGGGGGACGGTTGCCACACAATTGACTATTCGTTCCCTGAGATGTTGAACATCACGAATTTTCTCTGCATACACAATATTCTTGATATGCTCCCAGAAGAAATTTCTATCGTTTCTATGAGTCAAATAACACATTGAGCCTTTTGTTGCGGAGTCGCCATCATTTCAAGGTCAACGCCCTGCAGCGCCGCCAACAGTTGATGCAAACATTCCCAATTCGTATGAGTAAAACTTTTTGAGCTACTCTTTTCAGAGAAATCGACTAAATTTTGCTAGCTTTTATAGTTAATGAGATATGAATTTTTAAAACCCCGGAGTTCTTTTATAGACACCCTGTATTTTGTCTCTGAAAGGGTTAACCTCTTGAGGGGCGGTGGGATATATTTGGATCCATCTAATTTAAACAAGATTCGCACCACAATCTTTTTAACGAAATTTTATACTTATAACTTTAGAGAAAAAGTTCTTTTTAAAAAAATTGCCTTTCCATAATTTGAAATAAAATATTTCGGTTATTCCGGTGATAATGCAATAATTACACAGACATTGTAGTTTGCCCCTCAAAGGGTTAAAACGTCTGTTTTGACGTTTCTTATAAGTAAGTATTTGACGAGGTTCTTATAAATAAACCTGTAGAAATAGTGTCAACCCCTTGAGGGACTGTAGGATTTATTGTATCCCAACTAAGTTTAATTAAGACATGCACAAAAATATTTTAATTAAGGTTTTAATAAGGTTTAATTAATTAATTAAACCTTATTAACCTTAAGCTATTTCAAAATGGTTATTGTCATCCGTAAAATACTGGGAGATCTAAAGTATGTCTGAAATTTTTTATTGGTTGAATTCCGCAACTTTCTTTATTTTTTTCGTTTTCTATAAGTTTCCATGTTTAATGTCAAAAAATGGCATATTTCTGTTTTTTATTTTATTCGTTTTCTGATTGGTTCATGTTTGATGTCCAGAAATGAAATACTTCTGTTGCCACGATGAAAAAAGTATTAAAAAACTATAAAATTATTAATAACTTAAAAACAAATTGAGATACGGCTTTCAAACAAATTGCATTTAAAAGTACATTTTTTTTCTATACGACGGTGTAAAAATTGAAATTGTGAGATGTTTAGAAGTTAAAAAATTTGCAGTATCAAAAATTGTAAAACTAAAATTTCATTTAAAATTTGAATATGATTGGCACAGAAATATTAATTTTTAATCCATGGCGTACGTAATAGAGGATTCTGTTTATTGCGCAAACCACGTTTTGATCAACATAAAAATGACGTCTATTATTATTATTTTTATTATTTTTAAATATAGAATTTATTTATAAGTCTAAAATTTTAGTCTTTGAAAATATAATTTTCTAAATAATCGTTGTAATTTGTTAAATTACAATTTTTTAAATTTAAATTTTTTACTTTTATAATTTTGGGGATGAAGAGTTGAAAAATTGCCTTTCCTTGCTTTGAAATATGTATATTTTTTAAATTTCCGGTGGGAATTCAGCATTACATAAACGCAGTTGCTAGACCCTCCAAGAGTTAAGAATGTTTCTTTAGTTTAATATTTCGTGTTGTTTAATAAGCAGTGTGCAAACCATGGATCGCAATTTCTTTTTTCTGCTCATCAGCACATTAAAATATCCCAGTATGTGAAAATCCTGATAAAAGATTCTGTTCTTAAAAATAAACAATGTTAAACATGTGTGAAGAATATTTTGCCGTTTTAAAACATTATTAAATGTGGTTGATAAATTCTATTAATTTTAATTTTATACTCGATAAAAGAAAAAAAAAACATAGAAAATTTGAATACAAAACTTAATACCAGAAAAAATGTAATATTATATTTTTAAATATTACAACCTTCAAACTTTTCAATTATTTCACTGATTGTTTCTAATGTTCTGGTGATTGAATCTACCATTTAATCGATTTAAAAATTAGCTAACAAGGAGGGTCTGAAAAAATTACAGAATATTTTCCTCATGAGGATACGTGTGTTTATAAATTTTTTTTGGCGGAACCTCCAAATAGCGCCCACAAAAAAAAAAAAAAAAAAAAAAAAAAAAAAAAAAAAAAAAAAATGAAAATTTTGTTATTTGGCGATTTTTTATCCGCTGACGATGGAATGCAGTTTAAAAAAAAAAATACTTTTTGAAGTCAAATACACTTTAAGGGGAAAAAGTTTCATGTTGCACTTTTTTAGGTAAATTTAATTTAAATAACTTTAGCTTTGTCAGTTTTAGTTTGTTTTAAATATAATTTTGTTATATAGATATTTATGTGTAATTATATTCAAATTTAACCATCGAAATTTGCGATTTAAAATGAAATTCACAATTTAAATTAATTAAAATTGCTTCAAGCTCAAATTCCAATTCAGCATTCTCGATTCGATTTCGTTGCTATGGAAACATCTGGGTTTTATTTTTGAATATGCTTAAATGCATGAAAACAATTTTTCACAATATGAATTCTTTATATATGAAAATGTTTTTTCCAGAGTTAAATTTAATAACTACAGAACAGAATCAAACAAAATATATATGTAATACAATATACAGGGTGTTTCAGTTAAATGTTTCAGTACTCCTAAGAGAGGTAGGGTGCATCCTGACGACTCGAAATCATATAGCAATGTGGGGTCGGAAATGTTTTCCTGAAGCGGTGGTGTACACAGAAATACCATAAGGAAAAGACACCGTAAGTGAAAAATCGTGATAAATGTGAGGTGTGCATTGTAGTCGGTGGCAGAAATTTCGAATACTTACTTTGACCTATGTACCTTTTGCTTTTTTGCATGTATTAATAAAGCGGTTTTTCACTTACGGTGCCTTTTCTTTATGGTGCTTTTGTGTACATCACCGCTTCAGAAAAGCATTTCCGACCCCACATTCCTATATTATTTTGAGTCGTCAGGATGCATCCTACCTCTCGTAGGAGTTCTGAAACGTTTAACTGAAACACCCTGCATATGTATATATATATAATGTATTAAACTCTTTTTTATGTTTAAATTCAATAAATAGTATTTACTCGCATTCTAAAAATCTACTAACAAACAATTTTCAGTTACATGAAAATCGTTTGCTTTTGGCGAGGAAAAGGGCTGCCCTCCAAATCGCATGACGCATCCGTCTTTTCATGGCAAATATTCGAAAATATTTTATTTTTTTTACAAACTTCGTACTGCATTTCCGCCGCTAATTTTCACTGATCCTTTATTACATACATAAGTAGTTTAATTGTTTTTTTTTTTTTTCAAAAGATTCTGAGTATGCCCAGTATGGAGACCTTCCTTGTAAGTAGAAGTTTTCAGTTATTTTGTTTTTAACGAGAAAGGAAAAACGTTTTTATCATTTAAATTTATTTGTAGTACTTAGAATGGAAACAGATGATGCATACTACAGTCGAGTCTCTCTATAACGAAACTCCATACATCGAATTTCTCTATATAACGAACTTTTAGTAGTTACATTAAAAGTAGTCTCTATATAGCGAAATATCTATCTCCATATAACGAATTTTTTCATAAATTGGTCTTAATTTATTCAGATAAAAAAGCTTCGAAATCATATAGAATCAATTTTCCATCACTTATTTTTGATTTATCGTTTAGTACTGAGTTTTTTTTTTTTAATTACTTCTTTCCTTGTTCTTTAAATCCAACGAATTCATCCCACCTCCCACACCTTTCAACGTCCTTCTCAAAACAGAGTCAATTAGATTGTTACACATATAAGCGAGAAATCAATGAGAGGCACATAGGAGAGGCCTTCAAATGGAAAAAAATGTTACTACAATTTTTCATTCCTTGCTAAAATTTGAGCTTTTTTTTGAGAGCGTAACAATTTTAAAATCAAAACAACAAAAAATTACAGATTTTTTTTCTTCTGAAATTAATGCAAGTATTCCTTATTTCATTTTCAATAAGCTTCCAAATCAATGTCTATTCTCTTTTTTGAAACTGCTTAAATAATTAAGAAATAAAATGTTAGGTTAATATTTACTTTTAAACATTTCAAATTCTTAATTAGAAACATCAAAAATAATATTTGTTCAAAATTTATACATTAAATACGATTTTTAACATCATTTTCTATACATCGAATTTCTCTATATAACGAATTTTTTACTGGAACGATGGATTTCGTTACATAGAGACTCGACTGTATTTTTTAAAGCTTTAATAAGTAAGATAATATTTTGACAACTGAAAAAAAAAATGCACTAAAATGAGCATTATACGTTTTTAAAATAAAATTATAACAGTAAGAAAAGTGATAAAAAGAAAATAAAAATTCAACTTTAAAGAAATAAATGAAACAGCAAGAGTGATCTTTAGTCCAACTGCTACTAGTATGTGATGGGAAATCTGGTCTAGTTAATGCAAATTAAAGAAAATATTTTAAAAATATAATTTTGAACTGGCCATACTTAAAATTTTGAGAATGAAAACATTAATAAAAGTTCTGGATCTGAACCTCCCTAGCTATAGAACATAAGGGAAGGCCATTTTTTATATTCATACACTTTCTTAAGTTGTTAAAACAATTCTAAAAAGTATTTTTATTTGAAAAGTACCAACTTTGAATTAAAATTCAGATTTGGAATTTATTAACCCCTTGGTGGCAACCGAACTTCATTCATGCATCATGCCCCTTATGATACTCGGAATGATTCATTATTCTCACCAGTTATTTTTTATTTTGAAGTTTGCCTTATTTAATCAGCACGTTTTTCCGATTTAATAACAGAATTTTTTCTGTTTTTAAAAATCGGGGGAAAAAGATTAAAAATTAAGCAAAAGGCTCTCGCCGCAAACGGGGTTAAAAGAAGTATGAATTAATTGAGGAAGAAATAGAAAAAGATTTCATCACTTACAGAAGTTCGATTATATGTCTGCTAAATTTCTCTTTTATTTATATTATTTAATTTTATCGATGAAATTTTAACTTCATTATGGAATATCAATTGGAAATAAATGACTAATTATTTATATTTGCACTACAGCTGCAAATAGTGTTGGCATATCTGATGAATATTTTATTCAGCAACTTCGAGCTCACACCAGAAAATTTTTAATATTAATTTTTATTTATTTTATTCACTTATCTACCTTGCTTTATAACAATAAAAGATGACTAACTAAACTTTCTGAGGAAAATTTAGAATTTCTGATGAATAGTAACTTAACCTCTTCAGACCTGGTGTATCCTATAGGATACACATCTTTATAATTTTGTTTTCACATATATAAATACTATTAAAAAAAGAGAAATTAGTGTGAATGGAGCCTAACAGATGGCAGAAATAAAGAAAATAGCAATTTGTCTCTCGTACCGCTTTTTCAGTGAGTTACATGATATACAAAAATGGCTTGCAGCAAAAATGCACGAAATGTACGAAAAAAAATAAAACGTAAATAGTTTTACAGTGTGTTAAAATGCCATTTGTAGACTCCATTAGTAATACAAATTATTAAATATATATTTGTTTGATCTTTTTCTATGTTTTTACAATGCAGAAAAGTAAAATTTAATTTAAAATAACCTAAGAAATTGTTAAAATGCGTGTTTTACAAGTCCCCATATATCAAAAAAAATTATGTACAAAAAATAAATTTTAATTATTTCATTGTTCAATCTTTCTTAGTTATCAATTAATTAATGTAAATCCATAGCTGAAATTAATAAAAGTAGATCAATAAACCCTCGGGTCTGAAGAGGTTAAAGGGTAGTTTTATAATCATGCATTAATGCATCAAGTGGATTGTAAAATGTTAACTTAAGTATAAATGAATTTATCTTTCATAATCGTTTACTTTCAATAAAAATAGCTTTTTTTTCCTAAAAGAAAACTAGTCGTTGGGGGCCACCGTAATACTTACCCATCATATTTATATATGTGTGATATACGAAAATAAAACATTTGTAAACTATTTATAAAATGCATTGTACTTCCAAAACAAAATTTTAACGGACATTTAAATATTTTATCATGCATAGTAATGCTCTATTAATGCGTTGCTGATGAATCCATTTCGACAAATTATCCAACATGCCAAACTACTCAAGTAGTACTGAATTGCGAAAAAGAAACATCCTTATAATTCCAAAAATAATAATCTTATTAACTAACAGTTTATTGCGTCGGATTAAGTGTCTCATTTTCAATTAAAATATATCTTTGAATTGAAATTTGAATGAAATACAGGGTCATGAAAAATCGAAGAATGGAGAAAATAGAATTACAAATATCTCAGCAACTAATAATCCGATCGACTTCGTTCTTGATGCAAAATTTGTGTTATTTTATTGCCTTTTACGATCCCCCCTTAAAATAAAAAAATTCGAACATTTTTATATATCTTTCATCAGAACGAATTTTTCGAGAGTCCGAAAAAAAAAATAGTTCTGGATAATCAAGGTTACTGATATTAAATAGGCTTTGTCCCATTCTTACATACTAAGTACATACAAAATTTCAAGTCTTATCTCAATTCGTTCGGGAGATAGAGCGTTTACAGACAGACAGATGGACGGACGGCATTTTATTTTTCTAAAAATATGTTTTTCGAAATATTCAGTGTCTAAAACGTGTAAATACGTCAAAAATTTTTTTCGATTTTCAAAGCGATTGCAAGACTTACCCTATACTACGTATGATGGGTAAGTAACAAGAAATTGAAAGAAAAATTCATGTTCAAAAATTATTTAAAAAAACATAAAACAAATATTTTGTGATACCGTTTTTAAAGAATTTGTAATATAGTTTTCAAAGTGATGACATTTTTAAGTGCACATTTTTTCCCTTATTCGATTGTGTAAAATATGAAAATTTGCAATGCTTAGAAGTTTTAGAAAGTTGCAGTAAAAACGAAATTTAATCGTTTGTTGTCAACATTAGAATGACTGTCAGCGTTTCTCATTGATATGCTTGGTCAATAACATAGTATAATCTTTAACTTTTTCCGGTACAGAAAAATATTGTTCGTAAAATGACACCGGAATTTACAAACGACTTTTTTTTACAAATTAAAACCCTTTTTATTTTATGTTAATATTGTAAAATCAAAACTTTTTTGAAATATTCTTAGTGCCGTTTGTAAGTTGTGAACTAACCGCTTTCCTGTTCTGCCCGTTCTTCGTACGGGCAACGTGTTTTTGCCAATCACGATTTGCCTAACGAGTACGGACATCTATACTCCAATCATAATTTATTCTTTTCACCAGTAAAATATTATTGTAAATTTTGTATTATTTAATCGATGCATTTTACTGATTCAATTCGACAAAAATTTCTGTTTTGAAAAAACGGTGAAAAAGATTAAAAATTCTTTAAAAGATATGAAAAAAAAAAAAAAAAAAAAGATATTATTTGAAAGTTTTTTTCAATAATATTGATCAGTTCACTCTTTGCAGCGCAGAACATTTTCATTGCTTAACCCCTTAACTGGTTCATTTTTTAACGTGTAATAAATTGAAAATATGGGTTTATACCACTTTTTTAAAGCTAAAATATTCGTAATATTTATTCTAAACATTTCTACCTTTGAATAGTATGCCAAGGGTTCTCGCTCTCACTTGCCATTACGCCAAATTGCAATTAAATTCTTCATTTGGTGAGTAAACAAGCGATTACATTCGCCAAATTGCCGCTGTTCAATTGCTGTTGTCATCAGCCCTGAATTTTCTACTCAACCGATTTTGATAATTATTTTTTTAAATGAAAGCTATTTATTTGTAGTTGTGCCCATTTTATTTATTTTTTTAATTTATTTCCATTTTTATATTTTATTTTTAATTTTAGATGCTTTTTACGATATTTCTTCAAAATGGTGGCAACTCAGTTTAGCTTTTCTCTCGATAATAAAAATTTATTTTCCAAAATGATTGCGTATAATTATGCACTAATTGAGGTAAAAAAATATATTTACTGAGAAATAATATTAATAATGTAAATTAAATAACAGAAAATAATTTATGATAAAAATTAATGCCTAAAGCAAAATAAGAAAAATTTTAAATGAGGAAAATGATGTCATTCAGCAAACAGATAAATGGGAAATACAATATTATTACGGATGCCTTTTTCATATTACTAATAACAGTAACTTTTAAAAAACATTTGAAGAGAAAATGATGTCACTATTTAAAACATCGCATTTTTACTCATAACATAACGCTATTAGGTACTACTCTGTTATCCCGTCGACCAATTTCGCCAAATTATACAAACCGCCAAATTAATAGCCAAATTATACACACTGACATAATTTTTATTTTAAATAACGAAAAAACAAATAATTAGTAGAATATTAATAAAAATATTAATAAAAAGTCGAAATAAAAATCACTTAATGACATTTTAAACACATGAATCGTATTTAATGTCATTGAATGTGACATTCACGATCACCCATTATTGGCATTTAATCTTATAGTTTGGCGATAATTTTTTAATCGACGGGATAACCTAGTAGTATCCGATATTACATTTCAATATTTCTTTTCATTACGGACACTGAGATTGAGATTTTACTTTCAGATGACTTCAGTAAGTGAAAATAATGTCACAGTAAAAATAAAATTAGTTTTTTTTTTTTTTTTTTTTTTTTTTTTAAATAAACCTATTTTTCTGTGAGTGCATATAAAATAAAATTTCTGGATTTCGCCGGCACTCAGATTACAATTTTAACTGAATATGTACGAATATTTGCATGCAAAATTGTAACTGGCAAACTTGATATTTAGTTTGTAAATATATTTATTATAATATTGATCCAATAATGTAATTACTTTTGCTTTTTTTAAAACCAAATCGATCGGGTCTTTTAAACATTTCATTCGTCGAATTCGACGGGATTCCACTCGTTTTATTGTTAAATTGCATTTCCTTTTACTCAGAGTCTATAAAAAAGCGTTTAAACTGAAGAAAATATCCGTTTTTGATGAATCTAGTCAGTGAAAAGTAGCACGTCAAATTGTATCTCTTTATTATTCCGCAATTCTAATGTCTCAGAGAGAAAATGCTATTCAGTTGGGTATTTCACGCCGTTATGTTTGCTATTAAATTGATAAACACAAGAGAAATGAAGTTAGTTCATTGCAATCTAAACGGGGTCGCCCTTCTAAAAAACCTCTATCGATTTTTTTTTTTTTTTTTTTTTTTTTTCCTAATCGGAGATGAAACTGAATTCTGCAATGACAGAATCTACATTCAACTTGCTACTTTTTCTTTCTTTCTGTTTTCGTTTTTCATACATATGCAGATACATATATTTTTAATATATTTGTAGCTGATAGCTGAAATTAGATTAATAACAATCGTTGTCGCAGTTATGAAAACTTAGTTTATTTTAGAACACATTGAAAAAAAAAAGGGGGTACATTAAAGGATTAAAGATATATATTTTTTTGTACTACACAGCGAATCTATTTTGCTAATACTTTTTTCGTGTGGCGAATGTTTTTTTTTTTTTATATTTAATTAGCCAAATTACTAACGTCAGCGAAAACACTGAGTATTCCATTCCATTTTTTAAAAAAATAGTGGTATCAATAAGTTTTAAAGGATGAATTAAGTAAATTCGTCTTGCCCGAACGGCGTACGGGCAAATCAGTTAAGGGGTTAAATATTGAAATTAATCACTGACACCGGAATTTGAAAATAACTTCATTTGTAAATAAGAAAACGCTACTTTTCACGCATCTAATAAACAGAAATTTTTTTTTACGAAAATTCTGGCGCCAATGTGATCTTTGGTAATTAAAATTAAGTGGTTTCATAGACATACCACCGCCCCTGAAGTAAGTTAAGTGGTTAAAATTAGGTGATCCAGACGTGGCACCACTGCGCCGGAAAGGGTTAAAGAATAACCCAGAGATCCAAGTTATCCTTTAAAGTTAAAATGCTGAATCAAGTGAAATTTTACATTAGTGTTATCCCATGCACAGAGTACGGAACAGAGAATCAACTTTCATACACTGTAATGACAACTTGTTTAACATGGGATTACGCATAGACAGTAGCGAGACGAGCGGATGACTCTGAAACTACGATCATAACATAAGAGAGGTTGCTAATTTGGCGAAACATCGCTTCCTTGGCGACAAATGATAAAAGAAAAAAGAACAAAAAATAAAGCGACGGCTTGCTGCTTCTTGTTTTGAAATTTATGAAAGAATTATTTTAATATGAAATAACTTTGACGTATTCGTCTTGCAAACAATACATGTGTCTCTTCGTACCATAACGACCTAATAATTTAAACTTGATAATTCAAGAATAATAACAGTAATAATTACGAATCAATATAAGCGCGGAAATCTAAGATCAAATAGCATAAGCACGTGTGCAAAGATAATCAAATCAGCATTCAGCAAGAAGCGCCAAACCAGAATAGGGTTACAGTTAAACAGAAATCACGAGGATAAAAATCGTCAACGCGATGGTTTAGTTTTTAAGTGATCCACTGAGGGCGTTCTTTTCAAGTCGAGTTGAGGCTCTGTTATGTACTCTGTGATCCCATGCATACAGGGCCTGATTACCAACGGTCCAAACTTCCACCAATAAAAAGCAACAGAATCCCCCCCCCCCTTATATATGGCAGTAATTGCTCGCCCTCTTTCCAATGAATAAAAAGATGTTTAAATGAGACGAAATTCTCTAATAAAATTTACTGGTGGATGTTTGTCCCGTTGTTAATTGGGCCCTGTATATAAAATCATGTCTGGGTAAAATTTTACAGCACGGTAACTTCTAAATTGCCTGCGTGACACATTATATACGATATATTTTATTACTTCATTTACAAATTTGGATTTTCTTTTTTCTAGTGGTATGATAAGTATATTTCTTTAAAATAAAAGTTTTTGAAATTATATTAAATGCTTTAGTAAAGAATTATCCTAACTCTTTCATGATCTTGAATCATTTTTATTTATCTCTGTAAAAAATTGCTAAAAAAGATTTAGTAATTGAAAATGTAAATTATTACCCTACAATGAAAAGATTGTGAAAAAAAATCGTAAATTTAACGGGAAAACTTGTAAACTTATAACAGTTTCTTATGCATTAAGGATTTTTCACCTTAACAAAACACAGAACAATTTTTTTAATAATGAAATTTGAAGTAAGTTTTCATAGGGATTCAGTAACACTGATGTTCTGTTTAAAACTTTCATATCTCCAGAATTGAAAAATCAGCCGAGATTCTGTGTGATGCAAAATCTTATGATTAATGATTAACCTGTTCGTTCCAAACTCGGAATTGCCAGTCTAGGAATTTCTTGTATTAAAATATTTACAGCTACTTTCTAATAGTAATACTGCTGCATTTAATCTATCATTAAAAGGCTACTTCATCCAAATGAAAAGACCCGTTCACCAATACTAATCATATGGAAGAAATTTATAAAGATATCTCGGTTGCATTTTAATTTTTTAAATTTTTTTTTCATTGGATAACTGAAATCGATCTGTATACAGGCCTTTATTTACATTTTTGTTTTGTTTGCAGATATTTTTTATGAGGACGTTTTCATTTTCGGAGCCAGTTTGGAAAGTGAAAGCACCCTCATAAAAAATATATGCAATCAAAATCAAAAAAAGTAAAAACAAGTTGGAAATTGCACGTAAACGTAGCAAATGAGGTGCGTTCGTACGATAACGAAGTTTTAAAAATATTCAGATCTTGCTGATATAGTAGAGCGTCCTTCGGACAGAGTATAGTAGTCGAACTCTTTGTGTTTCTGTAAATATGCAGAAAGTAATTTTTATTACACCTCAGCAACGTATATCTTATTCATAAAATGTGAAATAGTTGAATATAATTAAAACACGCCCCAAACAATATTTCCCCGTGTAGCATTATGCAGTGGAATACTTTTGTGCGACTCTGTAATTTAATAATAAAAATTCTTTGCATCACAGATTGTACAGAATGCATATTTTAGTATATATTTCATAGATTCATGCCAATTCTATTATGTTCGAATGAGTGTAACATCATAAAAATGCATTTGAAACTTTTTTTCCATTGACCGTAATGTAATGGAATACCTTTGATTGTCCCTGTAAATGATCTATGCATCCGACTTTCATAACATTTGAAATGACTCGATAAAATTACGTAATAATTATATGTTTTAAATTTCAAACGATTAAAATGCATTTGAAATTTTTTTCCCCATTGACCTTAATGCAACGGAATTCTTTTGATTGTCCCTGTAATTGATCTATCCATCTGATTTTCATAACATTTGAAATGACTCGACAAAATTACGCAATAATTATATGTTTTAAATTTCAAACGACTAAAATGCATTTGAAACTTTTTTCCCCATTGACCGCAATGTAACGGAATCTTTTTGATTGTCTCTGTAATTGATCTATCCATCCGATTTTCATAAAATTTGAAATGACTCGACAAAATTATGGTATTATTACGCATTTTAAATTTCAAACGATTCGGATGGGTAGTTTTTGCGTTGTTGTATGCGGACGGACAGACAGACGGACTGACGGACAGACGGACAGACAGACGGACGGACTGAGCGACAGCCATAGGTGCTACGTATTTACATAATTACGAACGCACCTAAAAAAACGGCCTGCATTGAGAATAATCTCAACTATCTAATGAAAAAAATATAAATAAAATTTAAATGCAACACAGATATTTTCATAAATTTCATCCATAGGATTAGCATTAGCGAACGGGTCTTTATTTGACTGAAGCAAAATAAGCATTCGGAAATCAGAAATTGTTGTAGCTTTCTGAATTAAAAAAAAAAAAAAATCTTCTAAATTGAGATCACTGCTCAAATTATGTTACTTAATATTTAAAATAATTGTAAGTTTATTTGAAAATTTAATGACATAGGTGGCTGAAGGTCGCTAATTTAGGAATTGCTAAATGCACATATGATTCTGAAAAGGTTCTTCAGAGCAAATCAATATTTTGTCTATCTTGCCTATGTCTTGGCTAAATAAAATATTTAGCCAATTTTCTCCAACATTGCGGTATTTTCATTGTACCAGATTTGTCAAGAGATATTTCTCCAACTTTAAGACAGTAAAATTCTTTTTCTTTTTCTTTTCTTTTTTTTTCTTTTCTTTTTTTTTTTCTTTTTTTTTTTTTTTTTTAATGCCAAATTTTTTAATGTCTTTTACAGAATTTTTAATCTTTTACTACTAGTTTTTCAAAACAGAAATTTTTGGCTAATTGAACCAGAAAAATGCTCTTATTAACCCCTTGTAACTCGGTAGCATATCTATGAAACCACTTAACCCTTTCCGTCACAGGCAAAATCTGTTAGTAAAATGAGAAATTATTGACTGACACCGGAATTCACAAACGAACTTTTTAGATATTGTGAAACACCTAATTTACGCTTTTATCGTAAAAGCAAAATTAAAAAAAAAAAAAAAAAAAAAAAAAAAAAAAAAAAAATTGGTGCCGTTTACAAGTTTGGAATTAAAATTAGGTATCCCAGACCGAGCACAGTGTGCCCGGAAAGGGTTAATTTTAATTCTCAAATGCCGCATTGGTACCGGAATTTTGTTAAAGAAAATTTCGATTTATTGAGCTCCTGCAAAGTAGCTTTTTTTTTTTTTTCTTAATTACAAATAAAGTTGTTTTTAAATTCCGGTGTCAGTCATGAATTTCAACACTAACAAGAAAGGTCTCCATACGGGCATATTCAGAAAAATCTGAAAAAATTACAGAATGTTCTTCTCATATAGTTATATGTGTTTATAAAAAAATTTCGGCGGAACCTCCTTATAACGTCCGTAAAAAAATAATAAAAATTTCGTTTATTTGGCGATTTATCTCCGGTTGGCGAAAAAACGAAATTTTGAAAAATACGCTTTTATGCTTCAAATACTTTTTAAAGAAAAACTTTCTATGTTCAATTTATTTAAATAAGTTTAGTTTAAGTAATTTTAGTTTTGCATTTTTACTTTATTTTAAGTGTAATTTTGTCATATACGTTTATATGTACTTATAACAAAATGAAATTAATGTATTTTATCATTTAAAACACAATTTAAATTGATTAAAATTGTCCCAAATTGAAAAATACACTGTTAAAAAACTGCTGCATTTTGTTGCAACGCACTCCCTTGCTTGTATAGAAAAAGGTTACTTGGCCCTGAAATGGAGCTTTCTCATTGGTTGGAATAGAGATATTATATACAAGCGGTGGAGTGCGTTGCAACAAAATGCAGCAGATTTTTAACAGTGTATGACACGGTCAATTCACCGTGCTATGGAGCATTCTCATTGGTCAGAAGAGAGATATTCTATAAAAGTAGTGGAGTGACGTTGCAGTAAATGCTGCAGATTTTTAACAGTGAAGTCAATTAAAATCAATTTTCAGATTCGTTAAAATCGTCTGCTTTCGGAGAGGAAATGCACTGCTCGCAGGGGCGTAAATCCCGGGGGGGGTTTGGGGGGGGTGCAGCACCCCCCCCCCCCCCAGAAGAAATCAGTCGGAAAATTACCTGATCGCTCGGAAAAAGTATCTTTAGTCGGAAAAAAAATAGTATTAACCTATAAAAACTTATAAACTGGAAAAACGGAAATATCATTCGGAAAATTTACCGTTTAATCGGAAAGTCGGAAAAAATAGTATTATGTATTACCCTATAAAAACTTATAAATTAGAAAAATGGAAAAATCAGTCGGAAAAACTCTTGTTCGATTGGAAAAAATGGCATTAACTTATAAAAACTTCTAAATTGGAAAAACTAAAATATCATTCGGAAAATTTTTCGTTTCCATCGGAAAAAAAGCGTGTTTAGTCGGAAAAAACAGTATTACGTATTAACCTATAAAAATTTTTTAAATTGGAAAAACGGAAAAGTCAATAGGAAAAACTGGTGTTAACCTATAAAAACTTCTAAATTGGAAAAACGAAAATATCATTCGGAAAATGTCCCGTTCCATCGGAAAAGGCATGTTTAGTCGGAAAAAAACAGTATTATGTATTAACCTCTAAAAGCTTATAAATTAGAAAAGCGGAAAAATCAGTCGGAAAATTTCTTGTCCGATCGGAAAAAAATGGTATTAACCTATAAAAACTTATAAATTGAAAAAACAAAAATATCATTCGGAAATTTTTCCGTTCCATCAGAAAAGGCATGTTTAGTCGGAAAAAAAAATATTGCGTATTAACCCATAAAAATTTATAAATTGGAAAAACGGAAAAGTCAGACGGAAAAATTCTTGTTCGATCGGAAAAAAAGTTTGTTTAGCCGAAAAAAAAGGTATTAATCTATAAATATTTATGAATTGGAGAAATATTTTTGTAGTTTTTAATTAAATAAGAAAAACAAGTTAGATCGAAGAAAACCTATAAAATTTTCTTCTTAGTCGGATTTATTTCCCCTTGTAGTTTCTAATAAGAAAAAACAATTTATAACGAAGAAAACATAAACTTATTCTTAACCGGAACTAATTAATTTAACTAATTGGTAATTTGTTAATTAGTTTATTTTACTAATTAATATTATCAATATATAGAATTTTTTTTCTTTTTTTTCTTTTTCTTTTTTTTTTTTTTCTTTTTTTTTTTTTTTTTTTTTTTGATAAAACTATTCAGAAAAATTTTGATTTGTCAAATACTGTGTACTCGGAAACCTCGATATGACGAAAAAAAATTATTTATGTACATATTGTAGCAATGTTAATGTTATTTGTAACTGTGGTATTTTGAGTAAAACCTTAATATTCCGATTTTTTTTCTGTGCCTTTTGACTTCGAAATATCGAAATCTACCTGTATTTATTTACTATAGGAAAGTTTTTAGTTTAGTCTCGAAATTTTAAGCTGTACTGATTGAAGTGAAGAAACTCCTATTTTTTTTTTTTATCTAAACTTTAAATTTAGTTAGAAATATCAGGGCTCCCAAATGGTCCGCGAACTGAACATCAGAATTTTTTTAGAGAAATTTTCTTTTTAGATTTTTCTTGCAAATTGTCAAGAAACCACGTTTGGAAGTTGATTCTAGCTCAAATGTATTATGAAATTTTCTGTTAAAAAATACTGATGTTCAGTTCGCGGACCATTTGGGAGCCCTGAAATATGTATCACGGAATTTAAATGGTATCCGATGAAAATTCAAAATTGAAATACAAATATTTAATATTTTTCCATTTCGAAATCTGGATGTTTTCCACTCTATACAAATTTTACCTTTAATTGGAAATAATTATGGTTTTATTTTTTCCTACTAACTAATATTGCGTTTTCTTTTTATTTTATTAAAAAAATATATATATAATTAAAAATGTGAAATTGTTTTTATTTACCTTTTTACGTAATTTTGGATTGATTTAAAAAAGTGCTTAAGAAATATATATGATATAGGATGAAAATTGAAAATAACCAAATACTTTGAATTTTTATCTCGAAATAATATGAATATTTTACAATATACGAGTATATTTCTCCCAGAAATAATACGTTCGTTTTTTTTTTTTTTTTTTCCTGAATCAATTGTATTTATTTTTTTAAATATTTTTATTAATACTATTGCATTTTGTTTAGTCCGAAAAATAAGGGGTAACATCAAGTTGTTACGCTGTTTTAAAGTTTGTCGTTAGAAAGAATTAAAACTTATATTAAGAAATCCCGTATTTTTGACAAATTTTTGTCTCTAAAATATTCCTTAAGCAAACAAATAAATAATAATAATCATAATAAACAGCTAGAGATTTTAACTGACTTCTGAAAAATAGAAAGATAGAAAATTTTTTTTCTCTTCAAAGTAAAGCTTGGACACCTAGACAACTGGGCGCTGAACTTCCTGTCCTATGTGTCAATTACAAAACAAGCAGCACCTGCATTAACTCTTTGTTTAAACCGTTAGTATTGAAGCTCATAGTACGAAATCATTCAATTAAAAAATGTTGATGCGAGAATATTTTGGTATTTGGTTAATAATTCAATATTTTTGCATCTGTTATGTCCTCACCTAAATGTAAGAGACAAAAAGTACAATCTGCGTTACGTAATTCCATTTTCGATAATGATTACAGGAACACACATAATAAACAAAAACATGCTGATAAAATTTCAGCCCATATACATATACCGTTTTGCATTACTGGAGTTCCAAAAAAACCTTTTGAAGTAAGTAAGCGACTTTATTACAGAATATTTTAGATATATAAAATGTGTAAATAACTATTGTTTTCATATTTAATAATAGATTTATTTATTTATTGAGGGGAGAGATAAATTATTTAATAACTTGTAAAAATGTACTGCTATTCGATATATATTAACTTTTTTTTTAACAGTTAGTATCGCAATTCCCGAACTATATGCTAGGTTTGTTTCAAACTGGAGATGACAAGCTAGTTATTATTTAAATTTCATGAAGTTATTATTTTTAACTAAATTTTTCTTTCAATATATTTGCTTTCTTTTTTGCCAACCATTTTACAATTCGCAACTCAATGTATTTAGTATGTGCATGAAGTTAAAACTGTACTATGGATCTTTTTATATTTTATCAATATTATTTCATTCATACTAAGAAAGTTAATTTATTTTTTGAATTTCAAATGTCAATATATGTAAAATATTCTATATTTTTAAAACTTTGTTATAGTACCAGATATAATAATTTTGTCTCACTGCATAACAATAATTTGATTATTATTTTATACATAGATTTTTTTTTTTTTTTTTTTTTTTTTTTTTTTTTTTGGTGTGTGTGTGTGTGAATAGATAAGTAACAAAATTTAATCATTTGAAACTTGAAAATAATTTCGGTCTTGGGAGAAGATAAAATGGCGCAACTTTTGATTGTTTAAAGCTAATTGATGATTAAATCGATCTTTAAACCTCTTTTGCAATTTAAAATTTTTTACTGATAATTTTCGTATACTGATAATAATCCCGTTGGAAAAGCCGAAATATGTATCGATTTAATATGCTCATTTACACCATGATAAACGAGGATTCGAAATAAACATCAAATACAAAAGTTACGTATTTTTGTCCGTAGAATCCGAATCTGCAATAAAAAATGGGGGTTATAATTTAAGATTTCAAAGTTGGACCCCCTCTGACCCCCAGGGGGTCGGTTACGAAGGTCAAATTTGGTATCACTGAGTAGCTTATTTAAAAATATTTAACACATATATTTACGTTTTTCAATTTCATTTGTATTTTTCGAGTTATTCGACTGTTTCCAGACTTTTCGGACACCCTGTATATATATATATATATTTATATATAGTATATATATTAGTCCTCGTGTTGGCCATAGTACTCGGAAATTTTCCTTCTTGAAAGTCGGAAATTTATGAGCCTACACCCCCCCTACGCGACTAGAGTGGTTTACGCCCCTGACTGCTCGCCAAATCTCGCGTCGCTTTTCAGCTTTTCACGCCAATTATTCCAAACTATTTTATTTTTTTACATATCTAATAATGTAATTCCGCCGCTAATTTTAACTGATCCTTTATTACCTACATGAGTAGTTTAATTCGTATTTTTTTTCAAAAAATTCTGAGTATGCCCCTAATGGAGACCTTCCTTGTAAGGAAGTGAATTTACTCTGCGCCGAAAAGGGTTAAATAATGCAAAATTTTCAATAAAAATTTACTAGTAAGAATAATAAATCATGATTGGAAAATGGATGCCCGTATGTGGTACGGGCGAATCATGATTGACAAAAACACGTTTACTGTATGACATACGGACAAATCAGGGAGACAGTTAACATAAGAATATCATCGAAAATTTCCAATGTAAAGCCCATATTCCTTTTATAATGGTATTTCTTTGTAAATATTTATAACGTAAAAACATCATTTCTTCAGCAATGTGGATTTACTACTATATACAGTAAAGCCTCCATAATGGACAAGCCCGAATAACGGACACCTCTATTTAGCGGACAGTTTTCCAATCCCCACTCCCAAAGCCTAACTTTTTGTATGTGTAACCTCTAAATAAAGGACATTCCGAATAGCGGACGATAATTTTGACGATAAAGGATAAAAAATTATTTTTTAACGAGAAAAAAAATGGAAAGAAAGAAAAAAGCCTCTAAATTTATTAGTGTAACTTGTCCCAATTTTTATGATCATAGATAAATGTAGGGGGCGGGATTGTAATGTATGTTCTCATCCAAAGCATTTGAAATCTGACAATGTTAAAATTGCATCCCCCCCCTTCCCCAAGCATTACTCCAGTATGCCAGTCGCTTGATCAAGGTGTAATACACATTTTCAAAACCTAGTACAGAAAGCTTTTATTATGCTTCATTGTTTTAAAGTTAGATTCTATGAATACACTTCAGAACTGCCTAAAACTAATTAATGATATCGATTCTATAGTTTGGAATTTTTCAGCTGTTAAATTATAGAACCGCGTATGGCAATGTTCCATAAAAGTAGGCTTTATTCTAAAAGCAAATGAAACACATATTTCCCACACAAATGAAAGCGAAATAAGTGAATTAAAGAAAGATATCAGGAGTGTGGAAACTGCCAAAATTTTCATTAATATCGATGGTGATTTACTTACTGAAGAAGAATCAATTGTTGTATACTATTGTACTGCTTCAGAATTTTTGACTCAGGATGTTTCCTGCAATATCGAGAATTTCCAAGAGGCGGCAAAATACTATGAGCAGTTTCCAATTTTTATTTGAAAAAAAAAGATAGTTTAGAAGGATTACAATTACTGACAGAATTAAAACTTCACACCGAAAAACAAATTAGATGTAATCGCAACAAAAAGCAAACTTTTAGAGGTTTTTTTTTTTTTTTTTTTTTTTTTTTTTTTTTTTTTTGTAAGAATGTAATAAACAGTGGATGAAGGGATGCACAGATTTATTTCAGTTTTGTTTTGGAAAAAAAAAAAAAATCTGATTAATTATAATAAAGGCTTTAGTACATATAAAAGTCAATGAAATATTAAGCAATTCTTAGCAAATTTTAATTCTCTGAGGTTTTCTTTATAGCGAACATCACCGAATAGCGGCCAATTATCATGCTCCCGAGGTGTCCGTTATTTAGAGGTTTTACTGTACTATAGAATAAATGTGCAATTGATACACACAATGGACTCATATTTCCAATGTTCTGAAGGGGCCAAGGAAACCGATCATATGTCGGGGATGCCACATGATGGTGAATCTTTTCAATATTATAACGTGTATTTTCAAACAACGGAAGGCGCTATAATCATCATTTACAGTTGTAGTATAATTATCGTTTACAAATCTGCTGCTTTCTGAGATTGTTTTTGGTTCAAGAAAGTCACGACCATAATAATCGACTCCCCTTTTGCAATCCCTATTTTGAATCAATTCAATGAAATGTTTTTTATAAAGTGAGTAATCGTTAAGGATTTTATCATGTAGATACATCTGTTTGTAGATAAAATCTTGTAGCCTCTTACAAAGAAAATGTTTTTTTTTTTCTGTGATCGTCTGCACAAGAAAAGAGCCAAATACCATAAAAGCTAATGGTTGATCCATTGGTCTTCAAAACATAGATCTAGAAATAAAAAACCTGTATAGAAGAAACCGATGATGGGCAAGCAGGCGGTCAAGGTCGACAGATTAATGATCTTTTATCTCTGGGACAAGAACAGGGAAATATATGAGAAATATTTTACCGGAAACTGAGGCAATGGGAAGTGTGCCATTCTATTTTGGGATGGAACATGGATGCGATGAAAATTGCCGATATGGTAGATTGGAGTGTGGGTGGAGTTTTTATTGCTTTTCTTAAGATAATGGTAATGTTTATACCTGGTATGTAACTATCTGCAAAAAAAATCGTGAGCAAAGAACTTAGTTTAAGTAAAGGGTGCGGGTATATTAGAGACGTAACTAATGAACATGTGTTGAAGACGTTCTTTTGAGATTTTCTGCCTAGATAAAGCTGCTAAATATCGTTTACTGCAGATGTATGTTGATATTTTTGTTGAAGAACCTTCAGTGTTATATGTGATAATACATGTGTTAAACGCTGCCGTAACATTTGGTTGAAAGGTTGGAAACTTCATTTCAGGGTCATGCTGTATGTAGGTGGATTGTTACTTCGAGACACTTGGGAACTAGGTTCACGTTTACTATGCCATTATACAACCTTCTACTACACCAAAGGTTACCTTCTACTGCACCAAATATCTATTATAAAATGTGTGTAAATTCAGTCATAAATATTGCAGTTCAAGATTTTATCTACTGTCAAAAGTATGTAAGATAAATATCTAACATTTATTCACTTTATAAAAGAAAAATTCCTCGATTTGTTTCATTGTACAGCATCAAGAAAAGTGTGAAAGGGGAATGGGTCATTAGGGTCTTGATGCTCTCGAACCAAGAAAAAATTCCACAAATCGACATTTTGGGTCAATCGTTCATTCATCAATTCCTTTCCCTTTGAGAAAATTACTCATCAATATGAATTAACGAATTGGTGTATATTACCATTTAAATATTGGGCTTCAATTGCGATAGCTAATGTCTATAATAATTTTGAGTAGCGGGCAGAATTTTTTGGTATGAATTGATTTTATCAAACAGAAAAGACTTACTAAATGACCCAATATAGTGTTAGCTATAATCAAAACTAAATTGGCTTGTTCTATGTGCACTTGTAGCATGAGTCATGTAGGTGCAAATTGCTACAATGTTTCTCTGCCAGTATTTTAAAATGGAAAAATGTGACTTATTTTGTCGAAGATATCCCGTAAATTGAATAAGGTAAAAAAAAGCTTTTCACAGATAAAGATGGCCAAAAAGATGTAGCAGTTATCTTCTATATGTGTTACACTACAAAAATCCTCGGAACCCTAGGGTGTGCTAACAAATTTAATGCATATTGCATGAGCTCTAAATGGTGAACAAGCTTATATATAAACAGGTGCAATCGATTTCATTACACAAAAGTGATTTTTTATCGTGTAAATTTTATTCTTAGAATTTTATTTTTTTAATTTGGTCTATATTTGAGCTACAGTGTTACAGTGAATAGGAGTGAAATCTCGAATTTATGAATGCATGTAAAAGACGACTTTTAGAGGCTTTGACAGATTTTCTTTCAAAATATTTACTATATGTCAAATTCAAATTCAGACCACTGTAGTTTAATTCTTCAATGTCAATTAAAAATAAATATATTATTGTGATTTTCTTACGGCATTAGATTGACTTTGTTATTTATGTTTTTTTTTTTTTACCTTACGAACTTCTATATGTGATATAATTAGTAGGGGAAAAATGAGAGTCCGACCCCAGGAGGATGATTGAGGATCGGAGGAGGGAGGAGTGAACCTCCTCCTCAAGCCTCCTCCTCACACCTCCTCCTCAATCCTCCTCCTACACAATCCTCCTCTTCAATCCTCCTCCTCAATCGTCAAGGTTGTCTTATAAGAGAAGGGGTTAAAAGGGGGGTTAAATTTTTTTCGTGAAATTTGAATATTTTATGCTATAAGAGAGGGGTAAAAGGGGGATAATTTTTTTTTAAGTATACTTCAGTACGAGCGGTTCTTTTGACTGTTGATTAAGAGATGAATGATTCATATTAAATTAAAAATAGTAATTAATTAAAAGGTAATTAAAAATAATAAGTGAAAAATAATGCAGGGACTTAAAATTTTTCGAGCGGTTTTTTAGTCAAGTATAGTACGTAGTAGAATTTAAGAAATGAATAATAGCAATTAACGATAATTAGTAATTAATTAAAAAGTAATTAAAAATATTGAGTAAAAATAATGAAGGTAATAATTAAAAATGATAATTAAAAATAATGAGTAAAAAATAATGAAGGGAATTTTTCGGTGAACTTTAGTTTCAGGATCTATTTTTTCGATTTTAAGCCGAAATTTTGAGTAGATTGATTTTTTTTTTTTTTTTTTTTTTCACCGTGTTTTAAATAAGGGGTTAAGCGGATATTTTGGGGGGCATGGAATATTTTTTTCTGTACTATTGTACGAGTGGTTTTTAATTTCAATGTGGCAACTTAAAAATTTTCAGTTTGGTGTAATTTAAGAGTTTATTTTTTGATTTTAAGCAAAAATTTTGGGGAGTTTGATTTTTTTTTTTCCACTGTGCTCTAACATGATGAGTTAAGCGGGTATTTTGAAGGAAATTATTATTTTAGACTAATCATTCACGAAGGATATTTTACGGATATAAATGTTTAATAGGGGGACTTTAAATTTCTTGGAATGAAATTGATGTGCGCTCGTCGATCTAACCGTTCGGAGTTTATAGTTTTCTTCAAATCATGTGTGAATATTGGTTTAGAATTTCTTAGAATGACTTCCATCACTTTTATATCTATCTATTATAATAAATAACACATGCTGGTAATGGGAATTTGGGAGTAACAATTTTGAATATTTATTTAATGAAGGAACTTTAAAATTATTTCGAGTGTTATTTTTAGTCAACTATGTTATACACTTGATATTTTAGAATAGTTAAAAAATAACTTTAAAATTTGAATGGAAAAATATGTTAAATTGGATTTTACGTGCTAGCATTGAATCGCACTCGTCCCCCTAATGGTTTGGAATATGTGGTTTCCTTCGAACCTTGGTGAAAATTTAATTGAAATGATTATTATTTTTATTTTGTGTGTGTTGTATGTATGTGTATGTATATGTGTGTGTTGTATGCATGTATGTGTGTGAATATATGTTTGTGTGTTGTATGCATGTGCGTGTGTTGTATGCATGTGCGTGTGTTGTATGCATGTGTGTATGTATATGCGTGTGTTGTATGTATGTGTGTTTGTATGTGTGTGTTGTATGTATGTTTGTGTGTTGCATGTATGTGTGTGTGTTGTATGAATGTGTATGTTGTATGTATGTGTGTGTGTATGTATGTTTGTGTGTTGTATGTATGTGCATGTTGAATGTATGTGTGTGTAATTTTTTTTGCCGATAGGTGTGATCTTTAGTTGAAAGTGACCTAGGGTCAAAACTTTTACCCAGGAATCGCCATGGGGAGGCAGATCGCATGATTCCCGTATTGCACACATTCACATACATTATTTCGAGCGATATTTTTAGTGAAACATAATATGCAATTGAATTTGTAGAATAACTAAAAAATAACTTTAAAATTTAAATGAAAGAATGTTTCAAAATGGAATTTTATGTACTAATATTTAATCGCGCTCGTCAGTTTTTACTGTTTGGAGTTTGTCATTTTCTTTTAACCTTGGAAAACCTTGCGTCAATAAGGCTATTTCAGAAAGACCCCCACTTTGGGTACTCTTTTAAAATAATATTTGTAATGAGATGTGTTCGCGCGCATCGGCCTAACTGTTCGGAGTATCAACATAAAATCATCAAATTAATACAAAATATTTCAAATAGTAAGAAAATGAAAGATTAAAACCGCCAAATAAGAACAAAATACTTCAAGCAATGAGAAAATAAATGTTTAAAATCAACAATTTAACATTTAAAGGTTTTATCTTCAGATCAAAATAATTTGTGAAAAATGCTTTTAAATATTTTTAAAACTGTATTGAAAATAATATTTTTCATACCTTAACATAAAAAAAGTGTTAAATCCAATTCGATGAAGAGTTTAATAATTATTTTCTCAAAGAGAGGATACTAAATTCATTGCAGTATATGTGTGTGTGTGTAAACATAGATGAATCATTCTTATCTGCTTATCTGATAGCGTTTTCCGAAAAGTGTTGAATATCTGAATCATAGCTGATAGGAACTGAGGTTGATGTGTTATCTTAATTAATCTTAATGAGTACTATATCTAATTAAAATTATTTGACTTGAAATAAAATAACGTCTTTTGAGCAATATCTTTTGAAAACTTAAGATATAATTATTTAAATCAAATTAGAGGCTTTTTTTTTTTCTCATCGATTTATTTTAAATAAAACTAAAATATTTATTTTTTTTTCTGTACTTTGTTAGAAAAATAAAGAGTGTATCACATTCATTTCGGCTTTAACTGTTTGAAAATTTAAATTAACCTATAATTAAAATGATTACATAAGGTTGAGTATGTGATCTTTTAAATGAAATCTAGTTAAAAACGGAACACGCATTCATATAAAACTTTAAATACTTATGGTGTTGTGTATAATGTAATGTATGTATTAAATATTAAATGAAAAATATGAATTAACAATAAATGAAAGACATTAACATTAATAAAATATTAATTAAACATTGCATTGATTAAAAACTTAATGAAAAATATTAATTTGGGAATACGCATTCGTATAAAACTTTAAACATTTATATTTTTTTTGTGTATAATATTATGTATTTATTAAATATTAAAAGAAAAATATGAATTAACAATAAATGAAAAATATCAATTAACATTAATAAAATATTAATTAAACAATTTAATGATTAAAAACTTAATGAAAAAAATTAATATGGGAATACGCATCCTTATAAAACTTTAAACATTTATGCTTTTGGGTATAATATTTTGGATGTATTAAATATTAAATGAAAAATATGAATTAACAATAAATGAAAGACTTTAACATTAATAAAATATTAATTAAACATTGCATTGATTAAAAACTTAATGAAAAATATTAATTTGGGAATACGCATTCGTATAAAACTTTAAACATTTATATTTTTTTGTGTATAATATTATGTATTTATTAAATATTAAAAGAAAAATATGAATTAACAATAAATGAAAAATATCAATTAACATTAATAAAATATTAATTAAACATTGTATTGATTAAAAACTTAATGAAAAAAATTAATATGGGAATACGCATCCTTATAAAACTTTAAACATTTATGCTTTTGGGTATAATATTATGGATGTATTAAATATTAAATGAAAAATAAGAATTAACAATAAATAAAAAATATTAATTAACATTAATAAAATATTAATTAAACATTGTGTTAATTAAAATATAGATTAAAAATTTAATGAAAAACATTAATTTCTCATGTAATTAAAATAACACTTTATAAATTAATGAATTAATAATAAATGAAACATGTTCATTCGAAACAACTTGAGAAATACTAATTTGTAATGAAACTGGAAAATACCAATTAATTAAATATTAATTAAAAATTAAATGAAAACTATTTATGAGAGACACATTGAAAAATATTCTCACCTTAAACTTTCATTGACCAGTCCTTAAATCCAACCTTCATCGTTGCTTACCTGTTAGGAAATGTCTGATAACAACAAATTCTTATCTTTAACGGTATTTCCTGAAGGCTGACTCACTAGATAAGTAACAATGACAAGTTCAAATCTGAAATTAAGAGTTTATTCATATTGAATATAATTAATATAATGTTTAATTAAAAAGGGACTTAATTTATTTTATACGTCATAATTAAGAATTTAATTAAATCCTAATATAATTTTTTTATCTAATTAATAGAATAAAAAAGAAATTCTTTTCAACATTTTCAAGAAACATCAAGTTATCGAATACTTAATAGATTATTTTTTTAATACATGTGTAATTAACATTTTTAAAGGATTTTTTTCTAATTAATTAGTGTTTAATTAAAATTTTCATAATTAAAATAAATATATAAAATAAAAAAGGAATTCTTTTCAAAATTTTCAAGAAACACCAAATTATTATTAAGCAATATTTCGAATAACTACAAACTTTAATCATGATGAGTCATCACTGTGAATGATCTTTTCTTCTCATATGTTATAAAAACAAGTTTAAGTACCCAAATTTATTGATATATTTCATTGTGTATTGGATCCTTCTTTACTAATCTCGTTAAAATTATTCATTTACCAATGATTTAAACTTCACATTTTAAAGTTATTTATATAATATACTAACATTTGACTATTAAATATCAAATAATGGACATGCACTTTTTACACTCACATCTTACAATGTAATTAGTAACCAAATGTAATGATTTTTAAGCATGTCTTCTTAAATTTTTTTTCAATGAAAGACTATCACAGTTGAATATTTAGCTTTCTCTTCATAACTTTATCGAGAAATATGTAATGTATACCACACGATTTCATTAAATGAATCACAATACAATTCAAACTTCTCATTTTCAATGTTTTATTTATACTAGTGTTTATCAAATAGGTGTTTATTCTGAACAATCATTACTTAGTATATTGATGAAAAGTTTGTGTTGAACGGTTTTTAACTTAAATGGTGTGAGAGAAGGATATATTAGGACAGAAGTTATTAAATATAGAGTCTTTAAAGTTTATACCCGTGCAAGAATTGGCATTTCAAGAAACAAAGTTGTGTCACATTTGAAAGCATTCTTTATATTCGAAACGCACACGTGATCACGATCACATCACTGAAGAGCATAGAGAAGCTGTTTATGTTGTATATAATTTGAATTTTCATTAACACAATATTATAACCGAAGTTTTTCGACAGTTTGAAAAATTATGATGCACAACGTCTGCACACGTTAACACAGAATAAGATTAGCTTATGCCCTTTCGATGATAAGCGTTATTTGCAGGTAAGATGTATTAACATAACAAAATTTTCTTGGTAATTTTACTCGCAGGTTTCGAAACCACAAACATCTGATCATACTTCTCATTTTTAACACGCGACGCTAACCATTGGGCCATTAAGGCCCGTAATTTAGTAACTAAAAAGTAAGAAAGATCGTCGAAAGTGATTACTTCACACATGCAAAAATAATTTTTATTGTGACTTATCAGTTAAAAATCACGAAGAAAAGAAAAAGAATTCGTATGTGTTTAGGATTACTTTGAGATTTTATGAGTCACCTCATCAGTTAAATAGACATATTCACTTCTTATGAAATGTATTATATTTTAGTTTATCAGTCATAGTGTGATTACTTATTAATAATTTTAGTATCATTAAAAAAGTTTTTAAAAAAGTTAAATATATCAAAAATACAAGTTCGTGTTAAAGGTTTGAACAAATTGTTAAAATAATTTTACAAAACTTTACAAATTATTTAAAAATGATTCACTAATATTTAGTAACCGACAAATTTTAATAGCCATAATCATTTATGTGACTTAAGTTTTCTGTTTTAACTGTTAAGTTATTAGATTCCCCCCTTCAATTACATCTCATTGATAAGTTTTAATCAACTAACCAACCAACCATTCAACTGTTTCCGCAAACAACTAGTATGTCAGTTAGATTTTCAGTTTTAACTGTTAAATTATTACATCCCCTCCCCCTCAATTTCATCTCATTGATAAGTTTTCAACAACCAACCACCCAACTATTTATCAACCCTAACAACCAGGTATTTGTTTGCCCTAGTAACCAAAAAGCTTTTATTGACACATGAACAAAATTTTTAAGATGCAAGACTTGTCATTTTTAATAGAAAAAACTATGACATATGTAATAATTTTTCCTTACTTAAATGAAACCTTTTCATGTGTATGGTAAAACTTGGAAAATTCATTTAATACACAAATTTAAAGTCAACAGACAAGGTCTTCATACTTCTTTTAGTATTTTACTAACATTTTACCAAATATCTTAAGAAATCAACAAATTATTTTAATAAAAATTCTCATTTGTAAGTGACGTTACTAACCTAACATGAAAAAATTAACTTGTCAAAGCAGGTTTTGATTATTCCAACTTAGTAATAATCATAAGTTTCATATGATAATCAACCTGTTTGGTTATTTCCCAGTATGGTTTTATAAAAAAAGTCTCACATGCAAATAACATAACTTAACTAACTTGAAAAAATAACTTGTCAAAGCAGGTTTTCAATGTTTCAGCTTAGTAATATTCATAAGTTTTATATGATATTCAACCTATTTGGTTATGTCTCAGCATATCTTTATAAAATTTATCTAAAAAACCTTTAATATCAATGTTTAAAAATATGCGAATAATTCAGTTAGTCTTTTAAAGATGATTATTTTCCCTTCTAGTATTTAAAAAACATTTTTAAATAAAATTATTACTGATGCCAGTTTATCCCAGTGTTATGAAATGTGCATGCGAAACTTTTAATTCTAATTTTCACATTTTATTATTTCAAATTATTGTTTTCAAGTTGTACTAAAATTTGGAAAAAAATAATTTTAATGCATAATTAAATTGAAATACTTTAATAATAAAGACACATTTAACATTGTATACTCACCTAATCCAACACTTTCACAAATACACGTCCTACTCACTCCAAGGTTTAGGAAGAAATGAGAGATTCAAAGTCCTTATCAGAAAATGTTATCAGATAATTTTATCTTAAGATAGGTGACGTCATAGAACATATGTCATCAACTGGTCACGTGATGTATATCATATGACCGGTGCTTTGTTAATTAATTAATCTTATTAATTAATTATTAAGTATTAAAATAATTATCAATTAATTCATTAATTAAATTAATTAATTTTATTAGAAATAATAATTATTTTAATAAGATTAATAAATAAGATTAATTGCTACAATACTTTGACATTTGCAACCGAAAGGACTTACCAAACTAGAAAACGCCAAAAAAAAAAAAAAAAAAAAAATAATAATCATTATTTTCTCTATTTTTCCTAAAAATCTTTTTCCTTTTTTTTTTTTTTTTTTTTTTTTTGTGGCTTTACTTTTAGAAAAAAACATTTCGTCCCATTTTGAAACTTGTTAACCCAGGTTGAACTTTTACAAAAGGTACAAAGACTAAAAATAATTTCAGGCATTCTATAAGATTATTTCAGATCCATTATAGATCTATTATCTTAAGGTATCACAATATTTTTCGCATTTTGCAATCGAAGGGATTTACTACTTGGTGAAACACCAAAAGCGCTTCGAAAAAGCGAAAGCTTTTGAAGTGTTATTATATTACCTTCTGGAAGCTTGCTTATATTTTCTCCTTCTCTTACTTGCAGAATAAAATTTTTCCTCCCATTCTGAAACTTGTTAACGTCGCATGAACTTAAAAAAAAAAAAAAAAAAAAAAAAAGGCACAAAGCGAAACGATAATTTCGGTTACTCTAAAAAATTACTAATGTCATTTTCGGACCACTTGCTGGTTTTTGAATGGCATCGAAAAATACTCAGAGATTGTTCACTTTCGTGCGGCTCTACCCTTTGAGTGTTTGAAAGCTCTTTTGCATTTTCTAAAATTTCTTTTGAAACTCATGTTAATTTAATATTCCCTTCACTGTTTATTTTTAAAACACCTTTCACAGTCCTTCATCTCAGACAATTCTTAAAATATAATTCTTTTTTACCGCTTCACTGATTTGCCCGTACATCGTACGGACAACGTGTTTTTGCCAATTATTATTTTTGCATATTCCAACCATAATTTATAGTTCTCACCAGTAAATTTATATTGTAAATTTTGAAATTGTAATTATAATTGTAAATTAATTAATGAAAATTAAAATTAATTAAAATTAATAAATTAAAATTAATTAGTAATTATAAGTTATAAATTATTATAAATTAATTATTAATTATTAAATTATTAATTAATTAAAATTAATTAATAAAAATTGTAAGTATTGTAATTTTTTTCCGGGCATTTTTCTGATCCAATTATGCAAAGAATTCTGTTTTGAAAAACCGGTAGTAAAATATTAAAAATTCTGTGAAGAACGTAAGCCCCCCCCCCCCCCCCCCAAAAAAAAAAAAAAAAAAAAAAAAAAACCAGGCATTATTTGAAAGTTTTTCTTTCAAAAATACTTATCAATTAAGTGGTTAAAATAGCTTTACAGAATTCGTGCGCTTTAAGAACTTTCAAGCACCTTTTACAAGAATTTTTGCAAATGTTCGTTTTATCGGATGATTTTTCTTTTTGTCTTCAAATACAGCTATCACCTACTTTACAAAATTTTTGGTATTAAACCACTTAAAATCCCATGAATCCTTTAACCCGCAACCCTTTTTCCACCGAACTATCAATTCATGAAAATTTTACATTCTAAAGCATTTTACATAAATTGTTTGAACTAAATTAAAAGATTTACATAATCATTTGATAAATTTTTGAAGGATTTTAGAAGAATTGAGGGATTAATTAAATTTGAATTTATAGGGATTTTGTGCAATATTTATAACCCCACTCAAATCTTTTATTTCAAATTGGTTTCTTAATATTTTTGCAGAATTATAAAGTATACAAATATGATGTTCTTACAATATAAATACAGAAATATTTCCGAATTGAAAAATCCCCACCCCCTCCCACAGCGCCGAGAAAGCTGAAAAGATACAAATGCAAAATAAATCATCTTTTTAAAAATATTTTTGTTTTGTATAAGCAAAAATAAAGTACTGTATCTGTAACTCATTCTAAATAGTATTACAATCAACTGACTTATTAAAAGAATTTTATAATAAGTAATTTTAATGGTACTTATAAGTATCGTCGGTAGATAAAGGGTTAAGTTGATTTGGGGAAATGTAAATTGAAAATAACGCTTATAAGGCTAGTTTTATTTTATTATTTGTGTTTCTTTCTTTTTAGCTCTATATGCTGTATACACATTTTATTGGAAATAGCATTATATAGATGAGTCCTGATTTCCCAATTTAGAATTCTCGTGCTCTGGATACAACATTTACAATCGAAATGCTTTACAATGCTTTACAATCAAAAGAACTTACTGAATGGGGAACACCAATAATACAATGAAAAAGCAAGAATTATTGAAGTCCGAACCGAAACTAGTCTTTTTACAGTCGATAGAAAAGTAGATATTGGTGCTTCACCTCCTCAACTGAAGAAATTAAATTCACAAAAATAATACTTCTAAATTTCAAAAAGCTGACTTATTTAAAATTTACAATCATAAAATATGTTATTGCCAAGAAAATGCTAAAGAAGTTTAAATAATAATGCGGAAAAAATATTTATCAACAACAAACATATAGCTGCATTTCATTTCACCACGATCATTTGTTATTCCAAAGATATTATTGCTTTAACTTATTTTGTTTTTTTACCGTTTGTTCTTTCATGTCACACCGCCATCAAACTTTTGATCTCAAAAGTCAAAACCATTTATATTTCTATGTCAGTTCTATTATTCGAAAGAGTCATCCATGGGCGCATTTGCATATAAACGCCATTAATCATTTCTCCTTGTTGTCAAATAGAATCCTAGAAAGTACGCTTTTGTTGCCCAAAACGAATTCTATTTTAACTGGTTCAATCCACTTTACCTTTTTCTTGAAGTATGTAAATCCATTACTTGACATAAGTCAGATTCACCCATTACTTACATATGCAAACTTTCCACGACAATTTATCAACAATTATTACTATAAATCCACATCCACCAGCTCTTTCCAAAGAGAAAAAAAAAAAAAAAAAAAAAACGGGGTAAAAATAGAAGTCACATTCCATTCCCTTGTTCTATTTTTCATTGCTCTTTTTTTAGAAACGTGAGTTTATTCTATTTGCCGTGGCAAAGTTATTGTTACACGGTTGGGTAGTGTTAAGAACAGACCTCTGTGCCTTAAGGATATCTATATGCCGTCGTTTCCGTTAAAATATAAACGTATGGAAGGAAGCTTGTAAGAAAAAAAAAATAATAAATCACATCTACCGCCATAGGAAAACCAAAATTTTGTGTGTATTTTTTGTTGTCATTCAAAAAACAGCAAGCGGTCTGAAATAACATTCGTAATTTTATAGATTTACTGAACTTATCGCTTCGCAATGTGCCTTTTTTTTAAAGGTTCAACAACCAGGGTTAACAGTTTCAGAATTGAAAAAAAGGTTTTATTCCAAAGGTAAAATTGCGAGAAAAAACAGAAATGCTTCCAGGGGAAGAAATAAGAACACTCCAAAAAGTTCTTGCTCTTTCGAGAGTTCTAGTAGTAAATCCTTTCGATTGTATAATTTCAAAAATATCTTGACACTTCGAAGTAACAGATATATAATGGATCAGAAATAATTTTATACATAAACTTACATAGCTTAGGTTAACAATGGCCAGAATATCAGAATGGAAAGAATGGTTTTATTTTAAAAATAAAAAGACAAGAAAAAATAGAAATGTTCCCAGGGGGGAAAGAGAAGGTGATGCTTCACTCTGGATCAAAAATGACGAACGGAGGGGGGGGAGAGGGGCATGTGTCCCGGCCACCAACCAAAGGGTGAGCCAAATGAAGATTTTGTTTGTCAAATTTTCTCTCATATATGTTTAGCACGGTATTGTTAAAATAATCTTGTCTGGAAAATGCCATAGCACAGAATAATTTAAAGCTGATATAATATAAAAATTTTGTATAAAGCGTTTTTAGGTGCGTTCGTAATTATGTAAATACGTAGCACCTATTGTTGTCGCTCAGTCGGTCCGTATGTCCGTCCGCATATAACAACGCAAAAACTATCCAACCGAATCGTTTGAAATTTAAAATATATAATTATTAAATAATTTTGTCGAGTCATTTCAAATTTAATGAAAATCGGATGGATAGATCAATTACAGGGACAATCAAAAGGATTCCGTTACATTACGTCAATGGGGAAAAAAGTTTCAAATGCATTTTAATCGTTCGAAATTTAAAATGTATATTTATTACATAATTTTGTCGAGTCATTTGATTTGTTATGATAATCGGATGCATAGATCAGTTACAGGGACAATCAAAAGTATTCCGTTACATTACGATCAATGGGAAAAATTTTTTTCAAATGCATTTTAATGGTGTTACACTCATTTGAACATAATATAATTGACATGAATCTATGATGTATGTACTAAAATCTACATTCTGTACAATCTGGGATTCAGAGAATATTTTATTAAATTACAGGGCCACACAAATGTATTCCACTAAATAATGTTGTACGGGGAAACATTGTTTGGGGCGTGTTTTAATTATATTAAACTGCTTCATATATTATGAATAAGATATACGTTAATGAAGTATAATAAAAATTACTCCCTGCAAATTTACAGGAACACAAAGATTTCGACCACTGTACTGTATCCAAAGTACGCTCTACTATATCAGCAAGATCTGAATATTTTAAAACTTATAGTACGAACGCACCTCATTTGCTACGTTTCACGTGCAATTTCCAACTTGTTTTTTTTTTTTTTTTTTTTTTTTTTTTTTTGTTGTTGTTGTTGTTGTTGTTCTTTCTTTTTCTCGATTCCGCCTCAAAGGTTTTCATGAATCCATATTTTACAAAGCTGATTGCGTAATAGCTTTTCTATGCAAATGCGCCCATGGATGAGTCTTTCGAATAGTAGAACTGACATAGAATTATAAATCGTTTTGACTTTTGAGATCAAAAGTTTGATGGCGGTCTGACATGAAAGAACAAATGGTAAAAAATGAAAGAAGTTAAAATAATAATAGCTGAATTGGAATTGCAAATGACTATGATGGAATGAAATACAACTGTATGGTTGTTGTTGACAAATATTTTTTTACGCATTATTATTTAAACTTCTTTTGCATTTTCTTGGCACGTTTAGCATATGTAAAATAAAACAATGAATTGGTTATCTTTTTATTTTATATGCTACCTAAGTTGTAAAAGAAGTCAAGAAAGCAAAATCACCATGAAATGTATACTACTCTTTGAAACGTAAATATGTTATAAGTAAACATAGTGAAGCCTCTTTGTAAAAGAAATTTTGATAGTAACAGGAAAAAGAAAATAAAAAAAAAATAAATAAAAGCACACAGAAAACAAATAAACAAACAAACAACAACAGCAACAACAACAACAATTAACAATTTCGACTCCGGCTTCTCTTAAACAAGCTTTTTAAAAATAAGTTACCTATAACTACACTTCGACAATGCTTTAATAAAATAAGGTAAATTTTGTTTTCTTTTATTACTGGAGAGTTAAAAACAAATCTTGCAAAGAAAGATAATGTCGCGTTAGACTCGACAAAGGAGTGCAAAGGGTTAAAATATAAAATGTATTTGCTAAGACGAAAGTTCTCTAATATGGATATTTCCTGACACTCGCGATTCCGGATTTTACTTTATGAAAAAAAAAAAAAGTATTCATAAAAAAGTATAAAAAAGATAAATATTAAGATTAAAAATATTTATATTATTACACAAAAATAAGCAATCTTAAAGTTTTAAAATTAAAACATAATGGGAAAAAATATAATTTTTATTACCTTTCTGTTTAACATAATGAATTTGCCAAGTATCGAATCCAATAATTTGCAATAGTAGCAAATCGTACCGAATCCAAAAAAAAAAAAAAAAAAAAAAAAAAAAAAAAAAAAAAAAAGTGCTAATTTTTTTTTTTTTTTTTTTTTTTTTTTAATTCTATAATTTGTTTCAAGGCTGCCAAATCAAGTGCCCGCGAAAAACCACACAATTCCTACAAAAAATATTTAACTTATTTAATCGAAGATATTCGGTTATTAGGTAAGGAGGGAGTCAGATTTTATAGTTCTGATTTAATTTATTATCTCTGTAGCGATCAAATTCTGATATACATGTTTTTTGTTTTTGTTGTTGTTGTTTTTTTACCACTGAAATATTTTATTTCAGCTTTTTTCAGTAACTGTATCTGAGGTCACATTGTACTATGGCTCAATTAAGCATAGTTTGAAACTGGAATAGAAAATACATTAATTCCTTAATCTCTTGGGGACGTGCGACACGTATACGGGCCCCAAAAAGAGCTAAAGAATCCTCGTTTATCCCCACCTGTAAAATTTTATTGTAAAATTTGTCTTATTTAATCGGAGCATTTTCTCGATTTAAAAAGGCACAAATTTCTGTTTTTAAAAACCGGTGACAAAACGTAAAACATTTCGCAAAAGACTTCGAAGGGGCGAAAGGGATTAATATTCGCGACGGTTAGGTACCCGAAAACATTGGCGAATGTCAAAATCGCGAATGTTGAGACTATTTTCCCTTGCATAAAATTGCATGGGTTTTGGTTCAATTTTTTTCTTTTTAATGTAAAAAAGTGAAGTACAAAAAATACGTTTATTAAGCTTAATATACTTTAAAAATACATGCTTTAAATAAATTTAAATAATTGTAAACATTTTGTACAAAATTTATTTGCTAGTGTCTGGCGGAAAAAAGTTAGTGTTGCGTGATTGTTTGGCAGATCAGATCTCATATGTTTAGAATTTCCATGTAAGAAAAAGTGCGGCTTCGGATGTTATAATAAATTTAAGACTCCTCACAGATGAAGAATCGCATTCTAGTACTTTTTCAACAAGTTGTTGTTGATGTTTTAAAATTTCCAAGACAAATTTTGCAGAAAATATTTCACCTGGAATCAAAATTTAAAACTGTAGAAAAGTTAGAAAATTGAAAAGAAAAAAGTCTGAATAAAAAATTAAGGAAATTAATGATCAATATTTTTCCACCTCAACACAAGAATTGAAGTTCTCACAACTCAGACCGCATTTAGTGATACAGCAGACTATACAGTACATAAGTGTACATACAATATACATACACCTATGTACCGGGTGTCCCAAAAATGACACATGGATTTTAAAATTCAATAACTTGCCAACGGTGACAGCTATTTAAAAAAATTTTGCAGGAGGGTTATGTATAAAGTCAGGAGTTTTTTTACTGTAATTTTTTTTATATTAGTTCGAATTTCAAACAATAGGTGGCGCTGACGGCGATTGAAGGCCAGGTCGACGCTTCACTCAGCACTGATCACCTGGCCTTCAATCGCCGTCAGCGCCACCTATTGTTTGAAATTCGAACTAAAATAAAAAATTACGGTAAAAAAACTCCTGACATTATAGATAACCCTCCTGCAAAAAATTTTTAAATAGCTGTCACCGCTTGCAAGTTATTGAATTTTAAAATCCATCAGGTCATTTTTGGGACACCCGGTATATACATTACATAAGTGTACGTACAATATACATACACTTAAATAAATACAGTACATAAGTGTACATAGAGTATATGTGTCAGGTAGTTCATAGAAATGGATTAACCCCTTGCGGCGAGGTGGTTTCTTAGATATACCCCTTAATTTTAATTCTCAAACGCCACATTGGCACCGGAATTTTGTTTAAAAAAAATTACGGTTTATTGAATGCGTGAAATATAGCTCTTTTCATATTTAAAAATAAAGTTGTTTTCAAATTCCGGTGTCAGTCATTAATTTCAACACTTAAACAATGAATTCGCCCTACGCTGCAAAGGGTTAACACTAGAACCGCGGGAAATATTACTCGAGTTTTATAAAATTAATGTACATCAGAAATTTTATAAAAAACTATTTAACTTATTTATTTAAATAACTTTTGTAGAGCTTATATGTAACTTATTTTAAGAAGACTTATCTGGTTTGAATCGGTATCTTTTCACGGAGTCCGGGTCAAAATGACCCGTCTCCGCCGTTCTAGTGTTAAACAAAGTCAGTTTACTTTCCTATAAATTATTCTTTATAAAACAAAATTCGCGAATAATCAAGTTCAGTCTTCGCGAATGTTGAAAATTTCCGCATTTTTTTTTATTTCGCGAATAATCAAAACTCGCGAATATTAAGAGATTACTATACACGATAATTTTTATTTTCTCTTAACTGCTTTCCTGTTTTTACCTTATGTCGTAAAGATAACGTGTATTTGCCAATCATGATTTATCGTACCATGTTACGGGCAACCATATTCCAATCATAACTTATTATTCACAGCCGTAAAATTTTATTGTAAATTTTGTATTATTTAATCAGAGTATTTTTCTGATGCAATTAGGCAAAACATGCTATTTTGGAAAACTGGTGGTAAAAAATTAAAAATTCTGCAAAAGAAATAAAAAAATAGACATTATTTGAAAGTTTTTTTTTTTTCAAAAATATTGAACAGTTGTTATTAATTAGAAAAGAAAACTCATTTTAAATATTACTTCAACATTTTTTCCAAGAGCTTTTTAACCCCTTGCGGCGCGGTGGTATATCTATGAAACCACTTACCGTAATTTCGGGTGTATAAGCCGCGGATCAAACAATTCTTTTTTGGACCCAGAAATCTTATTTAGTGATTGAAGACAAATATTTACGGCGATCTAGGTAGTTACACTTATTTCTTAAAATATTCTGGGTCGAAAAGGAATTGTTTGATCCGAGGCTTATACACCCGAAATTACGGTAATTTTAATTCCCAAACGCCACATTAACACCGAAATTTTGGTTTAAAAAATTCGGTTTATTGAATGCGTGAAATGTTTCTTATTTATAAATAAAATTGTTTTCAAATTCCTGTGTCAGTCATTAATTTCAACACTTAAGCAATGACTTTACTCTGCACTGCAAAGGGTTAAAAGATAAATTAAATTTTCCCCGAAAACTTTTAAATGTTAACTTGATTTAAAAACGTTTTTCTTGAGGCTATTCTTTACGCTACAGTTTATGAAGATTATTTAAAGTTTTGTATCGCATGTTAAAAAACCACTGCGTCGTCTTAAATATTCCAAACAACATTAACCTAAAAATAAATGAAAAAATCCCATAGAAAATTACTTTCTGTCTGAGTGATTTAAAGCGCATCACTTGCAGACATTTCGTGTATGAGTTTCAATGGCGGCTAATGATATTTTGACGGAAACATTTTCAAAAGCGTGCGCTAATACAAGTAATAACAATAAAAATCTTAAACCCATTTGACGATTTTTAAACTGTGTAACGTTGCCAGTCAGATATCGACTATGTATATATATTTTTTTGTTATCCAGATTTTTTAATTTCCACCAGTTTTACGAAATAGTTACCTGTGCATTATTTAATTGTCAGATTAAAAAAAAAAAAAAAAAAAAAAAAAAAAAACATTATGCAATAAATTTTTAAAAACGTTCTGTTTCTGGTTTGACAGAATTAGTTTCTGTTTGACCTTTTCAGAAGCAAAGCACTTCTATTCGTAAAATTCAGAAATGATTGAGTGGCACCAGAAATTATAAACAAATTTATTTGAAAATAAGTGCAAACTTCTTCACGCACTTAATAAAATGAAAATTTTCGATTCAAAATTCTGGTGTCAATCTGTACTTTATGAATTACAATTAAATGATCTAAAAATGGGCCACCGCATTTGAAGAGATTAATTGATAATGTGTAATATAATTAAATATGTGTAAAATAGTAATTATATCTCTGAAACTTTTATCGCTATCACAATAGTATTTCATAGTGGTAATTTTATTTTGTCGCTGTCACAGTGGTATTTCATAGTGGCAATTTTATTTTTTAAAATTTTCGATACTTTTCTTAAGAAATTTTTTTAAGATTTTTTTTAGTATAATATAATCGCCGAAAAGTGTTATTTGAATACTAATTACTGTTTATTTCGTAAGTCTGGTACTGATATGGGTTTTGTTTTTTACTTTCAAGGTACCCACTGTCAGTGAGATTTTTCCCAGAAATGTTTCCCTATGTTTTCTTAATGAAAATACAAAAATTAAAAAAAAAGTATTATTTTATTCTTTATTGTAAACAGGTATTTCATGATTACATAAAAAAATTGTTCTTTGAAATTTCCGGTATGAAATAAAAATTTTTGAATTTAAAAAACACACAAAACTGGCAAATATGTAAAACATAAGATATACATTAAAAAAAAAATAGAGTTTATTTTATTTTATTTTTATTTATTTTTTTTTTTTCAAAAGAAGTCGATTTTTTATCGGAAATTTTCAAAGAGGATATTTTTCTTCTTGAAATGTTTGTCTATAATAAACGAAAGAATAGTATAGGAAAATTTTCTGGTGTAATTAAAAAAAAAAAAAAAAAAAAAAAAAAAAAAAAAAAAATGAAGAAAGAAAAAAGGATCAAGTTAACCCCTTGGTTGTACCTCAACGCACCATTTGGGCTCGTACAGTCTTATGCAATAAATGATTGTTATAGTGTACTGTGCCAACTCTTAAAGTTTGTAACATGAATTTAGAATCACCCTGTATAAGGCGTGTTCAAATGAAAGTGATTCGAAACGTCTCATGCAAACAGTTTTGATTGTATTTTCGTGAAATGAACTTGATAATGAAGGTATATGTACCACAAGTTCGCAAGTAGATTTATAATAATTCATTCGTAAGGACGTGGCATTTAGTTCAAATTGTGCCTGTGTCCAAAAAGGAACAGAAAGCTGTAATTAAGAGATTTATGAAAAGATTTCTTTTTTCATGCATGCATAGAGTTTTTGACGATGAACCGTCTATGAAAGGTTTAAAGAACTATGAAAAGATTTGAATGAATCTTTTCGTAGCCATAAATATCAACATGTCGTCAGTGTTGTCTACAGTGTTGTCGTCAGTGTACGCTACTTTTTTTCAATTTAGATCGTTTGCTTACCTTAGAATATATTTTTTAAAAAATTGTCTTAAATTTTATCTAAAAAAAATATTTCATTTTAAATTTACCTTACCTTAAAAATTTGACTTGCCTTAAACATTTATCTTTAAAAATTGCCTAAAATTTTGCCTTAAAATATAGAAAAAAAAAAAAGATGGGAATAATGTGACAAATAATGTGACTCCCAAAAATGTACTAATGAAATAGCGAACTGTCCATGTTGGTATTCTTCAGGAGTCTGGCCCTATTGAAATATATTTTGGACCAGAAATTTTGAAATAAAATATAAGTACCTCATAGAAATAAGATACATCACCTCAAATACATTTTAAGGTTCAAACCAAGTTTTTTTTGGGTTAGGAAACTGGAAAAATATCGCAATGCAGGCATCTATGCGGGACGGGTTAACCCTTTAACGATCATAGCATTTTCATTGCTAAGATGTCGAAATAAATAAATGACACTGGTAATTAAGAACAAATATACAGGGTGTTCCGTTAAAGGGGTCCAATATTAATAGGGGTAATAGAGGAGATCACACGGAGCATAAATCAGTATATAATGCCTGGCCGGATCTCAATAATTTTCAAGTTACAGCAAATAGAATGAAAAATCGGAAATTTGTAAAAAAACCCTCATTGCTAAACTATCGATAATGCTAGATAAAAACGAAGCACATATTTAGAAAGAGAAGAAAAAATCCTACGAAATGACATAAGTTGTTTTAGAATATTGAGAATTAATGGCGAGTTACAAGCTCTGAAACAGTGAAAAAATACAAAATCAAATATTTAGCAAAATAGTTAATCGTTAATTCCAAAAATGCAACTCTACCTACATCAAGGAAAATGTTATAAAATTTGGTCCATTCCGAAAGCTTTCGAAGAAGCTTACAATAAACCATATCAGTTTAATTGTATGGGAGAAATCAAACAGTTCCCTAGTTACAACTCTGTACTGTTGCACGCTCGGAAAGGGCGAAACTCCGCCCATGACGATTGTAAACACCCCGTTTTAATATCTTTCAATTATACATTTCTGATCAACCTCTATCAATATCCTTTCATTATTCAGTCTGGTCAAGTGAATGACATATTGTGCAGCTCTCGCCTTGTCTTAAAGCAAACTCCGTGACTGCTGCGTTTCCTCCATGAACTTTCAGGATGATGAAGAAGAAGTACTTTTTATGCAAATTTTCTATGTGTATAGGAAGAAAAGTGTAATAAAACAGCAGTCATCAGTGGGCGTTATGTTAAAGGGAGGCTGTTGTAAGTGGGATTGTAGTAAGTTGATGTATAATAATTATGCCGTAATACTCTAACGAAGAATATGCGGACATGCATCTGATGTACGGGCAAGCTCATGGAAATGCATGTCTAGCACAGCGCATGTACCGTGAGCAATTTCCAAGGAGACATTGCCCAAGTTCGAAACTCTTCATAAAAATCGATAGACGATTACGGGAGACTGGATCGTTTAATACAGCAAGCATTGATGCAGGGAAACCTCGACATGTACGAACACCTGCAATGGAAGAAGATGTACTGAATATTTTTTAAGATAACCCCTCCACGAGTACACGAGCTGCTGCGTCTGAAGTCGGTGTTTCTCACCAAAGTGTGTGGCGTGTTCTGCGTGCAGAAAACATGCACCCCTTTCGTGTGCAGCGGGTACAACTGTTATCAGTAACCAGGGCCTGATTATCAACGGGGCACTCTCCCACCAGAAAAAGTAAATAGAAATTTTTTCCTTATTCATGATAGTAATTTTGACTGAAAAGGGCGTTTAAACAAGGCGAAAATTTCTATGTAATTTTACTGGGGAGAGAGTGCCCCGTTAGTAATCAGGCTCTGTCAGTAACAGATTGTGCTCAGCGGACAGATTTCGTACGCTGGTTGCTTAATGTAACAGAAAATAATCCACAATTTCTGGAAAATATTTTATTTACTGATGAAGCAACATTTACGAGAGAGGGCGTGATAAACACGCACAATATGCACACATGGTCATATACAAATCCGCACACTGTTTTCCCGTCGAACGCACAACAAAAGTTCAGTGTGAACATATGGGCAGGTACCCTCGGCGATTATCTCATAGGACTATATTTACTCCCAGATGTACTCAATGGCAGTACGTACTGGGTTTTCCTACGGGATATCTTACCGCAGTTACTGCAAAATGTGCCAGCAACATTGCGCCACAATATGTTATTTATGCACGATGGCGCACCGGCACATTTTTTCATAGGTGTTCGCAATCACCTCAATTCAACATATCCTGGGAAATGGATTGGACGCAGTGGACCCGTTGCTTGGCCTGCACGCTCTCCAGACCTCAATCCGTTAGACTTTTTTGTTTGGGGACACCTTAAATCGCTGGTGTATTAAACGCCTGTGGATACACCGGAGGATTTACTAGCGCGAATCGTTGTCGCTGCAGGAGACATTCCCGAATCCGTCGGAGTTTTTCGGCGTGTTCGCCAATCTTTACGACGTCGCTGTCGGCTGTGCGATTCTGTTAATGGGCGCAACTTCGAACACCTATTATAATAATGTCCGTTCGTCTGCCTTCCGACATTGAACTGTGCAGCGCAGGCCAGAAGACTATGCTTCACATATGTCATAAAGTACGTGGAATGTACTTCTTTATTTGTCATTTTTCTTTTATTTTCAACACTTTTTGGCACAGTATTTTGTAAGTCACAGACTGTGGTGTACTCAAATTATAAATTACAAAGTTTGATGAATTAATTTAAAATTTAGTGTCTTTTTTAAATTTATAATTAATAAAATTATTATGCTATTTGTTATTATTATTTCCTATCATAAATTATGATGCACATATACATACAATAATTGTCCATGTAAAACATGTACTGAAACTTCTTGCATAGTTACAAATCGCAATATTGTTAATTATTTCCGAATTTTCGCCACCAGTTTAATTTTAAAGAATTTAACTTAAGCTTTATATCAATAAAAGACCATTTTAAAATGTAGACTATTATTGTAAAGTTATTCTGGTTCATTCAACTCTTGAATAATTAAAAATGTTGCATCTCAGAAGAAGCATGATCGAAAATGTATAGTTGAGAGTAATTAAAAAGGCGGTGTTTCCAATCGTGATGGGCGGAGTTTAACCTTTGCTAGTGTCAAAGAAAGCGGAGTTGTAACTAAGAAACTGATTAATTTCTCTCACACAATTAAACCGATATGGTTCATTGTAACCTTTTTTTAAAACTTTCGGAATGGACCAAATTTTACTACATTTTCCTTGTTGTAGCTAGAGTTGTCTTTTTGGAATTAACGATTAACTATTTTGATGTATATTGGATTTCGTACTTTTTTCACTGTTTCAGGGCTTGTAACTTGTCAATAAATATTGCTATTTTAATACAATTGATGTCATTTTGTAGGTTTTTTTCTGGTCTTTCTAAATATGTGCTTCGTTTTTATGTAGCATTATCGATAGTTTAGCAATGAGGGTTCTTTTACAATTTTCCGAATTTTCATTCTATTTGCTGTAACTTGAAAACTATTGAGATCCGACCAGGCTTTATATACTGATTTATGCTCCATGTGATCTCCTCTATTACCCCTATTAATATTGGACCCCTTTAACGGAACACCCTGTATTTCTAAATAAGAAAACTTGATTTTTCACATACAGAATAAAAGGGCTATTTTTAGATAAAAATACCGGTGTCAGTGTTGCGTATCGGAATTAAAATTTTGTGGTTTCGTGGCGAAACTAATGAACGTTAAAGGGTTAAATAAAAACCCAAATGAAAAATTTCAAAGGCACATTCACTTCATAATTGAAAAGTGTATAGTAAATAATCTTATGTCGTTTATCACTCTCGACAAGAAAAACTAAATATCTTGTGATTAACCTTTTCAAAAACCTTAACTTCTAAGATCTTGAGAGATCGTTACTTTCATGCTCATTTTAATTGATTTAAATCTTAAAATGGCTGAACCGTCCTCTCACTTACCACTAATGATAACAAATGATATATTAAATAAAACTTTGCACTGAACACTTCGAGTACATTTTCAGGTTCAAAACAATTTTTACTTGTGTTAGACAACCGGAAGAATATCATAATACATGCATCTATGCAGGACGGGTTAAACAAAAACCTAAGTGAAAATTTTCAAAGGCACATTCACTTCATAATTGCTTTAATGTATAGCAAATAATCTTACGTCGTTTATCACTCTCGACAAGAGAAACTAAAGATCTTGTGATTAATCTTTTCAAAAATATTAACTCTAAGATTTTGAGAGATCGTTACTTTCATGCTCATTTTATTAATTGATTTAAATCTTAAAATGGTTGAACCATCCTCTCATTTACAACTAATGATAACGAATGATATATTAAATAATACTTTACCGTCAACACTGGGAATACATTTTCAGGTTCTAAACAAGTTTTACTTGGGTTAGAAACCCAGAAGAATATCGCAATGCAGGCATCTATGGGGGACTGGTTAAATAAAAACCCAAATGAAAATTTTAAGAGGCACTTTCACTTCATAATTGCACTAATCCCTTAGGGAAGAGCGACACGTATCGTAATTTCCTGCGTATAATCCGCGGATCAAACAATTCTTTTTCGACCCAGAAATTTCACTTAGTAATTTAACCCTTTAACGTTCATTGGTTTCGCCACGAAACCACAAAATTTTAATTCCAATATGCAACACTGACACCGGTATTTTTATCTAGAAATATCCCTTTTATTATGTATGTGAAAAATCACTTTTCCTTATTTAGAAATATATTTGTTCTTAATTACCGGTGTCATTCATTTATTTCGACATCTTAGCAATAAAAATGCTGCGATCGTTAAAGGGTTAAAGCAAATATTTACTGCAATCTAAAACAACATTTTATTTAAAAAATTTTCTGATCAAAAAATGATTGTTTGATCCGCGGATTATACGTAGGAAATTACGGTATACGTGCCGCAAAATGGCTTAAGAATCCTTGTTTATCACTGCCAGTAAAATTTTACTGCAAAATTTCACTGCAAAATTTGACTTACTTAATTGGAACATTTTCTCAATTTAATAAGTCACAAATTTTGTTCTTAAAAATCGATGGCAAAACATTAAAAATTTTGCAAAAGGCTCCCGTCGCGAAGGGGTTATTGTATGGCAAATAATCTTATGTCATTCATCACTCTCGACAAGAGAAACTAAAGATCTTGTGATTAAACTTTTCAAAAATGTTAACTCAAAGATCTTGAAAGACGGTTGCACCATCATCTCATTTATAACTAATGATAACGAATTACATATTAAATAAAATTTTGACGTGAAGACTGAGTGTATTTTCAGGTTCAAAACAATTTTTTTTGGATTAGAAACCCGGAAGAATATCGCAATACAATCATCATGCGAGACAGGTTAAATAAAAGCCCAAGAGAAAAATTTCAAAGACACTTTCACTTCATAATTGCATTAATGTATAGCAAATAATCTTATGTCGTTTATCACTCTCGACAAGAGAAACTAAAGATCTTGTGATTAACCTTTTCGAAAACGTTAACTCAAAGATCTTGAGAGATCGTTACTTTCCATGCTCATTTTAATTGATTTAAATCTTAAATGGTTCAACCATCATCTCATTTACAACTAATGATAACGAATGATATATTAAATAAAACTTTGCCGCGAACACTTCGAGAAGCGTGAAATTGAAGAGTGATAAATCTTCATTTCTACGTAGGTAATCATGTTTCATAAATTTAAATTTGAGTCAAAAATGAAGAGGTATTTTCTTGCACTGTTGAATTTATGAAGCATTATTTATTACTCCATTTCTTTTAACAAGTGATGCCATCTCGAGACCGAAATTTTCTGCCCCACTTGTGAAGAGGCAACGCGATCCGGAGATCAGCGCTTCGGAAGAATTCCCTCAAGTCATGCTAAGCGACAGTAACTGTAACTGTGATCGGGCCTCTTTGATGCCTGAGGTCCACACATATATGGAGTAACTCGAGAACTCCTTTAGATAAGTTTGGATTTATGACAAGCTAATTGAACATACAATGTAGATAATAATTACTTTATTTTAAAAAAGCAAATTTCTTACTATCGCAATAAATTTTGCAGCAGTATTTTTCAAGAAATAAGCCGTAATCTTTAGTCGTCTTCAAAATTCGTAATCTATACCAGAGTTGCCAAGTCTCCGGCTTTTTCCACACCGGTATTATCTTAGAGAAAATCTGGTTTCTTTAAATCGTCTAAATGCTCCAATTAAGTAAAACAACATTTTCTGTATTATAATACTGGTTTCGTAAAAGCCGGAGACTTGGCAGCTCTACTATACTATCCAAGTTTACGGATGATGGAATTGGAATAATTCCAGAGGATTTCAAAAGGAATTTGCGTTTGTTGGAAGTTAATTTAGTGTACAATGAAAATAATAATTATTTAATTAAAAAGAAAAATTCTCATCAAGTGTGCAACAGAAATTTCTAAACGATGAATGCAAGGTTGTGTGACTATTTTTTAATTCTACTTCGCATCACTTTAGAAAAAATCTTTTACATATGCTTTGACAGCATTTGGAAGAAAAATATAGCACAAAATTTATTTTATATTTAAATACTGGTGCGACCAGACTATTAAAAATAGCAGCCTGTGGCAGCTCAGTGAGTTATAAGCTCATGTGATGTCGAAATTTTTACTAGATCTCCTTGGTGTCTGGAATCAAGAGATGTATGGAGTAATTCAAGAACTGCTATGGAGAAATTTGGATTTATGTTTAAGTAACTGAATAGTGTGGATAATAATTGTTTTATTTTAAAAAAGCAAGTTTTTTATTGTCGCAATAAATTTTGTAACATTGTCTTTAAAATATTAAGCCCTTGAGGGGAAAGCAATATTGTCGCTGCAATATTGTATTCTCACCGGAAAAATCGAAAAAATTTTATTTTAAAATAAGAAAAGAGAATATCTCAACAATTTGCCGCCAAAGTTAAAAATATAAATTTCGTTAAAAACGTCTGATGAGAATCTCGTTAAAATTAGGTGGGATAAAATATATCCCTTCGCCTCTCAAGGGGTTAAGCCATAACTGGGATCGTACGCTTCAAAGACTTTTTATCAGAATCTTTCTAAAATAACATTTGCTTGATTTAATGGAAAAAAAATCTATTTTCAGATTTTAAGGCTAGTACTTTATGAAATTTCTGGTACTAAATCCCCTGAATCTCGTGAAGTGTATGAGCCTTGTGGGGTCGTCCATAAATGATGTCAAGCATTTTTCCCTATTTTTGACTTCCCTCCCCCCCCCCTCTTGTCACATGTCACGCTATATTACGTCAACATATACTTGCAGTTCAGAAACAAAGCCGTAGTTTAACCATTAAACTATTATTCTAAACTATCACTATTAAAAGAAGTATAGATCATTGGGGAAATCCTGTAATCGTAAGATCTTGAAAGTAAAGACAACGCGCTAAGAATTCGTACGACACGGTGAAACCTTTTGGTAGTTTTTAATCTTTTTTGTAAATTGATCGTTGGGAAAACACTGGTATGGAAGCTTTTTTTTTTTCAGATTTTGGTAACTTTTTCACCTACCATTTTAATGACATCATCTATTGACTAATATTGGATTTCTCGATTTTCTGCCATATCGCTTCGCAACCAGTAGTAGTGGCGCATGATATCAGTATAAGTTGGCAATTGCAAGTCTTTCAATCAGCATGGTGCCCCAAAAAGGATAATTTTCATGCTGTCTCGTGTCTTTTACATTGCGATGGACCTTCATACTAGCCATTTCTAAGCTCGTCGAAATAAAAAGCACAAAACACTGTAATGGTACGTCAAATGATCCAAAAAGTATCAAATCTCTCTAGGAAAAAGTTTCACGTCCACACTGAACATATGTCACAGGTTTTGAGCATAGTAAATTAATAACAATCCCCTATCGCAATTTTCTGTTCTCTTTTATTTCCTCCTTAACTCCCTCAACATTACGATGAGGCATTACGCACTCTTAGAGTCCTGCTTCACCCCTTCTCACCTTCCAGATTTGTTTTTGAGTGATGCTGCTGTCCGTTGCCCAAATATATGACCTTTGACACATAGAAAAAATTTAAAGACCAAGGAACATAAATAAGAGAGAAATTAACGAGCAATTCAATCCAATATAATTTTTGCCTGTTATACGTGAAAAAGCTATGAAAATCGGCCTTTTTAAAATACACTTAGCAATTAACCCTTTGAGGGGCAAGCAATTGCGTTCGAGTAATTCTGAACTCCCACCGGAAATTTGTAAAAAAGTTATATCAAAAAGAGGAAAAGCAATTTCACGACTGTTTTCCACGAAAGTTAGAAAAGTGAAATTTAATAACATTTTTCTGGTGTGAATCTTCATCAATCGTAGGTGGTATATAATATATACCGCCGCCCCTCAAGGGGTTAAATAATGCATTATCAAAACTTATATAAGCATTATTATTTATATTATTTAAGCATTTGGTACGTTAAAGCTGCCTTTTCAAGTATATACAGCCGAAATAAATTTAATTTAACATTTTAAGCTTTTTAGCTAAAAAAGTTCAAAAATCAGCATTTTTGCAAAATGTCAAGCCATTTGCGGCAGGGTAAGGAAAAGTCCAAAAAATCTCAAATTTTTTGTGTGAACTGAGTACCACCAGTGGCCACTTTTCCGCACCCCCCATAATCGAAAATTGAAAAAAAAGTTTTTTTCGGCCCACCCTATTACATACGTACAACATCTCTTCACCTTTTCTTTCGCGGTATGCCTAACAGAGGACACCTAACTTTAATTCTACTCACCCCAAGAATATTTAATTAAAATTTTCGTTTTTTGTTACCTTACAATAAGAAAGTTCGAATTTTCTAATAAATTTATTTTATTAATTCTGGTGAGAGTTAATTATTTCAAATAAGTTTACTTGTCGTCGGAAATGGTTAATGATTCCGGAGTTTGATCCAAGTCAAACAACTTAAAACCGGAAAGTGTTAAGAAAATGCATCTTCTTTAAGCATGGAACTTATTAAATTCGTTTTAAAACATTTATTAAATATTGGAAATATGTTTATCCTGGATCATACTCCGGAATAATTAAAAGATGTTTGCATCTATGATATTTGTACTGTTCATTTTTAAAATGGGCTATATAAATATATGTTATTGCTAGATAGTCACTTTAAAATTCAGCATACTTGAAATATTGTTCACGAAATTACTAAACTTGGACGAAATTTTTTCTGAAAGTAAAAAATATTTATTGCGAATTAATTAAAAATGTAATATCTTTTAAAAATTGTAGTAAAATTTAACTAGTTAATAATGATGTTTTTTACAGAATGGATTTACCCCACTTTCAAAATCAACAGTTCATTATCCCATTTTCTTTGTCGGTGCATATTTGATTGCTATGAACTTTATAAAGTTTGTAATTCCTCGTTCAGCTATTTCATATATTTTTTAAATAAAATGTGCTCAAAATTCAAGACAGTGAGATATACGCTTAAGAGCCCATACGTAATTCAAAAAGATCCGGATGATAATGTTAAGTCTATGGGGGCGTTATTTACAAATATCTCGACCCAATTTTAATGTTTTAACATGATTTTTTTGGATAGGATAGCTGAGGACGATCTACAACCGGGCTAGTTTTTACTTTTTCCATTTTGATTAGAGATTTTTCTTTAAAAATACTTTAAATTTCGGAACCGGTTGGAACAGGTTCTGAAATTGAAACTATCATAATATATATATATGTTTATTTATTTATTTATATATTAAAATCGAAAAGGAAAAAATTAGTCTGACTGTAGATCGTCCTCAGTTATCCTATGAAAAATGAAATCATGTAAAAATATTTAAATTTAAGCGAGATATCAGAAAATAATGCCCCCGTACACATAACATTATCATACGGGTCATTCTGAGTGACTCAAGTGGCATCTTAATAGTGTTATTACACGTAAAAATTTAAAGCGACAAAAATCACCTGCGTTTTTTAGCTCACAGGCTATCATAGCCAGAGAGCTTATATGCCCGCCCGTTCTGTATGTACGTTTGTACGTGCGTAACGCGATAACTCATGATAAAAATATCGGATCCACTTGAAATTTTGTATGTAGGTATATCCTGATAAGGCGCTTCCCTGATTAGTTTTTGGAGTTCATTCGATATGTATAAGAGGGGGAACGGGGGGCTCATGCCCCTCCCCTTAATTGATTTAATGTGTTTTCCATGCACAATTAACAGTGTTACGAATTTATTGTATCACGTGTCTGTGGGCGGAGTTAACTGTCTCTCACGCCGTTACGTAATGTTCCCGAACCTGTCAGAAAGCCATTGTTTTTACTTTAGTTTGGAATAATTTTTCTTCTTGAATATAGAGCAATTCTTGGCATGCTCTCCTGGAATTTCTTATAATATTGATGATGATTTTTTAATAGTTTTTTTAAATGTTATGTGTAATTGTTATTGTGTTAGTGTTTGTGGAATAAAAACAAGAAAGACTTCAAGACTTTTAATTTAGAACAACAACATGGCACCTTTGTCGGAATATACCAACACGATCTTTTGTTCTCTATATTTTTTATGGTGCCGAAACCCGGGAACTTAAAGAAATTTAGTTCCTCGCATTATTGGAATATAGTCATAAACGAGCTCATCCTGAAGGATAAATTCGTAAACAGTAAGTTCGAAGCAAAGGTATCGTACTTTTTTATTTATTATTATTAATTCTGTTACTAGTTGAAAATGGAATCGCTTGAGAAATTAAAAGCAAAAAGAAAAATTTTAAGAACATCATGTACTAAGTTAACCTTCCGTCTACCAGACGGGTCCATTGGACCCGACAGCAATATTTCTGGTGTCGATGGTAAAATGAGAAATTGTCGATTGACACCGGAATTTATAAAGGACTTGGCTAGATATTACGAATTCCTTAATTTAAGCTTTCATTGTAAAAGCAAAATTATATTAAAATATTACTGGTTTGCAAGTTTGGTAATAAAATTAGGTGTTGCCGTAGATAAATGGGTGTTTTGTCTTGTAGACGGAAGGTTAATTAGTACTATTGAAACTTTCATTTCGAGTGCTAATACTCAAAGTACTAGTGATAAATTTAAGTTGTCAGAATATCTGTTAAATTTAGAAGAAAAACAAAATGAACTTAAAACACTAAATGAAAAAATTGAAGAAATAATTACAGATGAAACGCAATTCGAAACCGAAATTCAAAAGTCCCTTGAGTATGATGAATCAATTATGGAATCTAAAACTAATGTTAGATTAAAATTAAACGAATTTAAAATCGAACAAGCTGAATCTGTTCAAAATAACAATATTTCTCATATTAATACAGCTTCGCAATCACAAATTTCGGTAAATTTACCGAAACTCAACATTAGCACGTTCAATGGCGATCCAAAAAAATTTTTGGAATTTTTTAATAGTTTTGAAAGCGCCATTGATTCAAATAAATCTTTAAGTACTATTGATAAATTTTTATATTTGAAATCTTTCCTAACTGGTGAAGCTTATAAAACAATAGCAGGATTTGCCTTAAAAGAAGAAAACTACAAGTTTTGTTTATCTTTATTAAGAGAAAGATATGGAAAACAAGAACAATTGATAAGTTGTTTTGTTAACAAATTACTGGAATTGGAACCCGTTAAGTTTTCTTCAAATATTAGAGCGCTTAGGAATCTTTATGATGAAAGTGAAGTTAGTATCCGAAATTTACAATCTATGGGTATTGATTTGGATAAATTAGGATATTTGTTAATCCCTATATTGTTAAAACAATTACCACATAATTTAGTGGTGGAATTCCATAGGAAAAAAGATCCTAATAAAGCGGGTGATATTAATGAATTGATGCAGTTTATAAAATTTGAAATTGAATCTTTGGAAGCTGCAAATTTAATTTCAGGACTTTCCTTAAAAAATCAGGACACATTTCGTTCGAAAACTGAACAATCTAAGTATAAATTTAAAACACAAAGTAATTTCCCATCAGCGGCTGTATTGAATACAATTGTTAAGAATGCTTGTATTTTTTGCAATTCTAATTCCCATACTGGATTAGAATGTAAAATCTTAACAAATGAACAAAAAAGATATAAACTAAAAAAAGAAGGCTGGTGTTATCGCTGTTTTTATAAACATTTACAATCAATTTGTAAAGTGAAAATTAAACCATGTAATACATGTGAGAGTTATCAACATAACCACCTGTTTTGCCCACAAACAAAATCCAAAAATTTAGTTCAAAATGCTAATTCTGAAATAAAAGAAGATAAACAAATTCCCGAAAATGATACCGTTATGTCATCGGTCCATGAATCAGAGAATTCGAAGAAAAAATATACGACGTTACTTCAGACAGCCCTCGTACAAGTCGAAAGTAAAAGTAAAAAAAATAATCGCTAGAATATTGTATGCAGGGTGCGTAGTCATCAAGAAACTCAGAAGATTTTAATTCTTTTAGTATCAGAAATTCTTTAAAGTACTAGTTGTTAGATCTGAAAAAGGGTTTTCTTTTCATTAAATAAAACAAATGTTACATAATAAAAATTCTGGTAAAAGGTCCTTACAAGGTGCTTCCAAACTACGCACCCTGTGTATGATTCAGCTTCTACTAAAACATTTATTCGAAGCGATTTAGCGAAAGCTTTAAATGCAAAAGTCTTAAGAAAAGAAAAACTTTTCATTTACACATTTTCTAATAGAACACCTACTGAATCTGAATTTGAATGTGTAAAAATAACTTTAAAAAGTAGATTTTTTCCTTATAAATCTATTGATGTTGAAGCTTTAATTACTGATGAAATTTATGGCACTCAATTATTGCAAAATGTAAATCCTCAGTTAATAAATGTCATTTCTAAAGAAATCAAATTTGCTGACACTTTCGAAATAGATTATCCCTTTCAAATTCTTCTTGGTGCCAATTATATTCATCAAACTTTGACAGGATCGTTTGCAAAAATAAACAATAAATTATATTTTCAAGGTTCTATTTTTGGCGAAACGGTTGTTGGACAGCTCTCAGATAACCAGTTAATCAACTCTGATCATTGTTTAAATGTATTTTGTTCATCTAAAGAGAAAGATCTGACATGTTTATGGAACATTGAGTCATTCCTGATGTTAAATAACGAAACAAAATTAGCTTCGGATAATTTGGATTTTTTCAAAACAATTTAAAATTTATAAATGGTAGATATCAGGCTCCTTTGCTTTGGAAATCAACAGATTTGCGAAATAATTTAAGCGATAATTTTTATGTTGCAAAGACAAGATTTATGTATCTAGAAAAGCGTTTTGATAAGGATGAAACATTATTTAAAAGATATAATTCAGTCATGAAAGAACAATTTCAAGAGAAAATAATACAAATGTGTGATGATGATTGCTCTAATAGGTATACAATGCCGAACAGGGAAGTAATTAAGGAATCTTCTCATAGCTCTAAAACACGCGTCGTATTTGACGCTAGCAGTAAACAAACCTCTAATTACAGTTTAAATGAATGTCTTCTTTCGGGGGAAAATTTAAATGCTGATTTAGTAGATGTTATCTTGAAATTTCGAGAGTATGAAGTAGGGTTTTGTGGAGATATAGCTAGAGCTTTCTTACAAATATAGGTATCAGAATGCGACAGAAATTTCTTATGTTTTTTGTATTATAAAAATTGTGACAAATCTCAACCAGTAGTACTGTATCATTTTAATAGACATTGTTTCCGCGTGACCAGTTCACCGTATGTTTTGGCAGCGACTATTAAAACCCATCTTATGAGATATAAAATTTCGCATCCTCTCGCTTACGAAATGTTAAATAATTCGCTGTATGTGGACGACCTTTTTTTTGGAAGTTCCACTGTTCAAGAAGCATTTCAGTTATCTTCTGACGCTGTTTCTATTTTGAAAGACGCAAACATGATTATGAGAAAGTTTGACACCAACTCTGAGGAGTTAAAAAATTTGTGGAAAAATTCCAATCCAAAAATTGAAATAAATGAACATTCTGATAATTATTTAAAAGTACTAGGTCTTAACTGGAGTAATAAGGAAGATACATTGTGTCTGAATTTAGCATCAGTATTATCAGATTTAAATGAATTTAAATGAACCAAAAGATATGTACTTCACATAGCTGCAAAAATCTTTGATCCATCTGGATTTATTTCTTCTTATTTGATACGATTAAGTGTCTCTTGCAAGAATTGTGGCAACTTGGTTTGGATTGGGATGAAGAATTTTCAGGCGAAATTAAAGATAAGTGGTTATTATGTTGTACTGAAATTAAGGATTTACAAAAAATCAAAATTCCTAGGTATTATTTTCCTGATTTTGTAGATGGAGAAAATATACAGTTACATATATTTTCTGATGCGTCATTGAAAGCTTTTGGAGCAGTGGCGTATTTTAGATATAAAACGTCACATGACACTTTTAACTCTAATTTGGTAATTTCTAAGGCAAGGGTAGCCCCGATTAAAAAAATAACGTTACCTCGCTTAGAACTAATGGGCGCTGTAATAGCAGCAAGATTAGTTAAGCACTTGAAGGATATTTTTAAGTGGATCGAGAAGATATATTTATGGTGTGATTCTACCATAGTATTACACTGGATCAGAGGTTCGCCTTCTAAATGGAAACAGTTTGTTTCAAACAGAGTTATCGAGATTCAGGAAATCACAGATCCCAATTGTTGGAAACATTGTATAGGAAAACATAACCCAGCGGATTTATTAACTAGGGGGTTATCTATTAAAGAATTAATAAACTCAAAAAAATGGTGGCATGGCCCACAATGGTTGAATGAGCCAGAAAGCAATTGGCCTATAGTAAATGCAGTTGAATTTGATCCAATTGACAAAGATATTGAATCCGAGTATAAATCTAAAGTTATAGTTAGCTCAGCAATAACTTATGAAAAAATTATTGATCCTGATAGATTTAATAACTTGAGAAAATTATTAAGGGTGACTGCTTTGGTATTACGCTTTGTAGAGAAACTGAAAAGAAACTGTGATAGCGAAGGGGCTCTTACGTCAGATGAATTGTATAATGCAGAACAGTTTTGGATAAAAATTGAGCAAAATGCATTTTATTTTGATGAAATTAGTTGCTTAAAAAATGGAAAACCTATCCCTAAAGATTCTAATTTATTGTGTTTAAACCCTTTCTTGGATAACGAAAATAACGCGTTTCAGGAAGATTACAGAAATCTCATTTGTCAACTGATGAAAAGCATCCTATTATTCTCCCACCTAAATCAAAGTTCACAAAATTATTAATATGGAATTCCCACGAAAAAGTTTTTCATTCTAGTGTAGCTCACACATTAGTTCAGTTAAGGGAAAGATACTGGATAACTAGAGCCAGACAAACGATAAAATCTCTTCTTAAAAACTGTATTATTTGCAAAAAATTCAATTCTTCGCCAGGAAACCAAACAGTGGCTCCACTACCAGCTGATCGAGTGGATCGAGCAGCTCCATTTTCGGTTATTGGTGTTGATTTTGCGGGTCCATTGTTTGTGAAATATGACAATACTAAACATTATATTCTTCTAATAACGTGTGCAGTGACAAGAGGTATTCATCTTGAACTTGTCAGCAGTTTGTCAACTGAAACATTTCTTCTTGCTTTCCGACGGTTTATTGCTCGACGTGGCTTACCATCGTTAGTATTTTCAGTTAATGCACGTACTTTTAAGCGTGCCGATCAAGAATTGAAACATCTGTGGACAATAATAAATCATGAAGATGTGAAAAATTACTGTGTTTCAAATTCCATCAAATGGAAGTACATTGTTGAACGAGCCGCCTGGTGGGGCGGATTCTACGAACGTATGGTTCGCACTGTAAAAGTTGCCCTGCGGAAAACTCTTGGAAAATCTTCTCTGACTGTTGATGAGTTACACACTATTCTTCTTGAAATTGAGGGAATGATCAATTCCCGTCCAATTACTTACGTTGGTAGTGATGCCGAAGAGCCAACTGCTCTGCTTTAACTCCAGCGCACTTTATTTTAGGAAAAAGGGTAACTTCACTACCTTCAGTAAGACTTCACCTTGATTCAAATTTCTCTTCTAGGAAAATTTTTGTAAAAGTTTTTAACTATCGAGAAAAGTTAATGAGATCTTTTTGGTCAAGATGGAAAAATGAGTATTTGCTAAATTTGAGATCTGCTCATTCTAGTTCAATTAAAACCAATATTCCTCAATTTAAAGTTAACGATGTAGTTTTGATCAAAGATGATCATTTACCTAGAAATTTTTGGAAAAACTGAATCATCAATTATAAAACGACCTGTACAATTGCTGTACAATTTGGAGCTTAAGAACTGAAAGTAAAACTTTTTCTTTCTTCTTCTTTCAAATAAAAGAACATTTTAGAACATTATTATACTGTATATAGTTATCTGTTTTTTTTTTAAGCCTTATGATATAATTTTATTTACTGAAATATGTCTTGAGTAAGTATTCAAATGTATAAATATTTGCATTATTTCTTGAATTTCATATTTGCAATTTTATTGTGATCTTGATTTAAATATGATAGTTAAATATTATATTATAATTTTATTTTTCATTCTCAGACTATTGGTGTATAGCAGGGCTGTCCAACGCGGCGCCCGCGGGCGCCATGGCGCCCTTTGAGCGTTTTCTTGGCGCCCTTTAGAAGGTATCCTGTTATTAAACATTTTAGAGGTAAAATTCCGTTGTAAAGAAAGCTTCCTTTAAAATTCCTTAATATTTTTTCAAAGATATTTTAAAACCTGTGTTTGGTACGCTGTTGGCTTGCCGTTGTACATTAAAAACTAGAGGTATACTTTGAAAATTTAATCATGCTCATTTTTGTAATTTGTATTGTTTACATAGTGTAATTATGATATAGTTAAATTTCTCAGTAGTTGGAAATAGCTCTTTTTAATACTTAAGAAGAAGAAAAATAAGTTACAGATGTAAATATTCCAAATGGTTCTTTAAAAAGGGGCCAAGGCTTGAACCAGGGTTTGTCTTGGCTGAAGCCGCCAATGCTCTTCCAACTGAACCATCCCGGACGAATACGGGAGGACTATTTCAACCAACTAACCTTAACGATCACGTAATCTAGTTTGATGCTTTGGATCAGCTCAACAGAATATATGAAGGATAAAAGGCTTAATTTTTCTTTCTTCACTTTTGAAATTTTAAGAGGGTTTTTTCCTATAATTTTGCTTTAAAAAAAATTAACTGTGTAGAAGGATTTCCATCTATAAAAACACTTGCAGACTATCCCTCTGAAACCACTCACATGGTTTGACCACTATCACGCTTGTCTGTTTTTGTACCGGGTGATCCAAAAGTCAGGACGAACTTTAAAAATGAATAACTCGAAAACGAATCAAGATACAAAGATACGGTTTGCACCAAATGGATGGAAAAGAAACCGGATTTTGTGTGACAACAAAAAAATATTGTTCTATTGGCGACCAACGGCATCACTAGCAGCATTGAAAGATGCCATCCGCCAAAACGTGTCTGCCATAAAGCAAGAAATGCTACTAAATGCTGTGAACGGTGTAGTGCCTAGTCTCACAGCTGCACTTATGAATGAGGGACAGCACATTGAACATTTTCTGTTGTACTAATTAACTGTAACTAAGCTGACTTGGAAATTGTCAACATTTTTTCATTTGCAAATCATCTTTTGGTGCAAAAAACACTACCGTGTCATTTTTTGGATGTCAACGGCAAACTATTTTTTTCGTTGTCACACAAAATCCGGTTTCTTTTCCATCCATTTGGTGCAAACCGTATCTTTGTATCTTGATTCGTTTTCGAGTTATTCATTTTTAAAGTTCGTCCTGACTTTTGGATCACCCGGTACTTTTCATAAAACTAATCTACACTTTCAAAATAAATCAAACCGTATTTTCACATCCTAAAAGAAACCTACCAATGTTTCTGATTTTCATATTCATTTATTTGTTATTGTTGTTATCATAAATGTGATTAAAGTTTCTGACACCTTAGCCCACAAAGATTTTCGATAGAGACTTCTCATAAAAAAATTTATAATTTGAAATTTAATACGAGTAACTCCAAAACTGAAGATGTCTTTGTTTAGCGCTGTGCGATTCATTTACATTATGATAAGAAGTGCATGTACACCAGTACTATGAGATAATATTATCACATGTTTTCAGTCACGTAAATAGTGGCGCCCTTCATTGAGTGCCAAGAGCCAAGATGCGCCCGACGTTACTGAAAGGTTGGACAGGCCTGGTGTATAGAATGTCTTTTTTTAAAAAGTATAGTATAATTTGCCCTAGATAGAGTATGGAAATTTTATGTCACTTTCCAGGACTATATATATATATGTATATATTAGCTTGATCTTGAATTAAATTTAAATTTAAGCAATTTACTTTAATATTTGATTATCTTTTTGAAATGTTTTGCTTTACTTTCTTGGTTTCACTCTTGTATCTTTATTATCTTGGATATTATTGTTTCTTATAAATTTTTATATCTGAATTTAAATCTATACTTGGAATATATATTGATTTAAATAATATTATACTAAATATTCAATTGAATTTCTAAACATTATTTTCTTAAATTTTTGATGAACCACTTGTTCATGGCGGGGCAGTATGTTACGAATTTACTGTATCACGTGTCTGTGGGCGGAGTTAACTGTCTCTCACGCCGTTACGTAATGTTCCCGAACCTGGCAGAAAGCTATTGTTTTTACTTCAGTTTGGAATAATTTTTCTACTTGAATATAGAGCAATTCTTGGCATGCTCTCCTGGAATTTCTTATAATATTGATGATGATTTTTTAATAGTTTTTTTAAATGTTATGTGTAATTGTTATTGTGTTAGTGTTTGTGTTTGTGGAATAAAAACAAGAAAGACTTCAAGACTTTTAATTTAGAACAACAACATGGCACCTTTGTCGGAATATACCAACACGATCTTTTGTTCTCTATATTTTTTAAACAGTTTTCGTTCAAAATTTAGATATAGGATCATTTTGATGAGGCAATTTCGTGACTATTATTAGGTGTTCATTGAATAACTATAAACAGGGGGAACGGGGGTTCTAATGCCCCTCCCCTTAATTGATATAAAGGGGTTTTTCAAGCAGAATTGTCAGATTTCGTTCAATTCTCTGAATAGTTTTGGAAGTTTAATGGTTAAGTATAAAAGAGAGGGATAGCTCCTCTTAAATTATATAAATGTTAAATGGGTTTTTATTAAGAATTATCCGATTTGCTCTGAATTTTGGACATAGATTTTTTATATGATAAAGCATGTCCTTGATAGTTTAGGAAGTTCAATGATTAAGTATAAAAAAAAGGGGAAAGGGGAGACCTGTTTCCATTTCTTAATTTTTTTCCCAACGGAATTAACCTTTGAAAATATAAGGCTGTAATGCACAATTATATAGTATGCGTAGCCTGTGAGCTCGATGCCATCAGTTTAACTGGGCAATATTCTTTTTATTAATGTTGCATTAATGCTCTGAGTTCTGATGTAATTTCTACGGCATACAATGTGTACTTTCTGACACGTGATATTTTCCAACATTTGAAATTTTTAATTGCTATTTATATATATTTAGCAATATTAATTAATTAAATTATAATGACAATATTCACGTTTTAAAAATATGAATTTTCGTATATGCATTTTGCGCATAAGATTTCAAAAATATTTATTTAATATTGCATTTATATTTACTTATACTACTATATTTGAATCTGAACCTAAATTTAAAAGTATATTCAAATTCATTTGCATAATTAATGGCCTTAAAAACCATATTTATTAGTTTTCTAAATATTTCATTGGCTGTTCGAGAAAAAAGCTTTTAACTCTTCAACGTTCATTGGTTTCTCTACGAAACCACAAAATTTTATTTCCGATATGCAACATCGAGACCTGAATTGCAAAAAATCACCTTTTCTTTTCTTTCTTTCTTTTCTTTCTTTTTTTTTCTTTTTTTTACAAATAGATTTGTTCGCATTTACCGGTGTCGATAATTTATTTTAACATTTTAGCAGTGAAACTGTTTTGTCCGTTAAAGGGTTAAGGTCGTCAGATTTCCAAGCGTTTGATTGGTTGCCATTGGCGACTCGCTTCGTTTCAGGCGTCAAAGACGCTCCGTCACAAGAGAATCGCGCGCTTTCCAAGCGTCTCCCCTGGAGCCATAGGATTAGATGAAGATGCATGGAATTTGAAGCGACTTTGACCCCTTGTGTAATAGCACTTTAAGTACTTTCATTTCTAGAAGATTCTTCATATGACCTATAGCATGTAAGAAATGAAAACGCCAGTCTTATTTTAAGTACAGTTGAAATAATTTTTTTTTAAATATATTAAAAACAGAAAAATTATAGAGCTTAAAAAAATAATAATATAAGATGCCTGTAAACACTCCTTTTTTTTCTATTTATTACTTTTACTTTATATATTTGACAGTATTTAAAAAAAAAAAAAAAAAAAAAACTATACATATATGTAGTTAAAGAATAGGCATAGTAAGAAATTGCCCTCTGTGGCGCATACGCAGTACGTTGGGAACCAGGGCTCTAATACAAAAGAAATCGGCTTACAAGCAAGTCAGAGAATAGGCATAGTAAGAAATAGCCCCCTGTGGGGCAAACGCAGTACGTTGAGAACCTCTGCTCTAATACAAAAGAAATCGGCTTACAAGCAAGTCAGAGAGCAAAATTCTAATTTTAGAGGTTAAAGATAGAAAAAAAGGTAATAATGTGCATTGTGTTTGTTTCGGTATTTAAAATAAATTTCCCACCGGAAACATACAGTGTTTTAGCGCATTTTTTGGGGATAAACATTGCATTTTCCTTCAAGTAACATCTAATTATTTTGCTTACCACAACACGTGAAGTTTCATCTAGCATTCTCTCACTGTTCTTAAATCTTATCCAGTTGCAAAAAAAGAAAAGGTGAATTAACATGAAATAACAGAATTCTTATCCTGTTGTGAGAGTTTCACATAAAAAAGTGAGATTAAATAAATAATGAAACTTTGAAAATTAATTCAAATTTAGGATTAACTGCAAATGTGAGGTAAACCTCAGCTGAGTGTTTTCCGGATATTAATGTTTTTATGCTTCTGAATTGATGTTTTAACAATTTAAAGTAGATAGCTTATAGTTAATCAATTATAAAACAGTTATAATTCGCGTAGAAAAATTTTCAGAATAAACAAGCAATATGTAATTGATAATTTTAAGAACTCACAGCTTAATGTTATAGATATACACAGGTAAATTAATGAAATTCAAAGTAACTTATCAAAGCTTTTCTTGAGAAATCTACAAGAAATGGCAACTAGATTAATATATCACATTATTTTTAACACTAAATAGACAGAGAGTTTTATTCAAGTTTTTTTTTTTTTTTTTTTTAATAGTCCACATCGGAATTTTTAATTTAAACAATTTGACTATTTCAGTTAACTAACTCTTTCAATAGCAAACTATACTTTTGTTGTAAAAATAATCGATTGTTTCCAGCATTAATCCCTTAACCCTTTGAGCTCTGGTGAGTAAATTTCTTCAAAATTACAAATGTCACAATGGCACCAGTATTTTGCAAAGAAAAAATTTGGTTTACGATATACTTGACAAAATGCATTAAAACTTTTTCAAATAAATGTGGTCGAATATTCCGGTGCCAATTTGACATTTCGGAATTAAAATTAAGTGGTAGAAAATTCAACCATCAGAGCTCAAAGGGTTAAAGGGTGATAGGATATATTTTATCTCACTTAATTTAAACGAAATTCTAACCAGAAATTTTTAACGAAATTTATATTTTTAAATTTGGCGACAAAGTTTTTTAGTGGCCTTTTGTGATTTAAAAAATATATATTTTCGATTTTTCCGGTGACAATTCAATATTACAGCGATATTATTGTTTGCCCCTCAAGGGGTTAAAAAAAAGTACAACGCGTTTCTTCATATATATATAAAGCAAAATTTCTTTTTTAAATTCTGGTGCGAATGTAGTATTTAAAAATTAAAGTTATATGTGGTATACGTATATAATGTACCGCAATGCTCCCACTGGTGATTATTTTTGTATTCTGTTCACAACAAAATTTTTCTAATATAAATTCTGATGTACATTTCTCTTACATATGTAGTGTAAGTCTGTGTTAAGGATTTTTAGCTTGAGAAAGTAATGCTAGCTAGAGTTAAGAAACAGAGGCCTTTGGCAGCCTTGTATACCTTTCAAGGGGTTGACCTATTTGTGTGCGATTTATTTTATGAAGAAATTTTTGATTTCATGCGAAATATTTTCATTTGGTATCGGTCAAATGATCGATTGTTCGTAATTTACAATTAAAAAGGTGTTAAAAGTAATTTTATATTAAATGTAAATTTAAATGTTTAACCCATTACGCGCTGGTGTTACGTTCACGCAACGGTCAAGATAAGCGCAAATATTTAAGTTATTTATTCACCCAACACTATTGTTTAATTAAAAAATTGACCTAACTTGATGGCATAAAATTTTAAGATCATATAAAGCGTGTGTGTGGTTGTGGCGACAATCAGCTAAAATTTTGTAAATTTCAACCACATTGTTTTGGCGGTTAATGGGTTAAAATGAATCTATGGAAAAAGTCATCATTTTTAAATTAGTTTTCTTAAATTAATTCTAACTAATAAAATAAGCAATTTTTTCGATATAAAATTCGCGGTAAAGGGTATAGCCGGGTTTCTTAGTAAAATATGCCTTTGAGTCAACCACATCGAGTCCTACATGGATCGATAGCCCATAAAAAGAAATTCATTACTCCACAGTTTTAAGTTTGTATCTCAAGACCCTGGGGGGTAATGGCCCTAAATGCCTGTTTTGGAAAAGAGCGAATTGAGACGAAACTACTTAGCAGATTTCAACGAAAAAAATAAGGGACGTAAAAAACTACCATACGAATGTTTGACAATTTTTTCAGATTTTTTTAAACAAAAGAACAAGTTTTCTAACATTTTTCCTGTGTACTGTACATTTTAATTAAAAATAAACTGAAATTTCTGAGTGACCACCTTAATTTTTTTTTGCATGAAATACTATGAGACATGATGCATATTCACTATCAATTTCAACTTTCTACGTATGGTGCATCATACTAAAAAAAGAGCAAAATAATATTCCGGTGGTAATGTGGGGCGTGTCTCGGACAAATTTCACGCCTTCTTTTAAAAATATCGTGTGAATTAATATGTGAGATTTGAAAAGAAGGCATGAAATTTGTCCGAGACACGCCCCACATTTTCGCCGGAATATGATTTTTATGGGCTTTTTATGGGCTATTGATCCATGTAGGACTCGATGTGGTTGACTCAACGGCATATTTTACTATGAAACCCGGCTATACCCTTTGAAACTAAAAAATAAAATAAATAAATAAAGTTTTAGTAACGCTGGCAGTAACAGTTGCAGTAAAGGTTGTCAGTAATGCTTTTGTGTTCATCGGAATCATTCATCTTGATCATCAAGGCTGTTGAAGAGCCATAAAATCATGTTAACGACCGATTGCACAGATGTTACATTACACACACTGATATATATATGTATGTATGTTTGCATAATTTAAAGTTTGTGTTTTGTTTTTATGAACTGAACTATTCTTTTCATGAACTGAAAATTTTTATCTCATTTAATAATTTTTTGCCAGTTAATCACGATAAAAATAATTAGAATAAAATATTTCTAAACCCCCTTAACGGGTTTGCCCGAACGTTGTTCGGGCAAGACGAATTCGGTTGTTTCATCATTTAAAGCTTTTTGGCACCACTATTATTTTTTAAGAAAATTTTCATACTACTGAACAGCAGATATGTTTAGACTAAATTTTACGAATATTTTATTTAAATAATAGTGGTGTGAGTCTGCTATTTTCAATTTATTGAACGCGTCCGCTTTTTGAAAACCAGAAACTTTTTTGAAAGAAATTCGTCGTAGGTTTCTACAACAATTCCAAGAAAAACGGTTTCCTTAGTATGTTTCTACGAAATTTATAAATAAAATTTTTCTTTAAATAAAAGTGGTAAAAATACGGATCAAGTGGGACCAAGCAAAGGGTATCGACTTTGCATTAATCATAAACTCTAATATTTATTTCCTGCTATTTCATATAATCCAGAGGAGTAATCTTTACGCTATAACGTAATAAACAAATTGCCTTCACTCAGTTAGCTTTCACAAAGCAAGTAAATCTACAGCCATGTCACAAAATGACAGCTCTTTGTTTCACGGCTATAGTATTGCCACTAACTGGTGAGAATGAAGAGAAAATTAAAACGTTTTCTTCTGTGGTTAATCTGACAGCTGAAAAACTCTCTTTATCCATACAGTAAACAGACAAATTAGTCTCATGTTAAGCTGTGGAAGTGTCATTTTAAACTAGTTGAACATCAAGTGTAAAATATCTTTTTAAGAATCTCTTTCTACTTCAATTGCATCCTGCCGATAATGGAAGATCATAGTGTGAAGCAGCATATATTTATTTATGAATATGATTTTTTTTTCTGGTATTAAATGTGGAAATTGTTTTATACGAACTTTAAAAAAAGTTTTTGTATTTTTTAACGATACATTTAATAGAAGTAGGATTAATAATAGCAACTTTTTTTAATTCAGACTGTTTGACTTTCACCAGTTTTTTAAAATAGTGTAATTGCTTTTTTCTTGCATCATTTTTATACCCTCATTAAATAATTAATATTTCTATTTTATAAAAATAATGGCCATCAAACATTCCCAATTTTTTTTTTTTTTTTTTTTTTTTTTTTTTTTTTTTAAGTAGTTTACACTACGTCACCTGAAAATAATAAGAATCAAATATCCATTTAAAAAAATAATAAAAGAAAAACTTTTTTGGCACAGGAAAGTTCTATTTGTATCTCTGAAAGCAATCCGACATTGAAATGATCTTATATCTAATTTTTTTCCACTTGCAATAAAGAATATTTTAGTTCTATCAGAATTTGTCGAAAGAAGACAGAATCTTAAGCCAAAAAAATCAGTTTTAGGGGCAAAAGCAAAAATAAGAACGACGCATAAATTTTAACAAATAATATCAAATATAAAATTTTATACATTTATATCTAATAGAAACTTAGATATTACATCTATTAGCTTCGTTTCATAGCAGCGTTTCCCTCTAAAATTGATCAAAAGGGGGTGAAATTCAATCAACAATTTTTATAATAAACATTATACATATTAAGTCTAAGGCAACACAATTAATTCCATTTCATAGATGCTTAGATATAGTTATAAAAACAAAATTAAAAAAAGAAAAAAAACTGCGCACAAAGCTACTTGTTTAGCGATGTAAATCAAAAATCAGTATTAAATTATGCCAAGATCTAACTAAATATGAAATTACATGGAATTTCGTGGATTTAGTTCTTGAGTTCCAATGCTTATAATATTTGCAAATTCAACAGCCGAAAAAAAAATCGGTCAAAAAATATTCAAATTATATTCAAGACATCCCGAAACGAACTCTAAAGCTTTCCCTGAAGGCATCTCTGCTGTAGCATTATGATGCAAACTAGTAAAGGGCAGAATGAATGATTTAATCATTCGAATCGTGGAACAATTACAAACAGGAACTGACATACCCTTAACCCATTAATGCCTAGCGTCCCTTTTTAGGGACGCTTCAAAAGGTGCATGTAGCACTGTTTTTGACACCGGTAAAAAAGAACAGCAATCTTTATTTTATTTAATTAAAACATTTTCGTAATTTTTGAACTAAACTTAATTCTTTTAAAAATAGTGGTGCCAACCGAATAAAATTTGCGCAAAAGGTGGTGGGCACGAATGGGTTAAAATAGAGAAGTTACAGTTGTAACCTACTGATTGCTGCGGGAGAAAACTTCCACCTGCAAATAGGAATTTTCTTGTTATTTAAAACGTCTTATTACTGAAAAACGTCTTTTTTCTGCAAGTCATAAATAATGGCAAAAACAGCTATTCATTTTTATTGGTGGAAGTTTGTTTCTGCATTAATCAGACTCTGCATTTCCGCCATATTGTGACAACCTAGACGACCTCCCTTCAAAATCAGTGAAAAATATAATACTTGGCCAAACTGCCACCAGTAAAAACAAGCATAAAATTTAAGCCTGTTAAAATCAGAAAAATTTTTTCTGTTCAAAATTTACTGGTGTAAGTTTGCTCCGGCGGCAATAAGAAACTGTTGATCCAAAATGTAAAGCGTTATACGCCATGTGGGAATAACTTCCTCTGTTCTTCACTCGCAGCTGCCAAACAATATATTGCATGCCTCCTTCTCTTTGTTCATAACTCAATTATTCGAATGAATCTTTATGGCATGAGCAAAAGCAAAACTGTGACCCCCCCCCCCCTTCAATTCAATTTGCACCAGAAATTTTGTATAAAAAAGAAGTTCCTTCTTTTAAAGGGTCTCGGGGCTCTTAAAATCGGAAAAATTGAAGAAAAATGAGACCATCTTGAATACTTAATGTCTTAAAATGTTTATGATATTAAAACACAATTTTTTGTTGAGATGAAAGATATAACTACGTTCTTTCATTTTATGCTTTTAAAAAATTGCAAGATGCAGAATTAGCGTTTACAGAGTGCTCCAAACTGTGGGACATTTGACGAGCAAAAAATTGACATAACAGCTTACGCGCACGATTACAAAATAAATATTGCAATTAAAATGGAAATTTTGGTCTCTACTTATACGTCAAATTGTAATAAATATCTTGAACCTAATTAGATTTATAAATAGAATTTTTTTCTATTTTTAATACAAAGTTGTATTTAACTGATAGAAATTTTTGGAAATTTCAACAAGATAATCACCTAAAAAATAAACTTTTTTTTAACAATAAAAGAAACTTTTAGGTTCAGTTTATACAGATTAACATGAAATATATATTTTGAAAATTTTATGTAAAAATACTTACAAGATTTTGAGATAGCGTGAGCGCTATGACCAAAAATGTAATTTGGAGAAAAATGACTTCCAAGTTTCGGAAACGCCGCTTTAGCTATTTGAAAAAGTCTAAAACCCATAACTTTTGTTCTAATGAGAATTTCGTGAAAACAATTATATAAAAATGTTCAGAAAGTTAGCAGTTTAACATATAAAAAAATTGAAATTTCGAAAACTTGGAAGCTTTAAAATTCCTGAGACCCCTTAATCAGAATCAATTTAAGAACCTCATATAATATAATATTCTTTTCGTTCTCAAAAATTTTGAAAATAATTGATTAACATGATTGCGACGTTCGGAAACTGTGAATTTGTTTTTTTGCTGTTTATAAAATTTCTGATGGTAATCGATTAAAAATATCTATATAATAAAACCCAGTGTAACGAATACGGGACAAACCCATCTAACTTAACAGTCTCCGATAAGATGGAGCCACATTATAGTCCAAGAGCCGAGAGCACAAAATCCTAAGATGTCAAGTACAATCAAAATAACCTTTATTTTATAAAAGAGTAGAAATAGAGATATCTAATTATTCATGTATGCCGGAAGTGAAGTGGAGCATAAGACAAAAATTTGCCACCAGTGGTTGACAAATAGGTTTATCATTGTGTTTTCCTGTTCTCAGTCCTCCATGTTTTCTTACCTTTGATTGTAGGGCAAGTACAATGATGAACCTACGAGTCAATCACTGGTGGAATAAATTTTTGACTTATTCACCACTTCACTTCCATCAGACATGGATCTTTAGATTCCCCAATTCCATTTTTCCATAATATAAAGATTTTTTTTCTTGTGTTTGATACTTTAGGGTTTTGTGTTATCGATTTTGGACTATTAGTCTTAAATTGAATTTGAGGTGTGTATGAGAAAAACTTATCTGTCTAAATACAAGTCTTTTTCTACTTGAAATCCCTTCTATTCAACATAGTTTTCACCTTTGATGACACCTTTTAAAGGTTTTATTTTATGCTTATTTTGCACTTAGTTTTTGAATGCAATAAGCGTGAAAAAGTTTTCATTTTATTAAAAATGATTTGCAGTTGTTTCAATTTAAAAATTAAAAAATAAAAGAAATATCATACATCAAAATCTTTTAAAAGGTGTCATTTGACACCGGTAGAAATAGTGTTAATATTAGGAATAGTTATAATATTTTCAATGTATTTTAAATAAATTTATATTATACGTATGTGCCTGAAAGTAATTTTAGTACATTTGTTTGTACTTTTTATGTGAATTTTAAATATCGAATTAAAAAATAAAAATTTATACTTTATTTGTTCCTAAACTTTTGCAATCTTCAAATACATTACGAAACAAATAACAAATACCTGAATAACGAAGCTTGTCTAAAACTAAAACGATTTTCCTTAAATGCATAACTGTAAACCGGAATGGGCAGATTAAAAGAACAATATGATTTTCATTTTCATAAAATAAGAAAAGTGTACTTTCGCACTTTCTTTATCTGTTTCTCTATTTCCGCAGATGATCATTTCCATTAAATCCGACTTGATTTCCCATTAGTCCCACTTCATGCGTTTGGCAACTATGATCTACACTTATTATCTACACTATGACATTACTTTCTAATAGCTAAGAGAAGAAGATGTATTACTGCATTCGAATATTCGATAAGCCATTGAAGAATTATTAGACTATAACTTTCAATGTCTGTTAATGCATTGCCACCTTTTCCTTCATACCATAGCCGTTGGACCAGATCGGTTGTTCTTATAATCTGTACCATGGGAGAACTGACAACGGTATTTCTCATTTTCTTCACAAATTCAGAAAACCTTAACATATTATGAAGTGTTAAAATTCTTTTTCAAATAGAATACAAATTCCCTCGATTTCGATACACAAAATATTGTGCTTAAATTCGAGAAAACGTACAAATTGGGCAATGAATGGTAAATATGGTCATAAATAATTTATGTATGGAAAATAAAAATCACTTTAATATATTTTTTAAATCTTAGATCCACATGTTATGAGATAAAAATGAACGAAAGCATCTAAAATATTTAAAAAAAGTGTTTTTTATATTATATTGCACTCTATTGTGTTATTAATGTATACCTTTTTTTTTTTTTTTTTTTTTTAAACGAGAATGGCAACTGAACCACGTAATTTCATCAGTTACATGAATTTTTAGGCCTCTCTTACACAAATTTTTTTCGGTCTACACCACTTTTTTAACCTCTCTGCGACGGGAGCTTTTTACGAAATTTTTAATGCTTAGTCACTGGTTTTTAAAAACTAGAATTTGTGCCTTATTAAATTGAGAAAAGGCTGCAATTAAATAAGACAAATTTTACAGTAAAATTTTACTGGCGGGGAAAACAAGGATTCTTAACCTTTTCTGCGGCACGTATACGTGTTGAGCGTCCTCAATTGATTAAAAGAAGTTTCATTCATCTAAACTATTTTTAAAATGCTCTGATTAAATAAGGCAAATTTTATTTTTCTTTATTACTTGTGTCTAAAACAAACTTTGCAAAGGCAGATGATGTTGCGTCATATGCGACAAAGGAGTGCGAAGGCTAAACCCTTTCAGGGCCGCAATTTGCAACCTGCAAGCGATTAATTTTAATGCCCAAATTTCCAAATGGCATCAGTAATTTTTTACTTCTCTATCGATCTCATAATATACAGTAGAGCCTCGATTATCCGCGACGATTTTTTTTTTTTTTTTTTTTTTTTTCGGAAAATACAATTTAGAATAAAGAGGAGGTGTTTCCAAAGCAAGAAGCAAACACAAATGACTGATTATTTTAGAAAGATGTAACTAAACAATTTTTGTACGGTATGTTGCTTTTTTTTTTTTTGTGATTTAGACGTAGAGTGAATGTTTTTGCAGTACTGTACACACGTATGTACAATAAAACAGTTTTATGTTGAAAATTTTATTTTTCGTATTAGCACTCTATTTTTCGGTTTATCCGCGATTTTTGTTATCCGCGTTGCCCTTGCCACCCAATTGCGCGGAAAATCGAGGCTGTACTATATATATGAAAAGGTGCACTTGGTTAATTTAAAACAATTTTGTTCGTAAATTACGGTAAGAATTAATTATTTTAACATTTTTGGAGCATATAGGCCTTGCCACTGAAAGGGTTAAATAGTTTTAACTAAATTCTGGTGTAGAATATTTTTATGAAATTTGCGTAAAATTTTCCTATTTTTACACAAATTTAAAATAGGCTGAAGTATTCCCGTTTTGAAGTATTTATACACTTTGAAACATAAAAGATATCAACATAAAATCTCTCAAAATAATTAAATGTTTGTTGAAGACTTTAAATTAAATTTAATAAAACGAAATGAAGCTACGCTCATAAATATCTGAAATATGTACATAAATAAATACTGAACTGATGCCATCCATTTAAACATTAAAATGAAACTGTTGGGTTTTCGTTTTATTTATTTATTTATTTTTTTTTTAATCACTAGATAGAAACGAACATTAAAAGAAAACGGGAAGGTGATTCAGTATAAAAGTGTAGTACAAAAAAGCAACAATTTTCGCTAAGTAGGAGAACCGCATACGTAATCTCACGACTTATTGGACTAGGGTTTTAAAGTAATAACGCATTAATAGTTATGAACAGATTTAGGCGATTTATTTTATTTTGCGAGTAACCAATTGAAATTTACATAAATTACTCTTTGTAAACAAAAATTCTACAAATTACTTGTTGATGAAAGTCCTTATGGAAAGTCAGCAGGGTGATGTGATTCGACTTTTTGGATTAAACAGACCTGGAACTCATTTTGAACGAACTGGATATTGGAACGACAAATCAAATTTTTGAGACCTTTTTTGTTCCTGCTCGTGTAAGTATGGAAGTGTGGATTTTTTAAAAAATAGGTATCTCTTTTTTCCTCACAGGTCAAGTTGGGGGCATGGATTTCCTGCATGTCTATTTTGTTTATTGCTAAGTTATTTAAGTCATTTTATTACTGTTATAAGTTTTTATTTAATTAAGATTTAAAAATATTTTTTTATTAAGAGTTAATTTAGTTTATGGTTTTGTTGTTAGTCGTTATTTGGTTTTATTGTTTAAAGTTATTTTAGTTTTACATTTTTACATTAATGGAGTATGCAGGTCTGTCATGCGTTGCGAAACCTGTGAGGTTACATTTACAAATTTTTTTTATACCTGTTGCTCTTCCCACCTTTCGAGGAGCAGGGAGATTGTTCTAGCTGTTTCTTGATGATGTTCTTTTTTAACTCCTTGAAAGGCACCGGTATATCTCATATACCACTTAATTTTAATTCCCAAATGCCGCATTGACACCAAAATTTAAGAATCAACTTTTTTTCATATGATATACTCGAAGAAAAGCTTTTACTTTGTTTCATATGAAATTGTTTATAAATACCGGTGTCAATCAATCATTTTAACATTTTAGTAGCAGAAGTGCTTTTCCCCTCAAGGAGTTAATGCATTGTTCAAATTGTTATTGCACCCTATTGTTCATATTTTTCGTCACAGCCATATTTTCATATAAAATTATATATATATATATATATATATTTGCTAATTTAGCGACTGATGTTATATATTAAAAATGTATATATATGATACACTAATAGGAAAAAATTCATAATGAATATTCAAAATGAAAATATATCAATTACAAATATCAAATTTTATACATTCATAATTACTTGCGCTAAGCAGCATAATAATTTGAATGTTAATGTAACAGTTTATAAAGCATAGATGCCGGTATTTCTTAATTGATCTAAAGCCTTATACAAGACAAACATGTTTTTTAACAAAAAATTTTATTTAATAAAAAAATTTAAAATGAAATAACATATATTTATTTACATACATTTTCTGGTTTAAAACATATTTGTTTTGAAATAAACTATAGAATAATTAACCCCTTCGCGACGGGAGCATTTTACGAAATTTTTAATGTTTTGTCACCAGTCTTAAAAAACAAAAATTTGTTTCTTCTTAAATCGAGAAAATTCTCCAATTGAATAAGGCTAATTTTACAGTATAATTTTACCGGTGGGAATAAACGAGGATTCTTAAGCCATTTTGCGGCACGTATACGTGTCGCTCGTCCCCAAGAGGTTAAGCAATGTTGACATCTATGAAATAGGATTCAGAGAAATACACATAGATAAAGTATTGTTCAAACACAATAAAGTTGAAACTTCTAAGAACTTTATTATGCCTTATCCGTGTAAAATATCGAGCTTTCTTGCAATATATAGTTCCTTTATGGTCATTACATGTTCAAAGTATTGCACAAAATGTTAAAAGTTAAGTAAAATAATACCGATCTGGTATTAGCGTGAAACGATACATGAAAAATTATAGCAATAAAAATGTAAATATACTTCCTGTAAACTCTAAAATTTTAATGGCACTTTGTTCTCGTAGAATAAAAGTAAATAGTTCTTTTTAATGCAAATTTTGATGCTTTTTGTTTTGATAAAAGAACAATCGAAACGATTTAAAATGATTATGTTATTAAAGAGGAAATGTCGTCATATTTCGAATTTTGAAATGTTGTAGAAAATGCAGTCCTACAGTTACAAATCTATGAAAAATAATTAGTTCATTAGTTCTGAAAAAGGCTTAAAAACTTATTATTTCCATACTAAGTTGAAATTAAAATAAAATACATCTAATTTTGTTTTTATGCAGTCGAAGGTTTAACCCTTTGTGCTCCGATGGTTGAATTTTCTGTCATTTAATTTTAATTCCGAAATATCACAATGGCGCTGGAATATTTGATCAAACTTATTTAAAAAAAAAGGTTTAATGCATTTTTTTCTTGTATAGCGTAAACGAATTTTTTTTCTTTGCAACATACTGTTGCCAATTTGACACTTTGAATTTTGAAGAATTAGCAGAGTTCAGTTGCAAAAGGAATGCTAAACAAACTGAATAATCAAAACAATATGTCTCATATAAGTTCATTATTTCAATTGATTTGAAGTTCACGTTTTTTATTTATTTTTTCTTCATCTTCTTTGTTTTTCATTCTATGTATCATAGATAATGAAGGTTATTTTCATAATCTAAGAAAGCTGTCTCTAATTTACCATGTGAAGAATTTCATGAATTACAATTTAAATGTCTCTAGCTTATCATGTAAGAATTTCATGAATTACAATTTAAATCCCGTCAAGCTATCATTCTTTTATCTCCTTAGAAATCGCTATCTTCATAAACTGATGAAAAATAAATATTCATAAACTGATTTATCAGAAGGCAAATCAAAATTACATTAAAGAAAGAAAGAAAGAAATGTTACTCATAAAAACTATTAGCACAATTCAGTTGAAAAATAAATGCCAAACAAACTGAATAGTCTAAAGAATATGCCTCATATAAATTTATTATTACAATTGATTTGAAGTTCACATTATTTATTTATTTTTTCCTTCATCTTCTTCGTTTTTTATTCCATGTATCATTGATAATGAACATTATTTTCATAATCTAAGAAATCTTCCTCCAGTTTATCATGTAGGAATTTCTTGAATTACAATTTAAATCCCGCCAATCTATCGTTGTTTTGTCACCTTAGAAATCGGTATCTTCATAAACACCTAAACTAAATTTGATTTGCATTCTGATTTGATATCTCAAAGTGAACGTCTGACAACATTTTTTCTTATCATCAGACAGCTAAAAAAAATGTTACCCCATAAAAGCAATTAGTACAATTCAGTTGAAAAATAAATGCCAAATAAACAGAATACTCAAAACAATACGTCTCACATAAATTTATCATTACAATTGATTTGAAGTTCAGGTTATTCATTTATTTTTTTGTCCTTTTGTTTGTTTTTTATTCTTGTATTACTGGTAATGAAGATTATTTTCATAATCTAAGAAATCTGCCTGTATTTTATCGTGTAGGAATTTCAAGAATCACAATTTGAATCCTGCCAATTTGTCGTTGTTTTGTCACCTTAGAAATCGGTATCTTCAAAAACATCTAAACTAATTTTGATTTGCATTTTGATTTAATATCTCAAAATGAACACTTGACAACATTTATTCTTATCGTCAAACAGCTAAAAAAAGAAATGTTACACCATATTAGCACAATTCAGTTTAAAAATAAAAGCCAAATAAACTGAATAGTCAAAACAATATGTCTCATGTAACAAGGTTCGGACACTCCTCATATTTTTTAAGGACTATGACACCACTATTAATGTTGATAAAATTTATATTTAATTTTTAAGAAATATAATTGCGAGCCACCACCTTTTTAATAAAATTTCGCAATATTTTTCTACTGTGAAATACTTTGAAAATATTGTTAAAATTTAGTGATAAAATTTTGCGAACCACGTATAAATTTATTATTAAAATTGATTTGAAGTTCACGTTTTTTATTTGTTTTTTTTCACCTTCCTTGTTCTTCATTATTGTATCTCTGATAATGAAGATTATTTTCTTAATCTAAGAAGTTTGCCTCTAGTTTATCATGTAGGAATTTCAAGAATTACAATTTAAATCCCGTCAATCTATCGTTGTTTTGTCACCTTAGAAATCGGTATCTTCATAAACATCTAAACAAAATTTGATTTGCATTCTGATTTAATATCTCAAAGTGAACACTTGACAACACTTTTTTCTTATCATCAAATAGCAAAAAAAAAAAAGAAATGTTACCCCATAAAACCCATTAGCACAATTCAGTTGAAAAATAAATACCAAATAAGCAGAATACTCAAAACAATGTCTCATATAATTTCATTATTGCAATTGATTTGAAGTTCACGTTTTTTATTTATTTTTTCTTCATCTTCTTTGTTTCTCTTTCTATGTATCATTGATAATGAAGATTATCTTCATAATCTAAGAAATCTGCCTCTAGTTTATCATGTAAGAGTTTCACGAATTACAATTTAAATCCCGTCAATATATCGTTGTTTTGTCACCTTAGAAATCGGTATCTTTCATAAACATCTTAACTAATTTTGATTTGCATTCCCATTCAATATCTTTGTGTGAACATTTGACAACACTTTTTCTGAATTCACTTATCACCAAACTGCCGAAAAACAGAATGTTACCTCAAAAAACCCATTAGCACAATTCAGCTGAAAAACCGATGCCTACACACAAGCTGAATAGTAAATTCAAAGATAATTACATGCTAGTTCCGGCATGAAAAATTGCGTGTACTAAGATGAATCTAAACATTTAACAAGTCACCCATGAATGCTTCAGATTCAATTTTTGCCTTCTTGCCGAATAATCTTTTGTTGAATCTAGCCAAAAGCGAAATAGGACCATTAGCACGGCTTTCTAGAGCGTTTTATTTCATATTCAACTTGACTTTCAAAATGTCTTCATTTATCTAGCAGCCAACATCTTGAATTTGTTACTAAGATTTCCATCTAATATGTCGAATTTTTCTTCGAAAATAAACTTCTGAAATAGGCTACTTGACTATACTCTGGAGGCATTCATAAATTTGAATGTTATCGACAGTGTATATAGAAAAGTCATCCATTTTTAAAACAGGAAATAATCTTTCTAACTTAACCCCCTTCTGATATAGTGGTTCCATGTCCGGGATCACCTAATTTTAACTTCAAACTTATAAATGTCACCAAAAATTTTACATTTTTAAGGTAAAGAGTTTTTAAATAATAAGAGGATTCTTTGATATTTCCGGTGTCAGTTAAAATGTCTACCATTTTACGAAAAAAAAAAAAAAAAAAAAAAAATATATATTCTGTACCGGATAGGTTTTAAATTTGTATAATTTAGTGAAGCAATTCTACTTAACCCTTTCTTGCGCAGTGTTGCCCGGCCGGCAACACCTAATTTTAATTCCAGATTGTCAATTGGCACCAGTAATATTTTAATATAATTTTGTTTTTACAATGAAAACTTAAATTAAGGAATTCGTAATATCTAGACAAGTCCTTTATAAATTCCGGTGTCAATCGACAGTTTCTCATTTTATTAATAGAATTTGCTTGCGCCGGAAAGGGTTAACCGTTGCAATTGAAACTCTCATGGCTTCAGGATAGGAGACTTGACGTCATCACTAATGGACCGAGTTTTCACTAGTGTTGGAAAATTTTGAATAGCAATTTCTTTTTATTTTATTTATGGAATATCTATCATCTTATAAAAATAAAACAATAATAATTATTTAAATTAACTGGTGAGAATTCGGATTCTCCGAAATAGAAATTAAGCCAGATGCGAAATGTCAGAGTTCTGACGCATCTGGCTGATTTTTTATTGAGGAATTTCAAATTTTTACCACAAAGTTTAAATTGATATTTTAGGATGATAAATATTCCAGAAATAAAAGAAAATTTCTATTCAAAATTTTCCGGTGTCAATTCAATACTAGTGAAAACTCAGTCTATTAGTGATGACGTCATGACTCTTGTTCTCTGGCATTGAAAGTTTCGTTGGTAACGTCTTAACCCGAAATCAAAAGAAAATGATTTTACCCTTATCGATCTCATGTCATCTTCTACATAACATTGGGATCAGTATATCCTTCCTACGAATTTCGTACGGTTAGCATAACCATAGCTGCCAACTTTTACGCATTTTTGCTACCACTAAAATTTTACAACGATTTTCATTTTGTTTAATCACAAGATTTCAACGATTATATAAGACAGTATTTATAATAAGATTTTTGTGGTAGGAAAAATGTGTAAAAGTTGGCAGCTATGCCATAATTTATTATTATTATTATTATTAAGAAACACGTTTACTTGTATTTTGACAACATCTGCAAGAAAAATGTACTATAAAATTTATTTTTAAAATATAGTGCTGCGAACTGAATATAAAAATGGAATCATGTATAAAAAGGTAGTGTCCGATAACAGTTAATCCTTTCGAAGACTCGATGTTTTTAATCGAAAAATTCTGAAATGAGTGAATGACAGTAAAATTTACAAACAAATTTATTTGAAAATGAGTAAAAGCTTTTATCCACGTTCTTAGTAAAGAGAAAATTTTCATTCCAATATTTTGATACCAATGTGGCATTTAAAAACTGAAATTTAAGTGATCCAAAAATGAACCACCGACCTTGAAGGGGGTTAAATAATTATTCCTGATATATTAAAAACGACAGAACTGACCTTACTTGAATATTTAATAAGTGATTATCACATTGTTAACTAAGCGTAGAACCAACAACATGAAAAATGTCCAAGCCGAGGATCGAACCCGGAACCCTTGAAATATCGCTCTAAGTGCTCTAATATTTAAGCTACGAGGACGATGCCCAGCTTGTTATTTCTCGCTCACATTTGTTGGTAAGGCTGTAACTGCAGCACAAGATGGAAACGTCTATGAGCTCTCACACTTGTAACGAAACTTGAGACACAAATAAACCTAGCTTAAATGGTAGAGCACTTGGAGTGCTATTCCAAGGATTCCGGGTTCGATCCCCGGCTTGGACATTTTTCACTCTATTGATTTTACGCTTAGCTAGCAATGTGATAATCACTTATTAAATATTCAATATATTCAAGCGAAATTTTCCTACTGATAATTAACACTAGAACCGCCAGGTATTTTACTCAAGTTTTAAAAAAAGTGTTTATCACCAGAAATTTAATGTTAAACTATTTAATTTATTCAATTAGTATTAGTCTATTTTTGTGCTGCACACGTTTAACTTATCTTATGAAGAAAATTCTGGTTCGAATCGACTATTATCAATCTCGCAGGGGTCATTTTGACCCCCTAATGGCGGTTCTAGTGTTAATTAAAAATTAATTATAATTATATATGCATTGACCTTACTTGTTCTCACTCTCACCTTTTCCATCTTGCAACCATAACATTTATAAAGACTAATGCCACTAGAGATTGATATCTTTATTTTCTCCTTGTTCTGTTTTTTTCCTTTTGAGAGGATGGGGCGAAGTGAAGAGTGTCTTATTTTTGCAAAAATATTCAGACTAATATTTTTCTTGCGAAATACTTCTATAGGTAACTTTCCTCTCAAATGTTTTCCTTCCCCCCCCCTTCTTCCCTCCTCTTTTTCATATTTTTTCCCCCGTGAAAATCCCATTTTTTCCCCTTAATGTTCCTTGTGAAGGCTCCCAGATTGGAGTCTTTTTGATTGAGAGCGGAATCGAAATAGTGAAAGAAATTTACACTATGTTAGTTTAATAGACTGCAGGGTGCGTAGTCATAAAGAAACTCTGAAGCTTTTAATTCTTTTAGTATCAGAAATTCTTTAAAGTACTGGTTGTTACATCTGAAAAAGGATTTCTTTTTCGTTAAATAAAGCAAATATTACATTATAAAAATTCTGGTAAAAGGTCCTTACAAGGTCCTTCCAGACTACGCACCCTGATAGAGTGTAGGAAGGTGTCATAAAATTTCGCCCTAGGAGGTTCCGTTTACTTTATAAGAACTTTTTATTTGTATATTAAAAGTGACGCGTATAATTCTTTTTTCTAGTGTTTTTTTTTTTTTTTTTTTTTTGTTTAATTTTTTGGAAAAAATAGTTGTTGTTCTCGGTAGAGAATTGGGAAATCTAAAGTATATCTGAATCTTTCGATTGGTTCAATTCCGCAACTTATTTAATATTATTCGTTTCCTGATTTGTCCAAGTTTAATGTCCAAAAATGGGATACTTCTGTTGCTACGATGACATATATTAGACCAGGAGGCGACAACACAGATAATCGCCTCATCGAGTTCACGGATGAAAAATCTAAGATTAGTTGAATCTCAATTCGCATTTTAAAACGCAATCGTTACGACCAACTTACATCTTGGTGGAAAACACCTGAAAATCTGATTTTAATGGTTGATTCGCAGGTTTACCATTGTACTTTCCTGCACACAAAAGTGTGAAACATGGAGGATTGGGAACAGGAAAACGTTAATGGCAAACCTATGATTCAACCTCTAAAATCGGATTTTAAGGTGTTTTCGACCAAGAAATGACTTGGCAGATAGATTGTGTTTTAATATGCGAATTAAAATTTAGCTAATCCTAGATTTTCATCCGTGAACTCGATGAGGTAATTGTCTGGGCTTCCGCCTCCCGGTTTATATCCCATCTAATTTTAATTAAGATTCCTACCAGAATTTTTTTATTCAATTTTAATTTGATAACTTTGATGGAATATAAAATATAAAATTTATTTTCCTTATTTAGGAAAAAGAAAGTGTGAATTCAGCATTACGGAAACACAATACTTGACCCTCAAAGAGTTTTTTAAAAAAAGGACAAGATTTTAAAAAATATATAATTTTTTTTCGAATTTTTAAAAAATTTTAAACATACAGTTAATTTAAAAAATATATATACTTTAAGTTGAACATTAAAATTTGAACCATGTTAAAAAAAGAAAACAAATGTTGAAAAGGTAACTTGACCCTTTAATTTTACAAATTTAAGAAGGTCATCGTAGCAATAAAGATGTGAAACTATTCAAGTGAAAAATAAAATTATGGCTTGAAAAATTAACTCAGTTTCACCATCTGTTGAGAGTCCTATAAGCCATTTATATTAAAGCTGCAGTATATATGGAAAGCTTAGCAAATATACAACATGATGATACAAGAGATTAAAAAGCGTTCGCTGTCAGCAGCTTGATTTTAACAGGATACAGTAAAACCTCTAAATAACGGACACCTTGGGAACGTAGAAATTGTCCGCTATTCGGAGGTGTCCGCTATTGGGAAAACCTCCGAGATTCAAAAACCGCTAAGAAATGCTTAACGTTTGATTAATTTACTTTTATATGTCCTAAAACCTCTATTATATAATTAATCAGAAATTAAAATTATTTTTTTTATCAATAAAAATGAAATAAATTTGTGCACACTTTTATCCATTGTTTATTATATTCTCGTGAAATAATCTGTTACAAAAGTTTACTTTTGCTTGCGATTACATGTAATTTGTTTTTCTATGTGACGTTATTGGACATTGTAAAGTTCCGGGCGTGAAGCGAAGGAATGCACTTTTTGACCTTTAAAACCAGTGGCGTAGCTACGGGGGGCAAGGGGGGCGCCCGCCCCGGGCGCCGAGTCTAAGGGGCGCAAAATTGAGAGAGGTTTAAATCGAAATTATCTTACATATTTTAACAATAAACGAATATTGGTGACTTTTAATTTTTTTTTATGTGTGTTAATGTATTCTTTAGTAAAATATTTTGTTAGATACAATTAATGAGGAAAGGAAAAAATTATGTTCATATTTCTAGGGATTTCTCAACTCAATCGGTAATGAAAATAATTATGTTTTTGAATTGAGACGCAAAATGATAAAATAGGGGCGCAAAATTCAGAGGAGCTTTAAACCGAAACTATTTCACATATTTTGAAAATTAATAATAATTGTTGACTTCTTTTGTGTGTGTGAATGTTTTAAAGAGTAATTCGGTGAAGGTGGAAGGGATGGCAAAATTCATAATTGTCAATCGCTGATGGAAGTTTTTAGCTGTCTAGCCTGAAGAAAATAAATCAAAAAGCCGGTTGGATGCATAGATGTAGGAAAAAATCTTTCAAAATGAATTTCTGGGATGAACTCCATTGTCTTCGGCAGTATAGAACGGTGTGCTACGCAACCAAGAACCAACCATTAAAAACACGCATTCAAATTTGTTTCTGTCAAAATGAATCTCCGGAATGGAGATTCATTCTGTCACAGTGTAGAAGGCGTACTGCGCATGTGCAAGAGCATCTGGTGGTAATCGTAAAATGAATTGAAAGAAAGAAAATTCCCTTGAAATAGGATAAAAATGCAGATATCAGATATAATATCAGATAAAAATGCTTCTGGTGATGGAAGATAGAACTAAAATCTGTAAGACCACCAGACCACAAGAAATTTTATTTTCTTTCAATTGGCAAATCAAATTCAGATGAGTGAGCGATTTTTGCCATTTTGTGGGGGGAAAAAATCGCATTTTCGATGAATTTTTAATTGATATTCTCGACTATAAGAAAAAAAGAAAAAATTTTAAGTCTCCCATTCATTAGGATAGGATTTGCCTTGTACTACCTTCACCCAAAATTTCAGAATTGTATGTGTAGTAGATATTTTTAGTTCCTCTCCATAATATACATGGACACACATAGATTGGTTTTCATTCTGATTTTTGCTGTTCTTAGCATTCCATATAAATAGTATTTAAAATTAAATTTTCCGTAAACCAATGCAAAAAGTACTATTTCTTCCTTATTGGAAACTCCATCTTTCCGTCAAATCGTCATTGAGAAAATCAAATAATGAAATGTGAGTGACCTATTCCAAATTTTTCCTACTTAAATCGTATAAAAAACGAAGTAGGACTTTTCAGTCTTCCTAGTACGACCACTACAAACGTTTGTTTTCGTCGTTTTAAAAATTTAATTTATTTTACATATATTTAAATTCAGTGCATATGCATTAGCGAAAACTACATCTATGTAAATTATGGGAATGACTGAAAGATCAATGGAATAAAATAATTTGACTCGGGAACCTCTTTGGTACGAACTCTTTCGTCATTGCATCTTACAATTATTTCGATGAATTCGATCGGAGGTCTTACGACTTATTTACGCCTATTTCGGGACCTACATGGTCGTAGGTCAGATTCATGGTCGTTATCAGAATTGCCAAATTTAAACTTTTTTGTTCCAGTTCATGCAAATATGTTCAGGTTTGTAATATTTTCCAGTAGGGGGCGAAGATGTCAATTTGCAAGAAACGTTTAATTTAATTGGTTAATTAGCTCTTGGTTGACATATGGTCAAGATCCGCACAATTCCTGGAATCTGAAACACACAAAGATTTAGCAACAAACAAAAGAAATGCCTAAACGTCAGTATTTTCCAGCTTAAGTTACTCTCTGATTTTATTGGTGAACATAAGAAATATCACGCTGAAAAACAAAATTTAAGGAGTAAAATGGATTTTGAGAAAAATAATTTATGGATTACTTTAAATTTTTGGATTGCAAAAGGATTTTAGTTTTTATCATTTTCATCTATAGCATATCTCTATCTATATTGATGCCTGATCATTGTCATGCGATTGAAAATATTTTAAGAGTTTATTAAGATCTCAAACAAATTCGTTAGATATCTTGATTTACCACAAGAATTCAAAACATTTTATTGTTTTTCCATCCACCTTTAAAATTGCATGCGTATAGCAATTTGAAATTCTAGGGTGACTGCAGTTTTCAATCAGGAGATTTTATTTCTATAATAGGACCAGTGATGTAGTGGAGGGTATACGCCGTATACCTTCTGGATTTTTTAAAGGAACATCGTATACCCTCTGTTTCTGAAGAAAGCTATAGTATATAGACTTTAGGGTATACTCGCTGCCTTGTGTGTATACCCTATGCTTAGAGCGAATACCCTCTCTACTTTTTACGACTACACCACTGAATCGGACATATCATAACTTAGCAGTTTTAGTAAATGTTTTTTATTTATTTATTTATTTATTTATTTTTTTTTGCAAATTTATTCTCTTTGCCGCTATTCCCATTCCAGAGCCAGATTACCACACAGGCCTATAAGGTCATGGCTTTAGACCCATTGTTGCTGGGGGCTCAAATTTAATAAAATGATTTTTTTTAAAAAGTCTTAAAATTGTAGTTTCCGTATTATTTCCTCATAAACAAAAATATATTTTGATTAGTTTTGAAACCGTATCGTAATATATAATAATAATCCATTCATTATCCTTTACACCCCCCCACCCCAAAAAAATGTATAGGAACTGCACGGTGCCCTCAAACAGGTGCTGGGCCATGGGTCCGCACAACCCTAATCAGGCTCTGCATCCCACATGCTTAAAACAACATAAACATATCCGTGAATGTACCGCTAAGTTTTTGAAATTCCCATTCAAATTCAATATTGATGAAAATTGGAAATCTTCAGTAATACGGTTCTATGCATTTTAGTTTAGTGTGTTTGAGTAAAATTAGCCGAATCCTTAAAAACAAGAAAAAAGTGAAGATGCCTTTTCCTCCCAGTAAAAGTCAAAAAGACTATTTTGTTTCTTCTTCCAAAAAAAAAAAAAAAAAAAAAAAAAAAAAAAATATATATATATATATATATATATATATATATTTTTTTGGGGGGGGGGGTTGGGGTGCGCAAAAATTAATCTTGCCCCGGGCGCCAAAGAACGTAGCTACGCCACTGTTTAAAATCATAAAATCTCAATATATTCTTGGGTGACATTTCAGTGCTGTGGGAGATATTCCTCCCGGACAACACCCTGAATTTAGCACTGAACGTGGGGAGGGGGGGTGAGAGAATTTTCTCCAGCTTTTTATCTACATTTATCTGCAATCACAAAATTTGTGACACGTTGTCCTGATAAATTCAGAGGCCTTTTTGCTTTGCCTTTCATTTTTTTTCTTTTTAAAACATATTTTTTCATCCTTTATCGCCGAATAAAGTGTTCGCTATTCGGAATGTCCGTTATTCAGAGATTAAAAATACAAAAATTTAGGTTTTGGGAGTGGGGATTGGAAAACTGTCCGTTAAATGGAGGTGTCCGCTATTCGGGAGTACCCGTTATGGAGGTTTTACTATATTAAAAAACTTTTTAGAGCTGTGAAAATTTCTTCATATTAAATTTTTTTAAAGAGTATATTGTAAAAATCATTGTTTATGTACTCTTTTAAATGATATTTTAACGAAAAAGAATTAGAATTTAGTTTAATTAAGACATATTAAGAATTTTCAAAAAGGTAATTTTATATATGAGGCTGTAAGTTTCAAAACTCGCCTTCTTTTAAATCGAACCCTTTGCACTCCGCATCATTTTCAGTATGGGCAACCATCAACTTCGCGTCAATTTGACTGTGGGCTGCCAGCAACTCCGCTTCATTACACAAATTTTATTCGAATTTTAGTCCGTCGGCAGCATTTTTTAAAAAGAAGTTTTCTTCAGGCATACAGTTTCCATCAGGCATACAGTTTACTCTGATTAAATAAGGCAAATTTTATTTTCCTTTATTTATGGTGCCTAAACAAATTTTACAAGGAAAGATAAAATCGCCGTAGCGACTACAACGGAGTTTCCAACTTACCTTACCCTGTCGTTGCATCAGCGACAACGGAGTGTTCCACGTACCTTACAATGTCGCCGCATCCACGACAACGTAGTGCATAGGGCTAAAAAAAATCTTGTTTACTCTATCAATCTATTCAATTGGGGAATCTGTATATACAGTCTCTGGCCAAATTATTAGACGCACTCATATTTTCTTGTATCGAATCATATTACTAGCTTAATAGAGATATTACTGTGTCAATAGTTACAAATAATTATATACATCATCTCTGGATTATAATAAATTAAAGGCATGCCAATGACTTTTAGATTATTTATTTTTGTAAATTAAACGAACAATTGCTGAAATTCTAAAACTTAAAACATGAAACTCAAAAAAAGTCAATATTTTTGGAGCCTCCTTTGGCGGCAATCAGTGCCTCTATTCTTCGTGGCATGCTGTTAATACAAAATTGAAATGTTTCTAGCATGTGTGAAGGATGTTTCCAGACAAGGATAATTTTATCTATGAGCTGTGTTTTGTTCGTTATGAGCTCTTTGGCCAGTTTTTTCTTCATAAGCTCTCAAACATTTTCAATGATATTCATGTCTGATGAATTACGGGAACAGTTCAACACAGGGATATTTTTTATTGGGGGTAGGTCTTGAGGAATCGTGCTATGTAACAAGGAGCTTTACCTTGCAAAAAAACAAAAGGTTCTTCATTTGGAAACCATCATTTTCGCTGTAAAATAAACCAATTTTGCAAACCTCTTTATATTTGTCTTGAGAATTGGCTAAGAAGTCATAACAAACAAAACCCAGCTCATAGAAAATCTTATCCATGTATGGAATCGTCACTTACACATACAAGAAACGCTTCAATTTTGTATTAACAGCATGCCTCGAAGAATAGAGGCACTGATTGCCGCCAACGGAGGATCCAAAAAATATTGAAATTTTTTTTGAGTTTCAATCTATAAATTTTGCAATTTCAGCCATTTTTAATTTCATTTGCAAAAATAAATAATTTTAAAGTCATGGACATGTTTTTTATTTATTATAACCCTACAAATGATATATATTAATTAATTGCAGTTATTCAAACAGTGATAGTTCTATGAAGCTAGCAATATGATTCTGAACAAGGAAAAGGGAGTGCGTCTAATAATTTGGCCAAGGACTGTACATACAGCTCATATTCAAAATATTATAATAATTGAGAAAAAGTAATAAGAAAAAATTATTTGTCATTTATTTATTTTTTATACTAAGTAAATGCAATTAAATTTCTTATAAATTAAATCTGGAATGTTTAGATAAGATTTTAACATTTATAAAATATAAAATACAGCACAATAAATTAGGTATACAGCTTCCTTAAACACACCAGAATATTAAAATAAAATTTAGATTGGTTCAAAATATTAGAATATTTTATTTTACGCAACAATATTACCTTATGAATATGAAGTAAATGGTAGTTAATATTTTGTAGCATCCCCTTTAGCTTTCATAACAGCGTACAATCGATCTTGCATACTATATACAAGGTGTTTACAAACATTTCTATCAATATTAGCCCAAATAGACTTTATACGTGCCACTAACTCAGTTTTACTTGAAAAAGGATTTTCTTGAAGTTTTTTCTTCATTATACACCATAAGTTTTCGATGGGATTAAGATCTGGTGAATTTGGTGGCCAAGGAAGTACCTTAATGTTGCGTTGGCGGAACCAATTCTTAGTTGACACCGAGGTATGCGGGGACGCTAAATCTTGTTGAAAGATGAAATCATCTTCAAATAAATCTTCTGATGATAGAATCATGTAATATTCTAAAATTTCTTGATATATCAGAGAGTTAACCTTTTCGTAGACGATGCATAACTTTCCAAGTCCTTCTGCACTCATACAACCCCAAACCATGACACTAGCAGCAAATTTTACGGAACGTTTAAGACATTCTTTATCAAATGCTTCTTGCTTCATTCTCCAAACTCGAATACCTTGATTACCATATGAAACACAAAACATACTTTCATCACTAAATAATATATTTTTACAATCTTCATTGCTCCATAAACGTCTTGATATACACCAATTCAATCTTATACGCTTTTGTCTTGCAGTCATGAGAGGTTTTGTTTTCGGTACACGAGATTCAAATTTAAATTTATGGAGACGTCTTAATGTTGTCGATGTAGAAACTTCAACTCCTTCTTCTTTCCATTTTCGGTGCAAGAATCGCACACTTTTAAAACGGTTTTTCTCAACTATACGCTTCAGTTTCCTGTCATCTCTAGCAGATGTATTTGGTTTTCGGCCACCATTTCGGCGATTATTTTGAAAATTTCCAATTTTTGAATATTGTGTTAGTATTTTAGTAACGCTCGATTGCGAACAATGTAAATAATTCGCTATAAAACATTGATTTTTACTGTGCCGATACAAATCAACCATACGAAGTTTAGTAGATTCAGGAATATCACTCACACGGCCCATTTTAAGACGAAAAAGAAACAAACTGCAAAAAAGAATACTGATTTTAAATAAAATAGTCTGAATTTAATCAATGATGCCACCAGTTAAGAATTGGTAATAATTAAAGGAGAATTAATGTGAAATATTCTAATATTTTGAACCACTTGAATAAATATTCTAATATTTTGACTTTTCAAAATAATTTTTTTTGCAATTAATCTTTTCAAAAATGATATTAAATTTAAGATAACAAGTAAGTTTAATCAACAATAAGTTCTTAATAAAAATATCGTTTGCATATTTTCATTAAAAGACATTAAATTACCAAACTATATTTTCAATTTCTAAAAAAAAGGTAATTATTCTAATATTTTGAATATGAGCTGTATATATGTATATAAACTTTTATTTGTGCATTTCTGGCACAATAAAATCTTAGTTTCCAATTAAAAACAATGGGCGCAGTCACAAGTTTTTTGCGATTTCCCATAATTATATTTCTGGATAAGGCGCGTTTTTAAAGTCACGTACACATATATTTGTTGCACGCAGGATTGTATACATATAATATTCAATATAACCATTGAATATTACACATATATTCTTAAAATATTGTATTTCAAACTAAAATAATAATCAAATTTATAGACCGGGATACGGCAACACAGGCAATCACCTCATCGAGTTCACGGCTGAAATTCTGGAATTAGTTAAAATTCGATTCGCATATTAAAACGCAATCGGTCTGCCAAGTCACATCTTGATGGAAAAACCCGAAATTCTGCCCCGATTTTAGAAGTCAACTCGAAGGTTTAGCAATGTGTTTAACTGCACCCACTGGGAGCAGAAAAATATAATAATAAACCTACGGATCAACCGCTAAAATTGGGTTTTCAGGTGTTTTCCACCAAGATATGACTTGGCAGACCGATTGCGTTTGAATATGCGAATCGAGTCTTAACTAATCCCAGAATTTCAGCCGTGATCTCGAAGAGGTGATAGTCTATGTTGCCGCCTTTCGGTGTATTACAGATGAATTTTTTTTTCAGACAATTAAACCATAAAATATAAAAATCACGATAAAATTTCAATAAAAATTAAAAAATTAAATAAATATTTTATTTGTACTTAATTAAAAATATCAAAGATTATAAAGATATATAAAACACAATATAATACTAAATATTATATTTCTATGGTTACTTAATTTTAGAAATCTGATGCAAACCAATGTTAAAAATATCGGTATTGTGAAAATGAATTTAAAGTTTTAATTTGTTTTCGTTTGGATAAGTATCACACCACATATTTTATTAGAAAGCTAGTTTTAATTAACACTAGAACCGCCTTTAGGGGTCAAAATGACCCCTGCGAGATTGATAGTAGTCGATTTGAACCAGAATTTTCTTCATAAGATAAGCTAAACGTGTGCAGTAGGGTGGAGCGAAAAAAAATTTTTTTTGAAAACCAAAAACGGGTAGGTGCCAAAAGTTGCCTTTATACTAGTACATCAACTGCGTGAAATTTTACCGCTGAAAAAAAATGGCTTGAGTCTGCGCTTTTGCTCCAAAAATCGAAATTTTCGGTAAAATTTGCCATTTTTTGACATTTTAAAAAAAAAATAAAAAAATTCCTACAGAGCTGGTTAGTATTTAAAAGTGTTGCTTAGACCTTTATATTTACCTGCTTAACATATTTAAACTATAAAACAATATGTTTATTCCCTATAACTGGAACAAAACAGGCAACTTTTAGTAAGAAAACAGCATTACCATTCTATTGGGTCATACAACGAATTGTTGTTTTTAATACAGCTCTTGCTTTCAAAACTACCTTGGGCATGCGTCGTGGAGGTGGCTATATTTCCTATACCACCCGGCCCAACTATTCGATCATCTTAGTACAGTGTTTTATTTATACATTGATTTGTGATTTTCTTTATAAAAATTTGGCATGTTTTCGATGCTTCCACCTTGTTCATCTGTTCTTTGCATCCACATGCTGCTGTAACTATCTTCAGGTATATTTTTACAGTTTATACAAAAAAATGACAAACAGAGTAATGCACGGGAATCTATTCGGCCATCTATTATATTTATCAAACTTACATTCAGTTGATGAATAGTGATTGGAAGTTCTGTTACCACAACATTTTTTCAGTCAATTGTATTTTTTTTTACGTAATAATTTGCTTCAAAGATGATTTCTGATATTTCAACTATAAGTATGCCTTCATTTATTCTACTTTTGCATTTTTTATATGTTGAGAAGCGAGCTGTTTAATGTGATGGTGATCGTCAGCGAGAATTGCAATGGAAATTTGTTCTCCATGTGTAAAGCAACCGCTGTTGTAAATAACTTTTTTTTTTGCATTAGTTTGATGCCGTTTTCTAAGTGTTTTGGTATCCAGGTAATTTCCTATTAACTTTTAGATCCTCTTTTTATGAGTGGATAACATTTGATGGTGAAATGTCCTGGGCATAAACATATAATGCATAGTACTTTATGAGGGAATGTACGGATTCTAATCGACTATAAGTGCTCATTTAAAATTAGGAGAATTTTATTTGTCACTGTGAACCATTTTACATGGGGTAGGCTTAGAATTGTGTATAATATTGAATCATTCGCTACTTCAACTCCAGTGAATTTCCTCTGCGCCAATTATTAGAGAAGTCGATATAAAACGTTCTAAGCTACATGGATTCACTGGATCAATAAGGAAAATCTTTGTCTACGTACTATTCACTTCCTATTGCAATTTTTTTTTATATAAAATAGAGAATAATTTTGAAAAATTATTTTCTCAAATTGAGAAAAAGATACTCAGAACAGACTAGAAATTTCTGTCAGAGATTTCATAGCTAATTCATATGGAAAGCTATTTCTCAGAAAGAATGGGGAATAGGAGTTTAGAAAACATCTCACACAAAAGACAGCTCATAAAGTTAATAAAATTTTCCGCTTTATATAAGCACAGATTGGCAATCAGCGTCTATATGTTCATTCACAAAATGTATAATCCAAGTTTATACCGCGGGATGTTTTATACCAAATGTACTACATACCTAAATAATAGATCTAAAATCTTATTAGAAATTACTAGACTATGGAACAACACAGGAAACGACATAAAGCATACTAAAACTTCTTTAGAAATATTGTTGTTTTACACACAAATTTTGTTTGCAATCCCCTGTGACGATCGTCATAATATTAAGCAGCCAGCTTCTCAAAATATATTCAATGTAATAAGTACAGTAAATGATGACATACTAAAAATTGAATTCATGCAATCAGTTTTTAGGAAAATCATTATATATAAAATGTAATTGATTGAAAAAATGCTGTGGTAACAGAACTTCCAATCATAATGTATTAATTGCATGAAAATTTTATGAAGATAACAGACTGCTGAATAGGTTCAATTAAGAACATACCCAATACATTCTCAGCTTCTCTTCTGTTATACATGGTATAAAAATATACGTGCAGCAGGTCACACTAGCAATCCAAATCATCCAAAGTCAGTGAATACAAAGAAGAGATAAATTACTTTGATATATAAAAAACTTATACTCGTCTTCGGGAAAAAAATAACAATTCGATACATAAATAAAACACTGGGCCTAGATGATTGGGTGGTTGAGACGGGTGGGATAATGCAACCACCTCTATGAGTTATATACACAGTAGTTTTGAATCAGCTAGGTAAGAAATGCATTCAAAAGAACATTTCGTCGTATGCTCCAATAGAGAGGTTAACGCTGATTTTTCACAAAAAGTTGTCAGATTTGCTCCAATTATACAGACTACAGATATTGTTTTATAGTTTAAATATGTTAAGCAGATAAATATAAAGATCTAAGCAACACTTTTAAATACTAACCAGCTCTGTAGGAATTTTTTAATTTTTTTGAAAAAATGTCAAAAAATGACAAATTTTACTCAAAATTTCGATTTTTGGAGCAAAAGCGCAGACTCAAGCCATTTTTTTTCAGCGGTAAAATTTCACGCAGTTAATGTACTAGTATAAAGGCAACTTTTGGCACCTACCCGTTTTTGATTTTCAAAAAAAATTTTTTTTCGCTCCACCCTAGTGTGCAGCACAAAAATAGACTAATTGAATAAGTTAAATAGTTTAACATTAAAATTCTGGTGAGAAACACTTTTTTTAAAACTTGAGTAAAATACCCGGAGGTTCTAGTGTTGAAGTATTGTCATAAATAATAATAATAATAAGGTAGCATATTACTTTTTAATAATAGACAATTTTTTTTTGTTTTTTTAATTTTAAGATGATTTCCCCTTTTACGACAGAAAATCCCCAAAAAGGTTCACAATGCTCTTGAAAATATGTACAAAACATTAAGAGTAGTACTCAACCATACATTCCTATAAAGAAAACAAATTGAAACGGTATAGATTTTGCAATAATTTTTCTTAACTATTTGGCTTTTGAACTTTTGTGGCATCGATATTCATAGCCAAACAAATCGGTTCAACAATTTTTGATACAATATCCATTCTGATTCAGTTCACCAATCCTTTTCCACAAAGGTTCAAATAAAAAGAGAAAGCTTTGTTTAAATGAAGACAATAAAACTTAGCGAGATCCTCCATAACTGTGAATTTCTGCATAAGTTCCATAAATGACTGGATTTTAAACAAATGACTTCAACTTTAACTTTCCATTGTTTATCGAATTTCTGTAATTATGACAATATTCACAAAACAGGAAGAGAAGTATTAAATAAAAAGATTCTTTAAGATTACAGCACTGGAAATTATAGTGTAACGATTTGGAAACAAAATGAGAACCCAAGTGCCCGCGCCGCTCTGATTGCGACAAAATGATCTTCATTATTACGAAGACCCTCCAGGAGGAAGTCAACTTTTCGGTATTACACATGCTGTTGCCAATCGACGGTTTCTAATTTCTGTAAAGGACAAGGCCATTGAGTTGCCTTGTCAAATTGGGTGGTTTTAGGAGAAAAAAAATTCTTTTATTTGGTCAAACGTCACAGGCTGTCAGTATGTGACAAATGAAGATTGGCATTGATTCTCGCCAGAATTGAAAGTCATTAGAGTTGAACGGATTCAAGATAACGTTTTGTTTCAGTGAAATTGTTTCGAAGGATTTCTCCATTAGAGAAACAATTGCGATGACACGGTCTTAATCCTTGTTAACTGAAAGTTGAACTTGCTTTGATCATCCTGAAAGAATTTGATTTTTTTTTTTTCTGAATTTTAATAACATTTTATTTATTTCTTATTAAAAATCAAAGTGACCCACTGTAATGCGGTGTTGCCTGTGGGCTACTTTTTTAAAATTCAGATTTCTTAATTGACAAAGATTTCCAAATTGACTTTTCTACAAAGTTGAAAAGTGCTTATGCAGTCGGTTTGTCTGGCCGTATAGCCATCTGTCCGCGCTCTAACTCTCGTAAATATACTCGGATTGTCATGAAATTTTTGGACGTTAATGACGTTTACCCAAGCACGAACCCTATTGAAAATGAAGTTTCTGCCATGATTAGTTTATTTACAGGGACAGTCAATAGTTTTCCATTACATTTCGGCCTATGGGGAAAAATCGTTTCAAATGAATCTTAAAGATGTTACACACTGTAAAGCATTTTCAAATTCTTATGCATCTACAAAGTGCACTAAAATATGCATTTTCTAAAATATGCAGCGAAAATAATAGTTATTATTTATTTACAGGGTCACACAAAAAATTCCAATACATAATAATAAAGAGGGAAATTGTTTACGACATATTTTAATTATGGTAAACGATTTCATACATAATCAAATTGATATACGTTTCTGAGGATTAATATGAGTTATTTCATGCATAATACGTAGTGCATAGCATTTACAGAGAAACACAAAAGATTTCAAATACAGTAAAACCTCCAAATAACGGACACCTCGGGAGCGCGAAAACTGTCCGCTATTCGGAGGTGTCCGCTATTGGGAAAAATCTCGGAGATTCAAAAATTGTTAAGAAATGCTTAAAGTTTCATTAATTGACTTTTATATGTCCTAAAATTCTAATATATGATTAATCATAAATTAAAATAATTTTTAAGCAATAAAGTTGAAATAAAATGGTCCATACCTTTGTACACTGTTTGTTACATTCTTACGGAAAAAATTTATTTTAAAAGTTTCATTTGCGTTTAAAAATTACATATAATTTTTTTTCAATGGGAAATTTTAACCCTGTCAATAGTTTTGATTTTTCTGAATCATCTTAAAAAAAAAGTGTAACTGCTCATTGTATTTTGCCGTTTTTTAAAAGCATAAAATCTCAAATCTTACAAAGGGGAGTGGATGCGGGGCATTGTGATGCTCCGGGAGGTAGTAATGTCCCTCCGGACCATTCCCTGAATTTAATACTGAACGTGGGAGAAAAGATTTTTCCCGGCCCACTCTCTACATTTGTCTGTGATCCCAAAATTTTGAACACATTGCCCTGACAAACTTAGAGGCTTTTTACTTTTTTTTTTTTCCTCGTTAAAAAACAATTTTTCATACTTTATTCCCAAAATTACTGTACGCTATTCGGAATGTCCGTTATTCAGAGGTTAAACATATAAAAATTTAGATTTTGGGAGTGGGGATCGGTAAACTGTCTGTTAAATAGAGGTGTCCGCTATTCGGGAGTGTCCGTTATGGAGGTTTTACTGTAGTATATTCTATCCGAAGTCCTGTATATTATGGAAGGTGGCTGTTAGATGGATAAAATGAATTTTTAATTATGATATACGCTTTTAAGTTTCTTTAGATGTATGCATATTATATGGTTTATATAAATGTTAATTGTTACACAATTTAGATATACAGGAATATGGAGTAATTATTATATGGGATAATTATATGGAGTATATAAATGTTATAGTTGATATACAGGGTTACACAAAAGATCTCGGAAAGGTTACTGAATATGAGCGTAATTTACTTAAAGGTGTTTTTTAAATTTGTAATGCCTTTTTACGATGAACTACATTTAATTTACTAAGAAATGTTTGTAGAATATAGATAAAATGATATACAGGGTCACTCAAAGAACGGATACATGGTCGTCTTTGGATGATAATTTCTGGAAATTTGATTTAAGTAGTTTAAAGAGAATTTATTTTTAAACTAAACTTTAGTAAAATACTTTCGTGTATTAAAGGTACTATGTATTTTACAGGGCTAAACAAAAGTATTCAAGTATGTTTCCATCTATTAGTATAAATTGCTGAAAGGAAAATTTCAACCAGTTAGGCGTTTTTTCTTACTAAACTAAATTTTATCTTTATATAGTCTATATATTAACCGACAGATCAAATGCAGGGCTTTTCAAAAGTATTGGAATACATATTTGGATAAGGACAATAATACGTTATTTCCCTGTATAACGAAGTTTTGTTAAAGTTTTCTAGAAGTGTTGGAAAGTGCTTCATAATCTATATGCCTAACGCAGTGTTTCCCCCAGGACAAGGGCGCACAGGCCTTCGACCAGTAAATTTTTGATCTTCCACCAGTAAATTTTTGAAAAGAAATGTTCCCCTTATTTTTGGCATTAATTCTGTATCTTTAAGAATTTAAATAAGAAAAAACCTTCTGCTAACATTTACCGGTGGACGTTTCCCCGAAGGCCTGTGCGCCCTTCTCCTGGGGGAAACACTGCCTAACGCATGATTTTTCTTACTTGTTTCATTTCATAATCTGTTTATTTTATTTTATTTCACGTATCAGTAATCGGCTTTCGCGTATCAGTAAACAGAGCTTCACGTACCGGTACTGGTACGCGTAACATAGTTTGAGAAACCCTGCTCTATATGCAATATCTACTTATAATAAAAAGCGTCTTCAGAGACTGTAGGAACGGTTCTGGCATAGCCACTCCAAATTGGATATCGACTGCAGCTAGACGCCACGTTAGGCTTAGCTGAAAACAAATGCTAAAATGATTGTTTTAAAATTTCTTACATTTGAAATAATGTTTGTTCAGCATATTTTCATAAAAAACCCAAATATAATACATAAAGATAGCAGCGGAAGTGTGAACTGATAAGTTTTTAGTCATTTAAAAGTATGATTGTATATTATCGGCTCAAAGCGTTGTTTTACGCTGATCTCACAAAACTTTAGGGCTGCCATCTATGAACTAACAAAGGACTCGCAAACTTGTTTTTAAACCGTTGTCCTACATAGGTATTGCAGACTTTTTAAATTTAGTTTTATTAATTTTTTTAAGATGCTAGCATAAGACGCTTATTCTTTTAAATTTTGTTTTCTATTATAAATAAAATAAGCTTTTCCCCCCCTTCAAGTTGTAATGGATATATCACATATTATCATAGTTGCATTAGTATAATTGAAAATTATACTTTCCACATCCTCTTAAATCAAAATTTTATCTGCTTTGATGTAATTAATATATTTAGTGCATGATATGGAATAGATGACTTATAGATGTGCACCATAAATTTAGCGATTTTTTTCGCGCCAAAAAGCCGTTTTCGAAAACTATCGGCAAATTCAAACTGCATGGAAAACCCGTTTTCAAATACAGCGATCACTTTGAAAACTCCAGAAAAATTGCATTTTTGTAAATATAAAAAAGAATAATTTACACTATGTCACGCAGCCCCCTAAAGCCCCCGTTTTTTTATTTTTATTTATTTATTTATTTATTTTTTCAGGAGAAAAAATATAAAATATTTAAGTGATCGCCATATTCCAAAACGAATTATTTTGCTAATAATAACGTTTTATTTTGCAAATTATTATTATTGTTGTAATAAATACTGCTCTTGATTTTGAAATTAAAATTTGTTCAAAAACTAAAAATGAAATAAAAAAAAATAATAATAAGTTTTTATTATTTGTTTTTGTAGAAATTTATTGCTATCTTCAAAATGTGCTTTTCTATAATACAAACTCTTCAATAATAAAATCTTCATTCTGTTTGTTTGTATGAAGTATTATGAAATATTTTATCTGCTTTGATGTAATTAATATATTTAGTGCATGATATGGAACAGATGACTTATAGATGTGCACCATAAACTTTGCGATTTTTTTCGCGCCAAAAAGCCGTTTCCGAAAACGATCGGCAAACTGAAACTGCATGAGAAACCCGTTTTCAAATACAGCGATCACTTTCAAAACTCCTGAAAAATTGCATTTTTGTAAATATAAAAGAAAATAATTTACACTATGTCATGGGGGGCGGAGCCCCCCCCTTAGCCCCCCCTCCCTTTTTTATAGGAGAAAAAATTTTAAATATTTAGGTAATCGCCATAAAAATCAAATAAAAAAAAAAAAAAAAAAAAAAAAGGTTTTATTATTTGTATTTGTAGAAATTTACTGCTATCTTAAAAATGTGCTTTTCTGCAATACAAACTCTTCAATAATAAAATCTTCATTCTGTTTGTTTGTATGAAGTATTATGAAAATGAAATGCAAGTGAAAATTCCGTTATTTTTGACGGGGTTTTATACTAGTACACTTATTAAAATCCGACCGTATGTATGTATGAGACGTTATCTCCTCCGATCCCGGAAACGGAGAAACATCGCGTTTGTTTTGAATTGAAGGGAAAAAATCCCGGGATCCCGAGTTGTCCATACGTCTGTATGTCCGTCCGTCTGTCCGCATGTAATAAATCAAAAACTACCCAACCAGATCGTTTGAAACTTACAATATGTAATTATTAGAAATTTTTGTCGAGACATTTCAAATTTTATGAAAATTGGATGCATAGTTCAATTACAGGGGCAATCAAAAGGATCCCGATACATTACGGTCAGTGGGGAAAAAAGTTTCAAGTGCATTTTAATGGTCTTACACTCTTTCGAACATAATGAAGTTGATATGCATCTATGAAGTACAGGGTGGTCATAAAAAAACTTTGCCGATATTTGGAGCTATAGCGGCCAGTCCGTTCAACCGATCGAGGTGAAATTTCAGGTATAGCTATTCAGAGGTTAGCTATTCGAGATTCTGTGAACGTGCCCCAGTCGTGTTTTTTATGGGGGGGGGGATTCGCGGAACAGTTTTTTGTGCGTGCATAAGGTGTTGGTTTCTTGCTATACATATACGGTTCCAACGCCCTTTAGGGTTTTCGCATGCGCTGAGCATTTTGCGATGAAAAAAAGTGAGTATTGCCATTGTAAAATTTCGAGTTTCTGTAACTATAACCGTAACCGTGAGAGCCATTTTGTTGCCGTTCAGAGAATCTTGAGCTCATTCCTCTGAATAGCTATATCTGAAATTTCACCTCGATTGGTTGAACAGACTGGCCGCTAGAGCTCCATATACCGGCAAAGTTTTGTTTATGACCACCCTGTATGTACTATTATATACATTCTGTACAATCTGTGGTGCAAATAATATTTCTTATTGATTTACAGGGTCACACAAAACTATTCCATTGCATACTTACATATTGAGACATTGTTTGATATGCATTTTAATTGTATTAAAATATTGAATACGAACAATTAAACTATTTAACCCTTTGCAGGGCAAGGCATATTCATTGCTTAAGTATTGAAATTAATTACTGACACCGGAATTCGAAAACAACTTTATTTGTAAATAAGAAAACGCTATACTTCACGCATTCAATAAACCGCAATTTTCTTTAACAAAATTCCGCTGCGATTTTGGCGTTTGGGAATTAAAATTAAATGGTATATCTATGAAACCACCGCACCGCAAGGGGTTAATGCCCGTAATTAATAAACTATTAAACTATTTAATACCCGTCTGGCCGTCTAAACTGACCAGCGTAGCGGGCGAAGACCGCTAGTAATTCCTTTAAAATATGTCTTACAGCGTGGTACTCGTTTTTAATATTATTATTTTTCATAATACTTAGTTTTTATAAATTTTATAGATCATATACAGAGATGTATAAAACTTCGGATATATATTTCCATTTACTGATACAAATTTTTAAAAGGAATTTGCAACAGTGCAATGTGTTTTCGAATTGAACTAAATTTTGCTTACAATCAGTTATATATATATATATATATATATATATATATATTTAAGCTGAAAAATGCCATGCAAAATATCTAGAAGGATTTCACTACGTCTCGGAAAAATGAAATTTCAAAAGAAAGTAAATTATTCAAATGTGTCAAGAATGCAGTATTCGCAGAATTGATAAATATTATGGGGGAAAATATGAAAGTTTCAAATTACATTCAACCAGATTTTAAAAAGAGTTTCGACACAAAAATGCACAACAAGCGTGTGTAACTCAGCTTATAATGACAACAGATAAGCAATTATCTTTGCCTAATGTATACATTTACGACAGATGCCTCTTGATATTTCTCAGATATGACGCCTTACATGCTGAAAGTATGTAAACATGATATCGATAAAGATACACTTGCTTTTTTGCACGTTGCGAAAATGTTAAGAAAAAATAGGCTTCAAGATGTAAACTCATTCAAAGGGGACTTTAACCCCTTAACTGGTTTGCCCGGACGTTGTTCGGGCAAGATGAATTTGCTTATTGCATCATTTAAAGCTTTTTGACACCACTATTATTTTTAAGAAAATTTTCATACTATTGAAAGGCGGACATGTTTAGACTAAATTTTACAAATATTTTATTTCCATAATAGTGGTGTGAATCCGCTATTTTCATTTTACAGAACGGAAAATAATTAACCAGTTAAGGGGTTAATAATCAATCCGGTGTAAATTTGCTTTGCGATCCATGATGGGTATTGTAAATATGCTATTAAGTAGATAAATAATGAAATCACTGAACGTTTTATTCAACCATCTCGCACCGTAAGGGGACTTGCTAAGGGTGGGGGGGGGCGGGCAAGGAGGAGCCTCCCCCCCCAAACGTTTGCAAATGGTGTTACAGTTGACAAATTTACAAACTGAATCGGCAAATTAGTTCAAAACTTTAATAAAAAAATATAATAAACTTTATATTTCTGATAGATTTGACGAAATATAATTAGAAATATAGTTAGAAATATTATTGAGCTTTTTACAAAAAAATTATATTGCATTTTCTAATTGTGATTAATTGGTAAAATCATAAATCTAGTTGGCAAACGCCGAGAACTATTTATGTTTGCTTTTCACTGAGTTGGCAAATACTGAATTTTGACTTGGCAATTTAAGGTTCTCTCCCCCATCAATAAAAAATCTTAGCGAGAGCCCTGTCTCGCACAATATCTCAGCTTATATTCGTTTTAATGCACAATTACGTAAACCAACTGGAAATATATTGATGCATCGAAATGTAAACACAACTCCTTTGCCAGATTATATTGGTCTTTCTAAAAAGAGAGTAATAGTTAGAGGCTCCTTTCACTTTTAGTTTCAGTCTCGTATCATCATGTACAGGGACTCTCAGGAGCCATGTGTGTAGCTGTAAATGTTCAGTTCGAAAGTTATTGACAGAAATGTTTAGACTAAATTTTACGAATATTTTAGCTTAAAAATAGTGATATTAACTCCATATTTTTCAATTTATTGTACGTAATAAACAAAGATTCTTTTAAATGGTTAATTCCTTGCGACGCGGTGATATATCAATGAAACCACTTAATTTTAATTCCAAACGCCACATTGGAACCGGAATTTTGCTAAAGAAATTTACGGTTTATGCAATGCGTCTAATATAGCTTTTCAAATTCCGGTGTCGGTTATTAATTTCAACACTTAAACAATGAATTTGTCGTCCTGCGCCGCAATGGGTTAAAAGAGAAGCCCACTGGCAACACTGCACTACTCAATATGTCGCGAACAGGCTATGAACTCTTCACATTACTACTATTATTACAGACGTCCCTTAAACAACTGAATAACATGAACTAGTGAAGAAAATGCAAAATTAGTAGGTGAGACATCGTTTCTATTTTATATAAAAAGTTGTCATTTCTTTTTCTGGTGTTTTTGAAATATTTCTAAATATACAAATATCTAATAACAGGTATTTTAAGCCTTTTTAATTTAAAAGACTGTAAAGGCAGAAAATGTTCTAAAATTGCGATTTATGTAATGCAATGACGTCGAAGCGCAGAATTTTGCATGGAAGTTGCTTTTACAATGCAGATATAAAACCGGTAAAATTTAAAAGCATAAAATGAGAGGAAAATGTTATATTAATTTTCTGAAATACCATTTATTTGGATCTTTTTTGGGCTTGATCAAAGGTTGCCAACTTTTTAGTCTAAAATTCACTTGCCCTCATTTCTTATGAGTTTTAATTCTATCTTTTTGAAATTAAAGAGCTGGACAAAACATACTTCAAACCAGAAGATTTATTTAATTAATTAAATCATGTACGTTACAATTTAATACCATATAGGATTAATGAATACTTCTTTTAATAAATTTTCTGGTTACATGAAATTTTTTTCGTTTAAAAAAAATGGGAAGTTGGCAAGTATGGCTTCTTTCATTAAACAATAAGTTTTTTTTTTTTTTTTTTTTTTTTTTTTTTTTTTTTTTTTCCCTGAGATGAATACTTGTATCTTTATGGCACGCAGATTGACCATCCCTGGACTAGATAACGAAGATATAAATAAAGAGGAGAACATACATAGTGTATTGTCTAGCAGTTGCGAATAAAGTAATAGTCCAAGAGTTGACCGCACAAAACCCTAAGCCATCGAGCACAAGACAAATCCTTTATATTATGGAAAAGTAGTCATAGGGGAATCTAATGATCCATGGCTGCCGGAAGTGAAGTGGTGCATAAGCCAAAAATTAATACCGCTATTGGCTCATTCGTAGGTCTATCATTAATGTTTGCCGTACAATCAAAATTATGAAAACACGGAAAACTGGGTGCAGGAAAACATAATACTAAGTCTATGAGTCAACCACTAGTGGTATTCATTTTTTGTTTATGCATCACTTCATTTCCGGTTGACATGGATCATTAGATTCCCCTATGACTTTTCTTCCATAATATAAAGGATTTTTTCTTGTGCTCGATGACTTTGGGTTTTGGGTGGTCGGCTCTTGGAGTATAACTGAGGAAACTGTGTCACAAGATGACTGCTGTTTTTTTTCTCTCTTTTTAATCGGATTATCAGTTTCTGATTAAAGGTGGTGAAAACTTCCACCAATAAACTTGAAAATAAAGTTTTTCCTCTTGTTTAAACACATTACTGGTAGAAATTTCTCACCAAATATGGCTAAAAATTACTATTTCTTTTTACTGGTATTAGTTTGTGCAGACATTATAATATTTTCACTAACACGGAAAGGATGTTGTTTTGGTCGTAACAATTCCACCAGTAAAAATGGATATCAGTTTTTGCCATTAATTTTGATTGAAATTTTTCAGCAACAAGGCATTAAAATAAAAAGAAATTTTCTTTTTAATTTTGCTGACGGAATTTTACCTTGTTTAATGAACTACCGCAAAAGCGGTTTCTATTGAAGTTTATCTATTTTAACATATGCATAGTGATGTAAATTTGCATCACTTCTTGATTAGCTTTTAATAAATTAATTAAATTCTTAATAACCACTATATTTATGTAAAAATATTAATCCTGCAAAAACTACAATGCTATGCTAGTAAATAAATTTAAAAATCTATCATAAAATTTCTGGTTTCTGATCCTTAATGTAATGAGAAGAAAAAAATAATTCCAAAAGAAGAATTCATGCAATTAACGCTTTCCGGCACGGACAAAATCTGTATTAAAATGAGAAATAATCGACTGACACCGGAACTCACAAACGAATTTTTGAAGTATTTTGAATCCCTTAATTTAAGCTTTTATTGTAAAAGCAAAATTTTACTAAAAAATTACTGGTGACGTTTGCAAGTTTGGAATTAAAATTAGGTATCCCAGACCGGGCACAGTGTGCCGGAAAGGGTTAAGGGTTAAGGATCTGTCAGTTTCCCTTTCTTAATAGTTCCATGAGCTGAATATTTGAAGTTTCACATGGCTGTCATTATCTGCTTATTTATATTTTCTACTTTTTAGTGTTTAAAATATTTCGTTGCTGTAGCTTTACTACCCATTGGCATATTTTGGCGGGAGCCGTTTAATTATTTTGTCCCGATTGGTGGTCATAAAATAACACGCAGATGTTTAACTTAATTGTATTTTTATTCTACAGAACTATGAGCGCAAATTCTGACTCCATCTATCATCGAACAACAAGCTAATTAAAAAGTAAACAAATTACCGTCTGCGATCGCTATGGTAACCGCTCAAGGCATTGCCATTCTAAACTACAAAATATTTCCAACCTTCCGCTGGTAACCATAGCAATCACCATAGAGTATCCCCCCAGTGACGAAGGGTACCGAAAAAACGATATAATTTATAATTATTTTTAAGTTTTTTTGTTTTTGGTCAGAATTCACGCTGGTTGAAAAAAATTACAAAGATATATACCTTGAAATAAATTTGAAATGCAACAAAAATAAGAAATATAACAAAATATAGAAATAATATATAGATATGCAAAAATGAACAGTTTTAACAATAATATCAGGAAGTAATGTAAGATGCCAGTTTTTTTGGAAAATGGACATGTCTGCCCGAACGTGTGACAGTTTTTGTTTGGTCTGGATTACTGTCCGATTTAACAGAGAGTTTTAAATTAGAATTCTCTGGAACAGCTTTCGTCAACAAGTCTGATTGAGGAATCAAATGAGCTGGCTTCACACGATCTATTGATACCGTGGACTTACGACCATTGAGTTCGATTGTTATGGTTTTTCCAGTTCTACTTAGAACTTTGTGAGGACCAGTATATGGTTGACACAATGGAGGTTGTACATGGTCCACTCTTAGAAAGATGTGTGAACAAGATGTCAAGGAAGGGTGTGTATAGAACTTCTAGTGGCAGTGAGCTGATGTAGCAACTGGATTTAACTGCCGCATGGTGTTTCTTAGTTGAGTGACGAAGTTCTCGTTGCATGGTTGGATTAAAGATTCATCCAGCATGTCACATGGCAGTCTCAAAGTAGTGCCGAAAACAAGTTCAGCGCAAGAAGCTTGTATATCTTCCTTCACTGCTGTGCGAATGCCTAGTAAAACTATCGGCAATACTTCAGTCCATCTATTGGTTTCGTGAGCTTTGATGGAGGACTTTAAATGTCGATGAAATCTTTCGATAATGCCATTGGATATAGGATGATAAGCTGTGGTTTGGATCTTCTTTGTTCCTAACATTTTCGTAAATTCATCAAAAATCGCTGATCGCATTTGGGGGCCTTGATCCGTGGTTATGAGTGAAGGACAACCAAATCTTGAAATCCAATCCTTGAATATGGCATTGCAAATTGTTTTGGCTAGTGTATCAGAAATGGGTATAGCTTCTGGCCATCTGGTAAATCGGTCGATAATCGTTAAAAGATAGCTGAAACCGTCAGATGGAGGCAGGGGACCCACAATATCTATGTGAATCTGGGAAAAACGTGCATCAGGAAGAGAGAACGTGCCAAGAGGTGCTTTGGTGTGCCTTTGTATTTTGGATCTTTGACACGACTCACAGCAACGAACCCAGTTTTTGATGTCTCGTTTCATATTTGGCCATACGTATCTGGAACAAATTAATTTTGTGGTGGCTGCTATGCCAGGATGAGATAGATTGTGCAAATGTTCGTATATCAGTCGACGAAAGGAGCTAGGAACTAAGGGTCGAGGCGTACCTGTGGAAGTATCACATAGTAGGTTACGATCAGAAATGAGGCAAGGTTTCAGTTCCAATTTTAGCGATGAACTATGCAGCAGGTTTTGTAGCTCTGAATCATCTTTCTGAGCTTCTGCAAAATCATCAAAATTTAAGATTGGAGATTTTGAAATAGAATCAATTTCAATTCTTGAAAGACAATCTGCTACAGTATTTTTGGAACCTGGTACATGTCTAATGTCAGTGGAATATTGGGAAATAAAATCTAAATGGCGTAATTGCCGAGGCGAGCATTTATGGGGATTTTGTTTAAATGCATAAATTAACGGTTTCTGATCAGTATAAATTTTAAAATTTCTCCCCTCTAACATATGCCGAAATTTCTTTATTGCTGAATATATAGAAAATAATTCCCGGTCATAAGTTGACCAATTCCGCTGACTCTTGTTTAATTTCATGGAAAAAAATGCTAAAGGTTCATAATGTTCCTTAAAAAATTGCATAAGAGTGCCGCCGATCGCGACATCTGAAGCGTCAACCCATATACTTAACTCAGCACCTGGAATGGGATGCCGTAAAAGAGCTGCTTGAGCTATGGCATTTTTGGCATCTGTGAAAGCCTTTTCAGCATTTTCGTTCCAATTAATCGGTTCGGAAGTTTTCGGAACACGGGAACGAGATTTCTTTCTGTTTGGATGGCCTTCTAATAATTGCACTAAAGGCGCAAGTATGTGTGCAGCTTTATATATAAAGGATCTATAAAAATTAAACATTCCCAAAAATCGTCGAAGTTGAGATAAAGTTGTGGGCTGTGGAAAATCAATTATGCATTTAACTTTATCAGGAAGTGGCTGAATACCGTGTTCAGATATTCGAAATCCTAAGAAATCGATGGTAGGTTTACCAAATGTGCACTTGGAAACATTTATGCACAAACCATATTCTTCTAATTTGGAAAATAAGGCTTTTAAATGATGATAATGCTCCTCTTCATTTTTAGAGGCAATAAGTATATCATCAATAAAAGCATAGACGCCAGGTAAATCGCGTATTATTTCGTCGATGAAGCTCTGAAATGTGGCAGATGCGTTACATAAGCCAAACTGCATGCGTGTGCTTTCGAATAATCCGAAAGGTGTGCATATTGCTGTTTTAGGAATATCATCAGGATTGATTGGTATTTGATGATACGCTTTGATTAGGTCAATGTGACTAAAAATTTTAGTGTTGCGTAAATTAGCAGTAAAATCAGCTATACACGGAATCGGATATCTGTCTTTTACAGTTTGCGCATTCAAGGCACGATAATCACCTACAGGTCTCCACTCCACAGTTCCTTTTTTTGGAACCATGTGCAAAGGTGATGCATAATTGCTACATGAAGGTCTTAAATGTCCGAGTTGTATCATATTTTGAAATTCCATTTTAGCGATTTTCAGACGATCCGGAGCTAACCTTCGAGGTTTTGCCCCAACTGGAGGTCCTTTTGTTGTAATAAAATGCATTGTGTTGTGTTTAACAGGCTGATTAGGATCTGGTAATTTTGTTATAGATGGAAATTTTTTTAGAAGTTCATTATATATGCTATCAATAGTGATTGTTTTTACTGAATGAATGGATGCACATTTCATGTGGCCTGTCGTTTCAAATTTTGTTTTTAAGTCCCTTAGACATTTATGACGGAGATCTGGGACCAATTCGAAATTATGGAGAAAATCTGCTCCCAATATTGGTGTACTAACATTTGCCACTAGAAAAGTCCAATTAAACTTTCGCCTTAAGTTAAAGTCTAGAGAAAGGGTTGGTTGACCATAAACATTTATAGTTGAAGAATTAGCAGCCAAAAGTGTTTGTACGGGTGGATTCCGTTTTTGTAAATTATTGGCAGGAAGGATTGACACATCCGACCCTGTGTCGACCAGAAAGGAAACATTTGTTGTCCGGTCTTTAATGAACAGGCGACGTGACTGCTGAGGCAAAGAATAAGTCGCCTCTACTCTTTGCTTATTTCGTTTCCCGACCAAGAACATGGTTTTACGCATTTTTCTTCTTTACATTTTGTTCCAAATCGTCGATGGTACCAACAAATAGATGAATCACGCTTAGCACTGTTATTTCGCTCGCGAGGTTTACTCGAATTTCTACGGTATGGTGATCGCCCACGTGAAAATGCAATTTGATCGATTCGCTTATTTAGTTTTTCAATTTCTCGCATAAATTTATATTCGATTGATTGTTCATTCGCGCTGGACACGGTAAATGCAGAAAGAGGGGTCGGAGTAACTTCCGAAATCCGATCCGAAATTTCCGCAGCCTTTTCAAGGGTTAAATCAGAAACAGCCGCTAAAATTGTTTGAACAGAATTTGGTAAACACGTCAAAAATAACTCTAACATTAAATTGTCAGGAACATTTAGGGATTCCGCTCGACGTTTCATGCTACGTAATAAATCTGAAGGTTTCCGATTGCCTAGTTCTTCCCCAGACAATAGTTGCCGTATTTCTTGCTGAGATGACTCTCCCGAACGCGCAATTAATTCCTTTTTTAAGATGCCATAAGGATCGGTAGCATCCGGTTGCATTAATATGTCACGAACAATTGATGCAATATCGGGTGGAAGATGCGACACAATATAATTATATTTTGTAACAGATTCTGTTATTGCTTTGGGGGTAGCTAAAGCAAATGTACTTTCGCACATTACAAACCAAAGCGCCGGATCCGATCTATTATATATGGGGATTTGAACAGCATCGACATTAGACATGATTTATAATTATTAATATAGAAAAAGCACAGTTAAATCAAAATAAAATTCGCGAGTTAAAATTTTACTGTAAAATAATAGAAGAAATATCAGAAAAATGATTCAGAAGTACTTATCTGTTTTGCAGCTAACATATCCATAATCATTCTGCATGATTTACTTCATCACAATGGAACAAAGTCTCTTGAACAATCTACGAAAATCTCACTATCCGTCACCAAATATCCCGATTGGTGGTCATAAAATAACACGCAGATGTTTAACTTAATTGTATTTTTATTCTACAGAACTATGAGCGCAAATTCTGACTCCATCTATCATCGAACAACAAGCTAATTAAAAAGTAAACAAATTACCGTCTGCGATCGCTATGGTAACCGCTCAAGGCATTGCCATTCTAAACTACAAAATATTTCCAACCTTCCGCTGGTAACCATAGCAATCACCATAATTTCCATTGTTGTTAGAACTCACATACAGTTAATAAAATGAAAAAAAAATTCATTTCTCAATGAAATATTTACATTTATTTTGTAGAATATATAATGTTCTGTCTTTTATTATGAGCATATAAAGTGTTATTTTTAAGTATTACTTTATTTTTTTCGGTCTGCACATGCAATATGTATCTGGCCAAAAAAAAAAAAAAAAAAAAAAAAAAAAAAAAAAGTTGAATGTAGATACTGCCATTGCAGAATTCAGTTTCGCCTCCGATTAGAAAAAAAAATTAAATTAAATAAAAAAAAAAAAATCGATAGAGGTTTTTTAGAAATGCGACCACGTTTAGAATGCAATGAACTAACTTCATTTTTCTTGTGTTTATCTATATAATAGCAAACAGAACGGCGTGAAATACCCAGTTGATTAGCAATTTCTCTCTGAGACTTTGAAATTGCGGAATAATAAAGAGATACAATTTGACGTGCTACTTCTTCATTGACTTGATTCATCAAAAACGGATTTTTTCTTTAGTTTAAACGCTTTTTTATAGACTCTGGGAAAAAGGAAATGCATTTTAACAATAAAACGAGTAAAATCCCGTCGAATTCGACGAATGAAATGTTTAAAAGACCCGATCGATTTGGCTTAAAAAAAAAGCAAAAGTAATTACATTATTGAATCGATAGGTATATAATAAATATATTTCCAAACTTAATGCAAAGTTTTCCAGTTACAATTTTGCATGCAAACATTTGCACATCTTCAGTTAAAATTGTAATCTGAGTGCCGGCGAAATCCAGAAATTTTATTTTATATGCACTACAAAAAATAGATTTATTAAAAAAAAAAAAAAAAAAAAAAAAAAAAAAAAAAACTAATTTTATTTTTACTATGACATTATTTTCACTAACTGTAGTCATCTGAAAGTAAAATCTCAATCTCAGTGTCCATAATGAAAAGAAATATTGAAATGTAATATCGTTATGAGTAAAAATGCGATGTTTTAAATAGTGACGTCATTTTCTCTTCAAATGTTTTTTAAAAGTTACTGTTATTAGTAATATGAAAAAGGCGTCCGTAATAATATTGTAAATTCATTTTATCTGGTTGCTGAATGCCATCATTTTCCTCATTTGAAATATTTCTTACTTTTCTTTAGACATTAACTTTTATCACAAATTATTTTCTGTTTTTTTTTTTTTTTTTTTTTTTTTTTTTTTTTTTTTTTTTACATTATTAATATTATTTCTCAGTAAATATATTTTTTTACCTCAATTAGTGCATAATTATATGCAATCATTTTATTGTGGTTAAATTTTACGAAAACAATTAACTTTTTTCTTTTAAATGGAAGGACATGTTCACTGATGAAATAAAGTTTCTGACTTGTGGAAAGTAATAATTGTAAATAAATTTTTATTTTCGAGAGAAAAGCTAAACTATGTTGCCACCATTTTGAAGAAATATCGTAAAAAAGCATTTAAAATTAAAAATAAAATATAAAAATGGAAATAAATTAAAAAATAACTAAAATGGGCACAATTACAAATAAATAGCTTTCATTTTAAAAAATAATTATCAAAATCGGTTCAGTAGAAAATTCAGGGCTGATGACACGACATTTTTAGCTTGTCTGAAAGAAATAGCATCGGAGGCTTTAAAAAAAAAAAAAAAAAAAAAAAAAAAAAACTGTAATTTATATTTTACACTATTCCATCACTTATTCTGGATATTTCAGATAAGTGCCTTTATTGTAGACTGAAACATTGCACGTTTGTAAAAAAGAAATTTAGCCATCCTGGAGAAGTACTTCAGGAACCCGGAAAAATTTAATGGAAATTTTTTTGCTTATCTAATCGGCAGATTACGGCAATTTGAAATGTTAAAATTTTTTATAAACTTTTTCCGGGCCAAAAAAGCGGAAGATATTGGCGGCTATGGAATTGTTCCATTTTGAAAACTTATAGAAAATAAATTCTCGTTGAAAATTTAATTTTCTCGATAAAAATAAAAACGTATTTTTAAAGAAATCGCTGAAAAAAATGCTATTTTTTATGTAAAAGGTAATGATTAAACACGAAGGAAATCAAATCCAGTTTCAAATATGTTTAATTCGTTGTGAATCAGAAATTTAGAGTGCGTTAATCCAGAAAGTTGAATGTTTATATCACGCATAAAGAAGTTAGTAAGTATATAAATTAAAAGTCTTAAATAAAAATTCCGGTGTGCATTTTATATAAAACTTTTCAGACACTTTTAATGTTAGAAATATAATAATTATAGAATTTCTTAATTTTAAACCGGATAGCTATTTTTTTTTCCAATAAAAAAATATTTTTTCTAGTGCCTTACAAAAAATTGAAAATTCTGACATGACTTATTTTTTCTTCACCACTATGTTGAAAATGGCCTATTAGCGTAAAATCACCCAAGTAAAAAAAGTACTTGGTGATTTATCAGCATTCTGTCACTGGAAATAGTGATTCTTATCATGGTTCGCATTTATCACTAAACCACAATTCTTACTTCTTGGCAACAATCGTATTTTTTTAAAAAACAAGAATTCTTCTTGTTTCTTGATCCGAATCTGATAAGTGCCACAAATATTACCATGTAATACAATTATGACTCATTTGCTTTTCAACTTCTCACCTTTTCTAAAAGACTTGTACAAAATTGTATTATCATCTCTTTCTTTTTCTTTTCTTTCTTTCTTTCTTTTTTTGCCATTTTGACAACTTTTCTTCTTTGATGTCGCCGTACTATATTTAACAATCCAACAAAGAAATGCAATTCATCAAGATTTGTCAAAAAGAAATAAAAATCATTTTTCATTAAATCCGCTGAAGAATCTCGACCTCATTAATTCCTTTCTATTTTTTTTTCTTCTATTCGGCTTCAAATCCTTTCTTTTTTCTTTCACTCGACATGATTATGCGGAAGCCATATCATATGGACTCCATTACCCCAATAATTATGGGAAACGTAGAGCAATCTTTCAATCAAGGTTCAGATCTATTGAAAAAAAAAATCTTTCTATTTCCAACTGAGATTTTGACAAATTGTTTATGGGTATCGGTATAAGCTTATGTCAGATAAGCATCGCTAAGATGAGTGGCGTTTCTTAACGCTTTTCACAGTTCACTAATTTTCACTTACTTCTCTTATCCCTTTTTTCAAAACTCGGAAAGTTTCATTAAAGTCAGAAGTATCTCGCACTTATTCCAAAAGTGACACTACTCGATGTGATATATTTCGGGAAAGGCGAAAAACGCTTTCAAGCATGAAGACTGATTGTTTTCTAAGTGAAATAGATTTGAAATTAACTAACAGTGTTCGAATTCAAGGTGAAAGTTGTATAATTTATAGCAATCAGGTTTGCTAGTTTAGCTTCCATTTTTAAACAGAAATTTAGTGTTTACACCAGAGTGGTATTTTATTGTTTATTTAATAAAAGACAGTTAGCAATTACGTTCAGTCAAAAATTCTTTCGAAATTTCCGGTGTAACTTTAAAACTGGTTTAAAACTGGACAGCGAGCTGTCAACTTTGATAATAATACAAATATTTACAAGTGTTTGGTGATTTATAGATATTAGTAATTTCTAAAGCCATACATGAAAATTTATAAAATAATTTTAAAGGGTTGTTTTTATGCATATGTTATTGGATGTGTATATAATTGTATACATATACAATTGTATGCGTAGCTCTGGACTTTATTTCATTAAAGTCAAAAGTATTTCGCACTTATTACAAAAGTGACTCTCGTCGAAGAGTGATAAATTTCGGGAAAGGCGAAAAACGCTTTCAAGCATGAAGACAGATTGTTTTTTAAGTGAAATAGATTTGAAATTAACTAAGTGTTCGAGGTAAAAGTTGTATAACGTACAATAAATCAAGTTTGCCAGTTTAGTCTCCATTTTTATTCAGAAATTTAATGGGAACACAGAACCAGAAATAAGAATTTTTTTCACCAGAAATAAAGAATAGTATTTTATTATTTATTTAATAAAAGACTTTACGAGATTACATTACTTTTCAAGATTACATTAAAAAGAAATTTCGTTTTTCGAAATTTCCCGTGTAAGTTTGAAATTTAGGACTAAAATTGAAGACCAAACTGGCAAACATTTTGTGAGAACACAGAACCAGAAATAAGAATTCTTTACACCAAAAATAAAGAATAGTACTTATTATTTATTTAATAAAAGACTTTACGAGATTACATTAAAAAGAAATTTCGTTTTTCGAAATTTCCGGTGTAAGTTTGAAATTTAGAACAAAAATTGAAGACCAAACTGGCAACTTTGACAACAATAAGAAGATAGTTACTAGTTGATTTATAGATAGTTGATGGTTTATAGATAATAGTAGTTTGTAAAGCTAGGCGTGGAACTCTATAAAATTAATTTGAATTTAAAATTGAAATTTATAAAAATTATAAAATAATTTTAAATGGCTGTTTTATGCATATGTTATTGCATATGTATATAAATGTATGCATACATAATTTATGCGTAGCTCTTGACTTTATTTCATTAAAGTCAAGAGTATCTAACACTTATTCCAAAAGTGACACTACTCGAAGTGTGATATATTTCGAGAAAGGCGAAAAACGCTTTCAAGCATGAAGACAGATCGTTTTCTAAGTGAAATAGATTTGAAATTGACTAACAATGTTCGAATTTGAGGTGAAAGTTGTATAACTTAGAATTATCAGATTTGCCTCCATTTTTATTCAGAAATTTAGTGTTTACACCAGAAATAAAGAAAATTCTTTCATTGTTGATTTAATAAGCGACATTTAGCGATTATGTTAAGTATTCAAATTTTTCTTTCGAAAATTCCGGTTTAAGTTTGAAATCTAAGATTACAATTGAAGACTAAACTGGCAACTTTGACAGCAACACGAACATAGTTATAAGTGTTTGATGTTTTTTGGATTTTAGTAATTTGAAAAGCCAGACATAAAAATTTCAAATTTCATTTAAATTCACTTAATTTTTAAATGGCTATTTTTATGCATATTTTATTATATGTGTATATAATTATATTCAAAACACTTATCTTTGTTTCATTAAAGTCAAGACTATCTCGAACTTATTCCAAAAGTGACACAACTCGAAGTGTGATATAATTCGGTAAAGGCGAAAAACGCTTTCAAGCATGAAGACAAATTGTTTTCTAAGTGAAACAGATTTCAATTAACTAACAGAGTTCAAATTCAAGGTGAAAGTTGTATAACTTAGACAATAGGAAAATAGTTAGAAGTGTTTGATGATTTATAGATAATAGCATTTACAAAGCCAAGCATAGAAAACTGTAAAAGGATTTTAAATGGTTATTTTTAAAGTTATGCGAAAGCATTTCGCAATATATGGTGAATATTGAATTCAAATATTTATCTATGGGAGGAAATTCTGTAGCCTCGGGAGGACATGGTATAGAGTTCGTGTTGAGGAACTCTTAACGCTTTTCACTCATTTCTTTTATTCCTGCGTAGACTAACAAGCACAATTTTTTTACTTATTTATTACAAACATTTTTACTGTACAATACTGTTATTATTTTCTATTTATTTATTTATTTATTTAATTTTGTTATAAAAAAATTTATTAAAATTTTCTGGTGTAAAATCGAAATTCCTGAGTAAAAAACTGCCAGAATTGGCGACACTGTTTCCGGTTCGTATAGCTTTAACCCTTTGAAGGGCAAAGCAACTCTACTGTTAAAGTGCTGAAATTAATGATTGACACCGGAATTAGAAAATAAATTTATTTTTAAATATTGAAGAAAAGGTTTTGTATATCACATAAATAATAAACCGAAATTGTTTTTACCAAAACTCTGGTGCCTTTGAGGCATTTAGGAATTGAAATTAAGTGGTTTTATAGAAATACCACCGCCCATTAAGAAGTTACTATTTCAATCACAAACATAAAAGTCCTCACTTTTAAATTTTAAAAGTAGAATTTGTAACATTTTTCTATCAAATGAGATGAAAAGTTCTGTGAAAAAATTTGCAGTAGAACTGTACGCAACTTTGATTACGGAACGTGTTAAACCTTTGCATTCGCATGTCCCAATATGACTGGTATAATCTTTTTTAACCCTTTAACGATCAAAGCATTTTCATTGCTAAGATGTTGAAATAAATGTATGACACCGGTAATTGTGAACAAATATATTCGTAAATAAGAAAAAGTGATTTTTCACATATTTAATAAAATGGATTTTTTTAGATTGAAATTCCGGTGTCGTTGTTGCATATCGGAATTATAATTTTGTGGTTTCGTAGAGAAACCAATGAACGTTAAAAGGTTAACCATTGAAAAATGGTTGTTGTTTTCGGTGGAGGATTGACAAATTGACGTGGTCACTTTTGAATTTAACCTTCCTACCCTGTTCAAATTTTACTCAATCTTGATAAAAACATTTCACACCAGAATTGTTATTTAAAACATTTTAATATATTTAAATGACTTATTTTCTGAATCTTTTATTTAAATTTCTTTATGAAAAAAGTTCTGGTTCGAATCGCATAAAACAAATTATAGTTATGGGTCGATTAGACCCATTCAGGGTAGGAAGGTTAAATTAAATTCTTTACTTTTAGAAGAATTTTTATTTGAATTTAAATTAAATTCTTTACTTTTAGAAGAATTTTTATTTGAATAGAAAATTAAAATGTTTAAAATCATTGTAATAAAGGAGAAAATTAACAAATTTAAAAATGGGTAGATGGAAATTAACAGATACGGAAAAAGCAGAAGCCAAAGAAATGAATGACCGTGAATGTTGCATTCAATGACATTAAACACAATACGCGTACTTAAACAATCATAAAGTGATTTTTATTTCGACTTTTTATTAATGTTTTACTAATTTATTTGTTCTTTTCTTATTTAAAATACAAATTTAGTCAACGTGTATAAGTTGCTTATTAGTTTGGCGATTCGTATCATTTGGCGAAATTGGTCGACGGGATAACTAAGTAGTACTGTATTTGGTTTGGCGAAAAAACGTTTTTCAATGCAGAAAACGAGAAAATCAAAAGATTATCGAGCTGCTGAAAACCAATTACGTGTTGAAAGGCGATCACGAAAAAGGAAGCAATTTAATGCCGAACCGATTAATTGTAAAACATCATGTCTCGAGGGAGACCAATCCACTAGTCATGGCGTTTTACAATCGGTCGGTTCTAACCAGGAAAATTTGAGTGCCAATAGTGATTCTAACAAGCCGGAAAATGTTATAGCTATTACTCTTGATTTTCCACCACCTAAAAAGAAAACTAAAAAGCAATCGGCATAGGAAAAACTGGAAAAAAAACTTTTTTGATTCATTGTCTGATGGACCCATTCACAGATGCATGTGCTGCGATCGACTTTGGTTTAAAACCTCCATCACCAAAATTCCGCTCTGTAAAATCAAACAGTATATGCCAAAGTCTTACAAGTATAACAATATATGCCAAAGCTGTATTTTAATAATGATTACTTTCGCACCAACAATGTTACATAGTTTGAAATGTTTCTTTGGTCGCCAACTTTTATGCTTGGCGACAATGGAGTGATGTAACTTAAACGAACCGTACCTTCAAATTGCAGCATTTATAACAGTGGCAAGGATAATACACAATAAAACAACTGGTATTTAGCTTAAAATGATAGATGAATGTTTCGAGTGAAACATTTTTCAAATGGTTGGTGTAATTTCTTATATTACATTTTTTTTTTTTTTTTTTTTTTTTTTTTTTTTTGTAAAACTTGTCTTTGACAAAAGTGATAAAGGAAAAAAAATGCCTTATTTAATTATATTCACTTATTTAATTATTTGTCTTCAAGGCATTTCTGCTCAAAAAAGGTTCGAATAAGTAATTCACACCGCCATTTACGAGCAAATTTACTTGAAAATAATCCAAGGCTCTATTTTACGAACATTGCAGGATTACTAGTTTGCCCTCCATTTTTACACCACAATATCAACTTCAGACCAGAACTTCTCGAAGAAGAATTTTCACTTTAAATAATCAAGAAGAGCCATTAAATAAATCTGAAAATGCTTTTCGCATTTTCAGATTCCATTTTTTAAAATAAAAGTTATAGGTAATTCTGTTTTATTGTGTTATCAAAATTGTACTAAAAATTTTTAAATGCCAGTCGGCAATTTGGACATTAACACATTGAATGCCATGTTAATGACCGGTGACTGAAACTGAATTCTCTGTTTAGGCCGCGTTTATATATGATATCAAACTATAAAAATTATATTGTTTTAAATAATTACTGAAAATTAATTATATTTTTTTAATTTTATTTATTATAGGATTACACTTTCTTAATAATTCCTCAACACATTTTTTTTTAGTTTTACATCAATTTTACACTCCCTATCACCGGTCACTAACGCGGTCTAAACGAATAGTTCACTGTCAGTCACCGTGTTTATATTACCCGTTTGCAGACTGCAAACGGCAACCCTGAAAAAATTAATATAAGAATTTTTGATATTGTGTAATTGAAAGTAACTTCCTTTTTTAAAAGTGGTGGCTACCGAATACAATTTGTGTAAGAGATGTCGAAATTGAAAGGATTAAAAAGTGGCTAACAAAGAATTTAGGGTTTTGCAATTTTTTTTATTTATTTATACCCATGTCTACTGTAAAGTGTCTAATAAACAGTTGATTTCTGCAAATAAACATCTTTCGATTTCGCACGGAATATAAAATTGTCTTTAATTAAAAAAAAATGTCATTAAATGTTGCTTAAAAGAATGTGATTCTGAAATACTTGAAAGAAAAAAAATCTACATTCGAAAAAGACAATTTATTATGCATAATTGACCAACTTACGAACAACTGGATAATTAAATGTACATAATTAATAAAAAACAAAGATAAGACTTCTTTTGTATGTTTATAACCTACGATAAACACTGCGATAATTATGTTGCGCATTTACTCGGCAAGTTACATATGCTATAGACATAAGCTAATTTATTCCGTGAACGGATGAACGATTTGCTAATAATCTCAATTATGCTTCAGCTGTAAACAATAATCGTGACTCCGTGACATGGCAGAATATCCATAAAGCATCGTGTCATGTCTGATGTTTTAAATAAGCTTTTTAAGAAATAACACTGAATGATTATGACTTGCGCATATAGCACGATTGAAGTCGATCGAATTTTTCATATTCGAAATTAATGCATGACCTAACCCGATTAGAATATTTTTGTTCCGTCATCGATACATCAAAGATACATTTCGAAAACATCAAAATCACGAGCATAATTTGACAGCAAGTAAACATAAGTTTCATTGTAAGCAAATCATGAAAAAGTAGGAAGAAATTCCTCAGAATTTTGATGGTGTAACCGGATTGCTATTTTTAGGAGCGTTCGTAATTATGTAACTACATAGCACTTGTAGTCATCGTTTCAATCCGTCCGTCTGTCCGTATATAACAACGCAAAAACTGCGCAACCGAATCGTTTGAAATTTAAAATATATAATTCTTATAAAAATTTTGCAGAGCTATTTGAAATTTTATGAAAATCGGATGTATAGTTCAATTATAGGTACAATCAAAACTATTCCGTTACATTATGGGAAAAAATAGTTTTGCATAGTAATACATTTTAAGAAATAACACTGAATAATTATGACTTGCGTATATTGCACGATTGAATTCCATCAAATTTTTCATATTCGTCATTCAGTCCGTCCGCATTTAAAAACACAAAAACTACCCAACCGAATTATTTGAAATTTAAAATATATAATTATAACATAACTTTGTATAACTTTGTGGAGACATTTCATTTTTTTTTTTTTTTTTTTTTTTTTTTAAAGGGATGTAATAGATCAGTCTCAGGGACAATCAAAATATCAACAATAATCCTGATTCCGTGACATGGCAGAATATCCATAAAGCATCGTGTCATGTCTGATGTTTTAAATAAGCTTTTTAAGAAATAAAACTGAATGATTATGGCTTGCGCATATAGCACGATTGAAGGCAATCGAATTTTTCATATTCGAAATTAATGCATGACCTAACCAGATTAGAATATTTTTGTTCCGTCATCGATACATCAAAGATACATTTCGAAAACATCAAAATCACGAGCATAACTTGACAGCTAAAAACATACAAGTTTCATTATAAGCAAATGATAAAAAAGTAGGAAGAAATTCTTCATGATTTTTATGCTATACCGGATTGTCTTTTTAGGAGCGTTTCGTAATTATGTAACTACATAGCACTTGTAGTTATCGTTTCAGTCCGTCCGTCTGTCCGTATATAACAACGCAAAAACTGCGCAACCGAATCATTTGAAATTTAAAATGTACAATTATTACTTAAATTTTTAGAGTCGTTTGAAATTTTCTGAAAACCGGATGTATAAGTTCAGTTATAGGGACAATCAAAAGTATTCCGTTACGTTATGGGAAAAAATAGTTTTGCATAGTAATGCATTTTAAGAAATAACATTGAATGATTATGACTTGCGTATTTTGCACGACTGAATTAGTCAAAATTAATGCATGAACTAATCCGATTGGAATATTTTTGTTCAGTCATCGATACATCAAGATACATTTCGAAAACAACAAAATCACGAGCATAACTTGACAGCAAGAAAACGTACGTTTTTACTGTCAGCAAATCATATAAAAGCAGGAAGAAATTCCTCACGATTTTGATGGTGTACCGGATTGTTTTTTAGGTGCGTTCGTAGTTATGTAAATACGTAGCACTTATAGTCGCCGCTCAGTCCATTCATCCGCTTGTCCGTATATAACAACTCAAAAACTACCCAACCGAATCGTTTGAAATTTAAAATATATAATTATTATATAATTTTGTAACGTTATTTTAAATTTTATGAAAATCGGATGTATAGCTCAATTACAGGGACAATCAAAATCGAAAGTATTCCGTTGCATTATGGTAAATGGGAAAAAAAAAGTTTTGAATAGTAGTACATTTAAATGATGTTACTCTCTTTTGAATATAATTAAATTCACATGCATCTATGAAATATGTACTAAAATACACATTCCGTAAGACCTATAGTGCAAAGAATATTATTTATTAACTTACAGGGCCACACAAAAATATTCTATTACATATCGGTATAATGGGAAACCTTTTAATTTTATTAAACTACGTATTTCATTTTTTTGAAATTGATATACATTGTTTGAGGTTTACTATAAATTAATTCCTGTATAATAGAAAGCATATAGTATTTACAGGGGCACACAAAAGATTTCTGATATTGTATTGTATACAAAGTACTGTATATTTTAAAAACTTCGTTATAGTGCGAACGCACCTCATTTGCTACATTTGATGTGCAATTTCCGACTTGTTTTTTTTCTTTCATTACATTGCACAGAATTATTGTAAAAGCTTTTTCAGCTCTAGCAATTAAGCAGAAGATATTTTTACCATAGCTATTTTCATTATTTTGAATTAAATTTGTTATTGAAGAAGTGGTATGGGTAACACACATGTACCCATAGGGTACAGTTGTTATATTAAGGATCTGACCGTAATTTATTTCATCGCATTTTAATGTATTATGTACTATCTGATAGGAAATCTCATGCCGATTTCATATCTTCAAATCGTCTTTAAACCTCTAGTGCAACTTTTTTCATTCCCGACCCCATTTTTCGCACAAAGTTTTGTCGCGACCGCTTGATTAATAGTAGACATTTTAATCGTCAAGAAGTCGATTTTTGTGAATTAATTTTTTTTCGCAATTGCACTTAAATTTCGTTGAATTTGGCAACACATAAAAACATTCCCGCGATCCCAAATGGGGTCGCGACCCACAGTTTACGCATTACTGCTCTAATGCGCATGGTAACGTGCGTTCCAGTAATTGCGTAATTTAGAGAATATGAATTCATACCAGAAAATTTAAATAGTGAATTTCGGTTTATTTAATAAAGGATTCTAGGATATTTGTTCGAGGAGCCTGGGACACTTGTCCCACATCCCCGAAGCATAGCAATAGATGACAGAAATGACCAATAAAGGAATATCAGCTATTAGCTAAAATACAAATTTATATTTAAAATTTCTGGTGTGAATACGTAATATATGAATAAAAGATTCACTAAATTAGAAGCACTGATGGTAGCATAAATATGGGCATAAGAGATTTAACATATTATCGACTGGAGACGACTCGTGTCTCCAGTCTTTTGGACGCGTGTAATTCAGCGCAAGGTACTATATTTTGCATTTTATGTAATGCATTCTTATAAAACTTACACAATAATCGTATATTTACAATCGAAATACCATGCATATAAATACTTCAATTAGTAAGAATATCTTTATTATATATATTCTTCTATAACAAAAATAGTCCAGCTATTAGGAGTTTGAATTCGGAATTGATTAACAGAAAGCTGGGAATTGCTTTACCTTTAGTTTAGGTCTAGCACAGTATTTATCAACGCAAGGCGTATGCCTCACAAGGACCAATTTGACTTTTTAAGGGGGGCAATACCAAATTTGTTAATGTCAGTTACATATACCGCCATCAATTTATTTATTGCTATCAGTTTTAGTTATCGTTATCAGTTTTTATTTATGAAAATTAATACTGCAGTCTAAAAACAAATGAAATGCAAGCAAAATTTTAAAAATCGTTTTTTCATAAAATTAAAATCATTTCCAATTAAAAATTTAAAATAGAATTAAAGTCAGAATAATTAAACGAAAAATATTGTAGCATATTTTGATGTATTTCTATTCCTTTGAAAATCTTTCAAACTTTTCTGGTTTACAATATATTTTACAGTTTTTCATAGCGCGCGATTATTTATTGAATGCTCTTTCAATGTTCTGGAATAGATCACACGAAGAATCTTTTACACGTGAAAGTACTTAAAAGTATGAAATCTAGCTTTCTTAAACATATGTAACCTAAAAAATATGCAAAATATCTAAATATGGTACTACCAGTTGTTAATTTGTAAATCTTAAATAGCATTAGAAAAGGCAGTAGGCAGATAGTAAATATCTATGGCTTTAGTGCAGGCATCTTTTATAAATACATAAATTTACATGATGATATACACATTTTAAATTTTAAAATCAGATATTACATGAAAGGCAAGTGATGATATTTAATAAGGATAAATAAAGAAATGTGGTGCGATGGGAAATAATAGTTACTGAAAATTAATGAAGATGATAACCTTGAAATGCCCTCTTATGTTACGCGTTAAACATTGAAATAAAATTCAGTATCCAAAATTTTTCTATCAATTATTAATAAATCACAAACATGCAGTATAAAGTGCGTGAATGTTATCGCTAAATGTAAATCTCGTTTCAAAATATATCGTAAAGATGAAAATGCAGACCATATAAAACTTTTCTTTAACCCCTTCGCGACGGGAGCCTTTTACGAAATTTTTAATGTTTTCTCACCGGTTTTAAAAAACAGAAGTTTGTGCCTTATTAAATCCAAAAAATGCTCCGATCGATTAAGGCAGAACTTATGGTATAATTTTACTGGTGGCGATAAACACGAATTCTTAAGCCTATTTGAGGCACGTATACGTGTCGCTCGTCCCCAAAGTGTTAACGTTGGGGGGGGGGGGGGGGTAAATATTTAAGTAATACAAAAGTCCTTATTTCTGTGTACTCTTCTTAAAGGATGTTTTATCTTTCTCAAAATTTCTACAATCTAATATGCTTAATTTTATATGAAGTGTTAAAATATTACTCTTAGTTCTTCAATTTTTAACATACAAAATATTAAATTAATCGTAGATTGTAGGGATATTTTGACATCTGAGAAAAAAAGACATTCTTTAAGAAGAGCACATAGAAATAAAGTGTTAAAAATGGTAATTTCCCAAGAAGATATTTTAAATATACGAATGAATTCTCTGCCCGTAAACTTAGCATTAGCGAAATAAATTCGGACGCTAAGTGATTAGTTGACTTAAATAAAACAGTATGTTTAAGGCGTCTGCAGTTAGCGGGACAGTCTGATAATTAACCGGCTATTAGATTTAGGATGTTATATCCCCCCCAGTCCTGAGACAAATATTACAAAGACAAATATTACAAATATTACAAAGGGCCACAAAAACCAGTTTAAAATTACTATAAAACATCCACAAAGATGTATCAGTCAATACATGGATGCTTATGATATGCACGCATTTATTAAAAAGGTCTAGAAATAATTTTAATGTTTCTAAAAGCATATAAATTAATTTAAATGGCGTACTTTAGTGTCTCCTACAGGCTACATCAGGACTCAGGAGGATAAAGAGTTTTATAGAAATTTTTTGAAAGCCGGTTAATTCTTTAAGCAATGTAGTAGTAGCTTAACCCTTTGGGGACGAGCGACACGTATAAGTGCCGTAAAAATGCTTAAGAGTCCTTAATTATCTCCACCAGTAAAATTACACTGTAAAATTTTAATTATTTAATCGAAGTATTTTCTTGATTTAATAAGGCACAAATCTCTGTTTTTAAAAAATGGTGACAAAACATTAAAAAATTCGTAAAATCTCCCGTTGCGAAGGGGTTAATCTCGACAGATACAAATGTTACAAAGATAATGATTACATAAATGCTAACTTTTATGCTGTTTTGTTACCATTAAATTTTAATAGAGATTTTCGGCTTGTTTAGTAGTGAGATTTCGATGATAAATAAGACGATATTTACTACAAAATTTTAGTGTTAAGAAGTAAGCATAAAAGGTGGCAATCATGCAATTGGCATTTCTATTAATAACAAGGTTTTTATTATGTGCTTTATAAAGGTAGTTCATATTAGTTTTACATTCGAAACTCCAGATTTGCCAAGCATAGTAGAAATCTGATACATGCATTATACAGAAAACGTTTATTTTTAACATTAGAACTACCGGAAATTTAAGTCAAGTTTTATAAAAATATTTCACACCAGAATTTTTATTTAAAATAGTTTAACTTTATTATTTAACGTTTTTCTTATTTGTATCTTTTTAACTTATATCATAATCAAATTTCTGATTTGAACCGAAACATATTCATATGGTAGCCGTCAAAATGACGGATCACGGTAGTTCTAGTATTAATGGATAGTGTGTTACTTTTAGCCACTTAACGGTCTCATTAAATTACAGTTTAAAAATTCAAATTCATTATTTCCATCACTTTTTTGAAAAAGAAAATATTCATGGGTGACAAACTTTATTTAATGACAAGTAAAATTATACCTTAATAAAACCAATTACACTACTTTATAAAACTGGTGGGAATCAAACAATTCTTAATAAAAGCCGTGAAACTTGCAGCCCGTGAATGTCTCGGGCACGACGATTAAGTGGTTAAGTAGAAGTGAGAAATTTTAGGATTTCTGGCGACTGTGACTCTAATATTAATGAAGTGTTTGCTACAGCTAACTTTCCGTTAAGGGTAATTCGCAAATATTCAGCATGGTTAGACCATGAGATAGTTGTGTTATTAAGAATAATATGATTCCGATAAGTTCATTTTCTGTAGAAGTTAATGGCAACAGTTTTTTGTTCATTAACCCCTTCACGATGGGAGCCTTTCACGATCTTTTTAATTTTTTGTCACCGGTTTTTAAAAACAGAAATTTGTGCCTTAATGAATAAAAAAAATGCTTTGATAGAATAAGGCAAATTTTACAGTGTGATTTTACAATTTTACAACTGTTGGGGATAAACAAGGATTCTGAGCGCTGCATGCAGCACGCATATTTGTTGCTTGTCCCCAAGGTGTTAAGCTTAGCACCATTAAGTACACCAGCTAATGAATTTATTATGGGAATTTTGAGAAATTTGGCAAAGGGTGTATGGGTAATGTGTTGTGATGTACATAATGAATTATTTTACTATCAAATGAATTCTTCGGGTATGTGCAAAAGCATTGTTTCCAATCTTAGTATATATTTTTATCAAATACCATTAGGAAATTTATAAAGAGAAAAGAAACATAAACATTTTTGCAACCTATTACCGTCAATTTTTGAAGATAAAGAGCATTTTTATGTGAGATTCTTATTAAAAAAGAAAACTTCTTTTTCAATACAAAAATTTCTAATAAAATTTATTTTTTAAAAAAGGAGGAGTGACAGGGTTTGTGCGTATTACGGTGGGATGCATTTTATCCCATCTAATTTAAACAAGATTTGCAACAAAAACTTTTAGCGAAATTTTATATTTTTAACTTTGATTGAAAATTTGTTTTTCTTATTTTAAAATAAAACTTTTCGATTATTCTTGTGAGAATTCAGTATTACAGAGACTTTATTGCTTGCCTTTAAAGGGGTTAAAGACTTTCAACCAATTATATCAGAATTTTCGTAAAATAATCTTTGCCTTATTTTATGAAAAAGAAAGTCTATCTACAGACATGCCGACCTGTATTTCAGGAAATTTTTGATACTAAAACACCTAAAATCCTCCCGAATCCTTAGATGCGTACAAACTCTGTTTATGATGTGCTTTTGCACATGCCCGAGTGGTTCATTCGAATAGTAAAATCATTCATTCACTAGTGATGACAGAATAGTGCATTTAATAGTTTACCAGGAGAGATGTTGAAACAGATGAGAACGTTAGATATTACTCTTTTCTTCTCTTGTTACGCGAATTCTTGAATCCGACGAAAGGCATCAGGGCATCCATACACCCATCACAATGAAACATATCTGTGTATACTCTGATAAAGTTCAATTCTACAATAAAACACAATCAGGTATTTCACAGCCGACAAAGAAAATAAACAAAACATCGATTCCACCTTTGCGCAAAGAAAGGTAAACCCCCAAAGACAATGAAACTATCTATTTCCGAGCCACTGGTTAGCAATAAAAAATTCCAGTGATGCCATGTAAAACTTGGGAAAGAATGATCTGTATGCTAATGACCTGACATTTGATACTATAGCATCAGCCAGACATGTTAAATGAGTGACAAATAAACTCGCTGCGAAGGCGTATATCTTTGATTGGGTCAACAATAATATTTTAATGCAGTGTGGAATATACGAATGGGAAATACTGATCGAATGCCTTCATTTTATGTTGCTGCTAAAATATTCTTTTAAGAGTTCATTATTTAGTTGAATTTCCACATGAAATTTTCTATTAACCCCTTAACTGGTTTCCCCGAACTCCGTTCGGGCAAGAAGAATTTGCTTATTTCATCATTTTAAGCTGTTTGGCACCACTATTATTTTTAAGAAAATTCTCATTTGAAATGTTAAAACTAAATTTTACGAATATTTTATTTAAATAATAGTGGTGTGAGTCCGATATTTTCAATTTATTGAACGGAAAAGAATTAACCAGTTAAGGGGTTAAAGCTGCTGGTTTCATTAGCTGCATTTTCCGAATTCCCTTCCGTAATGTTAAGTCTATAGGCGTTTGATGCCTTTCTTATATTCAAAATATCTCATCAGGAAATTAATATTTTTAATTTCTTTTTTCAATGTTCTCTTCTTAAAAAATATCCTTTTTTTTCTTAGTTCTCAAAACATTTAAAAAATCTTTGCTTAGTTTAATATTTTATGTTTTAAAAACTGACAAAGTGGGGGTTAAAATTTAACACTTCATATAAAATTAAGCGTAGCTTTTAGAGATGTTTTGAAAACTAAGAAAAAAATTGACATGCTTAAAGAAGAAAATGCTGAAAAAAGCAGTTAAGAATATTAATTTCCTGAAGAGAAATTTTAAATAGAAAAATGCATGTTAGACTTAAAATTACGGATGGGAATTCGGATAATTAGATACCAGCAGCCCTAACGTATGTGCCTATCTTAGGGAAACTTTTTTATTCTTTGAAAAATATGAAACATTTATTAAACACATGCGTTTTAATAAACAGGGAATAAAACTATGAATTCAAATAATTTTGTAATCGAATTATAATTGATTTTTCAGTTTTAGGCAATATTAACGTCTTACCTGATTTGCTCGTACGTCATACGGCCAGCGTGTTTTTGCCAATCATGATTTGCCTGTACCACATACGAGCGCGAAATTTTAAAATGGAGGGCCAAAATCACAGTCAAGTGTGATCCAGCGACCTCATTGGTCGTGTGGTATAGGTGAAAATCACGAACGTGTTTCTCCATTTGAAAAAGAGTGAGGGGTAAAGTAATTTTGAATCAATTGTTACCGTCTGTTCTTATTTACGATAAACCATCGAACTTAACTTAATTAAGATATTTTGATGACATTATATAAAATGAGAGTAAAAAATAGATTATAAATGAAAACAGATAAGATTTACATCAAAATTGACGCTACGATTTTTTTTCGAAAAAAGGAGTAAGGCGATTTTTCCCCTACCTCTAAGAGATTGATCTCTGAAAAGGATGCGACTCAATGACCAATCAAGTGTTTGGATTTCACCGGACTGTGATTTTGGCCCTCGATTTTAAAATTTCGCCATACGAGCATCCATATTCCAATCATGTTTTGTTATTCACATCATAAGTTATTCTGTAAAAAAAAAAAAAAAAAAAAAAAAAAAAAAAAAAAAAAAAGGTATTTTTTGAAAGATTTTTTTCAAAGTATTGATCAGTTAATGGTTAAACACATGTGTTTTTAGTTAAAACAGGGAATAAAACTATGTATTAAAATAGTTTTTAATGGAAATAAATTGATTTTGCAATTTTAGGCAATATTAAGTCAAATTTTAGCAAGAATTGCGTTAATGCCAAATCTTTTACACTGTAATCTATTCAATTGACTTCACTTTTCTCTCTCTCTCTCTTTTTTTCTTTTTTTTTTATGTTTAGCAAATTATTTACCTATGTTATGAAGTACGTGTGTTATGTTATAAAGATATTCCTGAACTGTATTTTTCATTACCCCCGACTCTTTTCCAAAGTCCAGAAAGTTGAAAAGATGCAAAAGAAACCACCATTTAACCCTATGAGAGATAAGAAACACTATCACTGTAATGTTAAATTCTCACCAGAAAAATTGAAAAAAAAATTTAAAAAAAAAGAAAACGCACTAAAAAAGTTTGCCACCAAAATTAAAAATATAAAATGTCGCTAAAATTTTCTGGTGACAATTTTGTTTGAATGATAAAATATATTTCACGCTCTTCAAGTGGTTAAAAATATTTTTCTTTTGAGCAGCCAATTATGTTTTTGAAACAAGATAAAGTAAAGTATCTACATTTCTTTGGAGTAATAAATAAATAAATAAGAGCTAGCTGATATATCTTTTTTTTTTTTTTTTTTTTCTTAAGGGCTGGTTTATAGGTTAGTAGTTTTCTAAACAAAACACATCGTCCAATTTCTTTGTTCACCCATCGTGGTTTCGAAAATTAACTGCTATTTTAAAAATTTCTTGGAAGTTAAATCGAAATTACTCAATAAACATTTCCGTTAAACCTTCTTTGGTTGTTACGGCAAAAATTGCTTGCCTGCACTGATTCACACGAAGTTTAAAATCCTGTTACAGTAAGATAAGATAATGCCTTCAAAAGAATGATACAGTAGAACCCCAATTTCAGAATATCATTAACAACTTAATCTGTAAAAATAAATGTATTTATGTAAAGTTATGCTTACAGTTTAAAAACCTAAAATGGGTGAAAATAGCTATCTGTAGATTAAAATATCGTTATTAGATACGTCACTGTCTTTATAATCATATTTCATAAAATTTTAATCATGACTTTGTGGTTAAAATAGTGATTCGGATGCAGTTATTTGAAAACAAGTCTTGTAGAGCGTAAGATTAAAAGAAAATTATCCTTGATTTGAATAATGAGACTTCCTGTTTCTTCAGCTTTTTAATTTAAAAAATTTATACGTATAGCCTGAAAAGAAAATAAAACAAAGCCTCTCTCACTAATTCTGCTGCAAATTTTCTTATTAAAAAAAATCTCAGTAAAAATAATAAAAATCAGATTTTTAGCATCTTACAAGTCACAAACAGGACTATTAAATCTAGTGGGGTTTTTTAATTAAGAAATTTCAAGTTACCAGAAAATTTTTAACACTAAATTTGGGTTATTTTATTCAGAAGCTTGCAATTATTTAATTATATTTAATGTTAACTTTTTTAGACTTTTAATAAAATTTCATTTAGCCCCTTGCGGCGCGGTGCTTTCATAGATATATCACTTAATTTTAATTCTCAGACGCCACATTGGCACCGGAATTTCGTTTAAAAAAATTGCGGCTTATTGAATGCGTGAAATATAGCTTTACCATTTTTACAAATAAAGTTGTTTTCAAATTCCGGTGTCAGCAACACTTAAGCAACACTTAAGCAATGAATTTGTCCTGCGCCGCAAAAGGTTAAAGGGGCATAAAAATATAGGCGCAAATGGGACACCAATTTTTATTAGTTTTCTTCTGATCCTGATATAATTTCTGGCCGTAAATAATATATTTTTTTATGAAATTTATTATTAGCCATGTAACTGCCCTTGCGACTAAATCTTTATTGATAAATATGATATCAAACTTATGTTTACATCCTAGATCTAAAAAATCAAGGTCAATTTGTCAAGAATTTGAATTGATATTTGACAAAATTTGTAAAGTTAAAAGTGCCTGGTCATTTTGGATTATCATCATTAATTTTTGGACATCAATGTACTATTATGCTTATCTATCGACTTTATTTATTATCAGTTATAAATTATTTATTATCAGTTATTTATTGCACAAACCAGGAGTGCAAAAATCTGTGTGCCAGAGGGCAGTCACTACTAAAATTCAAAAGTTTTCTTCGCTTAAAATTTAATAGCATTTTTACAAGAATTTTACACGAAATATTAGGCAAAAATAACGAAATAAATTTAGTGGTGAGAGACTGCTTGCTGGCGCTCAGATATTTGCCCCCCCCCCCCCCCTGACAAAAATTCTGTTAATATTAACGTTTTTACATTCACAATGTTTTTTTTAATGCTAAATAGACTGGGAGGCGGCCAAAAGCATGAAGGCATGGAGTACTGGGAACAGAAAAACATAACGGTAAACCCATGAGTCGACCGCTGAAATCGGGTTTTTAGGTGTTTGCCACATGTAACTTGGCAGACCGATTGCGTTGTAACATGCGGATCGAGATTTCACTAATTCTAGATTTTCATCCATGAACTCGATGAAATGATTGTCTGTGCTGCCGCCTCCCGGTCTAAAATAAATTTTAATTTAATTCTTAAGTATATGAATATATTTTTCAAATGTTTTGTCAAAGTTCAAGATCAGAATTACAATATTTATCCTCTGCAGTTTTGAAGAAAGCAGGGCTCCCAAATGGTCCACGAACTGAACACCTATATTTTTTAACAGAAAATTTCATAGTAAGTTTCTTCAGCATTTGTACTAAAACTAACTTCAGAAGACCATTCCTGCTCAATTTGCAAGAAAAATAGTAAGCGTAAATTTTTTAAAGAAAATATTGATGCTCAGTTGGCGGACCATTTGGGAGCCCTGAGAAAGAATATATTCTAGAATTCAAAATTAAATGTTAAGGAAATAAATTTTTAATTGAGAGTTGTACTAAATTTAAGAGTTGTTGTATTAAAGGCAAAGCAAAATCTGGCATAAACATTGCATTAATTGTCAAATAAATAAATAAATAAAATGAATGAATGAACAAATAAAATAAAATAAAGTAAAATAAAACTAAAACAAAACAAAACAAACAAATAAACAAACAAACAAATAAAAAAACTACATGTTTTTTTCTTGTACTAAGTTTTGGTTGCAATCAACGAAAAAGAATGCGAATGTTGACAGCAATATTTTCGCACATACCTGAATGATACATTCAAATATCAAAATAACTCATTTATAACAAAAAGCGCTAAAAAAAAAAAAAAAAAAAAAAAAAAAAAAAAAAATTCAGAAGGTTTTTTACTTGAATTAATTCATGGAAGCTTTCTGACTTCAATATATTTTTTAAATGTTTAAAATTCAAGAACTACCTAAGAAATATTTAATCATACTTTTCATTTTTAGTTTTATTTTTCAGACTAGAAAATCATTTTTTCGCAAAGTAAATTATTGCCATTTCTTCCGCATAAGAATAAACCTATAATAATTAATAAACCTATTTCCAATCAAAGATTTTTTATTAAGAAATGAAACTTACATTCAATTTGCACTTATTTAATTTAATTTATTAAATAAAACCCCTGGTTTGAAATAGATTTACTTTATACGCTGCTTGTATGTTGGGAATTACGGTAAAACCAAATTCCAATTTAATAAAAGGGTAAAAAGGAAAAAACACATTCTTGTTTGGAACTCTGGGCCGGTGTTGCAAGTGGACTGCGTTTTTTAAATTCAGAAATCTACTATTTTTTCCGTGTAGAAATATTTTGTTTATTTAATGTCAGATTAACATTTTTTAAATTCAAATTATGTTTTTACAATGTTGGAATAACTGGATGTCGCCACAATTCAAGAACAAAGTAATTTGGAATTAATTGAATAATTTTGCTTACGTTATGTTATAAAAACAAAATTATACTTAAACATCCCGCTATGAATTTAAATTTTAAATTAAGAGTTTTAAAATTTCCCCACTGCTTCAGAAAAGATTCAATAAAACGAATATTACTATTTGAAAGTAATAGTGATATTCGGTAATATTTTGAGCGAAAAAAAAAGTCCTATCAGCAACATTGTTTGATTCGCTGTCGCTTAATCGATTTAATATTTTATCTTTGTTTATTTATCTGTTCATTCATTTAAATTATTTTATTTTTTGATGGGGAGGGAAGTGTAGAAAGAAATATGTTTTAATATTTGAAGGAAAATTTCCTTTTGTTCTTGACTTTTTTTTTTTTAATTTTTTTTTAAATAGCATATTTAATTTTCTTAAGAATGTCACATTGAGTCTTTCTGTACAAGCATAGGCTGTCAACTTTTACTCTTTTTTCCTATCCTTTTTACTTACCCATCATACGTAGTATAGGGGTAAGTCTTGCAATCGTTTTGAAAATCGAAAAAATTTTTTTGAAGGATTTACACGTTTTAGATAGTGAAGATTCCGAAAAACATATTTTTAGAAAAAAATTTTTGCCGTCTGTCTGTCTGTCTGTCTGTAAACGCTCTATCTCCCGAACAAATTAAGATAGAGACTTGAAATTTTGTATGTAGTTAGTATGTAAAAATGGGACGAACCCTATTTAATATCGGCAACCTCGATTATCCGGAACTATTTTTTTCGGACTCTCGAGAAATTCGTTCTGATGAAAGGTATATAAAAATTTTCGCATTTTTTTGTTATAAGGAATGGACGTAAAAGACAATAAAATAACACACATTTTGCATATAGAACGAAGTCGATCGGATTATTAGTTGCCGAGATATTTGTAATCTTGTTTTCCACATTCTTCGATTTTTCATGACCCTGTATTTCATTCAAATTTCAATTCAGAAGTATATTTTAATTGGAAATGAGACGCTTAATCCGACGCAGTTAATTGTTAGTTAATAGAATTATTATTTTTGGAGTTATAAGGATGTTTCTTTTACGCAGTTCGGTACTACTTGAGTAGTTTGGCGTTTTATATAATTTGTCGAAATTCGTACATCAGCAGTTCTTTAATTGGAAATGAGCATTACTATGTATATAAACAATATTTAAATTTTGTTTATGAATTGCAAGGTATTGTATAAATAGTTTCACATGTTTTATTTTCTTATACATATCCATGATGGGTAAGTATTATGGTGACCCCCAACGACTAGTTTTAAATCAAAAAATGCTTCCTATTTATTGTATTCCATTTTACCATTTTTAATCCTTACAGGGGCAAAGCATTTACTAAAATCATGAAATAATGATTGACACCAAAATTTATAAACTAATTTATTTGTTTAAAAAAAAAAAAAAAATATATATATAGTTTAAGTACGTAATAAATTTAAAATGTCTGTACTAAAATTCTGCTGCAAATGTAGCAGTTTGATATTAAAATTAAGTAGTTTCATAATCATATCACCGCCCCTCAAGGGGTTAATCCTTATAGTATGGTAGCATATATGCTACGACCAGTGATTCCGATTTACTGCATTTTTAAAAAAATTTTATATTTCGTACACCAGAAACATATGATAAGAATTTAAAATATAAATTTTGTTTTAATTAATCGGTCGACATTTCGTTATTAAATAAACCGAAATTTGCTAATTTGAGTATATGGTATGAATTCCGATTCCCTGAATTACGCAATTTCAGGAACTATCCTAGGTATCAGACGGTTAACTTCTTGGAGACAAGGTACCGGTATACGTGCCATTTAAGATGCTGAGATTCCGTCGTCATTCTAACCAGTTATTTTTTATCGTAAAGATTACCTTATTTTATCAATATAATTTCGCGATTCAATAAGAGAAAATCTTCTGCTTAGAAAAACCGGTGCTAAAAAATTAAAAATAACGCAAAAGATTCTAGTTTCGAAGGGGTCTACACTTGGAACTCAATCTTTTCACCCACGAGCTAAGGATTTCTTTTCAAAATAGACTGTATATCTCTCACGAAACAATTACGAGGAAAAACAGTTTGAAACCATCTGAGGTCCATAAAACAATTGATACGTTATCGATTTTCAATTATTACGCAGCATATAATGGCATCACTTGAGTATATTTAATTCCGCACCGGAAAGATTCACAAGAACGACACCCGTCACAAAGCTAACCTCAACCGTAACGAGACACTTTTTTTCCACAAGCATCAGTAATAGACATCGGCAGAATCATTGAGGCATGGCACCATATTGTCATCGTAGAAATAAGACGTCACCTTCTGCGAGTTCTGTTTATTTTTTAGAGCAAATCTGGAGAAGAGTATATGTAGAGAGGTATTATCAAATAAAAGGTTTTTAAATGAACAAGTTTTGTCCATGTACAACATTAGATTTATGACATTTTTAAACAGTTTGAAACTAAATGGTTTACATGATTTTTTCAAGCTACCGGATTTTTTAAAACTCAAATAAATACAACTAGAATTTCATTTACTGAATAAATTCGAATAACAACAGCAGTATTCAGAGAATCTGAATTTCAGGGTTTCACTGAAAGTTTTGTTTAATATTTCTTTTAAATCATTTTATCCTTAAATTGATAAACTATTAATTTACAATTATTAAACCCTTACTTAATGGCAGCACCATTACATTAAATTTTAAAATAATCAGGAAAATATTTTAAAATCAAATTAAAAATGTTCAAGAAAAATTATTTAAATAAAAATTAAAAATCCGAATACTTTTAAATTCAGCTACTTAAAACGCAGGTATAAATAAAATATATAATCCAAAAAAAATGTTTAAAACACATTTAAAACGCACAAATAATTCAAAAAAAAAAAAAAAAATTGTATTATTTATTTGACTTTTCAAACTCTCACTAGATGGCGCCAAAAAGATATTAAGATTTATTAAAAATTGAAATAAAAAGGAAAAAATCCTTTCAATTTCTGAATAAATCTTCTAATAAGATGAAAAATGTTGCCCTATTATTATTTCAAAAAAAAAAAAAAAAAAAAAAAAAAAAATGACCAGTAGATGGGAGCAGTAAGCAAAAAATAAATAAATAAATAAATAAATAAATAAAATAAATGCAAATAAAAAATAAAATACAAAATTTTAAAAATAACCATTGCGCCCCCCCCCCCCCAAAAAAAAAAAAAATTCCAAAAGTTATTCTACTATTGCAAAAAGTTAAAGTTAAATATCACATTATAAAAGTTCCGCCAAGGCGATTAGATTTAAGAAGAGATTTTTTTTTTTCTAAAATACTAGTACCGAAGAATTTCCTTGTCTGTAAATTCTCGGAGCCGTACGAGCCCTGAAATAGTCTAATCAAAAGATAAATCGAAAATTGGAATATTCTAAATTTATTGTTATTTCAGTTTATTAACAGCTTTCCTGATTTGCCCGTACGTCATACTAGTCCGTTTTCTAATTACATCTCGTGTGCAATTTTATGATTAAGTATAGTGAGTGGTCTCATTTTGTTCCTTATGTCTTGTAGACTAAGAAAAGTGATGGTGGACATCCGGGACCCGCGACTGGGGAGGGGGAGGGGAAGGGGAAGGGTTAAAAAGTGCAAGGGGAAAAAATTCCATTTCATAAAAAATAAAGAAAATTATGTATAAATATTAATGCTTAAAACATTTATAGATTAGGAAAAACATTTGTGGACATTCGGGACTCGCGACTGGGGAGGGGGAGGGCAAAGGGAGGAGTTGAAAAGTGCAAGGCAAAAAAATTCCATTTCATAAAAAATAAAGAAAATTATGCATAAATATTAATGTTTAAAACATTTATAGATAAGGGAAAACATTTGTGGACATTTAGGAGCCGCGACTGGGGAGGGGGAGGGGTGGGGGAGAGGAAGAGATGCAAAGTGCAAGGGAAAAAAAATTCCATTTCATAAAAAATAAAGAAAATTATGTACAAATATTAATGTTTGAAACAATTATAGATTAGGAAAAATATTTGTGGATATCCGGGACCCGCGACTGGGGAGGGGGAAGGGTTGAAACGTGCAGGGGAACAAAATTCCATTTCATAAAAAATAAAGAAAATTATGCATAAATATTAATGTTTAAAACATTTATAGATTAGGAAAAACATTTGTGGACATCCGGGACCCGCGACAGGGGAGGTGAAGGGAGAGGAGAAGGGTTGAAAAGTGCAAGGGCGAAAAATTCCATTTCATAAAAAATAAAGAAAATTATGTATAAATATTAATGTTTAAAACATGTATAGATTAGGAAAAACATTTGTGGACATCCGGGACCCGCGACTGGAGAGGGGGAGGGGGAGGGGAAGGGTTGAAAAATGCAAGGGAAAAAATAAGTAATAAGGGTAATTGAAAAGGAACAGAGTGATGATAAATACTAAATGATACAAATTTTTTAACGCTAAATAAAATTTATTATCTTTGTATTGTTATTCTATATTATACATCATATACATAAATAGTAAAAACTTTTAAATTTTAAACTGCAAGTAAAAGTTTATCTTCAGAACAAAGTAGGATCATCGGTATCACTGTCATCATAATTTACATCATCAAGGTCTCCAACATTATCACATTTATCAGTTTCACCCGAGCATGAACACATTTCAATTACAAGGTAATCCATTTTGTGAACATTTACAGGATGCTACACATCTTGACTTGACACACGAACAACACACCGATTAAACCAATTCTTGAGGAGCACATGGCATGTTACACATGACAGGTAGGTATTTTTCCTTTATCATCCAACCAAAATCAGTTGGGGTTGGAATATTAGTTTTTAAAATGTGTGCTCTTTGCCATATTATTCCTTGGTAATGAGCTCTTCTTGCGGCTGGGTAAAGGCCGGCTTCAGTTGGAAGCATGTTTGTTCCTTCGTCTTGCTTTTTTGTAAATAACCACCATCTTAGCTCACTCAATGTTTTAATGTTTAATTTTGGCATATACACTGAACATATGTATTCATCAAGTGCAATATATGTTTCACTCTCAAGGATATCTGTTTGACATTATGCGGCAAGTGTTTTCAGAATTCTGTAGCATTTATGAAGCTTTTGCAAAAACTGGTTTTTGATTTATCACTGAATGAACCAGTGGTGTCAGATCCAGAAAGAGAATGCAGTCCCACTGAAGCTTCAGATCTTTTTTCTTGCCCTTTTCAACCTTTTCCCCCTTCCCTCCCCCTCCCCTTCCCCCAGCCTAGATGCGGATCCCGGATGCCCGCTATTGCTTTTCTTATTCTATAAAAGATTTAAATACTAATATATATATATGTATATAAATATAATTAAATGGAATTTTTTTTTCTTGCCTCTTTCAACACTTTCCACTCCCGTCCCCTCCTCTTCCCTTACCTCCGTCTTCCTAATTACAAGTCCCGAATATCCACCAATGCCATTCTCATTCTATAAACGTTTTAAACTTTGATATTTATGCATAATTTTTTTTAAACAGAATTTTTTTTATTGCCCTTTTCAAATTCTTCTCCTCCCCCCTCCCCCTCCCCAGTCGCGAGTCCCGGATGTCCACATATGTTTTTCCTAATTTATAAATGTTTTAAACATTCATATCTATACATAATTTTCTTTATTTTTTATGAAATGGGATTTTTTTCCCTTGCACTTTTCAACTCATCCCCTCCCGCTCCCCCTCCCCAGTCGCGGGTCCCGGATGTCCACAAATGTTTTTCCTAATCTATATATGTTTCAAACATTAATATTTATACATAATTTTCTTTATTTGTTAGGAAATGGAATTTTTGTCCCTTGCAATTTTAAACCCTTCCCCTTCCCCTCCCCTCCCTCTCCCCAGTCGCGGGTCCTGGATGTCCACAAATGTTTTTCCTAAACTATAAATGATTTAAACATTAATGTTTATGCATAATTTTCTTTATTTTTTATGAAATGGAATTTTGTTCCCCTGCACTTTTCAACCCTTCCCCCTCCCCTCCCCCTCCCCAGTCGCGGGTCCCGGATGTCCACAAATATTTTTCCTAATCTATAATTGTTTCAAACATTAATATTTATACATAATTTTCTTTATTTTTTATGAAATGGAATTTTTTTCCCTTGCACTTTGCAACTCTTCCTCTCCCCCACCTTTCCCCCTCCCCAGTCGCGGCTCCTAAATGTCCACAAATGTTTTTCTTATCTATAAATGTTTTAAACATTAATATTTATGCATATTTTCTTTATTTTTTATGAAAAGGAATTTTTTCCCCTTGCACTTTTCAACCCTTCCCCTGCCCCTCCTCCTCCCCAGTCGCGGGTCCTGGATGTCCACAAATATTTTTCCTAAACTATAAATAATTTAAACATTAATGTTTATGCACAATTTTCTTTATTTTTTATGAAATGGAATTTTGTTCCCCTGCACTTTTCAACCCTTCCCTCTCCCCTCCCCGTCCCCAGTCGCGGGTCCCGGATGTCCACAAATATTTTTCCTAATCTATAATTGTTTCAAACATTAATATTTATACATAATTTTCTTTATTTTTTATGAAATGGAATTTTTTCCCTTGCACTTTGCAACTCTTCCTCTCCCCAATCGCGGCTCCTAAATGTCCACAAATGTTTTTCCTTATCTATAAATGTTTTAAACATTAATATTTATACATAATTTTCTTTATTTTTTATGAAATGGAATTTTTTCCCCTTGCACTTTTCAACCCTTCCCCTCCCCCTCCTTCTCCCCAGTCGCGGGTCCCGGATGTCCACCATCGCTTTTCTTAGTCTCACAATACATAAGGAACAAAATGAGACCACTCACGATACTTAATCATAAAATTGCACACGGACCTATGAAAAGCTGTAATTAGAAAATGGACTATACGTCCAACGTGTTTTTGCCAATCATAATGATTTCAAATCAAGATTTATTATTCCCACCAGTAAATTTTTATTGAAAAATTTCACATTATATAATCCGAGCATTATTCTGATTCGGTTAGGCAAAAAATTGTGTTTTGAAAAACCGGTGATAAACGATTAAAAATTTTGTTAAAAACGCAAAAAATTATTTGAAAGTTTTTCTTTTTTTTTTCAAAAATGTTTATCAGTTAAATGGATAAAAATAAACGATCAAAATGTTCTAGTAATAATAACCCTGCTGACTTGTACAGATTTTTTTACCACTAAAATTTAATGAGAAATTTTGTCTTAACGCTAAAATTGCTTGAATTTCGGTTATTCAATTAGCCATAATCTTACATAAAATTTTAGAGGTGTGAAAAATCTGTACAAATTGGCATCTATACTTTAATAATAATCGTGATATTTCCTTCGATAATTTAACCAAAGAAAAACATTGCTAGTCGAATCAGAATCAGTGACAGTCGAATGAGAAATTCCAATCTGTTTTGATCTAATTTTATCAGGGTATTCATTACTGGATTCAATTTCATTTTCTCATTAATAATAGGTAATATATTATGCTTCCAGGTTTTAAAAAAAAGTCTTAATTAATCACTCATGGAATTAAATCCGAAAGGTGAAATGAATATTAGAAAGTCGATTTCGGTAATAAGGATCCCATAGGAAAGGTCTAAGATACGGTCCAATTACTACAAGTATATCTGCGAAGGAGAAGGGGATTTGTAACACGTAACGCTGTAGGATTCTACCTCAAAGAATCATTTAAACCCCTTAACTGCTTAATTCATTTCCGTTCAATAAATTGAAAATAGCGGACTCACACCACTATTATTTAAATAAAATATTCGTAAAATTTAGTCTAGACATTTCCGCCTTGCAATAGTATGAAAATTTTCTTTAAAATAACAGTGGTGTGAAAAAGCTTTAAATGAGGAATTAAGCAAATTCGTCTTGCCCGAACGGCGTTCGGGTAAACCAGTTAACGGGTTAATGTTATTTTTAACTGGTAGCTCAAGAGTTCTATAGATTTCAGATGAACGGAAATCTTTTTACCATTTACCTCTTGAGGGGCGGTGGGATATGCTTTATCCCACTTAATTTAAACAAGATTTTGACCAGAAACTTTTTTAACAATTTTTTTTTATTTTTTATGTTGAAGGTACAATGTTAAAAAAAATTGCTTTTCCTTATTAAAAAATAAAAAATTTCGATTATTCCGGTGACAATTCAATATGATAGCGACATTATTGCTTGCCCTCAAACGGTGTACCTACTCAAGGATGCACCTACTTACAGTATCTTTGAAACTATTTTTTTTAATTTTGAATAATACTGTAATGCATGTGCGGGCGTAATACTTAATATTAAAAATTAAATTAAAAAAAACTTTTGTAAAATAACCAATTTTATTTTATTTTTAATTTATTAACTTTTTAAAAAACTTTACTATTTTCATAAATATGAACATTTTTGCTTCGAATTGTTTTCCACATTCATTAGAACTACATAAAACTGTGCATGGATTTTTAGATGTACGGAATTTTACATTTGGTTAATTGTCTTTACACATGTCTGTCGTTGGCCACCGTTATTTTCGTAAAGTTTCCTTTACCTTCATCAATTGATGAGGTATCTCCGATAAAATAAGTCACGTTTTTCCGTTCTAAGATACTGGTGTCCAAAAATCGTTGCATGTGACACACACGATAATTTTTCATGGAATTAGCCATTTAATATTTTTTTTTTCCTCTCGTGTATATTAAAAAATGAAGGAAACTTCAACTAACTCTCTGTTAAAAAATTTTGTAATAAATAACTATAAAATTGAATGCTAAATCCATGCACAAAAAATTTAAATGCAAAAATTCAAACCTGTATCTAAATTAGGAAAAAAGCCTCAGAACAATGCAAGCACAAGCAAGTTATAAGAATATCAACATGGTGTAAAACATTTTAAAATTTCATTTATATAAGTCATTTCGCTGGATCTATTAACAAAATTTACAATATCTCGTGGTATAATTGTCGTTTAGATAAAAATTAGGTGTCAAAATATTTAAAATTAAAGAAGCTTTCAGTTAATATTAAAAAAAGAAAATCCTATTTTGACCAATTTCAAAATACTGTATCCCCTTAAGGCTCCTGTCCCGGCACTTGAAGACACTCGCGAATTAATGTTATAATTATGGGGAAGTTATTTTCTAATACCTCATTTGCATTTCAGCATTTTTTATCACTGGATAGCGGAGGTCCATCTCTACATCGCGCCCTTTTTACTTTTTCGATTTTGGTTGCAGATACTTTTTATAAAGTTATTTTCACTTTGGTTTCAAAAGTTATCATTCCAGACTTTCCAAGATCTTATACTAACAAAAAATAAACACTGCATTATTGAATTATCTAAAGCAACAATTTAATCAATAGAAAGAGTCTAAGACATTCATATCATACTGAATTTTCTGTTCATACACCTGCAATCTTTTAAGATCGTACAATGATCGTTTTTTTTTTTTTTTGTAAGTTTTAGGATAGCTCTTTACCAGATTATGCAATGCATTTACGTATTTTATACCACATGTAATTATTATCATGTATGTATACCGGGTGGGCAAAAATTCCGTAAAAACTTAAAAATTCATAAAAGCCGGAAAAATAACCGAAATAAAAAACGGTTTGCAGGGTTAGCATCTGTAGGTCACGGGAATTTTTTTTAAGACAATAAAAAGTAACTCAAAAACATCCGACAGATGGCGCTGGAAACGCTCGATTTCGCACAAAATTTGCAAATGAGACTGTTATCAGAACTTGCACTGCTAATCCTCAATTATTTTACGGTTGAGAGCTGCGTGCTTGATCAATGCTTCTGAGTGCGAAGGATAAAAGCTTTGTTAGTGAAGTTATTTTATGTGAAACAGAAATCAGATGCCGATGCTTGATCAAGTACACGCAGGGATGCAAGCGCTGTTCCAAAAATGTCTGATCACTAACATTTAATAGTAATATTTGCTTTATTATCTCAGAAGTCTTGCTCAAACATTCTCCGGTATTTTTCCATTGAAAAAAAAAAAAAAAAAAAAAAAAAAAAAGCTTTCTGGCGCAGCGTTTGCATCTATGAGTATACGGCTCTCAATCGTGAACTAATTGCGGATTAGCAGTGCAAGTTCTTATAACCGTCTCATATGCATATTTTCAGCTAAGTCAAACATTTTCAGTGCCACCTGTCAGATGTTTTTTGAGTTATTTTTTATTGCTGTCTTTAAAAAAATCCCATGACTTATAGATGTTAACCATGCAAATCGTTTATTTCGGTTATTTTCCCCACTTTTATGAATTTTTAAAGTTTTTACGAACTTTTTGCTCACTCGGTATATTATAATGCCAAACTTTAATCAATCTAAAGCTATACATATTTTTTGTTATTCCATGATAATATTTTAAATTGTCTTTCTTAAACTTTTTAAAGCTGCTTTAACCCGAGACAGCAAATGCATAGTTGAAGTTGCTAACGCTACGACTTTTTTCCACCACAGTTTTTGAATAGTATACTTGTTTAATTATAATTCGTGTTATTTTTTTTTTTAAACTTTGTTAACTTTTTAAAATTATTGATTACTGTTGAGAAAAAATGGTATTAGTTGGCAGTTATGGCAATGTAATCTCATTTTGAAAGTATATATTTATATATACTTTAACACTAGAACGCCGGGAAATGTTAAGAAAGTTTTATAAAAATATATTTAACCCAGAAAATTTATTTAAAACTACTTATTTTAATTGTTTAGTTTATTTCAGCGTAATTTATATTTAACCTATTTTTTAACCCATTAGTGCCTAGCGTCCCATTTTTGGGACAGTTTAGAAAAATTCAAGTAAGCGCATTTCACACCAGTAAAAAGGAGGATAAATAAGTACTTTCTTTCTTGAGACAAAGTACTCGATAAATTAAGATAAAAGTTATTCTTGCTTTAAAAGTGGTGGGAAAATGCACAATTTGAATTTTAACGAAGAAAATAATTCAGGCACTAATGGGTTAAGCAAATTTCGGGGCGAATCTATAATTAGTCCATTAGTCGGTGTCGAAATGACATCTGCTCGGCGTTTTAGTGTTAACCCTTTCAAGAAAAAATAATTATTTTGCTAAAATATTGAGATGATTGAATATCACCAGAATTTACGAACGAAATTATTCAAAAATAAAGGAATGCTTTTCTTCATGGACATTAAAAGAGAAAAATATTTAAAAAAATTATGTGTACCAATTCCAAAGCCGCCACAGGCGGCTATTTTTAAATTCTATCTCGTACCATTTTTTATTTTTATTTATTTATTTATTTATTTTAAAATAAATTTTGGCAGTTTGTGCAAGAGAAATATGTTATAAAATTTGTATTTTAAGATTTGAGGTACGAATGCATTATAAAAATATTTGCCTATAAGAATCCCGCAATTGCCAATTAGGATTCAAAATTAAATTGTGTATATGCATGCCGTACCACTGCACATGAAAGGGTTAATAAAGTTCAAACATAAGTCGTCTATTTGGTGGGAAAGTTTAGAAAGATAAATATTATTTCAGTCAATAGCATTTACTGTTCTACTTTCAACTCCTCCAAGATCTTATGGTAACATTCAATAAACATTGCATTTTTAAATTATCTGTCTAAAACGCTCACTTTACCAACAGAAGAAGTTTAAGAAATTCATATCATACTGAATAATAGCCTCAAAATTTTAAAAGATCGCACAATGATAGTCATTTTGTAAGTTGTAACATAACTTTCCTGTTAAATATACATTATTAACTTCCTGTTCCCTTTTTTTGTTGAAAGACGTTTGGTAATGTAAAATCCACTGGAGCGTGAACGAAGCAACAAAACTCTGCCAAAATATCATCTTCTTACATGGTAATTTAGAAACTCAAAAAATAGTTTAAAAAAAAAATAAATAAGAATGAAGATATAATTAACTTTTTACCAAGAATAGTGTATTGTAGTCAGTAACACCGTTGCCTAGTTCGATAGTTAATTACAATGGACCAGGATTCTCTGCACACACATACACACAAATAAATATTTAACCCCTTGGCGACGGTATATGATCTTCAAAGGGTGGGGTAAATTTTTGGATTTGAAAACTAGTATTTCTGAATAAAATATTTGTATTACCTAATGATACATTTTTAGCGAGTACCCTTTAACCCCTTAATGTTCATTGGTTTCGCCACGAAACCACAAAATTTTAATTCCGATACGCAACACTGACACCGGTATTTTTATCTAAAAATATCCCTTTTATTTTGTATGTGAAAAATCACGTTTTCTTATTTTTAAATGTATTTGTTCTTAATTCCCGGTGTCATTCATTTATTTCGACATCTTAGCAATGAAAATGCTATGATCGTTAAAGGGTTAATGCCTATATTAGAATACGTTCTAGGAATTGAGTAATTCAGAGAACTGGATTTCATACCAGAAAATCTCAACAGAAAATTTCCGTCTTTTAGAAAAACAGGAAACTTTATTAAGCGTTATAAAAAGGTATTTCACTCCAGATTTTTTATTTAACCCTTGGCACTTCGTTGCGGAGACATCATCTTTCCTTTCAAAATTTGTTTTTGGCTCCAGTAATAAAGGAAAATAAAATTTTTCTTATTTAATTAGAGAATTTTTGAAATTGTCTACTTCAAGGAAAGTTCTTTTAAAAAAGTGGTGCTAATCGAATGAAATTTGTGTAAGAGGCACCGGAGTCCGAAGGGTTAGAGTTATTTAACTTATTAAATTAGCCTAAATTTGCGTTGAATACATGTAACATATGTTGGAGAAAAAAAATTGGTCTGCAATGATAATTATCCTGGATGAGACTTTTCCGCATTTTTAGATACCGGCATATTATTAATCACTTAACCCTTTCCGGCACACTGTGCCCGGTCTGGGATACCTAATTTTAATTCCAAACTTGCAAACGGCACCAGTAATATTTTAGTAAAATTTTGCTTTTACAATGAAAGCTTAAATTAAGGAATTCAAGATATTTAAAAAATTCGTTTGTGAATTCCGGTGCCAGTCGATAATTTCTCCTTTTAGCATAGATTTTGCCCGTGCCGGAAAGGGTTAACCCTTTAAGGGGCGCGACACTTTTATTCTTAAAATGATGAAATGATTCAATGACACCAGAATTTAAAAATAATTTTATTTCAAAATAGATAAAAGTTTTTCTTCTCGTACTTGATAAAATTAAAATTTTCTTTTCAAAATCCTGGTGCCAATGTGGCATTTCGCAATTAAAATTAAGTGGGATATATTTTATCACACTGCCCTTCAAGGAGTTAACTGATCAATACTTTGGAAAAAAATAAAAAAAACTTTCAAATAATGCCTATTTCTTGCGTCTTTTACAGAATTTTAATCTTTAATCACCGGTTTTTAAAAACAGAATGGCAAAGCTGAGCGATCAGCCGCTTAACCTTTGTGGCGCGGTGGTATATCTATAAAATCACTTAATTTTAATTCCCAAACGTCACATTGGCACCGGAACTTTAATGAAAAAATTTATGGTTTATGGAATGTGTGAAATATAGCTCTTTTTTTTTCATATTTACAAATAAAGTTGTTTTCAAATTCCGGTGTCAGTCATTAATTTCAACACTTAAACAATGAATTTAGAATGTGCCTTAAAAGGTTAATATAATAAATGAGGCGTTGTTTTAACTTTTATCGGTTCTGTGTCACTTCCCACGTGACTTCTGGATCAGCATCTCTCACGTGACTTTTAATTGGTTTGCATCTTTATATATATATATATATATATATATATATATATATATATATATATGGAGATTCTTCTTATAAAAGTTCTTTCGAACACATAAGTAAATAAACTCGGAGGTAAATTAAATTCTGACACCGTTTTTAAACTTTTAAATGACTTATATTAAACGTTAATATTTACAAAAAAAGATATTTACATATTAATATTTACAATTCGAACATTCAAAAGGAAACTTTAATTAAAACATCTTAATCGCGTCATCTTAATCAACATTCTTCTAAAGTCAACACCAACTCTCCCCACATTCCATCCAACGATCTCTTCCGTTCATTTCTTTTTTCTTCGGCTTTTCGTCTGAATGGAGTTTTTTCAGAAAATCGTCTGCTTTCTAAAGACCTTTTCTATCAGAGTTGCGATATGAAGAACCTTACAAGACATGATACTTGGCTGTTGGAGAAAGAATCGCTCCCACAACGGCCGTCCTGACTAGGCTTTCGTCCTCGAATGCTCGTCCCTTTGGAGGCAGCAGCAGTTGGATCATCTGGAAAGATAAAGAAAAAAAAACACAGCAGCATCCAAAGTCTTAATTGAAAAAAAGAAGTCATTATTCAAATAGTTTATCAAAGCTTAGATTATTTCTTGAAAAAAAATTCATATATTTTTTTTTTCGCGTCTTTTCGTCTTCTCTTTCTTACGTCCTTTCATCTTCTTTTATCTTACGTCTTTTCGTCTTCTTCTTTCATACGTCTTTTCATTTTCTTTTATCTTACGTCTTTTCGTCTTCTTCTTTCATACGTCTTTTCATCTTCTATTACCTTACGTCTTTTCGTCTTTTCTTTCTTCCGTCTTCCGTCTTCTTTTATCTTACGTCTTTTCGTCTTCTTTCATACGTCTTTTCATCTTCTTTTACCTTACGTCTTTTCGTCTTTTCGAGAATAAAGTTAAAATTCTATTAGTTGTCAGTCCAGAGGTTTGTCATAGTTGGTATAGTGTCACAATCGGTGAAATTCTTTTTTTTTTTCAAGCTTCGTCCGTCCACGGCTTCATGTACTCTGCACATGTACTGGTGACCATGGGTCCTTCGTTGAATCCAAGTTTCTTTACATCGTAGGTGTCATTATTTTTTACTTTTATGACTTTGTACGGACCTAAATATTTTGGTTTTAACTTCAAACCTGGACCTTGTTGTGTGCGTTTTATAGCAACCACATCATTAATCTTAAATTTGTTAGCCTTCTTTCGTCTGAGGTTGTAAGTTTTACGGTTCTCTTCTTGGACTTTTAAAATCTGTTTTTTAGCATTTTTTCTCATATCTTCGCGATTATTTGTAAAATCAGATTGTATTTCAGCATTCAGAAAACTAGTAATTTCAATGTTATTTTTTAGTTTCATTTTAGTACCAAACATCAATTCAAAAGGAGTTGTGCTTATACTTCTCCGAAAAGTCGAATTTATCACCTGTTGGACGTTGCTTACATGTGTATACCATTTTTTAGGATTATCGACAGACAATTTAGACAGAACAGATATTATGACAGAATTTAGACGCTCAACTTGGCCGTTAGACCTGGGTAATCCAGTGGTAATCGGGATATGTTTAATATTTTCATTGATGCAATAATCTTCAAAAGCTTTAGAGGTAAATGCAGGACCTTTATCTGATATAATTCGAACTGGATTTCCAAAGATAGATTTTTGGATTTCTAATTTAGAAATTACTTCGGCAGCATCGGTAGATTTTGTGGGATACAACCAAACAAATTTTGTGAATGCGTCAATGACCGAAAGGATATGTTTGTAATTTTTATTAGTGCTTTCTAATGGACCTAAGTGATCAACATGGTACGTATGTAATGGAGTTTCTTCTTTTTCTATTGGGTGAAGTAAGCCTTCTTGTTTACCACATTTTCTATTAACTAAAATACAGGGAACACAATTTGCTATACATTTCTCAATTTTTTGTTTAACTTTAGGGATGTAAAAATCATTTTCTAAACTTTTCTCTGTTCTTGCAACTGCGTAATGACCTTTTTCGTGAGCGGCCTTGATTATATTCATTTGCATGTCTTCCGGTACAACTAATAAATCATTACCATTAACACATTTATAAAGAACATCATTTTTAACTAGATAATCATCATAAGATTTCACCTTTAGGATTTCTTTTATTGTTTTAATATGGTCATCGGTTTCTTGAGTTTGGATAATTTTTAAAGTTAAGCTATCTTGGATTACCATGCAAATAGGATACCTACTTAATGCATCGACATGTCTCATACTGCTACCCTGTCTATGTTCAATAACATAATCAAAATCGGATAACATTATTGCCCATCTAGCTATTTTTGTACTCATTTCTTTTTTATCCATAGTCATTTTAAATGCATTACAATCGGTAACAATTTTAAATGGGATACCTAGCACATATACTCTAAACTTTTTCAGGGCTTCAATTACAGCTAAAACTTCTAATTCGTAACTAGTGTACTTCCGTTCAGCTTCGGTGGTTTTTTTACCTGCGAAATAAACTGGATGAAATTGATTATCTACTGGAGATTGTTGCATTAAAACAGCTCCATAGCCATCAATACTGGCATCACAATGGATTTCGGTCGCACTTTTGGGATTGTAAATTAAAAGTACTGGTTCTGACGACAAAATACGTTTGAGTTCATTAAAAGCTCTTTGTTCTTCTATATCGAATTTAAATTTTGAATCTTTTCTTAGCAGGTCACTTAACGGTTTAGCTATAACCGAATAATTTCTTATAAATTTTCGAAAGTATCCTGTCAATCCTAAATAACTTTGAACATCTTTGGTACACTTTGGTTCGGGAAAATTTATTACTGCTTTAGTCTTCAGTGGAGAGGGATACAATTTACCATTTATGATTCTATACCCCAAGAAATCAATTTCACGCTTCAAAAAATTGCATTTTTTAAGATTTAATTCTAATCTATATTCCGATGCAGTTTCGAGTACAAGTTTTAATTTTTCTAGACCTTCAGCTTCGTTTTTAGCAGGTATTATTAAATCATCCATATAAATGACAACAATGTGATCTTTTAATAGGTTTCGAAATACATTATAAATATACTTTTGAAAAACACTAGGGCTATTGGTCAACCCGAATGGACATTTCAAAAATTCGTATTGTCCTTCATGAGTAACAAACGAGGTGTATTTCCGCGAGTCTTCTTCAACATCTACATGAAAGAAACCGTTTTTCAAATCTATGGTGGTAAATACTTCGGCAGAATGTAATTGGTCTATTACATCATCAATAACTGGCAAGGGGAAATGCTCACGTACTGTCTTTTTGTTAAGACATCTGTAATCAACACAAAGTCTCATTGTGTTATCTTTTTTCTTGACTAACACAACCGGCGAAGAAAAATTAGAAGAACTTTCTCGAATTATTCCCTGAGCTAGGAACTCCTCAATTTGGTTTTCGACTATTTTTTTTCTCGCATGGCGGTAATCTTCGAGGAGAAGAACAAACTGGGATTTCGTCAGTTAAATTAATTTTCATTTTAACATCTACTGTTTTAGTTTTAATTGGTACATAATTTTCAATTAAAGAGTATAACTCTGAACGTAATTTTTTGTCAGAATGTGAGTTAAATCAATTTTAGGCTCATCCAAAACATTTACAATATTAACTAAAAAGTCATTAGACTGAACTTCAGCTTTAAACAGTTTCACTTTATTCTCAGAAATAGTTAATGTACCTTGATGAATAACATCAGTGCCAATAATTACATCGAAATTAATGCAACTGTCCTTAACGACAAAAATAGTAACTTTAAATTTTGAACCATCTACTTCGATTTCTGAATTGAAACAACCTTCTGGTTTAATTGAGGCTTTTCCTAGACCGGTCAAAGAGATACTCGTAGGTTTTAATTCTACAAAGTTCTTCAAATTATCATAAATACTTTTCTTTAACAAAGTCTTTTGGCTACCAGTATCTATTAAAGAGATTAAACGCAAAGAATAAAGCTTTATCTCTTTCAGAATTAAATCTTGGGATGTAATAATGTTTACTTGTGACTGAGCATTTTTAACACTTGTATCTTTAGATTTATTACATTGAAATGATTTATGACCATAAGCGTTACAAGCAAAACAAAGCGGCCCTTTATCTTTATTTACACAGTTAATACTCTTATGATTATTCCCGCCACAATTAAAACAACGCATATTTGGCTTTACAGGCTTAAATTTGTTCTTAACTTCAACTTCGGATTTAATTTTAGGCTTAGCTCCTTCATATTTATGAAATTTTGCATTTTCATACTCCGATCTTATTTTTTCATAAATCTTTAATTTTTGTTTAAATTCAGCAATATTGGGACAACCATACAAAAAAGATTTTTTAGAAATGGGGTCATTAATTCCATTTATTACATACTGAATAAGGGCAGAATCTTCAATATTGCCTTTTGAGCATAATTGTTTCATATTTAAAAAATATTCATCTAACGATTCATGTGGTCTAATTTTTCTTTTGGACAGCAATTCATGTAATTCAGCTGAATTGCACGTTTGACCAAATTCAGATATGAGTAGGGCTTTTAATTTAGACCACGAATTAATATTTGTTTCACTTTCAAGAAATAATTTTGCTTTGCCTGTCATACGGCGTTTAGCCAAAATCAATTTGTGCAAATCACTAACGTTAAATAATGAAACAATATCTTCAAAATCGGCAATCCATTTATTAATATTTTGTACTTGAGTACCTTCAAACATTGTAATCATACTTTCAATATCATTAATAGAAATGCTTGGTTTAATAACATAATCAGGAATTAGAATTTTCTGATTTTCATTACTTTCACAATTAGAACTACCAGAATCATTTCTCATATTATTCTCAAAAACAGTTGAAATATTTTTAGTTTTATCTTGTAAATCATCATTAAATTCATCAACACTTTCGTCATCACTAAGAGTACCTACATCGGCTATCATATTAATTTTTAAAATATTAAAATCACATAAACTAGAAATTATTCTGGCAGCAATTTCATCAAAAGTTCCCGAATTATTTATACACAAAACATTGCAAATGGTAATTAAGTCGTTAACAGAAAAATTATCTTTAATTTCTTTGAATTTAGTTTGATATTCATCGGAATCTACTTCAAACGTAAACCCAGTAAAATTCCGAATTCTACGTCGATTATTTCTGTCGCCGATTTCTCCAAAAATTAATTTGTGCAATATCTTAATACTAGCTGATTTTTCAGTTTTCAAAGAAAACTCTAATTCCTTTAAATCAACTAATTTTTCCATTATTGAAAAGAAAAATGAAATAATAAACTCACTTCATAATCAGATGCTCAGCTTCACACATTTAAACAGCATTGTTGTCGCAGTATCCAACAGCTTCATATCATTAAACATATATTCAAAAAAGATTTCCTCATAATAATTTCCAGCAAGGATTCCATCACAATTCTAAATAATAACGGCTTCCAGATTGTTTAAAGTATATATATATATTTCTTCTCTGTGGGCGTTCGTTTATCCCACTTCTGACACCAAAATTTATGGAGATTCTTCTTATAAAAGTTCTTTCGAACACATAAGTAAATAAACTCGGAGGTAAATTAAATTCTGACACCGTTTTTAAACTTTTAAATGACTTATATTAAACGTTAATATTTACAAAAAAAAGATATTTACATATTAATATTTACAATTCGAACATTCAAAAGGAAACTTTAATTAAAACATCTTAATCGCGTCATCTTAATCAACATTCTTCTAAAGTCAACACCAACTCTCCCCACATTCCATCCAACGATCTCTTCCGTTCATTTCTTTTTTCTTCGGCTTTTCGTCTGAATGGAGTTTTTTCAGAAAATCGTCTGCTTTCTAAAGACCTTTTCTATCAGAGTTGCGATATGAAGAACCTTACAAGACATGATACTTGGCTGTTGGAGAAAGAATCGCTCCCACATATATATATATATATATATTAATAAGCAGATTATCGTTGAATAACACCTAATGGTCTGACCAAAAGAAACTGGTGGGTGTAAAACCCCCACATCACTCAAACCAGATAATTCCGTAAAGAAAACTAACTATTTGAAATAAATTATAGAAAAAAAAGGAACAGAGGACAGTTGATTTACAGCTCAGACAAGAAATTTATAGCGGCAATAAGACTGTGACGGACGGCCATAAATAAGACGACAAAACAGAGACACTTTCACTAAGAGTGTATTTACGACAGGGCAAAGGGGAAATTTATGTGTGGGGTAATAATTATCAACCATACAGACACTCCGACGACTAGGACTTTACAAGCCCCTAGAAAATTAAAATTAGGGGAGTGTTCAATTTAATAGTCAATTTAAGGACAGCCAATAACAGTGTACTGCCTTAAAAGAAGCACAAATGAAATAACACGAAATTGGAAGGGGAAAAAAATATGTTAAAAAGAAAACTGTGAATGGTCGAAGGATATTCGACTACAGAATTATTATTATACTTTTTGCTTCTTGAGTTTTTGAGATAATAAGAGTCAGTCAGTCAGTCTACCAAGTGTGCTCGAGTGAGGTGTGCCAATATGGGTAACGAAAGTGTTCCAGGCTTCTCCTCATCTGTCCGGATATACATTTGCCTATGGTGTCAGCAACTTTAGAAAAGGTATGCAATTTACCGACTTATTTCCCCTTATATTTGCCCACAAACATAGAGTATGATAGAACAATAAAATAATAGGGAAACACTTGCACGCCAATGATCCCGAAGGTTAATTCATTTTGGTGATGATTACTCATAAATTTATGGAATCAATTTCAATGTTGAAAATATCGTGCTACAAAGCATAAAATGTAATTATGCAGCAATGCCAACAGCTATAAAAAAAAAATAGATTTTGATTTGATTATTTTGTATTTTTGTAATTTATTTATGTGCATGTATATATTTAGTGTATTATGTGTGTTCTGTGTTGTACAATAAAATGTTTTTGTTTTATAAATGACAAAGCATGGTAATGATTTATGGAGTATGTGTCGAAATTACTATAGGTGCATGCTGGTCAACGTTTCATAAGGAATCTGATAACATCGAAATAACACAACGCATAAATTAAATTTTTTTGGATAAGAATATTTTTTTTGTGTGTGAAATTTTAATTGGCAGTATTTTGTGAGGAATGTTATCATTTTTATTAGTATTATTATTATTATTCATTATGCCGCAGAAAATATTCTTTTCCCTGATCAGATCCTAGAAACTTAATACGATCACTAACGGATTTAATTATAATTATTATAAAATAAAAAAATTGGTTGATCAAATTGATGCACACATTTTTGGGGAGAGAAATCTCGGAGAAAAATCAAAGGTAATAAAGAATTAATATATAATTATTACAAATTATTTTTAGGTATGTAAAAATCTCTCCATCAGAAACTGTCGTCGATTCATGCTATGGAGGTCATTGGTCATAGGAGAATTTCTTCTTGATTTAGCGGGCGGAGTTAAAAGCAATGGAGATGCCATTTATGGGAATTTCTCCAGAAATCCTGCAAGAGATCAGTTTTTAGTTCTTTATTCTTTTTGAGCACTTTCAGTGGTTATTCTACACATCTTCAATCTCCACAAATTTATAATAGATAATTTGTTGTAAGCCCGTATCACCACAAAAAGAATAAGAAAAGACTGCCGGGAATATATTTCACTCCACAAATATTCCAGATTATTCTGAGAAGAGACGTGAATCTTGGTACTTGAAAGGCCAAAAGCATTCTACCCGCTCCGCAAAGCCAAAATGAATTTCTCAAAAATTCTAAGCTAACCTAGCCCTTCCCCTTTTTACGTAAGGCATTTAAAAATCCACTAGGATCGTTTTCAAGGTACAGGTAATCCAACTCGCGCACTACTATTGGCTGATGGGCGTGACTAGATGCGCGGATTATTTAACAAATCGCGTAAACTGTAGAGTAATATGCCCACGAATAGCGTGTGAAATTCCTAGCAGACGATTAATTAAATAATAAAACAAAATTAAAGCTTCGATAAATGTTTTTAATTCTAAAAAGGAAAATGGATTTGTGTAATAAATTTAAGATTTCGCAATAAGGTATTGACATTCAAGAAACATTCCAGCTCTTTTTAAGAAAATAATCAATAGATTATGCTAAGTTAAATAAAATAAAATAAAAAGATCTTTATCCGTTAAAAATATTAATACATTACGGAAACTGAGAATAAAAGTATGTTCCTATAAAACGTTAGAACAAACTCAAGGCGGGAAAAATAGCGAATTTTTTTTTTTTTTTTACTACATATATATATTAGGCTTTCACTTATACTTTGACGGCATGTGCATACTACAAAATTTATTTTAAAAATACAGGGTTGCCAGTAGAATTTAAAAATAGAAATAAGTGTAAATGTTAGCACAAAATTAGTATGAATGGGCGTGTCATTCGAGTCTGTGTCTTCCCTTGAATATTTACAATTATAGAAATCCCTTAACATTCGCGGTCTAAGCGTTTACGAGTTTTGATTATTCGTGAAATAGAAAATGCGGAATATTTCAACATTTGCATCACTTTTTAAAAAGAAAAAACTTTTATATACGCGATGATATCGATTGCAAGAAAAGTATATATAAAATGCATTTTTTAAACCCATTCAGTGATTTGCCCGTACGCCGTTTGAGCAAGACAAATTTGTTTAATTCATCATTTAAAGCTTTTTGACACCACTATTTAAAAAAAAAAATAATAATTTCATGCTATTTAAAGGCGGAAATGTTTAGCCTAAATGTTAGCAATAATTTATTTAAAAAAGATTGTGGTGTGAATCTGTTATTTTCAATTTATTCAATGGAAAAGAAAGAACCAGTTAAGGGGTCAAATAGTGGTGCAACGGAGTATAAAAATAGCAGCTTTGCGGTTGCGGTTCGCGGAACCTAACCCTCGCGAATTTTTAGGGATTAATCTATGTATAATTAAAGAAAGAAAAAAGAGGGCATTCTGATGGATTCAGGAAGTTAAAAAAAATTAAACCAATAAATCCAAAACATTTTTTTTCAAAAAAATTCACTCATATCTACGAATACTCGTATTATACGAATGAATGGAAATCCAATGTGTTTTTAGATATTTATGAAGCAATTTAAAGTGCATGACATTTATTTTTGAAAGATAAATTTTATGATAAAACGAATTAGAATAAATTTGAGTTGTAATATTCTATACATGAAGCGTGAATGAAAATTCCAATAGATATCGGGTCATCAAACATGGAAAGTCCAGTATTTAAACGCGATTACAGCGGATATTTGCAAAATCAAATAAATTTTAGCTTTAATAAGCGGATTAAAATTATATAAACGACCATTCATGCATCAAATTACAGCAATATTCTTCTCATTTTTGGTCATTCAAGAGTTATAGATTTGATTCAAAATAGTGGATGTTTTGAATGATTACATTTTAACCCTCTAACGATGCCCATGGTGGATTGCGTTCCGTAATTCAGGTAATCTGAATTGATCCTAGAAAATATGAATGATACGTTTCGCTTTATTTTTAGGAATATCTGTTATTAAATAATGTAAATATTTCTATTTAAATTTCTGGTATGAATTATTAATATCTGAATAATAGTAATTGTAGAAAACTGATGTTACTATATGGTCATTAGAGGGATAAACGATTAGAAACATCCACAAAAATAGTAGAAACATTCGCACAATTACAAAAGTATACAAAATCAAATGTTAGTCTTTAGATATGGGATATTTTTCTATACATACTAAAATATCATTTTTTTATACTCCTCCTCTCTCTCTTCTTAAAATTTATGGTGTAAGAATTATCTAAATTCAGGTGTATTTTATCTTGGATTGATGCAGTAGTTTTGCGTAATATGCTATTTTTCTTTTAAAGCTGAACTGTCTATTGGGATTTTTTATTTATTTTTATTTTTATGGCATCGAACCTCAATTAAGATTTGTACCAGAATTACTCAACAGAATATTGCTATTATAAAATTTTGGTGATTGGAGAGGGGGAGGGGAGAAGCTACACGATAGTACCTTTTTTATGTTCAAATAATTCTTAAAAGTTTCTTCAGCACGAGAATTAATATAACACAGTTACTTGCACATTAAAGGATTAGTTAAAATTACCATTACCGAGACTTTTACTTCAAAATTAAAAATGATGGCTTCATGTGTGATTATATACATATGATAGAGTTGCCAAAGATGACGATTTTTAAATATTTTTCGCAACATTGTTGCTGAAAAATACTCTTTATGGTATAGAGTATCCAGCGAATAAGACCCTGATTTCGAAATAAAATTTTTCAAAAACAAAGATCGATAGAATCATGCGATAAATGGTTTGTTTGTTAGGTAATTTGTAAAAATTTTTTACCAAAGTTTCGATCGGTGAACATTTTGAAAAGATTGTGTTCTGATTGCAAAGAATGCTTGATTTGATATTTTTCTTGTTTTAGATAGATTGCAGAGAATGAGTTTTTCGGTCTATAGTAACATATTTTATCTCCTTAACTGGTTAATTCTTTTCCGTTCAATAAATTGAAAATAACGGATCGACACCACTACTACTGAAATAAAATATTCTTAAAATTTAGTCTAAACATTTCCGCCTTTCAATAGTAAGAAAGTTTTCTTAAAAATAGTAGTAGTGTCAAAAAGCTTTAAATGGTGCAATAAGCAAATTCGTCTTGCCCGAACGGTGTTGGGGCAAACCAGTTAACCCTTTCCGGCACGGACAAAATCTATAGTAAAATGAGAAATTATCAACTGACACCGGAATTCAGAAACGAATTTATTAGATATTTTGAATTCCTTAATTTAAGCTTTTATTGTAAAAGCAAAATTTTACTAAAATATTATTGGTGCCGTTTGCAAGTTTGGAATTAAAATTAGGTATCCCAGACCGGGCACAGTGTGCCGGAAAGGGTTAAGGGGTTATCGAATTTTGGAATTAAGTTTTTCAAATTTCGAAATTACAAAAATTTAGTTAAAATAGTTAAAATATGGCTCTGTACGCCAAAAACGCGCTCTCTGCAAACCATCTTAAAAAAAAAAAAAAAAAAAAAAAAGTCAATTTTCTTTGCAACCAGAACACAATCTTTTCAAAATATTCGCTGATCGAAATTTCTGTATAACATTTTTACAGCTTGTCTAATAAAGAAATCGTTTGCCACATAATTCTGTCGATCTTCGTTTTTCAGAAATTTAATTATGATATAAGGGTCTTATTCGCTGGACACCCTGTATATATCTCTTTCAAATGGTGTCATAGCGTATGCGGAAGATTTCTGTGTTGAAAAAATGGTGCGAAACAGAATAAAAAAGTAGTCGCCTATGGCAGCCCTGACATGACGAATAGACCGGGATCGGTTGCAATGATAATCATCTCAACGAATTTACGGCTGAAATTCCGAGATTATTTAAAACACAATTCGCACATTAAAAGGCAACTGGTCTTTCAAGATATATTTTTGGGATATCATCTGCCGACCCTAATTTAGTGGTTGATTGGTCGGTTTATCATTGTGTTTTCTTATACCCAAAGGTCTGAAAACATGGAAGCTAGAGCAGGAAAACATAGTGATAAACCTACCTGTCAAACCCTAAACATTTGTAGGTGTTTTCTATTGCATTTTAATATGCGAATTGAGTTTTAACTAAACCTGGAATTTCAGACATCAACTTGATGATATCTATAACAATAAGTAACAAATTATATATAAATACTTTTACAAATAAAACCAAAGTAACTCAGATATTACCATATATATCTATATTATAAAGGCCAAACGTATCTGTGCGTAACGCATACGTCATTTTGCGCATGGCAACACTTTCAAATTTTAAATGAATTTCGGTATCGCAATTTTTGCTACTAAAATTTTTTTAACTTCTTAATGTTGCACATTTTTAATTTTTACACCATCGTGTAGGAAAAAAAATGTACTTTTAATTGATATTTGTTTGAAAGCTTTATCTTAATTTGTTTTTGAAATATTATTTTTTTTTGTCGCTTTTAATACCTCTTTTTTAATCGTGGCAACCGGAGTACTCCATTTCTATTTAAAGCAAAGGAAAAAAGGGGAAAACCATGGAGGAAGAAGATAAGTGAGGTGAACTAAGCATCAAAGAAGGTTTGCAATGTGAATCCATTTATCGCTCAAATTTTAGTGTACCAAACAAAAGCACGTGAAAAATTGGAAAGCTTCCAAAAAAGGAAGGGAATTTGTATTAATAAGACGAATTGAAAGAAATGAATTACAGCTGGAGCATTTTTTAAAAAAGAAATAGGAATTTTTTTAAATGGTCTTAGTTCTATTATTATTTATTAAAAGAAATGTTTACTTTTAAAATAATTGAAATTGGAAAATTATTATTATTATTATTATTATTATTATTATTATTAAATGTCATTATTATTATTAAATTTCAAATTAAAATTAAATAAGAAATTGAAAACGTTTGATACGAACTAAAAATTGTATTATTAAAAGTTTTCTTTTTACAGTAATTTTTATTAACACTTTTCAACAAAATTGAAAAATGTTTATGCATTCGGTTTGTCTGTCCGTCTGTCCGCGCTCTAACTCTCGTAAATATACTCGGAATGCAATGAAATTTTACCATGTTATTGAAGTTTACATACGCACAAACCCTATTAAAAATGAAGTTTCTACCACGATTAGTTTATTTACAGGGGCATTCAAAAGTTTTCGATTTTATTAGGCCCAATGGGGGAAAATCGTTTCAAATTAATTTTAAAGATGTTACACCTGGACAAACGTATTCACATTTATTTGCATCTCCGAAAAGCACTAAAATATGCAGCTAAAAAAATAGTTATTTATTTACAGGGCCATACAAAAGAATTCTGATACATGATAATAAAGGAGGAAATTGTTTGCGACATATTTTAACGATGTCATCTGTTGTAACGGTATCATCTGTAATCAAATTGATATACGTCGCTGAGACTAAATATGAGTTATTTCACGCATAATACGAAGTGCATGGCATTTACAGAGACACACAAAAGATTTCAAAAAGCATATTCTATTCGAAGTACTGTATATTACGCTTGATAACTGTTCCATGGATGAAATGCATTTTTAATTATGATATGCGCTTTTAAGTGTCACTAAATGTATTCACATTATATGGTGTACATAAATGCTAATAGTTACACAAATAAGATATACAGGGTTAGTCAAAAGAACTCGGAAAATTACTGAATATGGGAGTAATTTACTTAAAGTTTTGTTTTTAAAAAAGTTTTGCATTTTTACGTCGAATTGCATTCAGTTTATCGTGGAATGTTTGTAGAATATAGATTAAATGATATACAGGGCCACGCAAAGAACTGGATACAGGTTTGTTTAAGGATGATAATATCTGGAAATATGATTTAAGTAGTTTAAAGAGTATTGTTGTTTGATTAACATTATTTATTTATTTTTTTTATATAATTAATTTTAGCAAAATACTTTCGTGTAATAAAAATACTAGGTAAACTGCAGGGCTGAACAAAAGTATTGAACTATGTTTGACATCTATTCGTATAAACTGCCAAAAGAAAAATTTCTTCCAGCTAGGCATTTTTTTGCTAAACTAAATTTCTCCATGCTATAGTATATATATCAACCGACAAATCAAATACAGAGCTGTTCAAAATTATTGGAATACATATTTGGTTATGGGCAGTAACACCTATATCCCTGAATAACGAAGTTTTGTTAAAGAATTAAGGAAATTTGGATAGTGTTTTATAATCTATGCTTAACGCAGGATTTTTTTTACTGGTTAATACTTTATAACGTAGATGAAAAATGTTTATGACTCCGGTTTGTGTGGCCAAGTTCTAACTCTTGTAAATAAACTCTGATGCTCGTAGCATTTTTTATATGTTATTGACGTGTATACTACACCGTGATCGCTATTGAAAAGGAAATGTGTAGAATTTATAGTTCATTTACATAGACAGTCTAAAGTATTCTATTACATTATGGTCAACGGGAAAAATCGTTTCAAGTTCATTTTAATGACGTTAGACCATTTAAAACAAAGAAATTAATATGCATTATAAACGGCAGTATAACAAGCATTTTGTAGAATATGGGGTTTTTCAAAAGATTTATTATTTATTTAAAGAGCCACACAAAAGAATTCCGTTAATGGGGATAATGATAATGATAATGATATATGGTTGGGAGCTTTTAGCGGCCAAAATATGTTACTAAATTATAGTGAAATAGACATAAATTACTCAGAATTTCGCCAAGCTGTAACGACGCATGTTGCCCGAAATCAGTGTGCAGAGTGACGATTTAATTCAGCGAAATTCTTTTATTCACTGATTCTCCTCAACGTTACATTTCCGCAGTGCTGTAATTGAACGGGAACGCGTGAGAGCGGCGTTCCCAGAAATATTTGGTTTGTTACTGGGGAAAAAAAAAAAAAAAAAAAAAAAAAAAAAAAATCGCTTACGAGCGCAATCTGTTTTTACTTCAAACAAAATATTCACAGAGTAGTAACAGAGAATCAACTTTCATACACTGTAATGGCAACTTGTTTAACATGGGATTACGCATAGACAGTAGCGAGACGAGCGGATAACTCTGAAACTACGATCATAACATAAGAGAGGTTGCTAATTTGGCGAAACATCGCTTCCTTGGCGACAAATGATAAAAAAAAAGAAAAAAAATTACAGCGACGGCTTGCTGCTTCTTGTTTTGAAATTTATGAAAGAATTATTTTAATATGAAATAACTTTGACGTATTCGTCTTGCAAACAATTCATGTGTCTCTTCGTAACATAACGACCTAATAATTTAAACTTGAAAATTCAAGAATAATAACAGTAATAATTACGAATCAATATAAGCGCGGAAATCTAAGATCAAATAGCATAAGCACGTGTGCAAAGATAATCAAATCAGCATTCAGCAAGAAGCGCCAAACCAGAATAGGGTTACAGTTAAACAGAAATAACGAGGATAAAAATCGCCAACGCGATGGTTTAGTTTTTAAGTGATCCACTGACGGCGTTCTTTTCGAGTCGAGTTGAGGCTCTGTTACATACTCTGTGAAAATATTAATTTTTGCTAGTTTTAAGGAGATCTGTTTCAATTTATCAATAAAGGAGATATTTAGGCCAATCAGATGCTTTGAAGCCGTCGTGCTTGCGCCGCTCCTTGAATACTGGTCTGAGAGCTGAAACTAAAATGGCGGCTGCCGAAGACAAATTTTTTAAAAGTGTGCATAGTTCCTAAGTTTTGACTCCTGTATTTTATACAAGATTTCTTACACTTCTTTTATCTCAGAAAAATTAAGGCGAAAAACTTTAAAAAATTATTGGTACCAAAACTGAAGAGATCTTACACACACTGAAAAAACTTTAGCAGCCGCCATTTTTTTTTTTTTTTTTTTTTTTTTTTTTTTTTTTTTTTTTTGCGCTGAGGCCTGGTATTTAGGGGGCGGAGGCTCTAAACTGACCTCAATTGCCCTATTCTTATTGAAAGAAAGCAAATGACATTGCTATAAAATGTTTAATATAATAAATATAATTGTTATTACAAAAATGTCGGCTTTCGGATAAATGTTTCAAATTGGCTTTTCGATTAGCAAAAATCCGGTACCATCATTATCTATGAAAATTTGAGTTCCCACAAATATTTTTTTCCAACTACAGCCCTGCATTTCCGCACCCACATTCCTATGCAGAATCTGCTCATTAAGGTTCCCGCTAATTGCCTTTACATTTCTGATGCATAACTTTGAAACACCTTGTATATGCATATTCGAAATGTGAAGAATAGCTCAATATTGTTTAAAACCGTGCTTTTTCAATACTTTTCGTGATGATATAAAATTTCACGCAAAGGAAAGCAAGAGTGTTTAAAATGATATAATGTTGCTTAAATTGTAATGTTAAAAAATTATATTGCAAAATTATAAAAAAATGATATTATAATTTTGCTTATTTGCGCAACGCTTAAAGCTGCACAAATAAAAATGTATGTTAAATTTGCAGCGAGACTAGATCCTTGAATGGGTCGGGTTGTATTTTATCTGAACACGAGAGCTCTATTCAAATTGGAATCCAATATAAATGTTTTTTATCGATCTGAACCGGTAATATTTGAATTCGAATCCGACACATAAACAGTATTCCGCCTGAAACAGAGCTAATTTTAATACTTACAACGTTATTAAAAAATTCCAAAACATGTTTTAAAACAAATATTGTTAGCATATAGTCATGCCTTACATTAATAAGAACAATTTTTGACAAATATAAAAATTTTACTTCTTCAAAATAACAGCATTATCAATAAAAAATTTTGAGAAACAATTAATAAACAAGTTGGAAATTACACGTGAAGCGTAGCAAATGAGGTGCCTTCGTACGATAACGAAGTTTTTTAAATATTCAGATCTTGCTGTTATAGTAGACAGTACTTCGGTTACATTATAGTAGTAGAAATCTTTGTGTTCCTGTAAATATACAGGAAGTAATTTTTATTACACCTCAGCAACGTATATCATATTCATAAAATGTGAAATAGTTTAATGTAATTAAAACACGCCCCACAAACAATGTTTCTCCGTATAGCTTTACGTAGTGGAATACTTTTTGTGTGCTCCTGTTATTTAAAAATAAATATTCTTTGCATCACAGATTGTACAGAATGTATATTTTAATATATATATACTTCATAGGTTCATGTCAGTTTTATTATGTTTGAATTGGTTTAACACGATTAAAATGCATTTGAAACTTTTTTTCCCATTGACCGTAATATAATGGAATATTTTTTATTGTTCCTGTAATTGATTTATGCATCCAATTTCTATAAAATTTGAAATGACACTACAAAATTATGTAACAATTATTTGTTTTAAATTTCAAACGATTAAAATGCATTTGAAACTATTCACCCATTGACCGTAATGTAACGGATACTTTTGATTGTCCCTGTAAATGGTCTATGCATAATTGATATATCATAAAATTTGAAATAACTCGACCAAATTATGTATTAATTATGTATTTTAAACTTCAAACGATTCGGTTGGGTAGTTTTTGCGTTGTTATATGCAAATGGACAAACAGACGGATGGACTGAACGACAACTATTGGTGCTACATATTTATATAATTACGAAAGCACCTAAAAACAACAGATATAAAGCATAATAGATATTGAGAGCTGTAAAATAAATGAGCTGATTTTCACGCAATAAAAATTTCGATTCTTATCATGTTTTAAAAATTATTAGAAAATAAATTACACATATTTTAAGATTAATCGCATTTAAATGCGAAAAATGAAGCATAAATACAGGGTTTCGATATCACAAATAGATTTATTCTAAATAAATAATTCAGGGATAAAAAAAAATCAAGATGAATATATATATATGTTGCAGCCAATACCCGAAATTGGCCAATTCTAGAACTGGCCGGCCAATTACCGAATTGGCCAGCAACGTTAAAAAATGACTGGCCAATTCTAGAATTGGCCAGTCAATTCGCGAACTGGCCAGATGCAATTGGCCAATTCGCGAACTGGCCAGATGCGATTGGCCAATTCGCGAATTAGATATAAGCACTCGGCTTAATTCTTTCTAACATAGTTGAAAGTGTTTATGAATTCAAATACTTTAGACGTCAGCCTGTCCGTGATCTAACTCAAATAAAGTTTCCGGTTAACTTGTAATTGTCATCGTATTTGGTTTATCAATTAATTTCTATATTGAAAGGGAACTGTGTACTATTTTTGGTTAATTTAGTTGGGTACACAAAAATATTTCGTTTCAATATAATCAATGGGAATCTTTTTTTACTGTACATTTTAATGTTACATTATCTTAACTACAAAAAAATGGTATCTCTGCATCATAGTTCGGATGTTGGCCAAGGCTTCCCGGCCAGTTCGCGAATTGGCCGGCCAAAACCCGAAATACGCTATTCATTTCATGTATTTCGGGTTTTGGCCAGGAAGCTTGGCCAGTTCGGGTATTGGCCGGCCAGTTCTAGAATTGGCCAGGCTCCGGGTATTGGCCGCAACATATATATATACATATTTAATTCAAGAATTTTAAAACAATTTACTAGAAGTCAAAGGCTGATATATATAATATCGAAAGGTATCTGCTTTTTACTATAGAGAGCAATGCAGATATAGATTTTTTTTTTTTTTTTTAATCAAAATGCAGAGTGCTTAAATTTTAAGTATAAAGCTAATGTTGATCAGCGGCTTCATCCTCCATGATAGGCGATGAATATAAGAATTTTGTGAAAATAAAATTTTGTATCGTAAGATCAAAAGCTATTATTCAAATGTGAACCAAGTATTTATTGATAATAATTTCAGTCTTGCAGCTAAACTTTTCCGATCTGATGAACTCATTTTATTTGCAATTAACAATACGCATAAATAATTCAAATATTTCAAAATAATTAATAAATATTCTCTTTTATGGAATGAAATTTTTAAATAGAACTCCATTTTGTCTACGTCAATCGCTGCTAATTTACTTAAACATCTTAATTTCTTTTTGTTAAAAAGAAATTTGTTTTGTTACATATTAATAATTGCATTTAAATAATATTTAAAATATAATAATGAAAACATTCTTTTAAAATCATGTATGAAAACATAAGTAATAAATATTAATCTAAAATACAGATTTCTGACTGCAAACGATTTTCAGATATTAGCAAAATAATGTTATCTTTTCAAGCAAAATATTAAAAGATTTTCTATTTTGATATTTAAGACACATATAATTAAATAATCAAAGAAATTTTTACCTGTGAAGCGATAAATTATATTAATTATATTATATTAATATATTATAATTTATTATATTATAATATAATATAATAATATTTTATTATATTATTTATTATTATAATATATTATAATTTATTATATATTAATATATAATATATTATATTAATTATATAATTATATTATATTAATTTTATTGATCGAGTATTACAGTCAATTATCGCACGAACTGTCATTGTTTACGAAATTTTAATTCACTGAAAATCGAATTCTAATAAAAAATTCGACGATAAAAAACAAGAGCAATCAAATACGGGTTTTAACCGATTTGAATTGAAAGGCAACATCTTCTCGCATCAGAATAATACCTAAAACAATAAAAAATATTCTTCTCAATGCAGATTTAAAAGGAAGAACCTCAAGGAAAAATCCATTCATCAGCGAAACAAATAGGCGAAAATGCATAGTATTCGCTTTCGCATACAGAAGTAAATCATTGGATTTTTGGAAAACAATAATTTTTTCTGATGAGGGAAAATTCGGAATTTTCTTACCACCAAGTATTCAAAAAAATTGGCATAAAAATAAAATGTTCTAGATCCAAAACGTATACTTCAAACTATCAAGCCTGTTGGAGGGAATATTATAGTTTTGGGGTGTATAACTTCTAATGGAGCAGGACATTTAAAATTTATTGCCAATGGAAGAGCAGGTTTAACATACATTGATGTGTCGCGGCATAATTTATTAAACCGCGCCAAGAAATTATGCGAAGAGGAAGCTTTTCACTTTCTGCAGAAAAAAGACCAAAGCATACTGCTGTGATCAGCAGCACATGCTTACGACAATACTCGAAGACGACTGGTAACTCCTCTAAAATCTTTAGACTTGAATCCAATAGAAAATTTGAGGATAATATTGGATGCAAAAATCCGAAAAAAAAAATATGTATCAGTAAAAAATAGTTTTAAAGAAGCTCTTATTGTGTCATGGAATAACATTAACCAGACCGTTACAAAAAAGTTGGTGGAATCTATGTCACACCATCTAGAAGTAGTCATAAAAGCTAAATGAATTTACACAAAATATTAATTTGTATCATTTTACTAAATTTTCATTAATTATATTACACTAATATAGTGTACAAATACTTTTTTTGCATTATATTTTTGTATATTTGTTTATTATAATGTAAAAAATCGATTCGTTTAATTTTGTTTTTCCTTCTATAATATTATTGCATTAAATTAATGTATTACAGTATTTTTTGCTTAAATCTTTTGTTTAATTTCATTATAATTTAAAAAAAATGAAGTGTACAAATACTTTTTTTGCCGACTGTATAAAACCCAACAATTTTTATTTTACATGAACTTGAAAATTATCTCGACATCTAGTAAATCAAAATCTTTTCATGGACAAAGAGGAATGAGACAGAAAAAGGTGATAATTGTCGCCACAAATGGCTCGTTAAATCGAAATTGATAATGCAGTAAAACCTATTTAAAAAAAGTTTAAACGAAATTTACAATGTTGAATCTTTAATAAATCGCAATACTTTTTAAAATAGGAATAAAATTGAAATAAAATAATATTATAAATGTCAGTGATTTAAAAAAAAAGTAATTAAAAATTATTTGCAAGGTTTGAATCTATAGGTCATGGGATATTTTTTAAGACAGCAATAAAAAAACAAAAACAAAATTGTAATTTATAGTAATAATAAACATTTTTCAAACATCTTCAAAAAAATTCTTCCTAAACATGTTGCCATGCAAAAAGATGTGCGAAATACAGGGGGGGAGGGGAGGGTTATATCTTAAGTTTTCAATTACAGGCGATTACTTTTATATTCTGCTCGCACCATTATTTTTAAAAAATACATCTCGTACTCTATTTCTCTTGAAAAAGTTCTCAAAGCGTGTGTAAAAATGTGTTGTTTTGAAAAAAAATTTGTGAGGCAGCATTAAAAAATATTCCTCCGTAATTGAAACTTCGGGATATCCCTACATAACTATTGATACATTCATTGGATATCAATAAATTTTAATCTTTTCCTTTTGGATAACAATTTTTATTTTATTTTTTTAATTAACCCATTAGTGCCTAGCGTCCCTTTTTAGGGACGCTTCAAAAGGTGCATTCAGCACTGTTTTTGACATCGGTAAAAAAGAAAAGCAATAATTATTTTATTTAAGGGATGCATTTTCGTGATTAATGAACTAAACTTAAATCTTCTAAAAATAGTGATACCAACCAAATAAAATTTACACAAAAGATGCTGGGCACGAATGGGTTAACTTTTTCCCTTATTTGCCCTTGCATCATACGGACAACGTGTTTTTGCTAGTCATGATTTGCCTGTACCACGTAAGGGCATTCTTATTCTAATCATAACTTATTATTTTCATCAGTAAATTTTTATTATGAATTTTGTATAATTTAATCCTTTAACCCTTTCCGGCACACTGTGCCCGGTCTGGGATACCTATTTTTAATTCCAAACTTGCAAACGGCACCAGTAATATTTTACTAAAATTTTGCTTCTACGATAAAAGCTTATATTAAGGATTTCAAAATGTCTAAAAAATTCGTTTGTGAATTCCTGTGTCAGTCGATAATTTCTAATTTTATTACAGAATTTGCCCGTGACGGAAAGGGTTAACGTCTATTGGTTTCTCTACGAAACCACAAAATTTTAATTCCGATATACAATAACGACACCGGAATTTTAATTAAAAAAAAATCATTTTATTATGTACGTGAAAAATCACTTTTTCCTGTTTACAAACATATTTGTTCACAATTACCGGTGTCATTCATTTATTTCAACATCTTAGTAATACAAATGCTTTGTCCGTTAAAGAATTAATCCGAGCATTTTTTGGATTCGATTAGCTAAAATTTTCTGTTTTGAAAAACCGGTAATAAAAAACTAAAAATTTTGTAAAAGATACGAAACTAGTTGGATGTGTCAATCCCAAAACTTTCTTCTATCTCATAAGTACATTAAAAAATAGACATTACTTGAATTTTTTTTTCAAAGATTTTGATTAGTTAAGTGGTTAAATGTAATATTTCTCTAAAAATCAAAATAATAATATTTGAACTGAAAAGGAAAAAAAAATCTTTGAGAGGAGAGGTTATTGAGTACGACGTGATATAAAAAGCTTTAGAATTGTCACATTTCTTGGAGCATTAAGAAGGATAATGGATAGGTTACGTTCTTGTATGTTAATGTAGCTTAGACGCATCGTGACAATAGAACCAGCGACAAAAGTATTATGTGCAAATGATACGGAATTCCTGAAATATATGAATGCGATTTCATTAGAAAAACCTTAATAAAGCTCTCCTAACACAGTTCTAGATATAATGTTAATTTTCATTCTAGAATCAGAGCGTATCGTGAATTAAGAATTTTTTTATTTGAAGGTCATAGTCTTAGCACTATTTCTACCAAGAAGTGTCAAAAGACACCTTTGGGATTTTAACTTAACCCTTCACGGCACGATTTTTTCTATTTTTATGAAAAAAAAAATATTTGAAATCTGTGTATTGGTCTAATAATGAGAAAAAAATAATTAAATTTCAAATTGCCAGCAAAAATTCGGTAAATCACTACCTGCATCCTATATATATATAATTAGGGCTTATAAATATTGTATTGCTATACTTTGAAATTAAATGTGCTTAAACTAATTTATTTTATCTATTTAACACTCTTTCTTTACATTAATAATTTTACATATTCAGTAAAAATAATAAAAGTACCCTAATTTCCTGCGTATAATCCGCGGATGAAACAATTCTTTTCTGACCCAGAAATTTTATTTAGAAATTGAAAACAAATACTTACGGCGATCTGACAAGTTACATTTCTTTTTAACCAAATTCTGGGTCGAAAAAGAATTGTTTGATCCGCGGATTATACGCAGGAAATTAGGGTAAATTTTGCCTTAATAGCTTTGATATCATTTTTTTTTTCCAATTAGCAAATTCTAATTTTTTGTCAAATGCAACCATGTGACATAGACAAAATAAATGTTTTTTTTTTTTTTTTTTTTTTTTTTTCTTTTAACCATTGAAAAATGGTTGTTGTATTCGGTGGAGGATTGACAAAATGGCGTGGTCACTTTTGAATTTAAATTAAATTCTTTACTTTTAGAAGAATTTTTATTTGAATTTAAATTAAATTCTTTACTTTCAGAAGAATTTTTATTTAAATTTAAATTAAATTCTTCACTTTTAGAAGAATTTTTATTTGAATAGGAAATTAAAATGTTTAAAATCATTGTAATAAAGGAGAAAACTAACAAATTTAAAAATGGGTAGACGGAAATTAACAGATACGGAAAAAGCCGAAGCCAAAGAAATGAATGACCGTGAATGTCGCATTCAATGACATTAAACACAATACGCGTACTTAAACAATCATAAAGTGATTTTTATTTCGACTTTTTATTAATGTTTTACTAATTTATTTGTTCTTTTGTTATTTAAAATAAAAATTCAGTCAACATGTATAAGTTGCTTATTAGTTTGACGATTCGTATCATTTGGCGAAATTGGTCGACGGGATAATTAAGTAATACTGTATTTGGTTTGGCGCAAAAACGTCTTTCAATGCAGAAAACGAGAAAATCAAAAGATTATCGAGCCGCTGAACACCAATTACGTGTTGAAAGGCGATCACGAAAATGGAATCAATTTAATGCCGAACCGATTAATTGTAAAACATCATGTCTCGAGGGCGACCAATCCACTAGCCATGGCGTTTTACAATCGGTCGGTTCTAACCAGGAAAATTTGAGTACCAATAGTGATTCTAACAAGCCGAAAAATGTTATAGCTATTACTCTTGATTTTCCACCACCTAAAAAGAAAACTAAAAAGCAATCGGCTTCGGAAAAACTGGAAAAAAACTTTTTTGATTCAATGTCTGATTGACCCTATCACAGATGCATGTGCTGCGATCGACTTTGGTTTAAAACCTCCATCACCAAAATTCTGCTCTGTAAAATCAAACAGTATATGCCAAAGCTGTATTTTAATAATGATTACTTTCGCACCAACAACGTTACATAGTTTGAAATGTTTCTTTCGTCGCCAACTTTTATTCTTGGCGATAATGGAGTGATGTAACTTAACTGATCCGTATCTTCAAATTGCAGCATGTATAAAGTCATTTATAGCAGTGGCACGGATAATACACACTAAAACAACTGGTATTTAGCTTAAAATGATAGATGAATGTTTCGAATGAAACATTTTTCAAATGGTTAATCTAATTTCTTAAATTACATTTTTTTTTTCTTTTTGAGAGAGAGAGAGAGAGTTTTTAATTAGTTACAGTGATCCTATTAGCCAAAGTTATGGCACATAATGGGAATTTTATTTTTTTTAGGAATGTGCCAGATGTGGCACACGGTGCAGTGGAGGATTAAAATTACTCTGTAACTTTAACCATTTCTCCACAGCTAATTTTTTTTACTTTAGGTACAATAGATGTTGAATTCATTCAATGATATCATTTACCTCCAGTTCATTCTGAATATAAAAATACGCATATGGTATACCTACTTTTATCATCAGATGTCCTTTCACACCTTAAGAATTTCATAATTTCTAATTTCTAAGGATTCCGTAATTTCTAATTTTAAACAATTTAACAAATTAATATCAACACATTTTACAGCATCATATCAATTATTATAATCAAATAAGAGGATCCAGATTCCAGTGGTAACAGAAAATACAAGAGTTGCTGCGTAACTCTGATATTAAGGGTGTATTCGAAAAACGCTTTTCCACCTTCAACAGCTCAAAATTTTCTGATACAATTTCAGACTCATTTTTTAAAGTAGAAACATGAAACTTGCTGAGGTGATTTTTGAAGAGATGTATAAGGAGCCGTGTGATGTCATTTTAAGCTCCATTCATTAGAATTTGATTTATAAGCAATTTTCTTTTCTCGTATGACCCATTTTTTCGTTCACCAATCTCCCTCTTTGGAAAAATCGGTTCAAAATGGCGTTTTTGACTGTTTTTTTTTTTTTTTTTTTTTTTTTTTTTTTTTTTTTTTTGCAATATTTTCTGCAATTATCAAAGAATCGACAATCACGGCACCTTGGGTACTTTCTAAATAAGACAATTTGCCAGTTTCATGCATTTGAGATAAAAATGAATTTAAAAATAAATCGGAAAATGGGCAGTTTGAGTCGAAACACACCCTTAATTCGCTTATTTTTCACCATGTTACATTTTAGTGTAGATCATTTGCAGCAACTAGCTCTAAAAGAAGAATAAGGCGTTTTGTTCTCCAACTTAATTGTTAGTTCAATACACATGAATTTTGTTTATTTCGTGTAAAATCTGTGTTTTTTATTACATTGCAGTTTTTATGATTACTATTGTGGTTGTTACAAAGACTAGATACATGAAACTGAAAGTTTGCTAAATAACTTATATTAAAATGTTTGATTTGTTATAATTAAAAAAAAATGATGACTATAATGTATATGATTTGTTGTTCGTGTTGTTGTAAGCATGTCTAATTACATTTACGCATATTTATATTTTGATGATTGTTAAATTAAGCTAGAATTTAAAATCTGTAATAAATTTAAAATTAAATATTAAAAAAAGACATCTTAAATAAAAACGCGTCTATGATTAAATATATTTCGCAAATTACCTTCATTTAACTGATAACTTTAGATTCCAACAGGTTGAGCAATTATTTGCATTCAAATGCAAAGGTGTCAAAAGACATCTTTTTGTAGAAATATGAATGCACAGTTTCGTGGTAGAAATAGTGTTAATTGCACTGTAATTTACAATAAGTGATTTTATACACTATGTTTATATCTATTACAGTAGAACTCCAATTATTTTAACCTTCCTACCCTGTTCAAATTTTACACAATATTGACAAAAACAATCCACACCAGAATTGTTGTTTGAATTACTATAGTTTATTTAATTGACTTATTTCTTTGAATCTGTTATTTAATTTTCTTTGTGAAAATAGTTCTGGTTCGAACCGTATAAAACAAATTATAGTTATGGGTCGATTAGAACCATTCAAGGTAGGAAGGTTAACTCCGAATATCCGAATCGCTTCAGAATTTAAGAAAAGAGAAAATTAAGACAGAAACGTTCTGTGATTCGCAAAATAATGATTCTGTTTATGCAAGCTACTGTCCTTCCATCGTGGTTCGTCAGAGCCTGGGTTTTAAATTCTAAATGATGATGAACTTCTTGAAAGTGGTGAGATAAGAAAGTGTCGAGGAAGAAGTTGAGCTTAAGCCTGCTGGTCACCCACTTTTCAAATTCCCCACTGTAATATTAAGTCTATAGGCGTTTGATGCATTCTTAAATTTAAAATATCTCCTCGGGTAATTAATATTTTTAACCCTTTCTTTCGGTTGCTCTTCTTAAAAGATATCATTTTTTTCCCCTTAGTTTTCAAAATATTTCGTTAAAGTTGAATGTACGTTTACGTTTAATTACGCTAAGTTTAAAACTGCTGAATTATGAACGATATTCGATAATTATCCATTATCAAATGCGTGTTCCCAGTAATTAACCGCTCCCCTGATTTCCCCATACGTCATATAGGTACTTGACCAATTTCAAAAGACCTGTCTTGGCATATTGCCAAAATAATGAACCTTTCCGAAGGTAGGGAAGCACTAGGAGGGGACAAAATTCTTCTCCATTCCCGACAAAAGCAATAGTAGGAAAAACTCCCTTTTCATTGCTCCCAGTTAGAGCCTCTAGAATTATGGGCCGGAGCATCACCGCCATATTTAGGTACACTGTGGGTACATCCCTGCTTCTTGGCGACCACAGAGGCGACTTTAGCGCCTTATTGGCGATCTCAAGAAATTTGTTTATCATATATTACTTGAACTACAAGTAATGCATCATTTTGTAATGCATCATCTATGTGATAAACGGAAAAAAAGTGACTGGAAGAAAGTGACAGAAAAAACAAATGCTGAAAAAATGTGACGCAGCAAAAAAGTGACAAGGAACTGATAGATATTAAACTTAATAAATGTGTGCTCAAAATAAAATAGTAATGAAGAATGTATTTTTTCTGTTCTAATAAAAAATTATTATATATTTTATTAACTGATAGTAAATTAATAAAAATAATTGTAAAAATAAATAAAATATTAAAAATTAGTTTCAATTACAAGAATTGATTTTAAAAATGATAATATTTTATTAACTAATAGCAAATTAATAAAAATAATTGCATAAATAAATTAAATTAAATTAAAATTAGTTTCACTAACAAGAATTCATAAAAAAAATTATATTTGATAGTAATAATTGATAGTAAATTAATAAACATAATTGTATAAATAAATAAAATTACATATTAAAAAATTAATTTCACTGGCAAGAATTAATTTAAAAAATGATAATATTTTATTAACTCATAGTAAATCAATAAAAAATTAAATGTATAACTAATTAAAATCAAATATTAAAAAATCTACTCATTAACAAATATATATTTAAAAAATGATATTCTATCAACTCATAGTAAATCAAAAAGATAAATATATAATTAAATAATAAATAATAAACAAATAAATAAATAAATAATATAATAATTAATACATTAATGTAATGCATAATAATTATACATAATACTTTATATATTATTTAAATATATTGTTTACATAATGCATTTATTATAATTATAGTTAATATATTTTATTAATTATTAAATTATAAATTAGTCATTTTTAAACTATTATTATTACTATTGTTATTGTTAAATTACAATTATTAAATTAAATATGAATAATTTATTATATTTATATAGTTCTATATTATTTTATTATATATATATATATATATATATAAATAATCTATTATTTATTACATTGTATAATGCAATATAATTATACAAAATAACATAATATGTATATATATTGGGATAATATTTATAATATAATATAATTATATTTACATTATTTATATATTTTTATTTTAAAATTATTTATAATTTTAATTATGTATAACAATTTATATATTATTATTTTTTTAATTATAAAATTATGTATTAATATGTTATTACGTTATATATTATATTTATATCTACAAAAAATTATATAATTATAATATAATATAATACATTATAAAATATAATACATTAATATAATAAAATAATTAATAAAAATATCTAATACTATATAATAATAGTAAATAAATTATAATAATAATAATAATTGTGCAATTTTTCTTATTTGTTATTATCTTTTCTCAATCATATAATAAATCGATAATAATAATAATAATTGTGCAATTTTTCTTATTTGTTATTATCTTTTCTCAATCATATAATAAATCGATAAAAATTACATTATCATTTCTAACACTTTTGTGATTTAAAACATTACTTATTTAAGACATGCCCTCCGAAAACCCGTAACGTATCCCCAAGAGCATGCATACCCTTGATTGGGAACCGCTATCATACGAGAATTATATAAATACAGATATAAAAAAATTAAATCGTAATCATAATTTATTTTTACAAGTTTTGACCGACTTTTAAATTTGGCGCTTTCAAAAACCGCGCCAATCATTTCGACGACAGTTGGTTATTTACTTTGTTTGTTTTGTGTTTTCTTCCAGAAATTGGAACGCCTTGTGTCCTTTTCTAAAATGGTTTGAACAATTCATAGCAGAGCAACATCTTACCATAAATTTCGTATTTAATTATAACGTGTATTTAATAGAAAATAACTGTCAAAATGCAGCACCGTTGCTCTCTGTTTACATAGAAGCGAATGGGCGCTGGGTACATATGGCAAACCCAAAGGCATATCAATGGCGGATGCTTCAGCTCGTAAATCTAGTAGCCCTACTCCCAGTCCTATTATCAACAATAGACTTGTCTAACTCAGACCTATTACTCACGTGACCGGTCTTTAATGCTTGGCTCTGTAAAATCACGACCATTAAGTTCAATTGTACACTTTATGTTATTCAATCGCTGATTATCTTTGAGTAAAAAAGAGTGGTGATTGAAAATTTATAAATAATAATTCTTTTAATTAAAGAATGTTGATTCAATGTAACATAAAAAACTTTTTTTATATATAATTTTTCTACTTTAAACGTGTTTATTTGACATGCATCAAATTGAACAATTTTACCTGAGATTGGCAAGTTTGTAATACATTTTTGTAAAACTTTAATTACTGAAGACAATGAAAATATGTCTTTTATGATCACCATCGATATAAGTATACGTATATGATATAATTTCGCCCGAGAAATATTTTATATTGTGAGTCTTTTTACTTTTTTATTTCTTGTCAAACACTCCATGTTATTATTTTTATCGGACTAATAAAAGTCCAGTTTTGTTATTAAGAATATGAGTTTTTTACACTAAAATTTTGACGAAAAAAAAATATATATATAGAACAACTATTCAAATCCATGCAAATGGAACCGTGGGAAATGGATTAAACGTGAATCGGAGATACGATGAAATTACATATTGACAGTAAAAATCGAACATCTTAAGCTGAACATCTTCAGCCACAAGTTATCATTAAGGAGGGAATCAAACATAAAAAAGAATTATGTTTTCGTTAGATGATTTTTTTTTTCTTTTTTTTTTTTTTCTTTTTTTTTTTTCTTTTTTTTTTTTTTTTTTTTTTTTTTTTTTCCATTGATTGAAGGAATTTTCTTATCTATGTACCATTAGGAGTTCAATTTCTTTTTTTACGTGCATTGGAAATTCCGTTACGGTAATCTTCAGGTACAGACACAGTTACATTGTGTAGAATTAGTTATTAATAATTGAATAACGAAGAAAAGTTGTCTGGTTCAGGCCATATATTTGTCACCTTTAGGATTATATATCATTATATGAACTTCTGCATCTTAACTTTTGTCCTATGTTTTTTTCTATTTTGCTCTACTAAAATGTTCCATTGATGTAATATAATTATAATTTTACTTATTTATCTATTATTTAAAAGGTTTTATTTTTTATTTTTATTTAAATGTTACTTCAAAATTTTGTTGTCTTTTTGTTATTAAGAACAAATTACAAACATTACAACTTTACAACATTACAAACAAATATTATTTAATTCTTTGTTGCACAATTTTTCAAAATGAAAATCTTTTACATGCGATTTGGAAGTTGCCTGTAATTGAAACTTTACTATATTCCCATGTGTCATGTTTTTCTACATGTATTTTTGTCTAGACAAACATTATTTTTAAATTCCTGTGAAATATATTTTCCTCATTATTTGCTCTACAGTTAGGTGGAATTTTTGTCTATATATAAGTTTTCTAGTACTAAAAATCTATAAAGCGTGCCCGAAATGCTCCTTAATTTTTTACTAACTAGACATATTTAGGCAGAATTATTACAAAAAATGTTCAAAACCAGGTAGGATTTCAGGTTATTTTGACAAATGTCACCAGTAATTTTTTATTATATATTTTGTCTTCTTTTACTCAAGCAATTTCTGAATATAATTAGTCAAAAAACCTTGTTTTGAAAAACCGGTGATAAAAGATTAAACATTCTGTAAAAGACTTTTGTCCCAAAGAGGTTTAGTGAAGACAAGACTCTGAAACCACGCCCACTCACATTAATTTATTCTAATTAATATTTTATACTCAGAGTCGCGTCATCATAATTAAATTCCTTACCTAAAAAGACACAAAGAGGTTTAAATATTTAACCCTTGGCACTCTGTTGTCTCCTCTGCGGGGATATCATCTTTCCTTCCAAAATTTGTTTTTGGCACCAGTAATAAAGGAAAATAAAATTTTATCTGCTACTACTAGGTTAGCCCGTAGACTAGGAATGCACAACCTGTGGCCTGCGGGCCACAATGTTACCACTATTTTCATTCAGAAAAATTTTCCTTATATAATGTCAGAAACTTTGCTATTAAGTAAAACAAACGTCGCTTTTCAAATTTTCTGGCAAAAAGGTTGTACATCACTACCGTAGACCAAACAATTATCGCCAAACTATAAGATTAAATGCGAATAATGGATGATCGTGAATGTTACATTCAATGACATTAAATACGATTCACGTGTTTAAAATGCCATTAAGTGATTTTTATTTCGACTTTTTATAAATATTTTTATTTATAATCTATTAGTTATTTGTTTTTTAGTTATTTAAAATAAAAATTATGTCAATATGTATAATTTGGCTATTAGTTTGGCGATTTGTGTAACCTGGCGAAATTGGTCGATGGGATAACAGAGTAGTGCCATTTTCCTTATTTAGTCAGAGAATTTCTGAAATTGTCTACTTCAAGGAAAGTTCTTTTTAAAAAGTGGTGCAAAACGAATAAAATTTGTGTCAGAGGCACCGGAGTCCGAAAGGTTAAAAGTTATCTTAAAAAAAAGAAAAAAAAATCTAAACATGGTTCAAAAGTTTGATAATATGCTCTCCGAAATTATTTTTCTAATAACACCCTCTTCAAGCGACCAATAAATAACTGAATTTGTTCAATTTTCTTCAAAGAAATTGGTCGTTCGTGGAGGGAGTTCAATTAGGATGGTCTCTGAATGTAGGTAAAATTAGTATTGAGTCTATGCGAATTAATTTCGTTCCATGAATAAAATGGTCGTTTAGAGAGGTGGTCGCACACGGAGGTTTCACTCAGTGCCGCAGCCAGAATTCATTTCTAGGGGAGGTTTTAAGTTTCTGATAAAGGTGATTGCTGGTTATTTGAATCGCTGGTTAATAGAATCAGTATTAATTAGAATATTCTCTGTATAATACTTAAACTCGAAGAGCATCTGTGTGGCAGGAAATCAACATTTTTTAGCATAATGCGTCTCAGAAAAGTGATTTAGTTCAAATAACCAATTTTTATTTAATTCATATAATATGCACTTTCACAATTTTAAGTAGAATTTTCGCCATTTAATTGAATCACTTTATTAAATGAAATCTGATTCAATAAAGCGGCAGATTCCGAAATACGCCAAAACATTTAAATAGTAAGTTCTGGTTTTGATTCATATAAGAAGCAACTATAGCGATCTTTCTTAGTTCTGGGAGGGATTTTAACCCCAAAATCACCCCCTTGGCTGCGCCACTGGTTTCACTGCATTTCAACTATAGGCAAATATGTCAGACATTAGTTCCTGCTTGAGGATCACTGTATTTCCATAATCATATTGGAATCATATAATTTAGCTATACTAAAAACAGTACACATGTAACTTTATTCCGCCGTTATAGGTGCATTATAACATTAATTTTCTTAATCATTCTAATAACGTTAATTTAGCAACTCTGACTATTACTTTTAAAATCTTCACAAAGCAAAAACTTTAATCTGTTTAAAACTAAAGTTTTCCATGTGCCAAATGTTCACTAGCCCTTCACTTTTCTTAAAGGCTTAGTTGTGACAAACAGTGTTTAGTTTCTTCTTTGGAAGTGATCAGTGAGCTTAAAAGGAAATAAAATACAGAAAGAATGAAAGGAATACCAGGGTTCGTATTCATCAAGGGGATCAGAGGATTTTAGGTGTATCTGCACCAGAAATTTTGTAAAGTATTGGTGGCTTCATCTGTAGATAGCAATCTCCCCCCCCCCTCCCCATTTAATAATTCATATATAACTTTGCATAAATTCTGGTAACTGGTGCTTGAACCATACAAATCCTGAACTCCATGCATATTTGTCTCAAAGATTGTTCAAGCAGTCAGAATTTTTAAAATATATCAAAAAAATTCAGCTAAAAGATTTAGTTGAGACAAAGGGGAAAAAAGCTAAGGCGGCTGCACTTGATTGTTCGGACATTGATGTATGCTTGCAGAAGGTACACATATGTACAGTGTATAGAGAGTGCATCTGAAAAAGGGGGCAATACGGTACGGGGGGGGGATAGAATGCAGCTATACCAGCAAATTTTGTCATAGAATGTAAGGTCAAAACGCAAGCGGTGAGATGTTAAACGGTTGTTTACCACTGTCGCAGTTGAAGAATTAACACAAGATTGAAAGAAGATACTCCATTTTATTAACAAGAATGTAATTAATGTATATGCTCAAAGAAATTGCCCAAAATATCTTCTGCAAGCTATAATGCACGCTTAACACCTGCGGGACAGGAGCTGACGGACATTTACGAAGACACCGGGCATTTCCCGAATATCGCCGGCAACAACGGCAATTCTGGCAAATCCATATCTGTCCTATTGAAGAACTCGTAGATTAGGCTGTTCATATGGCTGCACAGAATGATACTAATAATGAATACTATGAATGAATACTATGTACAATGTATACTATGAATGAATACTATGTACAATGTACAGAGAGTGCATCTGAAAAAGGGGGGCAATACGGTACGGGGGGATAGAATGCAGCTATAAGAGCAAATTTCGTCATAGAATGTATGGTCAGAACGCAAGCAGTGAGACGTTAAAGGGTAGTTTACCACTGTCGCAGTTGAAGAATTAACTTCGACATTTCTCACCACTTGCATTCCGACAATACATTCTATAAAAAAAATTTACTCCTATATAGCAGCGTTCTATTGTTCTCTAAACTTTGCCTCCTTTTTCAGATACACCCTATATACATGTATTTGTGAATATGGACGTCAGTTTCAAAACTCGCTTATACGATAAATTAAATTAATTAGTAATTAAATTAAAATAAAGTTCCAGAAAATTTCGATACACCAAGAAAAAAAAAAAAAAAAAAAAAAAAAAAAAAAAAAAAAAAAACTACGTGAAGTATATATATATTTAATATTATACATTGCATAGTATTTCAGAAGAAAAAACTTTCAGTGTAGGTTTTCAAACATTTAAAAAAATAAATAAATAAAAGAACTAAAAAAAAGAAAAAGGAAAAAGGAAAATTAAAGAAATTAAAAGAAAAAAAAAGATATTAAGAAAAAAGGACCGAGTGGTAGCCATGAGTTATGATGCATTCAAGGCTGCTGTGGGCGACTATTTTTATATTCTGCTCGCACCAGTATTTTTGTAATGTAATTTTTTTTTTTTTTTTTTTTTTTTTTTTTTTTTTTTTTTTTTTTTTTTTGCCAATCTGGTAAAATGTGTTACAGATTTTTGTTTTAAAAAATTGGTGCAAGTTAGTATAAAATAAGAAATAGTTGCCTGTGGCAGCCTTGTACATTATACTATATAAACCACTACTGAATGAAAAATGCCAAATTAAAAGGCCCCGAAAGCAACGAAAACCTAAAAATTTGCAGTGAGAAAAAAAATCATTAAATTGTCAAAAACCTTTTTGCATAATGAAGCTATCTCCATCTGCATCTTTAACCCCTGCTTTCAGGAAATCGATATACATTTATCGTGTTATTATGCATCGAAAAATTTTTAGGTTTTATTACCGCAAGCCACCGAAAAAAAAGAATCTATTTCCAGTTCCAACCTTTGCAGTCCCTCACATTACTGACCCATGATTATTCTGAGGCCTTCGTTAGTTCGAAAATGAAGGAAACGAACAAACATCAAAACATAAGTCACATTTAATGACCAAGGAGAAAAAATAAAATGTCAATATCGAAGTAATGTTTCTTCATCTACAATAGCCGCACCACGGAATGAATGGTCAAAAATCTGAAAATCTACTTTCATCCTTAGAAACCACTAGGATTTTTGTAAGTTTCTATAATATTTGCAAAAAAAAAAAAAAAAAAAAAAAATAAAACCTAAGAAGATTTGTCTTTGAAAAAAGTGATATTAAAAAACTGGACCAAGCAGGAACCCTGAGTGTACATGTGATTCATTATACGATATTTGAACTGCTTCTCAGTGAATAATGTCAATTTCAAAGCCCCCAAAGGAACGAATAACTATGTCCTCAGTGGAATCATTAAATACTCGGAAGCTTTTATTTTGCACAATGAAACTATCTCGATCTGGATCTTTAACCTCTGCTTTCAGGAACTGGACATATACAGGGTGTTTCGCTACCAGACCGACAAACTTTGAGGGATGATAATAGACACTAAGACAAACATTATTACATTGGAAACCATGGGGCGCAAATGACTTCTGTAGGAACTAGGGGCCATTAAAATTTAAGGTCCAAAATTTCAAACCATGATAAAAAACGGAAAAAAGTGTCGATTCGTTTGCGGTTTTCACTAAAATTATTCTTTAAATCACGATTTTTTTTAGAAATTTTTTTAAAAGTTACGTTCAAAAATTGTCGATAGAGGGCGCTTTAGACTTTAGAGTAACGAACAACTGCTTTTTACCGTTATTTTGTGCATGTGGTTGAAATTATTCTAAAGTTTAGACTTTAACTTAAATTTTAAGCCCATAATCGGAAACATTGGGATCGGTTAACTAGCAAAAATTTAACTGTGAACAGAGGGGGAAATTTTAAACGCTCATAAATATTGGACAAACAAATCGATTTTGTTGCGGTTTGCGTGTAAGTCATTCCCTTGGTAATTATTTTATTCAAAATGACGTACAGCATTGGTGTCCCCATTTTTTGATAGAGGGCGCTTTCGACACATCTCCTAAATTTCAATGGCATTACTGCTAGGTGTTTAACTACCAGACCAACATACTAACAGGAAGTGTTAGGGATGCAGAGCGACTCGGAATCACATAGGAATGTAACGTTGAAAATGCCTTTTTAGCGAGTTGTGGTTGAAAGAAGCAGAGAAAAAAGCAACAGAAACAGGTAGTGAAACAGCAACGCATTAATGTGGAAGAAAACAATTTAGTTAACTGTTTTACTACAAAAGGTGTCCGAAATTACGACCAGAAGCAGTCGGGCATGCTTGACAGCAGCGATGCTTGCAATTCCTCTCACTTTGAAAAATTCCTGGCATCTCGGACAGCTTTCTGGCAGCTACAGAAATTCGAGCTGAGAAAGAGGTCTTCCACTGACGGTACGGGAGTCTCATACATTCAACTTTTCATTTGACCCCAGCAGAAGAAGTCCATACAGATTCAGATTCAGATTGAGCCAGGTGGGGGGGGGGGGGGCTGCCAATTGGTTTGAGCTCAACTAGCCTCACCCTGCAACGTTCATTTAAAAAAATACAAAAAAATTATACACTAATAAAATAAAGATAGGTAAAAAAAAAAAGTAATTGATATAATGAAGTAGGTGCGACGATCTGGCAGGCCAACGAACCGCGCCACCACTACCTATCCACCGCTGTCCATATGTTATGTTGGGGTGTCTGCGAACATCATTGGTAAAATGTGGAGGAGCTCCATCGTGCTATAGAATGGTGCAACGAAAGAGGAACATGTGCTTTTACCAGAAGTTCCGACAGAACGTGTTGTAGAATTATCAAGTTGCTTTTTTCTCTGCTTGTTTTAACCTAAATCGTAAAAAAGGCATTTTCGACGTTACATTATAATATGATCCCGAGTCATCTTCGCATCCCTAACACTTCCTGGAAGTATCTTGGTCTGGTAGTAAAACATACAGGAGTAATGCCATTGAAATTTCGGAGATGTGTCGAAAGCGCCCTCTATCAAAAAATGGGTACACCAACGCTGTACGTCATTTTGAATAAAATAATTACCAAAGGAATGAATTACACTCAAACCGCAACAAAATCGATTTGTTTGTCCAATACTTATGAGCATTTAAAATTTCCCCCTCTGTTCACAGTTAAATTTTCGCTAGTTAACCGATCCCAATGTTTCCGATTATGGGCTTAAAATTTAAGTTAAAGTCTAAACTTTAGAATAATTTCAACCACATGCACAAAATAACGGTAAAAAGTAGTTGTTCGTTACTCTAAAGTCTAAAGCGCCCCCTATCGACAATTTTTAAACGTAACTTTTAAAAAAAAATTCTAAAAAAATCGTAATTTAAAGAATAATTTTAGTGAAAACCGTAAATGAATCGACCCTTTTTTCCGTTTTTTATCATGGTTTGAAATTTTGGACCTTAAATTTTAATGCCCCCCCCCCTAACTCCTACAGAAGACGTTTGGGCCCCATGGTTTCCTATTTTATAATGTTTGTCTTCGTGTCTACTATCATCCTTCAAAGTTTGTCGGTCTGGTAGCGAAACACCCTGTATTTATTGTGTTATTACCTACCGCTACATGTATTGTTCTCATTACTGTAAATTCAGGGGTGCACAACCTTTGGCCCGCGGGCCACAATTATACCACTATTTTTATGTAGAATAATTTTCCTTATAGTAATGACAGAAACTTTGCTATTAAAGAAAATAAACTACACTTTTCAAATATTCTGGTGTCAACCGATTTTCTGGTAAAAAGGTTGTGCATCCCTGCTGTAAATCATCGCAAAAATTTAAAAAAAAAAAAAAAAAAAAAAAAAAAAAAAAAGCAGAAAGAAATTAAAAAACAGACCTTCTTAGCGCCTCACATTACTGATCCACGATTGTCCCGAGACCTTCATAAGTGAATGATGAAGGACACAAATAAACATCAAACAATAAGTCCCATTTAACGGCCACGGCGAAGAAATAAGATATCAACATCGAAGTAATGTCTCTTCACCTACAATAGCTGCACCACGAAATGAATGATCAAAAATCTGAAAATCTTCTTTCATCCTGGTAACCACTAGGATTTTTCTAGGTTTCTATAAAATTTGCAAGAAAAATATAAAAAGAAGATTTCTCTTTGAAAAAAATGATATTAAATAAAGAATACTGCCCAGTTAAACTGAAGGCATTGAGCTCACAGGCTACAAATACTAATTGCACATTAAAGCTTTATATTTTCAAGGGTTAATTCCGTTCGAAAAAAAAAATTAAGAAGGGGAAACAGCTCTCCCCTTTTCTCTTTTTTTATACTTAATCATTGAACCTCCTATACTATCAAAGACATGCTTTATCATATAAAAAATCTATATCGAAAATTCAGAGCAAATTAGATAATTCTTAATAAAAACCCATTTAGCATTTATATAATTTAAAAAGAGTTATCCCCCTCTTTTATACTTAACCATTAAACTTCCAAAACTATTCAGAGATTTGAACGAAATCTGAAAATTCTGCTTGAAAAACCCATTTATATAAATTAAGGGGGGGGACATTAGAACCCCTGTTCCCCTTATTTATACTTATTCAATGAACACCTAATAACAGTCACGGAATCGCCTCATCAGAATGATCCTAATCTAAATTTTAAACGAAAATTAATTCTGCATGAAAATCCCATTTATATCAACTAACGGGGGGGGGGCATTAGAGCCCCTATTCCCCCTATTTATACTTATTCAATGAACACCTAATAACAGTCACGGAATCGCCTCATCAGAATGATCCTAATCTAAATTTTGAACGAAAACTTAATTCTGCATGAAAATCCCATTTATATCAACTAACGGGGGGGGGGCATTAGAACCCCTGTTCCCCCTATTTATACTTATTCAATGAACACCTAATAACAGTCACGGAATCGCCTCATCAGAATGATCCTAATCTAAATTTTGAACGAAAACTTAAAACTTAATAAAAAAAATATAAACAGACCTTCTTAGTCCCTCACATTACTGACCCACGATTGTCCCGAGACCTTCGTTAGTTGGAAAAATGAAGGAAACAAAAAACATCAAACTGTAAGTCACATTTAACGACCACGGAGAAGAAATAAGATATCAATATCATAGTAATGTCTTTTCACCTACAATAGCCGCAACATGGAATGAATGGTCAAAAATAAAAAAATCTTCTTTCATCCTAGTAACCACTGGGATTTTTGTAGAAGGTTTCTATACGAAAGGTTTCTATAAAATCTGCAAGAAAAATTTAAAAGATTTGTCTTTGAAAAAAGAGGTATTAAAAAACCGGATCAAGCAGGAATCTTGAGTGCACAGATGATATATTATATTACATATGAACTACTTCCGACTGGATAATATAAATTTCAAACAAACCCAAGCAACGAACAACTATATGTCCGCAGCAGAATCATTAAATCATCGGGAGCTTTTCTTTTGCATAATGAAACTATCTCGATCTGGATCTTTAACCCCTGCTTTCAGGAAATGGATATATATTTATCGTGTTATTACCCACCGAAACATGTTTCGTTTTTATTACTGTAAGCCATCGCAAGAATAAATAAAAAAAAGAGCACACCTTCTTAGTCCCTCACATTACTGACCCACGATTGTCCTGAGACCTTCGTTAGCTGGAAAAATGAAGGAAACAAACAAACATCAAACCATAAGTCACATTTAACGGCCACGGAGAAGAAATAAGATATCAATATCATAGCAATGTCTCTTCACCTTACAATAGCCGCCCCACGGAATGAATGGTCAAGAATCTGAAAATCTTATTTCGTTCCAGTGTCCGCCAGGATTTCTGTAGGATTCTACGCGCGAGTTATTGATTTTTTATCCGTAAGTCATCGATATAGGTCATTCACGTGCTACGAAGCTTTTAATGCTTTCCATTGTTTGCTATAAGCTTCTTTTCCAATATGGTATGTTCAAGAAGGAGTATTAATATCGTTCATCTGGAATGTGGGCTAATAGTACAAGCCACATTGACCAAAGGGAAAAAAAAATCGATGAAAGAATGCAACAATACATTTTCAAGAGGATCATCTTTTGTTGTGGTGTTGTGCAGGTTTACTTCATCGTTCTTCGGGGAAAAAATCTCTGAGTTTTATTGAGGATTTGGTTTGAAAACTAATTAAGCAAATTTTAAGGTGTGGTAAACCCAATAAAAGAACTCAATTTACAAAAGAATGCCTTATAGCTTCAAAATGCTAATAACAGACAAACTGCTTGGTGTTCTAGAAAATATCTTGATAAATGTATTCATAGTTGCTAACCTCCGATTTTTTTTTAAGTCGGATAAACATAATATGAATCAGAAAATTATTTAATAAATGTTTGTTTACTTCTTTGTATTTATCTTAATTGCTATATTTCAGCAGTAAATGCCGTATATGCGGAATTTGATGCATGAAAATTAATTAAAAATTATAGCAGCGCGTCACAGGCTTTTAATAAAAATAAAAGATTAAGAAAAGAAAAATGTAAATCAAGGTTTTTAATTCAATGATCATGCTATTTTTTACAAAAAATAATTTTCACAATCCAATTTAATAAAAAATAAACGATATTATACATTACAATAACTATTATTTTTTTCTGTGAATCGTATAAAGGTATTGCAAAGTATACACTATATTGCCATTGATCATGGGACACTTGCGATTTTAGACATTTTACTAAATATCTAGAAAAATACATGAGGAATCATCTCGAAACGCTTAGTGTATAAATATAATAGTATACGTCATACATCTCCGCGAAGATTTTTTACCGAAACGCCACAGGGGACCGTCAACAAATTAAAAAAGAATGAATATCTTTTGAATAACCCTGTCAAAACTAATGTAGCAAAAGCGCTCAAACTCTAGATTATGATTGAATGCCTTATTGTAATACACTGTGTCCATTTTTATGCAAATAGCATGCACACTCGCAGAGTAATTAAGGTTTTTATAAAAATGGTCCCAAATTTTTCCAAGTTTTTCCATTATAATTTTCAGAGTTCTTAATATAAAATAATATTTTTTTCAGAAAATATGACAAACGACATTGCACACAATACCCTGTAATCAGAATTAAAAAATAATAAAAATTGTATGAAAAATGAGTAGGTTTACTATATAATTTTTTACTGCGCATGCGTCAAAGATATCAAAATTTCATTTGCATATTATGTTAGCTAAATGTATAGAGCAACTTTTGTAAAAGTCTCAAAATCATAGCTTGAAACTTCTGAAAGTAATCGTCTATAGAAAAAGGACAAAATCCGTTGTTTCCAAAATGAAGCAAAAAAATGTGGGATTTTATCCAAATGCAGTAGTACATCCAGAGCCTAATTACTAACGAGGCACTCTCTCCCCAGTAAAATTACATAGAAATTTTCGCCTTGTTCAAACGCGCTTTTCAGCCAAAATTGCTATCATGAATAAGGAAAAAATTTCTATTTACTTTTTCTGGTGGGAGAGTGCCCCGTTGATAATCAGGCCCTGAGTACATCCCATATTGTGTATTCTATATTGACACTAATCAATGAATATATGGATACAACCCCTCTTGTTTTTGCTTCATTTTGAGAATAACGGATTTTCGACTTATTCAATTGACGATTATTGTCAGAATTTTCAAGTTATGATTTCGTGACTTTCACAAAAGTTGCTCTATATATTTAGCTAACATAATATGCAAATGAAATTTTAATATCGTTGACGCATGCGCAGTAAAAAATTATTTAGTAAACCAACTCATTTTTTATACAATTTTCATTATTTTTTAATTCTGATTACAGGGTACTGTGTGCAATGTTGTTTGTCATATTTTCTAAAAAAAAAATAATATTTTATATTAAGAACTCTGAAAATTATAAGGAAAAAACTTGGAAAAATTTGGGATCATTTTTATAAAAACCTTAATTACTCTGCGAGTATGCATGCTATTTGCATAAAAATGAACAAGGCTTGTTACAATAAGGCATTCAATCACAATCTAGAGTTTGAGCGCTTTTGCTACATTAGTTTTGACAGGGTTATTCAAAAGATATTCATTCTTTTTTAATTTGTTGACGGTCCCCTTTGGAGTTTCGGGGAAAAATCTTCACGGAGATGTATGACTTATACTATTATATTTATACACTAAGAGTTTCGAGGTGATTCCTCATGTATTTTTCTAGATATTTAGTAAAATGTCTAAAATCGCAAGTGTCCCATAATCAATGGCAATATAGTGTATAATGCAAAGTGTGTATTCTGTGTACTGCAAAAACATGGCATGTTACACAGCCAGTTGCTTAAATATAGAAAATGCTATCTGAAAGTATTGATGAGTGTTATACACCACACCAGAGCATGCTAAACGCTGAAGCTGGCATACACAATAACATCTTTTATTTAATAAATTTCAGGTTTTATAAGTTTGGGGGAAAATTGGAAGATTGGCAATTATGTCTTATTTTTAAAATTAACTTTAATACACAAATTTGATTACAGAAACTCCAAATCATTAAATTATACTCCTTTGCTGTGAAACCTTACTTCATCATCCACGAAAGTAAAAGAAAAACTCTGTAGTTTATTGGTGGCTAAGAGTAAAATAAATAGATAGGCTAAGGATAAGGATAAACTAATTTTTAGGCGTGGTAAACACACCTGATTACCTACGGCACAAACATCGATGAAAAAATGTGGTAAATTTCGTCAAAAGGTCGCGGAAACGAGTAGCGAATTTTGTTAATTGGTCACAGAAAAATATCTAGAACTTTCTCATTTAATCGCGCATATCACGAACTTCTTCAAATAGCCGCATTAAAAAAAAATAGTTTCGACAATCGGTCGCAAAATAAAATAAATTTCGTCGAAGGATTATGGTTAAAACGGGAATTTCGTCAAAATATCGCTGAAAGAAACGTCAATTTCGTCAGATGCTCGTGGTAAAAAACGTAATTTCGTCGAAGGATCACGGTAAGAAAAACGAATTTTGTCAAGCGAACGCGGTAAAAAGTGAAAATTTTGATAAGAAATTGCGATAGAAAGACGGGAATTTTCTCAAACGATACTGGGAAGACTGTAAATATTGTGAAAAAATGTGGATTGAGAAAAAATATCGTGAATTTTGTCAAAATTTATTGCACTGGAACCCAATTCATTTTACAAATGTCAAAAGAACACAATGAAACGAGAAGAAAACTCTAAAAATCGCATAAAAATTTTCAGGAGAAAAAAATTACTATACTGAGTTGAAAGACTGCAAACATATTCCTTTCATGAATGTAAAAAAAAAGAAAAAAAAAACTCAGAATATAAAATTTGACCAACTGACGAGCCTCCAGATTGATTTGAATTTTCTGCGCTGTTATTCTTCATTTGCAAATGAGGCATGTCTGTCCAGCGCCCCCCCCCCTCTTTCCTCCGTTTAATTATACGGTGGAATTATCGTTCCACATCTGCACTCCCTTTCATTATTTTTTCTTTTTTCTAGATTTTAGACAACGAAAGCAGAGACAAATAGTTCCTACCCCCGCTAAGAACTTAAGTTAATTTCCCATAAAATCACAGACACATGAAAAAAAAAAAATATATATATATTGTTAAAAAAATCTCTCATAAACAAAAGACGATTTGCTAAACTATTTGGACTAATTCTGCTTTTATTTCTCCTCCTTTTTTCTTTCGTAGATTTCGATTTTTAAAAATAATTATATTTGGATCAGCGCGAGCAGCGGTGTGTCCGGCCCTCCCCCCCCCCCCCCCCGGTTGTGCGCATGCCATTATTTTAGTCATTTTTTTTATTTCTCCATATTTTCCAACTTTTGAATTTTATTTTGATTCATTTGAATTTTTCATTTATTTTTTATCTATTTTGATTTTTTGATTATTTTTTTTTGTGAATATAATATATCATTGATTCAAAGGTTAATATGAAAAACCTTTGTGGAATAATCCTGGACCACCCAGCGTGTCTATCAATTCCTTCAAAATAGTCATAGACACAATAGAACAATTTCCCGTGACCTCTTTTAATATATCCCTTACCGTTCTTTATAATTACTGGGTTTTTTTTTCCCCTACTTCATCAACCCCTTCATAGGTTTAGCATAAATAAATGCAATCTTTCTTTTAATTTATTCTCTGAAAAACTTATTATTTTTCTGAATTAATTCAGGGAAGTTTGAAGAAATAAAACAAACATTTAATCACGTTTTCTTATACCTTCAAAAAGACATTGACCTTTTTCTGCAAAGATACAGGGGAATTTTTTAAATAATCACTTGTTTAAATTTTAGCTTGTCTATTATATTAGTAAATCACACTTACACTGTCTTGTTTCCAGCAAAGAACGTTTTCTTTGTTTTTGTTTCTGTCATTAACATTTCATCTTCTATATATATAAAATGAAAAATCGTATTTCCTTCCGATCGCTTATAACTCAGGTTCTATTAAACGGGTTTTGATGAGATTTACATTGTTAGTTAGTTCTTATTCGGAACTTTTTATTGTGCACCAATCGTTGTACAGGGTTCGTAGTCTAGAAGGAATTTGTAAGGACTTTTACCAGAATTTTTATAATGTAATATCTGTTTTATTTAACCAAAAATATAGCCTTTTTCAGATGTAACAACTAGCACTTTAAAAAATTTCTTATACTAAAAGAATTAAAATACTTTGAATTTCTAGATGCCTATGCACCTTGTATATTGCTCAGTTAAAAAGATATGAGGTCAAGGTTCTAAGGTTCATATGGGTCCCGTTATTTTCCAGGTAAAATAACAGACAAGTTTGCCAGATTTGGCCTCTCTTTTAGATCTGAAATTATGCATTTACATCACAATTTTTGTATGGTATTTTTTTCTTTGTTTAAAACCAAACTTTTCGTGATTAGCTGAATTAAAAATTTTCTTTAAAAATTTCTGATATGAATTTAGAGTTTTTAAATTGAAAGTAAAGGTGAATCTGTCAATCCAGCGATCAGAATGTTTTTTTTATAAAACAGTAAATCTTATACAAACGCGCTAAATTCCACCTTATTTAAGTAAAAGTTTTCTATGATGATAGTACTGGTACCAATGAATTTCCGGATGTAGAAATTCCAGGACTCGTACAAAGCCAAAGTTCTGTAATTAGATGAACTGTAATATGAAAGATAAGTTTTTTAACCCTTTTAGGGACGCCGTTTACAGTCTGCAAACGATTAACTGCAATATTTAAATTTGCAAATGATACCAATAATATTTCCGTACGATCTCATAATATACGTGTAAAAGAGGTTTTGATAATTTTCAAATGAATTTGGCTATAAATTGCGGTGTCAATTATTTGAACAATTTTGGGGCAGAAACGCATCGCCCCTGAAAGGGTTAATTGCTTCCTTGATTTGCACGTACGTCATACGGGCAACGTGTTTTTGCCAATTATGATATGGTATTATCATGATTTACCAATCATGACGTAGTACGGGCAAATAATTTCAAATCATGATATATTATTCTCATCAGTAAATTTTTACTATAAATTTTGTATAACCCATTAGTGCCTAGTGTCCCATTTTTGGGACAGTTTCGAAAAATTCAAGTAAGCGCATTTCACACCAGTAAAAAGGAGGATAAATAAGTACTTTCTTTCTCGAGACAAAGTACTCGATAAATTAAGATAAAAGTTATTCTTGCTTTAAAAGTGGTGGGAAAATGCACAATTTGAATTTTAACGAAGAAAATAATTCAGGCACTAATGGGTTAATCTAAACCGAGCATTTTTCTGATTCAATTAGGCAAAAATTTTTGTTTCGTAAAACTGGTGATAAAAGGTTAAAAATTCTATAAAAGACACAAAAATAGGCATTATTTGGAAGTTTTTTATCAAAATTATTGATTAGTTAAGTGGCTAAAAAAGGTTCTATTAAACAGAGTTTTATCAAGTAGCATCTTAAAACTATATTTTTAACCCTTTTGCGACGGGAGCCTTTTATGAAATTTTTAATGTTTTTAAAAACTTCGCCTTAAAAATTTGTACTATAAAATTTGTGCCTCATTAAATCGAGAAAATGCTCCGATTAAATAAAGCAAATTTTAGAGTAAAATTTTCATGCTGGGGATAAACAAGGATTCTCAAGCCTTTTTGAGGCATATATAAGTGCCGCTCGTCCCCAAGGGGTTAAGGGATCGTTTTAGTTATTTACATATTATTCTACATTGATTAGTTATAGAACTATGCGAGTGAGTTTTATAATCAGGTGAAAACTATTGTGAAATGTAGACATTCTTCGCCTAGCACGTTTCCGTTAAGGGTGTATTAAAAAAAAACGCTTTTCCACCTTCAACAGCTCGAAATTTTCCGATACAATTTCAGACACATTTTTAAAAGTAGAAACATGAAACTTGCTGAGGGGATTCTTGAAGGGACGTATGAGGTGCCGTGTGATGTCTTTTTACGCTCAATTCATTAGAATTTGAGTTGTAAACAAATACCTTATCAGTATGACCCTTTTTTTCGTTCCCAAATCGCCCGCTTGGGAAAAATCGGTTCGAAATGCCGTTTTTGATTGCTTTTTTTGCAATATTTTCTACATTTATCAAAGAATCGACAATCATGGCACCTTGTGTACTTTCCAGATAAGAGATTTTGAAAGTTTGGTGTATTTGAGAGCAATAATGAATTCAAAAATAAATCTGAAAAAAGCAGTTTGAATCGAAATACACCCTTAATGCAGTAAACTTTTTTAGATCCTGTTATGGTTAGTGTAGACAAAGTTTCGATTACTGCGCAAATCACGAAATGGAAGTTCTTTTTTTTTTCAGATAAGATGCTATATAATTTATGAAAATGGAATCTGCATAAAGTACCGAACAAATAAATGACATTAAGCAAAATACTATGAAGCTTTTCAAAAATTAGAATTCCTTAGACAGCCCTTGATATATATAACTCTAGTCATCAGTAGGTGTTTGCAAATGCATATAGGATTGGAAAAGCAAATTTTGTGCTATTGCAAAATTTTCTATTTGTTTTTATTGATGTCACAGGTATTACAATCTTTTTCACTGACATTGACAGGAAGTTGTCTAAGCATGTCACAATATGGTGGAAACTTGGGGCGTCACTACTGATAAAGTAAATTATAACCTGTAAAAATGAATGTTTGTTTCTGGAATTATTAAGGATGATCCCCTTAATAATCCCTTAATAATATTAAGGATAGTCCCTTTAATCTGGAATTAATAAGGATCGCCATTTCGTAATAATAAGGCGTTTAATTAAGGAAAAAATTCCTATTTTAACATACTGGCTGAAATTTCTTACGCGATTGTCAATCTCTGCTTAAACTGTTACAATTGAAACTTTACTATTTAAAGGTTATGTCAGTTCTTCTTTATTAATAGACCCATGCTCTTTGTGTCTGACTATGTCGAAAAGTAACTGCGATTGTATTTGACTCCTGGTTATAAAATCACGATTGACAATTTTTACGCATTTTTTTCCATCATTATTTCTGAACAGTAAATTTTACCTTATTTAATCCTCTGTTTTCAACGATTAAACAAGGCACATTTCTCTACTCAAATGTAATTTTACTTAAAAACCATAAAAGTTATTATTAACACTTGTCTTTATTTTATAGCCTGTTGGAGATAGATAAAAAATTAGCCCTCATATAATTAATTTCACGATGCAGCTGCCTGTTCGGTCAATAGTTGGCAATTTTTATAAATACAGTTACCAATACAATTTTTACAGACAGAATAAAAATAAAGATTTCAAAAGCCGAAACAAATTTATTTAGATGCCAAGACGACATAATTAATTACAAGGTCAGTTCGGAAAGAATTCGGTCATTTGATTACCACAAATATATTGCGACTGTACAAATGACGGAAATTTGCTTATCACTAAGTTTGTTTTAAGTGATAAATACATAAATCAACGTCTTAAGCAGTTTTACTTCTAGCTACAGTTCATTTTAAATTAATTGTTCATATCATGAATTCATCTGCATTTGCATAACGAACGAAGCCTGCTTTCTTTATCTAATGATATGTTATCTCTTTAAAGAGCTCTAATGCTTTACCTTGAAGACATCATAGATAAGGATGCCACGGAATATTTTAGCAGGTTTCAGTTTTTATTTTGCTTTGCATTGTTTAGAAAACGTAATATACCGTTTCACATTCAGCTCCTCTGAACAATCAATCATTACTTCTTTCGTGCTTTATAGTTTTCTTTCTTATGAAGTAATGAGATTGTATTCATCGTCGTTGTGTCATTGGGTTGGACTATTTTTCCGTTTTAACTACCTATAGTTGGTAAATCGTCTTATTAAGTCAAGACAATGAAGCACGTATACATTAGTGCTGCTACATATTTATCTTTTTTTAATAAGGCGTGGGATCTTAAAGATAATTATATCCCACACTTTGATCAATGCTTGAAAGCTTTGGCACATCTACGTGCATAATCTGATTACACACCAGGAAAAGTTTCACCATTAATTTTGAAAATTAATTTTCGTCTTATTTAATCGTTTCCATGATTGCCCGTACATCATATGTGCAATGTGCTTTTGCCAATCATGATTTGTCCGTATCTCATACGGGCATCCATATTCAAATCATGATTTATTATTCTCACCAGAAAGATTTTATTGTAAATTTTGTATTATTTAATCCGAATATTTTTCTTGTTCAATTGGAGGGGTGCACAACCTGTGGACCGCGGGCCAAACTATTACCAGTAATTTTATGCAGAGTAAATTTCCTTATAATAATGTCAGAAACTTTGCTATGAAAGAAAACAAACGTCACTTTAGAAATATTCTGGTGTCAAACGATTTTCTGACAAAAAGGTTGTGCATCGCTAAATTAGACAAAAAAATCTGTTTTGAAAAACCAGTGATAAATTTTAAAAATTGTTTAAAAGACATGAAAAATAGCCATTATTTGAAAGTTTTTTTTTTTTTTTTTTTTTTTTTTTTTTTTTTTAAATATTGATCGGTTAAGAGGTTAATTGTTGTCCGCAGAGAAAAATTCGGTTTATAAAATGATGAAATGATTGACTGGCACTGGAATTTACAAACGACTTTTTTATTATTATTAAAAACTCGTTGGTTAACACACTATATGGCCAAAATTAACACGCCATTTGCGATTTTAGACATTTTGTTAAAATATCAATTAAAATACATGAGGAATTATCCTGAAACTTTAAGTGTGTAAACATAATAGTATAAGTCATACATTTCTGTGAAGGATTTTTCACAAACTGCATAGGGGGCCTATGGTATAGATCTGTATTTTAAAGTATGTTGACCAGGTTCCTTTTAAATGCATTCGCTGAAGTTGTAGGCTGTGATCATTTTTTAAGAAACTAGATGCTTTTAGAAATTTGTTTATTTGCAGTAAAATTATAAATTTAAAGCTTTCACACAGAAAAGCTAGGGATGGTGCCTGAACGCATTATTAAGAAAACAGTCTTCACATGACTGCCTCGTGAAGCAAGGGAGGCAATTAATTCCTCACTCAATAATTCACACATTGCCATCACACAATTGGCGACAAAAAGCATATGAAAAATGACTGATACTATCTACGCAAAATTGTCTGTTAAGCCTTAAACAATTAAAAGGATTTTGAATTTAATAGCAGGGCAACCAGAAAATAGCAGTCCTAAAAAATACGCCAAAAAGGAATTCGACTGCCAATTGGTACGTTAGGAGCATATTTTGAGAAAATGTTCTCAAAAGACACAACAAACACCATGTACATGCAAAGACTATTATGCAACGAATAAGTTAGACTTAAAATTACGCAGAGAGGAAAATGAAATTTCACTGACCGCATACACAGTCGATCTTTATTCTTTTTTTATTTGTTTCTAGCTAGGGTGAATATTCATTTAACAGAAATCTGTTTATCTGAGCACCGTTTTAATGATAAAGCGGATGCGACATATGTTTTCTTTCTTTTCTTTTGAAGAAAAGTTATCGTGTGATCAAAATAAAACGTTAAGATAAAATAGCTATTTAATTACAGATTAGTTTTAACTGTAATATAGAAATATGTAAAATTTAAGAAAACTATATGTGATTCTACATCACAGGGCCGTCAACAAATTGAAAAAGAATGAATATCTTTTGAATAATCCTGTCAAAACTAATGTAATAAAAGCATTCAAACTGTAGATTGTGATTACGAGGCTTTTTGAAATTAACTGTGTTCATTTTTATGCGGATAGCATGTACACTCACAGAGAAATTAAGGTTTGTATAAAAACCGTCCCAAAATTTTCGAAATTTTTTGCTTATAATTTGGAAAGTTCTTAATGTAAAATAATGTTCTTTTCCGAAAATATGACAAACAACATTCTACACAACAGCCTATAATCACAATTAAATAAAAAATAAAAATTATATGAAAAATGAGTAGGTTTACTAAATTCTTTTTCATTGTGCATGCGTGGACACTATTAAAATTTCATTTGCATATTATATTAGCTAAATGTATAGAGCACCTTTTGTGAAAGTCTCAAAAACATAGCTAGAAAATTCTGAAAGTGTTCGTCAAAGCCGTTATTCCCAAAATGACATAAAAAAATGAGGGACTGTATCAATTTATCCATTGATTATTGTGAATATACGATACACAATATGGCACGTACTACCATATTTGGATACAACCCCTCATCTTTTTATTTATTTTTAGAATAACGGATTTTGAACTTATTCTATCGAGGAACACTTTCAGAATTTTCAAGGTTTGTTTTTGAGACTTTCACAAAAGTTGCATTATACATTTAGCTAACATAATATGGAAATGAAATTTTGAAAGCGTCGACGCATGCGCAATGAAAAATTATTTAGTACACCTGCTCATTTTTCTTACAATTTTTCTTATTTTTTAATTCTGATTACAGTGAATTGCGTACAATGTTGTTTGTCATATTGTCGGGCGTTCCTCTCAGCCAGCACAACTTTGAAGAATGTTCGTAGTAGTTACAGCTGCCAACACCGATATTATTAGGTGATATCGGTCACCCACTGTGAGGATTGTGTAAATGAACACCGACGCTGTCAATTAACTGAATTAACAGTTTATTTATACAATATGTACACAATAATTACACTATTTACAATTAGAACTCGGATTTAGATGATCCAATTCAACATTAAATTAAATACAATAAAAAGTTGGCTGTGTACTGTTCAAATTACACCTTCTCCCTCACACTCAATGCACGTTAGATTCACTTTACCGGAGATCAATTTCGAATCTCCCAACACTTGGATGCTCGGCCTACGCTATCCGGACCAGAGCACTACACACCGGGACGTCTGTGTCCCTTGCTCTCCAGATACGAACTGCCTACGCTCTCCGACACAGAGCACTCTACACAAGGACCTCTGTCCTACACCGCTCTCTAGGTACGAACCCAGATACGAACTGCCAAAATCTCAGACAAGACGTGCCCTTCTCAAATCACTGCTTTTCCTCAATGTAAACCCCCTGTGGAGCTTCTCCATTGGGCACATTCCACATTGCTTTCTTGATTCGTGGCATGTTCCTTGTTTGTTCATCATTCATATACATCGCTGACGGATGAACACGCCTCTCGGCAATATTCTCTTTCTCACTTCACCACCTGCACATGATCATCTGTCAATTCTCATTTTAACAAAGAAAGAATGTCACCTTGAACATTCCAGTACACAGCCGGTACAATACATAAAATATTAAGATAGAGAAATAACAGAAATTCCAATCTGTAGCAGAATTGTCTCAGAACCTGACACATATTTTCAGAAAAGAACATTATTTTATATTAAGAACTCTGCAAATTATAAGCAAAAAATTTGGAAAAATTTGGGACTGTTTTTATGAAAACCTTAATTTCTTTACGAATACACATGCTATCAGCATAAAAAATTACACAGTTTATTATAAACCACTTATTCATAATCTGTAGTTTGAACTCTTTTTATACTTTAGTTTTCACAGGGTTATCCAAAAGATTTTCGTTCTTTTTCAATTTGTGGACTGTCCCCAATGGAGTTTTAGGATAAAATCTTCATAGCAACATATGACCTGATCTATTATGCTTCCACATCTGGAGTTTCAGGAAAATTACTCATGTATTTTTCTAAATATTTAACAAAATGTATAAAATCTCAAGTAGCCGGTTACCTTTGGCCATATAATGTACATTCATTGTAAAAGCAAAATTTTATCAAAATATTTTTTTTTTTTTTTTTTTTTTTTGTAATTTTGGAAATTCAATTGGATGGTCCCGCCGCGCCGTGAAAACCACCAGAAAGCGTTAATCATTAAATTTAGCAAATAAATGAAGCGAACATTTTTTAAAATAAAAATATACCGGGTGTCCCAAAAATGACTGATGGATTTTAAAATTCAATAACTTGCAAACGGTGACAGCTATTTAAAAAATTTTTGCAGGAGGGTTATGTATAATGTCAGGAGTTTTTATACCGTAACTTTTTATTTGAGTTCGCATCTCAAACAATAGGTGGCGCTGACGGCGATTGAAAGCCAGGTGATCAATGCTGAGTGAAGCGTCGACCTGGCCTTCAATCGCCGTCAGCGCCACCTATTGTTTGAGATGCAAACTAAAATAAAAAGTTACGGTAAAAAAAACACCTGACATTATACATAACCCTCCTGCAAAAATTTTTTAAATAGCCGTCACCGTTTGTAAGTTATTGAATTTTAAAATCCATCAGTCATTTTTGGGACACCCGGTATAGGCCAAAACTGATAGCTACACATTTAAATCCCCTTATAAAGAAATGAGAATGTATTTGATGTGTCATTACCCATTGTCACTGCACAATTGTCATTGCGTTACTGGGTTTGACTATTTTCATGCTTTAACTTTGGTAATCTGCTTATTAACTTTTTCCGGCGCGGAGTAAATCTGTTTGAAATAACTAACTTTCGCCAGATTTATAAACGAACTTATTTGAAAATATGAACTTGCTTAAATTTAGCTATGTTATAAAAGGAAATTTTTAATTAAATATTCTTCGAGCCAGCAAAAGTAAAATTAGGTGTCCTTTTTTAGGGACATAGCGCAAAAAAGGGTTAAAAAAATGAAGCACGGATACATTAATATTGCTACATGTAGTAATTAACCCTTAATATACAGGGTGGTGAGTTATTAACGTCAGGTGTTCAGAGCCCTCTAGCGAGTAAAGTTTTGGTCAAAACATAACCAAATTTGATCAGCATATATAGTAGACCATGGGATTTCGAATTCTTAAAAAAAAATTAAAATAAAACGTTTTAAGCATCGCCACTAGGGGCAATTTTAGCGTTGTTTACCGACTGATATGCATTAATTTGCATAAAATCAGTTGTGTATAGCAATCATGAGTATAAAACGAAAGGCTGGGAGAGTTCTCATCATTATCAACTCTCACCATACTTTGCTAGTCAAGCTGTGTTATCAGCAGAACGAGAATTGCAATGATGCTCATCCTGAATTTCACCGATTACAGAATTTGCCAAAAGAACCGATGAGCATAACAAATTTACAAAAGATGATTCATCGATTTGAAACTATGCGGCAACAAGGCCTAGGACGCAAAGTGACTAGTCAATAACAAGTTGACGAAGATGTAACTGCTGTTGTCGAACAAGAGATGAAAAATGTGCAGGTACCATCAGCGCTCGGGCAGTATTCCAGCAGTATAAAATTGATCTGTACTATATTTTTTGCCATTTAGTCGTTCAACATTTACACTAATACACTTTTAATGAGGCAAAATAGCTGATTTTATGCAAATTAAATGCATTTTAGTCGCACTTTAGTTAAAATTGTCCCTAGTGGCGATTTTTTAAACTTTTTTTTTTTTTTTTTTTTTTTAAGAATTTGAAATCCCATGGTCTACTATGTATGCTGATCAAATTTGGTTATGTTTCGCCCAAAACTTTACTCGCTAGAGGGCTCTGGACACCTGACGTTAATAACTAACCACCCTGTAGTTTAACCCTTAATATTCGCGGTTTTAAGATTCGCGAAATAGAAAATGCAGAACACCTCAACCTTTTAGAAGGAAAAATCTTTTACAAGAGCGTTGACAACATGTGCAAGAAAAGTATTACAGAAAATGCAGTTTTTTCAAATAGTGGTGCGAGAAGAATATAAAAATTGTCGCTTGTGACAGATTTGAGGTCTCAGTTTTGGCTCTCTCGAGAACCTAACACTTTCGAATGTTAAGGGATTACTGTATTTATCTTTTTTTGATATGACGTGGAACCTTATAAGCCCTTCGACTCCTGCGTCTCTTATCTGCGTCTAAATATTATTCGGTCGCCAAGACTTTTTTAAAAGAAGTTACTGTCACTTGCACAGTATTAACCCCTTGGGGACGAGCGACACGCATACGTGCCACAAAAAGACTTAAGAATCCTTATTTATTCCCACCAGTAAAATTTTACTGTTAAATTTGCCTAATTTAATCAGAGCATTTTCTCGATTTGATAAAGCACAAATTTCTGTTTTTAAAAACCGGTGACAAAACATTAAAAATTTCGTAAAGGACTCCCGTCGCGAAGGGGTTAAAAACGCTCTGTTTAAATAAGGTTAAATAAGGCATAATTTATTTTCTTTTAAAACAAGAAAGATGATCCCAAGTCAGACAGGAAATACTTCAAAGGGTTAACGATAAATATATCCCACACTTTGATTAATGCTTGCAAATCTTATACACCTGTGTGCAATGGTCTGATCTATGACTAATCAAAGTTTCAAAAGTAATTTTCGTCTTACTTTATCACTGAATTTTGAAAATAAATAAAGCTAGATTTTCCCATGCAAAGCTTATTACAACGCAAAGTTTAAACATATATTTTAGTTTTGATTGCAGCCAAAAGTATGAATAGATACAGAATTGGGACCAGGAAAACATCATGGTTAACCCAACAGTCAACCACTAAAATCGGGTTTTTAGATGTTTTCCACCAAGATATGACTTGGCAGACCGATTGCGATTTAGTATGCGACTCGAGATTTAACTAATCCTACATTCTCCTCTGTAAACTCAGTAAGCTGATTTTCTATGCTTCCGGCTCTCGGTCTACAACTCTTTTTAGGTGCGTTCGTAATTATGCAAATACGTAGCACCTATTGTTGTCGTTCAGTCCGTCCATCTGTCTGTCCGTCTGTCTGTCCGCATATAACAACGCAAAAACTACCCAACTGAATCGTTTGAAATTTAAAATACATAATTATTACATAATTTTGTTGAGTCATTTCAAATTTTATGAAAATAGGATGCATAGATCAATTACAGGGACAATCAAAAGGATTCCGTTACATTACGGTCAATGGGGAAAAAAGTTTCAAATGCATTTTAATCGTTTGAAATTTTAAATACATAATTATCACATAATTTTGGCGAGTTATTTCAAATTTTATCAAAATCGGATGCATAGTTCAACTACATGGACAATCAAAAGTGTTCCGTTACATTACGGTTAATGGGGAAAAATGTTTCAAATGCATTTTAATGGTGTTACACTCATTTGAACATAACAAAATTAATATGCATCTATAAAGTACATATTATAATATACATTTTGCATAATCTGTGGTGCAAAAAACATTTGTTATTGATTTACAAGGCCACACAAAAGTATTCCATTGCATAATGGTATAGGGAGAACATTGTTTAGTGCGCATTTTAATTGTAATCATTTACAATTTTATGAGATTGATATACGAGAGTGATATTTTTAAAACTTCGTTATCGTACGAACGCACCTCATTTGCTACGCTTCACGTGCAATTTCCAACTTGTTTACATACCTGTTGCTCAGTTACATAAAAACCAATACTGCCAAATAAACAGAACTTTTTTGAAAATTTGTTGCATAGTGTAACTTATCAAATTAAGACATTAGAAGATCATTGAAACAAATGATTGTTGGGTGTTATAAAGTTAGAATGCCAATAAGAAAATTTTGGCGAATTGGTTTGACAATTTTCCCTCTCTCCCCATGCGTGTACTTTCAGAATTGAATGACATGAGTTCATGACATGAGGACATGAGATGACTCCTGTTCAGCATGCAAATCGTTAAAAGTAACCAGGTATGAACCAGATATTAATTATTTAACATCCAAGAGGAAATAACAGAAATCTCATTTGCTTTTTTACTTACCCATCATACGTAGTATAGGGTAAGTCTTGCAATCGTTTTGAAAATCGAAAAAAAATTTTGACGGATTTACACGTTTCAGATACTGGAGATTCCGAAAAACATATTTTTTTGAAATTTTTTTTGCCGTCCGTCCGTCTGTCTGTCTGTCTGTCTGTCTGTCTGTAAACGCTCTATCTCCCGAACGAATTGAGATAGAGACTTGAAATTTTGTATGTTTTTAGTATTTAAGAATGGGACGAAGCTTATTTAATATCAGTAACCTCGATTATCCGGAACTATTTTTTTCGGACTCTCGAAAAATTCATTCTGATGAAAGGTACATAAAAATTTTCGAATTTTTTTATTTTAAAGAGTGGATGTAAAAGGCAATGAAATAACACAAATTTTGCATAAAGAACGAAGTCGATCGAATTATTAGTTGCCGAGATATGTGTAATCCTGTTTTCTGCATTCTTTGATTTTTCATGACCCTGTATTTTAATCAAATTTCAATTCAAAGATATATTTTAACTGGAAATGAGACGCTTCATCTGACGCAGTAAATTGTTAGTTAATATGATAATTATTTTTAGAGTTATAAGGATGTTGCTTTTACGCAATTCGGTATTACTTGAGTATTTTGGCGTTTTATATAATTTGTCGAATTTGGCTCATCAGCAATTCATTAATAAAGCATGACTATGTATATTAAAACTATTTAAATTTGCATTTAAATTTTATTTTGGAATTGCAGAGCATTTTATAAATATTTTACACGTGTTTTATTTATATATTTTATATTATGCATATCCATGATGGGTAAGTATTACGGTGGCCTCTAACGACTAGTTTTATATCACAGTAGCTCCTTAACATTCGCGAGTGTTTGGGTCATTTAAATCTCCGTGAATGTCCAAATTCGTGACAGCAGAGTGGCCACAGGAGACTATTTTTACATTATGTTCGTACCACTGTTTTTAAAAAATGGATTTTGTATTACAATTTTCTAGCAAATGTTGCCAACGCGTACCTAAAAAATTTTTCGTTTAACCCTTTTCGGCACCCTATCTGGGATGCATAATTTTAATTCCAAACTTGAAAACGCACCAATAATATTTTAGTAAAATTTTTCTTTTACAATAAAAGTTTACATTTAAGGACTTCAAAATAAAAAAAAAAAAAAAAATTCGTCTGTGAATTCTGATGTCAATCGATAATTTCTCATTTTACTAACAGATTTTGTCCGTGCCAGAAAGGATTAAACAAGTTGGAAATTGCACGTGAAGTGTAGCAAATGAGGTGCGTTCGTACGATAACGAAGTTTTAAAACTATCACTCTCATATATCAATCTCATAAAACTGTAAATAATTACAATTAAAATGCGCACCAAGCAATGTTCTCCCTATACCATTATGCAATGGAATACTTTTGTGTGGGCTTGTAAATCCATAACAAATAGTCTTTGCACCACAGATTATGCAAAATGTATATTATAATATCTATTTTATAGATGCATATCAATTTTATTCTGTTTGAATGAGTGTAACACCATTAAAATGCATCTGAAACATTTTTCCCCCATTAACCGTAATGTAACGGAATACTTTTGATTGTCCCTGTAATTGAACTATGCATCCGATTTTGATAAAATTTGAAATAACTCGACAAAATTATGTAATAATTATGTATTAAAAATTTCAAACGATTAAAATGCATTTGAAACTTTTTTCCTCATTGACCGTAATGTAACGAAATCCTTTTGATTGTCCCTGTAATTAATCTATGCATCCGATTTTCTTAAAATTTGAAATGACTCGACAAAAATATGTAATAATAATATATTTTAAATTTAAAACAATTCGGTTGGGTAGTTTTTGCGTTGTTATATGCGGACGGACAGACAGACGGACGGACTGAACGACAACAATAGGTGCTACGTATTTACATAATTACGAACGCACATAAAAAGTGGCGAGAAGTATTCGCGAAAATTGAAATGTTCTGCATTTTCTATTTTGCGGATAATCAAAACTCGTAAATGTTAAGAGAATACTGCTTTTTGTAAAATATAAGTTTTGCTTTAATTATAAAATATAATTCCTGCATGTATTTTACCTGTATTTTTTAGCACCAACTACAACAAAAAAGCCCTTTTGACTTGTGGTGCAAACAAATCAGAGAGTGTTCCCTAAATTCAGGGTATACATCAAGAGAGTATGCGATATAGCTACAAAAGATATATGTAATTATCAGAAAGCTTTTGGTGTATACCACCTTATACCCTCCTCAATATCCCTGTTTTTGATTCATTATTTTTGTTCCACTGTTTTTTTAGTGCGGGGAGGGGATCTTTATGATCAAATTAATTATGTTTGGTAAAATAAATTACTCGAATGTGAAAAAATTCGTCCTTCTCGACCAAGGCAGTAATGAAGCTCTATGTGTGATGAGAAAATTTCTTTAACGTAATAATGAATATAATAGTGAATATATATGTAAAAAATTAAATTTCATCCTATATTCAAGATTCGTACGGATACCATTATTTTCTAAGTGAAATACCAGTATTTAAAAGAAAATATAAACATATACTTTAAATGTTCGAAATTTTGCCTTATTTAAGATGAAGTTTTATATAAGAAAATATTGGTAACTTTTCCAAGTCTTGAAATTCCAGGACCCATACGAGCCTTGCATATTAACACTTTACGGTCGAGTGTCGACAAATAGCCGCCCAAACTTTATATACCTGATTTTATTTTAATATTCTATTCGCACCACTATTTTTTAAAAGTACAATTTTTAGTAAATTTACCTTGCGTGTGTTGCGAAAAAAGTAAATACAGTAGAGTCTCTCTATAACGAAACTCCATACATCGAATTTCTCTATATAACGAATTTTTAGTAGGAACGTTCCCCTTTTCGCATGATTACATTAAAAACAGTCTCTATATAGCGGAATATCTATCTCCATATAACGAATATTTTCATAAATTGGTATTAATTTATTCAGTTTTAAAAAAGATTCGAAATCATATGGAATCCATTTTCCATCACTTATTTTTGATTTATCATTCAGTGCTGAGTTTTTTTTTTTTTTTTTTTTAATATTACTTTTCTCCTTCTTCTTTAAGTCCAACGAGTTCACCCCACCTCCCACACACCTTTCAACATCCTTCTCAAAGCAGAGTCAATTGGATTGTTACACATATAATAGAGGCACATAAGAGAGGCCTTCAAATGGAGGAAAATGTTAACTACAATTTTTCATTCCTTGATAAAATTTTAGCATTTTTTTTTTTCTTGAGAGCGTAACAATTTTAAAATCAAAACAACAAAAAATTACAGATTTCTTGGTCTGAAATTAATGCAAGTCTTCCACAATTGATTTTCATTAAGCTTTCAAATAAGTGTCTATTCTCTTTTTTGAAACTGCTTAAATAATTAAGAAATAGAATATTAGGTTAATATTTATAGAGAAACACTTCAAATTCTTAATTAAAAAGATCAAAAATAGAATTTGTTCAAAATTTACACATTAAATACGATTTTTAACATCATTCTCTATACATCGAATTTCTCTATATAACGAATTTTTTTACTGGAACGATGGATTTCATTATATAGAGACTCGACTGTAAAAATTTTCATAAAAGATACAGTTGTGCAGATCGTATAAATATTTGTAAGAGGTTTGTGCCCGAAACAGGAATATTTCAAAAGTTATAGTCTAAATCTCATCGGAATTTTTGAATAGCAATCTTCGCCTAATTTAATCGTAGAAATTAAGTGATTCGACAAGTCGCAAATTGCAACTTAAAAATAGTCCTAAATAAGAGCATAAAAATTAATTTCAAAACATAAATCTTGCGTTTTTGGGCTAAAGTTGAAGCATGTTTGTTTCTCACGGATTTTTAGAGATTTTTTGCCCGATAAACAAATTATAGATTTATTCATAAATTCATTAATCATTATGACAGCTGAAATGAAGTTTACTAAACTGTGACGAAACTATTATACTAACCAGCTGTGAACTATTATACCATAGGTTCCCAACCTTTTATGGACCACCGCCCCCCTTAGAAGAAATGCAATTTTCAAACGCCCCCCCCCTCTTCCATAATAGTTAATTATACCAATTAAAATATTGTTGCATATTGTCTAAACCTTTTTTGTCTATTTATAAACTTTCTGAGTGGATTGCTCATATCTTTCCATTTCCAAAAAATAATTTTAATTTGTATTAGAGAAAAAATATTTTAAACAGAACTGTATTTCAAGATGTATATAAAATAAAGGGGCATGGAATGTACTTTAGAAACAAACTGTTAAAGAACATTTTGATTAAGATTATTTTTATAAACAATTTAATGAAAATGCAGGAAATCCCTCAAGACGCTTGAATTGTTATGAAGCACAAAGTAAAAATTAGAATTAAAATGACTATCAAATGTAATGAAAATTCTTTCAGTAAAAATTTTAAAAAATAAACGCAAAATAAAATTAAATAAACTTTATAAAAAGGTGCATTTAATACATTAAAGAAGTCGTATATCTAAAAGATGTTATTACATATAAAAGCACAGTTTTAAAAACTGAGAATTTCAAATATTATACCCGAGAGTTTTCGATCAGAACTTCATCATCCTCAGGGCAGCTTTGTTTATGTACTGAAAAGTCTTTTTGTTTGTTTGTTTGTTTATTGAACAACATACATCTGACTTGTGTGCTCGACATGAAGCCTGCTTATAAGCCATCGTCAATATACAGGGACGAGATAGCACACAAGGAAATATTACAACAGAAGAGAAGTACAACCAGGAGCTCCACACAAAGAGTGTGTGCAATGGAGCCAGTGGGATTCGAACCCACAACCTCACGATCAGCGGCGTGATGTCTTAACCACTCAGCCACGGAGGCCCCAAAAGTCTTTTCGTGCTCTAATGTAACTCGAATGTAAACAAACCTCACCTAGAATTATCAAGTTTTGATTAAAAACACCTGGCGTACAAAAAATTGTGCCTGTATATGTAACATCTTTTAGATTTGTGACATCTTCAACGTATTAAACGTTTCACAAATAATAATGTGATTTAACAGAAAATCAATAAGGAATTTATAAAAATAATGACATAAACATAAAATAGATAAGAAATAAAAAATATTAATGAGATGGTTGAGGTTGATGGAATTTTGACAATTTGTTAATGTCGGGTTCCAATTTTGCTAACAGCAGTCGTAAATCGCCACGTTCAGTGACGTGCAGTCTATTTCTTTTCTTAGCCAATAAATTAGATACTGCACTGAACACTCGCTCGCCAAATAAGATGAAGAAAAAAATCTAAAAAAATTATAATTTTGCCCACAACTCAGAGTAGAGAGCTGGTATAAACTTCTCAAGCCAGACTTCTCGGTCTTGACTTCCAAATTTTACTTTTAGTTCTTCATTAGTTTGAGGACTATGAGTTCTTCTAAATTTGATGATTCTGCTTTATAAGCATTTGCCGAAGGTTGTAAAACTCGGCTATATTCATGTTTAAAATCTCAATAAAAAATTCGCTCAATAAAATAATTGCTAATATAATCGCTCAATAAAATCAGTATGAAGAGCATTCAAATGTCGGTAGCAGTAAATCTTCCTGATTTGCAGAGACCGCTGCTAATGTAGAAAAATCGCTGCATTAACCTCTATCTGAATTTCACTTGAACATAAGAAGTTTTATCACAAAAGAAGCTATCATATTTTTTTGTTTTAATTAAATTTAATTCCTCACCTTGCAATTATAAATTGATTTCAGTGAATATTTTAAACAGGTCTGTCAAATAAGCAATGTCATTTTTTAATGTTATCAGATTTTCGCGCAATTTTTCATCTCTATTTTCAAGAAAGTCCAGTATTGAGTCAAATAGATTATAAAAATGATTCAGACAAATACCTTTAATTAGCCAACGAACTTCTGTGTGCCAGCGTAAGCGATTGTAATCTTCATCATTTTCACTATTGAGTTGACCAAATAATCTGTTATGCAAAGAATTGCTTCGAAACTTATTCACTGCTGTAATAACGTAATAAATAGATGTATGCAGACATTCATTCAGTTTTTTGGCAACTAAATGTTGACAATGAATAACAACTCAATGTCCATTTGGTAAAACTTCTTTCAAATGCGCTATGAAACCCTTATGACGCCCCGTCATTGCTGGAGCACCACACGTTGCTCTGACAAAATATTATGAACAGCAATTTCTTTCTGTTGATGAAACATGTTCATGCTGTTAAATATATGTCAATTCTCCCTTTTTATCAATTTCCAAATTTTTAGCAAATAATAAATCTTGACAATTTTTTTCCTTTTAAATATCGGACATATTATAAGAGTAGTACTCCGTTGTTTGGTAGTGTAGATTCATCAATTTGAATGGAAAATTAGCACATTTAAGTAATTGCATAATGATATTTCAACATTTTTGGCCATTTCATCCATTCTTCTTTTTACCTAATTATTACTCAGAGGAATTTTTTTTAATGATATTTTTTATGACGGTGTTTTGTGATGATGAACGGTGTTTATTACCTCTTTGAATGCCGACAAGATTAATTACTCGTCAATTGTGTACATGATTTTCTTGCTTTTGCAATTAACAATGCAATATTATATGAAGCTCGTAGTTCGTCATCTTCTTGTTCAGAAGACAACTCAAAAAATATTGATACAGTTCGTTGTTTTAAATATCTCTTTTCCAGGCCTTGGAAATAAAATAAATCCTCGCCCTTTTTATCAGCATGCATTTTATTCAAATGCTCTTGTAATCTAGAAGACTTCATGGCTTCATTTGAAAAACTTTTTGGCAAATTAAACACACAGGTAATGATTGGTTTGTTGGAGAATGTGTAAAACCATATTTCAAATATTCAATACTATACTGATGGCATTTCTTCTTTGATTCAGACATTTTGAAATACGAAATTTGCCACAGTTTAAGTTTAAACAGATGAACTTTGCAACACATTTATAGATAAGTATAAAAAATAAAGGCTATTATGTCTTTTATAGCTTTCACCCAGAATAAACGAATTTCTTGAGTAGGTTCAAACTGTAGTTTCATTTCGAAATCTCTATCCAGGCAAAGTCGACATATTCTTACTTTTTTCGAAATACAGTAGACTCCCTCAAATCCGCACTCCTAAAATCCGCAACTCTCTAAAATCCGCACATATTTTACGGGTGTAAACAATGAAACATTCAATTCAGATGTAGGTGCAAAAATTGATTTTTTCAGTTTTATATCGATTCTATACATTTTTTAATTTATAATTTTTGTTAAGGTTATTGAATTCATGTTTTTTTATGAAGAAAGAATAATTTATTTCTGAAAAAATAAAGATATTGCTGATATCATTGGTAATCACAATCTTACCAAACATATTTATGTATTAATCAAGCTTTTTTGGTTATTAAGTCTGGCTAAACCGGAAATAAAGTTTCATTATTTTATGATCCTGATGTGAATTAGATATGTAACTTTATGAGGCAAGTTTCATTAAATAATAATGGGAAAACACATTTCCTCTTTTATAATGAATATTTAATTGTAGATTATTGATTATTAACTTGATATTTCCTTTTAGCATTTTAATCATTTTTAAAAATATCTAATTTTTTATTATTTTAGTTTATTACTTATTTTAATATTTTAGTATATTGTATGCATTCATTGTACTTTTGATTTCATTATTAATTACATTCAAATTATTTTTAAAAAAAATGTAAACAAAGCAATGACCAGAAATCCGCAAAATTCTAAAATCCGCAAAACCTCTGGTCCCAAGCTGTGCGGATTTAAGGGAGTCTACTGTATCAGTTTTTAAAAGATAACTTTTAATGAACTTAATGTAGCAAATTCTGCATTAGTGATATTGATAAGATTTTGATCAATGCGTTTGTATTGTTTCTAAATTACAATGTTAAATTACATTTTTATATAATTAAATGCGACAAAATCAAATTGTTCTTCGCTGCGAGAATAAAGAAATACAGCTTGCAGAGCATAAGCTTTCGCGATCCTAATAGCATCCAAGTGACTACAAGAGGGAGCAAAGCATATCATTGTTTCGAATGGAAAATTCTCCTACAAACTTTGACAGGTGAAATAAAACCACAGCTCTAGGCTCGTTTTCATAGATTTTCATGTAAAGCTATATTTAAGATTTTTATCTTGTGCCCGGGCAACACAGGGCAGACGGGGCAACTAGTTTCATTATATTGATTTCTTAAAATAGGTAGGTACGTTATGACCGCCCCCCTTGACTGTCTCAACGCCCCCCATTTTCTTCTAGATCCGTCACCGCCCCCTTGGAGGGCTCTAGCGCCCACTGGGGGGCGGTACCGCCCCCGTTGGGAACCTATGTATTATACTAACCTATTAAGAAAATGCATACTAAGTTCAAACATTCTTTTGAATTCAGAAAAGCATGAAAAGTATATCCAGAAACGTCGCACTGGAACGTAAAAATCGTAACTAAGGAATAGTTCTTTTTTTAATCCTATTTGAATTACAAATTAGGAAGATTTTAAAAGAAAAACAACTCCTCTGCAGTTCTTGAAATAATATTGTTTATTACAAACAGCTTTGAATTTTGAATTAATTCTTTCATACGCAAAGGCTTAAACTGACTTTCAAATTTTATGACTTTCAAATTTCCTACTGTATGTCTAGTGCTTAGATCGCTCACTTAAATAATTCAAAAAGTACCAATTTGAATTACGCATCAGGCGTGGTTGTCTATAGTGTGTCGTATTCTAATTTAAATAGAGATCCCGGTTTGATTAACTTTTCTTTGCAAAGGATAACTGTCGGCAGATTATAATTCAATAGGTTGTCAGGTTATACTTAACAGGGAACATAACTAAAATTTAAAAAAATATATTTGTTTTAAAATTTTCAAATCCATTTGTATGTCTTTTTTTTTCTTTTAATCCCTTAACGTTTTGAGGGGCAGTGGTATATATTTTATACCACCTAATTCAAACGATATTCTCACCAGAAACTTTTAACGAAATTTTATATGTTTAACTTTGGCGGCAAAATGTTGAATAATTGCCTTTTCTTATTTAAAAATAAAATTATTCGATTTTTCCGGTGAGAATTCTATATTACAGAAACATTATTGCTTGGGGTTAAGTGGTTTGCCCGAACGGCGTTCGGGCAAAACGAATTTGCTTATTGCATCATTTAAAGCTTTTTACACCACTATTATTTTTAAGAAAATTTTCATACCATTGAATGCAGAAATGTTTAGACTAAATTTTACTAATATTTTATTTAAATAATAGTGGTGTGAATCCGCTATTTTCAATTTATTGAACGGAAAAGAATTAACCAGTTAAGGGGTTAACCATTAAAAATAATTGTAAAAATTCAAAAGAGAATACATGAGTCGGACGTCAAGCCCTTTCACATTAATTCTACGCTAACATTTTATATTTGATCCTATTTTTATATTATACTCGCACCACTATAGTTTTAAATTAAATTTGTTGCATATACATTAAGGTGGGTCGAAAAAATCGAGTTTTTCAAATCCTCTATTAATAGTGCAGAAAAGTTGCCTTTCGTAATTAGAAGGATAATGCAAAAAAAGTTTTTGAAATCGGTTAATACAGCTCATATTCAAAATATTAGAATTATTGAGAAAAAGTAATAAGAAAAAATTATTTGTCATTTATTTATTTTTTATACTAAGTAAATGCAATTAAATTTCTTATAAATTAAATCTGGAATGTTTAGATAAGATTTTAACATTTATAAAATATAAAATACAGCACAATAAATTAGGTATACAGCTTCCTTAAACATACCAGAATATTAGAATAAAATTTAGATTGGTTCAAAATATTAGAATATTTTATTTTACGCAACAATATTACCTTATGAATATGAAGTAAATGGTAGTTAATATTTTGTAGCATCCCCTTTAGCTTTCATAACAGCGTACAATCGATCTTGCATACTATATACAAGGTGTTTACAAACATTTCTATCAATATTAGCCCAAATAGACTTTATACGTGCCAATAACTCAGTTTTACTTGAAGGAGGATTTTCTTGAAGTTTTTTCTTCATTATACACCATAAGTTTTCGATGGGATTAAGATCTGGTGAATTTGGTGGCCAAGAAAGTACCTTAATGTTGCGTTGGCGGAACCAATTCTTAGTTGACACCGAGGTATGCGGGGACGCTAAATCTTGTTGAAAGATGAAATCATCTTCAAATAAATCTTCTGATGATGGAATCATGTAATATTCTAAAATTTCTTGATATATCAGAGAGTTAACCTTTTCGTAGACGATGCATAACTTTCTAGGTCCTTCTGCACTCATACAACCCCAAACCATGACACTATAGTCCGGGAAGGATGAAAAAGATAGCATGTAATAGCCTATACAGACTTTTCACTCCGTTGGCTTGGAGGCTTGGCGTGACATGTTTGCAATATCTGGCTTTATAGCACTCATTTTGGCGACATAATAATATTTTTGAATTGTTTTTGCAAAAATCTTATTTCAAAGGTTTTTTCCCCGTCGTTTCTTTGAAAGATTAAATATAATTAGTTATTGACAATTTATTATCAAAGCACATTATTTAAATTAGATTAACATACACATTTTCCAAGAATTTTTCATCTTAGAATTAATCTTTAGAATTAAAATATTTTGAAAGTTAAAAATAAACATATTGTTTCAATTTAACATCACCTATAAATTTTTTATTATTTTGTAAAGGAATTTCAATTTTTTCTTTGATAAATGTGTTTTTAATAATCAGGTTTAAAGTGATATCTATGTAATGTGAACCTAACATGTGTATCTAACATTGCTCAATGTGCAATTTTGAAGAACCACATGAATTCCTAATTGTATTTTGTATAAAATCTATTCATATTTTTTTTAATTGCGATGAGAAAATATACTATTAAAACAAAAAGTTTTTAGAACGGATATGATTGTGGTTTGCAGCCTTGATTACTTTTTTTTTTTTTTTTTTTTTTTTTTTTTTTACAAAAAGGAGACTATAAAGAGGACATAAAATAAACTATTTATTTTATATTTAATAAAAACGTCCGCGCAGGAATTTTTTTAAAACATGCCAACAAAAAATCAACTTCAAAATTTAACGTACAAAAATAAATAAATAATAAAATAAATAAATAAAATAAAATAGAATAAATATGCAAACGTGAATTTCTACTGGCATTAAAATGATAAAAAAAAATAAAATAAAAAGAAAGATAGAAAAGACAAATGAACAGTAATTTCATTTTCTTTAAGGAAAGCTACCCCCCTAAAATCCCGTTTAAGATACATTTAAAAATATTGAATGTAAAAAAGAAAACAAATTATAGAATGTACACTATAAAATAAACTTTTCAGATTATTTATTAATTAATATTTTTTCTTTATTTATTATTCAATCTTATATTCACGTTAAAACTTCTGTACTATATTAGCATAATTATGTTTTTTTTTTTTTTTTTTTTTTTTTTGGGCCGATAACCATAAATAGCAATTCGTAGAATGGATTCCGGGAGAACGAAATCCAGGTTAAAGTAAAGAACTGATAAGCCTGTGGTCCGCAGCCTTTACAACATATTTCAGAATGGAGACTATAAAGATGACGTATGCTAAACAAATAATTTTACTTAATCAAAATATCCGCGCAAGACTTTTTTCAAGACATACCAATGTAAAAAACAATAAGAAGTAACTTAAAAATTTAACAATTAAATATTATTTAATATTCAGAACTACGTTTTTTTCAGTAAATCAACAAATAGTATTAAACAGTAATCTTTTTAGCAAGTCTTTCTTTTTTCAATTATTTAGACCCCCCCCCCCCCCTCATTGCCCTGCATATGCTTAAGTTTTTGTGTAAAATGAGTTGGTTTTGACGTTAGAAAGATTCATGTTTGAGCAGAATAACTTTCGTCGACTTTTTATTTACAACCCTTGTAGTAATTGGCTCTGATAATTCAGTTTCGTTTTCGGCCGAAAACCTGAGTTTCGCCGAAACTTTGTTTTCTGCGAAAATGTTGCTGACATTTCAGCCTGATCGAAACTATTTTTATTTCAAAAATCTCGTTTCTTCAAAAATTGTCAACATTACTCATTGATTTGAGCTGCATCGGCTCAAATGAGACTATTTATTGCTATGAACTTCTTTGTTTACAATTTATCATTCATCATTGACTTAAGATGACTTAAGATGAGTGGGAATTATAAATTTAATGAAATTCGTATAATAGAAAATATTTCTGTGTTATGGTTGAATTAATTACGTATTATATTATGAAAATAAAAAGTGTTGGGTTTAAGTCATAGCGAGTCAACTTGAGTCACACACATAATTAATAATTGTGTATATTTAATAAATATATATAATTAATTAATAATTATGTATATTTAATAAATATGTATGGTTAATTAATAATTATACTAACTTAATAAATGCGTTTAATTAATAGTAATTATGTGTATTTAAATATACATATAATTAATTAATAATTATGCATATTTAATAAATACATATAATTAATTAATAATTATGCATATTTATGTATGTCTTACTTTGTAAATTTTTTACATTCGTTTTTATTTTCGGCCGAAAATAGAAAGATCACCGAAATTCGGATTCAGATCTTAAAAACCTGTTTCACTCGATCCTTAAACTCAGCACTTAAATAGAAAGCTTTATTTATTTTATTTTGCTTTAATATTTTATTGTCATATTTGGTATGCATTTAAGGTAAATTTTTCCGATAAGTTCAAATCTACAAATATTGTTTCTGTATTTTAGAAAGTTTCAAAAATAAAAACAATATATTGCAGATTAAAAACTCCATTCTTCAAGTAATTATCTCTTAACTGACCGGAAATTGGGGTAGACGCGGGGAGTCGTTATGAGAAAAAGGTTTGCAATTTTTGTACAACACATGTTTATTAGCGCCAAAATTTCGCCAAAGCGAATAAATACATTTTTATATAAATTTTATCTGTACATGTCGTAATAGTGACAAATTTTAACTTAAATCAGTTGCATTTAGTCAATAAATCGTTTTCGCATTAAAATTTTGAAGAAAAAACAAACACCGAGGGAGATTTTACTGAAATAGTCAACGCACTTTTTCTTGTCGCGGAAGCATAACACTCACAGTATAAACTGTACTGTCAACGTCTTCGTTCCCCAAGTAGTCCGGGAAGGATGAAAAAGATAGTATGTAATAGCCTATACAGACTTTTCACTCCGTTGGCTTGGAGGCTTGGCGTGACATGTTTGCAATATCTGGCTTTATAGCACTCATTTTGGCGACATAATAATATTTTTGAATTGTTTTTGCAAAAATCTTATTTCAAAGGTTTTTTCCCCGTCGTTTCTTTGAAAGATTAAATATAATTAGTTATTGACAATTTATTATCAAAGCACATTATTTAAATTAGATTAACATACACATTTTCCAAGAATTTTTCATCTTAGAATTAATCTTTAGAATTAAAATATTTTGAAAGTTAAAAATAAACATATTGTTTCAATTTAACATCACCTATAAATTTTTTATTATTTTGTAAAGGAATTTCAATTTTTTCTTTGATAAATGTGTTTTTAATAATCAGGTTTAAAGTGATATCTATGTAATGTGAACCTAACATGTGTATCTAACATTGCTCAATGTGCAATTTTGAAGAACCACATGAATTCCTAATTGTATTTTGTATAAAATCTATTCATATTTTTTTTAATTGCGATGAGAAAATATACTATTAAAACAAAAAGTTTTTAGAACGGATATGATTGTGGTTTGCAGCCTTGATTACTTTTTTTTTTTTTTTTTTTTTTTTTTTACAAAAAGGAGACTATAAAGAGGACATAAAATAAACTATTTATTTTATATTTAATAAAAACGTCCGCGCAGGAATTTTTTTAAAACATGCCAACAAAAAATCAACTTCAAAATTTAACGTACAAAAATAAATAAATAATAAAATAAATAAATAAAATAAAATAGAATAAATATGCAAACGTGAATTTCTACTGGCATTAAAATGATAAAAAAAAATAAAATAAAAAGAAAGATAGAAAAGACAAATGAACAGTAATTTCATTTTCTTTAAGGAAAGCTACCCCCCTAAAATCCCGTTTAAGATACATTTAAAAATATTGAATGTAAAAAAGAAAACAAATTATAGAATGTACACTATAAAATAAACTTTTCAGATTATTTATTAATTAATATTTTTTCTTTATTTATTATTCAATCTTATATTCACGTTAAAACTTCTGTACTATATTAGCATAATTATGTTTTTTTTTTTTTTTTTTTTTTTTTTTGGGCCGATAACCATAAATAGCAATTCGTAGAATGGATTCCGGGAGAACGAAATCCAGGTTAAAGTAAAGAACTGATAAGCCTGTGGTCCGCAGCCTTTACAACATATTTCAGAATGGAGACTATAAAGATGACGTATGCTAAACAAATAATTTTACTTAATCAAAATATCCGCGCAAGACTTTTTTCAAGACATACCAATGTAAAAAACAATAAGAAGTAACTTAAAAATTTAACAATTAAATATTATTTAATATTCAGAACTACGTTTTTTTCAGTAAATCAACAAATAGTATTAAACAGTAATCTTTTTAGCAAGTCTTTCTTTTTTCAATTATTTAGACCCCCCCCCCCCCCCCTCATTGCCCTGCATATGCTTAAGTTTTTGTGTAAAATGAGTTGGTTTTGACGTTAGAAAGATTCATGTTTGAGCAGAATAACTTTCGTCGACTTTTTATTTACAACCCTTGTAGTAATTGGCTCTGATAATTCAGTTTCGTTTTCGGCCGAAAACCTGAGTTTCGCCGAAACTTTGTTTTCTGCGAAAATGTTGCTGACATTTCAGCCTGATCGAAACTATTTTTATTTCAAAAATCTCGTTTCTTCAAAAATTGTCAACATTACTCATTGATTTGAGCTGCATCGGCTCAAATGAGACTATTTATTGCTATGAACTTCTTTGTTTACAATTTATCATTCATCATTGACTTAAGATGACTTAAGATGAGTGGGAATTATAAATTTAATGAAATTCGTATAATAGAAAATATTTCTGTGTTATGGTTGAATTAATTACGTATTATATTATGAAAATAAAAAGTGTTGGGTTTAAGTCATAGCGAGTCAACTTGAGTCACACACATAATTAATAATTGTGTATATTTAATAAATATATATAATTAATTAATAATTATGTATATTTAATAAATATGTATGGTTAATTAATAATTATACTAACTTAATAAATGCGTTTAATTAATAGTAATTATGTGTATTTAAATATACATATAATTAATTAATAATTATGCATATTTAATAAATACATATAATTAATTAATAATTATGCATATTTATGTATGTCTTACTTTGTAAATTTTTTACATTCGTTTTTATTTTCGGCCGAAAATAGAAAGATCACCGAAATTCGGATTCAGATCTTAAAAACCTGTTTCACTCGATCCTTAAACTCAGCACTTAAATAGAAAGCTTTATTTATTTTATTTTGCTTTAATATTTTATTGTCATATTTGGTATGCATTTAAGGTAAATTTTTCCGATAAGTTCAAATCTACAAATATTGTTTCTGTATTTTAGAAAGTTTCAAAAATAAAAACAATATATTGCAGATTAAAAACTCCATTCTTCAAGTAATTATCTCTTAACTGACCGGAAATTGGGGTAGACGCGGGGAGTCGTTATGAGAAAAAGGTTTGCAATTTTTGTACAACACATGTTTATTAGCGCCAAAATTTCGCCAAAGCGAATAAATACATTTTTATATAAATTTTATCTGTACATGTCGTAATAGTGACAAATTTTAACTTAAATCAGTTGCATTTAGTCAATAAATCGTTTTCGCATTAAAATTTTGAAGAAAAAACAAACACCGAGGGAGATTTTACTGAAATAGTCAACGCACTTTTTCTTGTCGCGGAAGCATAACACTCACAGTATAAACTGTACTGTCAACGTCTTCGTTCCCCAAGTATAGCAGCAAATTTTACGGAACGTTTAAGGCATTCTTTATCAAATGCTTCTTGCTTCATTCTCCAAACTCGAATACCTTGATTACCATATGAAACACAAAACATACTTTCATCACTAAATAATATGTTTTTCCAATCTTCATTGCTCCATAAACGTCTTGATTTACACCAATTCAATCTTATACGCTTTTGTCTTGCAGTCATGAGAGGTTTTGTTTTCGGTACACGAGATTCAAATTTAAATTTATGGAGACGTCTTAATGTTGTCAATGTAGAAACTTCAACTCCTTCTTCTTTCCATTTTCGGTGCAAGAATCGCACACTTTTAAAACGGTTTTTCTTAAGTTAGTTTAACTTAACTAACTTCAGTTTCCTGTCATCTCTAGCAGATGTTTTTGGTTTTCGGCCACCATTTCGGCGATTATTTTGAAATTTTCCAATTTTTGAATATTGTGTTAGTATTTTACTAACGCTCGATTGCGAACAATGTAAATAATTCGCTATAAAACATTGATTTTTACCGTGCCGATACAAATCAACCATACGAAGTTTAGTAGATTCAGGAATATCACTCACACGGCCCATTTTAAGACGAAAAAGAAACAAACTGCAAAAAAGAATACTGATTTTAAATAAAATAGTCTGAATTTAATCAATGATGCCACCAGTTAAGAATTGGTAATAATTAAAGGAGAATTAATGTGAAATATTCTAATATTTTGAACCACTTGAATAAATATTCTAATATTTTGACTTTTCAAAATAATTTTTTTTGCAATTAATCTTTTCAAAAATGATATTAAATTTAAGATAACAAGTAAGTTTAATCAACAATAAGTTCTTAATAAAAATATCGTTTGCATATTTTCATTAAAAGACATTAAATTACCAAACGATATTTTCAATTTCTAAAAAAAAGGTAATTATTCTAATATTTTGAATATGAGCTGTATCTTTAGGTCACGCATTGCACTTGAAGTTCGGAAAATTTGACCAAAAAGGACATTTTTTGAAATTAATGATGAAAATTTAAAAAATTTCGAACCTACTTCTAATAGTGCGGAAAAGTTTCCTTTTATAACTAAAAAGATAACGCAAAAACGTTTTTTGAAATCGGTTAATATCTTTAGGTCGCCCATCACACTTGAAGTTCGGAGATTTTGATCAAAAATGACATTTTTTAGAATTATTGAGGAAAATTAAAAAAAATTTCGAACTTGCTTGTAATATTATACTAAAGTAACTTTTACAATTAAAACATACTTTTTTTTCTTTTTTAAACCTATTAATACTTTTAAGTCCATTTAAGTTAGCGAAATTTTATGAAAATTGACAATGTTTCATATAAAAGATGAAAAGTCGTCTTCTTTTCTCATTTTTTTCTAATAACATAAAAATATTCCATTATATGCATAGAAACGTAAAATAAAATCAATTTTAAAATTGCTTTATAATTTTTCATAATACATTGTTTATAAATTACGAAAAAAATTAGAAAAGTATATATTTTTAGCTATTTTATTTATTTAAACATTTATATTGAACAGATTTAGAACACTACTTAATGAGACATTCTTCAACAAAAAAATTTAAATAAATTTTAAACAAGTTTTACTTATGCAATATTAGGCTATTTGCATTATAGTAATTTTAGAAAATAGTTACTTTTCTTTTTACCTTCATTTTTTACCTCGTGTAAAGCCTTGTAGTGAGATTTATTATCAAATGTTGACATAAGTGATCGCGAAAGCAAAGATGATCTAATATAGCCGTATCTGCTATTAGAGCCACATCCTTTTTCAGAAGCCTCACTCACAAGTTTCACACATCATTCCACCGCCTGTGTGTGTGGTACGGAAACGCCCTTATTGTTTTCATTTCCAATTCTGAGAGAGATTTCGATTCAATAAAAGAGAAATTTCTCTATGGACTGATTCTGTGTAAAAAGTTGGTGAAGTAACTTTGCAGCTCGACCAATCAATTAGTTCAGTCTAATCCTTAGCGCCAAAATTTAACTTGCGTATTACAAAATCTCTCACAGTTGCCACTTGTTCTGTCACCAATTTCATTGCTTTCAAAACATGTTGTAATCCTAACTCTCGCACATGCTTCCTCTCATCTGCAATCATTGCCAATAGTAGGTTTTATGGATGAGTGAAGTAAGCGTTATCCTCAATAACAGGGTCTGTAACTTCCTGCAGACTTTTTGATAGGTAGCGCGATGTTGTTATTGTCTTGTGTATATGCTTTGATTAATGGAATTATTCTTCTTAATTTCAAACCATAGAGGCACATATGTTTCTATGATGAATAAAACTAACTGCTTCGTTTCAGTCCTATGGTTTTCTGTGGATATATAAAGTCTGAGAATTCGATTGGCGGTCGTTAACCACCGGGAATGAGAAATGGTCCCTGGATCTCGGACAGAAAGATCCTCAGGACAGAAGCCCGATCAACAGCATTTGATATTTTAAAAAGATATTTTTGATCTTTACTGAGGTCATTTGGGTTTTCTACAGTCACTATTGGGCGAGAGCAATTGGTTGATTCAAACTTGATGACAGGTTGTATTTCGCAAGCAGGTAGTTGCTTGCCTATAGGACGAGAAAATAATGCTGGCCGTTTGTTTTTATCTTCAATGCATTGAAACAAGTGCCTAAAAGGCAATTCGATGAAATGCAACAAGTAAATGCACCGCTGCAAGGGCCTGCGTATCTTCATTTCCAAATTTCGAATAACCCTTTTTTTCAATCCGGTATTGACAGAAGAACTATCACATCCAAATACAAGGACTTCATCTAAGGAGATATTCTTCTGAGGCAGATATAAAACGATACTTTCACAAATATTTTTTTCCGGTTCCATTTATAGGCGTTTGATGACCAACATATTTTGATCATCCGGCTCCTGAATTAAAGAAATGTGCCCTTCCCTATTAGATCTTCGATAGCGTTTAACACCGATTTTTCCTTGATATAACGTAACTGTTTGTGGTAATTACATGACAAGCCTGAAAACCAGCTGTGTTCACAGCTCATATGCGCACTGAGCAATTGGAATAGAAAAAAATCGGTTTGTCAGTTGTTTTTTAATCAGCCTATGTCAATTTTGATCATATTTTCCAAATTTCAGGTACGATGCGCGATTTAAAGGTATTAACAGATTTAAAAAAGAAAAAAGTTATTTTTTAATTGTAAAAAGTTACTTTAGCGAACTATTATAAGCAAGTTCGAATTTTTTTTTAATTTTCCATATTAATTTCAAAAAATGTCATTTTTGATCAAATTTTCCAAACTTCAAGTGCGATGCGCAACTTAAAGATATTAACCGATTTCAAAAAAGTTTTTGCGTTATCTTTTTAGTTGTAAAAGGAAACTTTTCCGCACTATTAGAAGTAGAATCGAAATTTTTAAATTTTCATCATTAATTTCAAAAAATGTCATTTTTGGTCAAATTTTCCGAACTTCAAGTGCGACCTAAAGATATTAACCGATTTCAAAAACCTTTTTTGCGCTATCCTTCTAATTACAAAAGGCAACTTTTCCTCACTATTAATAGTGGATTTGAAAAAATTCGATTTTTTCGACCCACCCTAATATACATGTTGTCACATTACACCAGGTCCTTAACATTCACGAATTTTGGTTATTAGCGAAACAGAAAATGCAGAACATTTCAACATTCGCACTATTTTTAAAAAGGAAAAATTCTTTTATAAAGGTGTTGACAACATTTGCGAAAAAAGTGTAATGCAAAATACATTTTTTCTAAATAGTGGAGCAAACAGAAATCAAAAGCAATCACCTTGTGCCACGTTTGCGGCCGCGTTTTAACGGGATTACTAAACAAGTAATAATATTTCTTACAAAAAGAAGTAGTGCAAACCAAATAAAATTTGTGTTAGACATAGATGCTTGATCGGAAGTCATAAAGGAAGTGACATAGAATCGATAAAAGTTTAAACATTACCTCATTTATTATACAAAATTAAATTTTATCAAAGCGTTTATATAGAAGAGAGTGGGGATACTTGAGCATAGGGGATACTTGAGCCACCCCTATTATCTCTACAGTTGGTCAATTTTTCTTTCTAAAACTGGCAACATGGTAACATATTTATAGTTCTGAACATGTAAAAAAGAAATCACATACCTTGGTACCATTTTGAAAGTATGGTGATTAACCCTTTGAGCTCTGCTGGTAGAATTTTCTACCACATAATTTTGATTCTGAAATGTCACAACGACACCAGAAAATTCGACCAAATTTATTTGAAAAAGGTTTAATGCATTTTTTCGCGTATATTGTAAATCGGTTTTTTACTTGGCAAAATACTGGTGCGAATGTGACATCTGGCTCAAGTATCCCCTCCATGGGGATACTTGAGCCACGATGTAAAAGAAAAAGTAAAAATTTATTACACATAGAAAAATAGTTCAAAATTAATTGAAAGTGGTTTTCAATTGAAGAAAAAATATCAAATTTTCATTTTCAATATTTTATTTTGTTCTAAGAAATTATAAAAAATTGAAAAAAATTGAAATTTAAAAAATGGTTCAAGTATCCCCATCTTCCCCTCTACTTTAATCCATGTGCTTTATAAAATTGTGCAAGAACTGCACACAAGTTAGAATACTCGAAGAATTTTGATAGCTAAACTTTTGGTAGTAGAATATATGTGTAACATGACAGGCAGATTTAAAATATTTTAATTAGTTTCGGGGAAAAAAACCTGAAAAAATTGAGATTGCTCTGAAATAAAAAGTTTTAACCGCAGAAAAAATCGTCTGCCATAAAATTTGAGTATATAATCCAGTGAATATAAATTCCAAATTTATCAAAATTGGTCGGATATTTCCGAGGAATGCAAGAATGATACATATATATATTTAACTATATATAATACATATAAATATATATACAGTCGAACCCCGTTAAGCGAACCCGGTTTATAACGAACTCCTGGATATAACGAACGAAAATTTTGGTCCCGCCGTTTTTCTATTGTATTTAATGCAATTTTATCTTCTTATAGCGAACCTCCGGAATCTTAAGAATCGGTCATAACGAACTTTTCTACTAGTCGACCATGATATTTTTTTCTCTTTTTACTTTTCCGCTGATGTGAAAAAAGGCTTTCGACTCTGTTATAAGAAAATGCATGTCGGCTAGTAAAATATGGTGCAAATTAACGATGTCTTTTTATTAAAGAGTATTAGGACCTACATTCTTTCTCTTTCATGGTAGCCATTCTGCAGATGTGATCACGCCCACCCGTCAGTTATTTTTCCGTTACTCCTGTCATAGCAATTCAGGAACGCATTTAAGCTAACTTATTTAAGTAATGTATTTAAGAATAATTCGAGATATGGCAGCATTGAAAAGAACACCTTCTTTGAAGAAAGCAATAATCAAAAACTTTTTTCCTTAAATTATTATCTCTGGAATTCGCAAGATGATGAAAAAATGAAAAATTTAAATGATAAAAGAGTAATCGAAAAAAATATAAATAAAACGATTTTTAACGCGCCAATAATTAGTGTTAGTTATCCTAAGCCTGGATAAACAGTAAAGATTTTAGTATAGTCAGGATCATTCCTTAAATTGTTTGCGCATTTTAGCTAACTTATTTAGTATTGTGCCAGTTTAATGTAATCAATTTTAGTCGATTTAATTGATTAATGATCATATTTATTAGAATTTACGTTTTTTTTTCTTAATACATCAATATTGAATACATAGGTATCAGATAATTACATATATATTTTGTAAATTCTAACATTTTTTTCACGGTTCGGATGTAGCGAACCACCGGATATAGCAAACAAAAACTTCGGTCCTTTGAAGTTCGTTATAACGGGGTTCGACTGTATATAGTTGCAAGGACTTGCTCCGTGGTGCGTTTTTTATTGTGATTTTTGTGGTAGTCTGCGATAAAAATAATTTTAAAAAATAGTGATGGCCAAAAAAGTGATGGTTCCAAGGCCTACAAAAAGATTTCGTTTAACCCTTTGAGGGGCGGTGGTATATATTTTATACCACCTAATTCAATCGAAATTCTCACCAGAAACTTTTAACGAAATTTTATATTTTTATCTTTGGCGGCAAAATGATGGAAAATAGCCTTTTCTTATTTTAAAGTAAAATTTTTCGATTTTTCCGGTGAGAATTCAGTATTACAGAGGCATTATTACTTGCCCCTCAAGGGGTTAAAAATTAGTGGTAAAAGAGGAAGAAATTTGACAGTCATTCATTTAACCCCCAAAAGGCCAATCACGAACCACCGGTTTCATGTAAAATAATTAAATACTTTGGATTTCAGCATCTCTTATGCAAACTCTATTCGGCTCTATTCTATTCACTTTAAAACATTTACTTTCAGATATACAGTTTCAAAAACGACATGAATAGCAAATTTTATATCCTTTATTGCTCGTAATTTTGTAAGGAAATATGATGTGGCCCCAATGATGACAATGGAATGTAAAGAGTTAAGACGAGTATTTAAATATAGAAGTGAAAAAAAAAAGTTATGAAAGTAATTTAAAACTATTTCTTCACCACGCCAGCACGCAAATAAAATCGACAAATAAAATGCATTTTTTAAAATTTTTAATTATTAATATTTCAAAATTATATCGAATAAAAGGTTTTATAAGAAATTTATAGTTTGAAACACATTTTCGAAAAGGTAACAGTTCAAACATCAACAATGTCTTAGATTATAATTGCTAAAAAAATCAACAGAGAAAAGAAGAAAGGCCGTGGTGTGCATATTTCATATGTGTAACAAGGTGATATAAACAAGGTCTGTAACGCATAAGAAATTCAAAAAAATTTTAGACATTTTAATACTACAAATTTTGTAAGGTAATGCTTGCTATATCTAAAGTTAGGAATGTTTTGCATTAACCCTTTCCGGCACATTGTGCTTGGTCTGGGATACCTAATTTTAATTCCAAACTTCCAATCGCCACCAGTAATATTTTAGCAAAATTTTGCTTTTACTATAAACGCTTAGATTAAGGAATTCAAAATATTTAAAAAATTCTTTTGTGAATTCCGGTGTCAGTCGATAATTTCTCATTTTACTACAAACTTTGTCCGTGCCGGAAAGGGTTAAATAATGCAAATAATACTTTAAAAAGATCCTCATACTAAAATGTTCCATTTTTTTTTTAATTCCTTATGCGTACAAATATTGTATAAAACCTAGTAAAAAGTAATATTTTTATGAGTATTTGTATACTTAAACATGCTGTACATGTCTCTTTTTAATAGCAAACAAATTGTTATATTAAAGTTTGACCCTAAACTTAAAAAATGTGGCCACATTACAAAAAAAAAAAAAAAAAAAAAAAAAAAAAAAAAAAAAAACTATTTTTTTAATGAGAATATAAAAGGCAAGAATAAAACGACAAATTATATTTCAGCAACGTCTGACAGATTTCATTATTAAAGTTTGACGAAATGACTTCTGTTAGCCGCAAATAAAAACGTGGGTTGTGTAACAAGTTCTCTGCTATCTTGAGAACTTGAACTTGTTTATCGTACAACGTGCTTGTCCCTTGATCCTACATTGTAACCGCCTAAGAGTAATAACTGTATGTGGAAATAAACAATAACAACAAAAATATACCATGCGGTAGGGATAGATCGTGACTTACTTTCCTGTCATCTTAAGTATTACCAATGGGTGATATTGTGTTTAAAATTTTTAAATGAGAGCCCATCCCATAGTATATTTGGAAATAGAACACGTCAGAAGCAATATATAAAGAAGCATGAAAAAAATAGGCATTATGTATAGATTATGAAACACTTTCAACAGACCCAGGCTACTGTAACAAAACATCACTGTTTAGTAACCCTTAAATGCATAGGATAGAACGCGTTCCAAAAAATGCGCAATTCAAAGAATCAGAATTCATACCAGAAAAATCTAAATAGTAAATTTTTCTTTATTTAATTACGAATGGTCTGTCATTAAGTAAAGTGAAAATTGCTCTCTTAAATTTCTGGTGAGAATACGGAAAAATAAAACCCCCAATAAATCGGTAACACTTAAGGTATCGAAAATGTTACAATATGCATTTAAGGGTTAAGGTGAAAACTAAATAAACAATGTGGATAAAGCAACATTTGATCCAATGCAAATCAGTAATCAAATGAAAGCAAATATATAGTTGGAAAAGTATTTGAATTCTTTTGCGCATTTTAAAATCTAAATTGGGTATTTTTAAATAATTTTTATTCGAGAACATATTAAAGAGCAGTGTTTATGAGGCCATATAATAGAGTTTTTTGTTTTCAACAAAGGTAGAAGATTTTTCTAAAAATGCTACCAAAGTTCGCACAAGAAAGGGAAATATGGTCGTTCTTGAGGGGAAAAAAATCGTTTCTAATTCAAGGTACAATTTATCTATGGGGAACTGTAATAAATTGTTCGAATACAAATAATCTCAATATTCATGATTTCAGATATCATAATTTTATATTTAAAAAAAGGTGCGAAAATTTCGCAATATTCAGTGGGGAATATATACGTATATATATGGGAAATATTCGTAACTTCACTTGCATTCCGACTGAATATTCTTGATGCTACGTTGTGCGTGGAAATAAGATAAACTCTGTTTTCGAGATTAAAAGTAACGAAGCAGCGTAAACAAGAGAAAGAGAAAAGTAAAAATAGAATGTTTTCAAAGCATATGGCGGCTGGTATTGTCAGCGCAGAATCTTTTTTCGGCGAATTAAAGTAGAAGATTTGAAGAGATCTTTAAAAACAGTGAATTATTTAACGACGTGATGTTACAAGCTAAATATTGCTTAATCCCTTCGCGACGGGAGGCTTTTAAGAAATTTTTATTGTTTTATCACCGGTTTTTTAAATCGAAAATTTATGCCTTATTTAATTGAGAAGATGCTTCAGTTAAATAAAGCAAATTTTACCATAAAATTTTACTGGTGGGGATGAGCGAGGATTCTTAAGCCTTTTTGTGGCACGCATACGTGTCGCTTGTCCCCAAGGGATTAATAAATTAATATCTGTTTATTCGTATTCAAAAAATATAGCGTTCGTCTTTAAAAGGAGTTATAATCTTGAATATGAGGCTTCGCGCCCCGTATGTATATATATTATATATATGTTTGTGAATCACCTTTAAGCAGAACGCTATACAGAGTGATTCAAAATTCATGCTACAAACTTTAAGGGTTGCTGCAGGACATCGTAATAATCATTTATTGTATAGAAATGTATGGACGCACGTGACGCATTGAGGTACAAATTCCAAGGGGCCAATTCGGCTCTTATTTTGTTTCAAAAATTACTCATGTAAATTAGAAAATTCCAAAAACTATTATGCTTTTTATTAACCCATTAGTGCGTAGCGTCCCTTTTTAGGGACGCTTATAAAAAAAGCATCAAAGCACTTTTCACACCAGTAAATAGAAAGAAAAATAAGCACGATTTTTCGCGAGGCAAATTCCTCAATAAATAAAGATAAAAGTTATTCGTATTTTAAAAGTGGTGGGAAACCCGAAATTTCATTTTTAATGAAGAAAATACCTTGGGCATTAATGGGTTAAAGATAGACATTTCCTTATTACACAAACAAAAAGTTCTTTTAAAATTTCCGGTATCAAATTAAAATTTTAGAATAATAAAAAAATTCATAACCTGAAAAATTTGCCAAACACAGCAAGTATATAAATTTGCGTTTTGAATTTATTATTATTATTATTATTATTAAAAAAATTTGGATTTCATACCAAAAATTTTCAAAGAAGAATTTTTCTGCATGTAATCATAAAATGTCTGTCTTAAATAAATAAAAGAATATTATTGGAATTTTATGTGTGAATGAGAAATTTTGGAATAAAATAAGGGGCCAAATTGGCTCCTTGATGTTTATACCTCAACGCATCATTTGCGTCCATACATTCCTATACGATAAATGATTGTTACAGTGTTCTCTATCAACCCTTAAAATTTGTACCATAAATATAGAATCATCCTGAATAATATATAGCTCATAGGATTCATAGGATCTTAAGTCCTCGAGAATGATATAAATTACATCAATAATTAAATGCTACAAAAATTTATTCACTCGGACTTGATTTTTTTATCATAATATTTATGAGAGATGCTTTGAATTAATGTTAGATGCTATAAATTCAAGCTCGTGATCTCTCGTGGAATTATAAGAATGTATGAAAAGAAAAGAAAAAAAAACTTACAAAATTAGTAAATTAGTTATGTTGTAAGCAATTTAGTTGTAAAACTAGTTGATCTACTTTATGCAGTTAATTTATAAAATAATTTTGGAAACCACTGTTCTAAATATGTAGATTTATTTAAGACGGCTGATATGGTTCCACTCAATATTCTACTGCCTACGAAGATATCCTTCTAAGGGTACTACTCTCGTCAAAATCGGCGTGTAACACTTCTTGCACTTTCCTATACAGAACAAAATGCTTACGCATTCTTCTTTTTTTCCTTTTTATTTTTAATAATTTGATGAAAAATTTTAAAAAAAAGGCTTCATCTATATGATTTTCAATCTAGTTAGATCCATAAAAATCGCGTAAATTGTCTACATTTGCGATTCCTTTTTGGAAAATGAAAATTATTGCAATTTTTAGCAAGTAAACATATTGAGCAGTGGCGTAGCCATGGAGGAGGTTCAAATGCTCTAAATACGAATAACATTGTAAAGTTTTCTTTGCCTTGGTTAATAGCAGAAAATTCACTGATTGCATAACGTGAACAGAAGTTTAGAAAATTACTGGTAGTCAAAGCGTTTGGATCTCCACCTTGACTACGTACCGATGAAAGATTTATCCTACCACTAAACAGAGCTTTCTTTTTTTCTAACCGATGACCAGGCCCCTACCTGCCAAGTCATCTCAGCTTAACGGGTTAGATACCTGGTATCGGCACGGCAATAAACCTGATTTCTTCGCTTCGCATGCCATCATTTTTGCAGTACTTGCTTTTCGTTTGAGCATACTTCGTTCCGCCTGTTATTTAACGTTACATCCTGTTGTTTGGACTACAAATGGCTACACTAGTCTGTCTCGTAATTTAGAACATTGATCAGATGACGAGATCTTCACCTGGCAACCAGAAGTATAATTCACAGGTAACTTGGAGGACTTTGCACCCACGACAGATTTTACATGCACCAGGCACCATTAGCGTACATGACGGAATTTTAGCCGGGAAAGCGGAGAACCACTAAGATAAGTACCCGGGTGGGCTATTTAGATTAAGTGCTTTGTTGGTAATCTTTGTGGTTTATTGCACATTGGGTTAACTGTGTGATTTGTTGCCGAACACCTAGTACTCATCATACCAGACTAATTGAGGCTGGTTGTATTTGAGCCTAAATGGTGGAACTGGATTTAGCTGAAAGAGGGGACAATTTTGAGGATAGTAAACAGAGCTTGGTTATTGACGAGAAAATCTTAAAACGGCAAAAAATAGGTAGAAAATTTTCTCTTGATGTTTTCTAGAATTTATTTTGAATGGCTTTTAAATAATGCGAAAATTTCTATTTAATTTTACTGTGGGAGTTTGCTTCTTTGATAATCAGGTCCTGCCATTAAATAGTATACATTATTATCAGTGTATTGATACTTATAATTTTACTATAAACTTAACTGCAGCAGAATTAGTTGTAGGTGATGATTTTTTTTCCGGCATACTGTACTCTCAAACCTTCGAAAGAGTTCTACATAAGGAAATCCACGTCATCTGAACGTAGAAATCACCTAAAAAAGAAATAATTTTAAAATTTTTGTTAGAAAGATACTGGTACAAACAGAATATAAAAAACTTTGTTTGTGGTAGTCCTGGTTTTATTGGATTAGTTAAGTGTTTAATCGAATAAAAATAAAAATAAAAAGTTTTAAAAAAAATTAGCCAAAGCTTTTGGTTTCAAGACAGTTCTTTCAGATGATAGTTAATGGTTATTTTAGACAAAAAAGTAAAATGTTTTTACTTGAAAAATGATAGCTGCAAGGAATGAAGATTGAGAAAACTGCTGACAAAATTCACAAGGAAAATACCTACTTTAGCACAAATAATTGTAATTGTTTTTAAAAAAGTTTCGTTCATACATCATATTTTCTATAACAAATCCTTCAAGGTCAGGTCCTTGAGATTTTAAAGATAAATAAAAAAGAAAAATGACTGAAATTATAGAAATGTATCTTTGTATTGTCAAAAGGAGAAAAGGTAAGGCAAAATTTGTCTCACAAATTCTTTCTATATAACCTCGAAAGAGCAGAAACAATTTTGCGACTTATAACATGGAATCAACTGTTGTCTGAATATTTAACATATAATACCGGCGGATTATGAAACCGCAAAGTTCTTATCCACGAGTCCATATTGTTAGCATTAAAAAGAAAAAAAAAGAGAGAGAGAGAGACGCATTATGCACAGTTATTTCGTTTCACTTCACTTAACCTATGTTTTTATCTTTTCCGAAGGTTTCGAGACTCAGAAAAATCGTCTGTCACCTTTGAATATGTCTAACACGATCTGCTACGATAGTCTTTTAGAAGTAAGATCTTTCATCGTGAGAACGACAAGATTTATGTTCTAATACATAAAGAAGAAGCTTGAACGAAAGAAGATTATTTTTTGTTTGAAAAGCTTTGCAGAGTCTTTGTGACACTAACCTGTAAAAATTGAGTCATCTTAGTGCTGAATTTAGTGGAAGTTTAAGGGAATATTCGTCATTATGTTCATAAGATAAATTTGTTCCCTTAATCTCATAATTTTTTGACGAAATGGCTCCATTTTTTAAATCGTCTTATTTTTTGCATAACAATCTGTAATTATGATTTGTTACAATGTTTAAAAACGTTTTAATCCTAATAATTTGAAACTATTCATCTTTCGAATAATCAAGGGAGTAGAAAATATATTTTTATATAATAACACTTTTCTTATTTATTAACCATTAACCTTTAACGGTCCAGGGCTTTAAATACATGATTCTGTTTTTATATTCTGTCTCGCACCGCTATATATTTAAAGAATAACTTTTTTAGTAAATTTCTCTTGCACTTAGAGTCAAAATACAAGTATTTCTTTGGAAAAAAAAGTGGGGCAAAGCGAAAATTTTGTTAAGAAAACCGATACTGCTTATATAGCGGCATTGATCCATTATCCCTTTCAGGGGCAAAGCACTTAAATAAATAAACTGTTGAAATGAGTTACTGACACAGGAATTTACGAACAAAATGTAAAAAAAGTTATTTCACATACATGATAAACAAAACAATTTTACAAAAAATTTCTGGTTCCATTGTAGCATTTGGGAGTTAAAACTAAGTGATTTTAAAAACACACACTGATGGAAAAAAAATCCCAACACCAAGAAAGATTTGTGTTAGCTAAACGAAATTTTGTAGGCGCGTTTATACGTCTGAAAGATGACATTGATTTAAATTTCATGCTTCGCACATAAGTGTGGCGCTAGTAGCGCCACTCACAACTTTAAAATCAGGTTTTCTTTAAATGCGTGCTGTAAAGTTCGTGATCATTATTTATCTTCAAAATTTGACGAATTGAGTTGAGGTTGATCATGAATGCATTTAAGAAGACGAAGAAGCTATTATCATCAGCTCCCGAGTTGGAAAGAGGTCGTAAAGTAGGGCTACAAAAAAGTGGATTTTCTTTCTGCGATTTTGCAGAAAGACTTGGACGGAATGTATCCACTGTGCATGATTGTTGGGAGTAGTGGTCAAGGGATGGTACTGCCACAAGAAGACCAGGTTCCGGGTGCACACGTGACACTACTGAGAGAGAAAACCGTCGTATTCGGCGTCGGCTGTGGCGCATCATATTGCGTCTGCAACAGAAATTCGAGCTGCAGTATGTACCACAGTGACACAACGAACTGTTAGAAATCGGTTACTTCAAGGACAGCTCGATGCAAGGCATGCATTCCACTGACTCTAAGTCATTGCCGTTTGCGACGTCAATGGTGTCAAGCCAGAGCTCAATGGAGGATGGAGTAGAGATTTGTTGTGTTTTCTGATGAAAGCAGGTTCTGCCTTGGTGCCAATGACGGCCATGTGCTGGTTAGAAGGAGGCCAGGGGAACGTCTGCAACCAAACTGTCTGCGGCCTAAACACACTGGACCTACAATCTTGTGTCATGGTCAGGGAGCAATTTCCTATGACAGCAGAAGCACTCTCGTGGTTCTCCCAGGCACACTGACTGCAAATGTGTACGTCAGTCTGGTAATTCAGCCAGTAGTGCTGCCATTCAAGAAAAGCATTCAAGAGGGGTTTTCAGCAGGATAACGCTCGCCCTCATGCCGCGGTTGTAACGCAACACGCATTACAGAGTGCCGACATGTAACCTTGGCCAGCGAGATCACCAGATCTGTCTCCCATTGAGCACGTATAGGATATCATTGGATGAGAACTCCAGTGTCATCCCCAGCCAGCATTGAACATAACGTATTGACACAGCTTGTACAACAAGTATGGAACTCCATACCACAAAGTGACATTCGGCACCTGTATGACACAGTGCATGCACGTGTGCAGGCTTGCATTCGAAATTCTGGAGGTTATAGCGACTATTAATGTAACGGCATTTCACTTTTGATATGCATTTTATTGACCTTAAATTAACCTGTGATCTCGAAAATCTAATCAATTAAACATGTTAACTAGACAAATGCACTGTCCAAATTTCATTAGGGGAGAGTGGGGATACTTGAGCCACCCCTATTATCTTTACAGTTGGTCAATTTTTCTTTCTAAAACTGGCAACATGGTAACATATTTATAGTTCTGAACATGTAAAAAAAGAAATCACATACCTTGGTACCATTTTGAAAGTATGGTGATTAACCCTTTGAGCTCTGCTGGTAGAATTTTCTACCACATAATTTTAATTCTGAAATGTCACAACGACACCAGAAAATTCGACCAAATTTATTTGAAAAAGGTTTAATGCATTTTTTCGCGTATATTGTAAATCGGGTTTTTTCTTTGCAAAATACTGGTGCGAATATGACATCTGGCTCAAGTATCCCCTCCATGGGGATACTTGAGCCACGATGTAAAAGAAAAAGTAAACATTTTTTAGACATAGAAAAATAGTTCAAAATGAATTGAAAGCGGTTTTCAATTGAAGAAAAAATATCAAATTTTCATTTTCAATATTTTACTTTGTTCTAAGAAATTATAAAAAATTTAAAAAAATTAAAATTTAAAAAATGGCTCAAGTATCCCCATCTTCCCCTACTCTACAATAAGTTTTTCTTGGTGTTGGGATTTTTTTTTTCCGTCAGTGTACCAACCTTCTGAAAGGATTAAAGCAGGGGTGCAAAAATCTAGGCGCCAGCGAGCGGTCTCGCACCACTAAAATTTAAAAGTTTTTTCCGGTTAAAATTTAAAAGTATTCGTACACGTATTTTACGCTAAATATTAGACGAAAAATAACGAAATAAATTTAGTGGTGAGAGATTGCCTGCTGGCGCCTAGATTTTTGCACCCCTGGATTAAAGTTAAAAAATAAATAAAAAAATTGACAATAAATAAATAAATAAAAATCAGTGCACTATAAACCAGGTGTGGCCAACTGTGGCACGCTGGATACCAGTAATTTTTTTTAAGTAATAGCCGACTTCTTAAATCGAAGCGATTCGATGGTTAAAGCCAATAATTGCCATCAAATTTTAGTGGTGTCGAACGTGAAATTTATAGCAAAGTGGTGTCACTTTTGCTATAAGTTTGTGTTTCCGATTTCTGTATTTCAAAAAATGAAAGAAGAAAATATACTGTAAGAAAAATTCACAAATGGAATGTAAAAGAATGAGAAGAAGAAAAATTAAACTCATATTATGAAAGACATTTTAAGGACAATATCCTACAACAACAACAACAAAAATGGTTTGAGCAAAGCAATGCCAGAGAATAATTACTTTACTCAAATTCCCGATCAATAGTACGAAATTTAAAAAATAATACCTTTGAATAGAATAAGTATCAAATTCAAAACGAGAAAGAAGAAAAAGTAATGAGAGGTAGTCCCAATGAACCACGAAATATATTTAAGACCAAAATTTATGAATAGTAAAAATATTGATAACCATTTCTTTTCAGATGTAAGGATCCTGCAAACAATCCCCCCTCCTTACCCCGATAAATCCATTTATGTTTTATTTCGCTGAAATCTTTCATTGCTCATATAGCATCAATACTTCCCCTAGTTTTAATCCTTCTCGTCGAATTTACTAAGCTTTCCTACTACATAGCAATCAAAAGTTTAGTTTTGTAAAAAGCTTAATTATAAACATTATTATTAGAGGTAATAGTACATTGTATACACCACAAGGGTTGAGATTAGTCGATTTGACTCATTTCAACATATACTTGGTTCGATTTGAACCAGAATTTTTTTTTTAAAGAGTTAAATTTATATTCCATGCAAACAAGTTAAATATATAAGTTGAAAATCTCTAAATAAAAATTCTGGTAAGTGTTTTTTTTTTTTTTTATGTTTAAATAAGGTACCCTGGAGTAATAACGCCAGGCGGGGTATTAACGCCAAGTGCTAATATTTTGCATAATTATGAAATAATCTGGTAAATGACACCCATGTGCTCTGCGCAGAAGGGTTTTGAGTCATATAAATCGCAAAAAACAGCTTCAAGTTAATTTGTTTCGTTTTTAGGTCTTATTGTTTTTACAAGCAACTAAAATTAACGCTTGATCTAAAATTTGCGAGATACGTTTTGTGATGTGAAGACTATTTTTTTTATCCGGAAATACTTTGTTAATTACATAAATTTGTAGTACATTTCATGGACTTTCAAAATGTTGTTGAAGATTTTGGATGTCTTCTCGAGATAATTTGTAATTTAAAAAGTACAGCGCAATAACTATAACGGGGTAATAACGCCGATTCTTGGCATTAATATCCCGGTTGATTCCCTACAGTGGCCGAGATACATCCTAAATACTGATTCAAATAAACACAGTTAAAACTGTGCAATGTTTCTAATAATTCTATTTAAGCGGTCCTTTTTAAGCAAAAAGAAGCTCACGGTCTGGTATTCTTTTGCCTCATCCCCCCCCCCCCCCCCACACACACACACACACCACAACTTTATTTTTCTTACACTTTCACAAAAAATTGAACATTTTCAATATCTTAGAATGCAATTTGTCAATTTCTAAGTTTGTAGAGTGTGTATTTTTAGAATTGGGCAATCTACATGCAATTATTCCATCTTATTTCACAGTTTTGTTTACATGGCGTTATTACCCATATAGGTGGGTAATAACGCCGAATAGCATTGGTCAAGAAATCACGCCATTACATTTTATGAATACATATCTGTTAAATTATTTTTTTTATATAGATAGTCAATGAGTTGCTGTATCAAATCATGAATTTGTTTGAAAAATACAAACTAAAACTGAGCAGTGAAAATTGGTAGAACCTTAAGGTGGCGTTATTTCTCCAGGGTACCTTAGTTTGAATGAAATTTTTGGCGCTTGTAGAAATAAAAATATGAAAATAAAAAATAATGTTTTCAAATATTGCTTTGTTTCTTTCATTTCACAAAATTGTCGTGCGTGCGTGCGAGTGATTTATTATTATTATTATTTACAATTTCACTTTTATTACTTTATATTACTTACGGACACCACATAAAGAAGACTAGCATTAAAAAAATGTTGTTTAGGCTTTAAAAACCGATGGAAGTAGACTGCGCCGCCTGTGTTTCTAAAGGTGCAGTGACTAGAAATTTCATATACCAATATCTCTTCAGAACATGGAACTATTAAGAAAAAGGAGCTGACATATCTTTAGAATACTCAACCTATTGGGGACAAGCGACATGTATACGTGCCGCAAAAGGCTTAAGCATTCTTGTTTATACCCACCAGTAAAATTATATTGTAAAATTTGCCTTATTTAATCGGAGCATTTTCTCGATTGAATAAAGCACAAATTTCTGTTTTCAAAAACCGGTGACAAAACATAAAAAATTTCGTAAAATACTCCCGTCGCGAAGGGGTTAGGCTTCAACTGTAACCGCTTTCATCTTGGTTCATTACCATCATCAATAACATCCATCAGTAAATTTAAGTGGAAAGTTTCTCTGTATTTAAAAGCGTCATTTGTAAAAAAATTTTTATCAAAAATAATGGCAAAAAATGATATTAAGTTTTACTGGTAGAAATTTACTTCGACGATTGTAGTTCCGCCACATTGTGACAACCATGACATCTATGCCAATGAAAAGATTATACAAAAAGAAATATCAATTTTTTGAGAGTGACATTTCCAGTCAATAAGGAGCTTAAATTAGGGAAAATTTTCCATTCAAGTTTACTAGTTTATTGCTAGTAGAATTTAAAGAAATATCCTTGTAACAGCCTCACTAGTTACTTTACTCGCAGTTGCTAGACAATACACTATATGTTTCCTCCTTTTATTCGTAATTCTGTCCTTTAGAATGTATCCAAAACTTTACATTTTTTAGGCGGCACTGCTATCGAATTTATTGCATGAAAATGTAAACACTAAGCGTTAGCAGAGCTGCCAACTTCTACGCCTTCTTAAATCATGTAAAATTGTTTGGAGCCACAATTTTTTTTTTTTTTTTTTTTTTTTTTTTTTTTTTTTTAATGTATAACAAACGTATTCGATGTTATGTATTGCAATACATATTGCCAATTATTAAATAAAATTTATGTTTGTAATGTGTTTATTTAACTGTAAATAGGCGTAGAAGTTGGCAGAAATGCGATAGTTACACCGTCAAGAAATATATGGCATGAAATGCATTTTAAATATGTCATTAAATGTGAAAAGGGTTCTTTTTTCTTTATAAGCTAATAAATATTTCGCAGATAAAATACTTTTAAAGGTTTTCTGACTTTAATTCATTAAAGACGGTTGCTAAGAAAACTTGTCATGTAATGAGAACAAAACTTTTAAATTTGAGTACTAACATTTTAGTTCGGAAATTCTCACATCATCTAATCTCAAACTTTCAGTGATAAAATAATTCAAAATTACAATGTGGAAAAAACTGTTGTCGAACAAAGAAAATAAATCAAATATAAAAGAGGCTCGTCGTTAATGGGTTAATTCAAAACTTTTAAATAACAATAATAAAAATAAAACCTTTTTCAAATCGGACGTTTCCTAATTAATGACCTAATTTATACCTGATATTTCGTTTATTCCCAAGGATTGACAACTGTTGAAATTCTTAGGCGCCAGGAAAAATTCTTAGGAGCAAGCTTTAAGAAACATTTCTCTGACTTATCAAATTCACAGCAAAATTGAACACTAGCTAACTTGAAGCGCCAGTATGGTGTACTTTCTTCTTGTACAAATAATTTTGGAATTAAAAAATAAAATTTTGGCGCATGGAATTTCTTTGATTAAAGAAAAGAAATTAATAAGTAGGTTAACCCTTTCACAGGCAAACTACTTTCGCTCGCAAAATGTTAAAATGAATGGTGACACCAGAAAAACGAACAAATTTATTTCAAAATAGGCGAAAGCTTTTGTTAAAATACTTAATAAGACGAATTTTTTCGATATAATATTCTGGTGCAACAAAGCATTCAGGAATTAAAATTAGATAGTCCAAAATGAACCATCGCCTTCGAAAAAATTAAAAGGTTAGTCGCCAAGTGGAACTTTTTAATCGCCGTTGCAACCTGGCGTCCGGTTTGTCGGACTCTGTTTATTCCTAATATATCACGTATACATAGCTTCCAATTCATACGCTCTTTGCACTAGAAAAATTAAATAGAAATTTTTGCCTTATTTATTGTGCAGATTAAGGCGATTAAAAAAGGTAAAATTTACTAGTAAATCTTTATAGTGCAAAAAAGTGTAAGAATTGGCAACTATGCATATTACAGCATTAATCTTTTTTATCCCTCTGCGGCGCACTTAATTTCAATTCCCAAACGCCACACTGGCGCCGGAATTTCGGTAAAAAAAATTAATGGTTTATTGAATGCGCGAAATATAGCTTTTTCCTATTTACAAATAAAGCTGTTTTCGAATTCCGGTGTCTGTTATTAATTTCAACGCTTAAGCAATGAATTTGCCCTGCGCTGCAAAGGATTAATCTGTTTTACGCAAAACTTAACTTTCAAAAGTAAGTTTCTCATAGTTTCAATTGTCGGTAATGTACATTTTTCGAGCCTTGGATACTTCTCTAGCGCATTGGCGCACCCACGGGGGGAGCTAAGGGGGCTGAAGCCCCTCCCAGACCACGAGACTAGAATAATTGTTTTAAGTTTTCTATAATTATGAAAGTTTTTATTTTTATTATTTTTAATAAGTCCTTAGGAAAATGGAAATTTAGAAAAATATTGATCTTGTCCCAAATTTGTTCCTCATTTATAAATTTTCTTATGAAATTTGAAATATTAGGAAGTTTAATATTTACTAATTAAAACAATAGTTTTTTTGTTACCACAAATATTTAAGCCTTCGGAATTCGTCCCATCAACAATTTTCAGAGCCTCACCCAGGCTTTGCTGACCGATTACAGTTCTGTTTAAGACAAAAGGAAAATTGTGTATCTGGGCTCGACCAATCTGGTCCATTTTGAATCAAATGGAAGAAAATCGGACAAGACATGGGCATATGTAGACTCAGTGTTGAAGTACATTTCCCTCTGTCTCCTCGCGGAACATTGAAATGTCCCCCCCCCCTGGAGGATTTGAGATTTCATGCTTTTTAATGGACAAAAGTGCAATTCCTCCTCTCTCTCCCTCGGGAGCCACAGAAATCGCTCTCGGAGAAAAATGTCTGCATTCAACACTATCTAAAATATGCTAGCCCCCTCCAAAATTTAATCCTCGGTGCGCCACTGCGACTGGTAGACTTTATCCCCTTGTGCTTTAGTGCTATTTGCGAATGTATGTCACCTGGATTGTCAGTTCCACCTCCACTTTCAATATAAAAACTTCGAATTCACATCAGAAATTTTGAAAGAATTTTTTTTTTTTTTTTTTTTTTTTTTTTTTTAATAATAAGGAAACATCCGTCATTAAATATATGTGAAAAAAAAAAAAAAAAAAAAAAAAACATTACATAACAGTTTCGGGTGGAAGCGTAAAATTTCAGAATTAAAAAAGAGGTCAAATTTGGCAAACCTGAATGTTATTTGCCACCAAAACCAATGCGTCTGGCAGATTTTTTTTTTTTTTTTAATTTACACCACAAAAATTTAATTGTTATTTTTTTAGTTTATTGTAGTGTGTCGTTTAGTATATTTTAAGCAATAAATAAGAGTTAAATCGTACTGGTAAGAGTTCGGAATTTTTAATTAAATAAAGAATACTGCCCAGTTAAACTGATGGCATTGAGCTCACAGGCTACAAATACTAATTGTACATTAAAGCCTTATATTTTCAAGGGTTAATTCCGTTCGAAAAAAAATTAAGAAGGGGAAACAGCTCTCCCCTTTCCTCTTTTTTATACTTAATCATTGAAACTCCTATACTATCAAAGACATGCTTTATCATATAAAAAATCTATATCCAAAATTCAGAGCAAATGAGATAATTCTTAATAAAAACCCATTTAGCATTTATATAATTTAAAAGGAGTTATCCCCCTCTTTTATACTTAACCATTAAACTTCCAAAACTATTCAGAGATTTGAACGAAATCTGACAATTCTGCTTGAAAAACCCATTTATATAAATTAAGGGGGGGGGCATTAGAACCCCTGTTCCCCTTATTTATACTTATTCAATGAACACCTAATAACAGTCACGGAATCGCCTCATCAGAATGATCCTAATCTAAATTTTGAACGAAAATTAATTCTGCATGAAAATCCCATTTATATCAACTAACGGGGGGGGGGGCATTAGAACCCCTGTTCCCCCTATTTATACTTATTCAATGAACACCTAATAACAGTCACGGAATCGCCTCATCAGAATGATCCTAATCTAAATTTTGAACGAAAACTTAATTCTGCATTAAAATCCCATTTATATCAACTAACGGGGGGGGCATTAGAACCCCTGTTCCCCCTATTTATACTTATTCAATGAACAACTAATAACAGTCACTGAATCGCCTCATCAGAATGATCCTAATCTAAATTTTGAACGAAAACTTAATTCTGCATGAAAATCCCATTTATATCAACTAACGGGGGGGGGGGGCATTAGAACCCCTGTTCCCCCTATTTATACTTATTCAATGAACACCTAATAACAGTCACGGAATCGCCTCATCAGAATGATCCTAATCTAAATTTTGAAAACTTAATTCTGCATGAAAATCCCATTTATATCAACTAACGGGGGGGGGGGGCATTAGAACCCCTGTTCCCCCTATTTATACTTATTCAATGAACACCTAATAACAGTCACGGAATCGCCTCATCAGAATGATCCTAATCTAAATTTTGAACGAAAACTTAATTCTGCATTAAAATCCCATTTATATCAACTAACGGGGGGGGCATTAGAACCCCTGTTCCCCCTATTTATACTTATTCAATGAACAACTAATAACAGTCACTGAATCGCCTCATCAGAATGATCCTAATCTAAATTTTGAACGAAAACTTAATTCTGCATGAAAATCCCATTTATATCAACTAACGGGGGGGGGGGGGCATTAGAACCCCTGTTCCCCCTATTTATACTTAATCAATGAACACCTAATAACAGTCACGGAATCGCCTCATCAGAATGATCCTAATCTAAATTTTGAAAACTTAATTCTGCATGAAAATCCCATCTGTATCAACTAACGGGGGGCATGAGCCCCCCGTTCCCCCTCTTATACATATCGAATGAACTCCAAAAACTAATCAGGGAAGCGCCTTGTCAGGATATACCTACATACAAAACTTCAAGTGGATCGGATATTTTTATCATGAGTTATCGCGTTACGTACATACGAACATACATACAGAACGGACGGGCACATAAGCTCTCAGGCTATGATAGCCTGTGAGCTAAAAACCAGTTAGATATCATGACGTACGTAGCGTACCTCAGTGTAGTAAATAACCAAAACAGCATGACGTACGTCAGCATTGTTCGGAAATATACATATCAGTATTGCCAGACTAGTTACTTATTTTTTTTTTTATTTGATTGGAACCACTTTTATTCAAAGATAAAACTCCCCTCGATCAATATGCGACTACATAGAGCGAATTTTACCTTTCCCTAAAAATGGTGCTAATGTGAATGATAAAAAGGGGCCTGTCTGGCAGTATTCATGCTTTGCATGTCGATTTTTCGAGCCTTGTACGTTCCAGAGCTAAAGATGTTACATTAACTCCGCCTCTTTATCCATAACACCATTTATATAATAAAATGCTTCGCAGTTTATATAACTATTAAATCACAAGAAAACCGAAAAAATGTAAATAAAACAATAATTATAATGCAATAGAAAATTTATATCCAAAATTGTAAAATGATACTTAAAAAAAAAAAAGTGTGAAAGAAAAAAAAACAAAAAATAGAATGTAAAAAATTATAAGAAAAAATAATGGAAACTTATATTTATAAAATATTTTATAAAACTTTATCAAAGGCTATATTCTACAATGTAAGTAAATCAAATGGGTTTCTGCTTAAATACTGTACGACGTTTAGCGGAATATATATATATATATATATATATATATATATATATATATATATATATATATATATGTATATGTCTGCGCATTAAAACATAACTTGGGTTATGTTTTAATATACATAAATAATGATATGGAAAATATGAATGATATCTTCGAAATAGTCGGTTGACAAAGCTATGCACATCATATTCTACAGCAGGTATCTCGGAGTAAACCTCAGTCATGTATATCAGTTCCATTGTATTTGAAGTAGTGTAACATAATTAAAATACCCTGAAAAACGCTTTCCCCCGCAGGCCATCATCAAACGGATTTCTTATGTATGCCCCATAAAAAGATCGCAAATGCTTTGAGCCTTATATACACAATTGCAATAAAACATATCTTAGTGCATGCGTGTTTCAATGCACATCATAAATGCATAGCTGTTTCATTATGTTTGAACTGATGCAACTTCGTTAAAATGGATTTGAAATAATTTTTTCGCATAATGTATTTTTTTTTTATTAATGAACCATTGAAAACGTTAAAATTTACTAATAATCCTAGTGTCGAAGTAATAAATAGTACTATTAATAATAACAATTCTAAAAATAATAACACGGAACTACCACATTTTTACATTCAGTTATCGAATAATTATTCATGCGAGCGTTACCATCTGTGAATTTTTCACAAATACACTTCAAAAATGAAAATTCTGCAACAGGATGCGAATAGCTGCTTATTTTTGTATAACAATTTTTTGGAATATTAATTTTTATCTTCCTTAATAGCTCAATTCCAAGAATGTAAGACAAAGATGACTTTTCGGAAATAGTGTTATTAAAAAATAAGCACATTTCCACAACCTGTATAGCTATAATTGATCCTGCTTTTGATATTTAAAAGAACAACAAAAGTATAAATAAAAATAAAAATAGTCAAAGAAAACATTATGTCAATCACTAAAACGCATTGCTGTCTTAAATAAAACATTTTAAACTAATTTATGTTATTAACTATTCAACAAGATGTCGAACTTAATGCTTTAAGTAAAAGTTAATTATGACACGCTATCTGTTCCGGCTTGTTAAATCTTTTGTTGATGGTTTTCTAAACTGAGCCAGTGTTAAAAAGAGTGTCACAAATCTGCTGATACTCTACATCTGAAAACTACTAATGCTTTTTTCATTTGTTTTTCCTACCGAAAACTGACAGTGGCGACGAACAATTTTCTACGTGCTTTGTTTCATAGAAATGGTATTTTAAAAAGTAAAGTGTGCTCGAGGACATATTTTATTTTATATTTACCTTTTTCTTTTGAGGAATTTTTATTTCGTGTAAAATAAACTCTTGTTACGGACGCAGTATGCTCCAAAATTTGTGAAAGTGTTGATTTTTTTTTCTTTTTAACCACTTAACTAATTTGCCCGTATGACGTATGATCAAATATAGTCTGTACTTGATCCATCACTTAAAGCTATTTGATACCACTAAATTCTTTTTAACAATAATTCCATACTATTTTATGGCAGTACCGGAAATTTTTGCCTAATTGACTCAGAAAAATGCTCGGATTAAATAATGCAAAATTTACAATAAAAATGTACTGGTGAGAATAATAAATCATGATTGGCAAAAACACCTTGCCCGTATGATGTACGGGCAAATAGGGGATGCGGTTAAATAAAAGCTTGTAAAGCTTGACTGTGAAAATTTTGACACCTCGTCCTTATCCATATGGCAATTGTATAGCGAGATATAGTCATAGATGCCAACTTTCAACTAATCTTCCGTAATGCCTGGATTAGTTTGATCTAGTTTAACGTCATTTCAAACTAGAAAATACTATTCATGAATCTTTATTCAATTCCAGGTTTGTTACTGGAACATACTTAATTTCATTTCTTTGAAAAAATTCTAGTTCGAAACTCATTAAACCAGGATCAAATTAACGCTTGTATTATGGATAATCGATGTCAGTTTGGCACCTATGTATGTGTAAATTTTGTTAATACATCCAGCGCAATTACCCACATATATAGCTGCCAACTTTTATGCATTTTTGCTACCACTAAAATTGTACAGAGAATTTTTATTTGTTTAATCATATTTCGCCGATTAAATAAGACAATATCTATTATAAAATTTTTGTGGTAGGAAAAATATATAAAAGTTAGTAGCTATGCATGTAACTTAAAACTTAAAATGGCTTTTTCAATTATTTTAAAAAATAAAGAAAATTGTTGAAAAGGTAAACTGTCACCTCAAATCTTTTGAGGATATTTTATTTTTTTCTACTTCGACTTTTTCCGTTTTTTTTTTTTTTTTTTTTTTAAATTTAAAATGTAAATTTTGCTAACTGATGTTTTGTTTGTATGCAGCTCTCATCGTAGATTGACATAGGAGTCTCTTGTGAGCTGATTGGGGTGCTTGATTAACATTTGTGTATCTGTGTGCATCTCGTTGTAGGTCCATTCTCGTTAATCAAAGAGATTGACGTAGGAGTGTCTTGTGAGCATATGGGACTTAATTAGCACTTGTGTACCAATATCCATGCCTTTTACATAAAAGTATCTTTAGAGTGTATGGGCCCAGGTTGGTATTAACGCGTACCCCCTAAGCATAGCAAGCCCTCTTCCGCTTTTCTATACCTCAAAAATTTAATAGTAATTTCTACTTTCTTACCCTTTAAGGGGCAGTGTACTTCCGTTGCGAAAAGGCTGAAATGACTGAATGACACCAGAATTTAAAAATAAATTTATTTGAAAAATAAGAAAAGGCTATTTTATCCACACCAGAATTCTGGTGTCATTCTGGCATTTGAGAATCAAGTTGGGTGTTCTATATAATGGAACACTGAACCACAAAGGGCTCATCGCCAGATTACAGCCGTTTAACCACCTGATGTGCCCGTACGTCGTACAGGCAAGAAGAATTTGCTTGACACTCTGTATCATCAATTTTCATTTTTCATTAAGCTTTTTGTTTTAGTTGAACTTATTCGTCTGATAAGATTTTAAGATAATTAAAAAAAAATTATTTCGTTTCAACTCTTTTGGCGATGTATGTCCTTAAAGACACAATTGAGCCCTTAACCCTTACCAGGCGTGGAGTAAACCTGTTTGAAATAATTAATTTACACCAGAATTTATAAACCAATTTGTTAGAAAATAGGAACTTGCTTATTTTCAAATATGTTCTAAAAGAAAATTTTAATTAAATATTCTGGGTGCCAGTAAAATAAAACTTAGATGTCGCTTTTTAAGGACACTGCTCAAGAATGAATTAAGTCACATTCATGACACACATTCCACACACGTGTTTGATTGTATGTTTGAATAAAATAGAGTTTTTAAAATTATGTGATTTTATTTTATTTTTTAATTATTTTAAAATATATATCATGTGTTTCGGTTTGCACAGGGGGATTAGCGGGCAGGTTTTTTTGCAATATTTCAGTATGGAAAAATGTGCCTTATTTAATTGCTGTTGAAGATTTTTATTGTTGTTGCTACAGTGCAAATATTTTGTTTCTTGAAAATGGAGAGGGGGAGGATGGAAGTAGGTTGCTAAAACTATAAACAGGTTAAAATTTTATCTGTTTTCATATGTCGTTATGCCAAAAATGTCTGCACTAAGATAATTGTTACAAATACCAATAATGATAAAATATATCCCACTTAATTTTAATTGCAAAGTGCCCCATTGACACACCAGAACTTTGAAGTAGAAATTTCCATTTTATCAAATACTTGAAGAAAAGCTTTTAACTATTTTGTAATAAACCTGTTTTTAATTTCTGGTGTTAATTAGTCCTTTTAACATTTTAAGAATAGTAATGCTTTGCCCCCCCAAAAGGTTAACGAGTTATGAATATGATTTTAATTATAAATGCCTACATCTCTTAATTATTCCGGCGTCTGATGATCCAAGGCATGCAGGTTTTAAACCGGAAAATGTATATAAGGAAATGTGTCTTATTTCTATTGGGAACATTTTTGATTTCACTTTGAAATTTTTGACTAATTGCTCCCCTGTTTTGCCCGTACTTCGTACAGGCTACGTGTTTTTGCCAATCATGATTTGCCCATGCCACGTATGGGCATCAATACTCTTATCATAATTTATTATTCTCACCAGTAAAATTTTATTATAATTTTTTTATTTTTTATTCTGTTTTTTCTGAATCAATTAGGCAAATATTTCTCTTTTGAAGAGTCGGTGATAAAAGATTAAAAGTTATGTAAATGACGTGAAATAAATACACATTATTTGAATTTTTTTTCAAAAATATTGATTAGTTATGTGGTTACATAAAATTTCCGTTTGAAAACATTTTCGTCTTGGATCACGCTCCGGAATAAATTAAAAAAAAAACCTCTTACGGCATTCATTTCAAATATGCAGAGTTTCTAAGCTTTCTATCAATATTTTAATTGGAAAATGTTCTTTTACTTAATCAGAACATTTGAGTGATTTAATAGAACAACAATTTCTATAAAATAATAGTGGTGAGCAAAAAGCTAGAAATTCAAAAACTCTGAATAGGGTTTTTGGGTTGAAATAGATCCGAGCATTTTAGCAGAGTTCAAAAATGTTGCCATCTATATGTTTTACACATGAAATGAAATTAAGCATATATTTTACACAGAAAATATTTTTCAATTAGAATAAAAACTAATGTCTTTTAAGGACAATATGCATTACAAAAGCTTCAAAATATTAATTTTTTGGTGAGAAATCACAAGAAGTCCGAAATTGCATGTACCAGATGAAGTGCGTTTGTACTATAATGAAGTTTTAAAAATATTCACATCTTGGTAATAGTATACAGTACTTCAGATACATTATACTATCTGAAGTCTTTTGTGAGTCAATGTAAATACTATCTGCTTTTTTATTTTACAGAAAGTAACTTTTAGTACACTTCAGCATCGTATATCAATAGCATAAAATGTAAAATAATTTAATATAATTATAAAAACACATCCCACACAATGTTTCCCCCTGTATTATTATGTAACAGAATAATTTTGTACGGCCCTGTAAATTAATAACAAATATTCTTTGCAATACATATTATGCAGAACTTATATATTTTAGTAGATACTTCATGCATTCATTTCAATTTTATTACGTTTGAAAGAGTCAAACGTCATTAAAATGTACTTGAAGGGTTTTTTTTTTTTTTTTTTTTTTTTTTTTTATTCGCCGTAATGTAAAGGAATAATTTTGATTGTCCCTGTAATCGAACTATACATCCGATTTTCATAAAATTTGAAATTACTTGACAAAATTATGCAGAAATTGTGTTTTTTAAATTTCAAACCTTACGGTTGGGTAGTTTTTGCTTTTTTTATACAGACGGACAGACGGGCGGACGGACGGACTGAACGACGACTGTAGGTGACGTGTATTTATATAATTATAAACGCATCTAAAAAGAAAAAATGCATAGCAAGTCCATAGGATTAACGCTGGAGAGCAAAATTTGAGATCTATCTAACCAACACCCTTAGTAAAATACATCAAAGAACCGGAGGTAAGGGATGTTTAATCCATCTACAACCTAAGCTGCTTCGAGCCGACTAAAAATATAACAAGGTGGCGAGTAATCAAGGAAAAATATTGTCAGAAAAGAGGAAAATACCAGTATTTTCATATACAAAACACTTCAATCTTTATAAAAGGATTAAAGAAGGATTATATCTCTTTAGCAAAATACTGGTATTTAACAAATTTTTTCACTGAGTTTTTCCCTGACCACTCGCCACCCTGTATAGTGATACAATAGATTTCGGTTATTTCGGATACCGCTTTATCGAGATTGTCATTTAATTGTTAATAAATGTCAAGGGAGCAAATTATTATTAGATTTACTTCTAATAATTAGGAAGGTTGCTTTTTTGGGACAAAAATCAGGCGAAACTCATATAAGCCAATTAAACCAGAATGTACTACACGTGAATAATATTAGCCAAAAATATTACGGACGTAAAAAAAAAAAAGGGCATGACGAATCTCTCTGGATTTTAGAGAGCAAAACTTCTAAGATATCTTAAAATATCAGAAGCCAAAGTTCTTTGTGCAAGTATTACGCTTCTGTGGCAAAACCCAGGTGTTGAAAACTGTGCTAAAGACATGGCCCCACATGTTACCCTCCCTCATCCTTTGATTAAGTATTGTTTTAAAAATGCAGAAACTTCATTTATAACAAGCTTCATAAAAGCAGAAGGTAATTGCTTCCTTATCTTTTTAAATTAAACGAGATTTTGGCGTTGATATAGAAACATTAAACGTGGACATCTCATTTATTCTCTTCATCTCTGACCCTTTTATAATGTATGATGATGACGTTATATTTGGCATAAACTATTGTGGCTGAACCCTCGTTCCCTAACATTCTTGCTATTTAAACAAGTGATTATATTTTAAATGAAGACATGAGCTGCTGAAGGGTTATTACGGACAAGAGGTCTAATCTAAATGTCACCTCTATTCTTCATTATATAAAAAAATATGCATACGCACCGGAAGAGTTATACAGAAAACTGTATAATAAAAAATAACGTATTCCTTTATTCCGTAAATCCTGTTTGCAATCCGTTATTTATTAAAGCTTTCGGAAAGTGGTGCTAAATTTTAAAAAATGTTTTTAGCTCACAGGATATCATAGCCTGAGAGCTTATGTGCCCGTCCGTTCTGTATGTATGTGCGTATGTGCGTAACGCGATAACTCATGATAAAAATATCGGATCCACTTGAAATTTTGTATATAGGTATATCCTGATAAGGCGCTTCCCTGATTAGTTTTTGGAGTTCATTCGATATGTATAAGAGGGGGAACGGGGGGCTCATGCCCCCCGTTAGTTGATATAAATGGGATTTTCATGCAGAATTAAGTTTTCAAAATTTAGATTAGGATCATTCTGATGAGGCGATTCCGTGACTGTTATTAGGTGTTCATTGAATAAGTATAAATAGGGGGAACAGGGGTTCTAATCCCCCCCCGTTAGTTGATATAAATGGGATTTTCATGCAGAATTAAGTTTTCGTTCAAAATTTAGATTAGGATCATTCTGATGAGGCGATTCAGTGACTGTTATTAGTTGTTCATTGAATAAGTATAAATAGGGGGAACAGGGGTTCTAATGCCCCCCCCCCGTTAGTTGATATAAATGGGATTTTAATTGAGAATTAAGTTTTCGTTCAAAATTTAGATTAGGATCATTCTGATGAGGCGATTCCGTGACTGTTATTAGGTGTTCATTGAATAAGTATAAATAGGGGGAACAGGGGTTCTAATGCCCCCCCCCCCCCGTTAGTTGATATAAATGGGATTTTCATGCAGAATTAAGTTTTCGTTCAAAATTTAGATTAGGATCATTCTGATGAGGCGATTCCGTGACTGTTATTAGGTGTTCATTGAATAAGTATAAATAGGGGGAACAGGGGCTCTAATGCCCCCCCCCCGTTAGTTGATATAAATGGGATTTTCATGCAGAATTAATTTTCGTTCAAAATTTAGATTAGGATCATTCTGATGAGGCGATTCCGTGACTGTTATTAGGTGTTCATTGAATAAGTATAAATAAGGGGAACAGGGGTTCTAATGCCCCCCCCCCCCTTAATTTATATAAATGGGTTTTTCAAGCAGAATTGTCAGATTTCGTTCAAATCTCTGAATAGTTTTGGAAGTTTAATGGTTAAGTATAAAAGAGGGGGATAACTCCTTTTAAATTATATAAATGCTAAATGGGTTTTTATTAAGAATTATCTAATTTGCTCTGAATTTTGGATATAGATTTTTTATATGATAAAGCATGTCTTTGATAGTATAGGAGGTTCAATGATTAAGTATAAAAAAAAAGAGGAAAGGGGAGAGCTGTTTCCCCTTCTTAATTTTTTTTTCGAACGGAATTAACCCTTGAAAATATAAGGCTTTAATGTGCAATTAGTATTTGTAGCCTGTGAGCTCAATGCCATCAGTTTAACTGGGCAGTATTCTTTTTATTTAAATTTTTCGTTGGAAAGTTAAAAGTTTTACGAATATGAGTATTATGCTTTCGGAAAGACACACAAATCTTGAACAGAACCCATAGAGTTACTGATTACAATGATAGACTATTCTATAATATTTTCTGTTACGTGAAAATCTGCGGTTGATCACAAATAATATTACTTTATTATTAACAGTGCTGTAATTGAACGGGAACGCGTGGGAGCGGCGTTCCCAGAAATGTTTGGTTTGTTACTGGAATAAAAAAAAAAAAAAAAAAAAAAATCGCTTACGAGCGCAATTTGTTTTTTCTTCAAACAAAATATTAATTTTTGCTAGTTTTAAGGAGATCTGTTTCAATTTATCAATAAAGGAGATATTTCGGCCAATCAGATGCTTTGAAGCCGTCGTGCTTGCGCCGCTCCTTGAATACTGGTCTGAGGGCTGACACTAAAATGGCGGCTGCCGAAGACAAATTTTTTAAAAGTGTGCATAGTGCCCTAAGTTTTGACTCCTGTATTTTATACAAGATTTCTTACACTTCTTTTATCTCAGAAAAATTAAGGGAAAAAACTTTAAAAAACTATTGGTACCAAAACTGAAGGGATCTTACACACACTGAAAAAAATCTGTCTTTGGCAGCCGCCATTTTTTTGTTAGCGCTGAGGCCTGGTATTCAGGGGGTTGAGGTTCTAAACTCACCTCAATTGCCCTATTCTTATTGAAAGAAAGCAAATGACATTGCTATAAAAAGTTTAATATAATAAATATAATTGTTATTAAAAAAATGTCGGCTTTTGGATAAATGTTTCAAATTGGCTTTTTGATTAGCAAAAATCTAGTACCATCATTATCTATGAAAATTTGAGTTCCCACAAATATTTTTTTTTCCAACTACAGCCCTGATTATTAAATATATTATCCCACCTCCAATTATTCACGCGACTAAATCTTCTCTGAAAAATATGAAGTCAAACATGATATTTATATGCTAGAAGTTCAAGAAAGATTCGTCAAGAATATCAGTAGATATTTTTTAAAAAATAATAAAAGAAGACGGTTAACCCTTTCCGGCACACTGTGCCCGGTCTGGGATACCTAATTTTAATTCCAAACTTGCAAGCCGCACCAGTAACATTTTAGTAAAATCTTGCTCCTTACATTAAAAGCGTAAATTAAGGAATTCAAGATATTTTTAAAATTTATTTCTGAATTCCGGTGTCAATCGATTATTTATTTTATTAACAGATTTTGCCCCTGCTGGAAAGGGTTAAGTGCGAGCAGTACTTGCGCTCAGAAGGTTCTGTGCAATAAACATCAGATTAATTAAACCCTTGGGAACGAGCGACTTGTATATGTGCCTGTGCCACTTAAAATTCACAGAAGCCTTGATTATTCCCACCAGTTATTTTTTGTTATAAAGTTTACCTTACTTAATTTGAGCATTTTCGCGATTCAACTAGAGAAAATTTTCAGTTTCGAAAAACTTGTGGTAAAGGATAAAAATTAATCTAAGTGACCATCGCCCCTTAAAGGGTTATCGCTTTGAGGAGCGGTGGGAAATATATCCCAACTAATTTAAATCCAGATTCCCAACAAAAAATTTTAATAAAATTTTACTTTTCTAACTTTGTGGAGGCAAGCCGGCAGGTTAGTTTTCCTTATTCTAAAATAAAATCTTTGCGAAAATTCCGGTGCCAATTCAACATTACAGAAACGCAATTGTTTGCCCCTGAAAGGGTTACAAGGAAATGGAAATCCAAATTAAACTCCTGACAATGAAGGAGCATAAAATTGCAAAAAAAATTTCAACGAATTCAAGGAGATACATAATAGCTGAATTTAAATTCTAATTTTAATCATTTTCGACGTTTATGAGCTAAAAAAAAAGAATGAATGTTTGAAAGAAGCTCACAATTAATATTTCAACCATTATTTTTCTTATTCACAAAACATCTGTTCCTAAGCAGGAAATACGAATGCGGACCAAAGGTTTGCCGAAAGAAAAGGAAATTACATTTTGTCCAACCTTTGAGTTAGAAATCGTTTTTTCTAGTTCAGCTTTTTTCAGATATGTTTTGTTTTACATTTAACACATATATGTACATATAATTTAAAAATCACTCCTTGAATTATAAAAATAAATTCGCCTATTAAATAGGAAATAACCAAAAATTAAAGTTTTTGCCATTATTATTTCTGGTTTCAGTTGCGTATATTATAGTGTTTTCTTGTCAAATATTAAAAGAATTTTTTTAAATTTATTTCGCATTTCCTGGTTGACTAAAGCTGGTAATTATAATTTCACAATGTTTAAGTTTTGTTTTAAGTTTTGAAAACTTGCGACCTCTAGAGAAATTTATATTGTGTTTTGTTTTTTAATTTTTGCAAAAGCTAAAAATAATTTTTTTAACTTTATTCTTACACGGATTTATAAAACCTAGATTAAAATCAATCATTTGTTGTTTGAATTTCCTATTTCTTGTTTAATCGCTCATGCGTAAAATAATTTTAATTTTATTAAAAGTATTTTTCCTTTAAACCGATCCTGACCCGGACTTTTTTCACCCATTTGGAAAATTTACACCGTTATAAGATTTAACCCTTTGCATAGATATGTCTTATCTGACAAGACATAATCTTTACAAAATTTGTTTTTGTTGCCAGTAATAAAGGAAATTAAAATTTGCTTTTTTTTAATTTGAGCATTTTTGAAATTGTACAAGTGAATGAAATTCCTTCTAAAAATGCGGTGTTAAAGGAATGTAATTTGTGTAAAACACACCCGAGTCGACAGGTTTAAATATGATGTTTTTTTTTTTTTTTTTTTTTTTTTTTTTTTTTTTTTATATATATATATATATATAATTATTTTGCCTATCCTGATAGATGGTCGATTAAAGGTCATAATTACTAATTTCACAATGTTTAAGTTTTGTTTCAGTTTTTAAAAACTTGTGAACTCAAGATAAATTTATATTTTGTTTAGATTTTTAAATTTTTGCAACAATTAAAAATGTACATTTTTTATTTTATTTTTTTTAACTTTATTTTTACACGTGTTTATGAAAAATAGATTTAAATCATTCATTTGTTGTTCGAATTTCCAATTTCTTGTTTAATCTGTCATGCGTAAATGAATTTTAATTGGATTAAAATTATTTTTACTTTCTTCTATCTTCAATAGAAGAAAATATTATAATCAAAATTTTTTCGACTTCCGGTTTTCGACGGATTTACACGTTTTAGGGGTCAGAGATTCCAAAAAACATGTTTTTCAAAATGTCTGTCTGTCCGTCTGTCTGTGTGTCCGTGTGTGTGTCTGTGTGTCTGTATGTCGCCATTCTACCATCAAAAAGTGTATGAAGTTATTCATAGAATTGAACCAAATTTTTTGTGAATGTTTTTGGCTGTGGCAAGCAGGTCCTCCTTCAGTTTTGAAATATTCCGCTGGAAGGGGGCGTTGCAATCGCCATTTTTGTGCCATTTTCAATATTGTACCGACCAAAAGTATATGAAGTTATGCATCGAATTGAACCAAATTTTGTGTGTATGTGTATGACTATGGCTAGTTGGTCCTCCCTGAATTTGACAAAAATCTGCGGAAGGGGACGCCGCAATCGCGATTTTTGTGCCATTTTCAATATTGTACCGACCAAAAGTATATGAAGTTATGCATCGAATTGAACCAAATGTTTTGTGTATGTGTATGACTATGGCTAGTTAGTCCTCCCTGAATTTGAAAAAAATCCGCCGGAAGGGGGCGCTGCAATCGCGATTTATGTGCCATTTTCAATATTGTACCGACCAAAAGTATATAAAGTTATGTATCGAATTGAGCCAAATTTTCTTGTATTTGTATGACTATGGCTAATTGGTCCTCCCTGAATTTGAAAAAAATCCGTCGGAAGGGGGCGCTGCAATCGCGATTTTTGTGCCATTTTCAATATTGTATCGACCAAAAGTACATGAAATTATGCATCGAATTGAACGAAATTTTTTGTGTACGTGTATGGCTATGGCTAGTTGGATCGCCCTGAATCTGAAAAAAATCCGCCGGACGGGGGCGCTGCATTACCGAATTTTATGCCATTTTCAATATTGCACCGCATAAAAGTGTATGAAGTTAGTTCTAGAACTGAACTAAACATTTTGTATATGATTATTTTTTGGTAAGGCAAGTAGGTCCTCCCTGAATTTGAAAAAAAAAAATCTGCTTATCATTCTATTTTCCATCGGCTCGTGCAGAGACGGAAATTCGTTTTTACTCCGATTAATTGATTGAAGCAGAAATTTAAGATGAAAATCAAAGTTGGTAAGGTATTGAATTAAAATTATTAAAACATTAAAATGAGTTACTATTTTTTTTTTTTTAATATTAAAATGTATGTATGAGATAGAAGAAAGTTTTGTGATTGGCACATCCAACTAGTTTCATTTAAAATGGATTTAACTCTTTGCCCTGTATATCTAGTATGACGAAACCTAACCTTACATTGCAAAATTTATTTTTGACGCTTACAATAAAGGAAAATAAACTTTGCCTTTTTTAATTAGAGCACAGAAATATTTGAAATTGCATACCTGAAAAAAATTCCTTTTAACAAGTCGGAAATTGTACGTCAAGCATAGAAAATGATATTCGTATTATAACGAAGTTTAAAAAATATTCAGATCTTGGTGTAATAGTATACAGTATTTCGGATACAATATAATAGCCGAAATCTTTTGTGTGTCCCTGTAAATACTATCTGCTTTCTATTATGCAGAAAGTAACCTTTAGTAAACATCAATAATATATGCCAATTTCATAAAATGCTAAATAGTTTAATATAATTAAAACGCACCCCAAGCAATATGTCCTCCTATACCATTATGTAATGGAATACTTCTGTGTGGCCCTACAAATGAATAAAAAATATTCTTTTCACCACCGATTGAACAGAATGTATATTTTAGTACACACTTCACAGATGGATATCAATTTTATTATGTTCGAAAGAGTGTAACATCATTAAAATGCACTTGAAATCCCCCCCCCCCGTAATGTAATGGAATACTTTTGATTCTTTGTGTAATTGAATTTCTGATTTTCATAAAATTTGAAAGATGAACAAAATTATGTAATAATTAAATATTTTAAATTTCAAAAAATTCGGTTGTGTAGTTAAGACGTTGTTGTATGTGGACAGATGTCGAACTGGACGATAACTATAGATGCCTTTTTAAACTAGAGTGCACGCAATACCAAAAAATCTGTTTTTAGAAAAATGGCTTCAAAGTAAGTTTATAACATTACAAAAAATGCTTTTATGCTGTGGATTTGGGACTTTTGAGGGAAATTCGGGAAAACTCATTTTTTTTTTTAAACCGTCAACATGATCTTTCCCCTTAATAATTATCATTTGTCAAAGTTGGAATTTATTCACGTCTGATTAAATATTTATTAAGATTTATAAGATCAACATTAAATTATCCACAGATCCTTATCATATTTCACCTTTAATTTTCGTAATTAATTGAAAATTTGTTTACATACGAAATCATTTCCAATCCATCAATCAAAATTCATTCAAATAACTAGTTCATCCCTATAAAAACAGTGACTTTCAAAGAAGCTTCCACACATTCAACTAATATGCAATTTCCATAGTTTTCTGAACCAATTTTTGATCTTAAATCAACAACTGCCTGGAGTCAATTTCTACATTCATCATTATCTCGAGCACGTTTTGACCCACACACCTCAAGGTAAGAAAAGGTAAAAAAATAAATTAAAAAAATAACATCTTCCTTCCTTCCTTCCTTGCCCATAAATTTAAACTAGCTGTACGAACCTGTGACAAAAGATAAAGAAAAAAAGGATGATCAAAAAAACTTTCATACGCCGCTGAGGGCAAAAGATGAAATAAAGGGGGGAAATATTAATAAATTGCGTCTTTGCCACACTGAACCATTCAACCGGATCAACATCTTGTTGCTGTTTTAAGGTGCAGACACACACAACAACTTTTTGCGGATAGAAGACGTGATTTATGTTCGCAGGCGGCGTGTTTGATATATAATGACTTTTCCAGTTCAACTTCAATCCAACTGTAGGACAGGGACCTTTTCCTTGAGTAGGGTTGAGATAGTTATCTCGTGAACCATGGTAATATCCTCGTTTCCTATTGCCAATTAACCGCAGAAGGGAGGAGAAGAAAGGATTTCCTCGAATTCGGTTGAAGTTGAGTAAAATATACGTGTGCGCGCAGCCTAAAGTTCTGCTGACATCGAAGAGCGAACAAGCAAAGAAGGGGAAGTCATCATAGATGGGTTTGGCCTGGGGGATCGAAAAGTCTCTTCCTTCCCGTAGTGGGTGAGGTTTTCGAAAGAATTTGTAGGATGTATTTCTTGCAAGTCTTTCACCGTTACTTTATATTGGAATGAATAATAACGAGTATTCAAGAGTTTAATAAAATATTAGCAAAACCGATGGCCGTGAAAAATTTTTTTATTCAATATTTTTATCTAAGATTGCTTATTCTAAACGTCAGAAATTGTCTACTGACAAGGAAAGTGTCCATACTGGGCATACTCAGAATATAAAGTCTCAGAATCGAAAATTATACCAGATGCGAAGATGAAATCACACTCTTTATTTAAGTTCTATAGTATAAGGGTTCGACAAGTCTACTATACTTCTGCTAATTCCAAATATTCCTTTTAATTTTTTTTTTTTTTCATTTTTTGTTGATGTATATTGTTTTACAATAAATGGTTTTACATACATTATTTCAAATATTTGGTTTGAAGTGAAGAAAGCATCACGCAATTGGGCGAGCAGCACTTTTTCTCTTTAAAAGCAAACGATTTTAAACCCTTGGGGACGAGCGACACGTATACGTGCCGCAAAAAGGCTTAAGAATCCTTGTTTATCCCCTTCCTCACTAGAAAAAATTTACTGAAAAATTTGCCTTATTTAATCGGAGCATTTTCTCGATTTAATAAGGCACAAATTTTTGTCTCTAAAACCAGTGACAAAACCTTAAAACTTTCGTAAAAGGCTCCCGTTGCGAAGAGGTTAATGTAACTGAAAATTGTTTGTTAAAGGATAAGTGATGAAATAAGGATGGAGGGGGGATAATAATAAATTGCGTCTTTGCCACGCTAAACCATTCAACCGGATCAATATCTTTGTTGCTGTTTTAACCCTTTCCGGCACGGGCAAAATCTGTTAATAAAATAGAAATAATCGGTTGACACCGGAATTCAGAAATAATTTTTAAAAATATCTTGAATTCTTTAATTTACGCTCTTAATGTAAGAGCAAGATTTTACTAAAATGTTACTGGTGCCGATTGCAAGTTTGGAATTAAAATTAGGTATCCCAGACCGGGCACAGTGTGCCGGAAAGGGTTAATTCTGCTGACATCGAAGAGCGAACAAGCAAAGAAGGGGAAGTCATCATAGATGGGTTTAGGCCTCGGGGATCGAAAAGTCTCTTCCTTCCCGTAGTGGGTGAGGTTTTCGCAAGAATTTGTAGGATGTATTTCTTTCCAATCTTTTACCGTTACTTTATATTGGAATGAATAATAACGAGTATTCAAGAGCTTAATAAAATATTATCAAAGCCGATGGCCGTGAAAAATATTTGATAATTTTTAACCCATTAGTGCCTAGCGTCCCTTTTTAGGGACGCTTCAAAAGGTGTATCCAGCACTGTTTTTGACACCGGTAAAAAAGAAAAGCAATAATTATTTTATTTAAATGATGCATTTTCGTGATTAATGAATTAAACTTAAATCTTTTAAAAATAGTGGTGCCAACCAAATAAAATTTACGCAAAAGATGCTGGGCACGAATGGGTTAATATAAGATTGCTTACTCTACACATCAGAAACTGTCTACTGACTAAGCTAACTTTCATCAGTAATTTGAAAATATAATTTTTGCCATATTTGACCCACTAAATTCCATGGTAGAATGCATTCTTTAAATTACGTAATTGAATTCATACCAGAAAACTTCAATAATAATTTTACCTTAATATGACGAAATGAATGAACTTGGAACATCTAAATTAACCCTTGGCAATCCGTTGTCTCCGCTGCGGAGACATAATATTTCCTTCCAAAATTTGTTTTTGGTGCCAGTAATAAAGAAAATTAAAATTTTCCTTATTTTAATAAAATTTTTGAAAGTTATTTTAAAAAAGTGGTGCAAATCGAATAAAATTTTTGTAAGAGGCACCGGAGCCGAAGGGTTAAAAGATCCACTAAATTGGAAGAAGCTGTTGTAGGATATCCTCCTAAGTCCTGATGTCGCTTGTAGGAGACATATAACTACCTTTAATCCCTTTAAGTAGTTGACTTCAAGAATACAGTACAAAATTAGAAAATCGCTTATATTATTTCTTTACCTGCAAACGAATAATCTTATTTTGAAACAGTCTGTGCTTACACTTAAGCATAATACTTAGCTCAGTTTTTAGCTCACAGGCTATCATAGCCTGAGAGCTTTTGGCCCGTCCGTTCTGCATGTACGTTCGTGCGTAACGCCATAACTCATGATAAAAATATCGGATCCACTTGAAATTTTGTATATAAGTATATCCTCATAAGGCGCTTCCCTGATTAGTTTTTGGAGTTCATTCGATATGTATAAGAGGGGGAATGGGGGTTTCATGCCCCTCCCTTAATTGATATAAACGGGATTTTCATGCAGAATTAACAGTTTTCGTTCAAAATTTAGATATAGGATCATTCTGATGAGGCGATACCGTGGTTGTTATTAGGTGTTCATTGAATAAGTATAAACAGGGGGAAGGGGGCTCATGCCCCTCCCCTTAAATGATATAAACGGGATTTTCATGCAGAATTAACAGTTTTCGTTCAAAATTTAGATATAGGATCATTCTGATGAGGTGATTCCGTGACTGTTATTAGGTGTTCATTGAATAAGTATAAACAGGGGGAACGGGGCTTCTAATTGCCCCTCCCCTTAATTTTTATAAATGGGTTTTTCAAGCAGAATTGTCAGATTTTGTTCAAATCTCTGAATAGTTTTGGAAGTTTAATGGTTAGGTATAAAAGAGGGGGATAACTCCTCTTAAATTATATAACTGCTAAATGGGTTTTTATTAAGAATTATCCGATTTGCTCTGAATTTTGGATGTAGATTTTTTATATGATAAAGCATGTCCTTGATAGTTTAGGAGGTTCATTGATTAAGTACAAAAAGGGGGAAAGGGGAGAGCTGTTTCCCCTTCTTAATTTTTTTTTCGAACGGAATTAACCCTTGAAAATATAAGGCTGTAATGTACAATTAGTATGCCTAGCCTGTGAGCTCAATGCCATCAGTTTAACTGGGCAATATTCTTTTTATTTCAATTTTGTCACTTATACCCCGTCGCTTCTGGGGTCCTTATTTTTAAATGCGTTCGTAATTATGAAAATACGTAGCACCTATAGTCGTCGTTCAGTCCGTCCGCATATAAAGAGCAAAAATTACCCAACCGAATCGTTTGAAATTTAAAATGTATAATTTTTACATAATTTTGTCGAGTCTTCTCAAGCTTCATGAAAATCAAATGTATAGTTTAATTATAGGGACAATTAAAAGTAATCCATTACATTATGGCAAATGGGAAAAATTCATTTCAAGTCTATTTTAATGATATTACACTCTTTCGAACATAATAAAATTGATATGCATCTGTGAAGTATATACTAAAAGATAAATCTGTAGCGCAAAGAATATTTTTTATTAATTTACAGAGACACACAAAAGTATTCCATTACATAATTGTATAGGAGGAAACATTATTTGGGAAGCGTTTTAATAATATTAAACTGCTTCACATTTTATGAAACTGATATACGTTGTTGAGGTTTACTAGAAGTTACTTCCTGTATAATAAAAAGCAGATAGTATTTACAGGGACACACAAAAGATTTCGGCTGCTATATTGTATACCATTACACCAAAATCTGATATTTTTAAAACTTCGTCATAGCACGAACGCACCACATTTGCTACGCTTGAGTTGCAATTTCCGACTTTTTTTAAGTTGGAGTAGTTGCATTAGAAAGGATTTAAATGAAAACAATGAATGATGGCAGGAGTTTCGTTATTGTCGAAGGATACCGGTAAATATAGGAAAGTCATACCATGATCGTTGATGGGTTTTGTGCCCCTAGATTGTGGTTTAGCCTCGGTAATTGTCGAGTCCCTTCCTTCTTGTTGTAGGTGAGGCTTTGGCAATAACTATGAAGAATGAGTTTCTTGACAGTCTTTCACCGTTGCTTTATACTGAAGTGCATAATAATGGGTATTTGAAACTTTAATCAAATATCATCAGCGCAATGGCCCGTGAACTATATTTTGTTCAATAGATTTTAGCAAAGGATATTTATAACTGCTTGAGCAGATGAAAGGATTGCCTCATGATATATTACTGAAAAGGATGTATTTTGTTGATTGGAGTTTCTGCTCTTCTAGAAATTTAGTAATAGATAAAAGCTATCAACTGTCATAGTCTCACTATATGTTAGAGAAGTGAAGACTTGTTTTGAAAATTATGAATGTGTTGATTGAAGAATTTTTTGTAATAGCGTATCTTGATTCCAAAACATTAACCCGTCGCGTCGTTGCTATCATTATTAATCTTTTTATTATACTGGAATTAAAAAGAGTGCATTTAATTAAAAAGATAACTTCGGAATTTTTTTTTGGCTTTTCTTTATACACTATATTGCCATTGATTATGGGACACTTGCGATTTTAGACATTTTACTAAATATCTAGAAAAATACATGAGGAATCATCTCGAAACTCTTAGTGTATAAATATAATAGTATACGTCATACATCTCCGTGAAGATTTTTTCCCAAAACTCCAAAGGGGACCGTCAACAAATTAAAAACGAATGAATATCTTTTGAATAACCCTGTCAAAACTAATGTAGCAAAAGCGCTCAAACTCTAGATTGTGATTGAATGCCTTATTGTAATAAGCCTTGTTCATTTTTATGCAAATAGCATGCATACTCGCAGAGTAATTAAGGTTTTTATAAAAATGATCCCAAATTTTTCCAAGTTTTTTCCTTATAATTTTCAGAGTTCTTAATATAAAATATTATTTTTATCAGAAAATATGACAAACAACATTGCATACAGTACTCTGTAATCAGAATTAAAAAATAATTAAAATTGTACAAAAAATGAGTTGGTTTACTAAATAATTTTTTACTGCGCATGCGTCAACGATATCAAAATTTCATTTGCATATTATGTTAGCTAAATGTATAGAGCAACTTTTGTGAAAGTCACAAAATCATAACTTGAAAATTCTGACAATAATCGTCAATTGAATAAGTCGAAAATCCGTTATTCTCAAAATGAAGCAAAAACAAGAGGGGTTGTATCCATATATTCATTGATTAGTGTCAATATAGAATACACAATATGGGATATACTACTGCATTTGGATAAAATCCCTCATTTTTTTGCTTCATTTTGGAAACAACGGATTTTGTCCTTTTTCTATAGACGATTACTTTCAGAATTTTCAAGCTATGATTTTGAGAATTTTACAAAAGTTGCTCTATACATTTAGCTAACATAATATGCAAATGAAATTTTGATATCTTTGACGCATGCGCAGTAAAAATTTTTATAGTAAACCTACTCATTTTTCATACAATTTTTATTATTTTTTAATTCTGATTACAGGGTACTGTGTGCAATGTTGTTTGTCATATTTTCTGAAAAAAATATTATTTTATATTAAGAATTCTGAAAATTATAATGGAAAAACTTGGAAAAATTTGGGACCATTTTTATAAAAACCTTAATTACTCTGCGAGTGTGCATGCTATTTGCATAAAAATGAACACAGTGTATTACAATAAGGCATTCAATCATAATCTAGAGTTTGAGCGCTTTTGCTACATTAGTTTTGACAGGGTTATTCAAATGATATTCATTCTTTTTTAATTTGTTGACGGTCCCCTATGGCGTTTCGGTAAAACATCTTCACGGAGATGTATGACGTATACTATTATATTTATACACTAAGAGTTTCGAGATGATTCCTCATTTATTTTTCTAGATATTTAGTAAAATGTCTAAAATCGCAAGTGTCCCATAATCAATGGCAATATAGTGTATATCAATCATATTGTATTTTATCCAAAGTAAAAATTTATTTCTTTTCATTAGGGGCACATTGGGCAAAATGGGAGAGGATAGTATGAGAGAATCGTTTATACGCGTATTTAACTTTTTCAGAGGCAGAATGCTTCCATTGCTAAAATAGTGAAATAATTGAGTGAGACCAAAATTATTTGTAATAAATAAATAGCTATTTTTCACAAACATGATAAAAAGAGAAATACTTATACTAAAATTTAGGTAAGTTTCTGGCATTTGGGATTTAAAATTAAGTTGTTTCATAAAAATACCACCGCCCTTGAAATAGATAAAAAATACAAATTTCGAAAACAGCGAGATTGTATTGAATAATTTATGTGCTATTCTGTTCAACAAAACTTCTTCCTCTTTCCTGGAGTGTCATAATGCCTCCTTTCCAAAACACTATTTGATTTGGTTCTAAAATATTTATCGATGTGATTTTTTATGTCATTCAATTAGTTAATATTTTTTGCTAAAAAGAATTTTTGATATAGAATAATAAACGGTACTCGGATTGAGCAATGTCCGAAGAGTATAGAGAGTGTGTCTGAATGGCTCAGTCGAACTCAAAGAGTTTGTTTCGCCCATTTAACATTAAAAGCGCCAATAGCAGTCAATTTAACTATATTATCACATATGTATAACTCTTGTTGAACCAAAAATTTCTTTAAAAAAGAGTTAGATCTATATACTACAGAAAAAATAAATTAAATATGTGTTGAAAATCCCGAAATAAAAATTCTGGTGCACATGTATTTTATAAAACTTAGGAGAAATTGGTGGCGCTTCTTATGTTAAGGATTGACAGAAAATCTACTTTTCCAATTCATGTGCTATTTTTTAATTCACGGTAGCACCATTTTTTGCAAATAGAAGTTTTTTACTCACACTTTCACAAAATTTTTAAGATAAAAATACTACAAAACGGGGTTTTTTCAAATACTGGTGCGAATAAAATATAAAACTAGTTGATGGCGGCCGACCTATTGGAGTATAAAATTACAGACTGCATTTTCAATAGCGAAAAAGATCCTTCTATGAAAAGGTTGGCCTCCACAGATGAAAGTTGGATTCTTTATAACAACCAAGAACGCAAACAATCCTGATCCAGCTGGATAAAGATTCCTTTCCTGTTGCTAAAACCGGACTCCTATAGAAGAAATTTTTCGTCTCAATTTGGTGAAATTTGGTCTACTATAAGATACTTTCACCAAATCACATCATCAACTCTGCAAATTACTATTCATAACTGGACCAACTGAATACAGTAATTGCCAGGAAACACCCCGAAATAGCAAACAAACCAGATGATATCCATTATGATAACTTAATTCCACGTGTATATCTTTTACTGCCCGAAACAAATTTCTTGCATTAGATTGAGACATTCTGACCTATCCTCCTTATTGTCCGGACATTGCTCCGTCCGACTACTGTTTGTTTCTTTTTCTCAAAGATTTTCTCCACCAAAAAAATTAACTATTCAAATGACAAAAAAAAAAAAAAAATCACCACGATAAGTATTTTGCCATCAAATCAGAAATGTTTTTGAAAGAAGACATTAATAGAGTGATAGGAAGATAGAAGAAGATTAGTTAAACAGATTTCCACAAACATTCTGCTATAAAATATCATCACTATCGAAATTTCCATGGTTTTTTTCCTTATTTTTTAATAAGAAAAAACTTCTGAAGAATCTACAGACTTTTCAAATAGTTATATCGGATGTTTTTCAATAAATTTAATGGTAGAAAAAAACCTTTTTTGTAAGTTACTAATTAAGTTACAAAAGTTCTAAATAAAACCATATTACAGAATTCTTTATACAAGTCATACACAGCGATTAATTAAATTACAAAATTATATTTTTTAAATAAAAGCTTTCATTGTTTAACAATACTATTTCAAATATATAATATTCAAACGTTGCCCTGTTTTGGGGTTTATCACACCATTTACTTTTAATTCCTAAATATTTGTTTAAATTCATATCCAAAAACTATAGTTTTTTTTTTTTTTTTTTTTTTTTTTATGTATAGATACATTATCAAATCATTATTAATAAAGATTTTCAACATGAACAAATTTACATTTTAACCTCCTCAGTCCTGAAATATATTTTACAAGGCACTACAAAAAAAAAATGAAGTTATCTCCGATTGCTGCAGCGTAAGGGACTACAATAGGTCTGAGGATCTCATCCCTATATCGGCGACCAGTCAGAGCTCCATCTCGAATGATGTAGAGGTCAGTGCGCCCGTCAATGGAGATGCCACCATACACCAACACTCCTCCACCGCCAAATCTGACACTTTCGTGCACGGACGCAGGATTATTCCTACTGCCACGGTCCCTCCAGATGAAAATACGCCTATTATCCGGATGCGCAGAAAAACGGGACTCGTCAGAAAACAGAATATTGCTCCATTCATTTCTTCTCCAGTTGACATGCTCGGTTGCCCACTCCCCGCGGTCGCGACGATGCCTTGATGTTAATCAAACACATACCATCGGTCGGCGAGCATACAGACCTACAGCATGGAGCCGATTTCGGACAGTCTGAGTTGAAATCGTGGTGCCTGTAGCCGAGCGAAGGTGTTGTTGGAGAAGAGTAGCGTTCATGTTTCGGTGTCTCCGAGCTGTTAACGCTAAATACCGATCTTCATTGGGCGTTGTTGCCCGTCTACGACCTTGCCCTGGTCTTCGGCCTGCACATCCACTCTCCAAAAAACGGTTCCAGATCCTGGAAATGACACTTTGTGACACTCCAATGGCTTGCGCTACTTCGGCTTGAGTTTGGCCCCCTTCTAACCTACCAACAATTCTCCAAGCTTCTGAATCTGTCAAATGACTTCGCTGAGACATCGTACTCATCGAAACAAAGCAATCACTGAATGCCTATCATCCTTGTCTTCATTCTCTTTTATCCAGCTGAAAGTCAAATTTCATTCGCTGCTGCTGAAGCGATGTTTTTGACGTCGAACTCAAAATTTGCATACTCCACAGTTTGAAAACCAGAAAAATTTGCATTTGTGATTCTCTTCTTCTATTTTCGGCAAAAAAAATTTCGTTTATATCTTTATTTTATATAAAACTTCAAATATCCTTTAATTGTTTTGAGCAGTGTAGTAGATCTTTTATATATCTATAAGCTTACCCCTTAATGGTCGCATTAAATTACAGTTTAAAAATTCAAATTCATTATTGCCACCACTTTTTTGAAAAAAAAAATATCCATCTTATTTAATGACAAGTAAAATGATACCAGAATAAAACCAATTACACTATTTTATAAAACTAGTGGGAATCAAACAATTCTGAATAAAAGCCATGAAGCTTGCAGACCATGAATGTCTCGGGCCCGACGATTAAGTGGTTATTACCTTCAATTAAAATTTCATGAAATTCTATCCAGTCTTTTCCTGGATCAATAGCACAATGGCTAAAATAACAGGTTTAAAAAAATTGACTTTAACCTTTTGAAGGGCGGTCGTATGTCTATGAAATCACTTAAATTTAATTAACAAAATGCCATAATGTCACCAGAATTTTTGTTAAAATTCGGTTTATTATGTGAGTGAAATACAGCGTTTTCATACTAACAAATAAATTTGTTTTCAAATTCCGCAATCATTCATTCATTTCAGCATATTCGCAATGGAAATAATCTGCTCCGCAATAGATTAACCACTTTGTGATATCCCACCTAATTTAAACGAGATTTTCACCAGAAACTTTTAACAAATTTTATAATTTAACTTTTAGCACATAGTGTTGAAATATTGCGCTTTACTATTAAAAAAAAATTATCAATTTTCAGGTGAGAATTCAGTATTATAAGAGGTATAATTGTTTGCCACTCAAGGGATAAAAGATTGAATTATCTCTTGATAATTTAAAGAGATCTAAAACTTTTTTGGACATAACTTTCTATCTTTCTATCTTTTTGCGTGGTTTTTATTTTAAAATGTTCATTAAGAATCTAATTTTAATGTAAATTACGGAATAAAAAAAAGATTTTTGGGCACTGTCAAAAGTACCTGACCCCTTAAACGATTCTATAGTTTCAAGATCGCTACAAAAGGCAATTTAAATGCAAAAGATCTGGGAATATGCACTTCAACACCCACGATTTTCAAATATGGAAAGTTTTCTTGAGATTCGAGCACTTTGAAGAAAAGTACCTTGAAATGATCCTATCGCCATAATAACAAGATGTTACCTGTCAAAAACTGTAAAATTTATTTCACTGTGAAAATCCTAAATAAAATGAACTCTTCTTATCCTAACTAGAACTCGTTCATGGCACCGAGTTGAGTCGTAAAATAAAGTTTAATAGGTTTCGGAAAGGTTTCAAACAATGTTTTACCTATAAAAAAGACAATAGGCAAGGTTTATCGGTCCTTGAACAATAAACCATTTCTTATTTTGAGTAGAAATTGAAAAACAGCAAACGATTTCACAAAAGAAAACCACGGCAAAATGGCAAGAACACGGAATTGTTCCGATAAAGATTAAAATTAATTTGCTACCTATGGCAAATCCTTAAAAAAACTGTACGTTTGAGAAATTACTATTTGTTTCTCTTTGGAGACCGTAACCTGTATTTTTGCGCAAATTATAGATAGTACCAGATGATAGACCACGAAACCATTGTGAAAAAATTAATTGCAGTATGATCAGAAGGAGTAGGGGAAGAGGGAATATAGGAAATTGTTAGAGTTTTTTTTAATTATGAACATTTGTGAAACACAATTTTTATTTATTTCTTTTATCTTTAATGATTACCCACTTAACTGATCAATATTTTTGAAAAACTTTCAAATATTGTTTTTTTTTTTTTTTTTTTTTTTTTTTTTTTTAATGTATTTTACAGGATTTTTAATCTACCACCGATTTTGCAAAACAGAAATTTTTGACTAATTATATCAGTATATGCTTGGCTTGAATAATAAAAAAATTACAATAAAACTTTACTGGTAAGAACAATAAATTATGATGGAATATGAATGTGTGTGTGTGTGTGTATTTTGTGACGGCCGATTATCTACGATAGGGATATAGGCCCATGGGGAGGGATGCTTTTCGTGGGGGTCTTTCTAAGGGAACCTAACCCGTATTTACGCAAGGTTCGAAGAAAACTACGAAAACTCCGAACGGTTAGGCCGACGGCCGCGATTGGGTTCGAACCCAGCACCTGCCATCTACCAGTTGAGAGGTCAAACCCTCTCGGCCACTGGTGGGGCCGGAATATGAATGATGGAACATGAATATGAACGTACATGGTATGGACAAATCATGGTTAGCAAAAACACGTTGTCCGTACGACGTACAGACAAAACAGGGAGACTCGGGCAACTCTTTCCCCTTGCACGAATTTTATTCGGTTTACACCGCTTTTCTAAAAGAAGTTTCCATCATGTACACAATTTCAAAAATGCTCTAGTTAAGGTGAACCGGGACACATTTAAAATATTTTTTATTTATTGGGTTAAAATTTAGAATTTTTCGTGATGATTAGCCATATCATTTTCATAGCTGCTAATTTGTACGGGTTTCTCATATCACTAAAATTTTATGGAAGATTATAGCTAATTTAATCATCGAAATTTAAGGAATTTATTTTAGCGTTTAATTAAGTCAAAAAAAATTATTAAATGTTAGTGGTAAGAAAAATCCAAACAAGTTGGCAACTATGCCTTTTTAAACAAAATCACATGATAAAACTTCTCATAATTAAAAAAAAATTATTAAATTTATTAAAAAATGGGGTTATTTATAATCGTTATAATTCAAAATATTATTTGTAGAATTTCATTTTTTTCATACATATATATTTCAATAAACAGAAATATCTAAATTTTGATCTTGATTCAGTATTTTTTTAAATATTATTTTAAAAAAATAAAAATATTTAATTTAAAAATTTGCAAAAAATGATGTAAATTATTTTTAAAAAATCATATTTTTAGCAGTAATTTTTTTTTTCAAATTTTCTAAATTGAAATTAAAGTAAAACAATAAAAAAGGCAATTCCAAATTTGAAGCATTTATCTTTAAAGGTTCTTGAGTTATAACAATTTAAATCTGAGAAATTGTGAAAAAACTCAATATGCAGAAAAATCCATTTTCACAGGTAATAACTTCTATGACACTAAAAATATATTTTTTACATTATAATTAAAACAGAAACATAATTAAAATGTCAATATAAAAAAAATATAAAAAAAAAACAAGGAATTTTTTAATGCCGTAAATTTTTTAGAGACAATTTGGAGATTTTCGTGTCCCAGATCACCTTAAATAAGGCAACTTTTATTTTCCTTTATTACTGGTACCAAAATAAATTTTGCAAAGAAAGATCATGTCGAGTCAGAATTGACATGGTTTTTTCCATGAAAACAGTCATGTCTGTCGCACAGCTAAAAATCGCTATGCTTGTTGGCCCCCGTTATTTTCGAAAAGTTTAATTCGCCCTATTCAAGTGATGAGATATTTCCGATAAAATAAATCATATTTTTCCGTTCTAAAATACTGGTAGAAAAAAATCGTTGTATGTGACGGACATGACAAGTTTTCATGAAATTAGCCACATGCGAGTGCATAGAATTAATATTATTTATTTATTTATTTATTTATTTTTACCATTTTTTAACTTTGTGTGAGCCTTATGAAATTTTCGTCCGTGTCCCAGAGACATAAAAGTAGTTATACTGTTAGACCAGGAAACTGAAACCCAGACAATCAACTCATAGAGTTCACGACTGAAATTCGAGAATTAACCCCTTAACTTGTTTGCCCGAACGCCGTTGGGACAAGACGAATTTGCTTATTGCATCATTTAAAGCTTTTTGACACCACTATTATTTTTAAGAAAATTTTCATACTATTAAAAGGCGGAAATGTTTAGACTAAATTTTAAGAATATTTTATTTATATAATAGTGGTGTGAGGCCGCTATTGAATGGAAAATAATTTACTTAACCCTTTTCGGCACACTGTGCCCGTTCTGGGATACCTAATTTTAATTCCAAACTTGCAACCGGCACCAGTAATATTTTAGTAAAATTTTGCTTTTATAATAAAAGCTTAAATTAAGGAATTCAAAATATTTAAAAAATTCGCTTCTGAATTCCGGTGTCAGTCGATAATTACTTATTTTAGTACAGATTTTACCCGTGCCGGAAAGGGTTAAGGGGGTTCAGGGGTTGAAAACTTTTCAAAAAATCGATTTTTTTATGATCTAATTTGATTATTCATTTAATTCTTAACTCAATGCAAAAACCGCATAAAAATATTTGCATTTTTAACGGAGTTATAAGCATTTATATATCAACACTTTCATAGCCGCATCCATATAATTTCAACTTTAAGTCGCGTTTTCTCAAAACTTGATTTTTGATAACTAACACCAAGATTTAAAAAAAAAAAAAACTATTTGATGGAATGGCTTAATTTTTTTTTGTATGCATATAACATCATTATCTAGATTATGAATTATTACATTTTAGATAGTTCAATATTTTGAGTATTTTTAATGGAAAAATTTTGTATTTTTGGGGGGGTTTTAAATTTTCAACTTTGAGAGATTTTTTAATACTGTTTTTATTAAGGGATAGTTATATCCTTAATTCATAATCCAGATTATGATGTTATATGCATGCAAAAAAAAAAAAAAAAAAAAAAGAAAAAAAAAATTAAGCCATTTTATCAAATAGTTTTTTTTTAATCTTGGTGTTAGTCGTCAAAAATCAAGTTTTGAGAAAACACGATTTAAAGTTGAAATTATATAGATGCGGCTACGTAAGTATTGATACATAAATGCTTGTAACTCCGTTAAAAATGCTAATATTTTTATGCAGTTTTTTGCATTGAGTTAAGAATTAATTGAATAATCAAACTAGATCATAAAAAAAAATCGATTTTTTGAAAGGTTTTCAACCCCGGAGCCCCCTTAAGGGGTTAAGAGTAAATCTCCAATCAGCCGCTAAAATCGGATTTTCCACCAAGATATGACTTGCCAGTCTGAATGCGTTTTAATGTGCGAACCGAGTTTTAACTAATTCTGAAATTTCAGCAGTGAATTCAATGAGGTGATTGTCTGTGCTGCCGCCTCCAGGTCTATGTACTTGATTTAGACTTTCTGGCTCAAAGTACTTCTGTTGCTAAAATGTTGAAATTGAATGATAAAGGGGCTGGAGAGCAGATTTATTTAAAAATAAGTAAAACCTTTTATTGATGTACAATCGAAAATACAAAAATTCGTTTTAACATATTGGTCCCATTGCAGCATTTGCGGATTAACCACTTAAATGACCAATATTTTTGAAAAAAAAACTTGCAAATAATGCTAATTTTTTTTCATGTCTTTTACAGAATTTTTAATCTTTTATCACCGGTTTTTCAAAGCAGAAATTTTTGTCTAATTTAGTGATGCACAACTTTTTTGCCAGAAAATCGTTTGGCACCAGATTATTTGAAAAGTGACGTTTGTTTTACTTAATAGCAAAGTTTCTGTTTTTGTTATAAGGAAGATTATTCTGCATAAAAATAGTGGTACCATTTTGGCCCGCGGGCCACAGGTTGTGCATCCCTAGTCTAATTGAATCAGAAATATGCTTGAATAAAAAATTTACAATTAAAGTGACAGTTTGTTGTCGAGTTGACCATAATTGTTTTAAACTTTTGATTGCGGGGTCGGGACATATACATTCTAGTGACAGTTTTTAATTTTACTTGTAAAACTTCTGTGAAATGAATCCCTGCGAAATACTTATATTAGAATATTTTTAAAGAGAAATTTACTAAGATTTTTTTATAATTGTGCTACGATAAAATATAAGGATATTCACTAACCTCGCCACTTAATAAAAAAGTCAACACGTTTCAACATAGTTGAAATATGTGTATGACTTCAGTTTGTACTCTGGTTGTTCTTTAACCTATTAACGCCCAGCGTCCTTTTTTGAGGACGGTTACAAAAACAGCAAGAAAGCGGTTTTCCCACCAGTAAAGAGGTAGAGAAATATATACCTTATTTCACGAGACAGAATTCTCGATAAATATAGATAAAAGTTAATTTGTTTTTAAAAGTGGTGGTAAATAAAAAATTTAAAATTTAGCGAAGAAAATAATTCGGGCGTTAATGGGTTAAGTACTGTTGTCTGGTAACCCGCATAAATCAGGGCCTCCAAATGCTTAGTGTCCTTAAAAAAATGTCAGTAATACATTCTATAGAGAGTGTATCGAATATCTATGCACACACATAGATATTTGATCCTATGTATGCAGAAAATGTTTGTAGAGGTTGTGATATATTTTTGTAGATTATAAATAAATGCATATGCATGACTATGAAAAAAAAATTAAACGGATATGTTGCCGTATGATAATTACTCAAATATGAGATTTCCGTGTTTTACACACCAGTATTTTGTTATAGAAAATCTTATTTTATTTAATCAGAACATTTTCGCGACTTAGTAGAACAACATTTTGCCTAAGAAAATACTGATGTGCAAAAATGCAGAAATTTCATTCCTGAAAACTAGAAGTACTTTCTTAATCGGGTTATGCAATTGAATAGCGGGGAAAAAGAGTTAAAAAATAGCTGCTATGCAATATGTTTATCAGTTCCTCATCAATAAATCGTGTTTTGAGCGTAGGTACTGAAAAACAACAAGTAAACTACAGAGAAATGGCAAAAATAAAAATTCTCATGATAAAGATTAAAATTAATCTACTATCTGTGACAAATCGATTAAAAACTACATGTTTGGAAAAGTTGGTACTTGTTTCGCTTTCCAAACAGTGATCTACAATTTTTTTTCTAAATTAGTCAATTTGCACCACTATTATTTTTTTTTTTAATATAAATATTTTAGTGTATTTTCTTGCAGGAGTAGTAGAATGTGAAAACAAAAATTGGGGGGGAGGAATGTGAAATGGCGCGAAATAGACTTAGAAAATAGATAACAATATGTTTATCGGTTCTTGAACAATAAATCGTTTGTTATATTAAGTAGGCACCGAAAAACAAGCAAACCGCAGAGAAATGACTAAAACAAAAATTTCTACATAGTTGAAAAGTGTTTATGACTTCAGTTTGTACTCTGGTTGTGTTTTAAGTACTGTTGTCAGGTAACCCGCATAAATCAGGGCTCCAAATAATCAGTATCCTTAGAAAAATGTCTCTAATACTTTATATAGAGAGTGTATCGAATATCTATGCACACACATAGACATTCGACCTTATGTACGCAGAATATGTTTGTAGAGGTTATGAGATATTTTTGTAGATTATAAATAAATGCATATGCATGACTATGAAAAAAAAAATTTAATGTATATGTTGCCGTACGATAATTACTCAGGTATGAGATTTCCGCGTTTTGCAGACCAGTATTTTGCTAGAGAAAATCTTATTTTAATTAACAGAAACTTTTTCGCGATTTAGCAGAATAACATTTTGTCTAAAAAAAATACTGTCGTGCAAAAATGCGGAAAATTTCCTTTTTGATAACTGGAAGTGCTTTCTTAGGTGGCTTATGCAATTCAATAGCGCGAAATAAGAGTTAAAAAATAGCTGATATGCAATATGTTTATCAGTTCCTGATCAATAAATCGTTCTTTGAGTAGGTACTGAAAAACAACAAGTAAACTACAGAGAAATGGCAAAAAGAAAAATTCTCCCGATAAAGATTAAAATTAATCTGCTATTTCTGGCAAATCGATAAAAAACTACATGTTTGAAAAGTTGCTACTTGTTTCGCTTTCCAAACTGTAATCTACAATTTTTTTTTTTTTTTTTTTTTTTTTTTTTTGGTAAATTAGTCAATTCGCACCACTATTTTTAAAATATAAATATTTTAGTACATTTTCTTGTATAATTTTTAATAAAATGTATATAAAAAAAAGAAAAAAAAAGAAAAATGGGAGGGGGCAGGGGATGGCGTAAAATAGACTTAGAAAATAGGTGCTATACAATATGTTTATCGGTTCTTGAACAATAAATCGTTTGTTATGTTAAGTAGGTACTGAAAAACAACAAACAAACCGCAGAGAAATGGCGGAAACAAAAATTGCCCTGATAAAGATTAAAATTAATCTTTTATCTCTGACAAATCGTTAAAAAAAATTACATGTTTGAGAAATTGCTATTTGTTTCGCTTTTCCAGACTGTAGTCTGCATTTTTCACGTAAATCATAGATATTTTTGCCCACGAGCTCACTTTTTCAGATGAATGAACATAAGATAGTAAACACAACGGATCTGGGATAATAATTTGAAATATTTAAATGTTAAAGTAAACAATACGTTTGGTTTAACCCTTTCTAAGATAGTGGGAGGATTTTAAGAGTTCAGGCTAGTAAAGCGTAGATACTGTCGTAAGCAAATGTTAAATCAATAGCAGCGTTCTTTTTAAACGCCTGGTTTGCATTTTTAAATTATCTATTTGTTTATTTTTATTTATTTTATTTAAATTTTTTTGTAATTTTTCTTTGTAAGATACTTGAGGTCGATGTCTATCAGAGTTCTCTTCCGCACTTTTTAGAATTACGTTAAGTTTACCCCCCCCCCTTTTTTTTTATTATTTTTTATTTTTTGAAAACATTTTCTGTTTCGGTATCGGTTGAAAAACTTAAAATTTTAAAATGAAAAAAATAATAATAAACAGCAACGAAAATCGAAAGTATACGAAAATACCAAGAAAGGTCTCCTTACAGGGCATACTCAAAATATGTTGAAAAAAAGGCTACTTGTACTACTTACGTATGCAATAAAGGATCAGTTAAATTTAGCAGCGGAATTTCAGTAGAAAGACTGTAACTAAAATAAAATGTTTTGAATATTTGTCGCGAAAATATGAAAGCGATTTTTTTTACGGATAGTTTATCGGGGTTCCGCCGAAATTTCTTTTATAAACAAATTAGCTAAATGAGAAGAGTATTCTGTAATTTTTTTTTCAGATTTTTCTGAGTATGCCCGAATATAGACAATACTTGCTAGTTAATAGTTTCATGAGGTTATATATATTATACCGTAAAATGGGATGAATAGGAACGAAACTTCTCGGTCATACAAATAAATTCATTACAAATATATGTGATGATATTTTTAGTTGCCAGTTTTTTTATAAGAAGGTAATAACATTAAGAGTTGCCAAATTCAGTTTTGACATGTTGGCATCACTACTGGGGTATATAAAATAACTTCAAGAGGATCCTCAAAAACTTTATTTTTTCAACGTCTTCAAAACTTTGTATGTAACTGCAGTATGTTTTGTATTCTAAACCTAAGAGAGGGGATTTTTAATTACTGATATACCTGCAAGCGATATGCTATACAAAATTCTACTTATTTCTAAACTACATAGTTGAAAAATGAAAAATGGCTTGTAACATCAGAGGTTTAAGATTTACGGGGCGAATCGGAACACGTTTTCTCTCATAGTTTATTTTTTATACAGTGATAGCTTCATGTGATTTATGAAATCATATGTATGAATATGTATTGTAACAATATTTTGTTTGTTCTCATTACTTGAATAATTTAAAGGTGCCAAGAAATTGCTTGGTTAAACAAAAAAGTCAACGTCTAATCCAATAGACAGAACACATAATAAAAGAATTTAAAAATAACAAATTAGTTAGAAAAATTGCACAGAATTATTGTCTAACATACACAACATTACACAAACATCTCAAAATGAAAAACCAATTAAAAAAAGAGAGTGGTGCATATAATACTAAGGGCTGGGGATGAGGGCGTATTAGTTGATCGTATTAATACATGCAGCGATTGGGGTTACTCAATAGATTCACTTACCCAACGACTACTAGTAAAGGATAACATAGAACAGGGCTGAATTTGTATTAAATTCTACTTCTGCAATTCGAATATAATTTCTTAAAATAAATTTTATTATTTCTTGATTTCAACATTGTTTTCTAATTTTTAAAAAGGCATATCTTTACTTGTATATAAAAGAAAGGCTTGGTTTCACAGTAACTACGTGTTCTTATTCCTCTCTTATCATTATTACCGAGTTTTATTAACATTATTAAAGTTTGAATCAAAATATATAAAGATTATAACATTTGTTCCGATTCACCCCTATCTGCGGGGTGAATCGGAACACCATTAAAAAAAAAATAATATATATATATAAACAGTAACAAATGTTACGTTTTTGCTTAAAAAGTAAAGAACAAAACAAGACCGAAGTTTCTAGTAGAAAAATAGAAAAAATAAAAAAATAAGTTGTTGCTTTTTTTTTTTTTTACGTTAAAGTTGAAAAGGGTTCCGATTCACCCCATTTTACGGTATCCCACCTAACTGTAATCGAAATTTGCACCAGAAACTTTTGATTAAAATTTACGCTTCTAACTTTGATGAAGAAAAGTTGAAAATTTGCGTTTCCTTCTTTTGATATATTTTTTTTTATGTTTCGGTGCGAATTTAACATTACAGAAAAGCATTTACCTTTAACCCTTAAATGCATAGGATAGAACGCGTTCCAAAAAATGCGCAAGTCAAAGAATCAAAATTCATACCAGAAAAATCTAAATAGTAATTTTTTCTTTATTTAATTACAAACGGTCTGTCATTAAGTAAAGTGAAAATTGCTCTTTTAAATTTCTGGTGAGAATATGGAATATGTGAATAAAACCCCCAATAAATCCGAAACACTTATGGTATCGAAAATGATACAATATGCATTTAAGGATTAAAAGGGTTAACCATCGATATGGCATTCGTTTAACAATAGCTTGCGAATGCCCGCATGCAATATTATAGGTCCTTTAATTTAATCCCAAGATTTCAAATTTGTTCTATAATTCTTTAATAAAATGTTGTTTTTATAATATTCGTGACGGAAAGTATTGAATAGTTTACAAATCATTCTGTTCTTAAATTCTAGTGATTTTCTATCATTTCATTCATATTCATAAGACAATAAGATAAGGAAGAGTTTTTGGAGACGCTTGGAAAACATCATATTACAATAGCATTTGACAGCTTTCTAATATTTTTTGCTTTTCATCACAGATGATTCGTTCGGTACTACTCTGTTATCCCGTCGACCAATTTCGCCAAATTATACAAATCGCCTAATAGCCAAATTATACATATTGACATAATTTTTATTATAAATAACGAATAAACAAATAATTAGTAGAATATTAATAAAAATATTAATATAAAGTCGAAATAAAAATCAATGACATTTTAAACACGTGAATCGTATTTAATGACATTCACGATCATCCATTATTGGCAGTTAATCTTATAGTTTGGGGATAATTTTTTGGTCGACGGCATAACCTAGTAGTACCATTCGTTCTAAAGAGTAATCGATATTTTACATTTTAATAGGGAAACAAAATGTTTAAAACAATATTATCACTAACGGGGATAAGAGAATTAAGCAAATTTTATTTATCATTGTATGTGCCTAAGTATAAAGTCATAATAAGACGTACATAGACTCATACTACCGTTACTATATGTTGATAGTAATAAAAATAACTGTTAACCCCTTGTGAGGAAGTGGGCTATATTTTATCCCACTTATTTTAAACGAGAATCTCACCAAAATTTTATATTTTTGACTTTAGCGGCACAATGTTAGAGATTGCCTTTTATTATTTTGAAATCAAACGTTTAGATTTTTCCGGTGATTAATCAATATTACAGAGATATTATTGATTGCCCCTCAAGGGGTTAAGAGTCCCACACTATTGGCTGAAAAAGACCTGGATGGGAATGTAAAGTCTATGGGGGTGTTCTTTTCAAATATCTCGCTCAAATTTTAACATTTTGACATGATTTTTTTTTGCATAGGATAGCTGAAGACCATCCACAACCAGGCTAGTTTTTACTTTTTCGATTTTGGTTATATTATTTTTATATTAGGATAGTTTCAGTTTCATAACCGGTTCAAACCGCTTCTAAAAGTTAAAGTACTTTTTTTTTTTTTTTTTTTTTTTTTAGTCTGAAACCAAAATCTAAAAAGTAAAAACTAGGCCGGTTGTGGACGTCCTCAGCTATCCTATGCAAAATATAATAATAATAATAATAATAAATAAATAAATAAATAAATAAATAATAAAAATAATAAAAAAATAAAATAAATAAATAAATAAATAAATAAATAACGTCAGAATATTAAAATTTGAGCTAGATATTTAAAAAGAACGCCACCATAGACTTTACATTATCATCCGCGGCTTTTTCTGTCAGTAGCGTGGCGTCTTAAGGCAACATAATACTCAATGAAAAGACATTTATTTATTTGGTCGTTCGGAAAGTCGTGTCCGTTTAGCAAAATTAATTCGTACCAAAAAATTCTATCATTTAATTTTTAAGCATTGTTTCCGATATTTAATGGCCAGTAATTAATGGGCAGAATTTTCCGACATGAATTGATTTTCCCAAACGGACACGACTGTCCGAACGACCCAATACTATTAATAATACACCAGACCCGAACAGATTAAGAATATTTTCTTGATAGATAGACAAAACTTATCACAAAGTGCGCTTCTACGACATTTACATGATAAATTAATCTAAAACAAAACTTTTCGCAAAAAATAGTAGTGGTAAATTTTTTTGATATGGTTTCTTTAACCCTTTATCTAACAACGTTACTTATGAGTACCATTAAAATTACTTATTATAAAATTCTTTTAATCCGTCGATTAGTTGTAATACTGTTTAGAATGAGCTACAGATACATTATTTTATTTTGTTACAAAAGCATTATTCGTTACACAAAACAAAAATATTTTTAAAACAATGATTTCTTTTGCCTTTGTATCTTTTCAGATTTCTTGGCACTAAAGAAGAAGCATGGGGATTTTTCAGTTCGGAAATATTTCTTTATTTATATTGCAAGAACATCATATTTGTCCATTTTATGATTTTACAAAATACTAAGAAAACAATTTAAAATAAAAGATTTGAGAGGGGTTATAAATATTACACAAAATCTCTGTAAATTCAAATTTAATCAATCCTTTTAAATCCTTTTAAAACCTTTCAGAAATTAATTAAATGATTATGTAAATCTTTTAATTTAGTTTAAACAATTTGCATAAAATGCTTTAGGATATAAAATTTTCATGAATTCATAATTCGGTTGATAAAGGGTTAAATTACGAAAGCTAATTTTCCGGATGTCAAAAAAGTAAACAACGCTAAGTGGCAAAAACACAGAAATTGTTCCGGTAAAGATTAAAACTAATTTTCTACCTGTGGCAAATCCTTAAAAAAAAACTGGGTGTTTGAGAAATTGCTGTTTGTTTCCTTATTCAGACCGTAACCTGCCTTTGCTGTAAATTATACATATTTTTGCTCACGAGTATAGTTTTTCCGCATGAATGATCATAGGATAAAAAATACAGCTGATCTGAAGAAATTATTAAAAAAGAAAAAAAAAATGTTAAAATAAACAATTCCTGAGTGTTTTAACCCATGTAGGGCCATTCATAAAATAATGCTACCACGAAAAAGATTTTAAATTTAAAGTCGTCAATAATAAGAAGTATTGACGCGTGAAAATGCAAAAATAAGTTACTCCCTCTGTCCCAAATTAGTTGCGACATTTGAATACTTTTGTTCTGAGTATTCATATTTATGATTTCATGTATCTGTTTTAACGTTTTTTAGAGAGCTTTACTATCAATCTACAAAATTTACTTACCTAGCATTCCCCACGTCATTCCATAAATCAGTATTGAATGAGTTTAAAAAATCCCGTTTCACTTGCTACTTAGCCACGCCCCAATTTGCAAAGATCTTTTAACAGTAATTACATAAAACTATCTTAAAACTAATCAATCGTTATACATTTTCAAACATTTCATTCTATCATTTATGAAAAGTATCCTTTAGCTTGAAAATGCCGCAAACAAAATCGTTTTCTGTCGAATTTTTTCCTATTAGACTTGGCTTAACCTTTTAACGTTCATTGGTTTCGCCACGAAACCACAAAATTTTAATTCCGATACGCAACACTGACACCGGTATTTTTATCTAAAAATATCCCTTTTATTTTGAATGGGAAAAATCACGTTTTCTTACTTAGAAATATATTTGTTCTTAATTACCGGTGTCATTCATTTATTTCGACATCTTAGCAATGAAAATGCTAAAGGGTAAAACGTTAAAGGGTTAATGGTTGATGAAATACGTTCCAAAACTTTTTTCGCCTTGAAAATTCCGTGTACTATTGATTTACGAATTATAACAGCTTATGATAATCTTCGCAGAGATTTTTTTCGTTTTATTTGAAATTTCATTTATAATTGATTTTGCTATTTAGTTTTTTTTTTTTTTTTTTTTTTTTTTGTCAGCATTTACAATTTTTTTGTAAACGCCTTTGTCTGCTTCTGAAAACGGAATGTGATGATGAACATTAAATTTAATAGCTGCAGCATTTATGGGATTATGGATTAGCTTACAATTTTTCAATCATCACTGCAACATTCCAGTGCAGAAAGCGCTTCTTATTATTCATTTCCTTCTTCAGGATGTTATTTCTTATTTCTATTACTTTACATTCGAGTCTCTTTGCTTTTGACACCTAGTATACATCATTATATTCATTCTAGTATGATTTTATGGTGTCGATTTTCTAAATTGCATCAGAAGTTATCTATGACTCCGCCTACTTGAAATGTCGCAACTAACTTGGGACAAAATTTTCAACTTAAATGTCGCAACTAATTTGGGACAGAGGGAGTAATTTTTTATCATTTTTTTAATGTTACAACTTGGGCTACTGCCCCCTTACGAACAAATTGTTTTATCGCTTGATTTGATTAAATAAACAACATTTGAACCAGAAATTTTATTTTATAAAAGAAGTAACCTGCCTTTGCTGTAAATCATATATTTTTTTGCTCACGATTATAGTTTTTTCGCATGAATGATCATAGATAAAAAATACAGCTGATCTGAAGAAATTCTTTTTTAAAAAATTAAATGTTAAAATCAAAAATTCCTGCTTGTTTTAACCCATATCGGATCATTATAAAATATCATGCTACCACGAAAAAGATTTTAGAATTTAAAGTCGTCAATAATAAGAAGTATTGACGCGTGAAAATGCGTATAAATAAGTTAATTTTTTTAATCATTTTTTTAAATATTACAACTTGGGCTACTGCCCCCTTACGAACAAATTGTTTTATCGCTTGATTTGATAAAATAAACAACATTTGAACCAGAAATTTTATTTTATAAAATAAATGGAAAACGTGCCACATTAAGAAAAAATGACAATTACATAAATGCTAGCGTATATGTTTTTTGTTACCACCAGAGCAGTAATACTTTCAGCATGTTCACTAAGTGTTAAATTTATTAGCACATACTATTACCACCTTGAGATCGGTGTGCAAAATAGAAATGACTTACAAGCTTACATTATCAGGGTAGCGAGTGTTCATTCAAAAACAGCCAAAATATTTGTTAAATTTTAGTATAATGTTAACCCCTTGAGGAGCGGTGAGATATATTTTATCACACCTAATTTAAACGAGATTCTCACCAGAAACTTTTAACGAAATTTTATATTTCTTATTTTGGCGGGGAAAATGTTGAAAAGTTGCAATCTCCTATTTTAAAGCAATATTTTTCCATTTTTTCCGGTGAGAGTTCAATGCAGAGACACTATTGCTTGCCCCTAAATGGTTAAAGAGGAGTTCAACTCTTTGAATCCCCTTTACATTATTTGTAGTAAATGAAAATATTTCGATTACAAACCGAATATTTTTAATAAAAGAAAGCAATTGTAAATGAGGACCCCAGAAGCTAAGGGTTTTAAGTAACAAAATTGAAAAAAAAATTAACTAAGAGCACAACTAACCTAGAAATATATATATATATATATATATTTCAGATAAAAGATCATCATTCAGGTAAAGTCATATAACGATTTTCTAATTATGTGCTGTGTTCTAGAGATAAACCACTTATGCCGAATAATAATCAATATTGATTAATTATTAATTGAAAAAAAAAACTTTTATTCTGCTTTTTTTTTTTTACAGTTATTGAAATAAGAGTTCAATCGCCTCAATAAAACAAGCAGCAGTTTCCTATTTAAATCCAGAGAACTATTAATGATGTGCAGATTTAACGTCAATTATCTTTGAACTCAATTTATTCCAAATTGAATTTTTCTCACTTGCACCCCATGGCTTTTTCGGTCGTCAAATAATAAAGAAATAAATCTATCTCTTTGATGCCAATGGTAGCATATATAGTACCATCAGTGTTTGCAATTTAATGGATTTCTTTATCCAGATATACCGAACTCATACCAGATATTTTAAAAAGTGATCTTTGCTTTATTTAATAACATACATTAAATCAATAAATAAAGCGAAATTTATTCGTTAAATTCGGCTTTTCGAATTATTGAATTTTTAGAACGCACTCTACCACGGGCGTTAGAGGGTTAAAATATTTTTCCTTACATACAAACTAGCAATTAATTCTGTTCAGTTGTTTCTCTTTTTTAAAATGGTCATACGATAGCGTGACCATTTTTGGGCTTGAAAAAATTTTGTTTGCCGGACTGTATAAATATTTCATGGCATCTGATTACGAAAGTTATAGTCTGGAAAAACAGACAAACAGATAAAAAAAAGATTTTTTTTTTTTTTTTTTTTTTTTTTTTTTTTTTTTTTTAAGAGATAATAAAACTTTCACGGAGTCGTTAGCAGAACGAAACATTTCATAATAAAAATAAATGAAAGAGGAGAATCTATTTGAAAATTATGCGTAAAAATTTATTTCAGAAAATATCTCCTTTATTTTTAAGATGATAGTTTATCTCAAAATTGGTCAAAAGTAAAACTTCTTTCATTTTTCTAATATTAAAAGAAAGTATGTTTAATTATGAATATTTTGACACGTCATTTTTACCCATACGGCAATTATATAGCAAGATACTGTAAATTTTGTTAGTACATTCATTCAGCCTTAACTGCCAACACTGATATTTCCCACCACTAAAATTGAAACATTTTTTTTTTTTTTTTTTTTTTTTTGGGGGGGGGGGGGGGTAAAGCTTTAAATTTTGGCGATTACTTTAGTTAAAATTTTCTATTAAATTTTTGTGGGAGGAAAATCCGTACAAATTGGAAGCCATGATTCAGCGCAATTACCCATACCATTAAAATTTACCACGTAAAAAGGAACCGCCAGAAATTTTATACAAGTGTTCTAAAAATATTACACAGCAGAATTTTTATTTAAAACTTTTTAGCTTATTTAATCAACTTATTTCGATGTAGTGGATATTGAAGTTATTTTAGATTGTCATTATTGGCTCGAATCTAAATATTTGTAGATGGCATCGATCAAAATGACCACTATGGCGGTTCTAGTATTAAATGGCTTTTTTTCCATGTTCATATTTTCGTCAACTTCGTATTTTAACCTTTTCAGGCTCGGCGTCTTTAAAAAGCGATATTTTAATCCTTTTAGTGCCAAGGAGCCCCATCGCGCTGCTCTCGCTAAATGTGAAAAATCCCAGCGTTACGATAGCGCTCCTTTTGACAGTTCACTTTTGGCGCGCGCAGTGTTTGATAAAGTGCTATTTAAATTTATTTAATTTATTGTCACCGAGCAACAGAAATATCAAAATGTAAGAAGTTTCCTAATTGCAAACGATAAACTGTGAATGAAAGACATTATCATTTTATTTCTGCAGTTTTTTTTTAAGCTGTGAAAAAATATCTTTGTTTTTCTTGTTATGATATAATTTCGGACATTGGATAAACATAGTGACGGCCGTGTTACCGTGTTCGTATTTTTATTTATTATATTGCATTCTAACTATCTTCGATCGCATATTTTTTATATAAACATCGTGATTATTATTTTTTTATTATTTCTAATTTTGATTTCAAAATGTCGGACACAAGTGAATTTTCAGATGCAGCAAGACGACAGAGCAGCGCGACGGCGCTCCTTGGCACTAAAAGGGTTAATTTTATTGCACAAAGAATATTTAATTGAAATTTTCTTTTTCAAACATACGTGAAAATAAGCAAGTTCATATTTTCTAATACATTCATCTATACATTCTGATGTGAGTTAATTATTTCAAACAGATTATTTACTCTGCGCCGGAAAGGGTTAAAAATGTTGATGTTTTTTCTGTATTTGAGACAGATTTAACCATTTGGGGACGAGCGACACGTATACGTGCAGCAAAAAGGCTTAAGAATTCTTGTTTATCCCAATCAGTAAAATTTTACTACAAAATTAGGCTTATTTAACGGAGCATTTTCTCGGTTTAATAAGGCACAAATTTCTGTTTTTAACCCCTTGGGGACGAGCGGCACGTAAAAGGCTTAAGAAGCCTCGTTTATTCCCACCGGTAAAATTATACAGTGAAATTTGACTTATTCAATCGGAGCAACTTGTCAATTTATCAAGAAATAAATTTCTGTTTTTTAAGACTGGTGACAAAACATTAAAAATTTTGTAAAATGTTCCCGCCGCGAAGGGGTTATATACCTGTGACAAAGCATTACAAATTTCGTAAAAAGCTCCCGTTGCGAAGGGGGTTTTTGTGTATTTTCATTATTATACCTGTTTTTTTTTGGGGGGGGGGTTTCCCTTTTTTTTTTTTTCTTTTTTTTTTTTGCCTTTTTTTACATGAATATATATAAGATTTCATTGTTTTTCACTATATATAATAGTAAATACATATTTATATATTAAGTGAAATATTAGATCATATAAAAATCCATGCTCAGATCTGTGTAAAACACATTTGAAAATCTTAAAAATTTGGGCAAAAGTATCAATAGTTAAATATAAGGATTTAAAAAAATTGAAATTTTTATAAACTCCTTCAAAACTTGAATTAAATAACCAATTTTAAAAAGTCTTCCTTTTCAAAAAAATGTACGTTTTTTTTTTTTTTTTTTTTTTTTAAAACATTGAAATGCATTTGAACCTTACATTTGAACCAATATTTGAACTATACTTTCAAAAATAAACAAAATTGTTGAAAGAATAAACTATCCCTTAAATTCAGCTAAAAGTAATTGAAAAACATATTTCCGAAATTTCAGAGTTTTCAAATTATCCAAAATGTTAAGGTAAATTTAGAAGTTTATGTAACTGTTCAAACTTTAACATCCTGTTTTTCACACATGTGTTTTTAGTTCATCATCTTCTATTGTTCATAAAAATTAGATGATATATTTGAAAAGCCATTTTATTAATATTTTTCAAAGCGCCTGTAATTACTATTTAATTCGTTATTATAGTTATTAAATTCGTAATTATTATTATTTTGTTTCAATGTAATGAATTAGTGTTTCAAAAATAAATAAATAAAAAATAAAAGAAAATTCTTTAATCTGTAATTTTCAGCTGGTTATGTCCCGAAAGTTTTACCAACCGTTACAAAGTAAAATTATACATTTAACTCTATTTTCTTATGATGGTTTAGCACTAAAAATACAAAATATCGGTCATTTGACCTGTGCCAAATGAAAATAAGTCGACTCGAACCAATAATTTCACCTTGAAGTAAATAACAATTCCAAGCAAATCGTAATTTAGAATGTTTTAGAACGTTTTCCGCTTATTTTAACCATTTAACATATAATTTTAAACATTGAAAAAATTACCGAATTTAAAACATACCACCATTTGTAGATTTTCTCCTTATTTTAAGAATATTCCTAATGATTGTAAAGATTCCCAAGTATAGATGCCTAATTTTAGAAAGTGAACCTATAAGTGTAAGAATTTGCACTGCAATTGTATATGATTGAAATTGAATTCATGATGAGTTTTTAATTTAAATTTTTATTTAATCACCATCAAAGTATTTTATTTTTCCATATTACATACTACAATATTGTTTTAAATAATATTAATTGAAAAATTAAGTAATAATATCCTTAACCCCTTCGCGACGGGAGCTTTTTACGAAATTTTTAATGTTTTTCCACCGGTTTTAAAAAACAGAAATTTGTGTCATCTTAAATCGAGAAAATGCTCCGATTAAATAAGTCAGATTTTACAGTATAATTTTACCGGTTTGAATAAACAAGGATTCTTAAGCCTTTTTTGTTGCACGTATACGTGTCGCTCGTCCCCAAGGGGTTAAAGAATTGTGTTCATTGAGTCACTTTCCTATACAGATGTCAATTATTGTTACAATACATTCAAATTTATTGCTCATGGGATATCAAACAATAGATAATTTTCATTTGAAAAGAAAATAAAAAAAATAATTATATTAAAATCTTGGATTATAAGGTGAGCAACTATCTTGTAGACATCAGTGACATTGATTACAAAATTAATTTGTAAAATAATGTTTTTAACCTTCCTGTTATACCGAGAATGGAATTAATCGACTTACAAATGTAATTTATTTTATCCGATTGGAACCAGAATTTTTTTCAGAAAATAAATTAAGTAACCGCTTCTCTGATTTGCCCGTACGTCGTACAGTCAACGTGTTCTTGCCAATCATGATTTGTCCGTACCACGTACGTGCATCCAAATTACAATCATAATTTATTATTCCCACCAGTAAATTTGTATTGTAAATTTTATATTACAAATATCGGATATGTAAATTGGAGTCTTTTTCTCTGATTCAATTAGCCAAAAATTTCTTTTTTCAAAAACGGTGATAAAAGATTAAAAATTCTTTGAAAGGCTTATTTATTAGATATAGGTAAAAATTATATATAGGAAAAACAAAAGGTATTATTTGAAGTAATTTTTTTTTAAATATTGGTCAATTAAGTGGTTAAAAGCGCTGAACAGTGGAGCACTATTTAGAGGCTTCCTAGTTGAGGTCAAATTAACACCCGGGTATTAAGTTCATCGTTTTCTTATTGTTTGAGCCGCTGAGAATGAAATAAGTGTAATTTCTTTAAAAGTACAAAAAGCATATTTTTTTTTTTTATTGTCATTTATTTAAAAATCAAATGACTATAAAATAAAAAATATAAAAAAATTCAAATTTTAATAAAGTTTTAATTAAGATTTTAAAAATTAAAATAATTATGTCAAGGTAAGATTAATGTAAATAATAATGAAATATAATCGGAAAGAATAGCGTTAAAGTATAACTATAGTTCTCATAACCACTAAACTTAAAATTTAAAAAAAAAAAAAAAAAAAAAAAAGCACTTGTTTAGAAATGACACTTAGCAAGTAAGGCAAGAAAAGCTGTAAAGGAGGTGAAAAAAGGTCACTTAACCGAAAAAAAAAAAAACCGTTAATCAGAGCAATATAGGATACATACATATATATATATATATATATATATATATAAGCCTGGATTAACACTAGAACGGCTACTAGCAACAATTTTGACCGCTACCATGCAGATATATTTCGGTTCAAACCAGAAATTTCCTTATAAAATAAATTTAACCCCTTGAGAGGCGGTGTGACATATTGTATCACGCCTACAATTCATGAAAATTTGTACCGAAAGAATTTTATCAAATGTTGCTTTTAGTGGTGGTGGGGGTGGGGGGAGTCGTGAAATTGCTTTTCTTTATTTTGAAATAAAATTTTCCAAGTTACCGGTGAGAGTTCAGAATTATATAAATGCAATTGTTTGTCCCTCAAAGTGTTAATCCCTTGGGGGATGAGCGACACGGGCCGGAAAAAGGCTTAAGAATTCTTGTTTATCCCCACCAGTAAAATTTTACTATAAAATTCGCCTTTTTCAATCTGAGCATTTTTTCGATTTAATAAGAGTAGGGGAAAAGTGGCGGTCCGGCCTCAGGAGGAGGATTGAGGATCGGTGGTGGTGGTGGGATCCTCCTCCTCAAGCCTCCTCCTCACTCCTCCTCCTCAATCCTCCTCCACAATCCTCCTCCTCCTCCTCAATCCTCCTCCACAACCCTCCTCCTCCTCACATCGTCTTGTAAGAGAAGGGGTTAAAAGGATTTTTTTTTTGCGGGAATTTCAGGGAGTTAGATTTTTAAACCATACTATAGTATGGGGGTGTTTTTTAATGCGGGGACTTTAAAAATTTTCGGCGTGTTACAGTACGTGGGATATGTTTTCGATTGAATTTTGCTGTTGTTCATATAAAAAGGTAGTTAAAAATAAGGAATGAAGCGACTTTTTTTTTTTTTTTTTTTTTTTCACCGTGTTTTAGATGAGGAGTTAAGCGGGTATTTGTGTACACATAATGTTTTTTTCTATACTTTTGTATGAGTGGTTTTTAATTTTAATGTGGCAACTTAAAAATTTTCAGTTTGGTGTAATTTAAGAGTTTATTTTTTGATTTTAAGCAGAAATTTTGGGGAGTTTGATTTTTTTTTTTTTTTTCACTGTACTCTTACATGATGAGTTAAGCGGATATTTTGGGGGAAATTATTATTTTAGACTAATCATTCACGAAGGATATTTTGCGGACATACGTGTTTAATAGGGGGACTTTAACTTTTTTGCAATGAGATTGACGTGTGCTCGTTGACCTAACCGTACGGAGTTTGTAATTTTCTTCGAATCATGTGTGCATGTTGGCTTAGAATATCTTAGAAAGACCTGAATAACCTTTATCTCCACCAAGTCATAAATAACACATGCTGGTTTGATTTTAAGCAGAAATTTTGGGGAGTTTGATTTTTTTTTTTTTTTTTCACTGTACTCTTACATGATGAGTTAAGCGGATATTTTGGGGGAAATTATTATTTTAGACTAATCATTCACGAAGGATATTTTGCGGACATAAGTGTTTAATAGGGGGACTTTAACTTTTTTGCAATGAGATTGACGTGTGCTCGTTGACCTAACCGTACGGAGTTTGTAATTTTCTTCGAATCATGTGTGCATGTTGGCTTAGAATATCTTAGAAAGACCTGAATAACCTTTATCTCCACCAAGTCATAAATAACACATGCTGGTAATGGGAATTTGGGAATAATAACTTTAAACATTAATTTAATGAAGGAACTTTAAAATTATTTCGAGTACTATTTTTAGTTAACTATGTTATACACTTGATATTTTAGATTAGTTAAAAAATAACTTTAAAATTTGAATGAGAAAATATGTTTCAAAATGGGATTTTACGTACTAACATTTATTTGCGCTCGTTGACCTAACCGTTCGGAATCTGTGATTTTCCTCGAATCATGTGTGAATAACTGTTAGATTTCCTTAGAAGGGCTTGAATAAGCTTCAACCATCATAAATAACGCATGTCTGTAACGGGAATTTGAACTTAATTTTTTTAAATATTCATTTTAATGAGGTGACTTCGAAAACAATTTGTAGAACTTTTGAGTGGTAATAATTTTTATTGGGAAACTTGAAAAAATCTTGTGATTTTTTGTGAACTAATTTTTAATTGTTAAAGTTTGCAATCCGTATTCGCATTTCTTTTGTGTGAGATTGTATAAATGTTGATGAAAACTATTTCTATTCCAATTAATGAAATTTAATAATAAAAAGAATAAAGTGTACCTCACCAGACACCCCTTTTTCAAAATTCGTACATATTTTTAAACATAGCAATGTGTTTAATATAAGTAATTTTTGTGTGTCCTTTCCTTTCTGAAAGTGTAAGCGATTTTTAACATAAATATCTTTTGACGTGTGTAATTTTTCCCTGGCAGAACAATTTTCAAATAAATAAATTTTAATATTAATAGAATTTTTGACTTTCCGAAGAAAAAAGGGAACTTATTTTTAATGTTTTAATACTTGTCGGTTAAAAAAAAAAATTAAACTATATTTATTATCGAAATGAATTCATCTTCATTAATTTAAAAACATATAATATTTATAACCAGTAACGCGGAACTTTTTCAAACCCTGTTAATGAGATTTTATTTAACATTGTATTTTATCTTCAAATCAAAATAATTTGTGAAAAATGTTTTTAAATATTTTTAAAACTGTATTGAAAATAATATTTTACATACCTTAACATCAATGAAATCCGAATCGAACTTGAGTTTAATAATTATTTTCTCAAAAAGTTCGTTTCAGTATATGAGTAAACCTAGATGAATCATTCTTATCAGCTTATCTGATAGCGTTTTCCGAAAAGGGTTGAATCTCTGAATCATAGCTGATAAGGAACTGGGGTTCATGTGTTATCTTAATTAATCTTAATGAGTACTATGTCTAATTAAAATTATTTGACTTGAAATAAAATAAGGTCTTTTGAGCAATATCTTTTGAAAATTTAAGATATAATTATTTAAATCAAATTAGAGGCTTTTTTTTTTTCTCATCGATTTATTTTAAATAAAACTAAAATATTTATTTTTTTCTGTACTTTGTTAGCAAAATAAAGAGTGTAATACATTCATTTCGGATTTAACTATTTGAAAATTTAAACTAACCTATGATTAAAATGATTACATAAGGTTGAGTATGTGATCTAGTTAAAAACGGAACACGTATTCATATAAAACTTTAAATTCTTACGCTTTTGTGTATAATATAATGTATGTTTTAAATATTAAATGAAAAATATCAATAACAATAAATGAAAAACATTAACATTAATAAAATATTAATTAAACATAGCATTGATTTAAAACTTAATATTAATATAGGAATACACATCCGTATAAAACTTTTAACATTTATGTTTTGGTGTATAATATTATGTATATATATTAAATATTAAATGAAAAATATGAATTAACAATAAATGAAAAATATCAATTAACATCAAGCTATTAATTTTCATTACCTGATTTTACTATTTAATTAATATTTAAAATTTTCATTCAGGTAATAAACTTACTTTAACAGTTTAATGCAAATATCGCACAGCCTTGAAATTGTTCCAGCAAGAAGAATAATCACATCCGATTTCATTACCTCACAAGCGATAAGTATGATTCATTCTTATCTGATTTCTAGAAAAAGGGGCCATCTTATCTGTGAATCATAGCTTTTGTGATAGGAACCTAGTGTAAGTTTAATCTAATAAGAGTTAATAATAATCTTATTAATTACGATGTCTAATTAAATTGTCTTACAATAAAGTCATTTCTTTTAAAAATTTAGGATAAAATAATTTAAATCAAATAAGAGGCTTTTTCACATAGATTTATTTTCAATAAAACTAGACTATTTTTCTATATTTTATCAGCCAAATAATTAATGTGTCATATTCATATAGGATTAAACTATTATAACTGTCGTATAATTAAAATGAATTTAAGTGATTATAAAAATAAGCATTCTAAAATGCGAATTCTAAATTTATCATTTCTAAAATATAAGCGTTTGGGATTCACATGAGATGATTTCGTGTCATATAACATTAAGTTTTAGAAAATGCATGTTTTTAAACCCATTATATCTATTTGTGTGTCTATTTCCGTGATGAAATATGGTTCAAAACATTCAATTTGACGGCATGTTCTACCTTGCGCTTTAATTGAACGACTTGTGTTGGTAAAAAATAACTTTTGACTTATGTCACAAAATTTAGCAGGGGGAAACATTTAAATGTGATGAAGTGAAAGCACATTTTTATGATTCTTCAAATTCATATTGTTTTGTGTATAATATATGAAATAAAAATTAAATGAAAACTATTAATGAGAGACACATTGAAAAATATTCTTACCTTAAAAGTGACTGTTATATGCTTATTCCAACTGCTATCCACCGTCAACCTGCATCGTTGCTCGCCTGGTGGGTAATGTCTGATAACCAGATATTCTTATCTTTGACGGTTTTCCCGAAAGTTGACTCACTTCATAAGTAAAAATGACAGGTTCAGATCTGAAATTAAGAGTTTATTCATATCGAATATAATTAATATAACATGCAATTAAAAAGAGACTTAATTTATTTAATACGTCATAATTAAGAATTTAATTAAATCCTGAATATAATTTTTTAAAATCTTATTAATAGAATAGAATAGAAATTCTTTTCAACATTTTCAAGAAACACACGTGTTATTGAATACTTAATAGAATATTTTTCGTAATGAATGTGTAATTAACAATTTTTAAATGATTTTTTCTAATTAATTAGTGTTTAATTAAAATTTTCATAATTAAAATAAATATATCAAATAAAAAAGGAATTCTTTTCAAAATTTTCAAGAAACACAAGTTATTATTAAGTAATATTTTGAATAACTACAAACTTTAATCATGATGAGTCATCACTGTGAATGATCTTTTCTTCTCATGTGTTATAAAAACAAGTTTAAGTACCTAAATTTATTGATATATTTCATTGTGTGTTGGATCCTTCTTTACTAATCTCGTTAAAATTATTCATTTACCAATGATTTAAACTTCACATTTTAAAGTTATTTATATAATATACTAACATTTGACTATTAAATATCAAATAATGGATATGCACTTTTTACACTCACATCTTACAATGCACTTAGTAACCAAATTTAATGATTTTTAAGCATGTCTTCTTAATTTTTTTTTACAATGAAAGACTATCACAGTTGAATATTTAGCTTTCTGTTTATAACTTTATCGAGAAATATATAATGCATACCACACGATTTCATTAAATGAATCACAATACATTTCAAACTTCTCATTTTCAATGTTTTATATATACTAGTGTTTATCAAATAGGTGTTTATTCTGAACAATCATTACTTAGTATATTGATGAAAAGTTTGTGTTGAACGGTTTTTAACTTAAATGGTGTGAGAGAAGGATATATTAGGACAGAAGTTATTAAATATAGAGTCTTTAAAGTTTATACCCGTGCAAGAATTGGCATTTCAAGAAACAAAGTTGTGTCACATTTGAAAGCATTCTTTATATTCGAAACGCACACGTGATCACGATCACATCACTGAAGAGCATAGAGAAGCTGTTTATGTTGTATATAATTTGAATTTTCATTAACACAATATTATAACCGAAGTTTTTCGACAGTTTGAAAAATTATGATGTTCAACGTCTGCACACGTTAACACAGAATAAGATTAGCTTATGCCCTTTCGATGATAAGCGTTATTTGCAGGTAAGATATATTAACATAACAAAATTTTCTTGGTAATTTTACTCGCAGGTTTCGAAACCACAAACATCTGATCATACTTCTCATTTTTAACACGCGACACTAACCATTGGGCCATTAAAGCCCGTAATTTAGTAACTTAAAATTAAGAAAGATCATCGAAAATGATTACTTCACACATGCAAAAATAATTTTTATTGTGACTTATCAGTTAAAAATCACGAAGAAAAGAAAAATATCACATATGTTTTGGATTACTTTGAGATTTTATGAGTCACTTCATCAGTTAAATAGATATAACCACTTCTTATGAATCACTACTTATGCTTAAATTTTGAAACACTTGCTTATATGAAATGTATTATATTTTAGTTTATCAGTGATAGTGCGATTACTTGTTAATAATTTTAATGTTATTAAAAAAATTTAAAAAAATCAAATGTGAATAATTAATTAAAAAAACACAAGTCACTATTAAAGGTTTGAACAAATTATTAAAATTATTTTACAAAACTTTTCAAATTATTTAAAAATGTTTCACTAATATTTAGTAATCGTCAAATTTTAATGTCGATAATCATTTATGTGAGTCAGGTTTTCTGTTTTAACTGTTAAGTTATCAGATTCCCCCTTCAAGTACATCTCATTGATAAGTTTTAATCAACCAATCAACTATTTATTTACCCCAGCAACCAGCTATTTGTTTACCCTAGTAACCAAAAAGCTTTTGTCGACACATGAACAAAATTTTGAAGATGCAAGACTCTTCATTTTCATTCGAAAAAACAATGACTTATGTAATAAATTTTTTCTTTACTTAAATGAAACCTTCACATGTGTATGGTAAAACTTGGAAAATTTCATTTAATGCACAAATTTAAAGTTAACAGACAAGGTCTTCACACATCTTTTAGTATTTTACTAACACTTTGCCAAATATCTTTAGAAAACAACAACAGAATTTTAAATAATTATTTTAATAAAAATTCTCTTTTGTAAGTGACATTATTAAACTAACTTGAAAAATTAACTTGGCAAAGCAAGTTTTCACTATTCCAACTAAGTAATATTCATAAGTTTTATATGATAAACAACCTGTTTGGTTATGTCCCAGCATGGCTTTATAAAATGTATCTAAAATAACCTTTAATATCAATGTTTAAAAATATGCGAATAATTCAGTTAGTCTTTTATAGATGATTATTTTCCCTTCTATTATTTAAAAGACATTTTAAAATAAAATTATTACTGATGCCAGTTTATCCCAGTGTTATGAAATGTGTATGCAAAACTTTTAATTCTAATTTTCACATTTTATTATTTCAAATTATTGTTTTCAAGTTGTACTAAAATTTGGAAAAAAATATTTAATTTTCATGCATAATTAAATTGAAATACTTTAATAATAAAGACACATTTAACATTGTATACTCACCTAATCCAACACTTTCACAAATACACGTCCGACTCGCTCCAAGGTTTAGGAAGAAATGAGAGATTCAAAGTCCTTATCAGAAAATGTTATCAGATAGTCTTATCTTAAGATAAGTGACGTCAGAGAACATATGTCATCAACTGGTCACGTGATGTATATCACATGACCAGTGCTTTGTTAATTAATCTTATTAATTAATTATTAAGTATTAAATTATTAATTATTAATTAATTAATTATTAAATATTAAATTAAATTATTTAATCTTATTAAAAATAGTTATTATTTTTTAATAACAAAGAATTAATAATATTAAATAATTTAATTTAATACTTAATAATTAATTAATTAATAATTAATAATTTAATACTTAATAATTAATTAATAAGATTAATTAACAAAGCACTGGTCATGTGATATACATCACGTGACCAGTTGATGACATATGTTCTCTGACGTCACTTATCTTAAGATAAGACTATCTGATAACATTTTCTGATAAGGACTTTGAATCTCTCATTTCTTCCTAAACCTTGGAGCGAGTCGGACGTGTATTTGTGAAAGTGTTGGATTAGGTGAGTATACAATGTTAAATGTGTCTTTATTATTAAAGTATTTCAATTTAATTATGCATGAAAATTAAATATTTTTTTCCAAATTTTAGTACAACTTGAAAACAATAATTTGAAATAATAAAATGTGAAAATTAGAATTAAAAGTTTTGCATACACATTTCATAACACTGGGATAAACTGGCATCAGTAATAATTTTATTTTAAAATGTCTTTTAAATAATAGAAGGGAAAATAATCATCTATAAAAGACTAACTGAATTATTCGCATATTTTTAAACATTGATATTAAAGGTTATTTTAGATACATTTTATAAAGCCATGCTGGGACATAACCAAACAGGTTGTTTATCATATAAAACTTATGAATATTACTTAGTTGGAATAGTGAAAACTTGCTTTGCCAAGTTAATTTTTCAAGTTAGTTTAATAATGTCACTTACAAAAGAGAATTTTTATTAAAATAATTATTTAAAATTCTGTTGTTGTTTTCTAAAGATATTTGGCAAAGTGTTAGTAAAATACTAAAAGATGTGTGAAGACCTTGTCTGTTAACTTTAAATTTGTGCATTAAATGAAATTTTCCAAGTTTTACCATACACATGTGAAGGTTTCATTTAAGTAAAGAAAAAATTTATTACATAAGTCATTGTTTTTTCGAATGAAAATGAAGAGTCTTGCATCTTCAAAATTTTGTTCATGTGTCGACAAAAGCTTTTTGGTTACTAGGGTAAACAAATAGCTGGTTGCTGGGGTAAATAAATAGTTGATTGGTTGATTAAAACTTATCAATGAGATGTACTTGAAGGGGGAATCTGATAACTTAACAGTTAAAACAGAAAACCTGACTCACATAAATGATTATCGACATTAAAATTTGACGATTACTAAATATTAGTGAAACATTTTTAAATAATTTGAAAAGTTTTGTAAAATAATTTTAATAATTTGTTCAAACCTTTAATAGTGACTTGTGTTTTTTTAATTAATTATTCACATTTGATTTTTTTAAATTTTTTTAATAACATTAAAATTATTAACAAGTAATCGCACTATCACTGATAAACTAAAATATAATACATTTCATATAAGCAAGTGTTTCAAAATTTAAGCATAAGTAGTGATTCATAAGAAGTGGTTATGTCTATTTAACTGATGAAGTGACTCATAAAATCTCAAAGTAATCCAAAACATATGTGATATTTTTCTTTTCTTCGTGATTTTTAACTGATAAGTCACAATAAAAATTATTTTTGCATGTGTGAAGTAATCATTTTCGATGATCTTTCTTAATTTTAAGTTACTAAATTACGGGCTTTAATGGCCCAGTGGTTAGTGTCGCGTGTTAAAAATGAGAAGTATGATCAGATGTTTGTGGTTTCGAAACCTGCGAGTAAAATTACCAAGAAAATTTTGTTATGTTAATATATCTTACCTGCAAATAACGCTTATCATCGAAAGGGCATAAGCTAATCTTATTCTGTGTTAACGTGTGCAGACGTTGAACATCATAATTTTTCAAACTGTCGAAAAACTTCGGTTATAATATTGTGTTAATGAAAATTCAAATTATATACAACATAAACAGCTTCTCTATGCTCTTCAGTGATGTGATCGTGATCACGTGTGCGTTTCGAATATAAAGAATGCTTTCAAATGTGACACAACTTTGTTTCTTGAAATGCCAATTCTTGCACGGGTATAAACTTTAAAGACTCTATATTTAATAACTTCTGTCCTAATATATCCTTCTCTCACACCATTTAAGTTAAAAACCGTTCAACACAAACTTTTCATCAATATACTAAGTAATGATTGTTCAGAATAAACACCTATTTGATAAACACTAGTATATATAAAACATTGAAAATGAGAAGTTTGAAATGTATTGTGATTCATTTAATGAAATCGTGTGGTATGCATTATATATTTCTCGATAAAGTTATAAACAGAAAGCTAAATATTCAACTGTGATAGTCTTTCATTGTAAAAAAAAATTAAGAAGACATGCTTAAAAATCATTAAATTTGGTTACTAAGTGCATTGTAAGATGTGAGTGTAAAAAGTGCATATCCATTATTTGATATTTAATAGTCAAATGTTAGTATATTATATAAATAACTTTAAAATGTGAAGTTTAAATCATTGGTAAATGAATAATTTTAACGAGATTAGTAAAGAAGGATCCAACACACAATGAAATATATCAATAAATTTAGGTACTTAAACTTGTTTTTATAACACATGAGAAGAAAAGATCATTCACAGTGATGACTCATCATGATTAAAGTTTGTAGTTATTCAAAATATTACTTAATAATAACTTGTGTTTCTTGAAAATTTTGAAAAGAATTCCTTTTTTATTTGATATATTTATTTTAATTATGAAAATTTTAATTAAACACTAATTAATTAGAAAAAATCATTTAAAAATTGTTAATTACACATTCATTACGAAAAATATTCTATTAAGTATTCAATAACACGTGTGTTTCTTGAAAATGTTGAAAAGAATTTCTATTCTATTCTATTAATAAGATTTTAAAAAATTATATTCAGGATTTAATTAAATTCTTAATTATGACGTATTAAATAAATTAAGTCTCTTTTTAATTGCATGTTATATTAATTATATTCGATATGAATAAACTCTTAATTTCAGATCTGAACCTGTCATTTTTACTTATGAAGTGAGTCAACTTTCGGGAAAACCGTCAAAGATAAGAATATCTGGTTATCAGACATTACCCACCAGGCGAGCAACGATGCAGGTTGACGGTGGATAGCAGTTGGAATAAGCATATAACAGTCACTTTTAAGGTAAGAATATTTTTCAATGTGTCTCTCATTAATAGTTTTCATTTAATTTTTATTTCATATATTATACACAAAACAATATGAATTTGAAGAATCATAAAAATGTGCTTTCACTTCATCACATTTAAATGTTTCCCCCTGCTAAATTTTGTGACATAAGTCAAAAGTTATTTTTTACCAACACAAGTCGTTCAATTAAAGCGCAAGGTAGAACATGCCGTCAAATTGAATGTTTTGAACCATATTTCATCACGGAAATAGACACACAAATAGATATAATGGGTTTAAAAACATGCATTTTCTAAAACTTAATGTTATATGACACGAAATCATCTCATGTGAATCCCAAACGCTTATATTTTAGAAATGATAAATTTAGAATTCGCATTTTAGAATGCTTATTTTTATAATCACTTAAATTCATTTTAATTATACGACAGTTATAATAGTTTAATCCTATATGAATATGACACATTAATTATTTGGCTGATAAAATATAGAAAAATAGTCTAGTTTTATTGAAAATAAATCTATGTGAAAAAGCCTCTTATTTGATTTAAATTATTTTATCCTAAATTTTTAAAAGAAATGACTTTATTGTAAGACAATTTAATTAGACATCGTAATTAATAAGATTATTATTAACTCTTATTAGATTAAACTTACACTAGGTTCCTATCACAAAAGCTATGATTCACAGATAAGATGGCCCCTTTTTCTAGAAATCAGATAAGAATGAATCATACTTATCGCTTGTGAGGTAATGAAATCGGATGTGATTATTCTTCTTGCTGGAACAATTTCAAGGCTGTGCGATATTTGCATTAAACTGTTAAAGTAAGTTTATTACCTGAATGAAAATTTTAAATATTAATTAAATAGTAAAATCAGGTAATGAAAATTAATAGCTTGATGTTAATTGATATTTTTCATTTATTGTTAATTCATATTTTTCATTTAATATTTAATATATATACATAATATTATACACCAAAACATAAATGTTTAAAGTTTTATACGGATGTGTATTCCTATATTAATATTAAGTTTTAAATCAATGCTATGTTTAATTAATATTTTATTAATGTTAATGTTTTTCATTTATTGTTATTGATATTTTTCATTTAATATTTAAAACATACATTATATTATACACAAAAGCGTAAGAATTTAAAGTTTTATATGAATACGTGTTCCGTTTTTAACTAGATCACATACTCAACCTTATGTAATCATTTTAATCATAGGTTAGTTTAAATTTTCAAATAGTTAAATCCGAAATGAATGTATTACACTCTTTATTTTGCTAACAAAGTACAGAAAAAAATAAATATTTTAGTTTTATTTAAAATAAATCGATGAGAAAAAAAAAAAGCCTCTAATTTGATTTAAATAATTATATCTTAAATTTTCAAAAGATATTGCTCAAAAGACCTTATTTTATTTCAAGTCAAATAATTTTAATTAGACATAGTACTCATTAAGATTAATTAAGATAACACATGAACCCCAGTTCCTTATCAGCTATGATTCAGAGATTCAACCCTTTTCGGAAAACGCTATCAGATAAGCTGATAAGAATGATTCATCTAGGTTTACTCATATACTGAAACGAACTTTTTGAGAAAATAATTATTAAACTCAAGTTCGATTCGGATTTCATTGATGTTAAGGTATGTAAAATATTATTTTCAATACAGTTTTAAAAATATTTAAAAACATTTTTCACAAATTATTTTGATTTGAAGATAAAATACAATGTTAAATAAAATCTCATTAACAGGGTTTGAAAAAGTTCCGCGTTACTGGTTATAAATATTATATGTTTTTAAATTAATGAAGATGAATTCATTTCGATAATAAATATAGTTTAATTTTTTTTTTTAACCGACAAGTATTAAAACATTAAAAATAAGTTCCCTTTTTTCTTCGGAAAGTCAAAAATTCTATTAATATTAAAATTTATTTATTTGAAAATTGTTCTGCCAGGGAAAAATTACACACGTCAAAAGATATTTATGTTAAAAATCGCTTACACTTTCAGAAAGGAAAGGACACACAAAAATTACTTATATTAAACACATTGCTATGTTTAAAAATATGTACGAATTTTGAAAAAGGGGTGTCTGGTGAGGTACACTTTATTCTTTTTATTATTAAATTTCATTAATTGGAATAGAAATAGTTTTCATCAACATTTATACAATCTCACACAAAAGAAATGCGAATACGGATTGCAAACTTTAACAATTAAAAATTAGTTCACAAAAAATCACAAGATTTTTTCAAGTTTCCCAATAAAAATTATTACCACTCAAAAGTTCTACAAATTGTTTTCGAAGTCACCTCATTAAAATGAATATTTAAAAAAATTAAGTTCAAATTCCCGTTACAGACATGCGTTATTTATGATGGTTGAAGCTTATTCAAGCCCTTCTAAGGAAATCTAACAGTTATTCACACATGATTCGAGGAAAATCACAGATTCCGAACGGTTAGGTCAACGAGCGCAAATAAATGTTAGTACGTAAAATCCCATTTTGAAACATATTTTCTCATTCAAATTTTAAAGTTATTTTTTAACTAATCTAAAATATCAAGTGTATAACATAGTTAACTAAAAATAGTACTCGAAATAATTTTAAAGTTCCTTCATTAAATTAATGTTTAAAGTTATTATTCCCAAATTCCCATTACCAGCATGTGTTATTTATGACTTGGTGGAGATAAAGGTTATTCAGGTCTTTCTAAGATATTCTAAGCCAACATGCACACATGATTCGAAGAAAATTACAAACTCCGTACGGTTAGGTCAACGAGCACACGTCAATCTCATTGCAAAAAAGTTAAAGTCCCCCTATTAAACACTTATGTCCGCAAAATATCCTTCGTGAATGATTAGTCTAAAATAATAATTTCCCCCAAAATATCCGCTTAACTCATCATGTAAGAGTACAGTGAAAAAAAAAAAAAAAAAATCAAACTCCCCAAAATTTCTGCTTAAAATCAAACCAGCATGTGTTATTTATGACTTGGTGGAGATAAAGGTTATTCAGGTCTTTCTAAGATATTCTAAGCCAACATGCACACATGATTCGAAGAAAATTACAAACTCCGTACGGTTAGGTCAACGAGCACACGTCAATCTCATTGCAAAAAAGTTAAAGTCCCCCTATTAAACACGTATGTCCGCAAAATATCCTTCGTGAATGATTAGTCTAAAATAATAATTTCCCCCAAAATATCCGCTTAACTCATCATGTAAGAGTACAGTGAAAAAAAAAAAAAAAAATCAAACTCCCCAAAATTTCTGCTTAAAATCAAAAAATAAACTCTTAAATTACACCAAACTGAAAATTTTTAAGTTGCCACATTAAAATTAAAAACCACTCATACAAAAGTATAGAAAAAAACATTATGTGTACACAAATACCCGCTTAACTCCTCATCTAAAACACGGTGAAAAAAAAAAAAAAAAAAAAAAAAAGTCGCTTCATTCCTTATTTTTAACTACCTTTTTATATGAACAACAGCAAAATTCAATCGAAAACATATCCCACGTACTGTAACACGCCGAAAATTTTTAAAGTCCCCGCATTAAAAAACACCCCCATACTATAGTATGGTTTAAAAATCTAACTCCCTGAAATTCCCGCAAAAAAAAAATCCTTTTAACCCCTTCTCTTACAAGACGATGTGAGGAGGAGGAGGGTTGTGGAGGAGGATTGAGGAGGAGGAGGAGGATTGTGGAGGAGGATTGAGGAGGAGGAGTGAGGAGGAGGCTTGAGGAGGAGGATCCCACCACCACCACCGATCCTCAATCCTCCTCCTGAGGCCGGACCGCCACTTTTCCCCTACTAATAAGATACAAATTTCTGTATTTTAAAACCGGTGACAAAACATTAAAAATTTCGTGAGCCTTCCGTCGCGAAGGGGTTAAATGATCTAAAATTGAAAAACGTTAAATAAAAAAGTTAAACTGTTCTAAATTAAAATGCTGGTGTGAAATAATTTTATAAAACTTGACTAAAAATTTTGGCTTTTCTAGCGTTAAATAAACATGCAAAATAATTTTAGATAAAAATTTTGGATCGAAATATTCTTATAAATGTCAAGTGTCTCAGGTGTACTCAATTTTTTACATTACCATTTCTTAAATATAATTATGTTAGTAATATGTTAGTATATAATTATGTTAGTAATTATATTTTATCAATTATCAGCACATCTTGATATTTTTAATATGTTCTTTACTGTCTCCAAAGATAAATGTGCTGAATTTTTAATCTCTTAAATTGTGTTTGTATTCGTATTGTATATGATTTATATGTGTGTGTTTATTTATATAACTTTTTTTTTTGGGGGGGGGGGGGGTTACACTGTAAATGGATGGATTCGTCTGTAGTGTCCATTTCAATAATAAATAAATGTATGTATATATTAAGTAATTTCAATAAATACTAAAATACATTTTTCGCATACAGTATGGGTTCTTAAAATGTATGAGGTCATTGAATGACGTTTTAAATGTGCTTAATTTAACATTATAATCATAACCTATAATCGGCCAATTCATTTTACTAGTGTGAAATAACATTACAATAATGGAAAACATTACGCATTCAATATAGCAATGTTACGACAATGGTACTGTCATTTGCATTACCTATTTACCTAGAATGAGATATGGTAGCATTTTTATTTCTCTCTATTTCATTAGCAGCAAAGCGCACTTCATTAACTTACCTAAATCTTCCTGAACGTATAGAATACAGTTTCGTGATCATTTTAATGTAAATTGTAAATTACAGTTGTGGAAAAAAGAAAAAAAATGTAAATATTTCCTACTAAATCTGTAGCAAATTAGTGTAGAAACAAAATCATATCATTTGGTTAAGATTAATTTCTTTTAGGTTTTACATTATAATTTTTTAAAAAAGCTTTCCGCGGCTTAACGTTGTAAAATCGCTTTTTCTTGTTTTAAAATAAAATTTTCCGATTTTTCCAGTGATAATTCAATGTTATAGAGTTATTATTGCTTATCTCTCAAAAGGTTAACAGTAATTATTTTAACATTATAATCGTAACCTACAATCGCCCAACTTATTTTGCAAGTGTGAAGTAACATTACAATAATGGAAAGCATCACGCATACAAAATACCAATGTTACTGTCATTTGCACTACTGAAACCTCTTTACCTAAGATGAAATACGATAGTATTTTTATTTCTCTCTTTTTCCATTAACAACTAAGCGCGTCTCATTAACTTAACTTAATCTTTCTGAACATGAAAAACCGCAGTTAAAAAAAAACACCCTCATAAAAAGTGCGACATATCACCTACATCAATAAATTATTTGTATCACGAAAATTAATACGCCAAAATTTTACGCGCGTACTGTCCTGGTATTCTAACTCCTTCGCTCTCTGAATGAACAAAAAAGTAGAACATGCTCTCGTGCGCTACAGTTGTTAGAAATTTGGCTAGAAACCATCTGCCGGCACAAACTTCTACTTCCACTTCCACCAGGGCTATTGACCTCGGAGCGGCAAATCCAACATGGCTCCGACTGTCACGTGACTTCGCACCCGTTTCAAGTTCAGGGCCAAAGCGAGAAGCTCCAACAGGTAGTTCATCCTCAGAAACGGAACAGAAAAGCAGCATCTTCTTCCTTCTCTTCTCTGTTCCCTCTTCATCACCATCTTCCCAGTGATACCAATGATGAGAATCGTATAGGGCCAGCAGCTTAAGAACTTGGATATTGTTGGCCGTGATTTTTTTTTTCTGCACGGACTTGTTTGTTTTGTTGCATTATAGTTTTTTTAAAGTTTTATATAAGTTCCTTTTACAAAAGTTTCTGAACATGGGAGGAATTAATGGACGATCGAATTATTTCAGGATATGTTTTAGTGCCTTGATAATTTTCGTGTGCCTCCAGAACACCTTAGCTAATGGTAAGTTTGCCTTTTATTATTATTATTATTATTATTATTATTTTGATAAGATTGTCTGGCATAATTTATATTTATCTATTTTATTTTTCATTCCAAATTAAAATTATCATAAAAGTTTTTGCTAATAATAATAATAATTCTTTTTACACAAGCGAAGTTAAGAATTTATTTTTCAAAAATGCGTAATTTTTTTAAACTGTTTTTTTGAATAAATAAAATGTTTTTGAATCTCATCTCTTGTAAACATTATATTATTTCTTCGTCATCCGCCCTCAGAGATGCTAATAATGAAAATCATACACAGTCAGTAGAAAGATTTTGATTTTGTTAGCTGTAACTTTTTCAAAATTTTTTTGTTGCGTCAGGGGTTTCAAAAAAAAAAATTAAGTTTCTTTGACAATTATCATAAATGTCCCTCATAAAAAAATACACAATCGAAGTTGAAAATTTCTATATATATATATTTATTTATTTAATATTTTATTAATAATTTTCTTGTGAACATTATATTTCTTCTATTTGTTCTTCATCATCCGTTCTCAGTGAACATTTATGATTTTATGGTATTGTCTGGTATAAATAATATCAATCTTTCTTCATTTTAATTATTTCGGAAAAATCAACATAAAAAATTATTTTTTTTAAATGTGATTTTTTTTTCATATTTTTTGAGTAAGTCTCTTATAAATATTGTATTATACCTGGCATACTTGATGCTCGATAATTTAAAGAAAGAAAAATAATCCATGTACGTAATCACAGCGCTCACTGCTCCGTATTTTGAATACCAGTATTTTTTTAGAAACTTTTCATGCTAGGTTTTTAGAAGGTTTGCGACAAATTATACCTTATAGGTAAGGTTCAACAAAATTTCTAAGAAAAACTAAATGGAAGATTTTTCTCTGAAAAAAAATGGCAAGAGTAGTATACCCGGTTAAAAATACATGTAAATTACTTTGTCAACGTACAAAAAATATTCATGTATGTTTTGGAATGACAACACTTTTAAATAACAATTTGCAGAAAATTTATATGATAGATTTTTGAAATCTTTTAAAGTGTTATAACCCCAAATATAAAGTGTTCCTTTAAATTTAGTGCACACAAAACGTTAATGCAGCAGTCGTTTGCAATATTTTATAAATGCATCATAAAAATTAGTTTCGTTATCAATAAAAATTCTCCAAATGCGTTAATCAAAAATATAGAATTTATTTTTCCTAATATTTTTAAATATTTTATCCCCAACTCTCACGTATTTATTATATTATGTTCAGCATAATTAGAGCACAATAATTTAAAGAAACGGAGGGGGGGGGGATTCGTGTGTTTAAAAACATTTAAAATGTCATGTGCGTATGGATCTATTTTTTTTATAAAAAAAAAAGAAACAGCTGAATTAGAAAATAACAATATTGATCGTTTTAAAATAAAAATTTTATAAAAATAATAAACGGAAAATTACATTTGAGATTTACATTTTTTTTTTTTTTTTTTTTTTTGAGAAAAAAAATAATTATAAATATGTTTTCTTCTAAATTTTCAAGTATCAGGCGATTGACCTACTAATTATTTATCGTATGTTATTAAACTGTCATAAAAATAAACTTCGTTATAAATCATTGTTGTTAAAATTCGCATAAATGTACACATAAAAATATTATTTAAAATATATTTTAAACATTATTTATTAACAGAGATAATTATTAAAAAATATTATTAATTTTTCATATAAATTTGAATTTATTTATGATACAAATTAAGTTGCATTTACATGCATATTTTTTTTCAAACCTAATTTCTGAAATTACATTTTTGAAAAAATAAATAAATAAATAAATAAATATTTTACTATAATAAAACATATTATCACTATTTTTATAATTAAAATAAACATCTCACCAGACATATAATTATTTTTATTAGTACACCATATTATGAAAGTTAACCTCCTGACTGCCGCCGGCTGATTTTTTCACACACTAAGCTGCAGGTTTCACTGCAACATAGGTAATATTTAAATTAGTAAAATTCCACAAATAAAACCCAGTTCTGAAAAATTAAGTCAGGATTGATGCTATCAAAGATTATACACCGATACTAATAACATATTTTGTATGAGGTTGGAAAAAACATCCTTTTTTAATATTTTTAATAAATTAGAGAAAACAACATTACAATATTACCCTTTGGCTGGACAGTCAGGGGGTTAAATAAATCATTTTTGAAATGTAAAAAAAAAATGTTTGAAATTTAAAGAAAAATATAGTTTATTTCCTAAAATAAATATACAGTCGAACCTCTATATAACGAAACTCCATACATCGAATTTCTCCATATAACGAATTTTTAATAAGAACGGTCCCCTTTTCGCATGATTACATTAAAAACAGACTCTATATAGCGAAATATCTATCTCCATATAACGAATTTTTTCATAAATTGATCTTAATTTATTCAGTTTTAAAAAAGCTTCGAAATCATATGGAATCAATTTTCCATCACTTATTTTTGATTTATCGTTCAGTGGAGAGGTTTTTTTTTTTTTTTTTTTTTTTTTTTTTTTTTTTTTTTTTATAAATATTACTTCTTTCCTTATTCTTTAAATCTAACAAGTTCATCCCACCTCCCACACACCTTTCAACATCCTTCTCAAAACACAGTCAATTGAATTATTACACATATAAGAGAGGAATCAATGAGAGCACATAAGAGAGACCTTCAAATGGAGGAAAATATCAACTACAATTTTTCATTCCTTGCTAAAATTTGAGAATTTTTTTTGAGAGCGTAACAATAGTAATTTTAAAATCAAAACAACAAAAAATTACAGATTTCTTCCTCTGAAATTTATGTAAGTCTTCCTCATTTGATTTTCATTAAGCTTTCAAATAAATGTATTTTCTCTTTTTTGAAACTGCTTAAATAAGTAAGAAATAAAATGTTAGGTTAATATATACTTTTAAACATTTCAAATTCTTAATTAAAAAGATCAAAAATAATATTTGTTCAAAATTTACACATTAAATACTATTTTTAACATCATATTCTATACATCGAATTTCTCTATATAACGAATTTTTTACTGGAACGATGGATTTCGTTATATAGAGGCTCGACTGTATTACATTCTGGGTGCGTGCTATTTTATCGCAATTATTAATCGTTTCCCTGACTTGCCCGTATCTCATATGGGCAACGTGTTTATGCCAATCATGATTTGCTCATACTAAGTACGGACAATGCTATCATGATTAACTATTCTCACCAACAAATTTTTATTATAAATTTTGCTATATTTAATCCGAGCATTTTTACAATTCAATTATGGAAAAATTTTCCATTTTGAAAAACCGGTGGCAAAAGATTAAAAATTCTGTAAAAGACGCTTTTTTTTTTTTTTTTTTTTTTTTGATCAGTTAAGTGGTTAACACAATCTTTCGACTTATTTAACTTCAGGAAAATAATCCAAATTCATAACTCTCAATTGATTTCGGTTTTTCATTACCACTAAAAATAAACTAATTTTTTTTTTTTTTAATTATCCTTCAAAGTTATTAGTAATCAGCGATTAAATTAGACGAAATTTGCTTTAAAATTTTACGAGTAAAAATAGTAGAAATTCTGTGAATGAACAAGGCGATTACAAATTAAAAAATTTGAAAATTATATAAACGGCATTACTTATCTTAAACAGCGTAGTGCTGCTAAACTCCTTGAGGATTAAAAGTAATGTTCGCACATCTCTAACAAGTGAAGAGTATTTTAGCTTTCCTGCTAACGCTTCGGAAGAAAGCATTGCCTGAGAAAATATCTAGCTTCGTTTATTTTATTAAGTGAACGTAAATAAAATTAGGTACGTTGTGCATTATATTATTTTCGGTTATTAATAACAGCATAGCTGCCAACTTTTCGGATTTCTTTTTAAATCAAGTAAAATCAAAACATTTATTAATTCCTTGAGGGGCAATCAATAATGTCTCTGAAATATTGTATCCACACCTAAATAACCGAAAATTTTTATTTTAAAATAAGGAAAGGCAATTTTCCAACATCTCACCATCCCCCCCCCCCAATAAAAAAGTTAAAAGTATAGAATTTTGTGGCGTAAATCCTGTTTCAATTAGGTTGGATAAAAATATCCCACTGTCCCTCAAGGAGTTTGGAATCATCATTGTTATTATTATTATTATTATTATTATTATTATTATTATTATTATTTATCTTTTTTAGTCCTTTTGCATCAAGTAATTGAATAGTTAAACAAAATAATTTTCACGACAAAAATCATGATGTTATGGCTAGATTGTTCAAACGGGCGGGATGCTATTTTTCGCAGAATAGTGAATTTTTAAAAATCCTTTTCCCTTTTGCAGTGTTTTATTATTTTTACACAATCCTTTTCTTATATTCGCAGAAGTATTTTTCATAACTTTAGGGATTGATTTTCCAATAAACTAATAAAAAAATGATTAAATATTAAAAAGAAACAATAATCTGCTATCCAGGAAATACTTAGAGATCTTAACCCTTAACCCCATGGGGACAAGCGATACGTATACGCGCCACAAGAAGGCTTAAGAATTCTTGTTTATACCCACCAGTAAAATTCTACTGTAAAATTATCCTTATATAATCAGAACATTTTCTCGATTTATTAAGGCACAAATTTCTGATTTTAAAAACCGGTGACAAAATATTAAAAATTTCGTGAACGACTCCCGCCCCAAAGTTAATAAAGGAGGGATGAAACGCTCTTATTTACGCTAAAATTGATTGAAATGCACAAATTTTATTATTATTTATTTATCTTTTTTATAAGAATTCTATTAATTTTATTGCAAAAATGCATCCCTAATTCTATTGATTATATCGTACTTATGTAAAATTATATTTCATATTTGTTGAAGTTGAATATTTTAACCCCTTAATTGGTTATTTCTTTTCGGTTCAATAAATTGAAAATAACGGCTTCACACCATTATTACTTAAAAAAAATATTCGTAATGTTAGTCTTAACATTTCCGCCTTTATTTAATATAAAATTATTTTTTGAAAAAATAGTAGTGTCAAAAAGCTTTAAATGATGAATTAAATAAATTCGTCTTGCCCGAACGGCGTACGGACAAACCAGTTATGAGTCTAAATGTGGAAAAATATGAAAAAACACGATCTGAATAAATTATTTAAAAATTGCAAGTCTGGTACACTTATTATCGGGAGTTTAATAAATACAAAAAAAAAAAAAAAAAAAAAAAAGGATTTTTCCACATACCTAAAACTATCGGATCTGTATATAATTTCGCCAAAATATACGATGACTAAGTGCATATAGGCAAACACTCAAAATTGATTTTTTCATAATTTTTCGCAAATTAAAGAATGCTGTACCGTTTACTTTGGCTTAATAGTAATACCTTTTTAATCTGTTTTTTAAGTGCAGAATTCTTCTTCTTTTTAAAAATAAAAGAATAAAGGAATTTTTATAAAATTCTGATTTTTTTTTAAACCTTTTTCTATTATTTAAATCGAAGAGTGATTAAAATAATACAACGAAAACTTCGATAACTAATGGTAAAAACCTCTTAAATAAAAAAGAAAAAAAACTATGAATAAAAAAGACTGCATTATTCAATTAATTTCTTTTATGATCAAATATGGTCAAATAAATAATTGAATAAATAAATAATGGCAATACAAATTTGGCTATTCAGGGAGGCAGTCGCACAGGGAGGTTTCACTGTATTTTTTAAAAATATTCACAAGATTTACTTTGTCTCATAGACTAAACGTAATTACTTTCACAAATTATATTTGGCGTGATTTCCTTGTATTATTTTAAGGGCAAGCAGAGCATTTAAACAGCCTGATAAAAAGTTTCCGTGAGACTTGTTAGGTAAATTAAACAACTTATTGGCTCTTATAATGAGAAAAAAGGTTTTAGCTTCCCTGCTAGTGTTCCAGAAGAAAACGCTGCGAGAGAAAATATGTAGCTTCGTCTATTGACTTTACTCGCTTTTTAAGATTTCATTTCTTATGCAGTTTACACTTAAGTAAAGCACTACAGTTTCAATATTACAGGTACAGGAAAAGCATAACGAAAAAGTAAATACGTTTTGTATTATATAAAGTAGATGTTGTTTCATGTATTATTAGATTCATTTTTACTTTCTTAAAAATTTTTGAATTCGGGTTTTTATTTATTTATTTTATTTATTTATTTATTTTGTTACGTCAAAAATGTAATAGAAATTTTTACTCTATTGAATCCCGATCTTGGCAGTTGAAAATTTACTGTTGAATTTCAGTGGTAAGTATAAATTGTATAACTTTGTCCCCGTATTATTTCTGCAAATAGCACATTTATATTGGTAGAGGTGGGAGTTAGAGATACAAATTTTTAATAATTTGTAAGCAAAAAATAATTAAGAGTGAAAAAGAAACAATAAGTTGTTATCTAGCATATACTTTATTTTGACCTTTAAACCTCTCTGGCCAGGAGTATTTCCGTTTTTAAAATGAGGAAATGAAGATCTGATATCGGAATTTACAAGCGAATTTATTAGAAAATAGAAACTGTCAAATTATACCGTACTTTACAAAAGAAGAATTTTATTTAAATATTTCTGATGTCTGTAATCTTAAAATAAGGTGTCCTTTTTGTGGACTCCGCCCGCTAAAGGGTTAACCTTTTCCGGTACAGTAGTCCCGCTTTACACCTATTTTTAATTCCAAACTTGCAAACGATGCGACGGCACCAAGAATATTTTAATAAATTTTCCGCTTATAATGAAAGCTTAAATGAAGGAGTTCTTGATTTCTAAAATAGTTGTTTGTAAATTCCGATAAAAGTCAATAAATTCTCATTTGACGAACAGACTTTGTCCTTCCCGGAAAGGGTTAACCAAATTTATTCGCTGGAACATTCCCCCCCCCCCCCCAACCTGAAAAACACTTTAGTTGCATTTTGGACATGTGCATTTGGACTTGCTAAAAATTTATTTTTAAAATATAGTGATGCGAATAGCATATAAAAAGTCGAATTAGAATATTGCTAAACTACCATCCTTTAACCCTTAGAGACGCAAAGCACTTCTATAGCGAAAATGTCAAAATGAATGTGTGACATCGTTATTTATGTACAAATTTATTTAAAAATAACAATAAGCTATTTTTCTCATACATAATATACGTAAATATTTATACCAAAATTCTGGTGGCATTGCGGCATTTGGAAATCAAGTTGGGTGTTCCATGTAAAGTAACACTGAGACACAAAGGTTTAAGGGTTTAACAGAGATGTAAAAATTAAAATCTGCAAAAATAAATATTATATTCGACGTTTCGGTTTATCTTTAAACTCATCCTCAAGAATTAATTTTCAAAAATGCAAATATGCAAAAAATTATTTACATTTACATCATCGAATTCGTACTCAAACGTTGGATACTAACTTATTGCTTTGTTTTCACATTTGAATATTAACGTAAAGTGTTTATTATTATTTAAAAAAATAATAATAATAATGTTTTCACTGATTCGCCTCGGATGCACCTGGATCTGCCTTAACATAATGCGCTCAAAGTTCTTTTTACAGATCTGTAATATGATAGAAGTGAATACATTACATACAACACATAAGAACAACAAAAATCTCAGTGTATAGTAAAAAAGAGGGAGAGGATGAATGAAAAGGGAAATACTCTCACGTCTCACGCAGGAACCTATTCGCTTAACTTCCGGATTCAGAAGTGAATACCGGAAGAGCTATTCATCCGCATTTTAACCATTCAGGGACAACGAGGAGGAAGTCATAAACAGGGCCTGATTATCAACGGGGCACTCTCCCACCAGAAAAAGTAAATAGAAAATTTTTCCTTACTCATGATAGTAATTTTGACTGAAAAGGGCGTTTAAACAAGGCGAAAATTTCTATATAATTTTACTGGGGAGAGAGAGCCCCGTTAGTAATCAGGCTCTGGTCATAAAAGCTTGTACCTTCAATTTCGATTTTTGGAAATTAATTATAATGAAATACTAAATCAGGGATGCAAGAGCTGCACCAGAAATATGCAATTTTACCACTTAATTTTTAAAGTATTTCTCGTTTTATTTAATGACCAAATTTTCTGATTTAATAAAGCGAAGAATACCATTAAATATTAGTGATTAGAATCAACCATTCTTGGCGCAGCTCTTGCATCGCTGCTATGTAAAGTTTTCTAGTACATTTTTCTGAGTTGATGTTTTCATTAAGGTGCTAATTTCTTTATTTTACTAAAAATAAATAAACTAAATACAAAATGCCGATCGTTTACTTCCGTATCTTTCAACCCATTCAAGACAAATGTCACGTATACGTTACATGTAGAGTGTGTATGATTTGTATTTTTTAATACTATTAGGAATTCATGACAGTAATTTTTTAGAAATATGGCTTTTACATGCGATGAAAATTTCCATTCAAATTTACTGGTAGAAAGATTTCTCGTTGGTAACCTGTCGTAACCATAAGTTTCATTATTTGATGACATGATAGAATATTTTACTCGTAATCATTGCTTTTTCCAACTGAAGAATTCTTCGATTAAATAAAGGCGTAAAATAATAGGTATTAAAATTTTAAGTGTCGTTATATGTCGTCCGTTATGAAGGGGTTCACATTAACCCTCTAATGCCAATGGTAGCATATATGCTACCAACATATTTTTTATTTATTTAATCTCTTTTCACTAAGACGTATAATGTTAGATATTTTTAATGAAACAAGTTACACAATTTTGGAAAATTTCAACTGCTTACCTAAACTATATTTTAGAAAAATGTATCTAAGCATAAAAGAATACTTTTTCAGAAAAAGGCAAAAAACTATATACATGAAAAATTAAAAAAAAAATTCGCCTTAATTCTAAATTATTTCCAAATTCCTTTAATAATTAAATTTTTGCCCTTTCTTTTTATAATGTTTAACGTATTATTTATAATCCACACCTTTAATCTACGCTTTCTTTATTTTATTTCATTTTTAAAAACATTAATCTGCCAAAGCAACTCTTTACCTAAAATCCTGTCTATTATTTTTATTCTTTAAAAAATCATCCGATTACCCACGATTCTCGGCTAGACGCTGGGGGACTATTGAGCAATTTAGTCTTTCGAGCGACTGATAAAACTTTCTTTTTTCGCGGAGTAAAATTTTCATATTGGATAAAATCACTTTCTCTAATAATTGGCAACTTAGAAAGTAGCCGTAAAATCTTGTATTTTAGTGCACGCTCCGATATTACCTTCGGATCACAGATTTCTGCATTGTTTACGTGCCAAAAAAAAAAAAAAAAAAAAAAAAAAAAAAAAAAAAAAAAAAAAACCTGTCACTTGGCGGAGTTCAAGTCTAACACTTTGGGACGCAGAGCTAATTCAATGCTTAGGTGTTGAAATTAATGACTGACACCGGAATTTTAAAAACAACTTTTTTATAAATAAGAAAAAAGCTATAATTTACACATTCATAAAACCGTTATTTTTTTTTACCAAAATTCACCAAATTTTTATCCGTCTCAAGGGGTTACTATGGTGAAGCATATTTTTTAAGATCATCTTTATGTTTTTCTATGGCGACATATTACGTTGATACTGAGATCAAACCGTAGTCTGGCGGAATTGTTACATTATCATGAGAATGATAAATAAAAGTGTTTAATGGGCATCGTCTATGAGTGATTTTAATGGGAAATTCTCAAGAATTTCATTCCATGTCCTACTATCGTGTGCCACGCATGACTTCAAATTAAACATTCTGCGATTTGGTGATGGTTTAAAATGGTACTTTATATATGAGTGATTATAATGGGAAAATGAGTGATTTTAATGGGAGGGTTGCCGAATCTCCGGCTTTTAGTACACCACTATTATCTTAGAGAAAATCTGTTTCGTTAAAATTGCTCAACCGTTTCAGTTAAAACATTTCCTAAATTACCCTTTAACATTAGAAAGACGGGAATTTTTACTGAAGTTTTATAAAAAATATTTAATATCGGAATTTTTATTTAAAACTGTTTCAGTTGCTTAATTAACCTCTTTTCCATTTGTACGATTTAAATTTATTCTATAAAGAAATAGAAATATTACATTTGATAGGGACCAAAATGGCCTCTTGCCGTCATTCTAATATTAGCAATTTCCAGCGCACTGTGCCCGGTCTGGGGTAGCTAATTTTAATTCCAAACTTGCAAGCGGTACCAGTAATATTTTACTAAAATTTTCCTTTTACAATAAAAGCTTAAATTAAGAATTTTAAAATATCTAAAAAATTCATTTGTGAATTCCGGTGTCAATCGAAAATTTCTCATTTTACTAACAGATTTTGCTCGTGCCGGAAAGGGTTATGCATCCTAAACGGGTTTTTCCGTCAGGTAACTTTTGAAATCAAAGGCTGTTTAACACAAAATCGTTTTTAAAGCTTTTTTTTTTTTTTTTTTTTTTTTTTTTTTTTTTTAAGTAAAATAAGTAAATAAATATGTTGTTACCAAGTAAAAATTCTCATTCCAATACAGTTCATAACTACTATTTTACGAATCGTTAAACATAAATGGAAGATTCTTTCGAATGTTAAAATCGTTGAAATGCTGGTATCCAAAAAGAAAAAAAAAAACAGACTTGGCATTAGATCCGTAAAAGTAAATAATTTATTTCTTTAGCCTTTAGGCCATAACATTTCGCAATTGTATAACGTAATAACAAATTATTTTTTGTTTATTAAAAATTCTAAATAATATTTTAAATACATTAAATACTATTAATAATAACAAAACAGTAATTTATTAAAATAATATAATTTCATTGTTAAATATCCATTATTTCTACTACGACAATTTATAAAATTATGGTTATGAAGTGTAGCAAAAACTTACTTTCTAAATATCCATTCATGCGAAACTCATTTTGGTGATTATACGAAAGACTTGTTTATTCTATTCGTTATCTATACATATTTTCTACAAAAATAAAAAATACATATATAAAGTAAAAAGTTTATTTTTTTACACCATAGAATATAATATCGCGCTATAAAATAGCTTTACAAACACGACTCTTTGAAGGTCAAGGCACGAGTAGAAGTCCTTTACTCAACTTTTAAATTTTTACTATTAATAATAAAAAAACAACATATTAAATTAATATAAATTTATTGTTAAATATCCATTAGTTCCATTACGACAATTTATAAATATATGGTTATGAAATGTAATAAAATGTAGTAAATGTAGTACTCTTGAAATTCCATCTACGCATGAAACTTACTTTGGTGATTATACGAAAAAAACAAAAAAACATTCAATTTGTTATCTATACTATTTCCCACAAAAATAAAAATAAAATATATAAAAAATAAATATTTTATTTCTTTGCGCCATAGAACATAATGTCGCGCTACAAAATAGCTTTACAAACACGACTCTTTAAAGGTCAAGAAACGAGTAAAAGTTCATCACTTAAGTTTTCATTTTTTACTACCAATAATAATAAAACAATAATTTATTAAAATAATATAATTTTATTGTTAAATATCCATTATATCCATTATGATTTTTATTTTATAAATTTTTGGTTATGAAGCGTGTTAAAAACTAACCAAGTAACTCCATTTTTTTATATATATAAATGTTTTTTTATTCAGTTATTATCTATGCATATATTTCCACAAAAAGAAATACATATATAAATATATATAAAGCAAATAATTTATTTCAATAGCCCTTAGTACATAATGTCACGTTACTATATTACTTAACATTTTGAAGGTCCAGAAACGAGTAGAAGTTCATTATTTAATTTTTTATTATTATTATTTTTTTTTTCGTAAATTGGCTATGGCAGAATAAAACAAACGTTATTTTTAGAGTTTTCTATTTAAAAGTGATTTTTTTTCTATTTTGATGATTGATTTAATTTATAGATTTGTTATAATTTAATAGTGATGAATTCTGAATTTTAAGCAGGGTTGCCAGTTTGGCCTCCATTTTTAGTCAGAAAATCCAAATTCGTGCCAAGGATTTAAAAAAAAAAAATACTTTTAGTAAATTTTGCTTTATTAAATAAGTACAGAAAATTTGTAATTACATAAAGTAAAGATTGATCTTTCAAAGTTTCCTGGTGTGTATGGGAGTCCTGAGGTGGACCACTGAGTCGGAAAAATTTAAAGGAAATAAAATTAAATTTGCTTCATTTGCTGAACAGTAGAGCAGCTTTGAGGTGTTAGCTGGTTGATGACAACTTCACACCTAGTCTATTTATTTGATTAATCTTATGTTATAAACAGCAGTCTGAAAAAAGTAAAGATTCTCTAAATAAGCTTTCTAGCTAGAATCACTTTTAACTTACATTAAATTATCCACATATTATGAAAATTTAGCGGCGATTTGGCAGATATCTCATCAATGACCAAAATTTCCTTATTTGGCAAAATATAAATAATTTAAATTCATTAAAGCGAGTATAAAATTTATCTTACATAAAAATTCTCATATGAAGCAAAATAGTCGTTAAAAGAATTCAGTGAATGTTCTTAAATCATTTCAAATCCGTTCAAAAGTTGAAATAGAAAATATGACCCAGAGATTGAAAGTTAAAAATCCGTTAAATAAAGGCTAACAAGATAAGCTTCGAGAAGTAATTCACTTAATACCAAAAAGCGCATCCTCACTATTTTGTTCTCAATGGGATTACATGCTTGACCTTTATATCGTCTCCAATATGATGTCCCTATAATCGGATTGAATTAATCATGAACTGTTTTCCTTCCCCAGATTTTCAACGATAAACTCGCTCATATCGAGTGGCATTACTCAAGGTAATGTTGATGTCTTCCGCATGCATTTGACGATTGATTTACTAAACTTAGAGGATTTAGCTTCTTTATCTTTTATTTTCGACTGAATCGTTACGGCGTTTGTGGATTTTTGTGTCAAAAACTGTTGTGATTGTATTGATTGAACTCGAGATTTTTTATAGGTGGAGATTTCGATTGGCGATTGCTCATTGAACTTTATTCTTTTAGTTTAATGTGTTAGTGTATACCAATTACATTTGCAGTTATTCTGTTTGCTTGGTTTTTTTTTCTGTGTGTGTGTCTATGTTTTCTATGACCATTAAAGTTACAGTACCTTTGCATGCATTTAAAGATTAGTTTTTTCTTTTAATGAGAGGTTCTTCTCTATTATTTTTGCATTTAATTACTGAATTACTACAATACCTTTGTTTCCTTTGTTAATGAAAATCGTCATTTGTTGCATAGGATTTTGATAAAGCGGAAATTTTTTCTGTTCGTGCGGATTTTGAATTATCGATTCTGAAACAGTTTTTGTTTTCTTTAATTCGTGTATAAGAGTTTTAATTACAATTAAACTGACCTGAACCCTCTAATGTCCATGGTACCATTCATGCTACCATCAGTATTCATGATTTACTGAGTTTTTTTATTAAGTATTTTGTATTCGCACCAGAAAATAAGAATAGAAGTTTTTTACTTTCTTTACTGACGCATTTCATTTTTAAATAGATCGAAATTTACTATTTTGATTTTCTGGTATAAATTAAGATTTTCTTAATAAAGCAATTTCCGGATTGCACACTACCATGTGTATTAGAGGGTTAAGTTGTTTTTGCTTCAAGTACGATTGAGTTGCCTACTCAGTTTTTTCTATTTCTGTATTTTTATAGAGTGTCTTCTTTTTCTATTTTTTTATGTATTAGCACTGAATAATTATGTTTTCTGAAAAATTTTGTATCAAATTTTACAAAATTATCATTTACAATATTTTCATCAAGTTTTTCAACATTTTTATGTTGCCTGTTTCGGATTAAGATTGAAATGAAAAACCGTTGTGAGAGCAGATTTTGATTAGCTATTGTTTCTGAAATAATTTTATTTTGATAATTAATTTAATATAAACTTTAATAATAATTGTACGAACCTTCAGTTGACACACATTCTGCATTATTAAGAAAAATTTGATATTTTGTTGAAAAATTTCAGAAGAAATTTATGTTAATTATTTTAAAATTGAAGCATATACAAAAAAGCAAAAAATATTGCGTTATTTCAGTTACCAATAAATTTTTATTATAAATTTTGCATTATTTAGTTCAAGCATTTTTCGTATTCAATTAGACGAAAATTTCTGTTAACAGGCATTACTTGGAGGTTTTTTTCAAAAATATTGACCAATAAAGTGGTTAACCCATTAGTGCCTAGCATCCCATTTTGGGGACAATTTAAAAAAAATTCTAGTAAACGCATTTCACACCAGTAAAAAAGGAGTATAAATAAACACTTTCTTTTTCGAGACAAAGTTCTCGATAAATTTAGATAAAAGTTTTTCTTGCTTTAAAAGTGGTGGGAAAATGCAAAATTTGAATTTTAACGAAAAAAATAATTAAGGCACTAATGGGTTAACACTAGAACCGCCATTAGGGGTCATTTTGACCCCTGCCAAATTGATAACAGACTAGTCGAACCAGAATTATTTTCAAAAGGTATGTTAAATGTATGAAGCACAAAAATAAGTTAATTATATATGTTAAATAGTTTTAAATAAAAGTTTGAAAAAAAAAAAAACGAAACTGTTTCTTAATATAGGCTAAGATCTTTTTAGTATATTAGACCTAAAACTTGCTTCAAACCTTAAGTACCTCATTCCACCCCGGTGTTCCCTATGCAAAGTTTTGATATAAACTAAGTCTATATTTATTTATAATAGTTTCCAACGTATAACATCCAAATCAAATAAACATAAACTAGACACTTTCCTTTAAAAGAATACATTTTACTTCTATGTGATATAACAATTCTAACTCAAAACTTGTTTATTTGATCGGTAGATTATATGCTGGAAATTATAGTAATTTAGCATACACGCCGTTGTTTATTAAATCCATGACTCAGTATTTTATAAATTGGAACATTTCGGGAACAAAAAACTACTTACTTTCAGCAAATTACAGATGTTTATCTTTTCTAGGCGTTCGAAATCGAAAGCAAACAAAGTAGTTGCCGAACATTCATCGCAGCGAAGTTTGGAAAGTAAACTAAATAACATTAATGTATTTAACAGGATGAAATTGCTTGCTTTAACTTGAAAGAGAGAACATGTAATTTGCAATTGACAAAATTGTATAGACAAAATAAAAGATGGAATAGAAAAAGTTACTTATTTATTCTACAACACGAAAATATACTTTATGGATGGTTAAATTGTGTTTTATAGATCGGAAACCATCATTCTCAAGAAAAAAAATATAATAATTAAGTGCTTTTTTTTTCTTCTTTATAGTATACAAATTAATTTGTGTAAGTTATATTTCTACTATTCTATTAACCCTTTTGATCACTTAACCGATCAATATTTTTTAAAAAAAACTTTTCAAGAATGTCTATTTTTTTTTTTTTTTTTTTTTTTTTTTTTTTTTTCATGCGTTTTACAGTAATTTAATCTTTTATCAGCAGTTTTTCAAAGCAGAATTTTTTGCCTAATTGAATAAGAAAAATGCTCGGATTAAATAATGTAAAGTTTAAAATAAAATTTTACTGGTGAGAATAATAAACTAAGATGAGAGTACGGGTACCCGCACGTGGTACGGGAAAATTATGACTGTCAAAAACACTTTACCCGTACGACATACGGGCAAAACAGGGAAGCGGTTAATGCTAAAAATATTTGTTTTTCAAGACACCACTAAATTTTTGTTTTATGAAAACTACTATTATCTCAGAGAAAATGTTATTTTAATTTTCCCAAATAATTAAACCAATAAACTCAACTTTTTCTTTTAGATTCGTATTTTCGAATAAAAAATTAATAGTTGCAGTTTGCGTGTAAAAAACATTTCATATTTATTTACTTAGAACAGGTGTCACAAATAAAAAAAAATTAAAAAGTTGACATGTTTCATGCATTTTATTTATATGCCGCGGTGGCAATGGCTATTCACGATCATAGGGGGCGCAATGTTTTGTGTTTTGGGTTTTTAAATTATATTTATATCCAGTGTCATTTAGTTTTCTACTGATTTTATGTGTTATGAATACGGTTCTTATGAATGAACCGAAACATGTCAACTTTTTAATTTTTTTATTTGTGACACCTGTTCTAAGTAAATAAATATGAAATGTTTTTTATACTTAAATGAAAAAGGTGAAGTGATTTTGTTTTAGTTTTTAGTTTTGAAAAAACGAAAGTTGCAGTTTGGTTCAACATATTTTACGAATTACCTCTGATACAAATTAATAACTTGTGAATGTGATATTTTTTTTATTCTAGTATGTATGTAAAGGCGTAATTTGCGTATATGGTTAAACGCTTTGTAGATTTGAAATATTTTGGAGTATACAAATTTAATAATAACAGTTTTATGTTTGTTTGTTTTTTACCGATTAAAATCGGTACAAATAAAAAACTTGTGAACGTAACATTTATCTATAATTTATCTAAAGGATTTCTTAATTTTTGACTGACGAATCATAAAATTGTAGTTCATAATTTTGTCGTACCTCTTGGTGATATTCAAATAAGGAATGACACTTTGAAATTATACTTCAATAAAATTCGCTCAGAAATATATTTATGATTTTTTCATTATTCTGCTTTCAATCATCTAATCCGTATTTCCTAATATCAGAATTACATCTAACCAGCAATCCAGATAACTGGAGTTACACTCTAACTATAAAATCTAAGATAGATAAATAAATAAATAAAATATTATGACGATGCAATTTTTTTAAGCAATGACCCAATAGCCTTACACTGAATCGAAAACTTATGCTTTAATGAATGACCTTCTTGTTGCCGTTTCAGAATCCAAGCGTAGGAAGGATTTGTAACGTGCTTATTTTCTATTTCGCAGTATATATATATATTTTTCTTTGTGTTTCTTCCATTGAACAGCATTTCTGAATATACGAATTACATTCAAAACAAATTAGTCCAGACAACTGAAGTTTTACTGTCTTTAGAAATTCTAACATAAATAAAGAATTTTTACTTATTTATTTATTTATTTTTCAAATCTTGTTTAGATATCCGAAAGTACGTGTTTTTTAAGGATAGATTTTCAATAAGAAAAATTTGTTTCCGAAGAATTTCTCGATCTAGAAATTCTAGGATCCATACGAACGCTGGATTCTACATTTGTTCAAGCTTTGACCCAATAGTCTTGCACAGAATCGCAAACTGATGCTTTAACCCCTTAACCGGCACTTTCTTTGCCGTTTAATAAATTGAAAAAAAAAAAAAAACGGATTATCACCACAATTTCTTAAATAAAACATTCGTAAAATTTAGTCTAAACATTCCCGCAGTTAAATAGTATGAAATTATTACAAAAAAAATGAGGTGTCAAAAAGCTTTAAATGATGAATTAAGCAAATTTGTCTTGCCCGAATGGCGTACGGGCAAATCAGTTAAGGGATTAACCCTTTGAGGAGTTCAGTTAAGGGATTAAACTTTTATTCATAAAATGCTGAAATGATTGAATGACATCAGAATTTAAAAACAAGTTTCTTTCAAAACACATAAATGCTTTTCTTTACGTACTTGATGAAATAAAAATTTTCGTTTCAAAATTCTGGTGTCGATGTGGCATTTCGCAATTAAAATTAAATGGGATATATTTTATCCCACCGCTTTTTCAGGGGGTTAATCAGTGTGCTTTTCATTGCCATTTCAGAATTTCAGCGCAGGAAGGCTGATTTGTATAGTCTATATTTATTTTCTATTTCGTAATATATCTATATATATTTTTTTATTCTTTTTATAATTTAATCCACATTTCTGAATATTCGAATTACTTCTAGAACACATTGGTCCAGATAACTAAAGTTTCATTCTAATTAAAAAAAATTCTAAGATAAATAAAGAATTCTTTTTAAAAAATATTATGACAATGCAATTTTTTTAATCAATGACCCAATAGCCTTGCACTGAATCGAAAACTGATGCTTTAATGAATGACCATTTCGTTGCCGTTTCAGAATTCCAGCGTAGGAAGGATTTGTAACGTGTTTATTTATTTTCTATTTCTCTATTTTTCTTTTCATCTTTTTTTACCGTTCTCTTAATAAGTTCAATCGGTACTTTTAATGAGAACCGTTATAGATGAACGACTACGATACACCTTCGCAGATGATTTTTTCCCTTTAATTTTCTTCGTATGGTTCCAAGATGTATTTATTTTATTAGAATGTGATTGGCAACAGCTATGCGGAAAAGTAATCACGTTATTGGTACATCAGAGCGTATAAACAATGCAATTTTGTAACTGTATTTAGTGAACTAAAAGCATTTTCAGTTCATGCTGTGCAAGAGCGTAGCAAAAACTAACATAATACAACAGATTCAAAAGGTTAAACGGTTTGGCTTTTTGTTGTAAATTACAAAGTTCTCTAAATGTAATAATAATAATAATAATAATAATAATAATAATAATAATAATAATAATAATAATAATAATAATAATAATAATAATAATAATAAATTTATTATTATTATAATTTCTTAAATTTTATTATAAGGTAATAAAAATGGCCTGCAAGAAAAGAAAACAGTAATAGTGCTCTTTTTACTTCTGTTAAACCCTTTCCGGCACTGGCAAAATCTGTACTAAAATGAGAACTTATCGACTGACACCGGAATTCACAAACGAATTTTTTAAATATTTTGAATTCCTTAATTTAAGCCTTTATTGTAAAAGCAAAATTTTACTGAAATATTACTGGTGCGGTTTACAAGTTTGGAATTAAAATTAGGTATCCCAGACCGGGCACAATGTGCGGAAAGGGTTAATACTTTGATGCCGACTATAGTTTTCATTCCTTTAACGCGCTTACAAGTTTAAAAATTGGATATTGAAAACAAAAGTTTGTAATTTTACTTTCTTTTTAATTTTCACTTAATCAAATAAATCATTGTGATAACCATTATGAAAAATTAAACCATGTAACGTAAATGGCATTATAATACATGTTTGGTATATACATCGCTATGTATAGAGTATTAATAAGTTATTGATTAAAATTCTTATCACAATAATCATTTTTATAATTATTGTGTAAATTGTTATTGTTCATCCATATTTATCATATCTGTGGCACAGAATCAAATGATAACCTATGCTAATAACGTTAATTGCTATCCTTGCTTAAATGCATGCTCACTTAATTGCATGCAATTGAGCGAAACCAAATATATGCAATTAAGCGGGGAGATTGTAATATAAAAATTCATGATATTTTGAAAACAAATATTTGATGTACATAATGCTATAGTTCAAGATATATCCATTATGTATATCACTGAATCCTGAGAGGAATTACAGTATCATTCTGAAGGCCCTTTTCTTTCGAGAAAGTTTTCAAATTCTATGCGCATAAAAACTGATCGACGTTACAAATAGTATTTATGGGAATAATTCCTTGGTATAATTTATATTTAACCCTTTGGCCGGCGACTATATTTCCATTAAATTGTACCATAATTTACAAAAGAATTTTCTTTGTGATACATTTGACAAATGACGACTATTTGTCACAAATTGAGGATTTTGCTGCAATATGGGAGGATTTTGAACCTTCATGGGATGTTTTTGAGAACAACTAATGCTGCTGAATTTTTAGGAAAATATCAACTTTTTTTATGTGGCGAACTTAGAATAAATTAGGCGTTATTTCAGATTTTCTGGTTTAAGTTTGCTCTTAGTCATCTGGTAACACTGTAACTCGATTCGAAAATAGAAATTCATCAAATATCCTTTCTCTAGCTATTTACAGTCTACATATGTTTTAAATATTTATTATTTTTCTTATTTTAATATCTATGCATTTTTCCAATCGCAATAAAAACGTCGTTTTGCAAGTTTGTTGATATTACTGTATTTTTTTATTGAGCTTGGATGTTTTTCACATAGGTAAATTTACAATGAGTGGAAAGTAGATCAGACAATTTTTGGAAAACCCCTCTGATTTGAGGGAAAAATCAGAACTTTGAGAGAAGGGAACTTCTAACTATTTGGCAACTAATTTTTCAAAATATGTAAAAATAGACATTTAATATAGGAGGACCAATTACACTGTTTGATAATATAACATATAATAAATTCAGCTCATCAGTGTATACTAGATGTTAAATTTTTTAATTAAAATTCATGTACTACTTACAACTAAAGTAGAATTGATTTCCTACAGTTTCGAACAATAAAACTTGTTCATCATCAGGGAAACATTAGAAGATAAAAAACTAACACGTTACACAGTTCACATAATACAATACTCTATTGTATTATGTGAACTGTGTAACGTGTTAGTTTTTTTATCTTCTAATGTTTCCCTGATGATGAACAAGTTCTATTGTTCGAAACTGTAGGAAATCAATTCTACTTTAGTTGTAAGTAGTACATGAATTTTAATTAAATACTAGTGATGTGAGTCCGCTATTTTCAATTTATTGAACGGAAAAGAATTAACCAGTTAAGGGGTTAAGTGTTGAAATTAATGACTGACACCAGAATCGGAAAGCAATTTTATTTGTAAATATGAAAAAAGCTATATTTCTCTTATGCAATAAATCGTAATTTTTTTTGCCAAAATTCCGGTGCCAATGTGGTTTGGGAATTAAAATTAAGTTGTTTCATAGCTATACCACCGAGCCGCAAGGGGTTAATCTCTTGGGGGACGAGTTACATGGATACGCGCCACCAAAATGCTTAAGAATCCTTGTTTATCCTTCTTAATCCTTGCTATTATAGGATTAATCCTTGCTATTATAGTTATCCTTGTTAATCCCTGAATTCTTACCGGTAAAGTTTTACTGTAAAATTCGCCATATTTAATCGGAGCATTTTTCGATTTAATAAGGCAGAAATTTCTGCTGTTAAAATCCGATGACAAAAAATTAAAAATTTTGTAAAAGGCTACCGTCGCGAAGGGGTTAAGAACTCTAAATTTTAAACGAAATAAAATGGATTTTTTTTTTTTTTTTTTTGATACAAAATTTCTGGTAGAAATTGAATTTAAAGTTAAAAAAAAATGTTGGCAGCTATGTTTTGCGCATGCCTGAATCATTTATTCGAATAGTAAAAGCTTTCATTCATCCACTACTCCAGACATGTACATGTGCCGTATTGTGAATTACATTATATCGTAAATTCTGAAAAAACAAATTAGAAATTCTGAAAATACAAAAGTTGTAACGTATAGTATTCGTTATTATTTTGCAGTAGATAAAAATTAATCATTTATTTTTGAAGATCTAGCCGATCGCTTCACATTCAACTGAAACACATTTGACACGACCAATGTTTCCAGATATTGTGAATGTTTTATTTTGAAATTCTGAATTATCACCAGAAAAATTCAATAGTTATATTTTATTTAAATAATTAAAATTTAAATTGATCTATTTTGTGAATAAAATAAAATAAAATTAATATTCAACCATTTTCGAGTATAAAATCGAAATTTCTAAATTAAAAAAAAAAATCCATAATTTTTGCAATGAGTCGTAAGTTTGAGAACTGTTGCACTATCCATTAACCCCTTCGCGACGGATTCTTTAACGAAATTTTTAAGTTTTGTCACCAGTTTTTAAAAACAGAAATTTGTGTCTTCTTAAATCGAGAAAATGCTCCGATTAAATAGTCCAAATTTTACAGGAAAATTTTACTGGTGAGGAAAAGCAAGGGTTCTTAGCACTTTTTGTGGCACGTATATTGATCTCTCGTCCCTAAGGAGTTAAAATTAATTAGTAAAGTCCCAAAAACTTCAGAAAAAATTAAACCCTTTTCAATTACAACCGGAACTATGGTCCACGTCGGAAGAGCATCAATCACCCTCTGGCTGTGTTATTATAAGTCTATCAAATGGCAATGCTGCGCATTCTTCAAAAACGAATTAGAAATCATAGAAACACACAGCATCTCGAAGGAATTCGCTCTTGTAATCCAAGTTAGTTAATCCGCGTGTGTTCCAATTCTAAGGTCGTCAGTGCCGTTCTTTTTTTCTACTATAAACACACAAGGCGAATACTTCGCTCCGTTGAGTACCTGATAATCAGATTCGCAAGCCTGTTACCTGGCACGCTAGCTGTCAAGTGCTAGGCCAGGGTTAGTCTGTTGGCGATATTTTTCCACGTGAATCGTCAGATGTCACAATGTGACAATCGTTTCAGAGTCAAAAGAATTAGCAGGTTATTAAGCATCGAAGTTAAAGGGAAGATCAAGAGTAACATTGATACTAATATAATGAACACGGAAGCATAGCTGCAAGGTTTTTTAATAGTGATCAGCTTTGAATTTTGTTTTATATATGTTTATTTGTGGCCAATAAGTAGTACCATTTTCAGCATGATAAGGAAGCACAAATCAAGCTTGATTTCGAAGAAATCGGAATTTGAATAAACAAAAACTACCTTTTTTTTTTTTTTTTTTCTTTATCAGGACAGTTTTTTTTTTTTTTTTTAAACCCCCGTTTCAAATAAATGTCTAATACATGGATGTTAAAAAGTAGAGCTCTAAATCATTTTACACGAAAGTTTAGATCGCGCAAAATTCTTAGCTAATCCTATTTCCTGCTTATATTCTTTATTTTAAAAGAAGACTGGCGTAAGAAGTTTTGGATGTGATACGTATATGTGAAAGAAAGGTTTTATTCAGACTTTCAGCATCTTATTCGATTTCGGTCTCTGGACTGTCTGACTAATAATAGTTGGGCATTTGCATCAAGATATGTATAACAAAACAACCAATCAACCTCTGTATATTTAATCATCAGATTCACAAGCCTGTTACCTGGCACGCTAGCTGTCAAGTGCTAGGCCAGGGTTAGTCTGTTGGCGATATTTTTCCACGTGAATCGTCAGATGTCACAATGTGACAATCGTTTCAGAGTCAAAAGAATTAGCAGGTTATTAAGCATTGAAGCTAAAGGAAAGATGAAGAGTAACATTGATACTAATATAATGAACACGGAAGCATCGCTGCAAGGTTATTTAATAGTGATCAGCCTTAATGTTTGTTATATACTTATTTACTTATAGCCAATATGTAAAACCCTTTTCCAGTATGATAGGGAAGCACAAATCACAAATTTGACTTCGAGGAAATTAGAATTTGAATATGCAGGAACTACCAATCCTTTTCTCAGCAAGGGAGCTCTGTACCCTTTTGAAACTCTGCTTCAGATAATTTTTTAATCCATGAATGGAAAAATATAGAACTTTAACACGTTGTTCACGAAGGTCCCAAGGACAGAAAAGTTTTAATTAATCCTAATTCATGTTTATATTTTCCTTTTCAAAAAAAAAAAAAACTGGAAAAAAACAGTTTTAAATGTGATACGCATTTGTGAAGCCCAGGGCCGAAATTAAGGGGATACAGAGGGGGTATGTGCTCCCAGGCGAGGGGGGGGGGCGTAAAATGAAGATTTTGCTTGCCGTTTCATACAAAATGCATATAAATATATATATGAAAAACAAAGAAACTCACAAACTGATATTAAACCAATGGGATAGTCCTTTTCAAATTTGCGAAAGTGAAAGCAATTTTATATTTAAAAAAATCTGCATCCAAAATCGAAAAAAGTAAACAGCCACTCGATTACAATTCAATCTCAACTATTAAGAGGGAAAAAAAATCATTTAAAACTATTACTATACAAGAGAGAAATTTAGAAAAAAAAGCTCTCATAGGTTTAACACCAACAATCCAGTTTCTTTCCGTGACTAATGTAGACTCTTCACACTCAAGTTAATAGTAGTCCTATGGGAGCATTTTTTGCTAGCATTTTAATTATTATTACATGATTTTATTTTTTAAAGATTTCTTACTCTTTTCATGCATAGAGTACCTGCGGTCAATAACTTTTATTGTGTATGAGGGGGGGGGGGCAAAATCCAAAAGAAGCTCGCTCGAACCCTGATGAAACCAAGGGTTATTTCAGATTTTCAGCGTCTTATTTGATTTCGCTATCTTGACTGTTTGGCTAACAACAGTTGGGCATTTACATCAAGAAATATATAAAAAACAACCAATAACCTTTGTATATTTGATCATCAGATTTACAACCCTGCTACCTCGCACGCTAGCTGTCATGTGTTAGGCCAAGGTTCGTCTGCCGGCGATTTTTTACCATGTGAAATGTCAGATGTCACAATGTGACAACCGTTTCAGAGTCAAAAGAATTAGCAGACTATTAGGCATTGAAGCTAATGGGCAGATGAACAAAAAGTATGATACGAAGCACGGAAGCATCGCTTGCAAGGGTGTTTATTAGTGATCGGTTTTGTGGTTTGTGTTTTGTTTCATGTCGACATTGTGGCAAGGATTACCCTTTAACACGAATCACAACCTTGACTTCGAGGCAATGTGGTGGATCAGAAAACTACCACAATTGAACAGCTTTAGCTGTAAAATAATGGAAAGGATAGGCGCTTACAAAATAGAGTTATTTAATGTTTTCACTCCAGATTTCATATAGTGGTTATTATATCACAATACTTAAAGTAATTCAAGGCCTATCAATAAAAACAGCTTTTTGTGTGTGTGTGTCCCTGTAAATGAACCCTTAATTGTACGAACTCCATATTTAATACCAAGCATGCTTTGGTGATTCTAAATAAGCTCTATCAATTGCATGAACATCCGAGTATATTTACGGGAGTTACAACGTGGACAGACAGACAAATCGAATGCATAAGCACTTTCCAACAAAGTTGAAAAGTGCTAAAGAACAACCAATCAACCTTTGTGTATTTGATGACGAGATCCGCAAGTCTGCTACCTCGAGCGCTAGCTGTCAAGTGTTAGACCAGTGTTCGTCTGCCGGCGATTTTTTACCATGTGAAACGTAGAAGTCACAATGTGACAACCGTTTCAGAGTCAAAAGAATTAGCAGATTATTAAGCATTGAAGCTAATGGGCAGATGAACAAAAACATTTATCCGAATGTAATGAACACGGAAGCATCGCTACAAGGGCGTTTATTAGTGATCGGTTTTGTGTTTTGTTTCGTGTTGTCATTGTGGCAAGGATTACCCTTTAACACGAATCACAACCTTGACTTCGAGGCAATGTGATGGAACAGGAAACTACCATAATTCAACAGCTTTAGCTGTGAAATAATGGAAAGGAAGGTCGCTTATAAAATAGAGTTATTTGATGTTTTCACTCCAGATTTCATACAGTGATTATTACATAATAATACTTAAGCTAATTCAAGGTTTATAAAAAAAAAAAAAAAAACTGCTTTTGTCCAGAAATCAGGAAAATTAACAATCGTTGTAGTTTTGTTATTCTCAACAAGCCTTCACAACAAGAAAAGCAGTTTCATTAATAAATAAATAAATAAATAAATGTTGAAAAGCGGAAAATTTCCTTTGTCACATACTGATAAAAAATTTCCTTTTTCTAAAAAATTATAAGTTATTACAAACGCAGTTGTTCTCTACAACCATCCAATTATTAACTGTGCTTAAGATGAATAACTCTCGTCATTCGTTGTTTTAACAATTGCGAAATTTGATAATCCCTGAATATAAAAGAGAAAAAATATATATTTGCATGGCTGCCAACTTCTACGCCTTTTTACTGCTAAATAAACACATTCGAACCAGAAATTTCATTTAACATGTCAAGAAAGTAAGCAGCATTAAATATCATGAAATAAATTTACAATGTATGTTATTTAGTAGATTTTCTGGTTAAAATCACGTTTATTTCATTTAAAAAGGCGTAGAAGTTGGCAGCTCTGTATTTGCGATTGTGTAACTTAGTTATTTTAGAATTATACATTGCACTTTTCCTGCATTAGGCGATTTCATTTTTCTACCAAAGCGAAGGATTTATTTACCTGTCTGTGTTGCTAGTTTGTCTTCTGCTTTCAATTTAAAAAATTCGAATTCACGTCGGAAATTATGAGAGAAGAATTTTTATTTTGGATAATCACGAAATCTCTGTCATTTGGGTACGAGCGACCTCCATACTTGTGTCTTAACTCTTTGCGGCGCAGGACAAATTCACTGCTTAAGTATTGAAATTAATGACTGACACCGGAATTTGAAAACAACTTTATCTGTAAATAATAAAACGCTATATTTCACACATTCAATAAACCGTAAAATTTTTAACAAAATTCTGGTGCCATTGTGGCGTTTGGGAATTAAAATTAAGTGGTAAATCTATGAAACCAGCGCGCCGTAAGGAGTTAACCTGGCACTTTCTTTTCCGTTCAATAAATTGAAAATAACGGATTCTCACCACAATTTTTTAAATAAAATATTTGTAACATTTAGGCTAAATATTAATAGTATAATTTAAATAGTATGAAATCTTTTTTTTTTTTTTTTTATGTGGGGTCAATATGCTTATTCGTCTTGCCCGAACGGCGTTCAGGCAAATCGGTTAAGGGGTTAAGCAAAAGGGAAATATTAATTTAGACACTTTTCTCATTAAAAAAATATTTGTTTGTCAGATTGTAAAACTCATTTCAATTATCATTTAATCCAGTTCCAAATTTGTTTTATTCTTGATAGTTTACAGAAACCTCCAGGAAATCTTAGACAGCAGCTGCATCCAGATATACTAAGCCTGAAGTATTTGCCTTTTTGTATTTGACATTTTCTTGAGGAAGGGGAGAGGGGGTTGTAGTATGTTTATGAAACCACTTAATTTTAATTCCCGAATGTTACAGTGACACCAGAATTTTGTTATTTTTCCCCCATTTATCATACATATAAAGAAAAAAAGACCTTCTTTCTTTTTTAACCCTTTAACCCTTTCCGGCACACTGTACCCGGTCTGGGATACATAATTTTAATTCTAAACTTGCAAGCGGCATCAGCAATAATTTAGTGAAATTTTGTTTTTACAATAAAATTTTAAATTAAGGCATTCAAAATATCTAAAAAATTCATTTGTGAATTCCGGTGTCAGTCGATAATTTCTCATTTTACTACAGATTTTGCCCATGCCGGAAAGGGTTAACGATCAAAGCATTTTCATTGCTAAGATGTCGAAATAAATGATTGACACCGGTAATTAAGAACAAATATATTTCTAAATAAGAAAACGTGATTTTTCACATACATAATAAAAGGGATATTTTTAGATAAAAATACCGGTGTCAGTGTTGCATATCGGAATTAAAATTTTGTGGATTCGTGGCGAAATCAATGAACGTTATACGGTTAAAGTAAACTTGTACATAAATTTCGGCATCATTCATTCATTTAGCAATGGACATTTCATTCATCAACATTTTAGCAATGGAAGTGCTTTTCCCCTGAAAGAAACAAACTGACAAATAAATAAATAAATAAAGGTAAAACATTTTTTTTTTCAATCTGTGTATTGCTTCCTAAGTTTATAACAAAAAAATTTTTAATAACGGTTGCATTTTTGGGTGCGTTCGTAATTATGTAAATACATAGCATCTATAGTCGTCGTTCAATCCGTCTGTCTGTCCGCATATAACAACGCAAAAACTAAAAAACCGAATCAATGGAAATTTAAAATCTATAATTATTACATAATTTTGTGGAGGCATTTCAGATTTTATGAAAATCGGATGTAAAGTTCAATTACAGGGACAATCAAAAGTATTCCGTTACATTACTGTCAATGGAAAAAAAAAGTTTCAAGTGCATTTTAATGTTGTTTAGACTCTTTCGAACATAATACAATTCATATGCATCTATGAAATATATATTAAAACATACATTCTGTACAATATGAGGTGCCAAGAATGTGTTTTATTAATATACAGGGCCACACAAAAGTATTCTATTTCATAATGGTAAAATAGGAAACATTGTTTCGGATGCGTTTTAATTGTATTAAACTATTTCACATTTTATGAAATTGATATATGTTGCTGAGGTTTGATACAAATTAATTCCTGTATAATAGAAAGTATTAAGTATTTACAGGAAGACGCAAAAGATTTCGAATACTATATTGTATCCGAAGTACTGTATATTTTAAAAACTTCGTTATAGCACAAACTCACTTCATTTGCTACGTGTGACGTGCAATTTCCGGCTTGTTTGTAGTTATTATTTCTTATAAAACTCATGCAAGATTCTTTTTTCCCTTCTATAATAAATGTAAGACTTTAAACATTCGCCATTATTTCTTCTTAAATTTTTTTTAAATCTATTTTAAATATAAAATGTATTTTTTTTCTTTTTAAAAATTATTCATGGATAACGAAGTTAATCATGCACTTAAAACAGCAGCAACTAATGATGAAAAATTGCATATGTTAAAAATATATATGAATAAAACAGAAAAAAAAATTATTATTCACAAGTGTATGTCAAAGAAATGAAAAGAATTTTTTTGAAATGGTACATTTGTTTCTGTTTGGTGAATTTTTTGACGCAAAGAGCTTGAAAGAAATCGTTCGGCATGTATTTTTCCTGTCATGTCGTATCACAAATAGAAATGTTATGAACAATGAAAAATTTCCAAATAAAAAAAGAAAAATTGCTACTTGAGGTCACGATCGCTTTTATAGTTATCGGCACTTTTTTTATTATTATTATCGGACAAGTTCAACGGCTTCTTTGCGTAAAAAACCACAATCTTGAAAGTTTCATAATCCCGAACAAAAAGTAGAAAGACAAAATGTTTCTTTCGAAAAATCATTGATGGAAGTGCCCATCAATGATTCATTCAAAAAAGAATATGATTCATTCGGCAAGTTCCAAAGAAAACGCAGACGATAATGATAGTCAGCAGTGAATAATTCCTGTTGAGTTGTCAGAATAAGCGATAAAAAGAATAAGTGAGAGTGAATGTATGATTGTAGACGTTTTGCCACCTTTTTTTGGAACGATAAAAGAAAGAGAAAAAGCCTAAATAGGAATTGTGCGAATGGTTGCCATTGGAGCATTTCATTGCGTCCAGTTATATTGGCAGAAAAGGGGCTAAAAAGTAGCCGTTTTTGTATGGGATCGACGTAACGGAACGTTGTGGGCAAAGTCTCTAATCGGATATGCACCAAGTGCTCCGGATTTTGACCCCGACGTCCAGATATATTTCGAACTGTGGTGAAAAATTAACGAAGCAGAAAGAACAAAGTAACTGTCAAGAACTCCCTCTGATACCAGCAGGGCTTCGGTCTGTTTCGAAGGCTGGCTATCTAAACACTACATCACTGTCAAGGTTAAATAATATTGATGCTTATCTTATAGTCAACAAAGAAGCCAAAATTTGTTTACCTTCTAACAATGCAATTAGTGTGCAATATTTATAGGTATTATTTCTAAAACATTCTTATAACACGGAGAATATCCTTGTCTCCATCAAAGTCATGCAATAATATTTTTACTTATTGCAATCCAAATATTTTCGTTCTTCATAGAGTGTTTTTTATTAATTATTTTTTGCAATAAAACCTATAAGCATGAAGCTATTGCCAAGAACTATGTTTTATGTTTGTTATCTTGAAGCCTAAATAGTACGATAATACGTCACTGTCAAGATTAAATAGTGTTGACGCTTATCATGTTTTCAGCAAAGAAATAAAATTCTGTGCAGAAATATATAAACATTTATTAATGTGTAGATGCGTTTAACGTTAAACTTGCTTTGACGGTTGTAATTTCAAAGAAATTACTTTAAAGCAAAGACACCCGCCAACTAATGCTAAACCTGATGAGTAAGTTATTTTCTAATATTTCGTTTGCATTTCGATATTTTTATTTTTATTTACTTATTTATCTATTTATTTATTGCATTGGATAACTGAGGTTCATCTCTACATTGCTCCTTTTTTTACTTTTTCGATTTTCATTTGCAGATATATTTTTATAAAGCTGTTTTCCTTTTCATAATTGTTTCCGAAAATTAGAGTATCATTCTAAAAAGTATCTGGAATGAAATCGAAAAAGTAAAAAAAAAACAACTCAGAAATAGACCTCAGCTATCAAATGCAAAAAAAATAAGTAAAACAATAAAAGTTTAAAAATGTTGAAATGCAAACGAGGTGTCATAAATTAACCTCCCCATAGATTTATCATTAGCTTGTAAGTGTCTTCTCCTACAGTGACAATCTTAACATACAGAAATTGATTTTGATTTTATTTGATAAAAGCTTTGAAAGTCACAAACTACACAATATATACGAATAAAATCTTTCCAACTGAGCGAAAAATTGCCCAGGCCGGGAATCGAACCCAGATACTTGGCTTACAAAGCCAATGCTTCACGGTTTAAACTAGTTTGATTAGTTAGTTACAGTTTGATTGAGTTAAAAAAAAAAAAAAAAAATGCAATTTACATAATATGTAGTTTAAAAAGTTTTCTGTTTGTTTTAAAGTGTCAGATAGTAATAATACAGATGTTACAAGTTTAAAACAAACATTTTATTTAAATTTCTTAATACTTTCGGTCTGCAATTCCGCAGCCATCGCAGGAAATATTTTCGTTAATCACAGTTCTATGCATTTCAAATACGTCACTTCGTTTGAAACGTGAGAGTCTATTATTCTTAGCATAGCTGGAAATAGGAGTAGAAGCACTTTGGATTAAATTTTTGTAGAGAAAAAAAATATTTAAGTGCTGATTCAATTCATTTTGAGAGTTTTAGCAATGACACTGTTTGTCTCGAAGGATCCTATATTAATTCCAACACAGCTGAAAATTCTTATAAAAGGATGAATGATCCAAAGGACAAATAATAGAAAATAGAATTTGCTAATAACGACAAAGAACGAAAGGTTTACCAGGAAGGAAGCTTTCTAAAAAAACGTCGGGAATCAAAATATGTGAGGAAGCGTAGAAATTTTGACTATTCCGCAAGAGTATTTCTAATTAATCCAAATTTAATAGTTTAAATGAAAAATAGCCTCTATAGAAAGTTTGTACAAAAAAAAAAAAAATACCATGTTGAATACCGTATACATTCTTGTATGTCGACCCCGCAATCAGGGGGAAATATCATGAGAATAAATGTGAATGCCAGAAATTTCAAATAGAAATAATTCATATTATTTAATAACAGAGATTTATTATGAATTCTGTGAAAAAAGCGAAAATACTGATATTAAAATGAACCGTTGTAATTTAAAGGTGGTACGGAAGATAAATTAAGAGGAAAAGTATTCAAATTTTTAAAAATGCAAAGCTTTCATCTTCTATCTAGCAATGCTTTCTAGACTCCATGAATGTCATATTACAATGCACAGTTACATTCTATATATTTATTGGAAATTATTTCAAAGGATTCTCAGATAATTGCTTCCTAGTAATAACTTGTACGAAAGATAATTTTCGATTTTTTTTAAATCTGCATTTATAAACTGAATTTAAGCTAATTTTGCTAATAGACCAGGAGGCGGCAGCACAGACAATCACCTCATCGAGTTCACCGCTGATATTCCAGAATTAGTTAAACCTCCTTTCGCATATTAAAACGCAATTGGTCTGTCTAATCATATCCTGGTGGAAAAATATCTGAAAACCTGATTTTAGCGATTGAATTATACGTTTACCATTGTGTTGTTCTGCTCCCAATTCTGCATGTTTTCTTACTTTTGGGTTCAGGAACCGACAACATTGATAAACCAACGAGTGAACTGCTAAAATCGGGTTTTTAGGTGTGTTCCACCAAGATATGGCTTGGCAAATCGATTGCGTTTTAATATGCTTAACGAGGTTTAACTAATCCTGGAATTTCAGCTACGAACTGAATGAGGTGATTGTCTGTGCCACCCCCTCCCGGCAAGGGCGGATCCAGCCCTCCTTTTAGCGCCCCACCAGTGGCCGAGAGGTTCGGACCTCTCAACTGGTAGACGGCAGGTGCTGGGTTCGAACCCAATCGCGGCTGTCGGCCTAACCGTTCGGAGTTTTCCGTGGTTTTCTTCGAACCTTGCGTAAATACGGGTTAGGTTCCCTTAGAAAGACCCCCACGGAGGGCACTCCCCCTGGTCCTATATCCCTAGCGTAGATAATCGGACGACAAAAATCAACCAACCAACCCTCCTTTTAGTGAGGGGTCATGGCTCCTTTTTTTTAGGGGGGGGGGGGGTCACGTCTCTTAATAAGAGCAGTTTATGCAAATATTAAGACGCGACAGTTACAAAAAGCCGTCATGAGAAAACAATTGGCTGTTAGAACCTGAAATTCAATTTAAAATTCTACAATTTACGGTGATTTTGTGAAAGATTCTTTGCCTTTATTGAAAAATGGAAAACGATAATCAATTTACATTTGTTCTGAATAAGTGCATTTTGCATCTAAGAATAAAAAATGCTTTATGGATATTCAGAAATTACCTACTTTGGGTTTAAGTACAGCTTTAAAAGAGTCAGAAATATTCTGATTGTTAAACAAAGTATGAATTTGAAAATATTCAATATATATTTCATTTTTTAAATTTCCTTTAAAATTTTTCTTCTCTCAGAGAGGGGTCATGACCCCCGTGACCTCCCCCTTGGATCCGCCACAGCCTCCCGGTCTAAAACGCAGTAGGCGTCTATTTAATCTGATATCTGCTTTATTTTCTTTTATTCTATCTCGAAATATCCTCAACAGCATGTCTATATAAAGAAAATCTTTGTTATCTTTTTTGAAAGGTATAATATGTACTCCCGATCTATTGATTGTTTGGATTGAATCAAATCAAGGCGATCTCAAGGTGAATTTACCACTAGAATTTAAATAATTCTTTATCGGAATTTTTGAGAGGGGAATCAATATATGCATCGGCTGGTATCAAAGGGACTGTCCTTATAACTTCCTTTATTCTTTTTGCATCTCGTTAAACTTTCACTTCAGATGTATCTACAAGGCTTGATCAGCCTGTCTATACACTATCAGCATGTGTCTACCTGTCTATCAGGTATGAATAATTCAGCACCACAACAAAATATTCACTCTTTCCCTCCTACTACACTACCCACCTACGCCTTATACATCTTCATCTGTTTTCGGAAATCAAATTTTACAGTTATCCATAAATACAATGAAGCAAGCTTGAAACACATTATAATCGCACTTTCAATGGAAAGTTAACTATTCAATAGCTATAAAATATTGCTACAAAATAACAATATGTTTATCAGCTACTGTATGACCTCTTGAAGAACAAGTGTTATAAACAAGTAGTCTAGACACGAACTTCTGGAACAACGCAATTTTCGATAAGGAATTACTTATACGGTAGCAGTAAATTATTCAATATTTCAAAACAATTATATTAACGCCTAAGAGCATTTCATCTCCTTATGTATTCAGTCAAAGTTTCTAATCAATTAAATGCAAGCAACAAATCTATAAACACAATATGATGTTATGTTATTCCAGCTGAGCCTTGCAGTGAGAATGAGTTGTAGAACAACAGTAAATACTTCGAAACAACAACAAATTGTTTAACGGTTCTTTTATGACCTCCTGCAGAACAATGTGCTCTAGAAGCATAAATATATATTAAGCAAAGTTGCTATAATCGGGACCATCCACATCATTAATTTGATTTGAAATCTCTAAACCATGATACTCCAAAAACAGAAACGGTAATCTTTTTATGCACACGTACTGACCATCAGGAAGAAAAGGGCGAAAGTAATTGTTATCTTTAATGTGTTGACGAGGCACGGCTGGTTCCTCTTTTGTTCAAAATTGTCTCCCGCGGAGGTTAATGAAGCAATCACCCACGCCATATCGATATTGGTTGAAGAAAAGGAAAAAACAGTAGGAAATGAAACATCGAAACAAAAATTGCATCATTTTGTGATTCTCTGTAACCTTCACCTTATACGAAGGTAAGTTCACTGCCGGTTCATTGAGTCAGATGTTGTAAAAGTTCAATATCACTCTAAAGGAAACTGTTTTTCTCCTTTTTTGTGGTTTTTTGTTCAATTTTTCGGCGTAGTTGAATCGGTTTAATGAATCATACACTATCGTTGTTGCCATTCTTCTAAGTTCTCTTCAATTAACATATGAACTAAGTAGAAGTTTTACTAATTAAATGAAAACAAATTATTATTCACAAACACGAAATATATTTTATTGACTAATACTTAACTGATCAATATTTTTGAAAAAAAAAAAAAACTTTCAAAAAAAGCTTCTTTTTTAATGTCTTTTACAGTATTTTAATCTTTTATCACCGGTTTTTGAAACCAAAATTTTTTGCCTAACTGAATCAGAAAAATGCGGTGATTGAATAATCCAAAATTTACTGGTGAGAATAATAAATCATGATTAGGATAATAAATCCTAAATATGGATTCCCGTACGTAGTAGGTGCAAACGTGACTTCCTTTAAACCCGAAAAGTTTTTCCCCGAAAAAAGAAAAGAACTAATTTGAAGAACGAGAAATCAGGAAAGCGGTTTAATAAATTTTCTGAGTTTATTTGTTTGGAAAAAAAAAAAAAAAAACAGAAGTTTGGCAGCCATGTGGAATGGATTTTAAAGAATTTTAAGTACCGTAATTTCCTGCGTATAATCCGCGGATCAAACAATTATTTCTGGACCCAGAAATTTTATTTTGTAATCAAAGTCAAATATTTTCCGAGATGTAAAAAATTACATTTAATTTTCAAACATTTCTGGTTAGAAAAAGAATTGTTTGATCCGCGGATTATACGCAGGAAATTACGTTAATCTTCATCAAGATGCGTACATTCTGTGGAATTTTCAGAGACTGACAACAATATTTCTGAAAATTACCGTAATTCCGGGTGTATAAGCCGCGGATCAAACAATTCTTTTTGAACCCAGAAATTTTATTCTGTGATTGAAGACAAATACTTACAGCGATTTAAGTAGTTATATTTGTTTCTTAAAAAATTCTGGGTCGAAAAAGAATTGTTTGATCTACGGCTTATACACCCGAAATTACGGTACAAGTTTACTAAACGGTGTACATACTGTTAAAAAGTCTAAAAACTATGCAAACATTAAAATAAATTTAAGACATTCTACGTTTCGATCTTCTTCTAAGATCTTCATCAGGTTGTTTTCTAATATGTTCTGGCATGCAGTTAGAGCAAGAGCTTAATTTTATAAAGCAGATTGCCGTAGATCATGGTTTTCCCATTAAAAACATTTATAATATTATTCATAAGCAACACAGTCTCACCCTCACAAGACTTCCTAGTAACCAGCAGGACCTAACATACAGTGCCAACAAAAACAAAAAACAAAAATCTTGACATTTATTGAAAAATGTGAAGTTTGTGATAGATGGTTTTTACTGATACATTCATTAGCAATGTTTATTTTTAATTTTTGTAGTTGTTACAGTTGGTATTAACAGTACGTCACATTTTAAAAAAAATATCAGATCTGGCTCAAGTCTTTCTCGGTCTTTTTGAACCGAATTTTCATTCTGGTGTACTGCCATGTCAGCCTTGCCTTTTTTAGGCCATAGATAGTTTGCCCTGATGCTAGCAAATCTAAGGCTTTACGACTTACAGGAACATTTTATTCTAATAAAATTAAAGAACGAAGTTGTTCAACAATTGTAAACTTTTTACGTCGATTATAAGCACCAAAAGTGTTTGATTTTGCAAAGAAAAGAATTCAAAAACCCTTCTTTTCAGATCACTACCAGAACTAAAGAAATAAATCGAGAATTCTAAATCATTTTAAACATTAATCATTTCTGAAATGAATTCTGATTCTAAACGAAAAATATATACAGTAGAGTTTCGAATATCCAAGGTAATTGGAGATGGCTCCACCTCGGACTACTGAAAACTTGGATTTTCCGAAACAGTAGAAAATCTTACAAATTATAATTTTACTTAATTAGTATGTCAAAGAATATACATACCTTGATTCCTTTTGTAATGATATACAGAATACAATAAAAAAAAATCAATTTTTTATGCATTGCTAAAATAATTATTCGCTCCTCCTTTTTTTGTATGTGTGTGACTCGGAGCTGATTTTTCATGTTTTGAAGCAATGAATTTTAAGAACACTATATTGAAATTCAGACCAGTTTCGTCACAGTTATATCAGGTGTAAGTTTTTCTGACTATATAATGTCTTCAATTCGGTTTCGAAATAGCTGCACATATAAAGATTTTTATTTTTAATTTTGACACTTCGAATGAAGCGGAACGTTGAACTTCTGCGACCCGGATTTTCGAGGGGGTGGGTCAAGTGACCTCTTGTTGGATTTAATGTTAAGCAGTAAAATGTTCTAAGTTTTATTTTAAAATAGAAACAAAATGCGAAAGTACACGATTAAATTTTTAAGGATACTTTCTATTTTTAAACGTTTGAAATGCTCTTGTTTCTGCTTTAAAAATATATCTGCTTGAAATGCAAACATATTTTTAAAATGACCTCGTGTTCAAATCTCTTCGCAATCAATTGACAAATTCCCAGTTAAACTTTCTACGCTTAAAAACATCTGCTTCGAGAAAGATGTTAAACGAAGAAGAAGAACTACCTAAAAAGCTTACCACGTCCATAATTTAATTACACGTTGCGTCTTCTGTCTGGAAGCTTAGTTTCCAACAAAACGTGCACTTCAAATTTTTGTATGCGAAAAAATTTTTACTTCAACCAAATAGCTATCTACGTTTACGATGCGATTGTGTTCTGTATTGTTTATTATTTATTTCTAACGTTATTTCTGGTTTGAATAGAAATATATTTTTGGTAAAATGACCTGTTAGATGTAGTGTTAACCAATAAATATTCTAAATTTTATTTTAACCGCTTCCCTGTTTTACCCGTACGTCGTATGGGCAAGGTGTTTTTGCCAATCATGATTTGCCCGTACCACGTCCGAGCATCCTTATTTCAATCATAATTTATTATTCTCACCGGTAAAATTTTATTGTAAATTTTATATTATTTATTGCAAGCATTTTTAAGATTAGTAGGCAAAAATTTCTGCTTTGAAAAACCGGTCGTAAAGGTTTAAAAATTATGTAAAAGATATGTAAAAAATAGAGTTTTGAAGATAAATAATGATCAGTTAAGTGGTTAAAATAGATACAGAATATAAAAACACGCATGATTGAATTTCTAATGGTATTTTTTATTTTAAATAAACGAAGTGTGTTTGTTTTGCCGTCCAAAATATTTCTGCTTGAAATGCAAATATATTTTTAAAGTGACACAAAGAAAATTAAAATGAAATAAAAACAACTGCTCCAAGAAATGTGTTAAACGAGGCAAAACAACTACATAAAAAGTTTAGCACATCTGTAATTTAATTACACGTTGCGTCTTCTGTCTAGAAGCTTAGGCAGGTTATATGCTTTCAACAAAAATCTGCATTTCAATTTTTTATATTCGTAGAAAAGCTCACAGCAGACTAAAAGAAGAGGAAAAAAAGAATTTGAATCTTTGTTTTTTAGGAAATACTTTTTTTTTTTTAATTAAGGATGTGAAAGGAAAATCAAGAAAAGGTATTCCTAAGATAATCAAATCCTGGTCCTTCGCTTTTTTTCATCGAATTTTCGTTATGCTTGGCCAATAATCATGGCGCTTCAGAGTCAGGAAGTCAATCCGCAACTTTTTAAATCTTGTGAGATCCCCCTTTTTTTTTAATAAAAAATTGCATAAAATAGCTTAGAACTGATCTACACAAACAACTCTTCGATGTCAAATGGATTTTTGAATATTGCTCCTGTTTTATGCTACTGTTTTAAGTACATATATCGAGTCATGAAGCAATATTTTATAATATCGAACAGTAGTGTATGCGTGTATTTCTATTAATAAGAGAGTTCAGTAGGGCTTAAGGCATAGCTACTATCAATATATGTATGAAATTAAGGGCTTAATGAGCCACTTGAGTCCTAAATACTAATCGTAAATGTTTGCGCGAAAAAACTGGATACTGAAATATACCTAAATATTTACACTTTACTCTCAAAAATGCTTACAAAGTAAGCAATATAGAGTGAAGAATTCTTTGTTTTGACTCTCTTGAACAATTAACCATTTGTGCCTTACGCCCTTATTAGAAAACAGTGGCGACATCTTTAAACATACCAGCAACCCAAGCAACCGATTATTTTACCGGTACCTAAAGAAAATAATGTGGCTTTGAGTAAAAAAAAAAATTATAAAAGATGCAATTACATTGAGTTAACCCATTAGTGCCTAAATTATTTTCTTCGTTAAAATTCAAATTTTACATTTTCCTGTGGTGACGAAAATAAACACCTCCTACTAGGTACGCAATCTTGACGTGGTTAGTACGAAGACAAATGAAAATAATATCCCTTCGGCGTTGTGAACGAAGATCGGATATTCTTAATTACTGAAATTAATTCCTTAATATCATACATAAAATTAACATTTGCAATAACATTAGGATCGCCTTATTTAACGTATGAATTTGTGAAAATTGGGATTGATGAGTCAATAAAATACTTGAGACATTAATCTACAAATTTAAATGTTAACATTCCCTAATCTGCATCTAGAAATTACCTTAAAATACATAAAGGGAGAAAACTGGAATAAAGACAAGAATAGGTACATATATACAAAATTTTATTAAAACACATAAATTAGCATCATGCAAACACTATAAAAATATAATATGCAAGGCAATAACTACTGAAATATGGTTATAGCGAAATATACAAAATATTTTATTTCATTTATCCTCGCAGCTCATTACGCTTGAGTTCACGACACAACTTATAGGCAAAGCCCCAAAATTTCGTATTTTATAAACTCGAGTCCTTCTTTCTTATTATTCCTCTTATCTTACTGGTATTATTAATTTATTTATTTATTCATTTTACTATTAAGTTTGAGCATTAAATTCTGATAATTTTGAGTCTCAAAGATAATAATAATTTTAAAAATTTTAAAATAATCAAATTTTAAGTGATCAAATTTTAAAAAAATCAAATTTTAAAACCAAAATTTTAACACAACATTATATCACTAAAATAAATTGGCCAGTCACATGAACAATGAAATTTTCTCACCTTACAAGTATGTTGCTGGTATTGGTCGCCCTTGGCTTATAGCTGTCCGTACAGTTCATTAGTACACCAACACACTTATATCCAAATGCCGAGTTATCAGTCATTTTTTTTAATTAACACAAATAGTAGCAACTTTTCTAAACTTAGGAATCATCTGATGAAAAATAGTCAGCTTTGCGCACTCAGGTGTTCCGTTTTGAATTGGAAATCAGTCGACGATTCGCGCCGAGTTATCAGTCATTTTTTTCTAATTAACACAAATAGTAGCAACTTTTCTAAACTTAGGAATCATCTGATGAAAAATAGTCAGCTTTGCGCACTCAGGTGTTCCCTTTTGAATTGGAAATCGGTCGACGATTTGCGCCGAGTTATCAGTCATTTTTTTCTAATTAACACAAATAGTAGCAACTTTTCTAAACTTAGGAATCATCTGATGAAAAATAGTCAGCTCAGCAATCCTTATGAATCATCTGATGAAAAATTAGTCAGCTTTGCGCACTCAGGTGTTCCTTTTGAATTGGACATCAGTCGACGATTCGCAGAGCATTATCAGTCAATTTTCATCACTTCGTTCGGGAGGCATAAGGTCGCATCTCCCGATGACACAGATTATTTCGATTTCTTCTTTTCCCTATCATCTTAGCGGGAGACTCGGAGCAGAGAGGAAAATCTTTTTTCCACCTTTACACCTTCAATTCCAAAAATGCACTGACTCATGTGGGGTTTCCTTTTTCAGGTCCTGTACGCCCCCTTTGACCCCATTGGGTATAAAATTTGGACTCCAATTGGCTTTGAATATGTTTCACTGTCCATTGGTCAAGTAAAAGATGCGGGGTTGGATTTTCAGACATTCTTCCTCCATTATTTATTGCCTGAGCTACGATTCCGAGCCGGCGACCCCACGTAGACCACACACGAGAGTAATAAATTTGATTGTAAATCTCTCATTGTTGCTTGTGTACGTTAGTGTCACAAATGGTGACTCTAGGTTTTATTGCTTCTCGTAAACATTTGTTCCTTTTTAAACTAATGGTGAGAAAATCCCTTCGCCCATGTGATTTTGCCATTCCCAGGCTCTGACTAAAAAGAGCTTATAGTATAATAAAACTTCCGAACAAACAACACATATTATTGTTATTATTTCTTGTTTACAAAAGCTAAAATAAAAATTTATTTTAATACTTTTTATATACATTAATATTATTTCATTTTCTATCTCTTTCTAGATTATTTGTTTATTTATTTTATTTATTTTTATTATTATTCTTTCTCTCTCTTTGTTTTTTTTTTTTTTTTTTCTTTTCTTTTATTTTATTCTAAGCGATGTCGTGACATTTCTTTACGACAAGCTTATCCCCTCTTACTTTAAGAAAAAAAATTATTCTATCCAAAAATAAGCTATAATATATATACAGATTTATAATACAATCAATTAAAATTAAAAGATGTGCAAGAATACAATACCATTATTATAAATATATACCTGTAATGACAAATGGACATAGTAATACAAAAATTGAAATAACATACACAAATACATTAAATGTGAGAAAATGATCATTGCAATGTGTAGGCCTTTGAAAACTACCAAATATAATATGTATATTCACCTTCGCGATACCTATATTATTCGCTCGAATTTCCTACTGAGACGCATACTCACTAGAATTCACTACTGTTCATACTGCTGTTTATGACTTCATTTTCCTTCCCGTTTTTATTTTTATCATACATTATTTCACGATCCTATTGTATTATTTTTCTGAAACCTTTTCTATCTTCATTTTCCTTTTTGTATAACATACCGTGTTATGAAAAATTCGTAAATATAATTTTTATATATATGTAGGGGAGAGTGGGGATACTTGAGCACAGGGGATACTTGAGCCACCCCTATTATCTTTACAGTTGGTCAATTTTTCTTTCTAAAACTGGCACCATGGTAACATATTTATAGTTCTGAACATGTAAAAAAAGAAATCACATACCTTGGTACCATTTTGAAAGTATGGTGATTAACCCTTTGAGCTCTGCTGGTAGAATTTTCTACCACATAATTTTAATTCTGAAATGTCACAACGACACCAGAAAATTCGACCAAATTTATTTGAAAAAGGTTTAATGCATTTTTTCGCGTATATTGTAAATCGGTTTTTTTCTTTGCAAAATACTGTTGCGAATATGACATCTGGCTCAAGTATCCCCTCCATGGGGATACTTGAGCCACGATGTAAAAGAAAAAGTAAACATTTTTTAGACATAGAAAAATAGTTCAAAATGAATTGAAAGCGGTTTTCAATTGAAGAAAAAATATCAAATTTTCATTTTCAATATTTTATTTTGTTCTAAGAAATTATAAAAAATTTAAAAAAATTAAAATTTAAAAAATGGCTCAAGTATCCCCATCTTCCCCTATATATTTTTTGTTTGAATCTAGTTTATTTTTATATTAGGTAATATATTACGATTATTCATGTAATGCCTATTTTAAATATTTATTTGTCTCTGTTATATATATTTTGTCTATGTATAGTCTCCTAAAAAATATTTTCCATACCATGCAAGTTATCGACCAGCAATAAGTACTCACATCCCGGGAAGTACGAAACATATTTCGTATGAGACCATAATATAGCTCCGTTTTATTTTATTTTATTTTTTTTTATTTTATTTTATTTTATTTTATTTTTTTTATTTTTATTTTTTTTTTTTTTTACGTTAATTTTGTATGTAATTTGCAAGATTCGAACATTTTTTAGAATTTTCTGTGTTTAATTGTAAAAATTTTTTTTTAAGTTTGGCTGATATGTTAAATACGGTATATTTAAAAGATTTTGACGGTTTCAGTAGACGCTTAAAACAATTTTAACAAATTCTTGAAGTCTAAAATTTTTTTTTTTTTTTTTTTTTTTTTTTTACACTTATATTTTCTAAGGAATGATTATTTGTTTTCTGTTCTGTTTGCCACATTGGGCGCAAATAATTTAGAAATATGAATTCTAATAGGTCTCAGGTCTGGCCTATGTTTGTTCTTTATGAGGTAGTTATCATTTCTGAAAATTCTCTCAATATAATATGGGCCTGAAAATTTCTGATGTAAGGCCTTAGGTTTTCTGAGCATTTTCATGTAGACCTCGTCACCCAATTTTAATTCTTTGTGTTTTAACTTCGAATTCTTATTCAGTTCCAAATCCGCCTTTTCTTGATTCTTCATAACTTCATATCTTATATCGTGCATATGTTTGAGCTTATTCTGTACATATGTACTGTAAGAATCCATATTATGCGCTTCAAAATTCGTGAATGGCGTTTTTATCTCTCTACCGAAAAATAACATGCTTGGAGAAAATTTTGTTATTCTATGTACAGTTGAATTATGCATAAGTACGAAATATGGAAGTTTTATATCCCATTCGTAAGTTTTATTACACATAGAGGCAATGGAAGCTTTTAAATCCCGGTGTATTCGTTCAAGTACAGATTGCGATTCCGGGTGGTACACCGACGAAGGTATTAGTTCAATATTTAAATTTTTCATATAATCTTTGAAATCCTTCGATTTAAAATAAGCTCCGTTGTCTGTAGAGATATATTTCGCTAATCCAAAAGTACTGAAATAACCATTTAATGCGTTGATTATAACCTTAGTATCTGTCGATCTAAGTGGAAATGCTTGTAGGAAGCGTGATGCTGTATCGACAATAGTTAAAACAAATTTATTCCTATTTAGAGATGTAACCAAACTTCCTACTACGTCAATAGTTAATCTATGACCAGGTATATAATTTTTATCCATAGTTTTCAGTGGAATTTTTATCGTTTTATGCTGTTTAAATGTATTGCATGTTATACATTTCGCACAGAATTGTTTTATATCTTGATACATTCTATACCAAAAAAATCTTTCTTTTATTATGCCATAGGTTTTTAGAAAAGCGAAGTGTGGGACATGTGCGCTTTTTATAATATCTTCTTTTAAATTCTGTGGCGCAATATATAAATCATCATTATTTGAATTTCGTGATTTTCTTAGAATTAATATTCCTTCTTTATTTAAATTGTATTTTTCATATTTTTTTGCTTTTTTTTGTTGTTGTAAAGCTTGAATAATTTCATTTAATTTAGGGTCTTTTAATTGTTCTTTTTTTATATTGTCTGCATTCAAATTTTTATTTACCGCAAAAAGATGTTTGTTTAAATCGTCCGCTATAGTTAAGGCATTTGTTTCTCTACTACAGAAATCTGCTGGGTTATGAATACCTTCAATGTGAGATACTTCAAAATCATAATCCTGTAGCTTAAGTAACCATCGTGCTACGATTTCCGGCTGTTTTTCCAAGTGTAAGTGGTATGTTAATGCTTTTGAATCTGTTAGGAGAAAAAATTTTCTTCCTAATAAAATGTTTCTAAAATAAGTTATAGTTTCATATATTGCCAAAAGCTCTATCTGCATGCTTGGATATCTCTTTTCCGATTCTTTTAATTTTCTGCCTGTAAATTCAATTGGTATCATTTTATCTCCTTGTTTTTGCGCGAGTATACCTGATGTTGCAATTTTTGATCCGTCTGTAATTATATAGAAATCTTTATTAAAATCTGGGGGATGTATGGTAGGTTGTTCCATGATAATTTTTTGTATTTTTTCAAATGATTCCTGTGCTTTGTCATTCCATTTGAATTTTGTATTCGCTTTAGTGAGATCTGTCAGTGGCGCTATAATTTCTGCATAATTGTTTATAGTTGATTTAAAATACGTGCATAATCCAATGAATGCTCGCACTGTTTTCTGAGATGTAGGGACTGCAAAGCTTGTTATTTTTTTTATATTTTTTTCTGAGGGTGCATATCCTTTTTCGCTAATTTTATATCCCAGAAAGTCTATTTCTTGCATGTATAGTTTTATTTTAGCTGGTTCAATTGTGAGATTAAATTTTTCTAATTGTGTTAGTACTTCTTCTAGTAATGTGTGCATTTGTTGTATATTATCCGCGGCAAGTAAAATGTCATCAATAAAGTATTGAATGTTGTATTTCTTTTTTAAATCACCTAAAACTATATCGATTAGACGAGCAAATATATTTGTTGAGATTTTAGTTCCGAATGGCATTCGTGTTATTTGAAAATGGCTATCCTCCGTGATAAATGCTAGTTTATGCTTGTCCTGCTCTTGTAATTTGATTTGAAAAAATGCAGAATGCAAATCTAGAACTGTAAATATTTTTTTTCCAGCGATGCTTTGTAAAATACACTTTGTGTTAGGAACTGGATACGGATCGCTTTCTAATATATCGTTAAGAGCTCTAAAATCTATAGCCATTCTAAGTTTTATTAAGTTTTGATCACTGGTTTTTGACGTAGAATTTTTTTTTACGAAAATTACTGGGAAAGCATAACTTGAGTTCGTAGGCTCTATGATACCTGCATCCAATAAATCTTGAATTTCTTTCTCCGCGAATTTTTTTACATCATGCGCTAATTTGAATGGTTTCGTTTGTATAGGAAAGTCGTGCATTAATTTAAAATTCGGTTTTATTACGTCCGTTTCTCCTAGAGTTTTGTATGATTTGCTGAAAGCGGTAGCATGTCTCATTAAAATTTTCAATACTTCTTTTTGTACCTTCGGTGTTAAGTGATCTATTTTAAAATCCTTCTCTGAAAGTTCTTTTTTTCGTAATTCTCTAATTTGTGTAATATTTAAGTTATTTACTTCGTAAATATTATCAGTATTTGGTTTATTTTGTTTTTTTATAAAAAAATCAGTGGTAATTTTTCCCATTTCCTGATCCTTATGAAGTCTCAAATACGTTTTCGATTTATTTTGTACTAATATTGTGAATGAATTATTTTCTGTTTCCTTGTTTTCATGAACTGAATTTTGGATTACTAATTTCCTGTTGTTATATTTTGGTTGGAAAAAAAATTGTTGCTTGTTTTTTAATTTCCCATCAAAAATTAAATTTACTAATTTCGATTCTCTAGGTCTCAAAGTAATGGTTTTCTTTACAAATACTCGTGTATTAATTTTCGGAATGTTATTGTGTTGATAGGATTTGATTTGTTTTGGTATTGTTTGAAAGTCATCATTTTGTTGTACGGGCTTAATTTTATTCACCTCCGTAATTTGATTTTCATTGGGGTTTAATTGTATAATTGAATTATTGAGTTTAAAAGTATTATTTTCAAAATCCATGATTATTTTATTACTTTTTAAGAAATCATATCCTAAAATAATTTTGTAATTACGGTCAAATTCATCTTTAGTTACATAAAATGTGCCATTTAAGAAAGTGTTGTTAAATCTAAACTTAAATTTTACACAGTGTTTAAAAGGAATGGATTTGTTTGATAAAGTTGTAATTTTTATAGCGTTAGCTAAATATTTAATCTTTATATCCGTCTCTTTTATTTTTTCAAAGACCCCTGGAGATATTAAACTTATGCTCGCCCCACTGTCAATAAGGCTGGGTATAATTAAATCTTTCTTTATTTTTAAGTCCCATATTGGTAATTCATTGTTTTTTTCCGAGTTACAACTTGCGATCAATTTTTGTGTTATATCTTTTTTTTCTTCCTCATTTTTTTTTTATCATTGTCTTTTTCGTTTGCTTTTGTTTCAATTTTTTTAATTCCTTGTTTGATTTATTTTTTATATTATAACCCTGTTTTTTCTCAATGTTACGGGACCTACGGGCTTGTATTCCTCGCAATTTTGTAGGCCCGCTTACCGGTTTAAATGACTTTGCCCCCTGTTCCTATTATTATTATTGTGTCTGCCTCGCCTGTCTCTGTTTTCGTTAGGAAAAGTAATTGTGGGCTGATGTTCCCTATTTCCCTCATTATTTTGCGGCAAAGGATTTAGGCTATTTTGCATATTTGCGAAACCCTGATGCTGCCCTGTATATGCAATTTGTGTGTTGTTTCCTTGTGTTGGATCAAAGTTTTGCGTTGGAATCATATTATGCATATTGTAATTTCCAGGATACATTTGATTCTGTCCTATTTGTGATTGGGTCAAATTTTGCCAATTTGGCATTTGAATTTGCATATCATAAACTCTAGTTTGATTGTAATAAGGTCTTGTAAAATCCAATGTTTGTGGCGCTTGAAAATGTTGTGCATAATTTTGTGGAAATCTTTGAAAGCCTCTATAATTATTATTTTGATAATAATTTTTTTGAAATCGTGGCCGAACATTGTTTTGCGCTCCCCTTGGTTGAAAAAAATTCGCACTTTTTTGATTGAAATAACAATTTTGTGTCTGGTGGTTGGATTTATTACAGATATGACAAAAATTATGTGTTATCTGATTTACTTCAGCGTTGTTATGCTCGCTTTCATTTTTTTGAATTTTTAAATCTTTTATTTGTTCTTTTAATTGGTGTATTTCCGATTTTTGTTCTTGCGACATGCTAAGAAGTGCCTCGAATAATTTATTTTCGCTATTTTCAGTTAAATTGTTTACTTCTCCTGCACATTTACTGTTCAAAGCACTTTCGATATTTTTAGCTTTTTTTACTGCTTCATCAAACTTTGTGGGTGGGTATTTTTTTAATTCAAAAGAGATGTCCGGTCTTAGTGCTTCAAGGTATTTAGTTAATTTTATCGTTTCTAATAATTCTTTAGCTCCGTTCTTTTGTTCATGTCCTGACGAGACAAGGTATTTTTGTGCCTCAATGTTGAATTGTTTAGTAAATTCTTCAATAGTTTGGTTGGGTGTTTGTTTTGCATTTATGAATTGCGCCTGAGCGTCAGCAAACGATCTTTCTTTTTTAAATTGTGTTATCGCATTTTCTTTGAATGTGTTATAGTTTTGTGCTTTATGCAATTCAGCTGTGTTTTTTAGAATCTCTCTCGCTTGGCCTTTAAATTTTGACTTTGCCAACACCAATTTTAAATCATCAGGAAATTGTGCCGCTGCGGCTAATTCTTCGAACTCTTCAAAAAAATATGATATATTTTGGTCTGGTTTGTCCTCAAAATTTTGTAAAGAGTTCAATAGAGTGTCTATTCCAATTTTAAATGTGTCCCTTTCGGGAGAAGACTGCCTTGCCTTATTTCTACCTGTCATATTTATTTACTTATTTGGAAAATCTCACACAGACTGATGTTTAATACTTTTTCCTTTATTTTTATTTTTTTTTAACTCTTTCACACCTCAAATTATGCTATCATAAACTCTCAAGATATGAGTTTTGTAATGAATTATTATAATTTATACTCATTCAAGAATAATATATAATAGAAATTATGAAATAGCCCTAAATATTTTTATAAATACACATAAATATAATGACAAAGTAAATTTTCCGAAATACGGATATATATAGTAACGAAATTCTTTACAATCTTACAAGCTAATGTGTCGTGAACTAAACCAACTCTTCTATATATTTTTGTTTCATCTTCTCAACTATTATATTTCAATTTCGTAAATTTTTAGATATACACACAATATTTATAAACACAATATGGATAAATAATGTTTGTTAGTAGAAGGAGAAAAAGCTAAGAGAAGATAGAGGAGATAGGTAATTAAGAATAAAATCATAATACTGGCTATCTTTATTTATCTTTAAATGCAGAAAATTTTCAATTTTGAATCCCAAATACAAATTCATACACCTGGCATGAGCACCATTAAACTTTTAGTAGTGTGGTGACGAAAATAAACACCTCCTACTAGGTACGCAATCTTGACGTGGTTAGTACGAAGACAAATGAAAATAATATCCCTTCGGCGTTGTGAACGAAGATCGGATATTCTTAATTACTGAAATTAATTCCTTAATATCATACATAAAATTAACATTTGCAATAACATTAGGATCGCCTTATTTAACGTATGAATTTGTGAAAATTGGGATTGATGAGTCAATAAAATACTTGAGACATTAATCTACAAATTTAAATGTTAACATTCCCTAATCTGCATCTAGAAATTACCTTAAAATACATAAAGGGAGAAAACTGGAATAAAGACAAGAATAGGTACATATATACAAAATTTTATTAAAACACATAAATTAGCATCATGCAAACACTATAAAAATATAATATGCAAGGCAATAACTACTGAAATATGGTTATAGCGAAATATACAAAATATTTTATTTCATTTATCCTCGCAGCTCATTACGCTTGAGTTCACGACACAACTTATAGGCAAAGCCCCAAAATTTCGTATTTTATAAACTCGAGTCCTTCTTTCTTATTATTCCTCTTATCTTACTGGTATTATTAATTTATTTATTTATTCATTTTACTATTAAGTTTGAGCATTAAATTCTGATAATTTTGAGTCTCAAAGATAATAATAATTTTAAAAATTTTAAAATAATCAAATTTTAAGTGATCAAATTTTAAAAAAATCAAATTTTAAAACCAAAATTTTAACACAACATTATATCACTAAAATAAATTGGCCAGTCACATGAACAATGAAATTTTCTCACCTTACAAGTATGTTGCTGGTATTGGTCGCCCTTGGCTTATAGCTGTCCGTACAGTTCATTAGTACACCAACACACTTATATCCAAATGCCGAGTTATCAGTCATTTTTTTTTAATTAACACAAATAGTAGCAACTTTTCTAAACTTAGGAATCATCTGATGAAAAATAGTCAGCTTTGCGCACTCAGGTGTTCCGTTTTGAATTGGAAATCAGTCGACGATTCGCGCCGAGTTATCAGTCATTTTTTTCTAATTAACACAAATAGTAGCAACTTTTCTAAACTTAGGAATCATCTGATGAAAAATAGTCAGCTTTGCGCACTCAGGTGTTCCCTTTTGAATTGGAAATCGGTCGACGATTTGCGCCGAGTTATCAGTCATTTTTTTCTAATTAACACAAATAGTAGCAACTTTTCTAAACTTAGGAATCATCTGATGAAAAATAGTCAGCTCAGCAATCCTTATGAATCATCTGATGAAAAATTAGTCAGCTTTGCGCACTCAGGTGTTCCTTTTGAATTGGACATCAGTCGACGATTCGCAGAGCATTATCAGTCAATTTTCATCACTTCGTTCGGGAGGCATAAGGTCGCATCTCCCGATGACACAGATTATTTCGATTTCTTCTTTTCCCTATCATCTTAGCGGGAGACTCGGAGCAGAGAGGAAAATCTTTTTTCCACCTTTACACCTTCAATTCCAAAAATGCACTGACTCATGTGGGGTTTCCTTTTTCAGGTCCTGTACGCCCCCTTTGACCCCATTGGGTATAAAATTTGGACTCCAATTGGCTTTGAATATGTTTCACTGTCCATTGGTCAAGTAAAAGATGCGGGGTTGGATTTTCAGACATTCTTCCTCCATTATTTATTGCCTGAGCTACGATTCCGAGCCGGCGACCCCACGTAGACCACACACGAGAGTAATAAATTTGATTGTAAATCTCTCATTGTTGCTTGTGTACGTTAGTGTCACAAATGGCGACTCTAGGTTTTATTGCTTCTCGTAAACATTTGTTCCTTTTTAAACTAATGGTGAGAAAATCCCTTCGCCCATGTGATTTTGCCATTCCCAGGCTCTGACTAAAAAGAGCTTATAGTATAATAAAACTTCCGAACAAACAACACATATTATTGTTATTATTTCTTGTTTACAAAAGCTAAAATAAAAATTTATTTTAATACTTTTTATATACATTAATATTATTTCATTTTCTATCTCTTTCTAGATTATTTGTTTATTTATTTTATTTATTTTTATTATTATTCTTTCTCTCTCTTTGTTTTTTTTTTTTTTTTTTCTTTTATTTTATTCTAAGCGATGTCGTGACATTTCTTTACGACATTTCCCACCACTTTTAAATCAAGAATAACTTTTATCTTGATTTATCGAGGACTTTGTCTCGAGAAAGAAAGTATTTATTTATACTCCTTTTTTACTGGTTTGAAGTGCGTTTACTTGTTTTTTTTTTTTTTTTTTCTTTTTTTTCTTTTTTTTTAACTGTCCCAAAAATGGGATCTTAGGCACTAATGGGTTAACAACAATCAAATAGTTTCATAAAAAATGCGGTGTGAGATATTTTATTTTACAAAACTTTGTAAAATTTCCGAAAAAATTGCTGTAAGGAGGGGATTATAAAAATTAATTCAAATATAATAAATAAAGGCAAATTTTTATTTTATTTATTATTAAATTGAGAAAATAGTTAAATCAGTTTCATACTGCAATTTTTACTCTGAACTTTTAAACATGTGTTGCACATTCTTCACTCTTCCTACTCTCTAAAACTTCCCTTGACATATTCCTTTCACATAACATTTAGCCTTAGGGTGTAGCACAGTTTTCACTCCCGACAAGAGAACACGCCCTTAGCTGTTGAATCATCTCTACAGTGTATTCTTCCTGAGGTCAAACCTATTGTCTCTGCAAAACCGATATGGGTAATCGCTAATAGCCTGTCAAAGAACAATCATACAATTATAATTTTTTTTAATGAGAACTAACTCTGATCACTTTTTCTGCACTAATAACAAACGAAGAAATCTATGGTGTCCTTTGAGACTTATAATGAGTAATTTCATTAACAATTCCATTTATTGTGATGCAGTTATTAATGGATAAAGTCAAAGGACAAAACAGATAACATGACAGATAACTTAATTAAGTTTCGATTGATATGGGAATTTTTAGTGACCTTTGGTGGCTGGAAACATATATAATGTCGTCGTAACATCTTCTGTTTAATGTGTCGGTAAAGTTTGATAAAATTGACGACGTCTGTTATCTATATGAAGTTCATCTTGAAGATCTGAAGAATGTTATCGCATCTATTGTAGTCATCAATTTTTGTTTTCGTTTGATGAAATTTATGATGTCTGACAGAGATGATACTTCGATATTATTATTAGCCCTTACATGGAAGATTTCCATACGGGCATACTCAGAAAAATCGAAAAAAAAAATTACAGAATGTTCTTCTGATATGGATATATGTTTATTTAAAAAAAGTAAAATAAATAAATAAATAAAATAAAAAATCTAGCGAAATTTTCGTTTATTTGGTGACTTATTACTGGCGATAAAATAAAATTTCCAAAAATATGTTTTTATGTCGAATACTGTTTAACCCTTTGTTTATGAAACCACTTAATTCCCAAATAACCACACTGGCAGCAGAATTTTAGTAAAAGCACTTTCAGTTTATTATGTGTGTGAAGATAATTCTTTCTTATATAAAAAGGAATTTGTTTATAAATTCCGGTGTCTATAATAATATTGGTGCAATCAAAATGTAAAAATAGTCACCTGTGTCAACCCTGCTAATGTAAGAACTCAAAAGCAACCTCAAATGTAGTGGGGGAAAATAATCAACTGGAGAATTCAGAACTCATTATCAGAGAAACATCCTGAAGGTCAACGACTAATCTTAGCGAAAAGCATTATAACTACCAAGTTACCACTATTTTAGAGTTCAAATATTGCTTCATTTAATAACAGAAACTTTGAGATTAAACAAAGAGAAAAGGAATTCGTTGTAGTAAATGACTTTCATTAAAAAAAAAAACTGAAGATTAGTACAGTTTTGGTGATTAATGGGTTAACCAATAAGCTGTGCTGCCATTGGGCTACTCTTTCAATTATGATTTGATGATTGGCATCACTTTTTTAAAATTATAAATCCGCTTTATTTTCGCCTTATTTCAAGCCATTTATTAATATGAATTTTACTGAGTTAGAAAACTGTTTGCAATCAATAAATTTGAATTAAAAAAATAATAATAATAATAACTCACTGGCAGCACAGCCAATAAGCATAAGCGCAGGGTATGACATATTTTGGTTGCATATGGTCTTTAGATTTGTCACCCCTTTTCTATTTGATGAAACTTAAATTTCCTTTTATTTTATCACAGAATTTTCCACAATTGTCTGCGAGTGTGATTAAATAGGTGGCGATAATTGTAAGGAATCTTTCGTTTTAAAAGAAAAACTGCACGCTTCAGGTCTGATTACTGGAACTGGCGGAAACTTCCACCAGTAAAAGGGATAGAATTTTTTGTTCTATTTATGACAGAGAATATAGAACATATAAAAATCCTGTAAAAATATTGTATAAATGAATGGTTTGTATTAAAATTTACTGTCGAAAGTTTATCCAGACAATAAATGGGGATTAGTATATCTTATACGTACGTTCCTAGCTAATAAAAAAATTGTTACATTTAATTATAATACTTTAAAGCCTTCTAACTACTGTTAACTGATGTAACCATTTACTAATCTGCAGGATTCACAGCAATAGAAACATCATTTAAATTTATATAACTCTACAGATATAATCCGTTTCTTAACTGCTTGAGGGACTAGCAATAAGGTCTCTATAATACTTAATTTTTACTGGAATAATAATAAAAAAGATAAATTTATAAAATTCAGTTTAAAGTATTTGGTGTAAGGCCAGCGTAAATTGAATGGGTTTAAAATATATCCCACTGCTCCTAAAGGGTTAAATGATTAAGTTGTGATTAATATTCTGGAATATTATATTCATATAAGTAATTAAAATGTTTATATAACGTTGGAATAATGGTGGTTTTTAAACATTTAAAAAAGTTACAGCGGAAACAGCATTACAATTTCGTCATTTTACTGGGAGGTCAGGAAGTTAAATTTTAGAAAGTTCAACAATATTTCTCCAATTCTGAAAAATTAGAAAAGACGAAATCGGTTCTTTCTTCTACAACTATCGTTACATACAGCTTTTAGCAACACTGTTTATAAAAAGGAATCATAAAGTATGAACTTTTCTATCACAAAAACCTATTTTCAGAAGTTTGACATGCGCATTCATCTGTAACACTCTGTCTGTAATATCAGTCTTACATATAGTAAAACGGTTTTTCCTCTATGAACGACAGCTGATACATATCAAATCATCAAGCAAGACTAGAATCTTGGCAAAAGTATCCTCTCATTGTTATTTAAATGTATTTCGAATTTTTTTCGTGTGTGACGTAACCTTATGATAAGTAAACTATGGAATATTCCTTGATTTCCCCGGCAGGAAGGTTTTTGCTTACTTATTTATTTATTTATTTGCTTGGTTGATACAAAGCAATACTAATTCATCCATCATTTTATTCAAATATGACAAAATGATTGGGCTTTTTGTTTTTCAATGTATGTCGTATTGCCTGAAATACGTGATAAGTAATACTTTGCCGAAAAGGATAAAACTGAGTGGTCATCGGAATATATTGGTTGGGGCCAATTTCATGGGCCACGGAAAAACATGGAGGACAGCAGAGTTGTTACTATGTAAACCCAGAATACCGAAATAACTATATTTACTTTGTTTTATGCAATGTACTGTAAAAAAATGTGAATTCGTTCGTTCATCTGGGTTAATTGAAATTCTTTTATTACAGTAATTTCCGTATAAGCCTCGGTTAAAACACAAATAACAGTTAGTCAGACATTCTAGCGAAGCCGCATTCTCCCTATGTTTGGATTGGCTGCTTGCACGGGCATCTAGTTAATAAATTTTAACTCGATTTCAGGGTTGCCAGTTTTTGATTGAAGAATTCGACTTAAGACCAAAATTTTTTGAAGAATTTTTGCTTTGAGTAATTTAGAAAAAACTGACATTAAATAAGCCTAAAAATACATTAGGATAAAAATGAGTGGTCATCGGAATGTATTGACTGGGGCCAATTTCATGGGCCACGGGAAAACATGGAGGACCGCAGAGTTATTACTATGTAAACTCAGAATACAGAAATAACTATATTTATTTTGTTTTATGCAATGTACTGTACTGTAAAAAAATGTGAATTCGTTTGTTCAACTGGGTTGTTTCAAATTCCTTTATTGCAATAATTTCCGTATAAGCCACGGCTAAAAAGCAAACAAGAATTAGTTAAATATTCTAGTGAAGCCAGTCCTCCCATTGTTTGAATTGGAAGATTGCACGGGCATCTGCTTGAATAAATTTTTTCTCGATTTCAGGTTTGCCAGTTTTTGGATGGATATTTGAAGAATTTTTACTTAGAGTAATTTAGAAAAATCTGACATTAAATAAACCTAAAAATACATTAGGATACAAATGAGTGGCCATCGGAATGTGTTGACTGAGGCCAATTTCATGGGCCACGGGAAAACATGGAGTACAGCAGAGTTATTACTATGTAAACCCAGAATACCGAAATAATTATATTTAATTTATTTTATGCAATGTAGGGGGAACTGGGGTACATTGATACAGTTTTTTTCTAAGATTTTTTTTGGTGTGAAGAAAGTAGAAAATTCAAGTTTTTTCCCCATGAGGTGACAGCAAAACTTGTGTAGTATGTTATAAAAATGTACAATCGTTGTTTTATATATTATTTTTGCATGTAATTTTAAAAAAATCAAAAAAAGTCATTTGTATCAATGTGCCCCATCCCCGGGGCAGATTGATACGTTTGAGAAAAATGACGACAAAATAATACCAATGCATATTTTTCATAGAAAATGAGTTAGAAAACCATTTTATATTTATTTATAAAAATTCAAATCACCCACAATTTTTTTAAGCAATATTAAAGCAATCAAAATTAAATATATTATGACCTGATGTTCTGGCTGTTTCTTGTATGATTGTTGGCTGAGGTAACTTTGCCATATCTAGCACTTCAACCCCAGCATTATCTTCTTTCTTATGAAAGATGAAAAAATTACCAGTTTTTCTCTTTATAAATAGGTTCATAAACAGAAAATAAAGGATAATTATATTAAAAATTCTATTTATAATATAAGTATCATTTTCTGTTCTGCAGTTTGTTTTTCTTACTTAACATTTCTCATGTCGAAAATACTTTTTTCTCTGGAGAACCGATATAAATTCGAGATTTGCCAGAATGCCGTCCTTTTCTTTTATTAGTTCTACTAGCACTAGATGCTGGGTAAGTTCCTACGTCTTCTGTTTTCAAAAATACTATAAAATGTTCTAATATAAAGAAATTAGAGCTATTACACTTCAATAAAAACTAATGTTAGAAATTTTTTGCGAAAAAAAAGTTGGATTAAGGAGTGTATGGTAAAAAAAAATAATAAAAGGTAATGAAAAAATGAACTATTAAAGAATTTAGGCTGTATCAATGTGCCCCGTCATAGACTGTATCAATGTGCCCCATACAGCGATTTTGAATAAAATGAGTCTCAAATCCAACACTTCACAATATATCTAACAATAAATAATGAGGAACTGATAAAGAGTAGCTGTACTTGCCAGGGAGAGTATTCATTTTGGTTGAAAATACTGGAACAGTTGTATAATAGCATTTCAATTGTACAACTCAAATTTACTTTTGAACAACAAAAACAATAAATCACCCGTCCCATTTCATCAAACTACTGAATCATTCCAAGATTTTCTGTATGTAGTTGAATACACTAGCATCACCTTTTGGAGCTGTTGTGAAACTTCCTGTAATGACCCTGTGAGCGGTAGAGGGGGTGTATCAATGTGCCCCATGTATCAATGTACCCCAGTTCCCCCTACTGTAAATAAATGTGAATTTGTTCCTACAGCTGGGTTGTTCTTTTATTGCAGTAGTTTCCGTGGTATAAGCCTAAAATGGGTGAGTTTCACACCAGAAATTTATTTAATAAATAGTTAAATAATTGTCAAGTAAGAATAATAAATTTTCTGATGAAGCCACGCCCTTTCTATGTTTGGATTGACCTCTTTCGTGGCCGTCTGTTTAATGTATAAGTGCCTGCCTTCGGGGCACTCTATTTTGAAAAATATGAATTTTTTTTTAAACACACAGGGATGCAAACGCTGCGTTACAAATTGGCTGATTTTCACCCTTAAATTTTAATAGTATTTTTCGCCTGATTAGAAAAATTTTCGCCTGAGAAATTCTGTCAGTGAATTAGATGAGGAATACTACAAAAATTTAGTGGTAGCAATCAGAAATTTGTGGTCCAGCTCTTGGATCCCGGAACACATGTGTTTATATTTAAAACAGGAAATAAAATTGTAAATTCATATAAAGTTTTCATGGAATTTTAAATAATTTTTCAAGTGTATGCAATATTTAGTCAAACTTTAGTAAAGAATTGGATTCATGCCAAACCTTTTATAACAAAATCAACATTATATTACCAAACCACTTATCTGTGTTATGAAGCAAAATGTATGCAATATCTCTTAAATTTACTAACATATACCAAAATTTGTATATAAAATATATTATTATTATTATTATTATTATTATTATTATTATTATTATTATTATTATTATTATTATTATTATTATTGCTGCATTTTTTAAATAAAAATAGCTCTTTAATTAATCTATACAATTTTACAAATTATATTTTGCTTCGTAACATGCCAATAGATAAGCAGAACCTTGTGACAAAAGAATATGGTTTTATTTTTATGTTCTTCTTAGACGCATTTATTATGTTTAGATCGTTTTTTATGTAAACTACAGGAAAAAGTTTAATCGTAATAAAAAAAAAAATCCGCATTTTAATATATATATACATCTCTTTATAAAATAGATGCTACATTCAAATGGTGGTCTTAATTTAAATATATTTCGTATCTGGAAATACGATTTTATCACTAGCGGCTTAACCCCTTCGTGGCGGGAGTCTTTTACGAAATTTTTAATATTTTACCACCGGTTTTTAAATACAGAAATTTGTCCCTTGTTTAATCGAGAAAATGCTCCAAATAAATAAGACAAATTTTTCGGTAAATTTTTACTGGTGGGGAAAACAAGAATTCTTAATCCTTTTTGCGGCGCCTATACGTGTCGTTCGTCTCCAAGGAAATAAAAGATAATCGACACAATCTCCATTTTTACCTCTTATCTTATTGTCCATCCATCTTTTGAAATAAGTCAATTCTTAAAAAGAAAACTAACTAGCTATATCATAACTATGGAAATCAAAATTTGCTTTGCTGAATTAATATTAACATCAAGAAATAAAGTACAAAAGTCCTTGGTAACGGCTATATAAAACGAAAAAGAAAACATTAACCATGAAAAGATGGAAAGATTTAAAAACATTTCATTATTTTCAGATCCAGTTCTTATTAGAGTAGATTCAAAACACCAGATAAACTTCAAAAGACTATAATTACGCACTGAATATGCTAATTAGGATTATAGTCTCAGAGTTTCTTTTGATCTTTTCAGGATAGTATCCCAACAAAGGTTCTACCACCCTTCTCTGCGATTATCTTATCATTATGCAATTATCTGTTCATGTCTAGTTAACTACGAAGTATTATTGTAATACATGTTATTGGCATATTCTATTCTGATCAAGAAAATCTTATAAAATGTTGATTTTAATAATAGTTGTTTTTCATTACTTAGTATTAATAAAGTCTGCTTTACAAATGATAATGTAAAGTTAAAGATATTTTTTATATAAAGGTCGATACTGCTTTCCTTGTACAATGCATATCCACCACGCCTATCTCTGCTGGAGATGTATTTATCTCGTGTCAATTGAAATGTTGTAGTCCTAGATAACGGGTCGACGTTTCAGTTTTATTTCTAGCCCTAAGACAGTCTTGCAAAAGGGCAAAATTGTAATATTCCTTTCTTTGCATTTTGTTTTAAATGCTTAAAAAAGACAATTCTTTCAAAATTATATATATATAGAAACCTTAAAACTAAAATGAATGTTATCTTTGACAGTTTTAATTACTGTTTAATGTATTAAAAATTCCTTGAATCAGCTGAATTTTATTATGTTAAATAGTGCTTGTATTGCAGTGAAATCTGGAGCTTAGTGAACGGGTCAACACGGGCTTGTCAGTGAGAGGGCTAGTGTAAGGTTATATACATATTGTATTTTTAATTATTATTTCTTTCCTTTTTTACGTGAAAATCTTTAATTTAAAACGTAATTATTGAGAAGAAATTAGTATACTGTGTTTTTATTTTTTTAAACGAAAATACAAAGATGGTTAAATTTTATAAGAGAAATGTCAGTTGATTCTCTCTGTATGAAAAAGCAATGAAATTTTGAATTCTTAGCAGGGTTCGTACATGGATCAGAGAATTTTCCAGCTAGGTTATTAGTATTTTTTAGATATAAAACGAAATCTAGGTTAATAATTCTTATTTTTTTTCTTTATTACGATAAAATCTTTCAATTAGAAATTAATTATTGAGGAAAAAATTATTATTCCGAGTTTTCACTTTTATAAAAGAAAAACGACAGTTACATTTTATAGGGGAAATGTCAATTGATTCTCTATGAAAAAGTAATGAACTTTTGAATTATTACCAGGGATCTGCCGATCAGGGAATTTTCCAGGAGAGTTACTAGTATTTTTTATATTGAAAACGAAATCTAGGTTAATAATTCTTATTTTTTCTGATTTCATTTTCCTTTTTTTTTACGAGAAAATATTTCAATTGTAGAAAAATTGATATTTCGGGTTTTTATCTTTTTCAAACGAAAAAAGAAAGATGATTAAATTTTAAGGAAATGACAATTGATTTTCTATGAAAAAGTAATGAAATTTTGAAATATTAACAGTATTCCTACGAAACATGCAATTTTCCAACAGAGTTACCAGTATTTTTTTTAGAGAGAAAAAGAAATTTAGGTTAAACGCGAGAAATTAACGGCTTCTTTTAACTAGATTTTTTTATAAGAAAATAATGGTGAGAATAAATTTCTAGTTTCTGAAATTCCAGGAGTCATACAAACTCTGTATTAAGCATAATATTTCAATAAAATAAATAAAACATAGTTTGTGTTTGTGTTCAATGTTATAATCCAACTATATGCAAAGATTCAAAAGCATTAATTTACCCGTTTGGTCGCTAACTTGACTCGAACATTCAAATACACTTTCGCATTATGATATTATAAAGATCTATATTAGATATATTTAGGTTATATTTAGGTTATTTATGCATTAAATGTAATCGTATTGTAATGATACTTTTATTAACCCCTTCGCGATGGGAGCATTTTACGAAATTTTTAATGTTTTGTCACCGGTTTTTAAAAACAAAAATTTGTGTCTTATTAAATCGAGAAAATGCTTCGATTAAAGAAGGCAAATTTTACAGTAAATTTTTACTGGTGGGAATAAACAAGGATTCTTAAGCCTTTTTGTGACACGTATACGTGTCGCTCGTCCCCAAGGGGTTGAGTTTCTAAAATAGTTCAACATTGTCTTGGTATTGCATGTATTTGATGATTCTTAACACGATTAAGAATTCTTGACAAGATTAAAATTTTTCACCGAGTTTACAAACATTCCGTTCGTAAGATTAACCATTAAATGCCTAAGGTAGAATGAGTTCAAGATATCGCGTAATTCCGAGAATGGGAATTCATACCAGAAAAATCTAAATAGTAAATTTCACTTATTTTAATAACAAAATGTTTGTTATTAAATAAATCAAAAATTTTCATTTTAAATTTCCAGTGTAAATTCGAAATAAAAAAATCCACAGAATCTGCTACAATGATGGTATTATAAATAATACCATAGGCTCTTAAGAGTTAAAAAGACCAAGTTCAAAATTCATGAGTTTCAACCTTAAGTCTCCACAAAGTTCAATAGCTTAAATCATTTCTTTTGTTTCGTAAGGATGATCGTAAAAGTGCTGAAAGATTCGACCGTATACGTAGCTGTATTCAATAAATTGAAAATAACGGATTCTCACCACATTTTTTAAATAAAATATTCGCAAAATTTAGTCTTAACCTTTCTGCCTTTAAATAGTATGAAATTATTTTTTATTTTTTTTTAATTGTATTGTCAAAAAGCTTTAAATGATGAATTAAGCAAATTCGTCTTGCCCGAACGGCAAGGAGTTAAGGGATTTAACCCTTTCAGGGGCAAGGTACATGTCTTCACAAAATGTTGAAGTAATTCATTGACACCAGTTTTCACAAGAAAATTTATTTGTAAACTAGTAAAAGTGTTTTTTCGCTCATTTAATAAAGGTGAAATTTTCTTTAAAATATTCCGGTGCCAATGTGACATTCAGGAATTAAAATTAGGTGATGCCGTGGCGGCATCACCGCCCTTCAAGGGGTTAAAGAAATTTTAGATATTTTCGAGCTAGAAATTTCGTAACATGCTGATCACTATATCGGAAGTTGGGTTTCTCTTTCATTACGCAAGACTGTACGAAAATTCGGGTAAACGATGGTGAAAATCGTTGAAGTATACGAACTCTGAAAAATTTTGACAATAATCAATCGCAATTATTAATCTTTTATCATAATAGTCACAGACAAATATCTTTTATTTCTAATTCTCACCACTCTTTCAAAGCAAAAATCTTTTACATGTGCTTTGAAAACATTTTCAAGAACAATGTACTACATTTTTTTTTCTTTTTTTTTTTTTTTTAATAGTGGTTCGAACGGAATATAAAAATAATTTCCTATGGCAGTCGTGTAATAAATAAAAAGAATAGAGAGATTATAAGATTATTAATTCATGATTCTAGAGTAATGATTACATATTTTACGTTAAAGATTTTATAAAAGTTGATTTAAACCTTTTTTCCCCATCACGTCGTCAATCACATAGCGTCCAAGTTTTACACTTCAATCCTTAGACGAATTTTAGACAAAAAAAATATTTTTAACCTTCAGAAATTTAAGATTAATGTTTTATTTTCAAAAAATGTTGTACGGAAGAAGCACAAAATTTGGCAGCTATGTAATCGACCTCTTGTGATGACATATCGATCGTTTTGGTTTTATGTATTAAACTTTCATTATTCGCTTGTTTTATATTTTTACGCATTTTTGCTACCATTAAAATTGTACAGAGATTTTCCATTTGTTTAATCATAAGATTTCGTAAATAAATAAGGCAATGTTTACTATAAAATTTTTGTGGTAGGAAAAATGAGTAAAAGTTGGTAGCTATGCTGTAATATACTTCACGATATATTTATCCAGATAGTTCATTCAAATTTTTCTTGTATTTCTAGGTTGCAGCAGCGGCTTCATCACATTTGAACTGATAACCGGCTATGTGTACTCTTCTCCAGGAGATACGATGGAGCTTGTACCGGGAACTCTCAAGCTCACAGACTGTTTAACTCTGTGCAATGTCAACGCCACTTGTCAAGCCATCAATTTCGAAACGGGACTGTGTGTTCTCTTTAGCTCCAGTGCGGTACAAAGGCCGTCATCTCTCTCGCCATCACAGTTCCCCGTGTTCACTATCTATGCCCACAAAGTGTGCCTCCTAGGTAAGAAGTAAATTCTTTCTGCTAAAAAGTTCTGAAAGAGAAAGTACGAGGGGGAGTCAGAAAGTAAATTTCCTTTATCGACTGCGGTGAAAGTTGTGTATGAAAGTCAAAAATAGAACGAGACATTAAAGATAAGAAAGATCTTTAGTTTTTCATGTAGTTACCAAGTACATCGAGACATTTGTCATACCGCTTGATGAGCTTCGAAAAGCCCTTCCGGAAAAACTCAGCGCTTTGCATACAGAATAAACGTTTAACGGCTTTTCTGTATGCAAAGCCGTTTTCCTGGAAATCTTTTTGAAGCATATCAAGTGGTATATCAAATATCTCAACGTACTTGGTTCTTATATTGACAAATAAAGTTGTGCCGTATCTTTCATGTCTCATTACATTGTTTGACTTTCATACGCACCTCTGTCCACAGACGCAAAGGGAAACTTTTTTTCATATTCGCTCTCATACCTTTATTGAAAAGATCTGCAACCGAAATCGAAAAAGTGCAAAATAGAGATATAATAGAGATTGACCTCAAATACTCTATACAAAAAAAAGAAGGTTTTAAAATACTCAAATTTAAACAAGACATTAGAAAACAACCTGTTCATCGATTTAGCGTTAGCACGCAGGTGTTTTCATATGAGCGAAAACTTTTCTTAACTCCTTGAACGGCAGTGATACCGCTATGGAATCATTTAATTTAAATCCCTAATTGCTACATTCACACCAAAATTTTTCAATGAAAATTTCACTTTTATCAAGTACGCAAAATTATAATATTACTTCTTTAGAAAAAAAATTTCTTGTGAATACTGGTGTCAATTAATTATTTCAACATTTTGAGAATACAAGTAGTATGCCTGAAAGGGTTCAGAACCTACTCGCAAGCTTTATATTAGAATCTATTCAAATTTCTCACTTGGATTTCAATATTTTTAACAGATTCTCTGATTTTTATATTGGTTATCTGAGGTCAATGTCTAATCGGGTATCTTTTAACTTTTTCGAGTTCGATAGATATCCTATTCGATATCGATTTACCTTTAAAATATTGAGATGCAAACTATAAATTTGAGAAGAATGCTGTCATTGACTTAACATTAAGTTGTGAGTATCTTTGCGTGGCTACGCTAATTACTCGATGACACCGCAAGCTAAATGTCAAACTAATGCCAGTTACCTTTGCAAAATTATCTTTTTCATTTCAATAATTTAAAAATATTTTCCTCGGTAATAGATCAGTAAACGGTTGACAGACAATCATCCAATTGAGTTGGAAACTGAATTTCAGAACTAGATACAACTTAGTATAAAAATGCAACTGGTCTGCCAAGTCGGGAACCACCTTCAGAAAGGATTTTGGAGGTTGACTTGTAAATTTACCCTTGCGTTTTTCTGCACCCAGATATTTGGGACCGGGAAAACATAATAGCAAACCTACCAGTGAACCACTAAAATCAAGTTTGCAGGTGTTTTCCACCAAGATATGACTTGGCAGATCAATTGCGTTCCAATATGCGAATCGAGCTTTAACTAATTCTAAAATTTCAGCCTCCATTTCAATGAGATGATTGTCTGCGCTGCCGTCTATAAATTTGAAGTTAATATACTCTTCCAATATTGAAAGTGTCCTCAAAAAATTTGTCCCCAAAATCAAAAAAGTGATAAGATACCCGGTCCCGGTGACAAATTTTTATATGTGCAGAATGTTAAAGAGTTACACTGAAAAATTGTAAAACATGTTAAATTATAAATGGTAATTAGTATTCGGAAAAGTAAAAGTATAAAAAAAAAAAAAAAAGAAAAGAAAAAAGAAATAATATTCAATACATCAGCCTAGAATACATCTCCTCTTCTTACTATTTTCCTAATGTTGCTTGTTATACAGTGACATAATATAAATACAGTCGATTATCCACATTAGTTAGATTGTTACGGAAGATTAATCATGTGCCTGGTCATGAAAATAAACTGATTAGAAGAAAAAATCGAATTCGATCTATGAAATGGGCCTTAAAATTCTTCTTTAATTATTATGTGAGGTTCGTAAACAATTCAGAGAAAAGAATTTCGGTGAAAGTATTAACCCTTTACTTCCCATGCCAGAACACGTTCTAGAAATTATGTAGTTCATTTCACACCAGAAAAATTCAATGGCTAATTTCGTTTTATTTAAATATGGAATGTTCTGTTATTGATTAAAGCAAATATTGTTGTTTTAATTTTCTGGTGGGAACTGAAATATACGAATTAAAGATCGGTGGTTTTTAAGACCTAAACCACTGGGGAGCAAAGGGTTAAGTTCCAAACTAATGACAGTTTTCTTTACAAATTTCTCGTTTGCATTTAAACATTTTTAAAAGTTTTTTTTTTTTTTCGCTAATAAATTTTAGGGTAATGTGCGATCCCGAAACTTAGTATTCTCAGAAAAACTGCCACCAAAATCAAAAAAGTAAAAACATACCCGGTCCCGGTGGCAAATTTTAAATGGTGCAACATGTTCACATTTCTTTTCTTTACTATATAAATTAAAAATAGAGGCTAAACACAACTTTTTTTTTATACTAAAATAGTTGTTTTACTTAACCCCTTGGGGACAAGCGACACTTTTACGTGCCGCAAAAAGGGCCAACGAATCCCTGTTTATTCCAATCAGTAAAATTATACTGCAAAATTTGTCTTGTTTACTCGGATCAGTTTCACGATTTAAGAAGACATAAATTTCTGTTTTTAAAAACCGGTGGCAAAACATTTAAAATTTCGTAAAAGATTCCCGGCGCGAAAGGGTTAATTGAAATATATCTGAAAATCAATAAACTTATAGGGATAAAATAGTGGTATCAGGAAGCTTTTAGTAACAAAGCAATCAAAGTGTTCTTGCCCGAGTACTGTTCCGGCAACATAGTTAAGGGGTTAAAGAGTTGCACTGGAGAAATGTAAATGTAAAATCGCAAACCATAATTAGTATTCAGAAAAGCAAAAGTATAAGAATGTGAAAAAGTGAACTAATATTCAATTCATAAAGCTCAGCTAATACACCCTTCCCAGAAACGCCTCTTCTTACTATTTTCAAATATTGTTAATATAAATGCCGTCGATTATCCCCATTGGTTAAAATAGCTTGTTACGGAACATTAATGATGTGTCTGGCTCATGGGAATAAACTGGTTAAGCGAAAAAAGAAAAAACTCGAACTCGATCTAGGAAATGGGTCTTAAAATTCTTCTTTAATTACTATGTGAGGTTCGCGAAAAGAATTGCGGAAGTGCTTTTGAAAATATTGCGATACATTGGATGCTATCGAACAGAAGTCATTTTGAATTCAAAATTACTTTACAATCGAAGTATTTTATCTTTTTTGGCGGTTTTATTGGCAACCAGTATGGTTTTTCAAACCTCCCGACACCCACATAGAAAAGCACAAAGCTAAATTGTTGTTAAGTTTACAATCTTCCATTGTTCTGTTCATTGATGGAAGAAATGAACTTCAATTTCATTTTGAATCGAAACTATAGTCTTGACCATTACATCGACCTTTTCGAAACAAAATCTATCCATTCTACATACAGAAATAACGGTTTTGTTTCCGCAGTACTATTTATAAGAAACAGTTTTGAAATTTCTTCCGTTGATGTCGTTGAACCCTTAAAAAAAATTATAATAAATAATTGGCCACCTTCGTCATCGCTTTAATAATATCTACATATTTTAATTCTTAATTATTACATATTACACATACATCTACAGGGTGATTCTAAAATTATGATGCAAACTTTAAGGGTTTGTACAAGACACTCTAATAGTCATTTATTGCATAGGAATGTATGGGCGCAAATGATGCGTTTAGGTACAAATAATAGGAGACGAATTTGGCACCTTTTATATTTCGAAATTTTTCATTCATTCTAGAAAAATCCTATAGTATGTGTTTGTTTATTTAAGACAAACATTTCACGATTAGATAAATAAAAAATTCTTCTTTCAAAATTTCCGGTAAAACATCGAAACTTTTTAATAAAAAAAACTTTTACTCGTCTTCATGCATTTGATTTTTTTTTTTTTTTTTTTTTTTTTTTTAATAAAAAAGGTCGATTCCATATTTGTAATTGTTTAAGAAGTTTTTCTTTACACAATCAAGGAATGTCTTATTTAAAAATACAAAAGAATAATGTAAAAATTTTCTGGTATGAATAAGAAATTTTGAAATTAAAGAAAGGGCCAAATTGTCCTCTGGTGTTTTGAACCTCACCGCATCATTTGCGCCCATACATTCCTATACAATAAATGATTGTTACAATATCCTGTACCGATCCTTAAAGTTTTTCATGAATTTAGAATCATCTTGTATAAGTACATGGGCTTCAGTGGCGTCAAGCTACATCACACGGGATTCCAGTAATTTTTAGTAAAAATTTACTGATTTTCCCGTGCCACAATTTGACATCTCAGATGTTTATATGCAAATATTTCATTATAGGACAAAAGCTTCAATATTCAAACTGTCCTATTAATCCAGTAGTTGCTTTACAACACCATAGTATAAACGGCAAATTAGTAACACTATACAAATACCCATGATATTTTCCTAATGGCTAATGATTTATGTCAGGTGTCATCAGATTAATAAATTATAATATTGACTCATTATGAGAATAAAATAAACTATATTTATAGAGCATTTTATTAACAACTTACTAAAGCTTGCCCATCCAATAAAACATTTTATTTCTGCGTATTGGATCAAGATCGAATAACTTAATCTTTATTTGTTTATTTATTAACCGCTTCTCTGATTTGCCCGTACGTCATACGGGCAACGTGTTTTTGCCAATCATGATTTATTATTCTCACCACTAAATTTTTACTCTAAATTTTGCTGTTTAATCCAAACATTTTTCCTGATTCGATTTGCCAAAAAATTTTGTTTTGAAAAACCGGTGATAAATTATTAAAAATTCTATAAAAGGGCATGAAAAAAAATGGCATTGTTTGAAAGCTTTTTTTTTTTTTTTTTTTTTTTTTTTTAAATATTGATCAGTTTAGTGATTAACCCTTAAATGCATAGGATAGAACGCGTTCCAAAAAATGCGCAATTCAAAGAATCAGAATTCATACCAGAAAAATCTAAATAGTAATTTTTTCTTTATTTAATTACGAATGGTCTGTCATTAAGTAAAGTGAAAATTGCTCTTTTAAATTTCTGGTGAGAATACGGAATATGTGAATAAAACCCCCAATAAATCGGGAACACTTATGGTATCGAAAATGATACAATATGCATTTAAGGGTTTAGGCGATTCTCAAAAAACATATTTCTCCCCATCCAACAATGATGAAACTTTTTGACATATTTAGGGACTTTTTTTTTCCAAAGACAATTGCAGGCCATTGATTATTGAAATAAGTGTTGAATTCAGACCTTTTTCTTCGGGGGGGACTTTTGTAGCTTCGGGGGGAAGGGAACATTATAGAGTTACGGGGGGGGGGGGAGAGAATTGTACTTTTTGATCAATGAAAACCCAAAATCTCAAATTTTCTGGGGAGGACATTTCATTGCTCCGGGGCGGATGTCCCCCCCCCCCGGGCCAGCCCCTGGATTCAACACTTATTAAAATAATTTGTAATCGAAAAGTTTTTTTTTTCTTTTTCAGCAGGGAGTCAATGAATGAATTATTTTGATAGTAAGCAATAAATGTCTGACTAAATCCATTTATTTTATATTCTTGTGCTTTAAATGTCTAGAAAATCGCTTCAAAAAGCCCAATTTTGACAGCATTATCTTTACTGCAAAACTGAAAAATAGTTTGATTACATAGCGTCCGAATCAGATCACTTGACATTTTAATACGTTTGCCAACAAAAATGAATTCGAATATAGCTTGTTTAGATTTTAGAACAGCGTTAATTTATCATTATTATATATAATAGTGAATAGTCTTCGAATATTGAGTGGTGGATTAAATGAATTTGAATGTGAAATCTATAAATTTAAAAGACAGGGCTTTTTATTAGTCATCTGAACTGAGCTTTCTACTTAGCCAATCTGTATATATAACTATTTAGGATGTTTATTTAGTTATCTGCCCTGATTTTTCTAGTGAATCAATTTTACTAATTATTGTTTAAAATAAAATATGCCCATTTGTAGATGTGTCTACACTAGTTAACTTTTTCTAATATTCCTATTTTTATATTTTAATTTTTAACTTTTAAAAATAAATTTCTTCAAAATGGTGGCAATCAGATTACTTCCATTATTGGTTGGTTGGTTGGAGTTTTATGGCGCAAGGTCCCTTCAGGGACATGCTGCGCGAAGAACAAGGTGAGGATACGACTTAAGAGCATAAAGCAATGAAAAAAGTTAAAATATAAAAAATCACATTAAAAGGCTTTCATAGAATGAAAAACGTAATGTCAACATGTTAAAACTGCAATTAAAATGTCTGGTAACTTCCATTATTGGAGAGAATAAAGATTATTGGAACAATAAAGTTTACTAATCTTGATTGATTTTAACTTTTTCGACTTTCTCATTACAATTAAAAGTAACTTTTTTGATATTTTTAATCAGAAAACAACGTCATGCTTTAAAATACACAGATTTCCCTTCATAAATATTATTTTTCACAACTATATTTCACTGTTTTTCTTTTCGCTGATATTGTGTTTCGGAAGCTAGAGGAAATATTTCAGGGAGTGAAAATGATGTCATATGTAAAAGAAAATCATTTTATTTGTAAAAAGACATATTTCACTTTAAATACATCTAAAATTTTGAAATTTTGGAAATCTTTACCCTTTAGTACTGAGAGTTTTATTATTTTTTTTAAATACATGCCTTTTGCAAAATTTATAGCAAACTACATTTTTTTTTTTTTTTTTTTTTTTTTTTTTTTTTTTTTTAATGTTGTGTTGTACTACTATGATTTTTTTCTTCGGAAATATTACTATAAAAAACGAACCAATGGAAGCCTTGGATTATTATTAACCCTCTAATGTCCATGGTAATATAATTTACTGCTATTACTGTTTCCAATTTAGTGCATTTTTTAATTTAAATTAAAAATTAATATGAATTTAATTAAACATCTGTATTTTCAGGTCGAAAGCGCTGTGATCGAGACTGGATGTTCGAACGAGTCAATGGTTATGAACTCCGGGAAGTTGCCCGTAGTTCTGCAATCGTAATGTCCCGGGAGGCTTGTATGGAACTTTGCTTGAACGAGGCCCAGTTTCGATGCAGATCGGCTAATTACAACAGAGTGACAGGAGAATGTTTCTTGAGTGATAAAGACCGAACATCTCTCAGTCTGTCTACAGCCAATCAATATTTTGGACCAGCCAGTGAAAGCATCGATTATTTAGAAAGCAACTGTGTAGATGGTGAGTTCAAAATATGCTGTAGATTACCAGTGACCAACTGTAGCACGTTGTATACCACTAATTCTTCAAGAAATAGCCGACTTCTTGAATTGCAGATATTCGATGATTAGATAAGGCAGCAGTGGCGCAGCCAGAATTCGGTTCTAAGGGGGTTTTGAGTTTCTGATAAAGATTATTTGAATCGCCGGTTAATAGAATCAGTACTAATTAGAATATTTACTGTATAATACTTAAAGATCGTCTGTGTGGCCGGAAATCATCATTTATTTTTTTTTTTTTAGCATGAAGCATCTAAGAAAAGTAATTTAGTTAAAATAGCCAATTTTTACTTAACTGATTCATGTAATATGCACTTTCACAATTTTAAGTAGAATTTTCGCCATTTAATTGAATCACTTTATTAAATGAAATCTGATTCAATAAAGTGGCTGATTCCGAAATGCGCCAAAACATTTAAATATTAAGTTTGGATTTCATTCATATAAGCAGCAATTATAGAGATCTTTCTCAGCTCTGGGAGGGGTTTTAACCCTAAAACCACCCCCTTGGCTGCGCCACTGTAAGGCAGCGATTACTATAAAATTTTAGTGGTGTCCAGCGTGCAACTGTTGGCCACATTTGCTGTAAGCTATTTCCGTGAGTATTTGTAGTGTAAGTCATATGCTATGATTTTTGGTTACCAATCAGTATTTTAGGACGCAAAAATGTGACTTACGGGGGACATCTTATTAAATGAATAATGCGAATAAAACTTTTCGAAAATAGCGGTGGCCAACAAGTATAGCAGCTATCAGCTTGGTGATATCCTTTACAAAAACCAATGGAACTAGCCTGCTTAAATTAAATCGTTAATGGCTTTTTTGTTAGTGATTATGACCAATGCTAAATTACCAAATAGACAGAATAGGAAATTGCCTATGGATTTTTAACTATCTCAACTATATTTATAAAACTGGAAAAACTCCGAATGCAGTTTTTATTAGAATTTCAATTGGCTTTTATTGTTGTTATTATTAACACTGGAACTACCGAAAAATTGAGTAAGGTTTTATAAAAAATAAAAATAAATAAATAAATAAAATTCACACCAGAATTTTGATTTAGAACAATTTTAATTTATCATTAACTGTTTTTTCTATTATTAATACTGGAATTACCGGAAAGTTAAATTTTATAAAAATGTATTTCACGGCAGAATTTTGATTTAGAACAGTTTAACTTTATTTATTTGACGTTTATCTTCTTTGTATATTTTAACCCCTACGCGACGGGCAGTGTTGCCAGATTGTCGAAAGCCAATTTCCCTAAAATTTTTGAAATTTTCCCCAAATCAGGGCTTTTTTTCAGAAAAAGTCCCCAATGCAATTTCTACTCAAAAAGGGAAGTTCTCAATTTTCAAGCTTCCGTTACAAAATTTTTTTTAACAAATTGAAACTCAAATTTTTCCCTAAATCAAGCAGTTTTTTTTTTTTTTTTTTTTTTTTTTTAAATTCCTCATTTATGAAAAAAGTAAACATTTAATCTCAACAGAATTTTGCATGGATATTCAAAGCTAAAAACAACAACAAAAAAAAAGTTGTTGTATCTTGTATAAAATCTTGTTGTATAAATCTATACAATTAAATGAAATGTATTTCTATGCTCGTGTCCGCAATGACAGGAAAATCTGAATCAATTATATGAAAATTCAGACGACGGATAGCCCAATGCATATCATGATGAATTTGTAGTACATGTAAACGGTGAGAATGACCAGGAGAATGATTTATATCTATTTTTTCTGTATTTTATTTTCGTTTTCCAAACCAAAATCGAATTTTAGACAGATCCAGTATTGGCAAATGTCGAAAATAAATACTGAAATTGTGACAACAATTCCCCAAGTTTTCCCCCAAATATGTTCATAGTCCCCAAACATGTCCCCAAGATGTACTTGTCCACAAAAAATTCCCCTGAAGGTTAAAAATTCCCCAAAATATGGACAAAATCCCCAATCTGGCAACACTGGCGACGGGAGCTTTTTACGAAATTTCTAATGATTTGTCACCAGTTTTTAAAAACAGAAATTTACAGCTTATTAACTGGAGGAAATGTTCCGATTAAATAAGGGAAAATTTACAGCAAAATTTTAGTGGTGGGGCTAAACAAAGATTCTTAAGCCCCTTTGCAGCACGTATACGTGCCGCTCGTACTCAAGGGGTTAAGCTTACTTCATAATCGAATTTCTGGTTTGAATACCCAAGAATATTCATATGGTAGCCGTCAGATTGACGGCTCACGGTAGTTCCCATGTAAATTTACAGCATAGTAGCATACGTACTGATTCTTTTAATACCTCTTTTCCAGAAATATTTGTTTTTTACGATCATGCAATTTCTAGAATTAAACAAAGCGAATTTGTAAAAAAGTGTCGGTATTGGATAAATCAGAATTGGCAACTAAGTTGTTGTTCTAAAATATTTTTCTTCTTACATATTGCATGTAAAAAAAAAAAAATAATAAAAATAAAAAAAAAAATAAAAATAAAAAAATATTTGCAGCAAAAATTAGTTGAAAAAGAAGAAGAAATAATTCGTCCACAATTACTTGTTTCTTTGTATCAGACAATCCTCAAATTAAAATATTCATTTTAAAAAAATTAACTGTAACCTATTTCCAAAAAATCTTTTTTATCAGAAATGTAATGAGGCCACAGTATTCTTCATGACTCAGATATTTTAGCATGAGGCAGGTGGCATCAACTAACTGGAAAATAACAGTATGTCACATACTAAACAGAACAATAGAGATCACAAGGTGGTGGCACACACAATGGGAAAAAATACCACACACTAGTTCCATGTTTTCTCTTTACTCTACTGACACTATTTCGGCAAGTCCCTAAAAATATTCCAAACATAAGTCTTCACCTTTTAGCCCAGTGACATTCATATCTTTCTTGGTGTTATATGTTTATCGCGTGAGGCACGCATCTTGTTCCGATTTAGAATCCGAAGAAGCTGCCTCAAAACAAAAGAAGTTTCTAATCCCTTTTGTTCTCAAGGTGCCTCTTCTTATTGATGACTGGGTCGCATATTCACGGTTCGGTGCTCCATAGTACACATGTCGGCTCGCTCCACTAGGCACTATTCGCAGCGCATGTTCCCTAAAGCTAAGTGTGGGTGGCATTCACTCACTACTACAGAATAGCTTTTTTTTCTATTTCAAACGTAAAGTCTACACGATAAATCCTTCAACGACCGTTTTTCTTATCACATCGATTACAAGATGTGTTTGATAGCATTGTCACGCCCTATTTGTTTTTTATTTTATATTTTTTTAATCATGAGATTTCCTGAGCTATGTCAGTTTATCGAATCCTTTCTTTATTTTTTAGATATCATGAAATCTGTTTAATCAATTGGTATTATTTTATTAATATACGTAAATTTCGAGATATTATTTTATCTTTTAACCCTTTAACGTTCATTGGTTTCTCTACGAAACCACAAAATTTTAATTCCGATATGCAACAATGACACCGGAATTTCAATCCAAAAAAATCCATTTTATTAGGTATGCGAAAAATCACTTTTTCTTATTTACGAATATATTTGTTCACTTTTACCGGTGTCATTCATTTATTTCAACATCTTAGCAATGAAAATGCTTTGATCGTTAAAGGGTTAAATGTTTTTAACTAAATTTAGTCCATTAGTTTATAAACAACATTTTTCTGTTATAAAGGATAAATGCAGAACTGCCAAGTCTCCGGCTTTTCGGACACCAGTATTTTATACAGAGAATTTTGTTTTATTTAATTGGAACATTCTGTAGACTTAAAATAACAATTTTGTTTTTCTGAAATAACACTGCTATGCAACAAGCCGGAGACTTGACAGCTTTGTAAATGTCTCAGCACTAGCCTTTTAGTATTATGGTGGAAAATGGAAACTCAAAAATCAACGCTTAACTTTTCAATCCTTATGTTTCGAACTAAACATAAATTGATTATTGGAACATGAAATGTTGCTGCTTCAACATGGAACTCTTGAGAACCACTTGTTAAATTTGAATCAATATTCTCATGAAACTCGTCTATCAAAATTGCTTATCAAAAATCATGAATAAACTTAATTCTTTGTCGTTATCTTAATGGACATAAAATATTAATCAGTTCAGCGAAACACGATTAACCTGGAATATATTGCCAGATTCATGCGCAGCGGAAAACTCATTACTAGCTTTTAACCATAGCTTGTCTCGATCTGTTCGGAACCGTTGGTGCATGTATGCATCCTCAAAAACTGCTTACAGTGCTTGAGTTTTATACCAGTAAAGATGAAAAGTAAAATTGATTTTAATTAATTTCAATGTATTCGTAATTTACTAAGTTGCGTCAAAGAATTAACGAAAATTGGTACCAAACAAATAAAATTCTTGTAAAGGATGTTGGTCATAAACAGATTAATCTCTCCTATGAACTTAGAAATACATCTCACTCCAGTCAAATCTATCTGTTTAATTTAGTGTTGACGCAGAATATGCTTCGCTAGATCTCTGTAGACCTTTAAGAAGTAATCATATTGAATTTTTTATTCGTCTGAGGTCTCATCATATTTTGATTTAAGGAAAAGATGTGGATTACCTGAATTTGCAATCAACCTTTTTCGGTATCTAAATTTGAAACAACATCCTTCTGAAAATTATTCGATAAGAAGCTTGAAAAAGTTGATACTCTTGTCCATTGTCTTTAAAAAAAAAAAAAAAAAAAAAAAAAAAAAAAAAAAAAAAAAAAAAAAAACTGGTGAGATTTTATAAATAGCTACCAATCTGCAATACATTGTTCATACATTTTCTGTTGTCTTTAACACTAGAACCGTCATTAGGGGTCAAAATGACCCCTGCCAGATCGATAATAGCCGATTCGAACCAGAATTTTCTTCATAAGATATATTGCATGTATGCAGCACCAAAAATAGACTAAATAAATAAGTTAAATAGTTTAGAATTAAAATTCTGGTGAGAAGCCATTTTTGTAAAACTTGGGTAAAATACCCGGCGGTTCTAGTGTTATAGACAGCAGAAAATTCAATATCAATATCAACCTTCACTTTTCTAGTAAATCCGGTTCTAATAATTTTAGATACATCCCTATTTTAATAAGACCCAACTTTTTTGATATAACGTTATTGAGCTCATTATATTAAATAGTCATAAATATTGAATTTCTTCATCTGTGAAAAAAAAAAAAAAAAAAGGACTACATTTATATTTTTTACTTTATACAGTCTCATCATGTTTTGAATCGAGGAAAGGATGAGGATTATCAGAACGTGCCATCAGAATGTCTCTATACCATGTGATAATAATTTTGAATTAATATCTTTTGCAAATTTATCGTCCAAAACTGCTCGACAAGAATCTTGAAGAAATTAAATTCCTTGCCCATTGTCTTAATAGATACAAAAGACTGATAAGATATATTAAAATATCATTAATTCTGGGTTGTCCAACTGTGACCTCATGCCAGTAATTTTTTTCAAGAAATAATCGAATCCTAGAATCGCGGAGATTTGATGATTAGATAAGGATTGTAAAATTTTAGTGTTATCAGGCGTGCCACAAAATCGTGGTTCAAAATATGTTAACCGTATTTACTTGTGTATACCGCGCACTCCGCACTCTACAAGAAAAAAATGGGGATTTTTTAAAATCTCGTATGTAACGCACTCCATAAATGTGATAGGCAAATGAATGAATGACTAACGAATTTCAGTAAAGAAAGTCGAAACAAACATTACATCAGGCCCAAAACAAGACGAAAATACATTTTTAGACTTCGGGTAGGAAGTGAACAATGGGGGATAGGAATGAGTGACGGCAGTGAGAATCGCTAAATTGCGTTTATATAATGTTAAGGCCCCTGTCCTCGCTCGAGGAAACGCTGGCGAGCTAATGCTATTCCTATGGGAAAGCATTTTTCTAATAACTCTTTCGCATTTTGACATTTTACAATAATTTTTTTTTGCATTGTATAGCTCAGGTGCACGCCGACAGCGCACCTTTTTTACTTTTTTGATTTTGGTTGCAGATATTTTTTTAAAAAACACTTTCAGTTTCGAAACCGGTTTTGAAAGTGAAACTAACATTGTAAAAAATATCTGCAACCAAAATCGAAAAAGTAAAAAAGGTATGCTGTCCGCATGTACCTCAGCTATCCAATACAAAAAAAAAAAAAAAAAAAAAAAAAAAATGCGAAAGAGTTATTAGAAAAATGCTTCCCCATAGGAATAGCATTAGTTCGCGAGCGTTTCCTCGAGCGAGGACAGGGGCCTTAATGTATAAAAAAGTGCAAGGATTGAAATAAAGATGCAGTAATACTTCAATTAAATAAGATTTTCCGAGTAATTATGTCTCCTTTGAATACATTTCTTGATCCATATGTATATCGTGTGATTACATCCAGCAGTAAAATATTATTCCGAGTATAACATGCACCTTGAAGTTTTGCCCTATTTTTTAAAAAAAAAAAAGAAAGTGCGCGTTATAAACAAGTAAATACGGTAACGTAAGTCAAATTAACCTACTTTTTATGGAAGGATGTAAAAACGGTGGCTAACTATTCAATTCGTAAAATATGTTTCACTCGGTCTCAGCATATCTTTAGACAAAATTAATCTTTGTGTAGACTGATATTCTTTAGATTTTAATCCTCATGGGGGCAATTTCGTAATGTTTTGAGTTAACGAATTTCAATTTGCATGTTTTTTTTTTTTTTTTTTTTTTTTTTTTTTTTTTTTTTGTAATTGAACCATATGCTAAATTTGAATCGATATCCTTCTGCAAACTTGCCTACCAAAACTGCTGAACAAGAAACATTTGTTGTTATTTAACAATATAGAATCACCTCCCCCTTCCAATTAGACCTAACTCATACTTCCCAACCTGTAACTTTATTTCCGTAAAATGCAAACACATTCAATCTAGGTTAAACAACTTTCTACAAGAAAAATCTTTATACGTGTATTCATCGATTTAATTACATGATCCTTAATCGAAAACTTTTATTTATCTTAATTTTTTGTATATTTTAAAACATTTTGGTTTTAAATGTTTTTGATTTAGGTCAAATTAACCCACATTTTACGGAAGAATGTAAAACGGACGGCAGGTATTCTAACTATTCAATTCATAAAATATGTTTCACTGGATCTCTGCATAATTTACGACAAAATTAATCTTCGTCTAGACTGATATTCTTTACTTTTTAATCCGCATGCAATCTCATAACCTTTAGAATTAAGTAAAACATGGGGATTATCAAAACATGCAATATTGCATGTTCTTTTTTAAGTAACTGAACCATATGCTAATTTTAAATCAATATCCTTCTGCAAATTTGTCAACCAAAACTGCTCAACAAAAACATTTGTTGTTATTTAATAATGTAGAATCACATCCCATTCCAATTAGACCTAACTCATATTTGCCAACCTCCGATTTTACTTTAGTAAAATGCAAATTCATTCTAACCAGATTAAACAACTTTCTACCCGGAAAATCTATAGTTGTTTGTTTATCAATGTAATTTCACATGCTTAATTGATTTTGTGTTCATGTTAATTTATTGTATCTTTATAAAAATTCTGGTTCGAAACATGTTTAATTTAAGTCAAATTAACCTACATTTTATGGAAGAGTGTAAAAAGGGTGGCGGATATGCTAATTATTCAGTTCGTAAAATATATTTCACTGGGTCTCAGCATAGCTTTAGACAAAATTGATCGTTGTCTAGACTCATATTCTTTAGCTTTTAATCCTCATGCAATTTCATAATGTTTTGGGTTAAGGCCCCTGTCCTCGCTCGAGGAAACGCTCGCAAGCTAATGCTATTCCTATGGGGAAGCATTTTTCTAATAATTCTTTCGCATTTTGATATTTTTGAATAATTTTTTTTTTGCATTGGATAGCTGAGGTGCATGCCGAAAGCGCACCTTTTTTACTTTTTCGATTTTGGTTGCAGATTTTTTTTTTTTTTTTTTTAAAGCACTTTCAGTTTCGAAACCGGTTTTGAAAGTGAAACTAACTTTATAAAAAATATCTGCAACCAAAATCGAAAAAGTTAAAAATTTACGCTTTCGGCATGCACCTCAGCTATCCAATGCAAAAAAAAAAATTTAAAAATGTCAAAATGCGAAAGAGTTATTAGAAAAATGCTTCCCCATAGGAATAGCATTAGCTCGCGAGCGTTTCCTAGAGCGAGGACAGGGGCCTTAACGAAAAGATGGATTATCAAAACATTCAGTATGCATGTCCTTATTTAAGTAACTAAACCACATGCTAATTTTGAATCAATATCCTTCTACAAATTCGTCAACCAAAACTGCTCAACAAGAATCGTGAAGAAACTGAACTCCTTGTCCATTGTCTTAATAGATATAAAAAGACGGGCAAGTTCTGTTAAATTGCTATCAATCTGGAATACATTGTTTACGTCTCAGAATCATGCGCGGCGGATTTTATTCAATTGGAGTTAACTGTTAACTCGAACGAAGTATCCAATAATCTTGCGGGTCTTCCTTATTGTTTTTATTTCGCAGGGCCAACTAATCTGCTCACCTGCTGACCAAGGTTAGATGAGTGCAATAAAAAAAAAATAATAATAATAAATAATAATCGGAGGGCATAACGAAAAAAATAAGATAGCGGGTTAGGAAGAAGGAAGGAAATTTGTTCGAGAAAGCGTGGGGAAGAACTGGTTTTCATGGGTGCTTTCCATTCTAGTTTTTTCTCCGTGGGCAATATGAACCGGTCGAAACGTGGAAGGGGGCTACCTACATATAACCTTATCAAATAGTTCAAACTGATCGTTACAGTTCGATCAAATCATGAAGATAATATTGCCTAGAAGGGAGAAGATTTAATTGTGGAATGGGGTTTTAGGCTAGAAATATTTTTCTGATTTTGGGATTTTACAAAAGAATTACTGCTGAATTCTTTTTTATATGCGATAGAAAATATTTGAAAAATAAATATTTTCTATGTAATATGAAATACACATAGGGTACGTACACTTCAAATACGCAAGCACCTTTTATCAGATTTTTTATAGAGTAATATTTACCTTATATAATTAAAAATTACATCTTTAGATATAGCGACCTATACTTTATGAAATTTCTGGCACTAAAACATCTAAAATCGCCTAAATTTCCTGATGAGTACGAACCCAGAATATATTTTAACACGTTGACGGACACTTGCGTCTATAGCCGTCAAAGCGAAAATTTTAAGTGTTGAAATTAATGATTGACACCGGGATTTGAAAATAATTGTATTTATAAATAAGAAAAAAGCTAAATTTTACGAATTTAATAAATAGAAGTTTTTTTTACAAACATTCTGGTGCCACTGTGCTCTTTGGGAATTAAACTTTGGGAACTTGTTCTTATTGTCCGTCAATGTGTTAAAATATTTCTTATATAAAAATATTTTTAACGATATATTTTTATAGTTGCCAACTTGTATGGTATTTTTTACCACTAAGATTTAACAGTAAATTTTGTCAAATTTAATAGAAGAAATCTAATAAATTTCAACAACAACAAAAAAAAAATATCCAGCCTATTGAATTTTAGTGATAATATAATACCAGAGCTGCCAACTTCTACGCCTATTTAAATCTTATAAACATGTTTGGAACCACAAAAATGTTTTAGTAAAATTTAAACCAAATATATTCAGTGTTATGCATTACAGTACATATTCTTAATTATTTACTAAAATTTCTGTTTCTAATATGTTTATTTGATTGTAAATAGGCGTAGTAGTTGGCAGCCATGTAATACTTTATAGGTCGGCAGCTACATATATATTTTTCTTCTTTACATAATATAAAAAAGTGTCTTTAATTCTTTTTTTTTTTTTTTTTTTTTTCTAAATACAAGTTTACATACAAAATTGATTAAAAGTGTAGGAGTTGTTTATCTCTTTATACCCGACGGTACTTTTAAATGCCATTAAAATAACTTCTTATAAAATTCATTTAATACATCTATTAGTAGTAATGCAGTTTAGAATGAGTTGTAAGTACCCTACTTTTACTTTTTTCCAGAAGTATTACTAATTGCACAATAAATAAATAAATAAATTAAATAAAGGATTTATTTTTTATTTACAGCTTTTCAGCTTTCTTAACCCTTTTGAGACGAGAGCCCATTGTTTATTTATTTATTTATTTATTTTCTTTTACCGCCGGTTTTCAAGACAGAAAATTTTCTGTAATTGCATCCTGAAAATACTTTTATTGTGTAAGATAAAGTTTACAATAAAAAATAACTAGTGAGAATAACAATGTATTCTGACGAAATAAATTACAAAGTTTTAAAATATAAAGTGTCACCGTTAGGGGCGTATACACTTAAACACTAGCGATGAAATTCTGTAATCTTAAATTTTGTAATTTTTTTTATAAATAGTGAGCGCATCTTTTGATATATTTCTAGCTCAAAGATCGCATTTGGACCAAAAGAACGCATTCTAGAGCCTTCTAAAATGGGTAACTTATTTCATGCAGTCTCAGGGCCGTAGCTAAGGGGGCGCTATGGGCTGCTCAGCCCCCCCTAAAATATTTTGAGCCCCCCCCCCTGGAAAAGATTCCAAGGTCACTCAGTTCATTTCTGTTCCGAAAATCCCATTGAAATTCTGTTCTAAAATCTAATTTAGTTTTGAATACCTTTCACACTTTTGAAGAGATGCTAAATTGTATCTAAAATAAGTGTTTCAAGACTCCCTCACCCTATTTGTACATATGAAGCTAACAGGATGTTTCATTTTGCACCAGTTATACTCCCAAATTTTTTCATAATCCTATAGTTTTCTTAGCATGAAATGAAGTTATTACAACAATTTAATAAGAATCATAATACTTACAATGTGAATATGCACTCATTTATCTTTCTGCATCAGAGACAGAGAAAAAAAAAGTTGTGAGCCCCCCCTATACTTCACTTCTAGCTACGGCCCTGTGCAGTCTCCGCATGGTTGTGTGCGGGTGACAGTTGTTTTCCGAGTACTAGATATGCCGTATTCCACTATACTGATAATTTTACGGTGGATTTTGTATTTTTATTGACTTTTTCACTTTTTTTAATATTATTTATTATTTATAAAACGAGTAAAAGGTTTTAAGATATTGCAGCGCCCTCTAGCGGCGAAATTTAAACTTTTATTTTATTTATTTATTTATTTATTTATTTATTTCAAAATGTCAAACGCATCATTTGAATTAGCTGTAGTTCAAATTTAAACACATTTGGATTAATAGAATGCATTCTAGAAACCTCTGAAGTGGGCAACTTATTTCTTGATCACCCTGTACTTTAGAGAAAGATAAAGCTTTTAAATTAAAGTTAAATAAATTCGCCTATACAGTAATTTAGTTTCGCAGATCAGCGGCTTCCAAACTTTATTCTTATTCCGAGCCACTAGATTTTTGAGAATTATTGATTCCTAATAAAAATATTAGCTTTGTTTAATGCTAGAATTATCCGATTTAAAAAGAAGAAAAAAATATTCGGAAGAGCAGCATTAAAAAATAGGTAGACGTGCAAAATTTTTAAGACTGATACACTAACACACATTTCAAATATTCTGACAGCATCAATTTTCCTCAGTAAAGAAGCGTGTCGATATTTATGAGCTTTTTTGGTAAATTCCCATCATAAATTTCGAACTAAATGGATGTTATTTTTTCTTTAACCTATTTATAAAATCAAATTTTCTGTTATGGGTGCCATATTCTGTAATATCTTAAACCACATCGCTTCTTTTATTTATTTTCTTGCCGGAATTTCTTCTTTCAGTTAAATGTGATATGATTTCTTCTTGTTATTAATTTTTTTTTTACATATTAGCCCCTTGACGGACAGTGGGATATATTATATTATATCCAGCGTTCTCGCTGACATTTGACCAACGTTAGTAATTTGGCTAATTAGAATTAAAAAACATTCGCCAAATGAAAAAAGTATTCGCAAAATATATTCGACGTGTATCACAAAAAAAATATACATATATATATATATATATATATATTTAATCCTTTAATGTAGCCTCCTTTTTTCAATATATTCTAAAATAACCTAAATTTTTAAATCTGCGACAAAAATTGTTATTAATCTAATTTCAACTATCCGCTACAAATGTATTAAAAATATGTATTATTAAAAATACGTATGTGTGCATATGTATGAAAGACGAAAAAGAAAAGAAAGAAAAAGCAAAAATTGAGCACTAGCCATTTGGCGAATCTAATCGCTTGTTTACTCGCCAAATGAAAAATTTAGTCGCAATTTGGCGCAAAGGCGAGCGACAGCGAGAACACTTTATATCCCACCTAATTTTAATCATGATACTCTCCAGAAAAATTTAATTGAATTTAACCTTTTTATCTTTGGGGAAGAAAAGTTGAAAAAATGCTCTTCCTTATTCTAAAACGAGTTTTTTTTTTTTTTTTTTTTTTTTTTTCGAAATTTCCTGTGTGAATTCAACATTTCAAGAATGTGCCTGTGAAAAGGTTAATGTAATTCGAATTATTTTACGTCCTTCTGATGAAGTAAATGTAAATTATTGTGTGTGTAAGTAGACAGTCTAAGTAACAATAGAACTATCAGAAATTTCAGTCAAGTTTAAAAAAATATTTCACACCCGAATTTTGATTTAAAACAGTTTAGCTTTATTATTTAACGTCTTTCTTCATCGTATCGTTTAAAAAACTTATTTCTTTGTAAAATATATGGCTTGAATCGAAACATATTCATATGGTAATTGTCAAAATTACGGCTCACTGTAGTTTTAGTGTTAATATGAAATTATATATTTATTTTATTTTAGGCTGCAATATACATACATTTACACCTATCGCAAAGTAATTTTAAAAATTCAAGTATCCAAAACAAAAGGATCTAATCTAATAAAAAGGGGTGCAAAAATCTAGGCAGCAGCCAGTCGGTCTCACCATTAAATTTATTTCGTTATTTTTCTTCTAATATTTCGTGTAATTATATATAATTACATAAAAATTAACTTATTATTTAAGTTCTTCGAAATTTAGCGATTTTACATGAAAAGTTCTTTATTCTCTAAAAAAAAAAAAAAAAAAAAAAAAAAAAAAATTAACTCTTGAAATTTTGAATTATTTTCAATGGATACTTTCAGTATCTCAGATGATCAAAATCCGACATTTTGTTACATTTCACCTCTTTAGATGTAAACAGGGCTGACACAGGCAACTATTTTTTAATTCTAACTGGCATCCCACTTTTAACCCCTTGTGGAAGAGCGACACGCATACGTGCCGCAAAAATGCTTAAGAGTCTTCGTTTATAGCCACCAGTAAAATTTTACGGTAAAATTTTCCTTATTTAATCAGAGCACTTTCTCGATTTAATAAAGCGCAAATATCTGTTTTGAAAAACCAGTCACAAATGACTGAAATTTTCGTAAAAGGCTCCCGTCGCGAAGATGTTAAAATAGAAAATCTTAACAGACACTTTAAAAATTTTACAGCAGAAATATATTTCAAAATTAACATTAGAAAAATACTGGTGTGAGACAAAATATAAAAATTGTCGCCTGTGGCCGCCCTATGTAAAATATCAATACCTTAAAAAAGACAAGCGCTATAATTATTTATTAACCCTTTCCGGCACACTGTGCCCGGTCTGGGATACCTAATTTTAATTCCAAACCTGCAAACGGCACCAAAAATATTTTAGTAAAATCTTGCTTTTACAATAACAGCTTAAAATAAGGAATTCAAAAAATCTAAAAAATTCCTTCGTTAATTCCGGTGTCAGTCGATAATTTCTCATTTTACTACAGATTTTACCCGTGCCGGAAAGGGTTAATAGTGCCAAAAACAAATTCCACATACACCTTTTTACAATGCATATATGAATTATCCATACTGAAAGGGAACATTTTTTTCTGCCTCTGTTATGACATAGCCTGAAAAAGGAACAATTAATTTTCTTTGTTAAAAAAAAAAAAAAAAAAAAAAAAAAAAAATACAGACATATTTTTTTTTTCTCTCAAAGACATAAAGCTGACCTTATAAAAGATAATGATAAAAAATAAAACTTTTAACCCGTATTTTGAGGGGGTACAGTAAGGGAGTTAACGTGAAGGCATGCGAGCAATTTAATCTGCACGTGAGGGCGTTCACCAAAGGGGGGAAAGCTCAACTATACCAATTTACTTTGTCTCGGCGAAATTTTCCAAGACTTTACGAGGTCAACTTCCCAAAGTGTGTTTTGCCATCACTAGTCCTCCAGGTCACTCAGTCAGTTACCTCAGCGAAGGTCGAAACCTGGTGATTCCAAAGGTCGGGACCCGGGAAGGAACCGAAATCAAATCCAGCCGCAGGTTGTTTTTTGGCATCAACGACTCTTGTCGCTTCTTCGCTTTTTTGATGAAGGTTGCTGAAGAAGACTGCTGCCAATGAAATGACGGAAGAATGTCTTCCAAGAGATGAGGAAAGAAGAAAATAAAAATAATAATAAAAGGAATTAAATTGATGGAATTTTTCCTCTCGGCCACGCATGATTTGCGGGGTCCTTTAAAGGGATGCCGGTAATGGCGTTTGGTGTGATTTGAAACAGCATAATTTAAAAGCTCATTTTTATGCAATAAAGTTGTAGCTGGGAAAGGAAATTACAATAGCTGTTACATGTTCAAATGGTGGGAAATGAGGTGAGAAAATTGTAGTTGTAAACAACTTTATGTGTGATGAGATTTAGAAAAGTAAGTTAGCGGATCGTCAGTGCTTATGTATATGGTGAACGCAGTCAAGTCCTTTAATCGTGCGAAAATATTGAACCAAACAACCTTGTATTGTTGTCCGGGAAGGTTACAATTACAATAAGGAAGGATATCGATTATACATGAACGCATTTACCAATGCTGATGAGAATTTTCGTTATATGGATAGCTGAAACTCTTACCTACGAGCGTAAATTTTACATTTAATAGATTACAATTTTCTTAAAATATAAATATTCGCCTTTATACAAACGATGTACCGTGCATTTAAATTTATTGATTAGAAACACCTGTATTACATACATACATTTGAAATACAAACAAGAATATAAAAAATACATTTGTTAAATAAATGTAAAAATGCAAAAGTAATGCTTAAAAAGACCGTATTTCTAAAAAATAAATAAAATAAAATAAAATTACTAAGTTTCCAGCATTTTAAATGCTAACATTTTTGTGTAAAAAGTTTTGCTTTTAACACAAAAAACAAAAACCCTTTGCTATTTAATCGGAGACTTTTGAGATTAAACAAAGCAAACTTTTCTATTTAAAAAAACTAGTATTAAAACATCCGGTGTCTTCACAGCTCTGAAACAGTGTTGTTAATCTATTACTTTTTTAGGTTAAGATTTCTTGATTGCTTCCACTGTTTTGAAATTATAATGATCGTATTAGCTAATAATATATCTTCTTTTGGGATTTGTATATAAATATCTATAATACCTTTGAATCAAGATTTACCTTGCAAGTTTATGAAATGGTAACCAAAATTATGTATATACTTATATTAGAAAATGCAGATGTCTATATCCACTCAATAGCCAAATGAATGGTAACTTAAACTTTTTCCAGTGCAGTGGTCCCACGTTAAAACCATTTAATTTTAATTCCAAATTGTCAGTCAACCATTTTATTATTTTATGAAGAGAATTTTTTTTATGCCGGAAAGAGTTAACCCTTTTCATTGGAGAGGTGTGACTCTTACTCGCCACGACTGTTATCAGGTGTCCCTCGTAACGGGACGCCAAATGCTTTTGACACCACTAATATCTCCCACTTTATTTCGCCATCTTTCATCACAAATTTTTCGGCTATTAGATAAGGTGAAGAAAATTAGATTAAAGTACTGGTGCACAAAGCATTTGGAGCACCTATTTACACGAGACACTTGTGGTCAATGAGAATCACCTCTCGTGTGCAAAGGGTTAATTCTCACAAACCGCAACTTTCACGGGCAGTATAAGCTACTTTTTTCAGTTAAGATTTTCAATAGTTTTTCTTTCTTTCTTTTTTTTTTTTTTAAATAGTTTAAATTACTTTATTTTTGCATTATTTTATCCGCCATTAACTCCTTAACTGGTTAATTCTTTTCCGTTCAATAAATTGAAAACAGCGGATTCATACCACTATTATTTAAATAAAATATTTGTAAAATTTAGTCTAAACATTTGCGCCTTTGAATAGCAAGAAAATGTCCTTAAAAATAATAGTGGTGTCGAAAAGCTTTAAATGGTGCAATAAGCAAATTCGTCTAGCCCGAACGGCATTCGGGCAAACCAGTTAAGGGGTTAAATAAGGTGAATATTTCTACTTCAGAGAAGTGGCAGCAATAAAACAATATGAATTTTTAAAAAGTAGACTACACTTATCGGGTGCGTCACTTAACCCTTTGAGGAGAATGCAATTGCGTGTAATTTTGAATTCCCACCGGAAATTTGGAAATTTAAATGTGATTATTTTAATGTGATTATTATTTTCACCATCTTTATTAATAATATTATTTTTACTAAAATTATTATTACTCATTTCTAAAGTTAACACGGTGTCAGAAACAGGCAAAATTATATAAGAACTCTGAAATACAAATAAATGCTTCCAGGAAAAATATACATATGTAGTATTATCATTTAATCGCTTAGTTCTGCAGTTCAAATAGATGAAAATTTCTAAAATGTATAATATGAACTTTAAGATGTTCAAGTTTACTTAAAAGGCGATTAAAATAATCAACTATAGATGTTATATATAGATATATATATAGATAGATGTTACAGATGATTATTTTAATCGCCTTTTAACCCTTTCCGGCGCAGTGTTACCACTCCGGCAACACCTAATTTTAATTCCAAACTTACAAACGGCACCAATAATATTTTAGTAAAATTTTAGTTTTACAATGACAGCTTATTCCAGGGAATTCTATATTTCTAAAAAAGTCTTTTGTAAATTCCGGTGTCAGTCAGCAATTTCTCATTTTACGAGAAAATTTTGTCCGCGCCGGAAAGTGTTAAGTAAACTTGAACATTTTAAAATTCATATTAAACATCTTATGTTAAAAGCAAGGCAAAAATTTCATTCCGTCATATTTTTTATATTTATTTATGAAAATTCCTTTTAATAAATAATGGTGGAAGTTTGGCTAAGCAATAATCAATCCCTAAATATTTCTATATGCTCAAAGAGAACGATACAAATTAAGTAATAGAATATGTTTTACACAGACAGATGGTCTGCTAATCCGTGATAATCCTCGGTAGACATTACTATCTTATTCTACTAAGCTGATTAGAGTTGTAAAATAACAATCACAGGATCTTCCCAAATCCTGTTTCGTATCTCCGACTGCAAATTAATACTTTTACTTAAACTCAAAGTTTAACCCGACTAGCAGACCGTTGCTTTACCTTACCTTTTGTCAAAGAAACAGTTCACGCTTCGCCAAAACCCAATGATTTTAAATTAAAGGCTAAAAACCAATTAACATGCATTAGAAAGGTCGCAGGTTTTATTTTTTAAAAAAGTGGGTAACTCAAATTGTTTTGCTTCTAAATACAACTGTAATTATACATCTCTGTTCATTTTAAAATCGATTATTCAACTTTTGTTCGAGTTACATTTTGCCTAATAATCATGAACTACTTACCTTTCAGAAATGTTTTGTTTTATTGTTTTAAATGCGTTCAAAAGATTAGTTTTGAACTTTCGTGATAAGTTTATAATGATATTTAAAACTCAAAAAAGTATTTTGGAAATATATTTTTGTTTTTGGAAATATATTTTTGTTTAGAACTCACCTGGGTGTTAATCTGGCTTTAGAAAATACAGTTTCTAAAATGAAATTGTAAACTTTGATGTCAAAGTGGTATTTATTTGACATCGTATTTAAAAGTTTGTTTTTATGTAAACATTGATAATCGCTCAAAGCATTTCAGAACAATGCTTGTGTACCAAAATCTACTAAAAACTAATAATTTTCAGTAACTGAAAATAAAATAAAGTAAAAAAAAAAAAAAAAACTTTCAGTATTGGAGTGTTTCATGCTTTATTTTTATCTAATATACTAAGACCTATTGTATTAGCCTAGTATCCACAAACTTATTAAACTGGCGATCAGAAAAGTTAAAAATCCTTTATTAATGTATGTTAAATGAGTAACTCTTTCCAACGCGAAGTAAATTTGTTTGAAATAATTAACTTAAGAAAAATATTTGAATAAATCAATTAAAAATTAGCCTATGTTCATTTCCGGGCTTTAACTTATCTATATGCAAAGATTCAAAGACATTAATCCATCCGTTTTGAAGCCGATTTCATTCCAATTTTTCACATTTATAATATACTAGCAGGCTATGCCCGCTTCGCTGGTCCATATTTCCAAACAAACCTTGGCTCAAAACAAAAAAAAAAAAAAAAAAAAAAAAAATGGTGATTTAAAAATTTTATTTTAAAGCAGTATAGACCACCCTGGAATGATCTTCCGTATTGCTGAAAATCATGCCAACGCCATTGCGATTTTGTACTATTGTAAGTCGGCGAAAATTTGGGCAATAAAGCTCCATCTCTTTTATTTTATCATTTATAGTAGAGTTTCGTATGAACATGAGACCGTTATGACAACAGGAATCAAAATATTCTCGAGTCATCACACTATTACATTAGAGGGCATTGCAATGATTAGTGACATTGATTATCAAACTCTATAAACTTTCGGATTGTACATTATCATTTCTTAGTTCTTAAAATCCTGACATCTGAACTTGCACTATGTGTAGTTCTGGTAGCCTACATACAATGTCATTTCATGTTACATTTTTTAATAAACGTCCTCTGCTAGCAGGTCTACTGTAGTTTCCTATCTGCCTTAATCTGTTCCAGCAAGAATAATAGAGTAAAAAATGTAAAGAATTATTTACAGATAAAGAAGAGTTTTTGTTTGTTTGTATTTATGACGGCCATTTATCTACACGTGGGATATAGGTCCTAAGGAAAGGGTGCCCTCCGTGAAAGTGGCAGACGAAGAAGGGTGTTTCACTTATATATTTAGTAGAACAATGAAGCATAAAAAGTGTGTTTTAAAGCTTTATTATTTGAATAACATTAAAATTACATCAGTTTCACTACCTCTTCCTTTTATAAAACAGTTGCTAACATGTAGCCGTTAAATCAGAATAATCTTGATGACTAAATTTTGTAGAAAAATAAGTCTTTAGTTTGCATCTAATAAAATCTTTCTACCTTCTGTAATCGATTCCATTATGATTTTTAGTGTCAAACATTAGAAGTGCTAGAAACGATATTGTTACAAATGTACCAGACTTATTTCATGTTTGTCCTCAAATAAATGTGAAATTTACGATCATCCATTATTGGCATTTAATGTTATAATTTGACGATAGTTTTTTGTTCGACTACTTGCTTATTCCGTCGATCAATTTCGCCAAATTATACAAATGGACATAATTTTTATTTTAAATAACTGAAGAATCAATAAATTACTAAAATGTTAATAGAAATACAAATAAACATCGAATTAAAATTGGTTGATGAAGTAACAATTACATATAACAAATTTAATGTGAAATGAATGTGACATTTACAATCATCCATTGACATTTAACCTTATACTTTAGCGATAGTTTTTTGGTCGATGGGATTATCAAGTATTACCAAATTATATAAACAAATTGTATAAACAATAATATTGCCAATAACATGTAGGTGCAGGTGTCATCTACGGATCCCGTTGGCGCGATTGCAGCAAATTGCGATTTTATGCCTCACGTGGTAATCCGGTAATAGTTGATTATTTTTGAGTAAATTATTTCATTATTTTTCTTTTCTCTTTTAAAATTATGTAAATTGTTTTGTTCCATAATTATTTATTGACTTAGTTTATTATTATTATTTCCTTTTTAAAAAAATAGAAAATAAAAATAAGTAATATAAATGTAATTGGTATTTGAAAACGCAGTGTTCTCCAAATTGGCATCATAAAAAAAAATCACGCCAAGGTGATGCGTGTATAAAAGTGGAAAAATGTTTGCAATAATATAAACAAAAAAAAACGTAAACAAATAATTAAAAAATCGCCATTTCGATAGTTTTTTAAAATAACATCAAGGTTAATTCTCCAGTCGAGCAGCAATAGTAAATTTTCTTTTCTTCGTCTGTTTCATAATAAAAAAACATAAATTTAATAACTTCTAATTAAATAATCTGACTAATTTTCTGTAATCGGATGTATGATCTAAAAGTATCCTTAATACATAAACAAAACAGAGCAATAGTCATGTACGCGCCGAGGTCGGCAGGATAATTTTTTACACTAATTTGGCGGAAAAATCGTTTTCGAATACCAGTTTCATATATATATTTAAATTATTTTCTGTTATTTAAAAAATAATAACAATTAGTATTTAAATAATAAGTATATGACAAAACAGTTTACATAATTTTAAAGAAGAGAAAGGAAATAAAAAAACATTTTATTAATAATTAAATAAACAATAGTCGGGTTGCCATGCCAGGCAAAATAACATCAATTTAGTGTCCATTAGGTTACCTCGGTGTGTATATATCTGTGCAAACAAAACTTCCGATAATATAACAAATGACGTCATATTTATTTTCCTTTGAAATTTTTTTTTTTTAATTTTTCACGTGGATACTGTTCAACTAAAAATTAATTGCCGAGGAGAAATTATTTTCCATATATTGATTTTTTTGGCAACTGAAAAGAAAATGGTTATTTTTTATCGGAAAAATTTTAATTGATTCTGTATGAAAAATAATGAAATTTTGAATTATTAAGGAAAATATTTGAATAAATCAATTAAAAATTAGCCTATGTTCACCGGAAATTGTATAGCTTTCCAACGGTGAAAGAATTTTTCAAAACCGTCAAGTAGTTTCGGAGCCTATTCAATTCAAACAAACAAACAAACAAACAAACAAACAATCAAATCTTTCCTCTTTATAATATTAGCATAGATATAAGGATTGTAGATGGCGTCCCTTTAAAAAGGACACCTAATTTTAATTTTACTGCCAACAAGAATATTTAATTAAAATTTTCCTTTTATAACGTACCTGAAAATAGGCAAATTCCTATTTTCTGAGAAATTCGTTTATGAATTCTGGTTTAATATTTTAAAATTTCATTATTTTTCATACAGAATCAATAGGCATTTTTTAGATAAAATTTAACCATTTTCCTTTTCTGTTGCCAATAAAATAGAAATATGGAATGATAATTTCTCAGCGGCAATAAATTTTCAATTGAGCAATTTCCATGTAAAAAAATGAAAAGAAAAAAAATTAAAAGAAAATAAAGATGACGTCATATTTGAAATAGGAATAAAGAGAGTATTTTCTGTTATATATTAAACATGTATATTTGTTTCATTAACAGGAATTTTCTGTCAAAAATGGCGACATAATTAGAAAGAAGTAAAAAAAGAATGAAAAAGAATAATATTTTCAATGAAATATTTCACTTGGAAAAATGTGACGTCATAGTTGAAATAAAGCAGGTACTTTATAGTAGTCATTAAAAATACAAGAGGCATGAATATCAGTAGCTAATCGAGCTAGATAAATAATGACGTCATATTTAAAATGAATGATAAATATTTTTTACTTATACTAATTAATAAGTTATAAGTTACATACAAATGAAAATTTTTATTTAAAACTCATAATTATCAATGGGAGACTTTTTTTGTGGGGAAAAAGACGGAAAATAAAACTTCTGATTAAAATATTTTGACTATTTTTTAACGCTTTCCAACAAAGTTGAAAAGTTATTATTCTTTCGATTTGTCGGTCCGTCTGGCCGCTTTCTAACTTTCGTAAATTTCATAGCAATCCGAGTAGCCATGAAATTTTTGGACTTTATTAACATTTACCTTAGCACGAATACCTGTTGAAAATAAAGTTTCTGCCATGATTAGTTTATTTATAGAAGTAGTCAAAAATTTTCTTTACATTACGGCATTATGGGGAAAAATAGTTTCAATTGAATTTTAACGATGTTACACCCTGTGAAACATATTCAAATTTATATGCATCAATAAAGTGCACTAAAATATGCATTTTGTAAAATATGCTGCGAAAAGGACACTTATTCATCTGCAGGGTCACACAGAAGAATCCCATTGCATAAGAATAAAGACAGAAACAGTTTGCGACACATTTTAATTATGGTAAACGATTTCGTGTATAATCAAATTGATATACGTTGCTGAGGCTTAATGTGAGTTATTTCATGCATAATACGAAGTGCATAGCATTTACAGGGACACACAAAAGATTTTAAATAGCATATATTCTATCTGAAGTACTGTATATGATGGATGATGACTGTTGCATGGATGAAATCCATTTTGAATTATGATATGTGCTTTTAAGTTTCACTAAATGAATGCATATTAAATGGTGTGTATAAAGGCTGATATTTACACAATTTAGATATACAGGTTTACACAAATATCTTGGAAAGGTTACTGAATATGAGCGTAACATACTTAAAGGTAGTTTTTAAATAAAATATGCATTTTTATTTCGAACTTCATTCAGTAAACTAAGAAATGTTTGTAGTATATAGATAAAATAATATACAGGGTCACACAAAGAGGTGAATACATGATTGTCTTAGGATGATAATTTCTGAAAACGTAATTTAAGTAGTAATAAGGAATATTTTTGTTTGAACTAAAGTTTAGAAAAATACTTTCGTATATTAAAGGTACTAGGTAAACTACAGGGCTGAACAAAAGTATTCAAGAATGTTTCTATCTATTAGTATAAGTCGCTGAAAGAAAATTTAAACCAGCTTAAAAAAAATCGGCTAAAAAGATTCATTAGGAGATTTTTACTATAAATCGCGATAAAAAGTTAATTACACATGCTTTTAACCAACAAATTATTTTGTTTGATTGATTAATTAATTCTTCTTTAAATTTTATGTGAACGAAGTCACGGGTAACAGCTAGTAATTATATAAACTCGTATGTCAAAAGTGTTTAGACGCTTTTTTTTTTTTCTGGAGCACATGGAGCAACAATGAAGGAATAATGAAGATATTATAATGTAGAACATATTTACAAAACAAATAAAAATATCACAATCTTAACTCGATATTTATATAAGAAAATAAAAACAATGAACGTGTGTGATGCTAAAAAAAAAACATTTTCACACTAACAATTATAAGAACACAAGAACAGGAAATATTCAAAATAAACAAATATTGCTAATACTTGGTATGTATACGTTTTGCATCGATAACAACCTTTAACCATTCCGCATTTATTTTACTAATTTTTTGACAGGCTTTTGTACTGACACTGAACCATTGTTCCGTGAGATTTTCTGAGGATCAGCTTTGCATGACATTTATCTTTTTCTCACTTCTACATCCAAAACATGCTACGAATTTTCAAAAAGATTGACGCTTGGAGACTGCGGAGGCGGTTTAAATAGATTTTTTTCCCATTAACCACATAATTGATGAATATTTGAAAAACACTTTTAAATAACGCCTATTTTTTTCCCAAGTTTTTTACAGAATTTTTAATCTGTTTAATCGGTTTTTCAAACCAGAAATTTTTGTCTAATTGTATCAGAAAAATGCTCGGATTAAATAATATAAAATTTATAATAAAAATTTACTGGTGAGAATAATAAATCATGATTGGAATATGAATGTCCATACGTATTACGGGCTTTTTTTTTTTTTTTTTTTTTTTTTTTTTTTTTACATATATTTTATCTAATCATGGCATTCTGCGATTTAAAAAAACAACATTTTGTTCAAGAAAATATAATAAGCAAAAATTCTGAGATTTGGTAACTCTATGTGGGTTAACCCCTTCAAGGGCGCCGGTATTTTATACATACCGCTTACTTTTAATCCGAAAATGCCAAATTGACACCAGAATTTTTGATGTATTATTTGCGTTTATAATGTACATAAAGAAAGAATAAATTCAGAATAAATTTGTTCGCACAACCTCGACATTCAACCATTTCAGTATTTTAGTAACATAAGTATACGTTGCCCCTGAAAGAATTAATATAAGAATTTGTGTGTGTGTTTAATTTTTTAACAGTCAGTTTTCACTATTTTTGTTTCATAATATGCATAAACTATATTCATTGGTAAGTGAAAAAAAAATATATTGCAATTCTTTGTTTTAACCCTTGCCGGCGCAAGCAAATTCTATTAGTAAAATGAGAAATTGTCGATTGACACCGGAATTTATAAAAGAATTGTCTAGATATTACGAATTCCTTAATTTAAGCTTTCATTGTAAAAGCGAAATTATATTAAAATATTACTGGTGTCGTTTGCAAGTTTGGAATTAAAATTAGGTGTTGCCCGGCAACACTGCTCAAGAAAGGGTTAACCCTTTCCGGCACACTGTGCCCAGTCGGGGATACCTAATTTTAATTCCAAACTAGCAAACGGCACCAGTAATGTTTTTGTAAAACTTTGCTTTTACAATAAAAGCTTAAATTAAGGAATTCAAAATATGTAAAAAATTCGTTTGTGAATTCCGGTGTCAGTCGATAATTTCTCATTTTACTACAGATTTTGCCCGTGCCGGAAAGGGACATGGTGATTATAACAAGTCAATATATTATTAAATTTCTTTTAAAAAATCGAAATTTTACCCGTTAAACTTAGGCATGTTTTTCTACAAAAAGATACTAGTAACTCTCCTGGAAAATTGCTTGATCTTCATGAACTCGGTACATATCGTTGCATTTTCGCTGCAATGTTTTTATGTTTTTCGAAATTACCCTATTAAAATATCCCTATAAAATCACGAGCAGAGACCGGCAGCAGAGATTTTAGTCATACCCCGTCAAAAGAAAATCCATGCCCATCATTTTGTGCAGCCCGTAAAACAGGATATAATGCACTTTAAAACACAATAACACTTTATTTACTAATTCCAAAGCATGTTGCTCGTTAGATAATCATCACAGAACCGCTTTTTCGGTGGATAAAAAAATATATTACAGTTAAGTGACATTATTTTTCGAAACACGGCTAAAATGAAGAGTTACACCCAAGCGGAGGAAAATGTATGGGGTTGCATCGTAATTTTGCTAACAGATGAGCTAAAACTGTAAATGTGTGTGGATTGCCCTTAATTTTCAATGCATCTAAGGGATAAGACCCCTTGAATAATGGATAAGACCGTTTTTCATCAAATAAGATTGTTGCCCGTGAAAACTGGAGGGCAAACGCTCAAATTACAGTTTTTCTGGTACTCAAATTGCAGTAAATGTACAGTTCTTCTGAGAGTGTATTACCGCTAATCCGAGTTCAATTAGGAGGAAACACTTGTATATGTGACTAAATAAGTGGTTTCCGACCCCATTTTCTATGCCTCTTTTATTTTATTTTATTTATTTATTTATTTTTATTTATTTATTTATTTTTTGAGTACTATCACCCCCCTTCAGTTACATCAACTTTTTCAAAATATTGGGTGGACTAGAAATTTTTAAGCAAAATGGCACGACCTGTTTTATTATTTGTGTTATGCTATTCATGAATTCTTTCTTATAACACCATAAATATGATTACAAATTGGAAAACACAACATGGAAGGCATTGCAGTCATTTAAAAACTTTATGAACATCAAAGTTCAGTGGCGTAGCCAGGGTGGATGTCCAAGTGCTCTGTATATCAGTAATTTTTTATAGTTCTGTTCACCTATCTAACACGAAAACCTTTCAATATTGCTGGTTTTGGGCACCCACCATGGTTACGGCGCTGGAGTTGAATCACTAAAATTTATATTGATCACAAGTAAATCAAATATACGGGGTTTTTTTCTTCTTTTGAGAAAAATCTAATTATTATACATGCACTGACAGACTTACAGTGCTCTAGTTTTTGATATTTTGTTACGTCTGTCGATATTATTTTTCAAACCAAATGACATCAACAAAATTAAATTTTATTTCCCAGTTCAAATATAACAACAAACATTTAGTGAAAAGAAACTAGGGAAATTGGCTGGGCATGGAGAGCAAATTATTGGATTGGGCTCCAGCCCCGCAGACCCATATGAGTTGGTGCAATTAACCACCTCAGAATTTGAGTCGAATTTTGAATGCCCTGTATATACACATAGTTATATATTTCACCACTTTAACGCAGCACGACATCAAAAAGATACGCGGAAGATATTGCATTCCTGCTGCCACAGGGTAAAAGTTAAACTTTCGCCCGATTTACTCCGTTTCACCAAAATTTAACCTTAAGACTCAAACTCCAAGTTTATATCGAAATAATAAAGACAATAAAAGTTAAAAATTCCATTAAAAACCCCATTTTTCCACTGTGAATAGGTTTCGAGATCAGTGTCAGATAATCATCAGGTATGAGTTCATGTCACTGTGTTTATTTCCTGAACGCCACGGGCGACACTTGTTGTTATGTCTTTTATATGCGTACACATGCTCGATTTCAGTGATGGGATTACCAATAATAGAAAAGTGACCTAACAGCGATGCGTAACATGGAAGTAACGAAGAAAAACCGTAGCGATATCAAATAAATATGTTCCAGTCGGAGATGCTATCGAAAAAGAAGTCTTTTACAAGTAGTAAAGCGAGTTTTAAATGTCGTTTAGGGAAATGTTTTTTTGTGTATGTTGATGTATGCTAATGTTGCCATGTGGAAATTTGACCTTGCTTTGTATTTGTCATCAAACTTGTCGTAGAAATTGTTTTGATGTATTTATGTTGTGTCGTACGATATGTAAATTTTTGCTGATAACATTTTTTAAATACTTTAAAGCGGATATCCTCTTTTAAACCTTTAACGTTCTTTGGTTTCTCTACGAAACCACGAAATTTTAATTTCGATATGCAACTACGTCACCGGAATTTTAATTTTAAAAAATCCCTTTTATTATGTATGTGAAAAATCACTTTTTCTTATTTACAAATATATTTGTTAACAATTACCAGTGTCATTAATTATTTTAACACCTTAGCAATAAAAACGCTTCGTCCGTTAAAGGGTTAAATGGTATATACAGTTACAGTTACTGTGGATTTTAAGAGTTGTTTGTGTAAATCATTTGAAATAAATATGTATTTTTTTTTTCAAGGAATTATCAGAACTGAATGTATATTGATTGCAATTTTAGGTGCATTCATAATTATTTAAATACGTACTTATAGTCGTTATTCAGTCCGTCCGTCCATTTTCTCGCATACAACAGAGCAAAAACTACCAAACCGAATCATTTAAAATTTAAAATATATAATTTTTGCATAATTTTGTCGAGTCATTTCAAATTTTATGAAAATCAGATGCATAGTTTAATTATAGGAACCATCAAAAGTATTCTGTTACGCCAATGGGAAAAAATGGTTTCAAGTGCATTTTAATGGTGTTACATTCTTTCAAACATATTAAAATTCATATGTATCTATGAAGTATATACTAAAATATACATCTGATAATCTGTGGTGCAAAGAATATTTGTTATTAATTTATAGGGCTACACAAAAGTATTCCATTCATGGTATAAGGAAAATCGTTGTTTGGGGTGCGTTTTAATAATATTAAACTATTTAACATTTTGAGAAATTGATGTACGTTGCTCAAGTTTACAACAAGTTATTTCCTGTATAATAGAAATCAAATAGTATTTACAGGTATACACAAAAAATTTCGGATACTGTACTGTATCTGACGTACTGCATACTATTACACCAAAATATGAATATTTTTAAAACTTCTTTATAATACGAACGTCAAGCGTAGTAAACGAGGTGCGTTCCACCTCGTTTACTACGCTTGACGTGCAATTTCCGACTTGTTAATCATGTAATCAAATAGTTGTAAAATAGAGAATAAATTTAACTTTTCTTTTTTAATCTAATAACTGTTACACAGCTTTTGACAACATAAATTAAAAACAGGGGCCACTTTTTCCAAACTAAAATATTTGCCTTATTTAAATGAAAAATATCTGAAAATCTATAAAGATAAATTTATATTTACTAATTAGTGATTCAAAGAGATTCTAATAATGAAGCAAGGAAAAGCTCCTTACCTGAATCCAGTTCGGACAACACATTTAAGGGCATAAAAATCAGTTTTTAGCTCACAGGCTATCATAGCCTGAGAGCTTATGTGCCCGTCCGTTCTGTATGTACGTTCGTATGTTCGTATGTTCGTGCGTAACGCGATAACTCATGATAAAAATATCGGATCCACTTGAAATTTTGTATATAGGTATATCCTGATAAGGCGCTTCCCTGATTATTTTTTGGAGTTCATTCGATCTGTATAAGAGGGGGAAGGGGGGGCTCATGCCCCTCCCCTTAATTGATATAAACGAGATTTTCATGCAGAATTAAGAGTTTTCGTTCAAAATTTAGATATAGGATCATTCTGATGAGGCGATTCCGTGACTGTCATTAGGTGTTCATTGAATAAGTATAAACAGGGGGAACAGGGGGCTCATGCCCCCCCCCCTAATTGATATAAACGGGATTTTCATGCAGAATTAACAGTTTTCGTTCAAAATTTAGATATAGGATCGTTCTGATGAGGCGATTCCGTGACTGTTATTAGGTGTTCATAGAATAAGTATAAACAGGGGGAACGGGGGGCTCATGCCCCCCCCCTTAATTGATATAAACGGGATTTTCATGCAGAATTAACAGTTTTCGTTCAAATTTAGATATAGGATCATTCTGATGAGGCGATTCCGTGACTGTCATTACGTGTTCATTGAATAAGTATAAACAGGGGGAACGGGGGGCTCATGCCCCCCCCCTTAATTGATATAAACGGGATTTTCATGCAGAATTAACAGTTTTCGTTCAAAATTTAGATATAGGATCATTCTGATGAGGCGATTCCGTGTTCATTGAATAAGTATAAACAGGGGGAACGGGGGGTTCATGCCCCTCCCCTTAATTGATATAAACGGGATTTTCATGCAGAATTAACAGTTTTCGTTCAAAATTTAGATATAGGATCATTCTTATGAGGCGATACCGTGGCTGTTATTAGGTGTTCATAGAATAAGTATAAACAGGGGGAACGGGGGGCTCATGCCCCTCCCCTTAATTGATATAAACGGGATTTTCATGCAGAATTAACAGTTTTCGTTCAAAATTTAGATATAGGATCGTTCTGATGAGGCGATTCCGTGGCTGTTATTAGGTGTTCATTGAATAAGTATAAACAGGGGGAACGGGGGGTTCATGCCCCTCCCCTTAATTGATATAAACGGGATTTTCATGCAGAATTAACAGTTTTCGTTCAAAATTTAGATATAGGATCATTTTGATGAGGCGATACCGTGCCTGTTATTAGGTGTTCATAGAATAAGTATAAACAGGGGTAACGGGGGGCTCATGCCCCTCCCCTTAATTGATATAAACGGGATTTTCAAGCAGAATTAACAGTTTTCGTTCAAAATTTAGATATAGGATCGTTCTGATGAGGCGATTCCGTGGCTGTTATTAGGTGTTCATTGAATAAGTATTAACAGGGGGAACGGGGATTCTAATGCCCCTCCCCTTAACTTGTATAAATGGATTTTTCAATCAGAATTGTCAGATTTCGTTCAAATCTCTGAATAGTTTTGGAAGTTTAATGGTTAAGTATAAAAGAGGAGAATAACTCCTCTTAAATTATATAAATGCTAAATGGGTTTTTATTAAGAATTATCCGATTTGCTCTGAATTTTGGATATAGGTTTTTTAATATGATAAAGCATGTACTTGATAGTTTAGGAGGTTCAATCATTAAGTATAAAAAAGGAGAAAGGGGAGAGCTGTTTCCCCTTCTTAACTTTTTTTTTCGAACGGAATTAACGAAAATACAAGGCTGTAATGTACAATTAGTATGCGTAGCCTGTGAGCTCAATGCCATCAGTTTAACTGGGTAATATTCTTTTTTATTTAATTTTTACTTTTTTTTTTTAATCTTTTTTCTCATGTTTTCGTGTGTGTGTGTGTGTGTGTGTTTTAATGTCAAATAAACACTAAATTAAATTGTAAATTAATATTTTTTAAAAAACGCATATCCTTATCAACAGATGATGAAAATGGATAGGTTTTAAATATTTCTACATTTGGCTTTTGAAAAGATTGAAACTTAACATTTTATACATGCATTTAAAGTAAACAACAACCAAAAAAACCTATGTTTCTCAAAATTTTATTTAAGGTGTTAATGAAAATCAGGCAAAAGCTGAACTATTTTAAATAGCAGGCAAAATTTACATAGATAATATTGTAGTGTCGGAAGATATGCTTACAATGTAGAAATTAATCTAGATCTATATGTTGACGTGAACCATTTGAACAAAATTTTAAAATCCTCAAAGAAAAAGCATTAAAGAAATTTAAATTCTCCTTTTATAGATGATGTCAATAATTTATAAAATTCTTCCGCGTTAGGAATTTCTTTTCTTCGTGTTAATAATAAATGGGATATTAAGAACAATTTTTAAAGCTCGTTTTTCAAAGCAAAATATACACTTATGTATGTAATATCTTATAAACTTACATATATATAATAAAATCTAAATTAATCGTGTACCCTCATTTAAAAAATAATAATAATACGTTTTCTGAATTAAGACAATAAAGCACACCTTTTAAAATATTTGCCACTATACAGCTTTTAAAGTATTCGTCAATATATGCCTTTACACTGAACAGTGTAAAGGCAACTCTCAACTTTTACTGTTTTCTTCCACATTACATAAATATATTTTTTAATCAGAAGCAGGAGTGAAATTGGAAATTATTTTTATATTCTATTGGCACCACTATTTAAATAAGATAAATTTTATTGTACATTTTTTTTTTTTTTTTTTTTTTTTTTTTTTAGAAAGTACTGCGAGAGAGAGAATAAAAGTAGTTCAGTGGTTCCTGACACAGCTTTCGAATTCCCTTCACTAATGTAAAGTCTATAAGCGTTTGATGCATTCCTATATTTAAAATATCTCCTCGGAAAATTAATATTTTTAACTATTATTTTTTGTATGCACTTCTTAAAAGATTTTTCTGATTTACTTAATTTTTGAAAACTTTTTAAAAGTATATACTTAATTTATATGAAATGTTAAAATTTTACTCACAATTTGCCCGCTGTTAACAGATAAAATATTAAACTAATCATAGATTTTAGAAATATTTTGAGTAAAAAGAAAAAAAAAACTTCCTTCAAGAAGAATAGACAGAAAACGAAGTAAAAAATATTAATTTCTCCAAAAGACATTTAAATATACGAATACATCAAACCTCCATAGACTTACATTATGGAAGAGAATTCCGAAACCGAATGATCGAAGCCAGAAAGAATAGTCTCCAAAATAAATAATAGTGCTTTGCGCCTGAAAGGGTTAATACTAAAACGTCTGGCTGGTATCGATTCGATACCGAATAAATGACAAAATATCGATTTGAGCCAGAATTTTTTTTTCTTTTTTCGTAAAATTGGTTAAGTTGTAAATAGAGGAAAAGCGGCTAAATAAATAAGTGAAACTGTTTTAAATAAAATTTCTAATGTTAAAGGGTTTTTATTAAGTTTAGGTAAAATGTTCGGGCATTCTAGAGTCGAATACAAAACGCAGAACAATTACTATTCCATCCGTAACAATGGACTGGACAAGTCAGGATATTGTCAAGAAAACTAAATGAAAACATTAATTACGAATATAATTAAATTAATTTTTAAAAAAGTTTCCTGTAAAATTTATTTTATGTCACTGGCATTAATTTACCGACTGTCAAGAAGAAAAAGTTCAACGTATATATTTCGGTATTTGAACTATTCAAAGCATTCAACTCTATTTTTTATCGTTATAAATCTTTTTTACTGCGGAAGTTTTAAAAGGCTTCATTAATTAAATACCCAGATCATCGTTTAAAATAAAGGAACATAGATATATTTATTCTGCCAGTTCAGCGCAACATGACGTCTCATGGATACGCGGAAGAGCTAGAATTCCTGCTGCCACTGGCTAGTAATTAAACTTTCGCCCGATTTCCCCTTTTGATGAAATTCCACCTTAACCTATTAACCGTTAAAACTACGGGTTACTACTATTAATGCGTCTTCAATATTTTTGCTGAAAGTTATTTGTCACCACAAATTCCGGGAGGTAATCTTCACTTCATTTAATCATTGAAGTTAATCGTTAAATTACATAAATCATTAAATCATGCTTTATATAAACATAAATAAGGAAAAATACATAGGACTATTATCATATTCTATTTGTACCAGTACATTTTTAATATAAATTTTGAAGGATTTTTTATTGTTGCACAGTTATTGCTATCTTTATTTATTTATTGATTGATTTTAAATCATCGCAAATATTGTCAAATTATCTATTAAGGATTTTTCTTTTGAGAAAGTGGAGCCAGTTAGAATTGAAAAATAGTTGCCTATGGTAACGTAATAATAATTGCAAATTAATGTCAACCAATGGCAACGCTCTTTTCCGATTTCTCCTTTGGATTTTAAAACTTTAAAAGTTTTTTTTTTTTCTTTGAGATACCTAAGATGAATGCCTATTCAGATAGCTCTGTACTTTTCTATTTTTGTTGCAGTTTCACCAAAGATGCTTTCACTTTTGGAAGTGGTTTCGAAATTTAAAATGCCTCCTGAAAAAAGAAAAATAAATAAAGAATAAAAGTTGCAACGAAAATCAAAAGATAAGTAATGCACTTGGTTAGGTATCCTATGAAAACAAAAAAACATTTAAAATAGTTTGTGTAAACGAGAAGTTTGAATGTAAATAAAAAAATTGGGAAACATATAAACAAGGAGTTTGAAAAACGCTGTCATTTGTTTAACAATAACTTGTTTTATCAATTTTAATATATAACTATATTATTTATCATCTTTTAAGAAAATGAACATTTTTATTCGGTTTTAACTAACCAGACTTTGCGCCTACGCTAATATCAGATCTAAGCTGTCACCCCGTCACCCCCTAACAACTAATCGATTCTTCCATTTCGGCTTTTAAACCTTGCGTTTACCTTTTAACCCTTTAACGATCATAGCATTTTCATTGCTAAGATGTCGAAATAAATGAATGACCCCGGTAATTAAGAACAAATATATTTCTAAATAAGAAAACGTGATTTTTCATTTACGAAATAAAAGGGATATTTTTCGATAAAAATACCGGTGTCAGTGTTGCGTATCGGAATTAAAATTTTGTGGTTTCGTGGCGAAACCAATGAACGTTAAAGGGTTAATCTAATCGGTGGTACAACAGTAAGTCTGTTGCGATTTTTTAAAAATACATTTATTGTTGTTAAAGTTACATAAAGCAGTTCATATTGAAGTGGGAGACCTTGTTTTTTTGACGAAATTGTGACTCAAATATCCTATGCAAGATTGTTTGTTATAGTTATGCTCTATCTACAACATAAATTATTATTTAGGCATACTTTCACCACTATTTTTGAAAATGAAATTTTCATCTTGTTTAGTCGCAAAAGTCTAAGATTAAAGATGACGAAGACTTTTTTTCCAAAAAAGTTATGAAAGATTTCCTGGGCCGTGATTAGGACCTGGCTCTTCCATCCCTTAACACCTTCAATGGCAGTGGCTTATTTTTCGAACATTTAATTTTAGTACTTAAATGCCACATCGGCACCAGAAATGAAAATTTTCTTTTTAGTAAATGAGTGAACAAAAAAGCTTTTGTTATTTCCAAATAAATTTGTTTGTATATTCTGGTGTCACTTGCTCATTTCAACATTTTTTGTAGAAGTACTTTTTCCCTGAAATCGTTAAGGTTTATGCGTGGAATTTCGAATCATTCTATGTAGTGAAAAAACCATATTGTATATACTAGTGTATAAGTTGACCTCTAAATTCAAAGGGAAAAACAATGTACACCAGTATTGCCAGTATTGTACCAGTGGATTGCTTTATCTTATTTAATCGAAGAAGTCATAATTTTTTGTTGTTGTTGTTGTTGTTGTTTTGGCTAAATAAATCGAAACTAATTGTTATTAAATACTAGTATTCAGCCTGTTTTTGATTTCTGATTTGGAGTCCAAGTATTTTCGCAGGCCTCAAAGCGATCTCTTTTTATAGAGACTAAATTAAAATTCTTTACCACTACTATATCCTTACAAAATTTTTCGTTTTAGATTTATCTTGAAAATGTCGCAGGAACTAACGTCGTGGCGAGTTTTCTTTGCAATTCCGGTTTAAAGCTGCCATTAAAAAAGTTTGTAAAATTAGTGTTACTTAAAAAATGAGCATTTCGAGGCTTGTGCTGCTGCCATCGAAATACTCAAGGCCAGGGGACACGGGGTATGATGTCGTCACTAATCGATTGAGTTCTCATTAGTGTTGAAATTCACACAGGAAAATTTTAAATGGTAATTTTCCTTTATTTTATTTGAGAATACCTATAATTTTTCAAACAATAATAACTATTTAAACTTACTGATGATAATTTGGAATCACGCAATAAAAAATCAGTCCGATGCTGCAATACCCTAGCATTCCGCATCTGGCTGAACTTTTAATTAAATATCCCGAATTCTCACCAGTAAGTTTAAATAGTTATTGTTTTTTGAAGTGCTACATACTCCACAAATAATGTAAAATGAAACGCTATTAAAAATTTTCCGGTGTGAATTTCAACATTAGTGAGAAGTCAATCGATTAATAATGACATTTGTGTCCTCTGGCCAAGAGTATTTCGATGACAATGTTTGTACTCAAGTATATACGGCAATCTGATATTTGTTGCTTGAAAACTGTGGAGTTTGAAAAAGAAACAAAATTCTTTATTCTAAAGCTTCTCTTCCTCTTCATTAGATGCTGTACGGCTTTGCGAGTTTCGAAAACTGAACGGCAAGCTTCTGAAAACCGTAGATGCTGTATACCAAGACGTCAGTTCAATAGATGAATGTCGCCAAAAATGCCTCAGCGTGAATTACAGATGTCAGTCTTTCGATTACGGAGATCCAAGCCAACATGTGTGCAGACTCTCTCACCATTCTGTGGCAACTTTGACCCATGTGCAAGATCCGTACTTGGACATTCCTGGAGTAACTACATATGAAATTTCCGCATGCTACAATGGTGAGTTATTCCTGAAGCACTTTGTACTTAGTTTTTAAGTCTAGTCTCTGAATTTTAAAATTTAAATATTTTTCTCTCGGAGGATTAAAAAAAAAAGTATGGTAAACATTATTTTTCTAATTCTCATACACAGGATTTGTACACCTCTTGAAATGTTTCGAATCAGTAACTCCTTCTGCGCCAGTATTTTTCATTAGAAAATCCTTAAAACGTTGAATGCCACGCAGTCACCAGTGATTGATATTGAACTTTCCGTTTTTGGCATTCGTCAGTCACCGGTGTCTGACAGTCTAAAATATGATATACAGTCGGCTTTCGTTAATTCGAACTCGTCGGGGTCGTAAAAAATGTATGAATAATGGAAAGTATGAGAGGAAGACATGTTTAAAGGAGTGCTATTACAAAGAAATTAATGTTATAGTATTTTTTTAAATATATTTCGGCCTTCATCATTAGACTGGCATAATATTAAATTAAAAGATATAAATACAGCCTTGAAAGTAACTTTTCTTGCAGCGCGAAATATACCTTGAGTAAATGAGAGATAGTCGAATGTATTTCCAAATCGCACGGTAGTATTTGAGGTGGGAACTTTAGTATTAGCGTTATAAAATAATTTTTTCCAAGGCCCTCAATTTTTTAAATATACAGTGGAGCATCGTTTATACGACGCCGAAGGGACTACCGAAAAACGTCGTATAAACGATAACGACGTATAATCGATTTTCACTTCCAAAACTATAATTAATTTTGTTTTCACTTAATTTTAATGTTTAACGTGATGATTTGCATGAATTTGTGAAAAAAAAAAAAAAAAAAAAAAAAAAAAAACGGGGGAGGGGGGAATTAGTAAGCAATTTAAATATGCGTACCTTTATTTATGTTTCACCGAAAGGTTTCTCATTTGCAGTTCATCATTTCCTTTCCATTTAAATTCAAAGATAAAAAACTCTGCGTGGCCAACTAAAAGTCGCCGATACTGATATCAGTTAGAAGAATAGTCTATTTGCAACTTAAAATAGGTCGGGAAAGCTGACCATCCCCGAAAAAAGAATGACACCTCTCAGTGTAATCTGTTACATATAAGCTGATTTTTCACACTAATCAAACACCATAATAGATGTCTAATGTAATCTAAAACCAGCCCACATTTTTATAATGTGGAGCGCATTTAAACACACTCTTTGATGTCATTCATAGCTGCCAACTTCCGCTCGTTCGTAAAATATAGAAGAAAAAAAAATAAATAAACCTATACAAAATCGGAAAATCGACGTATAAACGATTTTGGACGTCGTATAAACGATATATTTTTACATTAAAATTAATAGGAATGAATCGGGACCACATTAAAACGTCGTATAAATGTAAACGTCGTATAAGTGATCGTCGTATAAACGATGCTTTACTGTAAATGACACTTTTTTTTTTTTTTTTTTTTTTTTTTTTTGCAAATTTTGAAAAAATTAACTTTAAGCTTGATGTCTATTGTGAATATTGTAAAAAATACAACACGAAAAGTTTTCTTTCGAAAAAAGACTTGCTTTTAATATAGTTTTTAATAACGCACATCATCAGCATCTGACGTCTATTTCCTGATGGCGAAAGCGTTCTTTTAATATTTATATTAGAAAATGAGTAATCGCACTTCAAACATTTCCCATAGGCAAACATAGTATTTCGCGATTGGGGAGCCTCAGAATAGCAGCTCCTTAATCCCTTCACTGATTTGCCCGTACGCCTTTCGGGCAACACGAATTTGCTTTATTCATCATTTAACCCCTTGAAGGGCGGTGGTATATATTATATACCACCTACGATTGATGAAGTTTTACACCAGAAAAATGTCATTAAATTTCACTTTTCTAACTTTGGTGGAAAACAGTCGTGAAATTGCTTTTCCTCTTTTTGATATAAATTTTATACAAATTTCCGGTGGGAGTTCAGAATTATACGAATGCAATTGCTTGCCCCTCAAAGGGTTAAAGGTTTTTGACACCACTATTTTTTTTAAATAACTTCATACTATTTAAAGGAGAAAATGTTTAAACTAAATGTTATGAATATTTTATTTAACACTAGAACGCCGGGAAATTTTACGCAACTTTTATAAAATATATTTAAAACCAGAAAAATCATTTGAAATTATTTAGTTTATTTAATTCGCTCATTTTAATGCAACAAATATATAACTTATTTCTTAAACATTTTTCTGGTTCGAATCGACAATTAGTCCAGTGATTGGTGTCGAATTGACACCTTCCCGGCGTTCTAGTGTTAAAAAATAGTGGTCTGAATCCGTTATTTTCAATCTATTGAAAAGAAAAGAAGTAACCAGTTTTGGGGTTAATAAAATGGCAGAGAAATGGGTCTTTCGATTCGGGAGGTAACCCACCACGATGTATGTAGATTTTTCTCACCGCTCAGTGGCATCTTTGACCCATCTGCAAGATCCGTACATCACATTCCTGAGGTAACCACATATAAAATTTCCGCATGCTACAATGGTGAGTAATTGCCTGAAGGCATTTGCACTGACTCTCAGAGCGTGGCCTGCCTCTTAATAAAGAAAGAAGTATATTCATTAGATAAACATTTGTATGATGCCAAAGTAGCTACTGATAACGTAGAACAATATTAAAAGTTCAGATAATGAAATGTTCTGATAAAAGATCATCAATTAATCAATTATCTCGGAGCGGTCGGTATGCTATGGTCGTGACTGGCTGGGAAAGTTACAGGGGGCATTTTTCAATGGGCCTAATTCATAACTTGCCCTTTTTTCTTTACTTTAATCCTCTAATTGCCAAGTTACAATACGTTCTGGAAATTCCCTAAATCAGAGCATCAGAATACACACCAGGAAATTTCAGTAGTAAATTTCACTTTTTTAAAATACGGGATCAGGTTTCGTAAGGGTCCTGGGTTTTCAAAGCCAGGAAAATCGTCAGTACCAGTATTCTCTTATGCTGGCCACAATACAATTTAAGTATTTACGATTTTAGGCGGGCCACAATACATGCATAAAAGTGTTAAAAAACAGGAATTAAAACATAACCATAAAAAGTAGTCTAATAATGCAGCATAACTAAGTTAATAACATCACAAGGATAGAATGTTCGCCTCGGAAAAAATATTACCAAAAAATTAACACCACTGCTTTCAAATAATAAACTTCATACTAGATTTCTAATGCAACTGCCGTAGATGTATGCGTCGAAGTTTTCTGGTTGGGATACTGCTGCAAAATATTTTCGGTATCTATTTCTTCTGCGCAAATGTTCAACCTTAAAAATCAATATTAGGTGTATAATAAATGTTAAATATAATAATACAACAATGCAGAATTTCAAAGGAGATATTTTCTCTAATAAATCAATTTTTTTGCTCAATGAATATGAAAAAAATAATTGTAGAAGTTAGGGGTGCACCAAGTAGCACTTTGGCCGAATAGCCGAAAACCGAGTAATCGGCATTTACTACTCGGCCGAGTAGGCGAGTATCGAGGCCAAGTAGTTGTGTACAACAAAAGAGTTATCAATGTGCATATGAACTGCGCTTAAGAGTAACTTGTCTGTGTGTAATACACATAGATATACACATATATAAACATCCTTTTTGAACATATAATCATATATATTTTAATTAACTATAAAAATTTCATATTAATTAAATAAAAAAGTTAATTATATACGTTTTAAAGTCCATTTTTGAAAATTCACAAAAATTAGCATTATTTAAAACTTATGAAAAAATATTGATACTCAAAAAAATAAAATTAACCAATGTGAAAAAAAAAACTGATTATTCAATTTATCTAACAAACTCATTCTGATACCCATCTATCAAAGATGGTTCTTGGTTCCTGTAATTTTGAATAATGCAAAAAGCTGGTGTTAAATGTATAGTTTGCAGTATTCACACTGCGCAGCTTATAATAAAATTGGGCTTATCGTACAGACATGCTATTTCTGACATGCTAGCTACAGCTAAAAACATTGAGAGGTATTTCAACCACTCCATATCTGCATGCTCAAATTTTGAAAAGATTCAGTGTCATGTCTGAATCCAAACAAATTAATCATTGCAGTAATTAACTATAATTAACCGTAATATATTTAAAAGTTTGCACAAATTAAAGCAGTTTCTTTGTCTTTATGCAGCTGAAAATTTTCAGCTGCATAAAGATCAGCTGCATATCTAATTAGATAAAATTTCAATTGCATTTCAATAGCAATTACTGGGATGTGAAATGAAATTGTTATAGCCATTTAGAGCAATCATAACATTGATTATCTCAAATGACTAGGTCATATTAGAAGTAATACCATCAATTAAAACAATTCTACATTTTTTGGAAAAAGAAAATTTCAATCATTTTGGCTGTGGTACAGTGAAAAGGGCAAAAGAAAGTGATTTGGAATAAGGATTCACATTTGTGAAAAATTAAAACAAGGCAAATTAGATTCAGCAGGATACTATTGAAACTGATACACAAGAACATTTTCATTATTTTATCGCAAATGTTACTGATTGTCAATTTAAATTGTCATTTTTTACTGAAAAATATAAATGTGGAATTGAAAAAGGTTAATAAAAAAAGCTGTAGTTCTACAGTTTTATTTTTAACATTCATTATTGTTATTATTATTATTATTATTATTTTCTACAACAGAAAAAAGTTAATTTTTTTATTATATTTAGTTTGAGTTAAGTTTGTTAACTAAACATGATTAACCCCTTCGCGACGGAAGCCTTTTACGAAATTTTTAATGTTTTGTCATCGGTCTTTAAAAACAGAAATTTGTGCCTTATTAAATCGAGAAAATGCTCCGATTAAATAAGTTAAACTTTACAATAAAATTTTACCGGTAGAGATAAGCAAGGATTCTTAAGCCTTTTTGCGGCACGTATACGTGTCGCTCGTCCCCAAGGGGTTAAATACATTTTAGGCGCAAACGTTTAAAAAATAACTTAAAAAAAAAAACACATTTAGAAAAATCTTTTTTTGGAAGCTTTGAGAAAGCTTACATTTTACTTGATCAAATTTCTTCTGATCAGTAAATGCAGCCAATGTCTGCCAGTTTAGTTAACTACATATGACTTAATACAATTCAGACACAAAAATTTAACAAAATTACTTTTTTTTATGTAACACATTGCAGAAAGATCTCTTTCTGCACAAAGCTTACGTTTAACTTGATGAAATTTCGTCTGTTAAAATAAATGCCGCCAATGTACGCCAATTTTGTTAAATTTAAAATACAATTTCTTTAATTACGGATATATTAAAAAAATTTTCTAGTTGAAATTCATAAGTCAAGTGATAAAACCTAAAACGAAATCTTTTCTATAGCAAGTTTCTAAAGAAATTTTACCTGCTAAGGCAGCAGAACCTGCTCGTTTAATTCCGAAGTGGCAAGTTTTACTGTACGTAGTAAGTTCCTTTTTTGGCGGGCAAAGAATTTTATATACGTAGAAAATGAAATTCTAAAATAATTTTAAACTGAATTTCATACTTAGAAAATTCAATTTAAAAATATTTTCAAAAATATATTCCGTTTTTTTATGTACTGTATTACAGAAGTGGCAGCTGTGACATGCTATACACCAGTAAAATTTTATAGTAATCATTGGCTTATCTAATCATCGAATCTTTGCAATTCAAAAAGTCGAGGTCAAAAGTCGAGTCAATTAGTGGTATGCGGCATTAACGGAGGGCATCCCCTGCCATATTATGACATAATAATACAGGATGATTCTAAATTCATGGTACAAACTTTAAGGGTTGGTACTTAGAGAAAAGGTCTAAAGTGACACTGTAACAATTATTTATTATAAAGAAATGTATGGTCACAAGTGGCGCAGTGAGGTACAACAAAGGGATCAATTTGGTCCTTTTTTTTATTTCAAATTTTTCACCCCAGAAAATTGTTGTATTATTTTATTCTTTAATGTTAACAGGCGATTCATGATTACATAAAGAAAAAATTCTTCTTTAAAATTTTCCGATGTAAAATAAAAATTTTTGAAGATTACAAAATATACATGAAAAGAAATAGTGATGAAGTTTTTTTTAATGAAAAATTTTGAAATAAAATAAGAGCCAAATTGGCCCCCTGATTGTAACTCAACGTTCCACTTGAGCCCATGCATTCTTATACAATAAATGATTGTTACAGTGTCCTACATACAAACCCTTAAAATATGTACCATGAATTTAGAATCACCCTGTATACATCAAGATTCCTATAATTTCAGGATATGTATCAATATTTTCTTATAGAAAAACTCGATATGTAATTGCCCTATAATACAAGTCATTTTTTTTTTTTTTGTCTAAGTAATTACTTAGAGAAAAATTTGCCTGGTATTTCTTGAACCTAAAATGAAGGACTTGTAGGAAACATTCATGTACTATATATCCAGAGCCCGGCTAATCATTCTTGAAAACCTGAGAAGATAATAACCACTATTTCCGAATAATATTTTTCGTCTTATTTATGGCAGAAATTATTTTTTTTTTTTTTTAAGGCCGATTAATGAACCGAAAACTATTACTATTCAAAAATGATTACCTTTCTGCGCCGGATAGCGGTTTCGCATGTATCTGCGGTAATCAAGCTCTTTATATACCTCAAACGTTTTCTTAATTTTTTAAAAAATCTGTTTACGGAAATAAGTTCAGGAATCTTGACATCGACTGAGATTGGATAATCGATTGTGATTGGATAATCGACTGTGGCTGGATCAGAAAACAAAACAAAAACCGAAAGTATGCCCTTGTTTAATCATAAAACTTCAGCCATTTTAATCACATTAACTGAATCTGTGAACCGAAACTTAGTCTAGACGGATTAACTAGCATAAAATACCAATTCATTTCCAAAAAGATTTGGTCCTTCTTTCTATATCATCTTTGCAAATCAGTTGCACATATCTCACGCAATGACAAAATTTTGGCGGTCACCTGTATCTTACCTTTTACCATAGACGTTTATGACTTTCATTGCATTGTTTCGTCACTCCTAATGATGATTTTAGCAAATCGAATCTAACCTGAACTTCGAACAAAACGTTTAATCAGTTTGATAGAACCGCCCTTTGGCTTTAATGAACTGCTAAATCGATTTTCTTAACAACTTAGGATTGTAAGACCGTGAATTCGAAGATGAATCGATATCGCAATACCCGTTAAATCTAATTTATCTAGAAGTCAAAAAGAAGCAATAAAAAATAGTATAATGCAAAAGAATTATATTGTAATAGTAACTATTAATAGCATTATGATAATATAATGAATAAAATCATTGCAATTAGGACTAATATTAAATAGAAGTTTAATAGGAATATTTGTAATACAATAGTTCTCTTATCATAATAAAAATGTTACAATAAACAGATATTATGTTAAGATAATACAGAATATTATGATATTATTTTAATTCAATGTAATGGTATTTATTAATACTAATCAAAATATTTGAATGTTTCACTTTATTGTTAGTATTATTATCATTATTATTCAGGAGGAAAATAAACAAAATGATATTTTCAAACAGTCAAATATTTTAATAGTCTGTGAAAATTTTATTGCTATTTTATTTTTATTTTACTTCATATTTTAGTTTTAATTTTTTTCTCCGCTTTAGTATTACCAATTTCTTTATAATTTTTCAAAATATTTATTTGCAAATATTTCATGCATGTTGAAGAAAAAATGATAACGATATAAAAAATCTCTAAATAAAATTTAAAAAAACACTTGGATTTTTTTTTTTTTTTTTTAATTGCTTTATCCTTTAAAACTCCTCACCCGCGAATGTCTAACTTTAGTGTGACTTGTGACTTTTTTATCGTCATATATATTTGCTGTCACTACACATTATTAATTTTAAAATAAGGTAGTCCTTGGGGACCACATTAATACTTACCAATCATGAACATGCATAACATAAAATATGAAAATAAAACACGTGTAAATTATTTAAAAAATGCATTGCAATTCCAAAATAAAATTTTAATGTATACAGTCGAGTCTTTATATAACGAAATCTATAATTCTATTAAAAAAAAAAAAAAAAAAAAAAAAAAATCATTATATAGGAAAATTTGTTGAATAGAGAATGACACAAAAATTTTCATTTTATGAAAAATATATATTGAATTGAATATATATTTTATGAAATATATATTTTTGAAAAATATGTATTTTTAAGCTATTTAATTAAGGTTTTGAAATGTTTAACACTAAATATTAATTTGTTGTTTTATTATTTATTTATTTAAACAGTTTCAAAACAAACTAGTCGTTGGGGGCCACTGTAATACTTACCCATCATGGATATGTATATGAAAATAAAACATATGAAAACTATTTATACAATGCATTACAATTCATAAACAAAATTTAAATATTGTTAATATACATAGTAATGCTATATTAAAGAACTGCTGATGTACCAATTTCGACAAATTATGTAAAACGCCAAACTACTCAAGTAGTACCGAACTGCGTAAAAGAAACATCCTTATAACTCCAAAAATAATAATTCTATTAACTAACAATTAATTGCGTCGGATTAAGCGTCTCATTTCCAATTAAAATATACCTCTGAATTGAAATTTGATTGAAATACAGGGTCATGAAAAATCGAAGAATGTGGAAAACAGGATTACAAATATCTCGGCAACTAATAATCCGATCGACTTCGTTCTATATGCAAAATGTGTGTTATTTTATTGCATTTTACGTCCATTCCTTAGAACAAAAAAATTCGAAAATTTTTATATACCTTTCATTAGAACGAATTTTTCGAGAGTCCGAAAAAAATAGTTCCGGATAATCGAGGTTGCTGATATTAAATAGGCTTCGTCCCATTTTTACATACTAACTACATACAAAATTTCAAGTCTCTATCTCAATTTGTTCGGGAGAGATAGAGCGTTTACAGACAGACGGACGGACGGACGGCAATTTTTTTTTTTTCTAAAAATATGGTTTTCGGAATCTTCCCTATCTAAGACGTGTAAATCCGTCAAAAAATTTTTTTCGATTTTCAAAACGATTGCAAGATTTACCCTATACGACGTATGATGGGTAAGTAAAAATGAACGTACGTAAATAAAGGGTTCTCAATCCTCCATGTTTTCATACTTTTGAGTGCAGGAAAGCATAATGGTAAGCCCACGAGTCAACCGCTAAAATCGGGTTTTTAGATGTTTTTTACCAAGATAGTACTTGGCAGACCCATTACGTTTTAATAGGCGAATCGAAATTTGACAAGTCCTAGATTTTCATTCGTGAACTTAGTGAGGCGATTGTCTGTGCTGCGCCTCCCGATCTATAAACTAAATGTTGGTATACTATGTAGTGATTAATAAATATACAAAACTTTAGATCATATACAAGGCTGCAAAAAGGTATTGGGATATTTTACTGACTATACATGATAATTGCTGAAATTGAGTTTTCAAATATATTATGCATTTTTCAAATTAATTATTTACTAGTTTAGTTAATTATTTACTTAACTTTCATTTTATTTAAACGGTGAAGATTTGCAGCAGTATTCTGATTTTGTTGGAAAGTATTTAATAATCTGTGCTTGGCGCATTATTTTTCTTTCTTGTTATTTATAAAGCTGTTTTCGTTAACTTAACAATACGGATACTGATAAAAGATCGAATTTCAGGATTATGGTAATAAGATAATTGTGAAGGTGAATTAAGTAATGCGATCTTTAACCCAGATAATTTACTTCCTAAAACACAAGTATACGCAGACTGGTTGATGGATATCTTAAATTATAATACACGAAATCATTATCATAACAGATTGTTAAATTTCAGAATAAAAAGAAGGTAATTCATCGTCGGATCGTGAGATAAAATTTTATTTTTCGTCTGTAAAAAGAAATTAAATACAAAATATAGATCCATCAAGATCAGTGATTTTTCTGTTGCTAGTTTCGTTCGAAATTATTTAAATACGAAGCACTTATAGTCGTCTTGTCTGTCTGTCTGCGCAAAAACTATCCAACCAAATAGTTTTTTAATTTAATACGTATAATCGTTGTAGAATTTTCTCGAGCCATTTCAAATTTTATGAAAATCGAATCTAAACTTAAAGGAATTTGGGACACATTTTAAAATAATTTTTATTTATTGAGTTAAAATTTTGAAAAATTTTGTGATGGCTATCCATATTATTTGTAGAAAAACACATAATAAATTTACTCATAATTTTTTTTATTTAAAAAAATTAAAATTTATTACCAAAATTAAAATTTAATAAATAAATGAAATAATATAAATAAAACTAATTTAAGAAGCACGTAATCGAACTACGAAGTTAACCGCTGAAAAAAATCAGGACCAAAAATACACAAAGACAAAGTAAATTTTGAATAGAAAATTTACTTAATTGTAAATTGATTTTTAATGAAAAATTCCATCACAAATATGACCAAAATTTCTACTTGTTTTTCTGATGTCAGTTTGACGTGATTTTATAATAGTTTTCATTATCACTGACAGGAGATTTCCTAGGTTGTTACTATACATCGGAAAAGCAAGGCCTACCGCCTAAATAAATTTCCATCAATAAAATTAAATGTCTGTTTTTTTTTTTTTTTTTTTTTTTTTTTTTTTACATTATTATTGACAGAAACTTCGCAGTAAAAGGCTAGTTAAATAAGGTGAAAATAGATAAGATAAAAAGTTACATATAAAAATTCTGGTGTGTAATATTTTTACACTACTTGGGTAAAATTTCCGGCCGTTTTGGTGTTAAATTACATATCACAATAAAAAAAAACTTCTAATAAAGCAGTGTAGTTTAGAATTTTTTTAAGGAACTTCTTTTTTAGGATTTCATACTTGAAAAAAGAAAATGGAATCATTACAAGATTACTCCAGTATCTGTCTATCCGTCTGTCACAGTCATTTTCTGGTAAACTATGGAACAACCATGTTCCATAGGTTCAATATGGTTCCATGAACTATGGAAAGTTGAAATTGACTGAAGTAATAAAGGCCCTCGTGATTATAAATTGTTAACCATTCACAAAATATATTTAGGAGAAACATAAGAAAGCTAATTAAATTATTCAAAAAACTCTTCTTTGTATATTGTGTGGAGCACCGTGAGAAAACCTTCGTAACGCCTAACTCAGAAACACATTTCTTTTAATTTTAGGTATTATATTTACAAGAATATCGTCGAAAATCCAATACAAGAGTATGTCCCTCTCCCCCCCCCCCCCTTCTATTTCCAAATCTACCGAAACTAAACGAATGAAAAAGGTAGTAGAGTTTAACTTAAACCTTGCTGGAAAACTATAGCAATTACCCTATGTCGCATAGTTTTCGAGAGAATTGCAATTTTTCTTTACACACATAAATTTCGATTTGCGGGCGTCTAGCAAAGGATTTAAGGAGTGCTAGAGGTGTCTATCGTTGCAAAATTTTAAAAGGGTGATGATTTTCGAAAAACATTGTCTTTAATTACCGAGATATTGAACCTTAAAGACACCAGTATTTCATAAAATATTTCTTTGAACTGTATTTAAGAAAAAAAAAACTTTTAAATATTATTGGTACGAATATTAAAGGGACCGTAGACATGCTGAAAAAAATCCTCCTTCAAGATCCGTCATTTTTGTTTGAGCGCTCAGCCCTAGACATCAGGGGGCGGTGGAAAAACGATAATTGATGCTGTGTTTATGTCACATTTTTAATTCATTTACAATTACGAGTAACATTATTTTTTCATGCATTAAAGTACTTATTAATTTAAAAATGCATTTGTTTAATCGAAATTTGAAATCGGCCTTGTTTACATTGGAAAAATATAAAGAACAATTCTTGCAATCTTCTTTCCTAAAAATTCGGAAAAATGTCTAAAATTAAAAGTTTATCGGCTACGTTTCAAATAATTTGCACACTACTTACTGCAGTTATAATTTAAAATTTATGAATTGGCATTTTCTCATTATTGTAGTTATAATTCAAAATTTATGAATTTGCATTTTCTCAATATTGTAGTTATAATTCAAAATTTATGAATTGGCATTTTCTCATTATTGTAGTTATAATTCAAAATTTAGAATATATGTTTACTCACTATTGTAGTAGTTATAATTTAAAATTATTGAATATATACATATATACTCTCGCGCATTTTCGACTTTACTTTTAATGCAATCTCAATATTAATTTAATATCCTTCTTAATATCATTTATCCAATTAAAAAATAAGAAGTTGTTGAATCATAAAAAGAATTCGGAAAGCTCTAAAAATATAACTAACCTACACGAAAGAAAAGAAAAAAAAATCTTGTAAACCTACGAAAAAGAAAAAAACTAATAATATTTTAAGCTATGTAACGTAATTTAATTACAGCTGTTTAAAACACATCAACTCCTGCGCCTGTATTGCTCCGATGAGGCCCTGTTAAACTACGGTACGCAATTTTATTATTACATTTTCTGTTATTCCATAACAAACATCGCGGGAAGAGAAAAAAATAAAATAAACATATACGGAAACGGACTCACTAATAATGTAACAATAATATACTTAAAGTACCGAACCGTGTCCCGGGAAGAAAATACAGAACAAAAAAATCAACTGTCTGTGAAGAATTAGACTCCATTTTCCCAATCGTTTCCTATAATCATTATGTAAAAAAGAAGACGAGAAAAAAAAATGTCTTTTGGATTAAACTCCGTGTAGTCCCGACCTCATTAAGGCAAGAGGTTAAAAATCCATATTTATAAACCGTTTTAACGGTCGGTTTTGGTCGTCGTTGAAGCTTAGACCAAACTTTTGCGGTCAACATGTTTTAGTAAATGTCTTGACCTAGCTCTTCTGTCTCGTGTTCTATAAGCTTGTTTGAGGAATTTTCCTTGTTTTCCGGTATTTAATGTGGGTACAGATCTGTAAAACTGATATTTGTTATTATACATACAGAGCTGCCAACTTCTACGCCTTTTTAAATTAAACAAACGTGTTTTAAACCAAAAAAATGTACTAAATAATATACATGGTGAATTTATTGCATGATATGCAATATTGCGTGATTTCTTAACTTTTTAAATGAAATTTCTGGTTTGAATGTGTTTGTTTGACTTAAAAAATGGCGTAGTAGTTGGCAGCCATGTACATAAGAAAAAAATAGGTTAAACAATAAATTATTTATCAACCTCTTAACCCCGAGAAGGGCAAGCAATAATGTCCCTATAATATTGAATTCTCACCGGAAAAATCGAAAAATTTTATTTTAAAATAGGAAAAGGCAATTTTTCGACATTATGCCGCCAAAGTTAAAAATGTAAAATTTCATTAAAAGCTTCTGGTGAGAATTTCATTTAAAGTAGGTGGGATAAAATAAATAATATAGTTTAGAGGCACACAAGAAGACCCCATTAGACCCCACAAGAAGAGCGGTGGGCCTTGTCGCCAGATTGGGGACTTTTTAAATTCAGGTCATCTTACTGACACTACTTTTTTAAAATAGTATAATTCGCCTTATTTTTTTAGAATTTTTTTATCCAAATTTTTAAATATCCCGAATATTTTTATTTTAGCGGTCATTTTTGGTCGACGTTAAAGCTTAGACCAAACTTTTGCGGTCAACATGTTTTAGTAAATGTCATGACCTAGCTTTTCTGTCTCGTGTTCTATAATCTTGTTTGAGAAATTTGCCTTGTTTTCCGGTATTTAATGTGGGTAAAGATTTGTAAAACTGATATTTGTTATTATACATTTAAAAAAAAAATACCAGTAGAACAAACTGATTTAGACAATAAATTATTTATCATCCTCTTAACCCCGAGAAGGGCAGAGGGCAGTGTTGCCAGATTGGAAACTTTTTTAATTCAGGTTATCTGACTATCACCACTTTTTTTCAATATTCTAAGTCGCCTTTTCAGAATTTTTCATTCATTTTTAAATATGTCGAATAGTTTTATTTAAAAAAAGTGGTGACATTCAATAATCTGGGGACATTTTGGTCCCCAGTCTGGCAACAGTGGCGGTGGGACGTATATATCCCACTTAATTTTAATTCCCAAATGCCGCATTAACACCGGGATTTTGAAATAAAATTTTGCTTTTAAAATATACGAGAAAGAAAACAAAATAATTATTTTCAAATGAAGTAGTTTTGAAGGTCGTCGTTGAAGCTTAGACCAAACTTTTGCGTTCAACATGTTTTAGTAAATGTCTTGACCCAGCTCTTCTGTCTCGTGTTCTATAAGCTTGTTTCGAGAATTTTCCTTATTTTTCGGTATTTAACCCATTAGTACCTAGTGTCCCTTTTTAGGGACGCTTTTAAAAAAGGCAATAAAGCACTTTTCACACCAGTAAATAGAAAGATAAATAAACACTATTTTTCACCAGACGAATTCCTCAATAAATTAAGATAAAAGTTTTTCGTCTTTTAAAAGTGGTGAGAAACCCAAAATTTCATTTTTATTGAAGAAAATAATTTGGGCATTAATGGGTTAATGTAGTTATAGATTTGTAAAACTGATATTTGTTACTACAGTTAAAAAAATGTCTAGAACAAACTGAGTTAAACAATAAATAATTTATTGTTTAACTGCAACACTGCCCACCACCCAGAGAAGGGTGGTGGGTAGTGTTGCCGAACTGGGGACTTTTTTAATTCAGATTATCTGACTGTCATCACTTTTTTTAAATAGTATAATTCGCCTTATTTTTCAGAATTTTTCGTCTGTTTTTAAATACGCCTAATATTTTTATTTCAAAAAAGCGGTGACAAACCGCAATTTTAAAGAATTATTATTTTAATTATATTTTTAATTGCAATAAAATTATCTCCATTTAAATCTACACCCATTTTTTTCATAATAATTTTTGATTTATCAGTTTTTTGGATCACAGTAAGTGAATTCTCACGTCCGTGATATGTTGTCATGACCGTTGACATGACTCACGTTCGCGACCATAATAAATACTGGTGTGTTTTTTAATGTTGCTTAATAATGTGTTTAATTTGAAAATTGTATTTAAATATTTATTATTCCTTCCACAAATATCTCAAATACTAAATATTTAAGCATGTTTAAAATTTTTATATTGTGATTTATTTTTAGTAGAAGAATTATGTATGTCACACAGTAAATTTTCACCTCCGTTACCCAAACATAAAATGCCGTTTTTCAATTTTAGATGGCAAAAATGGCACCGCATTTTATTTCCCAGGATGGCAAGTCATCCATTTTGTTAACTTAACCCTTTCCGGCACACTATTCCCGGTCTGGGATATCCAATTTTAATTCCAAATTTGCAAACGTCACCAATAATATTTTAGTAAAATTTTGCTTATACAATGAAAGTTTACATTAAGGAATTCAAAATATTTAAAAAATTCGTTTGTGAATTCCGGTGTCAGTCGAGAATTTCTCATTTTAGTGCAGATTTCGCCCGTGCCGGAAAGGGTTAAGCTATAAAACAGTTGTGTACGTTTAACACTAGAACCGCCATTAGGGGTCAAAATGACCCCTGCCAGAATGATAATAGTCGATTCGAACCAGAAATTTCTTCATAAGATATATTAAATATATGCAGCCCAAAAATAGACTAATTAAATAAGTTAAATAGATTAAAATTAAAATTCTGGTGCGAAATACTTTTTATAAAACATTAGTAAAATACCCGGCTGTTTTAGTGTTAGTTCCTTGTAGCGCAGTGGTATATCTATGAAACCACTTAATTTTAATTTCCAAACGCCACATTGGTACAGGAATTATGATAAAAAAAATTTCCGTTAATTGAATTCCTGCAAAATAGCTTTTCCTTAATTACAAAAAGTTGTTTTCAAATCCCGGTGTCAGTCATCAATTTCAACACTTAAGCAATAATTTTCCTCTGTGCTGCATATGGTTAAGAGTTGAATGCAGGCGTTATTTATGTGTGTATGTATGTTTTAATTCAAAACACGATTTGAAATATTCTAACTGGAAACCGACAAAAGAAAAACACATAAGTCATTGGGGGTATAAATTTAAAAAATTATCTATTGAAACTAGGTAATAGATTCATTTAGATAACTATCTGTCTAAACTTAACATAATCATGAATCAAATTCGTGTGTCTTTCTCAACTATCTTAATCAAGTACAACAATAGCAAAAATATAGTTAGAATAGAATGCATTCGAGATCAAAGCAGTTCTAGCAATAACTTCAAAAACAAAGATAATAGCGACAAAGGTTCATCTTTAACCAGTCGTTTTTTTATCCCATCTACTATTTTAATACATGGCTAAGAATAGTTAACAAGAGCACACCAGTTTGTTTCAGAATTATGCTATATTTAGACAGATTGTTATCTAAATGAATCTATTGCCTATTTTCAATAGATAATTGTCTAAATGAATGCCCCCAACGACTAATCATTGATGTGGTTTTTCTTTGTCGGTTTCTAGTTAGAATATTTTGTGATTTGATTTCGAAACAAATAGAGTTGCTTTTGCACGTCCACTTTTCCCAAGTTTGCATTTCAGTCGGATCGACAAGATATATCATTTATATTCATGAATAAAACAAAAAAGAACCGACTTGAAGTCGAATTCGGTACCCTTATCCGTCAGTAACGGAATAACAACAAATTAAAATCAAATTAGAGTCAGACATGCCAGAATTGACCTCTTGTTCTAATCGAACTATCCGTAATTCATTAAACATTCAAAGTACCGTTTGAATAGATTTGACGGTAGCCGACAAAGAGGTAATCCTATTCAAGCAAAACATTTTACTTATTGTAGTGTAAAACCTTAGGTGAATTTTAAAACAATCTCATATGCCATTTTCAACTGATTGATCATAACCACAACAATCACAGCAACAAATGATATAAAATCAGATGCATTGTCGCTTAATCAGATCTAACAATACGAACTTTATGCATAAGGAAATGTTCTTTGTGGCCAAGGGTGCTGCACTTTGCCATATTGTTGTTTTGTACGTATTTTTTCGTAATGTCAAAGTGAGTTTCTGCTCAAAAAAGTACCGTTTGAATAGTTTTGTACGTAGCCGACAAAGGTAATGCCATTCAAGAGATAAACCTTTGAAAAATTTTACTTAGTGTACATAGTCGAAAAGCTGATCTGAATTTTGACACAAACCACTGTGCCATTTTAAATCGTTTGGTCATAACTACAACAATCACAACAACAAATCTATGTGAAGTCAAATATATTGTGATTTAATCAGATCTAATAAATGCAAACTTCATACATAACTGAATATCCTTTGAGGCCAAGGGTGCACTTTGTCCTTCTCTGATATTGCTTTTTGTATATATATATATTTTTTAAAAAATCAGGTTGAGTTTCTGCTCACGGAAGTTTTGATAGTAGCCGACAAAGATAATCCTATTCAATAAAGCTTCGAAAGCATTTTACTTCATGTGGTTGAAAAACTTTAGCTGAATTTTGAAACAAATATGTCACTTTCAACTATTTGATCATAACTGCAACAATCACAGCACATGATATAAAATCGGATGCACTGTGGCTTAATCAGATCTAACAACACGAATTTCATGCATAATAAAATGTCCTTTGAGATTAAAGGTGCACTTTGCCCTTCTCTGATATTATTGTTTTGCATATATTTTTTCGCGGTACTTCTAGGTTATCCCGTCGACCAATTTCGCCAAATAATACAAATCGCTAAACTAATAGCCAAATTATACATTTTGACATAATTTCTATTTTAAATAACGAAAAAACAAATAATTAGTAGAATATAAATAAAAAATATTAATAAAAAGTCGAAATAAAAATCACTTAATGACATTTTAAACACGTTAATCGCATTTAATGTCATTGAATGTGACATTCCCGATTATCCATTATTGGCATTTAATCTTATAGATTGGTGATAATTTTTTGGTCGACGGGATAACCTAGAAGTACCTTTTTCGCAAAGTCAGCTTCGGTTTCTGCTCCAAAAAGTACCATTTGAATATTTTTGTCAAGAACTCACAAAAGCAATCCAATTCAAGTGATAATGCATCGAAAACCAGGCTCCGATTATGACTAATTGGGGACCTGTGCAAGGATAAGTTGGGGGCCCTTTCGAATCATTTCAATGTTATTCAAATAGAACTGATGGTCACTCATATGGGGATACCTGCGTTCTGCGCGGGTTAATTGGTAGGTTCCTCGGACAATGAAAGCCCCATTCTAAATTTTCTCTCAGCTCAGAACTGATTTGGGGCTATTGCTTCTGTGAGTGATTGATTTAGGCTTTTTATCACGCGATTGGCTAAATGAATTTATTATTTATAAAGAAAATAAGGACCGTATTTCTATGCATTTTTTCAGTGAAGAAAATAAGCACCGTATTACGCGTTTTTCAGTGATGTTTCAGTTGAACACCAAAGGAGAAATCGTGTAAAAAATAAGTGACTATTGTTAAAATTGTACTTTTTTTCTCCTAATAAATATTTCATCTTTAATAACGGAGAAATTTACTGAGCCAGAATAAATCTATAAAAAATATTTAAGACAATTTTTAATTAAAAATTGTTTTGTTTAAATCTTGGAATTGCATGATATACAAATATATGCAGCAAGTAAAATATTTATTGGTTATCATGTTATTAAGATTAAATATTAGTTTTTTATTTTGAAAATTTAACTCTCCTGAAATTTACAATACATATGTTTATTTGCAATTGATAAGAGTGTAAAAATGAGACAAATAATTTTAAAAACTTTTTCAAAATTATTTAAGCTTTTGAGAAAAATATGTCAACATCTGATTTACATAACGCATATTTATTTCGCTATACTGCAAGGGGTTCGCTGCTCGCTCTCATACGTGTATGTGTAATTCATAAACCTATTTTCGCACCTTGTATATAAATAGAAGAAAATTCTTAACTCCGTCAATTCTAAATTAAATGTCTTAATTAATAAAAGTATACCTTTTTTTATTTCCTTAGTACAGAAGAAAACTATTTTGTATAACTTTAGCATTTATTATGTTACTTTAAGATGATTTTAATAACTTCAACATATGGAAGAGTTGGAATTAGAAAAAGAAAGTAAATATTTTATGATTTAATGTATGGAAAGTTCGTGGACAAAGTTCCCATTTGCCTATGCGGTATTATGGGCCTGTCGAAAACATTTTACTTAATGTATAGTTGAAAATCTTAGCTGAATTTTGAAACAAACTAGTATGCCATTTTATACTGTTAGATCACAACAACAACATTTGCAGCAACATAAAAAAAAAAAAAAATGTATGTAAAATCGGATGCACAATGATCTTAATCATATCTAATACTGCAAACTTCATATATTGCGAAATATCCGTTGAAGCTAAAGATGAACTTTGTATTTCTCTGATATTCTTGTGTTGAGTGTATTTTCTTTCTTTCTTTTTTTTTTTTTTTTCGCTGACAAGTTGGATGTCTTGTCCACATGTAATTTTCATAACTATCCCTTACATTCTTAAGGGTGTATTCGAAAAAACGCTTTTCCACCTTCAGCAGCTCGAAAATTTCCGATACAATTTCAGACACATTTTTAAAAGTAGAATCATGAAACTTGCTGAGGGGATTCTTGAAAGGACGTATGAGGTGCCGAGTAAAGTCTTTTTACGCTCAATTCATTAGAATTTGATTTATAAGCAATTAACTTCTCTGGAAGACCCTTTTTTTCGTTCCCTTATCTCCCACTTCGGAAAAATCGGTTCAAATTGCCGTTTGTGATTACTTTTTTTGCAATATTTTGTACACTTATCAAAGAATTGACCTTTACGGCACCTTGTGCACTTTCTAAATAAGAGAATCTGTGAGTTTCATGTGTTTGAGAGCAAAAGTGAATTCAAAAATAAATCGGAAAACAAGCAGTTTGAATCGAAATACACCCCTAAACTAAAGAGTTACACCAATCATATTAATGAATACAATTAAAGAGAACCGACTTATGACCAAATTCAAAACGCTGTTCAATCGGTAATCGTACAACAACAAATTAAAGTCAAATTAGGATCAGGCATGTCGGAATTAACCTGTTGATCTAATCGAATTAGCCGTTACTCATTAAGCATTAAAAACGCCGTCTGAAATGTTTTGACGGTAGCCGACAAAGATAACCCCGTCCAAGCGATAAAACCTCGAAGGCATGTCACTTAATATAGTTGAGAGTCTTAACTGAATTCTAGAAACAAACCGTTGTTAGAAATAATGAGGTTAAGAAGGTCTAGGGCGGAAACAATAGATCCATAATCACTAGACAAAGTGGTAACAAGGTTGCCCGCGGCTGGGGTGAAAGGGGAATACTAAGGCTCCGAGCACACGTGTATTTTGCCCATGTTCAACTGAATTCCAGGAAATCCTTTCTTCTCTTCCCTTCTGCGGTTTACTGACAATAGAAAACGGGTATATTAGAATGGAGATAACTATCTCAACTTTACTTAAGGGAAAGGTCTCTGTCCCACAGTTGGATTGAAGTTGAATTGGAAAAGTCATTATACATCAAATATGCCGCCTGCGATCATAAAACACACAGACTTCTAACCACAAAAAGTAGTAGTGTATGCTCACAGCCTAAGGCTGCAGACGCATGCGAATTTTCTCCCGGTCAACTGAATTCTTGGAAAAGGTGTTGTATGTCTTTTGTATAGGACCCTTATACGGTTTCTTCATAGAAGAATGAACAAAGAATCAGGAGATAAGCAGATCAACAATAGCAAAGATTCTTGTTTTGCCAGAGATAAGCAAAGATTCTTGTTTTGCCGAACAACCGTCTCCTTCCTGCAAAAGTTATAAAAGATCAAAGACACCAAGTCGACACAACAAACACGCCTACGCGTGTCCGCAAGTAACGGTTAGGTCTATCTGGATCTTAAGGCTCCGAGCACATGCTTGTTTTGGTTCAGTTACATGAATTCGACGAATTCATTTGTATTTCTCCCTTCTACGGTTTAGTCACAATAGAAAGCGGGGAGATGAACAATGAATCAGGAGATAAAGACTCAATCCTACTTGAAGGAAAGATTCTTGTTTTGCTGATCACCAATCCCCTTACCGTAAGAATCATTAAAGATCAAAAACACCGTTTCCCCACAACAAACAAGCCGATAATTGCCGAGAGTTTGTGTGTGAGTATGGTTGCACCTTAAACCTGTAGGTCAGGGGAGAGGAAAGTGTGGACAAAATGAAATACAGTTGACCTTTTCTATCATTCTCAACGCATCGGTAGCGACGAGGTGTTCATACCTGAGTTAATAAACTAGTAATCAGCATTTGGAAGTTGACAGTTAGAATGAAAAAACTGACAGAGAAGGAAAAATAAGTGGATAAATGTGATCGCAGGTCACACATAGGTAGAAGTCTGCACGGGCCGGAATTTCTAGGCCCGGTCCAAAGTAAAACTCAAAAGTTCGGTCCACGCCCAGCCCAGCCCCGCCCGTTTATATTTTTATATTTTAGGCCCGGCCCGGCCTGCACAGAAATCAGTGAACCCGGCCCGATCTGGCCCAATTTCTACTACTTCGAAAAAACTCAAATTTTTATCATATAATTAAGGATTTTTAAAGAATACTGCATACATATTTATGGGATGATTTTACAGTATATTTTACAGGAAAAACACAATAGCAACATTAATGATTACTTAGGTTTTTAGACTTTTAACATACAAATAAAGATTCATTAAAAAAAAAAAATAATAAAAATATGGTTTTGAATAAAATAAAAAAAGGTTAAAAACATCATAACTTTTGAAGTGTATAGTAAAATGTAGATTTATGAAAATATTTTTATATAATTTTTTAAAGATTTTCTTAAATCCAAAGGAGCTACTTTCTGATACATTTCTGAATTCATTTCTTTTCGGAAACACATAAGATTAGCAGATGTTTTTATTCAGAAACTATGTAATTCTTACTAAAATATAAACTATGTAATTCTGAACTATAATATTCAGTTCCTTTTTGAAAATTTAAATCGCAGAAATTAACGGAAGGTGTTAATAAAATTGATTTAAATAAAATAAAAGACTTTTTCAAAACTTTATGATTTGTCGTGTGACACGAGGTATTCAGCTGGAAGTACACAAAATTTGAAGTCTCTGACTTACACAATTTATGAGTACGGACTCTGTGACAGACGGACAGACAGAGGAGAAAGACGAATAGGGTTTCGTCAGATGAACGAAACTCTAACAAACCACACTTTTAAATTAATCATAAAAAAAATACCAATTTTCATCAAACTACTAACTAGCATTAATTAAAGCAGCAGGTGTAAATTAACGCTTGAAAGACGATGAGATATGAGGACCCCAGAAGCCAAGGGGTATAAGTGACAAAATTGAAAATATTGAGTTAAGTGCACAGGGTATCTGGAAATATGCTTTTTTCATTTCAGGTAAAGATATATAAGTGATTTTCTAATTATTTGCTGAGATATAGAGATAAACCACTTTTTTAAACAATATTGATTAATTATACATTTAAAGAAAATTGTACTCTATTTTTTTAACAGTTATTGAAATGAGAGTTCAAAGATTAGAATGCAACAAGCAGATGTTTCCTATTTCAATTTAGTCAATTGTTATTGATGTTCCAATTTAACATCAATTATCTTTAAACTCAATTTACTCCAAATCGACATTTTGTCACTTGTACCCCTTGACTTCTGAGGTCGTCATATAATGTATCCAGGGCTCCCAAGTGGTCCGCGAACTGAACATCATTATTTTTTAACAGAAAATTTCATGATAGGTTTCTACAGAATTTGCGCTAAAATTAACTTCCAAGGCTCGTTTCTCGGCAATTTGTTAGAAAAATCTAAAAAGAAAATTTCTCTAAGAAAATTCTGATGCTCAGTTGGCGGACCATTTGGGAGCCCTGTTGTATCCCACTTACGTGTAACAGCAAAATACCATATTGATACCATAATTTTGGAATGACAATTTTAATTTTAAGTTCGTGAAAAGAAAAAAAGAACTTCTATCCATTTTGAAATAAATTTGTTTTTAAAATCTGATGTCATTCAATCATGTCAGCATTTTACGAAAAGAAGTTCTTTGCCCCTTAAAGAGGGGGGTCAGGTACCCTTTGAACTAACAAAATACGTGAAAAAATGACCTCTGTAAGAATTGCAGTCACTATGTATCTAATTTACTTTTAACTATAAAATTGAAAACACATATTAAGAAGGATTTATTTTATTAGATAAAGTTGTTAAAAAAAAGTATACACATATGCAATGATTTTTAAATTATTTTTAAAGATAATACGATTTTTACGAAAAAATAATTCTTGTATGCCTTGCGCGCACGATTTTTCAAATTTGAATGGCTAAAACAATCCAAGAATTTTTTTTATGAGTAGAGATGTAATGTGTTTTCAAAATGACCTACGATGGAAAAAATATAACTTATAGATCCAGAGATAAAAATTATTTTTTAAAAAAATTTGAAATATCGAGATATTTTTTACACAAAATTAGTCGTGAATTCTAAACTTCTAATTTAAGGAACATAATAATAGGTCATTTTGTGCCTGTATACGTTTAATACATTCAGCTAAAATTTAGTGTAATTATATGGAACCATTTTTCAGAAATCGTGCGCGCAATGATCAAAATCGCTGTTTTGAGAAAATTGACGTTAAATTTTAAATCAACCATTGATCACATAGGAAAAGCGCAAAGTTTTTTAAACATACTTTTTCTTCTAATGCGAATTTTTGAATGCGGTTTAATTTTAAATGTTCCTAAAGAATCATACTTAATTATAAGCTATTTTTTAAAAAATCGATTTTTGGATTCTTCAATTGGTACCTGACCCCTTAACTTCGCAAATATTTGTAATTTAAGCAGATTTAATAATTCGAAATTCAAAGATAATATGAATCGCTTCATGCAAAAAGAATTAAAAACAGAATTTTTTTTTTTTTCAGTTTTCTCAAAATAAACTTTAGTTGACTGAAGTTAATTTTGATTAGAGCCATTCAGTTATAATACATTGAGCTCAACGAGCTTTTCTAGAGTTTTCATTTTCTGACATCCGAATTACCGTATTTACTCGTATATACAGAACACACTTGTATAACGCGCTCCCCGTACTTTACAAGTTTAAAATGGCGATTTCTTAAAATCTCGTATATAACGCGCACCATAAATTTGATATGCTAATGAAAAATGACCAAATGAATTTCAATAAAGAAAGTCGAAACAAACATTACGTCAGGGCAGATAACAAGACGAAAATGCATTTTTAGACCTTGGCTAGTAAGTGAATACCGGGAAATAGGAGTCAGTGATGGTAATGAGAATTGCTAATTTGCGTTTAAATAATGTTACTAGCTCTGTTGTATAAATAAAAAGAATACTGCCCAATTAAACTGATGGCATTGAGCTCACAGGCTACGCATACTAACTGTACATTACAGCCTTGTATTTTCAAGGGTTAATTCCGTTCGGAAAACAAATTAAGAAGGGGAAACAGCTCTCCCCTTTCCCCTTTTTTATACTTAATCATTGAACCTCCTAAACTATCAAGGACATGCTTTATCATAAAAAAATCTATATCCAAAATTCAGAGCAAATCAGATAATTCTTAATAAAAACCCATTTAGCATTTATATAATTTAAGAGGAGTTTCCCTCCTCTATTATACTTAACCATTAAACTTCCAAAACTATTCAGAGATTTGAACGAAATCTGACAATTCTGCTTGAAAAACACATTTATATAAATTAAGGGGAGGGACATTAGAACCCACGTTCCCCCTGTTTATACTTATTCAATGAACACCTAATAACAGTCACGGAATCGCCTCATCAGAATGATCCTATATCTAAATTTTGAACGAAAACTTAATTCTGCATGAAAAACCCATTTATTTCTATTAAGGGGAGGGGCATGAGCCCCCCGTTCCCCCTCTTATACATATCGAATGAACTCCAAAAACTAATCAGGGAAGCGCCTTGTCAGGATATACCTATATACAAAATTTCAAGTGGATCGGATATTTTTATCATGAGTTATCGCGTTACGTACGAACGTACATACAGAACGGGCGGGCACCATAAGCTCTCAGGCTATGATAGCCTGTGAGCTAATAAAGAATACTGCCCAGTTAAACTGATGGCATTGAGCTCACAGGCTACAAATACTAATTGTACATTAAAGCCTTATATTTTCAAGGGTTAATTCCGTTAAAAAATTAAGAAAGGGAAACAGCTCTCTTCTTTCCTCTTTTTTTATACTTAATCATTGAACCTCCTATACTATCAAAGACATGCTTTATCATATAAAAAATCTATATCCAAAATTCAGAGCAAATTAGATAATTCTTAATAAAAACCCATTTAGCATTTATATAATTTAAAAGGAGTTATCCCCCTCTTTTATACTTAACCATTAAACTTCCAAAACTATTCAGAGATTTGAACGAATTCTGAAAATTCTGCTTGAAAAACCCATTTATATAAATTAAGGGGGGGGCATTAGAACCCCTGTTCCCCCTATTTATACTTATACAATGAACACCTAATAACAGTCACTGAATCGCCTCATCTGGATGATCCTAATCTAAATTTTGAACGAAAACTTAATTCTGCATGAAAATCCCATTTATATCAACTAACGGGGGGGGGGGATTAGAGCCCCTGTTCCCCCTATTTATACTTATTCAATGAACACCTAATAACAGTCACGGAATCGCCTTATCAGAATGATCCTAATCTAAATTTTGAACGAAAACTTAATTCTGCATGAAAATCCCATTTATATCAACGGGGGGGGGGGGGGATTAGAACCCCTGTTCCCCCTATTTATACTTATTCAATGAACACCTAATAACAGTCACGGAATCGTCTCATCAGAATGATCCTAATCTAAATTTTGAACGAAAACTTAATTCTGCATGAAAATCCCATTTATATCAACTAACGGGGGGGGGGGGGCATTAGAGCCCCTGTTCCCCCTATTTATACTTATTCAATGAAAACCTAATAACAGTCACGGAATCGTCTCATCAGAATGATCCTAATCTAAATTTTGAACGAAAACTTAATTCTACATGAAAATCCCATTTATATCAACTAACGGGGGGGGGGGGGATTAGAGCCCCTGTTCCCCCTATTTATACTTATTCAATGAACACCTAATAACAGTCACGGAATCGCCTTATCAGAATGATCCTAATCTAAATTTTAAACGAAAACTTAATTCTGCATGAAAATCCCATTTATATCAACTAACGGGGGGGGGGGGGCATTAGAACCCCTGTTCCCCCTATTTATACTTATTCAATGAACACCTAATAACGGTCACGGAATCGCCTCATCAGAATGATCCTAATCTAAATTTTGAACGAAAACTTAATTCTGCATGAAAATCCCATTTCTATAAATTAAGGGGGGCGGGGCATTAGAACCCCTGTCCCCCTATTTATACTTATTCAATGAACACCTAATAACAGTCACGGAATCGCCTCATCAGAATGATCCTTATCTAAATTTTGAACGAAAACTTAATTCTGCATGAAAATCCCATTTCTATAAATTAAGGGGGGCGGGGCATTAGAACCCCTGTCCCCCTATTTATACTTATTCAATGAACACCTAATAACAGTCACGGAATCGCCTCATCAGAATATCCTAATCTAAATTTTGAACGAAAACTTAATTCTGCATGAAAATCCCATTTATATCAACTAACGGGGGGCATGAGCCCCCCGTTCCCCCTCTTATACATATCGAATGAACTCCAAAAACTAATCAGGGAAGCGCCTTGTCAGGATATACCTACATACAAAATTTCAAGTGGATCCGATATTTTTATCATGAGTTATCGCGTTACGCACATACGCACATACATACAGAACGGACGGGCACATAAGCTCTCAGGCTATGATAGCCTGTGAGCTAAAAACTGCAAGGACTGAAATAAAGATGCAGTAATATTTCAATTAAGTAACGTTTTCCGAGTTTTAGTGTCTTCTTTGAATATTTTCTTGTTTCATATGTATATCGTATCCAACAGAAAAAAAAAAAAAAAAAAAAAAAAAAAAAAAAAAAATCCATGTATAACGCGCTCCTAGGAGTTTTGATCTAATTTATTGAAGAAAAAAAAGTGCGCGTTATACACGAGTAAATACGATATATTCGTATAGACCGGGAAGCGTCAGCACAGACAATCACCGCATCGAGTTTGGTCAGATGAAAATCTAGGATTAGATAAACCTTGATTCGCATATTGAAACGCAATCGGTGTGTCATCGGTGATCTTGTCGGAAAGCACCTAAAAGCCCGATTTTAGTGATAGACTCATAGGTTTACCATTATGTTTTCCTGCTCCCAATCTTCCGTGTTTTCATACTTTTGGGTGTGGGTCAATGGAAAACCTACGAGTCAAACGTTAATATCAGGTTTTTAGGTGTTTTCCATCAAGATAGGACTTGGCAGACCGACTGCGTTTTAATATGCGAATCGAGATTTAACTAATCCTAGATTTTCATCTGTGAACTCGATGAAGGGATTGTCTGTGCTGCCGCCTCCCAGTTTAGTATGTTTTCAAAGATATGCGTTTATCTATGTTCAGTTGCTATTCTAGGTGTACCGTAATTTCCTGCGTATAATCCACGGATCAAATATTCATTTTTCGACCAAGAAAAATTTCAAATGCGGTAAATATTTGACTATAATTACTAGATAAAATTTCTGATATTACTGTTGTTTTTTTTTCTTAATTATTTTTTCTGTTAAACTTAATGTATGGTCTCTGTAAAGGGTCTTTTTTTTTTTACATTGGGGCGGTTTTTTTCCCTGCTGTAGCTTTCTTCGCCTTTATGGACTGGCTAGCTCAGTTTGTGATCAAATGAACATTTTTCTTTTTTTCTTTTCTTTTTCTTTTTTTATGTACTAAGTTATACTGTAATTTTTTTTATGTATCTTTTTCTTATACTCTTTTTTCTGTGGCAACCAACCACGTCTAAACATCTTTTTGGCTCCCATTGCATTGAAAAACACTGTATCATGTTACCCTGGATGTAAAGTTGCTCAGCAACTAGGAAGTCCAAGAAACCGATTAACTTGCTCACTTGTTCACAATTTCTGGAACGAGAAAGGATTGTTCTTTCCGCGGATTATACGCCGGAAATTACGGTACTTTTTACAAACATTTACACATATTTGCACTGTATAAGTATGAATGAATCATATTAAAAAACAAAAAAAAAATTGTCTAAAAAACGAATTTGGCAGGCTATTAAATGAGTGGTCATACTACAGCAAATTAAAGAGAAATTAAAATCAAGAATGTCATAATTAACCTTTGAATCAAAACGAATTATTGTAATTCATTAAGCATTTAAAGAGAGGTTCGTATTTAAGGGTGTGTCCAAATCCAAACTGAAAACTGTATAAAAGTATATATATATATATATTCCGCTTTAATTCGCTTTATTCTTATTAAGTATTTATTTTCCAGTTACGATCCAGTGCAAAGCTCGAGAAATGATTGTCAAGGTTAAAACGTCCAAGGTCTTTAACGGAAGGATCTACGCCAAAACCAGGCCAAATTCATGTGTGGCAGATGTCGCCAACAGTGTCGACTTCGAAATTAAAATGGCATACCATGACCTTAACTGTGATGTCAAACAAGAGGTAAAATGCCTTTATTTTTCATTACTATTGTAAAATTGCTTTATTAATTTCTATCATAACGTAAGAAGGTAACTTTAATAACGAATACTGTTAATCTCATTTAACGCAAGTTATTTTAAAAAAAAATTCTTTGTGTAAATATTTTATCCTTTACATTGGCAAAAATGAAAAGAATTTTATACTTATCCTTTGCATGTTTCATAAGCGGCTCAATAATTAATGAACGGAATTTCACATAACTTTATATGAAATTCTCTTAGACTTTAACATAAATAGGTGTTGATTAAGTTTGCATATATATCTCCCAACAGGGGGCACTGCTCTGTTGTGTTTTTGACGATTTCTGAAATAGCTATGTCTCACAAACTTTATTATAAATAGATAAATAGATTTTGAATAGATTCGATTGTATATCAAACAATGGATGCTGTTAGTGCGCTGTTTATTATTATTATTATTATTTACTGTTTTTGCTATAGTTATATCTCAAAAGCTAATAACGGAATTTCATCATCATTCTGATAGGCCTCGACATAAATAGATGCTAATTCAATTTTTACTTTGATCGTTCAACATGGGGCTAACTAACTTTTAACTTTTTCTTACAAAAAGACTCCAAATCGGATCCTTCATCAATTGTCTCAACTGGTAGACGGCAAGTGCTGGGTTCGAACCCAATCGCGGCCGTCGGCCTAACCGTTCGGAGTTTTCGTGGTTTTCTTCGAACCTTGCGTAAATACGGGTTAGGTTCCCTTAGAAAGACCCCCACGAAGGGCATCCCCCCCTTGGGCCTATATCCCTAGCGTAGATAATCGGCCGTCACAAAATACACACACCTTCATCAATTGATATAATTTAGCAAGTGTAATTATATGTATTATCAACTCTATCCTTGTATCTCTCATACATTTTAAACCGCTTTGCGGTCCGAATCACCCATTCCTTAAACGATGTAAGGAAAAACTGTGGAGCAGACAATTTTTCAAGATTTTAAAAAAATTCTTGAATCGTATCGAAAATACATCCAACCTTTTATTTTCTTTCTTTTTTTTTCTTTTTTTTTTTTTTTTTTTTTTTTTTTTTTTTTAACTATTTGGAAAAAGGTAGAATTGGGAAATTCGAAGTATATCTGAATCTTTTTACTGGTTGGTTGAATTCCGCAACTTTTTTTATTTTATTCGTGTTATGATTGGTACATGCTTAATGTCTTGAAATGGAATACTTCTGTTTTTTTATTTTATTCGTTTTCTGATTGATTTATGTTTAATGTCCCGAAATGAAATACTTCTGTTGCCACAATGACAAAAAAAAGTATAAAAAACTGCAAAAAATAATAATAATAATAATAATAATAATAATAACAACTTAAAAACGATTAGAGGTCTGCACGGGCCCGGGCTTGGCCTGTGGCCCGTACCCGTCCCTAAATTTTTTATTAAATTTTTTGTATATGATTATTTTTTGGTAAGGCAAGTTGGTCCTCCCTGAATTTGAAAAAAAATCTGCCTATCATTCTATTGTCCATCGGCTCGTGCAGAGACGAAAATTAGTTTTTACTCCGATTAATTGATTGAAGCAAAAATTTAAGACGAAAATCAAAGTTAGTATGATGTTGAATTAAAATTATTAAAGCATTAAAATGAGTAACTATTTTTTTAAATAGTAAAATGTACGTATGAGATAGAAGAAAGTTTCGGGATTGGCACATCCAACTAATTTATTAGTTTACATAAGTATCACGCCGAACCTGGTATCTCTAACAACGTATTATATCCATATATCACTGAAGAATAGGAATGCCGAACGTTGGGATAATCCATAATTTGGAATAAAATGATTTTTATTTATCTAATGGTTTTAATAATACCTTTATATTTTTATGAAGACTAGGCAAAATGTTCATGACCGAAAACGTTCTTAAATTTAATTTTTAAATGTCATTTATAGTGTAAAGCTTTTTTTTTCTTACTGCATCTTTTAGTAATATAATGACGATACATTTTGTGATAAATAAAATTATCTTTTTATTTTTAAAGATCTAAAACTAATGCCTAAAATTGGCATTTTAATAAAGAAAATGGTGAATGTAGGCATTATAATTAATAAATGCAGTTATCTACAGTTCTTGATACTAAATACTGGTACCGAGTATTGAAGTGAAATTCTAAGAATCTGGATATTCTTGAGACTTGAAGAGACTGTGTAGAAAAGACTGAAGTCTCTTCGTGCGCTTTTCAAAGTTGGTCAGTGTCAGTACAATGATTAAATATAACCATAAATGGCGCAATGACTATCTAATCTTTATAATTTAATCATTGTGACAAAAAATGGTTTTTTGAAGGCGGGGAAGATAAGATAAGAAGCTTAGCGTTAGAAATAAAGCATAAAACTTAGCGTATAAAAGAATGCATAATTTACAATCGAAATAAATGCACAAAAATAAAAACTTCAACAAAGCGACTCTTAATAATAAAACTATTAATAAATTCCTAACGTGGTTTCGATTATTTGTATTTGATGGTTGATTACAAATTTTCCTCAAAAATTTAATATATTTCACAAAATTAATTTTTTATCTATTTTTAAAAAAATGTATCAACATTTGGTAGATAACTGCTTTTGTTTTCATTGTTTAATCTGAATCAGACTTGGAGATGACCTAATAGATGTCAGCACTACTGAAAAATTAACACTTTTAACATTAGATGGCAGCACTATAAAATCTTTGCGTTTTTTTTTTTTAGGCCAGACTGGTCTAGCTTTTAGGATTATTTCTTGCACTTGGAAATAGGAGCGTTTTGTTGAATCAAAAAATATTAAAATATCACCATAAATAACTTTTATAAAATTAATAAATTATTTTCAAGGCTTTTTCTCATTCTAATAATTGCCAAAAAAGTTTCTATGATAAATTTACAGTACTAAATCAAATGTATTAATTAATTATAAACTAAAAAAAACTATCAATATTATGTATTTTATTTTATTTTTAATTCTAATAAATTCTTTTCTTTTTCTTTTTTTTTACAACTTTATCTTAAGCTTTCGATGTTAATGCAAATGCATTTCTGTATATGTAATATTTCCTGTTTAAATATATGCACTATTACGTGGACATAGAAATATATTTTCATGTACTGACTCGTACCAAAAAATAATCAATTAATTAATTTAATAAAAATGAATTTATATTATATTATATTTAGATTCACAATTAATGTATTTTTTTTATAGAATACTTATATTATTCTACATTTTCTCAATTAAAAAAAATAGTCACGATTAAGGTTACCACAGAAAATGAAAGAGATTTTCTAATTAGAAAAATATTAAAAAAATAGAACAAGATCTTCAAAATTAGCCGAATGAAGAATTTTTAAAAAAAAACTAACTAAAGAAAAACAAAATTTTTACCAGAATTACATATAATCATTTGTTTTATTTCTTCCTAATACTACAAACATATGATTGGAAAGATCTTGCCATTATGCTTTTATTATCATATATCTTTATCTCATATTATATATATATTATACATATTATATATATATATATATATATATATATATATATATATATATATATATATATATATATATATATATATATATATATATATATATATATATATAACATATTATATATAATATGTTATAATTTAATATAATATATATATAATGTATATATATATTATATAATATAATATATAATATAATATATATAATGTTGTATATAATATAATATATTATAACATATTTTATATATATATGTATATTATCTCATTATATAAGAAAAAAAAAGTCTAATGGCTGAAAAAAGAATCCCGAGAATTGCAGAAACCCCTTTCGGATGAAAATGTTTAAACTCAATGCTATATGCTACAGAAATACTGTATAATTACATGTACTAAGAAAACCTGTCAAAAATTGAAGTCTTCCACGATCGTTACCGATTATACCTGTGGTATATAAATAATCTTTATCTACGAGAACCGTTTTAAATGTGACGTCATTGGATACTGTAGCGTAGTTATTTAAAGTAATCGTCGGGGCCTGTGGCGCAACGGATAACGCGCCTGACTACGGATCAGGAGATTCCAGGTTCGAATCCTGGCAGGCTCGATAAGAATTATTTTTTTTCGTTGGATTTTTTCATAAATTTTTTCTTTTTATAATCTTTCGACAATATATTTTTTAAATCATTCTTTTCTCTGAGTACTTAAAAATAAGTGGATTTCACTTAAATTAGACACTTATTAATAGCAGGGTTCGCACAGTTCTACCAGTAAATTTTAAGAATATTTTCAAAGTGTTTCACTGCAGAAAAATATCGTAAAATCTGTGAATGAAGGTGGGGGTTATGATTGTTTTGGTTTTTAAAATTAAATGTAAATTTTCTTTTTTTTAATAGTGGTGTCAGAGTCCTTGGAAATTCCAAGCAGTGTGCGAACCTTGATTAGTAGATAATTTAATAAAAAGTTTTTTTTTTTTTTTTTTAATATAAACGTTTTAAATATATAATTTTATTAATTTGAAATTTATGAATATAAGCAATGATTGGATAATTTTTCGTAAAACATTTAAAGAGAACATTCCAAAAGAAATGTAATCATAAGCAGTAAGAGTATGATTTTACTCAAAATACATGCCATTAAGGGGGTCCGGGACACAGAAATCTTCAAAGTTTCTAAAAAATAAAATTATTGCATTAAAAATGTCTCTGTTTAATGCTTAAAATGACGTTTAAATCATGTTTCTATCTTAATAAGAAGAGGAAATAATATTTTCGTTTTGATTTGTTTTGAAAATGTAATTTTTAGGCAATGGTTGTCATGGAAATGACCTCTTGTGAAAATGCGTTTTTCTTCTTTTCTAAATCTATCTTTCAAGCAATGGTTGTCATAGAGATGACTTCTTATACCAAAAAAACCTTTTTTAGCTCACAGGCTATCATAGCCTGAGAGCTTATGTGCCCGTCCGTTCTGCATGTACGTTCGTACGTTCGTGCGTAACGCGATAACTCATGATAAAAATATCCGATCCACTTGAAATTTTGTATGTAGGTATATCCTGACAAGGCGCTTCCCTGATTAGTTTTTGGAGTTCATTCGATATGTATAAGAGGGGGAACGGGGGGCTGATGCCCCTCTCCTTAATTGATATAAATGGGATTTTCATGCAGAATTAAGTTTTCGTTCAAAATTTAGATTAGGATCATTCTGATGAGGCGATTCCGTGACTGTTATTAGGTGTTCATTGAATAAGTATAAATAGGGGGAACAGGGGTTCTAATGCCCCTCCCCCCTTAATTTATATAAATGGGTTTTTCAAGAAAAATTTTCAGATTTCGTTCAAATCTCTGAATAGTTTTGGAAGTTTAATGGTTAAGTATAAAAGAGGGGGATAACTCCTTTTAAATTATATAAATGCTAAATGGGTTTTTATTAAGAATTATCTCATTTGCTCTGAATTTTGGATACAGATTTTTTATATGATAAAGCATGTCTTTGATAGTATAGGAGGTTCAATGATTAAGTATAAAAAAAGAGGAAAGGGGAGAGCTGTTTCCCCTTCTTAATTTTTTTTCGAACAGAATTAACCCTTGAAAATATAAGGCTTTGATGTACAATTAGTATCTGTAGCCTGTGAGCTCAATGCCATCAGTTTAACTGGGCAGTGTTCTTTTTTTTTTAATTATTATTATTCATTTATTTAATGATGAATTTTATTACAATTTCTCCGATTTAAATTGTTGTAACTCAAGAACCGTTAAAGATATATGCTTCAAACTTGGAACATGTCTTCTTTGATTGTTTTATTTTAATTCTGATTTAGCAAATTTGAGGAAAAAAAAAATATTTACTTTCGAAAATATGATTTTCTTTTAAATAAACTTAATTTTTTTAACTTTAAATTTTTTTAATTTTTTAAAAAATTAATATTTTTAAAAATGCTGAGTCAAAATTAAAAAAATAGATATTTTTGTTAATTTAAATGTAAAAAAAATGAAATTCGACAAATAATATTATTTGTTATAATGATTTAAATTACCCCACTTTTTTAATAAATTTGACTTCCTTTTTTATATGAGAAGTTTTATCATGTGATTTTGTTTATGAATAATAAGTTTAATCATCACAAAAAAAAAAAAAAAAAAAAAAAAAAAAATTAATAAATAAAAATTATTTTAAAATGTGTCCCTGATCCAATTAAAAATGTATATGTGTATGCGTTTTTGTTAAAAATTGAAAATGAAATTTTAAGGGGTAATCTTAAAGATTTTGAAGGGGTGAATTAAATACAAAATCTGCAAATAATCATGTGATGCCAATTAAGAAATTTGATTATAATTAAAAGTATCGAAATGACAATACTGAAACTATAGAACACATGCACCAGAAAAAATATATCACATTTTTTACTTATCCATCATACTTAGTACAGGGTTAGTCTCGCAATCGTTTTGAAAATTGAAAAAAAAAAATGACAGACTTACACGTTTCAGATAGGGGAGAGTGGGGATACTTGAGCATAGGGGATACTTGAGCCACCCCTATTATCTCTACACTTGGTCAATTTTTCTTTCTAAAACTGGCAGCATGGTAACATATTTATAGTTCTGAACATGTAAAAAAGAAATCATATACCTTGGTACCATTTTGAAAGTATGGTGATTAACCCTTTGAGCTCTGCTGGTAGAATTTTCTACCACATAATTTTAATTCTGAAATGTCACAACGACACCAGAAAATTCGACCAAATTTATTTGAAAAAGGTTTAATGCATTTTTTCGCGTATATTGTAAATCGGTTTTTTTCTTTGCAAAATACTGGTGCGAATGTGACATCTGGCTCAAGTATCCCCTCCATGGGGATACTTGAGCCACGATGTAAAAGAAAAAGTAAAAATTTATTAGACATAGAAAAATAGTTCAAAATTAATTGAAAGTGGTTTTCAATTGAAGAAAAAATATCAAATTTTCATTTTCAACATTTTATTTTGTTCTAAGAAATTATAAAAAATTTAAAAAAATTAAAATTTAAAAAATGGCTCAAGTATCCCCATCTTCCCCTACTGGTGATTCCGAAAAAAATATTTTGAGAAAAAAAAAATTTGCCGTCCGTCTGTCTGTAAACGCTCTGTCTCCCGAAAAGATTGAAATAGAAACTTAAATTTTTTTATGTATTTAGTATGGAAGAATAAGATGAAGTCTATTTAATATCAGTAACCTCGATTATCTAGAACTATTTTTTTTTTTTTTTTTGGACTCTCAAAAAATTGGTCTGGTGAAAGTACATAAAAATTTTCGAATTATTTTTTTATTTTTAAAAGTAGACGTAAAAGACAATAAAATAACACAAATTTTGCATTGAGAACGAAGTCGATCGGATAATTAATTGCCGAGATATTTGTAACTATATTTTCAACAATGAAACTATAGAACATATGCACCAGAAAAAAATATTTCATATCTTTTATTTGTATTTTGAAATCATTTTTGTATTTATACATATTTTTCCTTCTTGCTTATTTCAGAGTTTCGGCGAATTTTCGAACGACATAGTGATTCAGCATCACGATATGATTGTCACCAATCAGGATCTTGGATTGTCAGTCCACTGTCAGTACGATTTGTCCAACCGAAGTGTCTCCCACGGAGTACAGTTGGAAATAAACGGGTAAGGATAATATCAAATTTAAAAAAAAAAAAAAAAAAAAAAAAATAATTGTAATTTAAGAAATTACCCCAACCATTTGAAAAATGTTTCACTCGATACATTCATCTATCATTTTAAGCTAAATACCAGTTGTTTTATTGTGTATTATCCGTGCCACTGCTATAAATGACTTTATACATGCTGCAATTTGAAGGTACGGTTCGTTTAAGTTATATCACTCTATTGTCGCCAAGCATAAAAGTTGGCGACGAAAGAAACATTTCAAACTATTTAACATTGTTGGTGCAAAAGTAATCATTATTAAAATACAGCTTTGGCATATACTGTTATACTTGTAAGACTTTGGCATATATTGTTTGATTTTACAGAGCAGAATTTTGGTGATGGAGGTTTTAAACCAAAATCGATCGCAGCACATGCATCTGTGAATGGGTCCATCAGACATCGAATCAAAAAAGTTTTTTCCCAGTTTTTCCCAAGCCGATTGCTTTTTAGTTTTCTTTTTAGGTGGTGGAAAATCAAGAGTAATAGCTATAACATTTTCCGGCTTGTTAGAATCACTATTGGCACTCAAATTTTCCTGGTTAGAACCGACCGATAGTAAAACGCCATGGCTAGTGGATTGGTCGCCCTGGCGACATGATGTTTTACAATTAATCGGTTCGGCATTAAATTGCTTCCTTTTTCGTGATCGCCTTTCAACACGTAATTGGTTTTCAGCGGCTCAATAATCTTTTGATTTTATCATTTTCTGCATTGAAAGACGTTTTTGCGCCAAACCAAATACAGTATTACTCAGTTATCCCGTCGACCAATTTCGCCAAATGATACGAATCGCCAAACTAATAAGCAACTTATACATGTTGACTGTGTTTAATATCATTGAATGCGATATTCACGTTCATTCATTTCTTTGGCTTCGGCTTTTTCCGTATCTGTTAATTTCCGTCTACCCATTTTTAAATTTGTTAGTTTTCTCCTTTATTACAATGATTTTAACCATTTTAATTTACTATTCAAATAAAAATTCTTCTAAAAGTAAAGAATTTAATTTAAATTCAAATAAAAATTCTTCTAAAAATAAAGAATTTAATTTAAATTCAAAAGTGGTAACATCATTCAAAAGAGGTAACATCATTCAAATGTGGTAACATCATCGGGTCCATTCTCCCGAAAACAACAACCATTTTTCAAATGGTTAAAAAAAAAAAAAAAGCCTGTTTCTCGAGCAAATGTAACAAAATAATCATATTTTCCAAAACTTGGTTTGTGATTTCAAAAGTTAGTTCACTATAATTTGAATTACAGGAACTGAAAAATCGCTGAATAATTCATTATATTTGAAATTTCTATATTCTGTAAACAGTGTTGTAGTTAGGGCCTGACTAAGAGTATGTGAGCCCCCCTCCCCCCCTCACTTTCAATCTATCTCTAGAATTTTTTTGTGAATAATGTGGAAGTGTCTAGTTCTAAACTTCATACATATTGTACATGCGCATAAATTTAGTACTCGGTACTGCTCACATCTGTATACAAGATATCCCAAAAAGATTATCACAACTTTAATAAAAAATAGATATTAACAGAAAAAAAAAAATGATAGATTGATTGACACGAGTATTTCTTTGCAAATCTTTACTTTGCTTATCTACGTTCATTATAAAATGTCTAAGGAGGCTCAAAATTAATGATTTTAACTTGTCACGTTACGAGGAAACATTAACAAAAAATTTCTTTTAAAAGCAATAGAATACTAAGTTGTTGTAATAAAATTTTAATCATCAGTTTTCTAATGATATAGTTTGTTTTCTGCATGTGTTTAGGGAATACTGGAAGGAAAGGGGTACCACTAATCCCTCCTTAATGTTTGAAAACGTGAATTTTGGCAATTTTAAGCATTTAACACTCTTTAATGAAAATCCTGATTATTCTCCTGGGAAGTCCCTTAAAAAGAGAGGCTCGGGACAACTGCCCCACATGCCCCTGCATAAGTCGGGCTCTGGTTGTAGTCAAAAAGCAACCAGACGGTATATGCTACAAGCAAAAGACATACACCAGAAAGTATATGTGATAGTTACGAAAAGCATATGGAGTTATCCATAAAGTGTACAGTGTGCGGTATCCCCACGGGTGTAACACCGTACACCCTCAGCTATCTCAATATACCATATCCTGAAAACGGTTTCGCCTAGAAAATTTATTTTATTTTACTACTAGTTATAGGAATAGGAAAATAGTTTTTAGAATTTCTGGAAGGTGAATTTTTTTTTTTTTTTTTTTTTTCATTTAGCTGTCTAATTTTTGAGGTTTTAGGCTCAGTAGATTTTTAAATACAACCTTTTATAATAATAATAATAATAATAATAATAATAATAATAATAATAATAATAAAAACGAGTACATTTATCGCTATGGTAGCCCTCTATTTACAATAACCCTTTTCCCTTTATTCCAGCTTTCGAAGAAATATTCTGCGGTTTGATAAAAATCTATGTTTCTATTGAGTTATAAATACTTTTCCATTCTTCTAATTTAGAAATTTTAATTAATTTCGCAACTAATTATTAGAATTTTAAAATTCTGAGGATCAGGTACATTAGGAGAGGCCTTGAACAATCTTCACAAAAAAAATTGAGCCTCGTACGTGCCGTAGTTTTCGCTAGCCATCGCAGACACACGGACACACACACACACACAGAGCGATTTGTTATTTTATTAGTATAGATAAGGGAAAAGGCGACAAATTGCCTTATTAATAGCTTCTTTGCGTGCGCGGACGAATAAGATTTTACTTGTGTAAAATGCGCACTAATTTTTCTCAATTTTTTTTAACCATGAAAAGTGGAGTGGGGAGTATACACAAAATAATTTTGCCAAATGTACGAAGTCACGTGTGCATTCACTAGGTCACAGATTACAACACAGATATTGTGGTAAAACTGCACAAATATGAAAATAGAAATTGTAGATGTAATTACAGAATGGCGACATGTATGGGAAAATGCAAGTATTTTCTTACGACAAATCTTGAGATTTGTAAACGAAAATACCATCATTTTCTTACGACAGATCATGAGATTTCTAAGAGAAAATACCAGTTATAAAAGATAAAACCGTAAAATCACAACAAACGTCATTCGTACTTCATCAAAGAGTATTTTTTTTTTTAATTCTGCAGTAATTAACTTATGTCATTAATTTTTGTTTTGGCACTTAAATTTTTATATTTTATCCTACTATGAAAAATTAATTTTAGAACCATTAATTTTTATCTTTTTAAACAATTAAAATCTAGATTTAAGCATTAACTTTATAAAAAGACCATCTAGCGGCCAATTTTTATTGAAACGAAACTTAGTCGCTCTCGCTTTAGGGAGGTTTTACTGTAATTGAATATATTAAATATTTTTAAAATAAAAATAATGCCTTAAGACCCTTCCCCCTCCCCCTGTTGCAATGAAAAATAATAATTTTAAATTAACTTTTTTTTTTTTTTTTTTTTTTTTCAGAGAGGTGGATCCGGCTGGTACACAGTCTGCTACAGTCAGTTCTCCGAATGTGACGATGATGATTACAGACAGAAGCGGAAATGACATCACAGCTGCACAAGTCGGAGATCCTCTGGCACTTCGCTTCGAAATTATCGACGAAAACAGCTGAGTATATTTTAAAATATTTTAGAAGGTTGCAGTTAAAAATATTATGCATTATACATTTTTTTCTAGTAATATTTAATAATTTAATATTAAACTTTTATTATTTATTCAGCGGACAAAGAAAAGAAAGTATAAAAAATGTTATAATACATTTGGAATTCAAAGTTCAAATTTGGGTGATAGTCACAAATTTTTACATATCATCTGTGATAATTTGTATCAAAATTTCTTTAAAAAGTTAAAAAAAGTAATAACTCAAAAATAAATTGAGATACAACTTTCAAACAAATTGCATTTAAAAGTACCCTTTTATTTATCTCTATACGGCGGTGTAAAAATGGAAAATGTGCGATGTTTAGAAGTTTAAAAGATTGCAGTACCAAAAATTGTAAAACTAAAATTTAATTTAAAATTTGTTTATGATTAATCCGGTCCAGGAATGTTTAATCCATGGCGTATGTAATATAGAACTATGTTATTACGTAAGCCACGTTTTAATCATCATAAAAAAAGGTGTTTATTACTATTATTATTTTAACTATAGAATTTATTTATATGTCTAATATCTTAGTCTTTGAAAATATCATATTCCAAATGGTCATTGTAATTTGTTAAATTATATTTTTTTAGGGGGGGGGGGGGTTACAATTTATTTCTGTCATTTCTGTCTATATATAACAATAGCTAGAAGGCTTATTTATGTTAAATAAATTGGATTAAAAAAATGTAAAAAATGCCAGAGTAAAAACAGTGAATAAGTTGCCAGAAAATATATATGATAAATTCCTTTCGCTTGCCAAGCTCATTTTCTCAGTTTTGTCATAATCCCTCAACTAGAAATATACAAAAAAAAAAAAAAAAAAAAGGCATAAAATTTAAATTATTTTTTTTTTCTTTCATTCTAGGTCCATATGAAATTTTTGTCCGAGAACTAGTAGCAATGGATGGTATTGATAACAGTGAAATCCTGCTCATTGACAGCATGGGGTATGTTTAATAAATACTATGCCTATACGATACCTCTTTTCTGTTACTTTTTCTATTTTTTTTTTAATTGGAATTCATAAAATAATTTTCTTAATTTACAGATGTCCAACTGACGTCACAATCATGGGCAGTTTGGGGAAATCAGCCAATACTGGAAAGATATTATTAGCTCCATTCGAAGCCTTTAAATTTCCAACTTCTGATATTGTGCAGTTCAAGGCATTAGTCACGCCATGTTTACCTAGCTGTGAACCAGTATGTAAACTATTATTAATACCTAATATCTAATTAATATGATTAACAGACAAGTCATTGAGGCTTTCCAAACAATTCTATTATAATGACTTTGAAAATTAAACTTTGGTTTTTATAAGTAAATAGTCTAAAGCAATAAGAAATATTAATAATTAGATGGCTATAAGACTTTTTTTGACAGCATCATTACAATGATAATTTTGTTAATTAATAATTAACAGAAGTATTATTCTGAGAATTTTGTTAATTATTAATTAACATGAATTAATAATTAAAATGATTAACAGACAAGTCTCAGAGACTTTTCAAACAATTCAACTATAATGACATTGAAAATTAAGCTTTGATTTTTATAAGTTGCTGTTTTAAAACAATAAGAAATGTTTATAATTAGATGACCATACGACTTTTTATGTCAACAGCATCTCTGCAGCGATATTAAGGGGGCCGGAAACACAAAAATCTTCAAATTTTCTAAAATAATTTAATTTCTATAAAAATTTCTCTGGATTTTTTTTTCTGTTTAAAATGACGTTTAAATAATGTCTCTATCTTGATTGGAACAGGAAATATTAATTTTTTCGTATTGGTTGTTTTGAAAACCCACCTTTCAAGCAATGATTGTTATGATGACAACTTTTTGTGAAAATGCGTTTTTCTTAATGTTGGGTTATTTTACAATTCTTGCATTTAAATTGTTATAACTCAAGACCGTTAAAGATAATTGGTTCAAATTTGGAACATGTCTTTTTCAATTGTTTTGCTTTAATTTTGATCAAAAATGTTTATTTTTAAAAAATATTTTTTTTCTAAGTTACACCACTTTTTTTTTAAAGATTTTTAATTTAAATATTTTTTTTTTTTAAATTAATAGTTTTTAAAACGTTGAGTAAAAATTAAAACTTATATATTTCTGTTAATTTAAATAAATTAAAATGAATTATTATAAATAATATTACAAATTATAACGATTTTAAATAAGCCCTCTTTTTTAATAAATTCTAATTTTTTTTAATAATTACTTTTAACACGTGTTTTGCTTAAAAATAATATGTTTAACTACCACAAAAAATTTCAAATCTTTCGATAAATAAAAATTCTTCTGAAATGTATCTCGGACTCCCTTAAACTGAAGAAATCAAATGTGTAATTCCATAAAACTCTGAATAACAAACTAATGAAAATAACGTATTTTGATTTGTGCATAAGGATATTATTTGAAAATTACACCCAAAATTCATACATTTTAAATGATACATTAATTATGTCATACATACAGAAATTTGAATCATGGGTCTTAAATAATTTATTGCAATATCATTATTATTATTATTATTTAACCCTATGGATCCCAAACCGCCAGAGATATTTTGAGATATTTTAATTCTTATATCTTAATTCCCACCAGAAAATTAAAACAGCAATATTTGCTTTAATTAATAGCAGAACATTCCGTATTTAAATAAACCGAAATTAGCCATTGAAATTTTCTGGTGTAAAATCAGATTTTCTGAACTACATAATTTCTAGAATGTGTTCTATCATGGGAATTAAAGAGTTAAATCTCAAAAGGATTTTTGACATTAAGAACTTGACCAAATTTCTTTTACATTCAGGTTGAATGCAGCGTCATAACTCATGGACAGACCAGAGAATTCTCATCCATGGGTCGAAGAAAGAGACGTGGCGCTTCCCCGTACGGCGGTATGGGCAGTATGGGCAGAGGAGCCGAGAAGGACGATATGGTAGTTGTGCAAACAATTCAGATTACAGACAAATTTGGTTTTGAAAAAGAAGATAAATTACCACACAGGAGGGGTAAAGATGATGCCAATGGTAAGTTATATGAACATTGCTTAGTACAAATACAGCAGAAGTTCCATTTAACGAAGTCTCCACTTAAACACTTCATTAAATAGAAATTCTAAAATATTTTAATACATCATCATTTTTATACTTTGTAAAATGTTGTGAATCTCCTCTACTTAAACTAATTAATGGGTATAATTTATGCATTGTATTCGGAAAGAGATTGAAGGTGTTTATGGTGGTGCCATCTGGCGACTAATAGTAAAATTAAAAATCGTAATATAAGTTACAAGTTTACGGTGTAGCTGTAACTTCTTTATAAAAGTAAATAAATAGACCGCAGTTGTTTAAAGAATTGTGCACAAAGATTAGGGTTTAGTCTCTTTTAGATAAAAAACTGTTTACTATTGAGAATCCTCAATATCACGCTACGAAAATACTCCACGATCAACCTTCACAAACTGGGAAAAGATAATGAGTTATGGAATTTTTTAATATTTATTCTATTTTTGTGATAACGAAAGTATCTGAGGAATAAAATACGGCAGAATTTGCTGATGTCACAAAAGTTTATAAAACTCATAAAATTCCTTTTGCTTATGAAGAATTTACATAGTCATTTTCAGAACGATCTTGCTAATTATTAAATTTCGTAGATTTAGTTAATAAATCTCAATGAGAAACAATCTTTGTCACTAATGAAATAATTTTTTCAATGACGGTGGTCGGCATTCATAAACTTTAAAAGTATAATTCTTACTGTATAACTCCCGATAAAAATTACTTTCTATTCGTCTACAGCTCAGTGCACAGAAGTAAAAATACTTGATATATGGTGGCGCCATCTCTCAGCAAATTATCAGATTAAGGATAAATATAAATTTTGGAATAGCTTGATGACAAATACGTTTTTTGATAAATATATTTCAACAATGTTTTCTTTTAATCTGTACCAAATAAAAATAATTATAAATATAATGTTACTTAGCTTTATAAGTGAAACTTTAAATCGAAAATCAACGCTGCAATTGTAGTACATGCATTACTTTTTATTCCCACACACACAAATGCAAAACAACATATTTCAAAACAATATTTCAGAAAAAATAAACTTTTTTTGGGACAAAGGCTTCATGTGACAAGTTCTAGAGAAAGCATCGTATTCAGTAGAATTCTTTTAAAAGCAAAACTGAAATATGATTGGAAGAAAACCGTTTTGCACTTACAAGAATCTTAAAGTATTGCAATTGCTTTGTCAGGTCCAAAATTAAATCGGATTTTTGAAAATTTAAAATTTCTGAAAGAACATCAAAAGCACCTTCTATATTTTAATGGCATGTTTATTCATAATTTAATTCACAGCCAAGAGGTATTTATGCGAGAAATAGAGAAAATCAAATATTTAAAAAACATATTCTAATTGGTATTTTTCATATTACAAAAAACAAATTTCCAATAGACTGCGAAGTCATTTCTTCTCGTGTAAATTCCAAAACATAGGTGTGAATTTTATTTACTTTATTATTTATTTGTTTTTAATTTTTATTTACTTATTTATTTTTGCAATTCTTTGATTTAATACGAGTGAAGAAAATCGATTTCGGAAATACTGTCTTGTTTCTCCAAAGATATTAATTTTTCACTCTAATTTATGCACTTTTCCATTCACACCTTTTCTTCTACTGACTCTTCATCCTCGTTTCTCTAAGCTACTTACTACCAGCATTATCTGCAGTTCTATGTAGCACAGCATCAGCGATCTCGGTGTCAAATAATTAGCCACAGCTATATATTCTGCAAATCTCATCAAATGGATATTATTTTAATACCCAAACAGTTATTCTAAATACATCTAGCTCCAATAATTGTAGATAAATGGTTATGTTCTGTATAACAGTTTTGAGTTTCAAGATTGAATGATTTTATGTGATTATGGTAGCAAAACAGTAACTTGATACAGAGAGGAATAGGAATAAGGGAAAATAAGGGGGGATGGGACAACTTTTACAAAAATATTTTTTTTTATTTATGTTTTGCTAGTAAAAAATGGAAATAGAATAACATTTTGAAACCTTTTAACATACTTAAAAATTGTCACTTTGATTATTATCAAAGACAAAGACAATATATAGCAGCCAATTAACAATAAAAGGAATGAAAAGATAGTGACATATGTTTTAATGGACTACTTAAAATTAATAAAGATGAAAATTTTGATATGCTTTTTATGTATTGTGCTATCCATAGAAAGAAAATTTAGTGCTAAACTTTTCCACCAACTCTTAATAAGTTTTGGCTAAATGGGGGAGTCCCTCCAATTATTTTGTAAAGAAAAAAACATAACACTAATCACTTCAAATAATCATATGACAGTTTTGTTTAACACAGAGGTAAGAATGGGAAAAAAAATCATTTTGTCATAAAAGCAAAGATGTTAAGATGTTTACACTAATTGCTTTTATAGAATAATGCTAAGAACACACTGGTGACAGAAAATTCACCATTTTGATAAGTTTAAAAAATGTGAAATGAATGCACATTATTATGGATCTATTAAGTGTGAAGTGAAGAGACTTTACTATTTCAGTAATAAGAGAAATATATAGCATCGCTATTTTACAGATGCTTCGGTGGTAATAAAAAGTTTGGAATCGCTGATTTAAATGTACAACATTTTGATTTTAACACAGAACTATTGTTTCCGAGGAATTCCCATAAACTCTTCTCTTTCCATTTTTCATTAATATTTTATCTTGATTGAATCCAATTCTTAATCTGTGTAAACTAATAATTTAGAATCAGGAACGATATCAAAGCTACATATTATACAAATCTGATCAAATGGATGTTGTTTTAATGCCTTAACAATTATCCCCAATAATTGTAGATAAATGGTTCTGTACTGTATAACAGTTTTAAGTTTCAAGATGGAATGATTTTATGTGATTGTGGTAGTAGTATAATAACTTAGTACAGTGAAGAATAAGGGAGAATACAGAGGGATGGGACAAGTTTTACAAAAATATTTTTTATTAATTATGTTTCGCTAGTACAAAATGGAAAATTTCAGAATAACATCTCTAAACATTGTAACATACTTAAGAATTGTCACTTTGATAATAATAATTATAATTTTAGACTAATAAACTAATTAAATATACAAGAAAAATGTGTCACCCCATCTTCATGTGAAGGACGGATGGGACATGTTTTTAAAATGAAAATTTATATTTAATTTTTAGAAATGTGGAAAAAAAATGGCAAAAATAATGTGACATTTACATTTCATATTTATTTTATTATACTTTGTAAAATCAGAATCAACTCAAAAATATGATTGTGCCCAACTAGTGCTGCCAGTTAATTTTGATGGGTGTAGATTTGCAATTATGTCTTGTTCATCTATCATAGAATAGTCAGCTTCTTGCAAGAAGATGAGCGTTCTTTATTCTTTTCCATTTTTTAACATTAATAATGTATTGACATGTAAAAATAAAAATTTACAATGAGTTCAATAAATACTATTTATTTCATTTTAAAACAATATTTTTTTATTTTTTTATTTAAAAAATTAAAGAAATTGATATTAATAAAAATAAATGTAAATATTTAATACTAAATGTTGATATTACAAAATAATGTATGCATAAAAAATAAGAATTTTCAGTGCATTAATTTTTCAATTTTTGAATTTGCAAAATAATAAGTTTTATTTCTTGCACTATTCAATTTTGAAATAAAATAATATTATAAATATAAAATACCAAAAAATTGTATGTTATTAAAACATAATTATTTGGATAGAAATATTATTTAGGAAGAATGGAATATGTCCCATCTCTCCCTTAGAGTAATATAAATAGATTTTTACAACAAGCATCAAGTTTTTAGATTTAACTTAACTGATTATTTATAAAAAGGCATATTGTTGAGTATACAAAATATTAAAAACAGTAACAAAGAATGAGATTGAAAATGTACATTAAAAACCGGGTAATTCTTACTTTTGACATTGTAAAATTGCCTTTTTAAGTTACAAACTCATAGTTGCTTGTAGCTATAAAGATTTATATAAGAAAATGATTATTCCATCTGTGTAATAGTCATAAATTAAAAATAAAGCTTATTTTAAGAATTATTGCAGGTATTGCAGGTGTTTCATCTGTCCCTACTCTCCCCTCTAGGTGAAATAATACTTTTAATCATATCATCAAACATCTTTGAAACAAATGCAGTTTTTTTTGTTTTTTTTAATAACTTTAATGAAATAAGTGATATATAAAGGATGACCACAATTAAAGTAGTGGTATTACAAACATAATGGAAATTTGCATAAATATTATTTAGAACACACAGAAATGATCTAATATGAACAGAATTAAGTATTACTTTTGCCATCAGAGACAAATGGCACTTCAGGCTGATTTTGGCTTGTAATATATGTAAAGCAATAAAAAAATAATAATAATAATAATATTTATACTAACATTTTTATACTAACTATATATTTTTATTTATACTAACATAATTATGCTAACATTTTACAGAATTTTTCATATATATATTTTGAAGAACTACCTTTGAATTATTATGGCGAAAAATTGAACTTCTTTTTTTCTTTTATGTCTATTCCTGAAAATCTAAATAGTATTCATACCAAATTTTGCTGCATGTAGACCACTGGATTTTTTTACAATCAAGCTCTAAACGCTATTCTTTTAATCATGGCATTGGTCACCTTATATATGTGTAGAATCTATATATAAAAACAAATGTACAGACAAAAAATATATAAAAAATTGTTAATTAGAAAATTTCGAAATAACATTCTAAACATTTTTTTAAACACAATCCTACTTTCTCCTAGAAGAATTGAAGAAAGAAAACACTTGTGTGAACTTAGTGGGCTTAATTGTCGCTGCCTCCATGTTCCTGGTTGCTCAATTACTGCTAATTCTTGCTTGGGCCATCATGTGGCAGCGAAGGAAGAGAAGCAAAGATAACGACTCAACAGCTAGCTCACATTCCTTCGGTTCTCAGTACTTCATGGGTAGAAGGCATTAATTCAATGATCTGAACATTGTCACTGGAACCTATGATTTGGAAATAACTGAAAACTTGGACAATGGACACTGAATGTATAGTTTTCAGTGGAATTAATTAACTCAGTTCCTTGCTGTGATTTAAAAAAGGTTTGATATGAAAGGGAAAAGATGCCATTGTAGTTTTTTCTTTTTTTTTTTTTTTTTTTTTTTTTTTTTTTTTTAATTTTACTGATGAATCATGGCATAACATTATTTATTTATTTATTGAACAAATATCACTCATTTTCACTAATTTATTTATTTATTTTTGCCAAAGAAAGCAAAAAAGCAACAAATAATTTATTAGCATAAAAATGCACTAACATATTTCATAGATCTCTTTACATTATTCTATTTAAAAAGAAAAAATATTATTATTTTTTTTAATTTAAAAAGAGCATTTCTAAACAAACTTTTTTTCTTTTAAATCTAGTCTTTATATATTATTTTTTTTTATTTTATAACAATTCTTTTATATTTTTCTTCCTTCTGTTAATTTATTCATTAATGTTTTTAATCAATTAAAAAAAAATCTTTTCATAAGAACATTTAATTAGAGATATCATTTAATTTATTTACATTTGTGTTTTTGTGTGTTACTGTCTCATGTTTATTTATTTACCAACCATTTTGCATCTCTTTATCCAGCAAGCTGAGCATTTTTTGTTGTCGTTACTATGTAAATAGTTATTTATTTTTCACAAGTTTTGTCCATTTTGGGGTGCTTTGGGGTACTTGAATATTTGCTCATAACATGGTAATGTGGGATGTAGTCTAAGTACATTGTTCACTTCATAATTTATTCTATGTATAATTAGGGTTGAAAGATTTATCTCTAAAAAAATATATTACCATTACAAACACACAATATACTTAGTTTGTATAGGTTTTATCAGACACAACTGTTATTTTTTCCATCCTAATGAACTATATTGTATGTGCCAGTACCATCATTTGTAAAGAATTTTTCTGAAAAGCAGTTTAGTAATTAACAGTTGTAGTTATTTTTTTACAAAAATATTTGCAGTAAATTATACTATCAACTATAGGTGCAGATTCCCAAAAAATTCTAAGGAGTGAGAAGTTCCTAAATCCAAACATTCTAGTTGTCACCAGGGCTTAATTTCGAAGAAAAATTAAAAAACAATGAAAATTTTATTAAAAGATCATAGAAGAAAAGTTGATTTTATCAAAAAATCACAAAAATGGCTGTGACTTTCAATAAAAATCGTTGAAAAACATGATTTTCGTCAAATGATCGAGGGCGGGGGGATGCAATTTTTGTTAAAGGATTGCTAAAAAACACATGATTTTCTTCAAAGAACTGCAAAAAAAAAAAAAAAAGGGTTTTTGTCAGATGATTGCAGAAAAACTCAATTTTTGTTGAATGATCACAAGAAAGAATGCAAAATTTGCCAAAGGATGGCAACTTAAATGCCAAAAATTAGTCGCCACTTGGCAACTGGCGACAGCGTATCTGCACCTATACTATCAACATGCTATAACTAATAGCTAACTCATATTTTTCCATGATGAATCTAAAATTAATTATAGCAACAGAAACATGTACATTGACATGTACATGTCACCCTAAAATTCAACAATCATTATAAATATTTTATTAATGGACAGTCTACAAAAGAGAAATGTTTATATTTAAATAAACAAAGCAAGATAAAATAAACAAATATCAAAACTTAAAATAAAGATTGATTTAAAAATTTTATATTGTGAATAATTTTAGTTTACAATAATGCCAAGTTCTGATAACAATATAATAAAATGAAAGTCAATCTTAATTCCTGTTATCATCAGTATAAAGGTGCTGTATAATAGTGACATAAAGATGTCTTGAATGAGATTTTTGAATTATTTAAGAAAAATTTATGTAATGAATTATTCAAGATAAACGATCTGAAAATAAATAAAAAGAATACTGCCCAGTTAAACTGATGGCATTGAGCTCACAGGCTACAAATACTAATTGCACATTAAAGCCTTATATTTTCAAGGGTTAATTCCGTTCGAAAAAAAAATTAAGAAGGGGAAACAGCTCTCCCCTTTCCTCTTTTTTTATACTTAATCATTGAACCTCCTATACTATCAAAGACATGCTTTATCATATAAAAAATCTATATCCAAAATTCAGAGCAAATTAGATAATTCTTAATAAAAACCCATTTAGCATTTATATAATTTAAAAAGAGTTATCCCCCTCTTTTATACTTAACCATTAAACTTCCAAAACTATTCAGAGATTTGAACGAAATCTGAAAATTCTGCTTGAAAAACCCATTTATATAAATTAAGGGGGGGGGGCATTAGAACCCCTGTTCCCCCTATTTATACTTATTCAATGAACACCTAATAACAGTCACGGAATCGCCTCATCAGAATGATCCTAATCTAAATTTTGAACGAAAACTTAATTCTGCATGAAAATCCCATTTATATCAACTAACGGGGGGGGGGGGCATTAGAACCCCTGTTCCCCCTATTTATACTTATTCAATGAACACCTAATAACAGTCACAAAATCGCCTCATCAGAATGATCCTAATCTAAATTTTGAACGAAAACTTAATTCTGCATGAAAATCCCATTTATATCAACTAACGGGGGGGGGGGGGGGGGGCAATAGGACCCCTGTTCCCCCTATTTATACTTATTCAATGAACACCTAATAACTGTCACGGAATCGCCTCATCAGAATGATCCTAATCTAAATTTTGAACGAAAACTTAATTCTGCATGAAAATCCCATTTATATCAACTAACGGGGGGGGGGCGCATTAGAACCCCTGTTCCCCCTACTTATACTTATTCAATGAACACCTAATAAAAGTCACAAAATTGCCTCATCAAAATGATCCTATATCTAAATTTTGAACGAAAACTGTTAATTCTGCATGAAAAACCCATTAAATCAATTAAGGGGAGGGGCATGAGCCCCCCGTTCCCTCTGTTATACATATCGAATGAACTCCAAAAACTAATCAGGGAAGCGCCTTATCAGGATATACCTATATACAAAATTTCAAGTGGATCCGATATTTTTATCATGAGTTATCGCGTTACGTACATACATACAGAACGGACGGGCACATAAGCTCTCAGGCTATGATAGCCTGTGAGCTAAAAACAGAAGAGATTATCATATGGGAAAGTTCATCTGTACAATAAACTTAAAATATGCAACTATTAGGGAACATCTGCAATCATTCAACCCTATGTATAATTCATTACATATGTGATTTAGTACTTGCATATTTTAAATGGTGCTTTATACTTTTATATATATTTATCAGTGGTAGAAGTATATTTTGGGGCATAGAAGCTTATGGTACACTTTTAAAGTTAATAAATTGAAAAATACGGCGTTGTATCTAAGGGGATTCGGGATGTCTTGCACAATAAATTCTAAAATATCGACCTATGCCCTTTTAGAAGTTAAGTTTTTAAAGGGTTTAATTATTATTTACATGTATCACTGCTTATATATATAAAATATACAGCATGATTTAGATAATGCCAGTTTCATAAGGAAACATTTTCATGGCTGGGTTTTCATAAGTAGAGCAACGTGCTCAATTTTTCATAAGGCACCATATTTGTATTGTGATTTTGTGCCTTACTTCATTTTGTACATTATCTACTTTCTATAGTTTTTCAAATAAATTATTTATAAAAAATAAATTTGTCTTTTTATTTATAAATTCACATTTTTTTTTCAGTAACTATACAGAGTTATTATACAGATTTCTTCTTTTTTTCAGAAGTATTGCATCATTCACTTACTAAAGAACCTACAAATAATGTAATTTTGCATTACTAATTTAATGTATATAACTATAAGAATGTAATTTGTGATGGTAATTTTGTTGAATACAGAACTTTAGCTGAATTTTAGCCTTAATATCAACATTTAAAAAATATATACATTTATATAGTTTTAAATCTAAATGAAACAACATAAATAAATGAAATGCAAATTAAGATAATGAATCCCTTATAATATGTACTTTCCACATTTTCACGATTATAGTTCCTAAAACAGTTTTTGACCAAATAAATTTTACTTTGAAAAGATTGTGTACATTTTTTTTACATTATCCATTAAATTTTATAGCATAATTTTAAATAACTGTAATTATTTTGTATTTAAAATAGCTTTATAGCTGCATAAGAAATTAGTCCATTTCAATTTGGATAAGGCAAGGAAAAAAAATGAATGCTGAATTTACTCAGTTAAATATCTAACCTAACAATATTTTGTATTAAATACCAGCTGACCCACCCGGCGTTGCCCGGGTCCGTATTAACAATATTAAACGAACTTGAAATTTGTATGATTTTATCATTAACTGGAAGCATGCAGAAATGCATTGTCTGAAATACGTCGCAGCTGACTTTGTGAAAAATCGGTTTTAAAAACAACAACTAATATTAAGCTCTAAAAATACTTAAAATGAGCAATGAGAAACACGGGAAGGAACATGTATCCAACGATTGCGTTATTTTCGTGTTAAATTGTTGATATTTACCCTTAAAAACCACTGTTAAATCACGTAACTAATTATTTTTTTCACATAGAAATCCCAAGTGAAATATTTTGAATTTCAAACTATTTATATCACTCTTGTACTACTTTATGTAATAAATAGCTGCTCCATAGCTGATATCAGGTCTGCAACGTCCAGCGATGTAGAGCAAGCATCCCAACAAATTTCTGTATGGAACATCTTCCATCTGGTTGTCGTCAGTCTGCATATCTTTCCTAGAAGGAACAACTCCAGGTTGGAGAGGAAGAGAAATTTTAGTAAAGTTTTTAAAATTAAATTTTTCAAGACATTTTTCAATGTACTTTTTACAATGAATTTTCATGGAATCACCAGTTGTATCAAATTCAATACCCAAAAGTTTAGAAATAGGTCCCATATTTTCTACTTCATATAAACTTTTTATAAGAGAAACTACTTCTTTTAAAATATCTTCATTTTCAGCAAATATCGACAGGTCGTCGACATAAACTAGTACCACTGCTTTCTTTTTATAAGAATACACACAAGTAAGTCCTGGTATTTCTTTAAAACCATTACTAATGAGTTTATCGTGCAGTTCTTCATACCAACATCTTCCAGACTGATGAAGACCATATAAAGCTTTATGTAATTTTAAGACATACTTTTCCTTTCCTACTGTTACATAATCTGCAGGTTGTCTTATGTATATATCCTTATCTATAGCACCATACAAATATGCACATCGCACATCTAGTAAACAATGTTTCCATCCCAAGATACATATGAATAAAGCAATAAAAAGTCTAATTAATAGGAAGTTTACTACTGGACTGTATGTCTCTTCATAGTCTAGTCCTTCTCTCTGGTTATTCCCAAGGGCTACCAATCTGGCTTTAAAATTTCCAAGTTTATCATTGGCTTTCCTTTTAAGAGTGTATACCCACTTGGTACCTAAAATTTTACAGTTTTCTGGTTGTGGAACTAATGTCCAGACATTTCTATCAATCATAGTTTTAATTTCAGCATCCATCGCTTCTTTCCAAAATTTAGCTTCAGGAAGAGATTTTGCTTGTTTCGGGGATCTTGGTATAATAATTTCTGCACAGCAGGCTTCCTCACTGTCCGGTTCATTAGTGTTATTCTCAGTTTTTAAGATAATAGGACCCTCATATTCATCTTTATATGAAAAACTTACTAAATTTTCATCATATATTATTTTATTTTTCCTACAATACTCTTGCATTTCTCTTTGACTTCTTAAAGTCTTTCCATCAGGTGTAAAAATATAAATGTCAATTTTTCCCTTTGAAGCCCCTTTACTTCTTACTGTTCTTATCCTTTGAAATGTAACTGTATTCGGCTCTGGTTCAGGACTAGGGGTAAGTGATCGAGGTTCCTCTTTTAATTCAGTCACTTTTGCTTTTTCATTTTCGATTGGTTGGTTTAATGGCTCTGGTTTTAGATCAACTTGTAATTTGGGACTTGAAACACCGTTTCCTAAATTACCCCCCAAATCTTCATCGTCAAATTCTGAAGAAATATTATGACCCTCCTTTGCTTTTCCTAATATTTTTTCATCAAAAGTTACATGTTTACTTTCTACAATAGTATTTTCATCAGGTATATAGATTCTATAGCCGCTTGTTCCAAACCCATATCCAACTAAAATACCTTTCTTAGCACGAGGCTGAAACTTATTTCTTTTCTGTGGGGGTTGATGAACATAGGCTATACAGCCATATCTTTTAAGATGATTTAATGATGGCTTTTTATTATACCACCGCCTGAAAGGGATATCATTTATAGTAGAATGTAATGTCCTATTTCTTATGTAATTTATCGTCATCATGGCTTCAAGCCAAAAATCATCTGTTAAATTAGCTGAATGCAATAATGTCCTCATTCCGTCAAACAGTACCCGATTGTATCTCTCCGCACAACCGTTCATTTGCGGAGAATAAATCGTGGTGTGTTCATGTCTAATACCAAGATTTTCTAAAAACTTTTCTAACGGTCGGTTACAGTATTCTAAACCATTATCTGTCCTCACAGTTTTAACCTTTTTTCCAGTTTGCCTTTCTACCAAAGCTATAAAATCTTTAATTTTACTATAAACTTCATCCTTATTACGTAAGGGGAAACAAAAAGCCCTGCGGCTGAAATCATCAATAAAGGTTTAAACATATCTATAACCGTGTTTTGTTGTAACTGGAGCCGGACCCCAGACATCACTGTGGATAAGTTCTAACAGCTCTTTAGATCTAATTTGGGGTAATTTTGGGTGTAAAGCTCTTGTACTTTTACCTATAACACATGATTCACACCATGTTTCTTCACCTTTAAGTTTCCCAGGATTTTGTATAAGATTTTTATTAAACATATCTTTCAAGGTACTTAAGTTTACATGTGCTAATCTTTCATGCCATAGCATGATATTATTCCTATCTAAAGCATAAGCACTTTTATAATTGTTTTCTTTACTTAAGTTAAGTTTATGTTGAGTCCTAATTTGTTCATTTTTTCCTTTAAATTGAAAGTTCTCATTACTAGGCCAACCTCGTATGGTATAAAAATTACCCTTTAACTTAGCACTCCATAAGTATTTCCATTTAGGTGAAAAAATTTGAAACCCTTTATCTAGTCGGGCATGCATTTTAGCTTTATCCATTTTAGACATACTAATTAAATTTCTATGAATAGATGGCACATATAAAACATCATGTAAATTTACAGTTTTTATTTTATTTCGATCTTTAATCTTAAATTCAACTTCCCCAATACCCTGTACTGTATGGGGAGTGGTTCCCATACGCACGACAGCACCTGCTGGAGGTTTCCTTAATTCTGTAAAAAATTCTTTATTCTGGCATACATGTGTCGATGATGCACTATCCAGAGTCCATTCTCTATTTGCAGGAAAAAGTTCATTTACATAACACTTATCTACCATAAATTCAGAGACAAATGAGCTTATTCTAGGTTTAGTTCTAGAAATTAAAGTTTTGTTTCTACAAAATTTAGCTAAATGATTGCTTTTACCACATAAAAAACAAGTTTGCTTTTTCCTTAAGCCTTGTTCAATTGCAATTTGTTTATTAGAATTATCTTTGGTTTTAACAGTTAATAAACACTCTTGTTTTTGAAGATCACGGAAATTTCGTCGATTGTATTCTTTTAAAATTTCTGTTTTTAGATTATCAAAATTTAAAATTAGATTCAACACAATTTTCAAATTCCCTAGCAAGGTAATCATATTCCTCTGTCAAACACTGTAACAATTGATAACACCTATGATCTTCACTAATAGATTCCCCAGAATCATTTAACTTCCTATAACAATCCTCAAATCTAGCTATAAATGTAGGCAACTCTTCATCTGGAAGTATTCTTAAATTTCTAAACTCTGCTAACCTATATGCTTTTAAAGATCTACACTCAATTTCTAAATTTGTTTTAAGTGTATCCCATATAATTGTAGGGTCACTTAAATGATTTATTTCAAGTTCAACTTCTCTACTACAATATGTTTTAAGTAAACCAGCAGCTTTACTTTTACTTTGATTAAGTTTAAATTTATCAACTTCACCCAAGTCATCTTCTTTTGGCCATTTACTCTTATCTATCCATATTATTAAACCCTCTGACTCTAGAATCCTCTTTATATTTGTTACCCAAGAATTGTAATTATGCCTAGTCAATAGCAATTGAGGGTTAGGGCTAGCAGCCATGTTTGTTTACAGTCACTGAAATACTTTTAAGTTAAAACTCATTCAATTATGCATTTACAATGGTGCAATACTGGGCCACCATAACCCTTTGACTCTGCTTTATGTAATAAATAGGTATATAGCAGAGTAATTACTTTAAAATTAATGAGCTTTAACTGTCTTGAAGTCAATAATGAAAGAGTAAATAATGTACATCTTGTAAATTGAAAATAAAATGTCTACTTACAAGTCTGAAGGAGCTTTGTAAAATAATGACTTGAAAAGAAACACAACCTGATTTAAAATCAACAGCAGCTTTATTAATATACCTTGAAGCATCTTGAAAACATCACAATAGTAACTTTAATTATGAATACTGTAAACATTGAAACATGAACAAGCTAACAAACATGAGAAACTTTCTCATTTTATAATAGGTAACAACCAATCACCACTAGCCAGCACCATGCTGGAACTATTTTGCATAAAACACATAAAGTTGAGTAACACTGAAAACACCTGTTGACAAATATTTGATATCTTGTGAGCAACCAACCAACCATAGTTTTTACCTGAAAACTAGTCAAATCAAAATGTAAACAAAATGGATATCTGCATGCTGTTGAAGGTTAGTGATTAGTTTTGTTAGTAAGTTAGTAGTTTTAATTAGTGAAACAATAAAAAGGTACCTTAATGAATAAATTATAGACTTAACATAAAAAATGAAAACTTAATGAAAAATGATGGAAAAAACTTAATAAAAATGTGGTTCTTCCACAACTCTTAAATCCGACTATACCGTGAATGAAATCGATACGCGATGATAAAAGATTGGTAAATAGTATTATAATTTCAGAGCCATTTAACAAAAGTGTATATTTTTAATCAAAGCATGCGTAAGATTGACTCTGTGGACAAATTCCTAACCGTAAACTTTTGTACCTTAACCGTAATCTGTCTGTTCCCTAACTGCGACTTAACAGTATCCTACCGTAACTTAAATATAACATAAATGTAACTTAGCCGTCACTTTACTGTAACCTATTCTTATTCTAACCATCACATAAATGCAATTTAACTTTAACCTAACTTTAAATTAACCGTGATCTATCTATAACCTAACGTGAAATTAAATAAAATCAAAGACTTACCGTAATGTAATTACAACCTAATCGCAACCCAAATGTTACCTAACCATTTATTGAGTTCATGTCCATGGAAATTATTTTGTCTTGTTCGGATCTTGTTATGATCCATTAGAATATTTTCGTCAGGTTCAGATTTGGTTTGATTCAGGTTTCAGGTATTTTTTGAAATTCGATTTAAATGTTCGGGTCGGATTCATGTCCATGGAAATTATTTTGCCTTGCTCGGATCCAGTTATGTTTCTGTGAAATATTTTTGTCAGGAACAGATTTGGTTGAATTCAGATTTCGGCGTTATCTTCAAATGGAATTTTTTGGGTTCAGGTCTTCCTGCGTGTCCACGGAAATTATTCTGTCTAATTCGAATAAAAACATGCTTCACTGGAATATTTTTGTCAAGTTCGGATTTGGTTTAATTCAGATTTCGGTTTTTTCTTCAAATGTAATTTTTGGATTCGCTTTTTCTTGCGTGTTCGAATAAATACATGCTTCATTGGAATATTTTTATCAAGTTCATTTCAGATTTCGAGATTTTTTCAAAGAAATTTTTTAGGTTCAGATTCGGTTCATGTGCATGGAAATTTTGTCTTATTCGGATCCTGTTACGGTTCTTTGGAATATTTTTGTCAGGTTCAGATTTGGTTCGATTCAAATTTCATGTATTTTTTCAAATAGAATTTTTAGGTTCGAATCTTGTTCATGTCCACGAAAATTATTTTATCATACTCGAGTCCGGTTATGATTCTTTCTAATATTTTGATCGGATTCCGATGTGGTTTGAGTCAAATTTCAGGTTTTTTCAAATCGGATTTTTTAGGTTCGAGTCAGGTTTATGTCCATGGAAATTATTTCGTCTTGCTCGGATCAGGTTATAGCTCTTTGGAATACTTTTATCGGGTTCAGATTTGGTTCAATTCAGATTTCGGGGTTTTTTTCAAATGAAACTTTTGGGTTCGGGTCTTCTTGCGTGTTCACGAAAATTATTCTGCATTGTTCGAATAAGGAGATGCTTCACTGGAATATTTTTGCCAAATTTAAATTTGGTTCAGTTCAGATTTCGCGATTCTTTCAAAGAAATTTTTCGGGTTTGGATTGGGGTCATGTCCATGGAAATATTTTGTCTTGTTCGGATCCGGTTTCTGTTCTTTGGAATAGTTTTGTCAGATTCAGATTTGGTTCGATTTAAATTTCAGGTATTTTTTCGAATAAAAGTTTTAGGTTCGTATCGGGTTCATGTCCACGGAAATTATTTAGTCTTACTCTAATCTGGTTATGGTTCTTTCGAATATTTTGGTCGGATTTAGATGTGGTTTGGGTCAAATTTCAGAATTTTTCAAATGGAATTTTTTAGGTTTGAGTCGGGTTTATGACCACGGAAAGTATTTTGTCTTGCTGGGATCGGCTTATAGTTCTCTGGAATATTTTTATCGGTTTCAGATTTTGTTCGGGAGATATTTCGAGTTTTTTTAAGACAATATTTAGGTTCGGGTTAGGTTTCAGGCCCACTAAAATTATTTTTCCTTGTTTGGATTGGGTTATGCTTCATTTGAACATTTTTATAGGATTGAGATTTGGTTCGGGTCAGTTTTCAAATCCATAGTTTTATTTTCAAACAGAATTTTTAGGTTCGGGTTGGGTTTATACTCACGGAAATTTTCTCTATCATTGATCGGAGTGTGGTATGTTTTTTCTGGTTGGGATCGGGTTATGTGTTAATTAGTCTAAACATTAAGGTTATAATCAATTTTGCTACTATTCTTTTTATGGCTATTTCTGATAAATAATTTACTTTACTATTTAATAATTTATTATGGTATATGAATCGTTTGCGGATTGGAACAATTGTACGCAAAACAGCTATATTTTATTTTTGCTTTAAAACCAAATTAAAGCCATAATTTAATTTTAAATTGAATAGAATACATTTAAATTTTATCAATGATAAAAAAATAAACTCTTAGAAAAGTGTTGAGTGATTTTTTTACTGCAACACAGCTAATGACTCATACATTCTAATGTTTGAAATGCCAAAGATCTGCGTACAACCACATAGTAAAAAGAAATTGAGTGGAAGTATAATGTCTTGGGCTGACGCCAAAAATGTAACCCTAAAATCCGATACATTAAGTCCAAATAAGCACCAGCAAAACAATGTGCTTTGACACGCCGATCAATTCAAACTTGTTTAAACCCGTATTTCTTTGTTTATTACCTTTTAAACTGTTATTGAATAGATGACTAAAATTTCGTTTAAAAATAACGTTTTGTGCCATTATTGACTGTAATACATGATCAGAATGCATAAAAGATACAAATATATCAATCATAGGCAACAATTATGTGATTATTTTTATCATATGACTTTGAAATATCAATATAGAAGCATCATTTAAGATTTTGCTTGAAAAGTTAACATTCTTTCGTTAATGTCTTAAAATCGTCTGCACTCTGAAATGTAGATTTTAGACTAATATTTGTTATTTAAGTTTTCATACATGATTTTAAAAGAATGTTTTTAAAAATATTTTTTATATATTGGCATAGAATTATTAATATGTTGTTAAATCATAAACATTTTTCATCTACGTGATAAAGTATTAAAAAGTTCTGAAAAAAAGAAAACTTTTAGTAATACAATTTTTAGTTCAAATCAAATGTTTTCAATATTTTATTTAATTTTATTTTGACGTTTAATTATTTCGAATTTATCAATTTCAATTATTTTAAAAGCAAACATTTTTTTAAATAAATAATATAATAGGAAAAAGACCATTTTAAAAAATTACTACTTCTTCGTAAAATATGCTTCAGCTGTAATTCATTTCTTTCAATTCGTCTTATTAATACAAAATCCCTTCCACATGCTTTTGTTTGGGACATTAAAATTTGAGCGATAAATGGTTTAATATTGCAACCCTTTTTCGGTTTACTTCACCACCACCTATCTTTTTCCTCCATGGTTTACAACCGCTGTGATAAAAAATCATCATTTAAACTGACAGTTTGCCAGTTTATGAATTTTAAAGGTCTGTTCCAGCTTTTTAAATTATTTCTGCAAAAATTTTATGCAACCAACCAACCATAACTAAATGAAGGGAAAAAAAGAAGAAAAAAGGCGATATTTTATGAGAGTGATCTTTGGAATTTAATTAATTACTCAGTTAATAAACAGAATTTCGAAATTCTGAAGCTCAGGTGCATCAGGAGAGATTTGGGGCTACTCTCAAAAAAATTTTGAGTTTCGTACATGCTGTAGATTTTGCTAGCCATCGCAGACACACACACACACACACACACACACACACACACACGCAGACAGAGCGTTTTGTTCTTTTATTAATATAGATATTTAAAGCTACTGATCAATAACACAGGCCAACACAAATTAACTTTTTGTCTGGGTTTTTTATAAATTGATGTAAATTGTAATAAATCTGCTATGGTTATTTCAAAAATTATATCCATTTTTATGCAGCACTTAAGGATTTTTTTATAATTAAGAATATACAATTTACACAACATTCATTAAAAAAAGAAATAAAAAAAATCAGATAAAAAAATAAGGTAACATACACATATGGATGTGTGCATGTTTTATGAGGTATTACATTCTAATATATACAGTAAAATTACTTTTGTTTGTCATCAAAAGAACGCTTGTGTCCTTTTAAATTTTGAAGCTGGTTTAGCGTCTCTTTTTTTGCCCCCATCAGTAATCTGCTAATATATTACAGTGCCATTGATAGTATTTTTCCGTGCATCTTATGTCATGCTGAAACCTTTCACCTTGTTCTTCATTCATTTAACCAAGATTTTCAGAAAAATATTCAAGACGACAGTACAGAAACTGTATTTTTAAACTCATTTTACAACCTCATTGTTAAATTTTTTTCAATGATCATTGCATAGTTAAGATCCCCTTGTAATTTCCTAAAAATTTCTGAATAACATCTTTGAAACAGAACCATGCATCATTCTTGGTGGATTTCATATTATCTTCAAAATTTTGTCTTTCATTAGCCATCGTATTTTGGGCCGACCAACATACCTTCTTTGATTTTACCTTCCGGTAAATGTGAAAAAACTTCATTTAAATATCTACAACAATTCTCTGTTTTATCAAAGGCTTTTACAGATGTTTATTAAACCTAATTTATTGTGCAGGGGAAGCAAGACTTCTTTTGGATCAATTAAGTTCTACAATTTTTTTTTATCCTGATTTAAATATTTTCTTCCAGACCATTCTTTTCTCATCCAGTGTTGGTGTTTAGCTCGGCTATTCCACTTGTATCAGAAACAGGGCATTTTGATATAGATTGCTTTATTGGCTTAATAACATTGATAAAAATATTTAAATTCTTATAGATTTGCCATTTAAGTTCTTGACATTTAATAATATTGAGGAAAAAATCAAAGTTATCATATGATTGTTTAAAAATTACTGAGTGAGCTGCAGGAATCGAAGGTAGAACATTACCATTATTAAGTAAGACCTTTTTTTACTAGAATCAATAAATAGTCTCTAATGAGATTGTTCATGATCATGGAGGGATAATAAATGAGTCATAAGTCCGGGAATATCTGTACAGTATACGAGTTTTCTTGGGAATAATACTTGGTGAATTTTTTTTCTCAATTTCTATTCAAAGAATATGTTGTTCCTGAAGCTAGTAAATGTTTATTCTTAAGAAACTTATAAAACAAACATAATGTATCAATAAATGAATGAAATAAATGTTTGTTCTCACTACATATGTTCAGGAGAAAATTGCACCTTCTGAGACAAATATTAACACATAACGAGAGCCATCATACATTTATATTTCACATTTTTTATTGCAGTATTGTATTTTACATTTATTAATATCACTTTACTATAAAATAATTTTTGGTTTTTATTAAGAATATATTTCATTTATAATAAAAATTACACCCCCTCCTTTTTTGTTTTGTGAAAAAACTGTGTGTGATAACAAAAAACTAATGTCATATCTGTGATCAGAGTGTCTGATTTACTACAAAAAGTGTGTTATTCTACAAACCCCAGATTTGTGTTTTTCCTGTGTAATTTGTAGGAAAGAATATTTTCTGTAACAACCAGATCCTGATTTTAAATTACTTTGTATAGCTTAAATCACAAATTATATTAAAATACATATTTAACAAAACCTTTTACAGTTGAACAAGTGTATACTTAATCAATAGAAATGTCCATAAACTTACTCCTCACACATTAACATTACACACAGAAACTGAAAAAAATAATATGAATTATCTTGAATCCACAATTTAATATTTTGTATCTTAATCTTAATATTTTATATTAAATATGCTTAAAGAGCTAAGCTGTTCTGTGGTAGGAAGATTCCCAACTCATTTAAAAAAGCCATTTTTTATTTATATAAATATTCAAGTTCATTAAAATCAAATGTCTTTATTTTTTATTTTTATTTATTTTCTTCTTATTTATTTTAATTATCTTATTTGTTTTAATTTTATTTTCTTCATTTTTAATAATTCAATGCTACACAATAAAGACCAGTCCTTGACAGTTGGGCTCTAAAATTAGCTGAAATTTCCAACTTTAATACTATCATTCTAATAGAGCAGTAACTTTTATAGGAAATTCTACTTGATTTTTTAGTACATAAATAACTATTTTAAGAATAGTTTTATAGCTGTATAAGAAATTAGTAATATTGATTTGGAAATAGCAAAGGAAAATAATAAATGAATTTAAACAGCTAACAACAATATAATAACTAGCAAAAGCCATGCTTTGTTTGGATTCGCGAAGCATTATTTTAGAAAACAGATATTTGAAAGTAACAATATTTTTTTTTAATATTTTTTTTTTTTTTTTTTGCATCTTTATTAAACAAAAACGTTATTTTATGTTTTGGCGCATTTTAATTTTTTATTTATGATGTAAAACTGGCATAATAAGATATTTTTGAAGCAAACTTTTACAATTTTTTTTTTAAATTTTCAACTAAAAGCTCTTTTAAAGATGTTTTTACAATTTCAAGTAGCCACTGGTGTTTTTTAATTGTTTGAAATATGCATGTTTCCAATCTTTGTAATCAACATCCGATAATCTTTGATAGCTATTTTAGAATAATATATTTGAAGAAAGCTTGAAGAAAGTTACTTCTTCAAAATCCTATTTTCTGGAAAAAACATTTGAAATCTGCTTTCGTTGATACTATGAATTTTTAACTGTAAAACATTTTATTTTAATTTCTTCATTTTTATACATGTTAGAGTATGAGAATTGCTGTAATTCTCTCCGCGTGGGAGAACCTTTTACTTTCTGCGAATGACAACTCAATTAATGGAATTACCTTTTAACGAAGCGCTCTCTCATTCTCGCAGTGACGTTTTCACGAATAATTATTGTTGTGTTTGCAAACTTATTAAAGTCTTATTTTTCTATAAAATCCTTCTGATTAATGAGTCGATATTATTTAGCCACAATACGACCTTCGCAAAAATATTTATAAAGAGCTTGAACCAACAACTTCACGCAGATCTTTTAATTTTTCATTTATATAACAAATTTAAGAATTAATTTTATTTGTTTACAATTATTTTGTTGCCAGTTTACAAAAAAAAAATCCATAATACAATTCTTTTAAAATGTTTAAGTGTCATCTGTGCAAACGATTTTGCGGGATAATGAAAACATGTTTTATTTAATAAATTAATCATGATTCTATCTATAATTATTTACTCCATGATTTAAACTTTTTTTTTCTGAAAATATACGCGTTTCATTTTTTATTTATTTGCTAAAATGCGTCCGTATTGGAAATGCATGTAAAATAAATTAATTAAAATAATAATTTTTTTAACGTTTTACTGTAAAAAAAATTATATTCTGCAAATCTACAGATCATAATTTATTTTTGTGTTTAATTTGAAGTTAAAATATTGAATAGTTTTTTTGTAAAGCGTACGACAAATTGTAATTTGAGTGGACTAGTAGAGGATTCGCTTCGCTCATCTTAATAATATATTAATAATACAGTAGACTCCCTCAAATCCGCACTCCTAAAATCCACAACTCTCTAAAATCCGCACATATTTTACAGATGTAAACAATGAAACATTCAGTTCAGATGCAAGTGCAAAATTTGACTTTTTTAGTTTTATATTAATTCCATATATTTTTTAATTTGTAATTTTTGTTAAGGTTATTGAATTCAAGTTTTTTCATGAAGAAAGAATAATTTATTTCTGAAAAAATAAAGATATTGCTGATATCATTAATAATCACAATTTTACTGAATAGCATATTTATGTATTAATCAAGCTTTTTAGCTATTAAGTCTGACTAAACCTAAAATAAATATTCGTTATTTTATGATCTTGATGTGAATTAGTAATGTACCTTTATGAGGCAAGGTTCATTCAATTTTTAGGAAAAACACATTTCATCTTTATAATGAATATTTAATTGTACATTACTGACTTTTGATGATACTTTGACCTTTGCTTTTAGTAAACTATCTAAATTTTTATTATTTTAGTTTATTACTTGTTTTAATATTTTAGCATATTGTAAGTATTCATTATACTTTTGATTTCATTACTAATTACATTCAAATTACTTTTTTTAAAAATGTAAACAAAGCAATGACCAGAAATCCGCAAAATTCTAAAATCCGCAAAACCTCTGGTCCCAAGCTGTGCGGATTTGAGGGAGTCTACTGTATAATAATAATATAAAAATATAATATAATAGCTCTAACAATATAGTTCCGCCGCAGAAGAGCAGGAGGGGGGGGGGGAAGAACTGCTGAACAATGACAGTATTCCTGACACATTCAAAAAGCCATTTTTATATGTGCATAAATATTAACGTTTTTTAAATCAAATAATGTCTTTATTTATTTTTACATTGTTAGTAATTAAATGTTACACAGTAACACTAGTCTTTGACAGTTATGACTCTTAAAATAGCTGAAATCATAACTTTGGCACCACATTCTAACGGAACAGTAGATTTTGTGAAAAATGCTACTTGATTTTTTAGTATCTGAAAAAGAGTAACTGTAATTTTGTTTGTATTTAAAAATAGCTTTACGGATGTATAAGAAATTAGTCCAAAGGAAAGTATTAAAAAGAAGTTAGGAAAAAGGAAAATGAGTATACCTTTAAAAGAATGTTCATATTATATATTAAGAGACAACCTTATGCATGAGAACATATTACAGGATGATTGTATAATTTTTGTAAATGCATTTTAGAATGCCAAGTAGGAAAGAATGGTTAAATTAAAAATAAAATGCAGTAATTATAAGTTTAAATAAAAAGCACTTTTTATATAAAAAAATATAATTTATTTTTCAAAAATTACATTTTATGAATCTTGCAAATCCATTTCAATTTGATTAAAATAAGGATCATCTATTCTTTCATACACAGCTAAAAATTTATCACCTTTATTCCGGCTAACTTTCTTAGCTTCTTCAGAACTATCATAAATTTTTTCAATAACTGGATCGGATTTCTACAGTAATTAAAATAATGAACCATTATATCATATTTAACAATTTTTTAAACTTTTACAGCTCACTAACAAATAAAAAACATATAACAAAGATAACAGAACATGCTAACAAATAAGTAGCAACATTTTATACACAGCTTTTTAAAACATTTACCGGCCATAAGTTTGACTGCTTTATGACTGTTTCTTACACAACACATTAACTTATGTTATATCTCTAAATGTATTTGACTATAGAAAGGTGACATTAAGGAGTTATAAAATCTAATTTTATGATATTAAAAATCTAAAATACATGTTTGATTTATGCAACAAAATTATAATTAAATATACAATTATTTTAAATTTATAATAAAAAAAGTATGACACATTGTAAAAATAACTTTATGCAGTAATTAAAAAAAGAAAAAAAAAAGCATTATAATTTTCGGTTATGACAACTTCAGTTATTTTTAATGTTATAAAATTTATTATCACAAAAATAGAATTAATGCTGCATGTTTCTTAAATTACATCTACTAAGTGTAACACACAAGATAAATTTACTTACTAATTGCTCATTTGGAATTCTTTTGAAAAGGGGATGATCATCTAAATGTTTCACCATCCATTCATTTAATTCTTTAACGTCTGTTATTGTGTATAATATACCCTGTAAAATACAAAAACTTACATTCTACTTAATACTTATTTATTTATTTAGCACACAACTTCCATTTCCAATTTTGAAAAAACATCATATCGGAAGTATGATTCATCAACAACATAATATAACTAGTCGTTGGGGGCCACCGTAATACTTACCCATCATGGATACGTATATGAAAATAAAGCATGTGAAACTATTTATACAATGCATTTGAATTCATAAACAAAATTTAAATATTGTTAACATACATAGTAATGCTATATTAAAGGACTGCTGATGTACCAATTTCGACAAATTATATAAAACGCCAAACTACTCAAGTAGTACCGAACTGCATAAAAGAAACATCCTTATAACTCCAAAAATAATAATTCTATTAACTAACAATTAATTGCGTCGGATGAAGCGTTTCATTTCCAATTAAAATATACTTCTGAATTGAAATTTGAATGATATACAGGGTCATGAAAAATCGAAGAAAGTGGAAAACAGGATTACAAATATCTCGGCAACTAATAATCCGATCGACTTCATTTTATATGCAAAATGTGTGTTATTGTATTGCCTTTTACATCCACTCCTTAGAACAAAAAAATTCGAACATTTTTATATACCTTTCATCAGAACGAATTTTTTGAGAGTCCGAAAAAAATAGTTCCGGATAATCGAGGTTGCTGATATTAAATAGGGTTCGTCCCATTCTTACATACTAACTACATACAAAATTTCAAGTCTCTATCTCAATTTGTTCAGGAGATAGAGCATTTACAGACAGACAGACTGACAGACAGACAGACAGACGGACGGACGGAAGGCAAATTTTTTTTTTCTAAAAATATGTTTTTTGGAATCTCCACTATCTAAAACGTGTAAATCCGTCAAAATTTTTTTTTTCGATTTTCAAAACGATTGCAAGACTTACCCTATACTACGTATGATGGATAAGTAAAATTGGAAATCATGAAAATACAAGTATTCCCCCAATACAGTTTTGTTAAGCTCATCATACTTAATAATATCTACATTCACACACACATGTTAATTCTTTCTAGAGAAATGGGAAGATAAAACTTATCCATGTGATTAAAATACAGTCAAATCCATCAAATCTGTAACTCTATGATACACAAACTCTTACAATCTGCACATATTGCTTCTAATGTAAACAGTGGAAATTTGGTTGCTGCTTACTTAGTGAGAGAAATTCAAAATGGCAAAAATTCAATTGAAGATCAGCAATTCAGTTTTTGAACTTCCTAAATTTTTGAATTAGAATGAAGTCTGAGTGAATGAGTTTCTTTCTTTTTTTTTCTTTCAAATGAAAGGAGAAAAAGAGTAAAAAAAATAAAATAAACAAGAGACATTTTTTGCAAAACAAAAATCTGCCATAACTTTTTTGTTTTTAAAAAAATTCACAAACTATTATATCAGATTTCTTGATAATTATAAGAGAATAATTAATAAGATGAATCTAACACAAAATCTTATGATAAAGGTGAAAAAGTAGCTCTTAAGTAGTCTATGGGTCATAAAAATTTTGATTTTTTTTTTTTTTTTTCAGAAACAGAGTTTTATTTAAAGCGAGAAATAATAAATATATAGACTCTAAAAAATGCACTAGACCAAAATAATAACATCAAAAGTTCCCAAACAAATGACATTTGAAAATCACAAAATAAACAAAATAAATTGTAAAATAAAATTTAAATATTTTTTCCTGATTTCAATTTTTTTTTTATTAAATAACTTAATGTGTTACAATATCTTTCTCTTTTACCAGATTAATTTATGCATTAATAAATGATTTACAGTAAAATTACAGGAGAAAGAAATTTGTACAAAATAATGACCTATAACCTGCACAGCCTTTGATAAGAAGGTGTGTGGATTTGAGGAAATTTGTTGTATCTCCATTGTATGGAATTTTTTTTTATATATTTTTTATTTGTAAGTATATCTATATACACAGCAATATTTGTACAAAAAAGAAGCATGAGGGACCAAAATATTTTTTCCAAGTTGCATACTTTTACAAATTATCCACCAAAATACAAAGCTTAGTAAAATTATGAAGAAATTAGGTTTTTTTTTTTTTTTTTTTTTTTTTACATTATTAATGTATTACATTGTAGAAATTAATATAATAGCATATTATAGTAATTTTAATAGATATCTTATCTATGAGAGAAGATTTCATTGATCACAATTTTTACAATGATGGCCACTGTAAAATGATGCATGTTTGTTTATCAACATTTTATTGTTATTACATTACAATATTATATTGTTATTCTATTTTACTATTTTACAGGCTGTTAGATCTCTATTTTTCTGCACTTAAATTGCATCATTATTTTTCATACAGAGAGTTTATTTTTTTTTCTTTTCCTTCACTTTTCTTCACAATATCACTTAAGAGGAGTTAGAACCTGTAGGGAGCTAACTTTGCTCATAAAAACACACTTTTTTCGATTCAATATAAAGGTACTACTTAGTTATCCCATCGACCAATTTTGGCAAATTATACAAATTGCCAAATTTTGCATTTTGACACATTTTTTATTTTTAATAACGAAAGAACAAACAAATCAGTAAAATATTAATAAAAATACAAATAAAAAGTCGAAATAAAATAGGGTTCATACTCATTTTCCAAGAAAAAATCCCCTAATGTATTTATTTTTCAGGATGTACAACTTTTCCATATCAACAATTAACAGCATTTTTTAAACCAGTATCATGACACTACCATCTCCTCAAAATAAAAGAAAAACAAGATGGTCTCAAAAATAAAGTTTATACATTATTTAAATAAACAATATGAACAGAACTTTAAGAGGAAATCATTAATGTAAGCAAAAAAAGAGATGAAGTCTACATGCTTTGTGGGGCTGTCTTTAAAAACTAGGTAGTTTGCAGATGCAGAAAGAATTTCATTTCTACTTTATGATTTAACTATCTCTTTTTAAAGCATTATGAATAACATGAAGGCTCCAAGGGCCAATATCAATTAAAAATGTTCTTTTTTTATTATTATTATTTTTTAATTTTTCTTGCACCAGGGGTGGGGAAATAACTCATTTCGCTCGCCAGTGGTGAGTGGATTTGCTGAGAAGGTGAGTACATTTTTAGTTTTTGAAAAAATGAAGGTGATAGAGACATTATCAGAGACACTTTTTAAATCTAGATATTTTAACTTTCCATATTATTACAGTGTGAATTCGGTACTAAGTTCTATCTTATATGAAGCTTACCTCTGTTGTATATATTTCTTAATGTTACAGAAAAAAAGAATTACGAAAATGCATTGTAGTAATAGTAATTTCATTTGTAATTGCATGTGATTTTGTCATAACTATTTTCAGCTGCATGTGTGTTGCATCTTCCAGGCTGGTGAAATAAATCCTTGGCTGGTAAGATTTTTGAAAAATTCCCCACCCCTGTCTTGAACAATTGTGAAACCTCACGATGTTAGGAACAATGTCTAGTGACTGAATGGATATTGACAGATGCAATATAAAAAAGCACATGAACAGCAAGAATTTCCCCTCAATTTCCCAGAGTAGACAGTGATTTGGCAGGTTTTCCCAAGTTTAGGGAATTTTTTGCGCTATCCCCTGAGATTCCCCTGATTTTTATAACCAAAAATTTATATCCTGATTTTCCCAGGAATCCCATATTCCTCTGATGAGTATGAACCCCATAAAAATCACTTGATTACGTTTTAAGCATGTATTTCATATCTAATATCAATGAATGTGACATTTACGGTCAACCATTATTGGCATTTAATCTTGTAATTTGGCGATAGTTTTTTGATCAATGGGATAATCAAGTAGTACCAATATAAATAAGTTAGTTTTGCATATTTTAGAGTAAACTTGTTAAAGTTTCAAAAATAATACCTTAGCTTTAAAAAATCACTACAATATTTTCAATTAAAATAATTTATGCATTTTTAACAATGTATGATATATACACAAAAGTAAAAGAAAAATTATATATTTACCTTTTTTCGTACAAACTTTTGAAAAATACATGAGAGAAAACAAATTTTTATATCAAATTGGTGCTAAATATTACCTTTGTTCTATAAACATAAAAAATTTCAACTTATCAGATGTTCTATATTTTTTTATTTATTTTAAGCATTTATCGTGATTATAAATTAAAAGTATTTACACCAGTAACACAACAGGATTCACAGAATTACTATTCATAAGTAGAGCATACAATTAAAATAATATAATCCTACAGTCATTTATATATCTTTTTTAAATTTAGTAAGAAGGTATGAAAATCCAATATAAAGTAAAACCTCTCTAAAGTAACCACATAAATAAAAATTGGCCATTTAAAGAAGTAGTCTCTTAACTCCTTGGGGACGAGCGACACATATATGTGCCACAAAAAGGCTTAAGAATTTTTGTTTATCCTCGCCAGTAAAAATTTGCCTTATTTAATTGAAACATTTTCCGATTTAAAAAGGCAAAAATTTATTTTTTTAAATATGGTGACAAAACATTAAAAATTTGGTAAAAGGCTCTGGTCGTGAAAACGTTAATGGAATTAAATCTATATTTTAATTGCTAAAAATGGTAATGATTTTTAATGAAGCTACTAAAATTTATTTTCCACATTAGGAAGATATATAAAAATTTAAATAACAAAACAAAACAAAAATTAATTATTGCAAAGTAGTTAATTACTGCATTAAAAAAATGAATAGATTGATATTTTGATTTGATTGTTTTATATTTCATAACTTTTATTTTCAAGTCCTTTTGAAGTATATTTGATATTTTCTCCTGCATTAAAAAAATGAATAGATTGATATTTTGATTTGATTGTTTTATATTTTATAACTTTTATTTTCAAGTCCTTTTGAAGTTCAGTAAGTAAATAGATTTTTTTCTGGATGCAAACAAATAATAACGATTTTATTACTTTTATCTATTTCTTTGAGAGTTTCCTGACAGAATAGGACAGGGGGATTTATTGAATGTCATTCTTAATTTGTCAAAAGAGTTAAACTCATTGCCCCAAATTCACAAAAGTGTTTAAATATTTGAAGTTATTGAAATAAAAAAAAAAAATCTAAACTTAGTTTAAAAGATTGATGAATAATGTACTCTCTAGAATCATTTTTCTAATACAAGCTTTTTTAAACAACCTTAAAAAAAAAAAAAAAAAAAAAAAAAAAAAAAAAACATGATTTGTTTCATTAAAAAAAAAAAAAAAAAAAAAAAAAAAAAAAATTAATCGCTTATGGAAGGAGTTCAACAAGGATAGTCTTTGAATGGAGGTAAAATTTCAGATATATCAATTTTCTGTTACATATTTTTTGGCCACCAATTGAATAAATGGCGCACCAATATTTTGAACACTTTTGCCATCATTAGCTGGGAGTGATAATTTAAAGATTTTTCATATTTTCAAAATAAAAAACCTTTCAAAAGTGGTTGTGACCTCAAATTTTATATTAAAATTTAATATAAATTTCATATTTCAATATGTATTATAGTTTTTATAATTAATAACTAAGGTTGCAATTAATGTATAAAATAAAATTGTCAATAAAAAATGATTAAAATAAAAAACGCTTACACCAATTCTAAGAAGGTATGCATATTCTGACAGTAGTTGGGGACTAATAATTCTCCATTTGTGTTTCTTTGCTTTAAAATGAGGGTCAGGAAATAAAAAGAACATCTTGCTAAGCTGGAGAAAAAAAAAAAAAATTAAAAAGAATGAAAATATCTACAATGGAATTAAATAATGATTTAAGAATAGATTAAAGAAACAAAGAAACCATTAATAATATATATTGGCAAAATGTTGGGGGTCAACTCATAAGCTGGAATAAACAACAACAAAATTAAATGTTTCTTTTCTTTTTATGTAGTAATGGGCAAAAATACAAAAAGTTCAAGAACACTAATGCTAAGATATTACATACAACAAACAAAAGGAAGATAACACAGGTCTTTCTCCCATCTTCTGTTTAGAACTTTTTCTCTTTTGTCTACTGAACGAATTGTGCATCAACCAGCAATAGTCTAAAATGATGATGTTTAGTAATATATTCTGTCTTAATGACAAAATTTATAGTGTACCTATAATAAATTCTGATGTGACTAGGCTTTTGAAATCCTATGTCTCTGAGACCAAGACACTACCAAAAAGCTGGGTCCTTTTCTTAATGCATTATTTAATGTAATTATCAAAAAATAAACTACAATGGTATCTTTAATATCAAATTTATTTATTATTTATGTGAAAAAATAAACATATAAAGAATTATTGCTATTCAAATATGTGATTTTTGATTTAAGGCAGTATTTCTGAGCCTTTTTTTTTTCACCTTCCTAAATATGATTTATCGACATCAATCTACAAAAATCATAACTCAACATAAATCTGAAACAATTAGTCAACTGGCCAATTTTCATAGTTTTCATCGAACCTTGCGTAAATATGGGTTAGGTTCCTTTAGAAAGACCACCCACAGAGGGCACTCTCCCTAGGACTAATATCCTTTGAGAAGATAATCAGTTGTCATAAATAACACTAACACCAATAACGCCACCATAGGTTCTGTAGCAACAATCAATCCTGCTCTAAACATAACAAGCCAGGAAAATGATTACATGACAAGAGATAAGGTATAAGTACAGTACGAAGGAAAAATTTATTCAGATGAAGTTATAAAGGTGTTATTTATGATGTCTGATTATCTGCATGAGGGATATAGGTCCTAGGAGGAGTGCTCTCTGTGGGGGTCTTTCTAAAGGAATCTAACCCATATTTACGCAAGTTTCAAAGAAAAACACGAAAACTCCAAACAGTTAGGCCAACGGCATGATTTGGTTCGAACCCAGCACCACCCGTCTACCAGCTTTGAGAGCAGAACCTCTCAGCTACTGGTGGGGCATGAAATTATAAAGAAAATGAGAGACTCTCGGGGATGCCACTCAGAAAATAGCAAAAAAGAGGAACTTATGCGTAAAGTAAAATTTATGACATTTTTCATAACATTTATGTGCGAATTTTGTAAATTATATTACTTATAATAAACTAAAAAAAGAATTACACCTCTTTTTTTTCTTTTTTTGTAAACTTTTAATTTATAAGAGTAAATAAAAATGATTTTTCTTTATTTCACACCATTTTACATCAATTAAGGTAATCCAGCAATAGACTTGATGATTATTCCAGGAGTAAATAGCAAAAATTTGCAAGGACTTTTTTTTTGCGATTTTTTTTTCATTTGAGAAAATAGTTGTTTTATTTCATGATCGTTTGACGAAAATCGCCATTTTATTTTGCGATCGTTTAACGAAAATTGCCGCTTTAGATCGCGATTGTTAGACGATAATAGCCGCTTTACATGACGATTGTTAGACGAAAATCGTCGTTTTACATCGCGATTGTTTGACGAAAATTGCCATTTTATTTCGCGATTGTTTGACGAAAATAGCCGTTTTATTTCGTGGTCGTTTGACGAAAATCGTCGTTTTACATCGCGGTCTTTTGACACAAATCGCCGTTTTACATCGCGATCGTTTGACACAAATCACCATTTTACATCATGATCGTTTGACGAAAATCGCCGTTTCACATTGCGATCGTTTCACGAAAATCACCGTTTCGTTTCGCGATGGTTTGATGAAAATTGCTGTTTTATATCGCGACCGTTTGATGAAAATAGCCGTTTTATTTTGCGATTTTTTGACAAAAATCATCGTTATATTTCGCGATCTTTTAACGAAAATCGTTGTTATATTTCGCGATCACTTGACGAAAAAAGCTGTTGTATTTCGTGATCGTTTGTCGAAAATTGCTGAGTAATTTCGCGTTTGACGAAAATTCCTGTTTTGTTTCGCGATCGTTCGACGAAAATCGTTATTTTATTTTGTGATCGCTTAACGAAAATCGCGAATTCTTAAAAAATAAAAAAAGCGGAAATCTGCCATTTGGCGGAAAAATGGCATCCCTGGACTCTTTTCTGTAAATATCTTGATTTCTGCAGGCAAAAATTAGAAATGGCTAGACAATCTCAATCAATTTTTTTTTATAAAAAAGAATATATTTGAAAATTGTTTCATATCACTTGTAAACTTTAGAAATCATTTTTCCTTTAATAAATGTATTATTATATAATTATTTGCATTCATAATCTGTCTTATAACTTTTTGTATCAAAGCTTTAAAAGGAAATGTAATAAGAGTAACCATTTTTTTGTAACAAAAATAACAAGGTTTTCTTGCAATTTTAAACATTATATAAGATTTTAAAACTTTTAGATAGCTTTCATTTAATATGTAGTCTCCTTTTTTTTGAAATAATTTTAAATTTGAAGATTTTATTACATAGTTAATAAGATAAGATAATCTATAATGTAGAGGGGTAAAAAACATATATCTTTTTCAGATAACAAGAGCAGCCAAACTTTAGAGCAGAGATTCCCAAAGTGTGCTCCGCGGAGCCCTTGGGGCTCCGCCTGAACTTTCCAGGGGCTCCGCGGCGTTCCAGGAAAATAAACAAAACACGAAAGAAATTAGCATATCACAATTAAAAGATTTTCAAAAGTATGTGGAAATTTGTGTGTGTGTGTGTCAAAAATAAGTATATCTGTAACTGGGTTGAAAATTACAATGATACACTTCTAATGGACGACGACGACAATTATACAAAGATGTTTTGCAGAGTAAACATTGGCATTATAAATGTACCTACTTTCTGTATAATTGTTTTGGTTTGAATTTCTTTATTTTATACTTCTGCTCTAAATGTGTTTTAAAAATTCGATTCAAAATAGTCAACAAGAAATAGTATTCTGATTGAATCCATAACGTGAATCAAAACAGAAAATACCCGCCAGTGCTGTTAAATCTGCTTTCTGAACAAAAGGGAGAACAGTTTAAGTTCTTTGGAGCCTTACCTATTTATACGTTTATTCTTAATTCTTGTTAAATACCTAACTCTTACTAAAATATTTTTAAATGACCATGACATTAAGTTTGACAAAAAAATATCAAAGTATTCAAGATCATCACGAAGCTCTGATAAATTCCTTTAAGCATTACTTTCCAACTGCTCAAAATAAAATGCTGGGCGATTTTAAATGGATACTAAATCCATTCAGTGTAAAAACGAAACCACACCGCTTAAGTGCTGAGGAATACGAATCTCTCATTGATTTAACATCTCAAAGCGATCTAGAAATGTTTTACAAAACAAGCGTATCACTGAATTTTGGTGTAATTTGACAGATAAATACAAAATCTTGTCAGACAGAGCAAAATTATTGTTACTTCCATTTTCAAAGGCATATCTGTGTGAAGTTGGATTCTCCACATGTACAAGTATCAAAACAAAATACAAAAGCCGGTTAAATGCAGAACCAGACATTCACTTACTATTGTCGAAAACCAGATAATAAAATAGATGTCCAAAATAATTCAAGCACATTTTTTTACACTAAACTTTTATATATTATTATTCGTCAAATTTTATCAGATTAATAATTTTAAAAAATTGCAGGCATTTAATGTTTGTATATGTTGCATATTGTATTATTTTTAATTTTGGAATTTTAATATACTTAAATGTTTATTTTTATTAATTTTTACTTATTTAAATATTCTATCCTAGTTTTCGAAATTGTATTTAATTTTGAAAACAAATAAACAAATAATTTTTAAAACGTCTTTTTAAAAAAGATCTTGTATAATTTAAAATCCCTCACTAGATGAATTTATGTGTAATTTGTGTACATATTTCTTTTATTTGTATATGTTTGATTTTTTTAAAAATCTGTTTAAATTACTTATATTAATTTTTATTTATTTTATTTTTTTATACTGTTTTTGATAATAAAATAACGTTTGTCACTGAAAACATATTTTTATTGCATCTTCTATCATTTTAAATCCTTTATTAGATCCATATTACATTTGTGTGCATTGTGTATATGTACTCTTTTTATATATATACATTTAAATTCTTTAATCTGTTTATGTTATTTGTTTATTTAAATTTTCTAGATTGTTTTTCTCAGTACGATAATGTTTGTCGATTAAAAAACCCCTTTTATGTAGTATTTTGTATTATTTAAGAAACCCCTCATTAGATTTATTTAATATTTATGTACGTTGTGTATATAGTTCTTTTCTTTTCTTAACTTTAATTTGTTTATTATAGTTTTATAGTTTCTTAATTATTTAAGTTTTCTATGCTGTTTTTCATAATTGTACTTAATTTTATAAGCAGTGTATATTGCTGGAACTGGATTTTTTTAGCATCTTGTATCTTTTTACAGCCCTTCTTTAAAATTTTCTTTTAATTGGTCTCTGCCACATTTCCAATCAGAAATAAGTCTGTAGCAATTTAAAAAATATATATTGATTCTTTACACTTGCCACCACATTAAGAATTAAAAAAAATTCTCAGCTCCACCCCTTACTTAGACTTTTTGTCAATGAGTACCCGCCTTGATATAAATTTAATCCCACCCAGAAAAGTTTTTCTACTAGTTGCAGTTTGTTTAACCCCTTGAAGAACGGTGAGATATATTTTATTTCATCTAATTTAAACGAGATTCTCACCAGAAACTTTTAACGAAATTTTATATTTTTACCTTTGGCAGCAAATTGTTAAAAGATTGCCTTTTCTTATTTTAAAACAAAACTTTACGATGTTTTCCGATTCAATACAGGGCGAATTCAATACAGAGACATTATTGCCTGCCCCTCAAGCGGTTAACATGTGCATTTTTTAACTGCTTGTCTGTTCTCAAGAAAAAACAACGATGAAAGAAAGTTTCTTTTAAAACTGTAATAAACAGTCAAATACTTTAAATAAAATGTCAAAAAAGTGAACAATGCTGCACCAAACAATGCAGCTTATACATTTAGCCCCGCCCACTTTACTAAAACAATGACTTAATTATAAATGTATTTTTTTAATTTGCTCAAAAAAAAAAAAAAAAAAAAAAGAATGTGAGAGACGATTAATTTTTGTTACATGTTTAGAAGTATTAGAAACTTAAGGACGAATTTAAAAAAAATATTCCATAATCGTTTGATTCTATTACGGGATGGCGGGACTAGCGAAAACGTGTTACATAATTACTCATGGGTCATTAAAACTAAGCATTTCTTTCTTTTTTATTTTTCGCGACTAGCTTTTGGGAATTACATAGAAGTACCTCTCTACTAACGAAAACGGTACAACTTACCTTTTTTTGCTGTGTCTGTGCGGTTATCGCGATAAATAATAATAGTTTTTAAGCTCCAATGCAATGTATAATCCACACATGGTTACCATTTTGATCTTTAATTCCGAGTTCATACTTAATTCAGAATTTCTGTATCAGCAAAAAGCCAAACTGAGAAATTTGGTCCAATGTTAGAAGTTACTGGCTCGGACTTTTATTCAACATAGGCTTGCTCCATATTTGCTCCCTAAGCATAAAAAACATTAATTTGTTAGCCACAGAGTATAGTTGGATTCAAGGGCTCCACCTTAAAAAAATTTCCCAAAAAGGGCTCCGCGAGCCCAAAAGTTTGGGAACCGCTGCTTTAGAGGACTCAGCCTATAAAACTAATAAATTTTGTAATGCTTTTCTTGCACAATATAAAAAAAGTAGACATTCTTCTTTATTATTTAACAAAAAATTCTGTTCATTTAGTAAAAGGCATTAAAAGTAATGCATTTCTATGTTAAAACACCACCATAAATGTAACAAGAGTAACCATGGAATTGCCCAATTGTTTGTGGAAATATATCATCATCTAGAAGATTTAACCACTGACCAGAGCATTCATATATTATAAGTTTATCAGTATCTCTTAGTTCTTGCCTCATGTAATTGAAATAAAATCCTTAAAACCTTGTTTTAAAATGCTAATTTTTGCCAATGGCAAAAATTGTGGCAAAAAGTATTTTTGCCGGGGCAGTTTTTTCCACGGTATTTTCCACTTCAGCAAAAATTTTCCAACCCTGTTAAGAATTGATAAAACTGAATTAAAATTTTACGAAAGGAATAATAAAAATAGTTTTGATTTTATTTATATCAAATGAAATTTCAAAGTTATACAGCTAGAGCTTCAGTTATATAATTTTAAAATTTCAATCAATATAAATAAAATAAGTATTAGAATTTAAATTTAGTTTTATTAATTTTTAAGAGCTTAACATTTATTTGATTAATTTTTAAAATTTTATTTGCATTATAGGTAAAAAGTTATTTTTTTCACATTCTCTTATTAAATTAAAAATTCATTTTCACTCCAAAGTCCAAAGTTGTGTTTGAATGTTACTACATTAAAAATCGAAATTTTACCTGCATTGATATGATTAATAAATGTAGTACATGATGTTATACATCTCTTACATTTTAATTACATTTTTTAAGAAATATAAAATTTATTCACAATGCAATCAAATTTCAAGTTGACATCTGCTAATCTTTTTGTTGAACTATTTCATAAACTGAAGAATGATTAAAATAATCCTCTTCATTATTTGTATTAGTAGAACAGATTTGTCATTTTTAAAATGCACTTTTCTACAATACAAACTCTTCAATAATAAAAACTTCATTTGTATAAAGTCTTGTGTAAATTAAACACAGATCAACATTTCGTCATTTTTGATAGGGGGGGGGGGGGGGGGGGGTTATATACTGGTTTTTAAATACAGTCGACTCTCGTTAATTCAAAATTGGATAATTCGAATCTTCGCTTAATTCGAACTAACCATAAAGTCCCAAAACTTTCAATGACAGAATAACGTTAAAAATTTTTCATTATTTCGAACTCCTTTTCTCTTGACTTCGTTTAATTTGAACTAACGAGAATTCCGATTTTTAATTTTTCTTTTCTTTTGTACGGATTTACGACCATTTGAATGACTTTCTTACTTTGATTTTTATGAAAATTGTTCCGAATGAGTATACATATAATCCAATGCATTTGATATCCACTTTCTTAGGGTCCCGTGTGTCCATCAGTGACGCTTAAAATTTTTCTTCCATTATGCTTGTTTCTAATATTTTAATTAGTTTATGTATTTATACTTTCTAATTTAATATTAAATCATATTCTAATGATAACAGACAAAATAAATTTAAGAAACACTATAACATTAATTTCTTTGTAGTAGTACCATATTGAGAATGTTTTCATTTCATACTTTCCATAATTCAAACTTTGGATAATTCAAACATTTATTGCGGTCCCGACGAGTTCGAATTAATGAGAGTCGACTGTATATATATTTTTTGCATTGGATAGCTGGAGTTCATTTCTACATTGCTCCTTTTTTACTTTTGTGATTTCAATTGCAGATACTTTTTTTATGAAGTTACTTTCACTTCTGAAACTGGTTCAGAAACTGAAAGTGTAATTCTAAAAAATATCTGCAACCAAAATTGAAAAAGTAAAAAAGGAGCAATGTAGAGATGAACCCTAGCTATCCAATGCAAAAAAATAAGTTTCGAAATGTGCACGAGATATTAGAAAATAACTTCCACATAGGTTTAACATTAATACATGAGGGTCTCTGCCAGCAGGGACAGGAACCTTAAAAAAAAAGTCAAAAATAAATAAATATGCAAATCTATTGAATATTTCTTTCACTTACTTGACTTTTCATAAAAAAGTTTGGAAGATATTTCATGGCATTCGATCGAATGCAGGCTATGTTTTTGTATTTTCCAGGGTTTTGCAAGCGTAGAGCTTTTATCCTTTCTTGTACATACTCTGATACTTTTACTCTAATTTCCATCCCAAGCATCAAAGTTTCAGGAAATAATGGAGACAAATCAACTAAGAAAGAGAATAAGAAATAAAAAAGACATTCAAAATAACACATGAAACCATAATAAAGACATCAATTCTAAACCTTGTTTAAGTAGTTTTTGAGGTATGATTTATAAATCATATGCATTGCAATCTGATTAACAATGATTAAAAAGAAATTTAATAGCAGAAGTTCTGAATTTTAAACTGTTTTACTAAAAATCGAATTGAAATTATTTCAAATGTCTAATTGCAACCTATATTTATAAAGGACTTATTTTAATTTTTATATTCTCTAAAAAAGTCTTTGGACCATGCATTTACTGGAAAAAACTTAGCAGTGTCAATACCTTTGAATATGTATAACGAATTGTCATTAGTTTGTTGTTTCCTTAAACATTTCGAGCTTCAAAAAAATATCAAATACATTAGCTTTTGTAATGTTTATTTATGATATCTGTAACGAAAATCTCCAATTACAGTGCCCGTTAATATGCATACATGTCAATATTCTAATAAATATATATTTTTTTGTGCTATTGGTTTCTTTAAAAACTGATATCAGATTTTACAACTGACATTAACAAACAGAGGTTCATTAAAAAATTTATTTTAACTTATCTTTTTCTTAACTGAAACTTATTTCCAGGACAGGCCAATATATTTTTTTTGTTTGTGCCGGGCCTTTTTTTTTTTTCTTGGTCTGTGCAGACATTTATGCTAGACATCATTAAAATTTTATAATAATCACTGCCTTATCTAATCACCAAACCTATGCAATTCAAAACATCGGCTATTTTTAAAAGAAAAAGCTAGTTACATATGGCATGCCACAGTTGACCACCCTTGTTCTAGTAAGGGGGGGGGGGGAGAGTCTATCAAGGCTTTTTTGCCAGGGTGCTGTTTGTGTGAAATTGTTAATAGCTTTTTAGATTTCCTGAAAAATCTAGTCCTAATTTTGTGAATTTGAAATGATCATTATATTCAGGTTTTTATTTATATGTTTTAAAGACGATATTATACCTAAAATACACATATTTTCTTTATATGTGTAAAAGCGACAGATCAAATTTTACTTTTAAATGATAAATTTGTGAACAGTGGTGTAGTCATAAAAAAAAAACAGAGGGTATACGCTCCAAGCAGACAGTATAAGCTCAAAACAGAAAGTATACCTAGATTGTAGATATCAATTTCTTGATAAACAGAGGGATCCTTAAAAAAATCCAGAAGGCATACAGCGTAACTCCCGTATATTCGCCACTACATTCCTGCTTGTGAAAGATTGTGCTTAGAGATAGAACAAATTTGATAAAGTCCTCTTTTTAAGATGAAAAATTTTGTGAAGGGTCCATTTTAAGATGAAAAAGTTTGTGTGGAGCCCTATTTTGAGATAAAAAAAATTTGTGCAGGGTCTTGTTTTGAAATTAAAAAAAAAAATTGTGAAGGATACCTTTTAAGGACCCAATTTCTTCCTAAATGGATCCATGAGTAGATAGCTATAAAACTTTAACACACTGTAGAATTTTTAATAAAACACTCTGAACTGTGTAATCCAGTGGTTCCCTAACTTTCGGAAGTTAGGGAGTTGCGGAGCCCTTTTTGGTAAAAAAATTTAAGGCGGAGCCCCTGAACCCTACGAAACTTTGTGGTTTACAAATTAATGTTTTTTATGCCTATGGAGCAAATATGGAGCAAGCTTATGTTGAATAAAAATTCGAGCCAGTAATTTTTAACATTGGACCAAATTTCTCAATTTTGCTTTTTTCTGATACAGAAATTCTGAATTCAGTATGAATTTCGAATATGAACTCGGAATTAAAAATCGAAATGGTAACCATGTTTGGATTATATATTACATTGGGGCTTACATAAAACTATTACTCCCTCTGTCCCAAATTAGTTGCAATATTTAGGTTGAAAATTTTGTCCCAAATTAGTTGCTACATTTCAAGCAGGTAGAGTCATAAATAACTTCTGATGCAGTTTAGTAGATCAACACCAGTAAAATTATACTAGAATTATTATAACTATTTATGATAGGTCTCAGAAGCAATGTTAACTTGAATATATGAGTAAAAGGAAAAGAAACGATTATTTAGAAAATTCTTTGAAGAAAGAAATCAATAATACTGAGCGCAACACTGTACTGGAATGTTTGAAACGGTATTTGAAAAATTTTAAACTAAGCTCTAATGTCATAAATGCTGCAGTTATTAAATTCAATGTGCATCATAATATTTATCATCCTATCCCGTTTGCAGAAGCAGGCAAAGACATCAAAAATAAAAGATGAGGAAATTTACATTGTAAGTTTACAGCAAATTGTAAATGCGGACGAAAAAAATGCCTCTGAACAAAATCAAAGATGTCCCAATAAAACGAAGACAATCACTGCGAAGATTATCATATGCTGTTATAATTCATAAATAAAAGTTATACAGGATTCTCAAGGGGGAAAAAATTTGGAGCGTATTTTATTCATAACCAAGCAAAGTATAATAGAAAAAAATAAGCTCGACAGAATTCTATTTTGTTTGCAGCTTGTTCATGCTAAAAAATACTTTTTAGAAATGTTGGCATAAAATTTTCGTAAATGAATGATTGATTAGCTTGAAGATAGTTTTAAGTGATTACTGTTTAAAAAGTCTTTAAAATTTGGGGCGTGGCTTAAGAGTGTGTGAACCGAGATTTTTTTTAAACTAATTAATTCCTTGTTAAGGAATGATGGAGGGAATGTTAGGTACGGTAAATGTTGTTGATTGATAGTATAGCTTTCTGAAAAACAAAATCATAAAGTCATAAATATCAAACATGAGTACAAAAGTATTCAAATGTTGCATCTAATTTGTGACAGAGGGAGTATTATTTACGGCAAAAACCACACAAACAGAGAAAAAAAAGTAAGTTGTACCATGTTCGTAGCAGAGAGGTACTTCTATGTAATTCCCATAGGCTACTCGCAAAAAAAGGCCTAGTTTCAATTAATTATGAGTAATTATGTAACACGTTTTCGCTAGTCCCGCCTACCCGTAATAGAATCAAGCGATTATGGAATAATTATTTCGCTCATCCTTAAGATTCTAGTACTTCTAAACATGCAACGAAAATAAATCGTCTCTCACCTTCTTTTTTTTTTTTTTTTTTTTTTTTTTTTTTTTTTTTTTTGAGCAAATTTTAAAAATACATTTAGAATTAAGTCATTGTTTTAGTGTTTAAGAAGGCAGGGAAAACTCTATAAGCTGTATTGTTTGGTGCAGCATTTTTCACTTTTTTGAACATTTTATTTAAAGTTTTTAGCTATTAATTACAGCTTTAAAAGAAACTTTCTTTCGTAATAGTTTTTTCCTCAAAACAGACATGTAGTTAAAAACTACACATGTCAACCTCTTGAGGGGCAAGCAATAATGTCTCTGTCATATTGTATTCTCACCGGAAAAATCGTAAAATTTTCTTTAAAAAAAAAAAAAAAAAAAAAAAAAAAAAAAAAAAAATTTTTTTTTTTTTTTTTTTTTTTTTTTTTTTACAATTTGCCATTAAAGTTAAAAACACAACATTTCGTTAAAAGTTCTAATGAGATCTCGTTTAAATTAGGTAGGATAAAATGAATCCTACAGCCTTTCAAGGCGTTTAACGAACTGCAACTAGTAGGGAAATGTTTCTAATACAATGGGATACATGGGTGAGATTGAATTTATGTCAGAGCGGGTACTCGTTGACAAAAAGTCTAAGTAATGGTTGGAGGAGCTGAGCAAAATTTTAAATTCGTAATGTGATGACAAATGTAAAGAAAAAACATATATATTTTAAATTTCTGTAGACTTATTTCTGATTGGAAATGTAGCAGAGACCAATTAAAAGAAATATTTAAAGAAGGGTTGTAAAAAGATACAAGATGCTAAAAAAAATCCCGTTTCAGCAATATACATTGCTTTTAAAATTAAGTACAATTATGAAAAACAGCATAGAAAATTTAAATAACTAAGAAATTATACAAATATAATAAACAGATTAAAGCAACTAAAGTTACGAAAAGAAAAGAACTATATGCACAAAGTACATAAATATTAAATAAATCTAATGAGAGGTTTCTTAAATAATACAAATTATTACATGTAAGGGACGTTTTAATCGACAAACATTGTTGTACAGAGAAAAATTTAAATATACACATAGCATAAATGTTAGAGATTAAATAATTTAAAGGTTAATAATATTAATTAATAAAATAATGTTTAAATAATATTAATAAAGAATAATTCAAATTTATATACAAAAAGAAATACATATATACAGGGTGATTATAATTAAAGTCCGAGTTTCAAAACGCTCTAAAAAGCGAACCACTCGTTAGAATGGCGTCAAAATTTAACAGCGTATTATTGAAGAAGGGGTTAAGAACATGAACCAAAAAAAAAGTTCCAAATTTCAGCGACAGATGGCGCTGTAAGCGTCAGAATTTCGACTACAAAGGACAAATCGTAAAACAACGGCTAAGGCGTAAGTTACACGATATAAACCAACTGTATTGTTCAGTGTGCATGACTGTACGCATGTGATACTGTTAGTTACGTAAGCCCGTCCACCACGGCAAGATCGTACCACATCGGATGGGAAAAATCGGTTTTTAACTGTCCTGAGGCCAAAAACCGCATAAAAAGCATCCCTCCAATCGGTTTTTAACTGTCCTGAGGCCAAAAACCGCATAAAAAGCCCATCCAATTGGTTTTTAAGTTTGGCGAGACTGGCGCAAAATATGTTCAATATGCTGTCCACCGTTGTGTGCAACAAGATTAAATCGAAAAACAGCATGTTCCAAAACCGATCGAAGTGTATCCTGACACACCTGAAATTGTCGTGCGCATGCCAGGTATTTTAATTTACATATACTGACGCTTACAGCGCCATCTGTCACTCAAATTTGGAACTTTTTTTTGGTTCATGTTCTTTCCTCCTTCTTCAATAATACGCTGTTAAATTTTGACGCCATTCTAACGAGTGGTTCGCTTTTTAGAGCGTTTTGAAACTCGGACTTTAATTATAATCACCCTGTACAATGTACACAAATGTAATATGGATCTAATAAAAGTCTTTAAATGATAGAAAATGCAATAAAAATATGTTTTTAGCGACAAACATTATTTTATTATAAACACAGTATAAAAAATTAAATAACTAAAAATAACTTAATGCAAGTAACATAAACAGATTTTTAAAAAATTATACTTATAAAAAGAAAAAGAAATATATACACACATTATACACAAATGAATCTAGAGAGGGATTTTAAATTATACAAGATCTTTTTTAAAAAGACTTTTTAAGCGACAGATATTGTTTTAAAAATTAAATACTATTTTGAAAACTTGGATAGAATATTTAAATAAGTAAAAATTAATAATAATAAATATTTAAGGAAATTAAAATTCCAGAAATAAAAATAATACAATATGCAACATATACAAATATTAAATGACTGTAGTTTTTTTTTTAAACTATTATTCTGCATAAGTTTGACGAACAATAATATATAAAAGTTTAGAATGATAAATGTGCTTAAATTATTTTGGACAGTTATTTTATTATCTGGTGCAATTTTCGACAATAATAAGTGAATGTCTGGTTCTGCATTTAACAGGTTTCTGTATTTTGTTTTGATACTTGTGTAAGTGGAGATTCCTGCTTCACACAGATATGTCTTTGAAAATGGGAGTAAAATTAATTTTGCTCTGTCTAACAAGATTTTGTATTCATCTGTCAAATGACACCAAAATTCTGTGATACACTTGCTTCGAAAAGAGATTTCTAGATCGTTTTGAGATGTTAAATCAATGAGAGTTTCGTATTCCTCAGAGCTTAAGCTGTGTGGTTTTGTTTTTGCACTGAATGGATTTAGTATCCATTTAAAATCGTCCAACATATTATTTTGAGCAGCTGAAAAGTCATGCATAAATGAATTTATCAGAGTTTCCGGATGATCTTGAATACTTTCTGATATATATATTTTTTCAAACTTAATGTTATGGTCATTTAAAAACATTTTAGTAAGAGTTAGGTATTTAATAAGAATTAAGAATAAACGTATAAATAGGCGGGACTCCAGAGAACTAAACTCTTCTCACTTTTGTTCGGCAAGCAGAGTTAACAGCACTGGCGGGACTTTTCTGTTTCGATTCACGTTGTGCATTCAATTCAGAATACTATTTCTTGTAGTCTTATTTTAAATCGAATTTTTAAAACACATTTAGAGCAAAAGCATAAAATAAAGCAATTCAGACCACAAACATTATACAGAAAGTAGATACATTATAAATGCCAACATATAACTGCTTAGAAGTGTATCATTGTATTTTTTAACCCAGTCATAGAAACACTTATTTTTGACACACACACACACACACAAATTTCTACATACTTTTGAAAACCTTTTAATTACAATATGCTAATTCCTTTCATGTTTTGTTTATTTTCCTGAAACACCGCGGAGCCCCTGGTAAGTTCAGGTGGAGCCCCAAGGGCTCCGCGGAGCACACTTTGGGAACCTCTGGTGTAATCTATTTGCATTCAGATGATATTCCCTTTGCTTATGATTCAAGCTAACTTTGACTGGAAAACACAATTTAAAAATATTGACTTTTCATACTTATTATTTCAGTTTCAAAATTAAAATAAGCTGTAAGATAAAAATTGGATTGATAGAAAATGTTTATCATTCTTATATTTTCATATTGATGTCCACTACTAATTAGTATATTTTGGAGAGAGTAGTTTAGTGCAAAATAAAATATATTGTTGAAATCAGCTTTGCATTTTTAGGTGTGTTCGCAATTATGTAAATACGTAGCACCTATAGTTGTTGTTCAGTCCGTCCGTTTGTCTGTCCGTCCGCATATAACAATGCAAAAACTACCGAACCGAATCGTTTGAAATTTAAAATATATAATTATTAGATAATTTTGTTGAGTCATTTCAAATTTAATGGAAATCGGATGCATAGATCAGTTACAGGGACAATCAAAAGTATACCGTTACATTACGGTCAATGGGGAAAAAAGTTTCAAATGTATTTTAATCGTGTGAAATTTAAAATATATAATTATTACATAATTTTGTCGAGTAATATTAAACAGATATATTTACAGAAACACAAAAGAAATTTTGAACACTGTACTGCATCCAAAGTACCTTCTACTGTAACAGCAAGATCTGAATATATTTAAAACTTCATTATCGTACGAACGCACCTCATTTGCTAAGCTTCACGTGCAATTTTCAACTTGTTTATGATGCAAACAATTAAAGGTTTCCTAGATGGTTATTTCTATACATGAAAAAGTTTTTCTGAAACAAAAGTTTCTTATCTACAGAATGATAACAGCTGAATAATTCATTTGGACAAGTCTGATATCCTCTGCTAGATTTTTGGCATTTTTTTGGCGATAAGCATTTTGATCTGGTTTAAATATTAAACCAGAATTAGTAATACAGCAATAATAATAGTAATATAATAATAATAATAGCAATATTAAACTCCCCTTTTTTAAATATTAGATGCATTTTTTTGCAGTTGTGAGCGAGATTTTAAACATCTTACTACAAGCTTTGGTATTTTTTCTCTCTATATTATTATATTATTATGAAAACGGGAGGTTCACAGGGGCAGAGCCCCCCCCCCCCCCCCTGACAATAGAAAAGTTTATTTATTTAGAATGCTAAAAATTGTGTTATTGCATCGAAGAAAAATTTTCAAGATGGCGTAAAAACATTGTTTTTAAATCTTTGTTATTTATAAATCAATGATTTTACAGAATTTTTTATTTTTATAAAATGGTACAAAATCATTGATTTATAAATAACAAAGATTTAGAAATGATGTTTTTCTGCCATCTTGAAAATTTTTTCATGTTGCCAAAATGACATTTTTTAGCCAAGTTTCTCCGCCTAGCACAGGATATCGGACTCTTCCCATTCACTTTAACTGGTTTGACTGAAAATATCAAAAATATTGCACACAATATCTCAAAAATAAATATCAAATATTATAAAAATAACAAACATCGTGATATTTTGAAAATAAATATTGGATATATTGAACCCTCTCTAATCATGGAAAGAAAGAATTTTGTAGTTGCATTAGATAATGAGTCTGCACAGTCATAGAGTAGGAGTTGTATTCTTTAAAATACCAAGAGTTTGAGTCTATCAGTTTCTCTACTAACTCCACAGCCCTGCTTATGAAAACTTGTTAATTTAAATAGCATAAAAAAGTGGGGTTACAAATGTTTTTTCGCTTGCCCAAACAGTTCTATTCCTCACCATTTACAAATGTTAGTAGGAAGACATCTCTCCAAGGAAAAAATTACATTTCAAACCCAATAACAGAAAATATTAAGTTAAAATATATATATATATACATAATAAAAATATATTGATAAAATTAAAATCAGCTAAATGAAAACTAAGTTAGAAGTCAATCTTACCAAGAAGACCACCATATCCACAGCCAACATCAATGAATTCGACCTTTTTTTGTTCTTTAGGAGAAATCTTTGTGTCTGAGAAAAATGCTGGATACAATGGAGCCCAATTCATTAAAGATGGTGCTAGGGGACTTCAAAAAATAAACGCATATAAGTATATTGTTCTTGAAATAAACATATTAAAATAAAATTTGAAAATATTTGTTATTAAAAAAAAATATATATATATATATATGCGAGCATCAAATGGAAAGGTACCCCAAAACAGCATTCATCATAAAAATAATTTTGTAATCTAGAGCAGCATTTTTTAATCTTTTTTCTTTCACATAACTCTTTTTCAGGAATTTAATTTGGAATACTCCCATTTTTCATAAGCACGTCTCCTCATCCCCCCTCCCCAGGGTTAGTAATTAGCGGCCGTTAGTCACCAAATAAAACTAAATTATACATTTGGCAACCATAGAATTATACCTAGTCGTCAAATTTGACGGCTAGCTTTTTTTTAAACAAACGCTCTTAATCTGAATTTAGCTTATGTTATAATTAAAACTTTTTTAAAGCCATTAAAAATCAGTCAATGAACATACAGTTTCAAACAAAGCACATTTGAAAATTGTTTTTTTTTTTCTCATCCCTATTGATTGTGTACAAACTGAAAATATGTAATATTTAGAAGTTTAAATAATTGCAAAATGTTTCATTTTGAAGTTTTGTTATTTGCAAAATGATTTCAGCATTATACATGGATATCTTTGTCCTAATACTATAAATAAGATAACTACTATTTCTGCTAAACATTTATTGTTGTCTTACTTCTGACAAATCATTTTAGATATTACTTTTATTACACTATTAATTCTCACTAGTCACTAATATTAAAGTCAAGGATTGATAATCTGCACGCCCATTATCTGAAATTTTCTATAATGCACGTTGCTCAGCAAAAGTAAATATTGTGAATTTTGCCAATCTGTTGCTGAAAACAACTGCAAACTTAGACAAATGTTGGGTATAAAAAATCACAAATTCATCAATTAATTGCAGAAAAAAAAAAAAAAAAAAAAAAAAAAACAAGAATTTTAACAAAGGTTGTGGAAAAAAATCATCAATTTAGACAAATGTTTATAAAATATCACTAAATAGAAAAAATCGCTAATTTCATGAAATGATCTTGGAGAAAGTCTCGAGTGTTGTCAGAAAGATTGCGAAAACACATGCAAATTTTGTCAGAATACTATTTTAAATTTTGCTGATTTCTGGTTGAAAATTATTGTGAATTTCAAGTGATGATGTCAGATAAAAAACGTAATATTTTGATAAATGACTGAGCAAAAATATAGCAAATTTTGTCAAAAGATCACAGAAATACATTGCAAATTTTGTAAAAAGATTTTACGAAAAAAATGTAAATTTCATGAAATTTCAGTGAAAAAAAAATAAAGTGATCGCAAAAAAAAAAAAAAAATGTAAATCTTGGCAAATGATCATGATAAAAAAAAGCAAATTTCATCGATCAATTTTTAGAAAAAAATACTGAATTGCCTGAAACGCTTGCTGAAAGAAATTGCCAATTTCAATAAACAATCAAGGAAAAATATTGCAAATTTTGGCCAGACAGTGGAAATACATAATTCATTTTGTCAAAAGATTGCAGAATAATGCAGTGAATTTTGCCAATCTGTCAATGAAAAATATTGCGAACATCAACAAATGCTCAGGAAGAAAAAAAATGTGAATTTCACCAATCTATCATGAAAAAAAAAAAAAAAAAAAAAACTCAATTCGGCAATTGATTGCAAAAACAAAATTTTCATATCAAATTACAAATGTATTTACCTTTTTACATACATAATTTCTTTAATAAAAGAGCTTGGAAAATCGCATTTTCTGAGATAGAAATTATTAGATTTCATATTTATCTTATAGTATACTGAATATGATATTAAAGTAAGTTCCAGAAAAAAACAAAATGACTCATAATTCACAAAATACTCTATAATCTGCAATATTCATTAAACTGTACAACCTTTGGCCCCAATTTATGGAGAATAAAGAACTTTGTCTGTATTTATATGCTCTAAGAATTTAAAATATAACAGAGTTGATCTTCTAATTGGATGTTGTGATGAAGTCATTTTATAATTTAAAATGTTTTTCTAAAATTCTATAAAATTAAAGTTCATCAAAGTTTTTTATTTTGTTAATTTGATGGGATTATTTATTGAAACACTTCCTCAATTTTGAAATCGTGAGTACCAGGCAGGAACTTTCTTCATTTTTACAAGACTTTCTCAAATCTGCACAGCTTGGGACAAGAGGTTATGCAGATTTTAGAATTTTGCTGATTTTTGATCATTGCTATGTTTACATTTTTTAAACAGTAATTTGAACGCAATAAATAATGCAATTGAAAGTATAATGAATGCTTATAATATAATAAAATATTAAAATAAGTAATGAACTAAAATAAAAATTTGGATAATTTTTAAAATGATTAAAATATTAAAAGCAAAGGCCATATTAATAATCAATAATGTATGATTAAATATTCATTGTAAAAATGAAATGCATTTTTCTTAAATTATTCAATGAAACTTGTCTCATAAAGGTAACATTACTAATTTACATCAAAATCATAAAATAAGGAAGTTTTATTTCAGTTTAAGCCAGACTTAATAACTAAAAACCTTAATAACCAGTGATATCATCAATATCTTGAATGTTTTCAGAAATAAAATTATTATTGCTTTATAAAAAACATGAATACAGTAATAAAAAAAATTACAAATTAAAATATGTATGAAATCGATATATAGCTAAAAAAATTAAATTTTGTCCCTATATCTGAACTGAATATTTTATTGTTTACATTTGTAAATGATGTGCAGATTTAGGGTTGTGGATTTGAGGGAGTCTACTGCAAATTAATATGTTTCAATAAAATGATGTCATCTTCATTTTGCTAGGCAAATCAAGTAAGAAAGTATTTCTCAACTCTCTCATAAGTAACTGTAAAAGAACATTATGAAATGTTTTTTATTTATAAATTATATTACAATTGAAAAATTCAATATCATGAATTATCTGGTTCATTATTAATTATGTCAATTATTAAAGTTATCTGGGTAGAAATACAGATGAAATAAACATAAGAGATCATTTAAGAATTATTGTACATGCGATTTTTCTACATGTACATTCGGCACAAATGTCTCAGACACACTGGCATTGGGGCGATCTTTATTGTGCCATTTTGACGAAAAAAATGCTTTTGGGTAACTGTTAGGGTTAGCTTGCAAAGATAACATGTTAGATTTATTATTATGAAACTGTTTACATGAAATAAGAAACACAATCTATTGTATCTGGTTGTCATAAAAAGGAAAAAACTGCCAAAATTGCCCTTTTGTCTTCGAAAAATATACCCCAGTGCCTCAGGTGAGTCTGAGACATCTGCACTGTGGTGATTATTCATACTCAGGTCTCCAACCAAGGTTAGCATCAATGATGAACAAGGAAATGATCATGTAAGACAGCATTAAATATTAGCAGCACAAAACTGATTACAACAATATATTATTATTATTATTGCTACTTTTCAGTTAGCCGGGCGTCAGTGTTATATATACATGTATGTAAACATATATGATAGACTTCACCACATACTGCAAAAAACGGACATTGAATTTCCTATTTATGCTACAAACTAGGGATGGGACGAATATTCGGCCACTATTCGGTATTCGGCCCTTTTGCCGAATATTCGGTTGGCCGAATATTGAAGGCTTGTTGACCGAATACTTCGGCCGAATACCTGTAGCCGAATATTGCTAAAATCTCGCCGAATAGTGAAAGATATCTTGCCAAATAAATTTTGGATTTAAAGAATTCCATTCTTGCATTTTTTTTTTCCCTAATCCAAATTGGCTACTTCATTTATGAAGTCATTCTTACTTACAAAATATAGAGTTATTCAGATACTAAAAAATATACAGCCTTTCTGTATTTCCTATAAAAGTTAGTGACATTCTAGAAAATGCTGCCAAAGTTGGAGATTTAATTGTATGGGAAATGTCATCATTAGAAAATGATATATTACAATTCAAGATATAAAGACACTGCCTTATTCTAAAATGCTTGAATATTTATTAATGTCTGCAAATTCCATGCACATATAAAAAAGGCTCTTATGAAATTCAAAACTTATTTTCTATAAAGTAAGAAATGAAAAAACTTATTCACTAGGTGTGTTAACGAAGATTCATTTTCAAAATTAAATATATCACCATTTCAAATACAATGGTACATCCGAAAGCAGAACTGGTATTAAACTCGATACACATTAGATGACACAACTTGCTTTTTGAAGATGGTTTTATAAGTATTTTAATATAAATTCTAAATACTCAACAAAATAATGTTTTCATTCTATAGTTTTCACTTTTAAATAATTATTTGCATAATTACTGACTTAAATATGTAACATTATTATGTATATATTTTTTATTTAATCTTCTTCCCTTCATGTTGTTATCAATTTCTCTTTATCCTTTTAATGCTTGTTGCATAAGTGGAATATTGAAGAAGAATATTGTTTGTGTCAATTCAAATGTCAAAGATTTTGTTAACATATGCATTCTACTTTAAACATAACCTTTTGCTTTAACGTAATTTGTAATTTAAAGCTTCGCATCTGATTTCAGAACAGTCTCATTCTTACAAATTTGCTTATCACTAGGGACACAAACTCTAAATGATCAAATTTATTTCATTAACGGTTATTTCAGAAAATATGTCCTTGTGAGTTCTGAGAGAGATTAAAAATATTATTGATTTTGGATGCAAGAAATATCAATTGATAGTAAAAGTGAAGTACATTCTTCATATTTTAATGGAAATATTTTCCCATCTTGACTTATTGAAAATCAATTTGATGTACATTAGAATAAAGGATATAATGCAATTTCACAATTTTTTTGTGTTAAAATAAGTTTTTCAAATTTAAAAATACATTTAAAAGCACATTTAAGAGTAATAATTATTAATGAGCTCCTATTTTTTAAATTATATATAATCAAAATTTATTTTCTTTATTGGAAAAAAAATTTACTATTCGGCCTAAAATTTGGCCGAATATTCGGTATTCGGCTATTCGGCCAAATCAGTATTCGTCCCATCCCTACTACAAACACAATATGATAGCAATACAAAAGCTTCGCATAGATTCGAATCTTAAGTATGATATGCATTAAGTAGATAAGTGCATTAAATATTTAATTCAAATCATCGTATGACATACTATTCTAAATTATGATCAGCTATCGGATTGGAATGTGCTCTTTGCCGATAATAACGCTTTTGTGGAAGATGAACATTATCCATCTTACTTAATGATGACAAAAGTTTGTTTTAGCAAAAATAAACATCAGAAAGTCTTCAAGAATTTAAAAAACAGTACTTTATATACTGTAAAAGTTATAAAAAATTTTCAGTAATAACAAATTCAACAGCAAAACCACATGTAACTAAGGAAAACCATGAACAAACACGGAGTAAGTAAATAAAAAATTTCGATTTTGATTCGATATTATCAATGAATCCAATTTTTAAATCGAATTTAATAGAAGAAATGGAAGATGGAACTCAAAGAACTCCATGGTACATTACCCGCAAAGACGTGACTGTTTTTCCACTAGTGGAAAAACCGATGGACAAATGAAACACCCATCTGGTTATTGAAATGGTTGAAAAGGTTAAAAAAAAATGTATCCGCTTTTCGCTTATTTCTGCTTGAAGAACCTCTGAAATGTCGTCTTTGGTACAGATAGCTGCTACATACAACCGCGCCTTTTTGCTATATTCATTATAGTTTTTAATTAATATCTTATCTAATTAAAAAAAAAAAAAAAAAAGCTGAGTACTGTAAAATTCAGACATCTTTTCGGGAACTTTATACGAATTTTCGGACCTCTACGTGCGGTAGATTTCTCTAGGATTCGTTAACACAGAGACGCACAAACATACAAAAACTTTCTTTTACTAATATAGACTAGTTGTAATAGCAACCCGATATACTGCATTTGCAATGCATGAGATCTTTCTTTTTTTTTTACGCGGGGGATGGCTAAAATTTAATTCTATATTTAGGAAATATTATAATATTAAATTTCTAATTATAATATAATATTAATATTAAATCTTTGTAAAATTTTCAACGGTTATTTAAGGAAATTATATTTTTTCTGCGACTAGTTTGACAAATTCAGCAATAACTACTATTCAAAATTAGCAATTTTTTTTTCTGCGATCGAATATCGAAATCAGCGATTTTTTCCCCCGCAATAGATCGACAATAATCGCTGATGTTCCCTCGATTTTTCAGCGATTATTTAAGGAAATTATATTTTTTCCGCGACTAACTTGCCAAACTAACTATTTTTTCAAAGTCCAATTCGTAAAATTCGCTCTTCTTTACCATGGTCAATTGGCGAATTGATTTTGCGTAGTTTCAAAAATACATGCATATATAAAGAATGTATACATTCTTTTCGGAATAATTTTTAATTTTCTCGAAAAAACCACAGTATACTGTGGTTTTTTTCGAGAAAATTAAAAACTATTCCGAAAAGAATCCCACGCTTGTGAAAGACATTAACAAGGCAAAATCCTGCACGCTATTTCAAACCCTTCCCTTTAACCCTTTGGCGACAAGAGCACTTTGTTTAATTTTTAATATTTCATCACCAATTTTTCAAAATAGAGAATCTTCTGTTATTGAATCGTGAAAATGCTCTGAATAAATTAGGTAAATTCTACAATAAAAAAATTACTGGTGAGAAAAATTAAGGATTCTGTGCACCTTAAGTGGCACGTATACCGGGCGCTTGTTCCCAAGGGGTTAAAGAAAACTTTGCCCCCCCCCCCTCTCCAAGAATATCTTGAAATGACTCGCCAATACTGCAATAGAATTTGCAAAGTCGAAAGATCAGGGAAAAAAAGCTTAATTTTAGACAGGTATTTGTCTTAGCAAATATAATTACATGGCGTTATTTTCCATCGAACTGATTTTTTTTTTCTATGTTTGCAAAAAAATTATTTTTTTAACAGATTTCATTTTTAGAAGTTTTACAATATATGTATTCATTCACATGCTCTTGAGCGGTTGTGAATAATATAGAAAGGATATTTTAACCCCTTCATGAACGGTGGCTCATTTTTGGACCATCTAATTTTTATTCCTAATATATTAGCACCGGAATATTGAAATAAAAAGTTTCCCTTTATTAAGTATGTCGAAATAAATATGCTTTGAATTATGGGGACATTCACTCATTTCTACATTTTACTAATAGAAGTATCATGCCCCTGAAAGGGTTAACAGCATTAGAGGGTACTTGTAAATATTGAAACTATATCTGTGACAGCCTCTTGAGTTAATTAGAAATGTTATTAGGCAATATCTTGTCAATATGCCAGCTAATATGAAAACCTGCTTAAAACGAAATTTTTCATCGGTGTCGTTTGGAGAGGCAGGGTACAGGCTTTTCTCCGAACCTTATTCGTGGATATGCCATTGTCCAGAAGTAAACTTTGCTCCCTCCAAGAAACTTCTGAAATGGCACACTTTGCTCCCTCCAAGAAACTTCTGAAATGGCACCCTTGGACTAAGATTGTATCATATTAGAAAAATTGGGAAAAGAACTGTATTGAATCAAAATGTAAATGTCGCAGTTGTCCGTTTACAGTAGAAATTTGACTGCAAGTTGAAGTTGACAATTCGAATCTGTGAATTATTTATATTTATAAGCAGATTCTGCATGAGCTGAATCTGCTTTTAAAATAACTCTTGAACATAATGACTCGGTTAAGGAAATTTCTCGTTTTGATCTAATTTAACTTTACTTCAAAATATTTGTGGTGTGAAAACTATTATATGACATACACTTATATTAGTCAATTTTAAAGAGGAATCTATTTGATTTTTTTTTTCCAAACTCTGATAGTACTGAATATAAAACTAACCGCTAATCTTGGGCCTTAATCAAAGAATTATACTTCGTCATCTGAGAATAAGATGTTTTTATCCGGAAAAACTCATTTTTCAATTAAAACACTGAAAATTAGCATGCTCTGTACCTGCAGCGATTAAAGTATGCAAAATCTTTTGGTATTAATAAGTATTGATAACAATTCTACAAAATCAATGTTCGTAAATGATATTTCCGTGAATTTTGTTACATTTGAAAAATTTTCATATTTTGCTAAAGATATTACATCTTGAGTTTTAAGCTATTTCTATCTGATGATGTTGGAAACTTTCTGTGGATGTCACTTTCGGAATTCGCTTTAAAAACCCCAACTTTGACAGTATTTTTTAAAAGATCTTTGCATTTATCAAAAAATTTAAAACTGCATATGAATGACTTCGAAAATCTATCAGAACTGAGAAGATTGTAAATCGAAATCTTCTAAAAGATTTTGGATTTTATTCTTATTACAGAGCTAGAATTATAAATTCTCCTCTCAGAAGCTACACAAAAATGACACGAATTGAAATGCTTGGATTCAACACTAAACAAGTTGGAAATTGCAAGTGAAGCGTAGCAAAGGAGGTGCGTTCGTACGATAAGAAAATTTTAAATATATTGAGATCTTGCTGTTATAATAGATAGTACTATTTCGGTTAGAGAATAGTGGTCGATTTTTTTTTCTTTTTTTTTTTCGTTACTGTAAATATACAAGAAGTAACTTTTATTATACCTCAGTAACGTGTATCATATGCTATACTATATGCTTTCTTTTATACTGAAAATAATTTGTAGTTTTTTTCAGCAACGTATATCAATCTCATAAAATGTTAAATAGTGAATTACAATTAAAACGCGCAACAAAAAATGTTCTCCCTATACCATTATGTAATGGAATACTACTGTGTGACCTTGTAAATCAATAACAAAAGTTTTTTGCACCACAGATTGTGCAAAATGTATATTATAACATGTACTTCACAGATGCATAACAATTTTATTGTGTTTGAATAAGTGTAATACCATTAAAATGTATTTGAAACTTTTTTCCCCATTGAGAGTAATGTAACGGAATACTTTTGATTGCCCCTGTAATTGATCTACGCATCCAATTTTCATAAAATTTGAAATAACTCGACAAAACTATGTAATAATAATATATTTGTAATTTCAAACGATTAAAATGCATCAGAAACTTTTTTCCCATTGACCGTAATGTAACGGAATACTTTTGATAGTCCCTGTAATTGATCTATTCATCCGATTTTCATAAAATTTGAAATGACTCGACAAAATTATATAATAATAATATATTTTAAATTTCAAACGATTCGGTTGGGTAGTTTTTGCGTTGGTATATGCGGACAGACTGAGCGACAACAATAGGTGCTACGTATTTACATACTAATTACGAACGCACCTAAAAATAGTCACTTGAGAAGAATCTTCATTAATCAGCTCCTGGATAAAGCTCAAAACAAAATTTATCTAAACGACCTGTTTAAAATTACTGACACCAGATTTTCTTTAATGAATAATTAAAACTGTTTTAAACTAGATTTTTTAATTCATACTTACTTGGCGTCAGAGATGCCTTGATCAAGAAGGGGGCTCTCTCGGTCGGAGGCTGTCCATTGCACTGTGGGCTGCTGACGGCTGCCACTTCCGCAAACTGCGGTTGGTTGGGGCGCACAATTTTTGGTAGTCGGGACTGCGTTCGCGCTGTTCCCGGTAATTGTAATATTAGATCCTATACTAGCTAGTCACTAGAACGGCGAACAAAATGTTTAGTTAGAGAATTAATCAGATGTAAAAGCAAAACAGTAAGCCATATAGTACACCCTCTGTCCCAAATTAGTTGCTACATTTGAATAATTTTGTACTGATTATCGATATTCATGAATTCATAATTCTGTTTGAACATTCTTCAGAGAATTCAGGGTGTTATGCTATCAATCAGCAGTATTTTCTTACCAAACATTCCCTCTTTAAATCCGTACAATTAGTTAAAATGTATGTACATCCAGTGTTTACACGCTTTTAAACTACGCCCAATTTTGTGAGAATTATTCCATCAGCAATTGCATAAAACTATCTCTCTAGCCAATGAATCGTGAATTCCTTAGGAAGAAAATTGTATCTTTGGTATATTGGTGGTAGTCTTTGCAAAATGGGCGTGGCTTAAAGCGTGTGAATACTGTAAATTTACTTCGAAAAATTGTCCCAAAATAGGTGTTACATTTGTGGAAAGTAAAAAAGAGAATGAAAATACAAAGTTGTGATAATTTTAATTACAAATAAAACAATTTTAATTGTTATTTAAGAAATGTCTTGCTCATAATATAGCTTTGGGATTAAATGGCAGGTTTCGCATCGGGAAGGTATTTATGACTCTATCTGCTTGAAATGTAGTAATTAATTTGGAACAAAATTTCCGACCTAAATGTAGCAACTAATTTGGGACGGATGGAGTATAAAATAAAAATTCTGATTCAATCTTTAGTTAAATTTCCGACCGTTCTAACATTAACGAATTTCAGGATTTTTCCAAAAGTATATAAGTTTTCTTGGTAGGTTGGAAATTTGAACTTTTAGTTTTAAAAATATTAAACTGAATTTAGTCTTCGGTTATTAGAATAGCAAAAAAAAGATATATATTTATATAGTAAATGAAAATATAAACATAAAGGAATTAAAAGTCTCTTTCATATTTAGATCCATCTGAAATAAAATGTTTAACTTTGTCATCAGTCAAAACGAAGGACAAATACATATTGAAGTATCAGAACTAGCTAAGAATTAGGTGATTTATTAAGTTTGAGAGGTAGAATTTTCCTGATTTGCACAACTATCCTATCCTATGACTTTGGAAAGCTATCCTATTCTTATCCTATCGTAAGGTAAAATTTTTCAGAAAATATCTTTTATTAAGTATTTGATAAAAACAATTTTCTAAATGAATCAGTCATTTCCAATGGAATTAAAATTATCCAATGAAATTAAAATTATCCAATGGAATTAAAATCATTGCTCTAAATCACACTGATGAAAATAAGTATTTACACATGTTGAAATGTAAAAATAATAAAAAAATGCAGATTTCTTTTTTTTTTCCCCCTCTTAATATTTACCTCAGGTTGTTTAAGAGTTTTTTCTGGAAAAAAATTCTAATATTAGGTACACATTCAAAACTTACCATATTTTCAATGGATCAATACACATAATAGATGATTTGGAAAAAAAAAATAATAATAATAATTAGCTCCTCCCCTTTTCAATCAATAATATATCTTTTCCCTCCCACAGAGAAACTAGTATTTTCATCTTGTTTTTTATGTTTAAAGTTTATTTTACAATTGATAAAAAATATCTTGCTTTATTTTACCTTAAGGCATTTTAAGGCAAATCTAGATTTATGATCGAACAGATGCAACAACCGTGCAAATTATGTATAACTCGAAGAAAAGGCTGTCAAGCAGTAAAACAATATAAAAACTGCCAGTTTAAACGATTATTTTTAATAATAAAAGAATCTTTTATATTTTATAATTCTTGGATTTTATTTAACGTTCATTAAATTATTATTTAAAAAGCTATTGAATGCATATTATATACAGTAGCGTCAATTTTTCAAAAAATATTGGATGGGCTGAAAATTGTTTGAGTAAAATAAAACATGTAATTTTTTTCACTTTATTGTGTATATGTGTGGAGAGAGAGGGGAAACGAATTGAAATTACATTCTTATAAGTTCTTTCTTACAAATATATATTTATTTTAAATAACACTGAAATCTTGTTAAAAAACTGTACAAAAAACTAAATATCAGAAAAGAATCCATTTTAGTCGCCTAAGTGCTTTATCAATTCAAGGCATCAAAACAGATGGCAAAATATGCAGAAAATTTGTTTTCGTGAGAAATTTAATTATACAACCGGCGAAGGGATTTTATTGTCCTTCTATAAATCTAATGGACGTCCTTACTACTTTTCAAACAAAATTATCGTGAGAATTTTAATAAAACCGAATTTCATTTAAACGATTAAATAAATAAAAAAATAAACTACGAATTAAATAAATTGAAATTGGATGTGTTCGAGCTCCATGAACCCATATAAGTTGGTGCCACTGTATATATATACATTTTAATTAATTAAAAAAATGAATACAGGTAAATCGGACGGAAGAAAAGGTGCAGTTGCTCGCGAGCATTAATTTTCAATAAATATCCATATAAAGAGAACAAATTTGAAAATCAAAATAACGAAACTAGCAGTTTATTTTGTGTACTACTCACATGGCTTTTACTATGCTTTCTATGTTTGTATTTCCTTAGTTACAGTTATTTGAAAGTTTGAAATCTAATTTTTTTTATCGAAGAATATTCAAAATAATTTTAGTAATAGCAATATAAAAAAATATTGATATGTTTATATTAGACGCGGCCCAGAGAAATTCAGTATAGTGTAAGTAATGCATTAATATTTTAAAAGCTTTCTACGTTAGCAATTAAACATTAAATTAATTTCGACATTTCTATAGAGCAATACACTTGTAAACAGAACACTGATGTTTTCTGTTGATAAATAGGTATTACTAAAAATATTTCATTAAAAAATACTCATTCCCATCAGGCAAAGAGCATAAAAGCAAGTCGATGGTAATTTAAACAATTTGAGAATTCGAATTCTGTGCAATATAAATTATAAAGTCTGATTTACCGTTTAGAAACTTGTTAAATTTACAGCAACAGTAAGTACTCTCCCGTCTGTATTATTATTAAAAGTCAGAATTAGGCTTGAAAATGAAATTGAATATCGATTTTAGATTATGTTTCGTATATGAATTTAAAACTACCTGTAAAAATATTTAGATAAAAAAAAAAAAAAAAAAAAAAAAAAGAAGTTTCTATCAGATTTAATTATTATGTTTTAAGCTAAAAGATAATGAGAAATAATAGTATCAATAAGAATAAACAAACAATATTTCTGATAACTATTCTTAGTATCTGATTATATATTTAAATCTTTGCGAAATATTCCATATCTTAATTTCTTTGTTATCAAATTGCTAAATAATTTGTCCCATTTTCATACAAACGAAATATTCTACTCCCACCAGTTTGGATTAAAAAGCGTTCTTAAATATGTAGTTATTTTGCGTTGTGGTACTCATACTTACCTGGCACTGGGGTCAGCCTTGATCAGGAAGGAGGCTCCCCCGAGCAGAGACCCTTCATTGCACACCGAGGGGTTGACGTTCGCCACATCCGCAAATTGCGGTTGCTTGGGGTGCATAATTTTTGGTAGCTGGGACTGCGTTCGCGCCGTCCCTTAAACTTTAAAGAAAAGGTAGTACACTTACTCTGAGATTAAGCTGGGCCGTGAGATCAGCCAAAGATTGTAATGTTGTTTCGTACAGAATCAGGACAAATAGATATATCCCTCTAAGTTCTTTGTTCAGGACAGGTCGCCTATTTTCCCATGAAATGAGAATGGTACAATAATTGGAAAAATCAAATTTCTTCTGTTATACTGATTAAAATAAATTTATGAATTATTTTATTGAGTTAAAATGAAATTGTAAAAGGACATTTTAGATTAATTTTTGTATTGCATTTAAAAATACGCATCTTACTAAATCAAAAGGCAAGTATATTGTTTTTTATGCAACACACTCTTAGTTGATTATTTAAAAGCATTATTTTAACCCTTTCGGGTCTGGTGTAATATTAATAGTACATGTCTTTTAATTGAGTATTATTTTGTGTTTACATATAGTAATGTTAGCGTATGTCTATGCATTTACTATGATTCCATTAACATTTAGGTATTTAGTAATAATAATAAATATTTGCTAAAAAGTTTTTTTTGCACCGTTTGCAATTCTTTTATTTAAAAAATATATTTCACTCTTTAAATTTAAAATAAAAGTTACTTTCCATAAAGAATCATTGTGTAATAAAAGGCTAAAAGTATCAGTAAGCAGTAATTTCTGTTAAATCTTGTTGTAATATAACAATTTCTAAACCTCTCTAAAAACTCTTCCTTAGCCTATTGTCATATGAATATGAATTGAATAGTATGCAAATAAAAACCTTTTTTATGTTTTAGATAATTATATATTCGTTAAACTCCACTTAATCTATTTGCATAGCTAGTGTTAATGTTATTAACATATTTTTTTTTCTAAAATTGGAAAAAAATATATATATAAATAAAAAAAAAAGGTTAAACAAATGGTGGATTTTTTCTCTATTAATTCATTAAAACCTTATGAATGGCTATGAAAATTATTTTGAAGACATTGCACTATTTCGCTAAAATAATTTACAAGTTCAAATGAGATTTAGCTAAAATAATGTGATATTTTATTACATTATACTTTTCCAGATATGGTCCATTTTTTAGTTACTCCACCAACACACAGTTAAATTTGGTTAATGAACAAAATATCGGGAAAAAAATATAGCCTGTACCAGAAAAGCAGGAAAAAACATGACTAACCATGTTAAGCATGCCTATAATTATAATAAACAAAACAATATTTGCCGTAAAATTTTAAGCAGAAATGCAAAGAGCGAACTTTTGTTTTAAGACAACATTGTCTATGCCCCCTCCCTTCACTATAAATACATATTCATACAAAAGATAAAATTTTAAACGATAATAAAACTTCTTAAAATCATTATTTTAGAAACTTATTTTTCCATAAGTTTTTATTCCCATTAGTCCTTTTAAATGATATGAAGATTTAATAACAAATTGTGTGCTACATGTGATTCCTAAGTAAAATACCAATAAAACAACAAGACCAATAAACAATTAAAGATTTTCACACTGTAATCTGGCACATTCTGCCTAGTCTGCAGTGCTGTAATTGAGTGGGAGCGCCGTTTCCAAAAATATTTAATTTGTCACTATACTGTACAAAAATACCCCAACATTTGACATTCGTATTCTTCTTCATATGTCTATACATATATAATTACAGTTAGAGAAACGATATGTGAAGTATATTTGAAATGAAGCAGGTGTTTACTAATAAATAAAAGAGAAAGAGAAGGAATGTTGTCCACTTGTTTTGTTGATAAGGATTTCTACCTGCCTTCCATCCCTCCTTCGTTTTGGGCAAGTGCAACAGGATTTTACATTGAATGCATTATGTAAGGAAAAGCTATTACAAAATACTTTTTAAGAGTAACAATTTATTTTAAGTGTTATTTGATATGTTTTTTCATATACAAAGTGATATTTTATTGATTTCTTTTCATTTCAATCATAAAAGTATGCAAAAATAACAAGTTCGAAATTGCACGTAAAGCGTAGCAAAAGAGGTGCGTTCGTTGATGACGAAGTTTTAAAATGTTCAGATCTTGCTGATATAGTAGAGCGTACTTTGGATACAGTATAGTGGTCAAAATCTTTGTGTTCCTGTAAATATGCAGGGAGTAATTTTTATTATACTTCATTAACGTATATCTTATTCATAAAATGTGAAGTAGTTTAATATAATTAAAACACGCCCCAAACAATGTTTCCCCGTATAACATTATTTAGTGGAATACATTTGTGTGGCCCTGTAATTTACTAATAAATATTATTTGCATCACAGATTGTACAAAATGTATTTTTTAGTACATATTTCATAGATTGATGTCAATTCTGTTATATTCAAATGAGTGTAACACCATTAAAATGCATTTGAAACTTTTTCTCTATTGACCGTAATGTAACGGAATACTTTTGATTGTCCCTGTAAATGATTTATGCATCCGACTTTCATAACATTTGAAATGACTCGACAAAATCACGTAATAATTATATGTTTTAAATTTCAAACGATTAAAATGCATTTGAAACATTTTCCCCCATTGACCGTAATGTAACGGAATCCTTTTGATTGTCCCTGTAATTGAGCTATCCATCAGATTTTCATAAAATTTGAAATGACTGGACAAAATTATGTAATAATTATGTATTTTAAATTTCAAATGATTCGGTTGGGTAGTTTTTGCGTTGTTATATGCGGACGGACGGACTGAGCGACAACAATAGGTGCTACATATTTACATGATTACGAACGCACCTAAAAACGTAGCCAGTTTTGTATATCACTTTGAACAAAAGAAATAAATTCTAGAAAAAAAATGCATACTTTGATAATGATATCATTACCAAGGGGGGGGGGGGAAAGGGGGCCAAAATTACAAAAAATTGATAACATATTTACACAGTCCCTTACTTATCTTTTTTTGCTTATCTAAATATCTTGAACTGTATTGTTTTTGACTTACATCACTAGTCCTGGAAAAAATTGCTAATGTAAATTGAGGTACTATTACTGTAGTATGATACAGTATTTTTTTTTTTTATGTAGAATTTTTCCTTGAGGTGCTTATATCAACCATGAATCTTAAAAATGAATTTAAAATCAGAATAAACTTAATTAAGCACTACTCAAAAATTGTTTTGACCAACATATTTTATTAAATCTAATATTCTGAAAACAGGATTTAATAAACTTTAAATTATGAAAAAAATGTTTTTTTCATGCCTTTTTCTATAATTTATGCCAACATATTACCTCTTATCCATTGAAAATCCTGAGGCTGTTGTTTTTTCCATTTGTCTCCATCCCCCCTTCCCCTCTGAGTGCTACAGATTCTGGGTCTTTAGTCTAATCATAATGTTGTACCACTATGAAACAGTACCTTAAATGCAACTGGTGCAATTTATTGGAAACAAGACTAGAAAAAATTAAACTGAAAAAAAAAAAAAAATGTAATTGTGTTTAACCTTCCGTCTACCAGACGGGTCCATTGGACCCGACAGCAATATTTAATGTAGATAAATGGGTGTTTTGTCTGGTAGACAGAAGATTAAGAAAAGACAGTCCCAAAAGATGTAGCAGCCACTCAGGGCCCAATTATGACTAATTGAGACCCTGGGCAAACAAATTAGGAAGCCCCTTTCGAATAATTGCAATGGTATTCAAATAGAACCGATGATCACTCATATATGTATGTGTAATGCATAAACATATTTTCGCACCTTGGATATAAACAAAAGAAAATTTAATGCTCGCTTAATCCCAAATTAAATACTGTAATTACTAAAAGTACATCTTTTTTTCTGTTAGTACAAAGTTAGTAGTAGTTAGAATAAAACTCTTTTAGCAATTTATTATATTACATGAATGAATTTAATATGATGAATACTAATGAATATGCTGAATGAATAACTTCAACATATGGAAGAGATGAAATTGAAAAAAGAAAGTAAATATTTAATAAGTCAATACATGGATTTGGGGGCCCCTTAAATGTCCAGGGTCCTTGGGCAAATTCCCGATTTGCCCATGCGGTAATAAGGGCCTGCAGTCACTGCCTCGGCTTGTGTGCAATAAAAAAATGGTTGCATCCAAAGGTAGATTTTTTTTTTTTAAACGCATGTACAGTCTCTTAAATTTTGTCATGTTTATGTTTAGGGGTAAAAAGCTCAATATCCAGAACTAAAGCATGAATTTTCATGAAACTTCAGATTTCGTTAGTCTTTGAGATGAAATGACATTTTTTATATTTTGGTGTAACTCTCTCTTCTAGGTGATGCTGATATGCTGCATTCTGTGCGAGTTTTGCAATAGTTCTACCATCAGAATTAATACATGGAATATCATCAAACTTAAGATTCAGTTGGCCCTTGACATGAATTGATTTTTTTTTACGTTTTGGTGTAAATTTCTCTATAGGTGACTTCTATACTATATCGCTTCTATGCTGCATTTTTAAATGCATGTACATTTTTAAAGATTTCTGCAACAGCTCTAACCTCAAAAATGCATGCACAAATTTTGATTAATCTTCAGATTCGATTAATAATTGATAAGAATTGATGCTGCTAGATTTTGTTGTAAATAGCTCTACAGGTTATTTGTTACGATTTCTGCAAGAGCTCTATCTCAAGAACTAATGCATAAATTTCCACCAAATTTCAAATTCAGTTAATACAGTAAAACCTGCCTAAAGCAACCATGTTCTGTTCCAATAAAAATTGGTTGTTCCAAGAGGTGGTCTCTTAATAGAGGTCATGGTTAAGTTTAGATTTTAATTGGAGAAAAAAGGTAACAAAGTTATTAAAATTTATTTTCCAAATTATGAAAAAGTATCAAAACAAATGTTAATAATATAAGTTAATTACTGCAGAGTTTAAAAAATTAATACAGTGATGTTTGCTTTGATTTTATGACTTTATATTTTATAACTTTTTTTTCCAAATACTTTCAAAGTTCAGTAAATAAATACAAATTTTTTTGGACAGGAACAAATAATGATGATTTCATTACTTTATATATCTGTTTGACAGTTTCCTCAAATTTGGCAACAGAGTTTATTGATCATCATTCATAATTTGTCATCTGAGTGAAATTCATTGCCTAAAAAGGCTCAAAAGGGAGTAAATATTTAAAAACTACCGAAATACAAAAATATCTAAAGTTTGTTTAGATGGCTGATGAATTATATGCTCTCTAGAATCTTTTTTTGAATAAAACTTTCTTCAAGTGATCCAGAAAAAATAGAATTTGTTTAATTTTCTTCAAAAGAATTGGTCGCTTACGGAGAGAGTTCAACTGGGATGGTCTCTGAATGGATGTAAAATTAATATTGAGCCTATGAGAATAAATTTTGTTTAGTGAAAAAATGGTCATTCAGGAGGTGGTTGCATTCATGGTGCTTGATATGAATTGGTTTTGTTTACATTTTGGTGTGTATCGTCCAACAGATGGCACTGCTATGGTGAATTTTACTGGATTTACACAATTTTAGTGATAACCATACCTCAAGAATTAATGCACAGAATTTCCTGTCTTAAAATCCCTCAAGATGGGCATACATTGTCATTTAATTTTTGCACTGTGATAGCAATTTTCGAAATTTTAACGTGTATGAGATATATGAAAATTTTGATATTGCTACATCCGACTAGTTTTAAATTATTTTCATAGTTAAGTTTCTATGAAAAATGGCAACAAAAAAATCATCACAAAATATTTATGATATTTCAGGGATGCCGCTTGGAAAATAAATAAAAAGATAAAATTACATGCAAAGTAAAAATTAAAAGTAAACAAAATACACATTAGTCAAACAGTCTGAAATATTATATGATTTCATTATGCATGAAAAATGTTACGAGTAAATAAAAATATTTTGTCTTTAACTCAACAGTGTGTTTTATATCAATTATAACCCAGCAACAGATACAATGGAATTTTATTTTACATAATTTTAAATCAATTGAGGTAAACCAACAATATATTCCATGATTATCTCAAGAGTGAATAGCAAAAAATTGTTGATTTTTTTCACCGATTTCGCCAATCATCTGTTTGAAAAAGAAAATCTCTATTTTTTTTCATGACTGTTTGATGAATATTGCCGTTTTACTTTGCGATCTTTGACATAAGTGGCAGTTTTATTCCGTGATCATTTAATAAGACGGATTCTTATTTCATGATCGGTTGACAAAAATCGCTGTTTTATTTTGAGATTGTTTAATGAAAATGGTTCATTTATTTTGCAATCTTTTAACTAAAATCGCTGTTTTATTTTATAATCGTTTGATGAAATCGTGGATTCTTATAAATAAAAAAAAGCGGAAATCCACCATTTGGCAGAAAATTTGCAAGATAAATATAATAGTAAAAAATTTGTAAAAACATAGTGACAGTAAAAAGCACTACAAGGCCTGTATTCACAGACAAATTTGATGTCAAATATTAGCCAAGAATTGATTGGACCTATTTATGAAATTTTCTCTGAAAATTGATGATGGGAAGTCAAACAGTGAAGCTGTCATTCAAATTACTACCATTTTCTATTATCTGATAAAAACATTAATTCCTTTTTTAAAAAATAGGATAATCTTTAATAATTAGATTAATCTGATTCCAGAACTTTACCCCACAGTTCTACATCAAAGCAACATAGAATAATATGTTATTTACTAAAACCTTCCATGAAAAATTACGAACTAAAAGTGTAATTTCTATTAATATACAGTCAACAGAACCCAGGGTTCTTGCTGCTGCTCGCCTTTTAACCAAATTGTGACAAAATGCTTCATTTGGCGAGTAAACAAACAATGAAATTTGCCAAATTGCAAGCTCTCAATTTCTGCTTTTTATGTGTGTGTGGTGTGCATATACAGTCAAGATTATTTATCCATGTTCATTTATTGAAAAATTTATGTTGCTTACATGTTCAATTCTACCCTGCCATTTACATTACATTATTTATAAAGATACTGACTCAATACCAATCCAGTTTAGCAACAGCTAAAGATACAGAAAGGATTATGCTATAGGTATTTTTCTATTGTCAGTTATGCACTGGATTCCTGCTGGTTGGTAAAAACCCAAACAATATAACATGCATCAAGCGTCAAGTAAAATTTTTTTTGCTGGAATGCTGTGTTAAAGTTAGTCATTTACCATACTGTTTATTAATTTTATGCAAAATAGTATCTGGCCACCCAATTTTTTTCTATCCAAGTCGAAATCTCATAGCAATTTTTAGTGTATATTTTCACAACGGTAAGTCAAAGATAGGGGCTTTTAATTTTTATTTATACTGCAAAAAAATGTCTGAAGCATTTACAGATTTAGGAGACATTTAAAATGCACTTATTTTAAATAGTTTACACAGTAGATGGTTGAATTTCTATTTTATAAGCAATTACAAAAAATTAGGATATTTTACTACATATTGGAGGGAAAAAAAAAAAAAAAAAAAAAAAAAAAAAAAAAAAAAAAAGACCTGACACAATAAGAGGTTAAGGATATATTGTTCATTGTTTCACATTAAATCTATTTTGCTAACATTTCTTTTCATTTGGCAACTGTATTTCATTTCTTATTCACCAAATTGCTAATGTTGGTCAAAAGAGAGTGAGAACTCTGGTAGAATCCAAATTATAATTAGCCAGGTACAAAATTCCCGTTTGCATTTTAAATATATAGTAGATAGATATAAAAAGTAGATTGCAAAAAACTAACACCAAACAGTTTTTTTTTTTTTTTTTTTTTTTTTTAAATCCAAACCTTAAAATATAGATATGAAATATACACAGAGTATTTCAAAACTTCAGGAAAAATATACACAGAAATTATTACAGAGAAAAAGGAAGTCAATTTAGTTTTCAATAAAACAATAAATATTTGAAAAAATACTTTAATAAAACTTCTGAACAGTAGCAAAATAAATATACATTATTTACTGCAAAGAAAAATTCTCTGTATAAATATATACAAGAATGTACAGATTCACATCAAATTAATGAACAATCCAAGTTTTTTTATACAGGGTTCATACGGACTTACATGGGAAAAAAAAGGTATCGAAAAATTTCTAAGAAGTCCAAGAATTTAAAAAGAATTTACAATAATGTTTCATATATGCTGTAGTTTTGTGCTACCTCAATTTTCACTATCTTATTTAGGGGGATGGGGGAAGGGGGGGGGGGGAGGAGAAAACTCTGCAAACAGATTTTATTCTATAAAAATCTAATAGTACTAAAAACACAGAATTATTCACAGTGATTGCTTACTGACTTTGTAAATTTGAATATAAAATTGTCAGCCAAAGATGTTATGCAGTAACTAACGGTCATACAAAGGCCAATCATATCTGAAATACTTATATCACATGTAACTCAATTTATAAACTAAATTTTGTACAAATAGGAAGGAAAAAAAGCATATTTGTGAAAGAACATGGCAACAATGGGTGCAAGAAATCCTTCTAAACAAAGACTGAAAATGATTGATCTTTTACGGAGGAAAAAAAAGGGATTAACAGTTTTAAACTTCTAAAACTGTGATTATTTCACTAGATATTAATTAAAAATCTCTCCAAGACCGAAATCAGTTCCAAGACTTCACCAATAATGCTATCCCCCCCTTTTTTATAAAAGGTTTGTAATTATTTGAAGTCTCAATAAACACAACATTTTATTCTATTTTTCTATTACAGGCAAATATTTTTCTTATAAATATTAAAAAAAAAAAAAAAAAAAAAAAAAAAAACCATAATAGGCAGTACTAGTTATGATGCAAGATACAAATCTCTATTTTATGTCTTATACACTTCAATTATATAATTGAAGTTGCTAATTATGATAATTTTAGGAATTCTAGGTATTCCATGGAAACTTTATTTCTAAAGAGTTCGTGAGGAGTCTGTATGCACCCTTAGTCACAGCTTTAATGCATATTTTTAAACAAATAGATGATAAAAATGCATTTTTTATACAAAGTATATTTTATAACCAATTACTAAGTAAAAGTTAATTCCTGAAAACTCATTGCTGATAACAAGCAATAAAACAAAAAATATAATATAGATTTATTGATTATCAATATTCATTGATATTTTTATTGAAGTATACTGATGAACCAAAACAATATGATTAGAAGTTAATGTTTGTAAGAGCCGAAATTCCTCAAAAATCCTCAAAAAACTTTCATGGGAAAGCGAATTACATACAATTTTGCTAATTGCAAGCATTTATACTACAAAAACATCACAAATACAAATATATACCATATCTATAATAAAAAACTAGGAAACCCAATAATCTGCATGTTACATTACAGGTACTAGATTCGCTTTTGGATTTGGACAAGATTCATTCAAAATTTCATTTTTATTTTAGCCATTGCTACCAATATATATATATATAATAGTAGAAGCCACACTTAGATTTTTACTCACTATTTGGCAAGAAACATTAATGAAACCTGGTTAGTTGCCATTACTGTTTTGAAATTTATCAAGGAAATATGAATAAAGGCAAACTTTAATAATAGTTTAATTATCTTGTGTGCTATAGCACAGCAGGTGAAAAACAATGTTTTAAATTATGAGAGGATGATTGGTATGCTATCGTGCTATTTATAATTTGTGAATAATAAAATGATCAATGCATAACAAAAATTTAGATTAATTTATTCATTAATTAAAGTGAGAATTACAACTGTCAATGATCAAAATACAGTTTTCAGTTTTTCATTAAATAATGATTTTTCTTCTCCATTTATGTCTGATAACTATGTTATTTCTCCATAGCATCATGAAGTTTTTAAAGGTCATTGCCAAACTTACTATGGTCAGAACATACACATCGTCATAACAAGTGCCTTCGAAAAATGAACTTATAGTTAAAATGTTTTGGTTCATCAGTAGAACACAAATTGTGAAACAATCTATTATAAATTTCATTCAATAACAAGCACAAAATAATGGCGAACTGAAAATACAAACTTACAACTCTTTGAAATATCTCAGATCCATACACTTGTTGCTTATTCTTACATATATGAAATACAAATTTTACATAAATCAGGATTTTTTAAAAATTTAAACAGAAATAACAATAATAAAGGTCATAAAAGCAATAAAGCTAAAAATTTCTCATTTGATTTATGTTACTATATCAGCCAACTAATATCTATACATGTATAAATAATAACAAAATGTGCATTTTTTTTTGATAAATTTAAACACTGTCTTAGATAAGATATATACAAATATAAATAAAACATAACGTTTTAAAAAATATATTTTCTGTTTGTGTCAACAAAATAATCAAAATAAATATTAAAAGAAGAAATTATAGATATTTTTTAGTAAGAAACAATCTCTACCAAAGAATAGAAAAAAGACTGCACTTTTATCATCTGTTTTATGACTCAATAAATGTTCAATATTTTAAAAGTTACAGAAAAACAAATATAAAACTTTTACACAAGGGAAAATAATGTTAATGAATCACTGATTTTTTTTAAATGCAATGTATATTAAATATTATATTTATTTACCTATTTTTCACTATGCATAGCAACATTTAAACTGCTGGTTAAATTACATCAGATTAAATGACTAGAAATTAATTTTGCAATGAGTTGGAACTGATTTTACCAAAACTAATCCACTGTGCAGATTAAGATGACAATCATTTTTTTTCAAGTCAGGATGACTCATTACTTTGGAATCAGATTAACATATATATATTTTTTAAAAGCCCAGGATATTTTTTCATATGAAAATGCATATACTTTAATATGGATAAGTATTTACATATTTATCAAGGTAAACCACATATTAGAAGTAAAATTTCTTTTTTCATAACAGTATTAAATAATTATTTTTTATATCCAATAAGCTTTTGGGTTGAAGTATTGACTTTGGGTCAATGAAAATTAATTTGTTTATGTTGGGTCAGTGAAAAGTATTTTGCTGGGCTGATTTCAAAAAGTATTTCTGAGTATTAGATGGTATAACTCAACCCATATAGAGATTTACTGTACCATATACAGATTCACATTGTCATCAATTACAAAAAATGAAATATCTGCCTGCATATATTTTTCTTACATGATGCAAAAATAAGGCTGAATTGGTAGCTTGCCATATGGCAACAGCTGTAGCTTTCGGAGTGACAATTCTCAGTGATTTGTTTGGTCATGTGATGCATTCAACAAATCAGCTTTTTGATCAAGAGTTTCTTTTAGATGCAACAGAAAATATGTTGCTTAAATTTTGTTTATTTGCAAAGCATCTAAGACATATTGTATTTTTCACACTCAGTGACTTAAATAAAACAAATTTAAATATTAAATTATGTATGTTGATTTACACTGAACTATTTTGGTATCACATAGTGTTTTCCAAGAGTTTTTCAAAATAAATTTAAGCTGTGTTGTACAATATTATAGGAGCAATGATTGGAGAAGGGTTAAACATGCCAATAATTTCAGAAATTATACACTATGTCATTAATGATTCAAATATTACATAACAAAAAGTAATTATGATTACTTTACAGTTCATTTGAGTTTCAATTTTTTAGCAAGCTAAATGATTATATTTTAGAACATAAAAGAAGTTTTCAAAACTGCTCTTAAAAAACACCACATGGAATAATAAAAACAAGTCTCTGAAGATACATACACAATACTGAAAAGGTCATTTTTTAAAAATTTTTGTTTAATTTATATGAGACACTGATAAACAGAAAACTAACTTTCAGTAATTTATTTTTCCTATAACAAGCAATGCAGAGTGAGGCAAAATCACATAAAAGCTGACCAAAAGTGGAAAAATAAAGTTAGTATTTAAAGAATATACATTTGGCTAGAATAATGTTTGGTGGGTCCTAATCTATATTAAAAAAGATTTTTGCTTTACCTTTGCATAATTTCTAATGTAATGCTTGGATGAGGAGAACAGAAGTCCAACAAAATTTGCAAAATAACGGTTCCTTTAAACATGCAATACATTTTCCCATAATATCTCATTTTAATGATTTAAATGGATCCATATGTTGATAGTACATAGATTATTTACACATCTCACAAAAGTTACTTTAACAAAATTTAAATTAATAATTTCACAATAATTTTTTATAAAAATTTAAGAAAATGTTGTTTATTTGCTTTTAAACATTAAAAATTCCACAGAGTTCTGCCAACAAAATTTAAGAAGATAATAGCCAGAACAATTCCTACAAGTTTTTGCAATGAGAAGTAGAAATGTCACTTTTTTAGTCACTTAAAAAACTCTGAAATTAATTACTTTTCACATTAATTTAGCTGGCAAACAATTTTGAAATTTTTACATAATTCAGTTTTGCAATAAGTTACTATGTATTACACTAGATTACAAATACAGTGAAATATGTTTAATGCGAAACTGAGAGGACCAAAATTATTTTTCATGTTGAATTCATATAGAAAGAACAAAACACACCAAAATTTTTGATTTCATCAAATTTTATTTCGATTTCTGGCTAAAATATTAATAGGTTACTTTCACTAAGATAAAAAGCAAGTAAAAAAATTGTTGTTGTTTAGACAAAAAATCAAACATATTTTTTTCAAGTGTCTTTTTCAAAATTGTATTGTCCACAGATTGTTTCAGATCATCCATTGTTTTATTCATCTCTCCATTTGAGTGCACATCTAAATAACTGCACATACTTTTAATAATTTTCTGTACTACTTAGGTAGAAGATTCAAGAACAGTATTGTTAATTCTATTGCCAAATTCTTCATTGGAATCTACATAGGTGGAATCATTAGATTATGGACAATTTCCAAAATCTCTTTGTCAGATTTCACGCTGTACACACATCATCATCGACTACAACATATTCAGTCAATGATATTTTATGACAATCTAGTAATATTGATACTTTCTCAAAGATTTCATTAAATGTCAGAAAAGAAGACTGTGAAAAAAGAGGAACATATTCCCAGAAGTTAAACAACTCCATAAATAAATTCTACACTGACTTGTCAAAAAAGAATTTTTTTTCGTGTCAAATGATTTTTCTTTCGTGTCATAAGAAAGAAGTGCATTAAATTTCATAGTATATGGACTGCTATATCCTTTTGTGTTAACCGATTTTTCATGTTAAACATTTTCCATGTTAAACGTATTTCCCTATATTATAATCATAAACATGAGTGAATTTGATAAGCAAATTTACTGACTACTGTCAAAGTCTGTCATATTAGATCTGCTATTTTGTTTCTGTGAATTTTAATTTTGGAATTATAATAAACACCCTAAAAGACCCTGTGTGCGAAGTTTGATGTAATTTGAAAAATGTTCCCATAATTTGACAAGCTTTTGAGGATTTGGTTTTAAGGACTGTGCGATAGTTGAAAATAGAGTTCTGAACTCGGTCAGATAACATGAATTTACTCAAACCTAACTTGACTTGGTTAAATTAGTTCTATTTTATTGATTGGGTCAATTCAAATCGCATGAATTTTGGGTTCAGTTTTATGCTTTTACTTCAAGTTATTTTTGGTCAGGCACTTGACATTTTGGGGCAAGTTCAGTTTAACATGATTGTTTAAAAAACAGTTCTGAATGCTTTTTATTTATTAATTTATTTTTTTAGATGAAAAAAAAATATTTGAACATTAAAGATCATATGCTATTTTTTTTTCATAAATAAATAATAATAATAAAAGATATTACAGATATAATGCTAGTTTTCTCATAACTGCCTTATATTATGAATTATTATTATTCTCTTTCATTTCAGGTTGATGTGTATCAAATTTGGATCAGATTTTCAGCCAGCAAAAATTATTTTGTCAGGTTTAAATCAAATTTTATATTAGTATGATTCTTTTCTTTTACTTTTGTTAGATGGAATTTCATTCAGAATTTTCATGTTCAAGTCAGGTATAATCTGGTCGATATAGGAGTCTAGTTGAAATTCATTGTACAAAATGCACAGCAAAAGAATTTCTTTTCTTTTCTTTTCTTTTACAGAATGAAAATATGAACCATTACATAATAACACACACACAAATTTTTTTGCACCAAAAAAATCACAATGAATACTGAACAAGAAAAGAGAGAAGTAAAAAAAGGAAAAACACAACAGAGAGAGTAATTTACAAATATATACAAAAAGTAAACATGGAGTAAATTACAAATGAAGAATAGTTAAATTTTTGAATTTGTTTACAAAGAAATGGCAGATTTATATTTACAAAGATAAGAAAATACAATATGTGGAAATCTAACTCCAGTTATAAAAATAACCTTTTGCCATAATAAATTAACCTTACAAAATGATAATATACAAAATGAGTTTTGAGATCAATTTACAGAATGCCTTATGCTATATTTTCCAGATTGCAAATCGCTAATACATATTCGACTCCAGCTGCCATCTTGCTTTTGTAAAAGAACTTCACTGGTATTTACTGATATCAGATGAGCACTGAAATATTACATATATAAAAAAAATCAAATAAGCAAAATATTTTGGTAAACATAATATTTGACACTTATATAAATCATTCACAGAATTAATCATATGCTTATATGAATAACCACATTTACTTGCATAATTAGCATCCTTATGTAATTTATGCACACTCTGTTTTTGAATTAAAAAAATCCCCTTCCTCCTCCTTACAAAATATTTGTAATTTTTGTACTCTATTTTTGAAGGTTTATTTTATACAGTAGACTCCCTCAAATCCGCAACTCTCTAAAATCTGCACATATTTTATGGATGTAAACAATGAAACTTTCAATTTGGATATTGGGACAAAATTTGATTTTTTTTTTTTTTTTTTTTTTTTTTTTTTTTTCAATTCCATATTTTTTTCTATTTGTAATTTTCTTAATAATACTCTATTCATAATTCTTTCATGAAAGAAGAAAAAATTTTTTGGAAAAAATTCAAGATATTTCAGATATCACTGGTAATCATAAACTTTTTACCAAATATATTATACATTATCAAGATTTTTTGGTTATTAGGCCTGGCTAAATTTAAAAAAAAAAAATCCTCATTTTATGATTTTGACGTGAATTAGTAATGTACTTTTATGAAGCAAGTTTTGCTGAATAATTTTGGAAAAATACATTTAATCTTTATAATGTATATTTAATCATGCACTATTGATTATTAACTTGACCTTTGCTATTAATACTTTATTCATTAAAAAAATTATTTAAATTTTTATTAGTTTAGTTTATTACTTATTTTAATATTTTATTATATTATAAGCATTCATTATAGTTCCGACTGCACCATTAATTGCACTCAAATTACTGTTTAAAAAATGTAAACAAAGCAATGACCAGAAATCTGCAAAATTCTAAAATCTGCACAACATCTGGTCCCAAGCTGTGTGGATTTGAGGGAGTCTACTGTATTTTATTTATTTTTTCTTCGAAATAATGTGCAATTTTCAGAAAATGGATCTATTGGAAAGCATAAAATAATGAAACAGAATTTTAAATTACTCTGACCACATATATCTGGCATACTGTAGAAATATGTGTGTATGAAAATCAAACAATATAATGAAGCATGAAAGGTATGTCAACTTTATTTGTCAATATAAGTACCAAGCACACTGAGACATTTGTCATATAGTTTGATTAGCTTCAAAAAGCCTTCCAGGAAAAGATCAGGGCTTTGCATACAGACAAGGTGTTAAACATTTCTTCCATATGCAAAACCCTGAGTTCTTCCTGGAGGGCTTTTTGAAGCTTATTAAATCATATGACAAATGTCTCAATGTGCTTGGTAATTATGTAGAAAAATAAAGACATGTCATATCTTTCATGTCTCATTCTTCTTTTTGATTTTCATACACAACTCTGACCACAGTTGACAAGAGAAACTTATTTTCAAGACTCTCCTTTATATAATCAGATTTAAAGTCACTCTTGAGTTTAGTTCTGTGTATACAAAAAGAGCATATTCTCTAGTTCTTTATGTTTGTATACAGCATTTTTTTTATTTTCACTTGTTCTAAGAGTGCAAGTAATTTTAAGATTCATAACACTGCATCATTTGATGTGTGGTATATTAGTACTTCCTATCGAAATTTAATCAGCCAAAGATATTCAATCATATTGTTTGTTCATGTTGTAAAATTATAATGGCTAAAAAGGTAGTTTTCTTACAACAGTCTATTTTACATTAAAATATAGCAAGAATGTTTTAAAATTCTACCAATGCTTTCTCACTAACTTAATTTTATTACTATTAACCCTTTCAGGGGCAAGGTACTTCTATTTGTAAAATGCAGAAATGAGTGATTGATACTAGAATTTAGAAATGCCTTTTTTTAAAAATAAGCACAAATGCCTTTTTTTTTTGGTCACAAATTAAATAAAAGGAGAATTTTCATTGTAATATTCTGGCGCCAATGTGGCATTTAGGAATAAAAATTAAGTAGTCTAAAAATGAACCCCTGCTCCTGAAGGATTTATTTTCTAAGATACTCCTGAAAACCAAAAAATTGTGTTCAACATGTTTAAAATACTAACCAAAGAGTTGATGAAATTTTAATTTATTTTACTTTTTGTATATATTTTTAATGCTATAATGATCCTTAAAAAGTCATTTCTTTCAGTACTCTAAGATTTTTCCTAAGAAAATTTCATATTAATAAACCTTTTTTAAAATATACCACATATTTTTCACATCTTCTATTTTTGACCTCCACCTTCTATTTCTGGCTAATATTCCATAACAAAATTAAACTTCATGAGTAAATAAAATACAAATTTAACATAAAATATTACTTAAAAAAATGCATAAATAAAAAAGAACATCTCCAAAGTAGTAAAGAAATACAATAATAACAAATAAGAAAATAATCAGAAAAATAATTTACAAGCTATAAACCTTGGATCACATTGAAAATCGCCAGACTAATAAAAAACCTCTCAGAGGAATGTTTGCATATTAGAAAACAGAGCGAGTTTTCAAAAGTTAAGAAGAAGCGATGATTTTTTAAAAACAAATTACCTAAGTGTAAGTTGTTAACAACTTACACTTAGGACTTAGACTTAAAAAAAATATTTTAACTCTCTCAGTAGTTCCCGAGGAAAATGGTTCATCAATGAGTAGTATTACATTTTATTTTCTTTGTTTTAAAAATTGTATAAGTACAGTAAAACCTCTAAATAACGGACACCTTGGGAACACAGAAATTGTCCGCTATTCGAAGGTGTCTGCTATTGAGAAAACCTGAGAAATTCAAATATCGCTATGAAATGCTTAATGTTTTATTTAATTTACTTTTATATGTCCTAAAACCTCTATTATATAATTAATCAGAAATTATTTTTTAAGCAATAAAATTGAAATAAAATTGTGCTCACATTTATTCACTGTTTATTATATTCTCATGAAAAAAATCTGTCTCAAAATTTTACTTTTGCTTGCAATTACATGTAATTTGTTTTTCTATGTGACGTTTTTGGACATTGTAGAGTTCCGGGCAGGGATTGCACTTTTTGACTTCTAAAAGTATAAAATCTTAAACTATACTTGGATGACATTTCAATGCTCTGGGAAATAGTCTTCCTGGGCAATCCCTTGAATTTAGAATTGAATGTGGGGGGAGGGGCAATTTTCCCCAGTTCTTTATCTACATTTATCTGTGATCAAGAAATCTGTGACAGATTGTCCTGATAAATTCAGAGGCCTTTTGACTGTTTTTTCCCCCTTAAAAAATATTTTTCATCCTTTATTGCCAGATAAAGTGTCCGCTATTCAGAATGTCCGTTATTCAGAGGTTAAACATACAAAAATTTAGGTTTTGGGAGTGGGGATTGGAAAACTGTCCATTAAATAGAGATGTCTGCTATTCGGGAGTGTCCATTATGGAGGTTTTGCTGTATTATGATCTGATCCATTTATTTTAATTGAATTACATAAGACATTCGCAGTATCAAAATTACTCATCTTTCAATAGATTAATGATTTTAAGTAAATATACTTTATTTTTAACCAAACAGATATTTCTAACAACAATGACTATAATTAAAAATGAAATGAAAAAGACAAGATATACATAAATTAAACAGTGATAACATTGTTTTGGTGTAAAATACCTATAAAGAGAGCTAAAACAAATAAACAATATACACTTACGCCCATGGACTTTCAATTTTGTCATCAATGTAAACATTTTCCCCTTTTCGAAATGAATCGCCTTTAAACAGCAGTTTACCATCAGCAAAACGAGCACTGACTCTTTGCTCAGGTGTGTTGAATTCATCTATAAGTAAAACAAGATTATATTTGTAAATACATTTAACAAAATAGTTATTAAAAATAAAAATTACCTTGACCAACTGAATTAGGATTTTAAGATGTTTAATATTTGGGTAATATTATTTAGTATATTATATGCTGATAAAATTATAGTGATGCAATGAAGAGTGGTTTGTCCAAATAACCAAATGCCGAATATTCAGCCAAGTAAAACTTGAATATTAAATATAGTTCATAAATTCTGATTTAAATCAAAATAATATAGATAGATATCTTTATACCATTTTCATTAAACATATTCTGCTTTAAATGTAATTAAAAACAAAATTTAAATTAACTTAAATTAAAATTAATGGTTGCTTTTAGACAAGAGTTTAAGTTTATTAAAGCCTTTTGAATCAGTTACAATAAAAACTATTTCAACATCATCAGTTGTTTAAGAAGTTACAGGATGGAATCTGTCAAAATTCGATGTTAAAAAAAAAAGTTTTAAAATGCCCTCATCAATCACTCTTCATTTCAGTTTTACTTCTTCTGAAAGGCATCCATTGTTTTAAGCTAATTAATTTTTATATAAAAATGGAGACAATATTTTTGAATAATATTAAAACAATTTGGAGATGAAACATAATTTGAATGCTTTTGACTGATTATTTCTTTGCATGGTGTTCTCATTCCCTTTCCATAATCAGAATTGCTGCACCAATTCCACAAACAGGGATGCTTTCCTTGTTATAAAGTAACATATTGAATGAATCCTTAAAAAATAAAGAAATATAATTCCCATCATATTCTGATTTCAAACATATTTCAAGTAATTTCACATGATATTAATTTTATGTTCCACATAAACTGAATACCTGTCTTTTTGGTTAGCAGATTTTAGTTTACTAATAAAATGCTGCATTCGATGGAAAATCTAATCTTATGATTTATTTATCATTATTATTATTATTATTTTCTCTTCTACTCCTTAAGTTGGTTGAAATAGATTTGAAAAATAATTCATGCTTGAAAATAATTTAAAATGTCGCTAAATTGATAATAATTTTTCAAATAGATTTCCTCTTAAAGTTAATTTTATTCCTGTTTTATCATGTAACAATTGAAATTCTACAACATTTAAATTTAAAAATAATGCAAGTACAATAAAAGTGAAAGCAAGAGGACAATTCATTGTCACCATCATCATACATTTCTAATAATTGTTTTTGATTGCCATTCAAAAAAATACTACTATTTTTTTGATGACAATAGAAAATTCCACAATTAAAGAAAAAAGAATTTGTCGATAATGAATAATAAGGAACTGTTAAGTGAATTTACAATAAAATTACAAAAATTGTTCTGATAGAATATCAAACTTACATAAAATTCTTTTTTTTTTTTTTTTTTTTTTTTTTTAATTGTAAAACCATTTTTTTTTAATTTTAATTTTCCTGAAATTAATTACTTTTCTGAATTCTTAATTAAAAAGTTAATATATTTTACCAAAATTTGTATATCTTACCTAAATTCAATTTTTTTTTAGAAAACGAGAGTGAAGATGTAATCAAAATGAAATAATTGATAAAGTCTCTAATTATAAACTTTATAATCCAGAAATGTAAATCAGTTTGAAACCATCAGATCAATCAATGTTTCTCTTTACATGCGTCAATGTTCTCTTTACATATGCATTTAAATTCAGCATGTAGCCACTTTCATCAGAACAAACTTTTCATATGTACTTTATATGCATGTTTTTATGCTTAACCAACATGTATTAAAATAAAAACATATTTTCTATTTCATTGTAATGAAAAAAAGTTGGCATTCATGTTGTCAATTAGGAAAAATAACTTTTATGATTTTTTTACCAATCAGCATGATTGTGTTAAAATAAATAAAAGCGATATCGATTTATACAATAATTTTAACTAATATGTTTTTGTCAAGATTCATGACAGCACTAAGTTTAGCCTTTTCAGACCTGAGGTACACAAATGTGTACCTCCATTCTTTTCATCATAAAAACTATATTATTTGAATTTTTTGCATTTTTACTTTACCTCTATATAGCTGAATCTTTTTTGCTTTAAAACAAAACCAATAAATATCAGCACTGTTGAATATTACCTCATAAAAAAAATATTATTTTCATCCGAATTCCGAAAATACTTTCAAGACATTGTGGCCAAGAAAGTAAGAAATATTCATGATTATCTAACTTAAATGCTTTACAATAAAAAAATTGAGGATTTGCTGATCATTTACTTGTTTAAAGACCTTAATTTTGTTATTGTGTAAATTTATATTACTAATAGTTAAACTGGCGTTTTAAGGGAATTAGTACTTTTATGTCCATATTTGTAAACCTAAATTACCAGTCCCCTAAAGTACCGATTTCATAAAAATGACTCGTTCTGTCATCTATGGTGTCTTTTTGATCATGCAAAAGCAATATATATATATATATATATATGTCACATTTATTTTATGCTCAGGTCTGAAGAGGATAGATAATTAATTTAAAGTATAAATAATTTGTAATTAATAAGAAATAAATTTTAAAAATATTTAAAAACTTACATTCACTACTTTGTTTAGATGCTTTTAGAGCCTGGAAAAGAAAGAATTTATTTTATACAGGATATTAACAAAAGAAATGTATTAAATAGATAAAAGCTGCAAATGTAATAATATTACAACTGTTACCTTTCTAATTGTAGTCCAATCTTCTAAAATATCATTTTCATGCAGCATATATATTATATAGGGACGTAATTATGTTAAGGAAACTAAATAAAACATATCTGAGAAGCGATAGAACAGAATTAGAAATTTTTGATTAGTAACATTTGAAAATAGACAATATTTGAAATATGTAAGACGCTATCTAAACTTTCTAAATAAATATAAAATATCATACAATCAATGAAATTTAAAGAACCATCTGGTATTACAATACAAAACCTATTACAGTACACAACCATTTATCCGGAATGGTTGGGGGCTGATGTATTCTGGATAACTGGTTTTTCCGGTTAACTGGTTGGGCATTAAAAAAAGCATCCATTAGACAAATTTTATGGAATATATGAGGTTGTATGTTTCTTCTAATTTTAAATTAATTATCAGATTACTTGAACTAAGAATTAGATGCAAGTAAGATCAAATGTTAGTTTGAAAGAAGGTAATTTATGGAAATTGTTTGGGAACAAAAATTCTGTTTTCTCTGCATAAAAATGAAAACATCTATAATATAACAATATATACTTCCATTTCTAATACTAGATGATGTTATCAAACTATAGAATTGTTTCAAGCAATGTATATGCCAAATTGGCAGTGTGTGACACTTTTTTCTAGAAAGATTCTTACATCAGTCTATTAGAAATGTCATTCCGGATAACTGGTTTTCTGGTTAACTGGATTCTGGATAAATGGTTCCATACTGTATTTAGAATTCTGAAATCCAAAAAAGAAAAATATTAACATTTTTTCTAAATTGTAAATTTTTATTAAAATTTTGCAATTTTTGAAAATTTACAAATTTTTAATTTTTTTCCAGCTTTTTTTTTATTTTAATGTGTAACCATTAAAATAAATTATTTCAGTAGTGGTAAAGCACAGACCACCAGATGAATAAATGTTAAAATGGGAATACAATGATTTCAAACAGCTTTTGCAATAAAATCTCTAACAATAAATTAAGTTTACCGATTTCAAAAAGTAAATAATGTGAGCATAATCAAATAAATAGCAATAAAAATAAAATAAGCATACATGTTTAAATATACAAAATCAAATGCATATTTATGACAGATTAGTTTTAATTTTTTTAAATTCTGATGTAATTTCTCTGTTTGTTTCAATATTTCAGTTTTTTTTTTTTTTTTTTTTTTTTTTTTTTATACTTCAGATTTATTTTTGGAAATATTTTGCAAAAATGCAATTTTTTGTTCAGAAATGAAAGATTGATTATCTGAAAATCTAAGATACAGATATTTGTATTTAAATTACTAATTTTTGTTCATTTTATGATTTAGAGATAAGAAAGGATTAAATAAAAAATTCAATCAAAAATTAAAAAAAAAAAAAAAAAAATGTGTATTCAGCTTTATGTAAATAAATGAAGAAAAAAAGCTGCATCTATCAAACATCTTCAAAATCTTACCATAAATTCATTATTTAGACACTCGTATATATAATATCTGATGGATTAAAGACAACTCATTGTAGTTTCAGAATATAGTTTTAAAATTGAACAATGCATATTTTATTATCGATTTTTGTATTGTAAATAAATAGGCAAGCATACACGACAGAAATTAGTTATAGAAAAAACAGAAAAGAAATAGATTGAAAATAAAATTAAAAAGGATATCTGACACAGTTACTGGCTTTTTCCTTTTCCCTAAATATAAAGAATCTGCTTTCCTTTTGTTTTTCCTTGTATTTACTTGCTCATTCCACAAATCTAAATAAAAAATGTACATATGTCAAAATCAACTCAAGTCGGGAAAAGAACAAATATTGTTATTCATTAAAATAAGTAACAGATTTAACAGTAAAAAACTGTATTTATTAAATTTAGAAATTAAAAAAAAAAGCAATAAAATAACAACTCTTTACATTCTGTCTGCCTATACTGATCATTTCTATTTACTCTTTCGGGCAAGTGCATCTTTTATAGAATTTTGAATCTTTTATCACCTGTTTTTTAAAGCAGAAATTTTTGCCTAATTGAATCATGAAAATGGTCAGATTAAAATAGGAAATATTTGCAACAAAATTTTACTAATGAGAATAATCAAGAAGTTTAAGCACCTTGTGCAGCATGTATACTGATCGCTTGTTCCCAAGGGATCAATATTTCAACCACAAAACTAGTTTGGCAATGCAGTAAAACCCCGATCTATTGTTCCCACATCCATTGTTTTCCCGCATTCATCGTTTTATTTCTACGGTCCCTGCACAAAGTATACTTAAAAAATGTTAACAAAACCAGTGTACATCATTCTTTAAAAAGTCGTTTTCCCGCATTCATTGTTGAAAAATATTTCTTTTCACCGGATTGAAATTTAAAGTCATGCTAATCTATATAAAATACAAACTAGAATTACCTCTTTTATACTAAAATAATTTATTTGTGTTGTTTGTGTTGATAATGGTGACAATAATACTTGATCAATGGAAATGGCTTATATTTCCATTGATCAAAATGTTGCGACATATGGTGTCTTAAACATAAGAGAAATGTGTGATAATGCAAAAATTGTAAATAATGGTGTAGACGGCATTTCTAACTACATGAACTTTTATGTATGCATATGGAAATTACAGAAAATGACCTGAAAAATTTTGTATGTCTTGCAAGTATATTTTTTGATTAAAAAATATTAACGAAAATTCAAGCAATATTATTGATTTTTTTTATATACATATCAATTTTCCATAACTTCAATTTATTTCTTTTACATTTTGATATGCAACAAATTAATATTTAATAGTATACTGTACACATTGCACTTCATTTTAAATGCATAAACATTGTGCTTTTTCGTATTTTGAACTCAATCTGCATTCATCATTTTTTTCCTGAACCCCTTGAAAAACGATGGATCGAGGTTCTACTGTATAAAGAAAATTAATATGAAGTACATTCATGACAGGGTTGGCAAGTTTTTGACAGTGTGCGGTTTTATCCGGTTTAAACCATGGTTTAAACCGTCATGTCAAAAACCTCTTGTCAAAAACTTTGTCAGAAACCTCAAATACTACATTGATCTGTAAAATTTCACATTAAATATCCGTCACACATATACAACATTAGATATATTAAAAATTCACTATTACTGTATTATATATTAATAATTAGTATATAGTAAAGTATTGCTTTTATATACAATTTTTTAACCTGGTAATATTTTTGTTTAAATTTTGTTTAGCAAAATTGGGCTTTTTAAAAAGAAAACATAAGTTTTGAAAATGCTCACATGAGCTGCACATTTTTTCCCTTTTACTCAGTCTTTTTAATTTTTATGTTACTTTTGTGAACTTACAGCATTACCTAGGATTTAGAAAAAAAAACTTCGAAAAGTGCAGATTGCTTTTTTTTTGTTTTGTTTTGTTTTGTTTTGTTTTAATGTAACAATACAAGGTGTGCCAGTTTTCTTTTACTCTGGTCTCATGGGTGATTCTGGTCCGAATTTTCCAAAAAATCAAAACAATCATTTCCAGAAAGAAGGAAAAAAAAAAAAAAAAAAAATCTGTCATAAATTCGCAAATTTGGGTACAAAATGTTCAGCAAACTTCAACAAATGATCGCTGAAAAAAAAATCAGTTTTGTCAATCATTCAAAGAAAAGCGCTAATTTTGTAAAGAATCGTAAGAATAACATGAATTTTGTTAGAGGATCACAAAAAAAGCAGATTTTGTCAAAAGATTGTGAACAAATGGCAAATTTCGTCAACAAATTGCAAAAAACAGATTGCGAAACAATGGTACATTTTGTCAACAGATAGCAAATCACATCTTTCAAGATCGTCACAGATCCTTCTTATTTCAGTTCTATAGGGAGGACAGTTAAAACCTTTACTTGGAAAGGTATCATGCAATAGCTTTTCGGCTGAACCTGCCTCCAAACTTGCTCAACTAGCAATGCTTCTGCCATCAAGCTGTGCTAGCTCAGCATCAATTGAGAGAATATTTTCTAACTTTCGCTTCATAAACTCTAAATTTAGAAATCGTTTGGGAGTAAAAAAATGTGCTAAATTGGTTATGTGCTATAGGATGCTATGGGGTAAAATTGATAATTGATCCATATTATTAACTGTACAAAAGTACAAAATCATTTTCTTCTGTTTGAACATTCTAAAAAACAAAAAAGTTTCATTTCAATTAAAATAATTTAACTTTTTTTGTAATTATTAAATTACAATAATTAATGTTAAATAAAAAATTACTTAAATCATTAAGACTTATTCAATGTTTCCTTCTTGTTCTTAAAATGTTTTAAAGTACATTAAATGTTTTTGACGGTTTAAGCCAGTTTTTGACGGTTTAAACCAGTTTTTGACAGTTTAAACCAGTTTTTGACACTTGTCTTATCAAAAACCAGTTTCTGACGTCAGAAACCCAACCCTGATTCATGATTTCTTTTTCTTTTCTGTTATGTCCATTAGACTACAAAAACGACACTGTGCACTTGAAAAAAGTAGAGTAAAATTCTTGGTTATAGGTATAAATTTTTACCTATAAAATTTATTGTGTTGTGAGTAACTTATTAAGAAATATATGGACAAAATGAAAATAGCACAAATTGTAAATATGTGTGTACAAAAGGGAACAGATGGCTGCCTCAGACCTTTTAAAGCTTCATCATCCATGCAAAAATTAAAATAGGTATTTAAAATGTAGAAGTATGTGAGTGACTTAACACACAAATTGTGGCTATCAGCAAAATGGCAGTGATTGTCAAAAAACAACAGCAGAATCAAGTGTTCCTGCATGCTGAAGGAGATCAATGGAAAAAACTGGAAGACCTTCTGGAATAGAAAGAAAGGAGAAATAGGATGGAAAAGAAAAATGAATTAAAGAAGTGAGAGTCAGGCATTAGAAAAATGGGTCTATCGAACACATCAATAACCAAGATGTTAGAATTCTTCCATATATGACAAACTTCTCCAAAAAAAACTAGATCATAATGAGCACTTTATTGATGACACATTAATTGATGAGCAGTTATAAATTATTGAACATTTGAAAAAGTTATGATTGTTAAACCAATAATGGTTAAGAAAAGTGAAGTGATTAATGTCACCCTTTATATGGTCCTCCAAGCAGACTTTAAAAAGTCGCTTGTCTTGATCAATATACATTTTATGATATTCACAAGATGTCCTGTAAATTTTTTAATGAGAAAATCTGTCTACTGGATGTTTGAAATTTGTGAATTTGATTTTGTTAAATGGAGTATAAATCTATATTATAAAGGCCAAACGTGTCTGTGCGTAACGGATACGTCATTTTGTGTATGGCAACACTTTCAAATTTTAAATAAATTTCGGTATTGCAATTCTTGCTACTAAAAGTTTTTAAACTTCTTAATGTCGCACATTTTCAATTTTTACACCATCGTATAGGGGAAAAAATGTACTTTTAAATGAAATTTGTTTGAATGCCGTATCTTAATTTGTTTTTGAAATATTAATTTTTTTGTAGCTTTTAATACCTCTTTTCTAATCGTAGCAAAGGAGTACTCCATTTCTATTTAAAGCAAAGGAAAAAAAGAGAAAAAATTGAGTGCTGTATCTTTATGTTGCCATTTTCTCATTAAAAGGGGAAAAAATAGAAATTTAAATATCTTCTGTTATAAAACCCGGTGAATTTTGACTTCATTTACAAAATTTGATTTACACGTAAAAGAATATCAACAGTTTAATATCTATTTCAGCTAATTGCATTAAGACTTCAATCAAAAGTATCAAATTAAAATGCCATTTTTTTTTAAAACGTGAATACAAATATGAAATGTACATTTGTAAATTTTGATGTGGTGAAAATGATGGCGAGTTTAGATTTCACAGGAAAAAAAATTCTATGATTGAGTCGAAGTTGTATAAATTTTGCTTTTTATCATTTTGGAATATTAGCATAAGAACCTTAATTGATAACTTTATCATAATAATATATCTATCTGTTAACATATACGATTAAAGTTTAATTTTAACAATTTCTACAACTGTGTTTTATAAAAATAGTATTTTGTTAATTTGACGATAAATATCATTTGTTTAAGAGTTAAACGTGCCAATATAAAATGCATTTTTTACTATAACTAATTTTGTAGGTTTATTATAAGTTAATGAAACAGTTCTTTCTTAAAAATTTTCTTTCGTCAAAATTCGACGGGTTCTACCTTGTTACTTTAAAATCGATTACACTTTCAGCCAATTAACATATTTTGATGAGCATGGTTTCAGGCATAATTCATTCTATTGTTTTAACTCATAGACATTTATAACCATAAAGAATATTTTGACACTTTCACCTGTAATTAACTAACAGAAAAATGCCTTAAAATTAATTTTTTTAAATATTAAAACATTATATTGCTACCGAAAATGTACCTGCATAAAAATTTTATATAATTTCAGTATATCAGGAAGCAAGTGAAAAATTAATTACAAAAATCATTCTATCTCACAGAGTGAAATATCAAAGATTTTGAAATTCTATAATTTCTAAGCTTATAAACAAAAATAAATACACACATATTTGAAAATCACGATTTTTAAATAATAATTTTTTAGTTAATTATATTTGTTAAATTTCTGCTCAAAATCACAACTATTGTGTCAATAATAATAAATCAATAATGGTTTATATAAAAATTACCTTTCAAATAATAAAGAGGAACTAATAAATATCTGGTCAATCTTAAATTTTATATATAGCTAATGAACATATATTTCGTAATAACAAAAAAGAAAGCAAATTAATTTTTGCTTAAAGTTAGTTTTATTATGATTTAGAATATTGGAATATTTTACTTACCTGAAGTGATGTCTATACTGTTACGATCTTCTTCTAATCTTCGTATTTTTTCTTCCAGATCGCATTTTATTGAATCCCATAATAAGGCTTTTTCACTCTATAAAAAATAAACATATTAATAAATTGTAACAAATCAAGTGATGGATCATATATCACTGAATTCATAGAAAATGTACAGAAATTTAATCTACCTTTTAAATTTATATAATAAGTTTAATGAGTAAAAAAAAAAAAAAAAAAAAGAACATACATATATGGGTGATTCTCAAAATAGGGGACAATTTATGTCTTTCGGCATACAAAAAAAAAAAAAAAAATTTGAGTGGTTTTCTGTCATGTTTTTATATTTAGATATGTTTGTCATAATATTATTCATTATTTGCACTCAAGAATTACTCACTTTTTAGTTAAAAACACCTTAAAATAACAGAATAAATGTTCAAAATGTCATTAGCATGGATGTCCACAGCAGCTGTGCCTTGTATATACTAGCTTTTTAAAGAGTTAATATCATGTTTATAAAATAAAACAAATGTTATTATTTCTTTAAATTAATCAAGGAGAGGATTTATCCAATAAATTTCTTTTTAAAAATAAAATTATAGTATATATTTAAAAAAAAAAAAATAAAGTTTGTCCTCCATATTCTATTTTCAAAACAAGGTCATACTATAACAGCTGGTTAATAATCAAAATTTCATTTTCACATATGACAATAGTTTGAAAATATAAAGTTTCTTCATGGCAACAAGTAGCCATTTTATCCCAGCCTGAAAATAGAAGCATGTATTGTATTTTAAGATTAGAAGTTTAATATTAGGGGCGTACATCAATTGTATGTCATTAGAATGGATAATAATTTTCATGTTTATTTTATAATTAAAATTTTTATTTTACTTATTTGCATAGGACTTTTGTGTTTTAAAAAGCCCCAGAAAGGACTATTGCATTGAGATTATATTATGGTTCATAATCTTATTTAAATTAAAATTTGTCATTAGCATGGTTTTTCTGTCCATGCTAAAGACTCCTATGTGCATAAATGTAACCATTGCTTATATTGTATCTTTTACAAAGTTTAATTTTACATATAAATTTAGGTATCACATTTATTATCCCTAAAATATGCATTAAATCTGTCAGAAAATCACAAAGAGAGATTCTTACATTGTTAGTGTCAGAATGTTGTTCATGTAAACAAAGTTTGCTCTTTGGTAATGTTTTTATTCTCCTTATATGTATATATGCAAAAATGGAAAACATTTGCTGAAAAGGAAGGTTAATAAATATAGAAAAAATATTTAAACAGGAAGAAAATAAAAATTTCTTAATATATTTATTCCATGCAATTTGTTTTGTCATTAGCATGGCTCAAAAAATACTAATTATTTTTTTAAAGTTAATTTTTAAATATTTAGCTCTGCTGACTACATGTAAAGTATACCTAATACTATATTAACAACACCTATTTTTTTCAGAAATTTTGCTAACAGTAATTTTTTTAAGATTTCACTTTTGAAATTGCCCCCTATTTTGAGAATCACCCATATATTAAATAGACTGTTTATTTTACAAATTCAATATTCCCGATTGAACTGGGAATCGGACCCAGATCGTTGGTTTACAAGGCCAATGCTTTACCATTTAAGCTAACTCGGTGACAACCAGCAAGCACTTTCTCGCTCAGTTAACCTTATTGGAAATAACAGTTACAGTTTGTTTATTTTCTTTAAATTTTTTAAGTAACTCAAAAACAGAAGGAAAAAACATTTTTTATTTTTAAGTTTTAGCAATATTAGATGAATTAAAGATCCACACAAGCTCAAAGCTGGCCTAAATTCCAAGCATAAGCTGATTTTCTGCCATAAAGCTTGGGCAGTACAGGTCCCAGACTTACTTTTTATCTGTAGACTTAAGCCAGACTGAGTCTGGAGCTTATTTTTTATAGAATATGTAAGGCAAACATTTTAAGTAATAGTAACATTATATTTATTTAACAATTTCAAAAAAAAAAAAAAAAAAAAAAAAAATAGTTTAATTACTGATATTTTTTTTTTTTTTTTTTTTCCAAATCACTTTTTTTTCCATAATGTTTTAAAATTATGTTTTTCACAAGCCCTTTTTTATTTTAAATCCTTTGTATATCTCTTTACAACTTCATAAAATATCATCTATGCAAAATTAAGTATCTGCAAGTTTCAGTGAAGCTGGTATTAAAACTGTAAGTTAAAAAAGAGTACTGAAAGGTAGACAAAAAGAATTGCATGAAATGTTAAAATAGTTTTTACAGTACTCATGAAGAACAAAATGAAATGTTCTGGCCTGTAATTTCAAATCTTTAGTTTTATAATCACAAAAAAATTTCAGGCTTTTTCTCAGAAATTACACATTTGCCTGGGTTTTCACCAAGAATGATCAATGTTCCAGGCTGCTAAACACCTTTTGTTTAATGATCGAGATATAAGAAAAAAAGTTTATTGGACAACATCAAGCATGTTTAAAAAATGGTTAGATATATATCTCATTTATCAATTATTATAGTTCTAACAGCAGTGATTTGTAATATAATGATTAAATAAATGAGAACTCAATCATATGCAGAATTTGAATACTATTCAGGGCTTGAAATTCAATTTTTCAAAGGAGGGGAGTCTCCCTACCAACATTTACAAATGGAGGGGAGTTTAGCTGTTTGGGAGGGAGAAAAAAATGCTTAAAATCCACTATTATTTTATGTTCTATTTAAAGAATTACCAGAATACAGACATGACAAAAATGACAGTAGCAATTTTTATCAACAATTCAGAATAATTATGCGAAATGTGTAAAAAAAAAAACTTTTATATTGCCTAGTCTTTATTGGTGGTAAATTCTTTCCTGGTGCTAATTATTTTTGTTACAGGTCTAATTATTGTTTTGATAATAATAAATAAAACTTCTAATTAATTTGATATATTTATATTTATAATTAATTGTTACAATTAAAACCAATATTATTTTTCTGTATAAAATGTACAAGATACAAATTTAATTATAAAATAATGCTTATTTGAGTGTAAAAGATAAGAAGTATCACTATTGTTCGCATTTCTTTTAAAAAAGGGCAAGTCAAATTTATCGAAAAATATTTTTTCTTAAAGAACGAAAGCTTTCGTTGAGTAAAAAGGTGCTTTTTGTTTAATGAACAGCTACTTTCAGGAATTGCATTAACTCAGAAAGATTTGGAGCTGTCAGAAACGGATTTTAAAGCAGCAAAGAAATAAATTAAAAAAAAAATGAAGCAAGAAAATTAGCTTATTTAACACTTCCGGCAATATTTTTGGGGGGAGACCAGGGTGAGAGGTTCCCTTTGACGAAATTTGCATTTTTTAGCTATCTTTTAAAGAAATTTGTCTTTTTTACGATCTTTTCAGGAAATCTGCCGTTTTTTCGGGATGTTTTGACAAAATTTGTCGTTTTTTTGCGAATCTTTTGAGGAAATTTGCCGTTTTTTCGTGAATCTTTTGAGGACATTTGTCGTTTTTTCACAAATCTTTTGAGGACATTTGCCATTTTTTTTTCGCGAATCTTCTAAGGAAATTCGCCGTTTTTTCGCGATCTTTTGGAGAAATTTGTCGTTGATAGTGAATCTTTTGTCGAAATTTGTTGTTTTTGCGATTTTTTGACGAAATTTGGCGTTTTCCCGTGACTTTTTTTGACGAAAACTGCCGTTCTACAGGACGAAATTAGCCATTCTTTCACAAACTTTTTGCGAAATGTGCGGAAAATTAGGCATTTTTTTTACAATATTTGCCATTTTTTACGAAATCACATGTCCTGTGAGACGCATAATAGCTGTTTTTTTGTGTGCCATCTCTGATTTTTTTCGCAATTTACAAGCTATAGCGCGTCCGTGGCATCACTGTTTCATAATTTTTTTTAACTAAATGCGTTAATTTTTTAATTTTAATTTTTTATTTATTTATTTATTTTGAAAATTTGGAACAAAATCACCTTTTTTTCTCAGCAGAAAATAGACGAAACTCGTCAATTGATTGCTGGAAAAAAATGTGAAATTTGTCGATTGGTCGCAGAAAAAATCGTGATTTTCAATGATCTTTCGCAGTAAAAAACTCGCAAAATGTGTCGATCAGTCACACAAAAATATCACAAAATTCGCAAAACGGTCGTGGGAGTTGATCATAGTTTCAAAATGTAAAATTTTTGAGCGGGAGCCTCCCGTCCACGTTTATCTTTTAGGCGGGATTTCAAAATTTTGGGCGCAAATCCCATCCTGAAATTCAAGCCCTGCTATTGTATTCACTCTCACACATATAAATAAAACAAAATAATGATAAAAATACAAAAGTAGGATTCTAAAGATATGAAAATGAAAAAAAAGATGTATACATATACATACATAATTATTCTAAAAAATCTCAAACAATTTAAGATAACTAAAATGTAAAAATATGCTAACAGTTCAATAATCAGGTTTTCACAATATTTTCCTTACACTATCTATATGTGTCTAGAAAGTAAAGGTGTATTTTTCCCTTTTTTTTCTTTCTTTTTTTTTTTTTTTTAATCATATACTTTTTATTTATTTATTTTTATGATTTTTTTAAAAAAAATTTTCCTGTATTAAAATACACAATAGATATTAACAGTTTTCAGTAAAAAAAAAAAAAAAAAAAAAAAAAAAAACAATTAAACATCTGATTGCTATATAGCATATTTTTACAATTTTAAGCTTGCTTTAATTACAATTATTAGTTAATAATAACAAAAATTGCATTTCTTTGTGTTTAATTAGTAGTAAACAGTAATACAGTGAAACCTCCAAATAAGGGACACTCTGAATAAGGGACACCTCTATTTAAGGGACAAAACTTCCGGTCCCAGTCCCTTGGTATAGGACATGTAATGTATTTACCTCTGAATAAGGGACACTCGATTTAAGGGACAGTTGAGAATGAGATCAAAGGGACTGATTTTTGCATTTCAGATAATGAAATATGTCTGTAATGAAAGTGAAGATGCAGATTTTTGTGAATTCATCAAACAGACAGACAGTCATGTGGATATAATGGCATACAACAAATTTGACGATTATTTATCTACCCACAATATGATTCGACATCAGTGCATTTATCCCTATTGAAAGTAATGCTGAAAATTTTTAGCATTTTCAGTGAAGAATAAAAGAAAAATTATGAAATAAAGAACTTTACAGATGCTTTTAGGTTATTTTCAAATCCAAAAGAACAACTTTTATGACATAAGTTTTAATTTATTTTTATTTGGAAATGCCTGAAACTAGAAGGCATGTTGTTCAAAAAATATGTAATCGAGCTTTTTTGTGTATGTGTGTGCGAATACAATAAATTTTTCAGGAAATACTGTCAAAATGGACGTTTATTTGAACTGAATTTCCCCGCAAAAGAAGTGTAACAACTCAAGCAAGCGTAAAACATGTCATTGTCACGTGATCAAAATCGCTTATAACTCAATAGGTAATTTATCGATCAAAAAATTGAAAACACAGTTCAATTCCAAAACGCTTCCATCGTCAAACGTTCCAATTTTATACTTTTCTGTTTAAAAAATGGATTTGTAAATGTGTCAATATATTTTCCCATTAAGAAGAGCAGTTGAGATATTTGATTCCTTAAAATACGCAAAACAACTTAATACTTTTTTTTTTTTTTTTTTTTTTTGTAAGTACTGCTTATAATGATGAACTAAAATTTATAAGTATGGTAAATAAACATTTGAAAGGTTTATACTGAAAAATTTAAAATTGCAAAACAATCCCTTTTGACTGATTACTTCAAGTAAAATTCTTTCAATTGTTTTACCCATTCTGCATGTATATTGTTTGCATAAAAATATACATCAATAATTCTACAAAACATTTAATGATTTAGTAATTAATTGAAAATTTTAATTAATTAATTCTCTTTTCTTTCTTTTGCCTGATTAACATGATTTATGCACTTCAGGTACATTTAAATTTCCCTTTAATGCTTTGCAATTTTTAATTCCTTCTAAACGATTAATTAAAAATAATATAAAAACTCCGAATAAGGGACACCTCTATTTAAGGGACAAAAGTCTCGGTCCCATAGGTGTCCCTTATTTGGAGGTTTCACTGTACTATGTATACTAATATTTTGTAATAATTATGCAAAACCATATTAAATACTAGTGATATTTAATTTAGATGTCAGAAAGTAAAAAGACATGAGAAATAATTTCACATTAATGATCAGATTACTTTTTGAAAAAAAATGTACATAATAAGCACTAATATGACTTTTCAAATTAAACAATTATGAGGTGGAACAATTATTTCCACGATGTTTCTTAAATACAGGGTCTCCTTATTATTACCAAATCACTAAAAAGAAAAAAATTAAAGAATCTTTCAAACTTTTTTGAGATACTCTATTAAGGGTGTGTACAAGTTGCTACAACTGTTAAATAAATTTTTCTTTTTATTTAATTACTGTAAAATATTACAAATTATGCAATTAATCACAAAAAGAATTTTGATTTGAAAAAAAAAGAAACAACACTTGGAACGCTTGGAAACAACTTGAACTTTACAACACTTGGAAATGCTAAGTGTAAAAGTGCAAAAAGTGTTATGCACCGATTTTGACAAGAGTGGTTTTGTTGGAAAGATCTCATCTTGGGAAGTAAAAATTTCAATGGAACTATCTGTTTGCAAATTAGCCCTTTTGAGGGATATCTGGCAATTTATATCACATAAATTGTTTATTTATTATAATGTATTTATGCTGCAACATTTGTTATGCATTTAAATTTATAATTTTTGCTGTTAACCCCTTGGGGACAAGCGACACATATAAGTGCTGCAAAAAGGCTTTAGTATCCTCCTCTATCAACACCAGTAAAATTATACTGTAAAATTTGCCTTATTTAATCAGAGCATTTTATCGATTTGAAAAGACACAAATTTCTGGATTTTTTTTAACCAGTAACAAAGTTTTAAAATTTTCGTAAAAGACTCCCGTCACGAAGGGGTTAAGTGGCTTCCTGCACATTTTCGTATAGAAAATTACAACAGACAGTTACCGCTACAAATGTCCAGCATCCACAAACACCACATACAGCACACAGAACAATACATTTACCAATCTACCATTGGGGACTCTATTTTATTTTCATTCACAACCTTTTTCAAATACAAATCTTTCACATGTAATTTGACAAAATGTGCAAGAAAAATTGTTGTCCTGTTGACTTAAAAAATTAATTAAAGTTTCTGTTAAAATAAATTTAAATTAGTATTATGACAGATTTTATTTTTACCTTCTCCAAGTCAAGAGCAAATTACGCTAGAGTGCCATTGCTTCTCATTACCAGCATGCTGAAACTTAGAAAATATATGATTTCACAGCAATTCTAGACTGTGATTGCTAAATCACCTGTAATTCACTATTTACATCAGTCAGTCATACGTTTGACATTATTGAGCATACAGTCAATACATTTAAATCAATGGCGTTTTACATAGATTTTTTATTTTGAGGAATGGAAGCACTTGATACGTACAAATTCTGTATTTTGTTTGCATAAATGATGGAATGGAATAAATGATTTTTACCTTGCTATAGCTACTTGTTTGACAGCAGCACTTGCATTTTTACGATAGCAGAATGGTATTTTTTCTACAAGTTTTGCCATCAATGTTGTTTTTTCATTAAGTTTTATTTATTGTTATTTTAAGTTTGTTTGATTCAAGCAAAGTTATGCTTAACCCTTTTTTTTATATAAATATCATCATAATGTTTTCATCCTAAATAAACAAGTTAATGGAATTTTTTGCATCTTTATTAAATCTTCCACATAACTTCACATTATTATTTTTAAGACTTCTGTCTCTATTGTTTAATAATGAAGTTTTAATTGAATAAATAGTTGCAGAAATGTATTAAATTTTTTTTTTTTTTTTTTAAATAGTGGTGTGAGTAAATATAAAAATAGTCACCTGTGAAGTCCAGAATTGACAGCTAATAACTTCTTTTAAAATTTTCCCCAAGGTGTTTTTTTTTTTTTTTTTTTTTTTTTTTTTTTTTTTTTTTAACAGCAAAATTATAAATTTAATGATATGATAAATGTAACAGAATAAATACATTGTAATAAATCAACAAATTGTACAATATAAATTGCCATATATCTCAAAAACAGTTGATTTGGGATAGATAGTTCCTTTGAATTTTTACTTCTCATGATGAGATCTTGTCAATGATAGCACTCTCATCAAAATCAGTGAGTACCACTTCTTGCACTTACCTAGTAAGTATTCTTTGATAAAGCAGTTTATTTTACTTGCATTTATAGGCAAATTTATTAACACACTTAGGACAAGAAACCTATCATAAAAAACTATTTTTTTAAACTGTTTTCAAAATCTATAACTGATGGGAAAAAGGTAAATTTTTAACCAACTTCTTCAGTTTTAAAGAAGGGAAATCAAAACTTACTTCTAAATTTTGTAGTGATGCTTGCTGTTCAGCTTCATAAACATGCTTGATATTAACCAGCTTTAAGTCTTTCAAAATTTCTGGAAGGAAAAAATGAACATTTAAATAAAAGAGTATGAAAGATTTTGTTTTTAATATAAGATTTTTGATTAAATAAATAAAATATTTATAACATTTACTTATTAATTTAAATATATAGTATATTTTTTACATTATTTTCTATTACTTCTTACATTTTTCCAGAGTTCTCTTTCTAGATGGGTAGGGGATGCAGGTAAATGCATACTTTTAAGGATTTTGTAAATCTCATAAGAAGGAACAAAAATTTTCATAAGAGGGAAGATAATTATTATTTATTTTTAAACTTTAAATTAAATAATGCGCTTCTTACAGAATAAAATTGATTTACTCAAACTGATATTGTTATATGAAATGATCAACATATTGATTTAAAAACTTGTGTGCACAAAAAGCGTAAGGGTGTTGTCCAATATTTATTTACTTTTTTTTTTTTTTTTTTTTTTTTTTTTCAGAGTAAAAGATATTTTTTTTCAAAATGTAAACCTCATTTCATCAGTATCAATTAAAAATCAGTACATTCCATATCCTAAATGTAAAATCAGTGATAAATCAATTTGTTACTAAATTGCAATAGTTGATGTATGAATAATTAGATAAATGATAATCAGATTACACTAACTTGCACAAATGTATAGGGCAAAATTGGGAAATTTCATTAGCGGCTACTGGCTGGTAGGATTAGTTTTTTTAAGTGGTCACTCTTTTATTTAAAATTATTAAACAGTACAAATTTTTTAAGTATTAATCTATAACTGAATAGCCTAAATAAATATGTCAATATAAATATATTATAGCAAAAAGAAATAGAATCCTTGATGAAATGCAAGAAAATTTTATTCTCTCCATATGAAAAAGTGGCCAGGAGGTGGCTGCTAATAGTCAATTTCTCACTAACCGCTTTTCTTCATTTATTGGCCCTGTGGCTGGTGGCTAGTGCTAATTTTGCCCTTTACACAAATGCAGCAGGATATGAATAATATGCTTCCTCTTGGCATCCTAAAAATGTATTTGACAACTGTTTCGAAGGATACCAGATTTAAAAAAAGAAACTTTGGATGGAAGAAGTACAATTGATAATATTGATGCTTTTATACAAAATAACTATAGTGATACACTAGAGATAAATGAACTAGTCATTAGGGGTCACCGTAATACTTACCCATCATAAATATGCATATTATGAAATAAGAAAATGCTGGAAACATAAGCATCCAGCAATCTTCCGTGATTTATAGATACATATATATAAATGGTATATTATACATATTGTATCCTTTGATGTTTTTGTATAGTGGTTGTAAATACTAGTGTATGTTTAACGCTATTCATGTCAGGAGCAAGGCAGACCCCTATCTCAGATGGTATCTAGAAGGCACCAGTTGGGCTCTCGCGTAACAATCGCTTGACATTTACGTCAAGAATGGTTTATTGGTAGATTTACAAGCCAATTAAGCGAGACCCCACACGTTTCTCTAGTTGAGGCTACCGGTCATTTTTCCGACTGGGAGTGCGTTGCAGACAAGAGGGGCCAGCCCCCCACGCTCGAAGAAGGAGCCAACGAATCTTTTTTCAGGAACAGGCCGGGCGAGAGACTGAATGGTCATTTTTTTCGGGCAGATTGATTAGCCACGCCCGCCATAAAAAAAAGAAAAAAAGAATATAGACTTTTTTTTTTTCCCTCAAAAAAGTTGAGATGAAAAGTTCGCTCCGAGAGGCGAAGATGTGTTAGAAGAAAAACGTGATTAATTCCAAGGAAGACCTACCAACATCGCCGATGATCCGAATGGGAAGTCCGCCACTGATGATGTGTGATAGCCTGTGATCCGAAAATGATGTCCGCCAGTAATGATGTGTGATAGCCTGTGATCCGAAAATGATGTCCGCCAGTAATGATGTGTGATAGCCTGTGATCCGAAAATGATGTCCGCCAGTAATGATGTGTGATAGCCGAGGATCCGAATGTGATGTCCGCCAGTATTGATGTGTGACCGCCTGTGATGTTTTCGAATGCGAGCCTTAACTGAGTGCGGGGCACAAAAGAATATGAAGGTATGGTTTTCTTATAATTTATACTGTTTCCCAAAATGTGTAGGGCAAAATGCCAAGTAGGGGGTTCTGCACGCTCCAATTGGTATTCAATCATAGTATTAAAAACAATAATTACACAAGTAGAATTAATAGTGTTTTATTTTGTTTTTTTTTTGTGTTATCTATATTGAAAATAATGTGTCTTATGACGCACCAACAATTTGTAAGATAATTGTAAATAAATTTATATGTTAGTTGTTAAAGAATTGTTAGTATCTTTTCGAACATGAGTCTTACTTTATTTAATTCCATTATGATCTAATTTAGAGTTATGTTTTATTTACGATCCATAAGTTAATTCCGTCTTCAAAAATATTCACAACGCAATTTGGTAATGAAGGCAGTTGCCTCACTCATATCGAAGGGATTAACCAGGATTGAAACGAACGATCACTGTTATTTTTGTATTAGATGTAAAAAAGATGCATGAGTTTACACTATGAATACTCTGAATTAAAGTGATTAGGAGTGACTAACATAATTCATTCTAGGATTTGGGTTATGCTGACATGTCGAAATAAAGATTTCCGTTACAGGAGCTCAGTTCTGTCCAGCATAGGCTCCTAGAATCCTATCTGGTACCGTGACCTTTTCGGATCAGTTCCGGAGGTTAATAATATTGTTTTTGGTATAAAAAGTTAATAGTAATTCATAGAGTTAGTTTTACTCAAAATTCTACGCGCTATTCATGGTTTTTAATGTTAAATTAAATTTTAAAAGTAAAACTTGGTGCCAATGGAGTGTGCTACAACGTTTCTGACTCATTCGTCCAAAATGGCTATTTTTTGATGTGTTATACTAAAAATAAATACATATGTTTAAGTATGATTATACTGATGATATTGTGTTTTAAATTGGAAACAATCAATCTTATAATTGTGTGTGGAAAGGTTTTAAGAGTAATATTATGAAATAAGATTTCAAATTATATGACATATTTGAAAAATTTGAAAGAATTTTAAAATAGATTTTGCATCTCATTGAATTTATGTGTGGTATTTTATTGCAAGGATTATATTTTGGGGGTACATGGCATTTTCTATGTTATTGAACAAAAAAAGAAGTATTTTATGTGAATTTATAAGACCAATTTTATGCCGCAAAAGAAAACAGCGGGAGTAGTATTACAAATGAAATAAAATAATAATAATAAGACGAAGAAAGGGCAGTTTAGAAAATTAATAATTTGGTACTGATTTTCTATGTGTACTTTATACATTTATTTTGAATTTGATTGTATTTTGGTATTGAGGGACAGTGTATATATATATATTTATATATTTTCTTGTGTGTGTGATAGTAAATTTTATTCAGGAGTTAAGTATTGCAAAGTTATTTGTGTAAAAATATATAATATAAGGGTAATGAATGTCAATTAGGACAATATATGCCGAGGAGAAGAGGAAGGAAAAGTTTACAAAATCAATCTAAGTCAGGGGTAGTAACAAGAAATAAATCAAAATTGAAATCTAAAACGTTAGAGATTAAAATGGACGACCCGTTAAAACCGAATTTGTCGCAAATGTTATCATTGATTGTTCCCTTTGACGTAAAAAAGATTAGCAATGTGTTATTTTATTTGAAAGAATTCGATGAATTATTGGATCGGGTCCACGTAGAAGAGGATTTTAAATTACAGATATTAAAAGCTAAATTTGTGGGTACGGCCCGTGAGAAATTAGTATCTGAACAGACGCTAAATGAGGAAAAGAATTATACAGAGTTTAAAAGAAAAATCGTGGAATTGTTTCAGAAAAAAGATTCTTTTATCGAAGCACAGATAAATTTTAACTCAATTAAGCAACTCCCAAATCAAAACATGAAAGATTTTATAGAAGTTTTTAACAAGGCCGCATCAATGTATTTAGGTGCTTCTGGCCAGGCAATGGAGATGGGAGCTAATAAACTATTTGATTTAATAAAAGCCAATAAATTTTTAGAGGCGATATCGCCAAATATTGCGTTGGAATTGCGAAAATTAGACATTAAAGATTTTGGGAAATTGTGCGAAAAAGCTCAGACGATCGAAGCCGCGTATAAATCGACAGTTTTAGATCAGATTAACGCGGTAACAGCCAATACAAGCAAAGAAAATGAGGATTTTTGTACGAATTTATTACAATTAAATAAAGAGCAGGCTACGGCTATAGCAGAATTAACTGCTCAGGTCAACGAGTTGAAATTAAAAACGAAAACCCAAGTTAGGGAAGATAATTTGAAAGAAAAACGATGTGAAATCTGTAATACGAATCGGCATGACATTTCCGAATGTTGGTACAATTTGAAAAATTCAAATACTAAATTTCGGAACCAGGGACAGAGAAATTTTGCAAATAAGAGTTTTGGTGCGAATAATTACAGGGCGATGGAAGGCTATGGATTTGCAGCGCCAGTATCACAAAATTGTTTTCCCAGTGCACAAATGTATAGTGATTTTAATTATGACAGATTTCACAGGGATAGAAATTATCAGGATTGTAATAGATTTGAAAATTTTTATGAAAATTTCAATCATAGTTCTCCATGGAATAGGGATTCTTCGGATAGAAGCTATAATAACAGAGATGACAGATCAGGGGTTGCACGCTACGATGCATATTATGGAAATCGTAAACAATCGGATGAACATAGGAGAGGGCGAAATGACTATTCCAGGGATGAACCGCAGCATGACAGAAATAGAAATTCAATTCAGGAAAAAGAAAATAAGAGAGATGTGTCGGACAGACACAAAGGGAAAAGAAAGTCGAATTCGGGAAACTTTTAAGGGAATCTGCAGTTGTAAATAATAGTCATAAGAAAGACCCCGGTAGATTCCCGATAAGGGGGAATAAGTTCGTGATTGCTAGTGTGAATTCAGCGGAAAAGGATAAACTTCCCATCATTGCATTACAGATTTTTGGGTTAAAAGTTGACACGTTGCTGGATAGCGGGGCCGCAGTTTCGCTTTTATCACCGGAGGTTTTAGAGGCGCTCAAACAAACGGATGCAAAAATTAAATACTTAGCGAATAGGGTAACAATCCACACATTCGATAACTCAGTCATACCTTTTCGGCAATGTATAAAAATTACATTTAAAATTAACAATGAGTTTGTGACAGGAACATTTTATGTTACATCTCATAATTTTCAAGGGGACTATAAAATGTTGCTAGGTTTTGATTTCTTGAAAAAAAATAGAATGATTTTAAATTTTGATAAGAAAACACTAAAATTAAAAAATACGGAAATTGCCCTGGAACCGCAGGTTATGAATAAGGAAATAGTTAGTGTAAATAGTGTAAATAAAAGGGGGTCGGAAATGAAAAATATCACCAAGGCAGTGCGCACAAATAAAATTAAATGTCATTTTAAAGGAAATGAAATATTTGCGTGTATAGAGAAAGAAACACATTTACACCCAGGACAAACGAAAATAATATCATTGAGATGTCCTGAGGCAGTCCAGCCTAATCAGCTGATTTTAATTGAACCAACAGAGGAATTTAAAAATTTAATTATGGAATGTTCAATTCATGAAGTACCAGTCACTAATAAAATTAATTTAATTGTAACAAACAATACAGAAGATAAGATTATAATTAGAACGGATACTAGGATCGCACTTATCAGTTCGGATTTTGTGAGTAAGAATAATTTAAAGCCTAATGAGATTGAAGATGGAGAAATCTATCAAATTAATAACCTGGATTTGCAAGAAGTTAGGGCTTTGAGAGAAGCGCAGCTTGATAGATCGGATTTTAATTTAGATCATTTAACAGGGGATTTTAAGCAAATGATAGAAGACTTATTGATGAGTCATGCACATGCTTTTTCGAAGTCTTACAAATCTTTGGGACAATCTTCATTGGTAGTGCCCAAAATACAATTAAACCACAATTTTCCCATTCAGCATAAACCATATAAGACGCCCCAGGCAGTTAAGCAGTATGCGCAGGAGGAACTACGAAAACTGTTAGAAGCGAAAATAATCGAAAAATCAGATTCAGATTATGCATTTCCGGTATTATTTGTAAAAAAAAAGGTACGGAAAAAAACTTGGTTCGCTATAGAATGGCGGTGGATTACAGGACGTTAAACGAGATTTTAGAGGGGTTTCCATATCCGGTACCGGACGTAAAAGATGTTTTACAGGCAATTAGTGGAAAAAAATTTTATACAACATTAGATTTGCATTCGGCTTTTTTCCAAATTATGTTACGCCTGGAGGATCGTCACAAATTAGCATTTGTGACGGAGTGTGGGAAGTACGCCCCGTGCCGCCTAAATTTTGGGCTTAAATTAAGTAGTACAAAATTCGCTGAACTTATGGATAGGGTCCTGGGACACTTTCCTAAGGACAAAGTAGGATATTTTATAGATGATGTGGTTTTGGCCGAAGACAGCCCGGAGGGAATGGCACAGTTGTTAAAGGAAGTTTTGGAAACTCTAATTGATCACAATTTAACAGTTGAACCCTCTAAGGTGCAAATATGTAAACCGGAAATTGAATTTTTGGGTTTCAAAGTTAATAAAAACGGATATGCCCCATCAGAAAAAAACGTGGGGAAGGTACAACGATTAACTAGACCTAAAAATAAAAAGGGGGTCAAGTCACTTTTAGGTTTGGCAAATTATTTTGTAAAATTTAAATGGACTGAGGAGACGGAACAAGCATTTTTAAATATACAAGAGGCAATCGTGAGCAACCCTACCCTTAAACCGCCAAAATTTGATAGGGAGTTCTTTTTAATAACTGATGGTTCAAAGAAAGCAATATCAGGTGTCCTTGCGCAGGAAGATAATGGATACTTAGTCCCTATTGAATTTTACGGTAGAAAACTTAAGCAGTCAGAAACGGCTTACCCAAGCATGAAGTTCGAATTATTGGCTATTCATGACGCAGTTATGCATTTTAAACACATGCTGTTAGGGCGGAAATTTACTATTTTAACGGATAACAAAGCTCTCACATATCCGCTGAAAATTGAAATGCAGTCGGATATAGTGGCTAGATGGATTTTAAATCTCAGCGACTATGACTACAATATCGAGTACATCGAAGGGAAAATTAATCCTTCGGATTTTTTGTCTAGAAACTTAGTAAATAATATTACTAGTAGCAACGAGTTACAGAATAACTTATTCAAAGTAAATCTTAACTTGAGTGAAGAGAACATTAGAGCCAAGCAATATGAGGATGAAAAATTAATCACAATTATAAAAAAGGTTGAGTCAAAGAAAAACAACAGAATAACAAAAAAGTATAATTTAAACGAGAATAAAACGCTGGTATTAAAACAAAACGGGAAATATCCAGAATTAATAATCGTACCGGACGAGCTTAAGTTTACGGTTATGGCGGAGGCACATGGACCCCATTTTGGTTTTAAAAAAACATACGAAACTGTCAAAACTCGTTTATTCTGGTACGGAATGTACCAAGATATAAAAAATTATTGCACGAATTGCGTAAGATGTAATTGCAGTAAGCAGCATCAGACGATTAAAGTACCACTTGAAAAAATGGAAAGAAATTTACAAATCGGAGCTAGTCTACAAATGGATATAGTAGGTAAATTACCCATGACCCTCAGGAAAAATTGCTTCATTCTGACTATCATAGACGCAGGCTCTAGATTTTTAGAAGCAGTCCCTTTACGAAATGTGGAGTCCCAAACTATCTTGAACGTTTTAAATAGGTACTTCGGAGCCTATGGCTTGTGTTCCGAAATAGTTACAGACAACGCACAATATTTTCGCAGTGCGCTTTTTAAAGAATATTTGAAGACATTAAATATAGATCTACACCCGACAAGCGTCTACAAACCTTGTGGGAATGGTCTGGCTGAAATCATTAATAAATCGATTAAGGCATCCTTGGTGGCAATGTCCAATTCCACTCTTGAGTGGGACACCAGACTCGAATATTTTAAACTTAATTATAATACCACGATCCATCGAGCACTAGGTTATTCTCCTTCAAAATTATTCTTTGGTAGAGAAATTAAAAATCAATTTACGGTATTAAGTGCTCCGGATTTAACGTGCACTCAAGCGTTCGTTAAAAATAGGATAGAACATATGAGGGCAGTTCACCGGCAAGCCATAGCTAACCAACAAAAAATTATGGCGGAATATATCAAAGAAAATGATCTTCAGGAAGTTAAAAAGTTAGACGTGGGTCAAGAAGTGTACGCAAAAGTAATTGGCAAGCCTAGGGCTTTACACCCTCGTTTTGAAGGGCCTTTTGTGGTAGTAAAAGTTGTTCGACACAATAATTATGTGCTCCGTCTGAAAGACAAAATAAATGGGCCAACAATACGTCGACACATACAATTTCTTTTTGCACCCAAGGCTACGACGAGGAATGCCAGAAAAACTAAGGGCGAGTTAAATGAATCAGACTCGGAACAGAATATTGAGGATTAGGTAAGGGCACTCTTACTTAGATATATAGGTTACGGAGGATTGGCTTGTACAAGACTGTCACAAAGACTTAATTAAAAAAAAAAAAAAAAAAAAAAGGCTCCTTTCAGAGCCATACATGGAAAAAAAATAAAATAAAATAAAATAAAATAAATAAGTATTACGGTGGATAGGCAAATTTATATAAGATAAGGTGGATGAATGCATTTCCTCTTAAGATTAATTATTGAGTGAATGTATAGATAGCTTAGATAGTCAGATTCATTGAACATTTTGAAATAAAATTATAACAATATTATTAATAATTACTTCTTTCAAAAGTAGTTTTGTTTGGGCGACACAGGGAGATAATACCTCTTTATATTTAAAGACGAAAAGGGAACTTAGTTTAAAAAAAAAAAAAAAAAAAAAAAGGCCCTTTTCAGAGCCATACAAAAAAAAAAAAAAAAAAAAAAAAAAAACTTTTGCATAACTTTATCTTTGGCGGGGCAACCAACATTGGGGGTTTTGGGACTTTGCATGTAATAAATTCTTTTGCGGGCAGAAGATTTTGATTTACTTGGCCAAGGCATGCAGGGTCGTGAACTATCATTGTTTTTATTTGCTCCGAGAAGGATAGATTTCGAAATTGGGTAAAAGGGTTTGGAAGTAAATACATTAATAATAGCGATAAAAAAAAAAAAAAAAACGGATATATAATAAAAGGGGTATAATAATAAGGATTATATAAGTAATAAGGAGACATAAGGTAGCATTGGTAGGATAAAATAAATAAATAAATCAATAATTGTGGTAGCTTTTTGTTTTTCCCTCCCTGTTTCAGTTTCAAATTAGTTAAAAAAAAAAAAATAATAATAATAATAATAATAATAATAAAAAATAAATAAAAAATAAAATAAAATAAAATGAAATAAATAAATAAATAAATAAATAAAAAATTTCTTTATATCAGCACATAACAAAATGCTTATAAGGCTTACACAATGGATTACTTGGAGAGTTTGACTACTAACAAAATTTTATTGAAGTATATGGTTTCCGCGGTCATCAGAATGACATAAAATTTTAGAAATTGGGACCTTTTTTTGAGTGGACAGGTTATATTATATGTAAAAATGTTATATAAAGAAAAAGGGTAAAATTGGTCTTGTAAGATTAAATTTTCAATATGTATAAGGAATGAGACAGAAACAACAGCACTTACTATAAGTTTTGGAATAGTGCTAAGGGTGAAAATCAGCCTGCACAACAAAATTGTAAATATAAATAATTGTGTGTATTGATTTTATATTGAGATAATGTGAATGGTATAAAATGTGTATCATATATAAAAAAAGATTATAGTGTAGCATATAAATATGGTGATGCATTGGTTTGTACGTTATGATAACAGCCATACTTGTAAATGGAAAAATGAGTCAGAAATGTGTTCTTAAACTATTTCAGTAACTAGTTTTGGACATAATAACAGCTTTTAAATAAATAAATAAATAAAATACATATATATATATATATATATGTATATATATTCTCATTGCTTTATTATTTCGGAAACTCGCGATTTTAGGCAAAATTATGGGAACAATATAAGTATGGATGCATAACGCAGAAGAAGATTCCTCACACATCAACAACCTCCCAGCAGGGGAGATAAACCAGGAGCGATACAATCAGAGACTGCGAATCATTGTGTACGTAACCTGAACTTTCTTTAGACATGGACGAAAAAAAAAAAAAAAAAAAAAAAAAAAAAATCTAGGCATTCTACGATGATCATTTTAGATTGTGATGTACAGAAGTAGACAACTGATGGCGTTGCAAGTGTTCAATCACAAACAGACTTTGAAACAGTGATTGATCTTTCAGGATCGCCGAACACTTATTAAAAAAAAAAAAAAAAAAAAGAAAAAAAGAAAAGAAAAAGTACTCTTTTGTCTGTTTATTTCTTTTTTTTTCATTTAGTTGGGGGGGGAGATGCTGGAAACATAAGCATCCAGCAATCTTCCGTGATTTATAGATACATATATATAAATGGTATATTATACATATTGTATCCTTTGATGTTTTTGTATAGTGGTTGTAAATACTAGTGTATGTTTAACGCTATTCATGTCAGGAGCAAGGCAGACCCCTATCTCAGATGGTATCTAGAAGGCACCAGTTGGGCTCTCGCGTAACAATCGCTTGACATTTACGTCAAGAATGGTTTATTGGTAGATTTACAAGCCAATTAAGCGAGACCCCACACGTTTCTCTAGTTGAGGCTACCGGTCATTTTTCCGGCTGGGAGTGCGTTGCAGACAAGAGGGGCCAGCCCCCCACGCTCGAAGAAGGAGCCAACGAATCTTTTTTCAGGAACAGGCCGGGCGAGAGACTGAATGGTCATTTTTTTCGGGCAGATTGATTAGCCACGCCCGCCATAAAAAAAAGAAAAAAAGAATATAGACTTTTTTTTTTTCCCTCAAAAAAGTTGAGATGAAAAGTTCGCTCCGAGAGGCGAAGATGTGTTAGAAGAAAAACGTGATTAATTCCAAGGAAGACCTACCAACATCGCCGATGATCCGAATGGGAAGTCCGCCACTGATGATGTGTGATCCGAAAATGATGTCCGCCAGTAATGATGTGTGATAGCCTGTGATCCGAAAATGATGTCCGCCAGTAATGATGTGTGATAGCCGAGGATCCGAATGTGATGTCCGCCAGTATTGATGTGTGACCGCCTGTGATGTTTTCGAATGCGAGCCTTAACTGAGTGCGGGGCACAAAAGAATATGAAGGTATGGTTTTCTTATAATTTATATTGTTTCCCAAAATGTGTAGGGCAAAATGCCAAGTAGGGGGTTCTGCACGCTCCAATTGGTATTCAATCATAGTATTAAAAACAATAATTACACAAGTAGAATTAATAGTGTTTTATTTTATTTTTTTTTTTTTTTTGTATTATCTATATTGAAAATAATGTGTCTTATGACGCACCAACAATTTGTAAGATAATTGTAAATAAATTTATATGTTAGTTGTTAAAGAATTGTTAGTATCTTTTCGAACATGAGTCTTACTTTATTTAATTCTATTATGATCTAATTTAGAGTTATGTTTTATTTACGATCCATAAGTTAATTCCGTCTTCAAAAATATTCACAACGCAATTTGGTAATGAAGGCAGTTGCCTCACTCATATCGAAGGGATTAACCAGGATTGAAACGAACCATCACTGTTATTTTTGTATTAGATGTAAAAAAGATGCATGAGTTTACACTATGAATACTCTGAATTAAAGTGATTAGGAGTGACTAACATAATTCATTCTAGGATTTGGGTTATGCTAACATGTCGAAATAAAGATTTCCGTTACAGGAGCTCAGTTCTGTCCAGCAGAAAATAAAACATGTGAAAACTATTTATAAAATGCATCGCAATTCCAAAATAAAATTTAAAGGTATATCAAAATTTTTTAATATATAGTTATGCTCTATTACAGAATTGCAAGTACTACTTGATTACCTCGTTGACAATTTCGACAGATAATATAAATCGCCAAACTATGTAACGTGTGTAATGTAACAAACACATGTAATGTGTTTATTGTCAAGTGATTGTGACATTTATAATAAAAAGTTATTGGCACTTAATCTTACAGTTTTGTGATAGTTTTTTGATCGACAGAATGATCAAGTAATATCAAATTGAGTAAAAGATGCATCCTTATAACTCCAAAAATGATGAATTTATTAACTAACAGTTTACTGCATAGGATTAAGAGTCTCATTTTCAACTAAAATATATCTTTCAATTGAAATTTGAATGAAATACATAGTCATGAAAAATCAAAGAATGTGGAAAATAGGATAACAAATATCTCGGCAACTAATTAACTGACCAACTTCATTTTTTATGCAAAATTTATGCTTTTATAATATTTTTAAAATTTACTCCTTAAAATAAAAAAATTCAAAAAATTTTACGAACCATACATCAGAACAATTATTTTGAGAGTCCGAAAAAGAATAGTTCATGATAATCGAGGTTACAGATATTAAGGTTACAGCTTCTTTGCTAAGTACATACCAAATTTCAAGTCTCTACATCAATTTGTTAGGGGATAGAGTATTTACAGACACAGAGACAGATGGCAAATTTTTTCTCTTCCAAAAAATATGTTTTTTGGAATCTCCAATATCTAAAATGTGTAAATTTGTTAATTTTTCTACTTTTTTTTTTCAATTTTTAAAACAATTGCAAGACTTTCCTTATACTACATATGATGGGTAAATAAAAAGAGACAAGTAACAAATCTTAGAAAAGTGTAATAAAAACACAAGTAAGAGTAATTCATCCACCAGAGGGAAGCCGAAATTTAAATTATTATTCTTACAATAATGTAACAAATATTAACAGAATTATTTTTTTAATAAATTGCTTTACAGATGTTAAACTTTATGGGGTTCAAAGACAGAGAAGTAGAATTTTCTTGGGGAAATAATTTTAAAATGATAAGTTTATTTATTTCTCATTCTATAAAAATATGCATACTATATACAGATATAGGCAGGAAAAAAAAAATTACACAATTTTAAACTTAGCATACTCACTACTCAGGAAAGGGAGAATTTTTTAATAAATTTATTTATTGAAGGGTGGAAAGGAATTAGATATTTTTTATTTATTTTAAAGTAATAAATAAAACAACATTATTATTGCATTAAATACATCAAAATAATAACAACTGACACAATATTTTAATTTAATTCTTTTTTGAAAACCAATAAATTAAATTAATTTAGTTAGTTTACTTTTAAAAGATTAGCAATTAAAAGAAAACAAAACTCAATTAATTAATGAAATGATAAGATGAACTCAGTGGCTTGCATTAAAAAAAAAGCTAAATAAATACAGTGTGAGTTCAAAAAACCGACAGCAAAACCTTTTCCCTTTTTTTTCTTTTATACTTTCTTTCAAGTTATAGGAGAAGAAAAATAGCAATTCTTTATCAATTAAAAATTTCAAGATTGAATGTAAAAATGTGAAAAAAGAATATTAGACTTTTTTTTTCCTTTGTCAGAGGTGATTATTTTCTGAAGAAATTTCCTGGGGCTGAAATAAACTGTTCCGTTGCTTAGCAATTGCAATGGGAACAACTTTGTCGAATGCATAGCACAATACAGTAAACTCCTGCTACAACGATATCTGATACAACAATAACTCCCTGTGATACAATATTTCCTGGTCCCGGTGAACTTCATATAAACTAATGTTAACCTCCTCTCAATATTATGATATTCTCTAGAACAATAAACCCCTGTAAAACAATATTTCTTTTAAAATTTCAATGTTATTTTCCCCTTTTATAACGATATTTTGGTTTTTGAATACCGATAAAAAATCTTTGTCATTCATCATTTTTGTCATTTTTTCAATCTATTTTGTTAACAGAAGATTCACTGATGATTTTCAACATATCTAGAGATTGGCTATTTTTCACATTTAGATGGTGGGGACCATGTAAAGTCCTTCTTGGAAATGGAAGGGGAAAAAACATAACTTTTGTCATGGAACATGTGTCACATCGCTTGGTTTGTCATCTTCTCATTGCTAGAGGAAGAGGTAAAGTGAGGTATTTATAAGTAGCATTCTGAAAAAGAAGAGTTCGAAGCTTTTAAAAGGTGTGCAGAGTTGGACAATTTTAGAGTATTAATAATTTTGAGTTTTAAACAAAAAAATAGATTTTTGATTTTCTTTCTTTCATGAGTGTATTATCCTTTAACCCTTTCCGGCACACTGTGCCTGGTCTGGGATACCTAATTTTAATTCCAAACTTGCAAACGGCACCAGTAATATTTTACTAACATTTTGCTTTTACATTAAAAGCCTAAATTAAGGGACTCAAAATATCTAAAAGATTCGTTTGCGAATTCCAGTGTCAGTCGATAATTTCACATTTTAGTGCAGATTTTGCCCGTTCCGGAAAGGGTTAACATGGCAGAGCGAGAACAACTGTTCTTTCGAGATAAAATGAATAATATCAACGATATTTATGAGGGAATGGAACAGGCTGATGCAGTTAAAAAATACGGATTATAGAAATCGACCATTAAAATGTTCCCAAAAGAAGAATAAACATATCGAAGACATTATAAGTTCAAATACAATTAACACACAATGAAAACGATTGAAAGTTGCCTCAATGGAAAACATTGATGCTGCTGTTTTAAAATGGTACCAAGAGGTGAAGGTAACAAATGTTCCAATAAATGGATCCTTGTTATGTGCACAAGGACGTAAATTTGCAACAATGCTAAGGAATGAAAATTTTAAAAGTAATAACTGTTGGCTAGTGCGTTTCAGGATCGCCACGGAATAATTTTCCAGGCAGTTCACGGAGAGAAATAGTCTGTCCTGATTAATGACGTACTTGAATAATGGCAAAACAAGATGAAAAATATCTTTAAAAAAATATTCTCCAGAATAAGTTTCTAAAGCAGATGAAAAGATGAGAGTTGTTTTTCCAACTGTTTTTCCACCCACCACTTCCGTTCACAGGCGTTCAAAAGTGAAAAGTTTTATGAAGGGAAGAAATCGAAACAGAAACTTACTGTTCTTCTGCGTACAAAAAGCACTGGCACAAATAATATCCAAAGTGTTTTAAGAACCTGAAAAGTCTTTCCGTGGAATATAAAGCCAAAATCTTGGATAAATTACAATTTTTTTTTTTTTTTTTTTTTTTGAATGGTAACAAAAATTACAGAAAGAAATGAAGAAGAGAAAGAAAAAATCGCTTTGTTGGTAGGTAATTGCTGCGCTCATGTCTCATTTCCAAAATTTCAAAATGTAGAATTTTTTTTTTTTTTTTCCTGTCAACTGTACATAAATTTTACAGACTCAAGATATGGGTATAATTGAGTGTTTTAAGGGATATTACAGAAAACGGTTGGCAGAGTTGATACTTATACATTTTGATAATAAAATAGAAAACACTTTTAACCCGTTTGCTGCTGCTTACATGAAGATGTGATGATAGTTAATGCCGCACTGTAGAAGTGGGTTTTTCCCAGAAGGCGATTTACTTTTTATAACAAAGAATTGGTGAAAGATTTTCCCGTGCTAGCGCGTGACTGGCTATTGGACATCACCCCACATCATGTGCTGGCACATGAGTGGCTCCTTAACGTTGGCGTCATATCACGCGCTGGCGCGTGATCAGCAGCGAATGTGTTAAAACTGTAAATGTGAAGGAAGCATGTGACAATATTGCTGGAAATTGGTGGGAAGTAACAGTGAAAAAAAATCGTAATTGTTGGAAAAAAGTCTGTTTTTTCATGAAGATAAAAAATTTCATTGTGATGAAAATTTCCTTGAATGAGATCTTTTGTATGATCAAGAATGTGTTTTGAACATCCAAAAATCTTTATCCTAACTTGATAAAAATAGTGACAAAAAATCTGGAATTAGTGTGGAAGACTATTAAACAACAGATAACGACCTTATGGCTTTCACTGGAGATGCTGATGAAGACATTCTCTCTTTGAAACTACTGACGAGATATAAAACAACAGGATGGCGATAGGGGAGGGTAATGATGATAATGATAAAGGTCCATCAAAATCTATATTGTCATACCAGGAAGCTCTTCAATCTGTGAAGTCTTTACAGGCATTCGTTTCAAGCCTTCAGTAGTAAAGTGGAGATCATTTTCGTGTACTAGACTTAATGCATACCTTTTTCGTTGACTTAATTGTTAAAAGATGAATAAATATACAAAATATTGGATTATTTTTAATAAAAATAGTTTCCAGGTATGTGAATATTTCTTTGCTCATGTTCTGAATTTATTTAAATTTATTTTACATATTTAACTATTACTATTAACACTTTGTTAACTATTTTCTTCTAAATATAAATATTCAAATAGTATATACTTTAAAGTAAAAAGAAATCCTTATTAAAAGCCCAAAATATGTAGCCCCTCGATATAGCAATAACCCCTCTACAACAATACAGTAGAGGACCTGTTATTCGGAATTCCGAAATCCGGAAATGAAGACAATTAAGAACGAGATGAATCATTTTGAAATGAATGAATCACGAATCTTTGATCAAATGTGCGTTTTTTCGAGATTTTTTTTTACATTTCATGCTTTTTAGGCTTTTTTTTTTTTTACAAAATTCACCTTTTTTCTGAGTTTTTTCGACAAAATTTACATTTTTTTTTTAAACGCAAATTTTTTCAAGTATTGCTTCAAGTATCAAAATTCATAATTCATTCAAAGATTCATAATTCATTCAGAGCTTCATGATTCATTCATTTCATCATGATTCATCCCCATAAAAAAACGCATATTTTTTTCAAGTATTGGTAAAAACTCTGCAAATTCATCAAATATCACGATAAAACCCTGTAAATTTCGTCAAATATCTAGATAAAACCTAGCAAATCTCGTCTAATATCGCGAAAAAATCCTGCAGATATCTCGCAAAAAATGCAAATATTGTGAAAAGATCGCTGAAAAATCCTGTGTAAGCGCCCCCTCTAATTATTTTATGATTTTTTGTCACGTTTGGGGGGACGGATTAACGGTATTTTACAGTAATATATATATATATATAGCCAGTTAGCAAAACGTCCGGATTTTGAAGAGGTCTGAATTTTGGATGTCCGGATTTGAGACTTTGTACTATAGTACAAGAGTCAAAGTTGTAGCTTAGTGTTTTTTTCCACAGACTTCTCATACAACACACTTTTCATTCATATTCTAGATAGCAGTGCTATAATTTTGTTATTATTTTTAAATTTTCTGTGTTTTTGTTTAATTTTGGGGTGGGGGGGAGGAGTGTCAGGTTTTGAACGGACCCGAAATCCGGAAAATTCCAAAATCCGGAAAGCCCTCGGTCCCGACGTTTCCGGATAATAGGTCCTCTACTGTATATGGCTGGAATGAATTTTCATAGGGTTCATACTCATCCCCCCCCCCCCAAAAAAAAAAAAAAAAAAAAAAAAATTCCCTGAGAATTTCCTGATGTATTTATTTTTTGGGATGTACAATTTTTCCATATCATCAATTAACAACATTTTTTAAACCAATACCATGACTCTCCCATTTCCTCAAAATAAAGTAAAAACAAGGTAATCTCAAATGTAAAGTTTATAATTCATTTAAATAAACAATATGAACAGAACTTTAAAAGGAAAACATTAATTTATATAAAACAGAGATTAAATCTGCATGCCTTGTAGGGCTGTCTTTAAAAACTTGTTTGCTGAAAGAATTTCATTTCAACTTTATGATTTAATTATATCTTTTTAAAGCATTATGAATAATATGAAGGCTACAAGTGCCAATATCAATTAAAAATGTTTTTTATTTATTTTAAGTTTTACTTGAACTTTGTCAAAACTCATGATGTTAAGAGCTGTGTCTAGTGACTGAATAGATGGACATTGACAGATGCAATATCATAAATCACGCGAACAGCAAAAATTGCCCACAATTTCCCTGAGTAGACAGTCATTTCGGCAGGTTTTCCCAGGTTTGGGGAATTTTTTGTATTGTCTCCTGAGATTCCCCTGATTTTTACAGCCAAAAATTTATCCCCTGATGAGTATGAACCCTGCTTCAGCAATGGCGATAACAATGATGAGGAAGAATTTTCAGGTCTTTCACATTATCCAAGAAAAGGTTGTACTTAATAAGCTGACTGAACATACAAAATCTGAAAATGATTAAATATAAAAAAAGGATAAATTTATATATGAATGGCTAAACATTGACAAAAATTCATGAGCAACAAGCAATTTAATAGATAAGGAGATCGCTGACACTGTGCTAAATAGAACTGTTGATAATGCTTGTAGCAGCTCAAAAGACAAGGATGAACAAGTGGTAGAAGAAAGGGTGCCAATAGAAAAATGAATAAATTTGACTAGAGAATTAACATATAATTTAGAGAAACAAGATTGCATTTCTAAAAAAAGACATTCTTCACTTGTATAAAATACTAAAAAAAGGCCAAAAATACTGAAGCAAAGAAAGCTGACATTGATGTTTTCAAAATAATCAGAGAAGAAATAACTTCACTCTATTAGATTTTTTTTTTTTTTTTTTTTTTTTTTTTTTTTTTTTTTTTTTAACATAGAAAGTATCAATTAAAGTAAGCTTTTTAAAAGCTTTTTCCCCCTTACATAATTAACCTTAATACTGAATTAAATTATGACTAAAGACAGCATTAAGAATATAGTATTACTTTGGATAATGCTTCAAAAATCCAGAATTTAAAAAAAATATGACATTGCTTTGGACCTGAAAATGCCGGATTTATGAAGTTATATTGTAATTTCTTTTAAATCAGAGCTAAAACATATTGAAAAGAGTTAAAAAAGCAAATCATTAGGCAAACACAATTAGATTAATACAATTTTATACATTAAAATATGAATTTGTAATTTCCCATTCAATTATTATCATTATCATTTTTCCAGAAGGAGAAATATATTTAAAAAAATAAAGAGTTTTAAAATTATTCAAACAGATTTGCAAGGGAAAATATTACACAAATATATAAAATTAAAATGTCTATTGGTGATTAAAAAAAATATTTCTTTTTAAGTTCATTCCTCAATTTATACAACATATAATAAATATAGCAATTTTTTTGTCTGTCTTTTTGCCCAGAATAGGCACAGAAATGTTTTCATAACAAACACCTAGAGATCATGGGCAAACATGGAATGTTTCTGATTACAATATGCAGTGTGTCACATTCTGATACCTAAAATAGTTTTGAGGGAAGCAGGGAAAAGCTGGGAGAATCAACCAACCAATCTTACAATACTCAAACTCTCTGAAAATAATTGATCAATTTGAAGTAATTTTATAATCTTATGGTGATTAATAGACTAAATTTAGGTTTATAAAGGATATTTCTAGGTATAGTCTGCTCTGCAGTTTGTCACAGTCTGATAATTAAAATAGCTTTTGAGAAAACATGGAAAAACAGGGAGATTCAATCAAATAACCAATCTTTCCATGCTAAAAAACTATAGAACAAATGGATCAATTAATGGATTACAATGAATGTTAATGGATCATTTTCAAAGAATCTCGCAGAAACAGAAAAATCTAATTATAATTTACCTATAATAATAATTACATTTTTAACTTATGACACATACTTTAATGAGTAATGAGTAAGTATTTTACCCCCGAAAAAACTCTAAAGATCTTATAATATACAAATACAATAGAATGGGTTGCTACACAGCAAGGAGGTAAATAAAATATCCACAAATAAATGAACTACCTGCAACTTCAAGTCTATTTTTTAAATTCTGATGCAATTCCTCTAAGGGCTGGGTATATTCAAGTGCAGTACCAAGTTTTACTTCTGCAAGACGTAACTCAACTTGCGAGTTTCTCTCTTCATACAATCTAAAAAAAATTTTAAATTGTCAAAGTGAAGAAAATGAGTGATTCAACAAATACTTATTGAAAACTTGCAAATAATAAAACATGACCATGAACAAAAGTAATTATTGATTAATTTGGTATAAAACTTATGAATATATTTAAATTTTTACAGGAGATAAACAGGTATCGGAGCAGATAAGATAAAATGCATTATGCATTGCTATAAATCAAGTTAATATTCCATTCCACATGTTGGGTAAAACTACTCAAGAATTCTTTCAAAACTATTTACTTTATATAAGCACGATTTTTACAACTCAAATTTTGATAAATATTAGGGGTGTACCGAGTAGCACTTTTTTTCAGTAATTGAATACTCAGTATTTCACTGAATACCAAGTTACCGAGGCTGAGTAGTTGGGTATAAGGACTATAGATGAACTATAGAAAAAACTAGAGATTACAAGCAACATGTCTCTGTGTATGTAAATATATATAAACATACTTCTTGAACATATAATCACATATTTAAAAAACTTTTAAAAAATTTGAAACTAATTAATTAATTTTGATATTTAATTATGCACATTTTAAAGACAATTTTTGAAAATTCAAAAATTTAAAATAATAGCAATATTTTTAAAAGATAGAAAAAAAATGATACTTAAAAAGTAAAATTAATCAATGTGGAATAAAAACTGATTCTTTAGTTTGTCTAACTCATTCTGATACTTAAAATCAGCCTATCAAAAATGACTGCCTGATTGCTGTAAATTTGAATAATGCAAAAACTGATGTTAAAAGTGTAGCTTGCACTATTTACAATGTGCATTTTATAATAAAACCAGATTTATCTACTCAACATGCTCTTTCTGACATTTTAGCTATAGCTAAAAACATTGTTGGATATTTTAATCACTCTGCAGCTGCATGTTCAAATTTTGAAAAGGTTCAGTTGCATGTATCTGAATCATCAGAGTAATTAACCTTAAGATGAAACGCAAAATATAATATCGCTCACTCGCAAAAAAAAGTGACACATCTCGACAAAAGTAAATTTCACAGGAAAGGCAAAAGAAAATTTGCACAAATTTACTGTAACATAAAATTATACCACTTAGCTCTGTATGTAGAAGTAAAAATAAGCATAAAACCCTTAAAAATGAAGACATAGGATAAGATTTTGAAGGTTGAATCAGGGATATGTTAAGGAAAATTTGAGGTCCTTTAAAGTACCTCCACAAAATAATTTATCTTAAAACACGACCTTTCAAAAAAAAAAATTTATCCCCAAACAGGACCCTTCACAAACATTTTATTCCAAAATAGGACCCTTCACAAAATTATTTGTCTCTTATATAGACCTTTCACAGAATTTTTTCACTTCAAATTGAACTTTTTACAAATTTAATCATTTAATAATAAAATCTGCCTTGTAAATAAGCAGTTGAACTCACCAAAGAGCATATTACTTAGCTTTTTATGTATGAAAAATAAAACCTGAAGACATCGATAATTTTAAATTAACAAAATTCTGACTAGAATTTTCACAAATATAAGAAAAAAATTAACAATTTCACAAAAACAGGACCCTGTGAGAAAAGTCTGGCCAGATCCCTGGTTGAATAATTTTACCTCCCCACACAATCCACCCTTCTTTTGTAGTCAGAAATGGACATATATCATAATAAAATGATTTTCGACTTAGTTACAGTTTTGAAATTGTTAGTATATAGCAAGACGAAAACTATGACTAACCTATTAATGGAAAAAAATGCAAAATGAATTTTTGCAAGATGTGTCATTTTTCTTGTGGGTGAGTGGTATGTTGAAAAGATTGCATAAATTAAAGCAGCCTCTTAGCCCTTAAACTGCTAAAAATAACATAAAAATTTTAAACACAATGCAGTGGCAATTACTGGAAAATGCAATGAAATTGTTATTGCCATAAATATGAAAATAAAGCAAGTGAGAATCAGCAGAATACGAGCTAAACCGAAATCCAATAACATTTTCATTATCTTATTGCAACTGCTATTGATCCTAAAGTTAAATTGTCATTTTTTACTGAAAAATATAAATGTGAAATAAAAAAATAGTTTAAAAAAGTAAAACTATAGAACTGATTTATGACAAGAGTGGCTACAGATTATTGAAATCAGGGAAAAAATCAAGGAGTTTATCAATTACATCTGAAAATATTTGCATTTTTGCTAATGAGATTCCCCTACAAACATGTGATATTTAAGACAATAATAGGACATGATTGAGCAATTTTTATGTTTTTCTCCCAAATAAGATATTTTTAGCAAGATGGCATACAAAGAAGCAGCATATACAATAGACTTCCTCAAATCTGCACAACTTGGGGCCAGAAGTTGTGCAGATTTTAGCATTTTGGAGATACATTTTTTATACAGTAATTTGAATGTAATTAATAATGTAATCGAAATTATAGTGAATGCTTACAATACAGTAAAATATTAAAATAATTAAGTAAAGTAGTAAACTAAAATAATAAAAAATTACATAATTTATTAAAAAGTTAAAAGCAAAAGGTCAAGTAAATAATCAATAATGTATAATAAAATATTCATTATAAAGATACAATGAATTTTTTCTAAATTATTCAATATTCAATGGAATTTGGCCTCCAAAGATACATTACTAATTCACATCAAAATCTTAAAATAAGGAAGTTTTATTTCAGATTTAGTCAGACTGATAAAAGTCTGATTAACGCATAAAAACATTTGGCAAAAAGATTGTGATTACCAATAATATCAGCAAATTCATGAATTTTTTAAAAAATAAATTTTTTTTTTTTTCAAAAAAAGCATGAATTTAGTCATATTAATGAGAATTACAGATCAAACATAAAAACGATATAAAAATAAAAGTCAAATTTTGTTACTATATCTGAATTGAAAGTTCCATTGATTACATTTGTAAATTATAAGCAGATTTTAGAGAGTTGCGGATTTCAGGTCTGCAGATTTAAGGAAGTCTAGTATATTATAAAAGTACTGTATGTGTATCATTAATAAAGGAAATTTGATAAAGATAGTCATTAAAAAATCAGGCGACTTTTTTTTTTACAATTTCTGTGGCCATCCTGCATGAAAATTAATCAACAAATTCCTCTAAAAAGAAAAACACAGCATGAAAACACTATTAGTTATGCTGATGTAGATTATCCAAATGAAAAGAAAGCAGCAAAACTCTTGACTATTTTTTGATGAGATTGCAAATGTACAAGATAATAATTATGACACTAACACTAGATTGGAAATAAATATGAAAAAATAATTAAAAAACAGATAGACTTTGTGAGCAGGAGAATTACTAGATAAGACAGACAGTCTGTAAGCAAGCATGGTAGTATAACACAAAGAGCAAAACTGGGAAATCTCAACCAATTCAAATCAATTTAGAAATACTAAAAAGATAGTTTAAATAACGTTGCGCCTTTTCGTTGATGTAATATTAAAAAAGAAACAGAGCAAAAATTATATAATTTTAAATAAATTCACTTGCCTGCAATTTCTACTGTGTAAAAAAAAAAAAAAAAAGGTGAATTTTTTATTATTGAGTTTTGTACCCATGCCAAATTAATGTATTCAAATGGTAAGTTTTGGGAAAAACAAATTGCAGTAAAAAAATTTGGCGTGATTTTTTTAAGATGAATATTGAATGACTATAAAAGAGTGCCTAAAAAATTACATACTTTTACTCTTAAACTTACTTCATTGGTGTGAAAAGAAGATTGCTTGAGTGTATTTCTCGAAATGGTGAAACATTGAAAGATATGAAACTAAATATTTTGTAAATTAGAGTTTCTTGAACTAAATAATTCAATTTTGATTGAATACTGTAATCAGTGTTTCCCGAACATCAATATTAATATTGCAATAGCATACACAATATTTACTTGTACGTCTCAATTTTTCTGCTCCCTGCTGCAACTTAATAATTGGAAGAGAACAAAGAGTTACTTTTTCATTCTCTTACTTTTGGCAATATGAATTCTAATGGGAAAAAAAAGTTTTCAGTTAAAATTGAAAAAGTCATAACTTATACTTACTGCTCTTTAACATGATAGAATTGGGCTTGAATTTCAGCCATCTGTGTAATACATTCACTAAGTTTTTTCTCACAATCTTCATCATCCAAATCTATGACATACAAAATGAGATATATTATAATCTAACTTAAAATAATTTGCAATCTACAATTTAAATATAAAAACAGCAATATTTCCCTTTAAAGCTGCAAAAAATAAATCACATATCTTGCTTCTATTGCCAACATGTCTCACATGTTCTACACAGATTTAAAACACCTAGTGCTTGACTATTTTATTAATTTTCTAATGTCCTTAACTATGATGATACTATGTGACCTATTCACCACAGTTCCTATAAAGTTCCCTTAAGTTTAATAATAGAAAAAGTTATTATAAATGAAAATTAAATGTATTTTCATAGCCATGAACCTCCTTCCTCCCCCCCCCCCCCTCCCAAGTCAAAGAAAATTTTAATTAGAAATACATATTACTTAAGAGAGGAAATGAAATAAGTGTTGCATAGAAATTTGATACATTTAATTAAATAAATTTTATGGTTCAAAATCTGTTCATTTTGCTTAAAAAAAAAGAGAGAGAGAGAGAAAGAAAAAATAGACAATGGTAACTATGCATTTTATCATAACTAGAGATGGGAATGCTCGGAGAAAAACCGGAAAAATTGGGAAAAAAACCAGTTTTTTTCGGGTTTTTCCGAAGGCTTATTTTTCAATTTTTCCGAACTGGAAAAATTTAAATTTCATTTATGAAATAATATAGTGAAAATTTTGAAATAGCTACATTCTCATACTTTTTATTTTATTTATTTTTATGTTGAGTGTCCCACATGAAAACTTTAATGTGGGTAATCTGATCCAAGCAGAAATCTGTTTGAGAAGATTTGAAAGGATCCTTCACATTTTTCTCTTGTTTGAAACACAAGACCCTTCGCAAAATTTCTCTTGAAAATAGACATTTCAGAAAAAAGTTTAACCTATAAATTGAATCTTTCGCAAATGCAGTGATTGAAGAAAAAAAAAAAAATCTCATGCCATACAGCAGCTGAATCTTATCAAGTTGTATATATGCATAAATAACCTTATTAAAAATGTCTAAATAGGACTCTAAAATAGTAATAATTTCTTATTCACAAATTCTGAATATATTTTGTATAAGTATATTATACAAAAAATTCACAATTTCACAAAAAAAAAAAAAAAAAAAAAAAAGATTACATAAAAAAATCTAGATATATAATTAAATGCAACTTCTTTTTTTAAAAATTAATTCATGTGAAAAATTATTTCAATAATACGCCAATTAATAGAAATGGTAAAATTAAAAATTTAACATAAAATTTGAAGCATGCATTTATTACTTTTTTTTTATCTTTTCAAGAAATAAGTATTGAATTTGTGAAAATTTTGACTTCCAATTTTTGGTGTATTTAAACATTTTAGAAGGTCCTGAACACGATTTGGTAGTTTTTGGAAAATATCTGTCACTCTGTGAGTCTGTATGGGACAAAAATTTTATAGGCACTCGATCTCAAGAACTGATGCACATAATTTCACAAAACTTTATATTCAGTTACACCTTGATATAAACTCAAGATGTTTAATTATTAGTGTAAATATCGCCCAACTGATGGCGCTGTTATGCTGCATTATTCATAATTTCCACAATAGTTCTATCTCAAGAATTAATGTATGTATTTTCATAAAATTTCAGATTAAGTTAATCTTTGATATAAGTTTGTGCACATTACTTTTTTGCTATAAATCGCTCAATAGATGATGCTGCTATACTGCATTATTCATGATTATCGAAATAATTCTATCTCAAGGACTAAAGGACGATTTTTTATCAAACTACAGATTCAGACAGTTCCTGATATACATTAATGTTGTTTAGTTTTTGGTGCAAATTGCCCTATAGGTGGCACTACTATGCTTCATTTTTCAAGATTTCGTTATAGCTGATTAATTGAATGTTTTTTCAAGGTATTGAATCTAAAATTGACCTCCATTTTGCCTCCATAATGTACAGTAATGTTGCATGAACATGGGCAGTTTGCATTAGAAAAGTACAACTACAATGAAAAAAAACCTTATAATTTATTACAAGTAACTATGTTCCAAATTATACATTCCCTCTTGATTAAACTTTGAATTTTTGTAGTTTTTTAAAGCACACTAGAAGTTTATCTCTGTATGTAACTGCTTTTGTTAATTCCTCAAATAACAAGCATTTTCTATTTGTAGTGTTCTGTTTTCATAACTTTTGAGTTCCATTCTTAGAAATATGAAATTACCATATGGAAACATTATTGAATATGGTTTTTTACTCAAGAATAGAATACCAGATTTCAGGATAAAAAGAAAAAAAATTACATTTAATTAAACTTAAAAAAAAAAAAAATATTTTTTTCTGGTTTCAGTAAGTAAAAATCTAACAGTCAATAAATCCTATTCTATTTTTTAGTTGCAGACCTGAGTAAGCCAAACTAAAACTTAGTTTTGTTTGAATTTAGATTATAAAACTAAATCAAAATTTTGAGTTGAGATTAGAAAGCTACACCAAAACTAAACATATTTTTTAAAGGAAATAAAATTATAATTGTAAGAAAAAAGTGTCATAATGTAAAAATATACACTTTTTTTTAAACAAAGAATGGAATTTTTTGAATACTGATATTGATAATAATGACAAAACTGCAACAATTTTTTTAAACTAGTATCATTTACTTAAAAACTATACTTATGAAAATGGAATGCATAATTTATTTCATTCCAAACTGCAGACATATTGGCTCAGGTTCTTACATTAGGTCAATTGGTAGTTAAACATGTAACTGAAAAATCATTTCAACAGAGATATGATATAACATACAATTGTGTTTTAAAAATTCTTAGGCTGTGGAAAAAAAAAAAAAAACTAAACTTTTAAAAGCAGGCTCTGGTACTTTCTTTTTATTTTGTAATATAAAGTGAAAATAATTTTCATTTAATACAAATAAATGGGAAAAAATGTTTATTATTTAATATTCTCTAAGAAAATATAATTTATTTTGGAGAAATAGTCATGAAAAATCAATTTTTCTGTTTTTTTCTGCCACATATTTTTCCGGAAAATTTACATCTCTAATCATAACAGATACTCCAATACACATACTAATTTGTTGGAATGCATTTTTTGTTTAACAATAGAAAAAAATATTACTATGTATCCACATGTTTGAGTAGGTAATCCTAACTTAGCAAAATTAACATATCTTGTTATCTTAGCCTTCATTAATCAGCGTGATTGAGTTAAAAATAATAAAAAGGTTTTAGAGACTTTTTTGGATTGACTATTGTACAACAATGCTTACGACAATTTATTAACTATTAGCTAACCCACCTGGCACTGATAATGTCCATGTTAACAATAACTATATTATATCTAACAATAATCATAAATATCTTAAAATCAATGTTAAATGATTTTATATAACAAACATCTTTTCAAATGATCCTGATACTGGCGCAGTGTTGAATTCAGGGGGTGGCCCGGGAGAGGTTGGGGGGATATCCCCTTACCCACAGCTATCAAATGTCCTCTCCGGAAATTTTGAGATTTTGTCTTTTCAATGGTAAAAAAGTGTAATATCCCCCCACCCTTTTTTTTTATCGCGATCATTTGACAAAATTAATTTTCTACTGCAATCAATTGATGAAATTATTTATTTTACGTGTTCATGTTAATCGTGATCTATAGGCAAAACTCAAAATAGTTTAGCTTAACCGATTGTGAAATTCATGATAGTTTTGTGCAACTGATCAGCAAAATTCACGATATCTCTACACAACCAATTAAAAAATTTACAATATCTTTTCACTACCAATTCACAATATCCTTTTGCAACCAATTCACAAAATTCACAGTATCGTTTTGTGAGCAATTAACAAAATTTAATACTCGTTTCCGTCATTTTTACAAAATTAATGATATTTCTCCTTGATAGTTTATCGAATTTTTTTTTTTTTTGAACTCAACAAAATTAGCAATTTTATTCAGCGACCAATTGAAGATAATCAGTATTTGTTACTGAAATCTTTAGTGAAATATTCGATATTTTTCCACGATCATTTGAAGAGATTCTCAATTTTTTCTGAGACCAATTCATGAATTAATTTAGGAAAATTCCATAAAAGGAAAAATTTGCAGATTTTCAAGAAATTTTAAAATATGTTGGCAGAAGAAACCTAGATTTGTAGAGAATTTGCAGCAGGAAATACTGTACAGAATTTTACTATGCAGAACTTTCTGTTCTGCTTGCAAATTGAGTAATTCTGTATACAATTTCAAACCCTGCCTACCAAAGAGCTTCCTGCCCACAAGAAACTCTTAAAATGGTGTCTCTAATTATAAAGAAGGATATTCCTGTATACATATATATCTATATATATAGAGAGAGAGAGAAACATGATTCATGTGTGGTTTACATCCATTAAGAAGGTTTTATGTTAAGAAGTTTGTTCTGCAGCCCAGATTCTTTTCCTGTTGAACATACTTTATTTTCCAAATTTTCAGACTAATGACCAATTTTTTAAAACTTTTGGTAGGGTCATTCCATGTCAAATCAACCAATGGTCTGAACCTTGACATCTCAGAAATTAAAAATTTTTGGTGCAGTGATAGTACCAGTCAAGTGTATTAGAAAAATCAAAATTTTTTATTTTTTGGATTTTTATTTTTTGAGTTATGGATTTTCAAAAATTGAAAAATTGCTGAAAATTGACTCCACTTTGACACCTTTAAACAGCTGTAGACAAAAAACTATTTGACTTGGAAAGCTCAAATTGGTGTCATTCTCTTCTGCTTTTAATGATCGTTAAAATGATATGTAACATGATTAATTTATTTAAAATTTTAATTTTTTATAAAAAAATTAAAAATTTAAATTTAAAAATTTTAAAAACACCCCTTTTAATTTTTTTGAAAAAAAAATATATTTTAAAGACATTAATTGACTACGTGTATGCCAACTTTCATAATGGGATGACCATGGGTTCCTATGCAAATTAATATTTTTGTATCATCATGTATGAGTCATTCCGTGTCAAATCAACACACTTTTTGAAAAAAAATTACCTCACCATCTCAGATTTTAATGAAATGTGGCACATAGTTAGTATTTATATAGACTAAGAAAAATACAAAATTTTTTTGAAATATATCTATCGGTTTTGAAAATATGGCTTGGTAAACATCTCAAAAATTGTCAAAAAATGGCAGTTTGACACATTTTCAAATCATTGTAGAATCTTTTCTAATTAAGATAAGAAGATGTAAGAAGTGTCATATTGCAGCATTTCTCATGGACTTTAATATGATATGCAACATGATACAGTTTGTAAAAAAATAAAAATTCAAAATTTAAATTTAAATTTTAAAATTTAAATTGTAAAAAAAACGTTTTTTTTAATAATTTCAAAAAATTAGAGAAAGCAAGTTATATTATTGTAAAACAATACAGAAAGTTTCAAAATGGGACAACAATGGCTTCATACAAAAAAAATTTTTTTAAAAAGTCATTTTTCATAAATTTCAAGTAATACAACATGTTACACTAAAACAATTGAAATATAAATACTTTTTTTTTTTTCAAATAACTATAAAAATAAATTATTGTAAAACCCTATACTAAGTCTGAAAATGGGGCAACAATGTGTTCATAGTAAAAATAATTTTTAAAAAGGAATTTTTTTATCAATTTCTAGTATGATACAATATAATACCTGGTGCAGTCTTATATATAAATGACGTATAAATTATAAATGAATGATGCAGTATAATATAATGTGACAAAATGTAATATAAAATTAAATATAATATAGTACAACATGAAACATTATAAAAAAGTTTAAATAACACTGTACAAACCTTCAAATTCTTAAATAACGTAAAACCTTACAAATCTGTATCCTTAACAAATCTTGTTATTAAATTGTTAGATTTCAGAATGTCTTTTTGTGTTAAAACATAAGTTCTCCCGGTTGGTGTCAGAGGATCAACAGAACATAAAACATCCATGATTGGTATCCATAGTACATCTGGCTTGCTCAGATAAAAAAAATGATGAAGATGGCCCATGTGGATGTAAAAATGTGACCTTAAGTTCATCAAATTCATTATTTTTACCCAAAATATATGCAAACCACCAATGTTTGTCATATGCAGCAGTGATATAACCACTGCAATCTGATAATGCTAATTTATTTTCAGATTTTGAAACGGTTGCCTTAAATGTTCTTGAGGAATTAGAGAATGTTTTAACAAATATATTTGATGTATTCAGTTTATCTGGAATGAAAGCATGATATTGTTGTGTTCTTTTAATGGTAACTGTCTTGTTGAATCTATCTTTTAAAAATATTTCTGAATTAATATAATCTTCCTGTGTTGAAAATGTAAAGTTCATTTTTGAAGAAAAATTGGATGTTGTCCATTCATATAGTTGAAGACCCTATTTGGTTTTCATAGGGTCATTGAAATTAGCTCTTGTCGCCTCTCTTTTAACCCTTAAACGGTAATGTGTTTTTCGGCACCTTTAAACGGTAATCATGGGTCACTCGTGCTTAGCGCTGTAAAAAGTGGTTTAAAGTGCTTTAAAAATTCTAAAAAAATTCATGATGTTACATCAAATATCCTTGAACAAGAATCAGTCACAATATTGCTGATTTATTAATTTGTTTAAACAATATGTTTAAATAAACAAATAAAAATGTGAAAAATGCACATTTTTTTAAAAAATCATAACTTTGGATAGAATTGACATTTTTTACTGTTTCAAACGGGAAATTGAAGATCAAGAATGGTACTTTCACAAAAAAATAAAAATAGCCGGTATAAATTAAAAAAATGCTTAAGTTTTGAGCATAAAAATGACGTTTTTTAAAACTTATTTATAGGTACAATTTACAATGAAATAGAAATTTTATTAGTTTTTAATCAATTTTATTTATGAAAATGATGTTAATTATCAAACTTTATTTAATTAAACAAAAAATATAATAATGAAAAATTACAGCAACACTGATATCAATATTTATAAACAATCGAAACAGATTTGATGTCTGTGTTCCTCGCACACAGGTCTGTGACACTTGCTGCAGCAAATAAAGGTTCGGAAACCCAAGTGAGTGTAATGTATCGATTTTTTATGAAAAAAACATCAATTCCTAACCAAACAAATTTTTTCTTACCTTACACTTTTCGTCAACGTAAATGGTAACCCTGGGTCACTCGTGCCTTTTCGAAATTTTGACTGGCTCTTACGTCGGCTGTGAACGCACTAAAACATCGGCGTTTCGGGAGCTAATAGCCTACTAGTGTACTATTTTTTTCAGGGTAGTTTAGTCCCGCTCCCCAATCTCTCCTCTAATCTAGCAAGGAAAGAAAATTTGACCGAGGCACTAGTGACCCATGGTTACCGCTTAAGGGTTAATTGTGCCACCCAGACCATCACAAGGCCCTTTCCCATAAGCTGTGGCTGAAAAGTGCCATTCAGCTTCAATATTAAAATCTTTGTGTAAACACAAGTTGGAGAAATTTTTCTTATTTTTGTATCGGGCAGGGCATCCATCTGAAAAATAGAAGATCTTTATTGGAGCTTCTTGAAATTTATTTGCCAGAAAATTAATGAGTTACTTTTGGAAGGTGTAGACAGCAACAGTATTATGCTCCAAACAGTCTGAAATTACAACATAGTTTAGGTGTTCAATTTTATTTTCCCTTTTGTAATACACTACAAAAGGATGAATTGTGGCTTGTTCAGTGGAAACTTTGAGCTTCATCTTGAATAACCATGCTGTAATTTTCTGAAAAATCAAGCACAACAGCAGATTCAGATTCTTTCAAATTCATTTTCACATAATTCATAAAGGATGATTGCTGTCTTGCAATGAAATCATGTCTGACCAAGGCTGACAATTTCTCACAAAATAATTCTTTGAATTCTGCTGATGATTTCTGCAGAGTTTTTAAACTGCAGCGATCTACAAAAATCCATTGTCTAAATGTAATATTTTTGATTAAATTGTCCTCGAATGATTTTTCTAAAATGTTTCAGTATTTCAGAATGATTTAGAAAAATATATTTCTTAAAATAATATTTTCCATGTGAATTTCCTGTTGTCCCTTTTTACAACTTATTTTCAATTTTTTTTTTTTTTTTTTTTTTTTTTAAGAAAACAAAAATTAGAACGCTTTTTCATGATTTAAATTTTAAAATTAAAATCAAAAGTTTGAATTTACATTCCTTTTTTAAAAAGAAAAATTCTATCTTGTTTCAATAAATTAAAAGTAAAATTTTCATGAATGCACCATACTTGAACTTGAAATTTATGGAAAATGACTTTTTTAAAAATTTTTTTTTTCTATGAAGCCATTGTTGTCCCATTTTGAAACTTTCTGTATTGTTTTACAATAATATAACTTACTTTCTCTAATTTTTTGAAATTTTTTAAAAAAACGTTTTTTTTACAATTTAAATTTTAAAATTTAAATTTAAATTTTGAATTTTTATTTTTTTACAAACTGTATCATGTTGCATATCATATTAAAGTCCATGAGAAATGCTGCAATATGACACTTCATACATCTTTTTATCTTAATTAGAAAAGATTCTACAATGATTTGAAAATGTGTCAAACTGCCATTTTTTTGACAATTTTTGAGATTTTACCAAGCCATATTTTTAAAACCGATAGATATATTTCAAAAAAATTTTGTATTTTTCTTAGTCTACATAAATACTAACTATGCACCACAGTTCATTAAAATCTGAGATGGTGAGGTAAAATAGGTGTGTTGATTTGACATGGAATAACCCGTATGCTAAATTTGCTATACTTGATTTCCCATGTTAAAAAAGTAACTGTTAAGTTCATTAAAGTTTGAATATTACTATTAATCCATAAAGTAGTTTTTGCAATACAAATAAACATGAATATTAAATATAATTAAATATAATATCAGGTAATAACAATTTGGTAAAAACTTGTTTATTTAATAATAATAAAGTAGGATACCATTAAACAATAAACCATTACTGTAAAAATAAAGATATGCAAAAGAAAAATAACTTACAGATTCTGTATAAAATTATCTCTCCATAATCAACTTCAAGCTATCCTAAATCAAAATCAGGTACTAGTCTCAGTTCACCACATATTACATGAATGCTGTATTACCAATCTTCCATGAAATTTAAAATTTCAAGTGTAGTCATTGAGGGGGGGGGGGGAGAAATTAATACCTGGAATCCAATAATTCATGAATCTTCATTGCACATATGACTTCACTAATATTAAATATTCATTTCCACAATTAATATTTCATATTTTATGTTGTTAAAAATTAGAATTTGTTTATAATTAAAAATTAAATATATAAATATACAAAAAATATAAAGGACTTTTAAGATAGGAACTTTTCCAAAGAACGTGAAGACAATTTCATTTCTTCGTTACTGAGAGTATAAACTCTCCCAGTTGCAGTAACAGGCTGAACTTTTTGCAGAAAGGTATCCCCTGATATGTCTAGTATATCATTTGGTTGTGGATAAAAAAATGAAGCTGCTGGTCCCTTTGGATGTAGAAAGCTTATTTTATATTCATTTGTCATATTATTTTTTGCAAGAATGCATGCAAGCCACCAACAATCATCATAAACTACAGTGACAAATCCAGATTCAATTTTTGTTAAATCAGTTGGTGTAATGTAATCTAGTGCTGTCACATATTCAGTAAATTGGCGCTCACTGTAGTAATACTGCTTCACAAGAAGTTGGTTTTCAGAAATCGGACAAAAAGAATGAAGTTTTGAGTACCCACAATGGTTTTTGATTCACGGAATCGAGGCATCAATATTTTTTTTAACTTCTTCATAATCAGCAGTGGTGCAATACTCAAAGTCTATACCTGGAATGTGTTCAACAGCAAAATCATACAATTCTTTCGGCGTCAAAATTTGGTTTGCATATGGCCTTTGTAAGCTTGCTTTAGAAGCAAGCCTTTTAACAGTACCACCAAGTCCATCACAAGCACTTTTTAAATGTGAAGTGGCAAAGAATTGCCACTCTGCCTCAGTTCCAAAATCTGTTTTGTGGAGACATAAATTGTGGAAATTTTTTCTATTTTTATACTGAGCTGAGCTGCCATCAGAAAAGTAAATGATTTTTTCAAGATTGAAAGGTAATGTTTCTTTTAAGATTGAAATTAATTTTCTTTGGAAAACATAAAAGGCAACTGTATTGTGCTCCAAGCAATCTGATATGAAAACATATTTTAAATGCTCAAGTTTTCCATCACATTTGTAATAGACGATAAAAGGGTGCAGAGTGGCTTGGGTACTTGTCCAGTGGTATGACTGAACTTCATCCTGTAACATAAACGAATAGTTTTCTGAAAAATCACAATTAATAACTATTTGGCCTTCACTTAAATTTTCTTTAGAATTTTTATAGTACTCTTTTTGTTGATTTGATATAAAGGAGTGGGTTTTGAGTTTTAAGAGAGTTTCTATGAAATCTTCAATAAAATCTTCACTGCTTTTAATCATTGTTTCCATCGTACATCTATCAACTGTAACCCATTGCTTGTAAGTGATTTCATCAATCAACTCATCTTCGAATTTTTTCGTTAGAACTTCTTTCAATTGCATGACACCGGGACACTCATTGCATTCATTCATGTAGCAATTTGGGGTAGGTGGATTGCACATAATTTTGGCTAGACACCCATGATATGATTGTAATGGTGCATCATCCCCGTCCAGCACAGCATTTTGAAGTCCTGCACCATTTATCATTAGTTTGATATTTTGATGAAGAGTGCAGACACATACTACGTGGGTTCCACTTCTGCCAGCTAAGATGCAATTCTTTGGTCTTAGCTCACAAAACTTGGAAAATCCAATACGGCAAGAAGAATATTTTTCCTTGAATAATTGGTAAATTTCACTTAGATTTCCCATAAGTAAACGTTTTTGTACTTGAATTTTTAAAGTCTTGTCCCTAACGGTAACAAAGTCTTTCTTTCCTGGCATCATTCGGCTAACGTCATCTTCATTGTAGAAATTTATAACCAATTGAGCAGTATTCTCATTTAAAGTTTTCCCTGGCTTTGGATTTGGGGTTGATAGAATACCTTTTTCACTCACTAATTTTTTTACTGAGCGGGCCATGTAGTTGCTGACTTTGAACTCATCTTCAATTTTTTTGCAGCTCCAACTAGAAGGCAAGACAGATAAGATTGTTAACTTTTCACTACGTTTTGAAGCCTGGGAAAATTTATCCTTTAACTGCTGCAACATTTCAGATTCTACTTTATTTTCCTCTTTTATTACTTCACATTCAGTATCTTTAGAAGGTATTAATTGCTTTTCAAGACTTGTTTTTATTTTTTCCAATTTTTTTTTTTGTATAAGTTTCTACTTGAATTTTCTTTTTCTTTAAAGGTGACTCACCAATAAGTTCTAGCGATTTGTTTAAGTAATTTATTGATGTTTCTGAATCAATGAACGTATCATCTTTGCTAGTGCTTGGAAATACATCCTGATCTGTCTGATCAAATTGTTTCTTATACTCACTAGAAAGTTTCTTTCTACATCTATCACATATTTTCATGCCCGTTTTTATGTCTAAATTTAACAAGCACATCCATTCTGTTACATTCCTTGTATTTTTACATGATTTAGGATGTTTCTCTTCATTGAAAGGGTTACAACATTTGACAGAAAACACAGGCCAATTTTTAATGTTTTGATTATCTGCCATTTTTTACTACTTAAAAGTATGACTTAGAACTAGAAACAATTTATAAATGTATTTGTGGAAGATTTTCTACCATTGTAAAACTTGCATAAAATTGATATATCCACAAAACTTTCAAGTTAATAAGGTCTTAATATTAAAAATATATGTACACAGATTATCCATAATAAACTAAAAAAACATATCCATACAACACGTTATTTAAAAATAACTAATTTCAAATAATTCACTTTGAGAGAATTGTGAACTGATCACATTGAGAAACAGAATGAAGTCTGCAGCCAAAAATCAAGTGATAACAAGTATAATTGGCTATTCATGTTGAGAGTTGTTCTTTTCATGTTAAAACGTGCTATTCTGTTGAGACTTGTTTTTTCATGTTAAAACTTGTTATTCTGTTGAGACTTGTTCTTTTCATGTTAAAACTTGTTATTCTGTTGAGACTTGTTCTAAAGTATTACCTGATATATTTAATAGATTTAATATTCATATTTTTTTGTATTACAAGAACTACTTAATAATTAATTGTAATATTCAAACCTTAATCAATGAATTTACAGTTACTTTTTTAACATGGGAAAACAAGTATAGCAAATTTAGCATACATGATGATACAAAAATATTAATTTGCATTGGAACCCATGGTCATCCCATTATGAAAGTTGGCATACACATAGTCAATTAATATCTTTAAAACATATATTTTTTTCAAAAAAATTAAAAGGGGTGTTTTTAAAATTTTTAAATTTAAATTTTAAATTTTTTTATAAAAAATTAAAATTTTAAATAAATTAATCATGTTACATATCATTTTAAAGATCATTAAAAGCAGAAGAGAATGACACCAATTTGAGCTTTCTAAGTCAAATAGTTTTTTGTCTACAGCTGTTTAAAGGTGTCAAAGTGGAGTCAATTTTTAGCAATTTTTGAAAGTCAATAACTCAAAAAATAAAAATCCAAAAAATAAAAAAATTTGATTTTTCTTATCCTCTTGATAAGTACAACAAATAAAAAAAAAAACTAGGAAAATCTGAATCCTGAAGGTTCAAAAGTGTTATTTTTTTGGTTGATTTGATATGGAATGACCCGGTACTAAATACTTCAAAATTTCATAACAGAGCTAGTGTTCACTCTAGAAATAAAAAGGGCATGGTGCTATTCTCTAAAAAGGGCACTACTGCAGCAGAAAAGGGAACTTTTGCAAGAAAAAATCTGTTATTGCCTTTAGAAGGTAAAAAGAAAGTGGAAAAATACTCAATTTTTAAGTATGATAAATCAGGTAACATTAATTTTCAATGATTTTATGATATAAAAATTAAAAATATACAGTAGACTCCCTTAAATCTGCATTCCTAAAATCTGCAACTCTCTAAAATTCGCACATATTTTACGGATGCAAACAATGAAACATTCAGTTCAGATATTGGGACTAAATTTGACTTTTTTAGTTTTATATTAATTCCATATATTTTTTAATTTGTAATTTTTGTTAAGATTATTGAATTCATGTTTTTTCACAAAGAAAGAATAATTTATTTCAGAAAAAATAAAGATATTGCTGATATCATTGGTAATCACAATTTCACAAAACATATTTAAGTATTAATCAAGCTTTTTTAGTTATTAAGTCTGGCTAAACCTGGAATAAAGCTTCATTATTTTATTATCCTCATGTGAATTAGTAATGTACCTTTATGAGGCAAGTTTCATTGAATAAGTTAGGAAAAACACATTTCATTTTTATAATGAATATTTTATTGTACATTATTGATTATTAACTTGACCTTTGCTTTTAATATTTTAATCATTTTAAAAATTATCTAAATTTCTATTATTTTAATTTATGACTAATTTTAATATTTTAGTATATTGTAAGCATTCATTATTCTTTTGATTTCATTATTAATTACATTCAAATCACTGTTAAAAAAATGTAAACAAAGCAATGACCAGAAATCCGCAAAATTCTAAAATCTGCAAAACCTCTGGTCCCAAGCTGTGCGGATTTGAGGGAGTCAACTGTAATTAAATTGAAACATGATTGAATAGTTTCATTTTCTTTTTCTTAAAGAAATGAAAAAATTCTAACGTTTTTGGGCACACAAATTTAAAAATACTACAGAATAAATAAATTACTCTGGGTAAAACCAGTGGTGCATTTTACGGCTTTTAAAAAGGGCAGGGTCCATTTTGTAAATTTGAAAAAGTGCAGGGTGCTGCACCCTTTAAAAATGACCTAGAATGAACACTAACAGAGCCACTCCTGGAAAATTTGTTGCATAAACCAAATATCATAACTGAACAACAACAAATAAAAAAAATGCGTTTGTGCTTTTTTGTTAAAAGTAGTAGTTTAAGACTAATTTTGGTAGCGCCAAAGCATATAGGTCCAAATTGTAGCAACTACGAGTTTTTCAAAGCACTTGGCACATCTGATCTTTTGTTTGAAACTGAATTTTAAATGTAGAAACAAGAGATTAATTTCTACAAAAAAAAAAAAAAAAAAAAAAAAGTACCAGATCTCTGATATTTTGCATTACAGTGGACTCCCTCAAATCTGCACGGCTTTTGACTAGAGGTTTGCAGATTTTAGAATTTTGTGGATTTCTTGTCATTGCTTTGTTTACATTTTTAAAAAAGTAATTTGAATGTAATTAACAATGAAATCAAAACTATTATGAAGGCTTACATTATAGTAAAATATTAAAATAAGTAATAAGCTAAATTAAAAAAAAAATAGATAATTTTTAACATGATTAAAATATTAAAAGCAAAGGTCAAGTTAATAATCATAATCAGTAATGTATGATAAAATATTTATTATAAAAATAAGATGCATTTTTCAAATAAGATTGCTAATTCACATCAAAATCATAAAATAAGGAAGTTTTATTTCAGGTTTAGCCACACTTAATAACCAAAAAAATTTGGTTACACATTTGGTTAATATATAAATATACTTGGTAAAAAGATTGTGATTACCAGTAATATATGCAATATCTTAATTTTTTCCAAAATAATGTATTCTTCCTTCATGAAAACACACGAATTCAGTAATATTAACAAAAATTACAAATTAAAATATCTAGAGAATTGATAAAAAACTAAAAATGTCAAATTTTGTCCCTATATCTGAACTGAATGTTTCATTGTTTACATCTGTAAACTATATGTGGATTTTAGGTTTGCGGATTTGGCGGAGTCTACTGTACTAACAACCGTAACATGCCCTCTCCTTCCAGCCAGCCCAAGCCTAAAAACTGATAAAAATTCTGTTTCATCTTTGTCTCAACTATGTGTGTGACACATTATGTACAAATAGGAGTTTTGATAAAAAGAATATGAAAGTTTGCAGATGGGAAGGAATGGGCAATTTAAGCTTCATTTTTTTTCAGAAGTGCTGTAGAACTGGGATTGAGCCCTGTATTTATGAGCATATGAGCTCTGATAAATTCCAATTAATATTTAAATATTTATTGAAATCTGAGATGAGCTCCAGTATAATTTAATTATTTCTTACCTGAACTAGCATCTTCTGAACCAGAACCTGATGTTGATTCGGTATCTTCATTACTGCTCTTTTCACTTTCAGCAGTTTCTTGATCCAAATCTTCCCCATCACTGTCATGTACGCTTTTTACACCAGGCATGTTTAAAACAACTGAAAATACAGTTTTATTTCAATTGGGTGTAAATATAATAAGAAGTGCAATAATATAAAATATTAACATGTTGATAAATATAATCTGAAATATATGTACTTAAAATACTTTAAAACCCTCATTTTACTACAGCAGAATAAGTATATTATGTACAGATGGCAACATTTAAAGATATTTAAGGAACACAAGCACAAGTTGGAGTTTTACTATAATTATAGGTACTTATGCATTAACGCCACCGCAGCTGAAGTTGCGTTAATGCACCAATAAAGAGCAATCTTATAGTTCGTGCTTTTTAATACTTTTTTTTGGCTCATTTCAATGCCATTTTTTGCTTTAGAGCTTTTTTGTTTATTTTTTGCTGCCATATTTTTGTGTGCATGTGAACAAGTTTGCTCTTTATTGGCACATTAGCAGAACATCTGCCGCAGTGGCGTTAATACGTAAGTACCTTATTATATTAGACAAACTCCTAACAGAAGGGCACTTAGTTCTTTGATCTTAATTTTTGAAAAAATTGCTGAAGCTTGAGCATTTTTATGATGGGGGTCATAAAAATTAAAGAGATAAATGGTCAAAATTAACATTGTTTTACAATTTACAAATGGCAATGTCCTTTCAAAAATTTGCAGAAGAACACGTGGATCTACAATAAAGTAAAAAGTTTTGAGAACAGAACTAACTCATATGGAGACAACTATAAACAGTTCACAAGTGTATCTTTTAAGTCTATGGAACAGGGATACATTTTTTTTTTTTTAGTTTAAAATTTAATTACTCTTGTCAAATATTGAGCAATGTTTTAAAATTTCTTCACAGTTTTAATTTATTGGAAGTTAGATAACAGCAAAAAAGTAGTGGCTTTTTGTAAAAAACAATATGTTTATTTGTTTTTGTCACATTAATGCATGCATTCATATGTGTCCCAGGTATGTTCACAACTACCCCTTAACCTGAGCATGTGTGAACAAATTTAGACAATTTTTAGAATGCTTATATAAATCAGAAATTTTTGATAAATACATTCAAAAGTTTCACCCAAAAGAACAACATATAAATATTCATATAAATTACTTTTTCTTTCAATAGCTCATAACAATTTTAAGAAACAGTAAAAAATGTTCACATGTGTCTCCCTCTCCCTCCTTGCCCTATCTACTACACTAACACTTAAGTAATTATGTCATTTACAATTACAGTAGACTCTCTCAAATCTGCACTCCTAAAATCTGCAACTCTCTAAAATCCGCACATATTTTACAGATGTAAACAATGAAACATTCAGTTCTGATGTAGGCGCAAAATTTGACTTTTTTAGTTTTATATCAATTCCATACATTTTTTAATTTATAATTTTTGTTAAGGTTATTGAATTTGTGTTTTTTCATGAAGAAAGAATAATTTATTTCTGAAAAAGTAAAGATATTGCTGATATTATTGGTAATCACAATCTTACCAAATATATTTATATATATTAATTAAGCTTTTTTAGTTAAGTCTGGCTAAACATGAAATAAAGCTTCTTATTTTATGATCTTGATGTGAATTAGTAATGTGCCTTTATGAGGCAAGTTTCATTGAATAATTTAGGAAAAACACATTTCATCTTCATAATGAATATTTAATTGTACATTATTGATTATTAATTTGACCTTTGCTTTTAGTATTTTTATCATTTAAAAAACTATCTAAATTTTGATTATTTTAGTTTATGACTTATTTTAATATTTTAGCATATTGTAAGCACTCACTATACTTTTGATTTTATTATTAATTACAGTCAAATTACTTAAAAAAATGTAAACAAAGCAATGACCAGAAATCCGCAACATTCTAAAATCCGCAAAACCTCTGGTCCCAAGCTGTGTGGATTTCAGGGAGTCTACTGTATATTAAAACTACATTGTTATTATTTTTATTTATTTATTTTTTAATTTCTTATGTTTGATCTGCAAGGCATTTATGTCACATCTGAAACACATGGGTTAAAATTTGAGGGACAAATTCCACATTTAGAAAATTTATAAAAAATAAAATATTGCTAGTTTGAATAATGGATATGCATTCAATTCTTATCAAAAACATTTTTTTTGTTGTTGTTGGTTTTTAAGTAAAATTCAAAAATTTTCTAAAAAGTATAAAGGCTTTCAAAATAGAAGTTCTGTGTGTGTTGTGTCTGCAACATCTATAATTGATATCTTCTGAGTTTTCATTTTTTTGGGGTGTCCATTACCAGTAGAGTAGTCGTGAAAAACGCAGAGGGTAATGCACTCTAAGGAGAGGGTATACCTAGAGTGTATGTACTGTAACTTTCTTGAGAAACAGAAACCCACCACTACATCACTGTCTATTACAGGCATTTTAGGAGTTTTGAGATATTTTTGTTATTTACAATTCAATTTTAATTCATATAGAGAAGTAAGAGAATAAGAATGATTAAATATTGTTGATGGATTCGTATATAACACTGACAAATCTGAAATATAATAATTACAGCTATTTATAATAAAACAACTTTTATAGAAATTTCTTAAGAGTTCCATTACTGCCACATCTACCTTATATTAAAGAAATTGGATAAATTGAAAAATTTCAAATCAAGTTATATTTACTTATTATAAGTTTATACAACACAATATTTAGAATCCACACCTTAAAATAGAAATAAACTTACCAAAGTACACAACAATTGTAGTATAAACGGGAAATGTATTCCTCACGAATTATAACAAAAATAAAAACGTTTTGTTTAATAAAAGATTGAAAACAAAAGTATAAGCTATTTAATTATGAAACAAAACTCAAATTGCCAAAAGTTTTAGTTCAAAAATTTATGTAAGCAAAAATACAGAAATTCAACAAATTTGTATGTAAACAGTGGAAGGTAATTCAAATACGTTGCCAAATTTGATAGGCACATCTGAAATTAAAATCCTGAAAAAAAATTGCGTTTATTCACGGTATACAAATCGGATTACCCGTATGAAAGGTGTTTCTGTTACGGAGTGGGTCTTATCGAAGAAAGACCATTTTAAAATAACTTAATTATTTCATACTTTTATGGCGCAAAATAGGTAAAACTAACGACTACATTTCTTTATCCTTTCAAAACATGCCTTTCGTAACAGAAATACATGCCCATGTCAGGTTCATTTAGACAAAATCCAAAATGTTCGCAGAAAAGCATTACGCGATCTACTTTAGCCTGATTAAACGTCACCTGGTGCAAAAAAGATGTAACTTCTTCCTTCAGGATAATACCGTGTAAGAGCATTGCATTACATGCATTTTAAATTCGTTCAGAATAATCATTCTTTTACACAATTTCAGATTTTCTGTGACATTTATATTCTGTCTTATAAGGAAAGGGCAGCTGACGTCACTGTGGGCTCTTATAATACCCTGTTCACACCACAAACTTAAGATATCTTAAGGTCGCCGTGTTTGAAGTGGACCCTCCCGGAATTGGATGCCTGTTCACAGTGAAAAACTTACCTAAGATATCTCAGCGAATGTCACTGTATTTCTGAACTGAACAAAGGTAACGTATGCGCATGCGCTTGAAATAAAGACGCCCACAACAGCCAATCAGTAAAAGCGAAGCTTTATAGCCAATGAGAGCGAGTGGTTGTTCCTGTATCTAGCCCGAGAGAGTTGAAACTCTCTGAGAGAGTTTGTGAAACTCTATGAGAGAGTTCCAGGCCTGAGATATCTTAACTATCCATAATGTGAACAGGGCATAATACCCTGTTCACACCACAAACTTAAGATATCTTAAGATCGCCATGTTTGAAGTGGACCCTCCCGGAATTGGATGCCTGTTCACATTAAAAAATTTACCTAAGATATCTCAGCGAATGTCACTGTATATCTGAACTGAACAAATGTAGCGTATGCGCATGCGCTTGAAATAAAGACGGCCACAACAGCTTATCAGTAAAAGCAAAGCTTTGTAGCCAATGAGAGTAGGTGGTTGTTCCTGTATCTAGCTCGAGAGAGTTGAAACTCTCTGAGAGAGTTTGTAGAACTCTCTGAGAGAGTTCTAGGCCCGAGATATCTTAAATATCCGTAGTGTGAACAGGGTATTAGTGTGGGCAAGCTGTTTTCGCCCGTGCTTCGTTAATAGCACCCACTCTACATATGAATTCAGGCATTCTGATTGGTCTACAAATTTTATTATGGTTGTCTGCTTGCTATGATTGGGCTACGTCGTCAAGATGATTCCTACAATGATCGCTATGACAAAAATATAGCGGTAGATTGGTTGAAAGAAGTGTTTGTTTGTAAACATGCCCTTTCCTTATATGACGAAGTAAAAATTATACAAATTTGAATATCCAAAACTTTTAAATAGCATTTATAATAAAGAATTGCTTCAATGAGACTTTAACATTAGTTAAAGGGACAATTATCCTATAGCGAAGGCTGCGAGCAGCGCCTCTATAGGCCGTTTTAGTTCCCAATAAATTTTTCGAGAAATTTTTCCACTGGGCTCCGTGTAATCCGTGTAAATTTTCTCTAACATTTTACTGGTCGGAGAGTGTTCCGTTAGTAATCAGGCCCTGTCTCTGATGGCAGTCGTTTAACACCTAGAGTCAGAGTCGACACTTTCTTTAAGAAAAACCTGCACAGCAGTTGTGATGCTGTCGGGCTGCATCATTGCAGTCCTATCCTATCTACTTCGGTTTGGATCGTGGATGAATCTTCTCTCATGTCTGGCTCTGAGTACATTTCTGCAGTACATCACATGTTCGTTATAATTGTCTCTTGAATTCTTCGTACAGAAAGGTGTCGCTCATCCGATAAATTTTGCTTCCATGACTGCCGGATTCCTGAAACACTTAATCACATCTCTCAACAGTGCTTCTCAACCCACTGGCATAGCCGTCCTTAGGGGTGTGCTACAGGTGCGGCCGCCCAGAGCCTCGCGCCTAGAGAGGCATCGCACCTAGACACAAAATAATTTTTATTTAACAAAAAAAGAAGAAGGTGTAATAGAAAATTGTTAATATGAATTTAAGATTTTAGTTAAAAAAAGATAGAGGTCTTGACATAAAATATAGCATAGCCTATTGGAAGACGGACTTTAACCATCAATTTGCAACCATTACTTTTGAAATTGGTTCAATAGTTCCAGAAATTACTTCTACAAACATTCAAACGAATGCTACTCCTTTATAATAGCTAGGGGATCGAACCCTGGCTTCCCGGGTCACAGTATATTGGTGAAAACCATTCTTTTTTTTTTTTTTTTGATACTATAGATAAGATTATGTTAAGACTCTGAAGGAAAAGGGCCTCGCAAAATCTTTGCACCCGGCCTCGCTTTAAACCGTCCTCCATAAGAACGGCTGTGCCCACTGATTGAAAATTAATCCACATAACGCAATAGCAAATTATCTCGCTCGCTCTTTAGGCTCGCGAGGTTATAGTGTCCACTAGGAACCTACTTTCCGTGAGCCAACTGGGAGAAAATTTAAGAACCCACGCTTGTCTCGCGGATAAATTGGAACGCTAATGATAAGTCTATGCCTGCATTATTTTAAAAAATCTCGCTTTGATTTTAATATTTTTGAATGATTTTTTTTTGCATAGGGTAGCTGAGGACAGTGTTGCCAGTGGGCTACTTTTTTTTAATTCAGACTTCTTGATTGGCACCACTTTTTTCAAACGGCAAATTACCTTTTGTTTTTGCCTTAATTGTTATGTCATTGAATAAAGTACATTTTATCCTTTGTAAAAAGTGGTGCCAGTCACGAATATGAATTGAAAAAAAGTAGCCCATCTGGCAACACTGGCTGAGGATCATCTTCAACTGGGCTATTTTTTATCATTTCGATTTTGATTTATAAAAAACTATTTTTATTTTCGGAACCGGTTTGAACTTATTCTGAAATTGAAATTATCCTAATACTAAAAAACTAAAACCAAAATCGAAAAAGTAAAAATTAGTCCGGTTATAGATTGTCCTCAGCTACCCTATGAAAAAAAAAAAAAAAAAAAAAAAAAACATATTAAAATCCAAGCGAAAAACTAGAAAGTAATATTCCCTACATTAGCGATTTTCTTTCTTGCCGTGACTGAAATGGACTCTTTAACCCGACAGCGTGGCTTATGGTATTGATCATACCTTGGTTATTGATGCTCAGGTCGTCAACGATTATACCGGTTTATAGATTGTCCATAATAACATGGTAATTAAAATATGAAGTCCTAGCCAGGGATGAGATTTCCGCTTTTTTGCACACCAGTAATATCTTAGAGAAAATGCTATATTTTTTAATCGGAACATTTTTGTGATTTAAAATAACATTTTCTCTAAGATTTTACTGGTGTCCAAAAAAGCGGAAATCTCATCCCTAGTCCTAGCCCACAGCTTGAACATCTTCGGCCGAATGGAGTTTATTTTAATCACTCCACCTTCGACTGGCGTGGTGCCGCTTCCCCTGACTACAAATTTTCTAATGTCCTTCCATTCCCCGTAATGCTGATTTCAATGTTTTATCTACAAAGGCGTTTTCTTGGAGTTACTGTATCTAGTGTGCTTTTCAGCACATTTCACTAAAATCAGCACTTTTTCGCCAAAAAGGTTTCATGTATACTCGTATCTATCTATATTATAAAGGGCAAACCATGGAGCTAAAAAGGTATATGGAGGAGACATTTGTGACATCACTTGAAGCTTTTCCTACCCCCCCCCCCCCCCGTTACAACGCCGCGGCCGCCATATTTGACCTGGGTAAGCTGCCTTTTCCCGTCTGCTACCGATCGTCGTATTGAGGTAGCTCCTCGCGGCGCAAATCAACTACGGTAAAAGTCAAACATGGCGGATATGAAAGAGGGGGAAAGAACTGGTTTTTCGGCTTCAGGGCTCACCATGATGCTAGATTGATATGTCTCCTCCATATACCTTCTTAGCTCCATGGGCCAAACGTATCTGTGCGTAACGTATACGTCATTTTGCGAATGGCAACACTTTAAAATGAACACACACAAATTGGAAATGAAATTTCGGTATTGGAATATTTGCTACTACAAATTTTTAAACTTCTGAATATCGCACGTTTTCAATTTTTATACCATCGTGTAGAGAAAAAAATGTGCTTTTAAATGAAATTTGTCTGAAAGATGTATCTTAATTTGTTTTTGAAATATAAATTTTTTTGTAGTTTTTAATACCACTTTTCTAATTGTACTCCATTTCTGGAAAAAAGGGAAGAAATTGATTACTGTATCTTTATGTTGCCATTTTCTCATTAAAAGGGGGAAAATTTAAATTTAAATATCTTCTTTTATAAAACCCAGTGAATTTTGATATCATTTAAAAAATTTGATTTACACGTAACAGAATATCGACAGTTTAATATCTGTTTCAGCAAATAGCATTGAGACTTCAAGTGTTGAATCAAAATGACCAAATTAAAATGCCATTTTTTTTCTGAAAAGGTGAATAAAGATACGAAATGTGCATTCGTAAATTTTGATATGATGAAAATGATGCCGGGTTTAGATTTCACGGGAAAAATATTTTTATGATTGAGTCAAAGTTGAATAAATTTTGTTTTTTTTCATTTTGGAATACTCGTATAAGAACCTAAATTGATAACTTTATCATAATAACAAATCTTTATTATTTTTTACTGCCTACATGTACGATTAAAGTTTAACTTTAATAATTTTCTACAACTGAGTTTTATAGAAATATTATTTTGTTAATTTGAAGTTAAGTATCGTTTGTTTAAGAGTTAGACTAACCAGTATAAAATGCATTTTTTACTATAACTAATTTTGTACATTATAAATCAATGAAACAGTTCCTTTTTAAGCATTTTCTTTCGTCGAAATTCGACGGGTTCTACCTTGTAAGAGTAAATACTGAAATTTCCTGATGGAAATCGCATATAAATATTTACTAATATGGGTACAAAATGCATAGAATTTTTGGAAGGAGGTATTTGGGGTGGAGCTACTTAAATTTGACATTCGCAGAATGTCATTCTTTCCTATCGCAAAAATATTATTCTCTACTGTTGTATCCGACGCAAATGAAAATTTCGATTTTGAAGCAGAAAAACCAGAGTTGGAAATTATGTCCTATATGTTTATTTCAATTTGAAACACAAATTAATTAATACTTTGCCTGTTGACTTTATTCCAAGAGGTCATCGAAACTCTAATATCTCACTTGAGTAGCTCCACCCCTAACACCGCCTTGATATGATTTTTGTAGATTTTTTAACATAATTTTGTAAATATTTATATGTGATGTCCATCACATAATGCCGGTATGCATTAAACAGCACACATAAAAAAGGTTTTTTTTTTTTTTTTTTTTTTTTTTTTTTTTTTTTTTTTAAATATAATTTAAGAAATGTTTTTTAAACTTTTCATATCGTTATTTCACTCAACTTTTGAGAAACAGAAATTTGTAAAGGTAAAAACATAGAAAATTTACTGCCAGATATTCAGCCATAGCCATGTTGAGGAAAAGTTTTGAAAAATTGACTGACATGCATATCCATGCTTATCTGGTTATGTTCCTTAAACGTAATGATAGTGGTGTGCAAAGGGAAAATTGCACCCGGGGCAAAGGTATAATTTGGCGCCCTCCCATCCCCAACATTTTCCTGTGACAGGCCATAAATGACATTGGCAGTATACATTTGGCGCCTCTTAACTTTCCGCGCCCTCCCCCCCCCATTCGCACGACGCTGCATAATGAAAGAGCGTTAGGAATTAAGGAAAGACATCATTAAGTATAGTGTTACTGTACAGCGCCGATTATCCGGAAATCGATTAATTGGTTCGATCGAGGACCATAAATTTTTCCTTGTCATCGCTAAATTTTTTTAAAAGGAAACTTTTTCAGGCTCAGTTGTCTGAATTTGGCAGGATGTCACGAAAGTAAACCTTTAAATAACCATTTCCTAATCCTGAAAATATAAAATCGTCAACAAAAGCAAAGAGAACAATGCATGAAATCAAATGTTTCTGAGATTAAAAAAAAAAAAGTTTAACTTTGACCACGCGAGAGTCCCATGTATATTTTTTCTCTCAGGAAACCCCCCTCTTTATTTTCAGCTTTTCTGAAAAGGGTTAAAAAAACCTCATTTAACCCTTGATGTCCTCGGAAACCACCCCCCTCCTCCTTCCGCTGGGTGTTTTTCTTACAGTGTATATATATTTACATGTATGTGTATTACATGTATGTGTATTACATGTATTTGTATGTATATTTCCATGTATAACTTTGTATCAATTTTGTAAAAAATAAAAAATAAAATGAAATAACGTCTTGTGTCAAATGTATGTGCAATATGCTAAAATGTGCACTACAGCAGTTGCCAGTCCCAAGTCGGAAATGTGAAATGAAGTTATTCAAAAACATTGTAATAGACTTTTTTTAAAGTTATTCAGTTATCCGGATTTTCATTAACCGATCGACCGCGGTTTTCCACTGGTCTACTGTAATTTGGAAAAGTAGAATTATTCGTATAAAATTATGGCAAAAAAGTCATTTTCAACTCTATTTCTCACCATCTTTTGAATACTAAGTAGGCCTGGGCGCTGACAAAAAAAAAAAAAAAAAAAAAAAAAAAAAAAATGGCGGCTGATGAAGCAGAATTTCTTTTCAACGTGTGTACTGTCGCTTGCGTTTTAGTATTAAAAATTTTATTAAGTTTTTCCGCTTTACTGTTCTGATATTAAACAAGTAATAGAAATCTTTTATAGATGGACTTTCAACCACACAAGAAAACCAAAATGGCTCAAACCAACGTAGTTGACCCATGTTTTATCAATCGTTCTATAATAGTTTAGTTGTATGTACGTACATATTAGATTAAATTAACTTCGATAAGAGCTAGCTGAATACAGTTATTTTAAAGGAAAAGCATGGACTAGGTGTCATCGAAACAATTTTGGAAATTTTCTTTCAAAAATTTTTTTTTTAATTCTAATTTTTTAATTAATTTAATTATTTTAATAATTCTAATTTCTTACTTTTTTTGTAATTTTGCTTTTTAAGCGATTGTTTTGAAAATGTATCATTTTTATTTACAATAATATCTTCCAGTGTTGCCAGATTGTCGAAAGCCATTTTCTCCAAAATTTCTGAAAATTTCCCCAAAGCAGGGATTTTTTCAGGAAAAGTCCCCAACACAATTTCCACTTAAAAAAGCAAGCTTTCAATTTTCCGTTATAAAAGTTTAAAAAAAAAATTAAACTCAAAATTTCCCCCCAAATCAAGCATTTTTAAAAAAAAAAATTCCCCATTAGAGAAATAAATAAACATTTAATCTCAACAGAATTTGCATGTGTATTCAAAGCTAAAAACAACAACAACAACAAAAAAAAAGATTATAAAATTGTTTTTATTTTTGTTGTATATACCTACACTATTAAGTGAAATGTATTTCTGTGCTTGTATTTCTGTCCACGATGACAGGAAAATCTGAATCACTTATCTGAAGATTCAGATGGGGGATAGCCAGCCCAATGCAGATCATATTAATCTATAAAGGTGCGTTTTCACGGGCCGCTCTAACTACCTAAAAAACCTTAGCTTACCCAAAACCTAACCTAAGAGCGTTTTCACTGGTTACAGATAAATTCTTATGCCAACCAATCAAAGGCAAGTCTTCACTGCGCAAGCGTCTACTTTAGGGCTAACAAATAAAGTTAGTTATTAGTTATAAACAAATAACTTTTGTTTACGTTGATAATGATAATCGTAAATATTTCGTATAAAAAATAATAAAAAGTTTTGACTGTTTTTTCTTACTAAAACAGCTTTAAATAATGCTCCAAAAATCATTTTTTATCCAAGTTTCAAAATGAAAATACATAAAAGCATAGTTACTATGATTAATGTATTAAAAACACATAAGTAAATTTTCACTTAAGGAAAAGTGATAAGTTACACACTTTGATCAAGTTATTTCATGTGCGCAAATGACATACATTTGTCAAAAATTTTGGGAAAATTGTTCAATTTGTACAAATGGCATAATAATGATAACACTAATTAATATATCTCTATCCATAACATGTCAATAAAACACACTGTGTTTGGTATTTCTTTTCAATTAGTTTAAAAATTAAACGTTATTACTAAATAAGTATAAAAGTTTAAAAAATATATTTTTTAAACATTCTTATATAAACTTAAAATACTTATAAATATCATGACCAATTACAAGACGGTAATTCATGATGGATCAAAAAACTTCTCTTCACTATTTGGCATGACTCTAATTATGGAAAATTCACCACTATGACTTGGTAGAAAGCATGAACTGCTGAATTTATTAAAGGAGTTATTTTTTCTTCCTTTTTTCTGATATGACAACAGAAAAGGTAAATTAAAACTATTTCTTAAACTATGAATTGAGAATTTTTAAACTATTTTTTTTAAGTTTAACTATAATTTACTTAATGCTAAATTATTAATTGATAAAAACAGATACAAAAATTATTTCTTTATTTTTGTAAATAAAAATTATCTCATTATTTTTATTTATGTTTCATTTCTTGCCTTCAAATTATTTAAAATATTTTGTTGTTACAGCTTCACTGCCAGTTGGCATATTTTAATGGCCCAGTTTGATGCATAATTAACTCTGCTTGTTGTTATTGTAACCTTAAAAAATATTTGGTTCTTTATAACAAGTGGTTAACAGAAAAATGTTTTAAAATTCACTTATTACTTTATATTAAATTCCTAAAAAAAAAAAAAAACATTGCCGAGTGCAGCACACGGGTATAGATATTTTTAGACGTGTTCCTAGAACAGCCAAGACACTTGATTTTGGCGATTTTTTAACATATACCAATGAAACGAGCGGCAACTGAGATTTCAGCAACTTTGAAATTCTCCCCAATCACAATGCACATATTTTGGCTGACAATAGTGATTTGCACAGTTTCAGTGATGACTCCTTTAATAAAATAAACATTTTACAAACAATTTACAACTAGTTAACTTCTTTTACCACAAATTTTCACTATGCAAACATTTTTCTCGATATTTTTCAATCTTTAAAATTTTGCAGCTCCCCATTTTCTGATTTTAAGAATTTTTTTTCATGTTAAATGTACAGAATTTTATATGCACCAGTTTCTAAAACAAAAAAATACAATAACCATCAAATAAAATTCACTTACCTTTGCTTCTCATTATCATTAAAGAATCTTACAAAAAGGATCCTGTATTTACTTACTTATTATTTTTATTTAAGAAAAAAAAAAAATCACACATTCCAAACTAAAAATTAATTAAAAATTTTCTCTAAACAAGCCAACATCAAAGCGTTGTTTTCATCTAATGACCAGTATTCTGGTGGAATTTGCAAATAGAGAAATAGTAAACGACATTGAACAATCAGAATTCAGCATTTTTACAAAGCTTTCTATTTTCTAAGTGAGAAAATTTTCTGATAGGTCAATCTTGTTTCGCCAACAACACAAATTCTATCCAGATAAATGCTATAAAAAATGTTTTTGTTCCTTAAAAAAATCAACATAAAAATTACAAGAAATGAATTTTAAAAGCACATTGTGTACATTCATGGGAATTTGTTTAAATTGAGAAATTTTTTATTTATGTAATTTACAGATATTGTTTATTTCAGTAAACAGTCACAAACTTATTGTCAGCATTGTGCTAAAAGGGGGTGGGGGGATACAGTCCCATGGGGTGCAGAAACTTAGGGATGCCAAATTTGTACTACGAATGTCGTTTTGGGGGCTTTAGTGTCAAATTAGAAGAAAGAGGGGGGGGGGGATTGAAACTTTGCCCTGGGTGAAGTTTTCTCTTAATCTTCTTCGCCTCTGCTAGCAACAAGCAAATAGATATAGTTTTAACACATTTTGCAAAGTAAACAATCAATGATTGATATTAACAATTAATAATTTTTAAAGTTTTGATTTGATATCATAATGTTATTTAAACTGCCTTCCAACATCAGAAATAAATTTCAATACCTCTTAAGGAAAATTCTACTAATAAAAATTACAGAAAAGGAATTTCTAAATTTTGCCGCATATATTTGCACAAAGTTATATAGTTTTACGACTTCTGTTTATGAATTTAACAAATATATTTTATTTCTAAAATTTATTTAGGATATTTATCAAACATATCAATTTCTATAATTTTAAACTAAAGCACTTATGAGCACTATGTGACCATTAAAACAAAGGAAAAAAAAATCGCTGGATGTACGAATTTTGCTGTCTATCAGGCTCTAAAATCCACGAAATTCATCAAACATGCATCACTGATGCCGCTGAACTTGAAAAATCTTGGGTCCCGGGGACCCAGGACTTCTAAAATTCTGGGTCCCTTTTTCAAAAAAGTAAGTCCCCTCTAATAAGTCATATTTTTAGACGCAAAAATTGAACTTGTTCATTTGCAAAAGAAAAGTTAAATGCAATATTTATTGTTTTAATTAATGTATAAATAATTAAAGCCAATTTTATTTTTTAAACTATTAAGAGATATTTACTTTTACTTTTTTAAAAAATAAGTGCAAGATACAAATTATAAAATAATGTTTATTTGAGTGTAGAAGATAACAAGTATCACTATTGTTCACATTTTTTTCAAAAAGGGGTAAAACTGATTTATTGAAAAAGACATTTTTTCTAAAAAAAAAAAATACTTTTCAAAATAATCAGAACAATTAAAAACAGATTGTGAAGAAGGAAAATCTGTTTTTAGAGCAAAAAAAAAAAAAAAAAAACTATTTGGAAGCAGGGAAGTTAGTTTTTGGAACAGAAAAATTCCATCCTGTCATTAACTTTTTTTCGTACCCCTTTGACGAAAATTGCATTTTAAAGCTATTTTTTGTTCACGAAATTTGCCGTTTTTTCGCGATATTTTGACGAAATTTGCCGGTTTTTTTCGCGATTGTTTAACGAAATTTGCAGTTTTTTCGCGATCTTTTAACGAAATGAGCCGTTTTTTCACGATCTTTTCACGAAATGTGCTATTTTATCACGATTTTTTGATGAAAATTGCTGTTTTCGCGAATTTTTTGACAAAATTTGTCATTTTATCACGACTTTTGGATGAAATTTGTCGTTTTTTGCGATTTTTTTTTTTAAAGGATGCTTTTTATTTAAAAATTCGAGATTTTGTAATAAAATTAACCATTTTTGCGAATCTTGATGAAATTCGCCGGAAATTATTTGTTATTTCGCGATTTTTTTAACGAAATTGATCTTTTTTGCGATTTTTTGATGAAATGTGCTGTTTTTTCGCGATCTTTTGACTAAATGTTCCGCTTTTTTCCAATCTTTAGACGAAATGTGCCATTTTATCACGATTTTTTCATAAAAATTGCCGTTTTTCGCGAATCTTTTGCAAAATTTGCCATTTTATCACGATTTTTGGACGAAATATGTCGTTTTTTCGCATTTTTTTTGAGGAAATCTGACTTTTTTCGGGATTTTGTAAAAAAATCTCCGCAATTTTTTTGACAGAATTTGTTGGAAATTATTCGTTTTTTCTCGATTTTTTAGCGAAATTTGCATTTTTTGTGAATTTTTGACGGAAATTACGCGTCCTGCAGGACGAGTAAGCTCTATATTTTTGCGTCCTGTCACCGATTTTTTGCGTATTTTACGCGCTATAGCGCGTCCGCGGCATCCCTGATGCATTGACTAACACTAAAATTGAAAAATTCATCTCTGGATGCACAAAAGTCGCATAGTTATTAACCACAACAGGTATCAAATTATTAAAATGTCTATAAATTTCTACAAAAATATGCAATAAAATTTTGAAATATTTTTGCCTAATATTTATGGTACAAAATTAGGTACTTCAAGGTTATCCTGTCGACTAATTTCGCCAAACTATACAAACTGCCAAACTATACATGTTGACATAATTTTTATTTTAAATAACAAAAAAACAAATAATTAGTAGAATATTAATGAAAATATTAATAAAAAGTCGAAACAAAAATCACTTAATGACATTTTAAACGCGAAACTTATTTAATATTATCAAATGTGATATTTAAAATCATCCATTATTGGCATTTAATCTTATAGTTTGACGATATTTTTTTGGTCGATGGGATAACCTAGAAGTACCCAAAATTATTATGCAAATTTTTAAATAAGGAAAAAAGTATTTCTGATATAGGAATTTGCTTTCAATAACATCAACATGTCATTCAATCTTTTAATGTTATTGACAAATCAATTTAAACCACTGAATATTTATTTCGAAAAAAACATACACTCAATATATTTGTCTGCTGTACCGCACATATATTTCTAAATTTATATTACTATTTATTGAATAAGCAATATCTTTAAAATGCATGAATAAAAAACCGGAAAATATAGTCATGAACATATAATGCAATCTTGTTTTTAATTATAAATAATACAAGACTGACATAATAATAGCATTTCATCAAAGCCAATCAAACAAAAGACAAGAAACCAGCCAATCCAATTAAATTAATCCGAATTCCTGTCAAATAACTGTAGGCATGGAAAGAATTCAGGAAATGAACCAGTAACAAGAAAAAGCCATTTATCGTCTCGCCAAATTCAAAGATGCTAAGTGTCTCGGCTGTTTTAGGATTCAGCCATTTCTTTAAGCTATAAAGTATTTAGTAGTAAACCAATTATAAAATCCCAGCTTTACATACTTAAAGCAAGTTAAATAAAAGAAAGTAAAAAGAAAAAACAAATTCACAGGATTAATAAAAATACAACCCACACTGTTTTTTTTTTTAAATAACAAAATGAATATGATATCGGGGAGGGCGGGGGGGGGAGGCCCAGTATCATACAATCAATATCAATGAAAATGTGAAAAAACGTACGATAACAATAAACACATACTTTTCCTAAGCTAGATTACTTGCTGATTAACACAGCGTTTCTCATTTTACAGAAAAAAAGTATTGTTTGTATATAGAGATGCACCGAATATTTGGTATCTGACTATACTGCCAAATATCAGACTATTCAGCATGTCAAATATTTGGCTTGGCCAAATTTAATGCAATTCAGTATACCAAATATGGTGTATCTGCCAGATCAAATACTTAAAAAAATATTTTAACAAAACTTAAAGTAACTTTTTATTATTTTATAAGACCTTAAAACAACTCCTATTTTTTAATGTTTATTAATAAAACTATTTAGAAATAGAATTATATTTATATAAAAGAGAATGCTTTATTTGTTATTTGAAAAGTAACCTCAAAGACAATTTACCAAAAATGATAATTTTTTTTTTTTTCCTGACAAACAAACAATATATGACAGTAAAACTCTAAAATTTCACTTTGATATCAAAATATTTGTTTCAGACTAAAAGAAAATTTTATTCATTTGTTTTAATTCAGAGAGGAAACTATCCTCTTCTTAAGTAACAATTCAAAGGATAATTTTTTTTTTTTTGTAAAAAGATCTTGTTTATCAATATGGAAGATTTTATGTTAAATATGTACCTAAAGTTATTTTAACTTTTTATTTTTTCAAATTCTGAAATTTAAGAGTATTCCGATAAGCCAAACATTTGGTGTTTGGTTTACCTGTTGGCTGAATTTTCTGCATTTGGTTAAAATCACAATACGGTGCATCTTTTCTTGCATATATATGATTCAAATTGTAACGGGCAAAACTTGGAAATTTCATTACTGGCCAGTTAAATCAGTTTTATAAACGAGCACTTCTTTATTTAAAAATAGGTAGCTTTTTAGTTTTTTGTAATGAAAGCTACCTAATACCAAACAATAATTTTTTGTTAAAACTTCTATTAATTTAAAAATTGAATAGCACAAATTAATATGCTAATATAAACATATTGCAACCAGAAAATAATATAACATGATGGAATACGAGAAAATTTTACTTTCTCCTTGTAGCTACTGACAGCCAATTTTTTTATAGCCACTTCTTTTCATTCACTTTTCTTGTGTGTGTTTTCTTGTTAGCAAGAATCCAAATGCGATCTAGCCTGCAAGCATGCCATCCCAAAAGGCCAAAGATTATTTCTAACCTATAGCCTTTCAAGCGACATTCCAACGGACCAACGCAAAAGTATCAAATAAGCTCAAACAGTAGCACTTTAAATTGGCTGGATTTGCGAGAAGAACGCATCACATCTATTTGCAGCATCTTTGTTGCATTTCCATCATCAATATAGCATATGAAGCCTCTAGCAAATTAAAATAAAGAAACAAATCAAATATGTGCATACATCTATATAAATAAGTTCTTGAAAAGCAAATATTTACTAATGAATAACTAACAATTAATCAGCTAAGACATTTAAGTATGTTTGTTTGAAAACATTAGACAAAACAGAAATAATAATAAAGCTTCTATTTCACCTAAATATTTATAACAGAACATTAGTTATGAAAAAACACTTTTAGAATGCTATAAATATTAAAATAAATTTATTGCATGGTATATCATAAAGGATATGATAGCTGCAAAACCATTCTTTTGTTTTTATTACATTTTCATCCAGTTTTAGGCTAAGGTTGTAATATAAATTCAGAAAAAGCAACTCTTAACACTTTAGAAATTTTAAATCAAAGTATCTTATGCATAATTATATTTTAAAAATTTAAAGCAACAAAAATACACAATTGATTAAAATTGTAAATATGAATTTTTTTATTTGAGTACTACTTAAAATCAAATACAGGAAAAAATAGCTGATTACATATTTTTTTTTTTTTAAATAGTAGCAGTGTAACAAAAACTTTAGTAAAGAATTTTATTTTTCCTAAGCAAAAATTTATAAAACTACACATTTCTACTTTGATTAGGCCTAAGTTCATTTAACTGTCACGAGATTTTAATAAAACTACATTTAAATACAGAAATAGTTATATTAATCCTTTAAAAGTTAGGGATGTTTGTCCAACTGATATATATTTAAAGTTATTCTGGTGAACTTTAATTTTTTCAGAAAAAGATTGTTTATAATATACATGAAAGACTCACTTCTAGTTATAAAAAATGCTTCTATAATCATAATGAATTATTACCTTACCATTAATTTTCTTAAACATTATTTGCAACACTCCAGTTTGTTTACTTACACATACAATGTGACAGTTTGTTTATTTAGATCTTTTTTTCTTTTGCAAGTTACATGCTTTATAAATCACTGTTTAATCTAATTTTCAAAAAGATAAAGTCTTCACATATTTTTTTCCCTTTTTTCTGCATTAATAATTACTAACAAAATAATAAAGACTAAAAAGAAATCGAAAAATTAAAATTTGAAAATTCTTGTTTATAATTTTAAAATCGATACTTTCTCATCGAAGAAATAAAGTGTAGTATGTTATAAATTCAATGGATTTAGATTTACTAGTAGGATATATTAAGAGAATACTAAACAACTTTAAGACAAAGTTAGGATATCCTTAATTCTGATCAAAGTTACAGGATTAATAGATAAATGCTAATGAATTAAACCTTAAGTGCCTATCTTACCGGAATAGCACATGAAAACATTGTTCAATTAGTAACAAACCATGCATGAAAATACATACAAATTCTTAGAAATAATCAGATAAAAAGCTATACATATTTAAAATGAAAATTCCATGAGGATTTATAACTTTGTAGGTTATAAATCTTCATAGAATTTTCAGCATGGATCCAAGAACAAAAAGAATCTGTGGGTGAGATGCAATAGGAAAAAAAGAAAAGAAAAAATTCTAGAATAGCAGTTTTTTTGGATGACTATGTTCATAAGTAAATCTCTGTAAAGTGATATATTTTGCAATTAAATATTTCTTTCTTATAATAGAAATATAATTTGCAATTAAATATTTCTTTCTTATAATAGAATAAGAAAATATCTAGTACAGTGGCTTATTTATTTTAGAGAAAATTCTTTCACATGCTTGCAATAATATGCATAATCAAATATATTAACAAAACTGGATTGCAGCTTGCTTTTAACTATTTTCTCCTTTTAAAACCAACGAGCTAAGCTAACAAAATTTTTCTTAACATTTGCAGTTATTTTAAATAAACAAAAACATTTTATTCAAAATTAATCGGAAATACTCTATTGAACAACCGAATATAATCAATGAAGCAAGTAATTAATTTTAAGAAACAAATATTTATAAACAAGTACTTTTATTCTTTGTACTGTTAACTTTCAATAAAATAGTTTTGAGAACAGTACATTACATCATTATAGCAGCACTTTAATCTTTATTATTCGAAACGAAATCCATGAAATACGAACTATATAAGTATTGTTTTAATATTAATAAAATACATTCCAACGATTACCAAAGACAGATATGTACAAGATTTTTACAAAATGAAAAGACATTAATAAAACCTACCATTTTCTTTCAATCCTAAAAAATAGATTCTGCTTGAATCAACAGTAAAAATAACTCTGTAAAATGAAATTTCATTTTTAATGTTACATTTCTTCACCGCCATTATTTGGCAAAATACTCTTTTCTGATTGGCTGCGCTTAGGTAATTTCTGCTTAGGTTTGAACACGAATGGAACCTAAAAAATCGCGTTCTAACTACCTAAAATCTTGTGCTTGGGTAAAGAGTTGGGAAAGTTAGCGCTTGGGTAGGCCCGTGAAAACGCACCTTAATACATGTAAACGGTGAGCAAAGCAAAACGAGAATGATTTATATTTATTATTTCTGTATTTTATTTTCGTTTTCTAAACCAAAATCGTATTCGATACAGATTCAGTATTGGCAAATGCTAGAAAGCAAAAATTGAAATTGTGATTACAATTCCCCAAATATGTTCATAGTCCCCAAGATTTACTTGTCCGCAAAAAATTCCCCTAGAGGTTCCAAATTCCCCAAAATGGGGACAAAATCCCCATCTGGCAACACTGATATCTTCATATCTCATGTGATTGAAACGCATTTTCAAAAACACATTCTAATAATTTTAACCCACATTTTTTCAACCCAAATAGCTTCGACTTCTTTCGAATAGCTTTTGAGTTAATCTTTTCTCCTTGAAATAGATTTTCAGGAACGTGTATGTTGGTGTGCAAACGTGAGTGATGGTATAAATGTAATTCTCCAAAAGAATAATCCAGGCTTTGCATTTATGAAATAACTAAAGCGAAAATTACTTTTGGGAAAGACTGGTAGAAGTTTACCCATGAAGTAATCATAGCGATTAACACTAGAACCACGAAGACGGGTCATTTTGACCTGTAAATAATGAATTGATGTCGATTCAAATAAATAAAAAAAAACTCTTTGTAAAATAAGGTCAATATTTTCTACACAATGGAAAGACAGAAGAGTGGTAAAAATGATTTAAATAAACAAATTAAATAATTTTAAGTAAAAATTGATGCGAAACACTTTGTCTTCTTAATGAAAAATTTTGTATGGCCCTAAAGCTAAAAATTCCAATAATGAAAAATTAAAAGAAAAAAAAAAGATGAAATAATTTTAAATAATTGATTATGCACAACTGTTTAATATAACTCCCACCAGTAAAATAGTGTAGTTAAAATATTTAACAAAAATAAAAGTTTCTCTTATCTTGGAGTCATTAATTTTCATATTAAAAATAACAGATTTCGCTATTGCTGGAATCTGTTACTGTCAAATAATAGTCTATACAGCGTTCTCACAAGGAAGGTCTCCATACGGGCATATCCCGAAAAATCTGAAAAAATTACAAAATGTTCTTCTCGTGTGGATATATACGTTTATAAAAAAATTTTCGGCGGAACTAAGTTTCATGTCGGCGGAAAAAAGTTTCATGTTGAGCTTGTTTTGATAAATTTAATTTAAATAACTTTAGTTTTGTAAGTTTTAGTTTGTTTTAAGTATAATTTTGTTATCGATATTTATATGTATTTATATTCTAATTTAATCATCAAAATTTGAGATTTAAAACGAAATTCATAATTTAAATTAATTAAATTTGTTTCAAGCTCAAAGTTCAATTGAGAATTGTCGATTAGATTTCGTTTCTATGGAAACGCCTGGTTTTATTTTTTGAATACGCTAGAATATATGAAGATATTTTTTCTCAATATGATTTTCTTTTCTTGTTCTTTTTCTTTTTGTCTATGAAAACATTTTTTTCCTGTGATTAATTAAATAACTATTTCAACAAGTAATATATATACGTAATACAATATGTATACTTATGTATATATTAAAGTCTTTCATTGTTCATGTTTAAATTCGTTAAATACCATTTAGACGCATTCTAAATATCCAACAGTTTTGAGTTGTATTATAATCGTTTGCTTTTAGCGAGGAAAAAAGCTGCTTGCCAAATCGAGTGACTCTTTTGTCTTTTCACGCCAAATATTCGAAAATATTTTTTTTTTTTTTTTACATATTTTCTTCTGTGATTCCGCCGCTAATTTTGACTGATCCTTTATTACATACTTCGTATCTTTATTACATACTTACGTACTTCAATTAGTATTTTTTTCATAAAATTCTGAGTATGCCCAGTATGGAGACCTTCCTTGTCAGATCTAGGGAAAAATCCCTAGATCTAGGGAAATTCAAGCTTTTTTAGGGATTTAGGGAATACCTTCTTATTTCTAGGGAATTTTTAGAAGACCTGCACTATTTTTTCAAAATTTAGGGAAAAAAGGATTTTTCTTAAACTTCAGTGTTTTTTCGGCAATGAACTTGAACATGAGAAAGAGAAAGTGATAGATCAAGCTGCTGAAGAGACGTGTTTGATGAATGAATAAGGAAGAGGAAGTAAAGCGATGGGCAGTGGGGAGAAATCGTCCTCAAGCAATTCTTTGGTTAACAGAGGGTTGGGGGGGGGGGATATTGCTATGAACTGGTCTCGGATCTCCTTTTAGTTTCTTGGAACAGGGATTCTTTGAAGATGCGATAGCTGATAAATGTTTACCACCTGGATCAATAATTGTTAATTATTCCAGCTGCGTCCATTACTTATCTTTCGCTCATTTCAGCATCTGGATTTGAATCCCTGAAAGTATTTAAAAAAAAAAAAACTGTGTGCGAGGTCTGAGGTCGTTCGTTTAAAGGAGAATGGGCCTCGGGTTAGCCTATTTTTTTTCTTCATTTCTATGAAGTAAAACAAAATAAAGAAATCATTGATATTAATCTGATTTTCTTTTGTTAAAAAACTCTGTATTATGTATATTTGGAGAATTTGTTATAATTATACCCATAATGAAGTAAAGTACTATGCATAATTAAAAGAAGAAGCAGCTCTCCATTTAGAAAGGGGGCTTATAATCTTTATATGGTTCCTTTATTATGCGGGGGAAGGGTTCCCTTTTTCGTAAATGCGAAAAAAAGGAAAGAAAGAAAACATTAATATTCGTAAAAATATAAAAGTTACACTTTTTCTTCAGATACCAAGAAATTAAAGAATTTCCAATTTCTTAAAAAGAGACCGTCCACAATTGCAATGATTTTAATATGATTTGAGCAATTTCACAATATCAGTAGATGCATAATCAAGGCCATATATTATTATTATTATCACGTACCACGTATTCTAGAGACAGTAGCACCAAAGAAAATTAAGCGTGAAGGAGTGCTTTAGTGTGGTCGTCAACAGTGATAATTGTCACAATGAGGAATAATGCTGTGGTCGCCGCTATCCGCGTGAAAGCAGTGCGATTCCTCAGGGCCCGATTATGACTAATTGGGGCCCAGGGCAAAGATAAATTAGGGGGCCCCTTTCGAATCATTGCAACGTTATTCAAATAGAACTGATGGCCACTCATATGTGTATGTGTAATGCATAAACATATTTTCGCACCTTGGATATAAATAGAAGAAAATTCTTACCTCCGTCAATTCTTAATCAAATACCTTAATTAATAAAAATATACCTTTTTTTTGTTCCTTAGTACAGAACAAAACTCTTTTATGTAACTTAAGCAATTTGTTATATTACTTTAAGATGAATTTAATAAATTCCACATATGAAAGAGCTGGAATTCGGAAAAGAAGTAAATATTTTATAACTTAATGTAGGGATTTGGGGCCCCTTTAATTCCGGGGCCCATGGGCAAAGTCCCGATTTGCCCATGAGGTAATAAGGGCCTGCGATTCTTCCTCTCTGCCCCTTTCTTGGAGGGAGTCTTCAAAATTTCTTCCCCGAGAGTTGGGACAAAGATCATACAATGCGTTTGAGGTAGAAGATTAGATGAATCCGCTTGTTGTTATTATGTTAGTTTTCGAGTGAAAGTGGTACTAAAATTTATTATTTTATCGAGTCCTGTATCAATGAAGATTTTTCTATTGTACGTATTCATCGGCTATCTACTTGCGATAGAGAAAATATATCATAACAACAGATCATATAAAAAAAATCTTTTACAATCTTTAAGTCTGAAAGCGAGCTGCCAAAAGAAATGTCGTTTTGAATTATCGCGGGGGAGTTGGCGCAAGGAGGTTTACTACAAAAATATTTGGCGTATCGGCGCATGCAATAAAGCAATCTACAATTGGATCTCCCCTTTGAGTGCGTTTCCTAGCAGGGCTGTTTGCACTGTTTCAGTTACGTACGGTTTCCAAAGCCTTCCCCTAGCACTACACGCACCCTCCTTCTCTATGATGTCCTCATCCTCAGTTGAGAAGCGCCTAGCGATCACACTTTTTCATGTTGATCTTCTGATCTTGTTTGATCAGTGCTTGCCCATACCATAGCTGCTAATGAGATTTTTATATCTTTTTAGGAAATTAAAATAGGGGAAGAAGTAATATTTTGTAATAATTTTAAATTTAGTTTAAATGCAGTATTTTAAAATTAAAAATGTATTTATTTCACAATTTTAAATTCAACATATATATATATATCAGAAAAGTTCTAATGAGTATCTTAGGAAATTAAAATAAGGAAAGGGCATGTTTACAAACAAAGACTTTCGTCAACCAATCTACCATTACATTTTTTTTCAAAGCAATCATTGCAGGAATCGTCTTGACAACGTAAGCCAATCGTATCATCGCCTACCAAAGAGCTGCCAAATTTAGACCAATCAAATTCCCGGAGCTCATCCGTACAATATTAGTCTTTAAAGAACGGACAGGTTTTTCTCGCTTATCCACAGTAATTCGTCCACAGTGACGTCAGCTGCCCTTTCCTTATAGAAAGAGGAGTAATGTTTTGTGATAAGTTTAATTTAAAAATTTCTTTATTTCATAATTTTACTTATTTGTTTTTGAAGAAACGTTTAATGAGTATTACTATTTAAGAAATTAAAATATGGAGAGGAGTAATATTTTGTAATTTTATATTTGGTTTAAATGCAGCATTTTAAATTAAAAGTTATTTGATATTTTTAAATTTAATATTTTCAGGGTTCGTACGCATCAGGGGATTCTTGGGATTTTAAGTGGTTTTTCACCAGAAAATTCGTAAAGTATTGATTGCTATACCTAAAAAATAAAAATATTCCATTAAATAAGGAAAAAATTATTTTACAGGAATTCTGGTAAAATATCCTTGATGCGTACGAACCCTGATTTTACTTACCCATCATACGTAGTATAGGGTAAGTCTTGCAATCGTTTTGAAAATCGAAAAACTTTTTTTGACGGATTTACACGTTTTAGATAGTGGAGATTCCGAAAAACATATTTTTAGAAAAAAATTTTTGCCGTCCGTCTGTCTGTCTGTCAGTCTGTCTGTCTGTAAACGCTCTATCTCCCGAACAAAATGAGATAGAGACTTGAAATTTTGTATATAGTTAGTATGTAAGAATGGGACGAACCCTATTTAATATGAGCAACCTCGATTATCCGGAACTATTTTTTTCGGACTCTCGAAAAATTCTTTCTGATGAAAGGTATATAAAAATTTTCGAATTTTTTTGTTCTAAGGAATGGACGTAAAAGGCAATAAAACAACACATATTTTGCATATAGAACGAAGTCGATCGGATTATTAGTTGTCGAGATATTTGTAATCTTGTTTTCCACATTCTTTGATTTTTCATGACCCTGTATTTCATTCAAATTTCAATTCAGAAATATATTTTAATTGGAAATGAGACGCTTAATCCGACGCAGTTAATTGTTAGTTAATAGAATTATTATTTTTGGAGTTATAAGGATGTTTCTTTTACGCAGTTTGGTACTACTTGAGCAGTTTGGCGTTTTATATAATTTGTCGAAATTGGTGCATCAGCAGTTCTTTAATATAGCATTACTATGTATATTAACAATATTTAAATTTTGTTTATGAATTGCAATGCATTGTATAAACAGTTTCACATGTTTTATTTTCATATACATATCATGATGAGTAAGTATTACGGTGGTCCCCAACGACTAGTTTTATTTATTTATTTATAATAATAATGGTGATGATAATAATAATAATAATAATAATAATAATAATTTTTTTTTTTTTTTTTTTTTTTTTTTTTTTTTGAGAGAAGCTTTATTGAGTGTTACTCGTTAGGAAATTAAAATAGACAGAGGAGTAATATTTTCTAACATTTTAAATTTAGTTTCAATGCAGTATTTTAAATTTAAAAATTTACTTATTTCATAATTTTAAAGCTAATATATTTTTTCTTTCTTTTTCTATTTTTCTTTTTCCTTTCTTTTTCCTTTTTTTTTACAGAAAAGTTTTATTGAGTATTACACCTTATCAATGGCGCAGCCAGAATTCGGTTCTTGGCGGGTTTTGAATTTCAGTTAAAAACACTCGCTAGTTATTTGAATCACTGGTAAATAGAGTCAGTCAGCAATTTTTAAAAATGTGCGCTTATCAACATGAAACTTTCCGATTAATTTTTAAAAAATGCATAATATAATCACTTTGTTGAATAATATTTGATTTAACAAAGCGGCGGATCCTGAAAATCACCAAAATGTTTAAATATTAACTTTGGTTTTGATTCATATAAGTGACAATTATATAAATTTTTCTTAGTTCTGGGAGGGGTTTTAACCCCGAAACTCCTTCCTTGGCTGCGCCACTGCGCCTTTTTAAATTGAAATAGAGAGAGGAGTAACATTTTGTACGAATTTTAAATTTAGTTTAAATGAAGTACTTTAAATGAAAAAAATATTTATTTCATAATTTCAAATTTAATGTATGTAAATATGTATTACAATTTTAAATTTAATAATAATTAAATATTTTTTTCACAGTTTTGAAACTATTAATATTTTGTTTTATAATTTTAAGTATTTAATTATTTAATTTTTTTATTATAATTTTTAAAGAACATTAAATTTTGAATAAATAATAAATGTTAATATTTTTATCATTTAAAGGCACTTTGAATTCTGAATTTGATAAATTTTTATGATTTGATGTAATTGATTTACGTCGATAAGGCTTGCTATAAGTTACTTCATGTGAAATACTAAGTGTTATAGCATTAACGGAGACACACAAAAGATTTCAGATAGCATAATTTATCAGAAGTAATGTATTTTAGCGAGGATGACAGGTAATTTATTTTTAATTATCATACACACTTTTACGTTTCACTATATTTATTAATACTATACGGTGTGCACAAATTCTCTAGTTGATATACAGGGAATGAATGGTGATGAATTATGTTATGAATAAAGAAGGATTTATAAAAATCACTGAGTTTGAATGTATAACTTGCTTGAAGTTGATTTTTAAATGAGTTATGTTTGTCGAATATATAGGGGAGAGTGGGGATACTTGAGCATAGGGGATACTTGAGCCACCCCTATTATCTCTACAGTTGGTCAATTTTTCTTTCTAAAGCTAGCAACATGGTAACATATTTATAGTTCTGAACGTGTAAAAAAGAAATCACATACTTTGGTACCATTTTGAAAGTATGGTGATTAACCCTTTGAGCTCTGCTGGTAAAATTTTCTACCACATAATTTTAATTCTGAAATGTCACAACGACACCAGAAAATTCTACCAAATTTATTTGAAAAAGGTTTAATGCATTTTTTCGCGCATATTGTAAATCGGTTTTTTCTTTGCAAAACACTGGTGCGAATGTGACATCTGGCTCAAGTATCCCTCTCCATGGTGATACTTGAGCCACGATGTAAAAGAAAAAGTAAAAATTTATTAGACATAGAAAAATAGTTCAAAATTAATTGAAAGTGGTTTTCAATTGAAGAAAAAATATCGAATTTTCATTTTCAATATTTTATTTTGTTCTAAGAAATTATAAAAAACTAAAAAAAAATTAAAATTTTAAAAATGGCTCAAGTATCCCATTTCCCCTATAATAATAATTATTTGATCAAACATTATGAAAAAATATTTATTTATTAAACATAAGATTACTAGAAAAATATAAAAAATTATTGAATCCAGAATTTAAAGTGCTTTTAAATGTAATGTTTAAAAAAATTAAATTTATGAAATTGTAAAATATCCAATTACGAAAAAAAATATTAACTTTTATTATTTATACAAAATTTAAAGCTCTTTTGAAATTATGATAAAAAATTCAAATTATAAAATAATTCAAATTATAAAAAAATATCCTTAAATTTAAAACTGTGAAAAAAAAATATTAAATTTAAAATTATGAAATAAATATGTTTTTAAATTTTAAATATTACATTTAAATTATGTTTAAAATTATTAGAAAATATGACTCATTTCCCCAATTTAATTTCCGAAGCAGTAATACCCATTAAACCTTTTCAAAAAAAAAAAAAAAAAAAAAAATGTATATTACATTAAAAATTATGAAATAAATATATATTTTATTAATTTAAAATACTGCATTTAAACTAAATTAAAAATTATTACAAAATATTTGTGCGCCCCCGAAGTTTGATTAAGAGATCAGCGCCACCTAGCTGATAAATGATGTAACGCTCAGTTGAGCTTCGTTGTCCCTCGAACAACACGTCTGTATCGAGTGCCCTCGCTCTCAAATCAAAAGCTCATTTAAATGTTTGCCCCTGGCAATAATCAATAAAAACCTATGGTGAAATAAAATCAGTCCACTTTTCTCTAACGCTAATTTCCTGAAACAAGACATTGTAAATTTTTGTCCACAAAAGGACTCTCATAACAAAGACGAACAATTTTTAAAGGAACTAAAGTCAGTTCCGGTTCTCACTTCAATTTTAACTTATGACTTTATGAACTTTTTTCTTACCATTTCAAATAGTTATATTAAATTAATGAGAGTGTTAGCATTTATTTTCAGGTTTGTCCACAACTGTAAAAATCAGACAAAACTTAAGGGTTCCTTAACTCTAGATGAACTAAGGGTTTCTAGAAATTTCTTAATTAAGAGAGCTCAAGGTGAGTATTTTTCATCAGAAATTTCGGCATTGAAAAAGGGCATGTCTGTCCCTGTAAAAAGTAAGTTGAGATTTTTAGATCCCTTCTTAGATAAAGATCATCTATTAAGAGTGGGTGGTCTTTTGGCCAACTCAAATTTAAGCTATGACCGATCTCACCAAATCATTTTACCCCCAAGTAGTAAATTGACTAAAATTATCTTTTTTTTACTATCATAATAGAGACTTGCATGTTGGTCCTCAAGGGCTATTAAATAGTTTAAGACAATTATTTTGGCCCATTAATGGAAGAAACATTGCTCGTCAAGTTGTACACGAGTGTGTTCAATGTTTCAAAATAAAACCTTCAATTGTAAGTCAAATAATGGGTAATTTACCCCCTGAGAGAGTAATACAAGGGCCACCGTTTTCCAATGCAGGTCTTGACCTATGCGGTCCATTTTTTATTAAATATCGCAACCAGAGAAAAGGGATATTTAATAAAGTTTATGTGGCCATTTTCATATGCATGGTTACTAAAGCAGTGCATTTAGAACTACTTTCTGACTTAACTTCTGCTGCATTAATTGCAACACTTAAAAGATTTTTTGCTCGCACAAGGCAAAAGTAATACTATCTTTTGTGACAATGCATCCAACTTTGTTGGAGCATGTGCGGAACTAAAGAGATTATTAAATTCTATAAATAAAAACAATGATGATGTATCAAATTTTCTGTCATCCGAGCAAGTTCTCTGGAAATTTCTTGCCCCTCGTTCCCCAAATTTTGGAGGACTCTGGGAGAGAGGCGTCGGACAGTTCAAATACCACTTAAAAAGAACTATTGGTGTTACAAAATTAACCATTAAAGAATTTTTAACTATTGCTACTCGAAGGTATTCTAAATTCGCGCCCTCTTTCCACATTATCTTCTGAATTAGAAGACTATGAAGTTTTGACCCCAGGACATTTCTTGATTGGTAGACCAATTAATGCTCTTCCTAAGCCAAATTTGATTAATGTAAGAGAAAACTTGCTCGACCGATGGCAGAAAACTAAAAAAATCGTGCAACTAATTTGGAAAAATTGGTCCAATTCTTATTTAAGCCATTTGCAGCAGAGATCCAAATGGCTCTTTAAAAAACAAAATGTTGCACCAGGTATGATGGTTCTGGTAAAGGATGGAGACCTACCAGTTTGTAAATGGATAGTAGGTCGTATTTCAGAAATCATCAAGGGAAATGATGACAATGTTATGGTTGTAATAGTCCGGACTCCATCTGGAACTTACAAAAGAAGTATCTCTAATATTTGTGTTCTACCAATTGTAAATAACGAAAATATTAATTAAGCTTAACCTATTTCTATTGAATTTATTATTTCTTATTATTGTATATTAAGTGCTTTATGTGTAACCATTAATTTGTAATAGTATCTGTATATTATTCTATATTTAATTGTTGTGTATCATTGAACTATCAGAATACTTCAATGGGGGCCGGTATGTGCGCTCCCGAAGTTTGATTAAGAGATCAGCGCCACCTAACTGATAAATGATGTAACGCTCAGTTGAGCTTCGTTGTCCCTCGAACAACACGTCTGTATCGAGCGCCCTCGCTCTCAAATCAAAAGCTCATTTAAATGTTTGCCCCTAACAATAATCAATAAAAACCTATGGTGAAATAAAATCAGTCCACTTTCCTCTAACGCTCCCGACAATATTATTCCTCTCCTTGTTTCAATTTCCTAAGAAGGAATACTCATTAAAACTTTTCTGAAAATAAATAAATAAATAGAATAAAAATATTAAATTTAAATTCATGAAATAAGTAAATTTTTGAACTTTAAAAGCTGCGTTTAAACTATATTTATAAGTAATACAAAATATTACTCCTCCTCCATTTTAATTTTCTAAGGAGTAATACTCATTAGAATTTTTCTATAAAATAAATAAGTAAATAAAAATATTAAATTTAATTTGTAAAATATTTTTTAATTTAAAATACTGCATTTAAACTATATTTCAAATTATCCCAAAATATTACTCATATCCCTATTTTAATTTCCTAAGAAGTAATAATTAAAACTTTTTTGAAAAAGAAAAAATAATAATAATTTAAAATTAGGAAATACATAGTTCTTTAATTTAAAATACTGCAACTAAATTAAATTTAAAATTATTAAAAAATATTCTTTAGGAGGATTCATATTTCAAAAACATGATAATATTAGTACAAATATTGAAAAATATATTTTTTCATTTTTTTTTTCTTCGTAATAAATTTGATTAAAAAGACAACTTGAGCTCTCTAAGGAATCGAACTCAAACCATCTAACCTAAAATTGAACATTATACACTACATAATAATGTTGTTCGCTAGATCCTACTTAAAATATTATGTTAAACAAAAAATAGCTACGTCATGCGCGGAATGGTATGCGCTAGGGCTGATCCTGCAGGATTAGAGGATCAAAATGAAAAAGTATGATCACTAGACGCTAGACCTCAGCTAGCCTCCAACTGTTTTCTTACAGACAAGGAAGGTCTCCATATTAAGCATACTCAGAAGTTTTTGAAAAAAAAATCTAATTAAACTACTTAAATATGTAATAAAGGATAAGTTAAAATCAGTGGCGGAATTACAGTAAGAAGTCTGTAAAAACATAAAATATTTTCGAGTATTTAGCGTAAAAAGATGAAAGTGTCACGCGATTTGGCGAGTAGTCTTCTTTTTCTCGCCAAAAGCAAACGAACTAAATGCAACTGAAAATTGTCAGATTTTTAGAATGCGTATTTAATGAATTTAAACATAAACAAAGAGAGAGTTTAATATATTACAGATATATAAGTTGCATTACATATACATAGCTGCCAGCTTTTACGCATTTTTTCCTACCACAAAAATTGTATAGTAAATACTATGTTATGCACTCGTCGAAATCTTATGGTTAAACAAATGGAAATTCTCTGTACAATTTTAGTGGTAACAAAAATGCGTAAAAGTTGGCAGCTATGCATTATGCATATATATAATGCTTGTTGCTCTAATTATTTAGTTTATCACTGGAAAAAACATTTTCATACATAAAAAAATTATGTTGAGAAAAATTATTTCCATACATTTAAGCGAATTCAAAAATAAAAGCCAGATGTTTTTATAGCAACAAAATCGAATCGACAGTAGTCAAATGGACTTCGAGCTTGAAAAAAATGTAATTAATTTAAATTATGAATTAAATTATTTAAATTAAAATTATTTAAATTAAATTTATCTAATCAAGTTCAACATGAAACTTTTTCCCCTTAAAGTGTATTTGACACACAAAAATATTTTTTTAAACTGCATTCCATCGCCAACCGATGAAAGATCGCCAAATAACGAAATTTTCATTATTTGTTTACGGACGCTATATGGAGGTTTCGCCGAAATCTTTTTTAAAAACGTGTATATCCTCATGAGACGAACATTCTGCCATTTTTTCAGATTTTTCGGAGTATGCTCGGATGGAGACCTTCCTTCTGAGTTCTTAAACACTGTTATTTATGTCAGCATTCTCAGATCAAGGGAGAAAATCCACAGATCTAGAAAAATTCAAATCAAAGCTGGATATATAATATTCTTTTTATCCGCTTTGATTCAAAACTACTTGAGAGTTTAGAGAATTTTTTCTTACTTCTAGGGACTTTTCAGAAGTCTGATAATACTTTTCCAAAATCTGAAGGAAAAGGAATTTTTTTTTTACTCATCTGTGTTTTTCCTGAGAATGAACGCGAGAAAGTGGTAAAAAAACAATGAAGTAAAGAGAGGAGAAGTTGTTTTGATTAATGAAGGCAGGGAAAGGTTCGAAAATAGTAATGTGGCAGCTTCATTTCGTTTCTCGGATTCCTATATGGCTAATAAACAATCACAATCTGGAACAACAGTTTTTAATTGCTCCAGGCAAGGGCATTGCTTAGTTTGTCTTTCAGTCTTTTAGAACAGAAAATCATTTGCAGTTTTTAGCATATCGTTTAGAATCTCAAGAAACTTTTAAAAGTGAAATTACCCCTCATATATGGTGCTTCATTTGGAGAAAATGAAGGAAGAGATTCGGAAGTAAGATCAGGTTTTTCTTTCTCCGTCGAATATTTTCAATTAAAACCAAACAAATCATTCATGTTATATCATTTTGTTAGAAAAATCCGAATTACGTGCACAGGGAGAATTCGTTATAATTATAAAATGAAGCTCACAAGGAAGGTCTCCATTGGGGGCATACTCAGAATTTTTTGAAAAAAATACGAATTAAACTACTCATGTAGGTAATAAAGGATCAGTGAAAATTAGCGGCGGAATTACATTATTAGATATGTAAAAAAATATAATAGTTTGGAATAATTGGCGTGAAAAGCTGAAAGCGACACGGGATTTGGCGAGCAGTGCATTTCCTCGCCAAAAGCAGACGATTTTAACGAATCTGAAAATTGATTTTAATTGACTTCACTGTTAAATATCTGTAGCATTTACTGCAACGTCACTCCACTACTTTTATAGAATATCTCTCTTCTGACCAATGAGAATGCTCCATAGCACGGTGAATTGACCGTTTTCTATAAAAGCGGTGGAGTGACGCTGCAGAAAATGGTACAGATTTTAGCGGTGTTGTAGCTTGTGCAACACTGTTAAAAATCTGCTGCATTTTGCTGTAACGTACTCCACCGCTTGTATATAATATCTCTATTCCAACCAATGAGAAAGCTCCATTTCACGGCCAAGTAACCGTTTTCTATACAAGCAAGGGCGTGCGTTGCAACAAAATGCAGCAGATTTTTAACAGTGTATTTTTCAATTTGGAACAATTTTAATAAATTTAAATTGTGTTTTAAATGATAAAATATATTAATTTCATTTTGTTATAAATACATATAAACGTATATGACAAAATTACACTTAAAGTAAAGTAAAAATGCAAAACTAAAATTAAATAAACTAGACTTATTTAAATAAATTGAACATAGAAAGTTTTTTCTTTAAAAAATATTCGAAGCGTAAAAGCGTATTTTTCAAAATATCGTTTTTTCGCCAACCGGGGATAAATCGCCAAATAAACGAAATTTTTATTATTTTTTTAAGGACGTTATAAGGAGGTTCCGCCGATTTTTTTTTATAAACATATATAACTATATGAGAAGAACATTCTGTAATTTTTTCAGATTTTTCTGAGTATGCCCGTATGGAGACCTTCCTTGTCAGTGTTATGTTTAATGTCTGTAAAACCGAAGAATGCTAGACGAAACCCGAGGGTTATTATTATTATAAATTCTTATCGCAAGTAATTTTAAAAGAGGTTTAAAGTAGTCAAAGACTATCTGAGAATAATGAAGGGCGATGTTCGATAAGAAAGTGCAAAATTTGTTTGATACAAACTCATGCCTTTTAATATAATTTGCTGATTTTATCTTATCAGAAATCACTGTTTAGTGAACAATAAAGCTTCCAAAGTATCAAACTATTAGCATTAATTTAGAGAATATACACCAGAAACCTATTAAAATGTTTTTACATCTGTCATCCGCCTTCGCTTTTTTTTTATATTTAAACTCCGCCCACTGTCTTTGTGATATGTATTATGATATGTATTCCTTCAAAATAATTGTTCCGAAATATAATTCTTTCCTGGAGAAAATATTATTCCCTACGATTGTATCCGGCGCAAATGCAAATTTTGACTTTGAAGAGTAAAAACAGAAGTGAAAATTATGTCTTTGTTTATTTCAATTTAAAATACAGTTTAATTACTAACATTTTGTCTGTTGACTTTATTCCAAGAGGTCGTCGAATCTCTAATATCTTATTGAGTAGCTCCACCCCTAACACCGCCTTGATATGATTTTTGTAGATTTAAATTTAAAAAAAAGAAAAAAAAAACAATAAAAAAACCTTATGTGATATTTTTAAATTTAAGAAATATTTTTAAAATTTTTCAAATCGTTGCACAATTTTTGAAAAACAAAAAAAATATAGAAAAACTTCTACTTTTGAACTTAAACTATTTCTATAATCTAAGTAACTAGCATGAAATCAGGTGAAAAAGTTTTTGAGAAAACTGGTTTTCATAGTGAAAGAAAACACATTTTTATCTCATTAAATATAATTATTTAGAAGGTAAATACAGAGAAAATTTATTGCCGGATAGTCAGTCACGTTGAGGAAAAGTTCTGAAAAATTGACTGAAACGCATATTATCCATGGTTATTTGGTTACGTTCATTAAACATATTGAAATAACGTTAGGAATTAAGCAAAAACATCATTCAATCTAGTGATACAGTACAGCGCCGGTTATCCGGACGTCAATTAACTGCTTTGTCGACGACCATCAGTGTTGCCAGTGGGCTACTTTTTTTTAATTCAGACTTCTTGATTGGCACCACTTTTTTCAAACGGCAAATTACCTTTTGTTTTTGCCTTAATTGTTATGTCATTGAATAAAGTACATTTTATCCTTTGTAAAAAGTGGTGCCAGTCACGAATATGAATTGAAAAAAAGTAGCCCATCTGGCAACACTGATGACCATACATTTTTCCTTGTCTTCTCTAAACTTTTTTAACCCATTAGTGCCTGAATTATTTTCTTCGTTAAAATTCAAATTTTGCACTTTCCTACCACTTTTAAAGCAAGAATCATTTTTATCTTAATTTATCGAGGACTTTGTCTCGAGAGAGAAAGTATTTATTTATAGTCCTTTTTACTGGTGTGAAATGCGCTTACTTGAATATTTTTAAACTGTCCCAAAAATGGGACGCTAGGCACTAATGGGTTAAAATGAAATTTTTTAGTCCCGATAGTCTGAATTTGACTGGATGTCACGAAAGTTAACTTCTAAATAACCATTTTCTAACCCTAAAAATACAAAATTGCCAAAAAAAAAAAAAAAAAAAAAAAAAAAAAATGAGAACAGTGCATAAAATTAAATGTTTATGGAATCAAAGAAGTTTCACTTTGACCGCGCGAGAGTCACGCATATTTTTTACCTGTGGAAAATGCCACTTTATTTTCAGCTTCACTGTTTAGGGTAAAAAAATATTACCTCATTTATCCCTTTGTGTTCTTGGAAAGAGCCCCCCCCTCTCCTCTTTTAGCTGGCTATTGTCCGTGGAGTGTATGTTATATGCATGTAATAATTTCTATGTGTACTTTTATGTATAACTTTGTATAAATTTTCGAAAAACAAAGGAAATTAAGTAACGTCTTATGTCAAATGTATTTACATTTGTAATATGCTAAAATATGCAACTGCCAGAAGTGTAAAAAGAAGTTGTTTAAAAACCATTGTAACAATCGTTTTTTTTTTTAATTTAAGCACTAGCGAAATCTGTACTAAAATGAGAAATTATCGACTAACACAGGAATTCACAAACGAATTTTTAAAATATTTTGAATTCCCTAATTTAAGGTTTTATTCTAGAAGAAAAATTTTACAAAAAATATTATTGGTGCCGTGTGCAAGTTTGGAATTAAAATTAGGTATCCCAGACCGGGCACAGGGTACCGGAAAGGGTTAAGTTATTCATTAGTCGGATCGGCCTTGGTTCCGAACAGTCCGAATAATCGGCACCAGTAGCGGTTTGTCAGGGAGTGCTGCATCTGATTTTTCACACCACTAAAATTAATCAGATTTTTTTATATTATTTATTCGAGAAATTTTGTTGATTAAATAAAACTGAAATTGCCATACAATCTTAGTGGTGTGAATAAATTGATGCAGCACCCCTTGACGAGCCGCTACTGATCGGCACACTACTGTATTTAAGAAAAATAGAATAACCTGCCTAAAATCATGGAAACAGAGCCATTTTCAAATATTTCTCATTACCTCTTGAATACTAGGCCTGAGCGCTGACCAGTATTCTCGCTGTCTCTCGCCAATGCGCCAAATTGCGACTAAATTCTTCATTTGGCGAGTAAACAAGCGATTAGATTCGCCAAACTGCTAGTGCTCAATTTTTTCTTTTTCATTTTTCATACACATGCATATATATATTTATATATAATGTATACATATTTTTTATATTTGTAGCGGATAGTTGAAAATAGATTAACAACAATCGCCGTCACATAAAAACTTAGGTTATTTTAGAACATATATCTAGACCATATACCAATTTTGCTAATGCTTTTTTCATTTGGCAAATGTTTTTTATTTTTAATTAGCCAAATTATTAACGTTGGTCAAATGCCAGCGAGAACACTGGCGCTGACACAAAAATTTTCGGCTGATGAAGAAGAATTTTTTTCAACCTGTATACGCAACCTGTAAATTGCTTGATTTTTGGTATTAATAATTTTATAACGTTTTTTACGCTTTAATATTCTGAGATTAAACAAGTCACAGAAATCTTTCGTAGATCGACTTTCAATCACAGAAGAAAACCAAAATGACTCAAAATAACGCAATTGACCCATTTTTTTTATCAATCGTTCGATTATGCTTTAATTGTGTATACGCATTAGAATAAGTTAACTTTGATAATTGTCAACTGAATACAGTTTTTTTAAAGGATAAGACTGGACTAGGTGTCATCGAAACAATTTTGGAAATTTTCTTTCAATTATTTTTACTTAAGTGGTAATTTTGATTTTAACCCCTTGAAGGGCGGTGATGCCGCCACGGCATCACAAAATTTTAATCTCTAATTGCCACATTCGCACCAGAATTTTTTAAGGAAAATTTCACTTTTATTAAATACATGACAAGACATTTTTACTTCTTTACAAATAAATTTTCTTTTAAATATTGGTATCAATCAATTATTTCAACATTTTATCCTCACAAGTACCTTGCCCCGGAAAGGGTTAAAGTGATTTTTTTTGAAAATGTATCTCGTTCACCATAATATTTTCAGATCTCATGTGATTGAAACGCATCTTCGAAAACACATTCTAATAATTTTAACCCGCATTTTTTTAAACCCAAATAACTTCGACTTCTTTCGAATAGCTTTTGAGTTGACATTTTCTCTTTGAAATAGATTTTTAGGAACGTGCGTCCAGATGCAAAACATGCAAACGTGAGTAATGATATGTAGGTGATTCTTCAAAAAAGTAGTATAGGCTCTGTATTTATGTAATAATTAATGCGAAGGTTACTTTGGGGGAAAAACTGGCAGAAGTTTACGTATGAAGCAATCAGGACATAGCGATTAACACTAGAACTACAGAGACGGGTCATTTTGACCTGTAAAAAAATGAATAGATGTCGATTCAAAAAAAAAAAAAAAAAAAAACTCTATAATAAAAGGTCAATATTTTCAACACAATGAAACGGCAGAAGATGGAAAATATTTCACATAAATTGTTTAAATAGTTTTAAATAAAAACTTTGATGCGAAATACTTTGTCATCCCAATGTAAAATTTTGCATGGGTCTAATGCTAAAAATTCCAGTAATGGAAAATTGAAAATAAATGATAAAATAGCTTTGAATTAGTGATGGGCGATTTCGATTTTTTAAATCGATTTAATCGATACTACGGCCAACTCGATTTAATCGATACTTTAAAATTTTTAATCGATTTCTCTGAAAGTAATATAATTTTCATTTTCCTCCAAAAGTCGAAGATAAAATAGACGGATGTGCCAATTCCAAAATTTCAGTGTATTAGTTTCTGAGATAGAAGAATTAAAGAAACCTCAGAACCCCCCCCCCCCCCTGCAAAATAGCGTTTTTTGTTGAGTGATGTACACCAAAAATTGATCAGGATCGATTTTTATTAGGTACCAGCTGAATCTGAATTTTGATGAAAATCTATTAAAGCGCGAGATACAGCTATTGCGAAATCATAAAAAATGCAGCATATCAGCGCCACCTGTAGGTCAATTTACACCAAGATCTAAATAACAGTAATCTATGTCAGAGATTTACTGAATCTCAATTTTGATGAAAATTCGTTCTTGAGATAGCGCTATTGCGTTAATCATGAATAATGCAGTATAGCAGCGCCATCTCTTAAGCGATTTCCACCAAAATGTAATTAGCATCAAATAATATCAAGGACAAATTGAATCTAATTTTTTATGAAAGTCCGTGCATTAGTTCTCGAGATAAAGCTAAAATGGAAACAGGGGCGTGCGAAAAGAGAACTGCGCCCGGTTCAAAGTTCCAATTTAGCCCCCCCCCCCCTATTAACTTTTTCTTGTGATAGGCTAGAAGTGATGTTAGTAGTAAAAATTTGGCGCCCCCTAAATTTCCGTGCTCAGAACGACCGCTTCCTATCGCCCACACCCCCCTTTCACATGGCGCTGAGTGGAAATTGTGAAAAATTCAGTATAGCAGCGCCATCTGGGAAGCTATATACATCAAAATGCAAAAAACATCAATTCATGTCAAGGATTAACTGGATCTAAAATGTGATGAAAATCCGTTCATTCGTTATTCAGATATAGCTGTTTCGCAAATCACAAAAAATACAGCATAGCAGCGCCATCTGTTGGGCTATATACACCAAAAATTAATTGGATTCAGTTTATATCAAGGTCAAACTAAATATAAAGTTTTGTGGAATTCCGTGCATTTGTTCTTGAGATAGAACGGTCAGAAATTTTTGTCGTATACAGACTCGCAGAGTGACAGACACACACACACACACACACACACACACACACAGACAGGTATTTCTTAAAAACCATGAAATCGTGTTAAAGATCTTCTAAAATATATAAATCCATCGAAAACGGGAAGTCAAAATTTTTCACGAATCTAATACTCTCTTCTTGTAAAGTTACAAAAGAAAGTAAAAATGTAAAATCGATTCTACCCGTAAGATCGATCTTTAGATTCGATTTCGATCTTTAGATTCGATGTCGATCTTTAGATACGATTTCGATCTTTAGATTCGATTTCGATCTTTAGATTCGATGTCGATCTTCAGATTCGATGTCGATCTTTAGATTCGATGTCGATCTTTAGATTCGATGTCGATCTTTAGATTCGATTTCGATTTTTTTTCTTTTTCTACGCTAAATCAGTGTTGAATGCAGGTATTTTTCTGCGAGTCCGGAAGAAGGCATCATGTTTTACAGCTCTGTAAGAGAGGGTGGATCGCAATTTGTGCATTAAAAAGCATAAAATCTCATAACTTCTGGGGGGGGGGGGGTAATCCCCTGCGGGCCACACCATTAATTCGATACTAGGTTAAATCGTTATATTTTTGTTTAGAAGTCCAGTTATTTGAAGAATTAGTTTATTATGTTTTATTTTTCACGCTCGTCTCTGCTAATCCCCCCCTTCCGTGTCAGTTTTAACTTACAGGGCCGTTCGAAATATGCATACAGTTTTTAAAATGTCCAATTCTCGGTCTATTTTATTTGAGATCCACAGTTTAAATCCTTGACAAAAGATAAATAAGGGGTCGCCCTTCCGCCCGTTTGGGGTTTATCTGCGCCTACCGGGGGGCATATTTTTTTGTTTCTTCAAACGAAACAAAAAAATTTTTGAGGGGGGGGGGGGCTTGCACCCTCTCCCAATATGCACCTTAAAATTTTGCTCATTTAATTCTTTCTTATTTTTAACTTAAAAGTTTAAGCTACATAGCACCCCTAGAGCTGTGGACCCCCCCCCCCCGTCGATCACTCACCTAATTTTGCTTATTTCTTCACTTCATTTCAATCTTTAAAATGCTATAACTTTGCTTCTATAGGAGTTACAGTGATGAGAAAAATTCTAGTATAGCTAACTATTTCTCGCCTTTCTTTTTGCTATTCCAGTTTCCCGGTTTCCCCTATAGGACCTTTTTTTGGGGGGGGGGGGGGCAGAGGGGTTTTTTCTCATTTCTTGATACAATATGTCTATTGAAAGCTTATGCTTCATACATTACAAATCTAGCATAAGAAATTTTCTCCTATCATTTCATGTCACGTTACAGACCCATAATGTGTTAAAATTTTAATTTTTCAAACTTCTTTGAAAAAAAAAAAAAAAAAAAAACATTGATATATATCAGCGAAATTGGGGTTCTAACCCGCAATCATTTGATTGCACACGTAATCCCTAAGCTTATTGGCCACCGAGTACTCAGCAGCGCTATTATTTCTTTAGATTGTCATCTTTAAATTCGTAATATCTTTTGAATGGAATGTCCAATATGAATAATTCAAAAACTAATCTACAGATATTATAACAGGCATTAATGCAAAATGATTTATTTGGATAAGGATTAAGGTATCGATTGTATGGTCTAATTTTGGTTGGTGTATTTATCGCGTTTTAAAATGTAAGAAAGTAGTTATAGTGAGTTAACTACAATAGCTGGACATATGGTATCGCGCGGTTTTTTTTATAGAGATTAATATATTCTTTAATATTATAGAAACTTTTTTTATTCAGTTAAAAGTATTTCCTGACGATTCAAAATTATATACCCTAACGATTCAAAAAATACACGCGTAATTGTTCAAGGTTTCACTTCTATCGGAACTCTGAGAGCGCCACTATTTTTTTTTTTTTTTTTTTTCATTTCGACCGTCCTACCGCCTTCCCCCTTCCTCACCAATCTTAACTTACAGGTTCGTTCAAATTATGATTGCGATTTTAAAAAAGTCTAATCCTCGTTCTATTTTGTTATAAATCCATATTTTGAAACCTCAACAAAAGATACAATTGGGCCGGGTTCAACCTCCTGTCCGTTTGGGATTTACCTTGCCCCCCCCCCCCCTGGGTGGGGGTATATTTTTTGTTTTGTTTCTTCCACACCATCTGATGTAACATAGCGTTATAAAGCTTTTATCTCCTCGTTTTTTTCTGTTACTACCCCTCTCTTCACCTAGTTACATAATCTTGGCACTTTTTATAGTTTCAAAGAGTGCATGTTCCCCGCAGGCCACCCCATGAATTCAACACTAAGTTAAACACTATATTTCTGTTTAGGAGCTCAGTTATTTGGGTTATTAGTTAATTATGTTTTTTTTTTCCAAGTTCGTCCGTTCTAATCCCTCGTTCCCCCCCCCCCCCCCTTCCTTCCTCGCCAATCTTTACTAAATGGGCCGTTCAAAGTATGCATGCAATTTTTAAAATGTCCAATTCTCGTTCTATTTTATTGTAAATCCTCATTTTGAAACTTCGACAAAAGATAGATTTGGACTATGGTCGCCCTTCTGTCAAGAGTGGGGTTTACCTGCCCCCTTGGGAATGGGGCATATTTTTTGTTCTTCCAAATTATCTCGTGTAACACTTGGTTGGCATTAGAAAAAAAAAGTTTTTTTGTCTATATTCCTTGTTCCTCATCCTAGTTACACGCTCTTGGCACTTTTTATCCTCGGTTTAATGCCAAGTTACTCAGTGTTGTTATTAGTTGAGTTATGTCTCTCAAATTTGTCAAAGTTTTTGTGTAAGTGACAACCATAAGTGACAATAATTTTAAAATTTATAATTCTTATTATCAGACTCTAAAATCTGCAATTGCTTAATTCTATGCCTCTATGTGATGAGGGGTGGGAGGCGGTAATTACGGTTCTGCTGATTGTCTAAGTTTTGGAATTAGTAATTTGGATCTTCTCTGTGTGAACCTGAATATCGAAATATCGATTCTAGTATCGATTCTAGAACTGAGAAATCGATTCTTATTATGATCGATGTTGTTTTATACGATATCGATTTTAATCGATTCTCAAAATTTCCAGAATCGCCCATCACTACTTTGAATAACTGGTGGTGCACAACTATTTAATACAATTCCCACCAGTAAAGTAGTGTTATTAAAATAGTATGAGAAAAGTAGCATCATTTGCTGTCCATAGAATCTTCTTATTCTCCTGTTCATTCATGTATCAGGTTTCGCTCTTGCTGAAATCTGTTGCTGCAAGATTAAATTGTATTAACTCATTGCGAAAGTGTTCATCGAAGCGAAGCATTATGGAATTAACATGCAAATTTATTCGAACATAAGAAAAAGTGTTTTTTTTTTCCATACATAATAAACGGAAATTATTTATATCAAACTTCTGATGAGAATGTGTCATTTGGAAATGCAGTTAGGTGTTCCATAAAACGAAACATTGAACCACAAAATGTTAACTGACCTGCAAAACCGCAGGCCGGTCTTGTTTCAAATGCTCTCATATCACTGTTTATTGTATTTGAGCACGCGTATTTTTTCTTTTCTTTTGTTGAAGTTAACCCTTTCCGGCACTGACAAATTCTGTGTGTAAAATGAAAAATTATCGACTGTCACAGGACGACTGTCAAGCGACTTTTTTTAGGTATTTTGAATCTCGTAATTTAAGCTTTCATGGTAAAAGCAAAATTTTACTAAAATGTAACTGGTGCCGTTTGAAAGTTTGGAATAAAAATTCGGTATTCCGGACTGGGCACAGTGTGCCGGAAAGGGTTAATGGAAAATTTTCGAATTATTATAATAATATTTAACTATTCATACACATTTTTTAAAATATTTTTATGAAAAACAATTAACGATTCTGTTTAATATTCCAATGGATTTGATTTTTTTTTCTTCATAATCCTTATTTATTGCTCTTATAGTAATATATCTTGTATACGCCGTAGCTCAGAAAACTCGATTTCCCTCTAGATTTATTTTTATTTTTATTTTATTTATTTATTATTTTTTTAAATAAAATGTGACATGCCTTTTTCTTAATATTTATTTTACCTTTTAAAAAAAAAAAAATAAATAAAATTTCCCGTTTAATAAAGAGGGCGGCGTATATGTGGGAATTTGCGTTAACAAAAACTGACATGTCTTATCAATATTTGAAGTTTCTTGTTAAGTTTTTATTAGATTTTGTTTTTTAATTTATTACTTACCCATCATACGTAGTATAGGGTAAGTCTTGCAATCGTTTTGAAAATCGAATTTTTTTTTTTTGACGGATTTACACGTTTCAGATACTGGAGATTCCGAAAAACATATTTTTAGAAAAACAAATTTGCCGTCTGTGTGTCTGTGTGTCTGTGTGTCTGTCTGTCTGTAACCGCTCTATCTCCCGAACAAATTGAGATAGAGACTTGAAATTTTGTATGTACTTAGTATGTAAGAATGGGACGAAGCCTATTTAATATCAGTAACCTCGATTATCCGGAACTATTTTTTTCGGACTCTCGAAAAATTCATTCTGATGAAACGTATATAAAAATTTTCGAAATTTTTTATTTTAAGGAGTGGATATAAAAGGCAGTAAAATAACACAAATTTTGCATGAAGAACGAAGTAGATCGAATTATTAGTTGCTGAGATACATGTAATCCTGTTTTTCACATTCTTTGATTTTTTATGACCCTGTAATTCATTCAAATTTGAATTCAAAGATATATTTTAATTGGAAATGACACGCTTCATCCGACGCAGTAAATTGCTAGTTAATATGATTATTATTTTTGGAGTTATAAGGATGTTTCTTTTACGCAATCCGGCATTACTTGAGTATTTTGGCGTTTTATACAATTTGTCGAAATTGGCTCATCAGCAATTCATTAATAAATCATTACTATGTATATTAAAACTATTTAAATATGCGTTGACATTTTATTTTGGAATTGCAATGCATTTTATAAATAAGTTACACATGTTTTATTTTCATACTTTATATTATGCATATGTATGATGGGTAAGTATTACGGTGGCCTCCAACGACTAGTTTTACTTATTAAACTAATTCTTTTTTGTTTCATTGTTTGATGTTCTGTAATTAATCTAAAATTGTGCTACATTTTGCATGTCGTATTGTGCTACAGGCGAGCCTGTGAAATTTTGTTGCAATCATAGGGATACCATTGATATAAAAATAAAAATAGGGAGAAAATACTACGCTCTTTTCTGAATTTAAGTGGTTTTCAGGATTTCTATTTTGATATTTTAAAAACTCAGTTATTAAAAACCCAAATTTGAAAGGGCATAGTCGGATGAGCATTGGAAACATGCCTTTCAATGCAATTTCTTGATTTTTCTCCCCAGGTGTGTCTACCTATCTGACAATATATTTCCCCTATTTTTACCTTATTAATATTGAAATTTTATGAGTTAAAAGTGTTTTTTGTTTTTTTTTTCAATTTTTTGAAAACCTAATTGTGTCAAAAACTATTGTTCCGAATCACATGGAATTAGTTGAGTTTGTATAAACGTCAAAGATGCATAATTGAAAATTTTGGTATAGTTTTCGGATTATAAAAAGTGTGTGGGAAAAAAAAATCATATTTTACAGCTGTTCAAAAATTATCCTTTTCTTGTGTTAAAATTCCTAATATGTGCCCGCATATTATATATAAATGCCGAAAACTTCCGTTGGCTACTGCATATAAATATTTAAAAAAAATGCATAAAATGTATTAAAATTCATTTAAAGGCGTTATTTAGGGCGGAGCTACTAAACTACGCCATCCAAAGTATGTTTGGAACAATGTCAGCAGAAAATGCATCAACTGATGTATTTTAGATTTTATTAAGCACAAAATCTATAATTTTCAACATTGACGATACTATTTCAATGTCGAAAACTGATGTTTTGTATCTGAGACAATAGCGAAAAAATATTTCTGCTTGGAAAATAACAACATTCTTCGATATCGAAATGTAACGACAGTTATTATAATGAGTTTTGTTCAGACATTTTAGCACTTATAATGGAAAGTAATAAGACCAGGTTCACACACTCCTTGGAATTTCCAAGACTCTGGCACCACAATTAAAAATAAGAAAATGTACGTTTAATTTTTAAACCACAACATTCGAAACCCGCACCTTTATTCACAGATTTTACGATATTGTTCTGCAGTGAAACACTTCGAAAATATTGTTAAATTTTCGTGGTAGAACTGTGCGAACCCTGTAAGAATAAGTAATTTCGTTATTTTTACTGCTCAAAAATTAAATATGGATGTTACATAAAAAGAAATAAAACCTAACGCGTCCTTTTAATTCTGAGATAATATCAGGATTGAGTGATAGTAGACAATCTTTTTATACAAGATATTTGCTACTAGCAATTTTGTTTTTTCTTATGGCTGTTTACTTCGAAAATACAGATTATTAAAATGTACATAACTGGAGCTAAAGGAAAAAAAAAAAAAAAAAAAAAAAAAAAAAAAAAAAATCTGACAACACTGGATGATATTTTGAATTGAAAAATATATTTCTATAGTTTTGAACTATTTAACATTTTTAAAGATGTTTTGTCAAATTAATAAATATTAATCCAAAAGAAATATTAATCCAAAAGGGTTTAAAATTATCACGGTCATCGGTCATCACACACAGCACATAGAACTGAGCAATAAAAACACAGCATTTTTTTAAAAATTGATTTTAAAAATTTCTTTTTTTTTTTTCGCAGACATTTAAATTATGTTTCTATCTTAAACAGAACATGAAATATTAATTTATATGTTTAGGATTATTTTCAAAATCTAGGTTGAAAGCAATAATTGTTTTGGAAACGATTATTTTTTTGAAAATTCATTTTTCTTCGTCATGTTTTTTTTTCAGTTTTTTTTCTATTTTAACTCCTATAACGTAAGAACAGTTTAAGATAAATGGTTTAAACTTGAAAATGTCTTTTTTGATTGTTTTGCTTTAATTTTGATTCAGCAAATTAAAAAAAAAAATAGTTTAAAATTTTTCATTTATTTTTAAATTACATTATTTTTTTCTAAATTTTTAATTTAAACATTTTTATTCCTTATTTAAATTCATTTTTTAATGCTGACTTAAAATTAAAATTTAGATACTTCTTAATATTATATATTCATATATATTACTTATATTATTGATATAGCTCTTATATATTATTATTATGAAGAGAAACTGAAATTCTTCAAATAATAGTTCAAATTATCACAGAGACATTATTGTTTGCCCCTCAAGGGGTTATATAGATTTCATGTAGAAATTAGCTTTCCTAAAGAAGAAAACGTTTTGCATTATCTAAGCGTAACACCATGCAAATGGTTGTGAAGGATTTTTAAAATATAGTGATTTTTGTATCCATAATTTTCGAGGTAATTGTTAAGTAATCAATCGCACACAATAAATTTTAATTACATAAATATCTCATTTTTATAACTTTTTGTTTTACACTAAAAATTACACTATTTTAAATTACTAGGAAAAAAATTATCTTAAATTTCACACCAGTAAAATATTATAATAAAGATTAATTATAATTTAATAGAGTGTGTAAGCAGATGAAACAGTTTCGTCATTTGTAATCTTGTAACATTATTCTCTGGAATAGTGTTATGTGTAAAGTTAGAACACTTGCGGGCGTGGCCGTCTCATGTCTTGATTTACTTGCACTACAAATAAATAAATAAAAGAAAGAAATAAAAAAATTAAATTAAATTAAAAAATCAAGAAATATTCTCCGAATCTGGTTTGAAAGAAGGAATATTTAAAAAAAAATCGTCTATCTAAACTTAAAAAAATTATATGTAAATTATATCCATTTTTACATTACCTGCAAACATTTATAATCCATTAAAAAAAATTTAAAAGAATATATTCGTAATCAAATGAAGGACAACTTTTTATCTAAAATACATCAATCATAAAATAAACTCATAGCATTTTTTAGCAGTGGTGAATTCGGAAAGTGGCCCCGGGGTCAGGCATTCCCGCGGAACAATGAGATTCCCCCCCCCCCCCCTGAAATATTAGGCATTTTGTGTTTTAAATGGTAAAAGAATGCAGTCTCCAGCCCCATCCAAAATTCTTTGTAACATCCACCCACAGCCACAGAAATCTTCTCTGGAAAAAAAATTTGTCTTAATTCAACTCTGTTTTTTAAACAACTTGCTATTAAAGTGGAATTTTATTTCTCTTTCTTCAACTTTTTTTTTATATATTGCATCAAATAAAGGCAGTTGAAAATGTTTCCTTAACCAATTCTACTTTCTTTTAGCAAAAAATACAAACATAATATCTGCTCTGTTTGATCGTCTTTCCCCTATACGGAAATCAATACAAGCTTATCAGAAATTCAATTAATCTTCCCAGAAATATCCTGCTGAACGCATTTTTTCCATAAATTCAATTAATCTTTTCAGAAATAACCAGCTAAACGCCCCTTTTTCTCTGCCCCTCCCACTCTTTTCATTCATTCTGTATCTTTCTAATTATGCGTGAAATGCACATCTATATTGCCTCCGCTTTTCCCAAAATCCCCAGCCCCAATATAAAGTCAAACTAAGACATTTGTTTTTCGCTAAAAAGCCCATCGCGGATTCGAAGAGTCGAAATCTGATACCGAATTGAAAGAGTGGTTTTCAAGGAGTCGAAGAATCGAAGAGTCGACCACCCAATCTTCAACTCTCGACTCCCAAAGTCCGACACTTTGTTAAACTGGTCCAACCACTTTTTGAGTGAGTGAGTTCCTCGGTGAGTTCACTTTTCGACTCTTCGACTCCGTGTCCCAAACTGAGTTGAAATGAAAGTTCGACTCTTTTGAGTCGACTCCGTTAACTAGATGGAGTCGATAGTTCGATTCACTTAGAAGGAGTCGAGATTTAGAGTCGACTCTTTGGCCAACTCTATCTAGATCAGACGGTAGAGACTGCGCGCAGCTTTCTTCGCCGTGGTCATGATGTCCTCAGCAGCTGTTCTCTACTGAGCTCCTATACACTATTGTTATGCTATCTTTTTACTATAAATCGACTTTCCATTTACACTAAAACCCCGATAATTCGCATTAATTGGGACCAGACGCAATCTGGATTATCGAAAATCCGAATTATCCGGAGAATGATAACAAATGAAATACAATAAAACATACAGAAAATCACCTCTATATTAAACATATTCAATATTTGCAAATAGTAGAAATGTTTACTTTCTAACTATAAAGTTTTTAATTTTCTGTTATGACAGTTTTGCGGGCGGATAGTCACAAATCCGTTTGAGCATAAGTAGTTCGTTGGGTGTAGTCTCCATATGATGTTTAAAATAAACTATTAATTTTTCTGAATGGGACAGTTCTTTATTATGGCTAATAACTTTTGGTTGATCATCAATGGTAATGGTATTTTCGTTCGTTGTTATCTTCATTTTCATTTTCTTCAGATGTGTACAAAGCGATTATTTTGTCATCTGTAAGTGAGGCATATAAGCTTCCAACCAATTTCTAATGTCCCTCCTATCAATATTTGAACAACCGTCAATTTTTTTAAGATGCTAACAAAATCTTCAGGTGTTATTTCTTTTGCATTCTTGTTTATTCCTCCTTCTATTTCAATTTTCCGCAATGATTTGTAGAAGCGTTTTGTCACAAAGACAAGGAAACAGTCTCGAGAGAACTACTGAATGGCTGACAAACATCAGAAAGCGATCCTTATCAGTCAGTGTATCTATATGGACTATTTTACCTTGCTTTCTTGCAATGCTCTAAGTAAAATTTTATTGTGCAATGAGCTTTTGGGGATATTTCTAAATGGATTAAATATAGTACACTGGGAAAAATGGAATTTCCACACAAAGGATACATTGGTTCTTTGATAGATAACATCAAAGTGTTTAAATAAGAAAGCTTAACCTTTCCGGCACACTGTGCCCAGTCTGGGATACCTAATTTTAATTCAAAACTTGCAAACGGCACCAGCAATATTTTACTAAAGATTTGCTTTTAGAATAAAAGCTTAAATTAATGGATTCAAAATATTTACAAAAATTCGTTTGTGAATTCCGGTGTCAGTCGGTAATTTCTCATTTTAGAACAGATTTTGCCCGTGCCTGAAAGGGTTAAAGTATTCTTCCGAAAAGATTTCAGAAAAAAACCTTTTTTATTAGAAATAAGAAAATGAAATAAATTTATGTTTTAAAAATTTGTCGATTGCTTCTCTAACTTAAAAAAAAAAAAAAGAAAAGAATCGACCAAACCGATCCGGATAATCCGGAGATCCGGAATAACGGGGTCCGAATTAGCGGGGTTCTACTATATAATATATCATGAATGTGCAATATTTTTTTAAATTAGCGAAAAAATACCCTTGGTTACAAAAAATTCATTGTCAGCTGTGACAATGACAGCGTAAGTTACCTGTTTAAGGGTTTCGTTCATTTGACGAAACCCTATTCGTCTCTGTCCTCTGTCTGCCTGCCTGTCACAGAGTCCGTACACAAAAACTATACAAAGCAGAGCATTAAAATTTTGGGTACTTATCACTGAATACCCCTTGTCACACAACAAATCATAAAAGTTTGAAAAAACTATTACAGTAGAACCCCGCTAATTCGGATCCCGTTAATTCGGATCGATTTGGTCATTTATTTTTTATCATTAATTTTGAGAAGCGATTGGTTAATTTCCATAACATTAACTTGTTTCATCGCCGTATTTGAGAAAAAAAACTTTTTCTGAAATCTTTCTGGAAGAATCAAACAAAGTAAACATGTTTACTGTCTGTAAATATTCAATACGTTTAACATAAAGGTGATTTTCTGTAAGTATGTTTTATTTTATTTCATTTTTTTCTAATTCTCCGGATAATCCGGGTTGGGTCTGGTCCCAATTAGTCCGAATTATCGAGGTTTTACTGTATTTTAATTAATTTTTTATTTATTTATTTATTTACTAGGGTATGATAATTACAATACAATTTTTTTTTTAAATTATTGATTTTACAAATTTGGTACTTCCGCACGCGGTTGTTATTTGATGTGCTGATTCAAAAAAAAAAAAAAAAAAAAAAAAAAAAGGCGACACCAAAATTTTCCAATTTATGTAAAAAATTAAATTTTTAAACTTATAGAAAAGATAGTTTTTCGCACAGACAATTAACGGGAATTTATTAAAATTAAGAAAACAAAATGATCGATTTTACACTTTAGCATAGTTTATAACACATAATACAAATTTTATAAATTCAAGATAAATTTAAATTTTTGTTGAGGGAAGGGCAATGTTGTCTTTTTTTCTTTAGTCAGGCGTGTTTATTGCAATATGAATGCGAATTTTTTTACTGAGCACTAATGTAAACATTATTTTTTAACATTAAATATTTGTAAAAGTGAAAAACTCAGGAGGAGAAGAGTGTGGTCCGAAGAGGGGCTATTTTCTAAATTTTGTTATGTTTGGGAAAATTAAAGAATCAATCGCTTTAAACTTTGGCACATAGTTTATAACATATAATAAGAATAAAGTTTTTTTTATATGGTCTATTTTTAATTTTTTTGCAATAGTGGGCGTGGTTTTTATTTACATCTCATTGTCGAGTGCCATTTGTATAGACTGTGCGACGATTTGTATTTAAATTTTTATTATGATTATGGTTCTTATCAGATTAAAACCGGAACATGTCAATGTTATTTATATTTAATTTTTTGTAACACCACATATAAATTGTTTATTAAAATGTTTATATAAAAAGTGAAATTCTTAAAATCTTATGATTTAAAAATTTCATGGATTTAATAGAGTTTTTATCAATTCTTTATAATTAGAAACCACAGAAATCAACATAATTTCAAGATTAAAAGAATAATTTAATGAAATCGATTATTTATGTCTAGACATGTCTGTAAATTATATTATTCTACTTTATACCATTTAATAACATAAATTTTTCGACGTTTCAAATATGCTATTTTGATATTTCGCTCTTTTTCTAAAATAGTCATGTGAAATAAAAAATTCTGTAAAAGAATGATCATTTATCAAAATCTCGCTAAATGTCAGGATGAAAAGATGGAAAGACTCCATTTATTTAAGTAAAAAGCGGCAAGCCTCACAGTTTTCTTCAACTTCTGAAAATTCCTATGAAATAAAATTGTATAAAACTACAAGTCAACATTGTTCGGTCGTATTTATGCTTTATAATTTTGGCAACGACTTTTATCGTCTGCGTTTATTTATATGAGTTCTGAGAATGTTTTAAAAAAGAACGTAGCCATGAGCGGTTAAGTTGTGTTTTCTAAATTGAATAAATTACAGACCAATGAGTATTTTAATATGTGTTTTTATGAGTTTATGAGTGTTTAATAATGAGTTAATGAGTTATCGACAAACATGATTAAAATTTTCTAGTTAGAAATATTAAAAGAAATTGTAGTAAAATATAGTCAAAAAAGATAAATGTTTTTTTAAGCTAGGAAAATGTAACATAACTTTGAAAGAAAGTGTGCACTTATTTTTTCTGAGAAACCCATGATTCCGAAAAAAGTCCTTTATCATTAGAGACCACAATGTGTAAAAAAATAATTACATTTAGAGTGGTACAAACAAGGCAACTACTTTTGATGTTGCTCGCACTTAGCATCCACAGAGTACGGAACAGAGAATCAACTTTCATACACTGTAATGGCAACTTGTTTAACATGGGATTACGCATAGACAGTAGCGATACGAGCGGATGACTCTGAAACTACGATCATAACATAAGAGAGGTTGCTAATTCGGCGAAACATCGCTTCCTTGGCGACAAATGATATAGGAAAAAAGAAAAAAAAATACAGCGACGGCTTGCTGCTTCTTGTTTTGAAATTTATGAAAGAATTATTTTAATATGAAATAACTTTGACGTATTCGTCTTGCAAACAATGCATGTGTCTCTTCCTAACATAACGACCTAATAATTTAAACTTGAAAATTCAAGAACAATAACAGCAATAATTACGAATCAATATAAGCGCGGAAATCTAAGATCAAATAGCATAAGCACGTGTGCAAAGATAATCAAATCAGCATTCAGCAAGAAGTGCCAAGCCAGAATATGGTTACAGTTAAACAGAAATCACGAGGATAAAAATCGCCAACGCGATGGGTTTAGTTTTTAAGTCATCCACTGAGGGCGTTCTTTTCAAGCCGAGTTGAGGCTCTGTCTGTACTCTGTGTTAACATCGACACCTGATGCATTTTGTAGCCTTATGCATAAAAGTTAGAGAACCATTAAAAATTATCGGTTAAAATTATATATTAAACATTTTTTTATACTTTAAATTTTCTTTATTTCATTTTTATTTCTTTGTTTCATGCCAAAAGTGAGTTAAGTCGCCAAATATGGCGCTACGAATTTTTCACTTGCCTTTTTTTGGGGCTATGACATTCGACTAAGGTTTCAGGAATAGAACGATTTTGTTTTGATAAAAATATGATACGTTTATCGTCAATAGTGTAACCAGTTGGATGTGCCAATCCCAAAACTTTCTTCTATCTCATACGTACATTTTAATATTTAAAAAAATAGTTACACATGTTAATGCTTTAATAATTTTAATTCAATACTATAGCAACTTTGATTTCCATCTTAAATTTCTGCTTCAGTCAATTAAACGGAGTAAAAACGAGTTTCCGTCTCTGCACGAGCCGATGGGCAATAGACAATGATAGGCAGATTTTTCTTCAAATTCAGGGAGGACCTACTTGCCATACCCAAGAATAATCATACAAAAAAATTTTAGTTCAATTCTGTGCATAACTTCATGCACTTTTTGATGGCAAAATAAAGAAAATGGCGCAGACATTGTGATTATAGCGCCCCCTTTTAGCAGATTTTTTTCAAATTCAGAGCAGACCTACTAGCCATAGCCAAATACTCACACAAAAAATTTTGTTCAATTCTATGCAAAACTTCATACACTTTTAGTCAGTAAAATGGTACAAAAATAGCTATTGCAGCGTCCCCTTCCGGCGGAATATTTCAAAATTGAAAGAGGACCTGCTTACCACTGCCAAAAACATTCACAAAAATAGGTTCAATTCTATGCATATCTTCATACACTTTTTGATGGTAGAATGGCGATATACGGACAGACAAACATTTTATAAAAACATGCTTTTTGGATCTCTGATCCCTAAAGCGTGTAAATCCGTCGATAACCGGATGCCGAAAAAAATTTGGATTACAATACTCTCTATTCTACTACAATACTACTATTGAAGATAGAAGAAAGTAAAAATGAAAGTGGAGCATTGCTTCTTCCACTATTATGTTTTTAAGTTTTGTAAATATTTAAGATAACAGTAAATATTTTTACTTTCTTTAACCTCTTAACTAGGTAATATTTCTCTTGTGTTCAATAAATTGAAAGTAACGGATTCACACCACTATTATTTAAATAAAATATTCGTAACATTTAGTCTAAACCCTTTTCCCTCGATCGAAAATTTTCCTCGATCCTAGATCTGGATTGGACACATTATGCTCCCCTACTGATGTGTAGTTGTTTATTCATTCGTCGGATATTGTAATGAGTTTTTTTTTAAATTATTATTATTATCATTATCGATTCGAATATTTGAAAAATGATATGATATGAAATTTATTTTCATCATAAAACCCCAGAGACAAATATAATTACGAGATTTGAAGATTCGAAAATGAAAAAATATAAAAATGAAGATTTTTTTAAATTAATGCAGTGGATTTTGGGAAGTTCGTAAATCAATTATTCATTATAAATCACTTTATTATATTATTCTACTTTATAACTTTAGATACCGTAATTTTTTTCACGTTTCAACTGTGGCCCTTTGATATTTCGCCTTTTTTTTCTTTTTTTTTTTTCAAAAAGTTTGTGTAAAAGAGTGATCGTTTATCAAAATCTTGCTAAAAAGAGGAATGAAATATTTAGACTTCATTTATTTAAACAAAAAGTGGAAAGTATTAGAGTTTCCTTCAATTTCTGGAAATTCGTATGACATTGTGTAAAATTGCCGTGATTAAAGTTTTTAGGTAAAACAATTAAATAAAAGTGCATGAAAGTACAATGTAAAAAATACACTTTTTAAAATTTCATTTACCACTTCGCGATGGGAGCCTTTTATGAAATTTTTAATATTTCACCACCGGTTTTTAAAAACAGAAATTTCTATGTTATCAAATCGAGAAAATGCTCCGATTAAATAAAGCAAATTTTACAGTAAAATTTTACTGGTGGGAATAAACAAGGATTTTAAGCCTTTTTGCGGCACGCATACGTGTCTCTCATCCCCAAGGGGTTAGGTACAAAGTGACGCGTCTTAAAGTTTCCTACAATTATCTGGAGATTTTTATGAAATAGGTATGTGAAAGTCAAACTTGCCATGACTAAAGTTTTTTAGCTGGAGAAGTTGAACCTGTCCAGTGCGTTGTCTCTAAATAAAAACACCTGATTTTTATTTTACTCTCATCAAGAATATTTAACTCTTTCCGGCACACTGTGACCGGTTTAGGGATACCTAATTTTAATGTCAAACTTGCAAACGGCACCAATAACATTTTAGTAAAATTTTGCTTTTACAACAAAAGCTTAAATTAAGGATTTAAAAATAACTAAAAAATTCGTTTTTCAATTCCGGTGACAATCGGTAATTCCTCATTTCACTAACTGGTTTTGCCCGGGTCGGAAAGGATTAGTTATAACTTTTCTTTTATGACATACCTGAAAATAAGCAAGTTTATTTTCACTAATAAATTTCTAAATTTCACTGTTTATTCTGGTGTATGTTAATTATTTCAAACAGATTTACTCCGCGCCGGAAGGAGTTAAATGCAATCTCATAAAAATATACTGTTAAAAAAAAAAAAAAGTATTTTTTAATTTAAGAAAATATAATGTAACTTCGAGCGAAAGTATATAATTATCTCTTCCGAGTAATTCATGATTCCTAAAAGAGTCGTTTATCATTAGAATCTCCAATGTGGGAAAACGAATTACTGTTAGATACGCACTATGTACTTCTACTTTCACTTTGATCCACTAAATACCTTTTTGTTTCGAAGCAAAACACAAAGAAATGCTGCTTTAGAATTAAATGATTCTGCCATGATAAAAATATGAACACAGTATACGTGAAAAAATTGAATTTCACGTAACAATATCTCTGCAAATTGTTCACGAAGAAAGCATTTCTATAATGCAGATGGAACAACAGTAGCATAAAATTTTTTAACATTCTTGTGATCAGAATGCTGCTTTTCTTTAGAGCCGTATTTCACCTTAAAAAATCAGTGTCCTTCACACTTATGTGCACACAGTTCAGGCGACGAACTAATGAATTACACAAACCTTTGCTCACAATGTTCAAACGAGGAATTTCAGTGAAAATCAAACTTGCCATGATTAAAATTTTCTAGTTGGAGAAGTTAAATGGAATCACATGAAGGTATACTGTAAAAATAAAAGAGAAATATTCCTTAAGTTACAAAAATATAATGTAACTTCCAGCGAAAGTATATACAATCGACTCTCGTTAAGTCGAAATCGGATAAATCGAATCTTCGCTTAATTGGAACTAAACATGAATTACCGAAATTTTCAATAGCAATATAAAGTTAAAAATTTTCGAACTCATTTTCTCATTACTTCGTGCTACATTCAAACTAATGAGATTCCGATTTTCCATTTTTTATTACTTTCTCCCGGTCTTCAGATCCTTGAAATAACTTTCTCTCTTTAATTTTCGTCCAAATTGTACTGAACAAGTATACGTATAGTCCCATGCATTTGATATCCGCTTTTTAGTACCCCGTCTGTCCATCAATGATACTCCTGTCTCATCTTCGTTTGTACTTTTTCCTAATGCCTTAGTTAGTTTATGTACCCTAATTTCCTGCCTATAATCCGCGGATCAAAAAATTCTTTTTCGACCCAGAAATTTTATTTTGTAATTGAAGGCAAATATTTACGGCGATCTGAAAAGTTATATTTTATTTAATAAAATTTCTGGGTCGAAAGATGATTGTTTGATCCGCGGATTATACGCAGGAAATTAGGGTATTTATAGCTTTTAATTTAATATTAAGTCATATTCTAATATAACAGCCGAAATATATTAAAAAAAAAATACCATATCTTTAATTTCTTTGTAATAGTAGCACTTTAAACACATTTTCCTCTCATGCTTTCCATAATTCGAAATCTGGATAATTCGAACATTTCTTATGGTCCTCATGAGTTCGAATTAACGAGAGTCGACTGTAATTATCTCGAACGAATAAGTCATGATTTCTAAAAGAGTCCTTTATCATTATAATTCCCACTATGGGAAAAAAGAATTACAGTTAGATACACACAACGCGCTACAAACTATGTTCTTCTACTTTCACTTTGATTTCCAGACTACCTTTTTGTTCCGAAACAGAACACAAAGAAATGTTGCTTTAGAATAGAATGATTTTGTCATGATAAAAATAGGTGACATTTATCGTCCATAATTGAAAAATGAAAGTGGAGCATTGCGTCTCTAGTATTATGATTTAAAGTTTTGTAAATATGTAAGATAACAGTGAATACTTTTACTTTCATTTAAATGTTTCGTTTAAGATGCAACACTAGTCACAGAAAAAGACTATGGGAGCGTTTTTTTCAAATATCTAGCTCAAATTTTAATATTTTTACGTGATTTTTTTTTGCATAGGGTAGCTGAGGGCGATCCACAACCGGCCTAGTTTTTACTTTTTCAATTTTGGTTTCAGATTAAAAAAAATAAAATTTGAATTTCAAAACCGGTTTAAACCGGTTCTGAAATTGAAACTATCATATTATAAAAAATATATAAGCAAAATCGAAAAAGTAAAAACTAGGCCGTTTGTAGATCGTCCTCAGCTACCCTATGCAAAAAAATCATCTAAAAATATTAAAATTTGAGCGAGATATTTGAAAAGAACGCTCCCGTAGACTTTACATTACCATTTGGATCTGTTTCAGTGACTATTGTGACTGTTTCAGTGACTATAGTGTGTTTCAGTGACTTAAGGAATATTCGAAGCCAAGATTTCGATTTGAGTTAGTGATACGCAGGGTTGTAGAAAATGTTTTTACTCCTAACATTTCCTCAAATCTACATGATATATTTCCCCAAATTTTGCGGTATGTTACTATAGGCTTGCATATATTCTGTATTACTGTAGATATAGATTTTTATTTTCATTTTCTCCACTTCCAGTATATACGGTACATATTATTTTAAGATCAATATTGACTATCTATATATACAGATCTTTTTTCTTATTTACAGAGAATTTTTTTCTGTCTTGGGTAAATATGTAATTCAGTGATGTAATCTAAATTAATTGTACATTTTTCTGCAAAATTTCCCTCGATCCTAGATCACTGGATCGGACTACGCCAGGGATGGCGAACCTTTTTGAGCATTCGTGCGAAAAATTTCAAAATTATTATATGCCAACATTCTAACGTGCCAGGAAAAATTTAATGTAGATAAAATCCAATAATTAATTTTGCTAGGATTTTTGCTTAAATATTTTTACAATTATACTGAATTCGATTCCTAACTTATTTGTTACGCTGTATTTAGTCAGCAATATGGCATGAAATTCCGTATTAATAATCTATAAATGAGTTTTCTTTTATTATATACTTTCGAATCAAATAATTTTCAGTTCTTGAGGTAGAAGCAGTTTCAATAGATATATAGTTATTTACACAAACAATGTTCAATTTTCAAAATTAAAACCTATATATAGAATAAAACGTAAAATAACTAAAAACCCTAAAACCACATAAAAAAAAAACCCAATCTGAAATAGAAACGTGTCAGTTAGATATATATTAATATGCAAATTAAAATGCAATTTTCAAAAATAAAAATTTGATAAAGAATCAAAATTATTTGGAAAATCGCTATATATTGAATGATTTGGCAAGAAAACGCTTCAAGATTCTTTAATTGAAATTTATACCTTAATTCTTTCAAAAGTAACAGATCATTTTAGAGTAAATTATACTTATTATACAAAACTATACATTTTATTTAAAAAAGTAAAACCTTAAGATGGATTGAATTTTTCTATAAACTGAATATAGTCTATAAGTTTTTTCGCGTGCCAGAGAAGTTTTCTTACATGACAGGATCGGCACGCGTGTCATAGGTTCGCCGACCCTGGACTACGCTATATGGACCAAGGTGACTTGCGATTTTAGACGCTTTGTTAAAGATCTAGAAAAATGAACGAGGAATTATTTTGAAACTCCAGTGTAAACAGTAGTACAGGTCATATATTTCCTCGGAGATTTTCCCCCGAAATCCCAACTAGAACCGCCAACAAACTGAAAAAGAACGAAAATCTTTTGGATAACCCTGTCAAAACTAAAGTAGAAAAAGCGCTTAACCCATTAGTGCCTAGCGTCTCATTTTTGGGACAGTTTAAAAAAATTCAAGTAAGCGTTTTTCACACCAGTAAAAAGGAGGATAAATAAATACTTTCTTTCTCGAGACAAATTCCTCGATAAATTAAGATAAAAGTTATTCTTGCTTTAAAAGTGGTGAAAAAAGGCAAAATTTGAATTTTAACGAAGGAAATAATTCAGGCATTTAATGGGTTAAACTACAGATTATAATTAAGTGGCTTATTGTAATAAACTGTGTTCATTTTCATGAGGACTCATGTATACTCGTAGTATGTATTTAGGTATTTCATGTATACTCGTAGAAAAATTATGTTTATTATTATTATTATTATTATTATTATTGTTGTTATTATTATTATAAAAACAGCGCCAAATTTTGCCAAGTTTTTTTGCTTATAATTTGCACAGTTCTTAATAAAAAAAAAATATATTCGTTACAGAAAATATGACAAACAACTTTGTAAATAATAACCTGTAATCATAATTAAAAATTAAAGAAAATTGTATGAAAAATAAGCTAGTTTACTAAATAATGTTTCACTGCGCATGCGTGGAAGCAATCAAAAACATAATGTGTAGCTATTCAGCAACCTTTGTGAAACTCTCAAAAACATAGATTGAAAATTCTGAAAATTATTGTCGATAGAATAAGCTCAATATCTGTTATTCCCAAAATGAAGCAAAAAGATGAAAGATTATATCTATATATCCATTGATTAGTGTAATAGAGCATGTACAATATTGCACGTACTACTACATTTAGATACATCCTCTCATATTTTTGCTTCATTTTGGGAATAACGGATTTTGAGTTTATTCTATCGACGATCATTTTCAAAAATTTTCAAGCTATATTTTTGAGACTTTCACAAAATTTGCTCTATACTTAGCTAAACATTATGCAAATTACATTTTGATTGCGATTAAGCATGAGCAGTGAAACATTATTTAGCAAATTTGCTCCTTTTCATACAATTTTTATTTATTTTTAAATTCTGATTACACTGTATTATATACAATGTTGTTTGTTATATTTTCTGAAAAGAATTTTTTTAATATTAAGAACTTAACAAATTATAAGCAAAAAACTTGGCAAAATTTGGGACTGTTTTAATTACAGGGCTCACAAATGGTCCGCCAACTAAACATTCATATTTTTTTAGAAAGATTTTCGTTATATATATATATATATATATATATATATATACAGGGGTGCAAAAATCTAGGCGCCAGCGGGCAGTTTCTCACCACTAAAATATAAAAGTTTTCTTCGGTTAAAATTTAATAGCATTCTTGCAAGAATTTTACGCGCAATATTAAACGGAAAACAACAAAATAAATTTAGTGGTGAGAGACTGCCTGCTGGCGCCTAGATTTTTGCACCCATGTATATATATATATATATATATATATATTTTTTTTTTTTTTTTTTTTTTTTGCAAATTGCGTAGAAAGCTAATTTTAGCACAAATGCTGTAGAAAATTACTATGAAATTTTCTGTTGAAAAATATTGGTGTTCAGTTTGCGGATTATTTGGTAGCCCTGTAATAAGATCCTTAATTTCTCTACGCGTATACATGCTATCCCCATAAAATTGGGCACAATTTATTACAATAATCCACTTAGTAATAATTTGCAGTTTAAACACTTTTACTACATAAGTTTTGACAGGGTTACCCAAAAGATATTCGTTCTTATTAAACTTGTTGACGGTCCCTTATGGAATTTCGGAGAAAACGTTTCCCAGAAACATAAGATTCATATTATTTTGTGTGCATACCTTGAGTTTCAGAGTAACTCCTCATGTATTTTTGTAGATATTTAACAAAGCGTCTAAAATCGTAAGTGGACGGTCATTTTTGGCAGGGGTCAGAGCATATGGGACAAATTTTATTTTTCTTACCAGTATCTTTTATCAATAATTTTCATAATATAGTTCTATTTAATATATTATAAAAATGTCTCTAGACCAGCGGTTCCCAATCTATGGGTCGCAACCCACTGGTGGGCCGTGGCAGTTGTTTTGGTGGGTCGCGGAAGAATCGAGGTTTGTCACCAAAATAATATTTTATTTCATCTGATTAAAAAGATTTGACAATTTCATCACGAAATAATATTTCAAGGGAAAATCCTTAATTTCCTTCTAGATATCTAGATTAATAAACGAAAAAAATATCCGGAAATATTTAATTCATTTTTGAGGTCCTTTATGAAATTCAACACTTTGTGCTTGTGAGAACATGCTTTTTTCTACTTTGCTGTTTTTGAAAGACAAGTACTAAGACAAACTGCATGTTAATATATGTTCCCAAAATGGTAAATGCCAGTACCAGAAATCTCATTGATTATAAAGTTATGTTTTCATAATAATTAAACATATTTTTAACTCTTTATATATTTTTAACTCTTTAATCTATCTTTGTAGTTTGTGCATTGTTTTAATTACACTTACACTTACATACATTGAGATTACCGATTCTTGTTTTTGTTGATCTTGTTTTGTTATCTTCTTGTTATCTATTTTGAAAATTTGCGTTTTTCTTAGAATAGGATAGCCGAGCATATAGAGATCGTACAAAGATTGCTATACTGATATACAACTTTATCTTGGGTGGGTCGCAAATTTTATTTTTTACACAAAAGTGGGTCGCGAATTTTTTTTTCACTGGAAGGTGGGTCGCGTACCAAGAAAGTTTGAGAACCGCTGCTCTAGACGATTTTTAATAAAATATGCTGGTAAGAACTATAAATTTGTCCTATATGCTCCGACCCCTATGGCCATATAGTATATTCTGCTCTCCTGTTGATGTGTAGTTGTTTAATCATGCATCAAATATTATATTAAGTTTTTTTTTTTTTTCCATTCAAGTTTCGAATATTTGAAAAACGACATGATATGAAATTTACTTTCATCATAAACCCAGAGACAAACATAATTTCTGGATTTCAAGAATCGTTTAATAAAAATGAAGATTTTCTTTATTGATGCAATAGATTTTCGGAATAACGTAAAATAAATCAATTATTCATGTGACACATCTCTATATTATATTACTTTACTTTTTAACTTTTCATAACATAAATTTTTCCACGTTTCAACTGTGTCCCTTTGATATTTCGCTCTTTTACTAAGAAGTCATTTAAAAAAAAAGTTTCGGTAAAAGAATGATTATCCATCAAAATCTTGGTAAAAGAAAAAGAAATAAAAGATGGAAAGACTCCAATTCTTTAAATAAAAAGTGACACGTCTTAGAGTTTCGTTCAATTTCTGGAGATTCGTAGGAAATAGGTTTGTGTAAAACTCAAACTAGCCGTGATTACAGATTTTAGCTTGAAAAGTTAAATGATATTGCAAGAAGGTACAATGTAAAAAAGTCATATTTTTCTTAAGGAGGTCCAAGACACAAAAATCTTCAAATTTTCTAAAAAAATTATTGCATTAAAAATTTCTCGTTTTTTTTTTTTTTTAAAGGTTAAAATAGTGTTTAAATCATGTTTCCATCTAATTAAAAGAGGAAATGTTAATTTTTTCGTTTTAGTTTGTTTTTAAAATCTGGTTTTCAAGTAATGGTTGTTATGAAATGACTTCTTGAGAAAAAGTATTTTTCTTCATGATAGGTCTTTTCACAATTTCTCGGATTTAAATTGTTATAACTCAAGAACCGTTAAATATAAATGCTTCAAATTTACAACATGTCATTTTTTATTATTTTAATTTTCATTCAGGAAATTAGAAAAAAAAAATATTTACTTTTGAAAATATGATTTAAAAAAAGTTACATCATTTTTTTTCTTAAATTTTTACTTATGATATTTTTGATTTTTTATAAATTAAAATTTTTTTAAATGCTGAATAGAAATCAAACCATATATATTTTTATTTATTTAAATTAAAGAAAAAATTTAAATCCTAGAAATACTATTTCCAGTCATAACGATTTCAAATTACTCCACTTTTTTAATAAATTTTAAATTAAAATTTAAAAAAAGTTCGAGAAGTTTTATCATAAAATTTGTTTACAAATAATGTGGGTAAATATCCAAAATTTTAACTCAATAAATAAAAAGTATTTTAAAATGTATCCCGATCCTCTTAAAGAATCGTTTAATAAAAATAAAGATTTACTTTATTGGTGCAATAGATTTTCGGAATTACGTAAATCAATTATTCATGTGACACATCTCTGTATTCTATTACTCTACTTTATAACTTTTCATAACATAAATTTTTCCACGTTACAACTGTGTCCCTTTGATATTTCGCTCTTTTACTAAGAAGTCATCTTAAAAAAAAGTTTCGGTAAAAGAATCAAAATCTTGCTAAAAGAAAAAGAAATAAAAGATGGAAAGACTTCCATTTTTTTAAATAAAAAGTGACACGGCGTCTTAGAGTTTCGCTCCGTTTGTGGAGATTCGTATGAAATGGGTTAGTGTAAAACTCAAACTAGCCGTGATTACAGTTTTTTAGCTAGAAAAATTATATTGCAAGAAGGTACAATGTAAAAAAGTCAAATTTTTCTTAAGGAGGTCTTGGACACAAAAATCTTCAAATTTTCTAAAAAAATTTATTACATTAAAAATTTTACTGTTTTTTTAAAGGTTAAAATGATGTTTAAATCATGTTTCCATCTGAATTAGAAGAGGAAATGTTAATTTTTTTTGTTTTCAAAATCTGGTTTACAAGTTGTAATGAAATGACTTCTCGAGAAAATGCGTTTTTCTTCATGATGGGGTTTTTAACAATTTCTTGGATTTAAATTGTTATAACTCAAGAACTGTTAAAGATGAATGATTCAAATTTACAATACGTCATTTTTTATTACTTTACTTTAATTTTCATTCAGAAAATTTGCAAAAATATTTACTTTTGAAAATATGATTTAAAAAAAATACATCACGCTTTTAAATATTTTTACTTAAAAAATTCTTGATTTTTTTAAAAATTAACATTTTTAAAAAATGTTGAATCAAAATCAAAACATGTATATTCATGTTTCTTTAAATTAAAGGAAAAATTGAAATTCTAGAAATAATATTTCAGTTTATAACGATTTTAAATTACCCCACTTTTTTAATAAATTTTAAATTAAAAAAATTACCAGAAGTTTTATCATAAAATTTGTTTACAATTAATATGGTTATTATCCCAAAAAATCCAAAATTTTAACTCAATAAATAAAAAGTATTTTAAAATGTGTCCCGAACCCCTTAAAGAATCGTTTAATAAAAATGAAGATTTTTTTTATTGATGCAATAGATTTTCGGAATTACGTAAATCAATTATTCATGTGACACAACTCTATATTATTATATTACTCTACTTTATAACTTTTCATAACATACATTTTCCACGTCTCAACTGTGCCCCTTTGATATTTCGCTCTTTTACTAAGAAGTCATCTTAAAAAAAAGTTTCGGTAAAAGAATGATTATCCATCAAAATCTTGCTAAAAGAAAAAGAAATAAAAGATCGAAAGACTCCATTTCTTTAAATAAAAAGTGACACGTCTAAGAGTTTCGTTCAATTTCTGGAGATTCGTATGAAATAGGTTTGTGTAAAAGTCAAACTCGGCGTGATTAAAATTTTCTACCTAAAAAAGTTAAATGATATTGTATGAAGGTACAATGTAAAAAAAGTCAAATTTTCCTTAAGGGTGTTCTCAACTGCTCCGCTCAACAAACGCAATATGTTTTGACACATTTACAAATTTATTTTTTAACGGAAAGATATAAAATTGGAATACCTGACTATGGAAGCGATTTCGAATCGAACATAGTTTTCTATTTTATGATAATTAAATTACCTATCCAGTTCAAAACTATTTCGATCACCTGATCACCCGTTTTTCTCCTGCTTTTCGACCGGTTTTTCTGCTTTCGTCGGGAAATGTGTCCAAAAACGTCAAATTTGAAAACTTGTTATGAAAGATCTATTGTGTTTTTAAAAAAACTAAAAAATGAGTGTAATTAGCCAATTTCTGAATAACAATCCCTTCTATTTTCATGCATTTCCGAACAAAAATAAATTAAAGCATATGTCAAAAAGTTGCCCTTTTTAATTTAAGAACACCCTTAACCGCTTCCTTGATTTGCCCGTACGTCACACGGACAACGTGTTTTTGCCAATCATGATTTGTTATTTTCATTAGTAAATTTTTACTGAAAATCTTTTATTATTTTATCCAAGAATTTTTCTTACTTCCAAACTTGCAAATATCACCAGTAATATTTTAGTAAAATTTTGTTTTTACAATGAAAGTTTAAATTAAGCAGTTCAAAATATCTAAAAAATACGTTCGTGAATTCCGGTGTCAGTCGTTATTTTCACATTTTGCTAACAGATTTTGCCCCTGCCGGAAAGGGTTAACTGGTTAATTCTTTTTCGTTCAATAAATTGAAAATAGCGGAATCACACCACTATTATTTAAAAAAAAATATCCGTAAAATTTAGTTCCGCCTTTCAATAGTATAAAAATTTTCTTAAAAATAATAGTGGTGTCAAAAAGCTTTAAATGATGCAATAAGCAAATTTCGTCTTGCCCGAACAGCTTTCGGGCAAAACAGTTAACCCTTGGAGGGGCAAAGCACTTCTATTCATTAAATGCTGAAATGATCGAATGACACTAGAATTTAAAAGGAAATTTATTTCAAAATAAATAAACGCTTATTTTCGCGTACTTGATAAAATTAAAAATTTCATTTCAAAATTCTGGTGTCAATGTGGTATATATTTTATAACATCGCCCTTCAAGGGATTAAGGGGTTAATGACATTCTTTGCCGAATTTTGACTTTAACCGTTTCCGGCGCAGTGTGTCCGTTCTGGACACACCTAATTTTAATTCCAAACTTGCAACTGGCACCAATAATATTTTAATAATATCTTTCTTTTACAATAAAAGCTTCAATTAAGGAGTTTTTGATTTCTTCAAAAGTCGTTTGTAAATTCCGCTGTCAGTCGATATTTTCTCATTTTACTAACAGAATTTGTCCGCGCCGGAAAGTGTTAAGCATCATTAACGTGCAAATAATCACCATCTTAAGAAAGATATACTCTATATAACAAAGTTTATTCCACTTTCACGTGTGTACAACATTCTAACGAAGAGTTATGGTTTATTAGGTTTATCATTATATTTTCCGTACAATCATTTCATACATTAGATTTTCCGGAGAACTCAATGTTGGATCTATGAGTAAAACCGATTGTGGTATTAATTTTTTAATTATGCACCACTTCCCTTCCGGCAGACATGGATCATTAGATTCCCCTTTTACTGCTCTTTCATAAAATAATTTTTTTTTTTTTTTTTTTTTTTTTCCCCCTCGTGCTTGATAATTTAGGTTTTTTGTGCTGTCGGCACTTGGACTATTAGCTCTTTTTGCTCCTTTTAATCCCTTAACTGGCATTTTCTTTTCTATTCAAGAAATTGAAAATAATGGATTCTCACCACTATTATTTAAATAAAATATTCATAAGATTTAGTCTAAACATTTTCGCCTGTAAACAGTGTTGCCAGATGTAGTATTTTCAATACTATGGTAGTATTTTTTCAGCCAAAATTAAGGGTGTAGTATTTTTTGTAGTATTTTGATTAAAAGTAGTATTTTCGTGGTATATTTTTCAAAAACATAAAAAGAATTGCAGAAATTTTTTGTAAAAAAAAAAAAAAAAAAAAAAAAAAAGGGGGAGAGGAGGGAAAGAAATTGGACATGGCATCAACTAATTATCGGAAAATATTACATTTGCGAACCAACAAAGCATAGCTTCGGAAATTTTAGCAACTCATGAAAGATGCAATAAGCAACAATAGCACAATGTTTAGCAGATATATGCTTTCAGTGTGACGTCAGTCATGACGTTTTCATTGAATTCTGACACCAAACAAATGATTGCTACGTTTAATTACTTATTAAACATAAATCGTAGAAAATGTTATTACTGCATATAAAGTATAAAAACACTTAACTGTGATATATAGCTGTGAGATGTAATTATAATATACAATTATAACATAAAATGCAGCATACTTCTGTCATAAATTATTTTGATTTAAATATTAACTTAAAATGACATTTTGTTTTGTACGAAAAAGTTATACTTTTTTGTTATTTGGATGCAGGTTATAAATTACCAAATATTGTTCCATCACCATCATTTGGATTGCATTAATTTAATTTAAAATGAAAAAATATATACACACACATATATGTATATATATATATATGTCTGTATATATATATATATATATATATATAATAAAATAAATAAATAAAAGAAAGAAAATAAAAGAAATATCATAATTTGAAACATTTTATATCAAAATCAAAGCAATATATACACGTAATTTAATTTATACACATTTTAATTTATATACGTAAAAAATAATATCAACCACTTTTTAGCTTATTGCTAAAAATGTACATTTTATTTATAACCAAGCATTATCTAGAAAAATGTGTCAGTATGGCTGCTAGATTAATTATCTTTTTCTTCTTCCATATTTAAATGTAAATCATAATAAAGCAATAAATAAATATATTGAGGTATATCATAGATTTAAAAATTAATTAAGTAAATAATTCAAAAAATTACTACATTCTTTATTGAAAAAATTCAAGTATACATATCAGAATTGAATGCTTTTAACATTTCGCTGTCAGGAACAAACTGAGTAGAATTACCTTCTAAACCTTCTTTTGAAATGATTATATTAGAAACTGTGGCTGTAGAAAGTCTATTTCGATGTTTAGTCTTTATCAAAGACACATTGCTAAAAATTCTCTCACAGTCTGAGTTAGAAACTGGGAGTGATAACAACAAAAAAAAAAAAAAAAAAAAAAAAAAAAAAAAAAAAATTACTCACATGTTTGAATTTTAAGTTTTCTCCTTCTTTTATCTTCCCAACTTTTGCCCAAAATTTCTCCACTGTTATTGTCGGGTTTTCTTGGTGTATTTCAATGACACTTTCACATATTATTAATGAACGCCACTCATTATCGATCAATTCCATATCTTCAGAGCTAAAATGATGCGGAAATTGCATTAAAATTGGCAACAATATAGGTATTGAACCAGTAATAGTTTTTGCTGGATCAAAAGCATTTATTTCTTTGAACAACTGGTTGTTGAAAGGAAGGCGTGCCTTTAATTCCTTGCACAATACAATCAAAAATGCTTGGCAAACAGTAAAAAAATCAATGATTTTTTTATCCTTTTTTAAGGTTTCATTGGTATAAAGATATGATGTACCTTTAACACCAATATAAATGTCTTTTGTAGGTAAGAAATTGACTGTTGATTCTGGATCAATGTCTTTTATATTAGTTCCATTTATATATCCACTTTTCATATACATGGAGCACAGAGATTTATATGCTTCACTGATAGTCGTGTAGAAATTAGTCATTGTAGAATTTCGTGCTTGAAAAATAATCGATAACTTGTTTGATATTTTTAAAACCTGACTTACAAAGTATAAGTATAGTTTTTTGTATGGATTCATGTACATATCATATAGTCTCTGAGCTGCTAACAGTCTATCACTTGATGTTGTTCTGTGAAATAGAGAATCAATGCATCCCATTGCTCCAATATTCGGTCAACACAATCACCTAGTGATAACCAACGAATATTATACAGCTTGAGGATGTTATGTACGGGCGTATTCGCAAAATCTTGAAAATCTTTAAATTCCTCTCTTCTTTTAGAGCTGTAAGAGAAATAATTATAAGTATCACGTATCATATCTTCAATGTCCCTTGGCAATTTTAAACATGCCTTACTCACTGCTAATGCAATTGAATGACATACACATTTTACGAACAAGCAATCTGGTGAGACTAATTTTATTTTTTGTACTATACTGTTATGTTCACCAAACATAACATTTGTGGTATCAGCTGCAAAACCTAATACATTTTGAATTTGCAGGCCATGGTTATTTATTTCACTTGATAATGAGGTAAATAATCCCTCTGCTGATTTGTCCTTCACTGCCACTAAATTCAATAGCTTCGTCTTCACAGTATCACTTGTTTCAGAATGATATTTTATCACAATTGCAAGGTTGCTTTTAACTGAAATATCAGTGGACTCATCTATAATAATAGAATATTTGACTTTTGAAATACCATCGCTGCTACCTGTTATGTCCAAAAGCATTTTATCTTTCATACTTGAACTTATAACATTATTTGTCAGTGCCACAGCTTTTGTTCTTTTACAGGAAAATTTTTTGGCAATTGCAGAATCAGGAAATGAACTTGAAATGACATCGGAGAAATGATCCATAAATTTGAAGGGAATGCCGTGTTCGATTAAAGCTGCACATACTTTCAGTTCCGCATTTTTTACATCGCCTTCAATCGGCGGTGTTAAAAATTTGCTAATGTTACGTTTTGACGTTCCATTGAAATGTTTCATTTTTTTAATATGAAAGCCGGATTTTGCATGTTGCACAAGACTGGCTTTTCGCGGCATCATAGATGAGTTGCAAGCTTTGCAAAATGCACTTTCAAGTTCATCCTTAGACATACACAACCATTTTTTAAACAAATCGTCGTTTTCCCATTCGGGCCGATACTTCTGTTTTCTACCCTTTTTGGGGGTTTTATCGCACAGATCGGCATCGGATTCATCGTTTTCATTTTCATGTTTCATCGAGTATAATTTATACACTAAATTAATATTAATCGAATTAAATTTTAGCTTACAGCTTACATGTATTCGACGAATAACGCTGAGAAACACAAACAAAATTGGTTGGTTGGTTGGTTGGCAAGTACTGAGACGTATGCTACTACCCGTTAGGGAGGCTTTTGTCTCGAAAATCCAGGGCACAAACAAAAACAAAGTCGAGAACAACAATAACAAAGTGCAAATGTCGGACTGTCACTGTCGCCAATCTGAAAAAGCAATTTAACAAAATATTATTTTCGTGGTTTATTTGCCTCAATGGAGATATGAGGGTAAGAAAAACATCGATAATGGAAGTTTCTCATTAAAAAAGTTAAAATTATTGATAAGAAAAAAATTCTTATTAGCTTTTCAAAGAATTTATAATCGCATTTAAAGTTGTTATCTAAACTATCGATAACGAATATTCTGATTCATTAATACTTATAGTACTAATTAACGCCAGTAGATGGCGCCAAAGTCAAATTTGTAGCGTAGTATTTTGTAGTATTTTTTCAGAGGTTGGTGCGTGTAGGTGTAGTATTTTTCGTTTTAAAAATCTGGCAACACTGCCTGTAAATGGTATGAAATTATTTAAAAAAAAATGTGGGGTCTAAAAGCTCTAAATGATGAATTAAGCAAATTCGTCTTGCCCGAACGACGTACGGGCAAATCACTTAAGGGGTTAAATCAAGGTTTATTGAGTTTTTATTCAAATAAAAGTTTATTACCTTCTTTTTATAGTTGAGTTCTGTAAAAAGTTTAATATATTGTTTTATATAGTTAGTGATAAGCAAATAAGAAACGCTCGTAAATATGTTTTATTTTCTCCCATCACAAAATTCTCGTGGGCGTATGTGAGACAGAGATTAGGTGTGAGTGGGTGTGGTGAAAGATAGAAATTCGAAGACAGTTGACGTAAAATGTTTAATATATAGTGATGTTTACAATCATGTTTCGAGGATTTTGTTTAGATAGCACCTATCCATCGGCATGTTATTACGCCATAAAAAAGAAAAAAAAAAGGTGTGCAAAAATATTTTTTCGGCATTTTACGGTAAAATAAACGTATAATAAAATACGGTAAAATAAACTAATTAAAAAAAAGAATTATGGCAAAGTGATTTGACATAAAAACTTTGATATACAGGGTGTCCATAATTAAAAGACTCTACTATAAAGTTGTCTACAGATAAAACTGTTGTTCATAAAGTTGTGAAAGATATAATAACGGAAAAGAAATTCGTTTAACACCTCAACTTGTTTGCCCGAACGTCGTTCGGGCAAGACGAGTTTGCTTATTGCACCATTAAAGCTTTTTGACACCACTATTATTTTTAAAAAAATTTTCATACTATTGAAAGCCGGAAATGTCTAGACTAAATTTTACGAATATTTCATTTAAATAATAGTGATGTGAATCCGCTAATTTCAATTTATTGAACGGAAAAAGAATTAACCAGTTAATGGATTAAGCCCACCCCACCCTTTTCGCTATCAGAGGGCGATTAATAATAAATTACACGTTTAGCAATACGATAGTTTAGAAATGTTACTTATTAAGGCTTTCTTTGATTTGCCCGTACGGCATACGGACAATGTGTTTTGGTCAATCATGATTTATTATTCTCAACAGTAAATTTTTCTTGTAAGTTTTTTATTATTTAATAGGCATGATACATCACGGTATGAATATGAAGTGATCATTTTACGGATTTAATTAAGTGAAAATTTCTGTGAAAGATATGAAAAAATAAGCATTAATTTAAAGTTTTTTTTTCAAAAGTATTGATAGGTTAAGCTGTTAATTATATTGTTTTATAGAATATTGTAGAATATAGTTAGTTGGTTGGTTGGTTGATTAGGGTTTAATGGCGCAAGGTCCCTTTTGGGACATGCTGCGCCAAGACAAAGTCAAATTGAGAAAAAAATAATAATAAAAAGAATGCAATTAAATACACTAATAGTATAAATAAAATAAAAATTAATTTAAAAGACCATAGTTAAAAAGCTAAAAGATTATTAAAACTGTAAAAATCTAAAACTTGTTAAAACACAGTGAAAAGAATGATCTACTAGTGCTATAAAAACTCAGGTTTAAAAATCAATAATAAAATCTGATGACACAAATGTAGTTGAAAACCAGTCAATGAGAGTAAAATGTAAAAAATTAAAAAATATATTTATACTTAGTTAAAATCTGTACAATAAGTAAGTAAAGTGGCAGGATGAATAAGAATAATATGGTAATATAACAGTGTGCATTCAAGTCGGCTCGAATTCCTGCAATATAGTATCGTCATCGGCGTCCGAGTCATTGCTATATGACTCGGACTCCATAGCCTCTTCCATGTACTGCTGCAGTTTCTTTGGGTCTTTTACGTTTTTAAGAAATGGGTTAGTAGTAGAATTTTTCTTTCCTCTCACCACAGTCTTCCACAGTGAAGAGGTTGAAGTTATGGTTGTTTCCTTTTTTCCACTTAGTGCCTGAGACGTTTCTTTCAAATTCTGCTTTCGGAGAGTGTTGAACTTAGGCGGTATTTTTGTACTGGTTCCAGTTTTGGTATTAGTTTGGGGATCAGATGATTTTTTGGATTGAGCATTTAATTTCTGTTGTCTTTTTTCTAAGTCAATTATTTTAACCGGTTCTTTGGATGGTAGCCAGCGTTCTAATTTAGGGCTTCCAGACATTTTAGTAGGGAGACAGACATCACGAGATTCTTTAGTTGGTGCGCTGGTTGATTGTGATTTAGTAGATCTACTAGGTGGATATGAGGAATCCGTTTGGGTGCTTATATGTCTTACAGATGTCGATTGGTTTTTAAGTAAGCTGGAGTAAGAAATTCCGACAGATGGGATTCTGGTTTCTACAAGTTTGCGAGCTTCAGGATAAGACAGATTTTGAGTAATTTTAACTGTGACAATTTCTTTTTCTCTGTTCCAATTAGGACAAGTACGGGAATATGCAGTATGTTCTCCCTTACAGTTTGCACAACGTTCGTTTTTTTCACAATCTTTATTGTCATGGCCCACTTCTGCACAACGTGCGCAGGTAAGAGATCCACGACATGTACCTTTAGTATGGCCGTAACGTTGGCATTTAAAACAACGGAGAGGGTTAGGAATGTAAGGTCTGACAGGACAATTCAAGTAAGCGGCTTTGATTCTAGTTGGTAAAGTAGGACTATTGAAAGTGAGAATGACATGCTTTGTAGGAAGGACTTGTCCATTCCGACGGATAGTGATACGACGTGCATCAAGGACATTTTGATCTTTTAAATTTTCTAAGAGTTCATCTTTTGTAGAAAATAATAGGTCTGGTTCAGAGATAATACCTCGGCTTGTATTTAGTGATTTATGTGTTTGTACAGAAACTGAAAATGTGCCTATTGTAGAGCAATTAGTGAGAAGCTGCGATTGTTTAGCTGTAGATACTTCTACTAGTAAATCTCCAGATTGTAATTTTTTGAGAGTGTGGCCATCCCCTAAGACAGACTGGACTGTTTTTGCAATGAGAAATGGTGAAGTTTTTCCAAAGGAACTATTAGAGTGGCTATCAGTGCGTTTAATTATGAAATATCTAGTGAAAGCGGGATTCTGTGACATTTGTTGCTCTCTAGAAGAGAGAGACGGATGAAGTGAAGTATTTCCATCCATAGTAGAAAAAATAAAATTCAGACCCCGGACGCACCACCCACTACCGAGCCCAACAAGGGGATGCACATTCGTGCACCAGTGCTAACCAGGGCCCATACGGTCACAAGACAACCCTATGTCAGTCTCCACCCTTAACGAGATGACTAGTAGTTGCTCGATCACTTGATCCCTAAAGCCAGTGACAAAAGTCAGCTGACCAGCCGATTGATGCATACGGGACCAATATGCACCTCCCGTCTACCTGAAGCAGAGGCCAAAGCAGTGTGTTGGTTTCCCTCAACTGCCTGGATCCCCCTTTCCAGGAACACGGATCGCCACGCACGGCCAACACGTGGGTGGTTTACAATTCTCCATGAGTCGATATACAGGATGATATCGGCTCATACAGAATTGCCCTCACCTCCGAAAAGGAAACCACAATGAGAGTGAAACAAAGATGAAAGGAAGACAAGAGGAGTAAGAGGAAAAGGAAAAGAGATAGATCACTCAGGTGCCCCGGGGTTGTGAAGCCTGTGAATACCTAAAGAAGGTATCCCCCTGGGGGATAGAATATAGTTAGAATATAGTTATATTGTATTAAGGCATGAGAGTGTTCCGACCCAAATGACCGATTACTACCAATAAATTTTTAAAGTATATTTTGGTTTATGACTTCTAAGACATCCTGTCATTTAATAATTCCGGAAATTTTAATAGAATTTAGTGGTAGTAATCGGTCATTTTGGTCGGAGCGCTCTCATCTCTGTGTATTGTAGAATAAAGTAGAATATACTCTGCTCAAAACAATTAAAGGATATTGCAGTTTTAGGTGGATTTTGTATCTGGGAAACATTTTAGCTGATTGATACATGGTCGACAGACATAGTAGGTTATATGAGAATAAATTACACATGTTTGGCAGAAAAAAATGCATTTTATTGCGCATTTGTGTATAAAAGGAAAAAAACACAATTTGTGCATATGAGAAAAAAGAATAAGAAAAGGTGTTTTCTTCAAAAAAAAAAAATCATTTTCAGTAGGGGGTATGGTTTCCACGGGCGGCCAGCAACGTTGAACACCTTTGAGGCATGGACTCAATGAGGCTATTAATGACGAGTTGAGGTATTCTGCCCCACTCTTCCAGAAGAGCTCTTTCCAGTTCTTGGAGAATTTGTGGGGGTTGTTGGCGGCCAGAAACTCGTCTTCTTAGAGTGTCCCAAACGTGCTCGATTGGATTCATGTCTGGAGAACACGCTGGCCATTCCATTCGAACGATTCCTTCCTCGAAAAGGAAATCCTCCACCAGGTTTGCACAATGTGGCCTGCAGTTATCGTCCATTAAAATGAAGTTATCTCCGATTGCTGCAGCGTAAGGTTCTACAATAGGTCTGAGGATCTCATCCCTATACCGGTGACCAGTCAGAGCTCCATCTCGAATGATGTAGAGGTCAGTGCGCCCGTCAATGGAGATGCCACCATACACCAATACTCCCCCACCGCCAAATCTGACACTTTCGTGCACGAACGCAGGATTATTCCTACTGCCGCGGTCCCTCTAGATGAAAATACGCATATTATCCGGATGCACAAAAAAAGGGACTCGTCTGAAAACAGAATATTGCTCCATTCATTTCTCCTCCAGTTGACATGCTCGGTTGCCCACTCCCTGCGGTCGCGACGATGCTTTGATGTTAATCTAACACATACCATCGGTCGGCGAGCATACAGACCTACAGCATGGAGCCGGTTTCGGACAGTCTGAGTTGAAATCGTGGTGCCTGTAGCCGAGCGAAGGTGTTGTTGGAGAAGAGTAGCGTTCATGTTTCGGTGTCTCCGAGCTGTTAACGCTAAATACCGATCTTCATTGGGCGTTGTTGCCCGTCTACGACCTTGCCCTGGTCTTCGACCTGCACATCCACTCTCCAAAAAACGGTTCCAGATCCTGGAAATGACACTTTGTGACACTTCAATGGCTTGCGCTACTTCGGCTTGAGTTTGGCCCCCTTCTAACCTACCAACAATTCTCCAAGCTTCTGAATCTGTCAGACTTCGCTGAGACATCGTACTCATCGAAACAAAGCAATCACTGAATGCCGATCATTCTTGTCTTCATTCTCTTTTATCCAGTTGAAAGTCAAATTTCATTCGCTGCCGCTGAAGTGACGTTTTTGACGTCGAACTCAAAATTTGCATACTCCACAGTTTGAAAACCAGAAAAATTTGCATTTGTGATTCTCTTCTTCTATTTTCGGCAAAAAAAATTTCGTTTATATCTTTATTTTATATAAAACTTCAAATATCCTTTAATTGTTTTGAGCAGTGTAGTTAGATATATAAAAAAATAAGAAATGTTCGTAAGTATATTTTGTTTTCTTCCCATCACAAAATTCTCATGGGCGTATGTGAGACAGAGAGTAAGTGTGAGTGGGAGTGTTGAAAAATAAAAATTTTAACAAAGATGAAGTTAAATGTCTAATATTCGATGATGTTTACAGTCATGTATTGCGGATTTTGTCTAGATTTTTATTTATTTATTGAACACATACATCTGACTTGTGTGCTCGACATGAAAGCCTGCTTAGAAGTCATCGTCAATATACAGGGAGGAGATAGCAGAAGGAAATTTTTACAACACGAAGGATATACAGTCGGGAGTTCTACACAAAGAGTGCGTGCAATAGATCCAATAAGATTCGAACCCCAACCCCCTACGCTCGAAGGCGATCAGCGGCCACCTGTGGCCTCTAAGTAACCACTAAGAGGTTAGGAGATTTTATAGAGCTATTGTTATAATCACGAATAATGCACCATGGCAGGGCCACCTACTGAGCGATTTACACAAAACATCATCAGCACCATGTTATATCAAGTACTACTATACTAGCTAAATATAAAGTTTTATGAAAATCCATGCACTTGTTCTTGAGATATTCCTATTGTGGAAACTGTAAATGTAGCGTAGCAGCGCCACCTGTTGACGATATACAACAAAACCGACTCCGACGTAGTAAGTATGATGGTCTCACAGAATCTAAGGTTTTGCGAAATTCCGTGCATTTGTTTTTGAGATAGAGCGCCCAAAATTTTTTCACAGACTCACAGACAAACATTTTGTAAAAACATATTTTCGGGTTTTCTGATCCCTAAAATGTGTAAATCCATCGAAAAAAAAACTTCTAACATCAAAAAAAATTTCGAATAGAATTAGTAGGAGTAATGAATTTTTTGTACAATACTGTACAAATGGTAATCCTATAATGAAGTGAATGGCTATTTAGTATAGCATTTCATCGCTTTTTCATCAGCATTTGTATCTATTTTAAGTATATTAATATCGATTGTTTTTTACTTTGATAAAAAAAAAAAAACTTTATACTCAACAGTTTAAAGTTATTGTAAGGAAACATCATCTTAAATTTCTGAAAAAACTTTCTTTTTTAAAATCCCAAAGAGGAAATAAATTGTCAGCTAGAAATATAGAAGTCATAAAAAGCGAAGAAATTTATTTTCAGTGTATACTAAAAGAAAGTTATGGAAAGGCTATTTCGTACTTCAAACACTTTTAATTTGTAAGATGTTTATTTCAAATAAGACAGTATTTATTATATGTATGACAGTTATTGATTGATTCATTTTCTATCGTAATTTCATCTGTATATGCGTGGGCTGAAAGTAGTTTGTTTTCACAGTAAAAATTTTGTAGATTTTCCAATTTCATATATGAAAATTACAATCTTATTTTTAAATTAACACTTTAACTATTTAACTGATTTATCCATTTTTTCAGGCAGACAAGAAGAATTTGCTTGATCCATTAAAGGCTTTTTGACACCACTATTTTTTTTTTAATTACAATTTCATACTATTTACGTTTTCACAGTACGTGCTACGAATATTTCAGCTTAACCTCTTGGGGACGCGCGACACGTATGTGTGCCACAAAAAGGCTTAAGAATCCTTGTTTATCCCCACCACAGAGTACGGACAGAGCCTCAACTCGGCTTGAAAAGAACGCCCTCAGTGGATCACATCACTTAAAAACTAAACCATCGCTTTGGCGATTTTTATCCTCGTGATTTCTGTTTAACTGTAACCCTATTCTGGTCTGGCGCTTCTTGCTGAATGCTGATTTGATTATCTTTGCACACGTGCTTATGCTATTTGATCTTAGATTTCCGCGCTTATATTGATTCGTAATTATTACTGTTATTATTCTTGAATTTTAAAGTTTAAATTATTAGGTCGTTATGTTACGAAGAGACACATGTATTGTTTGCAAGACGAATACGTCAAAGTTATTTCATATTAAAATAATTCTTTATAAATTTCAAAACAAGAAGCAGCAAGCCCTCGCTGTATTTCTTTTCTTTTTTCTTTTATTATTTGTAGCCAAGGAAGCGATGTTTCGCCGAATTAACAACCTCTCTTATGTTATGATCGTAGTTTCAGAGTGGTCCGCTCGTCTCGCTACTGTCTATGCATAATCCCATGTTAAACAAGTTGCCATTACAGTGTATGAAAGTTGATTCACTGTTACTACTCTGCGAATTGGAGCATTTTCTCGATATGATAAAACACAAATTTCTATTTTTAAAAACCGGTGACAAAACATTAAAAATTTCGTAAAAGGTTCCCGTCGCGAAGGGGTTAAGAGTGGAACTGTCGGAAGGAGTTGTTTCGACTCCAATTATGTGGTAAAATATCAATTTGTTCCTGAAAATTTTTCTCACAATAATTTAAATTCAATTCTCGGGGATTTACGTTAAATAAATCATTTATATAATTTTGAAAACAAATTCTGGTTAGAAATATAATTATCAGACTGGAGAAAAAATTCCGGGCGTCCTAGTGTAAAAAAAATTGGTGTTTTTCCCATATTTTCAGTTTATTCCATATAAAACTAGTCGTTGGGGGCCACCGTAATACTTACCCATCATGGATATGTATATGAAAATAAAACATGTGAAAACTATTTATACAATGCATTGCAATTCATAAACAAAATTTAAATATTGTTAATATGCATAGTAATGCTATATTAAAGAACTGCTGATTACCGATTTCGACAAATTATATAAAACGCCAAACTACTCAAGTAGTAATACGAATTGCGTAAAAGAAACATTCTTATAACTCCAAAAATAATAACTCTATTAACTAACAATTAACTGCGTCGGATTAAGCGTCTCATTTTCAATTAAAATATACCTCTGAATTGAAATTTGAATGAAATATAGGGTCATGAAAAATCGAAGAATGTGGAAAACAGGATTACAAATATCTCGGCAACTAATAATCCGATCGACTTCGTTCTATATGGAAAATGTGTGTTATTTTATTGCCTTTTACGTCCATTCCTTAGAAAAAAAAAATTCGAAAATTTGTATATACCTTTCATCAGAACGAAATTTTCGAGAGTCCGAAAAAAATAGTTCCGGATAATCGAGGTTGCTGATATTAAATAGACTTCGTCTCATTCTTACATACTAACTACATACAAAATTTCAAGTCTCTATCTCAATTCGTTCGGGAGATAGAGCGTTTACAGACAGACAGACGGCAAAATTCTTTTTCTAAAAATATGTTTTTCGGAATCTCCACTATCTAAAACGTGTAAATCCGTCAAAAATTTTTTTTCGATTTTCAAAACGATTGCAAGACTTACCCTATACTACGTATGATGGGTAAGTAAAAAGAATCAATTAAATGGTTAACTGTGTTGCCGAAATTTCTGAAAATACTTTCTTCCTTAAAATATCAAAGAGGAAATAAATTGTAAGCTAGAAATATCGAAGTCATAAAATACTAAGAAATTTATTTTCGGCGTGTAATAAAAAATGTTATGGAAAGGCTTTTTCGTACTTCAAAGAACTTTTATTTCTAAGATGTTAATTTCAAATAAGACGGCATTTATTTATGTATGACAGTTATTGATTGATTCATTTTCCATGGTATTTTTTCCGTGTATGCGTAGGCTGAAAGTAGTTTGTTTTCACTGCAAAAAATTTCTGTATTTTTCAATTTTATAAATGAAAATTGGAATCTTATTTTTAACACTAGAAAGGCCGTAGTTTTACTCATGTTTGATAATAATATTTCTCACCAGAATTTTTATTAAAAAATTTTAATTGATTAAGTTAACGTAAGGCTGTATGGATTAAATTAAAATTGTTTCAAGAAATCTTTTGTGGTGTGAATTGGAATTTAGTCACATAGTTGGAGTCGAATCGACTTCTTCCGGGCGTTCTAGTGTCAAAATTCCAAATGTCACATAGGCACCATTATTTTGCAAAGAAAAAAACCGGTTAATGATAAACACGAAAAAATGCATTAAACCTTTTTCAAATAAATTTGGTCGAATTTTCTGGTGCCATTGTGACATTTCGGAATTAAAATTATGTGGTAGAAAATTCCACCATCAGATCTCAAGGGGTTAACTGGTTAATTCTTTTCCGTTCAATAAATTGAAAATAGCAAACTTACACCAGTATTATTTAAATGAAATATTCGTAAAATTTAGTCTAAACATCTCAGCTTTTTTAATAGTATGAAAACTTTCTCAAAAATAATAGTGGTGTCAAAAAGCTTTAAAAGATGTACTAAGTAAATTTGTCTTGCCCGAACGCCGTTCGGGCAAACCAGTTAAGGGGTTAAATTAACCATTTGATTACTTAACGGATTTAACAAGAAGAGTTTGCTTGAACCATTACTTAAAGTTCTGTGACGCCACTGATTTTTTTAATTACATTTCCATACTAATTAATTGCAAATAATGTTTAGACTAAATATTACGAATATTTTAGCTTAAAAATATGGTGTTAATCCCATATTTTCAATTTATTCCATATAAAAAAAGAGCCAGTTAAGTGGTTAAATGCGTTGATCGAAATTTCTGAAAAAAACTTTCTTTTTTAATCTTTTGATTACGGTCTAAATTGGCGACTATTTTCATACTCACTTGCACCACGATTTGGAAAATTTTCATTGTAGAAGATTACTTCTAAAAATATTCGAGTATGTCTATAACAGAGATTTTTTTTCCAGAAAAATCTCTGTTATATACTGATATAATATAGCTGATAGAATATAGGAATAGTCACTGGGACGACATATGTCCCAGCCTTGTAATCAAAGGGTTAAAAGTCATAAAAAGCCAAGAAATTTATTTTCAGTGTGTAATAAAAAAAGTTTATGGAAAGGCTATTTCGTATTAGAAAGAAATTTTATTTCTAAGATTTTTATATCAAATAAGACGATATTTACTTAGAAAAATTAGACGATTTTACATGACAGTTATAGATTGATTCATTTTCAATCGTAATTTCAACTGTATTTTAGTGGGCTGAAAGTAATTTGTTTTCACAGTAAAAATTTTGTGGATTTTTCATTTTTATACGTGAAAATTGCAATCTTATTTTTAAATAACCGACTGATTACTAATTTGACAAGACGAGTTTGCTCGATCCATTGCTTAAAGCTCTATGACGTCACTAATTTTTTTAATTATAATTTCATACTATTTAACTTCATTCATGTTTAGATTAAATACTACGAACATTTTAGCTAAAAATAGTGGTGTTTATCCCGTATTTTCAGTTTATTCCATATAATGTAAAGAAACTGTTAAGTGGTTAACTGTGTAGCTTGTAATTTCTAAAGAAACTTTCTTTATTAAAATCCCAAAGAAGAAATAAATTGTCAGATAGAAATATAGAAGTCATAAAAAGCGAAGAAATTCATTTTCAGTGTGCAATAAAAAGAGTTATGAAAAGGCTATTTCGTACTTGAAATAACTTTTATTTCGAAGATGATTATTTCAAAGGAGAAGGTATTTATTTATGTACGACAGTTATTGATTCATTTTCCATCGTAATATTGAAATTTCTCCCTCATATACGTGGGGAGAAAGTAGTTTGTATTCACAGTAAAAATTTTATGGATTTTTCAATTTTTTTATGCTAAAATTGCAATATTATTTTTAAATTAACTCTTTAACTACTTAACCCTTTTCGACACGGGAAAAAATTGTTAGTAAAATGAGAAATTATCGACTGACACCGGAATTCAGAAACGAATTTTTTAAATATTTTGAATTCCTTAATTTAAGCTTTTATTGTAAACGCAAAATTTTCCTAAAATATTGTTGGTGTCGTTTGTAAGGTTGGAATTAAAGTTAGGTATCCCAGACCGGGCACAGTGTGCCGGAAAGGGTTAACTGATTTGTCCATTTTCCAAGCAAACAAAAAGAATTTGCTTGATCCATTAAAGACTTTTTGACACCACTATTTTTTTCAATAACAATTTCATACTATTTAATTGCAGAAATGTTTAGACGAAATATTACAAATAATTTAGCTTAATAAGTGTGGCGTTTAGGGTAGAATTAGTAGGTGTACTCGATTTTTTGTCTAGGACTATACAAATGGTAATCTCTACTCTGTAGTGAACGGCTATTTCGTATAGCATATCTGCTATCTGTATCATATTTTAAGTATTTTAATATCAGTTGTCTTTTACTTTGAATTAAAAGGAAAAAACTTTATAGTCAACAGCTTAAAGTTTTTCTAAAGAAACATCATCTCAAATGTCTGAAAAGACTTTCTTTTTCAAAATCCCAAAGAGAAAATAAATTGTCAGCTAGAAATATAAAAGTCATAAAAGCGAAAGAATTTATTTTCAGTGTATAATAAAAAAAAAGTTATCGAAAGGCTATTTCGTACTTGAAATAACTTTTATTTCTAAGATGTTTATTTCAAATAAGTGGTATTTACTTATGTATGACAATTATTGATTAATTCGTTTTCCATCTTTATTTCACCCGTATATGCGTGGGCTGAAAGTAGTTTGTTTTTTGTGGATTTTTCAATTTTATATAGATATATGCATAAAGATCTCCAAATTTTAAGTGACCAGGAGTGGCCTCTCTCTCCTAAAATCATTATATGTGCGAGCATACTTTCATTTAGTCAAAGAATATATAAAAAAGATATTCTTAGACCATATGCTCCTGCTGCTGACACTTATTGTTCATTCTCAATTTAATCACTCTCAATTTACTAGTCAATACAAATGTCTTTTCGGCTGCAAATATTATGCATTAAAATTGACTCTTGGAATCTGTATTTCTGCTTCTAAATGTAATTTTTCACATTACTCATCGTTGGCATGCTTATTTGTACGAAATATATCACCGCCGTTTAACGGTCCTGTTGGCTAGTTTTTAATTCAAAATTTCATCAACCCCTTGGGAACGAGCAACACGTATACGTGCCGCAAAAAGGCTCAAGAATCTTTGTTTATCCCAACCAGTGAAATTTTACTGTAAAATTTGCCATATTTCATCAGAGCATTTTCTCGATTTAACAAGGCACAAATTTCTTTTTTTAAAAGCCAGAGACGAAACATTAAAAATTTCGTAGAAGGCTCCCATCCCGAAGGAGTTAAGTGCTGTAGCTGAGAGGTTACAATAGTCTAGGGTACCAAGATTTTGGCTCGACACATTGGCAATCAAATCTGACGGTGAATGATCATTCTACCTCTGACCGCTCTCATGTAAGCATGTAGAGCAGCTCCTTGTCTTTTATATCGTGTGTCGGCCCGCGGGAGTGTAATGCTCGCTTCTCATTAACACTAGAACCGCGGAGACGGGTCATTTTGACCCATACTCAGTGAAAAGATGTCGATTCGAACCAGATAAGTCTTTTTGAAATTATTTACACATAACTGCAAAAAAATTATTTAAAATAAATAAGTTAAATAGACTTAAATAAAAATTCTGATGTGAATTATTTTTATAAAATTTGGGTAAAATTTCCCGCGGTTCTAGTGTTAATAAATGCCACATGCATAGTTTAATCTCTTTTTATTGAGTCTCTCCTACCTACGGTTTTGCACATAAGCAAAGTAGTTTTAGTAATACGGCTGATATCATATGACTAAAACAACTATTAAATTTTAATTAACTTCCTTTTTAAAGTATAAACGAAAATGATCTTAATATTAGGCACCCACCCTGGTTAAGCCATTGCAGTTACAATTATAAAATAGTCATATTTGACAGCCCTATAATAATAAGAAACTGTCCTTCGAACATGTGTTGGGACATAATCTTTTTCGCAAATAATTTCATAATTTGTATAAATATTTTTAAAAATATGATTTATTATCAATCATGCAATATTTCGATTATTACTGAATGCAAAACAATGTGAAACGTAAAGTGAAAAAAAAAGTCTCATTTGAAAGTTTTGCTCTTTATCTTCGAAATTTTATAGTTTTCATTTATAAAAGTGGAACTTTTTTATTCGAGTTCTTGCATCAATCTTTAAATGTATATTTGGAACATTTCATAAATCTTGAGTGAGAAAAATACAGATTTTTGGAAAGTTTTGAAAAGTTTAAATTTAAAGGAAATTTCAAATAGAATGAGAAAAAATAAATTAAAGATATGTAAAAAAAAAAAAAAAAAAAAATCTCTAAAGGATAGAAAAAAATATCAGTAAGAAATCAGTGGAAAATGGCGGCGGCGCGATAACGCTACTTTAGATACTTTTGGCGTGCATTAGTTAAGTTCTTGCGCGTGCATTTTTATTTATTTATTTATTTATTTTAGTTTTTGAATAAAATCGCATTCTGTCTGTCTTGGGTCACACTTCTTTTTGCTTTAATTTTTAATTCTAATTTTTTACCCATCATATGTAGTATAGGGAAAGTCTTGCAATCGTTTTTAAAATAGAAATTTTTTTGACGGATTTACACGTTTCAGACACTAGAGATTCCGAAAAACATATTTTTAGAAAAAAAAAAAATTGCCGTCCGTCTGTCTGTGCCTGCCTGCATATCTGTGTGTCTGTAAACGCTCTATCTTCCGAAAAAAAATGAGATAGAGACTTGAAATTTTGTACGTACTTAGTATGTAAGAATGGGACGAAGCCTATTGAATATCAGTAACCTCGATTATTTTTTTCGGACTCTTGAAAAATTCGTTCTGATGAAAGGTTTATAAATATTTCCGAAATTTTTTATTTTAAGGATTGGTCGTAAAAGGCAATAAAATTACACAAATTTTGCATGACCAACGAAGTCGATCGGATTATTAGTTGCCGAGATATTTTTAATCCTGTTTTCCACATTCTTTGATTTTCCATGATCCTGAATTTCATTCAAATTTCAATTCAATGACATTTTTAAATTGCATACGAGACGCTTAATCCGACGCAGTAAATTGTTAATTATTATTATTATTATTATTTTTGAGTTTTAAGGATGTTTCTTTTACGCTATTCGGTTTTACTTGAGTAGTTTGGAGTTTTATGTAATTTGTCGAGATTGGTTCATCAGCAATTCATCAATAGAGCATTACTATGTATAGTAAAAATATTTAAATATATGTTTTAAATTTTGTTTTGGAGATGCAATGCATTTTATAAATAGTCTATACATGTTTTATTTTCATATTTTATACTATGCATATCCATGATGGGTAAGTATTACGGTGGCCCCCAACGACTAGTATTTAAAAAAATATATATATCGTTACATTTTTTTTGTATATATTCCTAATTTCAGTTTCAAAATGTAATATAAATTACCTGTAAAAACATAATAAACACATTTTTTTGGCATTTTAAAAGATATCACAGAAATATATTCGGCACTATAACGGTTGAACGAGTCCTTCCTTCGTCGGACGATTTTTAGATATAAATAAATGAAGTATTTGGATTGGAAGTACAGTTACGAGTGTAAACAAGCGAGTCTCTTAGAGGATGGTGGAAAATTCTCATTCAAAAATTCTGGTGCCAATGAGGTAATTACGGATTAAAATTACGTATGTTATTTACTGCCGTCCTTCAAGGGGTTAAAACAATTACAAAACTAGTGGAATACGAAAAACTAGCAACGTTAAAAAGCACCGAATAATGTATAAAGACAGCAGACCGGTTTCGGTAGCATTTAGCGTACCGTCGTCAGTGCTAGCGTAGGCTAAATTATGCGATAAAATAGCACTGACGACGGTACGCTAAATGCTACCGAAACCGGTCTGCTGTTTTTATACATAATTTGGTGCTTTTTAACGTTGCTAGTTTTTCGTATTCCATTACATTGCACCAAGCTCTAGCTGTATACTAATTACGAAACTAATTTTAAAAATTACTTTAACCTTTTGAGGGCGGTGGTATGTCCATGAAACCATTTAATTTTAATTGCCAAGTTTTTTGTTTAATAAAAATCTTCGGTTAATAGTTACGGGAAATATAGATTTTTCTTATTTACAAATAAATTTGTTTTCAAATTCCAGTGCTATTCATCAATTTCAACACTTAATCCCTAGGGGACGAGCGACACGTATACGTGCCGCAAAAAAGGATTAAAAATCCTTGTTGATTCCCACCAGTAAAGTTTTACTGTAAAATTTGCCTTATTTAATCGGAGCATTTTCTCGATTTAATAAGACACAAATTTTTAATTTTAAAAACCGGTGACAAAAAAAAAAAAAAAAAAAAAAAAAAAACTTGTTGTTTGATTGCATATATTTTAAATGTGTGTTTTATTAATTTATTTATTTTAAACAAATGATGTGCTATATACATTATTTCAAGTGCATGCATGTTAAAAATTCTCTATCAAACGGATTAAAAAGAATTATGGTCAAAAATTATTTCAAAAATTATAAAAATATAGTAACTAAATATACAGCTTCTAAACGATTTACATCTAAAGGTATATTTTCCCCCATTAGTATAAAAATTGAAATTATGCGATATTTAAAAGCTAGTAATTTAACGATAAAACGAAATAGATTACTATGGCCTTGCCACCATTGATATGACGTGGGCCTTAAGCAAGGACATGTTTTTGCTTTATAATATTAAAAGATACCAGTTTCAATTTAACACTAAAAAAACAGGGATTTTTACTCAAGTTTAGAAAAAAATATTTAATACCAGAATTTTTATTTAGAAATTTCTATGTTATTTAATTAAACCTATTTTTTTCATTACCTTTTAAATTTATTTTATAAAGAGATTTCTGGTTTAACAGAAATAGATTCAACTGGTAGGGGCTAAAATGGTCCCTTGACGCCTTCCTAGTGTTAACAATAGAATTACTGAAATTTGAGTCAAGTTTTATAAAAACATTTCTCACCAGAATTTTGATTTAAAACAATTTAACATTATTATTTAGAATTTTCAAGCTCTGAATTTTTTAAACTTATTTCATAGTAAAATTTCTGGTTTGAACCGAAACATATTCATATGGTAGCCCGTCAAAATGACGGCTCACGGTTCTAATGTTAACCCTTTAATTCCCATGATAGAACACGTTCCAGAAATTATGTAGTTCAGAAAATCTGACTTTACACCAGAATGTTTCAATGGCTAATTTCGGTTTATTTAAATCCGGTATGTCTGTAATGATTTAAAACCAATATTGCTATTTTAATTTTCTGGTGACAATCAGGATACGAATTAAAATATCTCAAAATATCGCGGGCGGTTTGAGATCCAGAGGGTTAATGAAAAATACGCTTGAAAATATTTCCCAGCAGGATAGCTTGTGAAAACTATTTTTATATATTTATTTTCATATTATTTAAAATAAATTAGCAAAATATAACCCAAGCAATAATCTTCTTGGTAGATTTCTTTTGCAGAAGCAGGGCCTGATTATCGGTGCAGCGTAGCGGGGCAAACTTTTACCAGTAAAAATGAATAGTTTTCTTACTTTTGATTGATATTCCGCTTAAAATAGGCGTTTAAATAGCGTGAATAGAGTTTTTATTTTAATTAATCGTCTAATTTAACCAGAATTTTTTGTAGAAGTTTGCCACATGAAGAGAATGAAAATTTTAAGTAATAATGTTGAATCGTTTTAAATCAAAGTTCTGGTGAGAAACGTTTTTGTAAAACTTGACTCAAATTTCCTGTAATTCTAGTGTTAACACAAGAAAGACGGCAAGGGGCCATTTTGGCCCATGCTAGATTAATCTATTTCTGTTAAACCAGAAATCACTTTATAAAATAAATTTAAAAGACAGCGAAGAAAATAGGTTTAATTATGCAACCAAGACATTTTTCGTCGGTAATCAACCATGTGCACAAGTTGTAGAAAATTATTAAAAAAAACCCATTGTTTGAAAATGGTGGCTCAAATAACAACTTAAAAAAATCGCCAGTGACAGCTGCCGCATAAAATTATATCACGTTTAAGTGGCAATGTGAGAATAGAATCTTTTTATTATATGTTTACATTGTTTATGTTGGCAAATAAATTTTTTTCGGAGGTGATAAAATTCCGAATCGTATAATTTTAAACATTTTACATTAAAAAAAAATTAGATGGAGAAAAAAGCTTTTCTGCAATGTTTATTTCAAATTAAAATGCAGATCTCGTAATATAGTTCACGATTCTTTTACTTGATCAGAAAAAGATTTCTCTGGGGAATTACAAAAATATACACGTATTTTCAAAATTTACTGGGGTATATATTATTAACCCTTTCCGGAACACTGTGCCCGGTCTGGGATACCTAATTTTAATTCCAAAGTTGCAAACGGCACCAATAACATTTTAGTAAAAATTTGCTTTTACAATATAAGCTTAAATTAAGGAATTCAAAATATCTAAAAAATTCGCTTGTGAATTCCGGTGTCAGTCGATAATTTCTCATTTTTTATCAGATTTTGCCCGTGCCGGAAAGGGTTAAGGAGCATAAAACTATTAAACTGTTGTCAGTCTCTATATAAATAAAAATGTACGCATATTTATATTTAAAATGCAGGTAGTACACAAGAAGAAATATTCATAATATTTTTTATAATAAAATGATAATCCTGTTTCGAAATTCCTCAAACAAATTATAGGAAAAATTCAGCAATGAAAATTTCAATAATAAAAAGAAGTCTAACAACATTCCTTTCCAACAATAACATGATTGCTACTCTTTTAGCTGAAATATCAGTATTTTTTAACCAGATAAATTAGTCTTATATTATCTAACTAAACAGCACGATTTCAAGAGTCGAATTTTTAATTCAAAGAATACTGGTGTTACGTCAGGGAATTTTCTGACCTGTAGCAACTCTGAAAAAACAGCAAAGCCCTTATATTGTGCAATTAAATCAGGGATGGCCAATCTGCGGCACGTATGCCGCAAAGGCACCAGTATTTATCTACAGATAAAACTACCTTTTTTAATGACAGAATTTCTACAATTTGAATTTGAATACAAATTGCTGACAGAATTTTAAAAGGACAAAATTAAAATTTTTAAGAAATGGTGGCAAGTGAATTTTAGACAAAAAGTTTGGTCATCCTTATATTAAATCGCCAACATTGACAACAAATTTAATGACTATGGTAATAGTTTAGGTCGCCAGCAAATTACCTGGAATTTTCTAGGAATTGAAGCTCTATCTTCGAAATTTCTAGAATATTCTGGTTCGTCGTCATCGTTGACGTCACCATCCAGAAAACTTATCTAGCATTATTACTAGTATGAAGACAGAACCAATGTTGTTTCAAGCGATTAATAGTTTGACTTTAAAAAATGGATTTATGATTCAAGTAGAGGAAGTAGATAGTGTAATGTCTATTCGTTACGAGTGAAGTAATTGAGCAGGTTTTCACAAAATGTTGACTGATTATTTACATCTCATTAACATGTTTTGAAATCACTGAAGCAAACTGTAAGCAATAAATTTTGAATAGAAAATTTCCCTTTATTTTAACGGCTTATTTCTGCAAAATTTCTCTCACAAATATGATTATAATCTCTTCCACTAACATTGACAGGAAATTGTTTAGGTTGTCACAATATGGCTAAAACGAGGGGCTTGACTACCTCCGAAGTAAATTCCACTAGTAAATAAAACGCTAAATTTTGTAAAAAAAAAATACTTTTAGCAATGATTTTGGAACAACCCTATATTATATGAAGAAGGTTTTCTGTTATAGTTTCTTCTTTTGACGGGAGATTTCATGAAATGTTGAATTTAGATTCGCGAAGTTTCAGTGATTTGAAGGAAAGAAGATATCTTAGGTCGCTCAAAAAATCGTGTTTTTGGGAAAATTAGTTCCTACCGGGAAATTTTATATATATATATAGTATAAAGTACTCAATTTTAAATGCGTTATATACTCATAAAGCACCGATCCAAATGTACTCGAAATTGAAAAACACAGTTACTCTTTTTTGATTCTACGGTGTATTCAAATATGAGTCACTATGTACCACCCCCTGAACCTATAAATTAAAGTACATAAAAATACATTGGTATTTATTTTCAGCTCAAAATTATTAACCAGAAGCGTTTAATTGATTATTCCTTAAGGAAAAGGCAAAATTACTATCAAGATACTCATAATCGAATATTTTTATATGAGCATTATTTTCAAGAACTTTTGAGTTATTTTAAAATACAGTTCATAACTTGATATTTATATAAACCACTTAACTGATCAATATTTTTTTTAAACTTTCAAATAATGCTTATTTTTTTCTTGTCTTTCACAGAATTTTTAATCATTTATCACCGATTTTTCAAAACAGGAATTTACCCTAATGAAATCAAGAAAAAATGTTTGGATTAATTGTATATCCATAATAATGCATGATTTAGATTAAAATTTTACTGGTGAAAATAATAAACCATGACTGGAATATGGATGCCCGTACATGGTACGGGCAAATCATGATTGCCAAAAACTCATTGCCCGTATTACATACGGGCAAATCAGGGAAGCCGTTAATGAGCAATTTTTACGCCGCTGTGAATATAACAAATCATTAAGGAGTACAAAATTATCGTTTTGTTTAGGTTTGATAACATGTAATGCTTCAAAATAGAAAAAATATACGCAGGATTGCCATTTGGTCCGCTTTTTGAACACCACTTTTATTTAACGAAAAATTTTAATCATAAATTTCGGGAAACATACCACAAAAAGGAATTGTTGCAGAAACCCACCACGAATGTCTTAAAAAATACTGGTTTTCAAAAAGCAGACCTGTGGCCCTGTATAATTTCATGTTTTATATTTAAACATACTCTATTCGATATGAGTAAATTGATTTACACATTTTTGAGTACTTTATTTTTTTTCAGTGTACTCGGAAAAAAACAGAGAAACGGTGGCCCAGGCAACCGTGCAGGTTTAATAAAATTCCCTACTAATAAAATTTATTTGAGAATCTCAGTCAAGCAGCCTTTTCCAAAGAAAACATAAAATAGATTTGGTACATATATTCGAAATTAACACTTTGCGGTTGACTGCCGGCAGATTGTGCAAGTTCTATACACATGATTTTATTTCTATATTCTGTTCGCATTTCTATATTTTAAAATTATACATTTTTAGCAGGGAAGTCGCGCATAAGTAAGATATGAAAGATTTTCAGTTTCTCATCATTAAATGTAAATAATAATCAGCACCTTATTTTGTGAGAGGCATTTGCTACAAACTATGAAATAAACTAAGTTGAAGATTACTTTTCGAAAAAAGTGGCGACATTTGTAAAAGCTCTGGGTATGTCATACCCCGTATCACCTCTCAAGAGTTAAGTAAATTTTTCTTGTGCATGTTGACAAAGTAGAAGTAAAAATGTATCTTAAAAAAGGAAAAAAAAAAAAAAAGGCCAATCGAAAATATTTGTGTAAGATATGCCTGAGAGGAATACTTTGACTGCAAAAGATAAATGAATGAAATTAAATTAAAAATGTATATAGTTAAATGCGATATCCTCCCATTTTTTAGAGTAATCGGTTAAAAAATTTAGAAAGAAGATAACTCGAAATTTATTGAGAATTCTCTACCATGAATCTAAAATCTCACCATTGCTTGAAAGTTTTATCGCTGTCGTAAATTTCAAAGGAAAATTGCGTGTCTTGTACTTTTTCTTCTTGTATTAAAAAAAAAGTTTTTGATTTTAGCTAGGGTCATATAAGCTTCCTTATAATATTTTAAAACAATGAATTTTTTAATCTCCTTAATTAGTCAATGTAACATATTCAAAATGTTCAATTGTTAAAACAATGCAGTCGATACAATTATTTTGTACTTGTTAATTTGAGAATGATATGTGTTTTAGTCGACTTTTACCTCTTGAGAAGCGGTGGAATATATTTTATACTACTTAGTAATTTAAAAGAGATTCTCACTAGAAAATTTTAACGAAATTTTATATTATTAACTTTGGCTGCTAATTGTTGGAAAACTGCCTTTTATTTTATATAATAAGTTTTTCGATTTTTCCGGTGATAATTCAATATTACAGAGCCATTATTGATTGCCCTCAAGGGGTTAAAAAAGAATTTTCCGTGCAAATGCCAAAGAAAAACTTATTGAACATTAGGAAAAATGTAGATCTATGCAAAAAAATTATATTCTTAAAAATTTAGGGAATTAAAAATTTATAATTATTAGAAGAATTTTACCGTTAAAAAACGGAAAATGTCTAACTTTGATTATAAAGAGAAGTGCATACAGAAATAAAGAAATGAAGTTGAAATATTTTATGAATTCAAAATTTCAAAGTATGAAAATTACATTTTCGGGAAAAAAAAGCTCAAGTCATGTGCGTTGTAAATAAATTCTCACTCATAAATTTTGCTGCCAATCTTTCTGTTTTGAATAACCAGTCTAGTTTTTTTCCCTGCTTAAGGTTCCATTTGATTAAAAACTTTTAAATCATTAATGGCACCCAGTGCTAAATTCAGAGTTTGCATGCTTCAGGGATTTTTCCAGGAGAAATATTGGTATACATGGGTGAATATCACAAAGTGTCAGGTTTTGGTCATCTGATATATTGAAAGCACCTATTAAAATTTTTTTAAAAATTAAAAAGATATATTTATTTTCTATTAAAAAAATAAAGGATTTTCCATGTAAAATTGCTAAATTTTGAAGAACTTAAATAATAAGTTAATTTTTAGGTAATTATATATCATTTCTTGCCATATGTATGCCAGGATAATGCCAGCGCAACAAAATTGCATCGATAATGCTCAATTAGACTTAATTTTGAGCTTCGAACATTTTTAATTAATTTAAAATTGGAATTTCGTTTTAAATCGTGATTTTTGATAGTTAAATTTCAAAGTAAATAAATGCTGATATGACAAAATTATAGTTAAAACAAACTAAAACTGACAAAACTAGAGTTATTTAAATTTATTTAAATAATTTGAACATGAAACATTTTTTTCCTTAAAATGTATTTGACATAAAAAGTATTTTTTGAAATTGTATTCCGTCGCCGACCGATGATAAATCGTCAAATAACGACATTTTCATGATTTTTTAATGAACGCTCTGTTAAGATTTCTCCGAATTTTTTTATAAACATATATATTCTTGTAAGACAAATATTCTGTATTTTTTTTCAGATTTTTTGGAATATACCCGTATGGCGAGCTTCATTGTAAGTTCCCTATATTCAAGTGAATCGGTCACATCTTTGTCAGAGATTTAGGGAGCTATGATTTAGCTGCTTCGGCAATAATGTTTCATTTTTTATCTATTGTTTTGAGCTAAATCAAAATCAGAACCAGGTTGATACAATGAGTAGATTTTTAGTCATAGAACTTTAGTGTAAAAAAACGTTCTTATGAAATATACCAGAGTTATATTCAAGGATCGCACACTCCTTGGAATTTCCAAGGACTCTGGCACCACTATTAAAAATAAGAAAATTTACATTTAATTTTTAAACCACAACATTAGCAATCCCCACCTTCATTCACAGATTTTATGACATTTTTCTGCAGTGAAACACTTTGAAAATATTCTTAAAATTTAGTGGTAGAACTGTGCGAGCCCTGTATATTGTAAGGAAAAGATCTTTTATTAATAAACCTTCGCGACGAGAACCCTTTGTTTAATTTTTAACCTATTACCACCGGTTTTTCAAAACCGAAAAATTTAAAATAATTGGTGAGAATAATGAAGGATTCTGAGTACCTTAACCCTTTGCGGCGCAGGGCAAATTCATTGCTTACATTCTGAAATTAATGACTGACACCGGAATTTGAAAAAAACTTTATTTGTAAATAAGAAAACGCGATATTTCTCTCGTTCAATAAACAATAATTTTTTTAAACAAAATTCCGGTGTCAATGCGACGTTTGGGAATTAAAATTAAGTGATATATCTATGAAACCACTGCGCCGCAAAGGGTTAAATGGCATGTATACAAGTCGCTAGTCTCTAACGGGTTAAGACTTATATTTTTAATGACAGATATTAAAACAGAATTTGACAGAAATTTTAGCTGAAATTGTAAAATCTATTAAGTGTTGGTGGAAATTCATTTTATCAGGATGTCAGCTGTATTTTTCGTTCGTATTTTGATTCACATTTCATCCAGGAACTCTCACCTGTGAAGAAAAAAAAACCTTACACAGTTTTAACATGAAATTTGATGAAACGTGTTCATCGGTCGGTCATTAGGCTGAAGGTCTAATGTGCTCAAAAGCGCATGAAGCGAAAACACATCACGTGTCGACGCTCACAGATCAGTCAGTTCTCATTGTTCGAGAGTGAAACATATGCTTTTCGAAAGATTAAATCTGTCCAAATCATTTGGTGACTAAGCCATTCAAATCTACGGAAAACTCTCCCTGTGGCAACTCATTGCAATTAAAAAAAAATCGACAAAATCGCAATTTTTTCGACCTTGTGAGTGAAATCTTGAATAACTCTGGTGTTTGTTTGAATTCTTGAAAAGCAATTATATCTTAGGATATCCGGATAAATGCTATATATTTGACAATTTCATTAATCTTAATTGTTTCAGAAACTCAGGAGCAGCTTCCACAGTTTAAAAGTGTCATCATGCCGAAACCAAAATGCAAAAATTCTATCAAGAAGGCGGAAATGAGTACGAGTGCAACCACCTTGAAGTACAAAGGAAAATCGCTTGCATTGATCTCTGGCAGGAAGAAAATAATCAAGGTAAACTAGATACAGATGTCTTAGCTCTTGGAGAAAGAACAGTCTGGCCATAATGGCTCGTAACGAGCGGTCGACCTAAGCGTCAGTCAGCCCCATGCCAAATAGAACGGGAGGCGGGAATACAAACAATCACCTCATCGAGTTCATGAATGAAAATTTAGATTAATTAAATCTCGATTCGCCTATTAAAATGTAATCGGTCTGTTAAGTCATATCTTGGTAGGAAAAACACACAAAAAATAAAACCCCGATTTTAGCGGCTGACTCATAGGTTTACGATTATATTTTCCTGTTGCCAATCCTCCATGTTTTCATACTTTTGGGTGCAGGAAAGCACAATTGTATGCATACGAGTCAACCATTAAAATAGTTTTTTCGGGTGTTTCCCACTAAGATATGACTAGGCAGACTCATTGCGTTTCAATGTTCGAATCAAGATTTAACTAACCCTAGATTTTAACCCGTGAACTCGATGAGATGATTGTGTGTGCTCCTGTCTCCCGGTCTGTAACATCTATAACATCCCAAGAGGCAAAGAAATGATTTTATCGGGCTTGCGGAAAAGGAAAGAGCCCAACAGTACCACACAGGAGGTACCCAGAATCTAGACAATGGTCAGCAGGAATCTGTCAATGTCGCTGCCCCACTCGCTGTCTCGCTATGCTGGTATCGACAAGCAATTTCGCGAACGCTTCCTGGAGAACTAATTCAGGTTCCAAGGTGACGCCTGCAACTGATTCTGATTCAAGAATAACATTACGAAGTGCCAGCGTTAGAGCCTTAACAGTTCTAACCGATGAGATCGACACGGACATCAGCTTCTCTAAATACTCGTCGCATCGAATTTCACGGAATATCCAGCTGTAGGAATCCCAACTCTTATCAACATGTTTCTTAAACCTATTGTTTTCCTTTCATCATCCGACAAATATTCACAGCTCATTTGAAAGTTTTACGCCCACTAGTGGGTTGTAAGGATCTGAAGGAAGGCAGATGATTTTTTGATGTTGTCTTGCGTCAATATATTTCCTATTGAATCAAGTGCCACTGCGATCGCAGTCGAGAAATGATGTTTTTAAAAAAAACCTTAATAGGGTAGGAGGCGGCAGCACAGACAATAGTCTCATGGAGTTTACGGATGAAATTTTTTCTTCCTTGAACTAGGATTAGTTAGATTTTGGATTAGTTAGAAACCAGATTTCTAGGATTAATTAAATCTGAATTCACATTTTTAAAACGCTATCGATCTGCCAAGTCATATATTGGTGGAAAACACTTGAAAATGCGCTTTAGCTGTTGACTCGTAGGTTTACCATTATGTTTTCCTGCTCGCAGTCCTCCATGTTTTCATATATTTCGCTGCACAAAAACACAATGATAACCTTACGAGTCAACCGTTAAAATCGGAGTTTCAGATGTTTTCCCCCAAAATTTGACCTGGTAGACCGATTGCGTTTTAATATGCGAATCGATATTTAACCATTCCTAGAATTTCATTTGTGAAGTTGATGAGATGATTGAGCTGCCGCCTCCGGGTGTATAATGAAAATGCATATTATTCAAAGAAGTCCTATGAGACTTTAATCTTGAAGCAGACGTGAACGTAGAACATGAAATTAATCGTTCACCATACAATCTCGATCAGTTATTACCCCCTTTTTTGGAAGTTTTTTTTTAAATTTTACAAATCTTTGTGGGATTTTTCTGATGTAATATCTAAGATAATCTTAAGTTGCAAACACATATATTTTTGTCTTTTTCACAGGGTGATAAGGAAAACTGCTTTATATCTGGCAGAATAAACAGTAAATATTGTAAAAAAGAAAATAATAATAATAAAAAGAAATAAAAAAGTTTGAATTACGAAATCATAATATTTAATTAATTTTGCAAAATAAACGAAAATTCCTTTTATAATTAAAGTCCTTCTTTTCTTAATTTTGTGCTGCATTTTCTTTTCAAATGATTATCACAGACATAAAAAAATGTATTAAATAAATTGAAAATCATTTTTATTAAATCGATTCGGATTATTGTCTAGAAAAATAAACTATTGTGCCTTTTTGTTAGTGTTGCTTACCTTTGTGATAAAATAATCCTTACTTTAATTATGTTTTTCACTAGATGAATGTATTTAATTAAAATTTCTATGCTGCCGAAAAAAGGCTATGCAACATTCATTAGTATAAATATGATGTGTGATAAATTTTGCAAAACAGTTAACCCCTTAACTGGTTAATTCTTTTCCGTTCAATGAATTGAAAATAGCGGTTTCACACCACTATTTTTTAAATAAAATATTCGTGAAATTTAGTCTTAACATTTCCGCCTTACAATAGTATGAAAATTTTCTTAAAAATAATAGTGGTGTCAAAAAACTTTAAATGATGCAATAAGCAAATTCGTCTTAACCCAGTTAAGGAGTTCTGAATACATTTCGCTTACATACATTACATAGGTTCTGAATACATTTCGCCTAAGTTTTGTTTTTATTATTTTTTTGAAAATATTACTCGACTTCAACTCAAATCATGATTTTATCTGAGAGTCATAACATTATTAGCAATATATCCGAATCTGTTCCACATTGAACTGTGTTAATATGCGGTTATCCCTACTAGATGTAATGTTTTAGGTTTTTTACGTACAGTGTATTACGTACAAAAACATTATTTTAGTTAATGTTTATCTCGTATGCATGCATTTATAAAAAAAGATAAACAGAGTCGGAAATAAATGCATGCATATCAAACAAGCTCATTTTATCTACATGTTTCATGTTTCTGAAGATAGTATTTTATAATCGATTTTTTATTCAATTCCTGGTATACTAGAGTTTTGAAATAATATACAGTTGTGTGCCTCATGGAACTATGAAAAAAGAGAAATTGACATTTTATTAAAATGGCGAAGCCTCAAATGTAACCGGTTCTGCTTTGGTCAGTCAAAGCAGAACCGGTTACATTTTAGGCTTCGCCATTTTAATAAAATGTCAATACAATGTATAATGTATAATAATGTGTTTCTCTTTTTTCATAGTTCCATGAGGCACACAACTGTATATTATTTCAAAACTCTAGTATACCAGGAATTGAATAAAAAATCGAGTATAAAATACTATCTTTGGACCACAGAGACAAACTTTCATCCGTAAATTTTAATAGAACATTTCTCCTTATTTAAATGCCTTATTCATGCAAAGTTCTATCATAATTAAGGCAGAATATCTATCCGTTTTAATAGGTGGAAGTTTGCCCCAGCGGTAGGCCCTGTAGTTCCGAGATATCGTGACTACATAAATAATTCTCTTGTCATTTTTCGTGAATTTAATCATCGCCGCACCAAAGTTATGACCTCCATTAGTAACTCTGAATAGAAATGTATGCCTTTTTTTAATCGCCTAATTTAAACAGAATTTCTGTCATAAGTAAAGCAAAAAATTCTATTCATTTTCACTGGTGAAAGTTCCACCTAATTTTAAACATGCTCTGATCTGATGTAAGCAAACAAAAGCCGCCATCTTGTGACTGCAACCTCAGTGTTACTTCACTCGCAAGCGGTCGACATACATTATTTATCTTTCCCTTTTTAAGCATAGTTCTATTCATTCTTCGTATGATAATAGAACATTTTAATAGTTTTAGAACACAATAATTTTAATTTGTAATTAAATTTAAGTTGCACGTCGAAAAAAAAAAAATAAGATTTTTCATACATTAAAGATAGCAATTTTCGCTCAAAGTCATTTTTATTGTATGTTGCGCTTTCTTATTAACGTATTTTTTAAATACTTTGTACCTCGTGGTTTGCGACCCCATGTTCTATGACAAATTTTCATCTTCTTGATGCCTATATGTCTCTTATACAAGTTTAAGGCATACTATTACATTACTGAATTTTCTGGTCAAATTCGGCAACATCCTGAAGAACACTAAGTTATTATATTGAATCTCTTAACTGGGTGCCCGAACTGGATTCAGGCAAGAACACTTTACTTGCTTCATTACTAAAAGCTTTTTCATGCCACTAATTTGTAACTGTATATTTATCTTTAGTGATTGCCAGATATTTTTCAGTTATTTATAGCAAATATTTTATTATAGAAAAAGTGCTGTTTAACCCCTATTTGTAATTTACTTTGTCCCAAAAGTCCTGTAATTTACTTTGTCCTTACAACAACCACCTGGAAAATTGCTTTTTCAAAGACGAAAATGTAAGACTTTTAAAAAAGTTCTGTGTTAAAAAAAAGCAATAAATAAATAAATAAATAAATAAATAAAAATAAATAAATAAATAAATAAAGTACAACACGGTGCTTTACAATAAATAAGTGCAACATTACATTGTTTCCTCTTTCGTAATCGTCGCACATTTCATAATCAGCGGGATCGATAATCGGACCTTTTTAGCACTTTCCAACAAAGTTGAAAAGTGCTTATGCATTCGGTTTGTCTGTCCGTCTGTCCGTCTGGCCGGATGGCCGTCTGCCCGTCTGTCCGAGCTCTAACTCCCGTAAATATACTCGGATTGATATGAAATTTTCATACGTTATTGAGGTTTACCCTAGCACGAACCCTATTGAAAATGAAGTATCTACCATGATTAGTTTATCTACAGAGAGAATCAAAAGTTTCCCATTACATTACGGCCTATGGGGAAAAAATCGTTAATATACTCGGATTGCCATGAAATTTTAGGACGTTATTGACGTTTACCCTAGCAAAAGTCCTATTGAAAATGAAGTTTCTACCATGATTAATTTATCTACAGGGCGAATCAAAAGTTTCCCATTACATTACGGCCTATGGGGAAAAATCGTTAATATACTCGGATTGCCATGAAATTTTAGGACGTTATTGGGGTTTACTCTAGCACGAACCCTTCTGAAAATGAAGTATCTACCATGATTAGTTTATCTACAGAGATAATCAAAAGTTTCCCATTACATTACGGCCTATGGGGGAAAATCGTTAATATACTCGGATTGCCATGAAATTTTAGGACGTTATTGACGTTTACCCTAGCAAAAGTCCTATCGAAAATGAAGTTGCTACCATGATTAGTTTATCTACAGGGCGAATCAAAAGTTTCCTATTACATTATGGCCTATGGGGAAAAATCGTTTCAAAGGAATTTTAAAGATGTTATACCCTGTCACACATGTTAAAATATGCATTCTATAAAATATAAGATGAAAATGTAGCTATTATTCATTTACAGGGCCACACAAAAGAATTCCATTAGATAATGGTAAAAGGGGGAATTGTGTGTGACATATTTTAAATATATTAAGCTTTTTCATGTATAATAAAATTTATATATGTCACTGAAGCTTAATATAAATTATACGCTACTGTCTTGCATAATATGAAGTACATAGCATTTACAGGGCCATACAAAAGATTTCAAATGGTATATTCTTTCCGAAGTACCGTATATGTGTCCGATGATGGCTGATGGAGGGATCAAATGCATTTTAATTATGATATTCGCGTTTATATTTCGCTAAATATATGCACATTATATGGTGTGTATAAATGTTATAGTTGATATACAGGGCTACCCAAAAGAGCTCACCAACGTTACTGAATATGAGCGTAAATTATTTAAACGTGGTTCTTAAATAAGCTATGCATTTTTACGCTGAGCTGCTTTCAATTTACTGAGAAATGTTAGCAGAATATAGATAAAGGGATATACAGGGCCACGCAAAGAATTCGGTACATGGACGCCTATGAATGATGATTTATGAGAATGTGATTTCAGTTGTTTTAAAAGTGTTTTAGTTTACAATAAATTTTAGGCTAATGCTGACGTGTAATAAAGGTACAATGTAAACTACAGGGCTGAACAAAAGTATTCAAGTATGTTTCCATCTAATAGTATGAATTGCTGAAAAAGAAATTTTAAGCTACTGGGTATTTTCTTGCTAAGCTAAATTTTCCCATTATATGAACTGACATATGAAATACAGGGCTGTTCTAATGTACTGGAATACATACTTGGGTATATTTGGCTATACACTATTATTTCCCTAAATAACAAAGTTTTGTTAAAGATTTCATTTAAGTGTTGGAAAGTGCTTCATAATCTATGCTTAACGCATGATTTTTCTTACTTGTTTTTTTCCTTTAAAAGACGCTATTTCATACGCCGTCTTTATTTGGATTCGCTTTTTCCATGTCTGGCAATTTGTGTCTACCCATTTTGTAACTTTTTTACCTCCTTGTTTATTTACAGAATGTCGCTGTCAAGTCTCTCTGACAACTTCTGATCGTAATTTTGATAACATTCTGTAGTACAATTTTTCTATAAAATATTTTGTACCCCACTAATGTGTCGCTGTATCAGTTCTTTTTCTCTATTTCTTTGCATCAGTGTTGCCAGTAGGTTTTTTTTCTAATTCAGATTTCTTGATTGGCACCAGTGTTTTGAAATTGTAAAATTCCCCTTATTTTCTCTGTAATTAATATGTTATTTAATAAGGAGAATTTTACCGTTTTTAAAAAGTGGTGCCAATTTGAATTTCAAAAAGTAGTCCACTGGCAACATTGTTTCGTACCATAACTAACAACTGTGACATCTTGATCCCTGCATTGATATATAAATCCGAGTCGTCTCTGTATTTCCCACACCTCCTGTAAGTTTGTCATTCTGGTAGTGAAACACCCTGTTTATTTCTAAGCTTCAAATTTGTGTAAACGCACCTTACGATTTTTATGTACACCATATTTCATGTTTAGTTTTTTTCACAGATAAAAATTATTTTTATACTAACGGAAGAAGAAGAAATTATCTCAATTTCAAGAAAGTTTTAGAAAAAAGTTGTTCAAAGTGTGCAATTTTTAATTAAATCAAATAAATCGGTAAGCATGATGGGAAATATAAGTAACGGCTGTAATCAAACGTCTGCAATCTTAAAAGTAAGGCAAAAACAAAAATATATTCGATTACTTTTTTCGACAATAATTCCAAATTTATTGAAAAGAAAATGCTTTTCAATTTATTAAAAGGATTTTCAATCTCAAGGTGATAATTATTTAAATAAAAATGGAGCAGATAACAATAACAAAATACTTTTACATTTCAAAGAAAACTTTATTTATTTGAAAAATTAATTAAAAGTGCTTTTACATACTTTACATTTATATATTTATATTGCTGTTTGTTTTTAATACAGGGTTATTACAAAAGAATCATTGGGTTTCCTAACCATGTATTTCGGAACATATTGGATTACAGCATTGAGTTATACATGAAAATAAACCTAAAATATACAAGATTGACATCCATGGTCGTAAGTGCAGTCTTTCACTTTCAATTCGTCGTCAGTTCAATTTCTTAAAATTACGGATGAAACTCTCTCGAACTCGGTTCATCATTTCTTCAGTAACACTTGGTCTGCCGGAACTTTTGTCTTTACATAAACAACCGGTTTCTTTGAACTGTCGATACCAACATAAAATGCTTTGTTGGATTACATTAGCATATTTTCCGGAATGATCTCACAAGGAAGGTCTCCATACTGGGCATACTCAGATTTTTTTTGAAAAAAAATACTAATTAAACTACTCATGTAGGCAATAAAGGATCAGTCAAATTTAGCGGCGGAATTACAATAGGAAATATGTAAAAAAAATAAAATACTTTCGAATATTTGGCGTGAAAATAGGAAAGCGTCAAGCGATTTGGCGCGCAGCATTTCTCCTCGCCAACGATTTTAATGTAACTGAAAATGTTGGATGTTTGGAATGCGTGTTAATGGTATTTAATGAATTTAAACATAAACAGTGAGAGAGTTTAATGTATTATATGCATATTATATGCATTGCATATATATTTATATTGCCAGTTGGGGTGATTATCTAAATTATCATTGGAAAAAATATTTTAATAAATAAAAATAGTCATAGAGAAAGTTGATTTTGATACATTTAAGCGTACTCAAAAATAAAAGACAGATGTTTCCATGGCAACAAATTCGAATCGACAATGTTGAATTGGACTTTGAACGTGAAAAAATTTAATTATCTTAAATTATGAATTTCGTTTTAAATTGCAAATTTTGATGATTAAATATGAATATAAACGCATATAAATTTCGATATAACAAAATTATACTTAAAACAAACTAAAACTGTCAAAACTAAAGTTATTTAAATTAAATTTATCCAAACAAGTTCAACATGACGCTTTTTTTCCTTTAAGTGTATTAGACATGAAAAAGTATTTTTTGAAATTGCATTCCATCGCCAACCGATGATAAATCGCGAAATAACGAAATTTTCATTATTTTTTTTACGAACACTGTAAGGAGGTTCCACCGAAAATTTTCTTATAAACATATATAGCCTCATGAGAAGAACATTCTGTAATTTTTTTCAGATTTTTCTGAGTATGCCCGTATGGAGACCTTCCTTGTCAGAACGGTTATAAGTGATTTACACTTTGAAAATACCAGTACACAAAATGCTTTCTGCTGTCCAGTCGTCATTTTGAATATGACGTTTGCGCAGTTACCATGGCAACCAGACACACATGACATATACACAGCGCGAAATTGTAGTTGATGCCCTCTTGTTTGAGTTGTCATGGAAACCTACACATTTACTAGTTCGCACGTAGTAACGTATCAAAACCCGATGATTCATTTGTAATAACCCTGTATTTTACGACATAATTGAAAGTGTTTACGAATTCAGTTTGTTTGTCTGCTGCGGCATGTTCACGCTCTAACTCGCGTAAATGTACTGAGATTGCCAAGAAATTTATTTTGATATATAAGACTGAGGTTTACCATAGATGCCAACATCTCTTAATTATTCCGGAACCTGATACAATATAAGCATCTTTTCAATCGGAAATTTTATTTAATCAAAAATTTCAAAAAAATACCTGGTACGGAGAAGACACTTTTTTTGTATAAATTTTCCGGTTCCAATATGCAAATCTTGGATTAGTCTCCGGATTATATTAACTCATTAAAGCCGGTTGGCAAGAAAACTTGCCATTAAAGAAATGCGAAACTTATCCTGTATTTTAATAAGGATTTTCTTATATTATCATTTAATCTCAAAGTTTGAGACACTAATTTTTTTAAACTACAATATGGAAGAACTGGTGTCAACTAGTATCGAAGTATTAAAAGAAGTGTTAAAGAAGTCGAAGTTAATGGGTTAAGAGATGCTGGCATCTATGAATTTACTATGGTGTTTTCGGATTGAAAATGAACTGCATAGTATTTATAGTTCATTTACAGTTACACTCAACAGAATTACGTTACGTTTTCTGCATACAGGGTAAATCATTGGCGAGAGTGCGTCAATAATATTACTCTATTTCAAACGTATTGGAATTGATATATGTATATCAATGAGGTACACTAAAAGATATTTATTATGAAATGGTATGCATAGCACCCCTTATTCATTTACAAGGCACGCAAAATTACGTTACTGTAGGGGTGCAAAAATCTAGGCACTAGCAGGCAGTCTCTCAGCACTAAATTTATTTAATTTTTTTTGTCAAATATTTCGTGTAAAATTCTTGTTAGGATGCTATTAAATTTTCGACGAAGAAAATTTTGAAATTTTAATTGTAATAGACACCCGCTGTCACCTAGATTTTTTGCACTCCTTGGTTACTGTACTGTTTATGAATAGTAATTGCTGGTAATGTGTTTTCAATTGTGGTTCGTAGTTTTCAATATAACTGTTTTTTTAAATGTTACTTGTTGTCTTGAAATTCTTTAGATGATATACAGGACTGCACAAAAATATAAGATAAATTTCCGTTTACTAACAAAAATTGTTTAAAGGGAATTTTTAATTGTGCAGTACGTATCCTAGTTGAACTAAACTTTAATATGTATGCACTGTAAAAAAATACGGACGATTTAACGGAAGTATTACTGGTAATCTAGACGCCAGTAGTATTTACTTTTTTTAACGGAAAAATTTCCGTAAATTCCAGAAAAAATCTCGAAAAAAACGGAATATTTACCAGAAAAAAGCGGAGATCTTTCCGTTAAAAAACAGTAAATAGTACTGGCGTCCAGATTACCAGTACTACTTCCCTTAAATCGTCCGTTTTTTTTACAGTGTGTAGTATATATTTAAAACTACAGGACACATAGAGGGATGATCAAAATAATTCGGATATTTGCACGACTATTGATTGTAATTGCTGAAATTGGATTTTAAAGAGTTGTATGCGTTTTACAACGTTTGAATATTTGATTGATTTTCGGTGTTAATTTGTAAAGATAAAATCATGTCATTTAAAATTTTTACCATCCGTAGTTCTAGTGTGTTGTTTTATTATGGTCAGTCAATGAGTTGAAAGTTTTTTCACTGAATCATTTAGTTTCACGTTGATTGTTCATATAGGCTAGTAGATTATGCTTAAGGAAATTTTAGTTTATTCAGAGTTTTGCTTAGTTTTACCAAGAGTGACGCACGCTGGGCGGTGCTCTTCCTCGACCAATACCACTTTCCATGGTGGCACCGAATTGGCTCAACCAGTTATGTTCGACATGCTGCGCATAAGTGTTTTCTTCAGAGCTTAAACTAGCGACATGAGTTTCCAGAAATATTTCGTTTCATATCGGAGTGGCTTCTTAACAATGCTCAATTTGCATTAACCTAAGTATTTTGATTGGGACTGGATTTATACCACACCGTACGCCATAGTCACAGGCAAAACTTCTAAAATTTTAAAAGGCGAACAATCATCGAAGTAACATCAAGAAACACATTTATTTTTGGATGATAATTAACCCTTTCGTGGTTATAAGCGCGTATACGCGCCCAGAATAACACTTAATTTGAATTGCGAAATGCCATACTGACACCGGAATTTTTAAATGAAAATTTTAATTTTACAAAGAACGTAAAAAAAACATTTATATATTATGAAATAAATTTGTTTTTAAATTCCGGTGTCATTCAATCATTTTAGTATTTTATGAATAGAAGTGCTTTAACCGTCAAAGGGTTAAAGCATACCTTGGTATTTCCATGAGCACTTGTCGTGCAAGTCACATAATTAGTAACTGATAAGTTGTTTGCCGTCCTTATTTTCGAAAGGTTTGCATGGCCTTGTTCAATTAATGAAATATATCTGATAAAATAAGTCACATTTTTTCGTTCTAAAATACTGATATCCAAAATCATAGTATGTGAGTTAAATGACATGTGTTCATGGCATTACCCACATATAAAAAAAGGATGCTTTTCAATTTATTAAATACATCAGAGAAAATATTGCACATAATAATTTAAAAAGTGTTTTTAAATTAAAATGAGATAAAAATATATTAATAAATGCTTTTCGAGATGTTTTCTCGATTTGTTTAAAATATTGTTCCTTCGAGAATTTTCTTGAATTTAGACATATTAACATTTCACTGAAATTCTACTGAATCCCGATTTCACTTAACTGAAATAACCATTTTTTAAAAATAAAATTAATATTATTGTAATAATACTGTTTTGCGTAATATTTTCGTTTAATATCAACTGCCAAAGCATCTAAAACTTTTTAAAAAAGGGCAGGGATAAACTATGAAATTATCAAGGGAGAATCAAACAAATTGGTTTCATTTTTAGTGTTTTGAAGAGATATTTAAAAATTCTTTTAAATATCTCTTCAATATGATTTTTTTAAGCGTGCTTATGTATTTTCTTTCTTATTATTCTGTTATTCAATTTTTTTTGAGATTTCCTTTCATATATCATTCAAATTCATGAAAACATTTATCGGAAGATTCTAAAAGAAATGTTCAAAATTTCTGCTTAACTTATCACCTTTTATCCATAAGAGAGATTCATATTCATGAAACATTATATTCACGAATATTTTTAGATTACAAAATCAAAGAAAAATTCGTTTGTCTGAATTATAAATTATTTAAGAAAATGATGATTATATTATTCATCTATGATTATATTCTTTTATGATTATTCTAGGTTAACCCTTTCTTGCGCAGTGTTGTCGGGCCGGCAACACTTAATTTTAATTCCAAACTTGCAAACGGCACCAGTAATATTTTAATATAATTTTGCTTTTACAATGAAAGCTTAAATTAAGGAATTCGTAATATCTAGACAAGTCCTTTATAAATTCCGGTGTCAATCGACAATTTCTCATTTTACTAATAAAATTTGCTTGCGCCAAAAAGGATTAAGCAGGAAAAGCGTTAAAGGAGGCAAATCCTATAATATTCATAATCATAATTTGAATGTTATGTAACTTATCATAGAGAAATAAAGAAAATTAGAGAATTCTTAAATTGTAAACATTAAATACGTTATGGAAAATCATTATCTTCGTATTTGTTTCCTTTTATTATTTTTCAAATATGACTTTATGTTGAATATTATGAACGTTATGAGTTTTTATTTCTTAAGTGATGGAGGCATTAATACGATTCAACTCTACTAATTACATGCTCTAAAGCCGAAACATGACTGCAGTATCTCTTGAGTGTGTTTCGTTTCTTAACCTTCTTTTGTAAAGTTTTTTTAATAGAAAATATTTTATTGATACTTTTAACCCCTTAACTGGCTAATTTTTTTCCGCTCAATAAATTAAAAATAGCGGATTCACACCACTATTATTTAAATAAATTATTCGCAAAATTTAGTATAAACATTGCCGCCTTTCAATAGTATGAAACTTTCCTTTAAAATAATAGTGGTGTAAAAAAGCTTTAAATGATGCAGTAAGCAAATTCGTCTTGCCCGAACACCGTTCGGGCAAACCAGTTAAGGGGTTAAGCCTATTGTTTAGCTGCATAAAAGCGTACAGCTCTATTTATGAAAGGTTCTAAAACTGACAGGTGTTTTAAGTTTCTTTTAAGTATGCTTTTTTTGTCTACCTTATGCTTCCAAAATAGACATTTTGTGAATATTATTTTTATTTAAAAGCCGTTTTCATAAAGGACAATTACTACAATTCTCTTTAAAATGTCGCATAAAAATTTCCGAAACCTCCCCCCCCCCTTTTTTTACATATAAGGAAAATGAGTTGCAAAATGAATTAAACTCTATTTTATAGTGAAGTAATAATCATTTTCCAAAAGAAATTTTCATTATGGTAAGTAAGGAAAGGGAAACGAAATAGGTAGGCGTCGTTTGTAATTTATGTTTTCAAACATTTATAGTTTGAATATTATATAGTTCAACATTAAGAAGTTAAGTAAATTACGGAATTTTTAAATCGTAAACAGTTAAATGAATGAAAGGAATTTTGTGCCTTCAACACCATTTGCTTTTATTATGATAAAAAGATGATTTTAGGAAGATTTTGAATTTTGGATGTCTTAAATGATGTTGACATTAATATTAAACAACTGCAATAATAACATGTCATAAAGGAACGCGAAAACAAACATCAAATTTCTTTTAAGGGAGTTTTGAATAAAACAATGTTTTTATTATTTTTTAAAAAAGTAATAGTAATATAATTAATTTTTCTTACACGTTTATTTTGATTGCTGTGTCAACCTATTGCAGATAATAGGGGTATGTAGCTTTTTTTTTTTTTTGAAGAGAATTTTATGCATATTCTTTTTTTCAAGTGAAGCTTTGTGATTGCATACATTTCTAATAATGGTAGGCTATAACACAAAAATGTGTTTTAAAGCTGTTCAATATGTTTTTATCTTTTAAGTATGATTATGTATCTTTTTTCTTATTATTCTTTAATATAATTCCTTGAGATATTCCTTTTACATATAATTCATATTCATGAACATATTTGCAGTAAAATTCTAAAAGAAATGTTAAAACTTCTGCATAACTTATCACTTTTTATACATAAGGGGGATTCATGTTTCTGAAACATTATATTCATGAACATTTATAGATTACAAAATGAAAGAAAATTCGTTTGTCTGAATTATAATCATTAGTTAAGAAAATATACATAACCGTTATGCTGGGTAAGGAAGAAAAAGTTCGATGGAGGCAAATTCCAATTTGTCCTTAACCCATTAGTGCCTAGCGTCCCTTTTTAGGAACGCTTCAAAAGGTGCATGTAGCACTGTTTTTGACACCAGTAAAAAAAAAAAATCTTTATTTTATTTAATTGAAACATTTTCGTAATTAATTAACTAAACATAATTCTCTTAAAAATAGTGGTGCCAACCGAATAAAATTTGCGCAAAAGGTCGTGGGCACGAATGGGTTAATGTCTCTAAACATTTATAGTTTGAATATTATGTAACTTATGATAAAGAAATAAAGAAAACTCTAGAATTTTTACGTTGTAAATATTAAATACATAATAGAAAACGAATGTTTTAACTTTTATTTGCTTATATTACTCTTCAAAGATAATTTTATGAACGTTATTAGTTTTTTATTTCTTAAGTGATGGACGCATTACTAAGAAACAACACCATTAATTACATGTTTTAAAGCCAAAATACGATCGCAGTACCTTTTGACTGTGTTTCGTTACTTAGCCTACCTTGGTAATATTTTTTGAACAGAAAACATTTTATTGATACTTTTAAGCCTATTTTTCAGCTCCGTAAAAGCGTATAGTTCTAATAACGACATGGTTCTAAAGCCAAAAGGTGTTTTAAGTTTATTTTATGTCGTAAATAGTTAAATGAATGAAGGGAAACTTATGCCCTTTAACAACATTTGCTTTTATTCTTATAAAAAAGATGATTCTAGTAGAATGTTATGAATTTTGGATTTCTTAAATGATGCTGACATTTTAGCAAACCACAACAATAACATGTCACAAAGGAATGAGAATACAAACATAAAGTTTCTTATGTTAAGTTTTGAATAAAGCAATATTTTTCTTAATTTTTAAAATAGAAATAGTAAGATAATTAATTTTTCTTACACGTTTATTTTGATCTCTGTGTCAACCTATCAGTACATAATGGATTATGTCGCATTTCTTTATAACATTTTGTTTTTTTAAAAGAGCATTTTATGCATATTCTTTTTTGCGAGTGACGTTTTGTAACTTCTTACATTTCTAATAAGGGTAGGGCTATGACGCCTGTTCAAAATGATTTTGTTTTTTAAGAGTGTTTATGTATCATCTTTTTTATTATTTTGTTATACAATTATATATTTTGAGATATGCCTTTCATATATAATTCCTATTCATGAAAACATTTATCGTAAGATTCTAAAAGAAATATTCAAAATTTCTGCATAATTTACCACTTTTTATACTTAAGGATTCATATTCATGAAATATTATAGTCATGAATCTTTATAGATTACAGAATGGAAATAAAATTCGTTTATCTGAAATATAAACACTATTTAAGAAAAAAAAAATACATAAAGCCGCCCCACCAGTGGCCGCGAGGTTCTGACCTCCAAACTGGTAGACGGTAGGTGCTGGGTTCGAACCCAATCGCGACCGTCGGCTTAACCGTTCGAAGTTTTCCGTGGTTTTCTTCGAACCTTGCGTAAATACGGGTTAGGTTCCCTTAGAAAGACCCCCACGGAGGGCAACCCACCCCATAGGGCCTATATCCCATAGCGTAGATAATCGGCCGACATAAATACAATACATAAACTTTATTCTAGATAAACAGGAAAAGCGCAGAAGGAGGGAAATCCCAATTTGTCCTCATTAACTCTAAACATTTATGATTCGAATACTATGCAACTTATGATAGAGAAATAAAGAAGATTAGAAAACTCTTATATTCTAAATGTTAAATGCATAATGTAAAATAAAGATATTCATGTTTATTTGCTTTTGTTATTTTTCAAAGATATCTTAGGTTCAATATTATGAACCTAAGATATGGGTTTTATATTTCTTAACATATGGAGGCATTACTAAAAAATAACTCTACTAATTACATATTCTAAAGCCAAAATGCAACCGAAGTACTTTTTGACTAAAGATTTTTGTATAGAAAACGCTTTATTGATGCTTTTAAGTCTATTTTTTAGCTCTTTAAAAGCGTACAATTCTAATGATGTCAGGTTATAAAGAAGAAAGGTGTTTTAAGTTTCATTTAAATATGCTTTTCTCAAAGAACCTTTCTTCTTAATATGCATCCAAAATAAACATTTTGTGAACATTATATTTACTTTTAAGCTATTTTCATAAAAAACAATTACTATAACTTTAAAGTGACGCACGAAAATTTTCCATAATTTAAATATTTTTTACGTATAATGAAAGTGAATTGCGAAATGAAATAAATTCTAATTTGTAGTGAAGTAATAAACATTTTGTGAAAAAATTCCTTTCACTGTTCAAAGTAAAAAAATAGCGGCGTTAAAAGGAGGTAAGAGTAATTTGTTTTTTATGTTTTCAAATATTTATATCTTCAATATTATGTAATATAACGTTATTAAATTACAAGACTTGTATATTGTAAGCAGTTAAACTCACAAAAGGAAAACTATTTCTTCAGCATCATTTGCTTTTATTGAGTTAGAGTAATGATTTTATGTAGAATGTTATAAATTTTGGATTTCTTAAATGAGGAAGACATAAACGTCATAATAGGTTTTCTGTATACATTGTACATACCAGGAGATTTTACTTTATTTTGTTACTAAAAGCTTTTTGACACCACTATTTTTAAGCTGCAATATTCATTTTATTTAATAGCAGACATTTTTTTGATTACTTACGGCAGTTATACTAATGCAATAAAAGGGAAGTCTGGTCCCTATCTTTAGTTTAATGTGTAAAAAAAAAACCTTTAAAGGCATTAAAAGCAAACAATTATAATAATCTATATTAGTAATAAAATGCTTAAGTATACGTCAAGTTTCTTTTAACCCTTGCATGGCGGTGGGATAAAATATATTCACTTAATTTTAAATGCGAAATGCTACACAGACACCAGAATTTTGAAAAGAACATTTTAATTTTATCAAGTATGTGAAGATAAGGTTCTATATATTAAAAAATGTTTTTAAAATCTGGTATCATTCATCCATTTCAGTCTTTTAAGAATGGAAGGGTTTTGCTCCTCCAAAGGTTCAATAAAACATTATTATTATTATTATTATTATTATTATTATTATTATTATTATTATTATTATTATTATTATTATTATTATTATTATTATTATTATTATTATTTAAATGATGGTAGTAAGGCATTCAATTTTTACTACGCGTTAATTTTATTTGTTGTGTCGGCGTACTCGAACACAATAAGCTGTGTAGCAGCTCTATAGAAAAAAAAAAAAAAGCATTTTATGCATACCTTCTTTAGGCGTAAAACTTATAACTGCATGCATTTCTAATTATGTTAGGCTATAAAACTGAAATATGTTCGAAATATTCTGTTAAATATGATTTGTACCTTCTTTCTTAATTTTTTTCTATGAATTTCGTCGAAAATATCTCTTTTATGTATAATTCATTTTCGTGAATAATTTATTGTAAGATTTAAAAAAAAATGTTCAAGAATTCCGTATAACGCATCATTTTTTATACGAAAGGAAAGAACTTTTTGTTTATCTGGTAATAATATTTATCTATTATACAATGAGCAGGAAAACTGTCGAAGGAGGCAAAGCGTAATTTGTCCTTAATGTCCTCTACCATTTACAGTTCGAAAGTTATGTAGCTTAACGTAGAGAAGTTAACGAGTTTCTGGAATTCTTGCATCATAAATAGTTAAATATGTAAAGAGAAAATTAATATCTTCATAATGGCTTGAGTTTATTATATTACACAGATGATTTTAAAAAGATTTTAAAGCGTTATTTTGAAGAAAAAATATATTAAATGTCACTATAACTATATTAAATATACCTACAATTACAATTTATCTACGTACTCATCTATGGAGTTCCATTACCTGCGGTCTATTCTGTTGAGCTGTCTAAATGACAGACCAGATGTTATGATGTACAAGGTATATGGGCGAAAAACGCTCAACGGTTGTCATGATCAGTTAGTTTAAACAGTAAAGTATAGGCCTTGTAAGCCAAGTATCTGGGTTCGATTCCCGGCCTGGGCAATTTTTCGCTCAGTTGGAAATATTTCATTCTCTTTCGTAATCTAGTAATTATCATTAAGAGAGAACAAATTTTCTATTATGAGCAAGGTCTGAAAAACCGCGGGTGCTGGGTTGTCCTGCAGACTAAAATATTTCTTTTGGCGTCTTACATTTTTACCTAACTGTTTTTTGTTTATAAATTTAAATGGACCAAATTTAAAGGATTTTAATCCAGAAAAATCAATTGACAAATGGTATTTCAAATCAAAATCTCAAAAGCATTGTTAATTTATGTATATAATTTCTTGTTGTTAATTTAAAATAAGGGTATTAATTTGTCTTCTGTTTTAATTTTTATTTCATAGTTTGTTTCTATTTAATGTTTGCATTGTAAAAGTAATTTTATCTTAAAATTTTTGCTCAGTTTCTTTTATTGAATAGTTAATATATTTACTGCAAAAAGGACACATATCACTAAAAAATTACCGAATACAATTATTTCCATTTTCCGGTGAATGCTTTAATATCAGATAAATAATTCATCAAACTGGCACCTAAATTTTTTCTGCTTTTGTCATTCCTTTGTTATGATAGATTACCTGTAAGCATATTAAAATGTGATTAGTTCGGTTTGTCCTCAACATCTTCAAATACTTATAGTTTGAATATTTTGTGATAAAGCTGAAGTTCAGGACCCTTTCATTATACATTATGAAAATTAATATTTTTACAATGTCTATCTTGTATTCTGTTGCAAAGATGTCTGTAATTTTATTATTTTCCAATATTTCATTAATGAGAGAGACAAATTACATTTAAAACAGTTAAACAAATTAAATAAACCTAATAACTACTTAATATAAAATCAAAACATATCTGAATGGTGATTCGCTTGAATAAACTTGATACATATTATAATTCGAAAGGAAAATATTTTATGCATACTTTTTTTTTTTTACATGTAGCTTCGTAAAAGCACATCTTCTAATATTGACCATATGTAAAATCAAAAGCCGTTTTAAGTCTTTTTTTAAGAATTCCCTTTTCCTTAAGTATTTTCCTTCTTTATATACTTCCAATATAAACATTTATTACATTCATGTAATTAATTTTCACGAAAACATGTATCGTAATATATTTAAACCTTTTGCACAAAGCTTCTGCATAACATCATTTTTGTGTGCATAAAGACTTGTTACGAAATGAATTGAACTAGAATTTATAGTTAAGTAATAAGCATTTGCGAGAAAATTATTTTTATTAAGATAACTAACCATGTCGAGAGAGAGGCAAAGAGTACTTTTCTTACGAATACTATACAATGTAGCATAGAGAAGTTAAGAAAATTTCTTGATAGATGGACTACATTAGGGCTATCCAACGCGGTGCCCGCGCGTGCCATGGCGCCTTTGAAGATTTTTTTTGGCGCTCTTTTGAAGATTCCCTGTTATTATACTTTTTAGGAATAAAATTCCATTATGAAGAAATTTTTCTTTAAAATCCTACTTATTTCCATGAGAGTTATTTTCAAAACCTACGAAACCATGTTAAAAAACAAAAATATACTTTAAAAATTTAATCACATATATTCTCACGATTTATATTTATTGTTTATAAAGTGTAATTAAAATGGTTAAATTTGGCAATAATTGCAATAGCTATTTTTACTATTGAATAAGTAACCTTTTTCATTTCCACCTTCCACTCCTTTGAAGGCACATGAAATTTATCTTGCTGTTGTCACACTGGTCTGGCTGAGTGATACGAGGAATAAAAGAGCTTAATTTTCCCTTCTTGATTTTTGAAATTTTAGGCTTTATTTTTTTCCAATTTGCTTATAAAAATTAATAAAATAGTGCCAAATGATTTCCATCTACGAAAGCACTTCCAGACTATCTCTCTTGAACCAGCTTATATGTATTGATGACTATCATTCTTGTTTTTCTTTTCGTACTTTTTATAAAACTAAATTCGTGCCTTCTAAATAAGTCAAAACGTAATTTAGCATCCTAATAGAAACTTAGCATTATATTTGATCTTTATGTTTATTTATTTTAATTTTTTTATTATTGTTTTTATTATAGGCATGTTTAAAATTTTTGGTACATTACAAACACTTGTGAAATACACCTCATGTAGAAAATTGTATGATTTCAAATTTAATACGCGTAACTTCAGAAATCGTTAATGTATGAATGTATAATACTAATACTGTGCAATAATACTGCCGCATGCTTTCAGTTATATGAAAAGAGCCCTGCTTACTGAAAGGTTGGACAGCCATGCACTATATATTTGGAGGTGCACCCACTGCAGGACACCCAAAAATAATAACAATAACATCCTGTTTTAAATGCCTTAAAAATAAGTATGCTCCAGTATAATTTTTTTACGATTTTAAAAAAGGGATAAATTTATACATAAACGAAACTTAATTTTCTTCTTCTAAAGTATTTATTCAAGATTTTCATAAAAATAATTTACATTACTTATTTTTATAATTGCAAATACGCAATTGCAATTACACTTATAAAAGAAATATATTTAATTATACTTATAAGTGTAATTAAGTATATTGCTTTTATAAGTGTAATTAAGTATATTGCTTTTATAAGTGTAATTGCAGGACACCCAAAAAAATAAAACAAGTGCAAAACATGTCACTAAGGAATGAAATAAACTCTATTTTGTAATTTAGTAATAACCATTAAGAAAGAAAATTATTTCTGTTATGATAGGTTAGGTGTAAAAAATTTGAAAAGGAAAAAATTCAGTTTGTTCTCAGTATTTTCAAACAATTATAATTTGAGTATTTTGGGACAAAGCTGAAGTTCAGGAGCTTACAGAACGTTTACATTATATATTACGAAACATTGATGTTATCATAATGTATAGCTTCTTTTCTGTTGCAAAGATGGTCTGTAGGTAGAATTTCATGATTTTCTGATTTTTTTTGATCAGGGATACATTGAAATAAAACAAACCTAGTAATTATAGTAAAAAACCAAAACATATCTGAATTATGCTTCGCTTGAGAAAACTTGTTTTATAATATTATTCAAGTGAAAATAATTTTATGCGATTTTTTTAGGTGTGGCTTTGTAAAAGCACACATTCTAATACTGAACGGATGTAAAGTCAAAAGTTGTTTTAAGTATCTTTTAAGAATTCCCTTTTCTTTAAATATTTTCCCTCTTTATATACATGCAATATAAACATTTGCTGCATTCACGTAATTCGTTTTCTGGGAAACATTTATACTAATGTATTTAAAAATTTTGAATAAAATTTCTAAATAACATCCATTTTGTGTGAATAAGGGCGTGTTACGAAATCAAATGAACTCGATTTTATAATTAAGTAATAAACATTTGCGAGGAATTTATTTCTCTTAAGACTGATAAAGATGTCCAGAGAGGCCAAACGCCATTTCTTTTTAACTTATCCAAATATTTATAGTTTGAATATTATGTCACAACCATAGAAAAGTAGGGAAAGGAGGTATGTCAATAAGGGCCATTTTTCGCCCATCAGCACCAAGACGTGACATACATTTTTTTCATTAGTATACTTCATAACAAGTAAGAAAATAATAATATCTTGAATGGAAGTTTAATAATTGATGAAAAATAAAATATAGATTTAAGTGAATATTATGTGTATTAATGAGCATAAACACAATTGTCATTAGTTTTAATCCCTATAATCTATAGTAAACAGAACAATAAGCATAAAATTAAGATAAATGGAGCTTACTAAGATTATTATTTCAATACACAAAATATTGGAAATAATAAATAACAAATAATAATAATAATAATAATACAGTTTCAGACTTTTTGGACAATGTGTTTTGGATTATTTTCTTTATTGATTGCTTCACCAGAATCACTAATGGACCATCCAGCGGCCGCGTCTTGTGCTGTATATGAACATATTCGATATTTGTTTTTTTAAATTTTGATTGATCGATGGTACATTACAATAGTATTGTAAGACAGAAACCGTAATATGAAAACAACAAGCACCCAGCACTCTACGACACTTTTGCGTACTTTACACTGACAGTACCATTATTTTATAATGTTTCGCTGTGTTTTTATCCAAATATTATAGGTTTTAGAAATTGTGCGCTGAAAAATAAAATTTTGGTTACGAGAGCTGTCCCTTAGCATCATCTGTTGAAAACTGTTGCTGCTTAATTAAGAATCTTGGCATTTCATGTTCAATATCAATTTCGTGCAGAAGTTTCAAACAATCCCGGAAATATCTATCAGTATTCACAACATCATTTGGCTTCAGCCACTTTTTGATATTATATGAATATTTTTTAATGTGTTTGTAAGTATGTTAGCGTAATTGTTCTTTGTTTCCGCGAAGTAAGGGACGAAGACATCCAAAATGTAATTTGAAGTAATGACGAATACCATATGCTTAACAAAAGGTCTTCCTTTGTATAGCCAGAAGGAATGTCTCTGAAAGGAATAGTTCACACTCTTTTCGATATAAACTTACGTGCTATCGAAAGCAATCATCACAGTATCATTGTTGTCATCCGGAATAAAGAATCTTCCAGCTGATGGCCTCGTATATTTTTCAATAAATTGTGCTCTGGTGATGTGTTTCATTCTACAGTGTTTTAGAACAACGTTCTCAATCAAAGCCTGGTTTTTCATATTTTACAGAAGATATTATTAATTTTCTTATATTGAATAATGTAGACAGAAAATCATGATAGAGACCAGTTCTAAGTTTTACAAGTAACATTGCAAAGTAAGTACGAGATGACCTCTTTATTGAGGAACGTATTTTGGACTTTATAAGTTTAAAGATATAGTTGAAATCAGACATAAATATTCCCATGATAATATAATAATAGATTTCGGAAAAGTGTCAAAGTGTATCAAAATCGAAGCCTTCTTTGCTACATTTCTGATATTGGTTTAAATATTTTCTTAAATCTTGCAGAGTCAATTTACCGATCAAGTAATATGAGTTTTACAGCATCGCTTTATCGAAAAATATAGATATTAGTTTCTATAAAGGCTTGAGTTTCAATAGCTTTTGCTACAATAACGAGGCAGTTCTTACCGTTACATATTATACAACAAGTGTTAGAGTTGTGATAATAAGATATTGAAGAATATTAGGTTTCTTATATGTGGTCTCATCGACAGTAATCGTTGACGCATAATCTCTTATTGTTACATCAGAAGAAGAAATAGAAGTATTTAGAGCCTGGAGAGCACGAAATACATATTATTTGCATTTAGAACACTATTTAGAACCACTCTGTAAATCTCAGTTTTTCGACCATCTAGTATCAATATAACTTTAATGTTAGAACAGATACGAAAAGTTTTCTGCGAGATTTCACAACAATGACATTGGTATCCAAGCATTATTTATTAGTAATTTCTTTAATAAATATTTACGAAAACAATTTTAGAAAACAACACTGACGTCTGAACAATGTTAATACTTTTTAAGTATGGCACAAGAAGTCTGAACGCGCTCCGATAGTAGTGCATTTGATTCTCTCATACGATACATTTTTTTTCTTTTACAGGTAGAAGCGCACACTGAACCCAAATAAAAAAATGCTCATATAAAAGCTTATAAAGAGCAGAATCATTGCATGTCAAAATTAATTGGGTTCATCAAGCGCTTCTTAGTAAAAAATTAATTCAAAGACGCAAAAAACGTCAAAAATGCAGAAAAAAGCCAAAACACTGTACTTTCGGGCTATAATTTCCATGACTTACTATTTTATTTATCACATAAAACTTATATTAAACAAAAATACATATCTTTAACTATACAAAGCCACAGAACAATCATCTGAATTCGAAACTTTTTTTCCGGGTATATGATGGGCGAAAAATAGCCCTTATTGGCCCACCTCCTTTTATGTTAGAAGTGCTACATGTCTGAAGGTACACCCAAAAATAATAACATTAACACACTGACTAAAATGCTTTTTGTTTAATTTAAGTATGCTTCTCTGCATAAAAATTTCTTTTTAATGATTTTAAATACGGATCAATTTATGCTTAAATTAAACTATAGTTTCTTCTACGAAAGTGTTTATTACAAGATTGCCATAAAAAACTTTGTGAGGGAGTGTCCTTTGTGATAAAGGCACTCTAGCATTTTAGTGAGATCGTGACGACAATGTTCTAACATGTGTGGCGTGGAAGCGACATCTATCCTTTATTGAACTTTAACTTTCCAGAGCGTGGGTGTCGCCCTCGTTTCTACAGTTAGTCGCGATTAGGAGTAATATGCAAATTTATAGCGCCGTATTTAGTTTGCAATGTATAAAAGCTGTGAGTTGGAGTGTGTTGTGTGTGGTGAGGCGGCGAAAGCCAGTTAGTGTGTGGTGAGGCGGCAGTAGTCCGCAAAGCGAGTTAGATTGGTGTTCTATAGTGAGATAGATTGTGTTCTAAAGTGAGCCAGTCAGCATTGTGAGCCGAGTTAGTTTGTGGTGAGCTGAGTTACCCAAGATGAGTGCCAATGGGTAAGAATTAATTCAATACGTTGGATATTTTTGGGAATAAAGAGTGCTTGCAGCCACGGTCTGTCTTATTATAGAGTTAAAATAGCTTTTAGCCGCAATCTGAACGTGAAGCTGGTGTAAAGTGCCCCGAACTGAGCTTAAGCCGAGGTCGTGAGTATAGCTTATGATTTAACTTCTTAGTATTGTGCTTAGTGACTGAAATCTTGGACTATCGCTCCACTTTCCCATGTTCCAGAGGTTTAAATAAACTGTTTGATTTTATCTTATATTTAGATTTATGTATTCATTTAATCAGCAGAACACCAGCCACGTCACAAATGACACCCAACGTGTGTTCCATCACGTTACAACTTTTATATTATTTACTTTTGTATTTGCAATATACGTTTAATTACACTTAGAATTACAAAACAAGTCATTAAGGAAAGAATTAAACTACACTGGTGGACAAAATTAAAAGATCGAAGGCATTTTCCCAAATATCTCGAGAAATACTGGATAAAAATAAATGAAAACTGGCATGGATATAACTTATAGTATGACAATAATATGTTCAAAGCAAAAAGTAAAATGCCATTCATTGGCAAGAGTTATTGCCAACAGTCCAATGTGGACTGAAATTCATGATGAAAAATGGCAATGAAAGTGAGGCTTGTACGGTGTGTAGTCGCCTCAAGTATGGTGTGTGGTCACCTCTGACAGATAGACAGCATGCAGAACGAGTATGCATGCTGTTAATAATAGAGTTAAGGATTGCTTGTGGAAGACTCTCCCACTCTTCCACCAGAGCAGTTTTTAACTCCGGAATGGCTCTGGATGGGGGTTGACAACTTGCAATAGCCCTTCCAAGAGCATCCCAAGCATGTTCAATGAATGAAAGATCAGGAGATTTGACTAGCCAATCCTTTCGTGGAATATCGTCGTTTTCCAGATACTCCTCAACCAAGCGAGCCCTATGAGGTTGGGCATTGTCGTCCATAAAAACGAATTCAGGGCCAACAGCACCCCTGAAAAGACGCACGTAGGATTGTAGGATCTCCTGCCTGTACCTCTGGGCATTCACGGAACCAATGTCAAACACATGGAGTGGTGTACGCGTATCTTGCATGATCCCTGCCCAAACCATCAGTCCTCCACCAGCATAATGGTCCCTTTCCGTGATGTTACTGGGATGGTATTGGGTCCCAGGTTTCCTCCATATGGATATTCGCCGAGAATCAAGTTGAAGACTGAATCTGGACTCATCTGTGAACAGAACATTAGCCTGTTGGTGCTGTGTCCAGTGTTGGTGCTGTCTGCCTCATTGTGCACGCTCTCTTTTGTGGAAGGGAGTGAGTGGGATGCAAATGGCGGGCTTTCTGGCATACAACCCTCTTTCACCGAGCCTCCTGGAAACAGCCTTCCTTGAAACTAATGTTCCTGTGGCAGCAGCAAGGTCTTTAAACAGTTGTGTCTCTGTAGACGTCCGTTGAGGGGTATCTGGAAAGCGAGGATATTCCTCGAATGGATTGGCGAGCCAAATCTCCTGAGCTTTTATTCATTGAACATACTTGGGATGCTCTTGGAAGGGCTATTGCGAGACGACACCCCCACCCAGAACCATTCCGGAGTTAAAAACGGCTCTGGTGGAAGAGTGGGAGAGTCTTCCACAAACAATCCTTAACTCTCTTATTAACAGCATGCATACTCGTTGTGCATGCTGTCTGTCTGACAGAGGTAACCACACACCATACTAGAGGCGACCATACACCATGCAAGCCTGACTTTCACTGCCATCTTTCATCATGAATTTCAGTCCACATTGGATTGTTGCCAATAACTCTTGCCAATGAATGGCACTTTAATTTTTGCTTTGCACATATTCTTGTCATACTATAAGTTATATTCATACCAATTTTCATTTATTTTTATCTAGTATTTCTCGAGATATTTGACAAAATGCCTTCCATCTCTTAATTTTGTCCACCAGTGTAGATTTTGTAATCAAATAATAATCATTAAGAGAGAAAATTATTCCCGTTAAGATAGGTTAGCTGTAAGGATGTTGAAAAGTGAAAAGTTCGGTTTGTTCTTAACATTTTCAAATATTTATAATTTGAGTATTTTGGGGCAAAGTTCAAGTTCAGGAACTTTCAGGATATATACATTATACATTATGGAACATTGATGATTTCATACTGTATAGCTTCTCTTGTGTTACAAAGATGGTCGGAAGTAGAATTTCCTGAATTTTAATTTTCTTTAATGAGGAAGCAATTAAAATCAAACATACCTAGTAATTACATATCTGAATTGAGGACCTCAGATGGCAAGGGATATAAGAGCAAAAATTTGATTTCGAGTAAATTGAGTTCAAAGATAACTGACGTTGAATTTGAACATTAAGAATATTTGACTGAATTGAAATAGGAAATTGCCGCTGGTTACCAAGTGGTCTTTTAACTCTTATTTCATTAACAGTGCAAAAAAGTAGAGTAAATTTGCATTAAATTTATAATTAATCAATATTGATAATTATTTGGCAAAAGTTGTTGATCTCTAGAACACAACACATAATTAGAAAATCACTTACATTTCTCTACCTGAAAAGAAAAAATGTATATTTAGAGGTCGCCTGTGCACTTAGTTAAATTTTTTTCAATTTTTGTCTCTTATGTTTCTTGGCTTCTGGGGTCCTGAATTATGCTTCGCTTCAGTAAAATTCTTTTATGACATGCTTCGAATAGGAATCATTTTATGCGTACTTATTTTAGATGTGACGATTTCAAAACACACATTCTAATAATGCAGAATGTAAAGTCAAAATATATTTTAAGTCCCTTCTAAGTGTGCTTTTCTAAACATTTTCCTTCTTTATATTTTCGAAATGTAAACATCTATTACATTCATGCAGAGTTCATACGCATCGAGTCATTGCAATTTAGGTATTTTATATCAGAAATTTCGTTATGTTATTTTCGGTTATACCTAAAAATACATTTTTTTATTGAATAAGGCAAATGTTACGTTATGAAAGTATGGTAACAGGTGCTTGAAAATCCGTGAAGCATACAAAACTTGTAATGTTAGGGATGAGATTTCCGCGTTTTTTCACACCGGTATTATCTTAGAAAAAGTGCTGTTGACTTAAATCGCAAAAATGTTCAGATTAAATAAAATAATATTTTCTCTAACAAAATACCGATGCCCAAAAACGCGGAAATCTCATCCCTGTAATGTAATTATTTTTCACGAAAACTTTTATTGTAATATATTTAAAACTTCTGCAAAAAGATTTTAAATAACATCATTTTTGTGTGCATAAGGACATGTTACGAAATGATAAAGACTCGAGTTTATCGTTAAGTAATAAGCATTTGCGAGGAAATTATTTCTATGAAGACACGTAACAGGGACGATGGTGAGAGACGCTAAGAGCCATTTCTTTTTAACACATCCAAACATTTATAGTTTCAATGTTATGTAATATAGCAAAATTTCTTGTTAGATCCATTATATATTTGAAGGTACATCTACTGCTGGGCACCCGAGAATAATAACAATAACAGACTGACAGAAGTGGTTTTTTTAAATTTAAATGGTCTTTGCTCTAGTATAATTTATTTTTAAGGATTTTAAAATAAGGATCAATTTATGCATAAACGAATCTTTATATTCTTCTACTCTTTCTTCTAATTTTGTAATCTACTAATAAACATTAAGAGAGAAAATTATTTTTGTTAGGATAGGTTACCTGTAAGGATTTTAAAAAGATAAAAGTTTAATTTTTTCTAAACATCTTGAAATATTTATAGTTAAAGTATTTTGGGACAAAGCTAAAGTTCAAAAACTTACTTGACATTTACTTCATACATTATGGAACTTTGATGTTGCTGGAAACATAAGCATCCAGCAATCTTCCGTGATTTATAGATACATATATATAAATGGTATATTATACATATTGTATCCTTTGATGTTTTTGTATAGTGGTTGTAAATACTAGTGTATGTTTAACGCTATTCATGTCAGGAGCAAGGCAGACCCCTATCTCAGATGGTATCTAGAAGGCACCAGTTGGGCTCTCGCGTAACAATCGCTTGACATTTACGTCAAGAATGGTTTATTGGTAGATTTACAAGCCAATTAAGCGAGACCCCACACGTTTCTCTAGTTGAGGCTACCGGTCATTTTTCCGGCTGGGAGTGCGTTGCAGACAAGAGGGGCCAGCCCCCCACGCTCGAAGAAGGAGCCAACGAATCTTTTTTCAGGAACAGGCCGGGCGAGAGACTGAATGGTCATTTTTTTCGGGCAGATTGATTAGCCACGCCCGCCATAAAAAAAAGAAAAAAAGAATATAGACTTTTTTTTTTCTTCCTCAAAAAAGTTGAGATGAAAAGTTCGCTCCGAGAGGCGAAGGTGTGTTAGAAGAAAAACGTGATTAATTCCAAGGAAGACCTACCAACATCGCCGATGATCCGAATGGGAAGTCCGCCACTGATGATGTGTGATAGCCTGTGATCCGAAAATGATGTCCGCCAGTAATGATGTGTGATAGCCTGTGATCCGAAAATGATGTCCGCCAGTAATGATGTGTGATAGCCTGTGATCCGAAAATGATGTCCGCCAGTAAGGATGTGTGATAGCCTGTGATCCGAAAATGATGTCCGCCAGTAATGATGTGTGATAGCCGAGGATCCGAATGTGATGTCCGCCAGTATTGATGTGTGACCGCCTGTGATGTTTTCGAATGCGAGCCTTAACTGAGTGCGGGGCACAAAAGAATATGAAGGTACGGTTTTCTTATAATTTATATTGTTTCCCAAAATGTGTAGGGCAAAATGCCAAGTAGGGGGTTCTGCACGCTCCAATTGGTATTCAATCATAGTATTAAAAACAATAATTACACAAGTAGAATTAATAGTGTTTTATTTTGTTTTTTTTTGTGTTATCTATATTGAAAATAATGTGTCTTATGACGCACCAACAATTTGTAAGATAAGTGTAAATAAATTTATATGTTAGTTGTTAAAGAATTGTTAGTATCTTTTCGAACATGAGTCTTACTTTATTTAATTCTATTATGATCTAATTTAGAGTTATGTTTTATTTACGATCCATAAGTTAATTCCGTCTTCAAAAATATTCACAACGCAATTTGGTAATGAAGGCAGTTGCCTCACTCATATCGAAGGGATTAACCAGGATTGAAACGAACGATCACTGTTATTTTTGTATTAGATGTAAAAAAAATGCATGAGTTTACACTATGAATACTCTGAATTAAAGTGATTAGGAGTGACTAACATAATTCATTCTAGGATTTGGGTTATGCTAACATGTCGAAATAAAGATTTCCGTTACAGGAGCTCAGTTCTGTCCAGCATAGGCCCCTAGAATCCTATCTGGTACCGTGACCTTTTCGGATCAGTTCCGGAGGTTAATAATATTGTTTTTGGTATAAAAAGTTAATAGTAATTCATAGAGTTAGTTTTACTCAAAATTCTACGCGCTATTCATGGTTTTTAATGTTAAATTAAATTTTAAATGTAAAACTTGGTGCCAATGGAGTGTGCTACAACGTTTCTGACTCATTCGTCCAAAATGGCTATTTTTAGATGTGTTATACTAAAAATAAATACATATGTTTAAGTATGATTATACTGATGATATTGTGTTTTAAATTGGAAACAATCAATCTTATAATTGTGTGTAGAAAGGTTTTAAGAGTAATATTATGAAATAAGATTTCAAATTATATGACATATTTGAAAAATTTGAAAGAATTTTAAAATAGATTTTGCATCACATTGAATTTATTTATGGTATTTTATTGTAATGATTATATTTTGGGGGTACATGGCATTTTCTATGTTATTGAACAAAAAAAGAAGTATTTTATGTGAATTTATAAGACCAATTTTATGCCGCAAAAGAAAACAGCGGGAGTAGTATTACAAATGAAATAAAATAATAATAATAAGACGAAGAAAGGGCACTTTAGAAAATTAATAATTTGGTACTGATTTTCTATGTGTACTTTATACATTTATTTTGAATTTGATTGTATTTTGGTATTGAGGGACAGTGTATATATATATATTTATATTTTCTTGTGTGTGTGATAGTAAATTTTATTCAGGAGTTAAGCATTGCAAAGTTATTGGTGTAAAAATATATAATATAAGGGAAATGAATGTCAATTAGGACAATATATGCCGAGGAGAAGAGGAAGGAAAAGTTTACAAAATCAATCTAAGCCAGGGGTAGTAACAAGAAATAAATCAAAATTGAAATCTAAAACGTTAGAGATTAAAATGGACGACCCGTTAAAACCGAATTTGTCGCAAATGTTATCATTGATTGTTCCCTTTGACGTATAAAAGATTAGCAATGTGTTATTTTATTTGAAAGAATTCGATGAATTATTGGATCGGGTCCACGTAGAATAGGATTTTAAATTACAGATATTAAAAGCTAAATTTGTGGGTACGGCCCGTGAGAAATTAGTATCTGACCAGACGCTAAATGAGGAAAAGAATTATACAGAGTTTAAAAGAAAAATCGTGGAATTGTTTCAGAAAAAAGATTCTTTTATCGAAGCACAGATAAATTTTAACTCAATTAAGCAACTCCCAAATCAAAACATGAAAGATTTTATAGAAATTTTTAACAAGGCCGCATCAATGTATTTAGGTGCTTCTGGCCAGGCAACGGAGGTGGGAGCTAATAAACTATTCGATTTAATAAAAGCCAATAAATTTTTGGAGGCAATATCGCCAAATATTGCGTTGGAATTGCGAAAATTAGACATTAAAGATTTTGGGAAATTGTGCGAAAAAGCTCAGACGATCGAAGCCGCGTATAAATCGACAGTTTTAGATCAGATTAATGCGGTAACAGCCAATACAAGCAAAGAAAATGAGGATTTTTGTACGAATTTATTACAATTAAATAAAGAGCAGGCTACGGCCATAGCAGAATTAACTGCTCAGGTCAACGAGTTGAAATTAAAAACGAAAACCCAAGTTAGGGAAGATAATTTGAAAGAAAAACGATGTGAAATCTGTAATACGAATCGGCATGACATTTCCGAATGTTGGTACAATTTGAAAAATTCAAATACTAAATTTCGGAACCAGGGACAGAGAAATTTTGCAAATAAGAGTTTTGGTGCGAATAATTACAGGGCGATGGAAGGCTATGGATTTGCAGCGCCAGTATCACAAAATTGTTTTCCCAGTGCACAAATGTATAGTGATTTTAATTATGACAGATTTCACAGGGATAGAAATTATCAGGATTGTAATAGATTTGAAAATTTTTATGAAAATTTCAATCATAGTTCTCTATGGAATAGGGATTTTTCGGATAGAAGCTATAATAACAGAGAGGACAGATCAGGGGTTGCACGCTACGATGCATATTATGGAAATCGTAAACAATCGGATGAACATAGGAGAGGGCGAAATGACTATTCCAGGGATGAACCGCAGCATGACAGAAATAGAAATTCAATTCAGGAAAAAGAAAATAAGAGAGATGTTTCGGACAGACACAAAGGGAAAAGAAAGTCGAATTCGGGAAACTTTTAAGGGAATCTGCAGTTGTAAATAATAGTCATAAGAAAGACCCCGGTAGATTCCCGATAAGGGGGAATAAGTTCGTGATTGCTAGTGTGAATTCAGCGGAAAAGGATAAACTTCCCATCATTGCATTACAGATTTTTGGGTTAAAAGTTGACACGTTGCTGGATAGCGGGGCCGCAGTTTCGCTTTTATCACCGGAGGTTTTAGAGGCGCTCAAACAAACGGATGCAAAAATTAAATACCTGGCGAATAGGGTAACAATCCACACATTCGATAACTCAGTCATACCTTTTCGGCAATGTATAAAAATTACATTTAAAATTAACAATGAGTTTGTGACAGGAACATTTTATGTTACATCTCATAATTTTCAAGGGGACTATAAAATGTTGCTAGGTTTTGATTTCTTGAAAAAAAAATAGAATGATTTTAAATTTTGATAAGAAAACACTAAAATTAAAAAATACGGAAATTGCCCTGGAACCGCAGGTTATGAATAAGGAAATAGTTAGTGTAAATAGTGTAAATAAAAGGGGGTCGGAAATGAAAAATATCACCAAGGCAGTGCGCACAAATAAAATTAAATGTCATTTTAAAGGAAATGAAATATTTGCGTGTATAGAGAAAGAAACACATTTACACCCAGGACAAACGAAAATAATATCATTGAGATGTCCTGAGGCAGTCCAGCCTAATCAGCTGATTTTAATTGAACCAACAGAGGAATTTAAAAATTTAATTACGGAATGTTCAATTCATGAAGTACCAGTCACTAATAAAATTAATTTAATTGTAACAAACAATACAGAAGATAAGATTATAATTAGAACGGATACTAGGATCGCACTTATCAGTTCGGATTTTGTGAGTAAGAATAATTTAAAGCCTAATGAGATTGAAGATGGAGAAATCTATCAAATTAATAACCTGGATTTGCAAGAAGTTAGGGCTTTGAGAGAAGCGGAGCTTGATAGATCGGATTTTAATTTAGATCATTTAACAGGGGATTTTAAGCAAATGATAGAAGACTTATTGATGAGTCATGCACATGCTTTTTCGAAGTCTTACAAATCTTTGGGACAATCTTCATTGGTAGTGCCCAAAATACAATTAAACCACAATTTTCCCATTCAGCATAAACCATATAAGACGCCCCAGGCAGTTAAGCAGTATGCGCAGGAGGAACTACGAAAACTGTTAGAAGCGAAAATAATCGAAAAATCAGATTCAGATTATGCATTTCCGGTATTATTTGTAAAAACAAAAGGTACGGAAAAAAACTTGGTTCGCTATAGAATGGCGGTGGATTACAGGACGTTAAACGAGATTTTAGAGGGGTTTCCATATCCGGTACCGGACGTAAAAGATGTTTTAGATTTGCATTCGGTTTTTTTCCAAATTATGTTACGCCCGGAGGATCGTCACAAATTAGCATTTGTGACGGAGTGTGGGAAGTACGCCCCGTGCCGCCTAAATTTTGGGCTTAAATTAATGAGTACAAAATTCGCTGAACTTATGGATAGGGTCCTGGGACACTTTCCTAAGGACAAAGTAGGATATTTTATAGATGATGTGGTTTTGGCCGAAGACAGCCCGGAGGGAATGGCACAGTTGTTAAAGGAAGTTTTGGAAACTCTAATTGATCACAATTTAACAGTTGAACCCTCTAAGGTGCAAATATGTAAACCGGAAATTGAATTTTTGGGTTTCAAAGTTAATAAAAACGGATATGCCCCATCAGAAAAAAACGTGGGGAAGGTACAACGATTAACTAGACCTAAAAATAAAAAGGGGGTCAAGTCACTTTTAGGTTTGGCAAATTATTTCAGAACTCTTATTCAAAATTATGCCGATATTGTCAATCCTCTAGTCGAATTGACTAAACAAAATGTAAAATTTAAATGGACTGAGGAGACGGAACAAGCATTTTTAAATATACAAGAGGCAATCGTGAGCAACCCTACCCTTAAACCGCCAAAATTTGATTGGGAGTTCTTTTTAATAACTGATGGTTCAAAGAAAGCAATATCAGGTGTCCTTGCGCAGGAAGATAATGGATACTTAGTCCCTATTGAATTTTACGGTAGAAAACTTAAGCAGTCAGAAACGGCTTACCCAAGCATGAAGTTCGAATTATTGGCTATTCATGACGCAGTTATGCATTTTAAACACATGCTGTTAAGGCGGAAATTTACTATTTTAACGGATAACAAAGCTCTCACATATCCGCTGAAAATTGAAATGCAGTCGGATATAGTGGCTAGATGGATTTTAAATCTCAGCGACTATGACTACAATATTGAGTACATCGAAGGGAAAATTAATCCTTCGGATTTTTTGTCTAGAAACTTAGTAAATAATATTACTAGTAGCAACGAGTTACAGAATAACTTATTCAAAGTAAATCTTAACTTGAGTGAAGAGAACATTAGAGCCAAGCAATATGAGGATGAAAAATTAATCACAATTATAAAAAAGGTTGAGTCAAAGAAAAACAACAGAATAACAAAAAAGTATAATTTAAACGAGAATAAAACGCTGATATTAAAACAAAACGGGAAATATCCAGAATTAATAATCGTACCGGACGAGCTTAAGTTTACGGTTATGGCGGAGGCACATGGACCCCACTTTGGTTTTAGAAAAACATACGAAACTGTCAAAACTCGTTTATTCTGGTACGGAATGTACCAAGATATAAAAAATTATTGCACGAATTGCGTAAGATGTAATTGCAGTAAGCAGCACCAGACGATTAAAGTACCACTTGAAAAAATGGAAAGAAATTTACAAATCGGAGCAAGTCTACAAATGGATATAATAGGTAAATTACCCATGACCCTCAGGAAAAATTGCTTCATTCTGACTATCATAGACGCAGGCTCTAGATTTTTAGAAGCAGTCCCTTTACGAAATGTGGAGTCCCAAACTATCTTGAACGTTTTAAATAGGTACTTCGGAGCCTACGGCTTGTGTTCCGAAATAGTTACAGACAACGCACAATATTTTCGCAGTGCGCTTTTTAAAGAATATTTGAAGACACTAAATATAGATCTACACCCGACAAGCGTCTACAAACCTTGTGGGAATGGTCTGGCTGAAATCATTAATAAATCGATTAAGGCATCCTTGGTGGCAATGTCCAATTCCACTCTTGAGTGGGACACCAGACTCGAATATTTTAAACTTAATTATAATACCACGATCCATCGAGCACTAGGTTACTCTCCTTCAAAATTATTCTTTGGTAGAGAAATTAAAAATCAATTTACGGTATTAAGTGCTCCGGATTTAACGTGCACTCAAGCGTTCGTTAAAAATAGGATAGAACATATGAGGGCAGTTCACCGGCAAGCCATAGCTAACCAACAAAAAATTATGGCGGAATATATCAAAGAAAATGATCTTCAGGAAGTTAAAAAGTTAGACGTGGGTCAAGAAGTGTACGCAAAAGTAATTGGCAAGCCTAGGGCTTTACACCCTCGTTTTGAAGGGCCTTTTGTGGTAGTAAAAGTTGTTCGACACAATAATTATGTGCTCCGTCTGAAAGACAAAATAAATGGGCCAACAATACGTCGACACATACAATTTCTTTTTGCACCCAAGGCTACGACGAGGAATGCCAGAAAAACTAAGGGCGAGTTAAATGAATCAGACTCGGAACAGAATATTGAGGATTAGGTAAGGGCACTCTTACTTAGATATATAGGTTACGGAGGATTGGCTTGTACAAGACTGTCACAAAGACTTAATTAAAAAAAAAAAAAAAAAAAAAGGCTCCTTTCAGAGCCATACATAAAAAAAAAAAAAAAAAATAAAATAAAATAAATAAGTATTACGGTGGATAGGCAAATTTATATAAGATAAGGTGGATGAACGCATTTCCTCTTAAGATTAATTATTGAGTGAATGTATAGATAGCTTAGATAGTCAGATTCATTGAACATTTTGAAATAAAATTATAACAATAATATTAATAATTACTTCTTTCAAAAGTAGTTTTGTTTGGGCGACACAGGGAGATAATACCTCTTTATATTTAGAGACGAAAAGGAAACTTAGTTTAAAAAAAAAAAAAAAAAAAAAAAAAAAAAAAAAAAAAAAAAAAAAGGCCCTTTTCAGAGCCATACAAAAAAAAAAAAAAAAAAAAAAAAAAACTTTTGCATAACTTTATCTTTGGCGGGGCAACCAACATTGGGGGTTTTGGGACTTTGCATGTAATAAATTCTTTTGCGGGCAGAAGATTTTGATTTACTTGGCCAAGGCATGCAGGGTCGTGAACTATCATTGTTTTTATTTGCTCCGAGAAGGATAGATTTCGAAATTGGGTAAAAGGGTTTGGAAGTAAATACATTAATAATAGCGATAAAAAAAAATAAAACGGATATATAATAAAAGGGGTATAATAATAAGGATTATATAAGTAATAAGGAGACATAAGGTAGCATTGGTAGGATAAAATAAATAAATAAATCAATAATTGTGGTAGCTTTTTGTTTTTCCCTCCCTGTTTCAGTTTCAAATTAGTTAAAAAAAATAATAATAATAAAAAATAAATAAAAAATAAAATAAAATAAAATAAAATGAAATAAATAAATAAATAAATAAATAAAAAATTTCTTTATATCAGCACATAACAAAATGCTTATAAGGCTTACACAACGGATTACTTGGAGAGTTTGACTACTAACAAAATTTTATTGAAGTATATGGTTTCCGCGGTCATCAGAATGACATAAAATTTTAGAAATTGGGACCTTTTTTTGAGTGGACAGGTTATATTATATGTAAAAATGTTATATAAAGAAAAAGGGTAAAATTGGTCTTGTAAGATTAATTTTTCAATATGTATAAGGAATGAAACAGAAACAACAGCACTTACTATAAGTTTTGGAATAGTGCTAAGGGTGAAAATCAGCCTGCACAACAAAATTGTAAATATAAAAAATTGTGTATTGATTTTATATTGAGATAATGTGAATGGTATAAAATGTGTATCATATATAAAAAAAGATTATAGTGTAGCATATAAATATGGTGATGCATTGGTTTGTACGTTGTGATAACAGCCATACTTGTAAATGGAAAAATGAGTCAGAAATGTGTTCTTAAACTATTTCAGTAACTAGTTTTGGACATAATAACAGCTTTTAAATAAATAAATAAATAAAATACATATATATATATATATATGTATATATATTCTCATTGCTTTATTATTTCGGAAACTCGCGATTTTAGGCAAAATTATGGGAACAATATAAGTATGGATGCATAACGCAGAAGAAGAATCCTCACACATCAACAACCTCCCAGCAGGGGAGATAAACCAGGAGCGATACAATCAGGGACTGCGAATCATTGTGTACGTAACCTGAACTTTCTTTACAGACATGGACAAAAAAAAAATCTAGGCATTCTACGATGATCATTTTAGATTGTGATGTACAGAAGTAGACAACTGATGGCGTTGCAAGTGTTCAATCACAAACAGACTTTGAAACAGTGATTGATCTTTCAGGATCGCCGAACACTTATTAAAAAAAAAAAAAAAAGAAAAAAAGAAAAGAAAAAGTACTCTTTTGTCTGTTTATTTCTTTTTTTTTTCATTTAGTTGGGGGGGAGATGCTGGAAACATAAGCATCCAGCAATCTTCCGTGATTTATAGATACATATATATAAATGGTATATTATACATATTGTATCCTTTGATGTTTTTGTATAGTGGTTGTAAATACTAGTGTATGTTTAACGCTATTCATGTCAGGAGCAAGGCAGACCCCTATCTCAGATGGTATCTAGAAGACACCAGTTGGGCTCTCGCGTAACAATCGCTTGCCATTTACGTCAAGAATGGTTTATTGGTAGATTTACAAGCCAATTAAGCGAGACCCCACACGTTTCTCTAGTTGAGGCTACCGGTCATTTTTCCGGCTGGGAGTGCGTTGCAGACAAGAGGGGCCAGCCCCCCACGCTCGAAGAAGGAGCCAACGAATCTTTTTTCAGGAACAGGCCGGGCGAGAGACTGAATGGTCATTTTTTTCGGGCAGATTGATTAGCCACGCCCGCCATAAAAAAAAGAAAAACAGAATATAGACTTTTTTTTTTCTTCCTCAAAAAAGTTGAGATGAAAAGTTTGCTCCGAGAGGCGAAGATGTGTTAGAAGAAAAACGTGATTAATTCCAAGGAAGACCTACCAACATCGCCGATGATCCGAATGGGAAGTCCGCCACTGATGATGTGTGATAGCATGTGATCCGAAAATGATGTCCGCCAGTAATGATGTGTGATAGCCTGTGATCCGAAAATGATGTCCGCCAGTAATGATGTGTGATAGCCTGTGATCCGAAAATGATGTCCGCCAGTAATGATGTGTGATAGCCTGTGATCCGAAAATGATGTCCGCCAGTAATGATGTGTGATAGCCTGTGATCCGAAAATGATGTCCGCCAGTAATGATGTGTGATAGCCGAGGATCCGAATGTGATGTCCGCCAGTATTGATGTGTGACCGCCTGTGATGTTTTCGAATGCGAGCCTTAACTGAGTGCGGGGCACAAAAGAATATGAAGGTACGGTTTTCTTATAATTTATATTGTTTCCCAAAATGTGTAGGGCAAAATGCCAAGTAGGGGGTTCTGCACGCTCCAATTGGTATTCAATCATAGTATTAAAAACAATAATTACACAAGTAGAATTAATAGTGTTTTATTTTGTTTTTTTTGTGTTATCTATATTGAAAATAATGTGTCTTATGACGCACCAACAATTTGTAAGATAAGTGTAAATAAATTTATATGTTAGTTGTTAAAGAATTGTTAGTATCTTTTCGAACATGAGTCTTACTTTATTTAATTCTATTATGATCTAATTTAGAGTTATGTTTTATTTACGATCCATAAGTTAATTCCGTCTTCAAAAATATTCACAACGCAATTTGGTAATGAAGGCAGTTGCCTCACTCATATCGAAGGGATTAACCAGGATTGAAACGAACGATCACTGTTATTTTTGTATTAGATGTAAAAAAAATGCATGAGTTTACACTATGAATACTCTGAATTAAAGTGATTAGGAGTGACTAACATAATTCATTCTAGGATTTGGGTTATGCTAACATGTCGAAATAAAGATTTCCGTTACAGGAGCTCAGTTCTGTCCAGCAGATGTTTTCATAATGTATAATTTCTAATATGTTACAAAGATGGTCCGTAAGTAGAATTATCCTGAATTTTAACTTTCTTTAACGAGGAAGCAATTTAAATCAAATATATCTAGTAATTACTTATCATAAAACCAAAACATATCTGAAATGAGAAACTCAGAAGCTAGGGGGTATAAGTGACAAAAATTCCTTTTCGAGTAAATTGAGTTCAAAGATAACTAATGTTAAACTTAAGCATCAATAATAATTGACTGTATTGAAATAGGAAACTGCAACTTGTTTCACTGCGGTCTTTGAACCTTTTTTAGGTGCGTTCGCAATTATGTAAATACGTTGCACCTATAGTTGTCGTTCAGTTAGTCCGTCTGTCCTTCCGCCTGTCCGTCCGTCCATCTGTCGGTCCGCTTATAACAATGCAGAAACCACCCAACCGAATCGTTTGAAATTTAAAATGCATAATTATTACACAATTTTGTCGAGTCATTTCAAATTTCATGAAAATCGGATGCTTAGATCAATTACAGAGACAATCAAAACGATTCCGTTACATTACGGTCAGAGAGGAAAAAGGTTTCAAATGCATTTTAATCGTTTGAAATTTAAAATACATAATTATTTTATAATTTCGTGGAGTTATTTCACATTTTATGAAAATCGGATGCATAGATGAATTACCGGGTCAATCACTCCGTCAATGGCAATTACGGTCAATGGCAAAAAAGTTTCAAATGCATTTTAATGGTGTTAGACTCATTCAAACATAATAAAATTGACAAGCTATGAAGTATATATATACTAAAATATACAATCTGAGATGCAAAAAGTATTTGTTATTAATTTACAGGGCCACACAAAAGTATTCCACATAATTCTATACGGGGAAACATTGTTTGCGGCGTGTTTTAATTATATTAAACTATTTCACATTTTATGAGTATGATATATGTTGCTGAGTTGTAATAAAATTTTCTTTCTGTATATTTACAGAAACACAAAGACTTCGACCACTATACTGTATCCGAAGTACTTTTTACTATATCAGTAAGATCTGAATATTTTTAAAACTTCGTTATGGTACTAACGCACCTCATTTGCTACGTTTCATGTGCAATTTCCACTTGTTTTATTTGAGTATTTTATTTTATTAACTGTGAAAAAATTATATTATAGTTTGCTTTAAATTTATAACTAAACAATATTGAAAATAACACGACAATAGTGATTGATCTCCAGAACACCGCACATGATTAGAAAATCACTTACATTTCTCTACCTGAACAGAAAAAAGTATAATTACAGGTCACCTGTCCACTTAGTTATATTTTTCAATTTTTGTCACTTATACCCCTTGGCTTTTCGGGTCTTGAATTATGCTTCGCTTCACTAAATTTCTTTTATGACATGCTTCGAGCAGAAAACATTTTTAACCGACTTCCAAAAAGAAGAGAAGGCTATGAATTCAACGCGTATGTATTTTTTTTTATGTATGTTCGTATTATAATTTTAACATATTTATTAAAGTAAGTATTATAATTTTTACATATACATTTTACAAATTAAGTACTAATTATGCAATTAAGAATATTTTTTATTTAACCGTTAGCACAGAGTATAAAAGATCTTTTATGAACTCACTACTTTATCAGTGAAAGAGTACTAAAATGATAGACTTGATAAAAGTAACATGACCTTGAATAAGTTCGCCGAATAGATTGAAGTCAGGATAGCCGAGCGATCTAAGGCCCCTCATTTAAGTTCTGGTTCTCGAAAGAGAGCGTGGACTCGAACCCACTCCTGACATACATGTATAATATAAAGTATTTTTTCCGTATTATAATTTTTTTAATCGACTTAAAAATGGAGAGGAGGTTATCATGAATTCGACGCGTATCTATTTTTTTATGTATGCTCACCGATTACTCCGAAACTATCCAACCGATTAAACTAGTATTTGTGTAAAATGAAAGAGGCTACATTCGAATTGGTACCACTTCCATTTCATCGAAATCGATAAAGTACCTTTTTAGTAATTAGAAAAAAAAACTAATGAAATTAGTGATTTCTCGCAAATTAAAAGAAACATGGACGTTGAATAAGTTCGCCGAACGGAATGCAGTCACTATGGCCGAGCGGTATAAAGCACGTGATTTAAACTCTGGTTCTCGAAAAAAAACGTGGGTTCGAACCCCCCTCCAGACATACGTGTGTACAATAACCTTTTCCGGCTTATAATTTTTAACCGACTTCAAAAAAAGAGGAGAAGGTTAACAAATGACGCGTATGTACTTTTTTTATGTATGTTCAACGATTACTCCCAAATTATCCAACGAATTTCGTTTTTGTTTTAAATGAAAGAGGCTACACTTGAATTAGTACCACTTCCATTTCATTGAAATTGGTTCAGCACTTTTTTTAGTAATTAGCCAAAAACTAATAAAATCAATGATTTCTTGCAAATTAAAATTAGCATGGACATTGAGTAAGCTCGCTGAACGAAACGCAGTCGGGATGGCCGAGCGGTCTAAGACGTCGGATTTAAACTGTGGTTCTCAAAAGAGAGCGTGGGTTCGAACCCCACTCCTGACACGCGTGTATAATTTTTTTCGTATTATAATTTTTATTCAGGGTTCGTACGGATCCTGGAATTTCATGACAAGGAAATTTTTTGGTACCAGTATTTTTTTACAGAAGATCTTTAATTAAATAAAGGGATATTTCGCACGTTTAAACTAGATTTATTTTTTCGTAAAATAATACTGGTACACCACATGAGAAATAACGGTACCCGTACGAACCATGTTATTAACCAATTATGCCTTTCTGGCAAGACAAATTTCCTTAATTCATCATTTAAAGCCTTTTGACACCACTATTTTTTTTTTTATAATTTCATATTACTTAAAAGCGGAAATGTTTGGACTAAATGTTACGAATATTTTATTTAAAAAATAGTGGTGTCAGTCCGTTATTTTCAATATATTGAACGGAAAAGAAATAACCAGTTAAAAGACTAGTAATCAGGAATGATGTTGAGAGATGCTAAGAACCATTTCTTTTTAACGCATCCAAACATTTATATTTTGAATACTATGTAACATTACTTAGAGAAGTTAAATATTTTTTTTGTTAAATCCAGTACATGCTTGGGAGTACACCTGCTGCTGGGACCGTGAAAATAATAACAACATCTTGATAGAAGTCTTATTTTTTAAATTTATATATACTTCACTCCGATATACCTTCTTTTTTAAAGATGTTAAAGTAAGGATTAGTTTATGAATCTTTATTTTCTTCTACGAAAATATTTATTACAAGATTGTAATGAAAAACTGTAACGTTATTTACTATTTAAATTGAAAATACGCAGTTGCAATTGCATTTATAATTGAAATATGTTTCGTTACACTTATAATTGCAAAACAAGTCATTACATAATGAAATAAACTGTATTTTGTAATCCAGAAATAATAATTAAGAAAGAAAATTATTTCCGTTATGATAGGTTAGCTGTAAGGATGCTGAAAGGTGAAAAGTTCGTTTTGTCTTCAACATTTTCAAATGTTTATGCTTGAATATTTTATAACAAAGCAGAAGTTCAGGAACTTTCAGGACATTTACAGTATACATTATGGAACATTGATGTTTTAATAGCGTCTAGCTTCCATTCTATTACAAAGATGTTCCGTAGATAGAATTTTCTGAATATTCACTTTCTTTAATGAGGAAAGCATTTAAATCAAACAAATCCAATAAATACATGTCATAAAACCAAAACATAGCTTAAGTATGCTTCGTTTGAATAAGCTACTTTTATAAAACTCTTTGAGTAGAAAACGTTTTATACATACTTTTTTTAATGACGAGATTTCGTAGTAGCACACAATCTAACAACGACAGGATATAAATTCAGAAGATGTTTTGAGTCTAATTTTAAGTATCTTTTTTAAAGTATTTCTTTATTTACATAGTTTCAATAAAAACATTTCTTGCTTTCATGTAAATTCTTTTCACGAAAACATTTATCGTAATATATTTAAAACTTTTGCTTTAAACTTCTAAATGAGATCATTTTTTTTCTACATAACGACATATTACGTAATGAAATAAACTCGATTATATAGTTAAGTATTAGACATTTGAGAGGAAATTCTTTCTGCTGTGATAGGTTAATAAGAAGGATGCACTGCAAAATTTGAGCAATTAAAATTTTTTTTTCTCGGAATGTGGGATTCCGAGAATTTTTCACGTAACGGTAACAGCAAAAATTCATGTGATCAATTCTGTCACACGAGTTTTTGCTGTTACCCTTACATAAAAAGTTCTAGGAATCCCAGTTTCCTAGAAAAAATTAGTAATTTTACAGATTTTTTTTTTTTTTTTTTTTTTTTTTTTTTTTTACAGTGTATCGAGAGAGGCCAAGAGTCATTTCTCTTTAACCCTTTAGGATCCGATTTTGTTTCGATTTTGAGGACAAAATTATCTTTACTTTAATGACGGTAATCGTAGCTATGTAATAGATGTTAGAGAAGTTTAGAGAAAATTTTAAGTTTAAAGATTATCTCACTGTTTGAAACCTAACGAATCTACTTATTTTATGATTTATTTAATTCATATCTAAATGATGATAGTTTTAGGAAACGCTTTCGGCGACGTTTGGTAAATATCATATTAAAGTAGGATTCAACAGATAGTACAACATTTTCATGTTTTTTACGTGTTATGACACAAGATTCTTTCAGAAAACTAACCTGTATTTTAAATTTAAATTGTTAAATATATGCATAAAATAAAGAAATCGCCAACGGTGAAAAAAAAAAAAAAAAAAAAAAGCAAACTTTTATTATTATTAGCATTACTAAATGCCAAAATATAAATGAACTCATAAAGTGAAATGCATAATCATATACTATCATTACTATATGTAGATAGTAACAAAAGTAAATGTTAAGACACAATAATATGGGATGAAAAGACATTTTCTATTAAAAGTACACCTGACCCGAAAGGGTTAACATATCCAAACCTTTAACCCTTTAACGATCATAGCATTTTCATTGCTAAGATGTCGAAATAAATGAATGACACCGGTAATTAAGAGCAAGCATATTTCTAAATAAGAAAACGTGATTTTTCACATACATAATAAAAGGGATATTTTTAGATAAAAATACCGGTGTCAGTGTTGCGTATCGGAATTAAAATTTTGTGGTTTCGTGGCGAAACCAATGAACGTTAAGGGGTTAAAGTTTGAATATTATGTAACACAGCATTGCGAATTTAAGGAACTTTCTCAAACATGTAGTACATGTTTAGAAGTACGCACATTCCTGTGTACCAGAAAATGATAATAATAATGCCCTGACTAAAGTGTTTTTTTTTTTTTTTTTTTTTTTTTGTTATTGCAGCTGTTTTGTTTTGAAGGTAGAAGTTTCCGACTTTTCACTTTCTTTAACCCATTCGTGTCCAGCATCTTTTGCGTAAATTTTATTTGGTTGGCACCACTGTTTTTAGAAGATTTAAGTTTAGTTCATTAATCACGAAAATGCATCATTTAAATAAAATAATTATTGCTTTTCTTTTTTACCGGTGTCAAAAACAGTGCTGAATGCACCTTTTGAAGCGTCCCTGAAAGGGGACGCTAGGCACTAATGGGTTAACGCCTTGGGGACGATCGGCACGTATACGTGCCACAAAAGGGCTTAAGAATCCTTGTTTATATCCACTGGTAAAATTATACTATAAAATTTGGCTTATTTAATCGGAGCGTTTTCTCGATTTAATAAGACATTAATTTCCTTTTTTAAAAACCGGTGACAAAACATTAAAAATTTTGTAAAAGGCTCCCGTCGCGAAGGGGTTAATGAGGAAGGTATTTTACAAATCTAATGATAACTTATAATAAAACAAAAACATATCTGAAGTATGTTTCGCTTGAGTAAATTTCTTTTATAAAACCCTTTGAGTAGAAATCCTTTTATGCGTATTTTTTAGATGTATTGACGTAAAAGCACACATTCCAACTACGGCAGGATGTAGGATCAAAAGATTTTTTGAGTCTCTTCTAAGTATGGTTTTGTAAGTATTTTCTTTCGTTATATCTTCCCAATAAAAAGAAAACATTTACTTCATTCATTCGTCGTTTTCATGAAAAAAAATTATCGTAATATATATAACCACTCGATCGACGCACCGAGACATTCACTGGCTGCAAGCGTCACGGCTTTTTTCAGAATTGCTTGATTCCCACCAGTTTTATAAAATAGTGTAATTAGTTTTATTAAGGTCATTAAATAGGATGAATATTTTTTTATCGGAAGATTGGTGGCATTAATGTATATGAATTTTTAAACCGTAATTTAATGCGACCATTAAGGGGTTAAAACTTTTATTTAAGTTTCAGAACAACATCAATTTTGTGTGTATGAGCACATGTTACGAAATGAAATGAATTCTACTTATAGCCAAGCAATAGATATTTACGAGAAAATTATTTTTATTATGATAGGTAAGCAGTAAGGATGCCCAAAGAAGCTAAAACGCCACACTATAACGTAGGGAAAATTTACGTAAATATTATAAAAGATATTAAAAAAATAAAAAAAATTAAATTTAGTTAACCCTTTAACGTTCATTGGTTTCGCCACGAAACCACAAAATTTTAATTCCGATACGCAACACTGACACAAAGAGAGTACAAGTAAGAGTAAAATTTTACAGAAGTGTTTTTTTTTATTTAAATGCAGAAATTGCACGCTTGTAGAATAGAAGAGTTTCCTTATAAAAAATGTTGGTATTAAAAAAATCAGAAGGTCGGTAATTATGCTTGACATACCGCGATCTCATCACGCACCACATCTCGTTTTATTTTAACCCCTTAACCCTTTGAGCTCTGGGGTGTAAATTTCTTCAAAATTCCAAATGTCACATTGGCACCAGTATTTTGTAAAGAAAAAAACCGGTCAACGATAAGCACGAAAAAACGCATTAAACCTCTTTGAAGTAAATTTGGTCAAATTTTCTGGTGTCATTGTGACATTTTGGAATTAAAATTATGTGGTAGAAAATTCTACTAGCAGAGTTCAAGGGGTTAACTGGTTAATTCTTTTTCGTTCAATAAATTGAAAATAGCGGATTCACACCACTATTATTTAAATAAAATATTCCTAAATTTTAGTCTAAACATTTCTGCCTTTCAATAGTATGAAAATTTTCTTAAAAATAATAGTGCTGTCAAAAATATTTAAATGTTGCAATAAGCAAATTCATCTTGCCCGAATGGCGTTCGGGCAAACCAGTTAAGGGGTTAAAGGCAGCATATTACGCCATGTGCGTAAATTCCACGGAATTCACCACTTCTAACCTGTGAAAATGCTGTTTGCTTTCAGATAGTAGTAGCGGACGGACAGTGGTGGATGGTACATTGAACAGGTTTTGACAACATGAAATTGGTAAAATTTGTATACGGAAATATACAATGTATATTTTTTGTTTTATATGAAACAAAAATGCGCAATCAATTGGAATTTTTTGGAACAATTGTTTTTCCCTAGCTAAAATTCTCATAATCTTATGTCATTCTTCAATATTTATAAAATTTTGCAGAGATTTATTTTGAACAGCGAGTATATAAAATTTAATATTCAATACATCATTGAAAAATTACTGTCTTTATGATGAATTCCATTAATTTATCTTGAAGGAAGGATTTTAAAGTGTCATTTTGAACAATTAAAAAATAACATAACGTAACATAAGCCATAGTTGCCAAATCTTCAGATTTTTTACTCTAACTTTTTTTGTGTGGAAATATTCGTTTTCCATAATCACAGATTTCTGCGATTAATTAAGTCAGTATTTCTAATATGAATTAGTGTTAGTAAGAATGCGGGAGCCTGAACAACTATGGATAAGCAAAAACCTTCAATAATGACGCGAAATAAAGTTGGAAAGTTACCTAATTTTTTTTAGAATATTTCGCCTTAGAACTATTTTTCGTAATAGTTTTCAAATAAAGAACATTTTTATGCATGTAATAATAATTTTTCTAATGGAAATATTTATCACAAGATTTTCTTGTACATTTCAGGAATGTCTTCATAATTTACATTTATGAAGAAAAATATGCCAGTAAAACAAATTATGAAATGGAATAAACTGAAGAAGTAAATGAATAAACTCTATAAGCTGAAATTTTATGGTCAGGCAATAAACATTAAGGGAGAAGCATTATTTCCATTATGATGGATTAGCTGTAAAGATGGGGAAAGAGGAAAAGTGAATTTTGTTCTTAATGTCTTCGGATATTTACAGTTTTAATATTAAAACGCTCAGCATCGAGAATTAAAAAAAAAAACTAATTTACTAAAATTATTTTGCATTAATAACTATATACACGATGGAAGATTGATGTCTTTATAATGTCATCCTTTTATTTTGTTATAAAGATTACTTAAAGAAGACATAGCGGTCAATTTTCAATTATTTTAAAGTCAAAATAGCCTATTTGAAACATGAAATGTTACTTAAAAACAAAACACTTTACTATGTAATTTCACTTAATAAAGTATTCTTTATAAACTCTATAAGCTGAAATTTTATGGTCAGGCAATGAACATTAAGGGAGAAACATTGCTTCCAATATGATGGATTAGCTGTAAAGATGGGGAAAGTGGAAAAGTGAATTTTGTTCTTAATATCATTAGATATTTACAGTTTTAATATTATATCGCAGCATCGAGAATTAAAAATTTTTTTCAGAATTCTTTTACCGTAAATACTATATAAGCGATGAAAGAATAATGTCTTTTTCATGGCGTCTTTTTATTTTGTTATAAAGATTACTTTAGGAAGACATAGTAATCAATTTTCTATTATTTTAAAGTCAAATAAGCCTATTTTGAACATGAAATGTTACTTAAAGAACAGAACACTTTATTAAATAATTACATTGAATAAATTGTTCGCTTTCACATTTTTTGTCCACTTAAAAATCTAGAAATTTGGCAGCTATAGTTGGGGTATAAGTTTGTTATTCTGAAAGAGATAAAACGTCTTTTTTATAATACAAAAAGTTCTGTAAAGTTGAAAGGCTTTTGCATAAAATGTTCGTTATTCTACCGCTTAACTGTTCAACATTTTTGATTTTTTAAAATAATAATGCCTATTTTTTATGTCTTTGACAGAATCTGGAGCCTGGACAACTATGGATTAGCAAAAAGTTTTAATAATGACGCGCAATAAACTTAGAAAGTTACCTAATTTTTTTCTAGAATATTTCGCCTTTGTACTATTTTTCATTATACTTTTCAAATAAAGAACATTTTTATGCATATAATAAATTTTCTAATGGAAATGTTTATACATTACTTTTTATATGTCTTTATACGTTACAAGAATGTCTTCATAATTTACCTTTATGAAGGAAAATATGCTAGTAAAACAAATTATGAAATGAAATAAACTCTAGAACTAAATGAATAAATTCTATAACCTGAAGTTTTATGGTCTGGCAATGAACATTAAGGGAGAAGCATTACTTCCATTATGATGGATTAGCTGTAAAGATGGGGAAAGAGGAAAAGAGAGTTTTGTTCTTAATGTCTTCGGATATTTATAGTTTTAATATTAAAACGCCCAGCACCGGGAATTAAAAAAAAACTTCTAAAATTATTTTGCCTTCATAACTATATACACGATAAAAGATTGAAGTCTTTATAATGGCATCCTTTTATTTTGTTATAAAGATTACTTAAAGAAGACATAGCAGTCAATTTCCAATTATTTTAAAGTCAAAATAGTCTATTTGGAACAGAAAATGTTACTTAGAAAACTTTATTGAGTAATTTCACTTAATAATGTGTTCTCTATAAACTCTATACTGAAATATATACTGAAATTTTATGGTCAGGCAATGAACATTAAGTGAGAAGCATTACTTCCATTATGATGGATTAGCTGTAAAGATTGAGAAAGTGGAAAAGCTAATTTTATTCTTAATATCATTAGATATTTACCGTTTTAATATTACCGTAATTTCCTCGTATAATTCGCGGATCAAACAATTCTTTTTTGACCCAGAAATATTTAAAAATTAAATGTAACTTTTTACATAGCGGTAAATATTTGTCTTCGATTACAAAATAAAATTTCTGGGTCGAAAAAGAATTGTTTGATACGTGGATTATACGCTGGAAATTACGGTATATCGCCCAGCATCGAGAATTGTAAAAAAAACTTCTAAAATTATTTTGCCTTAATAACTATCTACACGATGAAAGATTGATGTCTTTATAATGACATCCTTTTATTTTGTTATAAAGATTACTTAAAGAAGACATAGCAGTCAATTTCCAATTATTTTAAAGTCAAAATAGTCTATTTGGAACAAAAAATGTTACTTAAAAAACAGAAAACTTTATTGAGTAATTTCACTTAATAAAGTGTTCTCTATAAACTCTATAAGCTGAAATTTTATGGTCAGGCAATGAACATTAACCCATTAACGCCCGAATTATTTTCTTCGCTAAAATTTAAATTTTGTATTTCCCACCATTTTTAAAAGCAAATTAACTTTTATCTAAATTTATCGAGTATTCTGTCTCGTGAAATAACATACATGTTTATCTTTCTCTTTACTGGTGGGAAAACCGCTTTCTTGCTGTTTTTGTAACCGTCCTCAAAAGAGGACGCTGGGCGTTAATGGGTTAAGGGAGAAGCATTACTTCCATTATGATGGATTAGCTGTAAAGATGGAGAGAGTGGAAAGCTAATTTTAATCTTAATATCATTAGATATTTACAGTTTTAATATTACCGTAATTTCCTGCGTATAATTCGCGGATCAAACAGTTCTTTTTTGACCCAGAAATATTTAAAAATTAAATGTAACTTTTTACATAGCGGTAAATATTTGACTTCGATTACAAAATAAAATTTCTGGGTCGAAAAAGAATTGTTTGATCCGCGGATTATACGCTGGAAATTACGGTATATCGCCCAGCATCAAGAATTAAAAAAAACTTCTAAAATTGTTTTGCCTTAATAACTATATACACGATGAAAGATTGATGTCTTTATAATGACATCCTTTTATTTTGCTATAAAGATTATTTAAAGAAGACACAGCAGTCAATTTCCAATTATTTTAAAGTCAAAATACCCTATTTGGAACGTGAAATGTTGCTTAAAAACAGAACACTTTATTAAGTAATTTCACTTAATAAAGTATTCTCTATAAACTCTATAAGCTTGAATTTTATGGTCAGGCAATGAGCATTAAGGGAGAAGCATTACTTCCATTATGATGGATTAGCTGTAAAGATGGGGGAAAGTGAAAAAGTGAATTTTGTTCGTAATATCATTAGATATTTACAGTTTTAATATTATATCGCCCAGCATCGGGTATTTTAAAAACTTTCAGAATTGCTTTACTGTAAATACTATATACATGATAAAAGAATAATATCTTTTTAATGGCGTTTTTTATTTTGTTATAATGATTACTTTAGGAAGACATAGTAGTCAATTTTCTATTTTTATTTGGAACATGAACCGTTACTTAAAAAACAGAATACTTTATTAAGAAATTTCACTGAATAAGTTGTTTTGTTTCATATATATATTTTTTTCACTTAAAAATCCAGAAATTTGGCAGCTATGTCTAGAATACATGTATGTTATTATGAAAGATGTCTCTTTTCAAGAAAACATTTTAATAATTACTTATCTAAAGTTGAAAAGTTTTTACATAAACTGTTCGTTACTGAAAACTATTAACCCTTTGGATTCGTATAGATGACTGGACATCATCTTTCTTTGCAAAATTTGTTTTTGGCACCAGTAATAGAAGGAAATAAAATACCGTATTTACTCGTGTATAACGAGCAATTTTTTTTTTTTTTTGAAAAAATTAAGGCAAAACTCGTAGGTGCGTGTTATACACGGAATATTTTTTTACTGCTTGAATTAATCGCACGATATAAATATGAATTAAGAAATGTATTCAAAGAAGATATTAAAAATAGGAAAATCATACTTAATTGAAGTATTGCTGCAACTTTATTTCACTCCTTGCACTTTTTTAAAATAGAAAAACGCTAGTAACGTTAACACTAATTAACAATTCTCTCTTGACGTCACTCAACTCCTATCCCCCGTCATTTACTACCTACCCGAAGTCTAAAAATATAATTTCGCCTTGTTTTCTAGCCTAACGCTATGTTTGTTTCGACATTCTTTACTCAAATTCCTTTAACCATTCATTTATTTGCATATCAAATTTATGGTGCGTGTTATATACGAGATTTTAAAAAATCGCCATTTTTCCTTCTAAAGTATCGGGTGTGCGTTATACATGCGTGCGCGGTATACACGAGTAAATACGATATGTCTTATTCGATTAGAGCATTTTTTATATTGTGTAATTGAAAGTAACTTCTTTTGAAAAAGTAAAGGCGACCGAAAAAAATGTGTGTAAAAGACTCCGAAATCAAAACTGTTAAGAATAACAGATACTAGAGGAAAACCAGCAATGAGTAAAACTAGTAACTAAGTAAACCAGTAACTCGGCAAATCTAGTAATTTTAGCAAGATTTTTTTCCATATTAATTTTGCTTGCATAAAATGTGATGGAATTGACTGAATTTTGGTCAGTGATATAGTATGAGTACTGTCAGTTACATTCTAATAAAAGAATAACTTGGCAGCTGATTATAAATAATTCGTCAAAGTCGCACTGTGATAGCATGGATCAAAGTTTCATAAATGTGAACCAAAATTATCCTAAATTGGTCCAAAGTTACCCTAATTGACTGTAATTTTGTTATTCAGCTCTAATTCTAATCACTCACTAAGGGATTAAGTTATGTCATGTTTTTTGTGATGAACATGACAGCTGTATCTCCCAGTTTCTATAAGGTAAGGGCATAGCAAATGTTATATTTCAGGATATTACCGTAATTTCGGGAGTATAATGCGCGTATCAAACAATCATTTTTCGACTAAAAATTTTTTTAAGAAAGTAATGTAACTTAATAGATCGCCATAAATATTTGTCTTAAATCACTAAATAAAATTTCTGGGTCAGAAAAGAATTGTTTGACCCACGTATTATACACCGGAAATTACGGTAATTAAAAATGTATGTGTTGATCTAATTTTGAATATGAATACTCAACTGGGGTGCTGTTGGGTGTGCCTTTTTAAATTAAATGATAATTGTAAATACGCGTTAACTCTACATTGCGAAGAAATGTACTATATGAACAAATTAAAATCAAACCTTTAATAAATAAATTTTTATGGCCTGATTAGCGATGGAACGAACTTCCCTTTAGTAAAATGGAATATAACTTTTCTCTTTGACAAAAATTCTGCATCAATATGGAGTTTAAAAAGTCAAAAATTTCTATTTAAATTTACTGGTGGAAGTTCGCAAATTATTTCAGTTATTGGCAAAGTTTTGGTCTCAAAATATAAGTAGAAGTACCGTCGTGCGATCGGAAGCTGATTATAAATAATTCGTCGAAGTCCCACCATGATATCATGGATCAAAGTTTCATAAATGCGAACCAAAGTTACCCCAGTTGATTGAAATTTTGTTATTCATTTCTGGTTCTAATCACTCAATAAGGAATGCTGTTATGCCATGCTTTTTATGACGAACGTGATAACTGTATCTCTCAATTTCTATAAGGTAAGGGTGTAGCAAATTTTATATTTTTAATCTATTAATTAAAAATATATGTGTTGATTTAATTTTGAATATGAAAATCCAACTGGAGCGCTGTTTTGTTGTGCTTTTTAGGTGCGTTCGTACCTATGCAAATATGTAGCTCCTATAGTCATCGTTCAGCCCGTCCGTCTGTCCGTCTTTCAGCATATAACAGAACAAAAGTTATCCAACCAAATCATTTGAAATATAAAATTTATAGAAGTTGTATAATTTTGTCGCATCATTTGTACTTCATGAAAATTGGATGCATAGTTTGATTGCAGGGACAATCAAAAGTATTCTGTTACATTACAGTCAATGGGAAAATGTTTGAGGTTCATTTTAATGGTGTTTCAGCTTTTTAAACAGGATAAAATTGATGCGCATTTACTGAAGTGTACTAAAATATACATTTTGTGTAATACGTAGAGCAAAAAATGTTTATTATTTATTTACAAAGCTACACAAAAGAATTCCGCTACTTAATGATATATGGGGAAACATTGATTTTGGCGTATTTCAATCATGTTAAATTACTCCATACATATAATGTAATTTATATATGTTGCTGAGATTTATTACAAGTTACTTCCTGTCTAATACAAAGCGCTAACAGTATTTACAGGTATTCACAAAAGATTTTGGATACAATACTGTACCAGAAATACCGTATGTTACAGATTTTTGCAGGAACTGCTTTTTTAGTTGTCATATGAGTTCATATGTTTAACTACATTTTTGAATATTACGTTCTGTGTATAAATGCCGTAGATCATATATAGGGTAACACAACAGAATCTGTAGAATTACAGAGTATGAATGAAAATAGTTCAAAAAGGGGGTTTCGTATGAGTTACGCATTATTACGATAACCCATAATAGCTAATGATTCTAGGTTTGCTATGTTGATTACATCCTATTTAAAAGTCTTATTATTTTCGTATAACTGAAATAAATATGTATAATCGTATAAAATTTTGTATACATGCATTTTTGCACAAGAGTTTAACTGCTAATACATCTACCTCAGAATATTTATAAAAATTGTTGTAGTACAAACGCATCTCATTTGCCACGTTTGACGTGCGATTTCCAACTTGTTAAATTAGATGATAATTAGAATTTCGCTTTAACTTTACATTGCGAAGCGATGTGAATAAATTAAAATCGAACTTTTAATAAATAAATTATTAGGACCAGATTACCGGCGGATTGAACTTCCCTTCGTAAAATGGAATAGAATCGCTGCGTTGGTGGAACGATTTGCGTATGTTTTTAAAGATGTCACGTGTACCAGCTACGGATAAGTGAGCAATCAGATTTTCGACTGTGACAACTGGAGTCTCATAAATTTCATTTCTATTTCTTTTCATGTACTTCCTGTGTTTGGCAGATTTGTTTCGTGGGTTTTTTAAATATAAAACTTTTGATTTCAAAACGATTTCAATACTTTCAATGAATTTGTTTTCTATAAATAATCGTGAAATGTAATAAATAAAGAAAAAAAATAGTATTCGTGTATAAATGAGATATTTTGAAATATAAAAGGGCCAAAATTGCCCTTTGGTGTTTGTACCTCAACGCGTCACGTGTGCTCGTTTATTCCTACACCCCAGTAAATGATTATTATTGGATACTGTATCCTGTACCGACTCTTGAACTTTGTACCTTGCATTAACCCCTTAACTGTCACTTTCTTTTCCGTTCAATAAATTGAAAATAACGAATTCTCACCACAATTTTTTAAATAAAATATTCATGACATTTAATTTAAAGATTTTCGCCCTTAAATAGTGTGAAATTATCTTTAAAAAATTTGTGGTGTCAAAAAGCTTTAAATGATGAATTAAGCAAATTCGTCTTGCCCTACCGGCGTACGGGCAAATCAGTTTAGGGGTTAAGAATCACCCTATATGTATGTGTATGATTCTATTTTTAAAGTGTATTTATACCACTACATTTTAAAAGTTCATTGTTTAGTAAGTTTCTCTTGTACATGCTGTTATCGTGCAACTAAAAATGTTTCTTTAAGAAAGTGGTGTAAACCGAATATATTCACGTAAGAGATGCCTGTGTGTGAGAGTAGTTCTTCTACCATCGGTTAAATAAAACAAAATTTTATACTGAAATAGTGCTAAAAAAAAAATTGTAAATTTAGCAGCACTGACTTAGGGTTTTATGCTATCATAGGAGTTTGCTATTAAATAACGCGTAACACTTCTCTGGAAAATGTCTAGTGGAAATGATTAGACCTTAAATAAGAGCATGGAAAACATATTTCGAAAGAAAAATCCACACAGTGCAGGCTTAAAATAATAGAAAAGTAATATAACGGGTGATCCAAAAGTCAGGACGAACTTTAAAAACGAATGAAGATACAAAGATACGGTTTGCAACAAACGGATGGAAAATATACCGGGTTATGTGTGGCTACGAACAAAAAAATAATCCTATTGGCGACCAACAGATGGCGCTGTTTGATTTCAGAATTACAAGCGCGACAGCACTCCGACAGTCACCTTCATGCAAGATGGACAACCTCCTCATATTGCTCTGCTTGTGTAACGCCTGCTACGCTCAATATTTGGGGAAGATCGCATTATCAGTCACTACTTTAATCACGCATGGCCTCCAAGATCTCCCCATCTGACACCCTGTGAGTTTTGGCTGTGGGGATTATTGAAGTCAAAAGCATACCATGACTAGCCGGCATCACTAGAAGTACTGAAAGATGCCATCCACTAAAATGTGTCTGCCATAACGCAAGAAATGTTACTCAATGCTGTGAACGGTGAGGTGCTGTACTTCTGAATGATGGACAGTACATTTAACATTTACTGTAGTACTAATTAACTGTAATTAAGCTGATTTGTAAGTTGTCAACATTTTTTTTCATTTATAAATCATTCTTTGGTGCAATAAATAACTATAGCGCCATCTGTTGGTCGCCAACAGAACTATTTTTTGGTTACCACAGAAAACCCGGTTTCTTTTACAACCGTTTGGTGCAAATCGTATCTTTGTATCGATTCGTTTTTGAATTTTTCATTTTTAAAGTTCGTCCTGACTTTTGGATCACCCGGTATTTAATATTAATAATCAGGGGTGCAAAAATCTAGGCGCCAGCAGGCAGTCTCTCACCACTAAAATTATTTCATTTCTTTTTATCTAATATTTCGTGTTAAATTCTAGTAAGATTGCTGTTAAATTTTGAGCGAAGAAGACTTTAAAATTTTTGTGGTGGGAGATTAGCCACTGGCGCCTAGATTTTTGCACCCCTGTTAATAATGATTTGTGATACTGAGATATCTAAATTATCCATATTAGAATAATCACAGCATATAAATTCTTTTCGTGCTCAAAAACGTTGAAAACATAGATTATTTGCATTTATACATCATTTTGCATGTTTTATTTCATTACTATAAATGCATCCTTACATAACTAGCAGAAAAATAAAGCTATAAAGTAATCTCAACTAAGTATTAAAAAAAGTTTTTAATAATCTTTAAGTAATTAAATACTTTCATAAGCTTTGCGATTAATAAAAAGTAAAAAGAGATCACATTAATGGAAATGAAAACGACAACAACAACAAAATAAAATTGTTGATATTTTTATTGATAATTCAAAATTGATCGAATACGAATACTTTTCAATTTATTAAATACATTTCTAATCTCTCTGCGATAACCGTTAGGGAAAATGCAGCAAATAAGCATTTTTAATTAAAAGGGGAATTTTCATTTATTTATCAATGAATGCTTTTTTTATATCTCGTATTTGCTTTTAATGGTATTTGTTGTTTATTCAAGTAAAAAGGATATAGTTTTATCATTTTTTTAGTCTCAAAATGTGTTTTCTTTATAAAATAAATATAGTTTAAATATTGATTCAGAACATCGTGTTCACCTTGAAGTTAGATAAAAACATTTAAACATACAAAATCAAAATTATGATTTTTTTTCTGAAAAGTCGTTACAAATATATAAATATAGGTTTAAAAACTTAAAAACAACCGTAGATGTTAAAATAATGTTACAAAGTGGACACATGAGCTCTTTAGACTGATTTACACAGTCATCATCAGGAGAAAAAGTAGCCTTTAAAAATTATTCCCACCTGATGATGACTGTGTGAATTAGCTGAAATAACTTGAGTGTCGCGTTTGTAACACCATATTAACATCAACGATAGTTTTTATGCTTTAAAACGTATATTTATATAATTTATATAAAAATATAATTAGATAAAAACAAAATGGTGATTTTATATGTTTAAATATTTTCACTTTGTTTTGAGCAAGTTTCAGTTCAAATTTCTATTCACTTAGAAGTCATTCAAGGATATGAATAATACAACTGCACTTAACCCCTTAACTGGTTTGCCCGAACGCCGTTCGGGCAAGACAAATTTGCTTATTGCATCATTTAAAGTTTTTTGACACCACTATTATTTTTATGAAAATTTTCATACTATTGAAAGGCGGTAATACTTAGACTAAATTTTACGAATATATTTTTTTAAATACAGTAGAACTCCGATAATTCGGATTAATTGGGACCAGGCCCAATCCGGATTGTCGAAAATCCGGATTATCCGGAGAATGTAAACAAATGAAATAAAATAAACCATACTCACAGAAAATCACATTTATACTGAACATATTCAATATTTACAGATAGTAAAAATGTTTACTCTGTAGTTATAAAATTTGTCATATTCTGCTATGCCAGTTTTGTGGGCCCATGGTCACACATTCCCTTGAGCATAAGTAGTTCGTGGGATGTAGTCTCCACATGACGTTCAAAATAAATCATTAATTGTTCAAAATGGGAAGTTGCTTCATTATAGTTTATAACTTCTGGTTGATCATCATTGATAAAGGTTTTCGTCTGCATCATCTTCATTTTCTTCAGCTGTGGACAAAGCGATTATTAAGTCATTTGTAAGCGAGGCATACTCTTCATTATTTTCTGCTTCCAATTAATTGCTAATGTCGCTAATACCAACATCTGAGCAACCACCAATCTTTTAAAACAATTTGACATATTCTTCAGGTGTAATTTCTCTTTCATTATTGTTTACTCTTTCCATTTCGATTTTCCGCAAGTGATTTGTAGAAGGGTTTTGGTACAAAGACAAGGAAACGGTCCCAAGAGATCTAGAAATGACTGACAAAGATCTGAAAACGATCCTTATCAGTCAGTGTGTCTATAAGGACTATTTTTCTTTGCTTTCTTGCAATGCTCTGAGTAAAACTTCATTAAGCAGTGAGTTTAAGATGACATTTCTAAATAGATTAAATAGAAAACTGTGAAAACTGGAATTGCCAAAGCTTAAATTATGCATAATTGATCCGTACATAGATAACATTAAAGAGTTTAAATAAGAAAGCTTGAGGTATTCTTCCGAAAAGATTCCAGAAAATACTTTTTTATTCAGAATATGAGGCTGAAATAAATTTATGTTATGTAAATTCGCCGATCACTTCTCAAACTTGAAAAATAAATCGACCAAACTGATCCAGATTATCCGGAGATCAGAATTAAGGGGGTCCGAATTTACGGGGTTCTGTAATGGTGGGCAGCATCAAAAGAGCATTTTCACTTGAAAAGTATAACTGTTAAATTCAAATAAATTTTTTAAATAAAAAAAAATTGATACTTAATCGGTGAGTTGATAACCAAATAAATCGCCAAAACTTTTATTACTTTCAGCAGATTTTTCTTTAATCATTTCAGTACTTTAACTCCTAAAGCGGTTAATGTTTTTGTCACGATAAACTAAAAATTATTTATAATATAATTAAAATACGATAAAATTAATTATAATAAAATTATTTATAATGTACTAAGACCTTACATTATTTAAAAATAAACAAATATTTGAGTTATATAATACAAATATGTTTGCCATTAAATAAAGCAAATATTTCAGTTTAAAATTAGTGGTGTAGAAAAGCTTTTAGTAAGAAAGTAAATGAATTCTTCCAACTAGTACAGTGAACGGAAAAATCTACCAACCCTTTAACGAGCGGTGTCCACATAAAAGGACACTTAATTAAACAAGTTGGAAATTGCACGTAAAGCGTAGCAAATGAGGTGCGTTCGTTGATAACGAAGTTTTAAAATATTCAGATCTTGCTGATATAGTAGAGCGTACTTTGGATACAGTATAGTGGTCGAAATCTTTGTGTCCCTGTAAATATGCAGGGAGTAATTTTTATTATACTTCATTAACGTATATCTTGTTCATAAAATGTGAAGTAGTTTAATATAATTAAAACACCCCCCAAACAATGTTTCCCCGTATAACATTATTTAGTGGAATACATTTGTGTGGTCCTGTAATTTAATAATAAATATTCTTTACATCACAGATTGTACAAAATGTATTTTTAGTACATATTTCATAGATTCATGTCAATTATGTTATATTCAAATATGTGTAACACCATTAAAATGCATTTGAAACTTTTTTCCCCATTGACCGTAATGTAACGGAATACTTTTGATTGTCCTTATAATTGATCAATGCTTCCGATTTTCATAACATTTGAAATGACTCGACAAAATTATGTAATAAATATGCGTTTTAAATTTCAAACGATTAAAATGCATTTGAAACTTTTTTCCCCATTGACCGTAATGTAACGGAATCCTTTTGATTGTCCCTGTAATTGATCTCTCCATCCGATTTTCATAAAATTTGAAATGACTCGACAAAATTATGTAATAAATATGCATTTTAAATTTAAAACGATTAAAATGCATTTGAAACTTTTTTCCCCATTGACCGTAATGTAACGGAATCCTTTTGATTGTCCCTGTAATTGATCTATCCATCCGATTTTCATAAAATTTGAAATGACTCGACAAAATTATGTAATAATTATGTATTTTAAATTTCAAACGATTCGGTTGGGTAGTTTTTGCGTTGTTATATGCGGACGGACAGACGGACAGACGGACAGACAGACGGACAGACGGACGGACTGAGCTACAACAATAGGTGCTACGTATTTACATAATTACGAACGAACCTAAAAAGTACTGGCACTAATAATATCAATATATATATATTACGCTAACTTCTGCGGCACAAAATTCACGGTTATCTGTTAATTATTTAAAGGCAACGCCCAAATGAAACGCATCTAGGCCGTGGTAAAGTGGGTTTCTTTCGCTGCAATTATGGAGTTTCAAAATATCGTTATTTTTGTTTTGTTTTATAAAAGTAAATAAACAGTTTATTAAAGAATAAATAACAATTGCCGGGTTATCATTTCAGGCATATATTTGCCTTTTTGTTGTAATTACGTCAATGTGGTATTCTTTAGCAGAATCTTCTAATTTGAAAAATAATTGAGCAACTAAAATAAATTATGAATAAAAACAATATAATCATATTGTTATTATTGTTATTCATAATGCTTAGTATGAATTTAAGGGAGACCAACTGGTCGCGAAGGGCGGCTAGTTTAATTAAAATCTTCTTTTTATAAAGAACAAGAGCAAATTACGCCAAATTTTTTCTCATATATCCGTTTATTAATTTTGGTATCAGTCCATCATTTCATCATTTTAGGAAGATAATTATTCCGCACCGGAAAGGGTTAAGGAGTTAACCCTTTGCAGTGCGGATTACTTTCATTGTAAAACTGTTCGAATAAATGAATGTGAACGGAATTTACGTGCAAATTTATTTGAAAATAAGAAAAAACTGCTTTTCCCATACATAATAAACAGAAAATATTTATATTAAAATTCTGGTGTCATTGTGGTATGTGAGAATCAAGTTGTGTTCCATGTAATATAACACTGAGTTACAAAGGGTTAAAAGAGTAAGTTTATTACATGCGTAGCTGCCTTCTTTTACGCTTTTCTAATACCACTAAAATTTAGTAGAATATTTTTCTTTATTGAATAGCCGGAATAAACGATTAAATTAACCTTAACATACGATAGAATTTTAATGGTAAGTGAAAAACGTAAAAGTTAGTGGCTATGATTTCATGTCTGTTAAATTTGAGTTTTATTTATATTGTACTTAACTGCTTGCCTGATTTGCCCGTATGTCGTACGGGCAACTTGTTTTTACCAATCGCAATTTGTTCGTAGCACGTACTGGCATCCATTCCAGTCATAATTTATTGCTTTCACCAACAATTTTTTTTTTGTAAATTTTGAATGACCATTTTTCTGAATCGATTTGGCAAAAACTTCTGTTTTGAAAAAACCGGTGATAAAAGATTAAAAGTTCTGTAAAAGACATGAAAAAATAGGCCTTTTTTGAAATTTTTTTTCAAAAATATTAATCAGTTAAATGGTTAACAAAAACGAAGTATTAAACGATAGAAAACCAACGATTATAAATGCACAAATAATGTATGAAAAGGTAGCAAACAGCTGTTTCGAATCTACTATCGAGATTCTTCATTAGTGCAAAACTCAGCAAGCTAGAAAAAGCAAAACTCAGCAAAGAGACAGAGAAACGCAGGCTTATATATCCGCTACGGGAACGATCCCGCCTAAAGAAAAGCAACCAATGAAAATAAAGCAGCCTGAACAACTGGATGGACAAGTAGCGACATCTAACGGAAAACAAACAAAACAAAAACTAAAAATCAAGGGAAAAAACATTATGATAAAGATTTCCAAATTCTTGGAAAATAAGGAGTACATGATATGTCATTGACTAAGGAGTGAGAATTTTTAATGATGTGGTAAGCTTCCCAAAAATTAAGATCAAGAATAGAAGGATCTTTAAACATTTTTGCACAACAGATTTATTTGCTATTTTGAAAACGAAGTATTTTAAAATTATTTCAGTTGCCATTATAATACTCAAACACTGAAAAAAGCCAGTAAATATGTAAATTTTTATTGGATTACTCTAGAAAAAAAAAAAAAAAAAAACTGATTTGTAAATATTCCTATTATGTAAAGAATTTAGACGTATATTTTATACTTCTGAAGAAAATAATAATAATAATAACAAAACAAATTAATATTTTTCATGAAATCATCTTTGCAGCAGAATACAAGTAAACGATTATGAAGACGTTAGTTTTCCATTTTAAGTTTAACCATTTACAATATAAGAATTCTCAAAGTCCCTTAATATCTGGATGTTCAACAACATTTATTCAAATTGTAACCGCTTGGAGACATTAGAGACAAATTGCTTTTTTCCTGTATTAACTTATTTTCTGCTTACCTTAGAAAACCGAAACAACTTTCCTCAAATAATGTTTATTGCTCGACTATAAAGAGCTGCTTATTTTATTGTTTAATTTATTATACTTTCCTAATGTGTACTGTGGTGAATTGAACATATGTTTTATGGGACGTTTTTAAGTCCTTACGGTAAATAGTTTCATGGAAATATATTATAGTTATGATTGTAGTTATGTCAAATTATTTATAATGGGAACATATTAAGAAAGAAAACATAAAAAATTAGGTACTACTTAATTATACCGTCGACCAATTTTGCCAAATTATACAAATCGACAAATTATGCAAATGGAAGAATATTGAGATTCTAAAATTTTAAGAGAGGAAAATTAATGAATTTATAAAATAAAAAAAATCACTTTTGAATAGGGTTATTTTAATGATGACGTTTATTTATGGCAAAGCAACATACTAAATATAAAGTTAAATTTATTTAGATGATTTCGGAGAAAAGGATACTAATATTTGCGCATTTAAATACAGGACTTTTAAATTAAATCATAAACAAACAGAATTTTTTAAGATATTGCATTTGTCAATAAAATGTAATTATTTTAAATGTCAAAATCGAACTTATTCACTAACATAATTAATATTAATCATGCCGGAAAATTGTATGCAACCTATTGTAACTGTAATATGTACGTATATAAACATTAAATATCAGATTGAAAGAAAAAAAAATCAAATTTTGCTGTAATTTTAAATAACGAAAGAAGGAATAAATTAGTAAACCTTTAATAATAATACAAATAAAACGTCGAATTAAATAGATTTGACGACATAACAAACATGTGTCTCAGGTTTAATCCCTTGGGGAGACGAGCGACACGTATACGTGCCGCAAAAAGGCTTAAGAGTCCGTGTTTATCCCCACTAGTAAAATTTTACTGTAAAACTTGCTTTATTTAATTGGAGCATTTTCTCGATTTAATAAGGCACAAATTTCTGTTTTTAAAAACCGGTGACAAAGCATTAAAAATTTCGTAAAAACCTTCTTTTACGAAGGGATTAACTGCTTACTTTAGAAAATGGAAATAACTTTCCTCAAATAATTTTTTTTGTTTGACTATAAAGTGCAGTTTGTTTTATTGTTTAATTTATTATACTTTCCTAATGTGTACTGTGGTGAATTGAACATAAGTTTTATGGGACGTGTTTAAGTCTTTACGGTAAATAGCTTCATGAAAATAAATTATAGTTATGATTGCAGTTATGTCAAATTATTTATATCGGGAACATATTAAGAAAGGAAATATATTTTAAAAAAATGAAGTACTACTTAATTATCTCGTCGAACAATTTTTTCAAATCATACAAATCCTCAAATTATGCAAATGGCAGAATATTGCCGTTCTAAAATTTTAAGACAGGAAAATTAATGAATTTAAATTAAAAAAAATCACTAAAGAATAGAGTTACTTTAATGATGAAGTTCACCTGTGGTCACCACATACCAAATATAAAATTAGATTTATTTCGATGATTCCGGATAAAAGAATTTTACGTATTTAAATACGTACTAACATTTACGTATATAAATAGAGAACTGTTAAATTAAATCATAAACAAACAGATTTTTTCAGATATTTCATTTGCGAATAAGATACAGGGATGCAAGGATGCGCCATGAATGACCAATTGGTACCACTAAATTATAACAGTATTTGTCGTTTTATTTAATGATAAGACTTCTCAGATTTAATAAAGAAATGAACACTATTAAAGTTTACTAGTTAAAAACACGCATTTGTTGCGCAGCATTTGCATCCCTGATAAAATGTATATATTTTAAACGTAATAATCGAATTTATTAAATTCTTGGGGACGAGTGAAATGTATAGGTGCCGCATACAGTGCACAGAATCCTTGGTTGTTCTCATCAGTAAGAATTTATTGTAAATTTTACCTTATTGAATCCGAGAATTTTTCCGAATCAACTAGGCAAAAATTTCTGTTTTGAAAAAAACGGTGAAAAATTCTGTAAAAAGCTCTCCTCCCAAAAGGTTGAATTCTTTAACATTCATTGGTTTCTCTAAGAAACACAAAATTTTAGTTCCGATATGCAACAACGACACCGGAATTTTAATTTAAAAAAAATCCATTTTATAGCGTATGCGAAAAGTCACCTTTTTTTTCTTCATATTTACAAATATATTTGTTCGTAATTACCGGTGTCAATCATTTATTTCATTATCTTAGCAATGAAAATGCTTTGTACGTTAAAGGATTAAGAGACATAATAAATAATCATACCGGAAGTTGTAAGGAATCTAATATAACTGTAAAATATACGTTTGTAAATGATGGAATTAAGTTTGAAGGGGAAAAAAAAGAATCAAATTTTGCTCTAATTTTAAATAACGAAAGAAAAAATAACTTATCAAACCATTAATAATAATACAATTAAAACATCGAATTAAAAAGAATTGACGACAGAACAAATATGTGTCTCAGACTTACTTCCAAATGAACGTGACATTTACAATTATCTATTATTGACATATAACCCTTTACATTTGACAGATGACTCTCACTTACAACTTTGTCATGTGAGCCTCATAAACCGGGACGTCAAATGTTTTGGACACCACTAATATCTTACAGTTTATTTCGCCTTCTTCTATCGCAGATTATTCGGTTATTAGATCAGGCGAAGAAAATTAGCTTAAAATATTGGTGTCCGGAGCATTTGGAGCATTCATTTACGCGGCACACTAGTGGTTAGTGAGAATCACCATCGAGTGCAAAGGGTTAATCATGCAGTTTGGCGAAAGTCTTATAGTTGACGGAGTAGTCAAATAATACCAAAAATTTATCAATAGATTGCAACCCTATCATTAAAAAAAAATATGTTTTTAATAAAAACCGAACACTGTTATTTAAATCTTATAATAAATATTTTAGACTGGGAGGCAGCAACACAATCATCTCATCGAGTCCACGGATGAAAATCTAGGATTAATTAAATCTTAATTCGCATATTAAAACGGAATAGGTCTGTCAAGTCATATCTTGATGAAAATACTTAAAATCTCGATTTTAGCGTTGACTCATGATTTTACCATTATGTTTTCCTGCATCCAATCCTCCATGTCATCCTACTTTTGGGTGCAGGAAAGCACAATAGTAAACCTACAAGTCAATCGTTAAAATCGGGTTTTCAGGTGTTTTCTATCGATATATGACTTGGGAAACCGACTGCGTTTTAATATGTGAATCGAGATTTAACTAATCCTAGATTTTCATCAGTGAAATCGATGAGGTGATTGTCTGTCCTGCCACTTCCCGATCTGTTAAAAAACTGCACCAATGCGTTGCAAATGTAAAATGCTCATGCTTCATACAGTTCTTGGAATTTCCAGATTAGAAAATTCTTCTATACTAGTATTTTCATATAGAAAATTTCTCTTTAGATTAGGTGAAATTTTGCGCGCTGACTAATTTTACTAGAATACTTTTTATTTGATATTTCACCTACAAAATATCGGTACCCGTACGAACCCAGATATTTATAACAAGCGCTAAAACTGCAGTTCGCCAATTTTTTTATGGCTACCATATGAATTTGTTTCGGTTCCAACTGGAAGTTTGATTATGAAATAAGTGTGCAAGACGAAAAAAGAATTTTAAAAAAGTTAAATAATAAAGTTAATCAAAATTCTGGTATGAAATATTTTTATAAAACTTGACTGAAATTTACGGTAGAGTTAAAATTTAGCTGCACTCGCACTGTACTTTATTTTCATCATATTGTTTTCTATATGTATTTCAAGAATATCTTAAAACATTTCTTTGCTTGCAGATGCTTTTACTGTCAAAAAATTTAGTATTATTTCTTTGTCACTGAGAATATCATAAATTCAAACTAAAGCTGATTCATGACGTGTATTATGCTTTGGTATATCTTCGACACATATTTCTGTTCTGAATAAGGTATGAAAAGATAGAGATGGAATACGATATATTGTGAAGGAATGACACGCCTTGTTCGATAAATGTTTCAGTTATGTAATAAAAAGTCTGAATGCTATTCCATTTCATAACTTATCTTCATTTTTGTATCAAAACAATGTTTCATAAACAGAAAAAATATATCTTACAATCAAAATATATAAACATAATTTTTCCTCGAATTAAAATGCCTTATTTAATGAATTTATGATAATACAGTAGAACCCCGCAAATACGGACTCCGATAATCCGGATCGATTTGGTCATTTTTTTCCAAGCTTGAGGAACATTTTTGCTGATTTCTGTAACACTAACTTGTTTCATCGTCATATTTTGAATTAAAAAAAACTTTTTCTGAAATCTTTTTGACTTTTTAGCACTTTCCAACAAAGTTGAAAAGTGCTTATGCATTCGGTTTGTCTGTCCGTCTGTCCGTCTGGCCGGATGGCCGTCTGTCCGTCTGTCCGTCTGTCCGCGCTCTAACTCCCGTAAATATACTCGAATTGCTATGAAATTTTTATACGTTATTGAGGTTTACCGAAGCACAAACCCTATTGAAAATGAAGCATCTACCATGATTAGTTTATCTACAGAGAGAATCAAAAGTTTCCCATTACATTACGGCCTATGGGGAAAAATCGTTAATATACTCGGATTGCCATGAAATTTTAGGACGTTATTGACGTTTACCCTAGCACAAGTCCTATTGAAAATGAAGTTTCTACCATGATTAGTTTATCTACAGGGCGAATCAAAAGTTTCCCATTACATTACGGCCTATGGGGAAAAATCGTTAATATACTCGGATTGCCATGAAATTTTAGGACGTTATTGAGGTTTACCCTAGCACGAACCCTACTGAAAATGAAGTATCTATCATGATTAGTTTATCTACAGAGAGAATCAAAAGTTTCCCATTACATTACGACGTATGGGGAAAATCGTTAATATACTCGGATTGCCATGAAATTTTAGGACGTTATTGACGTTTACCCTAGCACGAACCCTATTGAAAGTGAAGTTTCTATTATGATTAGTTCATCTACAGGGCGAATCAAACGTTTTCCATTACATTACGGCCCATGGGGAAAAATCGTTAATATACTCGGATTGCCATGAAATTTTAGGACGCTATTGACGTTTACCCTAGCACAAGTCCTATCGAAAATGAAGTTTCTACCATGATTAGTTTATCTACAGGGCGAATCAAAAGTTTCCTATTACATTAGGGCCTATGGGGAAAATCGTTTCAAAGGAATTTTAAAGTTGTTATACCCTGTCAAATATATTAAAATATGCATTCTATAAAATATAAGGTGAAAATGTAGCTATTATTCATTTACAGGGCCATACAAAAGAATTCCATTAGATAATGGTAAAAGAAGGAATTGTGTGTGACATATTTTAAATATATTAAGCTTTTTCATGTATAATAAAATTGATATATGTCACTGAAGCTTAATATAAATTATACGCTACTGTCTTGCATAGTATGAAGTACATAGCATTTACAGGGCCATACAAAAGATTTCAAATAGTACATTCTTTCCGAAGTACCGTATATGTGTCCGATGATGGCTGATGGAGGGATGAAATGCATTTTAATTATGATATTCGCGTTTATATTTCGCTAAATATATGCACATTATATGGTGTGTATAAATGTTATAGTTGGTATACAGGGCTACCCAAAAGAGCTCACCAATGCTACTGAATATGAGCGTAAATTATTTAAACGTGGTTCTTAAATAAGCTATGCATTTTTACGCTGAGCTGCATTCAATTTACTGAGAAATGTTTGCAGAATATAGATAAAAGGATAAACAGGGCTACGCAAAGAATTCGGTACATGGACGCCTATGAATGATGATTTATGAGAATGTGAATTCAGTTGTTTTAAAAGTGTTTTAGTTTACAATAAATTTTAGCCTAATGCTAACGTGTAATAAAGGTACAATGTAAATTACAGCGCTGAACAAAAGTATTCAAGTATGTTTCCATCTAATAGTATGAATTGCTGAAAAAGAAATTTCAAGCTACTGGGTATTTTCTTGCTGAGCTAAATTTTCCCATTATATGAACTGACATATGAAATACAGGTCTGTTCTAATGTACTGGAATACATATTTGGGTATATTTGGATATACACTAAATATTTCCCTAAATAACAAAGTTTTGTTAAAGATTTCATTAAGTGTTGGAAAGTGCTTCATAATCTATGCTTAACGCATGATTTTTCTTACTTGTTTATTACAAAGTAAACATTTTTCTGTCTGTAAATATTCAATAAGTTTAACATAAAAGTGATTTTGTGTAAGTATGCTTAATTTTATTTCATTTTTTTCTAAGTCTCCGGATAATCCGGATTTTCGATAATCCGGATTGGGTCTGGTCCCAATTAATCCGAATTATCGGGGTTTTACTGTAAATACATTTATTATGTCATCAGCCCTGAGCTTTCTACTGAATTGATTTTGATAAATATCGATTGTGATTATCGATTTAAAAATGTTTAATTTTAAAAGCTTTTTTTTTCTTCTAAAATGGTGGCAATTGGGTTAAGCTTTTCACGCTATAATATAAATCTATTTTGCTTCATCACTTTTCATCAGTTAGAAGCTGGATTTCATCGGTTAGTGCATCATCGCATTAAAAATAAATAAAATAATAATAATAATAATAATGTTTTTCGTAAAAATTAACCATAATAAAATGATTGCGTAAAATTATGCACTAATTACGATACAATACACAATTATTTACTGAGAAATAGCATTATTATTCTATATAAATAAAATAACAGAAAATAGTGCATGATAAAATGTAATAGCTAAAGGGAAGTGTTTCCGATAGAGAAAATGACGTTATTCAGAAGCCAAATAAACTTTCTCCATGAATATAATGTATGTTGTTATAGCAGTGTCAGTGATGACGTCATATTCTGTGACTTTTATTCCTGCATCTAAATAGTCTGAAATTTCGCTATTTATTTATAGGTCCCTCGTGAAAAAATGAAAATATTTCTAATAATTACGCCATTTCCAATTAACTATAATAAATATTTTAAGAAACTAAAGAATTTTTAAATAATTGCATAAATCACACTTTTATTTTGAAAAGGATGAATGTTTCTGATGGTGTAAATGATGTCATATTAGAAAGAATGGATGAAAACCAATAAATAAATTAAATTTATTGCAAATGCTACTAGTGTGTACTAAGTGGATTTTGTAGTTTAGTAGCTCCATTTTTTTCATTTTAATAAAAATATATTGTTGCTATTATAATGTACTTTATTCTTCCTTTCGGTTCGAGACTATAAAAATCGCCATTTTACCTTATGTGATGTCACTTGAATATAGTCTATCGTACTTATTGAATGCAGACGATAACAGAAAATTTTATATACACTTAAAAATATATATATAGTTTTTTTTTTAGAAAATAATTCATAAAGAAATTTAACTTATTCTTTTTTGCTTCGAGGCTATAAAAATCGCCATTTTACCTTATGTTACGCTATGCTGTCCATTACTAGTAATTATGGTAATACTGTACCAATGCGTTGCAATTGTATAACATTTAATTAAAATTTCGCTACAATTTTATTTGTTTTACGCCATATTGTTTTATAAATAATTAGACAATAATAAGTTTAGAAAAGTTACTGACCGTTTCAACTTAAAATTTATCAGCTTCTTCAAATCCTATAATTACCATAAAAATATTATGTTGTTAATAAAATGCTAAAACTTTTATTTAAACTCTATAATAACTGTTATAATATTCTACCAATGCGTTACAATTGTGAAATATTTATTTAGAATTTAAATACATTGTTATTTATTTTAAGCCATATTGTTTTATAAATAATAAAGCGATAATAAGTTAAGAGAAGTTACTGACAACTTCAGTTTATAAAAATGTATAAATTCATATAAATTCTATAATTTTTAAAAAATATTATGTTGTTAATGTTATTCGAACACTGCTATTAAAACTCTATATCATGTATTATAATACCGCACCGTACTATTGCACTATTGCGTTTAATGAATTAAAATTTTTTCTTAAAATCTATTAATACTGTTATTTATTTTAAGCAACATTGTTTTATAAATTATTAGGCGATAATAAGTTAAGAAAAGTTACTGACAATTTCCACTTAAAATGTACCTTAAAATAAAATATTTACTGTAAAAATATTATGTTATTAATATTAAGCTAATATTGTTATTAAAACACTGTAATTACTGTTATAATACTGCGTCAATGCGTTATAGTTGTAAAATATTTAATCAAAACTAAGCTATTATTATTACTTACCCATCATACGTAGTATAGGGTAAGTCTTGCAATCGTTTTGAAAATCGAAAATTTTTTTTGACGGATTTACACGTTTTAGATAGTGGAGATTCCGGAAAACATATTTTTAGAAAAAAAATTTTGCCGTCCGTCTGTCTGTCTGTCTGTCTGTAAACGCTCTGTCTCCCGAACAAATTGAAATAGAGACTTGAAATTTTGTATGTAGTTAGTATGTAAGAATGGGACGAACCCATTTAATATCAGCAACCTCGATTATCCGGAACTATTTTTTTCGGACTCTCGAAAAATTCGTTCTGATGAAAGGTATATAAAAATTTTCGAATTTTTTTGTTCTAAGGAATGGATGTAAGAGGCAATAAAATAACACTCATTTTGCATATAGAACGAAGTCAATCGGATTATTAGTTGCCGAGATATTTGTAATCTTGTTTTCCACATTCTTCGATTTTTCATGACCCTGTATTTCATTCAAATTTCAATTCAGAAGTATATTTTAATTGGAAATGAGACGCTTAATCCGACGCAGTTAATTGTTAGTTAATAGAATTATTATTTTTGGAGTTATAAGGATGTTTCTTTTATGCAGTTCGGTACTACTTGAGTAGTTTGGCGTTTTATATAATTTGTCGAAATTGGTACATCATTACTATGTATATTAACAATAATTAAATTTTGTTTATGAATTGCAATGCATTGTATAAATAGTTTCACATGTTTTATTTTCATATACATATCCATGATGGGTAAGTATTACGGTGGTCCCCAACGACTAGTTTTTTTATGTATATTGATTTCCATACGTATTCCCAGAATATTTTATAGCATTGCTTTGTTTGCAGATGCTATAAACATTCACTGCGAAAAAGATTAGTATTATTTTCTTGTGAATGGAAAACGTGAACTCAAATGAAGGCTGATTCATGACAAATAATTCGCTTCGATCTGTCTTCAATACATATTTTCGTACTGAATGAGATATGAAAAGATGGGGACTGAATATGATATATCGTGTAAGGAGTGGCACGCCTTGTTCGATATATATTTCAGTTATGCAATGAACAGTGTGAAATTATTCCATTTCACGACTTTATTTTTATCTCAAAATATAATGTCATGAATAGAAAACTCACAATCAAAATATATAAACGAAACTTTTCTTAATTAAAATTTATATATTTTAAACAAATTTTTGAAAGGAATTTTTTTTATGTATTCATGGTTCACGCATGAGGCTAAATATTTAATAGCCTTCGAAATTCACTCCAGTAAGTTTTAACAGCTTTTTACGCTATATATGTATATATATGGCTAATTCCATGGGTTCTGTAGTGTAAGTCACATAACTTATTAATTGCTATGCTTGTTAGCCACCGTTATTTTCGAAAAGTCTGCTTGGCCTTATTCAATTAATGAGAATGTGCCAATAAAATTAATCACTTTTTTTTGTTCTGTAATACTGGTAGCCAAAAATCGTAGCCTGTGACTTACACTACAAGTACTCCTGGAAATAGCCATATATATACATATATAAAGGTAATCCATTTATTAATTAAATGAAAATTGCTATTCAAAATTTTTATAATGAGGATTCAACATTTCTAAATAAAGTATCTAACAGATGCGAACACACCTCATGTATTTTCTCTGGCTGAAAGTTGTTAAAGTATAATTTAGCTTAAAAAATTTGCATGTTTTAGTTATACTATGTGCACTATAGGCAGGATTGCTGCTGATAACTATTTTTGAATTTTATTTCGCAACACTTTAAAAAATTTTTTTTTTACATATTCATTCATAATATTTGTAAAGGAATTATTCTACAAAATTATGCTTTAAAAATAGTGGTGTAAATATAATATTAAAAAAATCCCCTGTGGCCATTAGTCACCGGACACTTTAAAATTTTGACATTTTTTCTAATATTTAAAGGTATACTTGTCAGATCCTTCTGTAACTTCAATATTAAGATGAATATGTCTGCTCTAATATTTATCAAAGTCGATTTTATAAAAGTGCGAGGCCAACAAGAAATCAAAGAATAATAATAATATTTGGGATAAAATAAAATGCACGAAAATATCTATCGCTACAGAATATAAAATATGTGAATATTTGATCAGGTTCAACAAGTATGAAATTTGATTACAAAAAGACCAGATTACCAAATGGGTAAGCTTCCACCAGTAAAAACTTAGGATATTTTTATGTTATTAACGACCGCAATTTTTTCATGAACATGGTATTTATATAAGGAAAAAAAAATAGTTAAAATTTACTGGTGGGAGATTTCCCTGTTGGTCATCTGGCTCCTTTGTGATAACAAGTTTCATATTTCATAATCTAATCAATATGTGTATTCATTTGAGTAAAAATAACTTTTATACTCATGGAGCTATAACGATTTTTTTTAATTCAAAAAGTTCTTGCATGTTTTTGCTGATGTCTTGCGAGATTTCAACGAATTTAACATCAGTTTCAGAAAATATGGCAAAATGTAGCAGATACGATGTAATGCAATAAAAATATACACATATTAAATATTTTATGCAATATGAGCAATTGTATGAAATATTCTATTTGTGCATGGGCGAACTACAACAATTTTTTTTACTGATTTAATAGTGAACTCTATGGGGCAACTTATATAAAAAAGGCCAGACAAATATCGTAATAATTCATAAAGATATCGACATTAAAGTAAGCTTATGTTTAGTTGCTCTCTAAAGCAGCTGAATAATAAGGGATTTTTCACAAATTGTTATTTTTTATTAATTGTTTTTCATTAAGTCATTGCGGCGTGGTGGTATATCTATGAAACAACTTAATTTCAATTCCCAAATGCCACATTGGCATAGGAATTTTGGTAGAAAAATTTACGGTTTTATTGAAAGCGTGAAATACGGCCTTTTCTAATTTACAAATAAAGTTGTTTTCAAATTACTGTGTCAGTCATTAATTTCAACACTTAATCAGAGAATTTGTCCTGTGCCGCAAAGGTTTAAAGCATTTAAGGAATGCCAACCTGTAGATTTGGAACAAATGCTTCGATTTCGATGCTTTTTTTTGGGGGGGGGGGGAGGAAGCTCGTTCCGGTGGGTTTTTTTTTAAACTAAAATATCAGTAAAAACTGAAAAAAAAAATTAAGCGACAATGTTTAGAAAATCTCTTATCATTCAGATGCTTTTAGAGAGCAACTAAAAATTTACTCACTGTGTCACCGTTATCTTTCTAATTTTTCACAATATTTGACTGGGTTTTTTATGAGTTGCTTTATAGAGTTTGCTATTAAATCTTTAAGTTCTAGTGGATATTTTTCTTCAAAATTCCAAATGTCACATTGGCATCAGTAATTTGCAAAGAAAAAATTCGGTTTTCGATATACACGGGAAGAAAAAATGAATTAATCCTGTTACAAAAAAAATTTCGTGGAATATTCCGGTGCCATTACGACATTTCGGAATTAAAATTCACTACAGTCGAACCTCCTTAACATGAATCTCAAGGGGAATCAAATTTTGTTCATGTTATCAGTATCAAATTTTTACATTCCTCTTTATAGGGGACTGTGAAAACAGTTGAGTTAAAAGTAATTCACGCTAAGCATGTACATGTTAACGAGGTTTGACTGTAGTAGAAAATTCAGCCATCAGAGCTGTAAGGATTAAATTCATGAAAAAGAAAAATCTTTGTTATCGTTCGCGCGTGAGCAGATATTTCACATAACAACTTAAATTTCATCAAATATTTTATACATTTATATGTTTCCGATTTCCACAATAGCTAAATCTCCCGGACTAATACACGATTTTCATCAAACTTCAGATGCAGTTAGTCTTTGATATGAATTGACATTTTCTACATTTTGGTATAAATCACTCTACAGATGGCTCTGTTATGCCGCATTTTTTGTATTTTTTTTTCAATAATTCTATCTCTAGAATTAATGCACAGATTTCCATAAGACTCCAATTTTTATTACTACTTAATGTAACATGGTGTTGTTTATATTTTGATGTAAATCGCTCAACAGTAGCGCTACTATGATAAAATTTTTCATGATTTCCGTAATGGTCCTACCTCAGGAACTAATGCACGGATTTTCATTAAATTTTAGATTCAATTAGATGTTGACTTAAGTTGTTGCAAATAAGGTTCCGGTGTAAATCATGCAATTTGTGAAGCTCCTATGCTGCATTTTATATGATTTACGTTACTTTAGAAATAATTCTATTTCAAGAACTAATGCACGGAATTTCATACAGTTAGAATTTGCATGATGGGTATGGATTGTCCTTTCATTTTACACCACGATATCAAATTTCGAACAGTATCAACATGTATGATTGCCACATTCGACTAGTTTTTTTTAAAATTGTTTATTAGTTATTATGCTTTTTAACGCTTTTTATTCTTTTTTCAGGCTTCACATCTCATAAAGGTTTCTTTGGAGAAAAAGGTAGTGCGCATAACACAGCGAATATACCTAAAAAAAAGTCTCAAAACGTACAGGTGCATCATGTACGGCAATCGAATTATACATCGGAATGTACAGTACTTAAAAAACCTATTATAAAATGATTGCACTCTTAAAATTGTGCAGAAACATTGCATTTTAATGTGGAAATGAATCCATGTAATAGTATAGTAAGTTCACATGCATTAAAAATTTCACTAAATAACGATGATTATTACATTATCATACATCGTTATTTCCTCATCATAGAAATTAATCACAGCTTAACCCTTTCCGGCACACTGTGCCCGGTCTGGGATACTTAATTTTAATTAAAAACTTGCAAAAGGCACCAATAAAATTCTAGCAAAATTTTGCTTTTACAATAAAAGCTTAAATTAAGGACTTCAAAATATCTAAAAAATTCGTTTGTAAATTCCAGTGTCAGTCGATAATATCTCATTTTACTAACAGATTTTGCCCGTGCCGGAAAGGGTTAAATTAGACGAAATAATAAATCCAACTTTGAAAGATGATTAAATTATAAAAGAATAAAATAAGTCGGTTCATACGGAAAAATAGTTTTTTTTTTCCAAAACTTTCATGCTATGGTAATATATTCTGAAAGTAATGAAATAAGATTAATGCAAAAACTATACCTCAGACATTCATCATCCTACTCATTTTAAATGTCATGAACTATTCTTTAGTTTCGTTTTTCATCTTAATAGAAGGTTCGCACGCTTCAGGGAATTTTCAGGGAATTTTCAAGGAATATCAGTATTTTCTTTTGCAGAAAAATAAATCTGGGTTAAATCATTGAAAATGCGCTGTATTTAATCAATAATTTTCTTTAACTCCTTGGAGATGAGCAATACATATACGTGCCGCAAAAAGGCTTAAGAATCCGTGTTTATCACCACCAGTAAAATTTTACTGTAAAATTTGCTATATTTAATCGGAACATATTATCGATTCAATAAGGCAGAAATTTCTGTTTCTAAAAACCGGTGACAAAAAATTAAAAATTTTGTAAAAGGGTTTCGTCGCGAAGGGGTTAATCCCTTGGGGACGAGCGACATGCATACGTGCCGCAAAAAAGGCTTAAGAATTTTTGTATACCCCCACCGGTAAAATTGTATTGTAAAATTTGCCTTATTTAGCCTTCGTACACTGTTCAAATTGTATTCAAGCTTGATAAAATCATTTCACACCAGAATTGTTATTTAGAACACTTTAACCCCCTTCGCGACGGGAGCCTTTTACGAAATTCTTAATGTTTTGTCACCAGTCTACAAAAACAGAAATTTGTTTCTTTTTAAATCGAGGAGATGCTCCGATTGAATAAGCCAAATTTTACAGTATAATTTTACCGGTGGGAATAAACGAGGATTCTTAAGCCTTTTTGCGGCACGTATACGTGTCGCTCGTCCCCAAAGGGTTAATAATTTAATTGACTTCATTATCTAAATTTGTTGTTTAACATTCTTCCTTGAAAAGTTCTGGTTCGAATCGTATAAAACAAATTATAGTTATGGGTCGATTAGACCCATTAAGGGTAGGGAGGTTAATTGCAGCATTTTCTCGATTCAGTAAGGCAGAAATATCTGCTTTTAAAAACCAGTGACAAAACATTAAAAATTTCGTGAAAAGCTTCCGTCGCGAAGAGGTTAACAGGTCCGAGACATGTTTAAAAATAATTTTAATATATTAAATTAAAATTTTGAAATATTTTGTGATTGTTAACCGTATTATTTATAAACAAAATCACATGATAAAACTTCTCATGTATATATTTTTTAATTTAAACTTTATTAAAAAAATTTGTTAATTTAAAATCGTTGTAGCTCGAAATATTATCTGTAGAATTTACATTATTATTATTATTATTTTTAAATAAACTCCAATAAGCTTTAATTTTCCTTCAGCATCTTTAAAAATATTTTTAAAAAATGTGCAACGAAAAAAAAATCATATTTTTAAAAGTAAATATTTTTTTTTTAATTTTCTAAATCAAAATTAAAGTAAAACAATTGAAAAAGACATGTTCCAAGTTTTAACCATTTAGATTTAACGGATCTTGATTTATAAGAATTTAAATAGGAGAGATGGTGAAAAAACCATCATGAAGAAAAACGCATTTTCACAAAAGTCGTTTTCATGGCAAGCATTGTTTGAAATCCATATTTTAAAAACAAACAAAAACATAAAAATTAATATTAACATAAAACAAAATAATAAAACATAAAAAATAATAAAATTTCCAGCGGTTCTAGTGTTAAAGGGTTAAGTTATAATAAAACCTATAGGATGAAGGGAAAAAAGCTGCTTTTAAGCAATCTTAATGAAAAAGCTTCTATTTTTGACCGTTATGTATGTATCCCTGCAATTTTATAAACAACCTCTAAATGGGCTCGAATGTAAATTTTTATACTACAATTCAGGTTTTCGGGGACGGCTTTAAAATGACATTCAAATCACTCAAAAAGACCTTATTTTTTCTCTCTTTTTTAATCGCTTGTGGCAGCTCAGTATATGCATCCTCAAAATGTTCTTTCAGTGCTCGAGTTTGAAGCCAGTAAAAAATAAAAGTAAAATTGTTTTTATTTAATTACAACATTTTCGTAATTTAAAGGGTTAAGAGGCCACTCGACTAGCTCAAAAAGACCCGGGTGATAATGTTAAGTCAAAGGGGACGTTGTTTTCACATATCTAGCTCAAATTTAAATTTTTCACATGACTTTTTTTTTTTTTTACACGATAGTTGAGGACGATCTACAAAAAGGCTAGTTTTTATCTTTTCGTGTTTGGTTATAAATTTTTTATATTATGCATAGCTGCCAACTTTTACGCATTTTTGCTACCACTAAAATTGTACAGGGATTTTCCATTTGCTTAATCTTAGGATTTTGATTATTAAATAAGACAATATTTACTGTAAAATTTTTGTGGTAGGAAAAATGCGTAAAAGTTGGCAGCTATGTATTATCTAAGATTCATTTTCAGAGCCAGTTCTAACCGGTTCCGAATTTTAAAGTAATTTTTAAAGAAAAATCTGAAACTAAAATCGAAAAAGAAAAAAGCTAGCCCGGTTGTAGATCGTCCTCAACCATCCTATGCCAAGAAAAAAAAATCATGTAAAAATATTTAAATGTGAGCGAGATATTTGAGAACGCATCCGTACATTTAACATTATCATCCGCATCTTTTTAAGTAACTAGCTCTTAAGCTAATAACTAGTAGTTTTCAGATTTTCTTCACAGGGATACAAAAAATGTTTAAATATATGATTGTCTACTGTTCGTCTAGCATAAATATTCACAACGTTACAATCATTATTCACTACTGAAAACTAAGTCACATTATTTTTAAAACACATGTGAAAACTATTAATTACAATATCAATTATGTATTCAAATGAAGTTTTGAAGTTTATCAGAAGGGATAGTTTTCTGTTAGCAAGACGAAAACCTGATGAACGAAGAAATGACAAAATATTTCGCAATTCAGACTTTCTGATTCTGGTAATTTTAGCGGTTTAAGAGTATGAATCAACAGGGTTCGCACAGTTCTACCACTAAATTTTAAGAATATTTTCGAAGTGTTTCGCTGCAGAAAAATATCGTGAAATCTGTGAATGAAGGTGGGGATTACAAATGTTGTGGTTTAAAAATTAAACGTAAATTTTCTTATTTTTAATAGTGGTGCCAGAGTCCTTGGAAATTCCAAGGAGTGTGCGAACCTTGATCAATTATATGTCTATTAAATTTGTGTTTTGTATCCATTATTATTATTATTTTTTTTATTAAGTGTTGATGTTTTTATGGCATATTAGCCGAAAGCCAAATATTCAATTATTATGCTATTTTACGTGTAAACGGGTTTGTAGCATTTTTATTTTTTATTTATGTTTAAATTTTTTAAACCTATGTTTACTACGTTTGCGAATAACTTATGAATTCTTTCAAAACTTTCTTAACCAGCTGCATTTGTACAAAACCTCAATTTCTTTTAATTATTTTGGGCAGTGTGTATTATAGTGATGGGCAGGAGGAATTATTTTACTACTTAATAAATCATTAAGGCAAAAACAAATTTTTAAAATTTTGTATGTATTTTTAATTAACTACCACCGGAAATTCAGTAAAAAAGTATATTACATATTATTCTCTAACCCCTAAATTTTAAATTAATTATCATAAAAATTTTTGAAGGTTGAAAGATATTTGTAGTTTTATTTACTTAAATTAATTCTAATTAACCTTTTAATGGTCGCATTAACCCATTAACGCCCGAATTATTTTCTTCGCTAAAATTTAAATTTTGTATTTCCCACCACTTTTAAAAGCAAATTAACTTTTATCTAAATTTATCGAGGATTCTGTCTCTTGAAATAACATATATATCTTTCTCTTTACTGGTGGGAAAACCGCTTTCTTGCTGTTTTTGTAACCGTCCTCAAAAGAGGACTCTGGGCGTTAATGGGTTAAATTACGGTTTAAAAATTCAAAATTCTCATTGCCACCACTTAAAAAAAAGATTCATCGTATTTAATGAAAGTAAAATTTTACCAGAATAAAAGCAATTACATTATTTTATAAAACTGGTGGGAATCAAACAATTCTGAATTAAAGCCGTGAAGACTGCAGCCCGTGAATGTCTCGGGCGCGACTATTAAAGGGTTAAAATACAGTGTTTTTTAATGAAAAATTACTATTAGAAATTGAATTTAAAAAAGTAACAAAACAAATAAAAATGGCCGCGTTAGGTATTCTTTAAGAAATACACTACTGGAACGCTACACCCACTAACATTAATTTTGCTCCACCCTTTAACACATTTAATATTAGTAAATGAATTTTACCCAAGTGTTTATATGTGCTTTAATTCAAGTGCTTAATAAAACTGTACAAGAACTGTACACAAGTTAGAACACACAGTTATAAATTAACAGAATTCTCACATTTTTTTAGTTCTCCGAAAAATTGTGCTTTTCAGTTAACTCTTTCCGGCGCAGGGCAAATTTATTGCTTAACCCTTTCCAGCACGGGCAATATTTGTTAGTAAAATGAGAAATTATCGACTGACACCGGAATTTACAAACGAATTTTTTAGATATTTTGAAATTCTTAACTTAAGATTTTATTATAATAGTAAAATTTTGCAAAAATATTATTGGTGCCTTTTGCAAGTTTGGAATTAAAATTAAGCACAGACCGGGCAAAGTGTGTTGGAAAGAGTTAAATGTTGAAATTTATGACGGACACCGGAATTTAAAAATCAATTTTATTTATAAATAAGAAAAAGCTATATTTCACGCATTCAAAAAAGCGTAATTTTTGTTATCAAAATTCCGGTGCCAATATGGCTTTTGCGAATTAAAATTAAATGGTTTCATAGATATACTAGCCCGCCGCAAGGGGTTAAAAATTCAGTTAATTCCTAAAGTATTCGAGCGATTTCTATAAAAGAAAATTAAGTGATAGAGCATAAATGTGGCATATTTGGCAGACAGTTTTAAAATTTTTAATTAGTTTCAGAAAAAAAAAAATTTCTGAAAAACGGAAAATTTTTGAAAATTTGTGATTGCTTTAAAATAAAAAGGTTTAGCTGCAGATCAAAACTTTCTGCCCAGAAGTCTTGAGCAAAATCCAGCAAATACAAATTTCATCAAAATCTGCCAGGAAGTTTCCGAGGAAACGAGTCTTAAATCACGCATATTTCTTAGAGTATTGAAATCTGTCTTGCCTTTCCGTAATGTCTTTAAAAATTTAAAAATAACTTATTCAAGGTTTAAAAAAAAATTAAGAATGTAATTTAATTTTCTGTGTTTAATTTCCCTTATCTCTTTTAGAGCGTTTTTAATGCTTTATAATCTAGAAAGTGCATCTTGTTGAATGGTTTGAAGATAATAAATCAAGCAAATGCAATTTATCTCTTAGTATATTATGCATGTATGTTTATAGAACTTTCAAGGGAAATTCTACAACAATTTGTCATAATAATGCAGGTTTAACACAATCCATCTATTTAAATGTCATTAGGTATTACAACTGTTTATAATTCGCTAAATGCTTTATTTCCTTTTGTTACTAGAATAATCTAAATGTGACATGAAAAATGGAATTACAAATGTTTAGCCCTGTTATGAAAAAGTATAAAATAATAAGAGGAAAGTAACTAATCTAAAACTGTATAAAAACGACTTCGAATATCTTTATAAATTTTTTTTATTGAGATTAACAGAAGATTACTCAGCGCAAATTATATATATATATGCATGATAAATTTAATGGGATTACTATATATATAAGTTTAATCATTTTTATTTTCTTTTATCTTTTATTTTCTTTTATCTTCTATTAGAATATAACAATTATATAGCTTCGCTATATTGTTCAAGAGTTTTGCGATAGCTGTATCTAAAATAGTAATTCACAAAATTTGGCCGTGGGAAACATATTTCCTATCTTACATTACTTCATAAAACTACTTTAGTGGTCGTGACTGTGGATCTTTTGAAAGGTTAATAATTATTCTAAACCTGATTTTTATTTTACAGGTATCTGATTTTAATGCATTTTTTTATACACTTCACTTAAAGTAAACGAAAATACATTTTTTTTTTTAATTTTTGGAATAAAATTTTAGAATGCATTAAAGTTTGCCCATGGTGGGGCTTACTTTTCTGTGTTACATTTCACCCTAGGGACACATATAACAGTTAAAAACGGTGGGCTGATTTAAATGTAAATATGTCAAAACTATAGTGAAATTTAGAAAAAAAAAATCAATTTTTGAAACTATTTACACATATTATATATAATTCATCCTTGTATAAATCAACCATATATTATTTTGTGTGATAACTTCAATTCATACTATGAGGAATACAACGCAAAACATAAAATTCAAAATTTTCAAGCGGAACACTGACCATTGATCCTCCGCACACACACCAAATCAAAACCAATGGTCCCGACGCATAAATATTCTGGATTTATTACTTTCAACTGATCATCTCACAGAAAGAAAATCACGTGAATCTGTTTGCAATTTAATCACAAACCTCAGATTTTTTGTGATTTTTATATAAGAGTGGCAGGTGGACAGGGAAAAACATAGTCATAAAAAGAGGAAACTACCAATACTTTTTTTTTTTTGGAAAATGCTTGGAATAATGTAAAGAGGTTAAAAAAAATCTCTTTAACATAATACTGATATTTAACATATTTTTTGATTGCGCTTTTGCCTAACCACTCGCCACTCTTTACATAGAATGACTCTTAAAGCAATAAAATAAACTGAACAAAAGCTTAGAACGTACGATAACTATCTACCCCTTATGAAACAATAGAACTTATTTCACTAGTCTATAAATGACAATTAATCCTTTAACGTTCACTGGTTTCTCTACGAAACCACAAAATTTTAATTCCGATATGTAACAACGACACCGAAATTTGAATATAAAAAGTCCATTTTTTTATGTATGTGAGAAATCACTTTCTTATTTACAAATATGTTTGTTCGCAATTATCGGTGTAATCCATTTATTTCAACATCTTATCAATAAAAATGCTTTGTCCGTTAAAGGTCTAAACCCTAATAGCATGCATGGTCACATCACATCTGTGACCAAAATGCCACCACTCAGTGACGTCACATTGTGACTGAGATGTGACTTTCTTAAAAATCTTTAGAAATTTATAAATATCCTTCAAAACATGTTATTTACTTTAAAAAACATGTTTCTGGCAATTTAAATATCGTCGCTTTTGTCACAGTTTCGTCACAATGTTAATGTCAAATTAGTCACAAATGACACATTTTTCACAAATTTGTCACATTGTGACCACTTTGTGAAACGTTACAAAAGAGTTCTAAAACGGCCATAACGACTTCACATTTTAGTCACTGTGACTTTACATCGACGTCACTTGACGTCACATCGACGGTCACAAAGTCACAATGTGATTTCACAACGACATCACTGTGACGTCACCATGTCTTACGGGAAAAGTAACTCGAGGGTTGTTTTTTAAATAAGTGCTGCTTATAAATAAAAAAGAAAATGAAAGAAAGCATTTTTTATTACTTGCATTTCAAAGGCACATTATACAGCTATTTCTCAACATAATCGCCGTATAAATTTAACCACTTAACCGGTTAAGACGAATTTGCTTATTGCATCATTTAAAGCTTTATGGCATCACTATTATTTTTAAGAAAATTTTCTTACTATTGATAGGTGGAAATGTTTAGACTAAATTTTACGAATATTTTATTTAAATAATAGTGGTGTGAGACCGCCATTTTCAATTTATTGAACGGAAAAAATTAACCATTTAACCCTTTCCGGCACACTGTGCCCGGTCTAGGATACCTAATTTTAATTCCGAACTTGCAAAAGGCACCAGTAATATTTTACTAAAATTTTGTGTTTACAATAAAAGCTTAAATTAAGGATTTCAAAATATCTAAAAAATTCGTTTGTGAATTCCGGTGTCAATCGATAATTTCTCATATTTTTTACAGATTTTGCCCGTGCCGGAAAGGGTTAAGGGGTAAAAACGCATATCGTAACGTACTGCAGCTTGTTAATTCCATCTTCAATAAAATTTTGCCACCGGCCTGTTCAAAACTCGGATTTTTTAATTCTATCTCGCATCACTTGCTTAAATGGTCATTTCCATGCAAACATATCATATCTGTCACACAGCTAAAAATCGCTTTGCTTGTTGGCCACCGTTATTTTGAAAAGGTTTGCTTCGCTCTATTTAACTGATGAGATATCTCCGATAAAATAAGTCACATTTTTTCGTTCTGTTTTTCTCTTCTTCTCCGTTTCGTCCAAAAATCGTTGTATGTGATAGACATGACAAGTTTTCATGGAATTAGACTAATGAGAATTTTTTACACGCATTTAAATAACAGCTTGAAGAGAAATATGCTATAAATTTATTTTTTTAAATAATGGTGCCAATAGAATATAAAAAGAATAGAATATAGTTGCCAGTAGCTGCCACTAATGGCTATTTTTATATTCTACGAGTACCATTATTTTTAAGAAATTATTTACAAAGTAGATTTCTCTTTGACCCGATTTCACGACATGTGTTAAAAAATTCTATTTTTTGAGATATAATTTAAAATTCCTAATGTTGAATAGTCTGGCAACAAAATTTTGTGCAGATGGAATTAACAAGCTGTTGTACGCTGTGAATTTTTTAATTTATATGGTGATTATATTGAGAAATAGCTGCATAATATGGCTTTCAAATGTAAGTAACAAAAAATGTTTCCTGTCATTTTTCTATTTTAATTCATAAACCGCCTTTACTTAAAAAACAAACCTCGTATTTAAGCTAGAATTACATATCTCTATACGTATTATTCTAACGTACGTGGGTCAGTAGCACAGAAATAGCGATTATTTGTTATTGCTTAATGGCAACGCCCAAACAAAACACATCTCATTGGTTATTGTAAAAGTCCTTTGGCAGGATTTAGGCAGACTAAGAAAATCCGGTTTGTTACGAAGTATTGTACATCATTTCTGATATCATAGCCAGGTATCCAGGTCTGTTGGGATCATCTCACATTAACAAAACAACTTTTTGTGAAGTTATTGGAACCCAGGCACATTGTTTTAAATTTCTATCTTTGAGCGTCTCTTCCGGGGGGGGGGGGAGACTTACAGCCCCCAACATACACCTTAAAATTTCGCTCATTTAATTTTCTACCATTTTTAACTTAAAAGTTTAAGTTACATAGCACCCCCGGAATTGTGGAAACTCCCTCCCCCCTCGGTCGGTTACTCACCCAATTTTGCTAATTTCTTCACTTAATTTCAAACTTTAAAAGGCTATAACATTAATCTCAAATAGACGGGCCTATAGATCTAGTCGGCCATGACGACAAACACTAGCTAAAGTTTGCTTCATTTGGAACTTTAGTACTATGTCCAGAGACTTATAAATAGGTAAATGTTAATTATAACAGTCTTGTATAAAAAGTTTAATGCAATAACACAATCCTATGAGTTATTCATGCCTTATATTCATCCTTCGATCATAAGACCTCTCAGATCGTTTCACATTAGTTACGTTACGATTTCTGTCACATCAGTTAAAGGTTAAAGTTACCTTGAGATGTAGTTTCATTTTTGACGTGACAACGTCTTGTAAATTGGTTTGCCGGGAGACACTTCAAGAAACTGCGTTACGTTACGTTACGCTCCGCTCACGATATGTACTCACTTTTCTCTTAACTTTTTCCGGTCACTTGTGGGACCATTTTCTGAACGTGAATGTGAATTCGCTGCAAGGAAGGGGCGGTGCTTAATAGGAATTTTAGATAGTATCAAACTAAGACGAAATACGTTATGTATTAGTTATTAGTATAAAGTACAAAGAAAATAAGTGTAGTTTATTTCGTAATTCGGTGGTATATTATGGAAAACTAATGATATGTGATTAGTGAAAGCCATTTTACTTTAGTTATATTCTGCTCATTGAAAAATTCTTTAATATGCTGTTTACAAAATTCAACATTTGACATCAATAAACATGAAGTAAAATGTGTTTAACAAACACAGTGTATTGCAAGTTATTGTATGTATATTTGTATATAAATACGTATGTATGTGTAAAGGTAAAAATAAAATTTTGTTAATATGAAATTCAGTGCGAGATTCTTTGTATAAATTAATGTTTTAAATATAATTCTTTGTATAAATAAATGTTTTAAATTGTTACTATTATTTCATCCTTTTTCCTACTATACGAATGAATATTCACATTAAAATTATTTTACAACTCAAAGTCGTTGTCACGTAAAACTTTCGCCCGTATACCGACTTTACAGGCAACCAATTTTTTTTTTTTTTTTTAGGGTATAATTCAGTTAATTTTTGTTACAACTTTAACAGCTATCTATAAAAGAAAACTTGATGAAAATTTTAAGATCATAAATCACTCAGATGCAATTTATCTCTCAGTAAATAAGCATTTGTCTTTTACTGTAGACAGGGGAATCCTAAAACGATATATAATTCGAAGGTAAAGTTAATACAGTTGACCTACTTAAGTAACAGAAAAATCACAAGTCATTTCGTTTTTGATTGATTTTAGTTTTCTTTTTTGTTCTGGAATAAAATAAAAACCACGGAGGAAAGTTGCTAAAAGATCTACTGTTATAAAAATATGGGATACTCGTGTATAAGGCAACACCCCCCCCCCCTCCCTATGAAGTAGAATTGTATTTCTGGTAGCACGTTGAAAAATTATTTATAATCGAGGATAAGTTATTTAATAAATCATCGGTAAATTAGTGAACTTTTGCGTTTCTACTCAGGTTTTTAAAAAAGTTTTATACTACATAACTATGCAAAACCAAAGAAGCTTTATTTATTTTGAAACCATATACATTTAATGATATTGTAAGAATTTAAGGAGAGATATCTCGAAGTACACTCAAGTTAAATTCTTTTTAAAAAGGAGAATAAATTGCTGACGAGAATGTTCCTGCACTGAAAGAAATATAATTTCAAGAGAAAATAAGTGCAGAACGATTACAGGAATAGAAAGTATTGTTGATCTTTTTTGTCAATCACAGGGACCATTGTCTATTTTTTTCTGTTTCCAACCTAGACCCATATGTAATTACTTAACCCCCTTCGCGACGGGAGTTTGTCACGAAACGTTTAATGTTTTCTCAACGGTTTTTAAAATCAGAAATTTCTGACTTTTTAAATCGAGAAAATGCTCTGATTAAATAAGACAAATTTTACAGTAAAATTTTACTGGTAAGAATAAACAAGGAGTCTTAAGTCTTCTTTGCGGCACATATACGTGTCGCTTCTCCTCAATAAGGGGAAGGAACAATGGCTCTTTAATATTGTATTCTCACCGGAAAAACAAAATGATTTTATATATAAAAAAAAGGAAAGGCAATATTATTAACATTTCGCCCCCAAAGTTAAAATTATAAAATTTCTCTAAATGTTTATGGTGCGAATCTTGTTTAAGGTAGGTGGGATAAAATATATCCCATCGCAAAGGCCTGTCCATTCATCGTTTATCTACAAAAAGGTTCTTTTCATTTTTACTAACTCGTGTATAAGTCAACCCTCCATTTTTATTTCCGAATTTTATCGAAAATTATACGACTTATACATGAGTATATATGGTAAATAAAATAACTACTCAAATAATCAATTATCGAAATATTCTCAGTTACTTTGGTATTTGGAAAAAAACGAGTTCATTAGACTGAAAATACTTTGAAATTCTTATTGACTAACATCCATAAATTTATCTTTAAGATCGTCATTGCTTAAATTATTAATTGCAGTTTGAGTTAGAGTAAAATGTAAATCCCATTTCCACAGACGATTATCTTTTGGACCCAGTGTAAAGTATCTCGTGAAGCAGAACAGCTATTTTTCACAGAGAAAATGCTCAAAGATTTTGATATTTTATCTATGGAAATTTATATTTTAGTATAATGAGCTAGTATTAGTATAAAATTTTAGCAAAAATTGATTAGTGGAAGAAATGATTAATTTATATATTCTTCATCATATTCTTTCAATTTGATTAGAATTTATATTTCCAACGAAGATACTTCATTCCATTGCGTTATTAAGAATTATTGAATACAGCTTGGATAAGTGGAGTAATGAATAACAGAAAAGAAAACAAATGAGAAATATCATGCGTTAAGCATAGATTATGAAGCACTTTACAGCACTTCTTGAAATCTTTAACAAAACTTCGTTATCCAGGGAAATAACCTATTATTGTCCATATCCAAATATGTATTCCAATGCTTTAGAAAATCCCTGCATTTGATCAATCGGTTAATAAATGGACTACATAATGGTAAAATTTAGTTTAGCAAAAAAACGCTTAACTGGTTGAAATTGTCTTTTCAGCAATTTATACTAACAGATGGAAACATACTTGAATACTTTTGTTTAGCCCTGTAAAATACATAGTACCTTTAATACACGAAAGAATTTGCTAAAGTTTAGTTTAAATATACATTCTTTTTAAACTAGTTAAATAAAATTTCCAGAAATTATCATTCATAGGCTCCATGTACCCATTTCTTTGCGTGACCCTGTATATCATTTTATCTATATTCTACAAACATTTCTTAGTAAACTAAATGAAGTTCATCGTAAAAAGACATAACATATTTAAAAAACACCTTTAAGTAAATTACGCTCATATTCAGTAATCTTTCCGAGATCTTTTGTGTAACCCAGTATATCTAAATTGTATAACAATTAGTGTATATATAGACCATATAATATGCATACATCTAGTGAAACTTAAAAGGGTATATCATAATTAAAAATGCATTTCATCCATCTAACAGCCACCTTCCATAATATACAGGACTTCGAATAGAATATACTATTTGAAATCTTTGTGTGTCCCTGTAAATGCACTACGTATTATGCCTTATATTAATCCTAAGCAACGTATATCAATTTGATTATATATTAAATTGTTTACCATAATTATAATATGTCGCAAACAATCCCCCCTTTTTATTGTTATGTATTGGAATTCTTTTGTGTGGCCCTGTAAATGAATAATAACTATTCTTTTCGCTGCATACTTTACAAAATGCATATTTTAAAGCACTTTGTAAAAGCATATAAATTTGAAGATGTTTGGCAGGGTGTAACATCTTTAAATATAAATTGAAACGATTTTTCCCCATAGGCCGTAATGTAATGGAAAACTTTTGACTCTCCCTGTAAATAAACTAATCATGGCAGAACCTTCATTTTCAATAAAGTTCGTGCTCGGGTAAACGTCATTAATGTTAAAAAATTTCATGAAAATCCAAGTATATTTACGAGAGTCAGAGCGCGGACAGAAAGCCAGACGGACAGACAAACCGAATGCATAACCACTTTTCAACTTTGTTGGAAGGTGCGAAAAAATCATGCATCAGACTTAGATTTTTTAGCACTTTCCAACACGTTCAAGAATACTGCAACAAAACTGCACTATTTAAAAAAATAAATATTATATCCCATTTCCCCATGTGGAAATGTATAACTTATTTGTAAAACCAAATTTCAGTGCAGTACAATTACAGGGATAGAATTAGTGTGTGTGTTTTTCTCAATCACAGGGACATTACCATCGTCCGCTTTTGTTACTCTCCAGCCTAGACCCATATGTAATTACTTAAAAGACATCTCTATTCATCGATTACCTACAAAAAGTTTTTTTTTACTAACTTGTAGTTAACTCAGTTGTTCCCCATTTTCAATTGTCAAACTTTGTCTAAAATTCTTCAACATGTAGGGGAAGATTGAGACATTTTTTAAATTTTAATTTTTTAAAATTTTTTATAATCTTTTAGAACAAAATTAAATATTGAAAATGAAAATTTGATATTTTTTCTTCAATTGAAAACCACTTTCAATTAATTTTGAACTATTTTTCTATCTCTAATAAATTTTTACTTTTTCTTTTACATCGAGGCTCAAGTATCCCCATGGAGGGGATACTTGAGCCAGATGTCACATTCGCACCAGTATTTTGCAAAGAAAATAACCGATTTACAATATACGCGAAAAAATGCATTAAACCTTTTAAAATAAATCTGGTCGAATTTTCTGGTGTCGTTGTGACATTTAAGAATTAAAATTATGTGGTAAAAAATTCTACCAGCAGAGTTCAAAGGGTTAATCACCATACTTTCAAAATGGTACCAGGGTATGTGATTTTTTTTTTTACATGTTCAGAACTATAAATATGTTACCATGTTGCCAGTTTTAGAAAGAAAAAAATGACCAACTGTAGAGATAATAGGGGTGGCTCAAGTATCCCCTATGCTCAAGTATCCCCACTCTCCCCTACTCGAGTATATACGGTACATAAAATAACTTCCCAAATAATCCATTTCGAAATATTTGCTATTATTTAGGTATTTGGAAATGCATTAAATAATGCATTCCATAGACTGAAATTATATTTAAATTTCTATCGACTAACCCCAATAACATAATCATTCAAGACTGTCATTACTTTTGCTTAAATTATTAATTACAGTTCGAGTTAGAGCAAAATATAGATCCCATTTCGACAGACGATTACCTTTCTGACGCAGTGAAAAATATCTCGCGAAACAGAACTATCTTTCACAGAGAAAATGTTAAAAGATTTTGATATTTTATCCATGGTAATCTATATTTTAAAATAATGAGCTAGCATTGGGGTAAAAACGATTATTTTACACATTTATCATCATATTCTTTCAAAATATGATTAGAATTTATATTTCTAAAGAAAATACTTCATTCCATTGCGTTATTAAGAATTATTGATTTCTCCATTCATCGATTATCTACAAAAAGTTTTGATTTTTATTAACAATTTGGAAAAAGTAGTTGTTGTTCTCGGTAGAGAATTGGGAAATCGAAAGCATATCTGAATCTTTTTTATTGGTTGATTTCCGCAATAAAGCTAGTTTATTTTATTCGTTTTCTGATTGGTCCAAGTTTAATGTCCAAAAATGGAAAACTTCTGTTTTTTATTTTATTCGTTTTCTGATTGATCCAAGTTTAATGTTCAAAAATGGAATACTTCTGTTGCCAGGATGACAAAAAGAGTAATTAAAACTTTAAAAAAAATAATAATTTAATAACAAATTGTGATAGAGATTACAAAGAAATTTCATTAAAAAGTGCATTTTTTTCTCTACGCAATGGTATAAAAATTTAAAATGTGCGACATTTTGAGGTTGAAAAATTTGCGATTCCGAAAACCGTAAAAGTGAAATTTCATTTAAAATTTGTTTGTGATGGGTCCAGAAAGGTTAATGTTTAATGCATGTCGCACGTAAATGAGGCGTTCAAAAGTCAGTCTGATTAACTATAACAAATATAAATTCAAATTTTAAACAGTTAAAGTTGTCTATCTTTAATCTACTGTTTTTACTTACCCATCATACGTAGTATAGGGTAAGTCTTGCAATCGTTTTGAAAATCGAAAAATTTTTTTTGACGGATTTACACGTTTTAGATAGTGGAGATTCCGAAAAACATATTTTTAGAAATTTTTTTTTGCCGTCCGTCTGTCTGTCTGTCTGTCTGTAAACGCTCTATCTCCCGAACAAATTGAGATAGAGACTTGAAATTTTGTATGTAGTTAGTATGTAAAAATGGGACGAACCCTATTTAATTTCAGCAACCTCGATTATCCGGAACTATTTTTTTCGGACTCTCGAAAAATTCGTTCTGATGAAAGGTATATAAAAATTTTCGAATTTTTTTGTTCTAAGGAATGGACGTAAAAGGCAATAAAATAACACATATTTTGCATATAGAACGAAGTCGATCGGATTATTAGTTGCCGAGATATTTGTAATCTTGTTTTCCACATTCTTCGATTTTTCATGACCCTGTATTTCATTCAAATTTCAATTCAGAAGTATATTTTAATTGGAAATGAGACGTTTAATCCGACGCAGTTAATTGTTAGTTAATAGAATTATTATTTTTGGAGTTATAAGGATGTTTCTTTTACGCAGTTCGGTACTACTTGAGTAGTTTGGCGTTTTATATAATTTGTCGAAATTGGTACATCAGCAGTTCTTTAATATAGCATTACTATGTATATTAACAATATTTAAATTTTGTTTATGAATTGCAATGCATTGTATAAATAGTTTCACATGTTTTATTTTCATATACATATCCATGATGGATAAGTATTACGGTGGCCCCCAACGACTAGTTTTATCGTTGGTCTAGGAATATTAATGTTTAATGCACGGCATACGTAATATATGACTTGTTATAATCATCCTAAAAATGATGTTTATTATTATTATTAATTTAAATATGGAATTTATTTATAAGTCTTTTAAAATTTGAGTTTTTGAAAATATCATTTTCCAAAATAGTCGTTGTAATTTGTTAAATTACAATTTTGTTATTATTATTATTATTATTATTATTATTATTATTATTATTATTATTATTATTATTATTATTGTTATTATTATTGTTATTATTATTATTATTATTATTATTGTTGTTGTTATTGTTGTTGTTCTTGTTGTTGTTGTTGTTGCTGTTGTTATTAACTTTTATGTATTAGTAAACCCCCATTTTCAATTCCCAAATTTTGTCAAAAATTCTTGAACTTGTACACGAGTATATTCGGTAAAATTAAACAATTCCTCAAATAATCAATCGAAAATATTATATATAATATTATATATAATAATATATCCCGAAATATTTGCAGTTACTTTGGTAATTGGAAATACATCAAATAACATTAGACTGAAATTAATTTGAACTTCCTTTGACTAACATCCAGAACAACCATCAGTAAAGATCGCCATTATTTTCGCTTAAATTATTAATTACAGTTTGAATTAGACTAAAATCTAAAATCCATATCGACAGACAATTAAATTTTGCACGCTGTGAAAAATATCTGGTGAAGCAGAACAGCCATTTTTCACACAGAAAATGGTCAAAGATTTTTGTATTTTTTCCATAGTAATTTATAGTTTAAAATAATGAGCTAGCATTAGTGTAAAAAAAAATTATTTTACGTATTCGTCATCATATTCTTTCACAATGTGATTAGAATTTTTATCTCTAAAGAAGATAGAGTCGAACCTCGTAATAGCGAACCCGGTTTATAACGAACTCCCGGATATAACGAACGAAAATTATGTTCCCGCCGTTTTTCTATTGTATTTAATGCTATTTTACCCTTTTATAGCGAGCCTCCGGAATCTTAAGAATCGGTTATAACGAACTTTTTTTCTAATCGACCACGATTTTTTTTCTCTTTTTTTCTTTTCTGGTGATGTGAAAAAAGGTTATACTCTAACTTTACAAGAAAATGCATGCCGGGTAATAAAACATGGTGCAAATTAACTATCCCTCTTAATTAAAAAGTAGTTAGATCTGAATTCTTTCTTTTATGGTAACCATTCTGCAGGTGTGATCACGCCCACCCGTCAGTTATTTTCCATTACTCCTGCCATAGCAAATGAGTAGCGCATTTAAGCTAACTTATTTAACTAATGTATTTAAGAATAATTCGAGACATAACGCATTGAAAAGAACATCTTTAAAGCAAGCAATAATCATAAGCTTTTTTCCTTAAATTATACTCTCTGAAGTTCACAAGATGATGAAAAAAAGAAAAATTTTAATGAAAAAACTGTAAACAAACAAAATAAAAATAAAACGATTTTTAACAAGCCAATAATTAGTATTACTCATCCCAAGTCTGGATAAAGTGTAAAGATTTTAATATAGTCAGGATCATTCTTTAAATTGTCTGCTCATTTATCCGAACTAGGATTGGTCTCAAATTTTTAGCTAATCGGCGCTTTACTGTATTTCTATTTGTCTTCCTTTTTAGTTAATTTATTTAGCATTGTGCCAGTTTAATATTATCAATTTTAGTCAATTTAATTCATTAATGATCATATCTAAATTAATTTACTTTTTTTTTTCTTAATACATGATTATTGAACATATCGGTATCGGGTAATTATATACATATTTTGTAAACTCTAACATTTTTTAACGGTTCGGATATAGCGAACAAAAACTTCGGTCCTTTGAACTTCGTTATAACGGGGTTCGACTGTACTTCATTTCACTGCGTTATTAAGAATTCTTGAATACAGCTTCAATAAATGGAATTATGAACAGCAAGTTGGAAATTGCACGTCAAACGTAGCAAATGCAATGCTTTTGCACTGTAACAAAGTTTTTAAAAATATTCAGATCTTGATATTATAGTATTGTTACGAATTTTGTAAATAGTTAGTGTTTGTACTGTAAAATAATGTAAATAATCTTATTAAGCTCCATTCCTTTACTAATATTCGTTTTTGTTACATTGCCTCTGTTATCAAGCAAACTTGTCTATTTTTTTTCAGTGAATGTCTATGGCAGCTTGGCGAAATGTTAGAGATATCGCCAAGTTGGCGTCACTTTTGACGACTAATTTTGGTCGCCAAATTTGGCGATATATTGCCAAGTTGGCGACAAACTTGGCGATTGTTGGTGATGGTAACCCTTCCCTCTCTATGGTAACCCCCCTTTACATATGCTGATACATTGAATGTTATTCCGTGGTTTTCTGGAATATTCGAAAAGCCTGTGGAAATTTCCAGCGCATGCTGCGAGCCTATATAAGGAGGGCAATACGAGCTGTTGTGGTCATTATTTATCAGTCAGTCATTGAGTGAACTTCTAGGCGATTGTTTAAGCAAGTTTGCTTGAGTTTTATCTACGTTATTTTGAATGTGATTTTAGTGTTGAGACGTTGTATAAAGAGTCTCTGGGACCTATATCTGTACTTGTACGATAGATTTGAACAGTTATTTTTGAATATCAAGCAATATTTGTGAGTTTCGAAGACTCTGTTGTTTTGAAGATCTGTAAATAAATTATTTTCTACAACTCTAAGAGACAAGAGTTTGAAGTCGTCTAACCATAAGATCAAAAGAACCCCATGTACGCTACAGTATACATTACTTCGGATACAGTATAGCAGCCGAAATCTTTTGTATGTAACTGTAAATACTATCTGCTTTCTATTATACACAAAGTAACTTGTACTAAACCTCAGCAGTGTATATCGATTTCATAAAATGTGAAATAGTTTAATAGTATTAAAATGCCCTTATCCATATATTCCATTATACCATTATGTAATGAAATACTTATGTGTGGCCCTGAAAATTAATAACAAATATTCTTTGCACCACAGATTTTGCAGAATATATTTTTTAGAATATACTTCATAAATGCATATAAATTCTCTTATGTTCGAAGAGAATAGTATCATTAAAATGCGCTTGAAATTATTTTTGCCATTGTCCGTAATGTAACGGAATGCTTTTCATTGTCCTTGTAATTAAACTATTCATCCGATTTTCATAAAATTTGAAACGATTCGACAAAATTATTTAACAATTATATAGTATTTGAATTTCAAATGATTTAGTTGGGTAGTTTTTATTCTGCTATATGAGGACAAACGGACTAACTGAAAGACGACTATAGTGCTACATATTTATATAATTGCGAACGCAGCAAAGCGTCCAGAACAATAACAGGGATAGTATTGTTGAGCTTTTTCTGTCAATAACAGGGAAATTACCATTGTGCGCTTTTATTTCTCTCGGCAACCTAGATCCGTATATGATTACTTAAAGAACTTGTTCATTCACTGATTATTTACAAAAAAAAAATTTAAAGTCTCCTCATTTTATTTTTCCATTTTTTTTTCTAAAATTCTTCAACTTGTACACGAGTATACACGGTAAATAAATTAACTACTCAAATAATCAATTACCGAAATATTTGCAGTTACTTCGGAATTTGGAAATGCATTAAATAATGCGTTCATTAGATTAAAATTACTTTTAACTTCCTATTGACTAACATCGATAACATTATTATTAAAGATCGTCATTGTTTTCGCTTAAATTATTAATTGCAGTTTGAGTTAGAGAAAAATCTAAATCCCATTTCGACAGACGATTATTTTTTGGATGTAATGAAAAATATGTCTTGAAGCAGAACAGCTATTTTTCACAGAGAAAATGTTCAAAGATTTTGATAATTTATCCATGGTAATCTATATTTTAAAATAATGAGCTAGCATTAGAGTAAAAACGATTATTTTACACATTCATCATCACGTTCTTTCAAAATGTGATTAGAATTTACATATCTAAAAAAGGAACTTCACTTGCATTATTAAGACTTATTGAATACAGCTTAAGCATAACAAATGAGGTGCGTTCATACCATAATAAAGTTTTAAAAATATTTTTTTTTCTATGAAATTTTTTTTTACTATCTCGTGTTTTTGTACACATTCATTTTCAATCCACGTTTTATCTACAGTTCTTCAACTTATACCCCGAGTATGTACGATAAATAAAATAACTACTCAAATAACCAATTACCGAATATTTGCAGTTACTTTGGTATTTAAAAATGCATTAAATAACACGTGCATTAGACCAAAATTGCTCTCAACTTCCTATTGAGTAACATCAATAACATTATTATTAAAGATCGTCATTATTTTCGCTTAAATTATTAATTACAGTTTGAGTTATTGTAAAATCTAAATCCCATTTCGACAGATGATTATCTTTCGCACGCAATGAAAACTATCTCGTAAACTTAAACAGTTATTTTTCACAGAGAAAATGTTAAAAGATTTTGATATTTTATCCATGGTAAATTATATTTTAAAGTAATGAGCTAGCATTAGTGTAAAAACGATTATTTTACACATTCATCATCATCACATTCCTTCAAAATGTGATTAGAATTCATATTTCTAAAGAAGATACTTCATTTCATTGCGTTATTAAGAATTATTGACTTCTCCATTCACCGATTATCTATAAATTTTTATTTATTTATTTACTTATTTATTTACTAACTCGTGTATTAGTCGACCCCCATTTTCAATTTCCAAATTTTGTTTAAAATTCTTCGACTTATAACACGAGTATATATTGTAAATATAACTACTCAAATAATCAATAACCGAAAAATTTGCAGTTACTTTGGTATTTGAAAAAACATTAAAAAAAGCGCTCAGTAGATCAAAATTATTTTGTATTTCCTATTGGCTAACATCAATAACATCATCATTAAAGATCGCCATTATTTTCGCTTAAATTATTAATTACAGTTTGAGTTAGAGTAAAATCTAAATCACATTTCGACATACGATTATCTTTTAGAATCAATGAAAAATATCTCGTGAAGCAGAACAGCTATTTTTCACAGAGAAAATGTTCAAAGATTTTGATATTTTATCCACGGTAATCTATATTTAAAAATAATGAACTAACATTAGTGTAAAAAAGATTATTTTACACATTCAACATCATCAAATTCTTTCAAAATGTTATTAGAATTTATATCGCTAAAGAAGATATTTCATTTCATTGCGTTTTAAGAATTATTGAATACAGATTGAATAAATGGAATTAGGAATAACAAATTGGAAATTGCATGTCAAACGTAGCAAATGAGGTGCGTACGTACTATAAAAAAAGTAAAAGAAATATATATATATAAAAAATATTCTCTCCTGTATAAGTCCACCCCCACACCCACTTCCCACTTTTCAATTTCCAAATTTTGTTTAAAATTCTTCGATTTATACACGAGTATATACGGTAAAATAAAATAACCCCTCAAATAATCAATTACCAAAATATTTGCAGTTACTTCGGAATTTGGAAATGCATTAAATAATGCGTTCATTAGACTAAAATTACTTTGAACTTCCTATTGACTAAAATCAATAACATTATCACTAAAGATCGTTGTTACTTTTGCTTAAATTATTAATTTTAGTTTGAGTTAGAGTAAAATCTAAATCCCATTCCGACAGACGACTATATTTTAGACTGAATGAAAAATATCTCGTGAAACAAAACAGCTATTTTTCACAGACGAAATGTTAAAAGGTTTTGATATTTTATCTATGGCAATTTATATTTTAAAATAATGGCCTAGCATTCGTGTAAAAACGATTATTTTACACATTCATCATCATCACATTCTTTCACAACGTGATTAGAATTTATATTTATAAAGAAAATACTTCATTTCACTGAGTTATTAAGAAAGTTTTTTTTCTCTTTTTTTAACTAACTTGTGTATAAGTCAAACCTCATTTTCAATTCCTAAATTTTGCTTAAAATTCTTCGACTCATGTACGAATATGTACGATAAATAAAATAACTACTCAAATAATCAATTACCGAATATTTGCAGTTAGTTTGGTATTTGAAAATGTATTAAATAACACGCACATTAGACTGAAATTACTTTGAATTTCTTATTAACTAACATCAATAACATTATCATTAAAGTTCCTCATTATTTTTCGCTTAAATTATTAATTACAGTTTGAGTCCGAGTAAAATCTAAATCCCATTTCGACAGACGATTATCTTTCGGACGCTGTGAAAAATATCTCTTGAAGCAGAATTGCTATTTTTCACAGAGGAAATGTTAAAAGATTTTGGTATTTTATCCAAGATAATTTATATTTTAAAATGATGACCTAGCATTAGTGTAAAAAAGATTATTTTACACATGTATCATCATCACATTTTTTCATTGACTTCTCCATTCACAGATTATCAACAAAAAGATTTTTTTTTAAACTTGTGTATCAGTTAACCCTTTAACGTTCATTGGTTTTGCCACGAAACCACAAAATTTTAATTTCGATATGCAACACTGACACTGGTATTTTTATCTAGAAATATCCCTTTTATTATGTATGTGAAAAATCACGTTTTTCGTATTTACAAATATATTTATTCTTAATTACCGGTGTCATTCATTTATTTCGACATCTTAGCAATGAAAATGCTTTGATCGTTAAAGGGTTAAACCTAGAGATGAGAGTGTTCCGCGTTTTTACATACCAGTATAATATTAGAGAAAATATTGTTCTGTTAAATCTCAGCATTTTTCGTTTGAGTTTAATAACATTTTCTCTAAGATTAAACTGCTGGTAAAAAACGCGGAAAATTCTCATCCCTAGTTAAACCCCATCTTCATTTCCCAAATTTTGTCTAAAATATGTCGACTCGTACACGATTATATACGGTGAATAAAATAACTACTAAAATAATCAGTTATCGAAACATTTCCAGTTACTTTGATGATTGGAAATACATTAAATAATGTGTTCTTTAGACTGAAATTACTTTGAACATCCTATTGACTAACAACAATAACATTATCATTAAAGATCGTCATTTTTTCGCTTACATCATTAATTAAAGTTTGAGTAAGAGTAATATCGAAATCCTATTTTGACAGACGATTATCTTTTGGACGCAATGAAAAATATCTCCTGAAACAGAACAGCCATTTTTTATTGAGAAAATGTTAAAAAATTTTGATATTTTATCCGTGGCAATTTATATTTTAAAATACACATGAACTAGCATTAGTGTGAAAACAATTATTAAAATGTGATTAAAATTTATATCTCTAAAGAAGATATTTCATTTCATTCCGTTATTAAGGATTATTGAATGCAGCTTCAATAAATGGAGTTATGAATAAAATGTAGTAGATATTCAGTATTGTAAAGCATTTGCGAGTGCAGTAACTGCCGAAATTGTCACAAAGTGAAGTCTGTATTTTTTATTTATATCATCAGTTTCTGATTATCGCTGGTAAAATTTCCACCAACAAACTTGAATAATAAATTTCTCTTATTTCCTTTATTAGTGAGAAATTTCTCTCACAAATATGCTTAAAAATTCTAATTCTGTTTACTGGTGACAGTTCAGGACAGTTTACTGTCCTGACAGTTTACTGTCAGGAGGTTGTCATGATTGTCATAATATCGGGGAACTGTCACCGCCAAAATAAACTTCCATCAAGCAAAATAAATATGGGTTTTTGGATTAATTTTGAATGAAATTCTCATTTAATGAAGCTTTTAAATAAAGTTAAATTTTGAGCATAAATTTATCGGTGGAAGTTTGTCGTGGTGATAATGAACCCCTGGGAAATCGGTTACAGTTGAAGCTTAACTAATTAAAGGATACATCATTTACTCTTTATTAAAAACTCCATGCTTGAATAGTTATTTTTACATTTTAGTACAAAAATAAATAAAAACAGCATTGCCAGATTTACTAAAATTAAATAAAAAAAATATTATTTCAATGCTACTTTTAAAAAAATAATAAAAATGTTCTTTTTATTTAATGATAGATTGAAAAAGGCGAATATAACAATTTAAAAAAAGGGTAGTAATCAAGAATCTTAATGAAACAAGTCGGAATATTACGTCAAAGGAGGCAAATGAGGTTCGTACAAAGATTAATTTTATAAATATTCAGATTTTATCTTTATTGTTTCTACTAAATCATGTATAAGTCAACCCCCCCATCTCCCACCTTTCATTTTCCAAATTTTGTCTAAAATTCTCCGACTTATACACGAGTATATACGATAAAATAAAATAACTCCTCAAATAATCAATTACTGAAATATTTGCAGTTAGTTTGATATTTGGAAATGCGTTAAATAAGGGCGTTCATTAGACTGAAATTACTTGGAACTTCTTATTGACTAACATCAATAACATTATCATTATAGATCGTCGTTATTTTCGTTTAAAATATTAGCTACAGTTTGAGTTAGAGTAAAATCTAAATCCCATTTTGACACACGATTATCTTTTGGATTAGTGAAAAAAATCCCTGTTTTGAGGAAATTAAATGAAGAAAAGGACCGAAGAGAAGAGAGAAATTTAAGGAGTTAAACTTGAGAAGAATGTCCCAGTACTGAAGGAAATTTTATTCCAAGAAAAAATGAGTGCAGATTAATTACTATATAATTTTCTTGTTAATCACAGGGGAAATGACCACTATCTGCTTTTATTTATCTCTCCAAACTACACACTCTTAAGATTACTTAAAAGACTTGTCCATTCACCAATTATCTACAAAAATTTTATCTCTCTCTCTCTCTTTTTTAACTAAATTCTACGACTTATACATGAATATGTATACGACAAATAAAATAACTATTCAATTAATTATCGAAATATTTGATGTTACTTTGCTTATTGGAAATACATTGAACAACGCGATTATTTCACTGAAATTACTTAGAACTTCCGATTGACTAATGGCTAATTCCATGGGTCCTGTAGTGTAAGTCACATAACTTTTTAATTGCTGTGCTTGTTTGCCACCGTTATTTTCGAAAAGTCTGCTTTGCCTTATTCAACTAATGAGAATGTGCCAATAAAATTAATCAATTTTTTTTGTTCTATAATACTGGTAGCCAAAAATCATAGCCTGTGACTTACACTACAAGTACTCGTGGAAATAGCCTAATATTAATAACATTATCATTAAAGATCGCCATTTCGCTTAAATTATCAATTACAGTTTGAGTTGGATGAAACTCTAAATCCCATTTCGACAGACGATTATCTTTTGGACGCAATGAAAAATATATCGTGAAGCAAAACCGCTATATTTCACAGAGAAAATTTCAAAAGATTTTGATATTTTATCATGATAATTTATATTTTAAAAAAATGACCTAGCGTTAGTGTAATAAAGATTATTTTACACATTCATCATCATCACATTCTTTCAAAATGTGATTAGAATTTATATTTCTAAAGAAGATACTTCATTTCATTACGTTATTAAGAATTATAGAATATAGATTCTATAAATGGAGTTAGAGATAACGATTTGGAAATTGTACGTCAAACGTAGCAAATGAGGTGCGTTCGTACTATAAATAAATTAAAAAAATTCTTCAAAATGTTTTTCTTCTTATTTTTTTTTTATTAACTTGTATATAAGTCGACCCCCATTTTCAATTCCCAAATTTTGTTTAAAATTCTTTGACTTCTAACACGAATATACATTGTAAGTAAAATAAATACTAAACTAATCAATTATTGAAATATTTGCAGTTACTTTGGAATTTGGAAATACTTAAAAGAACGCGTTCATAAGACTGAAATTTACTTTGAATTTCCTATTGACTAACATCAATAACCTTATCATTACCCCTTTAACTGATTTGCCCGTACGCCGTTCGGGCAAGACGAATTTGGTTAATTCATCATTTAAAGCTTTTTGACACCACTATATTTTTTATAAAATAATTTCATATGCTTTTTGAATTTTAGATTAAATGTTACGATTATTTTATCAAAAAAATAGTGGTGTGAATCCATTATTTTCAATTTATTGAACGTAAAAGAAAGAACCAGTTAAAAGGTTAAAGATTGTCATTAATTTCGCTTAAATTATTTATTACAGTTTCGGTTAGAGTAAAATCTAATCCCATTTCGACAGACGATTATCTTTTGGATGCAGTGAAAAATATTTCTTGAAGCAGAACAGCTAATTTTCACAGGGAAAATGTTAGAAAATTTTGATATTTTATCCATGGTAAAGTTATATTTTAAAATAATGAGCCAGCATTAGAGTAAAAACTATTATTTTTCCAATTCATCATCTATTCTTTCAAAATGTGATTAGAATGTATATCTCTAAAGAAGATATTTTATTTCATTGCGTTATTAAGAATTATTAAATATAGATTCAGCAAAAGGAATTAGGAATAACTAGTTGTAAATAGTACGTCAAACAGAGCGAATGAGATGTGTTTGTACTATTAAAAAGTTTTAATTTTTTTTTCTTTTTTATATTTTCAGATAGACATTTTGAAGATAGACACATAGACATACAGACGGCCGCGATTTTTCCTTTTTTTTTTTGACTTCTGTGTAAGTCGACCCCACATTTTCAATTCCCAAATTTTGCCAATTTTTTTTTTATTTATAACACGAATGTATACTGTAAATAAAATAAATATTAAACTAATCAATTATCGAAACTTTGGTGTTTGGAAATACATTAAATAACGCGTTCATTAGACTGAAATTCCTTTGAACTTCCCATTGACTAATATCATTAATATTATCATTAAAAATCGTCATTATTTTCGCTGAAATTATTAATCGAGTACGAGTTAGAGTTCGAGTAAAATCTAAATCCTATTTTGACAGACGATTATTTTTCCGGACGCAATGAAAAATATATTGTGAACCAGAACAGCTATTTTTCACATAGAATATGTTGAAAGATTTTGATATTTTATCCATAATAATTTATATTTTAAACTAATGAGCTGGCATTAGTGTAAAAACGATTATTTTACACATTCGTCATCATCACATTCTTTCAAAATGTGATTAGAATTTATATTTCTAAAGAAGATACTTCATTTCACTGCGTTATTAAGAATTATTGAATACAGCTTCAATAAATGGTGTTATGAATAACAGGAAAGAAAGAAATCATGCGTCAAGCATAGATTAAGAAAAATTTCCAACACAAACAGAATAATGTAACAAAACTGCACGGTTTAAAAAATTTAAATATTACTTCTCATTTCACCATATGGAAATGCGCAACGCATTTCAAAACCGAATTTCAGCTATTTCCATCTACAATCGTAAAATTATACGAATTTTTTTACAGTTCTATACATAGAGATTTGTATCTATTAATAACACGTATTCCAAAATGTATTCCATTTAGGAGACGCATATATTTCAGTTGAAAATTCTCTTTCTGCAATTTCCTCTAATAAAAAGATTCCAGAAAGGTATTCGCATACAGATGCGAATACTTTTGTGCAGGCTTGTATATGAAGTATAGAATTTATATATTAAAAGTAATATGCAAAAAAAAAAAAAAAAAAAACTAATTAAATGTAAAAGCGCATACCGAATATTATAACGTAATCTCCAGTAATTATTAAACAAAGACAATACTGTAACTGATTTCTTTTGTGTGTACCTGTAAGTTAATAAAAAATGCTATGAATGCTATATTTTAAGGTGATCGTAGTGAAATTCAGTGATTTATATCAATACATATGAAATAGCACAATGTGATTAAATTATTGTCCAATTAATTTCCCTCCATATACCACAATGCAATCGAATTCTTTTGAATGTCTCTCTAAATGAAAAATTAATCGTACATATTTCATATGCTATACCAAACATGCTTTCGTGACCCTAAATAAGCTTTATAAATGACATGAAAATCCGAGTATATTTACGGGAGTCCGAGCGTGGATAGACGGACAGACAAACTAAATGCGTAAACACTTTTCAACTTTGTTGGAGATCGCTAAAAGGAAGGAGACATATTCTGTATTATCAAGCATTTGCGAGTTAAGTAACTGAGGAAATTGACAGAAGAGGAAGGTTGTATTTTTTAATCACATCAACAGTGTCTGATTATCGCTGGTAAAACTTTCACCAATAAACTTGGATAAAAATTTTCTATTATTTAAATCCCTTATTATTGGGAAATTTCTGTTAAAATGTATGTTAAAAAAATTCAATTTTTTAAAAATTGGTGTCAGTTTGTCCAGTTATTGTATTTTTACTGACACTGACAGGAGGTTGTCATAATATGGTAGAACTGTTATTGCCAAAGTAAACTTCCACCATTAAAAATGAATATGGATTTTTGGCATTAATTTTGAATGAAATTTTCATGTAATGAGGCTTTTAAATAAAGAGAAATTTTGAGTGTAATTTACTGGTGGAAATTTCTCGCAGTGCTAATGAACACCAGGGAAAGCAGTTACAGTTGAAGCTTTTTTAATTTAAGGATGCAGTCATCCCCGTTTAAACGAATATTGATGGTTTCAAAAATAATATTCGATTAAGCGATGTATTTGATTAAACGAGAAACACAGAAGTGTAATATTAAATGCGCATTAAAAAAGAAAAGCAACCATCTACAGCATGATTAATTAACAACATAATAAAATCATTAATATAATAACGTAAATTAGTAAAATAAACACAAATACTAATATAAAATAAGTACATAGTAATTTAATTTCAGTACATACAGCTATTGTTTTACATTACACTTCATATAGCTCATTGGGATTTGGTTAAAACTTTGTAATTCGCGTTATTTACACAGGTTTAAAAACGTCGTTTAAAGTGGTTTGCTTGCGTATAATTTACGCATTTACTGTAATTACGCACAAAAGAATGTGGAAACGTTTTTGTACGTTAGCACACACTTTCTGCATAATCATAGCGCAGTTTATTAACGAAACTTTCGCTCTTTTCGCTAAACCTATTTCAGCGCATATTGACCAATGTTATCAAAATTGGAATTCTGTACCCTCTTTTGATCCAAATTTCCATACTATCTCTGTTTTTTAGGATTTTTTCAGCATTGCGTTCAATATTGGAAACTTACGTCTGTGATATTTTAAAACCTTTTGCTACCTGGACTTCTGTTTTTTTTATTTAGCGCTTCCAAACCAATCCAAAATGCTTATTTTCCGATTTATTTTTAAATTCAACTTTGCTCTCAAACGCATCAATTTCCGAATTTCCGAAGCGGCAGACCTGGGAACGAAAAAAAATTATCATACCGTGAAAGTAATTGTTTATAAATCAAATTCTAATGAATTGAGCGAAAAACGAAATTACACGGCATCTTATACAGCACTTCAACAATTACCTCAGCAAGTTTCGTGTATCTACTTTTAAAAATGAGTCTGAAAATATATCAGAAAATTACGAGCTGTTGAGGGGGGGAAAAATATATTTTCGAATATACCCTTAACCCCTTGGGGACAAGCGACACATATACGTGCCGCAAGAAGGCTTAAGAATTATCGTTTATTCCCACCGGTAAAATTATACTGTAAAATTTCCCTTATCCTAAAATTTTCCTTATCGTTTTCCTTATCTTACCTTAAATCGGAGCATTTTCTCGATTCAAAAAGAAACAAATTTCTGTTTTTTAAGACTGGTGACAAAACATTACAAATTTCGTAAAAGGCTCCCGTCGCGAAGGGGTTAAAGCTTTCCATTTAGAATAAATAGCAACTCTCTCTTCCTAACAAAAACATGCCTAAACTTACAAAAATAATCCACATTGGCCAACTTATTTCACCCATTCGCAGAAAAAGGAGGGTTAGGTCATTTGACCTGTCCATTATACATCTGCCGGTCAAAATCATTGAGACAGAATTGAAAATTTGTTTTCAATATAAATAAGCCAAAAATAACAAAAGATGAAGAAAAATTCAAGCTGAAATATATTTTTCGCGCCTGTTTTCAAACCTTGGTCACCGAGATGTAATTCGAATAAGCGGGGAGGTTCGCGAAAAGTATTCGGTTTAACCGGGGAAAATAACATAGAACCAATGGCGATAAATTCGGTTCCGGAGAGTTCTATTCGAATAAGCGGGATATTCGATTATCCGTTATCTTATTAAGTGGGGAGGACTGTATGTCATTTCCTCTTAATTAATAGTTCCATGCTACAATAGTTATTTTTATATTTTAATAATAAAAAAAATAAAAACAGCATTGTCAGATTTACTGTTTAAAAAAAATAGCTTACTTGATTGCTACTAACTTTTTTTTAAGTAAAACTATTGACCATATTTAATGACAAATTGAAAAAGGCGAATATAACAATTTTAAAGGGAGGTAGTAGTCAAGCATCTTAATAAAATTTAACAAAACTATAGATTAAATTAGATCTTAATATAAACTAGAGATGGTTAGTTTTTAGTGTATATAGCCCACAGATAGAGCTGCCATGTTACATTTTTCACGATTTCTCCAATAGCTATACCTCAAAAACTAATTGACGGATTTTCATAAAACTTCAGATTCCGTTATTCGTTAATGCTATGCAATGCTGATTACCTTTTGGTGCAAATCGCCGAATAGGTGACGCTGCTATATGGTATTATTCATGATTATCGCAATAGTTTTATCTCAGGAACTAATGGGCAGACTTTCAAAAAACTTCAGATTCCGATTCGAAAATTGTACGTCACACGAGGCAACTGAAACGTTCGTACTGCAATTAATTTTATAAATATTCAGATTTCGAGGATGCATTTATGTAAAACTGTAAAAGAATATTAAGTTTATTTAAATTTCGCGCATTAGTTCTCGATGCATGACTATCGTTAAAATTGAGAAGCAAAATCTGCTGAGTGATTTATCCAAAAACTAGAGAATATTAACTTTTACCAAAGACTATCTGAATCTTAAATTTGATGAAAATTCGTACATTAATTCCTCAGATTGCGACAATCAAGAACAATGCTGCATAGCAGCGCTACCTGTTGGGCAATTTACACCAAAGGATAATCAGCAGCATATTATATAAAGAACTAACGGAATCTGAAGTTTTTTGAAAATCTGCCCATTAGTTTCTGGGATAGAATTATTGCGACAATCATAAATAATGCCATATAGCAAAGTCATGTGTTCGACGATTTGCACCAAAAGGTAATCAGCATTGCATAACACTTAGGAATAACGGGATCTGTAGTTTTATGAAAATCCGTCAATTAGTTTTTGAGATATAGCTATTGGAGAAATCGTGAAAAAGGTTACATGGCAGCTCCATCTGTTGGGCGATATACACTAAAAACTAATTATTTCTAATTTATATCAAGATCTAACTTAATCTATAGTTTTGTTAAATTCCGTGAATTAGTTTTTGAAATACAGCACCCACATTTTTTTTTTCACATGCAAAGTGACAGAGTGACAGACAGACATTTCGTAAAAACATGTTTTTTGGCTTTTCTGACTCCCCTAAACGTGTAAATCTCTAGAAAACAAGATTTTGAAAATTTTTCACGAGTCCATTACTTTTTTCTTGTAAAGAAAAAAGATAGCAAAGAGAGTCTTTACCATTCCCGAAAAACTATAATGTCTACATTTCTAAAATAAAAAAGCATGAGCTTTGATAAGAAAAAACAGTGTTTATACTAAAGTATCGTTTAAACAGACATAAATCTGAAAAAAGAAGTGCAAATCAACTGATATTAAATTATTTTATATTTGGTAAAAATGCGCAACTGTAATATGATAAAATGTTGAAATCGTTTTAGTCTTTTAGAGAAAATATAATCCCAGTCGTATAAGAAATGTTTTTCGCTTGAATTTTTCTTCTTCGTTGTTTTGAAATACTACCATAATTTCCTGTGTATTATCCGCGGATCAAACAATTCTTTTTGGACCCAGAAATCTTATTTAGTGACTAAAGACAAATATTTACGGCGATTTAATAAGTTGCACTTCTTTTTAAACAAATTCTGGGTTAAAAAATAATTGTTTTATCCGCGGATTATACGCAGGAAATTACGGTACTATGTATTAAAGTTATCATTTATTTTTATTCCAAGGTTCGCACACTCCTTGGAATTTCCAAGGACTCGGGCACCACTATTAAAAATAAGAAAATTTACATTTAATTTTTAAACCACAACATTCGCAATCCCACGTTACCTTCTACGATATTTTTCTGCAGTGAAATACTTCGAAAATATTCTTAAAATTTCGTGGTAGAACTGTGCGAACCCTGTTATTTAAAGTAGAAAATATACAGAATTTACTAAAAAGATAAACAATAAAATTATAATGTAACATTCGTTTACTATGAAATTTATTTGCTACACATTCGCATTAAAGAATAAACACTTCCCTGTCCATCCCATACGTCATACGTGCAACTTATTTTTGCTAATCATGATTCACCCGTGCCACTTACGGGTATCCATATTACAATCATGATTTATAACTGCCACCAGTAAATTTTTATTGTGAATTTTGTGCAAATTATTCCGAGCATTTTTTTTCTTACTCTATTATGCAGAAATTTCTGTTTTGAAAAACCAGTGATAAAAGATTAAAATTTCTGTAAAAGACATGAAAAAAAAAATAGGCGTTTTTTGAAAGTTTTCTTCAAAAATATTGTTCACTTATCCCCTTGGGGACAACCGACATGCATACGTGCCGCAAAATAGGCCTAAGAATCCGTGTGTACCTCCACCAGTAAAAGTTTGCTGTAAATATTGCTTTATTTAATCGGAGCATTTTCTCCATTTAATATGGCACAAATTTATGCTTTTAAAAACTGGTGACGAAACGTAAAAAATTTCGTAAAAGGCTCCCGTAGAGCTTAAATGGTTAACTTAATCATCATTTTAAAGAAAAAAAAAATAAAAAAATGTCTTTAACATTCTTCTAAAATTATAACATTTTCGAAAATGAAAAATTATAAGCTTTTGAAATATATATATTGTTTATACAGAAAAATCGTTTAAACATACATAAATCTGAAACAAAAAAGGACAAAGCAACTGATATTAAATTACTTTTTGCAAGGTAAAAAGGCGCAACTGCAATATGATATATTTTGAAACCGTTTTAGACTTTTTGAGAAAATTTAATCCCGAGATGTTTCACACGGTATAAGAAATGTTTTTCGCTTGAATTTTTCTTCGCGTTGTTTTAAAATACTATTATGTATTCGAGTTATCGTTTATCTTTATTTAAAGTAGAAAATAAATGAAATTTACGAAAAACATAAACAATAAACTTGTAACTGATACATTCGTTTATTGTGAAATACAATTTTTACTGATTTCATTGAAGAATAAAAGCTTCACTTATTTACCCGTAGGTAATACGGATAAGGTTTTTCAGCCATCATGATTCGCCCGCACCATTTAAGGGCATCCATATTTTAATCATAATTTATTATTCTCCCCACTAAATTTTTATTGTAAATTTTGAATTATTTAATAAGAGCATTTTTCTGATTCAATTAGGCAAAAATTTCTGCTTTGAAAACCGGCGATAAAAGATTAAAAATTCTGTAAAATGTATGAAAAATAATAGGCATCATTTGAAAAGTTTTTTCATAAATATTGATCAGTTACTTGGTTGACTTAATCAGCATAAAAAAGGCTTTATCACTTTTATAAATTTCAAAATGAACAAGCGTGAGTTTTTATAAGAAAAAAATAATGTTTATGCAAATATAACGTTTAAACATACACAAATCTGAAGCAAAAAAGGACAAAACAACTGATGTTAAATTACTTTATGCATGGTAAAAATGCGCAACGGAAATCTGATATATTTTGAAGCCGTTTTAGCGTTTTAGAGAAAATTTAATCTTGATATGATATTTCTCAGTCATATAAAAAATCTTTTTCGCTTGAATTTTCCTTTGTGTTGTTTTGAAATGCTACTATGTATTAAAGTTATCGTTTAGCTTTATTTGAAGTAGAAAATAAATGAAATTTACGAAAAAGATAAACAATAAACTTGTAACTGATGCATTCGTTTATTGTGAAATACATTTGTTACTGATTCGCATTGAAGAATAAACGCTTCACTTATTTACCCGTACGTCATACGGACGAAATAAGGCGCTACTGGTTCGGCATCCGTAGCTTTTAGAAACGACAAAAAAATTCATACATGAACAACACCTCTAAGGAAGTTCAACAGTGTCTTTCGAGCCGAACAGCTGGCTATATTGAAAGCAGCAAAATGGGGTAACAGTACAGGGTTGGATTATAGCATCCGTTCGGACTGCATGTCAGCAATTCAAGCACTGAGTAAACCATTCAGTACAACACAATTAGTAAATGATATACTAGAAATGATTAAACTCTCAGACAACAAATCTAAGATTAGCTGGGTTAAAGCTCATGTGGGCATCCAAGAGAATGAGGATGCTGACGAATTAGCCAAACAAGCAGCAGAAAACAAAATAAAACAAATACATACGACCTGGTAAGGGCAATATCAAATCTTAAAAGAACAATAAAAGAGCTAATAATCAAACAGTGGCAGTTCGAATGGGATTACGGGGATACGGGCAGCACTACACATAAATACTTCCCAAAAGTAAGTACAGATAGATTAGACAGCTGCAAACTTCTGAGTCAGATTTACGCAGGACACGGAGGTTTCAAAAGTATTTAAAAAGATTCAAACGCAAAAACACGTCACATTGGGCATGCGGGGAATTGGGAACCTCAAAATACTACCTAACGGCCTACCCGCTAACACAAACATACCACCTGGCAAAAATCACGCCAAGTAATAAAAAACTCTGGCATAAGCAACTAGCAAACAATAAATACATACAAAACAAAAGTAAAGTAATCATAAGATGGTTAACAGAAAACATAGATACAATATCACAATGAAAGACGAATAAAGTTAAAAAATCACCAACCCAGTGGACAGCACCATCCTAACTAATTAACTGCTTATTTTCAGGAATTTTTATATGTTAAATGCTATGTGTTAAATGTTGTATGAAAAAAAAAAGAAAAAAAAAGAGGCCTAGGATTTATTCCTATCGCCAAATAAAAAATTTAAATCTGTCTGTGTTTGTATTATGTCATCTAGCAGTGTGTGGTAGTCGCACAACATCAACTGTAACCATGGCCCGCAACAGGAGCCCCGCAACATATGAATTGCAAGCACAAAAAATTTTAACCATCGCTCAGCAAGTTGTGCATTATGATACAGTAAGAAGCTTCAATCGCCTCCGACACTGCTTGTCCGTCCACTATGATGTGTAATAAAAATAAAATAAAACATTTTTAAAAATGTAAAAGGCCTAGGAATCCCCTAAAGCCAATTGAAAAAATGTTTTTGTCCTAAGTTTACCAGTTAATAATGTATTGTTAGTTAATGTTATGTCTTTTTATTTCTAATTATTATTTCTCTCTTTTTTAAATATTTTTATTAGGGTTCAATTATCTTATATCTTCTCTTTGACAACCGCCTCTCTTTATATATGTGCTTTCTGTACGAGTTACCGGACCCGCTCCATTGTGAAAGCCCATCGGAGCCAGATTTTTTTCCCCGGTGGGGTACGGTAGAATGGAGGAGTCTCATCCCCCCTTGCAACTTTAAGTTTGCCTATCAGTTCGGCTCAAAATTAATTACGGTGCAACTTGTCTATTTGCGGAGTCACCTCTTTTTTTCTCCTCCCCCCTCCCCACTAAATTACCATTTTCATTTCACAAGTACGCATCAACAATTAGGCTCCAGACTATCCCAAGTAGGTTGGGCAACGGTATCCAAGTTGGCAGAACATTTTACTCATAGCTTTTGGTTGTAGGACTCAGACTATCTGCTGGCTAAAATTCCGTCATGTACGCTAATGGCGCCTGGTGCATGTAAAATCCGTCGTAGGTGAAAGTCCTCCAAGTTACCTGTGAATTATACCCCTGGAAGTGCCTTGCCATGTGAAGGTCTCGTCATCTGATCAAGGCTCTAAATTACGAGACCAACTTGAGTAGCCATTTGCAGTACAAAGAACAGGATGTAACGTTTAGCAACCGACAAAACAAAGAATGCTCAAATGAGAAGCAACAACTGCAGATATGATAATGTGAGAAGCGAAACTATCGGGTTTATTGCCGCTACGCGGCGATTAGGCGGTCACTCGCCCCGATACCAGGTATTTAACCCGTTAAGCTGAGGTAACTCGGCAGGTAGGGGCCTGGTCATCGGTTAGAAAGAAAGAAAGGTATTTCAGCCAATCATGATTCGCCCGCACCATTTAAGGGCATCCATATTTTAATCATGATTTATTATTCTCACCACTAAATTTTTATTGTGAATTTTGCCTTTTTTATTCTGAGCATTTTTCGGATCCAATTAGGCAAAAATTTCTATTTTGAAAAACCGGTGATAAAAGATTAAAAATTCTGTAAAATACTTGAAAAATATAGGCATCATTTGAAATTTTTTTGAAAAATATTGATCAGTTAGGTGGTTAACTTAATCAGCATTAAAGATGGCTGTATCATTTTTCTAAAACTATAATATTTATATTTCAAAAATGAAAAAAGTATGAGATTTTTTAAGAAAAAAAAACATAATGTTTATGCAAAATTAACGTTTAAACATACACAAATCTGAAACAAAAAAAGGACAAAACAACTGATATTAAATTACTTTATGCATGGTAAAAATGCGCAACTGCAATATGATATATTTTGAAACCGTTTTAGCCTTTTAGATAAAATTTAATCCCAAGATGTTTCTCACAGTCGTATAAGAAAAGTTTTTCGCTTGAATTTTTCTTTGAGTTGTTTTGCAATGCTATTATGTATTAAAGTTATCATTTGTCTTTATTTAAAGTAGAAAATAAGTGGAAATTACGAAAAAGATAAGCAATAAACTTTTAACTAAACATTTGTTTACTATGAACTACATTTGCTGCAGATTTCCATTAAAGAATAAAAGCGTATTTTAAAAGATGAATCAGAAATTTGATGAAAGTCCGTGTGTTAGTTTTTGAGACAGAATTATTGAAGAAATTATAAAAAAAAAATTGGATAGAAGCGTTACATGTTGAGCGATTTATTCCAAAAATTAAGGAATATTAATTTATATCAAACACTATCTGAATCTGAAGTTTGGTGAAAATTCGTGCATTAGTTCCTCAGATAGAGCTACTGCGATAGCTATGAATAATGCCGCATAGCACTGTCACCTGTTAGGGGATTTATACAAAAGATAATCAGAACCATATTACATCAAGGACTAACGGAATCTGAAGATTATGAAAATCTGTCCAATAGTTCATGAGATAGAGCTATTGCGATAATTATGAATAATTTCACATAGCACTACCACTTGTTGGGCGATTTACATCAAAAGGTAATCAGGATTAAATTATATCAATGACTAACAGAATCTGAAGTTGTATGAAATTCATTCAATACGTTTTTGGGGTAGCTATTTGGGAAATCGTAAAAAAGGCAGCATGGCAGTGCCATCTATTTGGCGATACAACTAAAAACTAATCAGCTTTAGTTTATATCAAAGTCTAACGGAATCTAAAGTTTTGTGAAACTCCGTGCATTAGTACTTGAGATAGAGTGCCCACAAAACTTTTATCACAAATAGAGTGACAGACCGATTCACAAACAGACATTTCGTAAAAACATGATTTTTGGATCCTCTGATCCCCTAAAACGTGCTAATCCGTCGAAAAACGATTTTCGAAATTTTTACACAAATCTAATACTAAAGATAGAAGATAGTAAAAAGAGTCTTTACTATTATCTTGAAATTATACCATCTGCATTTCAAAAATGGAAAAGCATGAGCTTTTATAAGGAAAAAAATAGTAATATTTTCACAAAAATAACATTAAACATACACAAATCTTAAACAAAAAAGGCAAAACAACTGATATTAAATTACTTTATACATGGGTAAAATGCACAACTGAAATATGATACATTTTGAAACCGTTTTTGCCTTTTAGGGAAAATATAATTCCAGTCGTATAAGAAATGTTTTTCTCTTGAATTTTTCTTTGCGTTGGTTTGAAATACTATTATGTATTAAAGTTACCGTTTATCTTTATTTAAAGTGGAAAATAAATGGAATTTACGAAAAAGATAAACTTGTAACTGAACATTTGTTTACCATGATATACATTTGCTACAGATTCGCATTGAAGAATAAAAGCGTATTTTAAAAAGCCATTTTACACTCTTATTTTACTACTTTATCTTATATTCGATACTTTTTAGTGTTTAAAATATTTTATTGTTGCAGTTTCATGCTAGCTGGCATGTTTCAGCGTGAGTGATTTCGCACATAATGTTAAATCATTTGTTGTTGAAACTGGTATACAGTTGTAACCGTAAAGAATATTTTGTGTGTATCAACAGCACTTGGATAACGGAAAACTCCTTTAAAATTGTTTTATTGATTTATAATTAAGGGTATTGCTTAATTATCCTTCCGACCAAAAAACTATCGCCAAACTTATAAGATTAAATGCCATTTTTTGATGATTGTAAATGTCATGTTCACTTGAAATTAAACACTTTGCAAAGAGGTACGTAATGTAGGCGCTTGGTTTGATACTCACGAGAGTTTGACGACGCTCTGATACGACTGTTTTCTTCATTGACGTCTGCATGCATTGAAAAATGTGCTTCATCCCTCCATATGACGTTTGGCATCATTGTGTTTGGACGTTCAGAATTCATTTGTTCCAGTACTGATGCAGCAAACTTTAGTCTTTAAATGTATCTCCGGTAAAAACTGGTGAAATGTCTATACCTTATACGGACACATATCCAAGATTCCGAGCAGAATATGTCGAATCGACGATTCCGAAATCTCCGTTATTCGCGTAGCTTTTCGAGTAGTGCTCTTTCTCGTTGATGTCTCGGCTGCCATTTCTTCCATGACACATTTTACAGAATAGACGTGATCCGAGCTCAATTATGATCTGCCACCGCATGTACGATCCTCCAAACTATTCGTTTCTTCAAAACATATTAAATTGAGTATCTCATTCAATGAAATAGGGCTTTTTTGAGCGTTAATCCCGTGGGGACGAGCGGCACGTATACATGCCGCAAAAAGGCTTAATAATCCATGTTTGTAATCCACCAGTAAAATTTTACTGTAAAATTTGCCTTATTTAATCGGAGCGTTTTCTCGATTTAAAAAGTCACATATTTCTGTTTTTAAGAACCGGTGACAAAAAAATTCGCAAAAGGCTCCCGTAACGAAGGGATTTACTTTATATGTGCAAAACTTTCGCAATGCAATAATTGTGGATTCACCATTCATGTAGAAAAATTTTACCACAAGAGCTCGATATGGTAACGATAGCATGTTACCGAGATCGAATGACGAATCCATTTCCAGCCATACGTTTTATTACTAGCCTGATTTGCATAAAACGCCTAAGTAAGATGTATGAACGCCCTCTATGTGTTACTTTTGGAATCATTTATATTATGCATGAAAAAAACATCCAAAATCCGTCTTATCATACTCGTGTAAACCGAAATATTTCCGAGCAATTTTTCTTTTATTATAGATTTTTAAAGTTTGGACGAATTTATGACACATTCGGTACATGCAGCAGATAATATTCTATTAAAATTTATATATTTAATATTTAGAATAGTGTGATAATTTTACAATTCATTTTAAAGAATCCGAAGTAACAGAACAAATTTTAACAATTAATCGACTGTAAATTGAATTCTCATTTATTTGAATGCCGCAATTCTCCTGACAACGTATCTTTTGTTGACTTAGTAAAAAATAAAAACTGTAAAAAGAGAAAAATAAAAAGATTGAATTCAAATGAAAAGTATTTCTTTTTGGAAAAATTCCTTGGGAAAAGAATAGCCTGTATCTTGCATTGTCTGATTTAATTATAAAGTTGTAAAGAAATTTCTGTTCTGTTTGAAACAAAATTTTCACATGCTTTCAAGAATAATGAAACTCTATATATTCTTACAAAAGAAACGTTTCAGTGATTATAAATGCCTTAGATGTATTAATCTATCCCATTAAAATTTGACTGTATCTATGTTTATGCGTATTCCATATCTGCTCCTTCGAGAACGAATTATATAAGGGATGATAAAATAAATATCAATTCTTCTTAAAAATTTGAAAGCCTTATCCATAATTTTCCAACTTATCGATAAATTCTGTAAGATTATATCAATATCTTTTGTAGCAAATAATCACGTTACAAACATCGAACAAAGGAACAATGTAGTCATTTTTTGGATTCCCAAGTTGCAGGGCAACTTAACATTTAGTGTATTACCATACATTTAGCTTAACATTACAAATAAGATGAGTATTATTCCTGATCTAAGTTTCTTTCCTATATATATTTCTGGTGAGAAAAAATCTCTATTTTGACCTGGATCACGCTAAAACAATTTTACAGAAATTATTGGGAAGTTGGAAGCTATGCTTTATCCATACTCGCCATTTTATTGATAATTTCAATAAAATTGTACCGATATTTCCTGTAGCAAATAAGCATGTTTCGAACCAGAAAAATTATTTACTAAAATGTGTCTTGTTTCATCGTGTTTCGCTTATAAATCTCTTTATTACATAATTTTTTTTGCTGCAAAAATAGCTTAAATTGACAGAGGTCATAATGAAATAATTTTACGAAAATTATTGGAAAGTTGACACTTATGCTTATCATACTTGCCAACTTACCGATAATTTTCATAAAACTATACCGATATCTCCTGTAGTAAATAAACATGTTTCGAATCGGAATTTTTTTTTATTCATATTAAACATACAATATTTAGATTAATTATTTTTAGCATCTTGTTTCTTTTTAAATTTCATTTTATAAATTTATCTATTACAAATTTTTTTTCAAGGCGAAGGGCAAGGTTCTCTTACGGACACTTGTCTCCTTCAGCTGATGAGAGCTGTGTTGTTTTTGCTCGGAACGCGCCCTTCTTTGATTTTTATCGTATGGTGATTTGTACAAAGTCTATTAATTTAATTATTAATTATCGCCAGTGTATTCGGGGTTTTTCGCTACGACCGATTTAATTTAATCTCATTCAATTTAGATCAATTGCAATCGATTTAATTTAATATCAATTGATTTAATTTAATTTAGTATTAAAATAAAAAAAGTCTAATTACTATTTAATTCGATAGGATTCCGGTACGGTACAATTATGATTTATTTACGGTCGATTTAATAACAATCATTTTAATTCAATTTAATCATGATGAAATTTCATTATGTTCTATTCTTTTACGATCAATCGATTTTAAGTATTTGAAGTAAGATAAAAGATTAATACGGTCTCAAAATAATCCCTAAATTTTGGCATTTGGAGTTCTAGCCGACACGAAAAGCAAGAATTTTAAAAAATACAGAAATATATATAAGCTGTATTAAAAGAAACTTTATTTTTTATTTCACTAAAAGATTTATAAATACACGTCATAATTATAATTTTCTTTGCCTTTTATTTGATATTCAAACAACAAACCAAGAAAATTTCTATTTAAACAAAATTGTTAAAGAAATTACTTTTGTTTCGGCTCTTGATGTACTTTTCCAATCTTTGTGAAACAGATGGTTTGGAAAATTAAACCTCAGCATTTTTTTTTGACATATAAAGTTTTTCTGCCGCCCAATTTTATTTACAGAAATAAAGTAATAATGCCTTGAGAAATAGATAAAAAGAATTTATAAAAATAAAATTCATGAGACCTTTTACAAAAACGTTTAGATTAAAAAAGAATGTGAAAAAAGAAAAATGTGTCGGAAATGTTTTTTTTTCATATGTCTTTGCAAAAGAATTTAGTAAGTTAGATTTATAAGAAAAACAAGTTAGTATTTTGGAGATGTTTAATAAATATCAAAGAAATGCTGTAGTTAAACAAATACGTAAGAAATGTTTTATTTAGAAATTTTGGGACTATATCAAAATCATATTTAGACATTTTAGTACAAATAAATAAATAAATAAATAAATAAATAAATAAATAATAAAAATAACAAGTTGGAAATTGCGCGTGAAGCGTTGCAAATGAGGTGCGTTCGTACGATAACGAAGTTCTAAAAATTTCAGATCTTACTGTTACAGTAGACAGCATTTCGGATACAGTATAGTAGCCAAAATCTTTTGTCTATCCCTATAAATACTATCTGCTTTCTTTTATACAGGAAATAACTTGTAATATTCCTCGGCAACGTATATCAAGCTCATAAAATGTTAAATAGTTAATTACAATTAAACGCGCATCAAACAATGTTCTCAATATGCCATTATGTAATGGAATACTTTTCTGTGACCTTGTAAATCAATAACAAATGTTTTTTTCACCACAGATTGTGCAGAATATTTATTATAATATGTACTTCATAGATGCATATATATTTTGTTATGTTCGGACGGACAGATAGACGGATGGACAGTCGGACGGTCGGACTGACTGTACGACAACTATAGGTGCTACGTATTTACATAATTACGAACGCACCTAAAAAGTGCATAATGATCATAATTCACTCAAAATAAAGCCATTTGTCAATAAATCTTTTATAAACTATGTTTAGCTACAACTAGGAGTGACATTATGATATTATTTTCTTTATTCCGTACTTATTTCAACTTATTAAATTAAAATCCTGTTACTAGATCTAATCTATTAATCTTTATAGAAATGATATAAATTCTTAATTCGCCTTAAAAAACATTTATTCCAATATGCGTAAATTAAAAAAAATGGCTCTAAATTGAAAATATTCTTAATTAAACTTTATTTCTTAATATTCCAAATAAAACTCATTTTTTCCCTGCTTTTATCGACCTTTTTTTAAGAGAGACTTATTAAATTTATTCTAAAACCATACCTTTAAAAAATATCATTCTTTTTATTTTTTTTCTTCGCGTTTGATATTTATTGTGTATCAATAAATTCATTTCTTTTCTTTTTCGTTTTAAAATTAATCGTCTGTAATTTAAATCTTCTGCTGAATATTCGAAATTTGATTTCGATTATAAACTAATTAAATAATAATCCTTTAAAAGAAAAATTATCGTCTGAAAAGTTTCGAGAATGCTAGGTTTAATCTCGACGCTAGTCATTAAATTCTATTTACATTAGAAAATCATGGTTAAAGATTATAGAATGTTCTAGAAGCTTTTAGTTTTTTATTTAAGTGAGGAAGCCGAGAGAGGATGGGATATTCTTTCTTTTTTCTCGGATGATTCGGTTTTAGATGACTCACGGAAATAATGTTTTTTTGTGATGGAATGTTGTGATGTAATATGGGGAAACTTTCAAAGATTTTACTGGTTCCTATCTCAAAATGTCACATATATCAGTTACCACGTGACATCGATACATTGTCGCAACAATGGAATTATGAATAAAAAGGAGGCGACATATGGTGCATTGTCTTTTGATGCGAGGTCAGTAACTGAAGGCACTGTCCACCGCCAACTGAATACAAGGCATCAACAAAAAGAAAAAAAGATTTGAGAAAACTCAAATTAAAAAATCAATTGGAATTTGTGTTAAGATATATATTTTCAATATTAAATTGACATGGTACTAATTTGAATACTTCCATGCGTTTTCTTTTATTCGGTTCTGAATTGTATCGCTCTATTCTTAAAAAAAAGTAACTAACCCCGTCACTAAATTTTTTTCGTCGATATATAAAAAAAAAAAAAAAAAAAAAAAAAAAAACTACAGCACACAAAATTTTCAAAATTAGAAGTATTACAGAGAATTTCCTGATAAATGCACCGATGCAGACAGGTATTAACCACTTAATGGCAGCATTAAATTACGGTTTAAAAATTAAGATTCATTATTCCCACCACTTTTTTGAAAAATAAAATATTCATCTTATTTAATGACAAGTGAAATGATACCAGAATAAAACCAATTACACTATTTTATAAAACTGGTGGGCATCAAACAATTCTGAATAAAAACCGTGAAACTTGCAGGCCTTGGAACAGGGCTGCTACAGGCGACTATTTATCTATTCTGTTCGTACCAATATTTTTCTAATATAAACATTCAAGTTTATTTTTCCTACAAATGTAGTCAAAATTTCTGTAAAGTATTTCTGTTTTGAGAAAGTGGTTGCAGTTGGAATTTTAAAAAAATGCCGCCTGTCCTGCGTGAATGTCTCGGGCGCGACGATTAAGTTGTTAAATCGAATAATTATTTTAAGAGATATTTAATGCTAAAGTTGGTTAGAATCTTTCCATTAAAAAAGTTTTATAGGAGCGAAACCTATACATAGGAATTTAATCATTTTAGATCATTTTATACATTAGAAGTTCCCGGTGTGCAGACTGCAATTATTTTTTTTTTTATCTGACTAATACTTTGACGTTTTATTTCCATTTTAAATTCAAATTTTCAGCACTACGAGAGATATTTTTCACATGTTTTAGAAATGGTTATTATTATATGTTATTGCCAATATCTAAAAACAGCGCAAATAATAATATTTATTTTAAAAAAACATATTTACTCGTGACTGTTATAAAATAGTCATAATTGTTTAAAATGTTTTTTAAATTACAGCTAAATGATTACATACTAAAAGCAATAAAATATTGTAATTTAGACCTAAAAACTGTATTTAAATGTGAATTTTAAAAGAGAAGGAAAGTATTAAGATAATGAATGCATTAATATGCGTTAAAAGCCGTAAATGAAGAAAGTTATGTAATATGCCATGTAATAATCTTGTCAAACAGTTTAAATTTGACAACATATTTACACGACACATTTATTTCTCATTTCTGGATAATCTTTTAAACTGTTCTTGCCAGCATTAAGGCAATGCAAATAAAAATATTTCCTTTCTAACATTAAAATTATTTTCACATGAATTTTGAAAGAGAAATAAAATTTTAAAATAATAAAATATATATGCTTTAAAAGCAGTAAATAAGACAAATTACGTCATACTTAATTTAATCAAACAATAATTAAAAGAAAAACAAATTCATTTAAAAAATATATTTACAAGAGACATTTATTTGCTATTTTCAGATAGTCATTTTAATAATTGTTGTGAATTCTACGATAGAGCAATTAATATTTCTTTTCTAACAAGAAAAATATTTTTACGTGAATATTAAAAAAAGGAAAAATGATTTGGTGATAATTGCCTTAGATTAAAAAAAGATACATTTAAAATGTCTTATTTAGCCATTTGAGGGGCAAGCAATTGCGTTCGTGTAATTCTGAACTCCCACCGGAAATTTGTAATAAGGTTATGTCAAAAAGAGGAAAAGCAATTTTACGCCTGTTTTCCTCCAAAGTTGGAAATGTGAAATTTAATGACATTTTTCTGGTGTGAATCTTCATCAATCGTAGGTGGTATATAATATATACCACCGCCCCTCAAGGGGATAAAACAGTTTTTATAGCGTTGCTCAAAAATATAGGACACAAAAATTGTGTTTACTTAACCCCTTCGCAACGGGAGTGTTTTACGAAATTATTAATGTTTTGTCACCGGTTTTTAAAAACAGAAATTTAAGCCTTTTTAAATCAAGGAAATGCTCCGATTAAATAAGGCAAATTTTACAGTATAATTTTACTGGTGGGGATAAACAAGGATTCTTAAGCCCTTTTTGCGGCACGTATATGTGTCGCTCGTCCCCAAGGATTTAATTCATTCTATATCAGCTTATTTGCAAATGCTTAACTGATCTTATTTAATCAAAGACGAAAATAGCCATTGGATATTTCACAAACAGAAACTGATTTGACCTTAACCCCTTAACTGGTTAATTCTTTTCCGTTCAATAAATTGAAAATAGCGGATTCACACCACTATTATTTAAATAAAATGTTCATAAAATGTGGTCTAAACATTTCCGCCTTCCAATAGTGTGAAATTTGTTTTAATAATAATAGTGGTGTCAAAAAGCTTTAAATGATGCAATAAGCAAATTCGTCTTGACCGAACGGCGTTCGGGCAAACCAGTTAAGGGGATAAGAATCCCCAATAAAAAAAAGGAATGAATGGAAACCCGTTTACCAGAAGATTACCTCTGGTATTTTAATTAGTATTTAATCTTCAATAATGTTTTTAAAGCCGATCAAATTAGCATGTTTTTAGAGTCTGCTGAGTCTGATCGCGGGATTGTCGAGAGTACCTTGTAGGAGCAGAGCCCCCTACTAAATTAGCCCCTTGAGGAGCGGTGGTATGTCCATGAAATCACTTAATTTTAATTCTTAAAGACTACATTGGCACCAGAATTTCGGTTTAAAAAAATTCTGTTTACTAGATGCGTAAATATAGCTATTTCTTATTTATAAAAAAACTTGTCTTCAAATTCCAGTGTCACTTATTAATTTCAACACTGAAGCAATGAAAGTGTTCTGCGTCGCAAAATGTTAAAAAAGTACATGAAAAAAAAAGTTTTTTTTTGAAAGTTTAAAATTGATAACGTCCTTACATAAATAAACTAGTCGTTGGGGGCCACCGTAATACTTACCCATCATGGATATGTATATGAAAATGAAGCATGTGAAACTATTTATACAATGCATTGCAATTCATAAACAAAATTTAAATATTGTTAATATACATAGTAATGCTATATTAAAGAACTGCTGATGTACCAATTTCGACAAATTATATAAAACGCCAAACTACTCAAGGAGTACTGAACTGCGTAAAAGAAACATCCTTATAACTCCAAAAATAATAATTCTATTAACTAACAATTAACTGCGTCGGATTAAGCGTCTCATTTCCAACTAAAATATACTTCTGAATTGAAATTTGAATGAAATACAGGGTCATGAAAAATCGAAGAATGTGGAAAACAAGATTACAAATATCTCGGCAACTAATAATCCGATCGACTTCGTTCTGTATGCAAAATGTGTGTTATTTTATTGCCTTTTACGTCCATTTCTTAGAACAAAAAAATTCGAAAATGTTTATGTACCTTTCATCAGAACGAATTTTTCGAGAGTCCGAAAAAAATAGTTCCGGATAATCGAGGTTGCTGATATTAAATAGGGTTCGTCCCATTCTTACATACTAACTACATACAAAATTTCAAGTCTCTATCTCAATTTTTTCGGGAGATAGAGCGTTTACAGATAGACAGACGGACGGCAAAATTTTTTTTCTAAAAATATGTTTTTCGGAATCTCCACTATCTAAAACGTGTAAATCCGTCAAAAAATTTTTTTCGATTTTCAAAACGATTGCAAGACTTACCCTATACTACGTATCATGGGTAAGTAATAAATAAAATGTTATAACATAAATATAAATAAATAAGCAAATTTTATGAACAAGGAATCATTCTAACTGTATGATTAAACTTCTGAAGTTCAATAAACCTTTCTAGAGAAGATATTTTATGAAAGTGGCAAACCTTTCTCGTGAGATATTCCTTTTAGGACGAACTATAAAGCTAACTTATTTTCCACACTTAAGTCTGAAAGAAGTTTGTGGCAAATATTAAAGAAGAAAGAGAGGCATTTATATCATGTAGATACGGACTTTTCGCTATTTATGGTTTATGCTGAAAGGAGTTACAAAACTAAACGAAAGGTGCATTTGCGAAATAGGTACTTTACTAAATTAAATTGTAATTCTTCTTTTGAGTTTTTGTAGGAAATATTCAACATAGAGAATTATTTATAATAATTTCATTCAGCTCCATTTTTTACGTATTAAAATAAACTTGGTTAGTTACAGGAATTGGATGAAGCATAACTGAAATATGTTTTGGGAAATCATATAAAAGAGTAAAGACGCAATCCTTGTGAATTTTCTAAATTATTTGAAAACAATTATTTATGTTAACATTAAGGAAGAAAGAGAGGCGTTTATATCATGTATATACGGACATCGCTATTTATGACTTATGCCGAAGGGAGTTACAAAACTAAACGAATGTTACATTTGTGAAATAAATGCTATACTAAATTAAATTGCAAATCTTCTTTTGAGTTTTTGTAAAACATGTTTGTTAACATTTTTTTCGGGGTCTCTGACACCTAAAACGTGCAAATCTGTCAAAAATCAGATTTCGAAAATTTTATACGAATCCAATACTTTCTACTTGAAAAGATAGAATAAAGTAAAAAACATATGGAAATTTTTTTATAAGTTTAAAAATGATGACATCCTTAAACATAATAAGTAAACAAAATTTTCACAATTGTCAAATTTTGTAGAATAGGAATCCTAACTGTATGATTAAATTTGCGAAGTTCAACAAATCATTCTAGAGAAGATATTTTATGAAAATTGCAAATCTTTCTTGTGAGATATTCCTTTTAGGATGAACTATTTTTCCACACTAACCCCTACAAGGGACAAAAGTGGACAAGTGTGGACAAAATCAAAATATGTTGGGGGCTAGTGTGGGCAGGTAATTTTTCCACAAATATTACTTACTATCTAAACTTCTAAGTTTAAATTACAGTCTAAATGGTTTATGGAGAAAGAAGTAACAGAAACAATCACAAGATGTGTGATTTTTTTCTATTATTCTCCACTTTTAATTAGGGAATTATTTTTCATATTAAGAAAAGTAAAATGATGGGCTGGATCTTTTTTCTGCAGAAATACAACATCATAGATACTAAAACCATTTACACTTTTCACTCTGTCTACAAAATATACAATATTGCAACATCTAAGAGTTGGTGACGCTGGGATTCGTTTATAAGAATGTAACAGTTGATATTTCTCATGCTTCTAACCAACATAGAAAAAAATGTATATTCTATTTTATTGAATTAATTTAAAATTAAGGCTAAATGAATCCTCTAAAAATGCATAATTGGTGAATTTAAATATAAAAAATAGGAAAAGAAAAAATTTCAAATTTCTGCTTGAAATGATTTGATGAAAATTTCAATACATATCCTTATTTATATGGAAAATAGTCTTATTTGATGTTTAATATAGTAATTACATTTGTAAGTTAACATTCTTTCTGTAACTCTTTTCATTATAATAAATTTAGTATTTAAAATACAAATTATGCAGTACAATAAGCTGTCTACATTAACCCCTAGTAGTGTGTCTACACTAACCCCGTGCTAATATTGTGGAGTTATTCTTCAGTTATACTCATTTAACCAATTTAATATCTTAATGAAGGTTATAGAAATAAAGAAGACAAGTCACACTTGTCTTATAGCAACTTATTTATTGGATTCTAAATTTAAATTCTTTGTGCTGCAAAAATGAAAAAGAAATCTTATTTTTACTTTTCATGCATGAAATTAAACTTCTTGCATCTAATCAAAAACTTTTTAACCCTTTGCAACTAAATTTTTACTTAATATGGAGATGAAAATGCTCTGCTCCAGAAGAGGGTTAAGTAGTTAAGCAAAAAGGAATTATTGTTTTAGGCACTTTTTTCATTAAAAAAAATATATATTTGCTTGTCAGGTTGTAAAGCTCATTTCAATCATTATTTAAATCCAGTTCCAAATTTGTTTTATTCTTGATAGTTTACAGAAATCTCCAGGAAATTTTAGACAGCAGCTGGACCGAGATATACTAAGCTTGAAGAAAAAGCCATTAAAAAGGGATTTGTTTGCAGCTCAGGCATTAGATTCCATTTACATTTCGTGAAAATCTAAAGTAATATGTCAAAAACAACTAGAACTTCGAATGTATTATTAAAGAAATTACCTAGTTGTTTTCTTTATTAGAGAATTTTCTAACCGACAACAGTCGACGCTCGTTTTTGCGAACTCGTAGGGAACACTCAAATGGTTCGTAAAATAGAAAGTTCGTAAAATAGAAAATCATCAAAAATGACATGAATATGTACATTATTTATGTCTATTTTTATCAATATCCCCCTTCTTTATAGATGATGTAATATTTTAAGATTATTTATTCTGAAATAAAGTTATACATATATTTTTTAAATATATAAGAAAATTCAAAATACAAATTTATGCACAGAAAAAAAATTAGCACTCAGAAGAATATGTTATTAAGCTTTGAAAACATTACATGGGAAAACATAGACTGTATTAGTACTTAATGGATGAAAATACATAGATAAAAAATTAGGAATGGAAATAATCACTTATCTTTTTTTGTTTTAAAATCACATTTTGGAAAATACATGTTTCCATTTTATCTATGCTTGAAATCATTTCACAATTATTGTTCGCTTCAAAAAAGTGCCTTAGCCCTGACAAGCATGGAGCTGTTTGACAGTCGGGCGTTGGATTATTTCATTTTCTTCTTGTTCCGAATCTGAAAATTCTTCTTCCTTTTCACTTATTGCGTCAGCAATAATTTCTTCATCTGATATTTCTTCCGTACAAATCACGTCTGAATCTGCCCTCAAGAAGTCCTGGAATGAAATTTCAGGCAAAAGTGGATTTCTTTTGCGGAGTTCATTTATGAGTAACTCATCTCCACTGATATCGTCGGCTACATTTTCTTGGTTTTCATTAATTAAGGTACTAAAGCCTGCGTGTTGAAATGCTTTAGCTATTGTAGTCGCTTGAACATCATTTCAAGCACGTATTGACAAAAGCATTGCACCCACAAAATCAATTTCATATGGCTGATTCAGCTCTAATCCCATGACTACTCTTTGCAAAAGCACTTTTCTATATATGCGCTTGAAACTATTAATCACACCCTGATCCATCGGCTGTAAAATTGAAGTTACATTGGGTGGAAGAAACTCCACACGAATAGATTTAATATCTGAGACTTCAACGTGAGCTGAACAGTTATCCACAATTAGCAAAATTTTACGTTTTTCCAAAATAAATTGACGATTCAAGTCTTTCAACCATTTTTCATAAATGTACCCAGTCATCCATGCATTTTGGTTAGCATGGTATGCAGCTGGTAATTTGTTAACATTTCTGAAGCATCTAGGCTTCAAATTTTTTCCATTGAAAAGCAAGGGCAGTTTTTGTGTTCTCATTCATGTTGGCTGCCAACAAGATTGAGATTCTCTACTTAGCCTTTTTGCCTTCGCTACATTTTTCACCTTTGAAGGTAAGTGTCTTTTCCGGCAGCATCTTAAAAAAGAGACTTGTTTCGTCCGCGTTAAAGACATCCTCTGGAGCATATTCAGTTAGCAATGCTTTTAAATCGCGTTCTTTACATTCATTTGCCAAAGTCGTATTTGCTGTTCCACTTTCACCGCACAATTTTCTGAAGCTCAAACCGTGCCTGGACTTAAATTTTTGTAAAACCAACCGTCTGAGGCCTTGAAGTCTTTGATGTTCAGCTTCAAAGCAAAAGAATTCGATTGTTCTTTAAGGAGATTACCATCTATGGGAATGTTCAGTCCTCTCATTTTCCTCATCCAAGAAATCAAAGCTTTCTCCAATTGGGGGTGTTTTGCTTCTCTGAAATATTTACGAGAGGGGTTTTTATTGGTGCTTCTATTTCCGACGATTTTCTCCCGAGATTTTAAAATTGTGGAGAGACTATTCTTTGGAATTCCATACTTTTTCGAAATTTCTGTCTTACTTAAGATTTTCTCATCTACTTCTTTTAAAATTATATTCTTTACCTCAACGGATAAGCATATGCGTTTCTGTAACTGCGACATACTGAAATTATGTAATGTTCTGGCCCAATCACCCTCTAGACTAACGAGACTTCACAGATTGAGTAGTCCAGAAGGTATGAGAAAACAGACGAATACAGAATGCAATCTTTGAAAAGATTTCGTTTCCCTTTTCAACAATGACACCTGCTTGTACATTTAAGTTTCACTCGCCAATTTCAGGCTTTCCAGACACGTGCTTTTAAAATCAGTCATAATAAACCACGTGACGTTAAATTAACTTATTGCTACGCTGCCTCCTTCCCGAAAGCGTGTATGGTGGGGGGGAGGGGGAAATAACACATTCTTGAAATGGACCTGCTGTCTTTTGCACCTGTTGAGAGTATAATTGAAGTTGAAACTTCTTTTCAGTATTTAAAAAAAATAAAAAAAATAAAAAAAATTGCGGAATTATAAAAGTTAAGTTCGCAAAAAAAGAGATTTTCATAATTTCTAGTTCGTAAATGGGAGCAAAAATTTACATAGCGTCTATGTGAATGTATTCGGGACCACGCTCTAGTTCGTAAAATCGCAAGTATTCGCAAAAAAGAGGTTCGTAAAAACGAGCGTCTACTGTAATGTGTTATTTTCAAGTTTTAGAACTGATATATATTATCAGAACTGTCAACATCTGTACTTTTATATTCCAACTAAAATTTTGTATTAAATTTTCTCTTAATTTATCATTAACATTCTCGATTTAATAAGGCAATATTTTCTATAAAATTTTAATGGTATATAAGATTTTGTTAAAGTAATTAATAAAAGAATTCTTTTTCATTCCAATATTCTAGTGCCATTTATAGATTAACCCTTTGAGCTCTGATGGTAGAATTTTCTACCACATAATTTTAATTACGAAATATCACAACGGCACGAGAAAATTCGACCAGATTTAATTGAAAACGGTTTAATGCTTTTTTTTTTTTTTTTTTTTCGTGTAAAATGTTAGCCTTTTTTTTCTTTGAAAAATACTGGTGCCAATGTGATATTTGGAATTTTGAAAAAATTTACCCACCAGAGCTCAAAGGGTTAAAATTAATTGGTCCAAAAACGAACCACCACCACTGAAGGGGATAAACCTCTAATCTTCGCGCCAATCAATTTCACGTAGACAAAATAGGCTACTTTTTTTTATTCGGATTTTTTTTATTATTATTATTCGCACAAGTGAAAAAAAAACTATAATTGGTTTTATTCTCACATCATTTTATCTGCCATTTAATAAAGTGGATATTTCTATTTCAAAAAACTGGTGACCGTCAAACAGCCTGAATTTTTATCTCTGTGCAGGAAAACTCTGACTCGCGATCATTTTTCTTTGCAAAATTAATTTTTGGAACCAATAATAAAGGAAAATAAAATTTCCTTATTTAATTTAGAGCGTTTTCGAAATTGTTTAGTTAAATGTGACATCTTTTAAAAAAAGGTACGGACCGAATAAAATTTGTGTTAGAGTAATCATGTCGCAAAGGGTTAAAAAAATAGCCTACACCTATCGGTCGGGACGTTTAAGGGGTTAAACAAATAAAAAATATTGTTTTATGCATTTGTTTCACTAGGAAAAATATTTCTTTGTCAATATGTAAAGCTCATTCAATCATCATTTAATCCAGTTCGAAATTTGTTTTATCCTCTAAAGTTTACACAAATCTCCAGAAAATCTTAGACAGCAGCTGCAACCAGATAGGCTAAGCCTGAAGAAAAAGTAATTAAAAAGGGATTTGTTCGCAGCTCAGGCATTAGATTCCATTTACATTTAGTGAAAATCTAAAGTAACACGTCAAGAGCAACTTAAACTTTTAATGTGGCATTAAAGAAATTACCTAGTTCTTTTCTTTATCGGAGAATTTCTAACCGTCAAATGGTCTATTTTCAAGTTTTAGAGTTTATATACCTAATCTTAGCTGTCAACATTTATGCTATTTTCTTCCCACTAAAATTTTATATTAAGTTTTGTCTTATTAAACTGTCAAAATACACGATTTAATGAGGCAATATTTTGTATTAAATTTTAGTGGCATAAAAAAAGCATAAAAAGTTAGCAGCTATGTTCCAAATTTATTTTATCCTTGGTAGTTTACAGAAATCTCCAAGAAATCTTACACAGCAGCTGCACCGAGATTCGATAAGCCTGAAGAAAAAGTAATTAAAAAGGAATTTGTTCGCAGCTTAGGCATTAGATTTCCATTTACATTTTAGTAAAAATCTAAAGTAACACGTCAATAACAACTTGAACTTTTAATGTGGCATTATAGAAATTACCTAGTTCTTTTATTTATCAGATGATTTCCTAGCCAACAAATGTTTCATTTTCAAGTTTTAGAGCTTATACATATTATCTTAGCTGTCAACATTTATGCTTTTTTATTCCTATTAAAATTTTATATTAAGTTTTGTCTTATTAACCCCTTGGGGACGATCGATATGCGTACGTGCCACAAAAAGGCTTAAGAATCCTTGTTTATCCCCACCAATAAAATTTTACTGTGAAATTTTCTTTATTTAATCGGAGCATTTTCTCGATTGAACCACTTAATCATCGCGCTCGAGACATTTACGGGCTGCAAGCTTCACGGCTTTTATTCCGAATTGTTTGATACCCACTAGTTTTACTATAAAATAGTGTAATTGGTTTCATTCTGGTACCATCTTATTTGCCGTTAAGTCAGATGAATATTTTTTTTTTTCAAAAAAGTAGTGGCGATAATGAATTTGAATTTTAAACCGTAATTCAATGCGACCAATAGAAGGTTAATAAGGCATAAATTTCTGTTTTAAAAAACCTGTAACAAAACATTAAAAATTTCTTAAAAGGATCTTGCCGCGAAAGGGTTAAATTATCAAATTCCACGATTTAATGAGGGAATATTTTATATTAAATTTTAGTGGCATATGAAAAAGGCGTAAAAAGTTAGCAGCTATGTTCCAAATTTGTTTTATTCTTGATAGTCTACACAAATCTCTAGGAAATCTTAGGCAGCAGCTGCACCGAGATATACTAAGCCTGAAGAAAAAGTAATTAAGAAGGGATTTGTTCACCACTCAGGCATTAGATTCCATTTACATTTAGTGAATATCTAAAATAACACGTCAAGAACAACTGGAACTTCTAATGTGGCATTAAAGAAATTACCTAATTCTTTTCTTTATCAGAGGATTCTCAAACCAACGAATGTTTTTTTTTTTTTTCAAGTTTTAGAGTTTATATATAATATCTTAGCTGACAACATTTATGCTTTTTTATTTCCACTAAAATTTTACATTAAGTTAGTCTTTTCAAATTATCAAAATCTGCGATATAATTAGATAATATTTTGTATTAAATTTTAGTGGCATATAATAAAGCGTAAAACGCTAACAGCAATGTTACACATTTTTGTTTAATCTTTTCTGAGGCAAGCTACTTCTATTAGCGTTGCCAGACTATGGATTTTTATAATTCAGATTATTTGACTGTAACTACTTTTTTAAAATAGTATAATTTGCCCATTTTATCGGATTTTTCATCATTTTTTAAAAAGGGCCAGAATATTTCTATTTCAAAAAAGGAGTACAATCAAACAATCTAGACACATTAGCAAAATGCTGAAATGAGTGTATAGCAACGGAATTTACAAATTTATTTCAAAATTAGCAAAAGCTTTTGTTTAAATTCTTAATAAAAGGATATTTTTCATTTCAATATTCTAGTTCTAATGTGACTTTTATGGATTAACCCCTTCGCGACGGGAGCCTTATATGAAATTTTTAACCCATTAGTGCCTAGCGTCCCTTTTTAGGCATGCTTCAAAAGGTGTATGTAGCACTGTTTTTGACACCGGTAAAAAAGAACAGCAATCTTTATTTTATTTAATTAAAACATTTTCGTAATTAATGAACTAAATTTATTTCTTTTATAAATAGTGGTGCGAACCGAATAAAATTTGCACAAAAGGTGGTGGGCATGAATGGGTTAATGTTTTGTCACCGGTTTAAAAAAAACAGATGTTTATGCCTTATTAAATCGGGAAAATACGCCGGATAAATAAGGCAAATTTTACAGTGAAATTTTACTGGTAGGGATAAACACAGATTCGTAAGCATTTTTGCGGTACGTATACATGTCACTCGTCACCAAGGAGTTAATATTAAGTGGTCCAAAAATGAATCACCATCCATGAAGGGGTTCGTCCTTTAATTCTCACGTTTTTTTAAATTCTGATTTTTTTATCCCCACCAGTGATTTAAACAAGTTGGAATTTGCGCTTCAAGCGTAGAAAATGAGGTGTATTCGTACGATAACGAAGTTTTAAATACCGGGTGATCCAGAAGTCTCGGGACTTTTGAAATGCTAATAATTAGAAAACCATAAACAATAGAAGTATACGGTTTTCACAGAGATGCTGAGAAACTTGTGGGATTTGTCTTTTCGATGAAAAAAAAATATTATGTTAGTTGCTCTTTTTGACTGCAAGTGGCGCTAAAATTGATAGTATTGTTTTTATAGTATGATACAGCTCAATTAAAAGAACGAATTAGTGTCCAAGGGTTACAAAGTTTAATCATGACGCTCATGGTTTATAAGTACCGCCGTGAGCCGATGCAAAACAGCGTGCATCACAGTATCCTCAGAGCAGAAAGAAATTCCAGAAGAAATTTCAGTTCATCGTGATATCACAAGTTTACTGCACTCACCATGAACTGGTGATTTCTACAGAGTATTGGCATAGAATCCTATCTAATTTACGATTGCAACAGACATTTGGGATCTCTTGTTTCTATTACGATCTTCCAATGAGCCTTTTTCTCAAACCTTGCTTACCATTAGCATTTCACATTTGCAATGGCCATCGATTCTTTTGCAGTTTTAACTTGACGTATTGTACGATATGAAAACAACGCGACATGCAAAGGTGTGTCTAAACATAGTCTAGACAATGTCTAAACACTGCAGTTGCTCATGAAATTTTGTATCAAATTTCCCTTACAATGCAATTCATTTACCTGACAAAAAATGTTTGAACATAAACCACCCTTAAAACGAAATCTCATCAATATCATAGAAAAGAAGTTTCGCAATGAACTCATGTATCTATATAATGCATGGTATAGGTACATTCAGTCTTATACAACAGCGCCACCTGTTGCTAAAAATGGTAACTATATATATTTAAAAAAATGCATTCTAAACAAAAATCCCACATGTTTCTGAGCATACATCTGAAAACAGAACCTTTGTATTATACATAGTTTCCTAATTATTAACTTTTCAAAACTCCCGAAACTTCTGGATCACCCGGTATATTCAGATCTATGTGTAATAGAATACTATATTTCGGATGCAGTATTGTAACCGAAATTTTTTGTGTGTCGATGTATATACTATCTGCTTTCGTTTATACAGGATGTAACCTCAGCAACGTATATTAATTTAATAAAATTTAAAATAGTTAATATAATTAAAATGCGCCTAAAAAGTGTTTTCACCTATACCATAATGTAATGAAATATTTTTGTGTGACTTAGTAAATTAACAAAAAATGTTCTTTGAACCACAGATTGTGCAATGTATATTTTAGTATATACTTCATAAATGTATTTTATTGTATTTGAAAGTGTGTAGCATCATTAAAATGCATTGGAAACTATTTTTCCCATTGGCCGTAATGTAACGGAATACTTTTGGTTGTCCCTGTAACTAAATATACATCCTATTTTCATAACATTTAAACCCTTTGCGGGGCGGTGGTTTCATAGCTATACCACTTAATTTTAATTCCCAAACGCCGCGCCACATTGGCACCGGAATTTTGTTTAAAAAAAATTACGGTTTATTGAATGCGTGAAATATAACGGTTTCTTATTTACAAATAAAGTTGTTTTCAAATTCCGGTGTCAGTCATTTATTTCAACACTTAAGCAAATTTGTCCTGCCCCGCAAAGGCTTAAATGATTCGACAAAAATGTGCAATAATTATATATTTTAAATTTCAAACAATTGGATTGTGTAGTTTTTGCTTTGTTATATGCGGACAGACAGACGGAGAGACAGACTGTATGACTGTAATAGGTACTTCGTATTTACATAATTACGAACGCACGTATTTACATAATTACGAAATACATTTTATCCGCCATTAAACAAAGTGAATATTTCTTCTTCAAAAAAAGCTTATACTTACACGGCATGGTGATTAAGAGGTTAAATTTTGTAAATATGTGAAATTCCAAATTGTTTTTAATCGTTGATTGGGCGACTGGTTTTACATTCAATCAATGGAGTAATGAATAAAGAGGAAAAGACATATAAGTGTATCGTCTCCCAGTTATGAGTGAAGTAACCAAGGAGATTGCCTAAAGATAGGGTATTGTACTTAAAAATTAGATTAACAGTTTCTGATTAATGCGGCGGCAAACTCCCACCAGCAAATTTTAATAGTCAATTTCGCTTTATTCATTGAAAATATTGTGGGACAAATGTGATAAGAATATCTACTTATTATTACTGGTGGCAGTTTGTAAAACTATAATAATGTTTCTTACTGACACTGTCAAGAGGTTTTCTGGATTATTACAGTAGGAAAGAAACAACGGGTCTGACTAACACCGAAGTAAATTTACAACAGTAAAAATGAATATCTGTTTTTTTTTCATTATTTATCATTAAAATATTTAATCAAGGTCACGGTCGTACCATTCATACAATACGCCAGTTCTAAAGATTTCTTAACTGCTATTGCCTTACGTCTCGTTGCGGACCTCGCTTCTCTCTTTTCGACAGTATTCTTTACTACCGTTACTCGTGAGTCGTTCACATAGCATTAGCCCTTTCCGGCACACTCTGCCCGGTCTGGGATACCTATTTTACTTACCCATCATACGTAGTATAGGGTAAGTCTTGCAATCGTTTTGAAAATCGAAAAATATTTTTTGACGGATTTACACGTTTCGGACACCGGAGATTCCGAAAAACATATTTTTAGAGAAAATTTTTTTTTGCCGTCTGTGTGTCTGTCTATCTGTAACTGCTCTATCTCTCGAACAAATTGAGATAGAGACTTTAAATTTTGTATGTGCTTAGTATGTAACAATGGGAAGAAACCTATTTAATATCAAGAACCTCGATTATCTGGAACTATTTTTTTCGGACTCTCGAAAAGTTCGTTCTGATGAAAGGTAGATAATTTTTTCGATTTTTTTTATTTCAAGGAGTGGACGTAAAAGGCAATAAATTAACACAAATTTTGCATAAAAAACGAAGTCGATCGGATTATTAGTTGCTGAGATATTTGTAATCCTGTTTTCCACATTCTTTGATTTTTCATGACCCTGTATTTCATTCAAATTTCAATTCAAAGATAACTTTTAACTGCAAATGATACACTTAATTCGATGCAAGAAACCGTTAGTGAATATTATAATTATTTTTAAAGTTATAAGGGTGTTTCTTTTATGCAATTCAGTGCTACTTGAATAGTTTGGCGTTTCATACAATTTATCGAAATTGGTTCATCAGAAATTCGTTAATAGAGCATGATGATGTGTTAAAAATACTTAAATATATGTTTATATTTTGTTTTGAAATTGTAATGCATTTTATAAATTGTTTACATATGTTATGTTTTAATACATTATGCTATGCATATCCATGATGGGTAAGTATTGCGGTGGCCTCCAACGACTAGTTTTATTCCAAACTTGGAAACGGCACCAATAATATTTTAGCAAAATTTTCCTTTTACAATGAACGGTTAAATTAAGGAACTCACAATATCGAAAAAAATCGTTTGCAAATTCCGGTGGCAGACGATAATTATTCATTTTACTACAATATTTGCTTGCGCCGGAAAGGGTTTAACCCTTTAACGTTCATTGGTTTCGCCACGAAACCACAAAATTTTAATTCCGATACGCAACACTGACACCGGTATTTTTATCTAAAAATATTCCTTTTATTTTGTATGTGAAAAATCACGTTTTCTTATTTAGAAATATATTTGTTCTTAATTACCGGTGTCAATCATTTATTTCGACACCTTAGCAATGAAAATGCTATGATCGTTAAAGGGTTAAGAATATAAAAGCATTAATTAAGCAAACCGTTTCATTTTCGATAATGTAAAACATATAATAATTAACCCACATTTTATTATATTTTATAGGAGATAATACAGTAGTTTTTATATTCAGAAGCCTTGATAAAACTCACACAAGTAAAAGGGGAATGTTGTGCCAGATAATATGAACAATTGCAAAAATGAAATTGCAACATCTTATACTGTACAACCACTGTAACGCATCCCATGTTCCACAGAAATCGTGTTTTAGTACACCTCAGAATTTCATATAAAAAAAAAGAAAAAATCATGCGTTAGACCTAGATAATGAAAAAATGTCCAACACTTCCAGAACAGGTAAAGAAAAACTTCGCCATAACTGACCATTAGGGCTGGGCGATATCAGAATTTTAATATCGTGATATATCGCTGACCAAATATCGATAATTTTCGATATATCGATAGATTTCAATTCATATATCACTCCATTATAGGGTCATAAATGTAACTGTCCTCTGTATAAAATACTACAAACACATAATAGTGTATATATATATGTGTGTGTGTGTGTGTGTGCGTGTATGTTAATTATCAAGAAAAAACAAAAATATCAATATCTTAACATATTTTAAGGAACATAAATTTTAATTTTTATGTATTGGTTCAAAATATGCAAATCTGATCTAAAATATGTGTTATTGAAAACTCTTTGAAAGTTAAAACATTATAAATCATTAAAATGAAACAAGAAAATGTATATAAGACAACAAATAGACATATTAGATATATTGAAAGAAAATACTTTAATTACCTATAATTGCATTTCTGCAATTTTGGGCAGTAAGGAACACCTTCTTTTCGTTGTTATAATAAATAATTCTATTATTAACCCGAATACAAATGAAAACATTAGAATAATCAAATAATTTTAAGAAAACACGAAATTTCTTTAAAATCGAGTACAAAGTCCCAAATCAGGACGTTTTGCTAACTACCGGTTTTTTTTTCTTTTTTTAATAATGCTGAATTAATCTTTATAATGATCTTTTACTTTTTCGATTTTGTTTACAGATTTTTTTTTTCTAGGATGCTTTTACTTTCGAAACCAGTTTCAAAACTGAAAGTATTCCAGTAAAGAAAAAAAAACTTGAAAACAAATATTAAGAAACGGCTTTTGTTGAAAGAGATTCACCTCAGATGTGCAATGCAAAAACAAAATAAATAAATAAAAATAAATAAATAAATAAACAAAAATATGGAAATTCAAACGAGGTGTAAAAAAAATAAGATTAACATTGAGCGGATGTTTTTGCATTAGTGAACTCTTGAAATAAAAAGGAGCCATGATATTCAAAATCAAAACTATCCTCATTCTTTTATGGGAGATAAACTGTTCAATTTTTTTTTTTTAACTTATAAAAGTATCAACTAGTTTCAGTTGTTTAAGTGCGCGAAAAACACATTCAACGGCACATACAAATGAAAAGGGGGGGAGGCGGAGGAAGAAAAACAAAACCTTTTATTCTTTACCATTAAAAGGGAGAAAAATTCATAACTCCCAAGTTAATTTACCGATTTTTTTCAAATTTTCAGCAATTTGCAATAATAGTAAATTAGGCTATGTGACAAATTTTTATTAAAATATAATAAGTTATTACAAAATTTGAGCGTCTTTTACAAGTGTCCAGTACAGAAGAACCTCAAAGAAAACGTAGGTAACTATCCATCGTTTGTTTTTATTTATCGAACTCAGCGAAATCGAAACTTGAATGTTTATACAATAATCATATTGTCATCTGCTGTGGATGGGTAATATGTTTTGCCAAGCAGAAAGACACCAACCATAGAGTTTTAGCGATCTTTCGAAATGAAAAGTATTTTCCTTCCTAATTTGAGAAAGATTTTCATTGTGATTTTTTCAAACACCCGTACGCAAAACGGGTAAAAATACTAGTATCCAATAAACTCTAAAACTAAGGCCAATCACAATGAAAAAAGAAAAAACTTCCGCTTTAAGTAAAATTTCTGCTGAAAATAAATGACATAATAGAATTACCATACATGTACATTATTAATGTTATTAATAAAAAATGTAAAATAGTACGTGATTTAATATAATTATTTATTAATGCTATTAATAAATGAAAAACAAACATACAAGAAATATCGATTAATTATGCTCATATTCTTGAAAATATGTCAATTCTGCATTCCGGCACCAATAACTGTACACAAGCTCACAGGAAAACAACAGTCAGCCAGAGATATGGAGTCAACAAGTGATTGTATCTGAAATGCCCGATCCTAGAACGAGTGTTTCAACTTCGATTCTCGAACGAACTCCGATAAATAAAGCGGTACATCAGAATAGTAGACTGTTCGCCCATATTCCCGTATGTGCGCGACACCAGCGCAAAAAATAGACTGTTCGCCCATATTCCGATGTGTGCGCGACACCAGCTCAAAACCGGAAGTATCACGCAAGTGCCGATTAAGGCGCGAACATTTGCAAAAGTAAACAACTTTTGCGCCGATAGAGGTAGATTCGAAATTCCATAACTCCGTAATTCCGAAAGTAGGATGAAATACCGTTTGAAACGATATATCGGAAGGATTGAAATTTCAATATCGTTACCGCGGTCTTAAAGAAATATCGATATATAACGATATTACGGTATATCGCCCAGCCCTACTGACCATGTATCTAGATTTGTATAGTCCTGTATATAATTTAATTTAAACTTTACAAACACCTTTTATTATAATGGATGTAGTTGAGATTGAAAATGCATAATTCAGATTAAAAGCACTTAATTAATTCACGCTCATTCAAAATACTGCTTACGAATTCTTTTGTGTAGTCCTGTATTTAGTCTATATAATATAAGCACACGACATAATATGCAAAATGTTAATTAACCTTAACTCTTTCCGGCACGGGCAAAATCTGTTAGTAAAATGAGAAATTATAAACAGACAACGGAATTCACAAACGAATTTTTTAGATATTTTGAATTCCTTATTTCCATTATGAATTAACGTGAAATCTTTTATGTGTCCTCATAAATGAACAATAAATGTGACGCAAGTCACATTCAACTGCAAGCAACTTGAAATAAACCTCAGTAAAGTACATTATTTCCACATGTTTGAAATAATGAACACAATTAAAATACACTACGTATAGTTGTTCCCCGTAGACCATTATATTACCAATCTCTTTTGTGTGATCCTATAAATGAATATTAATTTTTTACACCCCATTTTTTACAAAAATCCTGCTTTAGTGCATCTCAGAAATTGATGTCGATTTCATTAATTTTGGAACAGTGTAGAATTACTTTTATACAATTACTTTTCACTTATCGCATTAATGTTATTGCTTATAATCCTGCTTTAATAGAAAATAATTACATGATTGATTCTTAATCTTCTAATTAACCTATCTAACTGTAACGCATTCTTAGCATCACTTTTCTGTACTGGAAATCAAATTGTCAGACATTTGAATGCAATGGAAAATGCAGTTGGAAAGTGTTTTACCCACAATATTTACCACAGAATACCAAGGATGACAATTTGTCGTCCTTTATTATTCACAAATTTCGAGTTCATACTATAATCCTACATTGGGTCGGGTAACAAGATTTTTCTCAAACCAAATCCAACCTACGTTCCATGTTGCATCACAAATCTGTTTTACTTTCAGTTAAACTGTCGAGGAACAACGTATCTTTGCTTGGTAAGAAGCAAGTTGTAAAATAAGAATTTTGGATTTTTGAAACGCACAAATGAAAGAAAAAGCATCACAGTCACTGCATATCACCCTTAATTTCAGAGTTCATACGGTTCGAAGAAGCTGTACCAGAATTTTCGCAAAGAAATATTTACGCTTATTTGATGAAAAGAAGGGATCTATCTTCAGATATAGGACCAGTACTTTATGAAATTTCTAGTGCTAAAATATCTAAAATCTCCTGGTTTCTTCAATGGTTTCAAATGAACGCAAATTAGTCTTATACTAGCGAGCTACGCCCGCTAGCTAGGCCGCTTTTTCCAAACGAACCTCGGTATTAAGCAGTATATAATAAGCAAAAAAATTCATTAAATAAGCAAGTCTTGGTGTTCGAATCCTCAAGCACAAAAAAAAAGTAAATTAAAGAGCCATGGTCCCGTTAAAAATATGTGATTTCGCACTGTGGGCCACGTGCACTTGAAAAAAAAGATTGTGGATCGGAGCTATGGTCGCTTCGCGCCCATAGTCCCGTTAAAAATATTTGGTTTTGCACGGTGGGCACTACGCTCCCATAAGACATTTTTTCGTATTTTTTAGTTCATCAGAAGCAGATTTTTACGCAAATTCTGAATTTGTAATCAGTTTTTTTCTACTTTAAAAACTGTCTGCATGATGGTTTAAGAAAAAACGCGCAAAAAAAAAACGCAATTAGCGCCGGTAGAAAAAGCGGTTTTCGGCTGTTTCTTCTTTTAGCCAAAGGGGAAAAGTTCAGGTTCTTCACCGCAAGGTGGCGCAGTGTTCTGCTTCGGAGCGCCGTTTGGGAATTGAGATATTTTCCGTTCCGATTCCCAAGGGGTTTTTTAATTCATAACTTTTTTAATTTTGGTCCCACGGTCTCGAAAATGCCCGAAATGATTTCCCCGGAATTTTTCCAATTGAAAGACACCTCTCGCGACTTCCAACTCGCCCGCATTGCGAACTGTAATCGGTTTCAAGCAGACAGAGGCGCACGGATTTTATTAGTATAGATTTAATTTTGGTCCCACGGTCTCGAAAATGCCGGAAATGACTTCCCCGGAATTTTTCCAATCGAAAGACACCTCTCGCGACTTCCAACTCGCCCGCGTTGCGAACTGTAATCGGCTTCAAGCAGACAGAGGCGCACGGATTTTATTAGTATAGATTTTAGCATTCCAGCTTCTAATCATTTTACCAACATGATTAGGTAGCTTGATAAAAATGCCATCAAAAAGAAATAAATGACATTCTTTAAACGTTTTATTTTAAAATAATATTTTATTTTATATATTTTCCGGTGATTCAGTTCTTTTTTTTCAACAATAAATATAATTGTTACCTCAACCCTTTAACGTTCATTGGTTTCTCTACGAAACCACAAAATTTTAATTCCAATATGCAACATCGACACCGGAATATTAATTTTAAAAAATCCATTTTATTATATATGTGAAAAATCACATTTCTTATTTATAAATATATTTGCTCGTAATTACCGATGTCATCTATTTATTTCAACATCTTAGCAATGAAAATGCTTTGTCCTTTAAAGGATTAATCAATTCACGCTGATTCTTCGTACTGCTTATGAATTCTTTTGTGTAGTCCTGTATTTAGTCTATATAATAAAAACACACGACATAGTATGAAAAAGTTAGTTAACCTTAAAACGTATATCATATTTGATTAGAAAGCAAATTGCCAGACATCTGAATGCAATGGAAAATGCAGTTGGAAAGTTTTTTATTCACAATATTTAACATAGAATACCAAGAATGACAATTTGCCAACCTTTATTAGTCCTAAATTCCGAGTTCATACTATAATCCTGCATTAATCTCGGGTAACAAGATTTTTCTCGAACCAGATCCAGCCCTCGTTCCATGTTGCATCACAATTATGTTTAACTTTCAGTTAAATTGTTGAGGAATGACATATCTTACCTCAGCAAGAAACAAGTTTAAAAACAAGAATTTTGCATTTTCGAAACGCACAAATGAAATAAAAGCATCATAGTCACTACTTATCACTTATAATATCAAGGTTTGTACGGTTACAAAGAATTTTTACCGGAATTTTCGTAAAGAAATATTTACGATCACCTAACGAAAAAGATGGAGAGAAATATATCTTTTGATATAGAAATCAACTTAACGGAATTTCTGGCACTAAAATACCTAAAATCCCCTGATTTTTTCAATGATTTCGAATCCTCTATATTAGTCGTATATTTTAGTATTCCGGCTTCTAATCGTCACAAAGAGAATTAGGTAGCTTAATCGAAGTGTGGTTGGCAAAATTATATCATTTAAAAAGTTTTATTTTAACATTAATATTTTATGTTATATCTTTTTCTGTTTTTTCAACAATAGATACAATTATTACCTTAATAAAGTCACGCTCATTGTCCGCACTGCTTACGAATTCTTTTGTGCAGTCCTGTATTTAGCCCATATGATAAAAGCAGACGACATAGTATGCAAAAAATTATTTCCCTTTAAACGTATATGGTAATTGACTAGAAATCAAATTGTCAGACACCTGAATGCAATGGAAAAATTTTACTTACAACATTTATCAGAGAATAAAGGATGACAATTTGCCGACCTTTATTATTCATAAATTCCGAGTTTAAACTATAATCCTGCATTAGGTCGAGTAACAAGATTTTTCTCGAACCAGATCCAGCCCACGTTCTATGTTGCATAACAGTTTTGTATACTTTCAGTTAAATTGTCGAGGAACAACATATTTCATGGCAGAAAGCAAATTAAAGGAAAAAAAAAAGAATTTTGCATTTTTGAAACGCACAAGTAAAATAAAAAGCTTCATAGTCACTGCGTATCACCCATTATATCAGGGCTCGTGCAATTCATTTATTTAACCCTTTCTGGTGTACTATGCCCAGTCCGGGATTCCTAGTTTTAACACTAAACTTGCAAATGACACCAATAATATTTTAATAAATTTTTGTTTTTCAATGAAAGCCAGTGATGGTAGCCTCATCAGCGAGATTTTCCCTCAAAATTTCACACATCAGTCTAATTTTCCCCTCATAATTAAGTCTCTGGTGCTGCTCTCTGTCGGGAAAACTTCTAATTAGATTATTTCCTATATTTTCCTGCCCCTTCCTCTTTTAAGCTTTTGAACATTTAAAAAAAAGCTTACTTTTCAAGAGAAATATATAGTAAATGTAAAGAACTAAAGACTTTTCAAAGATTTTTCTTATTTCATTAAAAATAAAGTACGTACTCGGAGATTAATATACTGAAAAACAAAAACAGAAGTAACTCAGTTTGTTTAAACTAAGCATATTTTTTGACGTTTAGAAATAAACGAAAATGTTTGACTTAAATAATTCGCATTTCTTAACAAAACATTTTAAAATGTTATATAATTTGTATTTAAATTTAGAAAAGGTTGTTTTTTTTCTTCGAGTGTTCACTCTTAAACAGCGAAAAGCAATTTTACGATGTACGTCGTAACTGTAACTGCAAGGATAGTGCAAAATACTTCTTTTTATAATCACTTTTAGTTCGATTTTAGGATTTTCCCAGAAAATTTCGGTGCAGAATAGTAAAGAAAATACTTTTATGCCATTCCACATATTTCATGCCATTCCATCCTTTCCATATGCCATACCATATGCGTTTGTAAAAGTTGTTAAAAAAACAGATTTGAGAAGTAACAGTGCATTGTAGCGAAAAGCAGAGATGTAGTGGAGGGTATAAAGAGGTATACGCCGTATACCTCCTGGATATTTTAAAGAACCACCGTATACGCTCTGTTTCTTAAAAACGCTATAGAATGTACATTCTAGGGTATATTCTATGTCTTGAGCGCGAGTTAAACAGCACTCAGCTATGTTTGTATCTTTTCCGTGGCTGTAAGAATGACCTTACCTTCAAAAATACACTGTTCAGAATACGAAGCGGAAAATCTGGAACAAAGTTAGACTTCACAATGCGTTACTATGATTACAGATAGAAAACGAACGATTATAAATGCACAAATAAAGTATGAGAAGGTAGCAACAAATAGCTATTTCGAATCTACTATCGAGATTCTTCATCAGTGCAAAACTCGGCGAGTTTTGCACTGATGAAGAATCTCGATACACAATCTCGAATCTCGATCTACATCCTATTAGTTTTTTTTTACCCCTAGACGAGCGACATGTACACGTACCGCAAAAAGGCTTAAGAAACTTTGTCTATCCGCACCAGTAAACTTTGCCTTATTAAACCCCTAACGGCGTGGTAGTATATCTAAGAAACCACTTAATTTTAATTTCCATCGCCATATTGACACCGGAATTTTGCTAAAAAAAAAAAAAAAAAAAAAAAAAAAAAAAATTACGGTTTCTTAATTGCATGAAATATAGCTTTTTTCTTATTACAAATAAAGTTGTTTTCAAATTCAGGGGTCAGTTATTAATTTCAACACTTAAGCAATGAATTTGCCTTGCGCCGCAAGGGTTTAATCGGGTCAAATTCTCGACTTAATAAGTCACAAATTTCTATCTTCAAAAACGGTGACAAAACATTAAAAATTTCGTAAAATGCTCCCGTCGCAAATGGTTTAATGTCATCCACTTTTCCATTTATTTTCCAAGTTTCTAAGTTTAAAGGTGAAATATATACTCAGAATTTTCAAGTTTCTTAATTTTGAGTATTGCTATTTCCGAATAATAACTTTCACCTTAAACTTGTGCTGGACAATTGCACCATAAAATTTAACTACTAAGAATGTATTTATTAAAAATACAAAACATTGCTCAATGGTGCACAAAAAAAAAAAAAAAAAAAAACTTTAATATGAACTTATACAATAAAAATAAAATAAAATATCAACGTTTCGCTCCGTCTTCTGTGGCCATCTTCAGGAAAATATGATATTGAAATGCCTAAAAGTTTGCTTCCTGATCGAGAGATAATATTTCTAATCATTACATTTGTGAGCATAAAAATAAAAATGATCTAAGTGTTTATTTTGTATGATATACAATTAAGGTTTACAACAAAAAGCAAAATTAAAGTACAATAATAAAATCATAACAAACGCGGTAACGTTTGGTATAATATGTTTAAGAAATAGAAAATGCAAAACGTACGACAGTTTTTTTTTTTTTTTTTTTTTTTTTTTTTTTTTTTTTTTCCCAAAACATTGAACTTGACAAGACGAATAAAATGATAGCATTCAAAAAATTATGGAAGTTTACAGTAGTTTTTAAACTTTTAACGAAAAAATGCACACCTAAATTTCAACAAGCGATAGTTAACGATCCCATAGATGGATTAACTTCATTTTTGGTTTAATTTAATCTTTTTGGCAAAACTTAAAATAGATTTTTTTTTTCATCTTTGTATGTTTGACGATCATTGAGAAAATCGAATTTGTGTCTTAAAGCTCCAGTTGAACATTGTTTCTTGTTGTTGCTGTTTTATTTTTTTTATTTTTTTTATTTTTTTTTGTATTCGTTGCCACCAAGTTTAAGTAAGTATATTTTTTTATGTATGTAACATAATTCATTCAAACTAAATAAATCACGTGAAAAACATAATTATTAGTTTTTATTTCGAAGCATTTAGTTTTAGTTCTTTGAATAAAGTTGTGAGCACACTGTAATTATTTTCGTTCGACTCCTTGGCTTATTTTTCAGACATCATGCATTTTATATGACATCGCAATAACTTTCTTAATTATTCTAATACAACAATAAAATTTTGGTAGCAAATATTTTACTTTTCAAGATATGAAAAAATCTTCAATTTTTATCAAAAAAATTAAATGACAAATATTTAAAAAATGGTCTGGTGAGCAACAAAAAAAGGTTAACATGTTTTTAAGTATGAAAGAGTGTTTGACAAGTGCTTCTAATTGAGCATGAGCGAGGACAAGGGGCTCCTTCTTGGCTGCAGCTCACTGTCAATGTCAAATTTGAAAAAATCATGTTTGCGCTTTTTCCATATAAAAGAAATTTGCGTAAAAATTTGCGTCTTTCTTTTTAGTAAAATTTTCATTCCTGCTTTAGATGTGAACTGCGCTGTTGACTCTGTATCGCAAACTGCACTGTTGATACTGCATTGCAACTGCATTATAAATCAGTTTTCTTTGCAGTTCTATGCTGCGGGCACGCTTGGTGGCTCTGCATGAGTATGATACGCTACATTAAGGGAGACCCGAACCCCGTATTCGGCCAAAAATCATCAAAAGTTCAAAAAAAATTTATCTCAGAAAACGATAAAATACATATTTGCGAATATCCATGCAAAATTTCAGAACTCGGGGACACTAGGAACAGGTAGCAAATGAACTTTTTTTAATTGTAGACACTAGAGTTTAAAGGACTAGCGGTCATTTAAAATGTGTTTTCCTGAAAATGATTTTTTCGATATTTTGCCTAATTTCAAAGCACTAAGGCTCAGTGGTAAAATGGTTTAGAAGCAAAGTGTTTATGTTTTTAGAATCTTAATAAAATTTGTAACGAAAGTAAGGAGAGATATTTTTTTAACTATTTCTGAAAATTTTACATAAATTGGTAAACATGAAAATTATAACGAATTTAAGGAAATTTATCATGCGTAATTTCTTTCTTTATTTTTTTTAGCTGATTAAAATAGAAAATTAAAAATATCTGTCCCTAGGTCGTTTCCATATACTATAACACTATTTAAGAAATTTTAGTAATACCAAAATATTGAAAATTGTATGAGTAGTAATTTTAAAAAGTGTACTTTTCCACAAAAAAAAAAAAAAAAAAAAAAAAAAAAAAATCATAAAAATTGACATAAAAAATATATTTTTTAATAAAAAGTGAATTTTTTTGCTAAATATTCCTTACAAAAAAGATTCTTAAATAGTACACTAAAATCCATTACTTTAAAATCAATAATAAAAATTTTGGGGGTTTTCTTACGGGTCTCCCTTAACTAAGGTTTCTGGTACAATTTAGCCTTACATTCATGTTTAATTACGCTGCGTTTTTTCTGGCTACGTCTTTGTACTACACATTTTTATCGTAATTGTGATTGAATTATTTTACACGGTAAAAGAGCAAATATGATTTTTTCAAATTTGACATTGACAGTAAGCTGCAGCCAAGAAGGGACCCCTTGTCCTCTCCCATGCTCAATTAGAAGCATTTGTCAAACACTTTTTCATACTTAAAAACATATTAAACTTTTTTGTTGCTCACCAGATCATTTTTCAATACTTGTATTAATATGTAAAATAAATTGAAAACAGTAGTATTTTAGAAAATGAAAAGGAATTTAATATATTTGGTTTTAAATTTTATTTTTGCTTTTTGAATACAAATTTCAAAATTTAATCTACTGACTTTTAATATTTTTATTTGAATCAAAATGTGTGATGTCACACTTCTTCGTACCCCTTAGTCACAATTTCACGAGCCCCCCCCCCCCCCCCCATCCGTTCGTGACATCATTTATGGACGGCCTTAATTTGAGAGAATGGAGTCAAGAAATGAATGAATGATACATACTATAATAACATCTTTAGCCTCAAAGATTCGGAATCCTCCCAAAACCGATCTGCGCAACTTATCGCGCAGGCTCTCGCACTTCAAAAATTCCTCATGCTGTCGCCATCTAGGGAGACGATAATAAAATAAGAATGTTAATCTAATGCCTTTGACTAAATCCAAACTATGTTTTATAAGATGTATTATACAAATAATTTATGAAGAAAAAAATATTTAACGGAATTTTGTTTTTATGCACCATCAAATATTAAATAATTATATACGAGAATTGTTTTAACTTGTTGTTTAACTTAATTTGTAAACTTTGATTTATATTTCTTTACATTTCTTATAGCATTTCAATTTGTAATCCATAATAATTAAAAAGAAGAAAAGAAGGAGAATGAAAGAGAGTATTAGAGAATATTAAGGTCAGCTATATCAAATTATTATTTATTTATTTATTTATTTATTTTTTATTTATTATTATTATTATTATTATTATTATTATTACCTATGTGATATAAATCACCAATCTACAGTAATGCACTAAGATTAATAAATTAAAACTTTTAGTGCAGAAAATATACATGAAATCATGTCATGTTAAGTTATGCAAAAAAAAAGTAAATAAATAATTAAATGGAATAAAGTACAAATAAATAAATGAAATAAAGTTTAAATAAATAAATAAAAATAAAAGAAGCAGACGAAAATGAGAGCTGTTATTGAATTTGATTAGTAATAGCTGAAAACACATTTTACAGTCAAGTCTCTCTATAATGAAATTCCATTCAGCTAATTTTTCTATATAACGAATTTTTACTAGGAGTAACTGTCAATTTTTCATTGATTAAATCACAAGTAATCTCCATATAGCGAAGTATATATCTCCATGTAACGAATTTTTACTAGGAGTAACTGTCAATTTTTCATTCATTAAATCACAAGTAATCTCCATATAGCGAAGTATATATCTCCATGTAACGAATTTTTTTCAGAAATGTTCCTTCTTTTTTTCTGAAAATGCTTCAGTTTATTTGTGAAATTCATTTTCCTGCGACAATTCCTGGTATATGTGTCATAGCTGCATATCTGCTGCCTTATCCATGTTCAAAACAGGCATTCATCCCACCCACTAAAAACCCACTTCTTAACAAAATGTCTATCGGATTCTTTCATGGTCTCGCCTGACTTTGTTTTAAAGATGTGTATGCGTTTTTGGAAATTTTTGTTGCTCCTTTGAAATAAGGCAAATTTTCCCGTGTTTGAACTAGATTTACAATTTTATTAAAAAAAAAAAAAAAAAAAAAAAGTTGTTATTTTATTTAGAAAAGAACAGTACCCGTACAAACGCTGAATAAGCGTTAATTTTCTGTTTCGAAACTGTTTAAATAAATAAAAAAATAAAATATCAAATTTATATTTATCGTTAAGTATTTCAAAACTTTAATTAAACAACTCAAACGTTTTTTAAAAACTTTAATAATAAAATGTAAATTTTTTCTCCATTCTCTATTCAACGAATTTTTCTATATAACGAATTTTTTGACTGAACCGTGGATTTCGTTATATAGAGATTCGACTGTACTTTGTTTAACATCAAATCAAAATCTTACTAAGAAAATACAGATGTTACAGAGTTGTTTAGAGAGATGTTAGAAAGATGTTTTTATTGCTTTTTACCAATATGTTATACGCCCAGTGGCGCAGCCAAGGGGTGGTTTTGCAGTTAAAACCCCTCCCAGAGCTAAGAAAGATCTCTAAAATTGCCACTTATATGAGTCAAAACCAAATTTAATATTTAAATGTTTTGGCACATTCCGGAATCCCTGCTTTATTGAATCAGAATTTACTTAATAAAACGATTCAATAAATGGTGAAAATTCTACTTAAAATTGGGAAACTGCATATTACATGGATTAGTTAAGTAAAAATTGGTTATTTGAATTAAATCACTTTTCTGAGACATATTATGCTAAAAAAAATGATGATTTCCTGCCACAGAGATGCTCTTTCATTCTAATTAGTACCGATTCTATTAACCGTCGATTCAAATAACCGGCAGTCACCTTTATCAAAAACTCAAAACACCCCCTAGAACCAAATTCTGGCTGCGCCACTGTATATGCCACCAACTATAATTATACACTAAATAAATTAATTAAAGCTTTTAATTATCAATCAAAAACTGCATCTTTTTGCTGTAGTTTTGCATTTTTTTTTCTCTCAGAAGACATTGTAAGTAATAAATCTGACAATATTTATTTCATCGTAAAAGATAAAACATATACAATCATACACATATTCATGTATGGATACATGCATATATATCAATGTATGTACATAGTATGTATGAATATATGCATTTATACATGTCTGCATAAATCCTATGTATGTGTATGTTTCTAATATAGTAAAAAAAAGTATGTAGTTTAGATATTATCTACTGTCATCTATTCCAATTTTCATAAAATTCTTCAGACTCGTGCCATTCAAATATGTCATTAATGTAGACAATATGTTAAAAAAAAATGTATAGTTTCCCGATTCTAGGGATGACCAAAAATATATATACGATTCAGTTACACAATTATTACTAATAAATCGCATTTAAATTAAAAAATTCCCCATGTTATTTACATCAACTTTTGTGAAACTGTCATTTAATATACCCTTCCTACTCATAAATTGACAAGTCTACACAAAAATTAATGCATGTGTAATTGGGCTTGTACAAAGTATGTAATACAAAACAAAAAATCCTTATTTAAAGAAAAAAAAAAAAGAATAAATTCAAGTTTTAATCTAACAGTTTTTTTTTTAAATTTATTTAACCCTTTCTGGCATGTGCAAAATATGTTGGTAAAATGAGAAATTATCGACTGACACCGAGATTCACAAACGCATTATTTAGGTATTCTAAAAGCCTTAATTTAAGCTTTTGTTATAAAAGCAAAATTTTACTAAAATATTATTGGTGCTGATTGCAAGTTTGAAATTAAAATTAGGTATCCAGACAGGGCACAGTGTGCCGGAAAGGGTTAACCCATTAGTTAAATACTGAAAATTTAAGAGAATTAGTAATAACAAAACACTAAGCGAAAACATTAATGATACATTTAAACAATAATACTTTATTAATTATATACATAAATAATAATGTTAATAACTATAAATTATACATATATTTAATATATATATAATTTTATAATTATTATGTATACATATACATACATAATACTAATACAAATAATTTAAATAATCAGTATTAATTATATATATTTAAATAATTATTAGACAATATCAATTATATATTTAAATAGTGATAATAATATAAGAAAAATATTTTATTATTGCCATTTAAATAATTATTAGTTACTATCAACTATACATATTTAAATATTAATTAATTAGATATGTTTAAATAATAATACTTATTAATATTAATTAAATATATAGATAATAAAGCCAAATAATAAAAATGTATATATATATAATATATATACAGATATAGACATACTCATTTTAATTACTAAATAATTATTAATTAATATCAATTAGACATATTTAAATATTAATTAATTATATAAATTTAATATGAATAATGAAAATATATTAAAATAGTGATAATAAAATAAGAAAAAAAGAAAATCTTTAATCATATTAGTGGAATATTAAAATAAAAAAAGATTTTCTTTTCTTACTTATATTATTATCACTATTTAAGTATATATTACTATTAAAATTTAAAAATTAATATTAATTGATATTTTATTTAAATATAATTAATGAATATTTTTATGTTCTACCATTTTATAAACACAAATGAATCAGTAATTATTCAAATGATTACTAGTAAGCTAATAGTGATTTTTTTTATGTATGAACGATAATACGCTACAAAAAATAAGATAAAAAAATTGATAACTACAATAAATTGATTTTACAAATATGATATTTACCTCTTGCAACAGGGCTTGAACACAATTAACATAAAAATAACTAATTTTATTTGAAGAATTATTGCATTTTAAATCATGCTCGTCTATTTATTAAAAAAAATCGAATTTAATTTTAAAAATTATTTAAAGTTACTTTAAATTAAATTTTATGCATTAACAATTTAAATAAATTTTACAAATTGTTATTAAAATTAAAATTTAATTGCATAATAATAAATAATAGTAATATTAAAACAGCGCAGGAACATAAAGAACATAAAAATAATTTTAATTCTATTTTTAAAAATATTGCTTTTTAAATTGAGTATATTTAGTTGTTCAAAAATGGAATTTTTTTTAATTATTATTATAATTTATTTTAAATTAAATTTAAATTATTAAAAATTTAAATTATTAAAAATTTAAATTAAATGTTATAACTTAATTGTAATCAAAATTTAAATTTAGTTGTTTAATTGATAATTAAATTAAAAATATAAAAATAACAATTGATTTTTATATATTTAAACATTTTGTTTATTAACAACTTAAATAAAGACCAAAACAAAATTCTACAAGAGATGAAACAGCAGCAAGGAGAAAATTCACAATCTATCGATTACAGAGATTTTACTTTAAACACCACGCTATGCCTTTCATACTTTTATCTAACTTTCTACAAAGTGGCTTTTGTGCCACAAAAATGTTAACAAAACTTCTAGAACAGCAGTAATGCCAGAGAAGTTGCTCAGACATCGTACATCGTAAGCAGATAAGATAGTGGAACCTTTAGTTTAGCCACGGCCAAACCCGATTCTCCTTATAAGGAAGGAGAAGAATCGAGTCTGGACGTGGTCGAACTCAGCTTTGGCAATTAAACCAGAACTCAGGTTCTAGTTTTGTTCAAATAATCCTGTGTTATTTGAAGAGTTTCCTAGTGTTTGTCAATAGGATTACATAAAATCAACAAATAATGTTTCATATACTTTTTCTGGTGTGAAATTTAGTTTTTTCTCGCAGTAATGCAATTTTTTCTTTTGGAATAAAATCAATTATGTTACACGCGACAAAAATTTCTTCTGTTTCATTACACTATATGGCCAAAAACGACCGGCCACTTGCGATTTTAGACATTTTGTTAAATATCTATAAAAATACATAAGGAAATATCCTGAAACTCTAAGCGTGTAAATATAATAGTACAGGTCATACGCTTCCGTGAAGATTTTTTCCCGAAACTCTATAGGGGACCGTTTTTCCACACAGTATTGCAATTTTTCCTTTTGAAATAAAATCAATTATGTTACACGTCACAAAAATTTCTTCTGTTTTACACTATATGGTTAAAGATGACCGGCCACTTGCGATTTTAGACATTTTGTTAAATATCTAGAAAAATACATGAGTAATTTTCCTGAAACTCTGAGCGCGTAAATATAATAGTACAGGTCATACGTTTCCGTGAAGATTTTTTCCCGAAATTCTATAGGGGACCGTCAACAAAATGAAAACGAACGAATAACTTTTGCATAAACCTGTCAAAATTAATGCAGCAAAAACGATAAAACTGTAGATTATGATTAAGTGGCTTATTGTAATATACCGTGTTCATTTTTATGTGGACGCACTTATAGAAATTATGGTTTTTATACAAACAATCCCAAAATTTTCCAAGTTTTTTGTTTATAATTTGCAGAGTTCTTAATATAAAATAATGTTATTTTCTGGAAATATGACAAACAACACTGTACACAATACCCTGTCATCAGAATTAAAAAATAATAAAAATTGTATGAAAAATGAGCAGGTTTACTAAGTAATTTTTCATTGAGCATGGGTCTACGATATAAAAATTTCATTTGCATATTGTGTTAGCTAAATGTATAGAGCAACTTCTGTAAACATTTCAAAAACTTAGCTTTAACATTTTGAAAATAATCGTCTATAGAATCAGAACAAAATCTGTTATTCCCAAAATTAGGCAAAAGAAATGAGAGATTTCATCCACAGATCCATTGATTAATGGCAATATAAAATACACAATATGACACATACTACTATATTTGGATAAAACCCCTGATTTTTTTTTTTTTTTTTTTTTTTTTTTTTTTCTTCATTTCAGAAATAACGGATTTTGAGATAATTCTACAGACGATCAATTTCAGAATTTTCAAGCTATGTTTTTGAAACTTTTACAGAAGTTGCTCTATATATTTAGCGAACACAATATGCAAATGAAATTTTGATATTGATGACGCATGCGCAATAAAAATTATTCACTAAGCCTACTCATTTTCCATACATGTTTTATTATTTTTTAATTCTGGTGACAGTGTATTGTGTATAATGTTGTTTGTAATATTTTCAGAAAAAAACAAAAAAAAAAGGAAAAATTTGGGACTTTTGTTTTATAAAAACTTTATTTTTCTACGAGTATACATGAGCCTCCGTGGCTGAGTGGTTAAGACATCACGCCGCTGATCGTGAGGTTGTGGGTTCGAATCCCACTGGCTCCATTGCACACACTCTTTGTGTGGAGCTCCTGGTTGTACTTCTCTTGTGTTGTAATATTTCCTTGTGTACTATCTCGTCCCTGTATATTGACTATGGCTTATAAGCAGGCTTCATGTCGAGCACACAAGTCAGATGCATGTTGTTGTTGTTCACGAGTATACATGCTATCCACATAAAAATAAACACAATATATTACAATAATCCACTTAGTCACAATCTACAGTTTGAGCGCTTTTGCTCCATTAGTTTTGACAGGGTTATCCAAAGGATATTCGTTCTTTTTCGATGTGTTGACGATCCATATTGAGTTTCGGGAAAAAATCTCCATAGAAATGTGTGACCAGTACGATTACGTTTACACACTTAGAGTTTCAGGGTAATTATGTATTTTTCTAGATATTTTACAAAATGTCTAAAATCGCAAAATCATCATTTTTGACCATATAGTGTTTTATGTTACTGATTAAAATTATGAAAATTACATTTTAAATATTGAAAATATTAAAATGTTTAATTATCAGTAAGTAATTTAATTAAATATATAACAATTTCCAAAGTTTCAATTTATTGCCGGCAATTCGAATTTAACCAAGTTTTCCTGAGTAAAATTCAAAGTCACATTTTGACGCATGATTTATCTATTTTAATTTATATAAAAAATATTTCGGACATTATAATTTAAATAGTTTTTTAATATAATAATTGTTTATCGCAAAGTTACTATATTTGTGAAAAAAAAAAAAAAAAAAAAAAAAAAAAAAAAAAAAAAAATCGAAGTTTTTCCAAGCGGTAATCTTTGTTTTATTTAAACGAAAAAAATCTGAGATTAACAAATTTTGTAATGTCATATTAAAGTATTCTATTTATTTATTTTTCCGGATCTATAGCAGACACATTTGAATTATGTATTAATGCTATTTAAACTTGGGCATAATAAAATAATAGTTAATGAATGATGTTTTGAAATATATATATATATATATATATATAAAAATGAAGACTTGCACAATTTCTTACAAAAACTTGTATTATTAATAATTAAACCGCGTACCTGTTAACGTTCGATTTAAAACGTTTCTTTGCCAATTCAGCTATTATTTTTTCAACCATCCCAAATTATATCCTGAAAAGGGCTGCTCGATGCGTAATTTTTTTTCCAACTACCTTCGTCGTTCCAAGGCCAAGCTCGCACTCTGATTGGTTGTTGCTCTCGGCACTGTTTTCACTTAACTTGGCGATAATCATACTTGGCGTAGCGATAGACGCTTCCGTCGAGTTTGATTTCCTTCCGAACCGAGTACGAAGTAAACCAAGTACAAAGTCAAAAGTTGTGTGTAAAAACTTTTAAAGAGTACAGCTTTCAGTAAGACACGTTCCATCCAATCCAATGCTGCAAGAGAAAAGTTATTTTGTACTCCTCGACGGAAGCATCTATCGCTACGCCAAGTATGATTATCGCCAAGTTACATGAAAACAGTGCCGAGAGCAATAACCAATCAGAGTGCGAGCTTGGGCTTGGAACGACAAAGGTGGTTGGGAAAAAAAATTACGCCTGCTCGATTAACCGAATTAGCTAAAAGTTCTGTTATAAGATAATATTTTATTGTTTATCATTTATGTTTAACTGCACAAATTCAAATTTTAATGTTATTTTGTGTTCTACTGGGAATGCCTGTGACCATGGAAAGCATTACTACTACTACTTTTGGCAATTAAGACAGAATATAGCAAATTCTGAGTTTTTAATTGCATATTTATTAGACTGTGTTGCAGGTCTTTAGTAGATGTTGTATTAAATAATATAATTAAATTCTAAAAAACCCTTCTGATGTGAGATTTAAGTTTTTGTTATTAGTTTATTGAAGTTTTTTGTTGAGAAATAATATGAATTATATTAAATTCCAGATAAATTTCTTTTGTTTCATTGTTTTGTCATTGATTGATATTATGAAAATTACATTTTAAATAGTGAAAGTTTTAAAGCATTTAATTAGCAGTAAGTAATTTAATTAAATATATAACAATTTCCAATGTTGCAATTTATTGTCTACTATTCGCATTTAACCATGTTTTCCTATGTAAAATTTAAAATCACATTTTGATTCATGAACTATCTTGCTACTTTAATTGTTATTGAAATTATTTTGGATATTTTATTTTAATTATATTTAAAATAATATTTTTTTAAATATAATAATAGTTTATCCCAGTGTTTCCGTAATTAAAAAAAAAAAAAAAAAAAAAATCTGCTGTTTTTGGATATTTTATTTTAATTATATTTTAAATAATATTTTTTTAAATATAATAATAGTTTATCCCAGTGTTTCCGTATTTGAAAAAAAAAAAAAAAAAAAAAAAAAAAAAAAAAAATCTGTTGTTTTTGCATTTGTAATCTTTGTTTTATTTAAACGAAGAAATGTGCGATTAACAAGTTTTGTAATGTCATATTAAAGTTCTTTTTTTTTTCAGATATACAGCAAATTCATATGAATTTTATATTAATATTATTTAAACTTGGACATAATAAAATAACAGATAAATTACGATGCTTTGAAAATTTTAATTGTGTAAAAATGAAGATCGTTTCTTAGATATAGTTGTCTTATTAGTAATTAAACCATGTATCTGTTAACCTTTGAATTAAAATGGTTCTTAGCCCATTCAGCTGTTGTTTTTTCCGTATAAAACCAGGGCTATAGAGATAATACAATTATAGGCTGCTTCACGAACAGTTGCAATGATGAAATTTCTAGTTTAGTTCTATATATGCAAATATTAAAATTATTATTATAATTTTAATTTTTAGATATTAAATACATGTTATTCGCTGTCGATAAATGGATTAAAAAACAAATTATAATAGTTCAAAAATTAAAATTTGGATCTCTATACTATTAAAATCCGACCGTATGTAAGTTGTATGTTTGTGACGCTATCTCCTCCGATTCCGGAAATGGAGAAACGTCGCGTTTGTTTTGAATTGCAGAGAAAAAATACTGTGTTCCTGAGCTGCCCATTCGTCTGTCTGTCCGTCCGTCCGTCCTCCTGTCCACATATAACAACTCAGAAACTACCCAACCCAATCATTTGAAACTTTAAATATATAATTATTAGATAATTTTGTCGAGTCATTTCAAATTTTATGCATAGTTCAATTACAGGGACAATCAAAAGGATTCCGATACATTACGGTCAATAAGGGAAAAAGTTTCAAGTGCATTTTAATGTTTTTACACTCTTTCGAACATAATAAAGTTGATATGTATTTATGAAGTATATACTATAATGCACGTTCTGTACAATCTGTGGTGTAAATAATATTTCTTATTTATCTACAGGGTCACACAAAAGTATTCCATCACATACTTATATATTGAGACATTGTTTGGTATGCATTTTAATAGTATTAAATTATTTAATACTAACAATTAAACTATTAAATGCCCGTAATTAATAAACTATTAAACTATTTAATGCCCGTCTGTCTGTCTAAACCGACCAGCGTAGCGTGCAAAGGCCGCTAGTTTTATTATATTAAAAAAAAAAAAAAAAGATTAATTCTATGTCAGTAAAGTTTTTTTTTAATGTTAATGGACAGCGTGTAAATCTGTCGCGCCTTCGAAATGTGTCAGAAATGTTACTTTTGAAATAGGTGGAGCTAGTCATTCGTCCCGCCTATTACCCAGAAAGAGGCTGCTCAATAAACGGAAATAATTAAAATCTCTGTTATGAAGTTTTATTATATTTTTTTTTGTTTATATTTATCATTTATATGGAACAGGTTATAAGTATAATGTTTTTTGCGAGCTATTTAGAATCCCTGTATATAAGTACGCAATATTAAAATACCACTATTTTGTCGAACTAATTAACAGATCATATGAATTTAAGAAAGGGTGAAAGAATCTGAAAATCTGCGGTCATTTTAAGTTGCTGCAAAATATCATAGGACATAAATCGTAATTCATCAGAAAGACTACTATTATATTTAAAAGGGACTTATTTAAAGGAATACAAGTCAAAATTGCAGCGCCACCTGCATCTCAAACTGAGTAACTGTTTGTGGGCGGATATAATTTACGACTGTGGGAAATCTCCCCACATTCTAGCGGAATGATCAAACAATCAATTGACCAGAACATAGATGGCAGTTTTAACGCGTTATCTCCGATTTTACCAGTTCTCACAAAACCGAAATACTGAATCCTGTAAGCATTTTAAATGCATAGGAAAAGAAAAGAAAAGAAAAAAGAGAAAAAAAACTGAAACGCCAAACAAATAGCGATAACAAAAATGAAGTTCTGAAGAGTTAAAAATAGATAGATCATGTAACTAATTATTTAGAAACTGTACTGTGCAAGTTTTTCATCAAAAGCATATTTGGTATTGCATATAAAGTATGAACGATTAATGGTTCATTTAGCGGGACACTCAAAAGAATTTGGTTACATTATGGTACATGAGGTAAAATTATTTGCAGAGTATTTTAATGACATTACGCTATTTCAAATGTATTGAAAATGATATTAATCACCGAATTTCACTTCGATCATGTTAAAGACAGAGCCTTGATAGCATTTTTTATTAATTTACAGGAATACACAAGAGAAATCGGTTACAGTACTATCTTTGCGTAATAATTGCTGGAGTGTATGTTTTAAAATTCGGTATGCACTTTTAAATTTATTTTTTATTTATTTTATTTATTTATTTATTTATTTATTATTATTATTATTATTATTATTATTATTATTATTATTATTATTATTATTATTTTGCATGTTACTCTTTATATATAAATTCTATAACTCATATACAGGGCTACACAAAAATATTCCCATACCATTTTCCTTACTAGAGGAAATTGCTGAAGAGGAATTTTCAACTGAAATATGTATATCTCTTAAATGAACTAAGTTTTAGAATGCGTGTTGTTAATAGATATAAATCTCTATATCATACACATGGCTGCTAAAAATTTCCGATAATTTTCCGATTGTAGATGACAACAGCTCAAATTCGATTTTGACATACGTTATACATTTCCATTTGGGGAAATGAGACGTAATATTTTAATTTTTTAAAAGTTGCAGTTTTGTTCCGTTATTCTGAATGTGTTGAAAAGTGCTTCATAATCTATGATTGACGCATGATTTTTTCTTTCTTGTTTCATTTTTATTGCAGAATGAGTGATATTTTTTTAGTAAGTAAAAAGCTGAGTCGTAAAGTAAAAAGAAAGTGAATGGTATAAAGTCTTTGGTATACCATGAAAAGAAAATGAATTATTAACTATATAAATCTGCGAGAATTTTTTAAAACTATGTATATTTAAGTTAATTTTTAAAATTAACTTTATTTTTTTCAATTATGTGCATTTATATGTGCATTGAATTACAGTTATATTGCATTAATAGCTGTAATGAGAATTCAAATTTTTTGAAATTGGGTTGCATACATAAAAATGCTTTTCCCATGAAATCATGAACTCTTCAAAATAAGTTTCTGACGTTTTACTCGTAAATAAATTCTAAAGCACTTTTTATATTTCTAAATTTTGATCCTTTCAGTGATTGTAGTTCAATTTTTTCCTGCAAAAAACCTTCAAATTGTAATTTGAATTCAATTTTGTATGGTATTTCTTTATATTACATCATATTGTATAAATGTTTTCCAATCCCGAATATAAAAACAATTTTTACCTGTTTAGTTGCATATTCTTGTCTATTCACTACACTACAATGTAAAAAAAAAGGATCTCTCGAATTTTTTCACATAACGAGAATTCTAAAAACTTCCCCAGATTATGTTTTTCTGGTTCATCCCTGTGAAAATGCAATTTGTTTTGTGCCCAATTTCCCTTATCTCATGATCAGCTCACCCGAGGCCATCTTGATACAACTGAGACATCCCTAGCTGAATGATCCCTCAAATCTTTGAATTAGTAAGGGGCAAAGAGAGAAGATTTTTTGGGGGAAGGAATGACTGAAATATGAACATATGAAGCTCGGGGAAGTAGGGACATTATCATTTCTTAGTTGCATTTGATTGATATTTGTATTTAGAAAACGAAAAAAAAATTTGCCCATTATATTTTTTATTTTTGGTAGGGGTGGGGAGGGGGAGAAGACGACTATAGAGTGTGGATCACTACATGCTTTATTAAATCCATGAAATACGAAATTTTCTTGTGAAAAATGATTTCTTGTGATCAAAATTTTATAATATGCCCAGTTTCTTTTTCACTGATTTTCACTTTTTCAAAACAGTAAGTAAAACATTTTTGTTAGTAATAAAACAATAAATAACATTAACTAAAATATTTAAATTTTTTTACTAAAGAATAATTCTCTACGCCTTTGTCGCATCTTTTCATTTTTGCTATAATTTTATAACAAAATTCTTTTGAACCTAAAACTTCACAATTTTAATTCATATATTTTAATTCTTTAATTTAAAAATGTAGGGTCGCGATTATATTATATTTCATATTTTGATAGGTATATTCGAAAGACTGGTGTAATTTTACTTCTTTATTCTGAATAGAAGAAATACTTGGTCAATATTTTAGCCATTGACATAAAAATTCAAACATAAATGTTTAGTCTTGCGGGGGCACACGAAGCGATTGGTTCAATATGTTTAATATATGTTTATATATATATTAATTAATTGCGCCAATTGTCCTGGGGCCCCTTTTTAGCGGCGCCCCCTCCCCACGAGATTAATCTAGATTTTCATTAAAAGGTGCTAAATGATTAAATGTAGCCCTAGTGATCAAAATTCATATATTTTCAAACATTTAGAAAAGGAGTGCGGCTTCCCCTCTATTCAAATGCCCCAATTACAAATTATATCATTAGGAAACTAATGATTAAAATTGTATTATATCAGCATACTATTCTATTGTTTTCAAAAGAAATTCTTTATTAATGTTTTTCTCGTAACGTGACAGTCAAAACCACGAATTATGATCAATTTGGAGCATTCTCTTTCAGATACAGTCGACTCTCGTTAATTCGAAATCGGATAATTCGAATCTTCGCTTAATTCGAACTAAACATGAAGTCCCGAAATTTTTAATGGCAAAATAACGTTAAAATTTTCATTAATTCGAACTCATTTTCTCTTTACATCATTTAATTCTAACTAACGAGAATTCCGACTTTTCGTTTTTCCTTTCTTTCTCACGGATTTCAGATCATTTAAAAAACTTTCTTTCTTTGGTTTTTGTGAAAATTGTTCCCAACGAGTATACATATAATCCAATGCATTTGATATCTACTTTCTAAGTGCCCCGTCTGTCCATCAGTGACGCTTCAAAATTTTCTTCCATTGTGCTTGTTTCTAATTTTTTAATTAGTTTATGTATTTATACATTCTAATTTAAGTCATATTCTGATAATAACAGGCATAATACATTTAAAACACACTATAACATTAATTCCTTTCTAATAATACCATATTAAGCATGTTCTCATTTTATACTTTTCATAATTCGAACTTCGGATAATTCGAACATTTCTTGTGGTCCCGACGAGTTCGAATTAACGAGAGTCGACTGTATATTGTAACATGCGCAGATAATCAATTAAAAAGTTTTAGAAGAAATACTCATATCAACCAATCCCATATGTTTTTTCCTACTATTAGCCTACTAATACCCTGCATACAGATTTTGAGTAGTACCGGGTTTAAAATTTATGTGTACATACAATATGTATGAGAATATGTACTGATCAGTTCCATATTACTCATAAAAAAATTCCATTGATAGTTAAAACTAGGCTACGATCGCTCCGTAGCCTAAGTCGGGCTCTGCCTATAAGTCCAGAAAATTATATCTAGAAACATTATTTCCACATTTTGACAAGTAAAACTGAAAAATTCTATTCTACGATCAAAACGTACAGTGTTATAATACTTCAAAGATAATATGACGCGAATTAGCTCAGGATGCCCAGGGTTCCATCAAATCTCTATTTGTTTAGCACAGCCCTCTGTCAATTCCAAATAAATTATTACTGTATATGTCCTTTATCAGATCAACCATGACTTACGGGTCAGGGTTTAGGAATCGATCTGTGAAACTCAGATATAGAAAATTCAAATCTCTCAAAATGCAGTTTTGTGTAGGATTCGTAAGGCGACTACGTTTGTTCGGAATGACATCATACATGCAGATCTCAATATCAAGCGCATTGCACAAGTTATCAAAAAACTTGCTAAACATTTTCATAGAGATCGCATTCTTATACCCAATGATACGTTGTGATCCATCCAACCTTACAGTGTTAACGACACTTAGGGAAAGAAAAAACTGCTGGTCATCCTTAGTAAAGATGACGGATTTGCACCTCCTTCCAAAAGAAGAGGGCGTGAACGACCATAACGCATCGTTATGGACTTTCCAAATTCCAAAATTCATTTTATCCATGTTCAGGGCCTGATTAAGCTTTGAAGCTATTGGAGGCACAAAGCCATTTCAGGGCCCCCTTTCTTTCGGAAGGAGTTTTCTAAATTCGACATACCTGGAAACTCACCAATACTACCAATATTATTCCATATAGTGGCTCAATTGAGTTCATATTGTGTCAGAATAAAAATATGTAAAAAGTATTAGTATAAAAATGTAAGTTGGATAAAAAGTTTGAATTCAGCATGTAAGCATCAACATAAAATATCAATATTTTGAAATAGTTCTTTCAATTGAAGAAATAGTTTAAATTATTAATATTATATGTTATGTATGCAAACCAAATTAAATAATTATTCCAATTCAATATGCAAAAATAAACACGCATCTGAAATAATGGACAAAGTGAAGGATTGTGATCATTAGTTTAGAATTGAAAATGTAAAATTAATTTGTTATGGAAGATATATTTATAAAACATTTTAACACACACACACACACACATATATATAAGTTAATTTGAAAAGAAATTAGATATTTGCAATGGAATTAATTCAATATAAAATTTGGGGGCCCTTGTATTTTCAATTTTGGGCCCCTTAAAACTTTTTTAAGGGAAGCACCTGCTTCTCGTGCCAATTCGGTAATCAAGGCCTGGCTATGTTTTATTTGGCATCCTTCCACTAATTTAGCTGATGACGTCTTCTTGCCTCGCTTTTGGCACCGGGTAATATTTACCTTCCTAACTCGTTCCTAATTACCTTCGGAAAATAATAATAATAATAATTAAATAATGTGAGGGATAATTTTTTTTATCTTTATTTAGCTTTTGGTTCTGTACATAGAGATTTATATAATTAATTTTAAATTACTTGCATCAATATGTTTATCTGTTTATACCACTATTTCTATCATTTGTATTGTGTTACTCTTATACTTTATCCTTGAATTTAATATTTCAATTGTCAAATCCGCACTACTATGATTAAAAAAAATCGATATATATATGCATATATTATAGTTCTGTTTAGAACTTTCCCACTACCTGATCTGGCATGTCTCTAACTCAAATACTCAAAAATCACCTTTCGACAGCACATCATTTGCTCTTCACCACCGCAGCTGCCTGATGCGGTGGTGAGAGAACATTGGGCTCTGCGAGATGAACATTTAGGCTCTTTTTATCATCATGATGACCTCTGCTTAGATCGTCTCTTGTTTGATAGAAGTAAACGTGGGCCCACGTAGATACTCCATTACCAATTGTCTTTGTGCATCCAACAAAATATATCAGAAAAATATATCTATTTTATGTAAAAACAAAATAATTCGAGCATACGCTCAAATATTCTCTTCTGTGCAATATCGCGTGATATGACATAAAATTGCGTCATCTTTAGAACGAACCGACTAATGGTAAATGGAAAGTCGACTCATCAAACAAACGAGTCGACTCTACGTTGATTCTTCAGAATGAGTCGAAATGCTCAAACTTAATCCTTAATCGACTCCTCGAAAGTCGAAAACGGCCGCACCCGCAAGAGTTCTAACTTTACCAATTTCATAACACTATTCCGAAGAACAATGTTACAAGAATATAAATAACGAAAATATTACACCGTCTACTACACTCTATTTAAATTACAATTAATCTTTATAATAATATTTTACTGGTGTGAAAGTTAAAATAAAATTTTTTGTAGTAATTTAAAATAGAGTAATTTTTAGGGTAAAACAAAAATATATAAAAATGAGATATTTATGTATTTAAAATTTATTGTGTGCGATTGATTACTTAACAATTACCTCGAAAATTATGGATACAAAAATCACTATATTTTAAAAATGCTTCACAACCATTTGCATGGTATTACGCTTAGATAATGCAAAATGTTTTCTTCTTTAGGAAAGCTAATTTATGCATCAAATCTATATAACCCCTTGAGGGGCAAACAATGATGTCTCTGTAATAATTTGAAATATTATTTGAAGAATTTCAGTTTCTCTTCAAGATAATAATATATAAGAGCTATCAATAATATAAGTAATATATATGAATATATAATATTAAGAATTATCTCAATTTTATTTTTAAGTCAGCATTAAAAAATGAATTTAAATAAGGAATAAAAATGTTTAAAGTAAAAATTTAGAAAAAAATAATGTAATTAAAAAAAATGAAATTAATTTTTTTTTTAATTTGCTGAATTAAAATTAAAGCAAAACAATTTAAAAAGACATTTTCAAGTTTAAACCTTTTATCTTAAACTGTTCTTAAGTTATGGGTGTTAAAATAGAAAAAAAACTGAAAAAAAAAAACCATGACGAAAAAAAATGAATTTTCAATAATAATAATAATAATAATAATAATAATAATAATAATAATAATAATAATAAATAAATAAATAAATAAATAAATAAATAAATAATAATAATAATAATAATAATAATCGTTTCCAAAACAATTATTGCTTTCAACCTAGATTTTGAAAATAATCCTAAACATATAAATTAATATTTCATGTTCTATTTAAGATAGAAACATAATTTAAATGTCTGCGAAAAAAAAAGAAATTTTTAAAATCAATTATAAAAAAAATGCTGTGTTTTTATTGCTCAGTTCTATGTGCTGTGTGTGATGACCGATGACCTTGATAATTTTAAACCCTTCAGCTGCGCATTTAATTACGGTTATAAAAATTCAGATTAATTATTGCCACATTTTTTTTAAAAAGAGAAATATTGATCTGATTTAATGGGCAAGCAAAAGGATAAAGCCAGTTTCACTCTTTTATAAAACTGATGGGAATCAAACAATTCCGAATTCGAGCCTTGAAATTCGCAGCACGTGAATATCACGCGATCGAGCATTAAGGGTGTATTCGAAAAAACGCTTTTCCACCTTCAACAGCTCGAAATTTTCCGATACAATTTCAGACACATTTTTAAAAGTAGAATCATGAAACTTGTTGAAAGTATTTTTGAAGAGATGTAGAAGGTGCCGTGTGATGTATTTTTACGCTCAATTCATTAGAATTTGATTTATAAACAATTATCTTCTCAATATGACCCTTTTTTTCGTTCACAGATCTCCCGCTAGAGGAAAATCTGTTCAAAATGCCGTTTTTGATTGCCTTTTTTTGCAATATTTTCTGCATTTATCAAAGAATTGACAATTACGGCACCTTGTGTACTTTCCAAATAAGAGATATTGAAAGTTTCGTGTATTTGAGAGCAATAATGAAGTAAAAAATAAATCGGAAAATAAGCAGTTTGAATCGAAATACACCCTTAAGGAGTTGAGGGAAAAAATTGCTCAATAGTTTTTATAAAGTAAAATTATAGCTAGTAGTTTCAAACTTTTTAACTGAACGGTAAGCTCTGCTTACCGTTAAATGTTTATGTCTACGTAGTAATTAAACGAGGCTGATATGAGCGGATTTATTATAGTATATGATTTCAATTTATTACGATGTCATCTAAAAAGGATAATCGAAAATATGATTGTTTAGGAAGTTTCTTGAAAAAAACCTTGTGGTTGCAGATAAAAAAATAAATTTTTATTTTTATATATAAACTAATGTAATAGGTTATCAAGTGTTAGCTGTTTTAATTCATAAATTTCACTGTTTTTGAAAATCAAGCCGAAGCACTAAACCCGACTATGTATTTGCATATAAGATTATAATATATTCGCAAAAAATTGTTATGTCTTCACATACAATAGTTTAATCCCCTGGTAATTTTTTCACTGTTTCTTTTGGATTAATATTTATTAATTTGACAAAGCATCTATAAAAATATTAAATAGTTCAAAACTATAGAAATATATTTTTCAATTCAAAATATCATCCAGTGTTGTCAGATTTCTTTCTTTCTTTTTTCTTTTTTTTTTTCCTTTAGCTCCAATTATGTACATTTTATTAATCTGTATTTTCGAAGTAAACAGCCATAAGAAAAAACAAAATTGCTAGTAGCATATATCTTGTATAAAAAGATTGTCTATTATCACTCAATCCTGATATTATCTCAGAATTAAAAAGACGCGTTAGGTTTTATTTCTTATTATATAACATCCATATTTAATTTTTGAGCAGCAAAAATAACGAAATTACTTATTCTTATTACTTTCCATTATAAGTGGTAAAATGTCTGAACAAAAGTCATTATAATAACTGTCGTTACATTTCGATATCAAAGAATGTTGTTATTTTCCAAGCAGAAATATTTTTCGCTATTGTCTCCGATACAAAACATCAGTTTTCGACATTGAAATAGTATCGTCAATGTTGAAGATTATAGCTTATGTGCTTAATAAAATCTAAAATACATCAGTTGATGCATTGTCTGCTGACATTGTTCCAAAAATACTTTGGATGGCGAAGTTTAGTAGCTCCGCCCTAAATAACGCCTTTAAATGAATTTTAATACATTTTATGCATTTTTAAAAAATATTTATATGCAGTAGCCAACGGAATTTTTCGGCATTTATATATAATATGCGGGCACATATTAGGAATTTTAACACAAGAAAAGGATAATTTTCAAACAGCTGTAAAATATGTTTTTTTTTTTTTTTTTTTTTTTTTTCACCCACTTTTTATAATTCGAAAACTATACCAAAATTTCCAATTATGCATCTTTGACGTCTATACAAACTCAACTAACTCCATGTGATTCGGAACAATAGTTTTTGACACAATAAGGTTTTCAAAAAATTGGGGAAAAAAAAAAAAAAAAAAAAAAAAAAAATTAACTCATAAAATTTCAATATTAATACGGTAAAAATTGGGGAAATATATTGTCAGATAGGTAGACACACCTAGGGGAAAAAATCAAGAAATTGCATTGAAAGGCATGTTTCCATTTCTCATCCGACTATGCTCTTTCAAATTTGGGTTTTTAATTACTGAGTTTTAAAAATATCAAAATAGAAATCTTGAAAACCATTTAAATTCAGAAAAGAGCGTAGTATTTTCTCCCTATTTTCTTATATCAATGGTATCCCTATGATTGCAACACAATTTCGCAGGCTCGCATCTAGCACAATTAGATTAATCCCCCTTTATTAAACCGATTTTTTTTTTTTTTTTTTTTTTTTTAAAGGTAAAATAATTACTAAGAAAAAAGGGCATGTCACATTTTATTAAAAAAAAAAAAATCTAGTAGGAAATCGAGTTTTCTGAGCTGCGGCGTATAAAAGGTATATTATTGTAAGAGCAATAAATAAGGATTATGAAGGAAAAAAAATTAAATCCATTGGAATATTAAACAGAATCGTTAAGTGTTGTTCATAAAAATATGAAAAAAAAATGTGTATGAATAGTTAAATATTATTATAATAATTTGAAAAATTTCCAATAACACTTTCTGGTACACTGTGTTCGGAATACCGAATTATTCCAAACTTGCAAATGGCACCGGTTATATTTTAGTAAAATTTTGCTTTTACCATGAAAGCGTAAATTACGGGATTCAAAACACCTAAAAAAACGCTTGTAAATTCCGGTGACAGTCGATAATTTTTCATTTTACACACAGAATTTGTCCGTGCCGAAAAAAGTTAACTTCAACAACAACAACAAAGAAAAAAAAAAAAAAAAAAAAAAAAAAAAAAAAAACGCTTGTCGTTGTTTCAATACATATGATACGAGCGCATTTGAAACAAGACCGGCCTGCGGTTTTGCAGGTCAGTTAACATTTTGTGGTTCAATGTTTCGTTTTATGGAACACCTAACTGCATTTCCAAATGACACATTCTCATCAGAAGTTTGATATAAATAATTTTCGTCTATTATGCATAGCGGCCAACATCTTCCGCTTTTTCGGCCCGGAAAAATGTTGTAGTAAATTTTATGAACTCAAATCGCCGTAATGTGCCGATCAATTAAACCAAAAATCTCTGTTAAATTTTTCCGGCCCAAAAAATCAGAAGCGTTGGCAGCTATGATTATGTATGGAAAAAAAAAAAACTTTTTCTTATGTTCGAATAAATTTGCATGTTAATTCCATAATGTTTCGCGTCGATGAACACTTTCGCAATGGGTTATTACTCTTACAATGCTATGACGTCATCCCAACCCAAAAGCAAGAGTACCTAATAGGGAGGGGCAAAATTCTGATTCTGAAATTCTGAAATTCTGATTTTCGTGAGTACGAGATTTAATTTCCAATAATCCGTTGCTAGAAATACTTAAAATAAGAAAGAAAAACAGATTTTTGAAGTTTTTCTGGTGTGAAATTTAAGATTTTGACAAAATATTGAAATTTTATGTTGTGTAGCAAAAATTAATTTCTATTACATACACAAAATTTTCTTCTAATTCATTAGTATGTCATTGATTAAAATTATGAAAATTAATTTTGAAAAATAAAACATACACAAGTGAATCTTTTAAAACGTTTTATTATAAGTAGGTAATTTAATTAAATTTTTCACAACGTCCAATTGTGCATTTTTTTTGTCTAATATTCGCATATAACTAAATTTCTTTAAGAAAAATTCAGAGTCACTTTTGGACGCACGCGTTATTTTTCTATTTAATATTCTTTTTTGCAAATATTCTGAGTTGTATAACTTAATTATTTTTCAATGGATTTCTTTTAATATAATATTTGTTTATCCCAGTGTTACCATATTTTTGTTTTTTCTTTTATAAAACATCTTCAACTTTTCCACACGGTAATCTTCGCTTTATTTAATCGAAGAAATCTGCTATTAGCAAATTTTGTAATGTCATAATATTTTTCCCCGGATATATAGCAAATATGTAATTATGTATTAATATTATTTAAATTTGGACATAAAAAAAATAACAGATAATTTGTGGTGTTTCGAAAAATTCCATTATATAAAACGGAAGACTTGCACCGTTTCTTATATAGAAATGTTTTATTAATAATTGAACATCTGTTAAAGTTTGATTTAAATTCTTTCTTTAGCCAATTCACCAATTATAGTTCTCAGAATAGAACATAGTATAATTATACGCTGCTTCATGAACAGTTACAATGGTGATATTTCTTTTTCAGTTCTAATATGCGCATATTAAAATTATTATTATTTTAAATTATTGATATCATATCCATGTTATTCACTGTTGATGAATTAATTTCAAAACACATTATAATAATTCAGAAATGGAAGTTAGAATATTTTACTATACTTTTTTAAAAGATTAATTTTATGTCAGTGAAGTTTATTTTATTAATGTTGATGGACAGCGTGTAACTGTGTCAAACCTTTGAAATGTGTCAGAAATGTTACTTTTTGAATAGGTGTAGCTAGTCAAACGTCATGCCTATTATACAGAAAGGGACTGCTCGAACAACCGAAATAGTTTAAATTTTTGTAAATATCTTTTTTAGCCAATTCAGCTATTATTTTTTTCATTATAGAACACGCTACAATTATTCGCTGCTTTACAAACAGTAACAATGATGAAATTTCTCTTTTAGTTATAAATATGCGAATATTAATATTATTATTATTATTTTAAATTTTTGATATATGCATGTTATTCCCTGTCGATAAATGAATTAAAAAACAAATTATAATAGTTCAAAACTGAAAATTTGAACATTTTATTATATTTTTTAATAAAGATTAATTGTATATCAGTAAAGTTTTTTAAAGGTTGATTGACACTGTAAGTCTGCCACACCTTCGAAATCTGTCAGAATTGTTACTTTTGGAATAGGTGGAGTTAGTCAACTGTCACGCCTATTATACAGAAAGGGACTGCTCGAACAACCGAAATAGTTTAAATTTCCGTCATCAAGTTTTACAACATTTTATTGTTTATGTCGATCATTTACAAGGGCAGATCTGGAGAGTCCTCAAGAAGGGGGGGGGGGGGGGCGATTTCAGAAATTTGGAAACTCCAATCTGATCTGATGCACGGGTCGGAGCTCATTTTTTTAATGCGGGTCGTGTTTGTCTACTTTTTTGGTGTGGGCCGGTTTAGGTCCGATTTGCTTCCATTTTCTTCTCCTGGTCGGGTTAATTTCTACTTGGGTGGTGTTTGGATCCGGTTGACTTCCACTCTTTGCTGCGGTTCGAGTTAATTTCTGAATTTTTCCTTTTGGATCGGGTTAAACAAGTTAGCAAATAAGCTAATTCGGCTGTATATGGCAATCAACTCCTAACGAAATCTTTATTTAACAGGGCATTTCCAGGAGTACTTGTGTAAGTCACATTATTAGTGACTCCTGAATTGTTGCCCACCGTTATTTTCGAAAGTGTTTTCTTATTTAATTTCTTATTTAATTATTCTTTTAATTTCTTATTTAATTAATGAAATATCTCTGATAAAATAAGTCACTTTTTTTCGTTCTAAAATTCTGCTATCCAAAATCATATTATGTGACTTACACGACATATGCTCATGGAAATACCCAACATTGATTTTTTTTTGTCTGATTCTTAATTAATATTACATATTCTAACCCTGGATACACATGCTACAAAACTATCAAAATAAGCAAGCCTTTTCGCCAGTAAACGACAATCAACTCATATATATATATATATATATATATATATATATATATATATATATATATATATATATATATATATATATATATATATATATATATATATACTTATACACAATTTTTAATAATTTAGAAAATAGTATATGTGTTTACGATATGGAAATTTTTTTTCCAAAACATATATATATGTATGTATATATACCATAGGTTCCCACCGGGGGCGGTAACTAGTCCATAGAAAAATGGGGGGCGTTAGGACAGTCAAGGGGGGCGGTCATGGCGTGCCTAAATATTTAGGAGCTAATATAATGAAATTACTAAGAATATATTTCTTCAAAATACAAAACATTGTTCAATGGTCCATAACATTTACAATTAAAATAAAATATCAACGTTTCGAGCCGTCTTCAGGAAAATATTTAAATGACTAAAAGTTTGCTTCTTGATCGAGATATATTTCTAATAAAATAAAATCGAATTGAATCAAAAGTTTAACTATGTTGCCATCTACGCGTGAGGAAAAATTAAAATATTGCAAATATAAACAATTTTAAGATTTTATGATGTTACGCCATATTTTTGGTATATTTTAGGATAAATGATCTTTACAAGGTTTATTTTCTCGTGCAATGATTTTAACAAATTCTCTAATTTTACCTTCAACTGAATTATTGCACGGAACTATGATTTTAGACTTTTCAAAGTTAATACTGCAGAAAATTTTTGCATTCTGATTTTTGACGGACTTATACATTTTAGGGGCAGAGATTCCAAAAACGAAATGTCTGTCTCTTATTCTGTCAGTCTGTGACTCTGTCTATATGTGACATAAATTTTGTGGGCGCTCTATCTCAACAACTAATACATGTAATTCGATAAAAAATTACATTCAGGTAGCCCCTGATATAAATTGATGCTGATTAGTTTTTAGGGTAAATTGCTAAACAGGTGGCGCTGCTATGCTGCCTTTTTCATGATTACCTCAACAGCTTTATCTCAAGAACTACCGAACATGTTTTCACCAAATTTCAGGTACTGTTAGTCCTTGACATGAATAGATTCTGTTTACATTATATTGACAATTTCTTAACAGGTGGCGCTGCTATGCTGCCTTTTTTCAAATTTCTGCAATAGCTTTATCTCAAGAACTACAGCACAGATTTTCACCAAACTTCAGATTATGTTAGTACTTGACGTGAATGGATACTGTACATTTTGTTGAAAACTTTCAACAGGTGTCGCTGTATGCTGCCATTTTCAAGATTTCCGTAACAGCTTTAATATTTCAAGTAGGGTTGGGCATTTCGATTCATCTTGAGGAGTCGACTCTGACTCGATTCACTTGGCTAATGAGTCGAGATAGTGAGTCGACTCCCGACTCACTTACGATTGGTTGGTTGGTTGTAAAAATGACGCAATTTTATGTCTTCTATCACGTATATCGTACAAAAGGGAATTTTTAAATGTATGCTCGAATTATTTTGCTTTAGTTTTTAGATAAAAGATATATTTTTGTAATAACAGCCGAAATTTTCAGTCCTGTACCGGCCCAGAGCGTGTAAAAAATAATGACCTGGTTGGTAAAAAACATGCTTCGTATAGAACAGTGATTAAACCGACAAGAAAAAAGTTAAAATCTTCTTCTTAGCCTGATCCGGCATACATAAATTTGTAGAAAACATGGATTTTTCCGTTTGAGAAGTTCTTATCAAAAATTAATATTTTAGATTTTTTTATGTTTATAATCTTTATTTTTAAAGAAGAACCCTATGCTATGATATTCATTTTTTAATTAATGTTTAATTTGTATGTAAATAGTTCAGTTGATGATAATATTGTTAATCCACATATTATGTGCTATTCTACGCATTAGAGGCTTAAAAATGCTACAAAGTAAAATCCTCCAAGAAAGAATAACATTAAATAAAAATTCGCTATAGACGAGTTCCCTTCCGATCGCTACGAGGGAAAAAAGGTTAGACCCGAACCAGTCTTTTAATAAAAAGTAAGTCTCGAGTTCGGCTTGGGAGAATGCAATGACAAGGCCCAATCCGAGGCTTGTAAAATAAAGTAAGGCCCGACCTGAGTGCCGCTAAAAATAGGCCGGAGCTTCGAGCCAGGATGCGGCAATCACAGCGTTTAAAATTATTAGACTGTTTTCTTTCCTTTTTTTCCCTTTCTTTTTTTATGGGGGGGGGGGGTGTTCTTTACTTAAAAATTTAAAACGGATACTTTAAATTCATTATGTTCTTATATTTATAAATTATTAGTTATTCACAAATATCCCCCCCCCCCCCAAAAAAAAGAGAAATATTAGTACAAATTAAGTTAATTGATTTTTAAATTTTTTTTTAATATGTGTGCGTTTACATATATGTCGTGTTGGTTATGTTGGAAAGATATCGTATCATCGAATTAAAAAGAAATTAATTACTTTACGTTTAGATTATGTAGAAAATATAATGCAAAAAATATATCTCCTCCCCTCCCCGGTCTAGTCTATTTCTGAATTTATTAAAACTAAAATTATGAAAAAAAAGGGGACAACAGTAGTTTATTCGAATTTTGCTGGAAAATAATAGCGATTATCCTGAGTCTCATTGTTTTGTAGAAAATTCACATAAGCTTTATATTGAGGGCTCAATGTCAGCATGTTTTAATGTACAATTATAAAATTGATAACCTGACTATTGAGGGGATTTCGAATCAAATAACACTTTCCATTTGTTTAATAAATAAACTGCTAATCAAACTAAATACGAAAAATAAAAAACGGAGCTGTTGTAGTGTGTTTGAAGAGGTGAAGAGATATTAGAAAATTTAAGATTCAATTCTAGAAAAAAAAACTCAGCATTCACATAATTTCTGATACATTTTTATTTAGAACTTTAAAAATTGACAGGCAGCTATAGAGGAGATGAAAAATCAAACAGCATTTCCATTTTTTAATAAATACATTACATATGAAGAAAAAATGTATTCTTGTCATGAAACGACAGGTTTTTCTCTTTTCCCTTGCAATATAAACTTCGATTTTAACAGTAATTTTCTAATGTATTTTGCCAAAAATTGGAAAGCGCCAATCAATCACACAATTTCTGAATAAAAAAACTTTTCAATTTTACGAGTTTTTTTTTTTTTTTTTCCAACTAAAAATGAATTCAGAAATGTGTAAGAAAGTAGCTTTTTTGAATTTAAGAACAGATTTAATAAATTCAGAGAAATATTTTCAGAAATTTACTTTATATTATACAGCTTTAAAAGCTACGACATTTTTAACCCTCTTTTTTTTTCTTTTATTCCAAATTACATTATTTTTTTTAACGAATGTTCAAGAGTCTAAAAATCTAAGTAAACGATAACATTGCTGTTGCTGTTGTGTATTTTCTGTCTTGCGAATACATACTAAACTAAAATATTGCTCATGAATGTGCATAAAATATTCTCAAGAAAATTATTGTATGCTAAGAAAAATCGTTTTTTTTTTTTTTTTTTTTTTTTTTTTTTTTTTTTTTTGTAGAAATTGAACCGGGCCGGGTAAGTTTATTAATTTATTTGTTTGTACGGGTCGGGACCGGATAGAACTTTTTATTTTACACTAGCCTGGGGTAGCTTTCGCTTGTACCGTGCCTGGTTGGACCTGTGAGCTCCTCTAAATAAATTATGAATATTTGCAAGTTTTCTGTAATTTTAATAAATTTCATTTTACAAATCTATCAAAATGTTCAGTGTCTGGGACACTGACTGGTTCATTTACCCCTTATGCGATCATAAAAAAGCGGCGGGAAGACTAATTTTTTAATTTTTTCCCTCATATTTACAGTTTTTATAATTAACTTCCTTTTGAAATTCTATTTATAAAATCATGATATTATATTGAATAACTGCCAGGTTTTATGTTTTTATCCTATCAATATTTAAAAAAATAAATAAATAAATAAAAATGTATTTTAAAATCATCGGAAATTTAGGAAAACAAGCAAATTCACTTCATAAAAAATAACTGTAAAAAATAAGCGTAAAATTTAGCAGCTATGACATTGTGATCTCCTCTCCTCCCGATTGACACTCAAAACTTACTTGCGCTACAAAAAATAAATAAATAAATAAATAAATAAAAAATAAATAAAATAAAATAAACAGGAAATATTATCTGAATCTGGTTTGCAAAAGGAATATTTAAAAAAATCGACCATCTAAACTTAAAAAAATTATATGAAAATTATATCCATTTTTACATTATCTGCAAATATTTATAACTTATAATATATATATATATATTAAAAGAATATATTCGTAATCAAATGAAGGACAACACTTTATATAAAATACATCAATCATAAAATAAACTCATAAAACTTTTTAGCAATGGTGAATTCGGAAAATGGCCCAAGGGTCAGGCATTCCCGCGGAACAGTGAGACCCTCCGCGCCCTGAAATATCAGGCAGTTTGTGTTTTAAATGGTAAAATAGTGCAGTCTTTACCCCACCCAAAGATCTTTATAACATCCACCTACACCCACAGATATCTCCTCTCGAAAAAAATGTGTCTTAATTTAACACTGTTTTTTAAACAATTTGCTGTTAAAGTAAAATTTTATTTCTCTCTCTTCAACTGTTTTTTTTTTCTATATTGCATCAGATAAAGGCAGTTGAAAATATTTCCCTAACCAGTTCTACTTTCTTTTAGCAAAAAATACAAACATAATATCTGCTTTGTTTGATCGTTCGATCTTTCCTCAATACGAAAATCGGCACAAGCTTATCATAAATTCAATTAATCTTCCCAGAAATATCCTGCTGAACGCCCCTTTTTCCATAAATTCAATTAATCTTTCCAGAAATAACCAACAGACCGCCCCTTTTTCTCTGCCCCTCCCACTCTTTTCATTCATTCGGTATCTTCCTAATTACACGTGAAATGCACATCTACACTGCCTCCACTTTTCCCAAAATCCCCAACCGCAATATAAAGTCAAACCAAGACATTTGTTTTTTGCTAAAAAGCCCAGCGCGGATTCGAAGAGTCGAAATCTGATACCGAGTCGAAAGAGTGGTTTTCAAGGAGTCGAAGAATCGAAGAGTCGACCACCCAATCTTCAACTCTCGACTCTCCAAGTCCGACACTCTGTTAAACTGGTCCAACCACTCTTTTGAGTGAGTGAGTTGACTTTTCGATTCTTCGACTCCGAATCCCAAACTGAGTTGAAATGAAAGTTCGACTCTTTTGAGTCGACTCCGTTAGCCAGATAGGAGTCGATAGTTCGATTCACTTGTAAGGAGTCGAGATTCAGAGTCGACTCCTCGACTCCTCGGCCAACTCTAATTTCAAGGACTACTGCACAGAATTTCACCAAGCTTCAGATTTGGTTACTTCTTGACATTGATATTTATATATGAATATACGGAGTTTATTTTCAGATCTCTCGCAAATGGAGATACAGCAGTTTTATCATATTTGGAGGGGAAAATCGTGGAATTCATAACAAATGAGAACTAAAAGTGAAATTCAGAAATGGATACCATGAGTTCCAATTTCAAGAGCCAATACAATTCTCTAACCAAGATTCTGAGCGAGAGTACATAAAATTTTAAATGTTTTTCCTTCATCAGATTTGGCTGAGAGTGGGTTCCGGGCTGTAGTTAATTTACTGTCTAAAAATAAGGAACAGACATCTTTCAATCTGAGAAGTTGTGACTGATGCTAAAAAAATTTAAATACGTTATGAACAAATTGTTAAAACTCCATCAGCCTCAACCATTTCGTTGAGGATTTTTGAATCTAAATTTTTGAATAAACATCAAACCAATAAGAATTTTTAAAATTCTTATTGGTTTTGTGCTTATTTTTCAATTTTTTTACTACAGTTGGTTGTTTTAATTAACTTGTACTTTGTGATTCTTAATACGTAGATATACGTAAATATATAGACAAATAACAAATAGGTAATATGCAATATTATTTTAAAATTTCGTATAATTAACTATTATGGAAGTGGGGGAGGTTGGCATTTTTTTCTCTTGTAAAAGGTGCGTTGGTCGAGAAAAGGTTGGGAACCTATGATATATACCATTACATGCGATGGTCTGAAGCATTCAAACATACACTTAAAATACAAAAATACTAATTACATATTCTAATTTTGAACATTCATGGAATATAATTATACAAATAAAATAAAAATATATTTACATGCTTTATAATAAACAAAAATAATCACAAGCAACAGACACAAATAATCACAACCGACAATAAACTCATAACTTTTTTTTTTTTTTTTTTTTTTTTAACAATGATATTTAAAAAATTCGTAATTATTTAGAAACTATATGTATTATTTGTACATTGCGAACAATTTTCAATAATTTTATCTTTTATCTTCAATTTAGTGTTAATCTTAACTATACAAAAGAAAATCACGTAATTAATGAAATATTCTTATTCTGGACAGCCATAATAAAAGATATAGGATAAAAATAAATTTATATTTACATGTTTTTATAGAGGTCTCCACGGGCCAGGTCAGTGCAGTGAAACCGAATTATCAAACAGACCGATCTGGAATATAAGATAATTTATTTCAACAAGCCGATAGAAGAAAAAAAAAAAAAAGAAAAAGCAAAAGAAAAGAAAAAGAAAAGAAAGAAAAAAAACCGGGCCGAAAAAAAAAAAAGAACGGGTTAGTCAGACCAGTGAGATCCGATAAATAATAATAATAATAATAACAACGAGAGGGTTAGTCAGACCAGTGAGGTCCGATAAATAATAATAATAATAATAATAACGGGTGGGTTAGTCGGACCAGTCAAATGCTATTAAAAAAAAAAAAAAAAAAAAAAAAAAAAAAAAGGCGTTTTTATTGGACCGATATAAAAATTTCCATAAGCCCATAAATATTAGTTACTTTCAACGAATGTGTCTTTTGTCAGAATAAGTCAATCTTCTGTGTTTCCGAAAAGAAACAAATTCATCAAAGTATCAGAAAATATTTCTTTTGGATTTGAGAAAAGCTTTAAAGGGGCTCAGGGGCAGAGCCTGATTACTAACGGGGCACTCTCTCACCAGAAAAAAATTACAGAAATTTTCGTCTTCTTTAAACGCCCTTTTTATTCAAAATTACTATCGAGAATAAGAAAAAAATCTTTATTTCTTTTTCTTGGTGGGAGAGTGCCCCGTTGATAATCAGGCCCTGCTCAGGGGTTGAAAACTTTTCAAAAAATCGATTTTTTTTTATGATCTAACTTGATTGTTCAATTAATTCTTAACTCAATGCAATAAACCGCATAAAATATTAGCATTTTTAACGGAGTTATAAGCATTTATGCATCAATATTTACATAGCCGCATCCATATAATTAAAGTCGTGTTTTCTCAAAACTTGATTTTTGACGACTAACACCAAGATAAAAAAAAAAAAAAAAACTATTTGATGGAATGGCTTAATTTTTTTTTTTTTTTTTTTGCATGCATATAACATCATTATCTAGATTATGAATTAAGGATATAACTATCACTTAAAAAAAAAACATTATTAAAAAATCTCTCAAAGTTGAAAATTTAAAAAAACCCTAAAAAATGCAACTTTTTTTCCATTAAAATACTCAAAATATTAAACTATCTAAAATATATTAATTCATAATCTAATTCATACTGATGTTATATGCAAAAAAAAAAAAAAAAAAAAAAAAAAAAAAAAAAAAAAAGCCATTTTATCAAATAGTTTTTGTTAATCTTGGTGTTAGTCATCAAAAATCAAGTTTTGAGAAAACGCGACTTAAAGTTGAAATTATATGGGTGCAGCTATGAAAGTGTTGATGCATAAATGCTTATAACTCCGTAAAAAATGCAAATATTTTTATGCGGTTTTTTGCACTGAGTTAAGAATTCAATGAATAATCAAATTAGATCATAAAAAAAAATCTATTTTTTCAAAAGTTTTCAACTCCTGAGCCCCCTTAATAAACGAAAGAAAATTTCATAAATATATATAGGTCAGTTGCACCATAAAATTTAACTAATAATAACACATTGCTCACATTGCTCTATTTAGATCAAAAATCTGGTATTTATGAAATCCCCATCACTTTATCTAATAATCTTAAAAAAGTCTACATCGGCATGACAACGCGGAAACTTTTAATTAGAATTAAAGAGCATCGCAGAGATATAGAACAATATAAACAAAATACTGCCCTTGCTCGCTTCTACTTGGCGAACAAGGGTTGCCATATTAATTTTGAGGAAGCCAAAATCATAGTTCCATGCAATAACCTAGTACAAGGTAAAATAAGAGAATCCATCGAAATCATAGCACGAGAAAATAAACCTTGTAATGATAATTTATCCTACAATATACCAAAAAAATGGCATAATATCATAAAACCTTAAAATTCTTATTTCCTTGCAATATTTTAATTTTTACTCACGTGTAAATGGCAACATTTTTTAAAATTTTAATTCATTTAGTTTTTAATTTAGTTGAAATATTATCTCTCGAACAAGATGCAAACGTAGTCCTTCCATTTCATATTTTCCTGAAGATCCCCGCAGAAGACGGCGCGAAACGTTGAAAGTTTTATTTTATTTTAATATGTACTAATGTATATTAAAATTCTTGTTTTGTGCACCACTGAGCAATGTGTTATTATTAGAAAGAAAATTTCTTTCACAAATTTACTTTATATGAAAAGGCTTCAAAAATTAAGTTGTTTTTAACCCCCTCCTTTTATTTTCTTTTCTTCTAAACTATGGACATGGGAGATTAATTTACATTAATGTTTTGTTCGACTTTAAATTTTCAATGAACCGTTATTTGAATGTTGAAAGGTTTAAGAATCTAAAGAATCGTTAATGTTGCTGTTGTGTATTTTCTGTTCTTATAAATAATTTTAATATATACTATAAATTTACACCAGAAATATGTATCCAGTATTCTTTAAAAGTATCTTAACTGTTTGTTATTAAAAGTCCGTTTTTTCTTTTCTTGTAGAACTTGAGTCGGTCTAGATCGGGTAAGACCGGGCGTGAACTGTGACAGCCTGAACAGGCCGCACTCGGCAAGGAAATTCCAACCGCCTTCAAAATTCTAATGTTTAATTAACACGTTCGCTGCCGCTTACGTGAAGTGTGATGATAGTTAATGCTGCAGTGTAGAAGTGGGTTTTTCCCAGAAACCGATTTACTTTTTATAACAAAGAATCAGTGAAAGATTTTCCCGCATCAGCGCGTGACTGGCTATTGGACATCACCCCACATCATGCGCTGGCGCGTGAATGGCCCCTTAACGTTGGCGCCTTATCACGTGCTGGCGCATCTGCAGCAACGAACGTATTAAAAAAAATGCCGTTTGTTTAATTACCGGGCTATCAAATCGTATCGATTTTGTGGAAGTCAATTCTTGCGCAAATACTGCGAAACATATCATGAATTTTTTTGTTAAAAAATATTGATGTTCAGTTCGCGGACCATTTGGGAGCCCTGTAGTCGACCATGATTTTTTTTTTCTTTTTCCGCTGATTTAAAAAAAGGTTTTTGACTCTAATTTTATAAGAAAATGCATGCGGCTGGTAAAACATGGTGTAAATTAACGATAAGTCTTTTTATTAGAGAGTAGTAAGATTTTCATTCTTTCTCTTTTATGGTAGCCAATCTGCAGGTGTGATCATGCCCACTCGTCAGTTACTTTTTATTACTCCTGTCATTGCAATTCAGTACCGCATTTTAGCTAACTTATTAAATTAATTTATTCAAGAATAATTCGAGATATGGCAGCATTGAAAAGAACGTCTTAAAAAAAAAAAAAAAAAAAGGCCAGTAAGAATAAAGAACTTTTTTGCTTAAATTATAATCTAAGTTCTTTAGAAGATTATAAAAAAAAAGACAATTTAAATGGTAATAAAGTAAACTAACAAAATAAAAATAAAACGACGCGTCAATTATTAATTAACGCGCAAATATTTAGTGTTAGTCATCCTAAGCCTGGATAAAATGTAAAGATCTTAGTATATTCAGGATCATTCCTTAAATGATTTGCTCATTTATCCTAACATTTATCTGAACTAGTGTTGGTCTCGCTTTACTGTATTTCTATTTGTCTTCATTTTAGCTAATTTATTTAGTATTGTGCCAGTTTAATATAATTAATTTTAGTCAATTTAATTCATTAATGATCATATCTAATAGAATTTACATTTCTTTTCTTAATACATCATTATTGAAAAGATAGGTATCAAGTAATATTATACATATTTTGTAAACGCTAGCATTTTTTAACGGTTCTGATATAGCGAGCCACCGGATATAGCGAACAAAAACTTTGGTCCCTTGAAGTTCGTAATAACGGGGTTTGCTTGTATATACATATATGTGTGTGTGTGTGTACATTGCAAACAATTTTCAGTAAATTTAAATATTTTAGGTGCTGATCATGGAGCATGGGGAAACAAAATACAAATAAATATATAAGTTGCTTTTCACATTTCATTATTTCAAAGAATCAACAAGTCTTTTTTTTAAGCGATTTGGAAAAATAGTAGTTATTGTTCGCGGTATAGAATTGGGGAATCTGAAGTATATTTGAATGTTTTTATTGGTTGAATTCCGCAACTTATTTCATTTTATTCTTTTTTCTCATTGGTTTATGCTTAAAGTCCCAAAATGGACTACTTTTGTTTTTTATTTTATTCGTTTTCTGATTGATTCATGCTTAATCTTTAGAAATGGAATACTTCTGTTGCCACAATGACAAAAAAAGTAGTAAATAAATAAATAAATAAATAAATAAATAAAAAATATTTGTTTATGAATTGGTCCAAGAATATTAACGTGACTCTACGCCCAGGCATATTATTAATATGACTCTGTTTCGACGTAAGTTACGTTTTGATCATCATAAAAATGATGTTATTATTGCTTTTTTAAATATAGAAATCATTTATAAGTCTAAAAGTATATTCTTAGAAAATGTTATTTTCCAAATAGTCGTTGTAAGTATTTAAATTACAACAAATTTATTTTTTTTCCCTTTCCAGAATTCGTACAGCATGGAACATAGCAATGACCCGGTTTTTACTATAAATAAATAAATAAAATAAATACAAAATCGCAATTTCAGTAAAGTTTTACCTAAGAAAACTCAGGCATGCAAGGCAAATTCTTCATTATACACAGTAAAGCTGCTATCAGATTCACCAACATTTCGATAGACTTTTGAGCCAACACTTAATTTCCTTGAAAAAAAAAAAAAAAAAAAAAAAAAAAAAAAAAAAAAAAGGCAATCTATTTAGGCCTAGAAGAGTGCACATGTATTGTTTTGTAAAGATTGCACTAACCATTTTAATTATACAGCTGTTGCCGAAGTGGTAACCTCCCATAAGTAGAGCATTGATAAGCGCAGTGAGAAGAGCATTGCTGTGAAGCGCGTATTACAGTAAAACATTTTACCTATTATTTAAAAACAGTAGAGTTTGATCTATGTGGTGCTGCCATCTAGAACTCATAAGAAAGATTTAAAGTAGCCACTAGAGTAGTTTTAAAAATATTCACGGAAGTTTTTGTGTCTCTAAAGAGGGGGAACTTTAGGTGTTGCCGACCCGGCAACACTGTGCATTAAGGGGTTAAGAAAAGCGTCATGAGATCAAGTACACATGGTCAGTGGAAGAAAAATGCACACAGACCTGGTTTCTGACATTGATTTTACTAACATTATTATTTTAATGAGCGTTTATAAGAAATGAACAAGATAAACAAAATAGTTTTTCTTTTCTTTTAGGATGGTATTATAAATAAAGCATTATTTTCTGTTTTTGTGTTTATTATGACATAAGTTGCGCCAAGTGAAATTTCTTTATTCAAATACATATAATATTTAATTTAAATTGGTTATTTAGAACACAATAAATATTTACTTGATTTTCTCTTTAACCTACTTGTAAATGTAAGTCTGTCAATAAAATTTGTCAACTCATCGATTTGAATCACTCAAATTATACATTTCAATATTATAATACATTTTTAAAGGCATAAAAAACTATCCATGCTCTCAAGCAAGTTTATAATCAATACCATTACTTCGCTTGCGGAAGGGACGGGGGAAGGGGGGGGGTAATGGTTTATTGTTAATTTTCTAAACATTTTGAATTTAACAACCAACTTACAACTTATGTTAATTTTTGAGTGTGTGTGAATCTAATATTCATGTTTATGATTGATATTGATCTATTTATTTGGGCCGAAAAATACAAAATTTACATGTTAACCCCATTAAGCATTACATTAAAAAAACAATTTTCTTTATATTTCTATACATAGTATATTTTTTAATAGAACTCAAAAATTTTATACCGATTATCTTCATTCCTGTAATTTCTATTAAACTAAAATATATGAAAAGAAATAGACTATTAAAGTAATCTTAAAGAAACTGAATTCATAATTGCATTAACAAACATTACGAGTGATACTTGCGATTTATATTTCTGGCCTAGTAATAAAAACGCAAATATTTATGATCAATATTGTATTTATAGTTTTTCAAAGTGTTATCCATGAGGATCAATACACTTCTACATCCGTTTGAACCAATTTTCGAAACACTTTTTCTACTCCTATGGAGGTAACTCCAAACATGCGTTTTGAACGCAACAACCGCTTCTTCGGGTGTCGAAAATCATTATCCACGTAATTTATTTTTGATGTGTGGGAATAAAGAAACGTTATTGGGTTACAAATCAGGGTCCTATGGCTGATGACCCATTAATTCAATGTTTTGGTCTTTCAGAAATTCCTTTGAGCTGATGTGTGAGAGCTCACATTGTCATGATAAAAACTTATTCGCCTGTTATTCTGCTTTTTTTTTTAATTTCTTCGAAGATCTCTGGCAAATAAATGGTTGAGTACCATTAAGAACTGACTGCCTTGCGTTTCTCTAATTCCACTGTTGCCACGTGACCGGTAATGCCGAAAAAATAGGCAATCATTTGCTTCGATGTGCTTCTTCCTCGAACAACTTTTGTTGAATTTGGCTCATCTTGGAAGACCCATACAGTCGATTGCTGTTTTCTTTCCGACTGATATGCATAGATCCATTATTCGTTACCTGTGTAGATGTTATACACAACTTTTGATGAACCTTGAACGCATTTGTTTAACATTTCCTTGCCCCAATCGACACAAGCTTTTTTTTGAGCTTTTGCTAGATTATGCGGGCTCCAACACGAATAAATATTATTTTACTATCAAGTGTTCAGGAAATGTCTTATTGATACCTGTCATACTAATGTCCAAAGATTTCTCTATCTCATGGTATGTCACTTTATGATCTTGCTTTATCAGTTTAGACATAACATCGATACTTTCTGGCATAAGAACCGGTTTTGGTAGACCTTCACGGAATGCGTCCTAGAGCGAAAATGGAACACGAATGAATTCGTTATACCAGTTTTTCACAGTGCTTTAGGATGGTGCTTTATCATTGTATAAAAAATTAAGTTCATGGAAGAACTCTTATCATGACAACCCACGTCGAAAGTTATGAAAAATGATCGCACGAAAATGCTCACGAGTCAATTTCACTTTCCGCACAAGATGAATTTTTCAATTTACTGCAAATAACACAAATCAAGCTAAAACGGCAAATCGTTCTGGCGAATTTATGGTTAAAAATATCAAATTTTCAAATGAAATCGTGAGCGATAGCCTAATAACACTCCTTGTTGCCAAGGCCAGAAATATAAATAGCAGCCCTCGTATTATTATTATTATTATCATCATCATCATCATCATTATTATTATTATTATTATTATTATTATTATTATTATTATTATTATTATTATTATTGTTATTATTATTATTTTAATATTAATCGATTTTTGGGATTTTGATAACGAATTTTTAGTGTCTGTTTAAAAAAATTCAACTAAACTCTCTCAACTAAAAAGGATATTTTTTAGACTGATATTCAAATTTAGAACAAATCTGGTATATATTGCCAAAAAACAAACAAACAAACAAACAAACAAAACAAACAAGCAAAAAAAAAAAAAAAAACCACTGAACATATGCTATTGAACATTGCATTAAAGGTGATTTTTTTTCTTTTTTTTTTTGGAGGGGGGGGGGGATTTTCTTTCCGACAATGCCAATCTTTTCTACCCATCAAAATTTTTTTTGTATGGAAATACATAGAATTTTCAGACATTACTATTCAAATGTCAAACAATTGCACTGCGTTTGCAAAGACTCTTAAAAGATGTAAAAGTTTCAATTACAAGTTTCAATGACAGAATTCCAATTTTAATTACCGATAAATCTTTTCTATTTATCAGAAAACACTATTAGATTTCATACAAACGAAAGAGATTATTATCAAATTTGTATGCATATGCGGATATTAATAACCTCGTAAATATGGTAAAAGTTAATTAGTTTTAATTTTTCAAAATTCTTTGGGGAAGAAAAAAAAATGTATTCTATTTATATTGGTTGTCTCCATCCTTAATTTACTTACGTATGCCAATCAGTCAGCGAGTTAATTCCCTTCGTTAATGGTATGTCTATTGCATAGTTGCCAAATTTTACACATTTTTGCTACCAGTAAAATTGTACACAGATTCCATTTGTTTAATCATAATATTTCGACGATTAAACAAGACAATATTTACTATAAAATTTTTGTGGTAGGAAAAATGCGTAAAAGTTGGCAGCTATGCTATTGACGTTTAATGCTTTCTTATATTTAAAATAGCTCTTCAGAGAATTAATATTTTTTAACTTCTTTTATCAGTGTTCTCTCTTTAAAGAACATCACTTTTTTCTTAGTTGAAAAAATATTTCTAAAATTTAGACTCAATTTAATGTTTTTTATATTTAAAAAACTGGCGAACTGGAAATAAAATTTAACACTTCATATAAAACTAGCAAATCTGCAGATCAGGAGCCTCAACGTCAGCTTTGTTCATATTTTTTTAAACACACTTTGGGTAATATTCAACTTCCTGGAAACTGTAATTTAAAATTTTCAAACTGCGTAATTATTTATAAGAATAAAATAAGAATTAGAAGTTTTCAGCCATCAAAAGCGGTAAATTAAAAATTTAGTTATGTTAGGATATTCTGAAATTTTCATGTTCTATTATTTTTGTTTTCTTTATTATAACATAATAGATTTCTTCAGGGGGGCTCCGCCTCCCTGAACCTCCCGAGCCTCACTTAATTTAGATTTGTCACTTTCTAATAATTGTGCTAATGGTTATTGCATATCTTGCATTTCTTTATACATTTTGATTTATAAGAATAACTAACAGTTTATACAAATATTTTTCATTATCCTCATACTTCTACATGCCTGCCAACCACAAACACCTAAACCTGATGCATCAGGAACTTTTGTAAGTGTAAACTCAGTAATCTAGAGTTTTGCAATTTTGTTTCCGAAAAAAAAAAAAAAAAAAAAAAGTTTTCATTGCATTTTGCTGCAGTTATAGCGGGACAGACAGACATACAGAAGAAGAGAATGACATATGAAAAACAATAAATTTCGTGTCTTCAAAGTAAGCCTTTACTGAAGTTTCGGCAATGACGTCATTATTCATGAGTTATTGATATTCATGTTTCTTGTATTTTTAACGACTACTATAAAATACCTGTTTTTGTTCAACTATGACGTCATATTTTACTAAGTGAAATATTTATTAAAAATATAATTCTTTTTTATTTCTTTTACTTCTAATTATGTCCCCATTTTTGTCAGAAAAATTCTTATTAACGAAACGAATATCCGTATTTAATATTTAACAAAAAGTACTATATCTATAGTTATTTTAATTCTGACGTCATATTTTTTTTTTTTTTTTTTTTTTTTTTTTCATAGTTTAATTTTTCGAATTGAAATTGTTCAAGTGAAACTTATTGTTGTTGAAAAATTATTATTCCAAATTTTGATTTTTCTTTTGGTAACGATAAAGAAAATTGGTTAAATTTTATTTAAAAAATCGCTATTGATTCTGTATGAAAAAGAAGGAAATTTTGAATTTTTAAGGAAAATATTTGAATAAAATTAATAAAACATAGTCTATGTTTTTTTCTGGACTATGCTATATTTATACGCAAAGATACAAAGACATTAATTAATTCATAAGTTTTGATGTTGACTTCATTTAAGTTTTCGTACACTCTTTCAAATTTATAACATTTATAAGGATAAGGATTAAGATGAATGGTTGCTTAGCAACCATTAAAAGAAAATAAAGAAAATGAAATAAATACATTTCAAAGAAGTAAATCTCTAAAACAAATTAGTTTATATTATTGGAACACATTTACAAAAAATCTCCAAAATTTACAGTAATAATTTTAAAAATCTGACAAATGCGTTGACAAAATTTCAAAAAAATACGAATAATTTAACTGGTAAATTTTAGTATTCATTTATCATTGAATTCCATTAATCAAATGTGTCATTTTCTCTCAGGGGGAAAAAATGAAAATCATTGGATTTGCCATAGAAAAGCATTATTGCGCGAAATAAAATATTCTATATCTTCCGAACGAATGAATCAAATCTAACAAAAAACTATACAGCTTAATCCCAGTGTCTCACTAACATACCCACTTAATTTTAAGCCAATCGAATGCTTTTTACGTCAGTTATCGCGGAACAGACAGACAGAATGACAGACTGACAGACTGACAGACAGACAGACAGACAGAATCAAAAAAATTTCGTGTCTCCAAAATAAGCCTTCACTGACGTTTTGGCAATCATGCATAAATTTTAGAAATTTTTTGAAAACTAACGAAAAAAAAAAAATCTTCACAGATTTTTAAAAGCAGAAATGTGTGCCTTATTAAATCGAGAAAATGCTCCGAATAAATAAGGCAAATTTTGGAGTAAAATTTTACTGGTGGGAATAAACAAGGATACATAAGACTTTTTGCGGTGCGTATACTTGTCACTCGTCCCTAAGGGGTTAAGCAGATATTTTGAATATAAGAATGCGAAAATCGAACATAGACTTAACATTACAGAGGAGAATTTGACCTTTGAGTGACTAGCATCATTACAGATATTCTCCAAAAAAAAAAAAAAAAAAAAAATTCCTCAGTACAGCAACGCAAAAAATTTTAAATCATTTTTTAAATTAAAAACACGATAACTCAGGTATGATTTGAACAAAGGAATTCTCTAAGAGTTTTTTTTTCTTATAAATGAATTTCATCTTGAATTATAAATGATTGCTGTCTGAAAAAAAAAAACGTTTTCTTTTTCTGCGATATCACGTCCGAAATTTCAGTTTAATGTGCCAACTTTGATAGCATTTTCCGAAAATCTTCTGCTTTTACCGAAAAACAAAAAATTGTTCGATTAGATAATTTATGAATAAGAGAACCTGTAAATTCAATATGTTTGCGAGTAGAAATGAATTAAAAAATGTGCCAAAAAGTATCAATTTGGTATTTGACAATAGCTTTAAACTTATGAAATTGAGAGGCAAATAATTCACAGAGAAAAAAATGTTTAAAAATAATAATACAATCAATATTTAATTATAATATTTAATATACTCATTAATTTTTTTAAAATGAAAAATGTAATAAATGTTAATTTTATATTTACGCGCATTTTAATTTTATTTAATATGCCTTGCGCTTAGATATAATGTTTTATTACAATTATGCATTTAATATTATTTTGCTATATATGTATATATATAATATACTACAGTGTATTGTATATATTATCTACAATACATTGTGCAGTAATACACACACTGTACATTAATACATTGTATTGCTTATATATATATATATATATACTACAGTGGTATTCCAGAGATGTAAAGCGACCAAGAAGACGGCCACAGGTAATATGGAGTGACGAAATTAGAAAAGTGGTTGGTGTAAATTGGATGACGAAAGCGCTAGACAAGAAATATTGGAAAAATCTGGGGGAGAACTACATTCAGCAGTGGATCAAAAACGCTTTATTTTTACGAGGATGATGATACACACACACACATATATATATATATATGTGTGTGTGTACATATAATTTCTATATTTTCAGGAGATTTTTAGTGTTAGTTTTTAAAACTGAATTTTAACGGCCATAAATATTAATACTTTTTCTTGGGGGAAGGGGGGACAGAGGAGTCAGGTTAATTCTTTGAGCTCTGGTGGGTAAATTTCTTCAAAAGTGTCACATTGGCAAGAGTATCTTGCAAAGGAAAAATTCGGTTTACGTTAGAATCGAAAAAATGCATTAACCCTTTTCGGTCGTATTTATTCTGTGTATTTTTGGCAACGACTTTTATCGTCTGCGTTTGTTTTTATGAGTTAATACAATGTTTTTAAGAGAACGTAGCTATGAGCGGCCAAGTTGTGAGCTAGTTAAATACAGTGTCTCACATAAGTGATGGGACACTTGTGCTTTACAAAAGGAAACTAATCAAATAAATTAAAAAAACATGTACACATTTTTTTGTGGGTGTGTTTCATACTTAAATTTAGTAAAGATTATTACATAACATACATTTTGTCAAAATATTAAAATATTAATTTAATAAAAATACAAATGTTTAGAACGGAGCAAAAAATAGCTCACATAAGTGATGGGACACCATTATATATGCAACAAAAATCGTCTGAAATAAGCAATAAAAATATTTTTTGGGGATTTATTTTTACTTAAAAGCAATTGGCAATAATTTATAAAATCGTCTGCAGTATTTCTCTCCAGTTTGTTTTGGAATTTTTGTGTTTTTTATCTCTGTGTAGCCATGAATGCTAAACGAAAAGAAACTTCGCCGGAAATTCGAAAATTAGTTATTAATTTGCATACTGAACGTGGAAAATCTATTAGAAAAACTGCTGAAACAGTTAACTTGAGACGTTCAACAGTTTTCAATATCATTAAACGATATAAAAAGAATCATATGATTTAGGATAAAAGAAGACCTGGCTGACCATCAAAGCTATCCAATGGAATAAAGCGAATTATCGTTTGAAATATTAAAAAAAAAATCCAAGAAATAGTGCTTCAAAAGTTGCTGCTGATTTACAAGCATTATATGGAATAATTGTTAATCCTGAGACTATTAGAAGGGTAATTCGACCTGCTGGATATCACGGTAGAGTAGCCAGGAAAAAATTCTTCGTAAGTGAAAAGAATAGAAAACTCAGACTAGTTTTCGCAAAATCCAACATAAATAAGAATTCTGATTACTGGAATAAAGTTATATTTGCTGATGAGAGTAAATTTAATATATTTGGTTCTGACGGTAGAATCTTGGTGTGGAGAAAACCCAGGGAAGAATTTTGCAAACATAACTTGGTACCAACAGTAAAACATGGTGGAGGAGGAGTTATGGTATGGGGGTGTATGTCGTCCGCTGGAGTTGGTAATCTTGTTTTTATTGACAGTATAATGGATCAGTACAAGTATATTGATATTTTAAAGCAAAATTTGAAATCTTCAGCACGAAAATTGAACCTTCATAACGATTTTAAATTCTACCAGGACAATGACCCCAGGCACACTGCTCTGAACGTTAGACTCTGGCTGCTATATGACTGTCCTGAAATGATAAAAACACCACCACAATCTCCAGACTTAAATCCCATAGAAAATATTTGGCAAGAATTGGAATCAAGAATTCGCAAACACACCATTTCTTCAAAACAACAACTAAAATCGGTGCTTCAAGAAGAATGGGGTAAAATCACTCCAGAAATCACAAAAAAATTAGTCGAATCCATCCCAAAAAGATTAAATCATGTTTTAAAAGTAATAGGAAATTCAACAAAATATTAAAACCTTTTAAAAAGTAAAATTTTTGGATAAATATTTGATGGAAAAGTAAGTGTCCCATCACTTATGTGAGCCATTTTTTGCTCCGTTCTGAAAAATTGTATTTTTACTAAATTAATATTTTAATATTTTGACATAATGTATGTTATGTAATAATTGTTACTAACTTTAAATATGAAACACACCCAAAAATTTTTTGCACATGTTTGTTTATTTATTTTATTGCAGTTTCTTTTTATAAAGCACAAGTGTCCCATCACTTTTGTGAGACACTGTAAGTACAGTTCATAGAGTTTTTTAAATATGAGTTTTTATTGAGTTTGTGAATGATATAAATGAGTTATCGACATAATTTGTGGTCCGCCGACCACGAAGGATCAGCGATAATAAAGTGCAAAGCGTAACTTTCTGAATTATTCGAATTCAAGAAGTATGATTGGTGAAATGAGAAGTTGAATACTAGAAGAATATTTTAAAGTAAGTGAAAGTGATTTTTCTTATCTGTACTGTTATATATATAAATTTAAAACAATGTTTAAAGGGGCAAAGAAGGAGGATTTAAGGCAAATAGCCACTGAAATAAATCTAAATATTAATGATAAAATGACAATAGCTGATTTAAACGATATTATAGAAAAGAGCGAAATATATAAAAATAAACCGGCTCTTGTTACCGAAATAGCTAACACCATAATTGAGAATCGCAAAAATGAAGAGCAAAGGCAATATGATCTTGAAAAGATTAAACTTGAACGATCAAAAAATGAATTGGAACTACATGGCTGCCAACTACTACGTCTATTTAGAGTCAAATAAACATGTTAGAAACAGAAATTTTAGTAAATGATTCACAATATGTGCTGTAATGCATATAACATTGAATGTATTTGAGATACATATTACTAAAATATTTTTGTGGTTCCAAACATGTTTATATGATTTAAATAGGCGTAGAAGTTGGCAGCTCTGGAACTAGCTAAAATTAAATCTGAAACTAAATCTGTTATTACTGAAAGTGAAGTAAAAATGGAATCGTTCGATCAAATAATAAAAAGAATTAAAACTTTGACTGTAAAAATTCCAACTAAGCCTGAAGGATGAGGTTTTTTCTTTTCTTCTTTAGAACGAGCTTTCAAAACTAAAAATGTTTCGGAACAAAATAAAGCAAAAATTCTGCTGAATTTATTAGGTGACAAAGCGTCTAACATTAACTTATTTACACGATACAGATATCGAGAATTATGAAAAATTAAAAGAAATAGTCTTAAAAGAATTTCAACCAACACTTTATTTTTGCCTAGAACAATTTAGAAAAGCTTTTAAACTACCAAATGAGACTCATCTACAATTCGCTTCACGACTGATGACCAATTGGAATTACCGTAATTTCGGGTGTATAAGCCGCGGATCAAACAATTCTTTTTGGACCCAGAAATCTTATTTCGTGATTGAAGACAAATATTTACGGCGATCTAACTAGTTATATTTGTATCTTAAAAAATTCTGGGTCGAAAAAGAATTGTTTGATCTGCGGCTTATACACCCGAAATTACGATATTATCTAAATTTAAGAAATGTGTCCGATTTCGAGAGTCTAAAACAATTGATTATGTCAGATAAATTATATGAAACATTAGATAAGGAGACTGCTTCTCACATTAGTGTGAGACAAGGAGATAAATGGTTTTTACCAGAAGAATTAGGACGTAAGATTGATTTATATTTTACATCACGCGGAAAATCTCTTACTGAGAATTTTAGTGTTAGTCGAAAGTATAATTCCAAAAGTGTAAATAAAGTATTTTTAACTGATGTTAAAACATTAAACTGTATTTTGTACCACAAACAGCACCATCTTTCAAAGTGTCCAGATTACTTAAACTTATCTCTTAATGAAAGAGTAAACATAATAAAATGTAACAAGTTATGTTTTAATTGTTTAAATGTACACTCTGTAGCCAACTGTACATCAAAGAACAATTGTTTCTGCAAGAAACGACATCATAAAACTATTCATTTTCCCAAAACAAATAATAATACATATGTGATAGAATATGTTTCTTCAAAACATAATATACAAGGTAACATAAGTGTAGAAGAATGTTCAGATTCAAGACTAGCAAATTATGGCACATCAATGTTAAACGCTAATGCGGAAGAGTTCGTTCAGAAAACTTTTATTAGTAACTATTCGAATAAAAAGAATAAAGTTTTACTTTCAACTGTTATATGTTTTTTAATTGATGAATCGGATCTAAATATAGAATAAAGTGTTTGTTAGATGTAGGCAGAGAGTCTAATTTTCTATCCCGCCATTTAATAGACATAATGAATTTGAAAAAAGAGAGACCAAACATTTTGGTATCAGGTCTAAATGATGCCACCTTAGTAATAAATCATAAAGTTAATGCATCAATAAGCAATAGAGATGGAAGTTTTGTAAAAAATTTAGATTTCTTGATAGTTCCAAAAATAACTGCAGACTTAACCCCTTCGCGTCCAATTGAAATTTCAGCACAGGATTTTCCTAATGTAATATTAGCAGATGAGAGATTTAATATCCCAGAACATGTAGATATGCTTCTTGGAGCAGGAATTTTCTATGAACTTTTAAAACCGGGACAGATTCGTATTAATAATTCTGATCTTATTCTGCAAGACACAGGTTTCGGTCTTGAAGTATCTGGAAGTTTTTCAATAGAAAATGAAAATAAAATTCATTGTGGTTTAATAAAGAAAGAAACTAACTTAGATAAAACACTTCGAAAATTCTGGGAAATAGAAAATATCGAGATAGAAAAACCAAAAAGTAAAGAGACTTTAATTTGTGAAAAACATTTCGTAGAAAATTATACCCGAGAAAAAAGAGGCAGATACATTGTTAAAATGCCCCTAAAATAAGATCCAACTACATTAGGAAGTTCTAAACAGATAGCAATTAAAAAATTGAATTCTTTATGGAATCGCCTAGCAAGGGACCCCGAGTATTTAAGATTATATTCCGATTTTTTGAAAGAATACCAACAGTTAGGCCACATAGTCGAACTTAACGAAAGCGAGGAAGAAAATGGATCCTATTACCTTCCCCATCTTGGAGTGTATAGAGGAATAGAAAAAAGTATGTCAACACCTTTGAGAGTAGTTTTTAACGACTCTTCTTTAACGACAAAAGGAAACTCACTTAATTCTATTCAGTATAATGGGGATGTAATACAAGATGATTTATTCTCAATTATGCTGAGATTTAGAAAATACATCATCGCTTTCACTGCAGATATTCAAAAAATGTATAGAGCAATTTGTATTCATCCAGATCAAAGGAAACTACAAAAAATTTTATGGAAAGAAGGTGTAAACAAACCAATAAGGAATTTTGAACTAACTACTGTTACTTATGGTACTGTTAGTGCACCCTTTTTGGCCATGAGAACACTACTTCAATTGTCTAGGGATGAAGAAAGCAAGTTTCCTTTAGCAGCACCCGTGCTGGGAGAAGACATGTATATGGATGCAAGGTTAGCACACTCCTTGGAATTTCCAAGGACTCTGGCACCACTATTAATGATAAGAAAATTTATATTTAATTTTCAGGAAAAAGAATTCGCAATCACCAACCTTATTCTCAAATTTTACAATAGTTTTCTGCAATGAAATACTTTGAAATACTGTTAAAAGTTTCTGGTAAATTTGTGCGAACCCTGGGATGACATCTTATCTGGATCTGATTCTTCAAGTTCTGCATTAGAGCTCCAAAATCAATTAATAGAAATTTTAAACAGCGGAGGAATGTTATTACATAAATGGTGCAGTAATGCTCCACAACTTTACCAAACAAATGGCAAGATATTCCCCTTTGGTGATTCAGAAGAATCCAAAACATTAGGTGTTTTGCGGAAATCGAGAAAAGATTGTTTAAGTTTCGATGTAAAAATTCATGATGAGGTAAATGTCACTAAAAGACAAGTTATCATTTATATCAAGTTTGATCCTCTTGGATTAGTATCCCCTATTATAATTAAAGCGAAAATATTTATGCAGAAATTATGGCTATTGCAATTAAATTGGGATGATTTGCTACCGGAAAAAGAAGCTAAGGAATGGGGAGAGTTTTCAGATAACCTACAGTTAATTAACAAAATTGAAATTAGTAGATGTATTTTATTGAAAAATGCTATTATAATCGAGTTACATGGTTTCAGCGACGCATCCGAAGCAGCCTATGGTGCAGTAATTTACTGCAAATCAGTATCAGAATCTGGACATATGTCAGTGAAATTAGTGACAAGCAAATCAAGAGTTTCCCCCTTAAAGCAATTAACTGTTCCCAAACTTGAGCTGTGTGCAGCTGTTTTATTATCAAAACTAATTAAACGTGTGATTTCTGCTCTCAAGATCAGTATAAACAAAATCTTCTTATGGTCAGAGTCTATGATAGTATTGTCATGGATTAAAAAAGAACCGTACATACTAAAAACATTTGTTGCGAACAGAATTTCAACAATACAAGAGCTAACCGAAGGGATGCAGTGGCGACATGTTCTTTCTCAACATAACCCAGCAGACCTTCTAACAAGAGGAATTAATCCTGATAAGCTAATCTCAAATGAGTTGTGGTGGAGTGGCCCTAAAGTTCCTAAAAGAATGTTCCTAAAAGAAAAAGACTATCCAAATACAACCATACCTGAAGCAATTGATTCCAATGACTTTTCAAAAGAACTGAAAAACTTTAAAACTAATGATTTTAAAAACATGTCTTTTTTTACAGTTTCTAATAATACCTTTGTGCATGATATAATTGATTTAAGTAATAATTGTTGTAAGATAATTCGTATTTTAGGATTTATTTTCAGGTTTCTTAGCATTTGTAAAAAAGAAAGAAAAGAGGGTCCTTTAGACCTTGAGGAGATCAACAAGGCAGAAACTTTTTTGTTAAAAAGTGTTCAACGAGAATTTTTTGACAAGGAAATAAAATCCTTGCAAAAATCAGGTGAGGTAAATAATAATAGTCAGATAAGAAATCTTCACCCATTTCTGGATAAAGCAGGTCTTCTTAGAGTAGGAGGTAGGTTAGCAAACAGTAACTTAAATGATAACCAAAAATTTTCAATTTTACTACATAATAAAAGTAAACTTACTCAGATGATAGTAGAATATTTTCATAAACGATATTTATTTTTAAGTATACAAGTTTTACTTTTGAATTTGGCAGAAGTTTTGGCCTTAAAATGGTCTTGCAATGTTTAGAAAAACAATCTATAATTGTTATATGTTTATGTTATAAATATTGTAAAAAGTTTTTATATTTTCTTAATGCAATGTGTTTTATAAGATATTTTGAGCTATTTTGAGTTACATATATTTGGTATATAGTTATTTTGAGTACATATGTAAAATTGAGATAATTCTTATTTGATTGAATATATTATGTGTCATCAAAGTAAATATAAATACAGAATGTGTATTGAGAGTGCATATATGCTATTTGAGTTATTTAAATGACATCCATTTTGTTCAGAATGTTAGAGTTTTTACGATAAATTCGAGTTTCTTAATATTTAAATACTTTTAAAATAAAGTATTTTTGAGTTGTTTTTTGAGATAAAATATGAGAAATGAGATAAAATTCTTGCATCATTTAAAACAAATTTGAGTTAGATGTCATGAGTGTACATCTCTACAAAATGATTGCAGAATTTTAGATGTTTCAAAAACAAAATGTAAAAATAAATGATTTAGTAATTATAAAGGAAGACAATGTTGCTATTGGCAACTGGCCTCTAGGTAGAATTGTAGAGTTGTTTCCAGGTAATGATGGAATTATTAGAGTAGTAATAGTGAAAACACAACGAGGGTTTTTTAAGAGACCAGTGTCGAAAATATGTTTATTACCCTTGGAAAAGTAATTGTTATTCATTTTAATTTGTTATTTATTGTTTATTAGTTTGTGTTGTATTATTTTGTTTATTCTTTTGTAAATTGGGAATTTTTCCAGAAAATGCTTGATTTTGGGAAAAATATCGATTTCAAATTGGTTTAAAAGATTTGGTAGTGGAAAACTAAAAATTGAAAAATTACTTTTTTGGGTAGAAACTACGTTGGGGGACTTTTTCGGTAAAAAACGCTGATTTGGGGAATTTTTTTTGAAATTTTGGGGAAACTATCTGGCAACACTGGTTTGGAATGAAAATCAGGTATCCCAGGACCGGGCATAGTGTGCCGGAAAGGTTTAAACCTTTATTAAATAAATTTGGTCGAATATTCTGGTGCCAATGTGACGTTCCGAAATTAAAATTAAGAGCCCTTATTTTGAGAATCAGACAAAGTGTGATACTTGTATTCTTTGATTTGCTTGATTTTTTTATATGATGAAGTAGATGTTATTTAATGAATAGTGTGCAATTTTAAAGCCCTGAAAAAATTTCCTCTTTCTCTCTAGAAAATATCAAAGTTCGAGGCTGTGAATGCCATTTTTATGAAAAATGAAATCCCAATATGTTTGGAATGGTATATCTCTGGCAAGCAAGAACATCCCAAAATTCTTTTGGCATAAACTTATAGTATAACACTACATGCTTATTAAAATTTATTTGTTTCCATGGGGCATTGTTATTTTACATTGTTATGTTGCCACAAAGTACAGTCAAAATGACGTTTCTGCCCCCTTTCCGCTCTTAATATCTTATTTAAGCTATAATACCCCAAAGTTTTTCTTATAGAATATGAAAATGCACTACTAGGACGAACTAAATAATATAGTACTGCACGGAGATATTATTGCTGTTAGTAGCTATAACCTGTTAAATATTCAAAATTTCCAAAATCTGCAATATTTAAACTAGTTTAATTAAAAAAAGCGCTACAGATGAATAAAAAAAAATATGTCACGCAATAGTTGAACATATGTACAAAAACATGGAAAAGAAAAAGAAGTGGGGCCTCGTGATATTTTTTAGTAAAAAAATGACAAAATTTATAAGAAAAGCAGCATCAATCATCACATTTTTTAAAAGAGAAAATGAAACATAAAAATTCTTTTTCGTTTTCTATGATTTTTCTCTATGAGTAAGTGAAATATCCCTTTTTTGTCGCATCTTCCAAAGAGGAACGGGATGTTTTATTTTCACTTAGGGAAAAATGTGATGATGGATATTGCTTTTCTTATAAATTTTGTCATTTTTTTATACTAAAAAATATCACGAGTCCCCACTTCTTTTTCTTTTCCATGTTTTTGTACATGTGTTCAACTATTGCGTGACATATTTTTTTCATTCAACTGTGGCGCTTTTTTGAAATAAACTACTTTAAATATGGCAAATTTTGGAAATTTTGAATATTTAACAGGTTATAGCTAGTAACAGCAACAATATCTCCGTGCAGTACTATATTACTTAGCTTGACCTAGTAGTGCACTTTCAGGAGTGTGGGAAATAAATCAAGTTTTCTACGTTACGTCGAATAAAGTAAATGTTTATATCTTGCCCCAAACATATCCATGGCTCAGTTCTAAACTTTAACCCTTTGAGCTCTGATGGTTGAAGTATTCTGTAAGAAAAACTTTGGGGTATTATAGCTTAAATAAGATATTAAGAGCGGAAAATGGACAAAAATGTCATTTTGACTGTACTTTGTGGCAACATAAAATATAAAATAACAATGCCCCATGGAAATAAATAAATTTTAATAAGCAGGTAGTGTTATACTATAAGTTTATGCCAAAATAATTTTGGGATGTTTTTGCTTGTCAGAGACCACTCCAAACATATTGGGCTTCATTTTTCATAAAAATGGCATTCACAAACGTGAACTTTGATATTTTCTACAGGGAAGAGAAAAAATTTTTAGGGCTTCAAAATTGCAGATTAATCATTAAATATGATTTACTTCAACTTAAAAAAATATCAAGACAAATAAAAAATACAACTATTAAAACATCACTTTTTTGTTTGAATTTCAAAATAAGGGCTCTTAAGTGGTAGGAAATTCAACCATCAGAGCTCAAAGGGTTAAAGTTTAGAACTGAGCCATGGATATGTTTGGGGCAAGATATAAACATTTACTTTATTCGACGTAACGTAGAAAACTTGATTTATTTCCCACACTCCTGAAATGTTTAGAAAATATGTAGCTATTGTATAATTACCTCTAAAACATACAGTGGCGGTCAAAAGTTTCCAGCCAACAAAAATTTTTCGATTTATTTGTAAGAATACCCATATGAAGAGGAATCTCAAAGTGATATTTATGCATTTTATTGACATAATAGTTAGGAACTTACTTATAGAAGAACGTGTAAATATCAATAAATTTAATTGAAAAAAAAGTATAAAGAAAAATGCATGTTCTCAAATGTTTCTGGCCATCTTCACAAGTTTGTAAAAAAGTGGTATTGTAATAGAAAATTACAGTGATAAACGACATTTACAATTAGTATTTTATCGTATTACTATTTTATTAGATTTAATAATAATTACTACGGCGGAGCAACGTGATATTCATACAATCAATGGTTAAAGATCGTCTATGGTACGTTTTTTCCATATTTCTTGCAATTTTGGAGAAATTTCGTCTGAGTTGGAATATTTATAGTTCCGCAGACTTTTGCCAACTTCTTTCCAAAGATTTTCTATTAGATTCATGTTGGGCGTTTGGGCTGACCATTTCAAAAAGGAAATTTTTTGTGTGAAAACCATTGCTTATCGAGGCTTGCATACATTATTTATGTCGTTATGTTAAGAAAAATAGTTGCGACCAAATTTTTTTCTCTAATAAGGCAGAAAATGGTCGTGCTAGATATCCTTCACTGTATCATTCACTTGGCTGTGGATTTCAAATAACGGACCGACACTTTTTGAAGAAAATACTCCCCACGGCATAACATATTCTCCGCCATGCTTCATTGTAGGAATAACATTGGTCGAATGATATCTTTTGTTGTTAGGTCATCGGACGTTGTGTCTGCCATCACTTCTAAAAATGTTTTGAATTCGATTAATGGTAAAATAGAAATTTTGTCCAGTTTTCACTTGACCAGACTTTGTGTTCCTTGGAAAATGCCAGTAGGGTACGTCGGTATATATTTTTTTTTACCTCTGAAAAATTTTTAACACCGACTCTTCCAAGAAGTTTTGTATCACGTCAGCATCAAAACACAGTAGACAAATTTATTCCAGCAATATTTTAATTCCGTAAATCGCAGTATATTGCAACAGAATTTTCATGCGGATTATCAATGGTTTTTCTCCTGATAATTCTGTCCACAGGAATAGTAATTTTCCGGGGTCTCCCGGACCTCTGAAAGTTCTGAAAGCCATGGCCATATCGTTACAATAAATATCGTTTACAATCGATTTTACCGATCGATAACTTAGCCGCAATATCTCAGGAAGATTGGCCTTTTAGCGACAAACTAATCACTCATTTATGAACAATAATTGTTGAACTTTTCAAATTTGAATTGAAACTATGCTATACACGTTGATTCATTCATAAACACAACCAAAAAACACTTCACGGATACAAAAATACTAAAGAATGAGAAGTGGCCGGAAACTTTTGAGAACATGCGTTTTCTTTTATACTTAATTTTGTCAATTAAATTTATTGATATTTACACGTTCTTCTATACGTAAGTTCCTAACTAATATGTCGATAAAATGTATAAGTATCGCTTTGAGATTCCTCTTCCTATGGGTATATTTACAAATTAACTGAAAAATTTTTGCTGGCCGGAAACTATTGACCGTCACTGTATATTGCTCATCCTTTCCATGCATAATTTATTCTAAGAATGCTTAGGAAATTAATAAATAATTGCGTATTATATTTCACAAAATCACATTCAGGATCTTATTGCGTCTCTTGAAATGCATGAAATCTTATATTCCAGTTCTTTACAATCGAATAGAGATTTTAGTTTTTCAATAAATATATTTTTAATTATAATTGATCAACACACAATGATGACTAAAATTAGCATTTATTTGCCAAATGGAAAAAAACATTTTTTTTTTTTAAACTGCAACAATTTTTTTTTCTTTGTTTGTTAATATGGAATAAGAAGAAAAAAATACATATTGTTTAAATCAATACTTCACAAATTTTCAATTCCCTTTGATGTCCCTCACTACTGTCTTAAATTGAGTTTTTTAAATTTTTAGCTGCATATATATGTACCAATCCTCTCCAAATTCTTTAGAACTTATATGCGTACTTGATGTATGAAGCATCAGACTTAATTTTAGAAAAATGAATAATTTAATAAGTTATTTCTGTTAATTAGGTATTTTTATGTTATTCATCCTTTATCTACAGACGGTACTTATAAGTCCCATAAAAATTTCTTATTACAAAATTCGTTTGATACGTCAATTATTAATACTCTTTAGAATGAGTTATAGATACATTACTTTATTTTGTTCCAAAAGCATTATTGGTTACACAAAAAAATATATTTTTAAAAGGATGACTTCTTTCGCCTTTGCACCTTTTCATCTTTCTTGGCACTGAGAGAGGGGGGTGGGAATTTTTCAATCCTGAAATATTTCTATATTTATATTGTAACATAAATATATTTGTACATTTTGAGCATCATATTTGTACATTTTATAATTCTACAAAATACTAAGAAAACATTTTAAAATAAAAGACTTGCGTGGGGTCTTAAATATTGTACAAAATCCCTGTAAAGTCAAATTTAATTAATCCTTCTAAATCCTTCAATTCTTCTAAAACCTTTAAAAAATTTATTAAATGATATGTAAATCTTTTAATTTAGTTTAAACAATCTACGTAAAATGCTTTAGAATGTAAAATTTTCATGAATTCATAATGTGGTAGATAAAGGGTTAAAATTGCAACATAAAGATATTTTGAATGTAATTTTATTCGATTTATTATTGCATCAAAATACACATTCTTTTTAATTATTAATATATAGTCCTTGGTGATATTAAATATTAAAATTTAGTTTCATTAAAACGAATTGATCTAAAATATTATAATATTTTATTAGCTGTTAATGAATTAAAAATAAATATATAAATGAAAAATAAAATATTAAATCTTAGTTTCATTCACAAAAAAAAAAAAAAAAAAAAAAAACAAGAGTAATTAACAAATCTAGAATATTTTCTAGAAAAAAAAATTTGAAAGCTGAAAACACGAAGGATCGAACCCGCTGCTTCCAGTTTACAAGAAAAATACCTTAAACCACGACACCGTATCATCCACATACCACTGATCAAACAACTCAATTACCCCAGACACAAGTTCATAAAAGAATTTGGCGCTTGGCGTTATTTCATTCTGAGCCAACACTTATTTAGACTACTGATGCAGGACAAAGCGAAAAATTACAAAGTACTTGTGAAAGCGATTCTTCCTAAACAAAGCAAGAATATATAAACATTTCATCCATAGATTCAAAGTTAATTCAAATTATATAGATAAATATTAAACTGATAACGAGAAAAAGAAATGTAATTCTCGCGCTGATAGAATGAAAACGAAACTTGAAGAAGAAAAAAAAAATTCTCAAGAAAATTTGTAATTCTTAGACAAAATCGTGTTATATTGATAATTTAAACACTTCTGGAACTATCGGTATTAAAAATGGATTAAAATTTTATGTCCATTTCTGTTTTCGACCTTTATAAAGTCTATGGTAGCCTGCAATTAATTGCCCGCGGCGGTTGAAAACAACTTAGGATCAATTAGAATTTATTGCCATCATGTCGTTTCTCTATACACAGTGGATTATAATATCCAAAAAAAAAAAAAGAGCTTTAATATGACTTTTAAAAAACTTGTTAATCACACATTTCTTCGTTTAAATAAAGCAAACATAACCGCTGGGAAAAGTGGCAGGTCTGTTTTATTTTGTTTTATTTTATTTATTTATTTATTTTTATTTTACTTTTATAATTTTACAAACATGGTAACACTCGGATAAACATTTATTATATTAAAAAAGTACTTTAAGTATAATTAAATCATAATATCCAAAATATTTGGAATAAAAATTAAAATAGCAAGATATTTCGTGCGTCAAAATGTCATTTTGAATTTTACTTCGGAAAACTTGGTTAAATGTGAATAGTAGACAATAAATTGTAACTTTGGATACTGTTAAGTATTTAATTTAAATACTTATTTAATTTAATTATTTATCAAAAACGTATAATTTATTGCCACCATGTCGTTTCTCTATACACAGTGGATTATAATATCCAGCTCTCCGGAGAGAAACTTTGTTACCCTAAAATCTAAGGGATCCCGCCCTTTATTTTCGGCCGATTTTCGATTAAAATTTTATGAATATTTGCAACTCTCTGTTTTCGACCTGTATAAAGTCTATGGTAGCCTGCAATCAATTGCCCGCGGCGGTTGAAAACAACTTAGGATCAATTAGAATTTATTGCCATCATGTCGTTTCTCTATACACAGTGGATTATAATATCCAAAAAAAAAAAAGAGCTTTAATATGACTTTTAAAAAACTTGTTAATCACACATTTCTTCGTTTAAATAAAGCAAACATAACCGCTGGGAAAAGTGGCAGGTCTGTTTTATTTTGTTTTATTTTATTTATTTATTTATTTTTATTTTACTTTTATAATTTTACAAACATGGTAACACTCGGATAAACATTTATTATATTAAAAAAGTACTTTAAGTATAATTAAATCATAATATCCAAAATATTTGGAATAAAAATTAAAATAGCAAGATATTTCGTGCGTCAAAATGTCATTTTGAATTTTACTTCGGAAAACTTGGTTAAATGTGAATAGTAGACAATAAATTGTAACTTTGGATACTGTTAAGTATTTAATTTAAATACTTATTTAATTTAATTATTTATCAAAAACGTATAATTTATTGCCATCATGTCGTTTCTCTATACACAGTGGATTATAATATCCAGCTCTCCGGAGAGAAACTTTGTTACCCTAAAATCTAAGGGATCCCGCCCTTTATTTTCGGCCGATTTTCGATTAAAATTTTATGAATATTTGCAACTCTCTGTTTTCGACCTGTATAAAGTCTATGGTAGCCTGCAATCAATTGCCCGCGGCGGTTGAAAACAACTTTGGATCAATTAGAATTTGTTGCCATCATGTCGTTTCTCTATACACAGTGGGTTATTACATCCACAACTCTCCGGAGAGAAACTTTGTTTCCCTAAAATAAAAGATTAGGGTCATCGAAATTAGCCGTGGAAAGCTTACCTATCATTTGTATTAAAGCCAGAACATAGGGGAGTTCTGGGTATTTAAACATAATAAATGAGTTTAATTTTTTGCACAATGAGCACGACATTGCTTAAATATATACAAAAAAAAACTTCAGATATTTTTCTGGTGTGAAATTTACGTTTTTGATGCAATATTGCAGTTTTTCATTATGTAATAATATCAATTTTATTACATGCCAGACTAATTTCTTCTGTTTCATTATTTTGTCAGAGATTAAAATTATGAAAATTACATGTTAAATAGTGAAAGTTTTAAAACATTAATTTTCAATAAGTATTTAAATTAAATACTTAACAATATCCAAAGTTACAATTTAGTGTCTACTATTCACATTTAACCAAGTTTTCCGAAGTAAAATTCAAAATGACATTTTGACGCATGAAATATCTTGCTATTTTAATTTTTATTCCAAATATTTTGGATATTATGATTTAATTATACTTAAAGTATTTTTTTAATATAATAAACGTTTATCCGAGTGTTACCATGTTTGTAAAATTATAAAAGTAAAATAAAAATAAATAAAATAAAACAAAATAAAACAGACCTGCCACTTTTCCCAGCAGTAATGTTAGCTTTATTTAAACGAAGAAATGTGTGATTAACAAGTTTTTTAAAAGTCATATTAAAACTCTTTTTTTTCGGATGTATAGCAAAAGCATTTGAATTATGCATTAATGTTATTTAAACTTGGATTTAATAAAATGGCAGATATTTTTCTGGTGTGAAATTTACGTTTTTGATGTAATATTGCAGTTTTTCATTATGTAATAATATCAATTTTATTACATGCCAGACTAATTTCTTCTGTTTCATTATTTTGTCAGAGATTAAAATTATGAAAATTACTTGTTAAATAGTGAAAGTTTTAAAACATTAATTTTCAATAAGTATTTAAATTAAATACTTAACAGTATCCAAAGTTACAATTTATTGTCTACTATTCACATTTAACCAAGTTTTCCGAAGTAAAATTCAAAATGACATTTTGACGCACGAAATATCTTGCTATTTTAATTTTTATTCCAAATATTTTGGATATTATGATTTAATTATACTTAAAGTACTTTTTTAATATAATAAATGTTTATCCGAGTGTTACCATGTTTGTAAAATTATAAAAGTAAAATAAAAATAAATAAATAAATAAAATAAAACAAAATAAAACAGACCTGCCACTTTTCCCAGCGGTTATGTTTGCTTTATTTAAACGAAGAAATGTGTGATTAACAAGTTTTTTAAAAGTCATATTAAAGCTCTTTTTTTTTTCGGATGTATAGCAAAAGCATTTGAATAATGCATTAATGTTATTTAAACTTGGATTTAATAAAATGACAGGTAATTTAGTATGTTTTGAAAATATTAATTATATAAAAATGAAGACCCATCGTTTCTTAGATAAAGTCATAGCTGCCAACATCTTCCGCTTTTTTGACCCGGAAAAATTTTATAGTAAATTTTAAAATTTTAAATCGCTGTAATCTGCCGATTAAACAAGGCAAAAATTTCTATTAAATATTTCCGGGCCAAAAAATCAGAAGCATTGGCAGCTATGAAAAGTTGTTTTGTTAATAATTAACTCATGTATCTGTTAAAGTTTGAGTTAAAATCTTTCTTAGCCAATTCAACGATTATTTTTTTCATTATAGAACACGCTACAATTATTCGCTGCTTAGAGGTCTGCACGGACCCGGGCCTGGCCCGTGGCCCGTACCCGGCCCGGCCCGCGGGCCGGCGGAATCGTTTCGAATTTTCTAACGGGCCGGCAGATTTAGAATAGTTTTTTCAACGGGCCGGGCCGGGCCGAGAAAAAAAATTTCGGGCCTGCCGGCCCGTTCTGAAGATTTCAGTTGAAACGATAAAATATGAGCTATTTTCAACGAAAATGGTTTTAACGAGAATAAGTATAAATGTGGCCATACTAGTTTGACAGCATCAATATAAAAATGCACAGTGTATCGGCATCGGAGAATTACATTATGTGTAACCCATTTTAATATTTTTTTAGCTGACTCATGCCGGTCCGAGATCACGCTTGCATTATTTTTCTACATACAGACTGGCCGGTCCGGTACTAGACTTAATTATTGGCAAAACATGATTTGTAAAATTATTAACAGCGGTAAAGAACTTTTGTTAGCTTAGTCTTCGGATATATCTCGATGAATTTAAATTAATTTCTCAATAATGCGAAAGTTTGGCAAATTTTCTGTTTAATTTTTAATTGTAAAAGTATAAAAGTGATAAGCCTAACTATTGAAGGGATTCGGAATCGAATAGCGTTTTTCATTGTTGGTAAATAAAAGACTTGTTGAGATATAATAGTTTCTCAAATGATTGCAGGTTTTTCTCCCTTCCCTTGCTATTGCTTCCGGAAATTCTATTCAAAACGCTCATTATGACAGTATTTTATTGTTTGCAGTATTCTTAAATTGCTTGTATCAAAAAATGGATAACGCCATTCGATTATATAGTTTCTGAAAATAGATATCTGCTAATCTTATGCGTTTCTGAGGAAAAAAAAATGAATTTAGAAATGTAACAGAAAGGACTTCTTTGAATATAAGAATAAATTTGGATTTGAAACTTATAATAAAATAATATAGAAATATATTTATAAATCCTTTTTTATGAAACAGCTTCAAAATTAACGATGTTTTTAACTTTCTTTCTTTTTTCTTTTATTCTAAGCCATATTAATTTTTTAATGAATCTTTATTCGAATGTTGAAAGCCTAAGAATCTAAGTAATCATTAATGTTGTTAATGTGTATTTCCTGTAAAATATACTGTAAAATCATTTCATAGATATGTATGCAGCATTCTTTAAAGAAATCTTATTTATATGATAAAAATCTGAATTTTTAAGAAATCGTAGAAATTGTAACGGGCCAAAACGGGCCGGGCCGGGCCTGTTTTCGCTGATTTTTGTACGGGCCGGGCCGGGCCTAAAATATAAAAATTTAAACGGGCCGGGCCGGGCCCGGGCCGAACTTTTGAGTTTTACAACGGGCCGGGCCGGGCCGAAATAACTTTCCTACGGGCCGGGCCGGGCCGAAATAACTTTCCTACGGGCCGGGCCGGGACGGGCCTGGAAATTCCGGCCCGTGCAGACCTCTATCGCTGCTTTACAAACAGTAACAATGATGAAATTTCTTTTTTAGTTACAAATATGCGAATATTAATATTATTATTATTATTATTATTATTTTAAATTTTTGATATATCCATGTTATTCCCTGTCGATAAATGAATTAAAAAACAAGTTATAATAGTTCAAAACTGAAAATATGAATATTTTATTATATTTTTTAATGGAGGTAATTGTATGTCAGTAAAGTTTTTTAAATGTTGATTGATACTGTGTAAGTCTGCCACACCTTCGAAATGTGTCAGAATTGTTACGTTTGGAATAGGTGGAGTTAGTCAACCGTCCCGCCTATTATATAGAAAGGGACTGCTCGAACAACCGAAATAGTTTAAATTTCTGTTATTAAATTTTATTATATTTTATTGTTTATGTTTATCATTTATGTTTTATTAGAACAGATTTAAAGCTTAATGTTATTTTGTGAGCAACTTAGAATGCCTGCATATACCGGGTGTCCCAAAAATGACTGATGGATTTTAAAATTCAATAACTTGCAAACGGTGACAGGTATTTAAAATTTTTTTGAAGGAGGGTTATATGTCAGGAGTTTTTTTACCATTATTTTTTTAGTTCGAATTTCAAACAATAGGTGGCGTTGACGGCGATTGAAGGCCAGGTCGACGCTTCACTTAGCACTGATCACTTGGCCTTCAATCGCTGTCAGCGCCATTTATTGTTTGAGATGCGGATTAAAATAAAAAATTTCGGTTAAAAATCTCCTGACATTATACATAACCCTCCTGCAAAAATTTTTTTAAATAGCTGTCACCGTTTGCAAGTTATTGAATTTTAAAATCCATCAGTCATTTTTGGGACACCCGGTAAGTACGCAATATTAAAATATCACTATTTTGACGAACTAATTAACAGGTGATATGAATTTGAGAAAGAGAATATGAGAATCGGCGGTCATTTTAAGTTGTCGCAAAATATCATAGGACATATATTGAGATTCGATGGAAAGACTACTGTAATATTTAAAGCTGGATTTTACAGTTACAGTCGAAGAAAATTTAGGCATATTTGTATTACAGGTTATCAACCGTAGAAACCCATTCAGAGCCGTAGCTAAGGGGGCGCTATGGGCGGCTCAGCCCCCCCTAAAATATTTTGACCCCCCCCCCCCCCTGGAAAAGATTCCACGATCACTAAAGGAATTTCTGTTATGAAAATTCAAATGAAATGCCGTTCAAAAATCTAATTTAGTTTCGAGATCTTTTCACAATTTTACAGAGTTACTAAATTGTATCTAAAATAAGTGTTTCAACTCTCCCTCATCTTATTTGTACATATGAAGCTAACATGATGTTTAATGTTACACCAGTTATACACTCAAAAATTTCATCATCATGTATTTTTCTTAGCATAAAATGAAGTTATCACAACAGTTTAATAAGGAACATAGTACCTACAATGTGAATATGCACAAATTTATCTTTCTGCCACAGAGAGAGAGGGGAAAAAAATATGAGCCCCCCCCCCCTAAATTCTCTTGAGCCCCCCTATCGTTCACTTCTAGCTACGGCCCTGAACCCATTAAAACGTAGCGATATATAATGGTACCAGAAAAGTGTTAACCATTTTCTTTTTGTTTATTTGTTTATACACCAGCTTATATTGATAGAAACATTTTCTTTATTTGATAAGTTTGACGATTTAATAAGTTTCAAATTTCTCTTTTTAAAAACTAATGACAAAACAATAAATATATAGTAAAAGCCTCCCGCCATGAAAGGGATAAGGAGAGATTTTCCGTAAGAAAATACTGGTACAGAAGAATTTTCTTAACACATGCAGAACAATTGCACAATAAAATTAATAAGAATTTACTTTGTCACTGAGACACAAAAAACAAGTACTTGTACAATTACATATAAAATAATATAAAATCTACATTTCCATATTCACTATCAGTGTTCGTACGGATACCGTTATTTTCCAGACGAAATATCAGTATTCTTTAACTCCTTTGCTGATTTGCCCGTACGCCTTTCGGGCAAGACGAATTTGCTTAGTTCATCATTTAAAAGTTTTTGACACCACATTTAAAAAAAATAATTTCATACAATTTAAAGGCGCAAATGTTTAGACTAAATCTTACGGATATTTTATTTAAAAAATTATGGTGAGAATCCGTTTTCCTATTCCATTTATTGAACGGAAAAGAAAGTGCCAATTAAGGGGTTAATAGAACATTAAATCTAGTTCAAATGAACCAAATATCGCCTTTATCCTTTCCGACAAGGACTAAATCTGTTTGAAATTATTAAATTCCACCAGAATTTATAAGCGATTTTATTAAAAAATACGAAATAGCCTATTATCAGGTACGTTATAAAAGGAAAATTTCAATTAACTATTCATGGTGCCAGTAAAATTAAAATTCGGCTTCCTTTTCGAGGGACACCTTGTCAGAAATGGTTATATAGAGATTTTCTATAAGAAAATACTGGTACTGGAAGAATTTCCTGATCTGCAAATTCCAAGACCCATAAGAACAGTAACTATTACATAAAATATGAGCAATAGCGTAAAGAAACGATAATGCAACATCAATCTTGAATGCATTCTTAAAACTACATTTTTGAAAAATCCACTTTGTTTTAAATAAACTGCATAAAAAAATGAGAAAAATATGAGAATGACGAAACCGTAGTTATCATCTTTATGAAAACTGTATAAACAAAACATTTCAGACAATCATAAAACAAATGTTTTATGGAATAACTTGGTTTAAGATGTTTTGAAAAGGTTGTAATGCATAAAAGGAACAATTTATTTTTATTTAAAGTATAAAAACAATGTAACTGGAGATCGATAAAATAAGCTGTTTGTCTTATTTGCGAAATACATTTAAGGGTTCGTTTTCTGAAATCTCCTGAGTAATACATAAACTTCAGATGTTTAAAACAACTATAAAGGGATGTATGAATTTTCAAACATTATATATGATTTCATATTATAAAAGCGTTATAGCATTCATTACTTTAATAATAATTTTTTGATAAAAGAATAATTTTATCTAGCCTTGTTATGACAAGTATGAAAAGTAGAGAGAGGTGATATGTAAAGACTTAAAAGTATATAAATTGTTACATAAAATTGATTATATCTCTGTTCTTGATATACCACTCATTTAAAACGTGTAAAACACAGTATAGCAGCTTTTGATAAACGCCAAAATATAATCAATTACATTTTATATCAGCGTCTAATTGAATACGAAGTTTGATGAAGCTTTTGAGGTATGGCAATAGATATTGTAAATTACAATATTGCAATTATGTAAATTATAAATTAGCATATATTAGAAAAACTTTCAAACACTTGTCAGTTTTGAACTTAACTTCCATAAAATGCGAGTTCATACTCCTTGGGGAAGAGCAATCCGCATTCATGCCGCCAAAAGGGCTCAGTAAAATCCTCCCCAGTAAAATTTTACTGTAAAATTTGCCTTACTTAACCCTTTCCGGCACACTGTGCCCGGTCTGGGATGCCTAATTTTAATCCCAAACTTGCAAACGGCACCAGTAATATTTTAGTGAAATTTTCTTTTTACAATAAAAGCTTAAATCAAGGCATTCAAAATATATAAAAAATTCGTTTGTAAATTCCGGTGTCAATCGATAATTTCTCATTTTAGTATAGATTTTGCCCGTGCCGGAAAGGGTTAATCAGAACATCTTCGTGTTTCAATGAGGCACAAATTTCTCATTGTAAAAATCCGTCACAAAGAATTAAAAATTTCATAAAAGGCTTCCGACGTGAAGGGAGTTAGTAAAAAAAATACCTGAGTTTTTTTTTCTAATCATATCCAATAAATAAAGTCTGTAATAATGACTTTTACTGATCATAGATGGCGCCATTCCTTTTCTCAAATGGCTATGATTTGGATCAGGTTATTAGCCTTTTGATATTTTAAAACAAATATACAAAAATCTGAGCTAAAAATACATTAACCCATTAACGCCCAAATTATTTTCTTTGCTAAAATTTAAATTTTGTATTTCAAACAGGTTTCTACCTGGTAAATATTTTAGATATGAGGAACCCCGAAACCAAGGTGTATAAGTGAAAAAATTGAACTAAGTGCAACTGGAAAATATTCAACTTGGCGCCCCCCCTCCCCGAATCCAACCTTTTTTTTGTGACAGGCCAAAAATAACGTTGGTAGTTTAAATTTGGCGGCCTCTAAATTTTCGCGCTCTCTTCGCCTCCTTTTTTTGCACGGCGCTGAATAAAAAGCAAAAACATTGGAATGTTCTAATACCCTATGAATGCTATTCTAATACGCTATTTTCTAAACGTCTTCAAAAACTGTTCCTTAGCCTTTTACCATATCCTGATGAATTGATCTATACAAAATAAGTACATTCCTTAGATTTCAGACAATTAACTAATCCTTAAACTTCAATAAGTCTATCTAAATAGTTACGATTAATGTTATTAAAATAAAAGTAATTTTGTTCTCAAAATGGAAAAAAATCAGACCCAAAAGGGTTAAAATCATTGTGACATCACCGTCTTTTAGCATCTGGAATAAAAATATGCAATGAAGAAATCATTTTAAAATGAAGGAAAAGCAAGAAAATTTTAGGTATGCTGGTAGGAGCGTTGCCAAGTGTCCTGTGTAAATCAGGGCTCCAAATGTTCTTACCACCAGTAATTTTTTACAGTTTATTTCTAGGTATTAAGATATTCCTCAATGACACTGATAGGAGGTTCTCTAGATTATCACAAAATGGAGAAAATGCCGTGCCTGAGTATCGCCGAAGTAAATTTCGTCCAGCGAAAATGAATATCTAATTCTGCCACTCTTTTATAGCTGAAATTAGTTATATATGTGGTATTTAAATAAGGAGAAGTTTTCCAGATAACATCTTGAGAACGAGAGACCGGTATACGTACCGCATAAGATGCTCAGGAATTAGCGATTTTTATCTCACCAACAAATTATTATTGTAAATTTTACATTGCGTAATCCGAACATTTTCGCGATTTAACCCTTTCCGGCACACTGCGCCCGGTCTGGGATACCTAATTTTAATTCAAAACTTGCAAAACGCACTAATAATATTTTAGTAAAATATTGCTGCTATAATAAAAGCGTAAATTAGGGGTTTCAAAATATCTAAAAAAATTGTTTGTGAATTCCGGTGTCGAAATTAAATTTTAAGGTGCTCGACATGACATAACTGCGTTGTGACTTAGTGGTATGTAGTTTGTTTTCAGTTCTTTAGATCCTGCTTCGAAACCTTTATAACGTCAAATGTTATGCTTCGAAACCTTTATAATGAGTTTTTATTAAAATGTATGTAACTAAATCATAATAAAAAATTAATAAAACAGTATTAACAATTTATATATCTGTATTGTGATTTTTTAAAAATCAGTTATAGCTAGAGCGTCTGTAAAGAATTTAGTATTTTTAGATATTTCGGAACCATGAGTGAACTGAATTCACCCATTTTTTGTGGAGGGTGGGCTTATGAGCGCTATGTAATAGCGGGCTTAACCCTTTCTGGTACACATGTCCCACTCTGGGTACAAATAATTTTTATTTCAAACTTGCAGGGGGCACCAATAATATTTTAACGAAAATTGCTTTTACAATTGAAGCTTAGATAAAAGAGCTCATAATTCCCCAAAAAGTTGTTCGTAAATTCCGGTGTCAATCAGTAATTTCTCATTTTACGAACAGAATTTGCCACTGTCGGAAAGAGCTAAAAAATGTTATAAGTTTCGTGTTTTATATTTTTCATAGTGACTGTGTGAAAACATTATAATTCAGAAAAAATGCAAAATTAACTTTTAAAAAATTTAAATTTTTAATTTTTAATTTTAATTTTTAAAAAATAAAACAATTTAATTTAAGCATTAACTTGATATTTCTCTTTTTACAATCTTCTTCAATTTTCATTTCATCTTGTTAAAACTGTTTTTTACTGTCATATAAATTTTAAACTAAAAACTCCTTAAGATCATGTATTACTCAAAGCTTTGTTAAATCCAAAGAAGCGAGTTTGGGAATTATCAGCTCACTTGTGAAATACGCCAAATGAATTTCATATCCAAATGCGAATGTCTAAGGACTTATAGTACAAGAGCCGACCGCACAAAACCGTAAATCATCGAGCACAAGAAAATTTCCTTTATTTTGTAAAAGAGTAGTAATAGAGGAATCTAATGATCCATGTCTGCCGGAAGCGAAGTGATGCATAAGCCAAAAATTTATACCACAAGTGGTTGACTCGTAGGCTTAGCATTGTGTTTGCAGTACAGTCAAAAGTATGAAAACATGGAAAACTGGGTGCAGGAAAACATAATGCTAAGTCTACGAATCAACAACTAGTGGTATTAATTTTTGGCTTACGTAGCATTTCGCTTCCGGCAGACATGGATCATTCGATTCCTCTATTACTACGCTTCCATAAAATAAAGTAAATTTTCTTGTGCAGGATGACTTTACTTTTTTGTGCGGTCGGCTCTTGGAATATTAACCCATTCGTGTCCAGCACCTTTTGCGTAAATTTTATTTGGTTGGCACCACTATTTTTAGAAGATTTAAGTTTAGTTCATTAATCACGAAAATGCATCATTTAAATAAAATAATTATTGCTTTTCTTTTTTACCGGTGCCAAAAACAGTGCTGCATGCACCTCTTGAAGCGTCACTAAAAAGGGACGCTAGGCACTAATGGGTTAAACCCTTCGCGACAGGAGCCTTTTACGAAATTTTTAATGATTTGTCATCGGTTTTTAAAAAATAAAAATTTGTTTGTTATTAAATCAAGAAAGTACTTCGATTCAATATGTCAAGTTTTAGAGTATAATTTTACTGGTGGGGATAAACAAGAATTCTTAAGCCTTTTTGCGGTACGTATACGTGTCGCTCGTTTCCAAGGGGTTAATTACCTTTTTCCCTTTCCCGATCTGCAAAATAAATAGAAAGATCACAGGCGGGAAGATGGTTGCATAAAGATCTCTTCATCGAGTTGCTAGCTGAAATTGCAGGATTAGTTAAAAATCGATTCGTATATTCAAATACGACTGTTTTCATCATATCATATCCAGTAAACCCTATTTTAGTGGTTCACTGTGAGTTTACCACTGTGTTTTCCGGTATTCAGTCCTCCATGGTTTCATACCTTTGGGTGCATAAAAACCCAATGATTAAAATATCGATCAACCACTAAAAGCGGGTCTGGAGGTGCTTTCCTTCAAGATGTGACTTGACAGACCAGTTGAATTTTAATATTCAAATTGAAGTCTGTCTGATCCTGGAATTTCATTCAAGTCAATAAGGTGATGTTCGGTGCATCAGCTCAACGTTCTATCAACTTCTTAAAGATAAGAGTTGAATCGAAGGACGGAAGGACTAATGTGACAAACACGTGTAGAAGCTTAACCCCTTGGGGATGATCGACACATATATGTGCCACAAAATGGCCAAAGAATCCTTGTTTAACGACACCAGTAAAATTTTATTGTAAAATTTCGATTCGGAGCATTTTCTCGATTTGATAAGCCAGAAATTTCTGTTTTTAAAAACCGGTGACAAAACATTTAAAATATCGTAAAAATCACTCGTCACGAAGAGGTTAAGGGGGCTCAAGACTATAATAAAGAAAAAAAAACAAAAAGGACTATTTTAAATATTTAATATCTTAAAATTTATAGGATTTTAAAACATAATTTTTACTTGGAAGAAAGATATAAGCATGTTCTTTCATTTCGTGTATTTAAAAATTTGCAAGATACAGAATAAGCATTTACAGAGGGCTCCAAACTACAGATGTTTGTTCCGCAGAAAATTGGTGTAACAGATTACGCGCAGGATTTCAAAATGAATATAGCAGCTAGAATGTAATTTTTTATGCCTATTTATACTTCAGATAGCGATAATTATGCTGAACCTAATTAATTTGTATTTAATGTATTTTTTTTTTAATACAAAGTTTTATTTAGCAAATACAAAATTTTGAAATTTTCAGCTTTTAAAAATAAAAAAAAATTATGAAACAACAAAAGACAAATTTTAGATTTAATTTATACAGACTAACACGAAACATACGCAAACGCGTGAAAGACTTTTGTAACACTAACTGAGCATAAAAATCAAGAATTCTAAATAAAGTCGTTTTCGATTGTTTGTGAATGTGTTGGAAATGTGTTATACGGAATAAAAAGATTGTGCAAAAAGTGTTGTTAAAAATTACAAGAGGACAAAATGTGTTTTCAAAACATTCATTTTTAAAATTGTGAAACTTTAAAGTGATCATGCAGAAAATATTTTTAAAGTGTTTTACATGTGTTGATTTATAGTGTTCTAAATTGTATGGTGTTTACAATTCGTTGTTAATTTAGAAACAAAATGTTGTGCAGCACTACACTATTTTAAGAAACTATTTTCATCAACACTATTTACAATACAACTAACAACACTATTTTAGAGCATTCCTGCGCGTTATGCATCGTTTGTTGAAAAAAGACTTCAAAGTTTCGAAAACATCGCTTCAGCTACTGAACAGTATCTTTCTAAAGAAACATAATTTTTGTTCTAATGGGAATTTCAAGGTAATAATTATATCAAAATGTTCAGAAAATTCAGGGTTTTAACATTTAAAAAAATTAACATTCCAAAAAATTTTGAAGTTTTAAGAATTTTGAGATTCATTAACCCCTCGAGGAACGGTGAAATATATTTCATTCCACCTAAATTAAACGAGATTCTCACCAGAAAATTTTAACGAAAATTTACATTTTTAGCTTTGACGATTAAATAACGGAACAAGTAAGAAAAATCATGCGTTAAGCATAGATTATGAAGCACTTTCCAACATTCTTGAAATCTTTAGCAAAACATCGTTATATAGGGAAATAAGGGCATATAGCCAAATATGAATTCCAATACTTTTGAACAACTTTGTATGTGATCTGTCAATTGACATACGTACTATATAATGGGAAAATTAATTTTGTAAGAAAATGCCGAGTAGCTTGAACTTTCTTTTTCAGCAATTTATACTAATAGATGGTTACTTTTGTTCAGCCCTGTAGTTTACTCGTACCTTTAATACACGTCAGCATTAAGCTAAAATTTATTTTAAACAAAACAACTTTTAAAACAACTGAAATCACATTCTCATAAATTATCATTCACAGGCATCCATGTACCCAATTCTTTGCGTGGCGCTGTATATCATTTTATCTATATTCTGCAAAAATTTCTTAGCAAACTGAATGCATTTCAGTGCAAAAGTACATAACTTATTTAAGAACCATCTTTAAGTAATTCAGTAACATTGGCGAACTCTTTTGGGTAGCCCTGTATATCAACTATAGCATTTATACACATCATATAATGTGCATAGATTTTGCGAAACTTAAACGTGCCTATTATAGTCAAAATGCATTTGATCATCCATCAAAACATCATCGGATTAAATGCACATATACAGTACTTCGGAAAGAATATACTATTTGAAATCTTTTGTGTGTCCCTGTAAATGCTATGCACTTCATATGATGCAAGACAGTATCGTATAATTCGTATAATTTATATTAAGTTTCAGTGACATATATCAATTTTATTACACATGAAACAGTTTAATATATATAAAATACGTCGCACACCATTCCCCCCTTTAGCATTATGTAATGGAATTTTTTTTTGTGTCCCTGTAAATGAATAAAAGCTATATTTTCACCGTATACTTTATAGAATGCATATTTTAGTGCCCCTTGTAGATGCATATAAATTTTAATATGTTTAACAGGGTGTAAAATCTTTAAAATTCCTTTGAAACGATTTTTCCACATAGGCCGTAATGCTATGGAAAACTTTTGACTATCCCTGTAAATAAACTAATCATGATAGAATCTTCATTTTCAATAGGGTTTGTGCTAGGGTAAATGTCAATAACGTCCAAAAATTTCAGGGCAATCCGAGTGTATTTACAGGAGTTAGAGTGCGGACAGACGGCCAGACAAACCGAATGCATAAGTACTTTTCAACTTTATTGGAAAGTGCTAAAAAACCAAAATTAAAAGACGGGAAAAGGTTCATAATTCAACAAAAGCATTGATTTTAATCAAGCCGCAACGATTTGCTGTTAGAAAAGGTAGATTTGTTATAATTTAAAAGTAAGAAAAATAATTTTTTAACCTTCCTACCCTAAATGGGTCTAATCGACCCAGGACTATAATTTATTTTAAACGATTCGAACCAGAAGTTTTTTCATAAAAAAAGTTAAATAACGGATTCAGGTAAATAAGTCAACTAAATATATTAAAATATTTTAAATAACAATTCTGGTGTGAAATGCTTTTTATCAAGATTCAGTAAAATTTGAACAGGGTAGGAAGGTTAAGCATAGTTAATGAAACACTTTCCAACGCTTCCTGAAATCTTTAACAAAACTTTGTTATTTAGGGAAATAAGATGCTACTGTCCATAGATAAATATGTAAAGAAATACTTTTGAACAGCTAAATCCGTAGTTTGATATATATATATATATGTATAGATTATAATGGGAAAATTTAGTTTAGCAAGAAAATGCCTAACTGCTTGAAATTTCTCTTGCAGCACTTTATTCTAATTGATGGCGAATGCTTCAATACTTTTGATCAGCACTGTAATTTATCCCGTATCTTTACTACACGCCAGTATTTTGTTAAAATTTAGTTCAAACAAACACATTCTTAAAGCTACTTAAATCACATTTTCAGAAATTATCACATATGAGTCACCATGTAGCTACTTCTTTGCGTGACTCTGTATATCATTTTATCTATATTCTACAAACATTTCTTTGTAAACTGAAAGCAGTTCAACGTGAAAATGCATATTTACCACCTTTAAGTTAATTACTCTTATATTCAGTAACCTTTATGAGATCTTTTGTGTAACCACGTATATCAACTATAACATTTATATAAACCATATAACTTGCAGACATTTTGTAAAACTTAAAAGCGCATATCATAACTGAAAATGAGTTTCAACTATCCATCAGCTATCATTGACAATACACAATATCTCGAATAAAAATTTAAGGTTTGAAATATTTTATGTGTCCCTGTAAAAGCTATGCACTTCATATTATGCGTTAAACACTAAGTCTCAGAGGCGTATATCAATTTCATGATACTTGAAACCGTTTAACATTCTTAAAATATGTCCCAAACAATTCCCTCCTTTATTATTGTGTATTGGAATTCTTTTGAATGGTCCTGTAAATGAATAATAACTATTATTTTGACAGCATATTTTACAGAATGCGTATTTTAGTGCACTTTGCGAATGCATGTAAATTTGAATAAGTTTAACATGGTGTAACAACTTTACAATTCATTTGAAGCGATTTTTCCCATTGGTCGTAATGTATCGGAAAACTTTTGACTATCCCTGTAAATAAACTAATCATAGTAGAACCTTCATTTTCAATAGGTTTCGTGCTACGGTAAACATCAATAACATATAAAGATTTCAGTGCAACCCGAATATATTTACGACAGTTAGAGCGCGGACAGACGGTCAGACAAACCGAATGCATAAACACAGTGTTAAGAAATTGATTTTTTCGTATTTTATGACAAAATTTTTAAATTTTTCCTGTGAAAATTCAATGTTACGGAGACGTTGTTTGTCCTTCAAGGGCTTAAACCTGTGTGCACAATCTAAAGCTCCGAATATGTGATATTTACAGTGGCATGGCGTGAAGATTTTCGTATGCTAATTTTGAACCTATAGGAAAATTCTTTACAAATTTCTCTCCCGAATTTTAATATTTTGAAATAATTTATTTTGCGTAGGATATCTCAGATGAATGTTTAATGTTGTATTTTTTTGTACTTTCCAAATTTTTGGTAACAGTTTTTATCTGTATTGAAATTTTAAACATTGATATTTTTTATTTCATATTAAAGCAATTCCAAAAAGGAACTGAAAAAAAATATTTTAATCCTTTGAGTTCTAGTGGTTGAATTCTCTACAACTTAATTTTAATTCCAAAATGTCACAAAGGCACTGAAATATTCGACCAAATGTATTCGGAAAATGTTTAATGCATTTTTTCTTGTATATCGTAAACCGAGTATTTTATTTGAAAAACTGTGATGCCAATATTACATTTGGAATTTTGAGGAATATTATCCGTCGGAGCTCAAAGGATCAACGAAATTGAGGGGTATGTTATAATGTCTCTATAATATTGAATTCTCACCGGAAAATCCGAAAATTTTATTTTTACATAGGAAAAAGCATTTTTTTATCATTTAGTCATCAAGTTTTAAAATATAAAATTTTGTTAAAAGTTTCTAATGAGAATCACGTTAATATTAGTTGGGATAAAATGTATCCCAGCACCCTTTCAAGGCATTAAAGAATTAAATTTACTAATTTACGCTTTTTACTCTCCAAATAACATATTGTTACCAAAGTTTTTTAAATCAATATGAATAACAGCTATTGAATTTAACATGATTTTTAAGATAAACTTTAAAGTGAATTAAAAAAACTTGTTTTAAAAATATTTTATACATTTTTGTTTATTTTAAATTTATTTTTATTTTTGAGGATGTTTAGTTATGTACCAGTGTTATTTGTTAAAACAAGAATGTATTGTCAACAAATCTACCGCAAACTTATACCTTATATAACCTTTCCAGATAACTTACATAAAATAAACGACTGAATACTTTATGGGCTAATAAATCAACATAAACAGTTGCTAGGGGAGACATTGTACCGAATGGTTTACGATTGTAGAAAGAATGTTTAGAAAATGGACCATTTAATCAACACAAGTAGCCTCTAGAAGGGACAAAATATTATCTATTGTATCCCACAATTCACGACTTAGGAGACAGTGTATAATGGAGAAATTGAATCAACTATCGTTTGTTATGAAGGAAAATTTATGTAAAAATAAAAATTATTAGATTTTGTATAAAATATTAGCGGATTATAATAAGTTTGAATGCTGATATGTTAGCTGGGAACGGGGGATAAATTGCCAAATATTGTTTATATTATTATCATCTATGTTGCATTTTTTTGAAATACAGTCTTTTCATTAATTTCATTTGAAATAAATGTAATCAATTTAAAATATATATCTATCAGTCATTCAATTAAATTGTAAAAAATATGTAAAAATTAAAATCTTTAGACGTATAAAATATCAGCAGTTTATCACAAGTTTAAATGCTGTTCTGTTAGCTGGGATCAGATGATAAATCGCCAAATATTGTCCATATTGTCATAATCTGCGTTGCATTTATTTCGTTTAAAATATAAACGCTTCTTTCGTTTCATATGAAATACATATAATCAATATAAAATACCTATGTATCAGTCATTCCATTTATAAAAACTAATCTGATAAAACATCAGCAATTTATATCAAGTTTGAATTCTGTTCTGTTAGCTGGGATCAGGTGGTAAATCGCCAAATATTGTTCATATTGTCATAATCGACGTTGCATTTATTTCATTTAAAATATAAACGTTTCTTTCATTTCATATGAAATATACATAATCAATTTAAAATGCCTATATATCAGTCATTCCATTAATAAAAACTAGTCAGATGTGGCAATCGCAAAACTTTTGCATGTCATAGACAGTAAAACACTAATACCTACAGAAAAATCAAACATGGTAGCGTCACCGGTTAGGTAATTTACATCAAACTGTAATCTGTAAAAAGTTATTTCTTGTTCTAACTGAATCTGAAGTTTGATGAAAATCCATCTAATAGTATTTGAGATAGAATCATCTCCAAAATCATGAAAAGTGATATAAAATCTTACTACGAAGAACATTTTTATTCATTTAAAAATGGTGTTTAAGATCATAATTATGGTTAAGATCAATTTGCAATAAAAGTAAATTAACATCATTTACCTATGAAAACAACTACTAGTTTATTAACGATATATGGACTTGAAGAACATAGTAGTTTGATATAATAAATACAAAAACGGATACTCTAGGATGATTATGCGACACTAAAAAAATAACTTGAATAAATAAAATAAACCTAGCTTTCAGATATCCCAAGATTTTATAAGAAATTTTTTTAGTGGAAGAAAAAGGTGAGTAAAATGCAGCAAGGTTAAAGGACACGTTCTAAATTTAATCTAAATATTCTTTTCTTTAAGTTTAAATTGCATATTCATATTAATCTAAATTATATATACAAGAAAGATGGATACATTTTATTTTGTCAATATGGACCCACAGAAAAAAATAAATACAAATAGGAAGGGGAAAAAGATAGCCAAACAAATTTAAGTGCAACCCAGCTTTTTCTTCTTCTTTTAAATAGAGAATATAACAAAGAAATAAATAATACTGCAAGGAAGGTCTCCATACGGGCATACTCCAAAAAATCTGAAAAAATTACAGAATGTTTTTCTCATGAGGATATATACGTTTGTAAAAAATTTTTCGGCGGAACCTCCGTACTCCGTCTGTAAAAAAATAATTAAAATTTCATTATTTGGCGATTTATCATCGGATGGCGATGGAATGCAATTTAAAAAATTACTTTTTTATGTCAAATACACTTTAATGGAAGAAAAGTTTCTAGTTCAACTTGTTTAGATAAATTAAATTTAAATAATTTTAGTTTTGTCAGTTTTAGTTTATTTTAAGTACAATTTTTTTATATCGATATTTATATATATTTATATTCAAATTTAACAATCAAAATTTGCGATTTAAAACGACATTCACAATTTACTTAATTGAAATTGTTTCAAGTTCAAAGTCCAATTGAGCACTGTCAATTCCATTTTGTTGATATGGAAATATCTGGTTTCTCTTTTTGAATATGCTTGGATGTATGAAATTATTTTTTCTCAATATGAATTTTTTATTTATGAAAATATTTTTTCCGAAGGTAAATTAAATAACTACAGCAATAAACAATATACATATACAATACAATATATATATATACTATATATATATAATACGTATTAAATTCTCACTGTTTATGATTAAATTAATTAAATATCATTTAAATGCATTCTAAAAATCTATTAAGAAACAATTTTCAATTACATTAAAATCATTTACTTTTGGCGGGAGAAAATTCTGCTCATTAAATCGCGTGACACTTTGGTCTTTTCACGCCAAAAATTCGAAAGTATTTTATTTTTTTACAGTCTTTCTATTGCAATTCAGCCACTAAATTTGACTGATCCTTTATTACCTACATGAGTAGTTTAATTAGTATTTTTTTCAAAAAAATTCCGAGTATGCCAAATATGGAGACCTTCCTTGTGAGATATTTTTTCAGAACCTCAAGTGAAAAACAATTTTTAAATGTATCAGCTTAACACTACAATGCCCGGAAGCAGCCGATACGACTTCGACCGTGTGATCAAATTTCAATTTCAGCCAGAAATTTTTTCTTGAGATAAGTTAAATTGCAACCACGTAAACTTACGTTAAATAAATCAATTAAATATTTTTTAATAAAAGTTCTGATTTGAAATATTATTATGAAACTTGAGTAAAATTTCCGGCCGTTCTAGTGTTAACCCCTTAACTGGTTTGCCCGAACGCCGTTTGGGCAAGACGAATTTGCTTATTTCATCTTTTAAAGCTTTTTGACACCACTATTATTTTAAAGAAAATTTTCATACTATTGAAAGGCGGAAATCTTAAGACTAAATTTTACGAATATTTTATTTAAATAATAGTGGTGTGAGTCCGCTATTTTCAATTTATTGAACGGAAAAGAATTTACCAGTTAAGGGGTTAACCCTTTAACGATCACAGCATTTTCATTGCTAAGATGTCGAAATAAATGAATGACACCGTTAATTAAGAACAAATATATTTCTAAATAAGAAAACGTGATTTTTAACATACATAATAAAAGGGATATTTTTAGATAAAAATACCGGTGTCAGTGTTGCATATCGGAATTAAAATTTTGTGGTTTTGTGGCGAAACAATGAACGTTAAAGGGTTAAGCAATGCACAAATATAACAACACACATTAAAAACCTAGCAAAACCTACAAAGAAATAAAAAAATTGAAACAGCTATTTCATTATTTTTCTTCTTTTGAAGAAGAGGGCAGGAAAGGTGTGCCGTTTGAAAGCTCGTTTAAAACAACCGTTGAGCACATTGACATAAAAAAAAAATAATAATAAATTTACTTCAGCGAAGATAAAGGGAGAAGGCTGCTCACAGGGATTCCAACCCTGTAACGAAAATTCTTAAATCCTACGTCTTTTAGTGTTTAATAATCTTAAACTTTCGGGAAGAGTAAATTTTATTACAATTTTCATAATTACAGCGAAGAATTTTGGAAAAGGGGTATTTTCTTATATGAAACATAGATAAAATGTCATTCGACTCTTGGAATTTTCTGACCAGGGATTTTTTTCAGTAAATGTATTTTCAGATAGAAAAACTAATTAAATAAAGTAAAAAAAAAAAAAAAAAAAAAAAAACTAACCTTTAAATAAAGCGAAATTTCGGGCGCTTAACCTCTTGAAGGGCGGCGGGATAAAACATATCCCACTTAACACTAGAACCGCCGTATATTTTATTCAAGTTTTATAAAAAGTATTTGACATCAGAATTTTTATTTAAAACTATTAGCCTCCGATGCTATTTCTTTCAGACACGCTAAAAATGTCGTGTCATCAGCCCTGAATTTTCTACTGAACCGATTTTGATAATTATTTTTTTAAATGAAAGCTATTTATTTGTAGTTGTGCCCATTTTAGCTACTTTTTAATTTATTTCCATTTTTATATTTTATTTTTAATTTTAAATGCTTTTTTACGATATTTCTTCAAAATGGTGGCAACTTAGTTTAGCTTTTCTCTCGATAATAAAAATTTATTTTCCATTATTACTTTCCACAAGTCAGAAACTTTATTTCATCAGTGAACGTGTCCTCGCATTTAAAAAAAAAAAGTTAATTGTTTTCGTAAAATTTAACCACAATAAAATGATTGCATATAATTATGCACTAATTGAGGTAAAAAAAATATATTTACTGAGAAATAATATTAATAATGTAAATAAAATAACAGAATATAATTTATGATAAAAATTAATATCTAAAGCAAAGTAAGAAATATTTCAAATGAGGAAAATGATGGCATCCAGCAACCAGATAAAATGGATTTACAATATTATTACGGACGTCTTTTTCATATTACTAAAAACAGTAACTTTTAAAAAACATTTGAAGAGAAAATGACGTCACTATTTAAAACATCGCATTTTTACTCATAACGATATTACATTTCAATATTTCTTTTCATTATGGACAGTGAGATTGAGATTTTACTTTCAGATGACTTCAGTTAGTGAAAAGAATGTCATAGTAAAAATGAAATTGGTTTTCTTTTAAATAAATCTATTTTTCTGTAGTGCATATAAAATAAAATTTCTGGATTTCGCCGGCACTCAGATTACAATTTTAACTGAAGATGTGCAAATATTTGCATGCAAAATTGTAACTGGAAAACTTGACTTTAACTTTGGTAATATATTTATTATATATTCATTCAATAATGTAATTACTTTTGCTTTTTTTTAAAGCCAAATCGATCGGGTCTTTTAAACATTTCATTCGTCGAATTCGACGGGATTCCACTCGTTTTATTGTTAAAATGCATTTCCTTTTTCCCAGAGTCTATAAAAAAGCGTTTAAACTAAAGAAAAATATTCCGCAATTCCAATGTCTATTATTCCGCAATTCCAATATCTCAGGGAGAAATTGCTTATCAATTGGGTATTTCACGCTGTTCTGTTTGCTATTATATTGATAAACACAAGAAAAATGAAGTTACTTCATTGCATTCTAAACGGGGTCGCCTTTCTAAAAGACTTCTATCGAATTATTATTATTTTTTTTTTCTAATCGGAGGCGAAACTGAATTCTGCAATGGCAGAATCTACATCCCAGAATCTCCCCACCCCCAACTTGTTTAACTTATTTATTTAGCCTATTTTTGTGCTGCACTTATTTAACAAATCTTATCAAGAAATTTCTGGTTCAAATCGGCTATTTTCAATTTGGCAGGGGTCATAATGACCCCCTAATGGCGGTTCTAGTGTTAATTGCGAAAGGTCACAATGACAACAGAATTTTGAAATGATAATATTAATTTCATCAAGCAAGTGAAGAAAAGCTCTTATATATTTAAAAATAAATCTGTTTTTAAATTCTGGTGTAAAACTATCATTTCAGAAATTTAAGAATAGAAATGCTTTACCTCTCAAAGGGTTAAATTAGATTTGTGTTTTCATTAAAAAAATACTAATAATTTTCCTTGAAAATAGGGCACTCGTGCGAGTCCTGTTTTAAAACTAGACAGCTTTTTCACTTCCCGTCAATTTCAAAACACTCTCAGTTCTAAAAATATACTAAATTGCTTTGTTTTGTTTTGTTTTTTACATTAGTGGATTATGCAATACTGAATGTTGTTATCACAACCAGTGACAATTTTCTGAAATCAAATTGTTATTCACTTCCCATTGACTAGAATTTTTTTTTCTATTTCAAGGTCGGATTCATTTCTGCCTTGAAAAGTTGACAACTGATTTCCGGATTAAGTAAGATCCATTACAAATTTGTAAATCAGTTTGTGTTAAATGGTTAAGTAGAAAATGCGGCTTTTTACAAGGCCTTTTTAAAGTTTAGAAGAAAAGTTTTATTTTAGGCGCTTTAAGCAAATTGTTTTTAATATATTGTTTGGAAAATAACGTGAAATTTTAACCATGGAATGGTTTATACTTTGATCATTTTAAAGCTTTTTTTTCTTTTTAAAATCTACGTGTAAATACATTTTTCAATTGAAATGTGCTTGAATAAATTATTCTGGATTTTTAAAACCTGACAACATGAGAAAAATAAGTCTGTCGGCTAATTCTATGGGTTTTTATAGATTAAGTCACATAGTTCATAACTGTTATGCTTGTTGGCCACCGTTACTTTCGAAACGTTTGCTTGGCCTAATTCAATTAATATAAGATAGGGAGAAATTTGAGCACATTTCTTTGAGGTCGGGCCCGCCCAAACCCGAAAGTTTTTGTCATCAAAGTCCGAGTACGATACCAAAAGTATACATAAAAAAAGAAAAAAAGAAAAAAAAAGCATGATATTTGAAAATTATTTCAAATGTGATAGCTCATTTTTAAAAATTTCTTACCTAAACCAACACTGTATACAGGGTTTCCAAATGGTCTGCCAATTGAACATCAATATTTTTTTATAAAAAAAATTTCTTTTTAGATTTTTCTTGCAAATTGCGCAAAAAACACCCTCGAAGTTTAATTCTTTCGCAAATACTGTGGAAGATTGTCATGAAATTTTCTGTTAGCAAATATTGGTGTTCAGTTCGCGGACCATTTGGGAACCCTGTGTATATAACTGGCAACCCTATGCATATTAACTAAACGATAAATTAAGTAAATTAAGTACATTAAATAAATAAACGATTGAATTAAAAAAATCCTCTGTCACAAACAAAAATCACACTAGACGCTATTTAATTGTTTGTCCTTGTTTTGACTGGCGCCATATCAAAAGATCGTCTCCCGAAATGCAGTAGACATAAATCTCCAAACATGATAAATTTTCTTTTGCAATAGCAATCAACTATTAAAATACAAAATTTTAAGGGGTAAAAAATTCTTTTAATTTTTTCAAAACATACATAAATGATTTTACGGTTTCAGAAAGAATGAGTCCGAGCCGAATGATACCGAAGACTAGCCCGAGCCCGCCTCGGACCCGTGTCGAGCTGAGCCCATCTCATCTCCGATAAAACGTGTGACATTTTTCCATTCTAAAACATCAGTAGCAGAAATTCGAAGCATGTGACTTATACTACAAGTACTCACGGAAATAGCCTATCGAGGTATGGAAATAAAAGAAAAAAGACTAAAAAACCTAAAAATTGGACAGATTTATTAAATAATAGGAAATTGTACACAAGAATCTAATAATGATATTCTTGCTCATGATATTTAACCCCTTCGATGGGAGCCTTTTACGAAATTTTTAATGTTTAGTCACCGGATTTTAAAAAAAGAAATTTTTGCCTTATTGAATCGAGAAAATACTCTAATTGAATAAGGGAAATTTTACAGGGAAATATTACTGGTGGTGATTAACAAGGATTCTTAAGCCTTTTTTGCGGCACCTATACTTGTCGCTCGTCCCCACGGGGATAAGTTTCTAGTAATATATATATTTTATCCCCTAAAACTTATTCAACTAAAATATTCTGACGAATTCCTACAGTTAAAGAAAACTTATAGAAACTATTCCATTTAAAAACTGTCCACTGTAGCGTTTTTATAACATATTTAAGTGTAAAATTGTTCGTTTTGACATGCTTATGTGCAATAGATTTTGCATTATAAACCGAGAAATTAAAAAAAGGTCACAATAAATTCAAATACGGCAACATTAGCATAAGTTAGTTTTTTAGAATAGATAGAAAAGATGTAGAATAGTTGTATACGTTATTCAAATTAAATACCATGCAAATATAAATAATACAATGCTCTCAACGAATCCACTTCAATAGAATAAAGTCACACAGGCGAGAAATTCTCCAGGCGAACAGATTATTATCGCATATGTATGAAATTGTTCCCTTCTACCATGTGGCACATCAGTGGTACCTAGCGGACAGCTTGCGAATTATGACCAGTTTGGATATTGGCCAAGGATATCTGACCAATTGTAGAATTGGCTTGCCAAAGCTCGAGATACACTGTTAATCGGCCTTTCGTCAGCATTCTTGACAATTCAATAACTTGCTAAGTTTTGGGGTTTTGGCCGCAATAGTATATATATATGTTACCGTTAAAGCGTATAATCCGTTATTTCATAAAGTAACTAATCAAACCCGTTAACCCTTTCCGGCACACTGTGCCCGGTCTGGGATACCTAATTTTAATTCCAAACTTTCAAAAGCCACCAATAATATTTTAGAAAAATTTTGCTTTTACAATAAAGGCTTAAATTAAGGAATTCAAAATATCTAAAAAATTCGTTTGTGAATCTCGTTTAACCCTTTCCGGAGCAGTGTGTCCACTCCGGGCACACCTCATTTTAATTCCAAACTTACAAACGGCACCAATAATATTTTAGTAAAACTTTATTTTTACAATGATAGCTTAAATCAGGATATAACGATTATTTTGTTACATATTGGTTATTTTCTTAAATTATTCCTTTACACCCCCCGTCTCTGTTCAATTCAAAATTAGTTTTAAGTTGTCCTTCATTCCTTTTCCATTTTTCTTGCTTATTAATTCTCTAACCGAAAATCGGCAGCTGCTTAACTTTATCTGTGAGAAATTCACTCACATATTAATCAACCGTTTAAAACTATTTCCAGATGTCTGCTATTTCCGATCGAAGCAATTCTGCATTACCTTATAAGGAGATCATCTCTGTTTCGCAGTTGAAATTTATGCTTACGCTTCTTTTTCCTTTCTCGACAAAACCCTAAAAAGAATTTAACATCTGCGCAGTAAAATCCGATGTCCCTTTGGTGTGCTTCTTTGTTAGACATAATAACACGTGTAACATTTATAGTTTGGCAACCTTCCTTTCCCATCCCAGCTGGGAAACTAAATTGAATTCTGATCTTGCTGGTTGCATTTTAACTGTTATTTGGCGTATACTATCCATTGTGCATGGGCAAACTTGTGTATGTTGGCGATTTTCTATCATGCCAAAAGTGGCGGTTTGTTGCTATGTACGAGGTCACTTGACTCCCTGCTCTCGTCTAGTGAAGTGGCTAAAAACTGTTCGGAGATTTTCTCCGAGTACTGTATGTGTGCCCCCCTAGTAATAGATGTCTAAATAAAGAATAACTTAGCAATCATTGTGGGGTTTTTTCGTACACCTGAACCTGGACTACTATACGTAATCACGCTTCTTCTAAGTATTCTAATAAAATAGCAGCTGCTACCAAACTACGCTACAAGAATCTCTCCTTTACAAAAATATCTGGTACCGTTTGACTTTTTCGTTTTTCCCCACATTAAAAAAAATATATATATATATATGAAGGGGGGTACAATCAACTGCGACTTACCGGCGGATGTGATGCATTTCGGTTCTTCTTTTTCTTCTCTGCGTCCCGAGTTGTGAATGCTATTAGTCTTGCCTGCTAAGTGTCAACCGATGTGGAATTGAGGTCCCCATCGTCACCTGCGGTCGACGTCGAAAAGTACAGCGCTGTTCCCGTCCTGAAATTCCTTTGCTGGACACCCCTTTTCCTCCCCTGTGTGCTCCATCTTAACTGCTTCGGAGGGTCTCCCCTCGATATTCCATATCCTAAAAGAAATCTGCGGCTGATTGTCACCTGAGCGCTGGGCGCCCCCCTGTTTTCATCTCCTCGCATCGTCTGTGTGATTGACGTGCTTTTCTTTGCCGGCAGATATCATCGAGGGCTGCATATGCTCATTTTGTGCTTCTATACCAATGTGTGTTTTGTGTCTTTAGTGAACGTAATCTACAGAAAGTTCATATAGCCTCATAGAAAATTTATGGAAACAAGTATTCCAGTGTTGTTATGCATCGTAAAGTGATTCATCGTGCAAAAAAAATAGTGATTCAGTCACGAGTGTCTGCCAGAGAAAGTAAAAAAATTTGCACATGCAATATGTCTTCGATTCTGAGAAATTCAGCAGAAATAATTCATCCTATGTATCAGTTAACAGTGCACAAAATTAATAAATAAATAAATAAGAGAATTACAAAAATTCTCTAAAAGAGGTGTCACCACCTTCGATAAGTGCATATTGTAAAATTACCTGTTTACAATATAAAATTTCTGCTAGTCTTCTGTGATAAAAAAAAAAGAAAAAAGTGCACAACAACGAAAATCAATTTCGAAATAATCTACATGTTGAACGTGAGAGCAGATCGTGCCCCATTTCCCTAAGTTTTTGTGTTATTAAATTAGTAATCATTTAATTTTTTTTAAAACTAAATCAGTAAGTTAACCTCCCTACTTTGTTTATTTCATGTTCTGCTTTCACATTCAGGACACAACGGTCAACATTTATGTTCTGTATAGAGCATTAATATAATCCTGTTATTGTGTTTTTGCAAAGATTTTTAATTTGCGAAAGCACGGTAACTGTTGTCATGTCTAGTTATTATTTTTGCTGACATTTTATGCAGTTTTTATCAGTTATTTACATTTATGTGCTATTGTTTCATATTTTACGTCCCACCCCTTTCTTCGTTTTTTTAATTTGTATTTAGATTCTTTAGTATGCTTAAATAAGTGTTTAACCAGTTTTGAACTTTTAATTACAAGGTTAAAATAAGAACATTCTTTTTCATCCAAAAAATATAAATAAATCAGAAGGTTTTATGTTACAAAAAAGGAATTTTTTTCCTTGTGTAAAGAAGTTAAAGGATTTTTTTTTTCCTTGCTTGCTAACAGTTTTTGCGGTTTTCTATAGAGTTTTCTTTGCTTTATTATCTAAAGATAAAGTAAGTACTTTTTTAAAGTGAAGGAATATATAGATATGTTTCAAAGTGTAATTATTTTGCTTTTTATTTAATTTATTTTCTATATGAGTTACTTTTGTATGTGCTTCCTATGCTTTACTATTATAACAGGTTCAAATAAGATATCTTTAAAGTGAGGTAGATTTTAAAATCTATTTATTTTGCTAGTTTATATATTTTTACTAGCTAGGAAATTTACTTGTTTTCAATGTGCTTTAGAGTATAAGTCCGGTCTGTGTAACAATTTCTATAAAACTTGTGAGCTTAAACAAAACAAAAAAAACTGTAAAATCATGGCGACAAAACAAATTCCGATAAATATCATTTAATTTGATGGAGATCCAGATTTACTTAAATTTTTCTTTGACCAAATTAGAGTCTGTGCGGAAATTAATAAATATAACCCACAAACAACAACTGCAATCTTAAAGGGAAAGTTAGTTGGGCCTGCACAACAATTTCTAGCACAAAACCCCGACCTGCAAAAGATAACAGACCTCGATTTGCTGGAAAAAGAATTTGCGTCATTCTTCGCCCCTCCTAGTAAATGTGTTGCTTCTGTTGAGTTGTCCAGTTTAACACTTATGCCTTCTGAGACGATAAAAAATTTAGCTCATAGACTAAATGTTTTTGCGGCGACTGTTTATGCAGATATCAATGACGAAAATGCACGCAACACTATCAAACTCATGAAATTTCTAGAAGCTCTTCCTTCAAATATTAGAATAAAATTACAGGAAGAAGGCATTAATGATTATAAAACAGCAGTTGAAAGAGCGCAAACCCTTCATGAAATTTTAAGGAATGAAAAAATTTTACATTCCTTACCTTCGGTACACAGACCAGAAAATCTCATCGAATCGCAATTAAAAGAAATCTCTGAGAAAATAAATGCATTATCTTTTGCCCCTCCTGATACTAAAACCGAAGCTGAGCAAAAAAATCTGCAGACTAGACCAAAACATTCCGCAAGTGTTTCACGCTTCAAAAAATATTACAAAAATCGAAACTACACTAGACGTTATTCCCCACACAAGTTTTCACAAAAAAAAAACCAGTTGTTTGTTAATTATGTGGACGAAACAATCACGACGCTCTCTCTTGTTTTAAATGGAAAAGAGCAAATACTCAAAGGAAAAACAATTACACAAACTCCACGGCCCAATTTCAGGAAAACTGAAACAGAGATACAATTTTTATGCTGATGGTGTTGTGTCTCAGTCTAATACTTCTACATCAGCAACTTTTGTTTTTGACCCTGTTTTACCTAAAATTTCAAGTTCGAGACTAGTTAATTCAGTAGGTTCCCAAACTTTTGACTCCATTAAGATAGCAAATAACATCAGTACACAAACAGAAAGTGATAATGTTCAGATAATTTGTAGTGTAAACACTATGTCACCATCCCTCCCTCTGGTTAAAGCCACTATAGCAAACCATGATATTACTTTATTGGCTGATTCTGGTAGTAGTATATCTTTGCTTTCACAAAAATTATTTAATCAACTTAAACCTGTCTTAAAATATAAAAGACTGTCCACTGACGTCAATATTAAAACTGTCAATTCTGATGTCTCATTTTCCGCGTGCATCAGAACATCCATTAAGCTAAAACAAAAAGCGTTTTCACACCACTTTTATATTGTTGACATACCCGAGTCTTCCAGTTTTGAAGGCATTTTAGGTTTCGATTTCATAACTAGATACAATGTTGTCATCGATACTTTTAACAAGTGTCTCCATGTCAACAATAATTTCTCTGTTCCTTTAAAAACCAGTAAAGAATCTTCTGGAGAGACACAATCAAAATCATGCAATTCTTTGAGTGATGTTGTAATGAATCAAGCGGTGTTCTTAACTCGAAAAATTATAGTAGAACCTCAACAACAATTATGGTGCTCTGTTTACACTTCCAATAACATCAACAATAACAGAAATTATCTATTTGAATATTTGGCACAAACAAAAGAATTAATAGGAAATGATGCCATTATTCAAATGAACAAATTATCCACTAAAAGAAAGAAAACTTCACAAATACATCATTTCTTTTCAATAACACTTAAAAACACTTCTGAAAAAACCATTCATCTCCCTAAACACACAAAAATAGGTCAATTATCTGAGATTGAGGAAATTCGCGACTATACTTCTGAAATGTCTGACAAGCAAAATAACTCAGAACAGCACTTTGTAAATTTTATTCAGGCGTCTAATGAAATCTTACAAAAAAGAAAGCAGGAGTTATCGGCTAATGATTTTAAACTTTCTCACTTAAAATCTGACGAAGCAAAGAACCTAACTAAATTGCTACTTAATTATTACCCTGCCTTTTCCAAATCATTAGACACACTTGGTCATACTGATAAAATTGTACCTGATTTGAAATTCATTAATGACTACCCCATAAAGACACTTCCTTTCCCTCTTCCCCAAGCTGTGCAAAAGGATGTTTTAAATCAAATCAAACAGTTGCTTGATGCCAAAATCATTGAACGTCATTGTTCCGAATGGGCTTGCCCCATGCTCCTTGTTAAAAAGAAACCAGACGGTACAGGTATACAGAAATATAGACTCGCATTAGATCTCAGAATGGTTAATACTATAATTCAAGGTTCGTCCTATCCACTTCCAAAAATTCAAACTATTATTTCAAATCTTTCACAATATCGTTTTTTCTCTTCTCTCGACTTTCATCAGGCATATCATCAGATTGATTTGCCTGCAAAATTTCAAAATCAGCTCACATTCACTACAATGTTCGGTTCTTTTCGGTATAAGAGATTAGTATTCGGCTTAAAAACAAGCGCCTCAATTTATCAAGCTTTAATGGACTCGTTACTTGATGAATTACAGTTAGAAGGTGTCTATACCTACCAAGATGATCTTATTGTTGGTGCCAATTCATATCAAGAAATGTGTGATAAGTTGGATAAAATTCTTGCAATACTAGTAAAATATAATTTAACGCTGTCCCCTAACAAATGCACTTTTCACAAAACCAGTTTAGATTATCTTGGATTTCACATAGAAAATCAAACTATTTCTCCTGTTCAGTCGAACATTGTAAAAATAACATATTTTCCAACACCTACAAAAAAAAAACGTCAATTAAAAGCACTCATAGGTGTCATTACATTCTACAAATCTCTGGTTCCATCCTTTTCTGAACTTGTGCAGCCTCTCATAAACTTAACTACTCCAAAAGCCAAATTTAAGTGGACAAGTAAACATCAAAAAATTATGGACACCATACAGAAGATATTCTTTAATCCACCCATGGTTAGATTACCTGATTGGAACAAAAAGTTCTATTTAAATACTGATGCGTCAAATATTGCTATTTCTGGCGTCTTACTACAAGAAAATGATAAAAAACTATTACCTGTTGCCTAATTTTCAAAATCTTTAAATGCATCAGAAAAAAAATATCCTGCACTTAAATTAGAACTCATGGCGATTCATAAATCAGTTACTGCTTTCAAATATTATTTATACAACAGAGAATTTGTAATCCTTTCAGATAGTAAACCCCTGGAAAAGTACAACAAAACTACAAATCCGGCTGATATTATCTCTCGCTGGCTCATGGATCTCTCAGAATACACATACAAATTTCAACATATTCCAGGTAAAAAGAATGTACTCGCTGACTATTTATCTCGCTGTAACTTTGAAAATAATCAACAGACTTTAGCTACAAACCCTGAACTTATTCATGATACTCAACCCTTACCTATTGTAGAATGTGATACTCCACACTCCAGCTCGAATGATTCTAATATGCATGTTAACTGCCTTATTTCTGGTACAAAAACAAATCCTGACACTTTATTAGAAATTTCGAATGAAACATTTGCTACTGAACAACAAAATGACCCTACTTTGTCTGTTGTTTATAAAGAAATCTTAAAGAAAGGATCTTCTCAAAAATTTCCTAATTACTTCATTCATCCTGATTCGAAAGTATTAATGTTAAAGAAGGAAAATATTTTTAATGACACTTTTTCGTATCACATTATTGTTCCAAATTCACTTAAAAGCAAAGTCTTAACAATCTCACATTTATCTCATTTTGGCTTTAATAAAACTTATGAATTCTTGTCGGGTAGATATTTTTGGAAGGGTATGTATGTAGACACTTTAAACTTTGTTGCATCATGTATCAAATGTCTTCAAACTAAACATCATCAAACTCCACCCGCACCTTTACAGCCCACATACACTCCCAGGTACCCTGGTCACACTATCAGTACTGATCTCCTTGGACCGTTTACTAATGGAAAATATGTTTTAACTATCACTGATCATTTTTCAAGACATATTGAACTCTTTCCACTTAATGACATATCTGCGAGTAAGGTTGTTAAATGCTTATTCTCTTACATAACCACCTTTGGGAGACCTTCGGTTGTCTTATCAGACTTAGGACCCCAGTACACTTCTCAGGTATATAACATTTTTAATGATACATTGGGCATTAAGGTATTACACAGTTCTGCCTCGAGACCACAATCAAATGCGATAGCAGAGCGAATCAATAAATCAATCAAATATTCAGTTAATATTCTTTTACAAGAAGGTCATTCATTCGAAAATGCTGTATTTATACACAAGTCACTTTATAACGGCTCCAAACATGCAACTACATTGTACTCTCCTAATTTTCTTCATTTTGGACGCGAACTTTCTCTAATTTTTGACACTTTTAATCAGTCGTGCAACCAACCCTTTCTTGATAAACATATTGAAGTACACAAATTACTTGATGATTTGAGTAAGATATATCACAAAGCTTATAACAACATTAAATCTGCTCAAGATAAAAGATATAAATATTACGGTCAGAAAGCTAAATTAAGATCCATTTTCTTAAAAGATATTGTATATCTAAAATCAAATGACAAGTTTAAAACAAAGTATACTGGTCCATATATTGTCACTTGTAAACATTCCCCTGTGTCATTCTCAATTAAAAGGTTGTATACTCCTGATAACACAGCATTTCGGGTACATATTGATAGACTTTTACTAGCACCTCCTCGTTATGGACATTTATTTGATGCATCAAGTCATATAAACAACACTAACTTTAATACGTTTTATCAACCTCACACATACAATATAAGAAACAGAAGCTAATGTAAAAACACGATTTATTATTTTTTTTTATGTCATGTTTTATGATACCACATATCCAACCAAAGAGCTCATGGTTGTGTGTATGCTGTTTTTGACTGATCTTTAACAATATCATGGCTGGTCCATCACTGTTGCTCTGAAGATCTCTTAGGAACAATATTAGGTATCATTGTTATCCTTTAACACTTACATATGTCTTCAGACTCACTTAAAATTTTATTTACTTTTATGTTGCTTTTTGCAGTACACTTAAAATTTCTTTGACAATCTTCATTAATTTAGTAAATTTTCCAGTAGCTAACCTCCCACTTAACAATTCTTGTACTATAAGTCAAACATATGATAGTTAGATAAACAGGTACTATAGTTTAGAAAAGTAAATAAATGATTCATGTAGTTAAATAAAACACATTTTTCGTATATGACTTGTGCATCACCCCACTCGATTGTGACACATTTTTCGTCTCTCTTCACTCTAGGATTGTCTCCCCATATTAGTTGTTAGATGATATACATCTTTTTGTTTTTTTTCTTTTTGAATTCTTCCCTTTGAAGTCTTGTTCCCGTTCAAAATTAATGCCCTAAGGGTTCAAGCTTCATTGTGTTGAGAGACAAAGTTTTGGAATTGGAGTTTCGATTCAAATTTTTGAATTGTGATTCCAATTCACAACAATTCAAATTTTTTCATGTAATTCGACGTGGGCTCCTTCAGAAGACCGCTAGTGCCTTCGGGGGAGCATCACAAGTCCCTCCTCATCTAAGGCTAGGCCCTAAGCCGATGCCATAATACTTGTGTTGTACACAAGATTCAGGGTGACGCAAATTTTATGGGCGTGCGTGGAGCACCTCTTTTTTTTTGTCATCCTATGCTTCGGCATGAAACAATTTTTTTACAAAAACATTTTTATTTTTTAATATACATCATATTACTCTTTTTAATTTTTTGAAAAATATAGTGCTATTATGTTAGTTTTGTGTATTGCCATTTTATATTCATTTAGTATTAGTTTCATGTTTTGTATATATGTTTCAAAATTTTTACTTGTGTCATGATAACAATCAAAGCTGCAGTAATGTGTTTGTACTGTCTGAGTCGACTCAACTTCTACATATAAAAATACAGTACTAGCTTGGATCCATATACAGAAATAGTAAAAAAAATATAGAAACTTTAGAACTGCTGACTGTTTTTGAATACAAAAGTCTCCATTATCATGACGTCAAATTTCTACAGATACATAAAAAAAAAAAAAAAAACTTTTGCATGTATGTATGTTTTTATGTTATAATATTGTATGCTAGCCTATGCACATTGGACAGCAAAAGTTTTTTTTGTGGTGCACCGGGTGATATATATAACGATTATTTCGTTACATATTGGTTATTTTCTTAAATTATTCCTTTACACCCCCCGTCTCTGTTCAATTCAAAATTAGTTTTAAGTTGTCCTTCATTCCTTTTCCATTTTTCTTGCTTATTAATTCTCTAACCGAAAATCGGCAGCTGCTTAACTTTATCTGTGAGAAATTCACTCACATATTAATCAACCGTTTAAAACTATTTCCAGATGTCTGCTATTTCCGATCGAAGCAATTCTGCATTACCTTATAAGGAGATCATCTCTGTTTCGCAGTTGAAATTTATGCTTACGCTTCTTTTTCCTTTCTCGACAAAACCCTAAAAAGAATTTAACATCTGCGCAATAAAATCCGATGTCCCTTTGGTGTGCTTCTTTGTTAGACATAATAACACGTGTAACATTTATAGTTTGGCAACCTTCCTTTCCCATCCCAGCTGGGAAACTAAATTGAATTCTGATCTTGCTGGTTGCATTTTAACTGTTATTTGGCGTATACTATCCATTGTGCATGGGCGAACTTGTGTATGTTGGCGATTTTCTATCATGCCAAAAGTGGCGGTTTGTTGCTATGTACGAGGTCACTTGACTCCCTGCTCTCGTCTAGTGAAGTGGCTAAAAACTGTTCGGAGATTTTCTCCGAGTACTGTATGTGTGCCCCCCCCCTAGTAATAGATGTCTAAATAAAGAATAACTTAGCAATCATTGTGGGGTTTTTTCGTACACCTGAACCTGGACTACTATACGTAATCACGCTTCTTCTAAGTATTCTAATAAAATAGCAGCTGCTACCAAACTACGCTACAAGAATCTCTCCATTACACAGGGAGTTCTTAATTTCTAAAAAAGTTTTATGTAAATTCCGGTGTCAGTCGATAGTTTCTCATTTTAGTACAGATTTAGCCCGTGCCGGAAACGGTTTAACCCTTTCCGGCACACTGTGCCCGGTCTGGGATACCTAATTTTAATTCCAAACTTGCAAACGGCACCAATAATATTTTAGTGGAATTTTACTTTTGCAATGAAACCTTAAATTAAGGATTTCAAAATATCTAAAAAATTCGTTTGTGAATTCCGGTGTCAGTCGATAATTTCTCATTTTAGTACAGATTTTGCCCGTGCCGGAAAGGGTTTTAAAGTGTGTAAAATTATTAAATTTTACGATTTAACTAGTTATTTTATGGAATAACGATTGTTAAACCGTTAAAGTATTAAAGACGACACGCGAAAGACGTTTAAACCGATTATAGCTGGTTTTAGTCATAGTTTTGAATCATCTATGGTTGTTTTGCTGTCAATGTATATGCTGCATTTTTTAGACCTACTTTTTCTTCGTTAATACTGTCATTGTGAGTGCATGTTTTGTTGATATATGCATCGAGCTTGCACAAATTTGTAATCTATGCATTTATGTTAGCGTTTTTCATGTGGGATTTTTCGCAAATATTTTTGCAACCAATCTTTTTTTTCGAACAACGAGTTCTAGAAGAATGAAATATCAATCGGATAAAATAAGAAAAAAGATATGAAATATGTAATGCAAGAGTAGTAGGAATCTTTGTTAACCCTTTCGTCGACGGTGAGAAGTGTATATCCAACTTTAATTTAAATTAACAAATGCAACATTGGCAACAAAAATTTAAACAAAATTTTACATTTATAATATATGTGAAGAATAGGATTTTACTCATTATGAAAGAAATCTGTTAATTAAACCAACTGTCATCCAATCATTTCAGATTTTAGCATATGGAGTATTTTGACCACGATAGGGGGTTAACCCTTTGCGGCGCGGTGGTTTCATAGATATATCACTTAATTTTAATTCCCAAACGCCACACTGGCACTGGAATTTTGTTTAAAAAAATACGATTTATTGAATTCGTGAAATATAGCGTTTTTTTATTTAGAGAAAAAGTTGCTTTCAAGTTCCGGTGTCAGTCATTAACTTCTACACTTAAGCAATGAATTTGTTCTGCGCCGCAAAGAGTTAAATAAGCTTTTCACAATTTATTTATGGAATCCTTTAATTGCCGCAGTGCATTCTGTTATTTTGTATAGCTGTTTAACTGATATAAAAATACTGTACTGTGTGTTCGGTTTTTATAGATTATTTATCAAATCATCTATTAATAATTTGAAATATATTTTTAGAATGACTTTAAATATTTATCATCAGTTAATTTAAAAAAAATGGATTTATTTTAGCTTCAAATATTTTATTTTATACTTTAACGATTAAGCGATCGTTATTCAATAAAATACCTAATTAAATTATAGAATTCTATAATTTTACGCACTTTAACGAACTTGATTAGTTATTTCATGAAATAATTAGGTATTTTATGAAATAACTTAATTGTATGTATTAACGGTAACATTTTTATGGGGGGGGGGAAGCTCACGACATATTAAGCAGTTTAATAACAGTAAATTATGTGCAAAATATTTCACGTTCTAACCAGAGATTCATCATTTACTAAATGTCTATACATATTTTTTGGTAGGAGGATGTAAAAATATAACATTTTCAACTTTTTGGTGATTTTGGACCCCCTCCCCCTTTTCGATATCATACCATATCAAACCTCGACTTCCCTCTCCTGCTTAGTGATGATATCGTTATCAAAGTGTAATTTATATTCTTTTATTTATATAATTTTCATATTTTTTTCGAAATGTTGTATAAAACTGGTTACATTTATTTTTCGCATACTTTTTTTTATTTAAATGAAGAGAAGCCAATGCAATATAATTTTGTATATGAAAAAAAAAAAAAACTTTATATCAAATAACACTAAACGAAAATAGTCATTATTTAAAAGTATTTTATAATAACTTTTAGTTACACAATGCATTCAACAGTAATAAAGTCCTGTTGCAATTGCTCCGAACGGAGGAGGGGTTGGCAGGGGGAGGGGGAGATAGAAATTCTTATCTTCAAAACAACAGAAGGAATGTACAACTTTCCTTCTTTTTTTCTTTTATATATTACTAAACACAAAATTAATTTCACATATACTCTCCCTGTGATTTCTCGAACCGTGATTATATATGCATACACATATGAGGAAAAATGGGAATTCAAATATCGGGGCATTCCGTATTTTAAAATTAAGTAATTTTATGATAATTTAGTTATTTTATTGGGTTGTTCCGAACGTCATTTCTGTTTGGGAAAAACAAATATCGGAAATAATATCTAATAATTAAATAACAGAATTTACCGGTAAGAATTGATTTTCCCAAATGGAAATGATTTTCCGAACAACCCAATAATAATAACTTTCTATTTTCATAAAAACATTTAACAAGCCGGAAAAAAGGATAGCATGCTATTTTGTACCAAAAAACATGTTACAAATAAAAAGAGAAAATTTTGATTTAATCAAAAATTATATGGACATCAAAAGACGACCCTCTCCCCCTAAAGATAGCTTACGATATCATATGCCATCCCCCCTCCTCCCCTTAAAATGATAACGTTATATTTGTGCAGCCCCTTGGAATCTCACAATATATATATGCTTTGCAATATTATTGTTTTAAAAGCTCATATGAATTTTCTTTTGAAGTAAATGTAACATTTCTTAAACGTTTTTTGTAATGACTGTCACACGTAAAATATATTTTAAGTGTAAGAAAATACTTTTACCTCATTTAAAAATAAATCATGCATGTGTGAGTTAAAATAAATGATAGGCTAAAAATTCTTTTTTTTTTAGATACTTATTTTACGCACTATAAATCAAATTCTAAGGCAAAATGAAAGTTTATTTAATTTTTATGATCCAGATATGCGCCATTAACTCATTAATTTTAGCTCAAGAAACACCTTTTACGGTGTTTAAATAATTTAAATTATTTGATATGCAACATCATTCTTAATAAATAAAAAAGAGTTATTTTCATATTGCAGGCTATTTTGTTCAAGTGACATATTTAATGTCTCAAAATGTATTAAAAAAATGACTCAACATTACAAAAAATGTAATATTTATATTGAAGTGCCGTGGAAAAGTATATTTACGAGGCAAATTTTAAATAAAGACAATTATCCTGTTGGATGTTTGTAATTTTTCGTTAAAAATTAAAAGAATAATTCTTCAGGAGAAAAAAAAATGTTTAAAATTAATGAAAATGAAACATAACCTTTCTTTCTTAATGAACTTACATGTAATTAACTTAAAAAATGAAAATGCGTTTTGTTTTAGAAAAACTTAAAGTAATGTTTGTATGTTTTACAATGCTTAAATTTTTTGTAAATTATATGGAGTTTAATTAACATTTTCTCTATCTAAAACGTACGAATTAAAAGATTTAAAAATAATCAATCAAAGACTAAAAAATATCAAAATTTAAATTAAAAAAAGAGGAAAAAAAGCAAAGAAATCGATTTTTCCTTTTGCCTGACGAAAGATCCAGAAAATGACATTTAAAGTTTTCTATCAAAGACTTATGTTTTTGTATACATTGTGAAAAATAAAGGCATTTAAATTTTTAAAAATGGCATCGAGAAAACCCTTGTGAAAAATGAAACATTCAGATAATGGCAAGATAAAAGACAAACAGAAAGATAAGTATATTTTTTGAAACCGAATTACTCTCATAACCTTTTAAGAAACCAATGTATTTTAACATCAAAAATACTTTATAAAAATGTATAACATCATAAACTTGAGTGAGCATTATAAGATAAACCAATTCTATTTGAAAAAGCGGCATAAAAAGCTTTGAAATTTACGAGTCTTTTGAAAATACGGTACTTAACTTGCAAAAGGTTTGGCCAACAAGGCATTCAAACACTCATAAAGCAAAAATTTGTTGCAAAACAGATGATGCAAACTTTATCGGGACTACTTTATTATTTGCTATTTGCTTATTATTTTTTTTTATTAAAGTATGATATAAGTACAAATACATGATACACAATAAAACAACTTTAGTAATTGACGATTCAAATAACATCTGTTAAAAGCTTAGTTTTCTAGAATTACTTATAATAAAAACAATATGAATTCATGGCATAACTTTAAACTGAATTTTTTTTCTGAAAAGTATTTTTATATTGAATCATCTGTATCAAAAGCATCATAAAATAACAATTTCTTGAAAGTGCACCACATATAACACGAATAAACAAACAATTTATAGAATCACAAAACATCCATTGTATATAGTAATTCATTTAAGCTGTGTTTGTTATGAGCCTAGGGAAACATTCACTCTCTGAAAAATATTATTTATTGCTTTGTTAGACTACTTGTTTTTCTCTAAATCCATTGCAACGCGGCACGTAGAAAAATCAAAAAAATAATTGTGTGTATGTATTATTCAAATAAAATACCATAGAACTACGAAGAATACAATACTATAGGGATGAGAGTGTTCCGCGTTTTTTAATACCAGTATAATATTAGAGAAAATATTGTTCTGTTAAATCGCAGCATTTTTAGATTGAGTAAAATAACATTTTCTCTAAGATTATAGTTGTGGGAAAAAACGCGGAAAATTCTCATGCCTAATACTATCAATGAATCCGTTGCATTAGAATAAGTCGCCTGTGAGGCTAATTCTAATACAACGGATTCATTAAGAGTTATTGTATTCTTCATATTTCTATGGTTTTTTATTTGAATAACGTATACATACATCTATTCTATAATTTCGAAGAATTTCTGTAGGCGAACGGAATATTTTATCAAAGCATGGAATGGTTCCCATCCACCATGTGCGCATCAGTGATAAAAATGCAGATTCACGGTCACCTGTTGTCAGGTGGCGACTAAGTTGTTTGACTTGGCGACTAATTTTCAGCGTCTAAGTAGTCATCCTATGTGAAATTTTGCATTTTTTCGGAATCCTCCGACGAAAATTGCGTGTTTTTTTCAAAATTGTCTGACGAAAAGCACGTGTTTTTTCGCGATACTCTAAATAAAATCGCGTTTTTCTGCCTCCTGTTGACGAAAATTGCGTTTTTTAGCGATTCTTTGAGAAAAATCGGGTTTTTCATCGACTCTTTGACTAAAGTAGCAGTTTTCAGCGGTTCTTTTACGAAAATCGTTTTTTTCTTTTTTTTTTTTCAATCTTTTGATAAAATAGCACTACTTTTTTTTTTTTTTTTTTTTTTTTTTTTTTTTTTTTTTTTTAAGTTTCCTTCATGTACAATATTTTGAAAAAGCTCTGATAAAAGAGGCAAATTTTATTTTCCTTTATTACGGAGGACAAAAACAAATTTTGCAAATAAAGATTATGTCTCCGCAGCGAAGACAAATGAGTGCCAAGGGTTAAGCCCTTGTGACGACTGAATTATTTTGGCTTGGGTGCTACTGGCTCTTTAAAAATTTTTAGAATCTGCACCTATAATCAATGGTACCTACCGACAGCCTTGTATGACCACTTCGAATATTGGTCGGCCAAAACCTCAACACACTGTTCATAAGTCTTTGGCCAGTGTTTTTGAAAATTCGTTAAGTGACCAAGTTTCAAGTTTTGGATGCAATATGCACGTGTATGGTTACTCAAAACGTATTAAGCAGTTTCAGTTCAACAGTAATTTATGCGTAACGTGTCTCACGCTCTTCCAGCGGATTCGGCAATTTCTAACTGTTTACACAGGATTTTTGATAGGAATCTTACAAAAATCTATCTATCTATCTATCTATCTATCTATCTATAAATCTTTTAACACTTTACGGTGCAGTGATCCCACTCCCGGCCAACCTAATTTTAATTCCAAATTTGTAATGGACGCAAAGAACATTAAAAAAAATATTTTTTACAGTAAAATCTTAACCGCTTGGGGACGAGCGACCTTATATGTGCCGCAAACAGTGCTCAGAATCCTTGCTCATCCTCACCAGTAAAATTTTACTCGAAAATTTGCCTTATTAAATCGGAGCATTTCCTCGATATAAGAAGGCACACATTCTTGTTTTTGAAATCCGGTAACAAAACATTAAAAATTTTCTAAAAGGATACAGTCGTGAAAAGGCAATAGTCACGAAGGTGTTACATCAAAGAGTTCTTACTTCCTAAAAAAGTCGTTTATAAATTCCGGTACAGTCAATAATTTCTTATTACGAGCAGAATTTGCCTATGTCGGAAAAGGTTAAAAAAATATTGTTTTAACACTAGATCGTCCGGAAAGTTTATCTAACTTTATTAAACACAAAAATTTTTATTTAAAACAATTTCCCTTATTTATTTAAACGAGTTTTCTCTAATTTAATACGATTCATACAATTTAACTAAATTGTACGAAAAAAATCCAGGTTCGAACAGACATTTTGTCATTTGATCGGTGTCGATTCGACACCAGCTAGACGTGTGTTTAAAGTCTCGTATGAAATTTCTTTTGAAATAAATGTAGGATTTCTTACAATTAACCGCTTCTCTGTTTTGCCCGTTCGTCTTACGGGGCAATGTGCTTTATCTAATCATGATTTGCTCTATCACGTACGGGCATCCATACCCAATCATATTTTTATTATTCTCACCAGTAAAATTTTATTGTACATTTTGTATTATTTAATCTGAGCATTTTTCTCAATCAATTAGGCAAAAATATCTGTTTAAAAAACTGGTGATAAAAGATTAAAGATTCTGTAAAAGATAGGAAAAAATTAGATATTTGAAAGTTTTTTAAAAATATTGATCAGTTAATCCTTTCAAGGACGCCGTCTGCAGTCTGCAAACGGTTAATTTTACTGTTCCAATTGAGCACTTGCACCAGTAAAATATTGGTACAATTTAGATCTAACAATATACGTGGAAAAAGATGTCTTGATTATTTTAAAATGAGTTCGTTCTTAAATTGCGGCGTGGATCAATTATATAAACATATCTGCAGCAGAAATACCTTGCTTCTGAAAGGATTAAGAGGTTAACACTAGAACTACTGTATACTGTCTTTTTGACGGCTTCCATATAAATATGTTTCTGTTCAATCCAGAAATTTCATTATGAAATAAGTTTCAAAGACACAAAGAAGAAAAACGTGAAATAAAAAAGTTTTAATCCTTTCAAGGTTGGTAACTAGACGGTCTACCCACCTAATTTTGTTTACAAAACTGACAAGTGACACCAAGAATATTTTAGTAAAATTGTACTTTTGTAATTAAAGTGCAAAATTCCGTAACTTCGGGTAAATAAGCCGCAGCTCAAAAAATTCTATTTTGATCCAGAAATTTTCAAAAATAAAAGGTATTCCCTCTGTCCCAAATTAGTTGCGACATTTGAATATTTTTGTACTGATTATTGATACTTATGACTTTATGATTTTGTTCGAACATTTTTCAGAGAACTATGCTATCAATCAACAATATTTACGTACCTAACATTCCCTCCATCATTCGATAAATAAATAATTAATTAGTTTAAAAAATCCCGGTTCACACGCTCTTAAGCCACGCCCCATTAAGAGTTTCTTTGTTAAAAAAAAAAACTCTTGTTTTTTTGTAATCACATAAAACTGTCTTTAAGCTATTCAATCGTGAATTCATGTAAGAGCATTTTATCCCAACTATTACTTCTTTTATTCTTTTTATTATAAATTTAAGATTCTAGTAGAATTTTACTGGTGTCGATCTACTAAACTGCATCAGATATTATTTTTGACTCCACCTACTTGAAATGCAGCAACTAATTTGGGACAAAAATTTCAACCTAAATGTCGCAACTAATTTGGGACAGAGGGAGTAACATTTTGTATCGCGGTACATATTTATCTTTAATTGCTGAATTATTTTTCTGGATTGAAATTGAATTGTTTGACCTGCGACTTATCTACCCAAATTTACACCAATAAATTTTTATTTTTTAAGAAATTGGTTTGAATATTCTGGTGTTAGTAAATTATTTCATCACTTTATGAGTAGAAATCTTCTGCTCCCTAGCGGGTTAAATCAAAATTTTGGTGTGGAATATTTTTATATAATTTGAGTGAAATTTCCGGTAGTTCTAATGTTAAAAGCTTTTTGTATTGACTGATCCATGTAAAATATATTTTAAGTTAAAAAATACTTTTACTCCATTTTAAAATAACTCATGCATGTGTTAGTTAAAATAACTGAAACAGCTAAAAATTCTTTTTTTGTCAGCTTATTTTATGCACTATAAATCAAACTCCAAGAGAAAAAAAAGTTTATTTAATTTTTAAGATCCAGATACGCGCCATTAACGCATTAATTTTAGCTTAAAAAATAGCTCTTTCGGAGTTTAAATAATTTTAATTATTTGAAATGCAGCATCATTCTTAATAAATGAAAAAGAATTACGTTTCTGTTAGTAGCTATTTCGTCAAGAGACATATTTAATGTTCGTTTATTAAAAAAGACGCAACATTACAAAAAAGTGTGATATTTATATTGATGTGCTTTGAGAAAATATATTTATAAGACAAATTTTAAATAAGGTTAATTATTCTGTTAGATATTTGTAATTTTTTATTAAAAATTAAAAGAATAATCCTTACAGAGAAAAATATATTTAAAATTAATGAGTGTGAAGGATAAAATTTCTTTTCTAATAAACTTATCTGCAATTAACTTAAAAATATAATGTGCTTTGTTTTACAAAAACTTAAAGTAATGTCTTTATTTCTAACAATGTTTGTTTTTTTTAATTTTATACGGTTTAATTAACATTTTAAGATTATATTAACCTTAATATTAAGACATTTATCTCAAGTGATACCGTGTAAAACAAAAGATTTAAATCTACAAAAGAAGTTCTTTGTAAAAGCTTCAGAAATCTGGATGTTTACTAAAATGTTTTTTGTATATTGTACAGAAAAAAGATGTACATCTACAATACTAGGTTTATAAAACTACAAAATTTTTTGCGCTCACCAAAATTTTATCGAAAATCCGGGTAAAGGACATTTTTACAGGTTTGCAGGATCGAAAAATCCGGAACTAAAAATGTTGCATAAATCGACACTAAATGAGCATTCGCAGTAAATCTTTATAGGGAGACTTTGCAATTTCAATCCGCCTGTTTAAGACTGCAGCTTTCATTAGTTATTATCCTTTCTAGTCTTTTCCGCTGTTTCTATTTATCTACTGTAGGGCTATTTAAATGGGAAGAAGTTATTATCAACTTACCCTTTTACATTTTACTATTTTTTTCTTGCAGTGTATACTATAACAGTTTTTTCCATCAATAATTACGAAAATGTTTCAATTAAATAAAATAAAGATTGCTGTTTTTTTTTACCGGTGTAAAAACAGTGCTACATGCACCTTTTGAAGCGTTTGAAGGGACTCTAGGCACTAATGGGTTAATATGTTCATTGGTTTCTCTACGTAACCACAAAATTTTAATTCCGATTTGCAACAATGACACCGTAATTTTAATTTAGAAAAATCCATTTTATTATTTATTTGAAAAATCACTTTTTCTTATTTACAAATATATTTGTTCGCAATTACCGATGTCAATCATTTATTTCAACATCTTAGCAATGAAAATGCTCTGTCCGCTAAAAGGTTATACGAAAATTAATCTTATACGAAATTTATAGTGTTGTCACCGGTTTTAAAAAACAGAAATTTCTACCTTATTAAATCGAGAAAATGTTCTGTTTATATAGGGCAAATTTAGAATAAAACTTTACTGGTATGGATAAATAAAGATTCTTAAGTCTTTTTGCGGCACGTATACGTATTGCTCATAAGATTTCGCAGAGTGACTTTATCTCAAACCAGTAAAAACAAAACAACAACAAAAATATATATATATAAATTTGCATGTTGTAACAGATTTTTTTCTTTCAATTTTGCATTTTAAACAAAATGACATTTTATTAATCATAATGTATCAACTTTTTTTAGCAAATTATCTGATCTTGTTTTCTTTTTCTTAAACGTACGAAATAAAACTTATTAAGCATCAATAATTGACTAAAAGATATCATGATTTAAATAATAAAAATAAATAAATAAATAAAAGCAAAGAAATCGATTCTTGTTTTGTCTGAAATAACATATGGTATTAGTATCTAAAGTAAACGGTATTTAAATTTCATATCAAAAACTACGCTTTCATTTACATTGCTTTGAGAGAATACTTATAAAAAATGAAACATTCAGATAATAACAAGATGAAAAACGCAGAAAAATAGATATGTTTTTGAAACAGAATTACTCCCATAACTTCCAAAGAAAACAATATGTAATAACAACATCAACAATGCTTAATAACAATGTATAAACAAAATCATAAATTTGAATGAATATTATCAGAAAAAACAATTCTCTTTGAAAAAGCTTCGAGAATTACAAAACATTTGAAAATGCGGTACTTATCTTGGAAAGTACATTGGTCAACAAAGCATTTCAAATGCTCATAAAACAAGCATTTTATAAAACAGATAATGGGAACTGTATTGGGAACTATATTGTTATTTCATCACTACGATTTATTTTTTGTTAAAGTATAATACGAATACAAATACATGTTTCACAATAAGACAATTTCAGTAACGTATGTCTGAAATAACCTCTGTTAAAAGTTTTGTTTTCTAAAACTATTCATAATGAAAACAATATAAAAATCATGTTATGACTTTAAATTGAAAAAGTTTTCTGAAAAGACATTTTATATTGAATCATCGCTATAAAAAGCATCATAAAATAAGGATTTCTTGAAATGGCACTACACATAACACGAATAAATAAACAATTTATAGAATCATAAAACATCTATTTTATACAACTCATTTAAAGCTTTTATTTATTTATTTTCTTTTTTTTTTTTGGGGGGGGGGGGGTATGTATGGGTAAACATTGAAAATTTTCAAAGTTATTATTAATCAGCTGAAGCTTCTCGGCTTGCCCTTGCTCGTGATATTATTCAGTTTTCAAATGTGTCATCTGTTTTTCAAATGATCATTAAATGAGTTTTTCAAATGATCCTTAAATAAAACTAAAATTTGATGATTTTATTTCTCTAAGTTCATTTTGTTATAATTTATATTTTTTAATGGAAAAATCGCGAAAAGATATGGAATTGAAAGGATGTGCTGTATGGTATTTTATTTTCAGCGTAATTTGATTTTTGGAATCAATGCGTAGCAAAAACAAACGACAGCGCGACAGAATACTGAGGTTTTGATTGATTCCGTAGAAATTTTCACACATTTTATTCTATAAAAAAATAGTTCTATTCCATCCGAACGTTTCAAAATTTCGTAAGTGATGTAAATTTTGTTTATTGAAGTGCTCTAAAACGATTACGTTAAAATATGGACATTTAGTTATTTTTAACGTAGAAAAAATAACATCTCCATGAAGTGATTTGCATTTGCCAGTGTATCTGAAAAAGTTAACACTTTTCGGCAAACTGTGTCCAGTCTGGGATACCTAAATTTAATTCCAAGCGACACCAATAATATTTTAGTAAAATTTTGCTTTTACAATAAAAGATTAAATTGAGGAATTCAAAATATCTAAAAATTTCGTTTGTGAATTCCGGTGTCAGTCAATAAGTTCTCATTTTACTAACAGATTTTGCCCGCGCCGGAAATGATTAAATCTCGTATTTCTTAAAATCGATTGCGCCATAGATTGTAAGGTTTTAGTTTTACAAATACATTTTTGGTTTGCTGGTACCAATAAAATTGCATCCGGTGTGGGGAGGGGGTTGCAAAGCCGCAATAAAACTATCTGGTTTTATTGATTCCATCAAATGTTTCGCACATTTTATTTTGTAAAAAATATTTCTACCCGTTCGAGCGTTTCGACATTTTCGTAGGGGGTGTAAATCTGGTCTACTGAGGTGATTTTAAAAAATTGTGTTCGAATATATACATTTAGATACTTTTAGCGTTGAAAAAAATATCCGGTCCGTGAATCGCAAAGTGACTTCCGTTTGCCAGTGTATTTTAAAGGGTTAAAATCCATATTTTTTAAAACCAGTTACATCATCGATTAAAAGAGATTCAACTTTAAGAGCAAATTTCTGATTTGTTTTTATCTTAAAAAAAAAAAATGCTCCCTAGAGAGACATGGACAATCTTTTTGAATTTTTTTTCAAAGAATTAACATGCAACATTTTTTTTAATTGGTTATAGCATTTGAGACCTAAAAGTACGATTTTTCGAAATATGACTTTTAAGTTTAACTGTACCAAGCAATTTGGTAGATTTGGATTTAAACAAAAATAATCAAAAAGAGAAATAAAATCGGAAATTTTTTTCTTTCTTTGTTTCGGTGCGTAAATGTGTTTGTGTAAGTGTTTTCATTCCTTTAGCATTGAGAAAAGTGATTTTTTGATGATAGTGAGTTTCGCTTCATTATTAATATTTCCGAAATTAATCAAAAAATAAAAATTCTGAGCTTCAGTTACACCAGGGGAGACCTTGGACTAACTTCACAAAAATTGAGCCTCGTAGTTTGCCGTAGTTTCCGTTAGAAATCGCACATACACACACAGAACGTTTTATTCTTTTATTATCATAGATTATATATATATATATATATATATTACATTACTACATTTTTTGTTCGTTCCTCGACTCCGTTGTAACGTGGCGAGTTGCGTTTAGCTTTATTCATAATGTCTCTCAGTGATTTTTTTCTCAATCAGATTTGTGTATTATTCTGCGATAGTGAAGTCCTATGCATACTCTTCTATAGATATTGTTTAAGGTTGGATTGTAAATGTGGAATTTTTCAGCGAATGCGAATAACGTCATTTTATATAAAATAAAAGTATGCGTTTTACGTCTTAAAAATGAAATATGATTTGTGTTATCTATCTATCTATCTATCTATCTATCTATCTATCTATCTATCTATATATATATATATATATATATATATATATTCGTCGGGGACAACAATACATTCTGAAATAAAGAAAATTCCTGTTTTCTCGTAAGTTTTTAATTTTTGATGGCAGTTTTTTCGTCAGTTTCTTCGTCAGTCACAACCTCAATATCTTATGTCTAAAATAACATCTGCTAAAAGTTTTGTTTTCTAGAACTACTGATAATAAATAACATATGAAAAACATGATATAACATTTAAATTGAAAAAAGTTTCCAGAAAAGTTATTTTATGTTGAATCATCTGTACAAGAAGTAAGAATTTTTTGAAATTGCACTACTCTTTACTTTTATTTAAAGTTTAAAATAAACATAAAATTCTGAACAACAAAAAATATTTTGTTTGTTATATAAAAATACATCTGTAATACATATTGTTTACTGAATGTCTGCATAATGAATCAAAATCCCAAGTGTAATAACCACTAGCCAAAAGTATAAACCGTATATTAAGTAGAATTTAAAATTCCAACTTTTTTTTTAATACCAAAATGTTATACATGAAACAATCTTTTTATAAAAGAATGTTTTTTTCAGTTCGTAAAGTGCTTTACTATAACGACATATGTAGATATGTATATACATGTATGTGTATATGTATACACGACATATGTATGTGTATATGTTTTTCGGGTAGAGCGAATTTTCTTATTGCTGTAATTTTAATTTTATTATGTAAATTAGTGTTATAATTAACGCATTAACCTTCTAGATCCCAAACTACCCGACTCTACCCGAGATATTTTGAGATATTTTAATTCGTATATCCCGATTTCCACCAGAAAATTAGATTAACAATAGTGGCTTTAATTTATAACGGACATTCCGGATTTAAATAAACCGAAATTAACCATTGAAAACTTTTCGGTATAAACTGAACTACATAATTTCTAGAACGTGTTCTCTCATGGGAATTAAATGGTTAACAGGTCGTGTCGTATTCACGCAATGATAAAAGTATTCCGCATTTTTAAATTAACTATCAAAGTACCACTATTTTTGAATAAAAAAAATTGTTAACAGAAATTTCGAAGTGACACTTATCTTGTTAATCCTCTAAGTGTTTGGAACTTAATATTCTGTTCACCAAACGTAAGATTTCAATGTGATGTAAGCAATAATTATGATAATATAATTCTATAGATTTAATGAATTTTCAATATGTTGATGAATGATTAAGACTCTCATGGATTGCATTCCTATTTGTAATTAAATTTTTTGCTATAATGCTGAAAGAATCATATTTTCTGAGCATTTAATACAGAATGAGGAGAAAACAACATTACAATTTTACCCATTTGCAAGATGCTCAGAAAGTTAATTTTTACGTGGCAAAAGATTTTCAGTACAAAAGTTGAAAGAACCTATTTATCGACTCCCAAAATTATAGGAATGATCATGTAATTGTCTAATTAAAAAATATAATTATATTACTACAGATCGGTGGTTCCCAACCTTTTATTGGATATGTCTCACGGAAGCCTCTGTATTGCGATTGCCCCATTTCTACTATATGTCACACGTACTATCCTTATCTTATATCGCTTATTATTTAAAAAGTGAACTTACCTGAAAGGGACCCGACAAAACCTTAACAACAACTAACCACTTTGCATTTTTTAAACTTATCACTGAGATGAATTATAAGTCACAAATGTGTTTTTGACATAATTCTATAAATAGAGAGATATATCTTCACTTTCAAGTCAAAAAGAATTGTGCATATTAAATATTAAATATTTAAGAAATGTATTTTATAGTTTTCATTTTAATCTTCGGAAAATGAATGAAGAAACTCTCATATTTAACCTTAAAATTGATAACATGAACATATTTCAAAACTCTTAGTGAATTATTAAAAATTGTTGAACATATTTCTTGCATAATTAAATACCAGGGCTGGGGAGTCAATGGGAAAAATGGCCGACTTTGACTCCGGAAATTTTAACAACTTCGACTCCGACTCTGATTTCGACTCCGGGCTGACTAATATAGTAGTGTTGCTGTTGGTTATAATTATAAAGGAACGAGAAAAAAATAAGGCGAAAATTTTGGTATTTCAGTATCAATTCAGTTCTTAGAACTTTGAAAGAAAAAAAAGAAAAAAAAATATTTACTGTTTTACTAATTTTTTCAATTTTGCATTCCACAAAACCGAAAAATCCAACTATCGAAATCTAAAGAAGAAAGAAAAACATAAATTTTACTATTTTGGATCCGTGGACTTGAAAAGGTAAAATATTTACAATTTTGATGTAATTCATGTCCTAAACAGCAGAATATTTTCGATGGAAAGAAAAAAATAAATAAAGATGGAAATTTTACTAGTTCGGAAATGAATTGGGAGCGACTAGAGTTTTTCATTAAAAACGTTTTTGATCTATTGTGTACCCCGGGCAGTATTTTGAAATTTTAAACTTGGGTAGACTGATATAATCCAAAAATAACAATAATAATTCCTTTTATGCATTTAAAATTACGTACAATTGGTTTAATTTTACTTCAAACTGTCTAACAAAAAAAGCTCCAGTCGGTGTCGGCTTGTTTTTTTAGTGACTCCTACTCTACAGCCCTGTTGGCCCTGTTAAATATACAAGAAGCATTTGAAGATTCTGATCTTTATCAATTTTAATGTTGTCATTACTCCCCACCAATACACATTTATCTTCCCCTCCCCCTCTTTCGATTATCGCCAATTGATTGCCATGAATTATTGGATTTTAAAATTTAAATTGTTAACATTTTATATTCATTTACTTTTACTATATAGGAGAGACTGCATTACGGCCATAAATATATATACTATTTACACATTTCTTGTTGAGTGGTATAAACGATTTTATAACTGTATAATGTTGGTAGTATCACGTTTAGGTATTCCAAATGTATTTTAGTTTAAATTTATGTATAACTCCAAAAAGTTTAAATAAAAGTTTTTTCATGTTTTTGTACACAGCAAAGCACATAGAAATACTAATTTAATTAACAAAATAATTAAAAAGCTAAGCAAAATTTTAAATTAGATTTAATTTAACCAAAAATATTATAATGATTACATTTAGAGGAAATATATATTATTTTTTTCTCAACTATTATTTATACGCAAAATTTCTCTGGTGCTGATTACATTTTAAGCTTTTGAGTAGGAGCTTCGTTAAAATTCAACGAATTCTTTTAATTATTATTATCATTTTAATTTTGACTGTAATATTTTTATTTTTTGTCTAAAAGATCACTTTTTTAAAAAACCTGATTGTAAATGGGTTGATTATAAATTTCAAATTATCCCCCGGTAAGGTGTATGCCCCGTGTTGCGAACTACTGCTGTAGATATAAACCATATAATATCATTTTATCAAAGAAAATATTCAATATTAAAAAACATACAGAAAACGTTTTAAAACAAATATTATAAATATAATATCTTTTCCGTTTTAAGTCGATATGCTCGAAGAGAAAAATGATAAGAACGGAACAGATTTTTCCAAATTACAGAAATATTACATATCTATTGAGGCTCTTTTGTATTTAAATCTTGTGAATTCCGAGTCTCTTGCACAAATTAAGCGACTCTCATATTTAACATTAAAACTGATAACATCAACACATTTTATAATGCTTAGTAAATTATTAAAAGTTTTTGAACATTTTTCTTATCGATAATTAAATGCACAAGAAGCATTTGAAGATTCCGATTCATTTTTTACCCTTTCCGGCGCAATGTGTCCGGTCTGGACACACCTAATTTTAATTCCAAACTTGCAATTGGCACCAATAATATTTTAATAGGGTCTTGCTTTTACAATAAAAGCTTAAATTAAGGAGTCCTTGATTTCTTAAAAAGTCGTTTGTAATTTCCGGTGTCAGTCGATAATTTCTCATTTTACAAGCAGAATTTGTCCGCGCTGGAAAGGGTTAAAGTTGTCACTGTTCCTCACCAAAATACATTTATCCTTTTTTAGGTGCGTTCGTAATTATATAATACGTAGCACCTATAGTGGTCGTTCAGTCCGTCCGTCTGTCCGTCCGCATATAACAACGCAAAAACTACCCAACCGAATCGTTTGAAATTTAAAATACGTATTTATTACATAATTTTGTCGAGTTATTTCAAATTTTATGAAAATCGGATGCATAGATCAATTATAGGGACAATCAAAAGTATTCCGTTACATTACGGTCAATAGGAAAAAAATGTTTCAAATGCATTTTAATCGTGTTACACTCATGCGAAATTAATAAAATTTATATGCAACTATAAAGTACATATTATAATATACATCTTACATAATTTGTGGTGCAAAGAACATTTGTTATTGATTTACAAGGCCACACAAAAGTATTCCATTACATAATGGTATAGGGAGAACATTGTTTGATGAGCGTTTTAATTGTAATTCATTATTTACAATTTTATGAGATTGATACATGAAAGTAATATTTTTAAAACTTCGTTATCGTACGAACGCACCTAATTTACTACGCTTCACGTGCAATTTCCAACTTGTTCTTCCTCTTTTGGATTATCGTTAATTGATTGTCATAAATTATCGCATTTTAAAATTTAAATTGTAAACATTTGATATTCATTTACTGTACAGTAGGTTCCGCACTACAGCCATAAATATATTACTATTTATGCATTTCTTGTCAAATGATATAAACGATTTATAACTGTATAATGTTGGTAGCACCACGTTTAAGTATTCCAAATATATATTTTAGTTTGAATTTATGTATACCTTTAATCCCTTGAGGGACAAGCAATAATGTCTCTATAATATTGTATTCTCCCTGAAACTGAAAAGTTTTATTTTAAAATAAGGAAAGGCAATTTTTCAACATTTTGCCTCTAAAGTTAAAAGTACAAACTTTCTTCAAAATTTTGTGTTGCTTATTTTGTTTCAATCAGGTGGCATAAAATGTATCTCACCGTCTCTCAAGGGGTTAAGAAGTTGAAATAAAAGTTTCTTCACATGTATAATACGAATAAATAAAAATTAATGTAGAGAATAAAAGTTTTTTCATGTTTTTGCATACAGCACAACACCCAGAAATTCGAAGTTCCTTTAAAAGTGATCAGAAAAATTGTAAAATACATGTTTAACCAAAAATATTATAAAGATTAGATTTTGAAGATATGTATTAAAAAAAAAAATAATCCCTAAAACGTTATTTATACGCATAATTATATTGATGCTGATTTTAATTTAAGCTTTTTATTCGGAACTTCTTTAAAATTCAACAAATTCTTTTTATTGTTATTATTATTTAAATTATGTATGTAGTTTTTTTAAAATTTTTAGTCTAAAAGATTACTTTCTCAAAAAAAAAAAAAAAAAAAAAAAAAAAAAAACTGATAACAAATGGGTTAATAACAAATTTGAAATTTTAAGTGGGTCTACGCCCCACCAGGAGTTCCAAAAAGGCTCTGTTTAACCACTTAACCCTTTCCGCCACACTGTGCCCGGTCTGGGATACCTAATTTTCCTTTAAAACTTGCAAACGGTACCAGTAATATTTTACTGAAATTTTGCTTTTACAATAAAAGCTTAAATTGGGGGTTTCAAAATATCCAAAGAATTCGTTTGTGAATTCCGGTGTCAATCGATAATTTCTCATTTTATTACAGTTTTTGCCCGTGACGGAAAGGGTTTAATGGTCGCATTAAATTACGGTTTAAAAATTCAAATTCATTATTGCCACCACTTTTTTGAAAAAAATATTCATCTATTTAATGACAAGTAAAATGATATCAGAATAAAACCAATTACATTAATTTATAAAACTGGTGGAAATCAAACAATTTTGAATAAAAACCCCGAAGCTTGCAGCCCGTGAATGTCTCGGGCGCGACGATTAAGTGGTTAAATAAGACACATTTAATTTTCCTTTATTACTGGTACAAAAAACAAATTTTGTAAAGAAAGATGATGTCGATGTAGCGGCGAGAATGGCGTGCACAAGGTTAATAACTTCGGTGCAACATTGTAGCATAGAGTTTACATGGTTTCAAATTTATTGAGATGACAAAACAGGTCATCCAAAAATGCCATTGTTTAATTCGGCTACCGAGTTATACTGCACGATTCAATAATTTTTTCGGTACATATTGCGCACTAATATTCTCCATACGTTTTTCATGGTATTACTGTTTGAATCATTGACTGTACGATCAAGTTTCATGTATTATGTATCTAAAAAACACTTTGAGCCTTTTTCAGAGTGAATTTACGCGTTGTCTTATTGATAATTTAGCTAAAGTCAGAAAGTCTTTCATCCAAGTTCAACAAATAATCATATATTCCCGATACGTTTACTACGCATTTTAAACACATTATAAAAAGTGAATATGGGTATTTCTATTTTCTTTATCCTTCTCAAAAAGTCTATCTAAGCTTACTTCTACAGAAAAAGCAACCCAAACCATTAGCTGGCCTCCACCTAATTGACGCATGGAAAATACGTCCTTGTCCTAAAGTCTAGAAAAATATCAAAAGATATACTTATTGAGTCTTCATGTGTCATCAAACCTTATTGCCAATTTTTTTTTTTGGCTTTTTAATTTTTTAGTTATTAGTTTGTTAATATAAATTCTCAATTAAATTTTTAAAAAGTACATAAATGAACCCTGGGGTCTGAAAAAGATAAGTATTTTGATAAAAATGAAACAAAAGATTGGAGATGGGAGGGGAAGGAAACAGTAATTTAGGATTCGGTTTTTCGGTAGTGCTATTCCACTGGATTCCAGCGGGGAAAGTAACAGTTTCAAATGACATCATTTATTTCTACTCCTTTTCATTCCAAGCTCTACGGATTTTCCCGTATATGAAATAATGTATATGGTCGGAGCTGGATTCACTTAGTTCTTATAATAGTGGAGCAAAAACTATATATTTTCAACAAATATTAGTAAATGACTTATTCATTAACCTCTTCAGTCCTGAATGTAAATAAATTTTTCAAAAAATGCTGGAATAGGTTTATTTAACTAAGTTGGCTTCTAATATGATAGAAATAAAAAAATAATAATATTTTATGTACTAGAGCAGCAGCAAATTGAGGTCCACATATGTGGACCTCGGGACTCAATTGCATAAAAAGTTAAATTTTTTGGACAATCATTGCAAGCATTTAATTATTTTTAAAATTGCACAAACAAATGTTTTTCAACAGGTAAATATTATTTTCTATTGTTTTAAAAGTATTGCATTAATAAATCTTAAATTTAAAATATTTGAAATATTTTTTATGAATTATTTTTTTTTTAAATTACCAGAAAACTTAAAATTTTTTCCTTATTTTTTATTTAGTGCGAAAATTTTCAAAACAATTGTTTTTCAAACTACATATATAAACTTTACATTTTATACACATTACTCTGGTTTTGGATTTGCATCTTTCTAAACGACATTTAGATGCATTTTTGTTATCAACAAATCTTGGTAAGTGTCCTACATTGTCAAGGAGGATTTCCTTATTAGGCTTGTTGACAACTTTTCTTTGTTTCTTTGGCAATTCTTCTTCTTCACTGGAACTTGATATTCTTCGAGGTGTGATATTCTTGTTTCTTTCATATTTTATAAGAGATGCAGCAATATACATCCTGCATTCTATTAAGGACATGTATTTTTTTAATTTTCAATGTTTTATTATTTCTCACATAATATATCGAGCAATTTGTAATAACTAAATCAATAAAGTGATTAAATACACGAATTGGCCATTTATTTGTTTTTGCTGCGCAGCGATAATATGCAAGTTATTGATCACAAAGATCTGTACTGCCCATACATACATTGTACATCTTTCGCTGCAGAGGGCTGTGGTACATTTATTTTTGCCTTGTCTTCTTTTGACCATCTCAAGCACAACGAATTTGGTTCACTTCCATCGCATGTTAAAAGAAAAGTAACAGATTTGTTATCTTTCCGTTTAAGTATACAAATCTTCTCATTATCTCTAACCACTTCATTCCACTTTCCTCTTTGCAGTTCTTTATCAGGTCTCAATTTTCGTATAGCAGAACCAATTCTGTTAGACATAACAGTACCTGAGAATAAATTTTATTTTGCAGAAGGTATTCTACACACTTCAAACTAGTGAAAAATCTGTCTGTATAAATTACGTGATTGAAATTCTGGGGCACAGTTTCAGACAACAATTTCACAATATCCCCACCTGCACCAAAATGAGAAAATACTGCCTTTGCCAACATATATACAAAAAATCTAATAACATTATTTTTAATTAAAATATTATTTTATTTTTTAAAATATATATATATATATATATATATATATAATAATTTCGAAATTTATTTATATAATTATTCCATTTATTTATTTTTAGTTAAAAAAAAAAAAAAAAAAAAAAAAAAAAAAAAAAAAAAAAAACGTGTTGTATATCTAATATAATCTCCAGTTGATCCATATATTTTTAAGAAAATTCTATAATTGCCATGAATATTATTTAAGTATTTTTTAAGGAAAAAAAAAAGCTAAATTCACTTAATCTAGCTTAAAAAGTATATTTAATGTTAAAACGACACATATTATGAGTTAACAATCATTGTCTTATTTTTTTAAATAATATTATTTTTTATTAAAATATTATTTTATTATTTAAAATATTTAAAAAAATGTAAAGAGAAAAGAATTATTTACAAATTTATTTATATAATTATTCCATTTATTTATTTTTAGTAAAAAAACGTGTTGTATATCTATCTATAATCTCCAGTTGATCCATATATTTTTAATAAAATTCTATAACTGTCATGAATAATATTTAAGCATTTTTTAAGGAAAAAAATAAGCAAAATTCACTTAATATAGCTAATAAAGCATATTTAATGTTAAAACGACACATATTGTGAGTTAATTAAATACCTCGAAGCTTTATTATTATATTTAAATATAAGAGTGATTCTTGATTTTAAGCGTATTTATACGCTTTGAGTACTGAGGTCCACACACGTGGACCTCAACAAATTTCTACTTTTTAAATAAAAAATTTCATCAAATGAACAAAATAAAGATGTCTGATGAAAATTTATCATGTTTTTAACTATACAAAAAATTATGACACCTTAATTAAAATTACAATATAGATAAAAAGTGCTTACTTCTGCGCAATCGCTGAATTGGCGGCATTTTTAAAAATCACAATTTCAAACAAGTGTATGACCATGAAAATGTGCCTGGTACTGCCATTTGTTGGATTCTTTTTGAAGCTTAAACTATCAGAAATGTAAATATGAAAAAAAAAAATGTAGATAATTTTCATAGTTTTATTATAAACAGCAAAGATCCAAGGTCCACATATGTGGACCTCAGTAGCGAAGAGGTTATCCCATTTGCGATGAGAGCCTTCTACGAAATCTTTAATGTTTTGTCACAGGATTTTAAAAACAGAAATTTGTGCCTTAATAAATCGAGAAAATGCTCCGATTAAATAAGGCAAATTTTGCTATATAATTTTACTGGTGCGATAAACACGGATTCTTAACCCCTTGGGGACGAGCGACACATATACGTGCCGCAAAAAGGCTTAAGAATCCTTGTTTATTCCCACCGGTAAAATTATACAACAAAATTTGCTTTATTCAATCGGAGCATTTTCTCGATTTAAGAAGAAACAAATTTCTGTTTTTCAAAACCGGTGACAAAACAATAAAAATTTCGTAAAAGGCTCCCGTCGCGAAGGGGATAAGCCTTTTTGCGGCACGTATACGTGTCGTTCGTCTCCAAAGGGTTAAACTTCAATAAATGTTAAATTTTGTCATTCGGAAAGTTACTTAATTGCTGCCCTGTTTTATCCGCGTGACGTACGGAAAACGTGTTTTGGCCAATCATGATTTGCCTATACCACGTGGGGGTATCCATATTCCATGACTTGTTATTATTCATGATTTATATTTATAATTTTCGCCGGTAAATGTTTATTGTAAATTTTGCATTTTTTAATCTGAGCATTTTACCGATTCAATTAGTGAAAAATTTCTGTTTTGAAAAAGTCCGATGATAAAAGATTCGATGATAAAGACATGAAAATTTTTCATTATTTGAAAGTCATTATTTGAAAGTTTTTCAAAAATATTGATCAATAATGCAGTTAAAACTATTTTCTTCTTAAAGTTCTTCATTTTTATCGAAAAAATAAGTAAGACCGTTTTGAAATGGTTAAATTTAAATACATTTTTATAACGTGTTCTTAAAAATAAAGGCAAACGAGCATTTCGAATATTATCGAAAAATTCAGTACTATTTAAAAATTTTATTTTACGAATCAATAGTAAAATTTAAGTGATTTGTTCCGGCAAAGTTTCTCAAACCTTTCAACTGATAATAGCTGTTGAATTTGTAAGACTTCTTTGAAATTTATTCCTTTGGAATTGAAGCGTAAAAGGAGGTTATGTTCTACAGTGCTATAATAAATGTCTCAATGAAATTTATGGTAGCTATTAACGTCACTCTGCATAGTAGAATAAATTGAAATTTAACTTTTAAGACAGAAATTCAGTTACGTGCACCAAATATTTAATAAATAGTTTGTTCTTCATAAAGTTACAAAAAATCCTCCTTAATCTTTTTGATTTATTTTTTAATTTCTTTAAATATAAATGTTCCAAAATATTTCCAAAATAAAAATTCATCAAATATAGGGTTCAGCCACGAAATTATCAATTAAGAGAGCTTAACTTTAAAATCTTGTTAAAAATGATTAAGCTATATCTGTAATGAGTTTCGTAGTGAATTGTTACCACCGGTTTAAACTTCCACCAATAAATTTGAGTAGAAGTGTTCTGTTTGTTTGTTTTCCTTATTTAACTGCCTTTTTAATGCATAATTTCAATCATAATTATGACCCAAAACAGATATTCATTTTACCAGTGAAACTACTTTCGCAGTTAACAGGCCACGTCTTTTCTGAAACTAAGGCTGCGGCGCATGTTTTGCGGCGTAACGATTGCAGTGCTTTAAATTTTTTCGGGGCAGAGCACTTCCATTTCTAAAATGTTGCAATGACTGAATGAAACCAGAATTTACCTACTTTATTTGTAAATAAGGAAAAAACTATTTTTGTCCTTACGTAAGAAATGAAAAGTAATTATACCAGAATTCTGGTGTCATTGCAGCATTTCGGAATTATGTTGGGTGTTCCATGTAAAGAGACACTGAAACATAAAGGGTTAAAGAAGCGTAAAGAGAGCGGCAAATGTAGCAAAATTTTCTCTAAAATAATAGTTATGTGCTAAAATCCGAAACTTGGCAACTCTGGAAAAGCAATGCTCTTTCTTTGTGATGTCACTACATCCACTGCCATTGCCTTTCTTAAGATAGCTGTGGTCAGGTTCTGCATTTTTATCATATTGTGATAACCATTGTCTTCGTATCTGGCTGATTTTATATTTAGGCATTACGAATTATCACCATTGAGTCTTAATAGTTATTTCTGTTTCATATAACTATATATGTAACATTACAAAAATGTAGAAAATGCTATTCGAAATTTACCGTTGTGAATTCAATATTTCTAAATAAAACATTCGTCTAATGCGGCAATTTTAGTGACAACCTCAACAACTCCTTATCAGTGTCAGCTGATGAGATTAAAATACAATGGCCAACATCCACCAGTAAAAACAAATAAACAAATTTACTATACATGTGAAAGAAATTTTGTATGAATAATCCTTTAAAATAAGGCAGAATCTTTTTTCCAAACTAGTGGATGTTTTCTTCTGCGGTAAATAGGGTTCATGCGCATCAAGGATTTTTTTAGTTTTAGCTGTTTTTTGTATCAGAAGTTTCGTAACGATAAATTTGGTCAATATATCTTAGGTTAACTTTTTTTTTCATTCTGAAAGGAAAATACTACTTTATTAAAATGAAAATTATTATAATAAAAGGTTCTTGAAAGTACTGGGAGCGTAGGAATCCTGGTAAAAAGAAACCGTTGATCCGATGTAAAAAATCCGTCGCCATTTTACGATAACATTGTCAGTTATTTCATTCGCATCCGGTAGACTCTACACTATGTGGCCCCTCTTTATACATAATTCCATTTCCGCGAGAGCGCCTATAGACAAACCAAGTGCTGCGAAAAACACAAGTTTGAACAAGTGCTTCCGGCCAGGGACAGGAGGAAAAGGTAGCTTTCATATTTCTTGGTTTTAAAATTTTGCACGTTTTACTCAGATCTAATTTAACTCAAATTTTAAGAAGCTAAAATGAGATGAACTCTGGCTGAATGATCCCTGTCTGATGAAGCTATCATTATTTATGGTTACTTATTTTTTGGCCGCAAATTTTGGCTATATTCCGCGAAGTCTTACCAAGATTGGTGAGAATTTTTAGGTAACGGGTATTTATAATACTGAAGCATTTCGCGGCAATGCACAATGCAAATGGCCGCCATTTTGAAATAATGACGGATGAAGTTGTCCAACGAACTCGGTCGAGACTTTGGTATATACTATGCATACAATCAATCTCAACCTAATCGGTTTTTAAATATAAGAGTTACAGCATGACGAAAATAAGACTGTTTCAAGATGTCAATCACCCTGGAAATTCAAACTGCTATATCTCAGTCATTTTTAAGATAAAAACAAAACAAAATATGTTTTTAAATCCTTGTATTAAGTCAAACTTTTAAGAAAAAAATATGTTTCAGTGTTTAATTTATTTTTACCAATTTTTTAATTTTTAAATTAAAAAAAAAATCAAATGGCCGTGACCTCACTTGACGCATTGGTATGCTTTACCATATTATACAGGAAGCGCCTTATAGAGCACTTCAGTGGTATACATCAATTTAGATGTATTTAAAAGAGTGTAAGATGAATAAAATACACCACAAATCTCTTTCCCTCATGAACTGCGATTCATTAGAATTTTTTGAGAGTCACTGAAAAAGAAAATAAATTGTACACACTTACTTTTTACTATGAAAGTTTATATTAAAAAAAAAAAATCTGTCTTAGTTAATATTATTCAATCTTTTAATGCTTTTCTATAGCTGCCAAGATCTTCCGCTTTTTTGACCCGGAAAAAATTAATAGCTTATTAAATCATTATTTATTTTTTTGCTCATTTAATCGGCTTATTACGGTTTTACTTTTCTACTTGTTTAATCGGCAGATTACGGTAACGTGGAATGGTAAAATTTTCTATCAATTTTTTCCGGGCCAAAAAAGGGAAAGATGTTGGGAGCGATGCTTTTCAACTATGTTGGAAAGTCTTAAAATTGAAATCGGTTTCGGCGGATTCGAAGAAAAATTTCAGCAATTAAAATCTATATATATATTTTTTTTTATGTGGTGCGAAAATGAGGTTGAATTTATAGCTTGACATCTGGCAACAATCACAATTACGATTCTTAGTGGTTAATTTATAGCCAACAAATCAAAAGTCAAAGATAATTTCTTTTTAAAGACAGATAGATAATTTGTTCGACATATGAATAGCAATGGCATTGTGTAATTTTACTATCACTTTAGCATTCAGCGAATCAGCGTTTTGTCCAAAATTGTCTTTTAGACACATCAGAAAATGTTTCCTTTATATTTCTTTAGTGACATACATAACGTTTCCAAGGTATTTTTCAAAGAATTTTAAGTAAATTTATACCGTGCTGTGCAATATAATGTGCAAAAAAATGCATTTTCAACGAAGTTGTCAATTACCTTTTTATACATTAAAAATATTTATAAATTTCTTATATTAAACTGATTTATGCAGGGATACCATATTCAACTATTTTTACATTACTTATGCACCGCTATTTAAAAAAAAATACATTATGTAGTATATTTTTCTTGCAACATTTGTTAAAAAGTATAGAAAAGATTTTTGTTTTGAAAAAATGGATCAAAATCGAATTCAAAAATAGCTGCCTGTGACAGCCTTGTTTATGATAATGCTTATTTTTGTAAGTAGTATCAAACGGACGTAGCGACATAGAATCGTGTAACTGTTCCAATCAGTGTTGAAATCAAGGGGTCGCTCGGGCGGGCATCCCCCCCCCCCCCACCGAATATTGAAAAGTCCTCTCCGGAAGATTTGAGATTTTTATGCTTTTTAGTAGACAAAAGTACTACTTTTCCTTCGGATTGTTGAAATGCCCCCCCCCCCCCGGAGTCGCAGAAATTTCTTTTGGAGAAAAACGTCTGAATTCAAAACTTTGAGAAATGCTATGCGACTCGTGAGAATCGGTTCGCGGGAGTCTGGGCCCTCTAATACCTATATAATTTCATAATGAAACAGTTTGTTTTAAATTTATATTTACTTCAATTATTCGAAATTAATGTATACATATTGTAATTAATGTATAAATAATATAATTAATGTATATATAATGTAATTAATGTATATATAATTTTTGAATTATTGAAATCTTGGACTAAAATATCCCTTTCTAAAAATAAAACCTTTCATAAACAACAGTTTATTGAGAAAAAAAAATAAAACTTTTCTTTTACAAAAATTTTGTATAAAGTTTTTCCACTTTCTCAGAAAGTTTATTTTCTGAAACTGAAATAAGACGCCATTTCAACTAACAGAGTTCATCATACCCATCTACAGACAACTTTTGAGAGTTTCAAGACGTCTCAGAAAATTGGGCCTTTTGAAAGGAAATGAAAAAGATTATGTTCTGCAACGATAGAAAGTTTGTCAAAAATAAATTTGTGATAGGTTATTAAGCTGCAAACAGAGATGTTTGCAGAATGGAGATAAGCATTTCCATTATCTTGTGCTTTGTGTCTGAAAACCATTTCGACAAAAACTTAACTTGCGAAACAGATTTTATAATATTGAATAACAATAGAATAAAATCGATATTTTGATATTTAATAAAGTTTGTGTTTTGTACTAAATAAAAGCGCACATTTCTAGATAAATCTTCTTTGTAGACTCGCAAGTGGCAGCACAGATAATCACCTCATTGAGTTCACGGATGAAAATCTGGGATTAGTTAAATCTTGATTCGCATATTAAAATACAATCGGTCTGCGAAGTTAATCTTGGTGGAGGACACCTAAAAACCCAATTTTAACGGTTTACTCATAGGTTTACCATTGTTTTCCTGTACCCAAAACTACTACTTCTGACAATAAAGTTCGGTGAATGAATTCAGAACGACCGATCTAGCAACACTGTGGAAACAGAAAACTGCACCTGCATAGAGGCAAGTGTTGATTATCTTTCCCCAACGTTGTTCAGTTGAGCGTCGTTTATGTTCTGTGGAAGACGTGTTTCACTAAGTGCTTGTTCAGTGTGTTGGTTCTTAACTGAGAACAGGAAAATGAACGAACAAAAGATAAGTTTAAAGTTTGGTTTTAAGCTTTGCAAGACACCGAAAGAAATTCATGAGGAATGGTGCAAATTGAACATCCACCATATTCACTAGATCTCAATCCTCCAGGCTTCTTCCTATTTTCTCGACTCAAATTCTGTTTGAAAGAGATTTGACCATATTGCTGACATCCAACGAACCGTGACGAACCTTTTGAACTCTGTCCCAAAAGAAGACTTCTTGCGAATTTCTCAGGGCATGTACAGCAGATATGAGGGGTGCATAGTTATGGGAGATGACTATTTTGAAGGATGGTACGGTAACTTTCATCAATATTTCCTCTACATTAATGTTACAGAACTATTCACCGAACTTTATTGTCAGAGGTAGTATAAGAATTAGAGGATTGGGATCAGGAAAACATAATGTTAAAATCTCTGATTATTTTCAGTTCTATCTCACACCACGCTTTCAAAACAGAAAATTTTAACAGACATTTTGGTAACATATCCAAGAGAGACATACTAATAACTTATTTTTTAAAAATGTAGAGTATAAAAAATCTCGCCACTAACAACTATTTTTATTTTCTACTAGCACCGTTATTTTTAAAATATAAGTTTATGGTATATTTTTCTTGGACATGCTATAAAATTAGCGTTAAAAATGTTTGTATTGAGAAAAAGGTGCGAGGTAGAAATAAAAAATCTCAATGTTGAATCGGATGACGGCGAAAATTTTATGCAGAACGAATTAACAAGTTGCTGTAAGTTATGATAAATATTTTAATTTATATGGCGATTATGTTGCGAAGAGCTGCATATTGTGCCTTTCAAATGTAAGTAATTAAAATGTTTCCTTTCATTTTTTTAAATTCATAAACAGCCCTTATTTTAATGATAGCCCTCGTAGTCAGGATTTAAATGTTCTTGAACTCGGGTTTATTTTACCGCAATACAGTAATTGCAACATCAGGTAACCACAAAGACTATTAAAAGCTTATTTGACATTGTTGATGTCGTTTTTTAACCCCTTAGGGACGAGCGACACGTATACGTGCCGCAAAAAGGCTTAAAAATCCTTGTTTATCCCCACCAGTAAAATTTTACAGTAAAATTTGCCTTATCTAATCGGGGCATTTTCTCAATTTAAAAATATACACATTTCTGTTTTTAAAAACCGGTGAGAAAACATTAAAAATTGCGTAAAAGGCTCCCGCAGCGAAAGGGTTAAAATATAAAAGTAGAAAAACTTCACAATGTATTTTTAATTTTACAAACGTGTATTTCCATACATATTTGTAAAATTAAAAATAGGAAAAAATAGGTCCAAAATAGGTATTTTGAAAATAGGTCCAAAAAGGAGAACATTATGATGTCAGGCGGAATCAACTCGTACAAAAAAAACCTATCAGAATATAGAAAATCGTGAAAATCCTCTTAAAAATTGGTATTTTCATTCTTATTTTTTATTTTCCACAAATATAGAACTTATCATGGGACAACTTTTTCGAAGCAAATTTACAAGACTCGCCCGCTTTTAAACTACACCCCATTTTGAAGGGACTCTAGTACAGGAATGCCACAGACAACTATTTTTTAATTCTAACTGGCACCACTTTCTTTAAACATAAATCCTTAACAAATATTTTGACGACATTTGAAAGAGAAATATAATTTAAAATTTATATTAGAAAATACTGTTACAAACGGAATATAAAAATAGTCGCCTGTGGCAGCCCTGTAGTATTAGCATACCAGAAATATCGTTTTCTTCTTGATGAATTCATGATTCATCAGCTGGAACATAGTTTTATGACATAGCAATCACTGGAAGTCATCGTAACGCTTCGATGAAATTAGGCAAAGATTTCAGTTAAATTTTTCTGGTCCAAATAGTCGGAAGAATGTCCAGCTATGTTTTTTGCGATTATTGGTGGAAGAATTCTTACAAAATGGGGAGTATGTTAAGGGCATGCGAAATGTGGATTTTTTAACCCCTTGAGGGGTTAGCAATAATGTCTCTGTAATATTGATTTCTCACCGGAAAAATCGAAATCTTTTATTTTAAAATAAAATTAGGCAATCGTTTATCATTATGAAGCTAAAGTTAAAATATAAAATTGCGTTAAATGTTTCTGGTGAAATGTTCAGGCAAAATCATAATATCATGAGTATGGAATATCAGTACAAATGCAGTACAGTATGCAAATATAGTAAATCATTTGGAAGAGGATGTACGTACAAAGTTTGGGAATTTTGGTTTTGCGCATGTTTGAATGTTTCAATTGTTATCAAAATAATTCATTCTGCGCATTTAAATATTCAATGATCCCATAACATTCCCTAGAGTTATGATCTGAGACTGTCAAAACTACGGTCGCAAAACTGCTATTGTTATATTCTTTTCGCACCACTATTTCGAAAAAGATACATCTTGTATTATACTTTTCTTACAAATGTTGTCAACAGGTTTGTAAAAATATTTTTCCTTTTAAAAAGTGGTGCGAATGTTGAAATGTTCTGCATTTTCAATTTCAAAACTCGCGAATGTTAACCCTTTCCGGCACACTGGTCTGGGATACCTAATTTTAATTCCAAACTTGTAAATGACACAAATAATATTTTACTACAATTTTGCTTTTACAACAAAGGCTTAAATTAGGGGTTTCAAAATATCTAAAAAGTTCGTTTGTGAATTCCGGTGTCAGTCAATAATTTCTCATTTTACAGCAGATTTTGCACATGCCGGAAAGGGTTAAAGATATTTACATATGCATAGTACCAGCTTTCAACTAATCTTCCGTAATACTTGGATTTTTAGTCCAGATTATCCCCATTTCGACCCAAAAGCTTTATTTTATGATTCGTTCCCAACTAACACATAACTTGTGGGCCATTAAAGGTGTCGTTAACGTTGGCCCAAAGTGTTTGGTGACGGCCCGCCGTTCTTTGCCGTAACGGCTCCGTCAAAAAACTGTCACGCCGGCCAGAACGCGGCCACAAGAAAATGCCCACAAGTGTGCCATTAACTTTTTACCAAAATATCAGACAGCCTCAAACTGGCCACAGTTATTCTTTTAAAGGCCATTAACAATCAAAGCTAGCCAGAAGTTTGCCCTAGCCATGCCATTTGTGTTTTGTAAGAATTAAATTTAGCCAAAAGCTGCCCGCAAAAGAGCCTTTAATGATTTCTACTCTCAAAAAGCCTGCCACTGCCTTGCCATAAAAATTATTTAAGCATAAATTCAAAATTTGTTGAATAAAAAATATTTATTGAAGAATTGCTTGAATGATTAAATGTTTCTTCATAAAAAATAAATATATTAAGAATAATTTAGGTACAATAAATATATGTATACATAAATTTACTTTTCTTGAATTTTTCCAAAATACAATACTTGGCATATTGAACTTAATAATTTGTTTATTTATTCTATTATGCATTAAAAAAAATATAGGTATAAATAATGCCATTTATAAACAGTTGCTTTTCATATACAATTTGAAAAATAAAATCAGTATGCCAAGCATAATATTTATAAAAAGCTCAAGATAAATAAATTTATACATTTTTGAAAAATGAACCTAAATTATTATTTCTATATTTATTTTTCATGAAGAAACATTTGTCATTCACGCTATTATTCAACAATTATTTTTTATTCAACACATTTTGAACTTACGCCTAAATAACATATATTCTTAATATGATTTATTATGTATTTTATATTAAAATAAATCTATTTTATATATGTATGTGGTGTTTAGTTTCTCTTATTGTTAAGTCTGTTAATATTTGATGTCTATTCATTAAAGTACAATAAATCACAATTATTTTTGCATCATTTTCAATTTATGAAAAAAAAAAAAAAATCACACAGCTATTTAAAAAAAATAAAAATAGAGTTTGATGTTTATATAAGTCACGAACCTTTTTTTTTTCTTTTTTTGTATATACATATATATATATATATATGTATATATATATATAACTGTCTCTCGTTCTTGTGCACATTTTTAGTTTGTTTATATCAGATAATATTAGCTTTTCCTTTCGAAATTGAGCAAAATAATTATAATCTTTTCTCAGAAAAGTATTTCGAGTAATTAATATTGCGTTTTATCTTTACCCTATTTCTTTAGTGCATTAAAATTATTTAGTTATTGGTTTTTATGGCATTTTCACCAAAGAGAAATTATTATCCGCACTTAGAAAGGGGGAAAAATCCTTTTCTTTAAAAGTTGTATATATTTAAAAAAAAAAAAAACCTCATGGAAACAATTAATTTTAAGTAAATTAAAATGTTAAGAAAGTAACATCGAAAATTTACAATATTTAAAATCGATTTATATAATTCCAACAATAAAACATTTCGTGTAAAAAAAATACATTTAATGATACAAATTAAATGAAATTTTGAAGAAAACTAAATTTAATAAATATTAAATAAATGTTATTGTGCGTTTGCGAAAACCAAAATACGTATTAATACGGTTCTAATATAAAAACAAATACAATAAAATGATGCAGAAATATTTTAGAGTTAAAAATTTTTAATGAATAGACAAAAATTGAAAAGACTTACAATATTTTATGTGTAAATATCCTCAGAGATAAAGACTGCAGCACCAGCGTGCCAGCTAGCATCAGGTGTGAAGTTGGAATAAGGAATGACAGAGATAATTGACAAAGACGGGAACGGGGGAGAGGAGGGGTGAGTGACTGAGCGAAAAACTGCTAGGTCACTAGTGTGTCCTTGAAATTCCTCAGAAAAAAAGGGAGAAAGATAAGGAATCTTTTTACAGATATAGTAAAATAAACGTCTATTTGATGTATCTGGATTTAAAAATTATGTCTATTTAACGATACTTTCTTACAGCCCGTATATATTTTTATGGATTTTAATATTTAATGGAATTTTTTTTAAGGAGACGTTTCGCAAATTTAACGACAACTCTTCAGGATTTTAAATACAGTAAACTGTGTAAGGCGAAATAGATTTGAATCGAGAAAGTTTCCTATCGTAGACAATATTCAGCCATAAATAAATTTTATTCTATCTCAATAAATTCGCAGAGACTTGAAAATCTTTGCGAAATATATAGATTTCCGTCTTACACAGTGTTTTACTGCATTTTAATCATTTTTTCATAAATAAAAAGATTGTATGATGTTTTTGAAACAAAATAAAAAGTCATATTACAGAAATTTAAGTTAAAAAATATACATAGCGATAGAATACTTTTATCAAAGTTTTAGGCATTTACTTCTCTAAGAAAGAACTTTAAGAAATGATTGTACGATCTTTAGTAATTTTAAAGAAATCATTGAAAATTTTTCGTTAACTTGAGATTCTAGTGGGCTTATGTTTTTAATTTTTTTTAAAAAAAAAGCATATTTTTTAAAAAATGTGTTTTTTATTTTCGCCCCTTTCAATGTCCCGAATCTTTTCTACACATTTTGTGATGTATTTTTAAGCGCAAAAACATTAATCTTGACCAAATGATAATTATAGCGATTTGTCATTGAGCAATTTTCGTTTCATTTTTTTTTAAATCTAGGCATGAATTACAACTTGTAAGCGATTGAATTTTTATTATTTCCGTTTTTTTAACCATTTCCCGTGCTCTCGCGTCCAGCTTTTTGGTACAAAACATCAAACTTCACAGCATATTCTGAAAGATCTGCTACCTTTACTGAAATTTACTTTTATATAAGGACTTTTTTGTTTAAATATTTATATTAAATTATTTTAATCTTTTTATTTTTTTTTTTCATTTTCTTTCAGTTTTTTTTTAAATATATAAATGATAAGTGTAAAAGGGCGCCGGTTAAGAAAAATGTATGGAAGTGTGGATTCCATTTCAGATGTACACATTCATGAAAAATGAAAAAAGTTGTTCGATTACAAAAACAATTTTTATTCATTTATGTACAAAAATAATTAAATGTATCAGAAAGTAATTGATGTAACAAAATGTGTCAAAAGCATGTTTTTACACAGGAAAAAAGTAAAACACTTAAAAAAAAAAATAAACAAAAGAATTTTTAAAAAATGTACTGTTCTACAGAAAAATTATTCATTTTAAGGGAGAATTATTAGCCCACAACCTTTGTCTTCCACCCACGCTTGCAGAGGCAAGGAAATCGAAATGTATTTATTTTCTTTCTTTCTTTCTTTCTTTCTTTTTTTCCTTTCTTTTTTCCTTTTTTTCCCCCAAAACAACCTTTTTTATTTTTAAGAAAAAAAATCTTTCCTTAAAAAAAAAAAAGTAGTTTGGCTTTTATGCCAATTTTAGAAATACTGTAATAGGCAATTTTAGAAATATTTATGCATTTACAATTAAAAATTATACATGTATGTATACGAGAGTTTTACATTACAGAGTAGGTGGGGAGAGCAGACAGAGACTGATTTAGGAACAATCTAAAGACTTTTTCTATTTTAACATTTATTTTAAATATCTTTAATGTATTTTAAACATTTATTCATTTTCTTTTAGTTATTTTTTATAAATAATGAATGCAAAAGAGCGCCTGAAGAAATTATTTGGAATACTTTATACATTTTGGGAGCAATTTTTATTATTTTTTTAAAAAAATATTTTTAAACTAAATAAAAATATGACATCTATATTACTGTTTTAAATATAAAACTTACAACATATTTATATGTTTATTAAAACCCAGATTTGAAGTAATTTCTGAAAGAAATGAAGACACAAAAAATACTCTCTCTTTCTTTAAATAAAAAAGCTGGTTAGATTATAACGGCCCTTTGCTTTCTAGAGTATGATACGCCATTACATTATTGCCGGAAACTGACCCTTAGGAGTTAGCCGGCAAAGCAAACGTAACTGTTCTCTCATCGCCGATCCGTTACTGGCTCGGCGGTAGCTGCCGCAACTAGCGGCGGGTCATTTGCGGTACCGCATTGTTTTGTTACAAATGGCCTTAACTCCTTCTGGCCGCAATGAAATCGTCTGCAGGCCGTAAGTCATGTGTTTGTTGGGTTATGTTTAATTTCAGGTTTCTAAGTGGAATATATGCAATTTCGTTTCTTTGAAAAAATTCTGATACGAAACTTATTAAACTAGAATAAAATTAACGCACGTACTACGGAAGATTAATGTCAGGCTGGCACCTATGCACACAGTGTTGCCAGTGGGCTACTTTTTTAAAATTTAATTTTCTTGATTGACACCACTTTTTTGACACGGTAAATTACTTTTTGTTTTCGCCTTAATTATCGTGTTCATTGAATAAGGCACATTTTATCATTTCTAAAAAGTGGTGCCAGCCTAAAAAGTGGTAGCCCATCTGGCAACACTGTATGCACATATGTCTATTTTATTATATTTATGTATGTTTTATTTTGTATTTACATATGTATATTTTTACTTATATCATGATTCATACAGATGCCGTTATTTTCCAGGTCAAATATCAGTACTTTTTAACAGAAAAATATAGCTTGTTCAAACGCTTGAAATTATGAAGTTTTTAGGAAGAGATTTTCTATAAGAAAATACTGGCACCGAAAATATTTCCTGGTCTGGAAATTCCAGGAACCGTACGAAGCGTGATATTTTATATAATTTTATTTACAAATACATAAGTATGAAAATAATAACAATAACGCAGCCTAAACGGGAAATAATAATTTCTCGTTTGTCTTGTTTTATTTTTAAAGTTTTTATGTCTTATTTACACTTATACTTGTGTGGTTACTTTGAAAATATTACTATTAGCATAACTCCCAACTCTTCCGATTTTTTGGCCTGGAAAAATTAAATGGAAACTTTTGTCTTATTTAATCCGCAGATTAAGGTGAGTTAAAATGATGAAATTTACTATGAATTTTCTCCGGGCCGAAAAAGCGAAAGCTGTTGGCAGCTATGCTATTAGTCCAAGAGCCGACAGCAGAAAAACCTATTTTATCAAGCACAAGAAAAAAAAAACCTTTATTTTATGAAAGAGTAGTAACAGGGAAATCTATTGATCCACGTCTGCCGGAAGTGATGTGGTGCATAAGCCAAAAATTAAAACCACTAGTGGTTTACTCGTAGGTTAACATTGTGTTTGCCATACAATCAAAGTTATGAAAACATGGAAAACTGGGAACAGGTAAACACAGTGCTAAACCTACGAGTGAGCTGCTAGTGGTATTAATTTTTGGGTTATTCACCACTTCACTTCAGGCAGACATGGATCATTAGATTCTCCTGTTACTACTCTTCCAAAAAAAAAAAAGTTTTTTTTTTTTTTTTTTTTTTTTTTTTTTTTTTTTTTTTTTTTTGTGAACATAGCTTTTTTTGCTTTCGACTCTTGGGGAAGTATGAAAATAACAATAATAATAATGTAGCCTAAACGTGAGATAATAATATAGTTCATCAGTGGTGACGTCACAACTCCATAAATTGGGTCAAAACAAACCACAGAGTTCAGAAAAGATAGAGTGAAATGTGTTGTTTTATCGTGAAGCTAAAAATTCAACCCTGAAACTGATTTAAACAAGTTAAAATTCGGCCCAAACACTTGCGGATCGTTTTTAAAACTTCACTCAGTTCAATGAATTCAGCCTTTGAACGATACCTGATTTTATATTGAAAGCCTTTTTGATGGTATATAGTGCATCTCTAACACACTCTAAACTCTCTCGGTTTGTATTGACCCAGTTACCATGGAAATGCGGGGTTGAGTTGTCTGTGACGTCACACTGATAAGTTCTATTCCTTTTTTGTCTAGTTTAATTTTTAAAGTTTTTATGTCTTATTTACATTTATACTTGTGCGGTTACATTTAAAATATTAATATGCTTTTAAAATAAACAAAGCAGCTAAAACATACTTCAGGATTTAAATATTTAAATGAGTCATAAATGAAGCTTCAAACAAAAATAAAATGAATGATTATTTTTTATAATGAAGGAAGTGCCACAAACATCTCATTTTTTAAGCTTTATGAAACAAAAGCATTTAAATTAATTCATCGTCAACATGTTTACAAATTAAGAAAAAAAGATGAAAAATTATACATTATAGAACTGTTAAAGAAACATTTTAGTGTTCTTTAATGAAAAAAAAAAAAAAAAAAAAAACGCAACAATTTCGCAAAATTATGCCTTTATATGGCGCATTTAAAAAGATTTATGATCATATAATGCGAGCAATAAAAATAAAGATAATTATTCAGGTAGATGTTTTTTTATTGTCCTTTCAAAATTAACTACGCTTCTTCAGCAAAAAATAAAATTTTTAATCTTGACGAAAATAAATAGAACAAAACCTTTTTATTTTATAGTTTTAGTAGCCTAAGGAGCGTATTTTTTTATTATCCAACATACGTATGTAAATAAAACTTTCACACATACTAATGTAAGTATATTGTTTGGTCAAGAAAACGTTTGTTTCATACAATTACGATATAGAAAAAAAAATATAAATTACATTAACCAACTATCCTACAAATATTACGAACAAACACGATTATCGACTTGATATTTTTTAAAATGAAAAAAATACGAATTTGTACCAGAAATTAGGAATAATATTTTTAGTTTCACTTAATGATAGACTTTTGCGGGTTGCGTATAACAAGCATTCTTCTTTCGAAATTTTCTACATGATTGCGAATCGTTGATAACTTCTGTAGATATTTGTTACCACTAAACACACTGCTCAAAACAATTAAAGGATACTTGAGGTTTTATATAAAATAAAGATATAAACGAATTTTTTTTGCCGAAAATAGAAGAAGAGAATCACACATGCAAATTTTTCTGGTTTTCAAACTGTGGAGTATGCAAATTTTGAGTTCGACGTCAAAAACGTCGCTTCAGCGGCAGCGAATGATATTTGATTTTCAACTGGATAAAAGAGAATGAAGACAAGGATGATCGGCATTCAGTGATTGCTTTGTTTCGATGAGTACGATGTCTCAGCGAAGTCATTTGACAGATTCAGAAGCTTGGAGAATTGTTGGTAGGTTAGAAGGGGGCCAAACTCAAGCCGAAGTAGCGCAAGCCATTGGAGTATCACAAAGTGTCATTTCCAGGATCTGGAACCGTTTTTTGGAGAGTGGATGTGATGGCCGAAGACCAGGGCAAGGTCGTAGACGGGCAACAACGCCCAATGAAGATCGGTATTTAGCGTTAACAGCTCGGAGACACCAAAACATGAACGCTACTCTTCTCCAACAACACCTTCGCTCGGCTACAGGCACCACGATTTCAACTCAGACTGCCCGAAACCAGCTCTATGCTGTAGGTCTGTATGCTCGCCGACCGATGGTATGTGTTAGATTAACATCAAGGCATCGTCGCGACCGCAGGGAGTGGGCAACCGAGCATGTCAACTGGAGGAGAAACGAATGGAGCAATATTCTGTTTTCTGACGAGTCCCGTTTTTCTGTGCATCCGGATAATAGGCGTATTTTCATCTGGAGGGACCGTGGCAGTAGGAATAATCCTGCGTTCGTGCACGAAAGTGTCAGATTTGGCGGTGGAGGAGTGTTGGTGTATGGTGGCATCTCCATTGACGGGCGCACTGACCTCTACATCATTCGAGATGGAGCTCTGACTGGTCGCCGATATAGGGATGAGATCCTCAGACCTATTGTAGTCCCTTACGCTGCAGCAATCGGAGAAAACTTCATTTTAATGGACGATAACTGCAGGCCACATCGTGCAAACCTGGTGGAGGATTTCCTTTTCGAGGAAGGAATCGTTCGAATGCAATGGCCAGCGTGTTCTCCAGACATGAATCCAATCGAGCACGTTTGGGACGCTCTAGGAAGACGAGTTTCTGGCCGCCAACAACCCCCACAAACTCTCCAAGAACTGGAAAGAGCTCTTCTGGAAGAGTGGGGCAGAATACCCCAACTCGTCATTAATAGCCTCATTGAGTCCATGCCTCAAAGGTGTTCAACGTTGCTGGCCGCCCGTGGAAACCATACCCCCTACTGAAAATGATTCTCTTTGAGAAAACACCTTTTCTTATTCTTTTTTTTCTCATATGCACAAATTGTGTTATTTTCCTTTTGTACACAAATGCGCAATAAAATGCATTCTTTTTCTGCCAAACATGTGTAATTTATTCTCATATAACCTACTATGTCTGTCGACCATGTATCAATCGGCTAAAAATTTTCCCAGATACAAAATCCACCTAAAACTGCAATATCCTTTAATTGCTTTGAGCAGTGTAATTATAAGAACTTTTGCTTCGTATAATCTTTAGAAACCAGTGATTAAATTAAGCAAAGCATGCCATGTTAGATTAAAAAATAATAATAACTACAATTAATATAAAAGTTCTAAAGAAAAAAAAAAACAATATCAAAGCCAGTTAATACGAATTTATCATACGAATTGAATATTTCAAACTAAGCGAAATTTTTTTTTGCACAGTTGGAAATATTCAATTCGTGTGATAAATTTGCCAATCAGTTTGATTGTATTAAAATAATAGTATATCTACGTATCTATCGTTACATGGAGTTTCATTACCTGCGGTTTATTCTTCCAAGCTATCTAAATGACAGATCAGATGCTATAACGAATAAGGTTATCTGAGGGAAAAATGCCAGCCGGCTATTGCCGAGTTAGTTTAACAGGTAAAGCATTGGGCGTGTAAGCCAAGTACCTTGGTTCGATTCCCGGTCTGGGATATTTTTCGCTCAGTTGGAGATATTCAATTCGTATGATAAATTTGCCAATCAGTTTGATTGTGTTAAAATAATAGTATAATACGAATTTGTTTTACTGTTACAGTAAAGCGTCGATTATCCGGACCGGTCGGGACCGACACCGATACGGTTAATGAAAAATCCAGATAACTGGACAGCTTTAAAATGACTATGGCAATGTTTTTTAAATAATTTCCCTTTCCACTTTTGCAAAACTTGAGACTGGTAGTTGTAGTATTGCACATTTTAGGATAGTACGAATGGCGTGTTTCGAAACTACAATATATTTTAAAATCTTTTTAGGTGCATTCGTAATTATGTAAATACCTAGCACCTATAGTTGTATTTCAGTCTGTCCACCTATAGTTGTTTTTCCGTCCGTCCATCTGTCCGCATATAACAACGCAAAAACTACTCAACCGAATCGCAGGAAATTAAAAATATATAATTGCCGTATAACTTTGTAAAGTTATTTAAAATTTTATGGAAATCGGATGTACAGTTTGATTACAGGGACAATTAAAATTTTCCATTACATTACTATCAATATGAAAAATAGTTTCAAGTATATTTTAATGGTGTTACACTTTCGAATTAAATAGAATTGACATAAATTTATAAAATATATACTAAAATATACATTTTGTACAGTTAGTCATGCAAATAATATTTATTATTAATTCACAGGGCCACACAAAAATATTCCACTGCATAATGATATACGGAGAAACATTGTTTGAGTCGTGTTTTAATTAGATTAAACTGTTTCACTTTTATGAAATTGATTTACGTTGCTGAAGTTTAATACTAGTTACTTTCCATATAATAGAAAGCAGATATTATTTATAGGAGCATCAGGGTTCGCACAGTTCTACCACTAAATTTTAAGAAAATTTTTCAAAGTGTTTCACTGCAGAAAGATATTCCAAAATCTGTGAGTGAAGGTGGGGATTACGAATGTTGTGGTTTGAAAGTTAAATGTAAATTTTTTTATTTTAACCCTTTCCGGCACGGGCAAATTTTGTTAGTAAAATGAGAAATTATCAATAGACACCGGAATTTACAAACGAATTTTTAGAAATTATGAATCCCTTAATTTAAGCTTTCATTGTAAAAGCGAAATTTCATTAAATTATTATTGGTGCCGTTTGCATGTTTGGAATTAAAAATAGGTATACCGGACCGGGCACAGTGTGCCGGAAAGGGTTAATAGTTGCGCCAGAGTCATTGGAAATTCCAAGGAGTGTGCGAACCTTGATGATAAGCATACAAAAGATTTCGACCACTATACTATATCCGAATACTATAACAGCAAAATCTGAATATTTTAAAAACTTCGTTGTAATACGAACGCATCTCATTTGCTACGTTTTACGTGAAATTTCCAGCTTGTTTAATTTAATTTCTACAAAATTCGTAACATATTTTACATGAAGCCAGTGTTCTCGCTGACATTTGACCAACGTTAGTAATTTGGCTAATTAAAAATAAAAAACATTCGCCAAATGAAAAAAGTATTAGCCAAATAGATTCGCTATGTAGTACAAAAGGATATATATATATATATATATGTATATATCTTTAATCCTTTAATGTACCTCCAGTTTTCAATATGGACTAAAATAACCTAAGTTTTTATAACTGCGACAATGACTGCTATTAATCTAATTTCAACCATCCGCTTCTAATACATTAAAAATATGTATACATGCATATGTATGAAAAAGAAAAGAAAGAAAAAGCAAAAATTCAGCACTAGCTATTTGGCGAATTTAATCGCTTGTTTACTCGCCAAATGAAGAATTTAGTCGCAATTTGGCGCATTGGCGAGCGACAGCGAGAACACTGCATGAAGCGCACACAGAAATTAATACATATATACAGCATTCATCGCGAACAAATGCGATCGTAGACAGGGGATGAGGGGGGGGGGGATTCCCCTTTCAGATGGCATCAAGAGACAAAAGAAACAATTTTTCGATCCCGTTCAGAGAATCTGAAGATAAAGATGTATTTTCGTGAAAAAGCAAATATGCGTGAGTCTCTCGCACTCTACAACTGTAATTTCTTATAAGATTCTTGAAACAGTGAGATTCTATTCATTACCCTCTTTGCATCTACTTTGGCGTTTTTATTATTTCAAGATTAGGAAATGGTTACTTAATGGTTGACTTTTGTGTCGTATTTATCCTATCGCACTTAAAAAAGTCTCACTTTTATCATATCGTATTAATATATCATATCGTCCTGAATAGATCCAGTTAATTGGATAATTCGGTTAATCGGCATCCGGATAATTAGCGCTCTACTGAATGATTAAAAAATTGGATTGCAAACAGCATTCAGTCAATTTATATGCATTACTATACAGTCGTTAATTAAAATGCTTAGCATGTATGTAGCGTAATTTTTTTTATCAGAAATTGTTAATAGAATTTCTTGCTTAATTTAATTGTATTATTAGTATAAGTTCTATAATTACATTAACTGCAATTTAAATAACAAAAATGATTTTTCCAATTAGTATTAAGGATACAAGACCTCTAGAAAATTCCAAGGAATCTATGTAATCTTGCATTTAAAATGTAGGATCATTTGAAATTATTTGAATGCTGGTAAATAACGTTTATTTATCGTTAAGAGTTTTCTTGAATTCGATAGCACATTTTCAAAATATTTTCCACTTTTTATTTTTGTTTAAATTGTTACCAGAAAAAGTAACAAAAATATTTTTTGGTGAATTATTTTTTATAAACTTATGTACCAAATGTGCATATTACATACTCAAGTTTTAAACGTATCGAGCGAACAAACTTGCTCGATAATAAAAAACAGGGACTTCAAACTTCTTTCATAAGTGTCAACTCTGCGAAAGTGCAGTAGCATTGTTTAAACCTTTTCCGGCACGGGCAAATTCCGTTAGTAAAATGAGAAATTATCAACTGTCATTGGAATTTACAAATGACTATTTTAGAAATTGGGAATCGCATAATTTAAGCCAGTGGTTCCCAAACTTTTTGGCTCGCGGAGCCCTTTTTGGGAAGAATTCCTAAGGCGGAGCCCCTAAACCCAATGATACTCTGTGGTTTATAAATAAAGGTTTTTTATGCCTATGGAGCAGAGAAAAATCTGCTAGATAAAAATTCGAGCCAGTAATTTCCAACATTTGACTAAAGTTCTCAGTTTGGCGCTTTCCTGATAAAAAAAAATTACTTAATTCATACTAGAAAATTAAAAAATCAAATTTTCTATTATATAACCCTTTAAAGTTTTATTTATTATTACTATTATTGGACACAATAAAATATAAATAAGGATTAAAACCTTCCTTTTTTTGTATTAAAGTATCTACCTAGTATAATTGAGATGTTTTCTACAATTACAGCAAAAATTATAGTTAAAAATTTGTTATTTCTGTAAGTTTTTAGTAACGAGGAAAGCAAAATCTTTACCCGAGCGATGTTCAAGAATACTGTTAAAAGGTTAATGACATCCATTTTTTTTAATATTCTTTTGGGATATCCAGTATGAACTCGGAATTAAAGATCAAAATGAAAACCGTGTTTGGATTATGAATTGCATTTGGGCTTACATAAAACTATTATTATTTATTGCGAAAACCCCGCACACACACAGAAAAAAGTAAGCTGTACAATTGCCGTTTGCAGAAAGATACTTCTGTATAATCCTAATTGGCTACTCGCGAAAAAAAGAAAGGAAAATACGTAGTTCCAGTCATCCGCGAGTAATTATGTTACACGTTTTCGCTAGTACCGCCTACCCGGTGTATCACTGAAATCACCAAGAACAAGTAAATAATATTAACATTACTAGTATTAAAAAAATGCTCTAACGAGCATCGAAAAAGTTTAATATGTTTTTAAGTATGAAAAAGTGTTTGACAAGGGCTTCTAGTTGAGCATTTGAAAAGAAAAGGGGTCCCTTCTAAGAACCATCCACGGGATCGTTAGCTATCGCTTGTTGAATTTTTATTTACTCCATTTTTTCGTTTGAAATTAAATAAAAAACTACAATAATTTCTTGGATGTTATCATTCTGTTCGTCTCATAGTGTTCTATCTTTCAAAAAAAAAAAAAAAAAAAAAAAAAAAGAATCATGGTCGTACGTCAACTGGTTCCCCAGCAATTTTAGAAAGACTTTCGCACTTTCCATTTCTTAAGGTATCTGCCTACATTAAATTGGCTGTTTTGGTGAAATTTTTTTTTATTTTTTTTTTATTATTTGTTTATATAAAAGAACAATCTTTTACGATTCCAAATCTGTTTTAATTTTATTCTTACTTTTATTAGAAGAGGAGTTATGGCAATTTTAATAAAAATAAAAATGGCCATTTTTGTGAAAATTTTCGATGTTTTATATGAAAGAACAATCTTTTACGATTCCCAATCTGTTTTAATTTTATTCCTATGCTTATTAGAAGAGCAGTTTTAATTTATAATTCAAGATATTTAGGAATTTTACCTGTATTCGAACAATTAGGAGTAAAAGTTGAACAAAACATGATCACAAATTATTTTAAAATTGATGATGAGCGAATAAAAAATTCAAAACATCATTCGCTATCCTCTGCAAAACTTACTAGGAAAACGAAAAGAGCCATTAAGAAGTTAAAAATGGTTAAATATGAAGTTAAGTATGGGTTAGAATAGAAATGTGGTGAACTTTAAGTGTATAAATTGAATATGTTAGATTTTTACAAGAAAATGAATGTATGCAGTTTCTTCAAAATTATTTTTATCGTTATTTTTATGTTCGATAAACTTCATTACATAAAATGTTCTAAAGATATTTCAGTGAAATTTGGTAAGTATGCTTTCAATATCACTCACTATGCTCTGTAGTAAGATCTAAGCTATTTGTGATAATTTAATTATTTTATAGGCACTCAAATATAAAAAAGGTAATTTTTACTTTAAAAAAGTATTTTATACATATTTTAAAAATTTTCGGTTGTTTTTCAAGATATTGTAAAAACCCTTGTTCAGTGCACATATAAGTGTAATAGACGTGTGCTGCATAAAGGAAATTGAAATATATTTATCTGAACTGAGTATACGTTGTCTGGCGTAAGCATGATATTTTGCTAGGAATAAAAAGTTCAAATCGTCACTCGCTATGTACAGCAAAACTTACCAGGAAAACAAAAAGAGCTACTAAGAAGTTAAAAATGGTTAAGAATAAAGTTAAGGAAGTGTTAGAATATAAATGTGATGCATGTTAAGCGTAACAATTAAATATTGTAATTTTTTATCTAAAAAGAAATCTTTAAATGCGATTTTTGGAAAATAACTTTTTTTTTGTTATTTCCATGTGCGGTAAACTTCATTGCTTAAAAAGTTTTAAAGATATTTCAGTGAAATTTTGTAGGAATGTTTTCCATATCACTCAGTATGCTCTGAACTAGGATCTAAGCTATATGTTATAATTTAATTGTTAAATATTTGTGCCTATAAAATATGTTAATTATTTCATAGGCACTCGAATATGAAAAAATGGTAATTTTTACTAAAAAAATGTACTATTTTAAATATTTGAAATTTTTTGGTTATTTTTGAAGATATTGTAAAGCTCCTAGTTCAATGCACAGATAAGTGTAACAGAAGTGTTCAGCATAAAGGAAATTGAAATATATTTATTTGAATTGAGTGTACGCTGTCTGGCGTAGACATGAAAATTTGCTCAAAAAACAGTAAAAAACCCCAATTTTTTAAAATATTAAAAATATATGGCTAGGACTTTATGCTTTCTTATCATTCTGTAATACAACAGAACTAAAAATTATTATATTTTTTCAAAAATATCCTTTTTTAAAAAAAGTGCTCCGAACGTAGGCAGATACCTTAAGCATATTACACCAAACGGTATCGAGGTTTGCTATTATTCATAGGACATTATAACATTAAAATAAGTTCAAGAATTAAAATTTTGGAATCCATTATAAGTTATAAGATTAATTTGACTATAAATTTTAATTCTGAAATAATATTTACAATCCAAGCAATTATGAAAATGAAAATAAATATTCATTTCTCAATTGCAGCATTAGAATTTATAGCGGTTTTAAATATTAAACTGAAATAGAACATGGAATTAAGTATAAACCTATGATAGGGGGAGGTCCAAAGAACAAGAGTGTTTTCCTTTTTGTTCGGCAAGCAGAGTTAACAGCACTGGCGAGTCGGGTCTTTTCTGTTTAGATTCGCGTTGTGCATTCGTTTTAGAATACTATTTCTTGTAGCTTATTTTAAATCGAATTTTTAAAACACATTAAATTCAGAAAAATAAAATAAAGCAATTCAAACCAAAAATATTATATAGAAAATAGATACATCTATAATTCAAATATATATGTATATTTTGAAGTGTTTTATTGTATTTTTCAACACAGGTATACATATATTTGTTTTCGACACACAAATACACAAAAATTCGTACATACGTTTGAAAATCTTTCACTTGCAATATGCTTATTTCTTTCATGTTTTGTTTATTTTCTTGAAATGCCGCGGAGCCCTTGAAAAGTAAAGGCGGAGCCCCAAGGGCTCCGCGGAGCACACTTTGGGAACCTCTGATTTAAGCTATCATTGTAAAAGTAAAATTTTACTAAAATATTATTGGTGCTGTTTACAAATTTGGAGTTAAAATAAGGTATTTAGGACTGGGCATAGTGCGCCGGAAATGGTTAATTGAAATAGTGACCAGTGTCAAGATTCGCACAACATGTTACGCTCATAACAATTAAATCGAACGGAATTTAAAGAGCATTATAAACTAGTAATAAAATTAAGTAACAAATGTTTCAGCTGGTAGTCCACCGTAGTGTTTTCTTCAAAACGGCGTGGTGTAGCACGAGCCGAAATTTATGATCGGTTATCGTTTAATTTATAGTTTCTATTATAAAATATTCATTCATTTCATTGAAAGATAATTCAAATTATATTAAAAGGAAGAAATCATTTGTCACTTTTTTGAAGTTATTTTTGAGTAATTTTTTTTTAATTCCATGATCGAAATCTGAGGGATAGTTTATAATTTTGATTTATTAACATTAATTCTGGCAGTGTCGAAAGACATCTTTTATGATCCTGATTTACAGTTAAATAACTTTATTTATACGTGTAATAGTTGAAATACAATTGGTATTCATGTGCCAATAAATTAGAAGAAATTATACTGCAATTAATAATATAAAAGTTACTAAATAGTCCACAGTTTGACTAAGCGTCATTATTACATGATATTAGGCGAAAATAAGGCTTAAATTAATCAGAAGGATTAAAAATAATTTTAAACAATGCTAATTTAAATATTTTTTTTCCAAATTTTTGCGTACTCATTTTTATTTGAAGTTTTGCAATTTTTTAGAAACCGTTATTGGCAAGTTTCTACATCTTAAATTAACAATCATGCTATATTCTAAATTTTTAGTCTAACTGCTGCCATTGAATCAGAATTCACATCCGAAAATTTTAAATAGCAATTTTATTTTATTTTATTTGAGGAATATCTATTATCTCATAAAACTATAATAATTATTTAAATTTACTGTTGAGGATTTTGAATCCCTAAATGAATATTCAGTCGGATGCAGAATGTCACAGTGTTGCCGCATCTGGCATTGTTTGCATTTGACATTGTTGCTTTGCATCCTGTTTATTGGAGTATACAAAATTTTTGAAGAATTTCTTTTTTCGGAAGAAATTCGTGGCAGATTTCTGCAACAGTGGCGAGAAAAACACTCTTTCTGGTATGTTTCTACGAAATTTATAAACAAGATTTTACTATAAATAAAAGTGGAGTTCAAAAACGGACCGAGTGAAAACCCTGCGTTTACGCAAAAAAAAGAACAAAAAGTATTAGAAAATTGAAAGTTGTCATAACAGTTAAATCTGATGAATATTTCTACTCCTACAGTGGATTTATTTTATGTCGGTATCAAGGAACAAAACACTTCTCAAATTGAGACTTCTATGATTTTTTTGGAAAAAAAAAATTGAAATTTCGTGTGAATTCGAAATTTTAAAGGATGAACGAAGAGAAGAACGTTCTGAATTATGATTCATTTCGAATTATCAAAGGTTAAAAACTTAAAATTTGGCATGATTCTTATTTTAGAACGTTATTTTGATTTCTTGTCTGTAACAGTTGTGTCAAAATATTCATTATCAATAACTGTCAAAATATTGCGATTTATTGATACAGTTGATATATAAGCTGGAAGTTTGAAATGGTGGTTGCTTTTAAGGTTTAAATGCTTGTTTAAAGCGGTTTCTAAAAAATTAAAAAAAAAATAATGGGTAAAATGAGTGGAAAGTGTCCCGAAAACTTTCTAAACTTTCTACTTTTACGATTTATTTGAATTGGTGAAGACTCGAAAAAGAAAAAAATGCAACTTGATATGGTTGTTATTGTAAATACGCAAATCCTCTCTAGAACAGTTTTTTAAAATCCAAAAATTAAAAGGGTGCAGGAACAAAAAATGCTTTAAAATTACATTTTATGTGCTACAGTTGATACAGAATCTTGGCGATTGGCATGGCGACTATAAATAACATTATTAAGAAATTAGAGAAATTAGAGAAGTTACATTTGGAGCTAATTTTTGTTAACGAAAATTTTTTTTGGTAAAGATAACAAAAATTTACTACACCCGTTCAGTAGATGGACAGTTCGTCTTTCTCAGTTTAACTCAAGAAATCTGGTGGCAGAGCCACAGTCTATATGTGTAATTCAATTTTCGTGCTGATGGAATTCTAAAATCACAGGACCTTAATCCTTTTGCGACGGGAGCCTTTTAGAAAATTTTTAATGTTTTGTCACCGTTTTTTAAAAACAGAAATTTGTGGCTTTGTAATTCGAAAAAATTCACTGATTAAATAAGGCTTTTACAGTAAAATTTTACTCGTGGGGATGAACAATGATTATTCAGAGGCCACTTGCTGAAAAAGACCCGGATGATTCTGTTAAGTTTATGGACGCGTTATTTTCAAATATTTCGCTCAAATTTTAATGTTTTTATATAATTTTTTATAGGATAGCTGAGGACGATCTACAACCGATTTTGGTTTCTTTTTTTTTTAATTACTTCAACTTTCAGAACCGGTTGAAACCTGTTCTGAAATTGAAACTATAATAATATTTAAAAAATATATAACCAAAATCGAAAAAGTAAAAACTATACCCGTTGTAGATAGTCCTCAGCTATAATAAAAAAAAAGTAACAATATTAAAATTTGAGCGAACTATTTGAAAGTAACGCGTCCATAAACTTGGCAGTATGATCCGGGTCTTTTACAGCGAGTCTAGTGGTATCTTAAACCTTTTTGTTGCACTTATACGCGCGCTCGTTCCCAATGGGTTAAAAGATGGAATCGTCATCATGGAGTAGCTTGTCTTACTAATAACTATTCTCCAATTGATGGAATACTAGAAAGGACAAATCCATGGGGCCGCAACGGGTCGAGTTGAGGCTTTACACCAGCATATTTGTTGACTTTATTTGCATGTGTACTCTTTAAGTCTAATTGGTCGATCACTACTTGTTAATTAAAAAGAAGTGTAAGCTACTAAATCAGGTTTTAAATAGGGATTGTAAATATTAAAACGGGGTGAAGAGTCGACTGTAAAACCTTTTTGCTTAGGATCCCTAGACATTACGAGAATGGTCGTTATAACAGAGAATACAAAAACCATGAGTTGAGTAACAGGGATTGAACCATGTTATTAGGCGTTTCGGACAGTACACATTTATTAAAAGAAAACGTATGGGTCTCGTTATTTTCTAGGTGAAAAATAAGATTTTTTTTTCTAAAAACTAAATAAATAACTAAATCTGTTTAAACACGCGAAATTTAGATTTATTTAACAAGAGATTCTCAACAAGAATATACTGATATGGAAATTTCAGGACCCGTACGAACCCTGTTTAATCCTTAAGGGGTCTTGTACCTTTTAAATTTGTTGAAAATCACCAAAAACATTGAAGGTTTAGTTAGCGTATCTCCATTATTTTTTTTATGTATGGACATGAAATTTTAACTTTTTACTAAACAGATTATGCTTTTTTATATAATACCATTAGATACTGACTAGTCTTTTACAGAATTTGTGTATTGTTGAAATTAAAAAATCTCTTTTTTTTCCACTCTGCAAGTCATTGCGCGCACTATATCTTGAGAACGTACGCATGGATTATAATGAAATTAAGTGTAGTTATTAAATAGATATGTGTGTTTAAAATGATTTACTTTTAAGTATTTAGAGTGGTAATAATTTTAGTTATGACAACTTTTATTGATTAAAAATTTTTTTTTTTTTTAAACATAAATTTTGATTTTTTATAGTTAATGAAAAAATTTTGACCTAAGAGTGGATCATTTTAAAAATAAATGTATGCCTATTATATGCATTAAGTTTCATAAAAATCCATACATACGTTTTCAAGATATCATGCGCGCAATGACTTACGGAGTGAAATAAAGAGATGTTTTAAATTCAACAGTACACAAAGTCTGCAAAAGACTAATCAGTATCTAGGGTACTGTATTAAAAAAATAATCTGTTTAATCAAAATCCAAAATTTTATGTTTATACATAAAAATATAAAGGAGTTACACTAATTCAAACTTTCAATGTTTTTACTGATTTCCAACCAGTTTAAAAAGTACTAGACCCCTTAAGAGGCTACTTCAGTTAAGCGAAAAGACCCGCTCATGCTTTATAAAATGTTCTTTACAGTTCACCCAGGGAATAGCAGAAATTCTTTTTTTATATCTGATCAGTTGCACTGACAGAGTATCTTAAAAAGAAAAATAATTCCAGATTAAAAAAAAAAAAAAAAAAAAACCCTTGTTGTTAAATTTTCTGAAAGATAGTCATTGGAATTTCGATACTTTGTTCAAGGTTCGCACACTCTTTGGAATTTCCAAGGACTCTGGCACCACTATTAAAAATAAAAAAAATTACATTTAATTTTTAAACCACAACATTCGTAATCCCCACCTTCATTCATTGATTTTACGATATTTTGCTGCAGTGAAACAGTTTGAAAATATTCTTAAATTTTAGTAGTAGAACTGTGCGAATCCTGTTTGTTACACTTTTTATTTGTATCACTTTTAAATTCACAGGCTGTATACTTTAGTACTTTCACAATCTTATTTTCACCTATAAAATTTTATATTAGTTGAATGGACTTTAATTGAATGTTTTGTCCAATCTTTTAGAAATTCTCAACGAAAGAAATTCTTTTCGGAAATATTTTATTCATTTAAGGGGTCAGGTACCTTTTAAAGAATTCAAAAATCGATTTTTAAAAATTAGCTTATAATTAAATATGATTCTTTAGAAACATTCAAAAACAAACCGCATTCAAAAATTCGCATTAGAAAAAGAGTTATGTCTAAAACACTTTGCGCTTTTCCTATACAACCAATGGTAAATTTAAACTTTGACGTCAATTTTCTCAAAACAGCGATTTTGATCATTGCGCGCACGATTTCTGAAAAACGGTTGCGTAGAATTTAACAAAATTTTCGCTGAATATATTAAATATACACAGGCAGAAAATGACCTACTATTATGTTCCTCAAATTAGAAGTTTAGAATTCACGACTACTTTTTTGTAAAAAAAATCTCGACATTTCGAATTTCTTTAAAAAATAATTTTTTTCTTGAGATCTATAAGTTTTATTTATTTCATCGTCGGTCATTTTGAAAACACATTATATCTCTACTCAGAAAAAAATCTTGGTTTGTTTTAGCTATTCAAATTTGAAAAATCGTGCGCGCAAGGCACACAAGATTTATTCTTCCTAAAAATTCTATTATCTTTAAAAAAAATTAAAAAAACATTGCATGCGTGTATAATTTTTTTAACAATTTTAACTTATAAAATAAATCCTTCTTAATATGTGTTTTCAATTGTATAGTCAAAAGTCATTTAGATATAGAGTGACTGCAGTTCTTACAGAGGTCACTTTTTCACGTATTTTGTTAGTTCCAAAGGTACCTGACCCCTTAAAAAGGAATGTTTTCATAGCATCGTTTAGGAAGTCTTGGAATAGGCTATAAAATAATACTTCTGTAAGAAATTATTATTTGTAAATTTGTAGATTAAATGATAATGAATTTATAACAAAATAAAATCAGATTTAACCCCTTCAGAACGGGAGCCCTTTACGAAATTTTTTATGTTTTGTCACCGGTTTTTAAAAACAGAAATTTGTGTCTTATTAAATCGAAAAAATGCTCCGAATAAATGAGGCAAATTCTCCGGTAAAATATTACTGGTGGAAAAAAACAAAGATTCTTTTTGCGGCACGTAAACGTGTCACTCGTCCCCTAGGGATTAAAAGATGCTTACGCCCATTTGATATTTAATTGCGTTGTAAATAAAATTTATGCTTGTATAAAAATATAATTAAATTGTAAGGAATATCTAACACTATGTACTACATATATGAATTACATCAAAACAGATAAAATTTTGATTCTTAATGTCGTATCATTTAACGTAACTTTGGAGTGAAAAGGAAATTCTAATTTAATAAGAGAATGGGTAAAAATAATTTTCATACATGTAAATACAATCGCAAAATTTAATTACATCTGGAGGAAATATATATATATATATATATATATATATATGTATATATATAAGCAAGTTAGTTTTAAGTTCTTAAAAATTAATAAGACTAAATTTAAGTTATAATATTAAGTTGATTTATATTGAACAAAATTCTAAAATTATATAACCGAAATTTAAAAATTAGGTATCGAATTATAGTAATATTAATACGTTCTGCAGATTGTCAATAGATGACGCCAATAAAATAGCATTGTTTCATTTATATCTGTTTATCCGTTGCTCATAATAGCTTGTTATTCGTTATTTTTAATTTAGAATTTTAAAACATTATTATTGAATAGTTTTGAAGATTTTGGGGAAAAAGAAGCAGAATATATGTGATAAAATGCAGTTTATATGTATATTACCAAAGGTTGAACAGTCGGCATATTTATGGAATTTAAATACTTCTGCTTAAGGTGGCAATCATAAGTTGCTTTTCTTTAAGATGAAGTAATCTCGAAATCGTCACATTAGGATATTATATAAATAGATATAACTACTTTTTTGGAAAAACATAGCATAATTATCAAAGAATATTTCTTCCTCATATATACATGTAGTGATTTTTTACAATTCATGCCAACTTTCATTCTAATATATATAAAGTAACTCATAAATAAATACTGTTGTATTTTATCCAAAAGAAATGCACATGGGACATTTTAAATTATGACAATTTTTCATTATTTCAAAAATAAAAAAATGAGTAATTTAAATTTTTTTATCGTTTTATCACCAAATTTTGAATATAACAGTTTGAGCTTCTTAGTAACATGTCTCAATTTTCAAATAATTCCATTGAAAATATAAGGATTTGGCTGTTAATGACCACTGTTCCCATTAAAGAAATTTTGCAAATAAAGACGATATTCGATCAGATTGGACATGCGAGTAAAGAGGTTTAACCCTTTCCTGCGCAGTGTTACTACTCCGGCAATACCTAATTTTAATTCCAAACTTACAAACAGCACCAATAATATTTTAGTAAAATTTTACTTTCACAATGACAGCTTAAATCAGGGAGGTCTTAATTTCTAAAAAAAGTCTTTTGTAAATTCCGGTGTCAGTCAACAATTTCTCATTTTACGAACAGAATTTGCCTGCGCCGGAAAGGGTTAAAGATCACATAATCCCTTGAAAAAGGAACACTTTCTCCTCTATTCATTTTAAACAAATAGCTCACAAAGTACAATTTTTTAACGAAAAACTAGTCTTGAGCTGATTTTAAAAAGAGAAATAAGTTATATTTTTATAAAAATAATCATTTATTAATATTTATAGGTATTTACTTAGAATAAACAGAGAATAAACATGCTGCCGATGCATGTTCTAAAAGAAGACAAAATATCAAATTCTTCAAATTAAATATTGTTAATGAAAGACTTATATCATCAATTTACTAGAGTTTAAATAATATCTTTTTTCAATCATTTGTATTTTTTGCTAACATCTGTTTCTGAAATCAGAAATTAAATACTTCCTTTTACATTTAATTGAGCAGATTGCTATAAGATAAAATTTTAAGAATAAAAAAGGCTAATAGTGATTTTGTAAAAATAAATAAAAAATAACCGAGTATCGTGATTGTAACAAAAAGAAAAATATATTTGTACATGCAAATGCGAAATATCGTTATAAAAACTCTATTACATTTTAATAATATAAGTAATCAAAACCTTATCATTATTTACGAAGCAAATTATTTATTTATTTATTTAAATTCCAATTAATTACTTGTTCCTAATCATTCTTTAAGGACATATATAGTTCGATTTTAATGGATCTGTTTTAGTCAAAAAATATTTCATTTAATTCATATTTATAAGATGTATTTAGCTTTAAAAAGAAAAAAAAATTAAATAGCCATTTCGTATATACTTTATGAAAAATTTCTTCTTTAGCAATTTTCGATAAAAGACCGGAATTTTTGTAGAAAAAAGGAAAGTAAAATTGGCATTCTTGATTTGAAGCATGCTTTAAATTTTTAACCGGCAGGAGGTTTTTAAAAAAAACTAATTAAAAGAAGCGTTCGTTCAGAGTGTATTCATGCTTAAAACATGTACAAATCCATGCAGTAATACAGTATCAGTATTAAAAAAATATGAGCAGGTACATATAAAAAACTAGAATGCTGATATTGTCGTTATCATGTCAAACTATCCAATATGAAAAGAGTGTTGCCAGTGGACTACTTTTTTAGATACAGATTTCTTTGGCTTCCCACTCCCCCCATTTTTTTCGAAATAACAGGATTTGTCTTATTTAACTTTATTTAATGATATATTAATTATCCCCTTGGGGACGAGCGACCAGTATACATGCCACATAGAATGCACAAAATCTTTCATTATTCCTATTTGCTTGCAGCCAACATCTTCCGTTTTTTTTTTTTTTTTTTTTTTTTTTTTTTTTTTTTTTTTTTTAATAGAAAATTTTACCATTTCAAATCGTCGTAATCTACCGATTAAATAAACAAAAACGCCTATTATATAAACACTAGCATACGCAGCCCGCTTCGCCGGGCTTAATTTGAAAGTTTATTTAATAATTTATGTGTATGGTACGCTTCTCTCTCAGCTGGCGACGGATCCCCCGGTGACTCTACGCTTCTCTCTCAGCTGGCGACGGATCCCCCGGTGACTCTCCCCGGACCATCGGCACTCCACGTGCGTCGGGTGAGCGTCAGAACAAACTTTCAGCATATACATATGGGTGGTTGTACTTGAATGCACAGACCTGCGCGTTTTTTTCTATCTTGCTTTTATACCTCTGGACCGAGTTGGCGCATTGCCAAGATTTGCTTCCTCTGGACCGAGTTGGCGCATTGCCAAGATTTGCTTCCTCTGGACCGAGTTGGCGCATTGCCAAGATTTGCTTTCCCCTGTGCCTCAATTAATTAATTATCCTCAGAATTCCTTTTATTTATAGAGATTGCATTTTTCCAGCCCCCCCCCCCCCCAAAAAAAAAAAAAGGAAGAGTTGGCAGCTGTGCCATTAGTTAATTTTAATCGCAAAGTTCATTTTTTGTAGTTTCGCGATTCAATAAGAAAAAACTTCTCTGGTTTGAAAAACCGGTAGTAAAAGATTTAAAATTAAACAAAGGGCTCTCATCTCAAAGGGATAAGGCTAACACAAGAAGAATTTTACCGTTTTAAAAAAGTGATGTAGTTCAAGAAATCTGAATTTAAAATAAGTAGCCCATTGGAAACATATCCCATTTTCATATTGGATAGTTTCACATGATGCATATGATGTCACCACAAAACATTTTGTATATCACTGTAGCACCTTTACGCCCGAGAAGTTTCACTTACCATTAGTGTTGTCAGGTTCCCTCGTAAATCGGGACGCAAAATTCTTTGGACACTATTAATATCTTGCAGTTTATTTCACCATTTGTTTTTATCACATATTAATCGGTCTTTAGATAAGACGAAGAAAATCAGTATAAAATATAGAGCATTTGCAGCATTCATTGACATGGGCACTAGTGGTCAGTGAGAATCACCTCTCAAGTGGAAAGGTTAAAAATAATTTAATTTCATACCAAACATTTAAGAATATAAATTAATTATATATTTAATGAGGATGCAGTGAACAGTAAATGAAAAAAATATCGAATAGCAGCCGTGTTGCACATTCAAATCCTAAATATAACCAACATACTATACATTTTAAGTAAAAACTTCGAATGCACAATTAGCGCAATAGAAATTAAGAAACAGATGTTATATTTATCTTAAAAAAGTTTAGTCATATAATATCACTTGCAAAGTGATCACATCCAAAATTTAAGCAATTCCATGATTTGCCTCTACCTCATACGGGCAATGTGTTTTTGCCAATTATGATTTGCCTGTAAATGATTTTAAATAAAGATTTTTTTTTTTTTTAAATTACCACCAGTAAATTTTTAGCGTAAATTTTGTATGATTTAATCAGAGCATTTTTTCTGATTCAATTAGTGAAAAATTCCTGTTTTGAAAAACCGGTAATAAAAGATTAAAAAATACGTTACAAAACGCAAAAAACATGCATTATTTGAAAGTTTTTTTTTCAAAAAAATTTATCAGTTGTTAATGAACACAGATTTTTTGTAACACGCTTACTTTTAGCCACTTAACCCCTTGAGGGGCAGTGGTTTCATAGATATACCACTTAATTTTAATTCCCAAACGCCACATTCGCACCGGAAATTTGTTAAAGAAAATTACGGTTTATTGAATGCTTGAAGTATAGCGTTTTCATATTTACAAATAAAGTTGTTTTCAAATTCCGGTGTCAGTCGATAATTTCAATACTTAAGCAATGAATTCGCCCTGCCCCGCAATGGGTTAACTGATTTGTCCATATACCGTACGAGTAAAGTTCTTGGACACCTCTAATATTTTTAAATGTAATTTCATACTATTTAATAGAAGAGATATTTAGGCGAATATTTTAGCTTTGCAAAATGATGTTAAACACTTATTTTCGATTTATTGAACGTATAAAAAGAAACAGTTAAGTGGTTAATTTACATATCACATGTGGGATAATTTCACTCCTCAAGTACCGTTATATAGCTATCATGTGGAATAGTAACCTCACCATTAAATGGTATGCACCAAAACATAGTTAGCGGTATTTGTCAAGGCTTGTAGTTGCATGAAATTTTGAGTATTAGTTTTTGCATTAGAACGACTGCAAAATTTGTGTTACAAACAAACAGATGTACAGTTCATAAAACTATTCAAACCATATTCAGGATATTTCAAAAAAAGTGTAATAAGCAAAATGATGAGAATGCTGATGAAAAGTTAAATAAGTTAAAAAACGTCATGAATACCTACCTTTATTATTTTAATTGTATAATAATAAAATACAATAGCTTATTAAGTGCGTTTGTTACAAAGTAAAAATATGTAGCAATTATAATCTTAGTCAGGATTTTTTGTCTGTACACATATAATAGTGCAAAAATTATTTAACTGATGTAGCTTTTCAAGGATTGTTCTCAATTTAGTGAATTTTTCTACTTCGCTGTGCTCACACTAGGAATTTATAAATTAGCAAAAAGAGTTACTTCATTATTAAATAAAATTAAATTCACTATTGATATTTTCTGGTGGGAATTTCTATTTTCTGAAACACGCAATTTCTGGAACGAATCTTTCCATTGGCATTAGCCTTTTTATTCTCGCTCCTGTCATTTTCACGGGTTGCAAACTTCACTGATTTTATTTAGAATTGTTTGATTTCCACCAGTTTTATAAAATCATTTAATTGTCTTTATTCTGAAATCCTTTTACTTGTCATTGAATAAGGTAAATATTTCTTTTTCAAAAAAGTGGTGCCAATAATCAATCTGAATTTTAAAACCGTAATTTAATGCGACCGTAAAGGGGTTAAAGTAATATTGAAGTTTTGACAATATATATTTTAAGACCATATTCATTCCATAAAACTATTTTATTTACATTTTTTTCATTATTCATTATATATATTTTTAATTTCACCACGAATTCTATTTGGCATTTTTTTTTCTGTATTACTTACATTGAAAAAAATTGTGAGATTACAAAACACATATCTGCAAAAATTAAAACAACTTCTGGCGGAAAAACTGCTTACCATCTAATTCGTTTCTCATTGAAAAAACAAACAAACCAAAGAATTGCCGAGTAAACATGATACCTTAACAATGTGTTTTCTGTATAAATAATCCAAGTATTTATAAGATTGCATACAATGCAAATATATGTAGAAGTAGGAAAAAGGTCTGAATAATTAAGGATATCTAATGCTTAGTTTTTAGGATTTAGTAAGAAACTGAAAGATTGGGAATATCGATTAGTCATATATTTCAGTTACGAATTATTAGGAACAGAATGTCTACTATTTACGTTTATCGTAACATTAAACAAGTCGGGAATTTTACACTAGTTTTATAAAAATATTTTACGCCAAAAATATTATTAAAACTAGTCATATTTCTTATTTAATTAAAATTTAGCTTTTATACCTATTTTATATATTAATTATTTTTTTTATAAAGTTTTCAGTTGAATAGAAATATTTTCATTTGGTACACGTCAAATGATCAAACTTTGCTATACTTAAACCTTTCGGGTCCTGTGTATTATTAATAGTACATGCCTTTTCATCGAAAATTATTTAACAATTATTTCGTTACTTTCTACCTATCGACATAATAGTACATGTCTATGCCTTTCTTATTATGACTTCATTTATGTTCTGACACTTAGTGACAATAATAGTAATTAGCAAAAGCCATGCTTTGTTTGGATTCGCGAACTATTATGCTATAAGATCAATATTTCAAAGTAATAATATATTTTTAAAATTACTTTTGCATCTTTATTAAGCAAAAATGTAATTTTATATTTCAGCGTATTTTAATTTTAAAATGTATTTCAACCAAATGACTAAGAAATTCCTCAGATTGTTTATTTATGATATAAGACTGGTATAAATAAAACTATTTTCGAAGTAGAATTATACAAAATATTAATTAATTTTATTTGTTTACAATTCTTTTATTGCCACTTCACAAAAACATAATGTAATTCTGATGATTTTAAATGATTTTAAAATTCATAAATATCGTCTGCTTAAATAATTTCACAAAATAAGAATAAATTGTGTTTTTGAATTCCTAACACAGAAAAATACTTTTATAATTGAATGTTAATAAGAGAATTTTCACAAATTTTAATTCATTAAAAATATGCTGTAATTTTTCTAAAAAAAGTATTTTATAAAATTTATAAAAGAAATCATGAAACTATACATAGTTAAAAGGAATGAGCATAGTTTGAACATCTGAAAGCAGTTTTTGACATATTTTATGAGAATAATGAGAATATATTTTATTTATTTATTTATTTAATGATGATTCTAGCTATAATTACTGACCCCATGATTTAAGTTTTTCTTCTGAAAACGTACGTGTTTCACTTTTTATTTGAAAAAATGCGTTCGTAATGGAAAAACATGTAAAATAAATTAATTATAATAAAAAATTTTTGAAAAGTATTTCCGTAAAAAAAAATAATATTCTGCAAATATACAGATCATAATTTATATTTGTGTTTAATTTAAAGTCAAAATACTGTATAGTTTTTTGTAAAGTGTACGACAAAATGTCATTTGAGTGGTCTAGTAGAGGATTCGCTTCGCTCATCCTAATAAAATTTTACTTTAATATCTTTGCACAGTTGGCGATTACTTTATTTTATATACAGTAGACTCCCTCAAATCCGCACAGCTTGGGACCAGAGGTTGTGCGGATTTTAGAATTTTGCGGATTTCTGGTCATTGCTTTGTTTACATTTTATAAACAGTAATTTGAGTACAATTAATAGTGTATTCGGAACTATAATCAATACTTACAATTTAATGAAATATTAAAATAAGCAATAAACTAAAATAATAAAAATTTTGATAATTTTTAAAATGATTAAAGTACTAATAACAAAGGTCTAGTTAATAATAAATAGTGTATGATTAAATATCCATTATAAAGATTAAATGTATTTTTCCAAAATTATTAAACAAAACTTGTCTCATAAAAGTAAATTACTAATTCGCATCAAAATTTTAAAATAAGGCTTTTTTTTTCAAGTTTAGCCAGGCTTAATAACCAAAAAATCTTGATTAATGCATACATACATTTGGTAAGAAGATTGTGATATTACCAGTGATATGAGCAATATCTTGAATTTCTTTCCAAAAAAAAAAAAAAAAAAAAAAAAATATTCTTCCTTCATGAAAAAACATTAATAGAGTATTATTAAGAAAATTACAAATTAAAAAATATATGGGATTGATACAAAACAAAAAAAAATCAAATTTTGTCCCAATATTTCAACTGAAGGTTTCATTGTTTACATCCATAAAATATGTGCGGATTTTAGAGAGGTGCGGATTTCTGGTTTGCGGATTTGAGGGAGTCTACTGTATTCATTTCACTCTTTAACGCCTTAACTGGTTAATTCTTTTCCGTTCAATAAATTGAAAATAGCGGATTCACACCACTATTATTTAAATAAAATATTCTTAAAATTTAGTCTAAACATTTCCGCCTTTTAATAGTATGAAAATTTTCTTAAAAATAATAGTGGTGTCAAAAAATTTCAAATCATGCAATAAGCAAATTCACCAATTTCATTCCAGTTAAGAGATTAAATTTAAAATACAGACATGCAAACCTCCGGCTTTTTAAAAATCAAACAGTTATACTTCTAACAGAAATTGATTGAGTCAGCGAAATTAAGCAAATTTCCAATGACCCTCTGAGTTAAGAGTAGACTAAATAAATTTTCTGGTTCAAAGTACGTTTTAATGAATTAACAAAAGCCGGAGGTTGGCAACTCTGATATAGTTTTTTTTTTCTGAATGAATCATGCATGATAAAACACAAAATATTTTAGAAATTTGTGATGTCTGTTAAACCCTGTTGTAGTACGATTTTTATTAAACGAGTCTAAAATCTCTTCTTTTGTCTATTATCATATAAATATGAATTAAATAGTACGCAAAATAAGTACATTCGTTGGAATTTCGGATAATGAGATAATATTTAAACATCAGTAAGTCTATTCGGATTGCAAAGATTAACATTATTAAAGGAATAATAATTTTGTTCTGAAAATTTAAAAAAATTCTGACCCAAAAGGGTTAAGACTGTTTCATTCAGGCAAAAACACCCGGGTGTTAATGCTAATCCAATGGGAGAGTTTTTTTTTAAGATATCTCGTTTGCATTTTAATATTTTTAGATTATTTTTTAAAAATCGTATTAAAAGTGTACAAAACGGTCTTCATACAGATCTACTCTGAGTAGATCTGTATGAAGACCGTTTTGTATTTTTAAATTTTGTTTACAGCTATTTTTAGTTGACATACTTTCAATTTCGGAACCGGTTTTAAAAACAACAGCATCCTCATTAAATGAATAAATAAAAAACGCAAACAAAATTTAAAAAGGACGAATTTCAAATATAGTCAGTTAGATAAGGAAAATTATATTTTTATTTTATTAACTTGTACATACATAAAACAGAGTATAAATAGCTGGCAATTTAAATACTCGCAATGTCTTTCCTCAGAAACAATATAAACAATAAAATGGCATACCAAAACAAATATTTAGCTAAAGTAGAAAATGTTTTCTAGTTTCATGAATTGTGTTACTTAGTGTTTCTGATTTAATATGAAAAACTGATATCGAAAGTCATAAAAAATAATAATATTTTATAATTTACATTAAATCAATTTATAATAATAACATGATTAAATTAGTTGTTAGCAATTACTTAACAGAATCTGTATCCTAAAATAAATCACTTATTATTATTTTAATTATTATAATCTTAACAAATATGAAAATAAGTATTTTTAATTATTGATCTTGGGCACCATTTTGCATAATAGGTTTTGATTAATTTTATAGATATTACTTAAGAATTTCACGTGAATTTAACTTTAAAACACATTATTTCCAGTGTATGCACGACTGCAAACACTATCTTTTATCACTATTTTTAAAATTGGAAGATATTTCATATTTAACCTTAATTATCTGCGATTTTAAAAAGACACATTTCCTTTTTAAAAAGTACAAGTTACAATAAAGAAAAAAATTCTACTTTTCATTTGCTTTATTTAATAATGATAATAATAATAATAAAGCTGAATACCCAACATAAAGTTCCATACATCAAATATTTAAAAGAAAATTTAGAAATATATTGAATCAAAACTGAACAATGCCATTTCATATTTCTGACCAAATAATATGTCTTTTTATCAATTCATGATTAGAGCATCGTAGGGATCCATTTTGCAGGCTTTGATCAGTTTTTAATATGAATACCGGCATTTTCTTTATGTTATTTAAAAAAAAATATATATATACTAATAAAGTATTTTCTTATAGCAAAACTGAGTTCAAATTAAAAATATTGCATAAATCCTGTGTAATTTGGAGTATGTAATATCTTTATTACTTGTTTTAAAATAATGTAACAACATTTACAATTATTTTTTGTGAGAAAATTTCATAAAGAATTAGAATGATTTTGCTGATTAAATAATATATTGCACATGGATTAATACCTACTTTTCAATTTTATATTCTGTAATATCAATTTTCAATTCGTAATTTTTCTGATTATATTTGAAAATTTCTATGTAAACATGATTAATCCTTTGAGGGACAAATGATTTCTGCTCCAAAAGCGTTTAAATATAATTAATTCACACCGCAATTTATAAACAAATTTATTTGAAAATAATCACGAGCTTTTCCACACTGTTAAGCACTCTCAAGCACTGTCACATGTATTTTGAGATAGAAATTGTACTAATAAATTATTTTTGCCAATTATAAGTTTGGGCATTATGATCAACGATTTGCAGACTGTATTCGGCGCCCATGAAAGGGTTAAAGAAAATATTATCTAACAAATGAAATATCGTTTGCCAAATAATTTACTTTACAAGTGTGAATATATATATATATATATAAACTACAGCGTGATTCCAAAAATCTAGCAATACTTTTATCTAGAGATAACACAAGCAATTATAAGATTGTATGCCAAGCAAATATTTAGCAAAACCAGCAAATGTTAAGTGCAGTGCTGAACTATGCTCCTTGATGTTTCTAATTTATTCTGAAGATTTGATGTTACAATGTTAGCTCTAATTTGAGATAAGAGTATCAGTGCAAAAGATCTAACATCTAATCAAGTTATAGCAACATACAGATTGTGCGAATTATTTGGAATTTAGAAAAAATCTGCATTGTCAGCATTTAATATACTGTAAATTTAGAGTTATACACAATAAATTTTGCACTTGCCGATCTTACGTAATCTATTTAATCCTCTAATTCACAAAGTAGAATTCGTTCTTAAAATTCTGAAATTCATAGAGAATATATAACAGAATATTTCAATAGAAAAGTTCTTTTCATTCAATAAAGGAATTTTTCTCCTTAAATAAAGCAATTATTGCTATTTTAAATCATTAAATTGGAAACACTGGTAGTACCACATGTACTTGCAATAGAGTTGCGAAAAAAGGATGAGGAGACATATTGCTCACCCGCAAAAAGTGATAAGTCTCGACAAAAGTAAATTTCAAAGGAGAGGCAAAAGAAAATTTGCATAATTTTACTCGAGCTTGAAATCCTAGCACTTCTAACTTGTCTAATTGTCGCCGAGCTTCCAGATGATGGGGTTTCCGACCCCATCAACAGAAAACGTTCCAGATAGACATTTATATTGGAAGAAGATGCTTGAATTTCCCTCAACCCTCATTTAAACTTTATTTCTCTTTCTTTGTTTTTGTCAAAAAAAAGTTATACCGTTAGTTTTTTTAGCAATATTAAATATGCTATTTCTTAAAAAATATGGTCTCTATAAAGAATCTTTTTTTATGTTGGGGCACCCCCACGTAGCTTTATTCGCCATTGCCTTTAAGGAACTAACGACACATTTTTCTTTTTTAACTGCTTTTCATTTTTTTTTTTTTTTTTTTTTTGTAAATTTCTCTTTTTTTCTTAATATTTTAATTATACTATATTTTTTAATTTATGTTATCTAATTTTATTCTTAACTGTGGCTTCCAGTCACATCTACTCATTTCGTTCTTTGTTTTTCCATTCTACAGATTACCTTGTTCCTGCATCTGACCTTGTTATAGTTTTCTATTTAAAAAAAAAAATTCTAATGATTTGACTGAAAAATTCCTTGAAAGGTGGCAACCCTGTTATTGTACCATCGAAAAGTGCATAAAGTTATGCATAGAATTGAACCAAATTTTTCGTGTATGTTTTTGGCTATGACCAGCAAGTCCTAACTGAATTTGAAAAAAAAAAAATCCACTTGAAGGGGACGCTATATTCGCGACGTCTGTACCATTTTCATTATTGTACAATCAAAAAATGTATGAAGTTATGTATAGAACTGAACTAATTTTTTTGTATTTGATTTTTTGGCTATGACAAACAGGCCCTCCCTGAAATTGAAACAAATCTGCCACAAGGAGGCGCTGTAAAAGCGATTTCCGTTCTATTTTCATTATTGTACTATCGAATAGTGTATAAAGTTATACACAGAATTGAATCAATATTTTGCGTATGTTTCCGATTATGGCCCGCAGATCTTCCTTGAATTTGGAAACACTGCGTGGGAAAGAAGCACTGTGATAGCGATTTTTGTATCATTTTCTCGATTATTCTATTGGCCATCGGCTCGTGAAGAGACGGGAATTCGCGTCCTGCTAAACCGGCTATTTGCAAACAGCTGATGATAACAGAATAAGGGGAAAATATTGATTTTAATAAATATCATGCTGTACATTAACTTTTCTTTTACTCCGATTAATTGACTGGAGGAGAAATTTAAGATGGAAATCGAAGTTGGTATAGTATTGAACTAATAATATTAAATTATTAACATGTGCAACTAATTTTTGAAATATTAAGATTTACGTATGAGATGGAAGAAAGTTTTGGGATTGCCGCATCAAGTTTCACAACTTGTTTTTATTTGTCAGAGAAGGAGTATTTTTCGAAATATAAGTTTCAGCAACATTGACCTCCCAGAAATTTTAATTTCATATTTTTCATAAAAATAGTTGATTTTTAGGTGCGTTCGTAATTATATAAATACGTTGCACCTATAGTTGTCGTTCAGTTTGTCCATCTGTTCGTCCATCCGCTTATAACAACGCAAAAACTACCCAACCGAATCATTTTAAATTTAAAATACACTGCTCCAAACAATTAAAGGATATTTGAAGTTTTATATAAAATAAAGATATAAACGAAATTTTTTTGCCGAAAATAGAAGAAGAGAATCACAAATGCAAACTTTTCTGGTTTTCAAACTGTGGAGTATGCAAATTTTGAGTTCGACGTCAAAAACGTTGCTTCAGCGGCAGCGAATGAAATTTGACTTTCAACTGGATAAAAGAGAATGAAGACAAGGATGATCGCATTCAGTGATTGCTTTGTTTCGATGAGTACGATGTCTCAGCGAAGTCATTTGACAGATTCAGAAGCTTGGAGAATTGTTGGTAGGTTAGAAGGGGGCCAAACTCAAGCCGAAGTAGCGCAAGCCATTGGAGTGTCACAAAGTGTCATTTCCAGGATCTGGAACCGTTTTTTGGAGAGTGGATGTGCAGGCTGAAGACCAGGGCAAGGTCGTAGACGGGCAACAACGCCCAATGAAGATCGGTATTTAGCGTTAACAGCTCGGAGACACCGAAACATGAACGCTACTCTTCTCCAACAACACCTTCGCTCGGCTACAGGCACCACGATTTCAACTCAGACTGTCCGAAACCGGCTCCATGCTGTAGGTCTGTATGCTCGCCGACCGATGGTATGTGTTAGATTAACATCAAGGCATCGTCGCGACCGCAGGTAGTGGGCAACCGAGCATGTCAACTGCAGGAGAAATGAATGGAGCAATATTCTTTTTTCTGACGAGTCCCGTTTTTCTGTGCATCCGGATAATAGGCGTATTTTCATCTGGAGGGACCGTGGCAGTAGGAATAATCCTGCGTTCGTGCACGAAAGTGTCAGATTTGTCGGTGGAGGAGTGTTGGTGTATGGTGGCATCTCCATTGACGGTCGCACTGACCTCTACATCATTCGAGATGGAGCTTTGACTGGTCGCCGATATAGGGATGAGATCCTCAGACCTATTATAGTCCCTTACGCTGCAGCAATCCGAGATAACTTCATTTTAATGGACGATAACTGCAGGCCACATCGTGAAAACCTGGTGGAGGATTTCCTTTTCGAGGAAGGAATTGTTCGAATGGAATGGCCAGCGTGTTCTCCAGACATGAATCCAATCGAGCACGTTTGGATTCATGTCGATTCATTTTGGATTCAATCGACGAGTTTCTGGCCGCCAATAACCCCCACAAACTCTCCAAGAACTGTAAAGAGTTCTTCTGGAAGGGTGGGGCAGAATACCCCAACTCGTCATTAATAGCCTCATTGAGTCCATGGCTCAAAGGTGTTCAACGTTGCTGGCCGCCCGTGAAAACCATACCCCCTACTGAAAATGATTTTCTTTGAAGAAAACACCTTTTCTTATTCATTTTTTCTTATATGCACAAATTGTGTTTTTTCCTTTTGTACACAAATGCGCAATAAAATGCATTTTTTTCTGCCAAACATGTGTAATTTATTCTCATATAACCTACTATGTCTGTCGACCATGTATCAATCAGCTAAAAAGTTTCCCAGATACAAAATCCACCTAAAACTGCAATATCCTTTAATTGTTTTGAGCAGTGTATAACTAAACATGGAGTGCTCTTTCCTATTTTATTTTATGTATGTGTGATGATTTTTTTTTTCTGATACTAATCGACTTTTTGAAAAGATGATGTTTACAGTCATAGAACACACTTCACACACAAAAAAGCATAGATATATTTCAAAATGCTCAAAATTGTAGGAAGTGTAGTTTTTTTATATTGTTTTATTTTTTATGATTTTAGTTATTTATTTATATATTTATTTTAGTTTTAATGAGAAAATCAGATTTTTGAATGAATAAATGATTTTTTCTTCATAAAATCATTTAATATTATGTCAGTAAATTATTACGAAACTTTAAAATAAATTTTAGTCAAAGTATCAAGTAATTCTTGAATATTTTCTTTTAAATAATTCAATTTTTAATTTAAAAATATTTGTTACAGAAATACATGTAAAGGGAAATCGATGTACACGAACCTACCGATAGTGCCTTCTTTAATATATATGTTTTAATCTGACGAAAATGTTTTACTTGTCCTTATCTTTTGACTTTATCGACTAGTCTTTTTCCTTTTCGGAATTTTCTTATGTAATTTCGCTTAGGGTATTTGCAGAAAGGGTTGTGTAATTATCGAAGATATATCTTCTAAGAAAAGGAATTTTGAGGACGAAGACTATTATCGGTTGACTCGCTCTATTTGTATGAAAAATAAACTGAACAGTTCCCCATTAAACAATATCTAAAAGTATATATTTCTGTAGAAATAAAACAAATATACATATATTATAAAGCAAAAACATGTTCTTCACTAATCTGACACCATAAAGATGATGGAAATAATTTACGCTATTCCTTTGGGGTTTATCCTATAAATATTAGCAGCTTTAAATATTGCATATTTAAAATTTTCACATCATCAAATATAATAAAAAATGTAGTTTTGAAAACTCAATTTTTAAAATTTTTTTATGCACTTTTTAAACATATGCACTTTTAAACTTAAAAAAATATATAGTTAAAAAAATAATAATAATATATTTGATACATTTGTTGGAATATGTTTTTGTCACATTTGCAGTATGATAAATAAAAAAGCAAAATAATGAAAAAAAATGGCAGTATCTCTTAAATTGGTAATTAATTGACTGTGTTTTATAAGATCTTTTTATTCATCTTCTAAACCTGGTCAAAAAACTATTCCGTTTCGTAAAATAGATTGGAAAAAATTTATTCCTCTGAAACATTACATGCCCAGGGCTGCCAAATGGTCCACCAACTGAATACCAATATTTTCTTAGAAATTATTTTTTCTTTTCAGGTTTTTCTTGCAAAAAGCACAGAAAACACTTTCGGAGGTCAATTTTAGCGTAAATTCTGCAGAAAATTACAATGACATTTTCTGTTAAAAATATTGGTGTTCAGTTCGCGGACCATTTGGAAGCCCTATGTGTAGTTACATCATAAGCTAAATTTGAATATAGGTTGTTTATTTCATTTAACACTTTGCAGAAAGATGTCGGTAAACAGCTTCAAAAGTTTTATTCACGATATTCTATTTTAATATTTTATTCAAACCACTACTTTTTCAAAGAAAAATTTCTTCATATGTTATGAAAATGCAAAATGAAATGTTTTTGTAAAAAGTGGTGCCATCCGAATAAATTTGTGTACAGTGTTGCCAATGAGCTACTTAAAAAAATAGATTTCTTAATTTGCATCACTTTTTTTAACATGGTATCACTCGCCTTATTACATGTTAATTAAGGAGAAAACAGAGAATTTTGTCATTAAAAAAATTGTGCCAATCAATAAAACATAATTTTAAAAAAGTAGCCCTCACTAAGTGTGCTCTTTTTTTTTTTTTTTTTTTTTTTTTGTACTCGATTTCTTGTTTGGCAGTTTCTTTCTTTAACTCCTCAGTGTTGCCAGTGGGCTACTTTTTTTCAATTCAGATTTCATGACTGGCACCACTTTTATAAAACGATAAAATTCTCCTTGTTTTCACTGTAATTAGTAAGTCATTAAATAAGGCGCATTTTACTGTTTCAAAAAAATGGTGTCAATCAAGAATTTGAATTAAAAAAAAGTAGCCCATCTGGCAACACAGTAACCCTTTGCGGCCCGGTGGTATATCTATGAAACCACTTAATTTTAATTCGCAAACGACACATTGGCACCGGAATTTTAGTAAAAGGAATTTCGGTTTATTGAACTAATGAACCAATGTATGATCTTTAGACGTGCCTACTGGGGTCACTATGCTCCAGTTTACCTTCAGTCGAAGTCAATGAATAGATTTAACGTATTGCATAGATTTTAGCAAGAGTCGGTTTATTGAATTCGTACAAAATAGCTTTTTTCTTATTTAGAAATGAAGTTGTTTTCAAATTCCGGTGTCAGTCATAAATTCCAACACTTAAGCAATGAATTTGCTCTGCGCCGCAAAGGGTTAAATGATATTTGCCTTATTAACCCGTTCGGGGATAGCATATTTGAGAAGAATTTAATTCTTTTTACAACACTTTTTGCCAAATAAATTAAATTTAGCTTAGCAATAAAGAAAATGTCCCAATTAAATAAGGCAAATTTTACTTTTATTTTTTAGTCGCATCAAAAGCAAGTGGTTTAACCCCTTCGTGACGAAAACATTTATCTTATTTTTTAATTTTACCACCGGTTTTTTAAAATATAAAATTTTCTGTAATTGAATCACGAAAATGCTCGGAGAAAATACCGTAAACTTTATAGCAAAAAATAACTTGTCAAAATAATGGAGGATTTTCAGTACCTGAGGTGGCATGCACACCGCATCGCTCGTCCCCAAGGGATTAACCATTTAAGTCGCAGATCAGTTCCATTGCGAAAATATTGAAATGACTGAACGTCACTGGAAATAGATTTATTTTAAAATAGGTAAAAGCTATTTTACTATAATTATTAAAAGAAAACTATTTGTACCAGAGTTTTGGTATCATTTGTGGAATTTAAGAATCAAGACATGTGTTGATCTTTTGAGAATCTTTTGTGGATAAATGTATTACACCCATGGCACCGAAGGCTTGAAATGACATATTAATAACCCCTTAACTGGTTATTTCTTTCCCGTTCAATAAATCGAAAATAACGGACTCACACCACTGTTACTTAAATAAAATATTTGTAATATTTTGTCTAAACATTTCCGTTTTTAAATAGTACCAAATTATTATTATTATTATTATTTTAAATAGTGGTGTCAAAAAGCTTTAAATGATGAATTAAGGAAATTCGTCTTGCCCGAACGGCGTACGGGCAAATCAGTTAATGGGTTAAATAAAAGAAGTTGAAATTTAACACTTCAAAAAAGTGATGCCAATCAAGAAATCTTAATTTTAAAATAGTAACCCACTGGCAACACCAGAGCCTGATTTAACGGGGCACTCTCTCCCCAGTAAAATTACATAGAAATTTTCGCCTTGTTTAAACGCACTTTTCGGTCAAAATTGCTATCATGAATAAGGAAAAAATTTCTATTTATTTTTTCTGGTGGGAGAGTGCCCCGTTGATAATCAGGCCCTGGGCAACACTGCTCGTGTAAGACATATCTGTGCCCGGGAGGAGTATTTCGAAAGTAAAGGGAAAATACCGTGTAATTTTTAACGAGAAGCTTTTACGGTGTAATTCTTAATCTGCAGTTTTTATTAAAAACTAGCTGCACCCGTCGAAACTCGACGGAAAAGAATATATATTAAGTATGATATATATCAATCTTATATAGACAGTAAAATACTGAGCGAAATAAACAATTGCCACCTCTTAAAATAGGGATAACATAGCTTTTCATGATGAAGATACGCAAACTTCAGAAAATAACAAAAAATAAGGAAAACAACTGATAAATTATTATGTTGGACTTAACTTCAGCTACAAATCTTTTTTTTTTAATGCGGTTTCTAAACCTTAAATATTATTTAAATGCCAAATTATTTAGGAAGTTAATATTATACCCCGGAAGACGAATTCAAAAATATCTGCATAGTTTATTTTTTCTCCGTTTAAATATCGCTTGATAACTGTACAATAATTATAATATCAATGAAACATTTTAATTATAATAGAAACAGGGACTTACTAAACTGCCTAACCAACCCACTACATATTTACAGCACTTGCAATAAATTTAATTTATTTATTGGTTTGTATCCTCCATGAATTTGCAAAAAATAATTTTATTGTTATGGCAACGAAAAAAAAAAAAAAAAAAAAAAAAAAAAAAAAAAAGATATCTCTGTTATTAAAAAGAATAAAATTTTTGTATTTTTTGCTGAAATGCAGATTTTTTTTTTTAAACAATAACTTAATACAATTAAATGAATTTAATTATTTTTTGATATTATGTAAGATAGAAATATAGTAATATCGGCATATCACAGGTTTTATTCTTTTTTTTTAATATGACATCATTTACACCTTCAGAAATACTCATCTTTTCTTAAATAAAAGCGTGATTTATGCAGTTATTTAAGAATTCTTTAGTTTCATAAAATATTCATTATAATTAAATAGAAATGGCGCAGTTTATAGAAATATTTTCATTTGTGCTCACCACGGACCTTTAAATTAATAGAAGTTCACTTTATTTAGATGCAGGAATTAAAGTCTGTGAATATGACATCATAACTGACACAGCTATAACAATGTATATTATATTCATGGAATAAATTTATCTGGTTTCTGTATGATGACGTTTTCTCCATCGACAAAATTTCGCTTTAGATATTATATTTTATTAAAGTTTATCTTCTGTTATTTTACTTACATAACAATTAATAATATTACTCAGTAAATATTCTGTGTATTGCAGGGAATAACTATGTGCAATCATTTTATTATGATTAAATTTTACGAAAACCTTTTTTTTTTTTTTTTTTTTTTTTTTTTTTTTTTTTTTTTTTTTGTTTGTTTGTTTGTTTGAAATGCGATTATACATTCACCGATGAGATCAGCTCCTGATTGGTGGAAAATAATGAAGCAAAATAAATTTTGAGAAAAGCTTAACCTGTTGCCACTGTTTTGAAGAAATGTCATGAAAAAGCTTTTAAGATTGAAAATAAAATATAAAAATTGAAATAAATTAAAAATTAGCCAGAATGGGCACATCTACACATAAACAGCTTACATTTAAAAAAATAATTATCAAAATCGGGCCAGTAGAAAGCTCAGGGCTGATGACCAAAAAAAAACAGCCAGGTGTTTTAAATATATAGATTAAAAAATATATTGCATTACTGTACATTTGCATACTTGTCAATATTCAACTAATCTTACGTAAAATGTGTACTAATTTGAGTCGCGTTGATCACTTATCAAACTAGAAAAGGTTATTATTGAATGTTTATTTATAAAAATATAAAGATACTAATTGGAAATTATTTAGTATTATTTTATTAAAATATTTCCGATTAGGAAACTTGTTTAATCTGTGTTAAAATAATCCACATTTTATAGGAGATTAGTTCAAAGTTAGCAACCAGATAATTGTGTTAACAACTAATTTTAATCAAGAATTATCACCAGAAACTCTTAATTAAACTTTATGTTTATAACTTTCATTAAAAGCAGCTGTAAAATCAGTTTTTCATATTTCAAAATAAAGTTTAAAAGAATCTGGTTTAAATTCAACATCTTGGAAACCCAATTATTTCAGACACTTAGCCTCCCAATGCTTAACCCATTAGTGCCTAGCGTCCCATTTTTGGGACAGTTTAAAAAAATTCAAGTAAGCACATTTCCCATCAGTAAAAAGAATGACAAATAAATACTTCTCTTCTCGAGATAAAGTCCTCGATAAATTAAGATAAAAGTTATTCTTGCTTTAAAAGTGGTGGGAAAATGCAAAATTTGAATTTTAACGAAGAAAATAATTCAAGCACTAATGGGTTAAATAAACACTTTTCCCAGTCTCAATTATTTTCCATTGATACTTTTTAATAACAGGTGTTGGATCCAAATGAGCCAGTGGTGTAATTTGTGCGCAGTCTAAAAAAAAAAAAAAAAAAATACAAAAAAAAAAAAAAAAAAATCTTATTTAAATGTAAAATTGGTTCTACCTTTTTTTCTGCTTACATGGCAACAAGTTCTGTGATCCTGTATTTCACAAATAAAAACTAGATTTCTCGAAAATGTTAAAAAGGTCGGTACTTTTCTGTTATACATCATTTTACCAAATTGTATTCTAAAGCACAATTTACAACACGGCTGTTTAAGGATTGTTAATGCAGGCCATACCTAACATTATTATTCGCTATTTATTGAACCAGCATATTTTACCTTATTATTTAATCGTAACCACACAAAATATCTCTACCTTTTCCGGCTCGGAGTAAACCTGTTTGAAATAAATAATTTCCATCAGAATTTATTATAAGAAAATATGAGCTTGCTTATTTTCACGTGTGCTGTTAAAGGAAAATTTTAATCACATAGTCTTGGCGCCGGTAAAATTGAAATTAGGTGTACTTTTTTAAGGGACGCCTCTCCCGAAAGGGTTAATTTGCTATTTTTCAGATCGCAAATGTTTTTTTTTTACTAAATTATAACCTTTTTTTTGGCTTGAGAGGGATTAAATTACTTTGAAGTTACACAATTTGATGATGAGGAAGCTTAATTAAAATTATTAGAGGACAATAGAATGATTCATAAAGGTTTACAAAAAATAAATATAATTTTGTTGATCCCCATACTGTCATTCAAATCCAATCTGTTCAAAGTTTACGGAACGTCGCAAATGGCGTAATAAAATACAGCGCGGTACTGTTCATTTTTATTTACGACCCTCCTACCTCATAACATTCCTTTAACGACGTCCTTATTCAAAAAATGAAATGTTTAGTGCAGTGTTAAAAGACAGTAAAAGTTCATGTTTGAAATTCAAATTGAGTTTTATTTTATAATTTTATTGTATAATATTTACTTGTTCTTTTATCATCAGTATATATTTTTAGAGGTGCCAAGCTTTCACTAAACTTTCGTGATATACAGTTAATTTAAACCAGGTTAGTATGTTCTGTACCACAATTTTTTTAAAAGAAATGAAATGTAATAAGTTTTGCATAGAGACTTGAAGGTACATCAAATAAATTTTTTTGTTTTAAACTTGTAAACAGCTTCCCTGTTTTCCCCGTACGTCGCAGGGGCAACGTGTCTTTGCCAATCATGATTTACCCGTACCACTTACGGGACTCCATACTCCAATCATAATTTATTATTTTTAACAGTAAAATTTTTTCCTACTTAATCCAAGGATTTTTTTCTGATTTAATCAGGTAAAAATTTCTTTTTTGAAAAATTGGTGATAAAAAATGGAAATTTCTGTATAAGATATGAGAAAAAATAGACATTATTTTAAAGTTCTTTCAAAAATATTGATCATTAAGTGATTAATGATATCCGGCAGGAACTAATGCTGTTTGTAAAATTAAAAAATGATGGATTGAAACCGGAATTTATAAACGAATTTATTATTAAAAAAAATTTTTTTCAGTATAATATAACTTAATTAAATATTCTGGGTCTCTTTAGATTAGGTGTCATTTTTAGTGGACACCACTTTGCTTTAGTGTAAAATTTAAACTAAAGAAAAAAAAAAAAAAAAAAAAAAAAAAAAAAAAATGTAAAATTTACACACTGCACTGCGTGAAATTTACACACTAGTGCTTTAGTGTAAAATTTAGTCAAATTAATTCACTTATTATTGGAGTCTGGTAGGTTCTTGGCACATCTGTATATGTACAGTGGCGGTCAAAAGTTTTTGCCCAGCAAAAATTTTCAGTTAATTTGTAAATATACCCATATGAAGAGGAATCTCAAAGGGATACTTATACATTTTATTGACATATTAGTTAGGAACTTACTTATAGAAATTTCGCCAAAATTGGGAGAGATGTGGAAAAAATGTACCATAGACGATCTTTAAGCGTTGATTGTATGAATATCACGTTGCTGCTCCGCAGTACTTATTACTAAAGCTAATAAAATAGTAATACGATAAAATAGTACTTGTAAATGTTGTTGATCACTGTAATTTTCTATTACAATACCACTTTTTTACGAACTTGTGAAAGTGGCCGGGAACTTTTGAGAACATGCGTTTTCTTTTATACTTAATTTTGTCAATAAAATTTATTGATATTTACACGTTCTTCTATAAGTAAGTTCCTAACTAATATGTCAATAAAATGTATAAGTATAGCTTTGAGATTCCTCTTCATATGGGTATATTTACAAATTAGCTGAAAAATCTTTGCTGGCCGGAAACTTTTGACCGCCACTGTATAAAATAATTAATAAAAAGTAGCTCGTGAAAGTCTGTACCAAATGCTATGTATATATGTATGAATAAATTAATTCTTTTGGCGATCATTATTGCACTTAAGTAGTTTAATGGTGTTGCTGCACCGGAAAAATATGAAATAACGAAATGTATCACGGAAATTTCAGTTTGAAAATAGTGGTACCAAACAGATAAAAAATATAAAATCCTTTTATGGAATTCGGATTAAAATAAGAATAAAATAATAAAATAATATCACAAAAAACAAAGTACTTAAAAAAAAAGGGTGTTCAATATTTGTAAATTTGATAACAATCTTGTGTCCATTATTAAGGTTCACCTTTACTGTTTTTTTTTTTTTTTTTCAAGAAATCAATATTTATTTTGATAGTTTTTATTACGGAAATAAATAGAAATAAGATTCGGCATGAATGAAACTAAAAGGTTAGAGAAATATTTTGTAAACTGAGAGAATTCTTAGTATTAAAAAAAATTCGTTTACCTCGGGCAAATACTTGAATAAATCTTTTCTTAGAATCTATTTACTGTTCTACTTTTTTCCGAATTCTTCAAGGTAATTTCATTGAAGGTATTTGCAGAAAACTTTATGTAAGGCGTTTATTTCGAGATTTATTTTTTATAAAAGATTCAAATTGCTTGATTGCTACCAGTTTTTTATAAAGTAATATTAACTTTAGTAAATATGTCATTAATTAATTATTTAGGTAAGGCGAAATTGGTTATTAAAAATGGAATTAATCGAACACAATCCAAAAAATACTGATAATAAAATATACGAACAACTCGATTCCCTTTTTGGTTGAAAATTCTGCCATTTGAATAATACTGGCTATTTATCAAATATCAGTAGTGGAAAACTGGCGTAGGGGTGGAGCCTAATAACACCAATAAATTTTAGTTGTGTTTATTAGCCTATCTAATCACAAAATTTCCAAGCTTTTATATAGATGAAGAATACTGTAAGAAATTAGTGGTATCAATAGGATCCATCTCTAAGCCAATTTTTCTAGAACTGAAATATATAACTGTCAGTAAAATACTTTAGATAACACAAAAATTCTTATATATTACTACTTAACTGATCAATATTTTTGAAAAAACTGTCAAATATTTTTTTCATGTCTTTTACGGAATTTTTAATTTTTTTTTTTACCACCAGTATTTTAAAGTAGAAATTTTTGCCTAATTTAATCACAAAATGTTCGGATTAAATAATACAAAATTTACAATGAAATTTTACTGGTGAGAATAATAAATAACGATTGGAGTATGGATGCATGTTTTTGTTAACCCTTTCCGGAACGGGCAAAATCTGTAATAAAATAAGAAATTATCGACTGGCACCGGAATTCACAAACGAATTTTTTAGATATTTTGAAATCCTTAATTTAAGCTTTTATTGTAAAGGCAAAATTTTAGTAAAATATTACTGGTGCCGTTTGCAAGTTTGGAATTAAAATTAGGTATCCCAGACCGGGCACATTGTGCCGGAAAGGGTTAAGGGCAAATCATGATTGGCAAAAGCACTTTGTCCATACTACGTACGGGCAATACAGGAAAGTGGTTAACTTGCACTACCTTTATAAAAACAAACCAAATACCACTAAGTAATTAGTGCCTCAAAATAACTTTTTCTATAGCTAATTTAAGAATATGTTCAATATTGAAATAAAAGGCAAATGTTTTTCGAAGTAAGTAAGTAATCTAGTTAGGGATCAGATGTAATACTGTTTAATCTTTTGAGCTCTGGTGGATACATTTCTTAAAAATTCTAAAATGTGTTAATATGAATTCACACTAGTATTTTGCAAAGAAAAAATCGGTTGAAGGTACACAAACACATACACACGTACACACACCCACAAATGTATTAAAGTTTTTCAGTTAAATTTGGCCGAATATTCCGGCGTTCTTTTTGGCATTTCGGAATTAAAAGTATGTGGTGGAAAATTCAATCATCTGAGCTCAAAGGGTTAAAAAGTAAATTTACTCAAAAATACTACATTATACTTTAAAGAAAAGAAAGTACTTTTTTTTAAACCTCTTGCGTCACGGTAGTATATCTATGAAACCACTTAAATTTTATTCCCAAACGCTACATCAGTACCGGAATTTTGGTTTAAGAACTTCATTTTATTGAATTCCTGCAAAATACCTTTTTTTCACAATTACAAATAAAATTGTTTTCAAACTCCGGTGTCAGTCATCAATTTCAACACTTAACCCTTTAACGATCATTGGTTTCGCCACGAAACCACAAAATTTTAATTCCGATACGCAACACTGACACCGGGCTATTTCCATGAGTACTTGTAGTGTAAGTCACAGGCTACGATTTTTGGCTACCAGTATTATAGAACGAAAAAAAAAATGTTATTAATTTTATTGGCATATTCTCATTAATTGAATAAGGACAAGCAGACTTTTCAAAAATAACGGTGGCTAACAAGCATAGCAATTAATAAGTTATGTGACTTACACTACAGAACCCATGGAATTAGCCACCGGTATTTTTACCTAAAAATATCCCTTTTATTTTGTATGTGAAAAATCATGTTTTCTTATTTAGAAATATATTTGTTCTTTATTACCGGTGTCATTCATTTATTTCGACATCTTAGCAATGAAAATGCTATGATCGTTAAAGGGTTAAGTAATGAATTTGCTCTGCGCTGCAAAGTGTTAAACAAAGCGTGAAAAATCTGCAAATTCGGAGTAAGATGTCATACTTTTTGATTAAGCTCATTTATAGCTGATCTTTCTTGTTGGTATATATTTTTAAGCCCTTTCCTGCGCAGTGATCCCACATAGGAAACACCTAATTTCAATTTTAGAAACAGTGCCAAGAATATATTTTAATAAAATTGTGCTTTTGCAACAAAAATTTAAGAAAAGCACGAAAAAGCCGAAAGCACAAAACCCTATGTTGTCAAGCATAAGAAAATCCCTTTATTCAATGGAAGAGTAGTAATAGGGGAATCTAATGGTCCATGTCTGCCGGAAATGAAGTGATACATAAGCAAGGTTCGCACACTCCTTGGAATTTCCAAGGACTCTGGCACCACTATTAACCCTTTAACGATCATAGCATTTTCATTGCTAAGATGTCGAAATAAATGAATGACACCGGTAATTAAGAACAAATATATTTCTAAATAAGAAAACGTGATATTTCACATACAAAATAAAAGGGATATTTTTTGATAAAAATACCGGTGTCAGTGTTGCGTATCGGAATTAAAATTTTGTGGTTTCGTGGCGAAACCAATGAACGTTAAAGGGTTAAATATAAGAAAATTTACATTTAATTTTTAAATCACAACATTCATAATCCACGCCTTCATTCACAGATTTTACGATATTTTTCTGCAATGAAACACTTCGAAAATATTCTTAAAATTTAGTGGTAAAACTGTGCGAACCCTGTGCATAAGCCAAAAATTAATACCACTAGTGGTTCACTCGTAGGCTTAACATTGTGTTTTCCTGCACCCAGTTTTCCATGTTTTCATACATTTGGTTGTAGGCAGAGCTGCCAAGTCTCCGGCTTTTTGGATATTAATGTTTAACCACTTAATGGTCGCATTAAATTACAGGTTAAAAATTCAAATGCTTTATTGCCACCACTTTTTTGAAAAAAAAAAAATAATCGTATTTAATGACAAGTAAAATGATACCAGAATAAAACCAATTACACTATTTTATAAAACTGGTGAGAATCACCAGTAAATAAAAGCCGTGAAACTTGCAGCCCGTGAATGTCTCGGGCGCGACGATTAAGTGGTTAAATACAAAAAATATAGTTTTATTTCATTGGAACTTTTCAGCGATTTAAAAGAACAGCTTTTTCTCTAAAATAATATTGGTGTTCAAAAAGCCGGAGAGTTGGCAACTCTCGTTGTAGGGCAAACACAATGCCAAACCTATGAGTTAACCACTAGTGGTATTAAATTCACTTCTGTCAGACATGGATCATTAGATTCCCCTACTACTATTCTTCCATAAAAAAGTTTTTTTCTTGTGCTCGATAACATAGAGTTTTGTGCTGTAGGCTCTTCGACTATATGGACCCGTAGCTTGGTTGTGTGATGCGCTAATGTTACAACGCAGTTAACTGCTTGACGGACGATGTTTCAATTTTGAGACAGATAATTTTATCCCATAAAGGTCTAGATTAATATGATTAAATATGTGCTAAAAAAACTTGAACATTAGAAATGTCTTTGTTAAAAGATAAGAAATTTTGAAATGTGAAACAGACGCTGTACAAATAATAATAATAATAATAAATGAAACGTTGTCAAAACCGTATATGTCTAATTACATATTTTCATTAATTTGGTTATTTAATTTGTAGTAATTACATAACATTTATCTATTAGAAAAAAAAAATGTATTAACTGTGGAAAGAATTTTGTACAAAGCTCATTTAAAAATTCTTTAGTAATAGCAAGACATCCGTTAAACAAGTTAGAACGTTTAACAAGCAAATTAGGCCGAAATCCGTTTTGTTAATGAATTGCACGTGTCAAGAAAAGAATCTTTAAATTGGATGCAATTCATGACTTAATTAGATTTGGTATTATCAGTTAAACTTTTATATTCATGTTGTTCGTAAAATTTTGGAGTGAAATTTTCTCTTTTGTTATGTTCGTGGAGAAAAGCTTTTATTTTTTTAAAAATAAATTTGCAAATTCTGGCGTTATTCAATATTTACATCATTTTATTTTGCTCCTGAAAATGTTAAAGAGTAAATGTAAGAGCTTGATTAAGAAAAGTTGTCAAGTTATTTTGGGTATGTAAAAAAGACTCTTTAATTTTAAAATTCTCTAATTCATTAACTTTAATAGGGGACCGTTCAAGTATTACGTAAGCACTAAAGGGGGAGGAGGGGGATCCAGAGTCTGCTTATTTTTTATGACAAGGGGGAGGGGGGGGTCACGACAATTCTTACGTAAGCATTAAACAACGAAGCAACTGCAGTTCAAATTCAACAAGCAAACAAAGTATGATGGGGAAAGAGCGTTCTACAGTCCGTTCGAAATTTGTCGTTTATTTTCGATTTTATCCTTTGCTTATCCATCGGCAGTCACGTGACCCGCATATTTTTGCAGAATTTCTGGAAATTTTTGTCTATTCTCTCCTATTTTCGAACTTCCTTCTCTACAGGTTTTGGAACTTTAGAAAGCAGAAAACCTACTTGGGGTTTTTCTTGTTTTGGATATATAACACAGATATTTATTGTTTTAGTTCAGTTGCATAGTGAATTTACATAGTGAATTTTTAGTGAAAGAGTATTGCTTTTAGTTGCATAGTGAATTTAGTCGGATTTAATTATGGACACTAACATTGACAAAGAACAAGTACCGGAAACCTGCAATACCCCAGGCCACTGTTCCAGTGAAAACTTTATAGTAGACAATGTTGAAACATGGGTTCAAGGATCCTGGACATCAGATTAAAATATGAACACCAAATTCAACTCCAACATTTATATGATTCATGTCAAAAATTTTAGTTATGATACCTAAGTAAGTTAAGACTTCTTGTATATCTTGTTTTATTGTTCAATGTGATAAATAACAATATATTTAAACCATTTTGTATTCTGTGGTTAGTTTAATGCAATAAGCAACAATATATTAAAACCATTTTATATATTTTGATATCACAATCCCTATATGCCTATATAAATTTGTAGGATTAGTAATGTAATTGATTGGTAACTTTTTATAAGTCAAGAAGTATTGATGTATAAACTGTCATAAAATCTTACGTAAGCAAAGGGGGGAGGAGTCTAGCAATTGCTTATATTTTCTTACAAGGGGGCGGAGGGGGTACAAAATGACTAAAAATATGCTTACGTAATACTTGAACGGTCCCTAGGCATATAAGAGACAATATTAGACACTCTTTACACGGTAGATGGTAAATTTAATATGCACTAATTTAGTGAAACAGCATTAATTTAGTTCATGGACGCATGATCATTATTGTGATGACAAATTCAAAGCACTAATATATATATTTTTTCAAAATTGCTACAGCATTAACTCTTTCCTGCACGGATAAATTCTGTTAGTAAAATGAGAAATTGTCCACTGACACCGGAATTTATAAACGATTTTTTTAGCAATTAAAAATTCCTTAGTTTAAGCCTTCATCGTAAAAGCAAAACTTTATTAAAATATAATATTATTCGCCCCGAAAGCAAGTTTGGAAATAAAATTAGACACGCCCGGACTGAGCACACTGAGCTGGAAAGGGTTAAAATGTGACAAATTAACATAAGAAACTTAGCCATTGCCAACACCAATTATAACAAAATCTAAAAGAGAAGCCAATGCAAAACGTTAAAAATATGCGTTTTTAGCAACAAACATTGCATTAAAAATTAAGTACAATTATATAAAACAGCACAGAAATTTTTTTTAAAAACTAAGAATTAATAAAAATAAAATTAATAAATTAAAGGAATTAAAATTACAAAAAAAAACTATGTACGCATATACAAATATTAAATAAATCTAATGAGAGGTTTATTAAATATAAACATATGAATAGGCGGAGTTCCAAAGAACTAAACTGTTCTATCTTTTGTTCGGCAAGCAGAGATAACAGCAATGGTGTGCTGTTGCTTTTTCGATTTACGTTTTGTATTCGATTCAGAATACTATTTTTTGTAGCTTATTTTTAAACGAATTTTTAAAATACATTAAATTCAGAAACATAAAATAAAGTAATCAAATCAAATGTATTGTTGTAGCGTATATAGGGTTCTTTTGATCTTATGCTTAGTCAAGTTCAAAATTTTGTCTCTTAGAAAAGTAGAAAATAATTTATTTACAAAACTTCGCAGCTACAGTCCTCGAAACTCACAAATATTACTAGACATTCAAAAATAACTGTTCAAATCTATCGTACAAGTACGGATATAGGTCCCAGAGACTCTTTATACAACGTCTCAACACTAAAACACATTCAAAACAACGTAGAGAAAACTCAAGCAAACTTGCTTAAACAATCGTAGCTCACTCAATGACTGACTGATAAATAATAACAACAAACTCGCATCGCTCTCTTATATATATATAGGCTCGCGGCATGCACTGGAAATATCTACAAGCTTCTAGAAAAATCCAGAAAACCACGGAATAACATTCAATGTATCAGTATATCTATAAGGGAGTTAGCATAGAGAGGGAAGGATTACCATCGCCAACAATCGCCAAGTTTATCGCCAGTTTGGCGATATATTGCCAAATTTGGCAACCAAAATTAGTCGTCAAAAGTGACGTCAACTTGGCGATAACACTAATCTTTCGCCAATCTGCCGTAGACATTCACTGAAAAATAATAGACAGGTTTGCTTGATAACAGAGACAATGTAACATAAACTAACATTAGTAAAGGGATGCAGCTTAATAAGATTATTTACATTATTTTAGGGTACAAACACTAACTATTTACAAAATTCGTAACAGTATTATATAGAAAATGGATACAGTTATAGCTTTTATATATTTTTTACCGCTTTAATGTTTTGCCCGTACGTTATACGTGCAATGTGTTTATACCAGTAATGATTTCCTCGTAACCAGGCACGGGCTTTCATACTCCAATCGTAATTCATTTTTTATCACCAATAAAATTTTATTGTATATTTTTTTGTTATTTAACCCGAACATCTTTCTGATATAAGCAGGCAAAAATTTCTGTTTTGAAAAATCGGTGGTAAAAGATTGAAAATCCTGTAAAAGAAACGAAAAAAAAAATAGACATTATGTAAAAGTTTTTTTTCAAAAAAATCATTGACCAGTTAAGTGGTTTAACCCCTTCCCGACGGGAATCTTTTACGAAATTTTTAATGTTTTGTCACCGGTTTTAAAAATTAGAAATGCATGCCTTATAAAATCGAGAAAATGCCCCGATTAAATAAGGCAAATTATGCAGTAAACTTTTACTGGTGGGAATAAACAAGGATTCTTAAGACTTTCTGCGGCACGTATACGTGTTGCTCGTCCACAAGGGATTAAAGTACATTATAGCAGGGGTGCAAAAATCTAGGCGCCAGCAAGCAGTTTCTCACCACAAAATTTATTTCGTTTTTCTTCGTCTAATATTTCGTGTAAAATTCCTGCTAGAATGCTATTAAATTTTGAGCGAAAAAAACTTTAAAATTTTAGTGGTGAGACTACCCTCTGGCGCCTAGATTTTTGCACCCCTGCATTATAGCATTATTGAACCCAGTTATAGATGTACCGTAATTTCTCCCATATACGCCGCAGCTTAGTAAATTAATATTCCAACCAGAAAAGTTATTGAAAAAAGATTTCAAATGCATGTTAAGCACAAGCAAGTAATATTTTTTCAGAAATTAATTCTGGTAAGAAATCGAGTTATCCGAGGTGCGGCGTTTACGTGCGAAATTACGGTATGTATTTTTTACATACACGTATTCCTACATACTTTCGAAAATATTTTTCTTGCAATGCGCTAATTCCTTGGAAAAGCCGACGAGTCCCTGAAAAGTACTGGTGATTACCCAAAGGTTCTGCTGTGCACACTTTATGAACCCCTGATTTCGGGGATGTTTTGTTCATAGCAATTATCAGAATTGTTTAATACTATTTATTTCTATTTTAAATCACAAAAATAGAGTTTTTAAGTAACATGAAAATTATTGTTCAAAACATTGTGGTGCGTATCTAGATTTTTTTTTTTTTTTTTTTTTTTTTTTTTTTTTTTTTTAAATGAGGTAAGTTTGAATCAAATTTATAAACATGCACGCACTCCGAAATTATTTAACCCTTTTTTATTTACTGTAACTAATATTCACGTAATTATTCAATAAATGTATTCCGTGTTCTAACTTTTAATTCTTTTTCGAACAGATTTGCAAAACATTTGAACCAATTACGTAAAACATATCCCCGAAGAAGAAGAGTATTATAGACAGAAAACTGCTTATCTGCTAATTTGTTTTATCTGTATGAAATAAAAAAGCAAAAATTGTAGAGTAAGCGCAGCTTTTTTCACTATTTTTTTCTTTTTTGGTAGGTAATATAAGTAGTTTATATGAGTAGCTATCAAATTACTATGGTTGTTTGAAACCACTATTTCTAAATATAAATCTTCGCTATATTTAATTTCAATTGAAACTGTATTTCTTGAAAATAAACATGCACGCTCTCATAAACTAATATTTACTCCTTTTTTTATTTCCTAAAAATAATCTTAACTATTACCATGATTTGCCCGTATGTTTTTGCTAATTGTGATTTATCATTCTCACCAGTAAAATTTTAATGTAAATTTTGTATTATTTTATCCGAGCATTTTTTTTTTTTTTTTTTTAATTCAGTTGGGCAAAAATTTTTGTTTTGAAAAACCGGTGATAAAAAATTAAAAATTCTGTAAAAAAAGCAAAAAATTGGCATTATTTAATATTTATTTTAAGTTAAGTGGTAAAACATAATTATTCATTAAATTTATTCCGCATTCTATTTTTTTAATTCTTTTCCGAACAGATTTGCAGAATGTTTGTTCCAATTACGTTAGACATATCCCAAAAGAAGAAAAGTATTGTAGACAGAAAACTGCTTATGTGCTAATTTGTTTTATTTGCATGAAATAAAAGAACAAATACTGCCGAGTAAGCCCAATTTCTATCAATGCTTTTTTCTGTAAGTAATTTATATGCGTAATTATAAAAGTTCTATGATTGTTTGAAACCACTATTTCTAAATAGAATTTTTCGCTTTATTTAATTGCAATTGAAATTTGATTTCTTGAAAATAAACATGCACGCACTTAGAAATTAATATTCACTCCTTTTTGTTATTTCCTAAAAATAATATTAACCACTTCCCTAATTTACCCGTATGTTTTTGCCAATCATGATTTATTATTCTCACCAGTAAGTTTTTATTGTAAATTTTAGATTATTTAATTCGAGCATTTTTCTGATTCAGTTAGACAAATATTTCTGTTTTGGAAAACCGGTAATAAAAGATTAAAAATTCTGTAAAAAAACAAAAAAAAAATGGCATTATTTGATTTTTTTTTTAAAGTATTGATCAGTTAAGGGGGCTCAGAGGTTGAAAACTTTTCAAAAAATCGATTTTTTTATAATCTAATTTGATTATTCATTTAATTCTTAACTCAATGCAAAAAACCGCATAAAAATATTTGCATTTTTAACGGAGTTATGAGCATTTGTGTATCAACACTTTCATAGCCGCACCCATATAATTTCACAGGGTGCGTAGTCGTTAAGAAACTCAGAGGATTTTAATTCTTTTAGTATCAGAATTTCTATAAAGTACTGGTTGTTAAATAGGAAAAAGGATTTCTTTTTCGTTAAATAAAACAAATATTACATTATAAAAATTCTGGTAAAAGGTGCTTACAAGGTGCTTCCAGACTATGCACCCTGTTTCAACTTTAAGTCGCGTTTTCTCAAACGCTTGATTTTTGATGATTAACACCAAGATTTAATAAAAACTATTTGATGGAATGGCTTACTTTTTTTTTTTGCATGCATATAAAATCATTATCTAGGTTATTAGGTTTAATATTTCAAGATTAAGATTATTCGGTTTAATATATTGAGTATTTTTAATGGAAAAAAAAGTTGTATTTTTTAGGGTTTTTTAAATTTTCAACTTTGAGAGATTTTTTAATACTGCTTTTATTAAGTGATAGTTATATCCTTAATTCATAATATAGATTAATGTTATATGCATGCAAAAAAAAAAAAAAAAAAAAAAAAAAAGCCATTCCATGAAATAGTTTTTTTTTTTTTTTTAAATCTTGGTGTTAGTCGTCAAAAATCAAGTTTTGAGAAAACACGACTTAAAGTTGAAATTATATGGATGCGGCTGTGTAAGTATTGATACATAAATGCTTATAGCTCCGTTAAAAATGCTAATATTTTTATGCGGTTTTTTGCCTTGAGTTAAGAATTAGTTGAATAATTGAACTAGATCATAAAAAAAATCGATTTTTTGAAAAATTTTCAACCCTTGAGCCTCCTTAAGTGGCAAAACGTAATTATTCAATAAATCTTTTTTCCTGTAGGAAATTCATATGCGTAGTTATCAAATTACTATGATTATTTGAAACCACTATTTCTTAATAGAATTGACAGCTTTATTTAATTGCAATTAAAGTTTGGTTTTTTTTATGTATAAACACCAAAATTTTACTGTAGAATTTCCCTTATTTAATCGGATTTTTTCTCGATTTAGTAAGTCACAAATTTCTGTTTTTAAAAATCGGTGACAAAACATTAAAATTTTGGCAAAAGGCTCCCGTCGCGAAGAGGTTAAGGGAGACCCGTAAGAAAAAACCCAAAATTTTTATTATTGATTTTAAAGAAATGAATTTTGGTGTACTACTTAAGAATCTTTTTATAAAGAATAATTAGCTAAAAAATTCACTTTTTATTGAAAAGTATATTTTTTATGGGGATTTTTATGAATTTTTTTTGTCGAAAAATACACTTTTTAAAATTACCACTCCTCATTCAATTTTCAATATTTTGGTAATACTAAAATTTTTTAAATAGTGTTATAGTATATAGAAAAGAACTAAGGAGAGATATTTTTAATTTTCTATTTTAATCGGTTAAAAAATAAAAAATAAAAATACGCATGGTAAATTTTCTTAAATTCGTTATAATTTTCATGTTTACCAGTTTATGTAAAATTTTCAGAAATAGTTAAAAAATATCTCTCCTTACTTTTGTTGCAAATTTTTTTAAGATTCTAAAAACATAAGCATTTTGTTTCTAAATCATTTTACCACTGAGCCTTAGTACTTTGAACTTAGGCAAAAGAGGAAAAAAGTCATTTTCAGGAAAACACGTTTTAAATGACCGCTAGTCCTTTAAACTCTATAGTGAGTACAGTTAAAAAAAGCTCATTTTCTACCTGTTCCAAGTGTCCCCGAGTTCTGAAATTTTGCATGGATATTCGCAAATATGTATTTTATCGTTTTCTGAGATTTTTTTTTTTTTTTTTTTTTTTTTTTTTTTTTTTTTTTTTTTTTAAACTTTTGATGATTTTTGGCTGAAAATGGGGTTCGGGTCTCCCTTAAGAAACAATATTAACACTTTGTTCATATCATTAGGGACTTTTAAGCTAACTTTTCTACAAAACAGGTGAAACCAAGAGTTGATGGGAAACGAATCCTCAGTTGTCTTTTCGTTTGGAAACTGAGCAACAAATGAATTAAATATTAATGTTTATGTCTGTGAAAGATTGCTACAAAACTCTTCTGTGCGAATCGATAATCACACAAATATACAAACTGGCATGTAATAAGCAAATATCAGTGTAATTAATTAAGAAAAAAACTCTTGAAGTTTCATTATTTATGTTTTAATTAATTTTTTCACTTAAAAAAATATTTTACAACCCTGTTTTAGTGTGCATGATGTTTTATTATTATTATTTTTAAACGCTATTTCCAAATACAAATTTTAAATTGGTTTTCTTATTAAAATGTCAGGTAAGAATATAATTTTTTATCTCTTTCTGGTCCGGCCTCGCTTACACTAATTTTATTTGATTGACACCACTTATTTTTAAAATGTTAAGAATTCCAATTGAATCAAGTGTTATAATCACGAAAGTTTTTTGAATAAAAGCAGAAAACAATATTTTCCTTTATTCTAATGCTAAATAGAAATTCTGGATGCATTTTTTCAAGGTACATGTATGCACCATTGCACCAATGGGCCTAAAGAGGTTACACTTTGGGGAAATTATAATAGTAATTAAAAAATAAGACGTTAGAAAACTCTTTTCAACATTAGAACAGAAAAAATTTTAATCAAGTTTTACAAAAATATTTCATATCAGAATATCTATTTAGATCTATTTAACTTCTTTAGGGGCAATGGGATACAATTTTTCTCACCTGTTTTAAACGAGATTTTCACCAGAAACTTTTTAAGATTTTTTTTTTTTTTAACTTTGAGCGTAAAATGATGAGAAAATGCGTTTCACTATTTTAACCCCGTCGCGATGGGAGCCGTTCACGAAATTTTTAATGTTTTGTCGCAGGTTTTAAAAAACAGAAGGTTCTGCCTTTTTAAATCTAGAAAATGCTCCGATTAAACAAAGCAGATTTTACAATAAAATTTTACTGGTGGGGATAAACAAGGATTCTTAGGCCTTCTTGCGGCTCGTATACGTGTCACTCGTCCCCAAGTGAATAAGTAAAATTTACCGATTATTCCGGTGAGAATTCTATATTATACACACATTATTACTTGACTCTCAAGGGGCTAAATTATCTATTTAAAATATCATCGTTCAGCTTATATTTAATTTAATTTATAAAGATTTTTCTGGTTAGAACTAACAATTCAAATTTAGTTCTAGTTAAAAAAAATTAAGAATTTCTGCACACTTAGGATAATACTTCCAGCTGCTATTTCTGCAAAATGCAATGTGCAACTGAAATGATGCTAAGATGTCAAAATTTTATATATTTAAAAATAAAAATTCATTATTCAATTTGTAATGTCTAAATAGAATTTTCGAGGACGAAAAAAAAAAAAAAAAAACATGTTCTATTTAACTGATGAAAGAATTTTGTGCAAAGCTCTTTTAAAAATTCTCCAGTAATAGCTGGACAATCAGTTTAACGAGTTCACAAATTAGGCTGAAATCTGTTTTGTTAATGAAATGAAAGCGTCAAGAAAAGAATGTGTAAATCTTAGGCTATAGATGATTTAATTAGGGTAAGATATTACAAGTTAAAAGTGTATGTTCGCATTTTAAAAATAGTTTGTTTACAAAGTGGTTTATTTTCGAAAATATTTTCAAGAGTGTGAATAAAAAGAGTGTATCATATCGATTCGATGGATAAAATATCAACTCTTGTACTACCTCCAAAAATATTATATGTAGGTCATTATAATATATACTTTCGGGGAACATGCGTTTCTGGTAATTTTTCACGATAAATAATAATATAGTTTTAAAGAAAAATAAATATAGGTTGAACACGTGAAATTTCGCTTTATTTAAGGAGAAAAATGTGACGCACATTTATACTTATTCTCGTTAAAACCATTTGCGTTGAAAATAGATCATATTTTATCGTTTCTACTTAAATCTTCAGAACGGGCTAGCAAGCCCGAAAATTTTTTACGGTACGGGCCACGGGCCAAGCCTGGGTCCGTGCAGACCTCTAGGACACCCGGCCTAGATAGTGCTAATAATTTAAAACAGTAATTGTTATCTTATATAAACGCATGATATCTATCAAGATTAGTATGGAAATTGCAATTCGGAGTAATGGCACCAGTAATTTTTTAATACATTTCCGATCTCATAATAAGCGTGCAGAAAAGATTTTGATTATTTTCAAATAAATTTGTTCATAAATTATGGTGCCAATTAATTATTTGAGCTTCTTTTCGAGCAGGCATTCATTGCCCCTAATAAGGGTAACCTCTTCGCGACTGGAACCTTTTACAAAATTTTAAATTTTTTGTCAATGTTTTTTAAAAACACAAGTTTGAGCCCCATTGAATCGCGAAAATGCTCATGGGCAAATTTTAAAGTAGAATTGTAGAATTGTACTAGGGGGAATCAACAAGGGTTTTAAGCACTTCGTACTGGTCTCTCATCCTCAAAAGATAGATCAATAGAAATCACTATATTTCAAATGAACGCTATAAGAAGTATAAGTATATAAGTTATAAGTAATAATTCTATATAATAATCTTATAACTTATACTATTATACTTATTATAGTATATAATAATCTTTTAACTTATACTTCTAATAAGTTAGAAGTATAAGTTATAAGAAATATTTTTATTGCGTTTTCTTCTATTATTGCTTAATTAAGATGCCACAATTATAATATTAATTAACATGACTTAAATTGGTAGATTTACGTTTTTCGAAGACGGGAAAAAAGGCAGATTGTTTTCTGAAAAAATAAAAATATCATTAAATCATAGGAAGCGAAGAAAAAAATATTATTAAATTTTACTGAACGGCTTCACAAAAATTTAATTCTGATACAAGTCAAAGAAAATGATGTTTTCACTTATAAATTATGAAAGGTTTTAGATACATCTGTTAAATTAACAAGCTAAAATCGACAATCTAATTTAGTTAGAGATGAACATATTGAAAACATTTCATTATAAGTTTAGAATACATATGAAATATGGTAATTTTTTTTTTTTATCTGTAATAAAGATCATCTTTACTCTTAACCCCTTCGCGACGAGAGCCTTTTACGAAAATTTTAATATTTTGTCACCGGTTTTTAAAAACAGAAATTTGTGTCTTATTGAATCGAGAAAATGGTTCGATTAAATAAGATAAATTTTACAGTAAATTTTTACTGATGGGGATAAACAAGGATGCTTAAGGGGGCTCAGGGGTTGAAAACTTGAAAAAAAAAATCGATTTTTTATGATCTAATTTGATTATTCAATTATTTCTTAACTCAAGGCAAAAAACCGCATAAAAATATTTGCATTTTTAACGGAGTTATAAGCATTTATGTACACTTTCATAGCCGCACCCACATGATTTCAACTTTAAGTCGCGTTTTCTCAAAACTTGATTTTTGACGACTAACACCAAGACTTAAAAAAAAAAAAAAACTATTTCATGGAATGGCTTAAATTTTATTCTTTTGCACGCATATAACATCATTATCTTTAGAATGAATTAAGGATATAACTATCACTTTAAAAAAACGTTATTAAAAAATCTCTCAAATGGGAAAATTTAAAAAAAAAACCCTAATAAAATACAACTTTTTTTCCTTAAAAATACTCAAAATATTAAACTATCTAAAATATATTAATTCATTCTATAGATAATAATGTTATATGCAAGCAAAAAAAAAAAAAAAAAATAAATAAATAAATAAAAAAATAAAAAAATAAAATAAAAATGAAAATAAAAATAAAAATAAAAAAAAATAAAAAAAAATAAAAAGCCATTTTATTAAATAGTTTTTTTTTAAAACTTGGTGTTAGTCGTCAAAAATCAAGTTTTGAGAAAACGCGACTTAAGGTAGTTAAAGTTAAAACTTAAATATATGGGTGCGGCTAAGTGTTGATATATAAATGCTTATAACTCCGTTAAAAATGCAAATATTTTTATACGGTTTTTTGCATTGAGTTAAGAATTAATTGAATAATCATACTAGATCATAAAAAAATCGATTTTTTGAAAAGTTTTCAATCCCTGAGCCCCCTTAAGCCTTTTTGCGGCACGTATACGTGTCGCTCGTCCATAAGGAGTTACATAAATTCTCTTGCGTATAAAATTATATATATATATATATTTAAATAAAAGTGTTACATTTACTAGAATTAAATTTTAATAAACGGTTGAGTAATTAATTTGTTTTTTTGCACATCGCATTTGTTTATAATATATTAATGGAATTTAAATTTTATGAAATTATGTAACTTTTGACAACAAAAATATATGCAGTCATTTTCCCATAAGAAAAGTTACAAATTTAAATGAAAATTGAACATATATCTGCTAATGCAAAATATGAAATTATAATTACTTTTTTTAATAAATGTTCTTAAGTTTAAACTGAACCATGTCAAAGAAAGAGATATTTTCACTTATAAACTATTATTTTAGATACATTCGTTAAATTAACAAGCTAAAATCAACAACCTTATTTAATTATAGATGAATATGTTAAAAATATTTCGTTATAAGTTTAGAATGCATCTGAAATATGGAAAATTCTTTTATCTCGAATAAAGATCATCTTTACTTTTAAATAAATCCCTTGACACCTAAAAAAATAAAATTTTTAAATAAAAGTATTATCGGGTAACACATTTACTAGAATTAAATTTATGTAAGCGGTTCAGTAATTAGTTTGCTATTTTGCACAATGAATTTGTTTATAATATATTAATGAGAGTTAAATTTTATGAAATTATGTAACTTTTGATAACAAAAATGTATGCAGTGTTTTCCCGTAAGGAAAGTTACAATTTTAAATGAAAATTGAATACATATCTACTACTAAACTAACAAGGAATGAAATTATTATTAAATGTTTTTAATCAACGTTCTCAGCTTAAACTGAAATATAGTAAATTTTATTACTTTAAATAGAGACGACTGTTAAACTTTTAATTATGCATTCGGGGAAAAAGATAATATATTATAATTTAAAAAGGAAAGTAATAACTACTAGAATTAAATTTTCTGTTCAATCGTTTAATAAAAGTTTAGCATTAAATAACGTATTATACATGTGTAATGAATTACGAAGATATTTCAATTTTATTATGTTTTTAAATAAAGATTATGCAATTTTTTTTTTTTTTTTTTTTTTTTTTTTTTTTTTTTTTTTTTACGTGTAAAGGGAACTACAATTTTAGTTAAAATTTAATTAAGATTCTAAATATGCCAGCTTAATTAAAATAGTTAATTTAAAATTTAGACCGGAAAGAAACATAGAAGATGATGTTGCTTGGAATAGAAGTCAATAATAATTTCTTAATCATTTGTTTTTCACGCAAGATAAAAGTAAAAGATGATGTTACTTGGAATAGAAGTCAATAATTTCTTAATCATTTGTTTTTCACGCAAGATAAAAGTTTAACTATATTCATTAAATTTACAGTTTAGAAGTGAAAATTAATGTTCGATTTACGAGAATAAAAATTACCGAAATTAAACACATGTACAACGTTCAGAATCTAAATAACATACATACAAACCTCAAAATTTTAAGAAATGTAATTTTTGATCAAAAAATGTACAGTTATTTTTATAAAGAAAATAAAAATTTAATAATAACTAAATAAAATTACTACGTATAATATCTTAATGATGGTAGGGAAGAAAATATTATAGTCGTTGGGGGCCACCGTAATACTTACCCACCATATATATGCATACATAATACATGAAAATAATACATTTGAAAACTATTTATAATATGGATTGCAATTCCAAAACAAAATTTAAACGTGTATTTATATTTTTATTGTGCATAGTAATGCTGTATTAATGAGTTGATGAATCTCTTTCGATAAATTATACAACACGCCTAACTACTCAAGTAAGTACTGAATTGCAAAAAAGAAACATCCTTATAACTCCAAAAATAATAATCTTATTAACTAACAGTTTATTGCGTCGGATTAAGCGTCTCATTTCCAATTAAAATATATCTTTGAATTGAAATTTGAATGAAATACAGGGTCACGAAAAATCGAAGAATGTGGAAAACAGGATTGCAGATATCTCGGCAACTAATAATTCGATCAACTTCCTTCTTTATGCAGAATTTTTGTTATTTTATTGCCTTTTACGATCACCCCTTAAAATAAAAAAATTCGAAAATTTTTATATACCTTTCATCAGAACGAATTTTTCGAGAGTCCGAAAAAAATAGTTCCGGATAATCGACGTTACTGATATTAAATAGGCTTCGTCTCATTCTTACATACTAAGTACATACAAAATTTCAAGTCTCTATCTAAATTCGTTCGGGAGATAGAGCGTTTACAGACAGACAGACTGACAGACGGACGGACGGCAAAATTTTTTTTCTAAAAAATATGTTTTTCCAAATCTTCAGTGTCGAAAACGTGTAAATCCGTCAAAATTTTTTTTTCGATTTTCAAAACGATTGGAAGACTTACCCTATACTACGTATGATGGGTAAGTAAAATGCCGTAATGTCCAGCGTTGACAAACAATCATGAATAATTCCCGAATAAAATTCATAAAAGATATTTTGCTTCGAAAGTTACGTGGAAAGTGACATAAACCGGTAAGCGTTAAAGCATTATCTCATTTATTATATAAAACGGAATTTTATCCAAGTGTTTACGTGTAATTAAATTCATGTGTTTGATAAAATTGTGCAAGAACTTCACACAAGTTATAAGTGTCTAAGTTTTTAGTCTCTCCTGAAAAATTGTGAACTTTTCAGATAAAAATCTCATTAACTCATAAAGTTCTCGAGCAATTTTCATAATTTTTTTTGTGGTAAAGCATAAACTTAACCCATTAGTGCCTGAATTATTTTCCTCACTAAAATTCGAAATTTGCGAATTTCCACCACTTTTAAAGTAAGAGTAACTTTTATCTTAATTTATCGAGGACTTCGTCTCGAGAAAGAAAGTATTTATTTATCCTCCTTTTTACTGGTGTGAAAGGTGCTTACTTGAATTTTTTGAAACTGTCCCAAAAATGGGACGCCAGGCACTAATGGGTTAAGATTATATATGACAGAGTTTAAAAAATAATTGATTTCAGAAAATAATATTTCTGAAAAAGTGGGTTTTTGAAAACTGACATTGCTATAAAAAAAATTGTTACTTGCAGAATAAACTGTCAACCATAAGTCTTAAGCATTATCCAATGAATAGGTATATCAAATTTTACCAAAATCGATCGGGTAGTTTCCGGGGAAACATGTATGAAACTTGGCTTATTTTACATAGGACTGCTTATTTTCCTTAACCACTAAAATTATACAATACTTCTGAAAAAAAAAAAAAAAACTTTTAAATAATGCCTATTTTTTCACATCTTTTTTAAAAAAAATTAATTTTTTTTGTCACCGGTTTTTGAAAACAGAAATTTTTGAGTAATGGAATCAGAAATATGCTCAGATTAAATAATGCAAAATTTGCAATAAAAATTTAATGGTGAGAAAAATGTAGGAATTATATGAAATATGTCCTCAAAAATACTGATCAGTTATACTGTTAGTCCAAAATGAAAATTGTTTCTTGTTATTCTCAAAAAGTATATTTTCTGGCATCAAACAAATTTAAAGGTGATATATTCAATAGATTTTTTTAGAAAAATCTACTGAACATACATGTTGTTCAAAAACAAAGTAAAAAGTTAATTAGTTCTTGTAAACTAATTTATGTATGTAATTAATATCTTTTGATTTATATATATATACTATAATGTGCATAATTACAGTAAAAATATTCTTTCTATCTCTGTTTTAAAGTAAAATACATGATGTTAATATCTTTTGCAAAATCTGCTTTATTTTACGTTTGGGGATGTTTTATGTGCTTTTAAAACGGAATATAACATTTTCCTTAGAAATTACTACTATTAAATTTAATCTACAACCACGGAATAAAGATTTGGTTTTTACATTTCGTGTTTCATGAAAGAGTGATATTTTAATTTTACGAGCGTATGTAATTTTCTGTTGAAAAAAACTGAGCATTTTTTACAGTTGTATTTTTATAAAAAACATTGAGAATTTAATTAAAATAAAATCCTAATTTCAGCAGCTTAGAAAAAAATCAAAGGAATTTTTATGTATAAGTCCAAAGAAACGGAACATCGGAAACGCGGTAAGTTTTAGAGCATCAAATATAGTTTGTTGTTATTTCTTAGTTGTTCGTGATGCAAGGTAATCTATTTTAAGAATGTAATAGTTTTTAAAAGAGAACTAAAATTATTTAGAATAAAAATTTATTTCTTGCATTTCTTGTTTTAAGAAAACGTGATACTTCATTTCCTGAAACAATGTCATTTTTAAACAAAATATTTTGCAGCTATTTTCATTATGTGTAATGTTACGATTTCTTAATGGCGTTTTCGTTTATAATTTTTTTGAGTAAACTCATTAGGTGAAAACTCTCGAGGAAATTTTTATTTCCTTTGAAAGTATAAAAATTATTTAATATATACAAAGCTCCTACATGCCCGTTTTTGAATACCAGTATATTTTAACAGAAAGATTAGCAAGATATTTATAACATTTGCGACAAAAATATCTTTCGGGGAAGATTTCTTAAAAAATTGTAAGAAAATCTGAAAAGTAATATATATATATATAAATTTTAATCATTCACATTATTAAATTGCACTTCACTTTTAATAAATGAGTGTACTATATCACTACTATAAGTATAGGGTACATTTATTAATAAGCTAATTTTTAATCTTTTATCTTCCTAAGTGTTCAACAGATAAGTCGTTTTTTGTTTTTATTATCTCCATTTTTCTGTCATATGACATATGAATACATCATGTTTTAATGTACCATGTGCGGTATCAGGGTTAAGGTCGTGCATTTGGGACTCCTTCCATTTTATAGTTCATAACTCTTTTATTTTCTCCATATCCACTATAGATTACTTGGTATTTCTTTAATTAATTTTGGTTTTATGAGTGTTGGTAGCCCCAAATGTGTATTATTTTGCTTTTTCATGGCTAATACGAAACCACACACTTCATTTGCAGTTCCAAAGTAATTGGGGCTTGACACTTCTGCTTTGGTTTTATAAATTTCTATTATATTCATTTTATTTATCTGTTTAATTTTTCCTAATGTTCAATATGGTTTTTTTCTATTAAATCCAAATGTTCATATTGTTTGCAATTAATGGTCTTATATACAGGGTGATTCCGAATTTTTTTTACAATAAAAGAGGGGTGATAGTACACATCAAGACAAACAATATTAAATAGGAGACCAAGGGTCCAAAACGTTTTCCTAAGGAAATAGCCGCCATTAAAGTTTAGGGACCAAAATTTCAAATGAACATAAAAAACGGAAAAATCGGTCGATTGATTTGCGGTTTTCATTAAAATTATTCTTTATGTCGGCATTTTCTTGAAAATAAATTATAAAGATAAATTTCAAAAATTGCCGATAGAGGGCGCTTTAGACTTTGGAGAAACAAAACACTCTTTTTAGGCGTTGTTTTTTGAATCTTATTAAATGCTTTCGTAAGCTTAGACTTGAACTTAAATTTTGAGCTCAAAATCTGAATAGCTGGGAGTGGTTAAGTAGACAAACTTAGCTGTGTTCAGAGGGTTCAAGTTTCAAATAATTGTAAAAAACGGAAAAATTGGTCGATTCGTTTGCGGTTTTTGCTAAAACTAATTTTTAAATTAGCAGTTTTCTTGATCAATCAGTGTTTGCTTGAAAATAATTTTTAAAGATAAATTTCACAAAATGCCGATAGAGGGCGCCTTAGACTTTGGAGTAGCGTACAACTATTTTTAACTGTTATTTTTTTAATCTCATTAAATGCTTTCAAATGCATAGACTTAAATTTTGGGCTGAAATTCTGAATCGTTGGGAGTGTTTAATTAGCGAAAAATTGAATTGTGCTGGAGGAGGAAAGAGGGTTAAATTTTAACTCCTGAACACACTCCAGTTTACGCTTCTTAACTCCTCATAACGATTCAGGATTTCAGCTCAAAATTTAAGTTTAAATCTAAGCTTCCGAGAACATTTAAAATGCTTTTGCAAGCATTTAATTAGAACCAAAAAATAATGGATAAAATGAATTGTTGGTTACTCTGAAGATTAAGGCGCCCTCTGACGGAATTTTTTGAGATTTATCTTTAAAAATTATTTTCAAGCAGATACTGACTTAAAGAATAGTTTTATTTTAAACCGCAAACGAATCGACCAATTTTTCCATTTTCTATTATTACTTTAAATTTGAACCTCCCCCTCTCCCTTGAACACAGTTCAGTTTGTGCTACTTAACCACTCCCTACTATTCAGATTTTCAGCTCAAAATTTAAGTTTAAATCTAAACTTCCTAAATCATTTAAAGAGATGCAAACAATAACGGCAAAAAATAGTTGTTCGTTACTCCAAAGTCTAAAGCGCCCTCTATCGGCATTTTTTGAAATTTATCTTTATAATTTATTTTCACGAAAATACCTAAATAAAGAATAGTTTTAGTGAAAACCGCAAATTAATTGACCAATTTTTCCGTTTTTTTTTTAATCATTTGAAATTTGAACCCTCTGAACACAGCTCAGTTTGTGTTACTTAACCACTCCCAACTACAGATTTTGAGCTCAAAATTTAAGTTTGAGTGTAAACTTACGAAAACATTTAATGAGATGCAAAACATACTGGCAAAAAATAGTTGTTCGTTACTCCAAAGTCTAAAGCGCCCTCTATCGGCATTTTTTGAAATTTATCTTTATAATTTAATTTCAAGAAAATGCCGACATAAAGAATAATTTTAGTGAAAACCGCAAATCAATCGACCGATTTTTCCGTTTTTTATGTTTATTTGAAATTTTGGTCCCTAAACTTTAATGGCGGCTATCTCCTTAGGAAAACGTTTTGGACCCTTGGTCTCCTATTTAATATTGTTTGTCTTGATGCGTACTATCTCCCCTGTTTTATTGTAAAAAAAATTTGGAATCACCCTGTATATATATATATATATATATATATATATATATATATATATATATATATATATATATATATATATATATATATATACCGGGTGTCCCAAAAATGACTGATGGATTTTAAAATTCAATGACTTGCAAACGGTGACAGCTATTTAAAAAATTTTTGGAGCAGAGTTTTGTACAATGTCAGGAGTTTTTTACCGTAATTTTTTTTCCCCCCAGGGGGATACCTTCTTTAGGTATTCACGGGCTTCACAACCCCGGGGCACCTGAGTGATCTTTCTCCTTTCCTTTTCCTCTTACTCCTCTGGTCTTCCTTTCCTCTTTGTTTCACTCTCGTTGTGGTTTCCTCTTCGGAGGTGAGGGCAATTCTGTATGAGCCGATGTCATCCTGCATATCGACTCATGGAGAATTGTAAACCACCCACGTGTTGGCCGTGCGTGGCGACCCGTGTCCCTGGAAAGGGGGATCCTGGTAGTTGAGGGAAACCAACACACTACTTTGGCCTCTGCTTCAGGTAGACGGGAGGTGCATTTGGTCCCGTATGCATCAATCGGCTGGTCAGCTGACTTTCGTCACTGGCTCTAGGGATCAAGTGATCGAGCAACTACTAGTCATCTCGTTAAGGGTGGAGACTGACATAGGGTTGTCTTGTGACCGTATGGGCCCTGGTTAGCACTGGTGCACGAATGTGCATCCCCTTGTAGGGCTCGGGAGAGGGTGGTGCGGCCGGGGTCTGAATTCTATTTTTTTTTAAATATGGATGGAAACACTTCTTTTCCTTCTACTTCTCTCCCTAGTGGAGAGCAACAAACTGCACAGACTCTTTCATTCACTTGTTTTTTCATCATTAAACGTACAGATAGCCTATCTGATAATTCATTTAAAAAGACTTCACCATTTCTCGTTGCAAAAACATTCCAGTCAGTGCTGGGGGATGGCCATTCTATCAAAAAGCTGCAATCTGGGGATCTACTAGTTGAGGTTTCTACAGCTAAACAATCACAAATTCTTTCTAATTGCTCTACAATAGGCACCTTTTCCGTTTCTGTACAAATACATAAAACTCTAAATACAAGTCGTGGTGTTATATCTGAACCTGATCTGTTATTCTCTACTAAAACTGAACTTTTAGAAAATTTAAAAGACCAAAATGTCATAGATGTACGTCGTATCACTATCCGTCGCAATGAAGAAATACTACCTACTAAACATATTATTTTAACTTTCAATAGTCCCAATTTACCAGCTAGAATTAAAGCTGGCTATCTAAGCTGTCCAGTTCGACCATACATACCAAACCCTATCAGATGTTTCAAATGCCAGCGTTATGGCCATACTAATACCAATGGCCAATGTCGTGGATCTCTTACCTGCGCACGTTGCGCAGAAGTCGGTCACGACAATAAAACATGTGAAAATTCTGTACGTTGTGCAAACTGTAAAGGCGATCATACAGCATATTCCCGCAAGTGCCCTAACTGGAACCGTGAAAAGGAAATAATTACTATAAAAATTACTCAAAATTTGTCTTATCCTGATGCCCGTAAACTAGTTGAAAATAGAACCCCATCTGTCGGAATTACCTACTCTAGCTTACTCAAGAAGCAATCAACAGCCGTAAGACACATAAGTACACAAACTGATTCCCAATTTCCATCCAGTAAATCAACTGTAATACAATCAGCCAGTACTCATGTTAAAGAATCGACCAACACCCCATCCTCTGAACCGGTAAAAATTGACATAGAGAAGAAACAACAGAAACCGACAGCTCTATCCAATAAGTCATCTCAACCCCAAACTAAGACAAAACCTGCCATGAATACCAATATTCCACAGAAACCTGATGTTCCCAGAAAACATAACTTAAAAAAACCACCTATACAAACCTTTAAAAAGAAAACCTCAACTCCAGCCTCTCCACAATGGAAGACTGTGGGTAGGGGGAAGAAAAGCTCTGCCATCAGCTCAATTATAAAAAATATTAAAGATCCAAAGCAGTTGCAGCATTACGTGGATGAGGAAATGGAATCCGACCCCTGCAGCAATGACTCGGATGATGAAAATATTGTATTTGAAGAATTTGTGCCTGATCACTTAGATACACAACAATCCACTTCTGCCAACTCTTCACAAACTGCCTCTCCAAGATTATTACATTCTAATACTTCCAAAATACCATCTCAAAACAGGAACGCACAAATTACAACTAAAACTTCTTTAAAGCAAAATATTTCAAAAACTAAATCTACTATATCTGCAATACCCCCACCAAAAAAGAACAAAATCTCAAAATGTCAGACAAATTCACAGGAAAAAGACAAAAAAAATCAAAGAATGGAGGATGACGATGCTATGGATCTTCATCCCGAACCGGATGAAATACTGGACGACGGAGATAGTAGTATGTCTACTGTCCCTGATCAAAATGACATAGATACTTATACCTAACTCTCCTAATTATGAATAACATCATATCATGGAACTGCCGTGGCTATCTTAATAAACATGACGAAATCCGTGACATTCTCTCTGACCATCAACCACTCTGCTTAGCTCTACAGGAAACTCACCTAAAACCAAATGACAAAGCAAAATTACGCAATTATGCTGCTTACAGGAAAGACTTCACTGGTAGTGATAGGGCCACTGGAGGAGTGGCCCTTTTCATCTCTCGCAATTTACCCCATTCCTATATCAGTTTAAATACTAATTTACAAGCAGTTGCAACCCGTGTACATATTAACAGGCTAATAACTATTTGTACAATATACCTACCACCAAATCAGTCTATACAATCAGCACATCTAGATAATCTTATTCTCCAACTCCCGACTCCATTCATCATCGTTGGAGATTTTAATGCTCATAGCCAACTCTGGGGTAACTCTGACAATAATGCACGTGGTGATGTTATGGAAAAACTTATTTCTGACAATGGCTTATGCCTGCTCAATAATGGTGATCATACATATTTTCATGAACCATCTCGCACTTTTCATGCTATAGATCTCGCTATTTGCTCCCCTTCTATATATCCATATTGGAACTTCTGGGTCTCTAATGATTTGCACGGCAGTGACCATTTTCCTATCTTTATCACACAGACCACTTCTAGCAGGGATTCTAAGAATTATTTTAAACGTTATATTTATGACAGAGCCAACTGGCCAACTTTCACTATTGAAGCTAACATTACTAATGACATGCTTGACTGTGATATTGACGATGCACTTGATAATATCACCCAGTGTATTATCAATGCTGCAGATAATAGCATTCCTATCTCCACTGCTTCTCCTAGGCACAAGAAGCCATGGTGGAACAGTCAATGTCAGACTGCTAAGAAAAATCAACAGAAGGCCTGGAACATCTTCCGGAGGTATCCCAGTAATACGAACTATATCGCCTTCAAAAAAGCAAAGGCAGAAGCTAGAAGAGTGCGTCGCAAAAGCCAGCGTGACTCCTGGAAGCAATATGTATCAAACATCAGTTCTAATACTTCAAGCAAAGTTCTCTGGAAAAAAGTAAAAAATTGTATGGGTCTGTACTCTGAAAATCATATCTCAATCTTAAATCACAATGGCCAAACTATAGCTTCACCCAAAAATATTGCTGAAACAATAGCAAATACACTTGCATCTAATTCTAGCTCTAACTCATACCACGAACCTTTTTTATCATATAAACGACAAATGGAAACTATCCACATTAATTTTAATTCACGCCAGTCTCATGCTTATAATATTCCTTTTACTATTGCAGAACTAGAAAAATGTCTTCAAAGCAGTCGTTTATCTGCTCCTGGTCATGATGGGATTACATACACTATGCTTAAACATCTCTCCGCAGTTTCACTCAATAATTTACTTGCTTTCTATAATAGAATTTGGATTGAACATGTTTTTCCTCAGGCCTGGTATAAAGCTATCATCATTCCTTTCCCTAAACCGGGAAAAGATCCCACTGACCCTAATAATTATAGACCTATTGCACTCTCTAGCAGCCTTTGCAAACTTTTAGAAAAAATAGTCAACCTTCGCCTTGTGTACATTTTAGAATCAAATAATTACCTAGCTCCTTTTCAGAGTGGTTTTCGACGTGGTAGGTCTACTATTGATAATCTCATGCATCTTGAAAATTACATACGGACTGCTTTTCTTAAACGCAACCATTTGGTGTCTGTATTTTTTGACATGCCGAAAGCCTATGATACAACATGGCGGTATGGGATACTGCGTGACCTGTTTAACCTTAACATTCGAGGGAACCCTGGAAACCTCCTTCTATTACCACCCTGCATCCCTTTAAAGGGTATGATAAAAAGAACTTGGCTCCTGCTGTTTTTCAACAGCTGTTTGCTGCACACCGCTCAAATTTTAATGACTATACCGACATCTATACAGATGGCTCCAAGAATGGAAACACTGTTGGTTGTGGGGTATTCTGTGAAAACACTTCATTAAGCTATCGTCTTCACTCCTCTATTTCTGTTTTTTCAGCTGAACTGATTGCAATAGAAAGAGCCATGTTCCACATCTCTAATCATCACAATTCATCTTTCATCATTTACACTGACTCAAATAGTTCTATTGACGCAATTAAATCATTAAAAAAACATCCCTATGTCATGTCCATCTTAGATTTTTATAATAAATTGACAAGACGTGGTTACAATATTTTATTTTGCTGGGTACCTGGACACATGGGTATTCCTGGTAACGACAAAGCCGATGAGGCAGCCAAACATGCTCTTCTTCCTTTACGAGTAAAAATTCCATTCTCAGATATAAAACTACTCATTAACTATTTTATTCATGATAAATGGCAAAAAAGTTGGGATATAGAACACAATAATAAATTACATCACGTTAAACCAATTATCAAGAGCTGGTTATCTTCATATCCTAGAAAGTCTGATGTTATATTGACTAGTCTGAGAATTGGACACTCGAGGATCACGCATAAACATCTATTACTTAGGGAGGATGCACCCATGTGTCCACATTGTCATTTTGATCAACTTACCATACACCATCTTTTAACTGACTGTCCGGGCCTCCGGCACCTTTATAGAACTTATTTTAATTCATCGTCACCACTTTTGACAAACCTCATTGGGGAAACACCTAATGGGGCACTCTTTACCTTTCTTAAACATGCTGGTTTTTACTTTGAAATATAATTTTTACTTTCTATGACTTTGAAACCCTGAACAACCTCTGGATGGGACTCCATTCAGAGTGCACTTTCTATCTGCTTATTTTTACTCCCGTATCTAATGATTTAGCAATTTAAATGCTACTTTTATATTTTTTTTGCTTGACTATATCTGGATGGGAAACCCCCATCCAGATATTTTGGTGCTTTCTCTTTTTTTACTCTTGCTTTTTTGTCTTTGGCTTGGCGCAGCATGTCCCACAAGGGATTTTGCGCCATTAAAACTTAAACAACCAACCAACCGTAATTTTTTATTTTAGTTCCCATATCAAACAATAGGTGGTGCTGACGGCCATTGAAGGCCAGGTGATCACTGCTGAGTGAAGCGTCGACCTGATCTTCAATCGCCATCTGAGCCACCTATTGTTTGATATGCGAACTAAAATAAAAAAAATACTGTAAAAAAACTCGTTACAATGTACATAACCCTGCTGCAAAAATTTTCTAAATAGCTGTCACCGTTTGCAAGTTATTGAATTTTAAATCCATCAGTCATTTTTGGGACACCCAGTATATATATCTTATATATATCTATATATCTATATATATATATATATATATATATAAATTTACTCTTAAGCTGGCTGAGTAAGGAAAATTGTTTAAAGCACAAATTTTTCTATAATAAAACAGACAACTAATTAAATTGAAATTGAAACACATTTGTCTTTTAAACGACATTTCACAATTATAATATTTTGTGCCATAATTAATCGACCTTATTTTAAAGTCGTCGACAGACAAAACTATTGTTCATAAAGTTGTGAAATTTTGTGAAAAAGGTAATAAAGAAGTAGGAATTCGTTTAAAAAAATTAACAAATTACAACGATCATTTGGAAAAGGATATTTTCAAAGATTAAAGTTTTAAATTTGTGAATTCTATATTAAAAAAAATTATCATGATAATAAAAAAGTAGCTTACGTAATAACAGAATCATATATTACATACACCATGGATTAAGCACTAATATTCCTGGACCAATAAACAACAAATTTTAAATGAAATTTCAGCTTTACAATTTTCGGCAGTGTAAATTTTTATACTTTTAAACATCGCAGATTTTCGATTTTAACACCATCTTATAGAGAAATAAGTGTACTTTTAAATGCAACTTGTTTCAAAGCTGTACCTCAATTTCTTTTTGAATTACCATTTTTTTCGTTTTTTAACCCGGGATAACGTGCGCTTACCCAGGGTATGAATGGTTTTAACTTTGTCTCCAATAAAATCAAATAAAAACAGTCGCTTTATTTAGACGGAGAAAATTCTTACAAATTTTGCGATAAAATAAGTTGATGTTTATTTTAAAAAATTAGTGGTTACAATTGTATAAATCATACGCACTACGGGTCTTTTAGGCCCTGCGCGAGTCCTCCCGAGTTAATACCGTAGTTTCGTGCATATACGCCTCACCTTGAGTAGCTCAATTTCTTACCAGAATTAAATTTAAATAAAATGTTAACTGCTTCTGCTTAGCACTTATTTGAATTCTTTTTTCAATAAAATTTCTGGTTTGAATTTCTGGTTTGTCTGGTTGATTCTGCGACTTCGTTGTTTACGAAGTCGCAGCCGATTCAGTAAGGCATAATTTTCTGTTTTGAAAAACCGGTAACAAATTATTAAAAATTCTGCAAAAGATGCCCATTCCGAAGGGATTAAATTAAATATTTAGATTTATTGGGTCGTTCGAAAGTCTTGTTTGTTTGGGAAAATCAATTCGTACAGGAACATTTTGCCCATTAATTACTAAACCCTAGATATCGGAAACAGTCTCTAATAATTAAACAATAGAATTTTCCGGTACGAATTAATTTTCCCAAACGGACATGACTTTCCGGACGATCAAATAGAAATTTTATTTATTAACCCCTTAACTGGTTATTTCTTTCCCGTTCAATAAATTGAAAATAACGGATTCACACTACTATATTTTAAATAAAAAATTAATAACATTTAGTCTCAACATTTTCGCCTTTAAATTGTAAGCAAATTCTTTTTGCTCGAACGGCGTACGGGGAAATCAGTTAAGGAGTTAACTTAGACTGATTCTAAAGACATTTTATGACATGTTTTCCTACCATTTCCTAAAACACACAGCAGTCAATTGGGGAACATGCTACTTTACGATACAAGATAATATCTGAAAATGATAACCAACATGTGAACATGTTCGGTTATAAGAAAAATTGTAAAACTGTCGTAATTGTAGCCTAAATGTGTAATTCGTTAAAAAACTGCTTTCTAATTTTTTTCAGTAAAAAAAAATCCCATATCTTTATTATGTCCTCCATAAAATTTCACAACATTCAGAACAATGTAATTTCGCCTGTAGATAACTTTAACCTCTTATGGCACAGGCAAATTCTGTTCGTAAAATGAGAAATTATTGACTGATACTGGAATTTACGAACGACGCTTTTTTTTTTATAAATTAATAACTCCTTAATTAAAGGTTACATTGTAAAATTCAAATTTTATTGTCTGAGCGAAGCGAAGTCTTTATACTCAGAGATACGTAACGATATTAAAATTCAAAAAAATTCTTTCGTCAAGCAAATCTCAAAAAGTACTTGTCGGATTTTGATTCTGTTTGCACCAATAGGTACCTATGAAGGTAATCTGGTGAATGCACCTACTTTTAAAAATTAATTCCAAATAGTTTAAAAGTTATATTTAAAAAACTTATAAAAAAGCACAATTTATGTGCATACGTCACAGAAATTTGGTCAGCGTTATTTTCACCGGCTGGTCATTTTCGTAGATAACCGAATCAGTACATGGAGTAAATAGTAATCATTTTCGCACTCAGAAATATTGAATGCAATAAAACATTTTAAAATTTAACTAGGACTTCCCTCAGAGGGATTAGTCTGAGCGATATTGCGGAGAATACACATTTAATAACTTGTGATAAGTAAAGAAAATGAGATGTTACCTTTAATTGGTCATTCATTGTGATAACATATCATGAAAATAACTATATTGAATCATAGAATTGCAAAATCTTATATATAAAGTTTCATATGCTATTTTTATAAAAGAAAAGCAAACCATGCATGGATATAAAATTGGAAATATGCAAAATGTTAAAAGTAATACAGAAAATAAAACACCAAATTTTCCTATATTAGAAATATAACTCTTTGAAATGATTTCATGAACGTAAACAGAAGCTTCGCACCGATTTGAAAAACTATAAATAACATAAACTATTATGTTTGAAGAGAATGGAATGCATTTTATATGGTGTGAAAACCGTCCGAATAATTTATAATGTTGAATATCTGTTTTCCACGGATGCAACGAGGTTGTCGATAAGAGTTAAGGAATCCTTTTTTAAAAATGTGTCCTAAACGAGCACTTGCATCTTATAAGTTACTGTGATGCCAAAGTTATAGTTTCTGACCCCAACAGTATCCTAGAAATTGCAATATTCTCAATAAATTGGGTTTTAAACTTTTTCTAGAAAAAAAAATGTTTAATTTGTGAAACCAAATTGTCGAATGTTTTAGAAATCGTTCATAACGAGAATATTATATCTTAAAAATTGCCACAAAAAAAAAAAAAAAAAAAAAAAAATTAATCATATTAACATCAAAGAATTCTCAATTTTAGAACTTTTTTTGCTCGTGCATTGATGGTGATTATTGTTTCTACGCAAAATATAGTATATTTTGCAGCAAAGATGGTTGCCAACATTTTTTGCCCACATTATTTTTTAAATCGGCTAGGTACTCCCAATGATAACGAAAAACACACAAACGTCAATGCTTTATAGCATAGAAATAAAGAATCAAAAGCTATTTATCTCCTATTATATACACATAAATTATCTAATTAGTTCTAGCAGATGCATTTTTAAATATACATATATCAATATAATGCTTCATTTATTTTATAAGTATTTCTTAGTATTCATTTTTAATTTATTTGTATTATTCAGTAAAAACCTCATTTTCTTAAGCCCGAATTGCGTCAAATTTTTTATAAAAGCGCCTAAGTCCATATAACAGCGAAGTATTGTGAAGAGTATTAAATAGAAGGTAGTAAGACACTTAGCCAAACGCAGGTAATAAATCGCCAAAAATTGTTCTTTTCGGCCTCTCTCGAAATGCATTTTTTCCGTACATTTAAAAAACAGGATTTTGAGTCATCTTATTTAAAATTCAAATAAATAAATAAGAGGAAGCAATAATATCATAAGTCAAAACATTTTATTTCAGCATCAAGGAATTTTATCGTAGTTACACATATGGAAAAAAACTGCTTTTGGCCAAAAAATGTTGTCTTCACTAAATTTGAATCCGATTAAAAAAAGTACCATGATTAAATAAAATGTTATAGGCAGAGCTGCCAAGTCTCCGGCATTTTGGATACCGGTATTTTAATACAGAAAATGTTTTATTAAATTGGAACATTCTGCGGATTTAAAAAATAACTTTTCCTATAAGAAAATTCTGCTGTGCAATAAGCGGGGGCTTGGCATCTCTGTATAGGAATATTTCGTAATCTACTTTTTACCTTAAAAAAAGCAACGACCATTTTTCGGGTACAAAATTTATTGCTAATTTTTCCATTTTGCATACAAAGTACTGATTGTAATATTGATACATCTGTGGTGATAAATTTCCAGTATTTTTTCAAATCCCATTTATTTCATTAAAAATATAAATCTTTTATTCATTTAGTTTTAAATAAATGATTTTTAACTAATTTCATAATACTTTTGAAATATCACTTTTCATTGGCCATTTTTTAAAATCATTTAGAAAATGGTTGTTGTTATCAGTCAAATATAGACTTTGGTCTGTCCGCATTTTATTTTATTATTATTATTATTTCTAAATGATGGAGAAATATTCATACTTAATCCATAACGTACATAATATATGATTCTGTTATTATATAAGTCACCTTTTTATTATCATAAAAATTATGTTTTTACTGATTTTTATTAATTCAATAGGAAAAATTTTGTGCTTTGAGCAACAGATGTCCGCATTTCATTTATTTATTTATTTATTTTAACAAAAATCTTTGTATTTAGAAGGATTTTTATTTAAATAGGAAATCCAAATGTCGCTGTTAATAAAGAAGAAAGTTACAAAAAAAAGTTACAAAATGAGTAGACGCATACTATCAAATATGGAAAAACGAAGAATCCAAAAAAGACGTCGTCGTATGAAATATCATCTGTTAAAGCAAAAAAACGAAGTCTGATTATCGAGCCTACTGATTACAAAATGTGCATTACAAAAAAAAAAAAAAAAAAAAAAAAAAAAAAAAAAATTACTGCAAATATTGATTTTTTTTTTCTTTTATGCAGTTTTGGCTTCGAAAGGTGCGCTATGTTGCAAAAAGATATAAGCGACTATGAAAACACACTTGGTAAACGTTCATGCTCAGTTTTACAAATAAATATGGCACATATATGCCCTGTACACACAGAGGTACCTAATTGGTGCCAAAATGGCGTTCAGTTGCCTAACATGCTGGTTATCATATAAATGTTGTAATAAATTGTTTGTTCTAAAAATATTATCATTTATTGATTGTTATTTCTTTTTTTTTTAATAACAGAAAATATTTCGTGTATATGGTAATCAAAACGATGTTTTCGCCTAATTGGCATAAAAAATCTCACCAAACCCGGTGCTTATATCTCCAGTATATTATCTCAAGTATTTTATTTATATATACTATAATTGTTTTTACATACTATTTACTTATTCTTGTATATAAAAATAGGTAAGTGGCTCCTTTATGCGGTATAAATTGTATAAATCTTTAAAAAATAGCCCCCGTTGCCCCTTTTTGGATCGAATTAAAAAAATCAATGTCTAATTCCAGTATTGCTCCCAGGTATGCATACATATTCCAGATTTCAAAGTTGTATGCCAACAGGAAATGGATGAAAAATGAGAAAAGATGTCACATATGCACCAAGGTACATAATTGACGTCAAAATGGCATTATTTTACCTGAGATGGTAACCCGGCTTTATTTATTTATTATTTGATTATTTACTCATAAAATGTTTATTTACTTTCATTTCCTTTTTTTAATTATATAAAATATTTCTTTTTATAGTTATTAATTATTATTATTATTTTATTTACTGTAAGTTCTTTTTGAAAATAGAAAATAATTTTAAAATGTGTATGTAAGCGTTATTTGAAAAAGGAATTTTCGCCAAATGGGCTTTGAAAAAAATTGCGCCAAATCTGATGCGCTTGTGGTATCCGTGCTGAAAAATTAGTGACCAGAATTGACTTCCACACAGAAACAAAATATAAGTTAAAAGAAAACATGCAATAAAAATAAATATAAAGGGAAAATGATGTCATAAAAGAAACTTTTTATTTAAAAACGTAATTGTTTCTAATTTTCAGACGCGAAATATATAAAACGTTCTTTTAGCGATCAAAAAATGCTATTAAGAGATTATCACAAAATCTCACAATCAAAGTTTTTATGACATTTTTTTTTAATATAAAAAAAATAACAGTTTTATTTTCCTGCATGATTAAATTTTAAAATGTTTTATTGCATTCAATATTTCTGAGTGCGTAAATGATTACTATTTACTCCATGTACTAATTCGGTTATCTACGAAAATATCCAGCCAGTGAAAATCATGCACACCAAATTTCGATGACGTATGCAAATAAATTGTGCCTTTTTATCAGTTTTTTAATATAACTTTTAAACTATTTGGAGTTAATTTTTAAAAGTAGGTGCATTCACCAGATTACCTTCATAGGTACCTTCTAGTACAAACAGAATCGAAATCCGACAAGTACTTTTTGAGATTTGCTTGACAAAAGAATTTTTTTGACTTTTAATATCGTTACGTACTCTGAATATAAGACTTCGCTACGCTCAGACAATCATGCAGGAAAATAAAACTGTTATTTTTTTATATTAAAAAAGGTCATAAAAACTTTGATTTTGAGATTTTGTGATAATCTCTTAACAGCATTTTTTGATCGCTAAAAGAATGTTTTACATATTTCGCGTGTAAAAAATAGAAACAATTACGTTTTTAAATAAAAAGTTTCTTTTATGACATCATTTTCCCTTTATATTTATTTTCATTGCATGTTTTCTTTTAACTTATATTTTGTTTGTGTATGGAAGTCAATTCTGGTCACTAATTTTTCGGCACGGATACCACAAGCGCATCAGATTTGGCGCAATTTTTTTCAAAGCCCATTTTGCGAAAACTCTTTTTTCAAATAACGCTTACATACACATTTTTAAATTATTTTCTATTTTCAAAAAGAACTTACAGTAAATAAAATAATAATAATAATTAATAACTACAAAAAGAAATATTTTATATAATTCAAAGAAGGAAGTGAAAGTAAATAAACATTTTATGAGTAAATAAACAAATAATAAATAAATAAAGCCGGGTTACCATCTCAGGTAAAATAATGCCATTTTGACGCCAATTATGTACCCTGGTGCATATGTGACATTTTTCCCCATTTTTCATCCGTTTCCTGTTGGCATACAACTTTGAAATATGGAGTATGTATGCATACCTGGGAGCAATACTGGAATTAGACATTGATTTTTTTAAAATTCGATCCAAAAAGGGGCAACGGGGCTATTTTTTAAAGTTTTATACAATTTATAATGCATAAAGGAGCCACTTATCTATTTCTATATACCAGAAGAAGTAAGTGGTATGTAAAAACAATTATAGTATACATAAATAAAATACTTGAGATAATGTACTAGAGATATATGCACCGGGTTTGGCGAGATTTTTTATGCCAATTAGGCGAAAACATCGTTTTGATTACCAGATGCATATAGCATGCGATAACAACACGTTATTTATTTATTTCAAAATGAAAAAAAAGGAATAAATGAAACATTTCCTGTTATTAAAAAAGATATAACAATCAATAAATGATAATATTTTTAGAACAAGCAATTTATTATAACATTTATATGATAACCAGCATGTTAGGCAACTAAACGCCATTTTGGCACCAATTAGGTACATATAGGCCATATTCTTTTTGTAAAACTGAGCATGAAAGTTTACCAGGTGTGTTTTCATAGGCGCTTATATCTTTTTGCAAAATAGCGCACCTTTCGAAGCCAAAACTGCACAAAAGAAAAAATAATCAATATTTGTAGCATTTTTTTTTTTTTTTTTAATGTAATGCACATTTTGTAATCAGTAGGCTCGATAATCAGACCTCGTTTTTTTTTTTTTTTTTTTTTTTTTTTTTGTTTGCTTTAAAAGATGATATTTCATACGACGTCTTTTTGGGATTCGTCGTTTTTCCATATTTGATAGTATGTATCTACTCGTTTTGTACCCTTTTTTGTAACTTTCTTCTTTATTAACAGCGACATTTGGATTTCCTATTTAAATAAAAATTCTTCTAAATACAAAGAATTTTGTTAAAATAAATAAATAATAGGAAATGCTGACATCTATTGCTCAAAACACAAAATTTTTCCTATTGAGTTAATAAAAATCAGTAAAAACATAATTTTTATGATAATAAAAAGGTGACTTATGTAATAACAGAGTCATATATTATGTACGTTATGGATTAAGTATGAATATTTCAATGAAAAGTGATATTTCAAAAGTATTATGAAATTAGTTAAAAACCATTTATTTTAAACTAAATGAATAAAAGATTTATATTTTTAATGAAATAAATGGGATTTGAAAAATTATTGGAAATTTATCACCATAGATGTATCAATATTACAATCAGTATCTTGTATGCAAAATGGAACAATTAGCAATACTTTTTGTACCCGAAAAATGGTCGTTGCTTTTTTTAAGGTTAAAAAGTAGATTACGAAATATTCCTATATAGAGATGCCAAACCCTCGCTAATTGCATAGCAGAATTTTCTTATAGGAAAAGTTATTTTTTAAAGCCGCAGAATGTTCTAATTTAATAAAACATTTTCTGTATTAAAATACCGATACCCAAAATGCCGGAGACTTGGCAGCTCTGCCTATAACATTTTAATTAATCACGGTACTTTTTTTAATCGGATTCAAATTTAGTGAAGACAACGTTTTTTGGCCGAAAGCAGCTTTTTTCCACATGTGTAACTACGATACAATTCCTTGATGTTGACTTATGAATGTTTTGACTTATGCTGTTATTGCTTCCTCTCATTTATTTATTTGAATTTTAAATAAGATGACTCAAAATCGTGTTTTTTAAATATACGAAAAAAAAAAAATGCATTTTGAGAGAGGGCGAAAAGGACAATATTTGGCGATTTATTGCCTGCGTTTGGCTAAGTGTCTTGCTACCTTGTATTTAATACTCTTCACAATAGTTCGCTGTTATATGGACTTAGGCGCTTTTATAAAAAGTTAGACGTAATTCGGGCTTAAGAAAGTGAGTTTTTTACTGAATAATACAAATAAATGAAAAATGAATACTAAGAAATACTAATAAAAGAAAAATGAAGCATTATATTGGTCTATGTATATTTAAAAATTCATCTGCTAACACTAATTAGATAATTTATGTGCAGGGGTGGGGAAATTTTCCAAATTCTTACCAGCCAAGGATTTATTTCGCCAGCTCGCAAGATGCAACACACGCAGTTGAAAATAGTTATGACAAAATCGCACGCGATTACAGACAAAATTACTATTACTACAATGCATTTTCATAATTCTATTTTGTATAATATTAAGAAATATATGTAACAAAGGAAGATTAATATTAGATAGAACTTTGTACCATACTTACACTGTAATAATTTGGAAAGTTAAAATATCTAGATTAAAAAGTGTTTCTGATAATGTGCCTATTGCCTACAGTTTTTCAAAAACTAAAAATGCACTCACCTTATGAGAAAATCCACTCGCCACTGGCGAGCAAAATGATGTATTTCCCCACCCCTGTTTATGTGTATATAATAGGAGATAAATAGCTTTTGATTCTGTATTTCTATGCTATAAAGCATTAACGTTTGTGTGTTTTTCGTTAGCATTGGGAGTACCTAGCCGATTTAAAAAATAATGTGGGCAAAAAATGTTGGTAACCATCTTTGCTGCAAAATTTATTATATTTTGCGTAGGAACAATAATCACTATCAATGCACGGGCAAAAAAAGTTCTAAAATTGAGAATTCTTTGATGTTAATATGACTAAAAATTTAATTTAATTTTTTTTTTTTTTTTGGTGGCAACTTTTAAGATATAATATTCTCGTTATGAACGATTTCTAAAACATTCGACAATTTAATTTCACATATTAAACATTTTTTTTTTTTTTAGAAAAAGTTTTAAACCCAATTTATTGAGAATATTGCAATTTCTAGGATACTGTTGGAGTCAGAAACTATAACTTTGGCATCACAGTGAGTGTTCTCGCTGACATTTGACCAACGTTAGTAATTTGGCTAATTAAAAATGAAAAACATTCGCCAAATGAGAAAAGTATTAGCAAAATAGATTCTCCGTGTAGCACACACAAAAAAAGGCTTTTAATTCTTTAATATATTTCTTTTTTTTTTCAATATGTTCTAAAATAATCCAAGTTTTTATAACTGTGACAGCGATTGTTATTAATCTAATTTCAACTATCCGCTACAAATATAAAATATGTATACATTAAATATATATGCATATGTATGAAAAACGAAAATGAAAAAGCAAAAATTGAGCACTAGCAATTTGGCGAATCTAATCGCTTGTTTACTCGCCAAATGAAGAATTTAGTCGCAATTTTCATCAATATATTTTATCACAATGAATGACCAATTAAAGGTAACATCTCATTTTCTTTACTTATCGCAAGTTATTGAATGTGTATTCTCAGCAATATCGCTCAGACTAATCCCTCTGAGGGAAGTCCTAGTTAAAATATTCTTGGTGCCGTTTGCAAGTTTGAAATTTACATTAGGTGTGACCAAAATGGGATAATTGTGCCAGAAAGGTACAATAGGATCGTTTAAATCTTTCCGGCACTGTTTGCCCGGTCTGGGCTACCTAATTTTAATTCCAAACTTGCAAACGATACCAATAAAATTTTAGTAAAATTTTGCTTTTACACTAAGAGCTTAAATTAAGGAATTCAAAATATTTAAAAAACTCTTTTGTGAATTCCGGTGTCAATCAATAATTTATCCTTATACTAACTGATTTTGTCCGTGACGGAAAGGGTTAAACCTTTAATTCTCGCTTCCGTGATATTTACGGTTTATGTATTTTGGTCTTTTTTATTCAGATTGTTTGATTCCCACCAGTTATATAAAACAGTCTAATTGACTTCATTCTGGCATAATTTTACCTGACATTAAATAAAATAAATATTTCTTTTTCAGAAAAAAGGTGGCAATAAGTAATTGAAATTTTTGAACCGTAATTTTATGCGACCACTAAGGGGTTAATAATAGACACATTGTACCTACCGTAATTTCCGGTTTGTAAGCGTCGGCTCAGATAAATCTGTTCCCTATCAGAATTTTGTTAAATATAACATACTTCTGCTTAGTAACTTTTTGACATTGTTTTATTTTAACAAAATTTTATGTTTGAAAGGGACCTAATTCAACCACGGCTTATACGCCGGAAAGTACGATAGATATAAATAGATTATAAATTCGAATTCAAATTGAAACCGCTTCAAGTATTAAAATTTTGAATACGAACACCCACAATTTACATCAAATTTTAACTCTAATCATTTGAGTTCATTTTTATGTGTATAGTATGTATATTCTAAGAAATATTAAGGTTTTTATAAAAATAGTCCCAAATTTTTCCTTCATTTTATATTGTAGTTTTTCCTTAAACCCTACATTTGCCAGAATTGAGGAAAATACTACAGAATTTTGCCAGATATTTTCGTCGTTTGTACAAGGTCATATTGTAAATAAATCCAATATTATAAGTAAACCCATAAAATAGATATGAACGTTCAATAGTCCTGTATATTCACGAATTTGGTACGGCTATGGTTTCGAAAGTGTCAGATTAAAGAACTTTTGTTGTATTTCGATAGTAAAATTACAAATCTCGTTTATCGAAAATCGTAAAATTATGATCATCTGAGACAACTGAACAACTGGACAACTGATATAAAGACAAGTGAAAAGTTTCTTACCTATGCGTTTCAATAAAGGGATAAATAATCTAGAACAACTATACTTGAATAAATACAAAAATTTCAGTAAGAAATTTTAACATATGTGCTCGGAAATCCTGGTATCACCTTGGTATTTAGGGATTAGAATTAAACACTTTGCCACGGGATCCTTTTACAAAATTTTTAATTTTTTGCCACCGGTTTTTAAAAACAGAAATTTGTGCCTTTTTAAATTCGAGGAAATGCTCCGATTAAATAAGGCAAATTTTAGAGTAAAATTTTACTGGTTGGAAGAAAAAAAGGATTCTTAAGCCTTTTCGCGGTAGGTGTATGTGTCGCTCGTCCCCAAGGGGTTATGTGTTTAAAAAATAAACCACAACCCTACAAGAGAACTAGGGTTACCAGTTTGGCCTCAGACTTTATCCAGAAAATTAGAATTCATATCAGGAATAAGGAACAGTACTTTTTATTTTGTTTATTAACGCTTCCCTGTTTTGCCCGTGCGTCGTACGGTCAACGTGTTCTTGCCAATCATGATTAACACGTACCACGTAAGGGCATCCATACTCCAATTATAATTTATTATTCTCACCATTTTTTTCTCACTTTATTGTAAATTTTGTATTCGAATTTTCGAATCAGATTATCGAATTCGTATTAGAATGTTTAGAATCGGAGAAAACCGAACATTTTTACCACGCTTTTATTAGCTTCACCTATATGTTTGTGAGTTTGTAACTCTCCTTATTTTATCTATGTTCGCCGATTACTCCGAAACCATGCAACCGATTAACTTGGTTTTGGTGTTAAATGAAAGACGATGCTCTCGAATTGGTACTTTTCCAGTTTCATCGAAATTGGTTCAGTACTTTTTTAGTAATTAGGCAAAAACTAAAAAAATTAGTGATTTTTCGCTAATTAAAAGTGTTGAATATGTTCACTGAATGGAGTGTCGACAGCATGGACGAGCGGTCTAAGGCGCCGGATTGAAGCTCTGTTTTTCGAAAGAGATTGTGGGTTCGAACCCCACTCCTGACATTATTTACATCTATGTAAAATTAAAAAAAATTCCGTATTACAATTTTTATTTTTAACCGGCTTCAGAAAAGGAAGAGGAAGTTATCAATTCGACGCGTATGTCGCGTATGTCGCGCGTATTTTTTTTCTATGTATGTTCAATAATTACTCTGAAACTATCCAACCGATAATTTTGGTTTTTGTATTAAATATAAATATAGTTTAAAAAAATAAAAACCACGCTTTTAAAGTAATCAAACTAAAAAGTGAAAAAAATATAGTTTAAAAAAACTAAAAACCACGCTTTTTAAGTATATCAAACAAAAAAGTGAAAAATAATTCGTACTATAAGCTGAAAACGAAAATAGATGAAAAATACTATATTAGTATAAAATCATTGTTATTATAGAAATCAATTAATAAGCAATAAATAAAATTATCGTGGAAGAAAAGCGTGGGGTGCTTCTTAAGAACTGATAGATGGAGCATGGTAGATGAAGCACCCCGCGCTTTTTTTTCCACGATAATTTTATTTATTGCTTATTAATTGATTTCTATAATAACAATGATTTTATAGTAATATAGTATTTTTCATCTATTTTCGTTTTCAGCTTATAGTACGAATTATTTTTCACTTTTTTGTTTGATATACTTAAAAAGCGTGGTTTTTAGTTTTTTTAAACTATATTTATTCTGATTCAATTAGACAAAAATATTTGTTTTGAAAAACCGGTGTTAAAAGATTAAAAATTCTGTAAAAGTCATGAAAAAATAGACATTTGAAAGTCTTTTTCAAAAATATTGATCAGTTAAGTCTTTAAAAGATATCTAGCGATCTATTAAGTAGTTTTTTTCGAAATTCATGGTGATAATTTAAAATTTCGGATTAAAATTGGAGTCTAAAATTTCAATCCTAGTTTAAATAGTTGCCTGAGCTGTGTAGCCCTTATGAGAAAAACATGACGGTTGCGCTAAAAAAAGAAAGAAAACTGTTAAATTTAAAATAGCAAATTAAACCTTTGTGCAAAAATGTTTAAAAATAGAAAATCAAGGATTATAAATGCACAAATAATTTTTTCCCTTGCTTTTTAGTTTTTGTTTTGTTCGTCCTCCGGTAGGTGTCTCTACTTGTCTACCCACTTGTTCAGGCTGCTTACTTCTCATTGGTTGCTTTTCTTTTGGAGGAATCGTTCCCTTGCGGGTATATAAGCCTGCGTTTTTCTGTCTCTTTGCTCATTTTTGCTTTTTCTAGCTTGCTGATTTTTGCACTGATGAAGAATCTTGATTGTGGATTCGAAACAGCTGTTTGTTACCTTTTCATACATTATTCATGCATTTATAATCGTTGGTTTCTTATCTTTAAATACTATATTTATTTTTAGCCATTTCATTTTGCTGATAAGCGCATCAACATAACATATTGGTAAAATATTTAAGGAATAAACTTACAATTATTGCTTATATCTCTGCTATTTCAAAGTTTTCCAGACTTATTTCAAAATTTTTATTTTTTTTTAAAGTTTAAATAATAAAAACCTCTTATGAATGAACTCCGCAGACCGACTTTGCTAATCTTTGGAAATTACTTTTTTGAAAGTTCCAATTGTTTTGTAGCTATGCAATTAACCGTCTATTTCTACAAGAAATTTTTTGTTTTCAAAAATATGCACAGAATGAAAACGAAATTATACTTTTACTTTAGATTCTAAATGTTTTATTCAAAAAAAAAAAAAAAAAAAAAGAACAATAATTTTACATTTTCATGTCTTTATCTATAGAATGAAAACAAAAGTTAAATATTTTTCTTTTCTTTTTCTTCTAAAAATGCGCAGAGAATAAAATGCTTTAAAATCTTTAAAAGAAAATTGATAAAAAAAAGTGTTTAACGAAATACTTTAGGAAAAAAAAAAAAAAAAAAAAAACGCGATCTCATATTAAATGTGTATTTTCGATTGTTGCGGATTGAAATTTGAAAATATGCTAGTAAAAATTTAAGAAAATGGAAGGAAAAAATTCTCAATGAAAGCTTTTAGCAAAAGAATATTTTCCATACTCAAAATTTGTCTATAATTTTATTTTTAGACGTTCGGTCGTTTATGTTATGTGTCATTACAATCTTTTTGGAAAACGCAATGAAAATATGCAATGTAAAAATAGAAAAATGTAATAAAAGAACTGGACATGTATGCCTGAAAGGTTCAATATTAACGTGAAAATAAAAATCACAAATATAATAAACGGAGTACATAAAATATTGACAGGTTAAAATTTAACATGCATCGTACATGCAACGTGTTTTTTCCAGTTATGATTTGCTCGTGTCACATATGTGCTTCCACACTTCAATCATAATTTGTTATTCTCACTAATAAAATTTTATTGTAAATTTTTCATTATTTAATCCGAGCATTTTTCAGATTCAGTTTGGCAAAAATTTTCTGTTTAAAAAAAACCGATGATAAAAGATTAAAAATTCTGTAAAAAAAAAACCCCTGAAAAAATAGACAGTGTCATAGCTGCCAACTTTTGCGTATTTTTCCTACCACAAAAATTTTATAGAAAATATTCTCTCATTTAATCGTCAAAATATTGCGATTAAACAAGTGTAAAATCTCTGTACGATTTTAGTGGTAAACAAGTGCGTAAAAGTTGGCAGCTATGCATTCTTTGAAAGTTCTTTTCAAAAATATTGATCAGTTAAGTGTTTAACCCTTTAACGTTCATTGGTTTCGTCACAAAACCACAAAATTTTAATTCCGATATGCAACACTGACACCGGTATTTTTATCTATAAATAACCCTTTTATTATGTATGTGGAAAAATCACGTTTTCATATTTAGAAATATATTTGTTCTTAATTACCGGTGTCATTCATTTATTTCGACATCTTAGCAATGAAAATGCTTTGATCGTTAAAGGGTTAAAAGATATTTAACGATCTCTTAAATAAAAATTCTTTTTTCGAAATTTGAGGTGTTAATTTAAAATTTCGAATTAAAATTGGAGGCTATAGTAGCAACTCAAGTTTAAAAAAATGGCCTAAGCTGTGTAGCTCTTACAGGGCTCCCAAATGGTCACCGAACTGAACACCAATATTTTTTAACAGAAAATTTCATAGTATGTTTCTACAGAATTTGTGTTAAAACTAACCTCCGAAGGCATTTTCTGCGCAATTTGCAAGAAAAATATAAAAAGAAAATCTTTCTAAGAAAATATTGATGTTCAGTTAGCGCACCATTTGGGAGCCTGCTCTTATAAAAAATCAACAACCATTGCGCTAAGGAAAAATAAATAAATAAATAAAAGCTATTATATTTACTTACATCTATCTCATTTTATTTTTTCTTTTCTGATAAGCGCACTAATATGATATATTGATAAAATATTTAAAGAATACGTTTACAATTACAGTACAACCCCGATAAATCGGACCCCGATTATCCGGATCTCCGGATAATTCGGATCGGTTTGGTCATTTTTTTTCAAGTTTGAAAAGCAATTGGCTAATTTCCATAACATTAACTTGTTTCATAGTCGTATTCTAAATAAAAAAAAAAAATTCTGACATGTTTTCGGAATAATTAAGCAAAGTAAACATTATTATTGTCTGCAAATATTCAATAAGTTTAACATAAAGGTGATTTTCTGTTAGTATGTTATATTTTATTTCATTTTTTTCTAATTCTCCGGATAATCCGGATTTTCGATAATCCGGATTGGTCCGGTCCCAATTAATCCGAATTATCGGGGTTTTACTGTACTACATATCTCAATGCTATTTCAAAATATTCCAGACTTATTTCAAGGTTTAAATTCTTTGAAAATTTTAAATAATAAAACGTCTTATGAATAAAACTGCAGAAAGACTTTGCTAATCTTTAGAAATTACTTTTTAGAAAGTTTCAATTTGTATTGTAGCTGTGTAATTAACTCTCTATTTCTACAAGAATATTTTTGTTTTCGAAAATATGCTCAGATTGTGAACGAAATTATACTTCCACTTTAGATTCCGAATGTTTTATTTAAAAAAAAAAATACTTTTAAATTTTCGTATCTTTATCTATAGGATGAAAACAAAAGTTAAATATTTTTCTCTTCTTTTTCTTCTCAAAATGCGCAGGGAATAAAATGTTTTAAAATCTTTAAAAGAAAATGAATTAAAAAAGTGTTTAACAAAATACTTTAGGGCGAGAATAAAAAAAAAAAAAAAAACACGATCTGAAATGAAATGTAGATTTCTGATTATTGCGGATTAAAATTCGAAAATATAAAAATTTGAGAAAATGGAACCAAAAAATATCAGTGAAACCTTTTGGAAAAAAAAATATTTTTCATCTTCAAAACTTGTTAATATTTTGATTTTTAGAGGGTTTTTTATTTATGTTATGTGTTATTATATTCTTTTTGGAAAACGTATTGAAAATATACAAGATAAAATACAGAAAAAAGTAATAAGAGAACTGGACATTTACACCATGAAAATCTCAATATTAACGCCTTAACTGGTTTACCCGAACTGCGTTCGGGCAAGATGAATTTGCTTATTTCATCACTTAAAGCTTTTTGACACCACTATTATTTAAAAAAAAACTTGAACTAACGTTTAGACTAAATTTTACGAGTATTTTATTTAAATAATAGTGGTGTGAGTCCGCTATTTTCAATTTATTGAACGGAAAAGAATTAACCAGTTAACCTCTTAGGGGACGAATGACACGTATACGTGCCGCAAAAAGGCTTAAGTATCCGTTTATATAACTGTGCCGCAAAAAGGCTTAAATATCCGTCTATATAACCACCGGTAAAATTTTACTGTAAAATTTGCGTTATTTAATCGGAGCATTTTCTCGATTTAATAAGACACAAATTTCTGTTTTTTAAAACGTGTGACAAAACATTAAAAATTTCGTAAAAGGCTCCCATCGCGAAGGGTTTAAGGGGTTAAGGTGAAAATATAAATTACAAATTTACAAAATGGTATATATAGAACATTGTCTGTTGAAAATTTAAACAAACATTGCAGTAAATTTAAAATAAGCAACGTTTCTGTCAATAACTATAACTATCTTGCCGAAAAGTTTGTTACATTGCTTTTAAAGTTTTACTTTGTTCTTTAACCCTTTCCGGCACACTGTGCCTGGTCTGGGATACCTATTTTTAATTACAAACTTGCAGACGGTACCAATAATATTTTAGTAAAATTTCATTTTTTCAGTAAAAGCTTAAGCAGGGATGAGATTTCCGCTTTTTTGAACACCAGTAAAACTTTTGAGAAAATGCTATATTATTTAATCGAAACATTTTTGCGATTTAACTCTTTCCGGCACGGGTAAAACCTGTTAGTAAAATGAGAAATTATCGACTGACACCGGAATTCACAAACGAAATTTTTAGGCATTTTGAAATCCTCAATTCTCGCTTTTATTGTAAAAGCAAAATGTTACTAAAATATTATTGGTGCCGTTTACAAGTTTGGAATTAAAATTAGGTATCCCAGACGGGGCACAGTGTGCCGGAAGGAGTTAACAGATCAACATTTTCTCTAAGATTATACTGGTGTGCTAAAAAGCGGAAATCTCATCCCTACTTAAGTTAAGGAATTCAAAATATCTAAATAATTCGTTTGTGTATTCCGGTGTCAGTCGATAATTTCTCATTTTACTAACAGATTTTGTCCGTGCCGAAAAGGGTTAACCACTTAACTGATCAATAGTTTTGAAAAAAGAAAAATAAATCACGTCTATTTTTTCATCTTTTATGGAAATTTTAATCTTTTTTTCACCGTTTTTTTTTCAAAATAGAAATTTTTTTCTAATTGAAACGAAGAAATTCTCAAATTAAATAATACAAATTTTACAATACAATTTTATTAGTGAAAATAATAAATTGAAGGTTGAAGTGAGAATGCCTGTATGTGGTACGCAGTGGCGCCAACTTTAGAAAAATATTGGCTGGATTCAAAACTATTTTGGTAAAATGGTACGATCAGTTTGTTTCCGTTGAAGGGAGGACAGATGGGGAAAGATGAGAATTTTAAGTCAAGCCATCATATTTTAATAAAGTTGCAATTTTATTAACCTCGTCGCGACGGGAGCCTTTTACGAAATTTTTAATGCTTTGTCACCGGTTTTTAAAAACAGAAATTTGTTCCTCCTTGAATCGAGACATTGCTCTGATTGAATAAGGCAAATTTTACAGTATAATTTTACCGGTGGGAATAAACAAGGATTCTTAAGCCTTTTTGCGGCACGTATATGTGACTCGTCCCCAAGGGGTTAAATAATATTCTAGTGCATTTTTCCTTATAAAGACACTAATATGCATTGCAATATCATTATATCATGAGCATGATTACAAATTGAAACGGCAAAAAGTTAAACATGGAGCAAAACATTTCATTCATTTGAGATTTATGGGTATTTATGGGATTTATCGGCGAATAAAAACGCACTGTTTTTGGCAAAATAAATTTTGTTCTAATAAGAAAAAAAATAATAAAATAATAATGAAATAAATAACGAAATAGAACAATGCAAATTGGGCACACTACAATTCAACATTATTGCGCGGGCTTGGGCCCATATAAATTGTCGCCACTGGTGGTATGGGAAAATCATGATTGGCAAAAACGGATTTCCCTTACGATGTATGGGCAAAACAAGGATGCAGTTAACCCTATCGAGGACCACCTAATTTTAATTCCTAAATACTGCATTGGCACCAGAATATTGAAATGAAAAATTTGTTTTCATCAACCCTTTCCGGCACACTGTGCCCGGTCTGGCATACCTAATTTTAATTCCAAACTTGGAAACCGCACCAATAATATTTTAGTAAAATTTTGCTTTTACAATAAAAGCTTAAATTAAGAAATTCAAAGTACCTAAAAAATTCGTTTGTGAATTCCGGTGTCAGTCAATAATTTCTCATTTTACTACAGATTTTGCCCGTGCCGGAAAGGGTTAAATACATGAACAAAAGCTTCTGATTATTTTGTAATAAATTTGTTTCGAATTTCTGGTGTCAGTCAGTCATTTCAGCCTTTTCGAATAGAAGTACCTTGCTCCTGAAAGGGTTAAAACTTTAAAAAGCAATGTAATAACACGCTCCTGAAAATGGTCATAGAGTATATCGTAATATCAATAATATAGGGTAACATCCCCAGTAATTGGCACATTAAGGATTTGTCTTTAAACTTACTTCTATTTTCATTATCAAGAAATAAAATATTTACTTGCAAACATTTTTAAATCAAAGAGTGCATATCTGTGCACCTATTTTGCCCAATAAAAGCAAAAATATTTGAAAAAGTATTTTTATAAAAATTATATTTATAAAAAGTTGCTGTAATCCCCAGTAATTGGCACTTAGACTTTTACACAATTAAAGTAACCCTTATCAACTAAACAAAACTGTTGTCAATTAAAATTAAAAATATACTATAAAACAGATAATAATAAATTGAAATGCATGCTTTCTTAATCCAGAGAAGAAGCATTTTCAACAAAAATGGCTAATTTGATACAAGCCATAATTGTTTCTTTTTTCTAGGCACAATTGTCATTTAGTAGCATAAATCAAATTTATAATCTGTAAAGTAAATGAGCATATAACTGGTATATGGTCTTGCATTTTTAAAAGACTGGATATAAATCTTATTTTAGGACATTTTGGTAGGATGTGCCAATCACTGGTGCCTGCCAATTACTGCGGATGTTACCCTATATTCCACAACGAAAAAGTAAGAATTTATATTATAAATAAATATTTTGCTGATAAGGCGTTGTTGTATTAATAAAAACATTTAAAATACATTAAAAATTTTTATTTACATGTTTCATACATAAAATTTTTTTAATGTAGTTTAAATGTTTTTATTGATACAACAACGTCTTATAAGCAAAATATTTATTTATATAAAAAAGTATTAAAAAAATTTAATGCATTTTAAATGTTTTTATTAATACAACAACGTCTTATAAGCAAAATATTTATTTATATAAAAAAAGTATTAAAAAATTAACGCATTTTAATGTTTTTATTAATATAACAACGTCTTATAAGCAAAATATTTATTTATATAAAAAAAGTATTAAAAAAATTAACGCATTTTAAATGTTTTTATTAATACAACAACGTTTTATAAGCAAAATATTCATTTATATAAAAAAAAGTATTAAAAAAATTAACGCATTTTAAATGTTTTTATTAATACAACAACGTCTTATAAGCAAAATATTTATTTATATAAAAAAAGTATTAAAAAAATTAACGCATTTTAAATGTTTTTATTAATACAACAACGTTTTATAAGCAAAATATTTATTTATATAAAAAAAGTATTAAAAAAATTAACGCATTTTAAATGTTTTTATTAATACAACAACGTCTTATAAGCAAAATATTTATTTATATAAAAAAAGTATTAAAAAAATTAACGCATTTTAAATGTTTTTATTAATACAACAACGTTTTATAAGCAAAATATTCATTTATATAAAAAAAAGTATTAAAAAAATTAACGCATTTTAAATGTTTTTATTAATACAACAACGTCTTATAAGCAAAATATTTATTTATATAAAAAAAAGTATTAAAAAATTAACGCATTTTAATGTTTTTATTAATACAACAACGTCTTATAAGCAAAATATTTATTTATATAAAAAAAGTATTAAAAAAATTAACGCATTTTAAATGTTTTTATTAATACAACAACGTTTTATAAGCAAAATATTCATTTATATAAAAAAAAGTATTAAAAAAATTAACGCATTTTAAATGTTTTTATTAATACAACAACGTCTTATAAGCAAAATATTTATTTATATAAAAAAAGTATTAAAAAAAATTAACGCATTTTAAATGTTTTTATTAATACAACAACGTTTTATAAGCAAAATATTTATTTATATAAAAAAAGTATTAAAAAAATTAACGCATTTTAAATGTTTTTATTAATACAACAACGTCTTATAAGCAAAATATTTATTTATAATATAAATTCTTACTTTTTCGTTGCGGAATATATATTATTAATATTACGATATAGTTATTAATGGACGTAATCATGACTTACTACTGTTATTTTTCACATTTGATGGTCATAGGTTATGGTGATTATTTTCATTTTATTTTAATATTTGGCTTTACGACATTTTATACACCATAAATAAAACTGCGATTTTTATTTTCATATTAATATTAAAGAAAAATATTTTTTGATCAAATAACAATATTTTCGAAAATATAATATAATTACTCCTTAGTCAATCACAATTCCGGGAAACGTTCCTTTATCTTCGGAAATATACCAATAAATTTAGGCCATTTAATCGTTTGAATCCCAAGTAGCACAATTTCTCTGTTCAGTTTTTATTTCGAGAAAACCTAGCACATTTGGAGCATTTGAACCACTGATGGTACCCCGATTGGGACTTACCGACATGCGACATAAAATAGAAGAAACTTTACTGTGCCGCTGAGATTAATTGATGTAAAATAAAAAAAAAAGGCTGTCTCACGATTCGTTTTTTTTTGGCATAAAATAAAAGAAGATTATCGCGCTACTTCGGTTGTTTCGGGATTTAAAAAAAAAAAAAAAAGCGCAATCTCGCTGTTTGGGATTTTTCAACAGTGCTTTTAGAAAAACCCTCTGGGACTCAAACAGTTAATCCCTCGGGGAGGAGCGACACGTTACGTACTGCAAAAAGGCTTAAGAATCCTTGTTTATTTCCACCAGTAAAATTTTACAGATGCCTTATGTAATAGTGCATTTCCTCGATTTAATGACTCAGATTTTTGTTTTTAAAAACCGGTGACAAGACATTAAAAATTTTGTAAAAGGCACCCGTCGCTTTTTTTCATTCAGGTTAAAAAAATAAGTCATTGCATGTAATTTTGTTGCATGTAATTTTGAAAAACTTTCCCGATTATTTTTTATACAGTGCGTGTCAAATATTTAAGCACAATAGCAATTTCAAAATAAAACTTTAAATATTCGCTTATTTCAATATCTGTCTTGTATATGTTAATAATATCTATTTTAACACCATATTCATTGAAATTAACTTTTAACTTTTATTTAAAACCATGGAGTTTAAGAGTAGAACAAAAATAACCGTGTCAAAAGTTTAAGCACAAAATCATTTTTATGCAAATTTTACTATCTGACGTAAGCGGTCGCGCACGCAAACAATTTCTGGCTGCATAAGTAGCAGTCAGTTGTTGTTTTTGAGTTAGTACAAAATGCCTAAGTCGAAAGAATTTTCAGAGGAGAAAGTAATAAAAATCTGGAATACGACAGCAAAATGTAAGTCTGTTTCTGAAATTGCAAATGCATTAACAAGATCAAAACGTAATATTCATCAAATTTTGGCTCGTGGTAATGATTTCAAACAAAAATTTCGTTCAGGAAAGCTGCGAGTGACTAGTTTGCGCGAAGATAGCCGCATCAGAAATTTGGCTTCAACTGGTAATTACTCCCTTTCGCAAATAAAACTACAGGAAACAACTGGAGGACACATATCTAAAAAAACTGTTCGTAGAAGAGTTTTGGAATTCAAATACATCAAATACCGTAAAATGGCTCGATTACCGTGTCACAAATGACACCATAAAGAAGCTAGATTACAATGGGCCAAAGAGCATATGTCATTTGGTGAAAAGGGGCTGAATGTCATATTCAATGATGAAAAAAAATGGAACCTCGATAGTCCTGATGGGTTTAAGTACTATTGGCATGATCTTCGCAAAGAACCTGGGAGTGTATTTAGCAGACAACATAATGGAGGTTTTGTAATGGTAAGGTGGGCTATTTCTTTCAATGGCCAGACATATCTAGCATTCATCAGTGGTCATGAAAACTCTGAAAACTACCAAGAGACACTTGCCAATCACTTGCTTCCTGTTGTCGAGGTTTTGGGGGGAGAGAAAATGGTTATTTCAACATAATAATGCTTCGATCCATACCTCAAACTCAACTTCATCCTGGCTTAAGTCGAAAAAAGTGTCTGTTTTGAAATGGTCGGCAATTAGTCCTGATTAAAACCCTATAGAAAATATGTGGGGTATTCTCAGTCATAAAGTTTATCCAAATGGAAAGCAGTATTCTCCGGTTAAAGATTTGAAAGATGCCATTAAGAACGCTTGGTTTAAAATTGAACCAGAAACAATACAGAACCTCATTTTATCTATGGAGGACCGTATATTTAAAGTAATTCAGCAGGAAAGAGCAATAATCAAGTATTAATTTTTTTATTCTTGATCTGCTAAAGACAAAAACAAGTAAGAAAAATCATGCGTTAAGCATAGATTATGAAGCACTTTCCAACACTTAATGAAATCTTTAACAAAATTTTGTTATTTATGGAAATAATAGCGTATAGCCAAATATACCCAAATTTGTATTCCAGTACTTTTAAACAGCCCTGTATTTCATATGTCAGTTGATATAATGGGGAAATTTAGTTTAGCAAGAAATTACCCGGTAGCTTGAAATTTCTTTTTCAGCAATTCATACTATTAGATGGAAACATACTTGAATACTTTTGTTCAGCCCTGCAGTTTACATTGTACCTATATTACACGTCAGCATTTGGCTAAAATTTATTATAATCTAAAACACTTCTAAAACAACTGAAATCACATTCTCATAAATCATCATTCATAGGCGTCCATGTACCGAATTCTTTGCGTGGCCCTGTATATCCTTTTATCTATATTCTGCAAACATATCTCAGTAAATTGAATGAAGCTTAGCGTAAAAATGCATAGCTTATTTAAGAACCACGTTTAAATAATTTACGCTCATATTCAGTAACGTTGGTGAGCTCTTTTAGGTAGCCCTGTATATCAACTATAACATTTATACACACCGTATAATGTGCATATATTTAGCGAAATATAAACGCGCATATCATGATTAAAATGCATTTCAACCCTTCATCAGCCATCATCGGACACATATACGGTACTTCAGAAAGAATATACTATTTGAAATCTTTTGTATGGCCCTGTAAATGTTATGTAATTCATATTATGCAAGACAGTAGCGTATAATTTATATTAAGCTTCAGTGACATATATCAAATTTATTATACATGAAAAGCTTAATCTATTTAAAATATGTCACACACAATTCCCCCTTTTGCCATTATCTAATGGAATTCTTTTGTGTGGCCCTGTAAATGAATAATAGCTACATTTCCTTATATTTTATAGAATGCATATTTTAATATGTTTGACAGGGTATAATATCTTTAAAATTCCTTTGAAACGATTTTTCCCATGGGCCCAATTATGGGAAAGAATAAAAGTTTCCCATAATGGGAAACTTTTGATTCGCCCTGTAGATAAACTAATCATGGTAGAAACTTCATTTTCGATAGGACTTGTGCTAGGGTAAACGTCAATAACGTCCTAAAATTTCATGGCAATCCGAGCATATTAACGATTTTTCCCCATGGGCCGTAATGTAATGGAAAACTTTATTCGCTCTGTAGATAAACTAATCATGGTAGAAACTTCATTTTCAGTAGGGTTCGTGCTAGGGTAGACGTCAATAACGTCCTAAAATTTCATGGCAATCCGAGTATATTAACGATTATTCCCCATAGGCCGTAATGTAATGGGAAAGTTTTGATTCTCTCTGTAGATAAACTAATCATGGTAGATACTTCATTTTCAATAGGGTTCGTGCTAGGGTAAACCTCAGTAACGTCCTAAAATTTCATGACAATCCGAGTATTTAACGATTTTCCCCCATAGGCCGTAATGTAATGGGAAACTTTTGATTCGCTCTGTAGATAAACTAATCATGGTAGAAACTTCATTTTCGATAGGACGTGTGCTAGGGTGAACGTCAATAACGTCCTAAAATTTCATGGCAATCCGAGTATATTAACGATTTTTCCCCATAGGCCATAATGTAATGGGAAACTTTTAATTCTCTCTATAGATAAACTAATCATGGTAGATACTTCATCTTCAATAGGGTTCGTGCTAGGGCAAACCTCAAACACGTATAAAAATTTCATAGCAATCCGAGTATATTTACGGAAGTTAGAGCGCGGACAGACGGCCATCCGGACAGACGGACAGACAAACCGAATGCATAAGCACTTTTCAACTTTGTTGGAAAGTGCTAAAAACTACTGTGCTTAAACTTTTGACGCACTCATTTTTGTTGGTTTGATAAATTTTATTATTTAAAATAAATTTTATAATATAAATCTTTTAACTATCTTTTTAAAACTACAATTTGTAGATTATGTGAAAAGGAAAGTAACATTCACTCATTAATAAAATTTTATTTTGAAATTTTCTGTTGTGCTTAAACTTTTGACACTCACTGTAGTATATTAATCAGTTTCCTCAACCTAATATCAATACAAATGCCTAATATCAATAATATCAATCTAAAAATTTTCTGTACGCACCAGTTCTCAAGCAAATATTTTCATATTCAACAGAGAGTCTTTTAATACTACTGTTTATGAGCAGTAATTTTAGTCGGAGATTTCTGCAACATTTGCTATAAATTAATAGAAATACTTGTTTTGAAATAATGGCAATCGAAAAGCCGGTCGCACCGACCCTGCAAACAATGACAGTATTTAAAATCTAAATTATGGCCATGTCATGCCATTACAACCACCTGAAGATGCAATTTTAATGGTTTGTTGCCAGGTTTATCATTACTTTTTCTGCACCCGAAAATATGAAAACATGGAGAACCGGGAATCTGAAAATACAATGATAAACCTATCATTCGTCCACGAAAATCGGATTTGCAGATGGTTTCCATCAAGGTTTGACTTGGCAGAATAATAGTATTATTATAATCGAGTTTTAACGAATCCTAGAATTTCAGCCATCAATGGTTTGCTGATGGTTTGTGCAGCAGCCTATGTGTTTAATATACATTATACATATATTCCTAAATGCACATTGCCTTTTAACTTTCTTCTATCTTAAAAAGAACAAGTTAGAAATTGCACGTGAAGCGTAGCAAATGAGGTGCGTTCGTACTATAACGAAGTTTTAAAAATATCATTCTCATATATCAATCTCATAAAACTGTAAATAATTACAATTAAAACGCGCACCAAACAATGTTCTCCCTATACCATTATGCAATGGAATACTTTTGTGTGGCCTTGTAAATCAATAACAAATATTTTTTGCACCACAGATTATGCAACAGATATATTATAATATCTACTTTATAAATGCATATCAATTTTATTACGTTCGAGTAAGTGTAACACCATTAAAATGCATTTGAAACATGTTTCCCTATTAACCGTAATGTAACGGAATACTTTTGATTGTCCCTGTAATTGAACTATGCATCCGATTTTGATAAAATTTGAAATGGCTCGACAAAAGTATGTAATAATAATATATTTTAAATTTCAAACGATTCGGTTGGCTAGTTTTTGCGTTGTTATATGCGGACGGACAGACAGACGGACGGACAGACGGACGGACTGAACGACAACAATAGGTATTTGCACAATTACGAACGCACCTAAAAAAATATTGGATTCGTAAAAGTTTCGGTTAAAATCGTTAAAATCCGTTAAAAACACGGATTTACACGTTTTAAGGGTCAGAGAACCCGATAAACATATTTTAACAAACTATCTGTCTTTGAGTCTGTGAGTCTATCAGTCTGTCTGTCTGTATGTGACAAACATTTTGTGGGCGTTTTATCTCAAGAACTAATGCACGGAATTTCAAAAAAACTTTAGTTTATGTGAGTCCTTGATATAAACTAGATCTAATTAGTTTTTAGTGTATATCGCTCAACAGATGGTGCTGCTATGTTGCATTATTTACAATTCCCACAATAGTGATATCTCAAGAACTAGTGCTTTCATTTTCATAAAACTTTGTATTTACTTAGTTCTTGATATAGCATGGTGCTGATTACGTTTTGGTGCAAATCGCTTAACAGGTGGCACTGCTATTGGTGCATTATTCGTGATTATCACAATAGCTCTATCTCGAGAGCTAATGCACGAATTTTTATAAAACTTCAGATTCAGTTATTTCCTGATAAAGATTAGTGTTGTTTAGTTTTTGGTGTAAATCACCACACAGATGGCGCTGCTATGCTGTATTTTTCACGATTTCGCAAGAAATGTATCTGAAGAACTAATGCATGGATTTTCATCAAATTTCCGATTCAGTTAGACCTGATAAAAAAATTATCATGATTAGTTTTTAGTGTGCATCACCAAACATATGGTACAGTTATGCATTTTTAAAAAAAGATTTTGCAATAGATCTATCTCAAAAACTAATGCACTGATTTTCATCAAACTTCAAATTCAGCTATAATTTGATATAAGTTGTTGCTGGCTAGATTTTGGTTTAAATCAAGTAGCCGCTGGCACTGCTACGCTGCATTTTTCAGGAAGCATTAACATGCATAAGATAGTTTTGGGACTGCCACATCTGACTAATTTTTTTATGGTTTTTCCATCTGTACTTGATTAAAAATAGAGAGATGATTAATAGATCGAGAGGCGGTAAGCACAGGTATTTACCTCATCTTGTTCACGGGAGAAATTCTAGAATTAGCTAAATACCAATTCGCATATTAATATACAATCGATCTGCCAAGTCATATTTTGGTTGAAAACACACACACACAAAAAAAACCCATTTTAGTGGTTAACTCTTAGGTTTGTTACTGTGTTTTTTTGCTCCCAAAAGTACGAAAACAGGGAGGATTTGAAGTAGGAAAATACAATAGTAAATGTACGAGTCGACCGCTAAAATCGGGTTTTCAACCAAGATATGACTTGGCAGACCGATTGCGTTTTAACATGCGAATCGAGATTTAACTAATCCTAGAATTTCTCCCGTGAACTCGATGAGGTGGTTGTCTGTGCATCTGTCTCATGGTCTATAAACATTGTCTGATTCTATGACAAATATTAAAAATATATGTATAATTTATTGTTTTATATATTATGTTATATATTTATTCTAATGAAGAAGTTAAATTAGCTGTAAATATGATATCATAAAAATACTTTACAATATAAAAATTTAAAGATTTTTTTTTTCTTAACTATACAAAAAACATAAGTTTGCTAAGAAAGTTTAAACTCAAGGTATGCATAAATTATTAGTTAAAGAAGGGATTAGACAGCTTAAACAAGTTACAAGAAAAAAAGTGTAAAATATTTACCTTATCTCTTTAGAAAAAAATATGTCTTTTGACTGGAAGGAAAAATTCTTCAGATAAGCGCAGATTTATAAACCCAATATTTTATTTTTATTTTTAAAAGAAATTTCTTAATGATAGGTAGGCTGTACCAGAAAAAAAGGGTTTAAATTAATGTTATCTAATGGTATTTAATTTAAAACACAAAATATAGCGGCGTTCAATTGAATGTTGTACAGTTATAGAGAAATAATATATATGTTGCGGGCAAAACCCGAAATTGGCCAATTCTAGAACTGGCCGGCCAATTCCCGAATTGGCCAGCAACGTTAAAAAGTGACTGCCAATTCTAGAATTGGCTGACCAATTCGCGAACTGACCAGAAACAATTGGCCAATTCGCGAACTGGCCAGATGCGATTGGCCAATTCGCGGAATAGATATAGGCACTCAGCTTAATTCTTTCTAACGTAGATGAAAGTGTCTATGAATTCAAATAGTCTAGCCGTCAGCCTGTCCGTGCTCTAACTCGAGTAAAGTTTCCGGTTAACTTGTAATTGTCATCTTATTTGGTTTATCATTAATTTCGATATTGAAAGGGAATTGTGTACTATTTTTGGTTAATTTAGTTGGATACACAAAAATATTTCGTTTCAATATAATCAATGGTAATCTTTTTTACTGTGCATTTTAATGTTTCATTATCTTAATTACAAAAAAAAAAAAAAAAAAAAAAAAAAAGGTACCTATTCATCATAGTTTGGGTGTTGGCAAAGGCTTCCCAGCCAGTTCGTGAATTGGCCGGCCAAAACCCGAAATACGCTATTCGTTTTATGTATTTCGGGTTTTGGCCAAAAAGCTTGGCCAGTTCGGGTATTGGCCGGCCAGTTCTAGAATTGGCCAGGCTCCGGGTATTGGCCGCAGCATATACATTTATATATATACAATTTCTTTGATGAATCGGTTATTATTCATAATTACCAACTATTATTGAAATAAGCCGGTTAATATATTATTCAATAATACGAGCAAATTTTGTGGGCGTGTGTGTCTGTATATGCAAATTTTATTTTAAAAACGACTTTTACAATTGTCACAAAATTTTGCATCCTATCGCTTTTGGGCACGAGGAGACCATTGGGCTATGTCACATATTCGAGAAAATTTGAATAATGGGGTATTTTGATTCATTATGGACCAAGGCAAGCTATTTATATCTAAAAAACGGTTTAATTGATTTTGACTAAATCTTGCATCAATACGGTTCGGGCACGAGCAAACTATTAAGATAGGTCACATGTTCGAGAAATTGCGATTATTGGGTTATTTTTGGGTCAGTGTGGGGCAAGTTAATTCTATCTAGAAAGCGGTTCTTGTGATTTTGACAAAGTTTTTGTATGCTCCATTTTGGATAATGAGAAAACTATTGGGCTAAGTAACATGTTCGATAAAATATGATTAGTGGGTTATTTTTGGGTCACTGTGGGCCAAGATAATTCTCTTTAGAAAAACACAAACGGTTTTGACTAAATTTTGTGTTCTATAGTTTTCGCGCTCGAGAAGACCATTGGACTACATTTCATGTTCTAGAACACTCAATAAGTGGGTCATTTTGGGTCATTATAGGTCAAGGTCAAGTTATTTATATAAAAAACGGCTCAATCGATTTTGACTATTTGCATACGACGGGTTGAGGCACAAGAAAACTATTGAGCTAGGTCACATGTTCAGGAAAAAGCGATTAGTGGGTCATTTTTGGGTCGCTGTGAGTTAAGCTAATTCTATCTAGAAAACGGCTCGAACGATTTCGACTAAATTTTGTATTCTGCCAATTTGGATTACGAGAAGTCTATTAGGCTAAATAACGTGTTCGAAAAAATTTGATTAGTGCGTCAAGCTAATTTTTTTAAGAAACGGCTCTAACTATTTTGACTAAATTTTGTGTTTTATAGTTTTCGCGCTCAAGAAGATCATTGAATTACATTGCATGTTCAAGAAAACTCGATACGTGGGTTATTTTGCTCATTATGGGTCAGGGTCAAAGTATTTATATCTAAAAAAGACTCAATTGATTTTGACTAAATTTTCCATCCACTCGTTTTCGGGCACGAAAATATCATTTTCAAGGTCAAATGTTCGAGAAATTGGGTCAACTAATTTTCTGGAAAACGACTTGGGCGATTATGGTTGATTCTTGTATTTTATTTCTTTCGGGATCGAAAAGAACATGGGTTACATCACATATTGGACAAAATTAGATTAGTGGGTCATTTTGGGTCACTTTGTATCCGGGTCAACCTAATTACATCTAAAAAACGGCTCCAACGATTTTGACGATGTGGGTCAACCCATAAGCGAGGCCATGACGATGAGGTCAGGACTGGGACGGGTTCCACGTCCCTCCATGGGTTTAGCTAGGGGCTCCTTCCTTCTTTCTATCCGGCTCCAACAAAGGTCTTTACTCATTTTCAGTTATTGATCTTGGAAGCCATACGCAAAGAAACTCCTTCCTGGGGATCCTCGGCATATGGGTCATGGGCCTCAACGTCTCTATACGCGTCTTTGTCCTGTGAATCTTAGGGAGGGAACCAAGCGAAGGAGCCATTCAGACTTCTCGAGTGGTGGATGGTAAGAACTGTTTTTTCGATATCTGAAATCTGAAAGTCTGAAATCGTTTTTTCGCGAAATTTTTTTTCCCAAGCACCTTTGTCGTTCCAAGCCCAAACTCGCACTCTGATTGGTTGTTGCTCTCGGCATTGTTTTCACGTAACTTGGCGATAACCATACTTGGATAAAAATACTTCGCTCGTAAGTGAACGAGTAAACCTAAAACCTAACCTACTCATTCTTATTCTTCCTTCATTTTGTGCTCTTGTGTATTACTATCTTGTGTTATTTTATAAAATGGCTAATGCTTTACTTATTAATAAACGGGAAAAGTTACTTTGTACTTTGTTGAGCAACAACCAATCAGAGTGCAAGCTTGGGCTTAGAACGACGAAGGTGCTTGGAAAAAAAAATCACGCCGTTTTTTCATCCTGATTTTGCGAACGGCGGCTGAGTGACGAGCACTGGGTAGTGTACGGACGTTAGACCAGATAGCATCGGACGGTGCAGACCATCCGTTAGTAGCCCCGTAGGGGTTTACGTAAAGGTCTGCGCCGCAACCCTCTATTGAAAGAGCTGAAAAGGAATACAAGGGTCCAAGACCAGAGGTTGGTGTTACCAATACACTTTTCGGACGCGAAATGATAATTTGGCTAGATTATAAGTTTGAGATTTTTTGATTAATGGGTCATTTTGGGGACACTGTGGGTCAAGCTAATTTTATCTTAAAAACGGCTTTAATAATTTTTACCAAATTTGTTTCTTTTTTCGTTTTTAGGTTCAAGAAAATTAATGGACTACACTGTTTAAAATTTGAAACGTTTGCTGTATCGTCACTCCACCTCTTTTGTAGAATATCTATATTTTGACCAATGATGCTCCATAATACAGTGAAATAACCGTTTTCTATACAAGCGGTGGAGTGACGATACAACAAAAGTTTACAATTTTTAACAGTGTACTTGCATGTTCATGAACATTCGATTAGTGGGTCATTTTGGGTCACAATTGGACAGAATTTAAATTGTTATGAATCAAAAACTGTAAAGTTAAATGGTTAAAACTTGAAACACGTCTTTTTCAGTTTTTTACTTAAATCTTTGTTCAAAAAATTTGAAAAAGAAAAAAAACTTTTTTGAAAAATATGATTTTTTGTAAAAAAAAAAAAAGTTACATCCATTTTTTTTTAAATTTTTACTTTAAATATTTTAAATTTTGATTTAAATTAATATTTTTTGAGAGAAAAGTATTATTATGTGATTTTGCTTAGAAATGCTATAGTTAACCATAAAAAAAAATGTCAACATTTTAATTCAAGAAATAAAAATTGTTTTCAAATGTGTCCGGAACCCCTCAATGAATGAACTTAAATAAGTACCTTATTTAAACAAGACGTATTATATTATATAAATTTTCTCGCTCAAAATATGTTCGAATGATTGACGAACTATGCGAACAACGCCTTGCAAAATCATCATTATTTTTTAAATAACGTAATATTAAGAAATTTTTAAGGCTAATATTAAGCCATTTTTTTAGAAACTTATTTTTATTTTTTACCAGAATGTTTCATTGCTCATGAAAATGTTTGAAATGTGATACTGGGGAAATTGATATTAAAAAAGAATGTATCAAACATGCAAGACCAATTGGTCCTTTGCGGCACGGGCGAATTCTGTTAACCCTGTCCGGCGCACTACTCTTTAAAGTTGGAATTAAAAAAAAAATTAGGCAATCTATTTATGCCTAGAGGAGTACACAGGTATAATTTTGTAAAGATTGCACAAACCATTTTATTTATACAGCTGTTGCCGAAGTGGTAACACCGTGCAAGTACAGCATTGATAAGCGCAGTGAGAAGAACATTGCTGTGAAGCGCGTATTACAGTAAAACATTTTACCTATTATTTAAAAACAGTAGAATATGATCTCTGTTGTGCTGCCATCTAGAACTCATAAGAAAGATTTAAAGTAGTCATTAGAGTAGTTTTTGAAACATTCACGGAGTTTTTGTGTCTCTAAACAGGGGGAACTTTAGGTGTTGCCGACCCGGCAACGCTGCGCCGGAAAGGGTTAATAAAATGAGAAATTATCGACAGTCACCGGAATTTACAAAAAAGTTTTCTAGAAGAATCCTTTAATTTAAGCTTTCATTGTAAAAGCAAAAAATTATTAAAATATTATTGGCGCCGTCTGCTGGTTTGAAATTAAAATTAGGTATCCTGGACTGGGCACAGTGTACCGGAAATAGTTTACCCAGTATAAAATTTCCAATTATATTTTCATTTTGCCTTTAACGAAGGTTAAATTTTCTGTGCACCTCTCATAGTTGAGCCATACAATCATTCACATCTTTCTTGAAAACGAAGTTGCCAATGGCGACTGTTTTTACACTTTATTCGTCCTACTACTTAAAAAATGATTTTTTTGTTGTACGGCTAATTCCATGGGTTCTGTAGTGTAAGTCACACAATATATTAATTGATATACTTGTTAGCCACCGTTATTTTCGAAAAGTCTGCTTGGCCTTATTCAATTAATGAGAATGTGCCAATAAAATTAATCACATTTTTTTCGTTCTATAATACTGGTAGCCAAAAATCGTAGCCTGTGACTTGCACTACAAGTGCTCATGGAAATAGCCTGTACATTTGTCCTTCATATGTTCTTAAAGTGTATGTAATTTTTTTTTTTTTTTGAAAAAGAAAAATAGCAGGTATCGCTGAATCCATGGAACTATTAATAAAAGTAAGCTGTTGTATTTTTAAAAGAGTGAAGCTTCAATTGTAACCACTTTTTCAGCGGTTGATTACTGCTGGAAAAAACTTCCATCATTAAATTTATATACAAATTTTATCCTTGTTTAAATGTTTTAATTGTGTAAAATTCCAGTCATAAGTCATGACAAAAATGACTTCCATTTTTCTGGTGTAAATTTACATCGGAAGTAATCAGGTTATGTGGTTTCACCATATTGTGACACCTAGACAAATTCCTGCTAACCTTTTAAAGGCCAATGTTATCATTTGGGAACATAAATTGAAAAATTTAGTTGAATTTTATCAAAATTGACTTGAAAAAATTAGCAGAAATTGTAAAAAAGATGACTTAATTTTTTGAAATAGAAGTTAGATTCTTATCATTAACCCATTCGTGCCTAGCATCTTTTGCGTAAATTTTATTTGGTTGGCACCACTATTTAAAAAAAAATTAAGTTTAGTTCATTAATCACGAAAATGCATCATTAAAATAAAATAATTATTGCTTTTCTTTTTTACCGGTGTCACATACAGTGCTGAATGCACCTTTTGAAGCGTCCCTAAAAAGGGACGCTAGGCACTAATGGGTTAATGGGGAAATGTACAGAAAATCATAAAAATGTCGAAAGACCACCGGAAAAAATAAAAAAAGTGATTTTTAAGTAGATTTTTTGAATTAGTTATCTTGATTGTTTGAACAATAAAGTTACATACCTATCATTAACAGAGAAATGTACAGGAAATTATAAAATGACTACCGGAAGTGATCAATTTTCCCTATCAGGTACATTCTAAAAACTGTACATAATTTTTTTTCTCCATATTAATGACTGATATCCCTTAATTAAAGCCTTAGAAGGCATAATGTGGAAAAAATAATTAAAAATATACCGGAATATGAATTCGGCCTGTAAAATGTTAATGTTAGTAATGGAATTTATAATTCATGGGCGATGTGAAACCAGTAAAAACAAATAGAAATTTTTATGATATTTGTGAGAGAAAGTTTAATGAATAAGACGATAAAATAAGACGAAAATTACTGTTCCAAATTGGGTAAACTGAGTTTTAACCCACTTCTGGCGGCGTTTTTTCTGACGCGCGATGACTGCGCCAAGCCTTGCTTTCTATTACTTTCAGGTGTCACTTCTCCTAGCAACCCCGCCCCAAACTTTGGCTCATATCACAAATGCACCCAAGAAAATCCCAATGCTGCGATAATGGGATTTAATAGTTTGATATTTGCGTTAACAACAACAATTCTGAATTGCGTATTTTAGAAATTTCTTTCATGCGACTTTCGTGCATATAGAGATTAATTTTTAGGTTTTAATGTCGTTAACGCGGGTTTGGCGAGTTTTGTACATTTTAGTGATTCCTGCACCGCGAGTTTTGAGAATCCAGTGTTATTATTTTTTTTTTCGTTTTTTTTTTTTTCTTGTTTAAATGGGGGCGCAGCACTCATACACGCGTTAGTGATTCCGGTGTTGATGAGTTTCGTACATTTTAGTTATTCCTGCACAGCGAGTTTCGTGGATCCAGTGATTTTTTTTGTTGTTTAAATGGGGATGCAGCACTCATACACGCGTTAGTGATTCCGGTGTTGATGAGTTTCGTACATTTTAGTTATTTCTGCACAGCGAGTTTCGTGGATCCAGTGATTTTTTTTGTTGTTTAAATGGGCGCGCAGCGCTCATACACAAGTTTGTGATTGCGGCGTTGTCGAGTTTCGTACATTTTAGTGATTCCTGCACAGCGAGTTTCGTGGATCCAGTGATTTTTTTTTTTTGGTTTAAATGGGCACGCAGCGCTCATACACGCGTTAGCGATTGCGGCGTTGGCGAGTTTCGTACGTTTTAGTGATTCCTGCACAGCGAGTTTCGTGGATCCAGTGATGTTTTTTTTTGGTTTAAATGGGCGCGCAGCGCTCATACACAAGTTTGTGATTGCGGCGTTGGCGAGTTTCGTACATTTTAGTGATTCCTGCACAGCGAGTTTCAGGGATCCAGTGATTTTTTTTTTGGTTTAAATGGGCGCGCAGCGCTCATACACAAGTTTGTGATTGCGGCGTTGGCGAGTTTCGTACATTTTAGTGATTCCTGCACAGCGAGTTTCAGGGATTCAGTGATGTTTGTCTGTCTCTCTTTCTGTTTGTTTGTCTGTCTAGCGGTTTGTTCTTCTGTCTGTTTGTTTGTCTGTATGTTTGTCTATTTGTCAGTTTGTTTGTTCGTCTGTCTGTTTGTTTGTTTTTGTTTGTTAGTTTGTTTCTCTGTTTGTTCGTTTGTCGGTTTGTTTCTTTCTTTGTTTTTACGTCTGTTTGTTTTTTGTCGGTTTATTTTTTTTGTCTGTTTGTCGGTTTGTTTGTTTTATGTCTGTTTGTTTGTCTTTTAGTTTGTTTGTCAGTTTGTTTTTTTTATTTGTCTGTTTGTTTGTTTGTTTATTTCTTTGGCTTTTTGTTTGTTTGTTTGTTTTCTGTCTGCTTGTTTGTCTGTTTGTCTCTCTGTCTGTTTCTTTGTTTTGTAGTATCGTCAAGAAACGGCAAAAACCCATATTTTCCGTTTAAAAAGGGAAAATATCGGCAGCTTGGGGATTTTCATGGAGATTGCATGGGAATTTTTTTTTAATATGCCGTATTTACAATTTTTGGATTTTCAATATTTTAAAATGTGTATTTCTTTTGTATTTTCAGTCATTTTCTTTAAAATGATAGCATTTTGTATCTTTTAAAATGTGTATTTCTGTTGTATTTTCATTATCGCCTTTTTAAATTGTGCGCTTTTGCGTGATATCTCCTGGTAATCACATCCGGGAGATAAAACGCAAAAACTCGCCAATATGGCTATTTTTTGAAAACGCGCCAAGAAGGGGGTTAAAACTCAGTCGCGCCTTCAAATTTATTGGTAATGATTATCTCGGCAGTAAATATAAACTATTGATCCGATTAAAAAAAAACCGTTATCTTGAGACAATCTTCTTAGTTACTTCACTCGCAGCTGGTAGACAAAATGGTTTTGTACCCTCCTCTTAATTCGTAATTCCATTGTTGAAGTATCCGGTGCCAATTAACGCATGGGAAAACTTTCTCCTTCATTTTTCGTCAATAAATGGATTAAAAAAATGTGCATTTCACGAGAGTTTTCTGTAGAAAAATACTGGTGCAGAGTGGCGAGTGATAAAAAAAGAACGCAGTCAAATAAGTCGTTAAATACCAGTATTTTGTTAAAAAGTAATTCGCCTTTTTTAGTTCCTTTATATTATTTAAAGTTATTTCTATAAGAAAATACTAGTAGTTTCCTCTAATTTAAATTGTGTTCTTCCCTAACCACTCCCCATCCTGTGGTAGAAATTTGCACTGCGGTAACGAGGCTATTTAATTATTCAGATATTTCCGAATACATAAAATAGAACAGGCGTCATTTTTGGGTGAAAAAAGTCCGGGCCAGGATTCGAACCAGGAATGTATTGACTGAAGCCGCCAATGCTCTACCAACTGAGCTATCCCGGACACGAACACTGGAGGACTATCTTCACCCAATTAAATTCAACGATTACTTTATCTTGTCTGATACTCTGGATCAGCTCAACAGAATAAATCGAAGGTCAATATATGGAACTGCAGAAAATCGCTGCATACGAAATTACACGAGATTAATTTTGAAGCACGATTATTCAATCGGTAAATTAATTATAACAGATGTAATTTTTCCATTTTTCATTTTTGGGTGAAAAAAGTAAGGGCCAGGATTCGAACCAAGGATGTATTGGCTGAGGTTCGAATCCTGGCCCGGACTTTTTTCACCCAAAAATGAAAAATGGAAAAATTACATCTGTTATAATTAATTTACCGATTGAATAATCGTGCTTCAAAATTAATCTCGTACATAAAATAGAGTAAAACAAATAATGAATTTTTTTGCATTCTTTCCTTAATTACATAAAATTCCATAATAAGGATTTTAATAGTTAATCGTAATGACTAATAGTTAAACAATCTTTGAAATTATTTCACTTTTTAACGCCAGACATTTTTGGTACATCATTAAAAAAGAGGAATAAAATATAAAAATTTTCTGGACTTGTCGCTATTTGAATATTTTTGAAAGAAAATGCAAATTCTTAAATTAAATTGCTTATAAATATTCCATCATATTTGCTATCCCTGCGACAGTCGTCAAAATATACTTTATAAAATTAAACTAAGTTTTGGAATATTTTACATATTATATGCATACTTAATGTGATGTAAAGTTTTAAAATCTGAAATATCTGTATTTTACAAGAATCTAGTTAGCTGAAAAATTATAAATACATATTTTATATTTCATAGCTGTGAATTTACAATTTTTTTTAAAATTTGGGAATAGCTATAGTTAATTTTTTTAATGTTAATATTTTCCCAGTTTTCTAATTTTGAAAGCTAATACAAATTGCTATCGTTAAAAATAAATAAATTACAGACTGATAGTAAATTTTAATTGGTTATTTCTATCGATGTTAATTTACGGAATTTATTGTAAATTTATCGAGTAATTTCTCTGCTATTTAACCACTTCCCTGATATGTCCATACTCCAATTGTTTTTGTCAATCCTTATTTATTATTCTCACCAGTAAGATTTTATTGTAAATATTGTATTATTTAACCCTTTACGGCACACTGTGATCGGTATGGGATACCTAAATTTAATTCCAAACTTGCAATCGGCACCAATAATACTTTAGTAAAATTTTGCTTTTACGGTAAAAGCTTGGAATTCAAAATGTGTAAAAAATTCGATAATTTCTCATTTTACCAACAGATTTTGCACGTGCCGGAAGGGGGTAATCCGAGCATTATTCTGATTCAATTAGACAAAAATTTCTGTTTTAAAAAACTGATGACAAAAGATTTAAAATTCTGTAAAAAGCATGAAGAAAGTAGACATTATTTAAAAGATTTTTTTTAAAATATGGATCAATTGAGGGGTTAACAGAATCGCTGTTTTTCTAATATATATAATATTACATAAGACTTAAGATAATGATTAGAAGTAGATTATCTGTAATTTCATAGAAAGTTTTTCAAAACAATGTATCAGAGCTGTCAAATCTTCGGATTTTTCGATATTAGAACTGTATTACAAAGAATGTCCTTTTATTTAATTCGAACTTTTGGCGATTTAAAAGAATAAAATATTATCCAACAAGGAAGGTCTCTATACAGGGCTACTCAGAATTGTATGAAAAAAAAACTAATTAAACTACTTATGTGTGTAAAATTAGTTAAAATTAGCGGCGGAAATACAGTAGAAAGTATGTAAAAAAATAAAATACTTTCGAATGTTTGGCGTGAAAAGACCAAAGTAACACGCGATTTGGCGAGTAGCACTCTTCCTCGCCAAACCAAATGATTTTAATGCAATTGAAAACTGTTGTATTTTTAGAATGCGTATAAACGGTAATTAATGAATTTAAATATAAACAATGAGAGAGTTTAATATACTACTTACATACACATATATATAAGTTATTTTAATACCAAAATTAAAATAGAAATCAAATGTGAACAATCTGTTAAGGTAAACACAATGTGCCCGCTGCATGTACCTCAGTAGTCAATTTCTGAGCTCTAAATTTACTCCATGAAGAATGGTAGTAGAGTTGTGAGTACGCTACTTTTTGAACTTGCTGCATATGGCTTTGTACTCAATTTCTGAGCTCTAAATTTACTCTGTGAAGAGTGCTGGTAGAGTTGTCAGTACGCCACTTTTTGAATTTGCTGCATATGGCTCAGTACTCAATTTCTGAGTTTTAAATTTGCTCTGTGAAGAGTGGTGGCAGAGTTGTCAGTATGCTACTTTTTGAACTTGCTGCATATGGCTCAGTACTCGATTTCTGAGCTCTAAATTTACTCTGTGAAGAGTGGTGGCAGAGTTGTCAGTACGCTACTTCTTGAACTTGCTGCATATGGCTCAGTACTCAATTTCTGAGCTCTAAATTTACTCTGTGAAGATTGATGGCAGAGTTCTCAATACGTTACTTTTTGAACTTGCTGCATATGCCTCAGTACTCAATTTCCGAGCTCTAAATTTACTCTGTAAAGAGTGGTGGCAGAATTGTCAGTACGCTACTTTTTGAACTTGCTGCATATGGCTCAGTACTCAATATCCGAGTTCTAAATTTACTCTGTGAAGAGTGGTGGCAGAGTTGTCAATACGGTACTTTTTGAACTTGCTGCATATGCCTCAGTACTCAATTTCCGAGCTCTAAATTTACTCTGTAAAGAGTGGTGGCAGAATTGTCAGTACGCTACTTTTTGAACTTGCTGCATATGGCTCAGTACTCAATTTCTGAGTTTTAAATTTGCTCTGTGAAGAGTGGTGGCAGAGTTGTCAGTATGCTACTTTTTGAACTTGCTGCATATGGCTCAGTACTCAATTTCCGAGCTCTAAATTTACTCTGTAAAGAGTGGTGGCAGAATTGTCAGTACGCTACTTTTTGAACTTGCTGCATATGGCTGAGTACTCAATTTCCGAGTTCTAAATTTACTCTGTGAAGAGTGGTGGCAGAGTTGTCAATACAGTACTTTTTGAACTTGCTGCATATGGCTCAGTACTCAATTTCCGAGCTCTAAATTTACTCTGTGAAGAGTGGTGGCAGAGTTGTCAGTACGCTACTTTTTGAACTTGCTGCATATGGCTCAGTACTCAATTTCTGAGCTCTAAATTTACTCTGTGAAGATTGATGGCAGAGTTGTCAGTACGCTACTTTTTGAACTTGCTGGATATGCTTCAGTACGCCATTTCTGAGCTCTAAGTTTACTCTGTGAAGAGTGGTGGCAGAGTTGCCAGTAGGCTACTTTTTTAATTTCAAATTTGTTGAATGTGATCAATTTTTTGAAATAATAAAAATCGCTTTATTTAATGAGATATTAATCTGGGCGAAAACAACGGGGATTTTGCGATTTCTGAAGAGTGGTGTCATTGAGAAATCTGGGGTCCTGGTTCGAATCCGGGTAAGACATGGGTGGTGTGTTGTCCCTTTTTGTTGAAATAAATACGTAATGGATATGTGAAATAAAATAGTTCTGAATTGACTTTGTGTGTAGTAGATCGTTCGTGTCGAAAGCCATAGCTGCTATACGCATCAAATTAATGTCAAATAAAATAAAATAAAATAAATATAACACTTAAGCATGAATTTTCCCTGCGCCGCAAAGGGTTAATATTGCTCGATGGCGACGCCACAGCAAAAGGCTCACTGTGTCATCAGTCTTATAAAAAACTGGATCGGTTATAGACCGGGAGGTGGCAGCACAAACAATCACATCATCTAGTTCATGGATGAAAATACTTCGTTTCGGATTCATAGTTGAATTCTAGGGACAGTCAAAAACATTCTGTTACATTACGGCCAATGGAAAAAATAATGTCAAGTGTATTTTAATGATGTTACATCTTTTCGAACACAATAAAATTGATATGCATTTAGGAAGTATGTACTAAAATATACATTCTGTACGATCTGTGGTGCAAAGAATATTTTTTATTAATTTACAGGGCCACACAAAAATATTCCATTACGTAATGGTATAGGATCAAACATTGTTAGGAGCGCATTTTAATTACATTAAAATTGTCACCAACCCTATTGCGTTTGAGGAAGGTCAGGAAGTTAGATAAAAAATTTAAATATTAAAAAAATTATGGTGTGATATGTTTTTCATAAAACTTGACAGTAAAATTCCTCACATGTTTAACCCTTTCAGGGGCAAAGCTTTCTGCTCCAAAAATGTGCTCATAACTAATTCATGCCGTAAATTACGATCAAATTTATCTGATAATAAAAAAAGACTCCGTTTAACCCTTTCCGGAACGGGCAAAATCTGTACTTAAATGAGAAATTATAGACTGACACCGGAATTCACAAACGAAAATTTTAAATATTCTGAATTCTTTAATTTAAGCTTTTATTGTAAAAGCAAAATTTTACTAAAATATTACTGGTGCCGTTTGCAAGTTTTGAATTAAAATTAGGTATCCCAGACCCGGCACAGTGTGCCGGAAAGGGTTAACGTTAATTTTGCGATAGAAACTGTACTAAAAAATTACTGGTGCAATTTGTCATTTTGGACAGTAAAATTAACCGCTTGCACACTGCAAACGACGCCCTTGAAAGAGTTAAAAGATGTATACAGTAATCCCTTTACATTCGCGAAGGTTAGGTTCCGAAAACCTGTGCGAATGTCAAAATCGCGACCGCAAATCAGCCACAGGCGAGTATTTTTATATTCTGTCCGCACCACTATTTAAAAAACATACATTTTATATTACACTTTTCTTGAAAATGTCGTCAACGCCCAGGCCATGTAAAAGATTTTTATTTTTGAAAAGTGGTATGAACTATTCGCGAATAATCAAAACTCTGAAATATAAGCCGCTGTTCTCCTAATAAACTTCTTCATTGTTTACCCGTAAGTCGTACGGGCAACATGATTTTGCCAATGATGATTTGCCCGTACCACGTACGGTGAAACATACTCCAATCATAATTATTGTTGTCATCAGTAAAAATTTATTGTAAATTTTGCATTAGTTAATCGAAGCATTTATCTGATTCAATTAGAGAAAAATTTCTGTTTTTAAAATCTGGTGATAAAAGCTTAAAAATTCTGTAAAAGACAGGAAAAAATCGATATTTGAATTTTTTTTCAAAAATATTGATCAGTCAACCCTTTAACGGACAAAGCATTTTCATTGCTAAGATGTTGAAATAAATGTTTGACCCCCGATATAGCGAAGAAATATATTTGTAAATATGAAAAAGTGATTTTTCACGTAATAATAAAATGGATTTTTAAAAATTAAAATTCCGGTGTCATTGTTGCATATCTGAATTAAAATTTTGTGGTTTCGTAGAGAAACCAATGAACGTTAAAGGGTTAAGTCGTTAAGGGATTACTGTACTAACCGATTAACCCTTTGGGGTCGAGCGAACGGTTTACGTTTCGCATAAGGTGCTCAGACTGCTTGATTATTCTCACCGGTAAATTTTTATTGTAAATTTTACATTATTTAATCCGAGCATTTTTCTGATTTAGATAAGCATCTTGAAAGACCGGTGATAAAAGATTCAAAATTATGTAAAAAACACTCGTCCAACAGGGTTAACATCTAGCAATACCATATGGTACCAGAAATATTTCAATATTTCTTTTTTGTTTGAGTACCAGGTTAATGTGAATGGTAACACTATCTATAATTGTAACATTATCTGTATCATTTTCTTTGTTTGTTTGATGGATTAAAATTCTTGATAAAATCAAACAAAAACTGCTATTATAAAAAAACTGTTGTGAAATGAAAGTTTTTCTATTTAAAGAGAAAAATAATTCTGGTTTAATGGATTAAATAAGGTAAAAATATAAATGATCAAAACAATAATTTTTCTCTATAGGTAATTAACTATTTTATTGTGCGATAAAAATTCTTATGTATCTATTTAGGTTGAAAATAAAGCAGAATTGATTGTTGAGTTTCTGAAAAATCACTTTGTTATTATTTATCGAAAATGATGTTAGAGAATTTCATTTGGAGGTTTTAAGCTTATCACTCCAAATTATGAAAGAAATTTGGAGATCGAGAGAGAGACTAATGAGATCTAGGTTAAGTGTTAAGTAACTTTTAGTAGATAAGTTCGTCTGTCGAGTATACAAGTTATAGAACATTTCAGATAATGGTTTTAAGGTTATGAATAATTATCATAGCACTCATATGTTATCCAGAACGAATGAGGAAAATTTCTGTTATGTGTCTTTCTAAAATATTAGCAAGAGCTTTATGATTTTTATCATGATTTTTACATACGTTTTTAATAATGGAGTTATGAATAAAGAAGAGACAGTGGGAGAGTCTATAACAGGGTTGCCACAAGCGACAATTTTTATATTCTGGTCAAAATTGTGTTAAGGATTTTCACTTTGAGAAATTGGCACCAGCAAGCACCAAATCGATAGGATTCGGTTTAGACGTTATTTGCTCCACCCGGTAAGTTGCCCGACAGTCGCAGACTCATTATAAAAACTTCTTGTTCTCAGACAGCGAAGGCACGTAAAAAAAATCATTGATACATAAAATACATAATAATTAAACTGCTAGAGCACAAAGGTCTTTTGTGACAAACAGCGGTGAGTTGATGCTGGATAGGTCCATTCAATCCATTGACAAAGAGAAAATTGAGGATCATGTGTCAGGACCACATAGCCACAATGGTATGCGCACTGGAAGCTACCACTTTACGACAGAGAGCTCTGGGACTGCCAGAAGCTCCACACAGTTCCAACGCGACAATAGGCGAGTTCCATAATGCAGATATAGAACAGCTAGAAGGTAAGATTTGACAGGTCCATCATGAAGCAAAAAAATTAAGCCAAATTACTGAGTACTTTACGGCAGGAAAAAATATTTTTGAGCCAAGCATCACGGCGGAGATTTGGGTACTTAAGGCGGCTAGCCTAACTGAAAGTGCAGAAGGTATAGTAATTGTCTCGAGACCCAAAAGCCCCACCTTGCAGAGGTCCATGCTAGAGCGTTTAAAATATTTTAGGCATGCCCTGAATCAACCATGACCGGGGAGGAAAACTGATGTGGGAGGGGAGAAAGCTAAAAGATTATATGGGATTTTAAGGATTACGCATAGATGCCAACATCTTCCGCTATTTGACCCGGAAATATTTTACAGTAATTTTTACCATTTCAACTTGTCATAATCTGTCGATTAAATAAGGCAAAATTTTCTATTAAATTTTTCCGGACCAAAAAATCGGAAGAGTTGTCATCTATGGATTAGGGACCCTCTGGATACGAGTTTTTTAAATGTTTTTGATTTATACTAAAGGGTGTTTAATCCTATGGGCGAAGATTTCTTGCAAGCTGGAAAGGTTGTCACTATATAGGCGAAAGTACGTAGGTTCAGGATGGTGAATAATCCATTCAAAAGCTACAGGATTGCGAAGAGTTTCGCTTGAAACACAAAATTGTCGTCTCTAATCTTGCAAATCCACTGGTGCGCCACAACACCGTCTATGAAAATGCAGAAGGATGATGCTTTACCCGTTTCTATGCGAGACCCATCAGTGTAAAATGGCTAGATTTTTCAAGGGGATATAGGAATGCTTTTTAATATTTACTTGAAGATAGGATGCTTGATCCGCTAGATGCATAGTCCAGCTATGGACTTTCCTTTGTAAATGTAAGTTAGGGAAGAGTGCTGACTGTGTTGGTTCATTTTCTAAATGTAATGTTATGTTCTGTTTTTCTGGTAATCGTAAGTGAGTGGTTATTATAAAAGTCGAATACCAGTAAGTACACCAGTAAGACAGAAGTAAAGGATAGTTGCCTGTAGAAACCTTGCTATAAGACTGTAGTCTACTGATTGTGAGTGAAGCAACTGAGGAGGTTGTGAGAAAAACGGATGGTTTTTTTACATCGTATCAACAATTTCTATGACCGCCGAAACAAAGTTATACCAATGAATTTTTAATAAATATTTTTCCTTATTTTCGCAGCCTCACCATGAAAAACTTCTTCCTGGAATATGGTAGAAGTTTCTATTCATTTTTTTAATGATGGAAATTGGCCCGGGTATTGTAATATGTTTCACTTTAATTGTCAGGAAGTTGTTTAGGTTATCAGAATATGGCAAAAGACGCAGTGTATGTCTATCGCCGAAATAAACTTTCATCATTATAAATGCAAATCTTTTTTGCCCTGGCTTTAACGGGTCGCTGCAACAATGGTTGTTATGGAAGCTTCGCCATTTTAAAGGTTTGTCAATTCCCTGTTACTCATAGTTCTATGTTTTTAACAGTCAAAAAGTACATAGGTATTTGATTTGTTATTCCTCTGACTAATCGCCTTAAGACTGTCCCATTAGACTGTTAAACAGTAAATTGTCTCTATGTATTGAAGCATGAAGACAAGAAAGAGCTGTAAAATCAGAGTACCATCTTTAATACGATGATGATACTTAAAAAAAATAATGAATGTTAAAATTCATAATATTTTAATTGATAAGTATTTTTTATAATAATTAATAAATTGTATTTTGGCATAAAAAAAACCATTTTTATGTTCCTGCCCGTTAGTTATGTATCATTGTAAAACTAATATTTCAATTGAATGATTTTTAGGGAAGATATAAAAATCAAATTTAAGATATGACTTTAAATTTAGTTTTTTAAAACTTGTACCCCTTCTAACTGCTTTCAAAATTTTAGTAGAAATGTATAAGTTATGTTCGTTTCCTGGTTGCTTTTTTCCAAGGAAATTATATAAAGCGTTATATATGTATTTTATCATTCGAAAACTGAAAGTTATTGAAAAATTAATTATGTAGGCTACCACTTGTAGCAGAAAAATTACATAAACTTATTAAGAATTTCATACAAATTTAACACAGGGAGTGACGGAAATTTCACTCAAGTTATATATATATATATATTTAAAGATGTGCACCAAAATTTTCTTTTGAAAGTATTTTAAACTGTTTTTTTAACTTTATTTTTTTGGTGGGATATACATTAGGGTGGAGTGAAAATGACCGAAAAAAAATTTTTTCAGAATTTTTTCTTTGGATAGGTCCAAAAAGTTGCCTTTTGGCACTCTAAATAAGAGGTTAAAATTTCATTTCATTTGGAATTCATCTTTAGTCCCCTACCAGCTCTTAAAGATTATGCCTTTTGTACGTGAAAAACGAAAATTGCACTTTGTGATGTAAATTATTCAAAGTAGTATTTTTTTTTTTGGAATTATTGATTTCAATAAAACACTCCATAAAAAATTGATTAAAATATTACTTGTATATAGTCAAAGTATCATCATTTTTTAACGACTTAAACTATAAGGATAACCTTATAATGAGAATTGTCGCAAAGAAAATGAAGTAAAAATACTATATTTAGATATACAGCTAACTTTTATTTTTCGAATATACATGATAGAACATTCTCTGAATACATAGGAATGACAGCTTTCTAAATAAATACTAATATATTAAAAAGAATATACATTATATACTGTAAAATAATCTTTTTTTTCACTCTAATTTATATTGACCTTTGGTATCGAAACTAGGCATTATCTTTCGTGATTTGATTTTTGCTCGTATGTATCCGTCCCTTGCTTCTACTCCTACAACAGCTAATGATGCCTCAGTAACTAATTTCACGCATCTTTCAACTGCTTGAATATGACACGGAAACTTGGGGAATTCAAAAGATGGTATTTCTGATCTTTTAATAAGAATTTTTAGCTCCTCTGTTGTTAAGCTATTAAGAATTGGGGGTGATGTCATTTCACATTCTTGCCAATCAATAATATCAACATAGTCTGTAGCACTGAAGTTCAATGTTGGAATATGAAACTGCCTTATTGTTGAGCATTCCATTTCCCTTGCTTTCAATATTCTTTGAAATCCAATTTTTCGAACATGATTTCTTTCATCGGTTATCATTCCTAGTAAAATGTTTTCTGGATGACAGAAGTATGCGTTTCGTTGAATAACGGGATCGACAATCTTCTTTAAATCTTCCCTCAAATAACGAGACAACTTAATTGTTTCAAAAACATTTTGAGCTCCACATTTGCAGGAAGAATTTTTTTTAATGTGAAACCACATAGGCGCATACACTTTCATTACAAATTCAGCCAAAATGATTAGATTTTGGGAAGGATTTTGACTTCCAATGTACAGTCTAAGTAGTCGACTGGCTGTTGTCAGCCATCTAGAATGAGACATTTTTCCTGGATTACGATTTGCTAGATTTAAGGAGCATTGACCAGATGAGACGGCTTGACAAATGTCATAAAAATAACTTTGGTCTGTACTTAACTCTCCAGAGTTCATTTCTGGAAGACAGGAGGAGATTTTTTTGAATTCCAGAACTGGCTGTTGTTCACATTTTTCCAACAACTTTCCAATAGGACCAGAAAAGTCTCGTGGGCCTGTAGTTTGTCCATCAAGTTCCAAAAACAAATGGCGCAATGGCAATTCGTTTGCGTGAAGCTGGCATATCAACCATTGCAAAGGACGACGAATTTTTGTTTCAAAAAATCTAATAGCACCATTTTTTCTCCCAGTGTTTACAGCTGTTCCATCACAACCTATAGCCATAAGTTTACCAAGTTTTAAATTGTTGTCAGTACAGTATTTTAAAATGCTTTCTGCAATATGTTTTCCTGATCCAGAAGATGGTGTAATGTGTCCCAAATACAATGAATTTGGCTCTTCAATCAAAGATACATGTTCTTCACTGATAGTTCTTCGATGTAATCTATTTCCAATTTTCTCTTGATGTAATGTTTTATCTTTTCTTCCATCAAAATATATACTTTCAATTCCTGCTTCTAAAACTTTCATATCATCCTTTTTAGCACCTTCTCTAGTTTTCTTTCGTTCTCTGCGTACCTTGCTTCTGTCAATTATGTGTGATGAGTCATTTTCTGTGACAATGCCAACATCTTGAAGAATTGCAGACGCTATTGCTGCCACGCATCTGTCAGAAACCCCATATTGATCTGAAACCCTTGAAACTGTTGGTAGATGTGTTCTCATTTGTCTTTGTGATTCTTCTTTGAAAGTAGATGCCGGCGATATGGAAATTATGTCTTCACACTCTGATGAAGTGCTACTATTTCTTTCTTCATCACCACTGTCACAATGCATAACAACTGTGCTGTCCTGATTGACTGCAGACTTTAAACTTATCTTTCCCGTCCTCATAGAGTGCCTTGTTTTCCTGTCTTCTCTTTTTCTCAATTTATTTGTTTCGGTTTTATCAAGCGTGCCAATTACCATTTTTCTTGTAGACCTTTGGTCAAGAAGAAATTCCTGTTCTTTTGGCGGCACCTTCTTTAATCTTTCACAGGTGCAGTTAGGAATTGGATTGCATTTGCACGCCGAAATATCAAGAAGTTTAACAGCTTCACATTTGAAAAACTCAACCTTCTTCATATAATTGTCATTTCTTTTGGATTTTGGGAATTTAATGATATTTTGATATTTAGATAAAATATTGTTTATTATTTGATCAATGCGTCTCTGGGAAACTACAGGAATCGATGCTTTCTTCCAAATTTCTTCAATCTCTTCTCTTAGAATTTTAATAACTTCTGATTTTGCTGGATTTTTGCCATTCATACCGTGTTTTAATTCTTGTCTTGTATATAAGTAACATTTTATAACGTCCGATATTGTTGGTAAAACAGTTTCATTTAGTTTTGAAGGAGCACCAAACAGGGGGCATTCTACTGCACTCCTAGTTATTCTAAATTTCGATTTTTCTCCATTCGCACTCATTTTGAGCCTAAAAATGAGAAAAGCAACTTGTAAAATTCAATAAATCGTTGATTTAAAAAAAAAAGTCAAGGTTTAAGATTTAGAAACGATATAAAAAGTTACTCTAAACGTTCTAAAAATGAAAATGTCAAACGAGATTACCAACAAACACTTTAAATGGACAATTTTTGGTAAATTCCTATTGAGTGAAACAATGAAAATAAAAATGTCCTGGTAGGGGACTGAAGGAGTTTTTCAAAATTCATGAAATTTTACACATAAATTATAGGTACTAAAAGGCAACTTTTGGCTGCTATCCAAAATCAAAATTCCAACTTTCGTTTTTTCACTCCACCCTAATATACATATTTAAAATTTTTTAAGGATATATCTGGTTCAGATCAAGTTATCCATATGTGATAGGCTCTTCCCGTGTTAAACAATACCTATTCTTCTTCTTCTATAATTGAAATTTGAAGTTATAACCATCGTTCGGAATTTTTTTACGTAACTAAGCAGCAGCATGCATAAATCTTGTTTTTATGCCAGCATTTTAGCGAAGTTTAGAACATGGAACGTTTTGACAAATAAATAAAAGCGTATCAATGCTAATGTATATAAATACATTATATAGATAGCCTGAGTCTCACTTATATACATAAGTGGGTGTCTTTGCAAAAAGAAAAAAAAGAAACAAAAGAATGTTAAATTTAGTAACAATAACATAAATCCTTTGCGATCAAGTGTCACTTTAGAAAAAGCAGCTTTAAATACCTCCTAAATACTGATGCTGATTGAAAAATTTCGTGTAAGATATGTCTGTGCTTAAGAGGAATACTTTGACCGCTAAAAGTCAAAGTATTCCTCGAATATCATAATTAATAAAATTTGGCAATCATCTGTAATTCATAAAAGATGGAAAATGAAATGTTAAAAGAAAACAGTTATATTGTTTAATGTGGTCTATAGACTGCAAATGGATCTCTTAAAGTATGATACATAATTTCTTTAAGCTCTTCACATTCCTTTAACATTCAGTATTTTATAACTCAAATTTTGTATTTAATATTAAACTATAGCTTTCCATTTACAAATTTCATCATAATAATGATTAAGAGCCACGTTTTATTGACATTAGATTCTGCATCCAATTCTCTGAAGTCATTGTTTGCTTTCCATTAATTGAGGATTTTGCTAAATAGGGCACATTAATTGTCATTAACAGTCGCATTGTCGATAAATCTCACAGTTTCTCCTTAAGAGCCCACAATAGTCACAGAAAAAGTACACAAAAAGACCCGGATGACCATGTAAAGTCTATGGGAGCGTTCTTTTCTAATATCTCCCTCAAATTTTAATATTTTTGCATGATTTTTTTGCACATGATAGCTGAGGGCAATCCACAACCGGGCTAGTTTTTACTTTTTCAATTTTTGTTTCAGACTTACTTTAAAAAATTACTTTAACTTACGAAACCGGTTTAAACCGGTTCTGAAACTGAAACTATCGTAATATAAAAAATATATAACCAAAATCGAAAAAGTAAAAACTAGCCCGGTTATGGATCGCCCTCAGCTATCTTGTGCAAAAAAATCATGCAAAAATATTAAAATTTGAGCGAGATATTAGAAAAGAACGCTCCCATAGACTTTACATGGTCATCCGGGTCTTTTTGAGTAATTTTTCTGTGACTATTGTGGGCTCTAAATCATACATAAACAGTCACTATTTATTCAACTGTTATAGTCATATTTTAAATTAAATTCTAATAAGTGACTTTTAAAGTTGCTCTTGAAATTTCTATGAAATTTCTCATTTTTGTATTTTATTGTTTTATATCATGTACACAAGGCTGCCACAAATGACAATTTTTGCATTCTGTTCACACCAGTATTTTTCTAATGTAAACGTTCATGTATATTTCTATTGCAAATTTTGTCGAAGTATATATAAAGAATTTCTGTTTCGTAAAAGTCATGCCAATTAGATTTAAAAGAATAGTGACTTTGGCAGCCCTGTGTGCATCAACCCTTTCCTGCGCAGGGGCCCACATTGGGAACACCTAAATTTAATTCCAAAATTGCAAACGGTACCAAGAAAATTTTAACAAATAAACTTTTTCAATGAAAGTTCAAAGTAACATGTGCTCAATTTCTAAAAATGAGGTTAGCAAATTTCGGTGACAATCAATTATTTCATCATTTTATCAACAGAACTTAACTGTACCTGAAGGGTTTGAGATATCGGCACTACTCTGTTATCCCGTCGACCAAAATACTATCGCCAAATTATAAGATTAACTGCCAATAATGGATGATCGTGAATGTCAATTCAATGACATTAAATACGATACACGTGATTAAAACGTCATTAATTGATTTTTATTTCGACTTTTTATTTGTATTTTGCCACGCTTTTATTAACTTCACCTGTATGTTTGTGAGTTTGTGAGTTTGTAACTCTGCTTATTTTATGTATGTTCATCAATTACTCCGAAACCATGCAACCGATTAACTTGGTTTTGGTGTTAAATGAAAGTCGATGCTCTCGAATTAGTACCACTTCAGTTTCATCGAAATTGGTTCAGTACTTTTTTTTGTAATTAGGCAAAAACTAATAAAATTAATTATTTTTCGCTAATTAAAAGTGTTAAATACGTTCACTGAATGGAGTGTAGACAGCATGGCCGAGCGGTCTAAGGCGCCGGATCGAAGCTCGAATTATTTTTCACTTTTTAGTTTGATATACTTAAAAAGCGTGTTTTTTAGTTTTTTAAAACTATATTTATTTTTTATTAATACTCTACTAATTATTTGGTTTTTTTTTTATTTAAAATAAAAATTACGTCAATATGTATAATTTGGCTATTTGGCGATTTGTATAATGTGGCGAAATCGGTCGACGGGATAACAGAGTAGAGCCAGATATCAAACCAAAAATGAAAAGCAGTGTAAATAATTTTAAATTAAAAAAACTACTATAATGGAACAATCTATATAAAGTAAATTTTTTTGTTGCGTTAGAAATAATAAAAACATCATTAAAATGCATCCAAACAATTAACCCTTTGCACTCGAGAGGTGACTCTCACTCACCATTAGAGTTGTCAGGTTTCCCTCGTAAATCCGGCCGCCGAATGCTTCTTATACCACTATTATCTTACAGTTTATTTCAGCATCTTTTATCACAGATTATTCGGCCATTAGATGAGGCGAAGAAAATTAGTTTAAAATACTGGTGTCCAGAGCATTTGGATTACCCATTTATGCGAGATGTTAACCCTTTCCGGCGCAGTGTTGCCGGGTCGGCAACACCTAAACTTCTCCCTGTTTAGAGGCTCAAAAACTCCATGAACTCCAAAAACTACTCTAATGGCTACTTTAAATCTTTCTTATAAGTTCTAGATCGCAGCCTCACAGATATCAAATTCTACTGTTTTTAAATATTAGTTAAAATATTTTACTCTAATACGCACTTCACCGCAAAGCTCTTTTCGCTGCGCTTATCAATGCTGTACTTATGGGGTGTTACCACTTTGGCAACAGCTGTATAATTAAAATGGTTTGTGCAATCTTTACAAAATTATACCTGTGTACTCCTCTAGGCCTAAATAGATTGCCTATTTTTTTTAACCTTTAAATTCCAACTTTAAAGAGTAGTGCGCCGGAATAAGAATTCATCATCAGACCGGGTAACCCTGTTTCACCCGAAGAGTACCCAACCCAGGCTCTGCGTTAAGTTTTTCATTTTTGGGTAGTTTTCAGTTGGAATTCATTTCGACTGAATTAGGTTCGGATCGGTTTTGATTTGGGATTTGACTCTTGTGAATCGGGTTCGATAGGTTTGTTAAAAAAAAGGGGCTAAAATATTTTTATTGGAAAAATAAATATATATTTTATTATAAACGACTATATGTACAATATAGCTACCATAAAGAATGCTTACGAATGACAGAGACCTTTTCGAGACAGAGCGTTTTCAGTCTTCACTCCCTAATCTTTGTATATTTGTATGCTTTTATCAGTGATAAACGGTCATTTCTATTTAACGTTTTCAATTCTGAAATCTGTATATATTTGTACGATTTTACTGCTGAATTACGGACAACAATTTTTGTCACGAAGATTGGAAAATGAAATACAACAAGAATTATTATGAGTCGGTCTGTTGAATGCGTTGTGTTATTTGCTTAGGGAGCAATGTGTAAGAAAAATGTGATACATAGCTGCCAACATCTTCCGCTTTTTTGGCCCGGAAAAATTTTACAGCAAATTTTACTTTTTCAAATCGCCGTAATGCGCTGATTAAATAAGGCAAATATTTCTGTTAAATTTTTCCGGGTAAAAAAATCAGAAGAGTTGGCAGCTATGGTGATACCATTTTGATTACTATAGGGATGAGATTTCCGCGTTTTTAGGCACCAGTATTTTATTAGAGAAAATGCTGTTCTATTAAATCATAAAAATGTCCCAATTAAATGATATAATATTTTCTCTAACTAAATACCAGTGTACATAAACGCGGAAATCACATCCCTATTACTACTATGTGATTAGAAAGTAAAGTAGAGCCTTGCTGATGCGAACCCTGCTAATCCGAAATTCCGGTTAATCCAAACTGATTTTGTTTTCAAAATTTACACTTTAAATATTGTATTAAACACAGTAGGGTACAGTTATAGCACGCATAATTTTGCATGCATTGAAGAAACTAAAGCAATAATTCAAGGACCACATTATTTACATTTAATAAAAACACATTTACATTGGCGATCTTTTGGGGTGCAGAAATTTGACAGATTTGACTGACGAAGTAATACTATTCTCGACGGTGGAAATAATATTATGCCAATGCCTCGTAAACATAACGTCAGTTGATGACGCTTTTGGAACCTGCTGTGTATATCACATTGCTGTTTCTAGGTCATTTGAAAATTCAGAAGCGAAAACGAGAACATTCTATCTGGTACATCAATTTCTATTAGATCATCTTATGACTTATTCTGAACTAAATACATGACTTCTTCATGTGCATATAACTGAATGTAAGAGAGCTATTGAGTATGTAGAAGAGCTATTGAGTACTTATACAGGGTGGCGAGTGATTAGATAAAAATACAGTCAATATAGATGATAAATACCAGTATTTTGTCAAAGATAAATCCAGTTTATATAATCTCTTTATATTATTTTAAGTATTTTCTGTACGAAATTACTGGTAGTTTTTTCTTTTCTTGACTGTGTTTTTCCCGGTTTTCCCTGACCACTCGTCGTTCTGTATAACTTAAATACATTTAGCACATATCTTTCTTCCCATCCGCTTTTATCGAAATTTCAAATAATCCGAATTTTTTGTAATCCGAACAGGTACCAATATCAATTAGTTCGGATCAGCATTACATACTTTTTTCTTTAAAAAAAATACAATATTTTGTTTTTTAAATATTTTTTAACTACTTAACTTTTAAGAGAACAAATTTATTATCAGTTCCATTGCAAAATCTTAAACTTAAATCTTTATACTAGCATTTAAGGATTTAAAATTATATATTTTTTAATCACTACAATTTTATTTTGCATTTTCACATATTATTTAAATATGTAATCAAGGGAATCAAGATAAATTTTGTTTATAGTTATTATATGAATATATTTTCTTTCTTTCTGTTTTGATTTTTGGGCGGAAAAGAAGGACAAACTTATGCATACACACACAGAAAAAAAAATCGATTTTGGGGTTAATTTTAGCTTGAATGAAAGTCCACGGTCCTTTTGAAGATTAGACATTTTCTACTCTTTTGCGTAATCTGTCTTTTTCTCAACAGCAGGTACACATAAATGACACCAAAATATCGGGCTCCCAATAAAGCTGTCATTTAGAGATTTTATTATCTGTGTAACTTTTTTTCTAGATAAAATATATAATTATAGATGATTTATCAATAATTGTGTTAACAGCTTCCCTGATTTGCCTGTACGTCATACGGGTAACGTGTTTTTGCCAATCATGATTAGCCCGTTACTCATACGGGCATCCATACTTTAATCTTAATTCATTATTCTCACCAGTGAATTTATATTGTAAATCTTGTATCATTTAATCCGAAAATTTTAGTCGTTCAATTAGGCGAAAATTTCTGTCTTGAAAAATCAATGGTAAAAGATTAAAAATTCTGTAAAAGTCAAGAAAAGAATAGCCATTATCAAAAGGCAAATCATTTTTTATTAAAAATATTGATCAGTTATGCGGTTAATGTATCTATTAATTTTCTGCCAATTGGGTTTGAACCAAGTACGGGTGCATGGTCTGTGCCAGCTTTCGGGCTCGTAGAATTCCTTCTGTCGGGTTCATCTTGGATAGTTAAATTTATAAAAAACTAGGTTTAATTTATTGGGTCATTTGAAAAATCGTATTCGTTTGGGAAAATTACTTCGCACCGGAAAATTCTATCATTTAATTTTTATACAATGCTTCCGATATCCTTCGACCAGTAAATAAAGGGCAAAAATATCTTGTACGAATGGATTTTCCCAAACGGACACAACTTTCCCAATCATCCGATATCAACATGACTTTAAATGAAGGTTTGCACACTCCTTGAAATTTCCAAGGACTCTGGCATCACTAATAAAAGTAGGAAAATTTAAATTTAATTTTTAAACCACAACATGCGTAATACCCACCTTCATTCGCAGATTTTACCATATTTTTTCTGCAGTGAAACACTTCGAAAATATTTTTAACCCATTAGTGCCTAGCGTCCCTTTTTAGGGACAGTTACAAAAAAGTCAAGAAAGCGCTTTTCACACCAGTAAATAGAAAGGTAAATGAGCAATATTTCAAAGGCAAATTCCTCAATAAATTAAGATAAAAGTTATTCTTCTTTTAAAAGTGGTGAAAAAACCCAAAAATTTCATTTTTATTGAAGAAAATAATTTGGGCATTAATGGGTTAAAATTTAGTCGTAGAACTGTGCGAACTCTGCCTTATATCCTAACTTTTTTTACATACTTGGATAATTTAGATTACCTATGAATCTACTCTGTTACTTACTCTATGTCTAATATTAATTCTTTTCAAGAAATAAATTTCTCATTTATATTGTGAAAGATTCATCTTTTAACTGTATTGCCTGAACTGGATTCGAGAGAGAATACTTTCCTTGTTTCATTACAAAATGATTTTTCATACCACTATTTGTAACTGCAAATTAATGTTTATTGATTGCCATTTTTTTGTGAGGAAAAAGTGGTGTTCACCTCTTAATTTTAATTTATGTTGTTCAAAAATAAATAAATAATAATAACAATAATAATAAATAAAACGCAACAGTTAAGGGGTTAATAAGTTTAAGTGTATCTAACTCACGTCCGGAAGAAAAGTAAGAAAATAAAAATGACGTGACACTAAAAATTATATTTTCCTTTCAAGCATTAAGACCATTATGCAATTTATTTTAAACTGTCAAAACTTTTGAATAGGAGACCGGAATAGAATATTACGTTCTGTTGAAGTTTTTGAAAACATTTCAAACATGTCACACGAAAGAAAGTCATGAAATATTAATGATATATTACAGGTTAGTTTAAATCTTAGTAAAAATCAACGAAACGCTACATTACTGGCATTAAATATTAGGACAAATATATAGTTTAACTATAATTTTCGAAACGTACTGTTCACCTTGAGATTATATGAAACATTTAAACATTCGAACATACAGCAGAGCGCTGTTTATCTAAACACTTTGTAACCGACACTAGTTCGGATAAAGGGGGCAGACATCTTAAAAGGGATCAGGGGTTGAAAACTTTTCAAAAAATCGATTTTTGTTATGATCAAATTCGATTATTCATTTAATTCTTAACTCAATGCAAAAAACCGCATAAAAATATTTGCATTTTTAACGGAGTTATAAGCATTTATGTATCAACACTTTCATAGCCACATCCATATAATTTCAACTTTAAGTCGCGTTTTCTCAAAACTTCATTTTTGATGATAACACCAAGATTTAAAAAAAAATTGTTTGATGGAATGGCTTAATTTTTTTTGCATGCATATAACATCATTATCTAGATTATGAAATAATATATTTTAGATAGTTTAATATTTTGAGTATTTTTAATGGAAAAAAATTGTATTTTTTAGGGTTTTTTTAAATTTTCAACTTTGAGAGATTTTCTAATACTGTTTTTATTAAGTGATAGTTATATCCTTAATTCATAATCTAGATCATGATGTTATATGTATGCAAAAAAATTAAGCCATTCCATCAAGTAGTTTTTTTTAAAATCTTGGTGTTAGTCGTCAAAAATCAAGTTTTGAGAAAACACGACTTAAAGTTGAAATTATATGGATGCGGCTATGAAAGTGTTGATACATAAATGCTTATAACTCCGTTAAAAATACTAGTATTTTTATGCGGTTTTTTGCATTGAGTTAAGAATTAATTGAATAATCAAACTAGATCATAAAAAATCGATTTTTTTAAAAGTTTTTAACCCCTGAGCCCCCTTAAGAAATGCTTCTAACTACATTAAAGCCTTCACTCTTTATCCATGCTTAGGACTACCACTACCAGTTAGTGTTGTCGTGTTTAAAAATTGTTTTCTTTTTTGTGTTTTTAATTTTTTTTTAAAATTTTTATAATTTAAATTTTTATTTCGTTTTCTATCATCATCTGAACTCCAGTGATTATAATTTAAGCAAAGAAGCTTTCGATTGTTGCTGACTTCAAAGGAGACATTCTTTACAATGCTGCCATCATCTTAATTTTCTTTATTGGTCTCGCAATTTTTAAATCTTGATTGAATCTTGTAATCGTTTGAAAAATTGAAAAAATGACGGATTTACACGTTTCAGACACTGAAGATTCCAAAAAATGTATTTTTAGAAAAAAAAAAATGCCGTCTTTTTCTCCATGTGTCTCTAAATGCTCTATCTCCCAAACAAACTAAGATAGAGACATAAAATTTGGTGTGTTCTTAGTATATAATTATGGGAAGAAACCTACTGAAATCAATAAACTCGATTATCCAGAACAATTTTTTTTTCGGACCCTCGAAATATTCAGTCTGATGTATACAAAAATTACACGTGTTTTACTTTCAGATTTTATGTACGCATATCGATGATGGATAAGTACTACGGTGGACACCAACGTTTTTATTTACATTGGCCAAAAAAAAAAAAAAAAAAAAAAAGGCGACAGTTAAGGGGTTAATAAGTTTAACTGTATCTAACTCACGTTCGGAAGATAAATAAGAAAGTAAAGCTATCGCGACACTAGAAATTAAATTTGGGTATTTCCATGAGCACTTGTCGCATATACATTTTTAGTAACTGCTAAATTGTTGGCCACCGTTATTTTCGAAAAGTTTGCATGGCCTTATTCAATTAATGAAACATCTGTGATCAAATGAGTCACATTATTCCGTTCTAAAATACTGGTATCCAAAATCGTAGTATGTGACTTACACGACATGTGCTCATGGAATTACCCATTTGCCTTTCAATCATTGACCCCTTGGGGACGAGCGACACGTACACGTGCCGTTAAAAGGTTTAAGAATCCTTGTTTATCCCCACCAGTATAAATTTAACTATACAATTTGCCTCATTTAATCGGAGCATTTTCTCAATTTATAATGGGACAAATTTCCATTTTTAAAATCCGGTGACAAAATATTAAAAAAATTCGTAAAAGGTTCCCATCGCGAAGGGGTTGTTAAGACTATTATGCAATTTATTTTAAATTGTCAAAACTTATGAATAGGAAAATAGAATATTACGTTCCATTGAAGTTTTGAAAACATTTCAAACATGTCCCACGAAAGAAAGTCATGAAATATAAATGATAACTTACAGGTTAGTTTAAATCCTAGTAAAAATAACTGAAATGCAACATTACTGGCATTAAAATATAGCATGAAAATATGGTTTAACTATAATTTTCGAAATATCCTGTTCACCTTGAAATTATATGAAATAAATTATATGGAATATTTAAACGTACAATAGAGCGTTGATTATACGAACAAATCGGGACCGACACTAATTCAGATAAGCAAGTGTTTGGAGAAATAGGCAAACAACTTAACTGTTTCCGGCTATTTAAATGTCCATTATTCCCTTAATTCTTTGTACTTTAATCTTTTAACTACGGTATAGCGGTCCCACATTGAGCACACCTAATTTTGAAAAGAACATAATTAGAATGTTACGTTTTGTTAAAATTTCTGGAAATATTTCTAACATGTATTGGAAAGAAAAGTCATTAAATATTAACGATAAGATACTGCCGGAAGAGAAAACCGCTAAAATGAAATATTAGAGGCATTAAAATACAGTGTCACAAATAAATTTTATTAAAAATTTAAATACTGATATAATTAACCGCTACTCTGTTTTGTTCGTACGTCGACATGTAACGTGTTTTTTGCAAATCATGATTTGCTCGTACTATGTACGGGCATCCACATTCTAATCATAGTTTATTATTTTCACCAGTAAAATTTTATTGTAAATGTTACATTATTTAATTCGAGCATTTTTCTGATACAATTTGTCAAAAATTTCTATTTTGTAAAATCCATGATAACACAGTAAAAATTCTGTAAAAGACACGAAGAAAATAAACGTTATTAGAAAGTTTTTTTTTTTCAAAAATATTGATCAGTTAAGTGATGAAAATAAAATACCAATAAAATAAAGAGATATTAATCCTTTAATTCTCGCGCCATGACCACGAGTTCCAATTTGGTCTTTTTTGAAATTTCGAATTCGTACAAGAAATTTTCTTGAAAATTTTCTTCTTTTTTTAACCCTTTCCGGCACATTGTGCCCGGTCTGGGACACCTAATTTTAATTCCAAACTTGCAAATAGTACCAGTAATATTTTGCTAAAATTTTGCCTTTACAATAAAAGCTTAAATTAAGGATTTTAAAATATCTAAAAAAATCGTTTGTGATTTCTGGTGTCAGTCGATAATTTCTCATTTTATTACGGATTTTGCCCGTGCCGGAAAGGGTTAATTTACAGTTATTCCGGGATAGTTTAAAAGAAAAAAAATCATATTTAATCCCTTGGGTACGAGCGACACGCATAAGCACCGCAAAAAAGCTTAAAAGCCTTGTTTATCCCCACCAGTAAAATTTTATTCCAAAATTTGCCTTATTTAATCAGAGAATTTTCTCGATTCAACAAGACATAATTTTTTGTTTTTAAAAATCGGTGACAAAACATTAAAAATTTCGTAAAAGTATCCCGTCGCGATATATGTAAAAATTATATGTTTTTTAATTTAAACATTCGTCAAACTGGGAACCCTGCCTAGGATTTCCACGGATTGCGTGTGTAGGCTGAATTTTTTTTAATTTAGTTACTTTAATTCACACAAATTTTTTTTTTAAATTGTGCAATAGGGTATATTCTCAAATAAATTTATCTACTATTAAATAAGCTGAATATTTCTATTTCAGAAAAGTGGGAGAAATCAAACAATCTAATTAATAATAATAATAAAAAAATAGCTTCCAATATCGGGCTCCACGCTTAACCCATTCGGGACGGGAGCGCTTTACGAAACTTTTAATCTTTTCTCCCCGATTTTTTAAAACAGAAATTTGTGACTCATTGAATCTTGCAACTGCTCTGATTAAATAAGACAAATTTTGCAGTAAAATTTTTCTGTTGGAGAAAAATAAGGATTCTGAGCACTTCAAGCGGCACGTATGTTGGTCGTTCGTCCCCAAGGGGTTAAGGCGACAGTAGTATATAACACATTCATTATAAAATGTAAGAAATTCATTATAAAATGTAAGATCAAGAGAGTAATATTGGAAAATGCTTCGAAAAATACATGCGGTGCATGATTACTCTTTCTTTTTCTAATATTACATTAAAAAAAAACATTGTTCTATTAAAAATGTATATGTTCGAAATTTGTGGGATATTAGTTTCTATTTAATCACTCAATCGTCGCGCCCGAGACATTCACGGGCTGCAAGCTTCACAGGTTTTATTCAGAATTGTTTGATTCCCACCAGTTTTATGTAATACTGTAATTGGCTTTATTCTGGCATCATTTTACGTGTTATTAACTAAGAATGAATATATTTTTTTGAAAAAAGTGGTGGCAGCAATGTGTTTGAATTTTTAAACCGTAAGTTAATGCGACCATTAAGTGGTTAAGGTGTCCAAGACACAAAAATCTTCGAATTTTCTTCATTTATATATATTGCATTAACATTTTCCCTTCTTTTTTCTGCTTAAAATGATGTTCAGAACATGTTTCTATTTTAATTGGAACAGGATACAGTCGATTCTCGCTAATTCGAAATCGGATAATTCGAATCTTCGCTTCATTCGAACTAATTATGAAGTCCCGAAATTTTCAATGACAGAATAACGTTAAAAATTTTCATTAATTCGAACTCATTTTCTCTTGACTTCGTTTAATTCGAACTAACGAGAATTCCGATTCTTCATTTTTCTTTTCTTTCTCACGGATTTCAGATTATTTGAATAACTTTTTTCTTTGATTTTTGTAAAAATTGTTCCGAACGAGTACACATATAATCCAATGCATTTGAAATCTACTTTCTTAGTGCCCCGTCTGTTCATCAGTGACACTTTAAAAATTTCTCCCATTGTGCTTATTCCTAATCTTTTAGTTAATTTATGTATTTATACATTCTAATTTAATATTAAGTCATATTCTAATGATAACGGACGAAATAAATTAAAAAAAACACTATAACATTAATTTCTTTGTACTGCATAGCTTTGTAATAGTACTGTAATAGTTAAGGATGTTTGCATTTCATATTTTCCATAATTCGAACTCCGGATAATTCGAATATTTCTTGTGGCCCCGACGAGTTCGAATTAACGAGAGCCGACTGTATATTAGTTGATCATTTTGGTTTCTTTTCAAAATCTAGCTTTGAAGCAATGATTGTCATGCAACCGAATTTTTGTAAAAATGCGTTTTTTATGATGGGTTTTTTCGAAATTTCTCATATTAAAATTGTTATAAATTGAAAACTGTTAAAGATAAATATTACAAACTTGGAACTTGTCTTTTTCCATTGTTTTACTTCAATTTTGATTCAGCAAATTTGAAAAAAAAATACTTTTGAAACTATGATTTTTTTAAGTTACAGATTTTTTTCTTTTATTTAAATTAATGTTTTTAAAATACCGAATAAAAACTAAACTGATATTTTTATGTTTATTTTAATAAAAAAAAATTAAATTTTACAAACAATATTTTGAACTATAACGATTTTAAATTACTCCAATTTTAATAAATTTTAACTTTTTTATTTTATATTAAATATCATAAGAATTACCATCCTATGATTTTGTTTACAAATGATGAGGAAATTCATCAAATTTTCATCATTTCCAAAATTTTAACTCAATAAATAAAAATTATTTTAAAATGTGTCCAGAATACCCTTATTACACCAAAAAAAAAAAAAAAAATCATGCCTCAAGCATGGATTTAGAAGATTTTCCAACACATTAAGAATATTATAGCAAAATTTCACCTTGTATAAGGTGAAAAAATGATATCTAAATAAACAGTTAATAAAATGCTTCAACTATTTAGCTCTTTGAGCACCGATGGCTAAATTTTCTACCACTTAATTTTAATTCCGAAATTTCATAATAGTGCCGGAATTCGACCAAATACATTTGAAAAAGGTTTAATGTATTTTTTTTTCATGTATATCGTAAACCGAATTTTTTCTTTGGAAACTACTGATGACAATGTGACATTTGAAATTTTGAAGAAATCTACTCACCAGAGCTTAAATGTATAAAAAACCAATGTTAGCAATTAAAGACTAAAATCTAAAAAATCTAAAATCTTTTATGCAGCATTTTATAGAATCTATAAATTTGTAAATATGTTTATAGCATGCCTAAATTTAGTTCCGTTTGAAAAGTTGTAATTAAGTTTAAAATTCTTTTTTGCATTTTTTGTCAATAAGCGAAGAGTATTTGATATCTGTTTTGCAGTCTTGTATATGGTATATGGAATTTACACACACCTACGTAAAATAATAATAATAATAATAATAAAAGCGCTTGCCAGAAATGAAAACGCGTTTCCTATGATTGTTGGTCTTAGACATTATTGTAATGCCTGTTCATAATAGAAACATAAGAAATCTTAGATCGCCGTTTTTGAAGCGGTGTCCTCTCGGAATTGGATGCCTGTTCACATCGAAAAAATTATCTAAGTTATCACAGTGAACATCACTGTGTTTGTGATCGCATATTCACAGTATCCGCAAAGAAACTCTTCGGGAGGGTTGAATTCTGATAGGGATTGGGCGACGCGTTTTCATGTAACTTGGCGATAATTATACTTGGCGTAGCGATAGACGCTTCCGTCGAGTTTGATTTCCTTCGGAGCCGAGTACAAAGTAAAAATTTGTGTTTAAAAACTTTTAAAGAGTACAGCTTTCAGTAAGACACATTCCATCCAATGCAATGCTGCAAGAGAAAAGTTACTTTGTACTCGATTCGGAAGGAAATCAAACTCCTCGACGGAAACATCTATCGCTCGCCAAGTATAATTATCGCCAAGTTACGTGAAAACGCGTCGGCCAATCTCATATCAGAATTCAACACTCTCAAAGAATTTCTTTGCGGATACTGTGAATATGCTTTGTGATCGAACAAATGTAAAGAATGCGCATGCGCTTAAAATAAAAACGGTCGCTATAGCAATTCAGTAAAAGTGAAGCTTTGTAACCAAAGAGAGCGAGTGATAGTTCCTCTATCTAGCCGAAGCAAGTTGAAAATCGCTGAAGGAGTTTGTCGAACTCCCTCAGAGTGTTTGGCGGCCTGAGATATCTTAAGTATTCCAGTGCGAACAGGGTACAGACAGGGCTCCCAAATGGTCTGCGAACTGAACACCAATATTTTTTAACAGAAAATTTCATAGTAGGTTTCTAGAGAGTTTGTGCTAAAAGTAACCTCGGCAGGTGATTTCTGCGCAGTTTGCAAGAGAAATATGAAACGAAAATCTTTCTAAGAAAATACTAATGTTCAGTTGGCGGACCATTTGGGAGCCCTGTATAGACGAATTCTTTTGTGCTTCCCATAAATGAACGATTTAAGTTATGTACATAATATTCTATAATAAGCATCTGGTAGTGGAGAATGTTTAACTGTGGTCCGCCGGATACCACTAATTTTTTTAAGAAATAGTCGACTCCAGGAATCAGAGAAATTCAATGATTAGATAAGGTAATGCTTGTATAAAATTTTAATAGTATCTTTCTGGCCACACTTTGGCACCTTTATTGTACTGTATCTTAGTCATGTAGATTAATTTCAATATGTTTGAAATAATACGGTACAGAGTTCAGGCAGGGTGGGGAGGCCTACCAATTGGCTTAAGCCAAACAAGCCCTATCCCAATAATACGGTACAATAAGTTAAGGGGTTAGGACAAAAATCAACATTTATTTTAACTGGTGGAAGTTTACTACTTCTGTAGACAGGCTCTGTGTTTCTGCCATTTTGAGACAACCAAACGACCTCCAATAAATATCAATGATGAGATTGTAATACGGGCTAACTAGCACAGTAAAAGCAAACAGAAATATTTACTATATTTGTATTATCTTTAAAATACACAGCAAAGGATTTTAAACCATACACTATAATGTAATGGTGTTACATTGCGGATATCTTGTAAATAAACTATTAATGGCGCACACTTTATTAACAAAACTGAAAATGCACTGGAAAACCTCATTAACTTATATCAGTTATCTCACAATATGACTATATTTCTGCGAGTAAGAATCATAGTACTTTGAATATAGAGGAAACGACATATCGTCATAATTGTGAAGCTTCACCTGTAATTTGTTTCGGAGTGGCTCATTACAATCATACCGAGCTTACACCAATAAACTTGAACAGAAATTTTCGCAATCATTCACAATTAACCCCTTAACTGGTTCTTTCTTTTCCGTTCAATAAATTGAAAATAACGGAATTTTCACCACAATTTTTTAAATATTCGTAACATTTAGTCTAAACATATCCGTCTTTGAATAGTATGAAATTATTTTTAAAAAATTGTGGTGACGAAAAGCTTTAAATGATGAATTAAATAAATTCGTCTTGCCCGAACGGCGTTGAGGGAATCAGTTGAGGGGTTAAGACAAAAATCAACATTTATTTTAACTGGTGGAAGTTTACTTCTTCTGTGTTTCTTCTGACAGGCTCTGTGTTTCTGCCATTTTGAGCCATTTTGAGCCAACCTAAACGACCTCCAATCAATATCAACGATGAGATTGTAATACGGGCACAGTAAAAGCAAACATAAATGTTTACCATATTTGTGAGAGAAATTTTACAGGAATAAACCGCTAAAATAAGGCGAAATTTTCTATTCGAAATTTATTGCTGGATGTGTTCTCGGGTAGTAACCAGAAACTATTGAACAGATGTAAAAAATAAGCGATTATCTTGTGTCTCCTCAGTTAATTACTCGCAACTAGTACCCGACGGTACATTAAATGTCTTCTCTTCATTCATAACTCCATAGTTAGAGTACTAACAGATGGCCCGACAAACGGAATTCATAAACACTTTTGAACTATAATGAAAAATGTTTTTTAAAAATAATCTTACTTTATAACCTAGAAGTTCAATAAATTTTATTGTATGTAATTCACGTTTGAAGTCATTGTAAAGAAGGAAAATGATATGATGCTAAAAATTGATTTTTCCTTTCAAGTATTCAGACTGTTAAGCAATTTATGTGAAACTGTCAAAACTTTTGAAGAGAACAGCGGTGGAATGTTACGCTCTGTTGAAATTTTTGAAAATCTTTCAATAGAGTAGGAAAGAAAGTCGTGAAATATGAACAATAACTTATCGTTTCTTTTAAACTACCCTAAAATAGCCTTAAAGTGAAACATTTCAGACATCAAATAAGAATTCCTGAATTAAGTTTTATAGTTATGAAATGAAAAGGTTCGAATATATTTACCATTTAGGTGTTTCGGCCAAGGAATTAACTTCAAGTTAAAAAAAAAAAAAAAACTTAAAGTTAACCTTTAAAAGCTTAAAGTGACAAGGTGAAAGCTTAATTTATGATATCATCAGAGTTCCCGATTCAGTGGGTAATTTTATTCAACTATTTTGTTTTCACACCAGAAATTTAAAATTAAGCTTTTTTTAAATTTAATAACAAACATTTCAATGTTGCCAGACTATCGAAAGCCAATTTCCCCAAAATTTCTAACTTTTCCTCAAATCAGGTTTTTTTTTAAGTCCTCAAACCAATTTTTTCTCAAAAAAGCAAGCTCTCAATTTTCAATTTTCCATTATAAATTTTTTTAAACAAATTTAAACTCAATTTCCCCCCTAAATCAAGCATTTGTTTTTAAATTCCCCATCTTAAAAGAAATGTATTATATATATATATATATAAATGAATAAATAAAATAAAATAAAATAAATAAATAAACATTTAAAATCAAAAGAATTTTGTATGCATATTCAGTTAATCGACGAGAAGAGATACATTTTACCACAACAAGCTTGTTTACACCTATTATTTAACCCTTTAATGTTCAAAGCATTTTCGTCCCCTAAGATGTTGGAATTAATGAATGACACCGGTAATTGGAAACAGATATATTTGTAAATAAGAAAAAGTGATTTTTCACATACATGATAAAATGGATTTTTTAAAATTAAAATTCCGGTGTTGATGTTTGCATTTCGGAATTAAAATTTTGTGGTTTCGTAGAGAAACCAATGAACGTTAAAGGGTTAAATTTGTCGCAGTCGATGATTCTGGCCTATCATTACATTAGCTCCATCTACACTTTTTATACCAATAATTATTTCAAGGTTTAGACCATCTCTAATAAGTTGGGGTTTGAATGAATATACGATTATTTTTTCATTCAAGTTTCTTTGAAAAACAAAAAGGAGGGCTTCTGCATTCACTAAGCAATTGCTAATTATAAACGTACCAATGTGATTGTGTAGAATTGCAGGTCTTGCAATTGCAAATACTTCCATTAAACACAAATTAACAATCATTAAACAACTACAAAACAGTTATAAAAATGTTTTTATTTTTGTTGTATAAATCTATACAATTAAATGAAATGTATTTCTGAGTTTGTGTTTCTGTTTGCGATGACAGGAAAGTTTGCCTCACTTACTTACCTGAAAATTCAGGTGGGGGATAATCCAAGGCAGATCGTAATGAATCTGTATTACATTTAAACGTTGAGAACGACCATGAGAACAATGATTTATACCTATTATTTTTGTATTTTATTTTGGTTTTTCAAATTAAATTCGAATTCGAGACAAATCCAGCATTGGTAAATGTCTAAAAGTAAAAACTGAAATTGTGACAACAATTCCCCAAGTTTTTCCCCAAAAATGTTCGCAGTAAATTAACCTGGAGATTCAAAATCTCCCCAAAAATGGGAACAAAATCCCCAAAACTGGCAACACATTTCGTTATTAAAATAATCGAAATTTACTGTTTAGATTTTCTAATGCGAATTAAATGAATGTCTAATTTTTTAATACCTTTTACTGATTCTTTAATCTTTTGTCATCGATTTTTCTAAAAAGAAGTATTTCTCAAGTTGAATCCTAAAATATTCTCGTATTAAATAATAAAAAAATTTCCATACAATTTTATTGGTGATAATAATAAATTATGAGTGGAGCATCGATGCCCGTATATGGTACGGTCAAAACATGTAAGCGGTCAATAAAAACGTTTAATATTCAATAATATTGTAATAGCTGAATAATCATTTCCCGTAAGGCGATGATGACGTCACTGTGACGTCGTTGTGAAGTCACACTGTGACTTTGTGACCATCGATTGTCGATGTGACGTCACGTGACGTCGATGTGAAGTCACACTGAATAAAATGTGAAGTCGTTATGGCCTTTTTAGAGCTTGTTTGTGACATCACATTGTGACCACTTTGTAAAGTCACGGTGTGACAAATTTGTGAAAAACGTGTCGTTTATGACTACTTTGACATTAACATTGTGCGAAACTGTGACAAAAGCGACGCTGTGGCAAAAGTGTTTTTTAAAGTAAATAACATGTTTTGAAGAATTTTTGTAATTTTCAAAATTTTTTTAAGAAAGTCATATTTCAGTCACAATGTGACGTCACTGAGTGGTGGCATTTTGGTCACAGATGTTATGTGACCACAGTGACACACAATGACGTCATTTTGACGTCACTGTGACCATGCATGCTATGAGGGTTGATATCATTTAACCTTTTCAGGAGCAAAGCTATAAAGAGAAAAAAAAGTAAATATAAAAACACAATAATAGTAAATGCTTTTAAGTGAACTACAACGTGTACTATTACTAGTTTCCTGTACGCTAAAATATTTAATCTTAATAATTTTTACAATAATCAATATTTCTAAAAATTAAACTCTCCTTTTATATACGGGAACCGTTGAATAGTTTATTTCAAACTGTCAAAAGTTTTAAATAGGAAATATAAATATAATGTTAGGCACTGTTAAACTTTCCGAAAATCTTTCAAACATATCACGGTAAAGTCGTAAAATGACCATTAGTGCCTAGCGTCCCTTTTTAGGGACGCTTCAAAAGGGTGCATTCAGCACTGTTTTTGACACCGGTAAAAAAGAAAAGCAATAATTATTTTATTTAAATTATGCATTTTCGTGATTAATGAACTAAACTTAAATCTTCTAAAAATAGTGGTGCCAACCAAATAAAATTTACGCAAAAGGTGCTGGGCACGAATGGGTCAATGATAACTTACTGCTTCCGTCACGAGTTAGATATCGCTAAAATGATGCATTACATATATTCCTTACAGTCATAATTTTAATTTTATTGTCACGAAAGGTAATCTTAATTCTTAATAGTATTTAAAAATAATATTTGTAAATTTTTTTGTCTGATTTAAATTATATCGCTTTTAATAAAAACGTTTAATATTTATTAATATTACAATAGCTGAGTAATTTAACCCTTTCAGAAACAAGGCACAACAGCCCGAAAAAGTTCAAATAAATTTTTCTCACCGTAATTTATGAACATATTTATTTTAATTTAATCAAAATCTCTTCTTTCCATAGATTATGAAATCGAAATCGTACTAAAATAATTACTGGTACCATTTTGTTATTTAAATGTTAAAATCAACCGTTTTCAGACTGCAAACGGTACCCCTGAAAACATTAACGAAGTTCTTACCAGCTATTCTACCTCATTTATTTGTTTACGAAATTGAAAATTATTACTGTAATTTCGGTAGATAAGCCGCAGCTCAAACAATTCAGTATCAACCCAGAAAAATCATTCAGTAATTACGGATAAGTATATACCTCGATACAAAATGTTACTTTTTATTTTTGTAAAATTCTGGGTCAAAATACAATTGTTTGAGCTGCGGCTCATCTACCCGAAATTACGGTATTAGAAATTTCAATTTTACAAATATGATTATTCAAAAAATATGTAAAACTTCTAGTTTTATTTATATTATATCGCATTTAACCGCTTAACTAAACAATATTTTTTAAAAAAACTTTCAAACAATGTCTAATTTTTAAATTCTTTTACAAAAATTTTACTCTTTTGTCACCGGTTTTTCAAAACAGAAATATTCCCAAAGTTGAATTCGAAAAGTTCTCGTATTAAATAATAATAAAAAATTTCCATACAATTTTATTGGTGTTAATAATAAATTATGAGTGGAGTATCGATTCCCGTACATGGTTCGGGCAAAACAGTGAAGCGGTCAATAAGAACGTTTAATATTCAATAATATTGTAATAGCTGAGTAATCATTTCATATCATTTAACCTTTTCTGGAGCGAAGCTATAATGAGATAAACAAGTTGAAAATTGCACGTGAAGCGTAGCAAATGAGGTGCGATCGTACGATAACAAAGTTTTAAAAATATCACTCTCATATATCAATCTCATAAAATTGTAAATAGCTAATTACAATTAAAATGTGCACCAAACAATGTTTTCCTTATATCATTATGTAATGGAATACTTTTGTCTGGCCTTGTAAATCAATAACAAATGTTCTTTGCACCACAGATTATACAAAATGTACATTATAATATGTACTTTATAGATGCATATCAATTTCATTACGTTCGAATGAGTGTAACACCATTAAAATGCATTTGAAACATTTTTTCCATTGACCGTAATGTAATGAATGCTTTTGATTGTCCCTGTAATTGAACTATGCATCCGATTTTGATAAAATTTGAAATAATTCGACAAAATTATGTTATAATTATGTATTTTAAATTTCAAACGATTAAAATGCATTTGAAACTGTTTCACCCATTGATCGTAATGTAATGGAATATTTTTGATTGTCATTGTAGTTGATCTATGTATTCGATTTTCATAAAATTTGAAATGTCTCGACAAAATTATGTAATAATTATATATTTTAAATTTCAAACGATTCGGTTGGGTAGTTATTGCGTTGTTTTTATGCGGACGGACGGACATACAAACGGACTGAACGACAACTATAGGTGCTACATATTTACATAATTACGAACGCACCTAAAAAGTAAATATAAACACAAAATAATAGTAAATGCTTTTCTGTGAACTACAACGTATCCTATTACTAGTTTCCTGAACGTTAAAATGTTTAATCTTAATAATTTTTACAAAAATCAATAATTCTAAAAATTAAATTTCTGTTTTATATACGTGAACCGTTAAGTAATTTATTTCAAACTGTCAAAAGCTTTAAATGGAAAATAGAAATATAATATTAGGCACTGTTGAACTTTCCGAAAATCTTTCAAACATATCACGGGAAAGGAAAGTCGTAAAATATTAATGATAACTTACTGCTTCCGTCGTGAGTAAGATATCTCTAAAATGATGTATTACATACATTCGATGCAGTCATAATTTTAATTTTATTGTCAAGAAAGGCAATTTTAATTCTTGATATTATTTAAAAATACGATATTTGTAAAAAATTTTCTCCTGATTTAAATTACAGTCGAGTCTCTAGATAACGAATTCCATCGTTCCAGTAAAAAATTCGTTACATAGAGAAATTCGATGTATAGAAAATGATGTTAAAAATCGCATTTAATGTGTAAATTTTGAACAAACATTATTTTTGATGTTTTTAATTCAGAATTTGTAATGTTTAAAAGTAAATATTAACTTAACATGCTATTTCTTAATTATTTAAGCAGTTTCAAAAAAAGAGTACAGACGTTTATTTGAAAGCTTAATGAAAATCAAATAAGGAAGACTTGCATTAATTTCAGACGAAGAAATCTGTAATTTTTTGTTATTTTCATTTTAAAATTGTTACGCTCTCAAAAAAAGCTCAAATTTTAGCAAGGAATGAAAAATTGTAGTTAACATTTTCCTCAATTTGAAGGCCTCTCTTATGTGCCTCTAATTGATTCCTTTTTTATATGTGTAACAATCTAACTGACTCTGTTTTGAGAAGGATGTTGAAAGGTGTGTGGGAGGTGGGATGAATTCGTTGGATTTAAAGAACAAGGAGATAAGTAATATAAAAAAACCCAGCACTGAACGATAAATCAAAAATAAGTGATGGAAAATTGATTCCATATGATTTCGAATCTTTTTTAAAACTGAATAAATTAAGACCAATTTATGAAAAAATTCGTTATATGGAGATAAATAATTCGCTACATAGAGACTGATTTTAATGTAATCATGCGAAAAGGGGACCGTTCCTACAAAAAATTCGTTATATAGAGAAATTCGATACATGGAGTTTCGTTATAGGGAGACTCGACTGTATATCGCTTTTAATCGCTTCCCTGATTTTCCCGTACGTCATTAGAGCAATGCGTTTTTGTCATAAATGTGTTTTTGCCAGTGTGATTTGCCCGAACCACATACAAGCATCTATATTCCAATCATCATTTATTATTCTCATTAATAATTTTTTATTGTTAATTTTGTATTATTTAATCCGAGCATTTTCTGATTCTATTACGCGAAAATTTATGTTTTGAAAAACTCGAGTCAGAAGACCAAAATTCTGTAAAAAATGCAAAAATAGGCATTATTTGTAAGTTTAAAAAAAAAAAAATATAAGTCTGTTCAAAATCAATTAAGTGGTTCATAAAAAGTTAAACAATTAGTAGCATTATAACAGCTCAGTAATTAAATCACCTAACCCGTTCAGGAGCAAGACATTTAACACGAAAAATGTTCAAATAATTTTTTCACACTATAATTTGTGAACAAATTCATTAGAGTTTAATCAAAATCTTTTCTTTCCGTATATTATGGGATTGATATTGAGCTAAAAAATACTGGTACCATTTGGCAATTTGATTATTAAAATTAACAGTTTGCTGGGACACCAAAAGGTTCCCCTGAAAGGATTAACCCGTTGCGGCTCAGTGGTTTCATAGATATACCACTTAATTTTAATTCCCAAACGCCACATTGGCACCGGAATTTTGTTTTAAAAAATTACGGTTTATCGAATGCGTGAAATCTAGCGTTTTCTTATTTACAAATAAAGTTGTTTTCAAATTCCGGTGTCAGTCATTGATTTCGACACTTAAGCAATGAATTTGCCCTACGCCGCAAAGGGTTAACGACGTTCTCGAAAACTAGTTTGACCTCCTTTATTTTATTACGATATTTAAAATTAGTATTATAAATTTATGATCTGCAAAAAAATGAAAAATATGAAATGCAAAATATGTGAATGTAATGACAGTCAAAACTGGCAATCCTACAATACAATAGAATAGACTCATCTTATTTAATCGCAGAAGTTCTTTCATTAAATCAGGCAAATTATGCACGGCACGCAGCATCCCTAAAACTTTCACACTTTTCTACCATAATTTAAAAATGATAATATTTATTTTAGAATTTTATTGTAGATGTTAAAGGAATCGGCCACGAAGATTTTTTGATTTAAAATATAGCAAAGTGTGAACATCTTTGAAGCGAAGTGAGCGTTGATTATGCTATTACTAAATAGTGCTAGTCAAACTAAATATTAAAGGACCTAATAAAGGACAGAAAATCATTTATTTTCGGATTTTTAATAATATTAATTTTTCCTGTGGTGTTTTAATTATTTTAACATAATTTGGATTTATATTTACCTGTTCTTTGATTAAGCATTATTTGAAAATTGTTTATCCTTTAAATCCCATGATAGAATACGTTCTAGAAATATATAGTTCAGAAAATATGACTTTACACCAGAAAAAATCATTAGCTAATTTCGTTATATTTAAATACAGAACAATAGTTAAGAAATGACAATAGTTAAGTAATTATTGCTGTTTTATATTTTCTGGCGGGAAATAAGATATACGAAATATTAAAATATTTCGGGCTGTTTGGGATCCAGAGGGTTAAAAGCATTTTATACGATGAAAACCATATATTAATTTATGAAATTTTAATCCATTTCAAATGTATTAATTTAGTTTTTTCCGATATTAAGCGTTCATAACACTATCGAAGCTTTCATATATTTCATATCCATTTGCTCCGAGATTTAACTCTTGTTTTTCTTATCCAAATTGTTTGCTTTCAACCACATTTTGAAAATACAGTAGACGCTCGTTTTTACGAACCTCTTTTTTGCAAACACTTGCGATTTTACGAACTAGTGCGTGGTACCGAATACATTCCCATACACGCTATGTAAATTTTCGCTCTCATTTACGAACTACAAATTATGAAAATCTCTTTTTTGCGAACTTAACTTTTATAATTCTGCAATTTTTTTTTATTTTTTTTAAATACCGAAAAGAAGTGCCAAGGTCAATTATACTCTCAACAGGTGCATTTCAAGAATGTGTTATTTTCTCCATCCGCTTTTGGGAGGGAGGCGGCGTAGCAATAAGTTTATGTAGCATCACGTTGTTTATTATGACTGATTTTAAAGGCACGTGTTTGGAAAGCCTCTGATTGGCGACTGAAACTTAAATGTACAAGCAGGTGTCATTGTTGAAAGGGGAAACGAAATCTCTTAAAAGATTGCATTCTGTAATCGTCTATTTTCTCATACCTTCTTGCCTATTCAATCTGTGAAGTCTCGTTAGTCGAGAGGGAGATTGGGCCAGAACATTACGGAATTTCAGTATTTTGCCCAATTGGAGAAGGCTTTGATTTCTTGGATGAGGAAAATAAGAGGCCTGAACAGTCCCATAAATAGTAATCTTCTTAAAGAACAATCGAACTTTTTTGCTTTGAAATTGAACATCAAAGACTTCAAGGCCCCAGACGGTTGGTTTCAAAAATTTAAGTCCAGGCACAGTTTGAGCTTCAGAAAATTGTGCGGTGAAAGTGGAACAGCAAATACGACTTTGGCAAATGAATTGAAAGAACGCGATTTAAAAACATTGCTAACTGAATATGCTCCAGAGGATGTCTTTAATGCGGACGAAACAGACCTGTTTTTTAAGATGCTGCCGGAAAAAACACTTAGCTTCAAAGGGGGAAAATGTAGCGGAGGCAAAAAGGCTAAGCAGAGAATCTCAATTTTGTTGGCAGCCAACATGAATGGAACACAAAAACTGCCCTTGCTTTTCATTAGAAAAAATTGAAGCCTAGATGCTTCAGAAATGTTAACAAATTACCAGCTGCATACCATGCTAAAAAACTGCATGGATGACTGGGCACATTTATGAAAAATGTGATCAACAGTTTCAAGCGCATATATCGAAGAGTGCTTTTGCAAAGAGTAGCCATGGGCTTGGAGCTGGATCAGCCATATGAAATTGATATTCAAGGTGCGATGCATTTGTCAATACATGCTTGGAATGATGTTCAATCGACTACAATATCTAAAGCATTTCAACAGGCAGGCTTGTACCTTAATTGAAGAAAACCAAGAAAATGTAGCCGATGATATCAGTGGAGATGAGTTACTCATAAATAAACTCCGCAAAAGATTTCCGCTGTTGCCTGAAATTTCATTCCAGGACTTTTTGAACGTGGATTCAGACGTGATTTTTACGGAAGAAATATCAGATGAACAAATTATTGCTGATACTATAAATGAAAAGGAAGAAGAACTTTCAGATTTTGAACAAGAAGAAAATGAAATAATCCAACGATCGACTGTCAAACAAGCAGCTCAATGGTTGTCAGGGCTAAGGCGCTTTTTTGGAAAGAACAATAATTTTGAAAGGATTTCAAGCATAGATAAAATGGAAACATGTATTTTCCAAAATGTGATTTTAAAACAAGAAAAGGTAAGTGATTATTTCCATTCCTAATTTTTTATCTATGTATTTTCATCCATTGAGTACTAATATAGCCTATGTTTTCACACGTAATGTTTTCAAAGCTTAATAACATATTCCTCTGAGTGCTGAAATTTATTTCTGTACATAAATTTGCATTTTGCATTTTCTTATATTTTTAAAAAATACATGTATAACTTTATTTCAGAATAAATAATCTTAAAATATTGCATCATCTATGAAGAAGGGGAGATTGATAAAAAAAGACATAAATAATGTACATTTTCATGTCATTTTTGAGGATTTTCTATTTTACGAACTTTCTATTTTACGAACCATTTGAGTGTTCCCTACGAGTTCGCAAAAACGAGCGTCGACTGTAGTAATATTCGCGTTTTTCATAAATTCACCTGTCACGTACCCTTTTAAGGGTAAAGGGTAGTAAAAGGTACCCTTAAAGTAGTAGATTCTTAAAGAAATGGGAGTTGAGCATGTAATTTGATATAAAGTATGTAGTTATTAAAGTAATGGGAGCACGCTAAAACTATGTTAAAGATAGTTGCAAGAGATTCGGATCATTTTTAAAGAAATAGCACCAACTGCTCCAAGAACGCGATTAATATTCAAAACTGTTGATAGTTAGAATGTAAGATTTTTCTTTTTTTTTAATAATTACAAAATTTTAGAAAATAAGAAAAAATTAAGAAAGTTTTATCACCGGTTTTTAAAAACACAAATTTGTGACTTATTAAAACAAGAATATGCTCAGATTAAATAAGAATAATTTTACAGTAAAATTTATGATGGGAATAAACAAGGATTCTTAAGCCTTTTTGCATCCGTACCCATGGGGTTAAAGGATTTATAATAGTTAAATAATAAGGACTCTAAGGAGTTTAAAAGTGATGACTCCCTTCAAAGCTTGTTGCATCACTATAACTGTACAAACTTAACAGATCTAAGCAAAAAAAAAAAAAAAAAAAGAGCTAAAGTAAGTGATACCTGTAGGTAATAATATTAACTATTCTTTCAGCATTGTTTAACTTGTTAAAACAATCTTTTGTTTATCTCTTAACTTCTATGAAAACTACATATTGTTAATGAGTATTTTTTTCCGAATTATCGTACTTTTATTTATTTTCTGAGTTTTGGATCATCCGATGTATTAATTAAAGTATAAAAATCAACACCAAAAAAATTATGTAGCGATTTCGGAATACTTTTCGAATCTGAAGCAGATTAATAATACAGGACCATTTTCAGCAACATTGTTGAACTGCATTCTCTTGGAAGAAGCTGATCCTGCGAAAAGATTCAGTCTAATGCTTAAAAACAAAGGCCTTATGTTTCAGTCATTTAGGAATGGATAAGAGAAATTTTGTGATCCGGAAATAGCGCACTGTGGTTAATGATATTGTTTTTGCGTGCTAGAAAAGGAAAAGAAAAATTCAGAAAATACACGCGGGAAAATTACAAAACATTAATTTAGCTAGCTATTTTTAATTAGTCCAAATGTGCTTGCGCTTTATGTTGAAAATCCATGAATCGTTAAAATCAATGTGATAAATGGACTGTAAAAATCTTCGGCTGTGACATTAGCTGAACGGTAATTGCTGGTATTTGTGAATTATTTGTAGCTTGCTTTTTGTGACGAGATTCTATTTTGAGAAATCGCCACAGAGGGGAAAAGTGTCACTCAGATTTCTGAACAACATTGCGAAAAGCTTCAATCTAACATAAAAAACCGAGGCATTACATGTCTGTCCGTCAAAATGAGAATGTATAGTTATAAAACTCTTATGAAAAGTATTGTAGAAATATTGAACTATAGATATGAATTTACATTTAGATAAAATTGTTTTTAAGAAGAAATGGTTAGGTTTCGTGACAATCATAGCATAATGTTAATCTGCACTATTGTAACTTTCTCGGAAATAGCATTTTCGGGGTAGATAGGATCTTAGAGTTTTTAAGCTATAGGGAACGCATGATTCAGGGTTCGCATGATTTATTTTCTATTTTAATCAAATTATGGTTCAAAATGCATTTTAGGTAGATTTCGTAAGAAATACTACCTATTGCAATCGCACCAGTTTATATCTATCCATCTATCTATCTATCTATATATCTCACTTTTTTATGGACACGATAACTTCTATAATTCTTCACCAATCTCCACCAAATTGGTACATAAAATCAAAGGGGATAAAATCTTGGCTGAGTTCGTTAATGGGCAAAATCGGACCAAGGGGGTCGGAATAGGGGGCGTTTTTGTGAAAACCGAAAAAACGCCATAACTTCTTAATTAAAGTAGATATCGAATCGGTTTAAAGTTTATATTACTTCTTAACAATGGTCCAAAAGTATATACATGACAGATTTTTGATAAATTTAGAAATGGGCTCAAGGGGCGAAAAAAACAGGGATTTTGAGATAAAAAAATTCATAACTTCGTCAATTTTCAAGATATCAAGTCCAACTAAATTTTTTATAAATTTTCTTAAAATTATCGAAAACTTTTGTACTTACAAGTTTTTGATAGGACCAACTTTTACCGATGAAAAAAATTAAAAACGAAAAGAAAAAGGGCGCTGAAAAAAGAGAAAAATCCATAACTCCGTCAATTTTTAAGATATCAAATCTGATTAAATTAATTTTACATCTTCTCAGAAATATCTACAACTTTTATATTGACAAGTTTTTCATAGGACCAATTCGTATAGCAAAAAGAAATTAAACAAAAATAGAAGTTGGAGAAAAAATCTCAAATCCAAACGGCTTATATTCTGACTCATTTTTAAATTCATTTTTGATTTTAAACGCATCCAAATGGTAGATCCTTTTATTTAGAAACTGTATAAAGTGACGCATTGGTCAATTTTCTGATAAAGACAGAATATATTTAAAAAAAAAAGGCTACCAAAAAGGGTATTGTGAACAGAATTTCCGAAAGTCATCGGGACTGAAAATTTAAGGAAGTGTTCAAATAAGAAATTGCGATTTTTTCTGACTCGTTTTTAAATCCATTTTTGCTCTCAAATGCATCCAATTTACAGATCCTCTTATTTAGGAACTTTATAATGTGATGCATTGATCGGTTTTTTGATAAAGACAGAATATATTTTGAAAAAGGCTACCAAAAAGGGTGTTTTGAACAGAATTTCCCGAAGTCTTCGAGATTTGGAAATTTAAAGTTTTCACATAGCAAATTGCATTTTTTATGACTCGTTTTAAAATCCATTTTCGCTCTCTAATGCATCCAATTTACAGATTTTCTTATTTAGGAACTATATACTGTGACGCATTGGCCAGTTTTTTGATAAAGATAGAATATATTTTTAAAAATGCTGTCAAAGTGAGTGTTTCGCACAAAAATTTCCGAAGCAATCATGATTAAAGAATTAAGGATGTATTCAAACAACAAATCGGTTATTTTATGACTCATTTTTAAATTCAATTTTTTTCTCAAATGCTTTCAACTGACAGTTTTTTGTCATTTAGGAACTGTATAATGTACTGTTTTGGTCGATTTTTTAATAAATTTAGAATCTATTTCAAAATATGTTATCATAATGGGCATTTGAGCTGAATTTTTCTTAAGATGATTCTGATAAAACCAGTTTTTGCAGAAAAATGAAATTAAAAATTTTTCATAAACGGCCAAATGAAGTTATTAAACTGGGTTTATCTCTAATCATATATATATACATATATATTTTTTAAATGAGCACTCTTCGAAATCTACCTCCGCCTATAGGCCCAGCCGACAGGGATTTTTTTAATTTTTCCGTTTTCAGATACTGTGAAATACTGTCATTCTGGTTTATTTTACAGCCCATTTCCTGTTACCAAAAAAAGTTTTACGATTTTATTTTGCATCTATTCAAAATTTCAGCATTCAGTGCATTTTTACGTCTAATTAACCCTTTCCGGCGCGGACAATTTCTGTTAGTAAAATGAGAAATTATCGACTGACACCAGAATTTACAAACGACTTTTTAAGAAATCACGAACTCCTTAATTTAAGCTTTTATTGTAAAAAGCAAGATTTTATTAAAATATTATTTGTGCCAGTTGCAAGTTTGGAATTAAAATTAGATGTGTTCAGACCGGACACACAGCTGCGGAAAGGGTTAAATTGTGAGGACGCGCAACGGGCGTGATATACCAAAGTGTGTATGGTTTTTATAAGTGTCAGCACTACTATTTAAAAAATAATCGTCAACTCATCTTATAGCAGAATTTGTAAAAATTGTCTCCGACTATATAAGATAACGATTATTATTTATAATCATTAGTGATAAAGCAAAAACAATTAATATACTACGCGTTTTTGGGGTGTCAAAACTCCCACGCCTGTCTTAGCAGTTAAATCTCAAAACTTTCAGTTTAAACGAAATACAGTCAACTCTCGTTAATTCGAAATCGGATAATTCGAATCTTTGCTTAATTCGAACTAATCATGAAGTCCCGAAATTTTCAATGGCAGAATAACGTTAATAACTTTCGCTAATTCGAACTCATTTTCTCTTGACTTCGTTTAATTCGAACTAACAAGAATTCAGATTTTTCATTTTTCTTTTTCTTTTCCTCACGGATTTCAGATCATTTGAATAACTTTCTTTGTTTGATTTTTGTGAAAATTGTTCCGAACGAGTATAGATATAATCCAATGCATTTCATATCCACTTTCTTAGTGCCCCGTCTGTCCATCAGTGACACCTCAAATTTTTCTTCCATTGTGCTTGTTTCTAATCATTTAATTAATTTATGTATTTATGTATTCTAATTTATGATTAAGTCATATTCTAATAATAACAGACGAAATATACTTAAAAACACTATAACATTAATTCTTCTGTAATAGTACCATATTAAGCATGTTTTTATTTCATATTTTCCATAATTCGAACTTCGGATAATTCGAACATTTCTTGTGGTCCCGATGAGTTCGAATTAACGAGAGTCGACTGTAGCCCTCTTTCATAGCATATGACAAGGTCACTTCAAAGATTTTCAAGCAACTTTAACAGTATTTTTGTAAAATAACATTTGCCTTATTTAGTAGAAATTAATTTTATCTTCAGATACAGCGATCAGTACTTTGCAAAGTTCCCGGTACTTAAACACCTAAAATCACTTGAATCCCTTCATGCGTACAAATACTCTATGACTTTTGAAGCCGATAGGACAAATTTTACCAGTATCTTTTTTTAATCATCTTCATGATAGACCAGAAGGCGGCAGCAAAGGCAATCACTGCATCGTATTCGCGGCTGAAAATTTAGGATTAGTTCAAACTCGATTCGAATACTAAAACGCACTCGGTCTGCCAAGCCATATCTTGGAAGAAAACACATAACTCCATTTTTAGCAGCTGACTCGTATGTTTACCATTGTGTTTTCCTGCACCGAAATATATGAAAATATAGAATATTGGAAGCAGGAAAATACACTGTTAAAAGAAGAGGCAACCACTAAAATTGCGTTTTCAAGGTTTATCATCCAAGATATGCTTTGGCAGACCGATTGCGTTTTCATATGACCCAGTTTTAACTAATTCTGGAATTTCATCCGCGAACTCGATGAGGTGATTGTCTGTGCTGCCACCTCCCGATCTATTGCACATACTTATTGCATATCCAGAACTGCCAACTTCTACGCCTATTTAAATCTTATAAACATGTTTCTAACCACAGAAATGTTTTAGTAAAATGTATACCAAATATATTCAATGTTATGCATTATAGTTCATATTCTTAATTATTTACTAAAATTTCTGTTTCTAATATGTTTATTTGACTGTAAATAGGCGTAGTAGTTGGCAGCCATGCATATCTTATAAAAATATCTTGTGAAGATTATTGATAAAAAAAAACACTGGTATGAACAATAAAATTTGTTTTACATGCTTTGACACCTGCCTTGAAATGATTTATTCCCCCCAACCCCGCTGTTTGAATTTTAATTTTAATTTTCTTAAATAAAAAAAGTGATTTTTTTTCAACTTTAAAAAATAGTTCTTTAGCAATACATCCAGGTTATTAATTTCTAACAGAAAATTTTGCATTTGATTTTGTTTTGATGACAGAATGTAAGATATATGAATACTGAAAATCCTTTAAAAATGTTTATTTCCAGCGTATGTTTCCAAAACTGTATCTATATGAATATTTGTAATTTTACATCCTAAAATATCTTCTTGTAAATCCCACGACGAGGTCTTTTAAACTCATTCACCCATTTCATCCATGACTGTATATCTTGTAAGATTTGAGAGAATATAGTACTGATCTAAATCACCCCATTTCAAGAAGGTAATTTGGATCAAAGAGGTATTTCTTGAAAAATGTACCAAATAACACGGTACTTTAGGGTTCGTACGGGAACTGGAATTTACATATGCAGGAAATTCTTCAGTGTCAATATTTTCTTATAGAAAATTTAATAAATAATGTGATATTTCGTATGTTTGAGCTATATTTTTTAACTAAACTAATTGGATGTGTCAATCCCAAAACTGTCTTCTATCTCATAAGTACATTTTAATATTTAAAAAAAAACGTGGTGACCCCAAAGTTACCCACTATCGAATTTCCTCGAACATTTGACTTAGCCTAATGAGATTCTGGTATCCGAAAACCCTAAAACGCAAAATTTAATTAATATTCTGAGAAAATGAGCTTAGTAGGGCCTCATGTTGCATAATTTATACTAAAACCTAATAAGCATCTATTTATGTCAAGACGTAACAGAATCTGAAATTTAATGGAATTTCGTCCATTAGTTTTTGAGATATAGTTATATCAAAAAATTTGCAAAACATAGCACAGCAACACCATATCTTGGACAATTTATGCCAAAACGTAAAAAAGCGTCTAATTGTGTTATGGTGTAAAAGAATCTGAAGTTTGATGAAATTCTGTGCATTAGTTCTTGAGATATAGTCTGTCTCAAAAGTTTAAGCACTCTGCAAATCTGGTTTAAAATAAATGAAGAAGAAAATACTTTATGCTAATTTACAAAAAATACTCGACATTTAATCAAAATAAAGTAAAATAAGACATTTTGGGTGGTTAAAATAAAAAATATATTTATTTTTATTCAATTTTTCTTTTTTCTTGAAGAAACGCTGTCTCAAAAGTTTAAGCACTTTATGAAAATTTTTTTAGACACACGGGATTGGCCGTGTGTAATAACGTTGTACGACATGATATTACAATTTTATAAAAGTACAAAAGGCGGAGAAATTATTTCCTTTCATTTTAATAAAGCTAAAGGGTAAAGAATTCACAAATTGTGAGATTTTGAATGTTTTTAAATTGAAATCGTAAAATAAAACTGTTTCTGAAATTACAAAAGATTTAAATTGATGAAAGCGAAGTATATATCAAGTACTCTCGAGAAATGATAATTTTAAGTAGAAACCAAGATGTGGACGACCATGTACGACGACTGTTCAGACTGATCAGAGAAAACGGAGATTGGTATCTAGACAAAATATGTCCATACGACAAGTTAAAACTAACCTCAGTGTACAGATGACCAAAGACACTGCACATAAGTCGTATTAAAGAGTGTGATTACATCATACTAAAGAAAATGGCACGCAAACCATCTCTCAAAATACATCACAAACAGGCAAATATGAAGAGGGTTAAAAAATGCATGTTCTACGGGGACAAATGGCTTACTGTTTTATGCAGCAATGAGAAAAGGTGAAACTTAGATGTCTCTGATAGTTCGGAAGCGCATTGGCATGATTTACGAAAAGAACCAAGGGCATTTTTCAGCAGGCAGCAAGGCGGTAAATCTGTTATAATTTGGGAGGCATTTGGATTCAATGGCCAGGCTTCTTAGTATTTTTTAAAATGAAGACAAGATTAAAAAAAGTATCAAGAGACGCTAAACCGACATTTGCCTCCATTTGGAGAATTTTGGGGTGTCCTGATTGGACTTTTCCACAAAACAATGCCTCAATTCACGTATCACATTGTACAAAACTTTGACTTTCTCAGAAAAATGTTAAAGTTCTTGATTGATCATCTTTAAGACCATACTTAATCCCGGTTGAGACTGTCTGAGATATTTAAACCTGGCAGGTTTACGACAATGGATAGCAGTATAACTCGATTGAAGAACTCCAAGAAGGCATTGAGAAAGTATGGTACTCTTTGCCACCAGAAACCCTACAAAAATTAATAATTTCGATGGACGTGCATTTATTTGAACCAATCTGAAATCAAGAGAAAATAATTTGTAATTAAAAGTTTTGTAAAAATTATATATCTGGTTGTTTTTGACATTGTGCATATACTTTTGAGACAGTTTCTTTGAGCATTTTTTAAAATTAATATTTTTTACAATTATGTAATTTATTTTTTTCTACTTTTGATATCATTTATTGAAATATTGTTGCGAAATATGCAAATAAAAAAATTTTATTCATTCTAACTTTTTATAATTCTTTGAATATCGACATTTTATGCTTGCGCTTAAACTTTTGAGACAGACTGTATAGCTAGTTTTAAAAAAAGTGTAAAATATAACACAGCAGCACCATCAGTTGAAGGATTTATAACAAAACGTAATCATCGTGTAATTATGTTATGTCGTTTTGTAACAAAATCTGAAGTTTGATGAAATTCTGTGCGTTGGTTGTTGAGATATAGCTATCGGAAAAATCGTGCAAAATGCAGCGTAGCTGCACCACCTGTTGCAAGGTTAATACCAAAATGTAATCAGCGTCTAATTATGTTATATATTATAGTGTAACAGAATCTAAAATTTGATGAAGCTCTCTGCATTAGTTCTTGAGATATAGGTACCGCAAAAATCGTGCAAAATGTAGCATAGCAGCGCCACCTATAAGACAGTTCACACCAAAACCTTATCAGCGGCTATGTATCTCAAGGTATCGCGGAATCTGAAGTTTGGTGAAATTCTGTGCATTAGATCTTGAGATATAACTATCATGAAAATCATGAAAAACGTGGCATAGCAGCGCCACCTGCTGGCCAATTTACACCAAAACTTAATCAGCGTTTATGTATATGAAGGGGTCACAGAATCTGAAGTTTGGTGAAATTCTGTGCATTAGTTCTTGAGATATAGCAATCTTGAAAATCATGAAAAACGTAGTATAGTAGCGCCACCTGCAGGCCAATTTTCACCAAAAACTAATAGGCACTAACTCATATCAAGGTCTAACTGAATATAAAATTTTATTAAATTTCGAGCATTAGTTCTTGAGATAGAGTGCCCACAAATTTTTTGTCACATACAGACAGACAGACTCACAGACAGACATTTTCTAAAAATAGTCGAAACGTGTTCAGGACCTTCTAAAACGTATAAATCCGTCGAAAACCGGATGTCGAAAATTTTCATGAATCCAATACTTTCTTTTTGCAAAGATAGAAGAAAGTAAAAATTACTGGTATTATACTTGGGAAAAAAGGTACCCATAACTCTGTACATTGAAAATAATTCTTTACATATTTAAAGAAACAGTTATCTTAATTAAATTATACACAAAATTACAGAGTTCGTACGAGTCCTGGAATTTCATGGCCAGGAAATTCGTCGGTACCAGTATTTTCTTACAAAAAATCTCTTATTAAATAAAACAAAATCTCACTTTTGTGCTATATTTAATTTCCTATAATGAAATGCTGGTAAATCCCTGGAAAATAATGGTACCCGCACGAACCATGTATTAGTATATGCAGTGATGCGCAACCTTTTTACCAGAAAATCGTTTGCCACCGGAATATTTGAAAAGTGTTGTTTCTTTTCTTTAATAGCAACGTTTCTGTTATTACTATAAGCAAAATTATTCTGCATAAGAATTGTGGTATTATTGTGGCCCGCGGGCCAAAGGTTGTGTACCCCTGGTATATAGTCCACCTCATTCTTTGGCAATTAAATTGTCAAATTTCAAATTGTCAATAAGGGATCCTTATTATATCTACTTCCCTTAATTAAGTGAAACAAACTAAATCAGAGATACCAGTATTTTAAAACAGAAAAATGATGTTTTATTTAATTACAAAATTTGGACAATCTAACCCTTTATCTACCGGTTTATGAATTCAAGAAAATATTAAATTCTAAAGCATATTACGTAAATTGTTTTAATTAAATTAAAAGATTTATGTAATCATTTAATTAATTTGTGAAGGATTTTAGAAGGATTGAAGGTTTAATTAAATTTGAATTTACAGGGATTTTGTGCAATATTTCCAACCTCACTCAAATCTTTTATTTTAAGTTGTTTTCTTAGTATCTTGTAAAATTATAAAATGTACAATTATGATGTTCTTAGAATATAAATGTAGAAATATTTCCAAGCTGAAAAATCCCCGTCTCTGTCCTTCAGCACCAAGAAAGCTGAAAAGATACAAAGGTAAAAGAAATTATTTATTAAAAAATATTTTTGTCTTCTGTTACCAATAATGCTTTTGAAACAAGGTAAAGTAATATATCTGTAACTCATTCTAAACAGTACTACAATTGATTGTCGTATTAAAAGAATTTTATAAGAAGTAATTTTAATGGTACTTATAACTACCGTCGGTAGATAAAGAGTTAACATTAGAACTGCTGGAAATTTAAGTTAAGTTTTATAGAAATATTTCATATCAGAATTTTGATTAAAAACAAATTGACTTTACTACTTAACATTTTTATTATTTCTAGCTTTTAAATTTATACCATAATCATATTTTTGGTTTAAACCAAACATATTCATGCGGTAGCTGTCAAAATGACGGCATTTTAATACTAGAAGAATGCTGAATAATTAGAAATATATGATTATTCGAATCTTATTAAGATTATCTGTATTATATAACTGTCCGTATTATATAATTGTATTATATAATTGTAAGATTATCTGTATAATATAGAATTTATTAAGATTATCTGTATTTCGTATTAGATAATAATGATGTGCAAAATGTCGGAGGCTTGGCAGCTCTGCCTAAACTTTGTATTTCTAACAAAACTCTCTCGGTCTTAACCACTTTGAGGGGCGGTGGGATAAAATATATCTCACTTATTTTTAAGTCCAAAATTCCACAAAGACATAAGAATTTTGAAGTAAATTTTCCATTTAAACTGTACGCGAAGAAAATTATTTACCAATTTTCAAATACATTTTTTTCTTCAAATTTCTGGAGTGAATCATTCATTTTAACATTTTAAAAACAAAAGTACTTTGTTCCTGAAAGGGTTAAAGGATTAAGTAAAAATTTAAATTTATTAAAAGTATGCGAATCAGAAAATTTTCAGAGACATTCTATTATGGGGAAAGAAATTATTTCTAATTTTGCGTTGTATTGGTATTTTCAAAAAGTTGTCATGTCACAGAAGGACCGACGGGTTATCTTCTGGATAAGGAAATTAAAACTGACCGTAACCCATCGTTGTGTAGTCGAGTTGTTTTCGGATTATCGAAGCATTTTATAATATGATATACTGATGGGTTCAATCGCTGCCATCGAAATGCTCAAGGCCAGAAGACACGATGTATGACGTCATCACTAATCGACTGACTTCTCACTGCTGTTCGAATTCACACCGGAAAATTCTGAATAGCAATTTTCTTTCACTTTATTTGTGGAATATATTTCATCTTATAAAAAAATAATACTTATTTAAAGTTACCGGTGAGAATTCGGCATCCCTAAATAAAATTCAGCCAGATGCGGAATACCAGAGTAATTCCGCATCTGGCTGATTTTTTATAGCGGATTCCAAATTCTCACCAGTAAGTTTATATAGTTACTTACTGGTGAGTAACTAACTACTCACCAGTAGGGGTTAGTTACTAATACCTATGATCTTATCAAAATGTTTGATAAGATCATAGGTATTCCCCAAATAAAGTGAAAGAAAATTGCTGGTTAAAATGTTTTGCTATGAATTCCAACGCTAGCAAGATGTTGGTCTATAAATGATGATGTCAGACCTCGTCTCCTCTCACTTACAGAGCATTGTTCAGAATTAGTTTTAATTTTTTCACTACTTCTCAATATTTTTTATGTTTTGACTTACAGGTTTATGTATGTCATATAGGTAATTTAAAAACCTATAAACGTGACATACTTTAAAGACAGTTCAGATGAAACAGCACCGAAAAACTGTCGGGAAATCACAAATAAAATAATAAAATTTTGTAAAATCAACGTTGAAGTAAAGAAGCGCACAGGATGCGTTTCGGACTAGAAATTTTATCTGTTAGTTTCCAGCTATTGCAAATACGTGAAGGCAAACATTGTCCCCTTACAGACACTTGTTTAATTTAGCCTATGAATATTAAGAGGTGAGATAAACTTTAACCCTTTCCGGCACAGTAGTCCCACTTCGGGTACACATAATTTTAATCCCAAACATGCAAATGGCACCAAGAATATTTTAATAAAATTTTACTTTTACAACGAAAGCTTAAATTAAGGAGTTCATAATTTCTAAAATGTCGTTTGTAAATTCCGGTATCAGTAAATAATTTCTTGTTTTACAAATAGAATTTGCCTGTACAAAAGAAAACAAACAAACAAACTACATAAAAAATGACCTCATTAAAATTGCAGCCACTCTTTAATTAAATGACTGTTAATTATAAAATTCAATACAAATATTGAGAAAGATTTATTTTATCAATTAACGTTCTCGAAAAAGGTGTACGGACAAGTGCTTTTTACGAAAGAATTATTCGTTCATGCATTGCATGCATGATTTTTCACATTTGAATTCCCACAAGATTTTTCTAATGATTACAGATATAATGTGTTTTCGAAATGACATACAATTAACACATCTTCCGCTTTTTTGGCCCGGAAAAATTTTACAGAAAATTTTACCATTTCAAATCGCCGGAATCTGCCGAATAAATAAGGCGAAAATTTCTGTTTAATTTTTCCGGGTCAAAAAATCAGAAGAGTTGGCAACTATGAATTAAAAAGAGGAAAACTTGTAGATCCTATTTTTTTTAAATTTTGCTTTTTAAGAAACTATAAAAAATATGATTCCTTCTTATAATACATTGAGTGTTTAGGTTCAGTAGTTTAATATGTTCAGAGAAAATTTCGAGAAATTCTAAGTAACCATTTTTCAGAAATTATGCGCGCAATCAAAATCGTCGTTTTGTGAAAATTCACTTTAAAGATTATATTGATCATACAAAAAAAGGCTCAAAATGTTTTATACATAACATCTATTCTAAAGAGAATTTTTGAATGAGGTTTAATTAACATTCCTAAAAAATCATATCTAATTACAAGAGTTGTCAAGTCTCCAGCTTTATGTACACCAATATTATTTTAGAGAAAATGTTGTTATTTTAAATCATCGAAATGTTCCAATTAAATATAACAGCATTTTCTTTATTAAAATTCTGGTATGCAAAAAGCCAGAGACTTGGCAGCTTTGATTGTAAGCTTTTTTTTCAGGTGCGTTCGTAATTTTGTAAATACGTAGCATCTACAGTTGTCGTTCATTTCATTCGTCTGTTCACATATAACGGAGCAAAAACTGCCCAACTGGATCATTTGAAATATAATTTGAAATTGTTGCATAATTTTGTCGAGTCATTTTAAATTGTGCAAAAATCGGATGCATCGTTTAATAATAAGACAATCAAAGTATTCCGTTACATTATGGCCAAGAGGGAAAAAATAACTTCAGGTGAATTTTTATGACGTAACATTCTTTCGAACATAATAAAATTGATATACATTTATGAAGTACATATTATAATATATATTCTGTACAATTTGTAGTGTAAAGAATATTTCTTATTAATTTACAGGACTACAGAAAAATAAACGATTACACAATGGTATAGGAAGAAACATTATTTGGGGCGCGTTTGAATTATATTCAACTATTTCAAATTTATGAAATTGATATACGTTGCTGAGGTTTACTCGGAATTACTTCTTGCATTATTGAAAGCAGATAGTATTTACAGGGACATAAACATTTTTTGACTAATATACTGTATCCGAAGTATTGTATGCTATTACACCAAGATCTGAAAATTTTAAAACTTCGTTGTAATACGAACGTTCCTCGTCTGCTACGATTGACGTGCAATTTTCGACTTGATTAACACTAGAACCGCCGGGTATTTTATTCAAGTTTTATAAAAAGTGTTTCTCACCAGAATTTTAATTTTAAACTATTTAACTTATTTAATCAGTTTATTTTTCAGTTGCATTTATTTAACATATCTTATGAAGAAAATTCTGGTTCGAATCGACTATTATCAATCTGGCAGGGGTCAATTTGACCCCTAATGGCGGTTCTAGGGTTAAAAAGAAAAAATTCTGTACTTAAATTGCGAAAATGATCAGGTTAAATAAGGTAAACTTTACAGTAAAAAATAACTGTAATACACTTATAATAAATAATAATAATAAGGAATAAGGAAGGATTCTGAGCACTTAAAGGGTTACGTACACAGGGCTCCCAAATGGTCCGCGAACTGAACATCAGAATTTTCTTAGAGAAATTTCCTTTTTTGATTTTTCTTGCAAATTGTCAAGAAACCACCTTTGGAAGTTGATTTTAGAGCAAACGTATCATTAAATTTTCTGTAAAAAAATAATGATGTTCAGTTCGCGGACCATTTGGGAGCCCTGCGTACATGGGTGGCTTGTCCCCAAGAGACTAAAATTGAGTGAGATATATTATGTTCCACTTTCCTTCAAGAGTTTAAAAAAAAAAGGTAAAAAAAACTTATTAAATTATCTTAGTTATCAAATTAGGCCAGGCAAGTGTATAGAATAGTTTAAATTTATAAAAAAATTACAAAAATTATGTAATTACAATGTAAAGTTTATTATAAAAGCAATTAACAATAACAATTTTACAGTCACTCTTACAATAAACAGATTTGCAAAATCTCTTGCTGTTTGGATACTAGTATTTTTTTCGGTACGTCTAGGTTATCCCGTCGACCAAAAAATTATCGCCAAATTTTAAGATTAAATTCCAATAATGGATGATCGTGAATGTCACATTCAATGACATATTAAATACGATTCACGTGTTTAAAATGTCATTAAGCGATTTTTATTTCGACTTTTGTTTGTATTTTTATTAATATTCTACTAATTATTTCTTTTTTCGTTATTTAAAATAAAAAAATATGTGAATGTGTATAATTTGGCTATTAATTTGGCGATTTGTATAATTTGGCGAAATTGGTCGACGGGATAACAAAGAAGTACCTTTTTTTTCAAATAGAAAATTATGTTATTTTAAATCGAAGACCTGGCCAATTAAATAAAACAGAAATGTCATTATTAAACCTTCGCACTCGAATGGTAATTCTCACCAGAAGTGTCCCACGTAAATAGGCTGCTCTAAATGCTCATGACACCAGTATTATAAACTAATTTTCTTCGCCTTATCAAATGGCCGAAAAATCTGCAGTGAAAGATGAAGAAATAAACCGTAAGATATTTAGTGGTGTACAAAGCATTTGGCTTTTCGATTTACGACGGACACCTGATAACGCTAATGGTGCGTGAGAGTTTGCACTCTCGAGTGCAAAAGGGTTAAATTACTGGTAATGAAAGTGATGGAGAGTTTCCAACTTTACTATATGGGGGATCTCTCACTCTTTGGTGCTTTTAATAACATTTTTATTTAATTGAAGTTTTCTCTGAAAATTTCTACATTATTCGCATTAGAAATATACGACCAAGAAAACTGCACTTGAATAATGGTATTTAAAAGGGTGATCTGTAATATCCTCTATATAAGATGAAAATAAAAAATTTTGAAAAGTATTTTTGATCTTTCAAACTTAAAATTTCAGTAAAGTTCTCTTTCGTTTTGTTAAAGAAGCATGGAATTATGAATAAAAAGGAACTGTTATTTCTTTAAAGTGATGAACCTACAACTGTAATCGATTCTTCACATTCTGATTTTCTCAAAAGCGAACATTTATTAGTAAATATGAATAGAAATTTCCTCCTTATTAATTCCTTGAATATTTCTGTCATAGTTAAGTCAAAAATATTAATTTATTTTTATTGTTGAAAGCCTGCTGGCCCCTACTTCTAAATTAAAACCAATGTATATAGGCTTTGTTTAAAATTTAATTTTAACACTCACAAAAAAATTAAAAATTTGAATTATTTTCTAGTTTTTACCAAGTGGAATAAATAAATAATTAACCAAAATGTATGATTTTTCTCGTTTTAACATGTAGACTCTGAAATAACGAATATTTGATAGAGTAAAAATTAGCCCAGTTGTGAATCGTCCTTAGCTATCCTATGCAAAAATAAATAAATAAATAAATAAAATTTGAGCGAGACATTTGAAAATATTGCCCCCATAGACTTAACATTATCATCTGGATCTTTTTAAGAGACTCGAGTGCATCTTAAATGAGATATCTCTGATAAAATAAGTCCTACTTTTTCATCCTAAAATACTGGTTGACAAAAATCGTAGAGTGTGACTGGTGCGATTGCAGTTTGCCCTCCTTCTTGGCGCGATTTTCAAAAATCGCCAAATGAGGCATTTTTGCGTACTAACTCCCGGAGCTACATCTCCGAGAGAGAGTACACAAAATTATTATTTGTTTTCTCTTCTCATATATTTTTAAACCAGTACCTATCTAGACAAATGCTTTAAATGTGAGAATAAATATTTGATCTGTTATTTTTCTCTTATTTTAACCTGTATTTTTGAGAAAAATAAAAAATACATAACATTTCAAATTTTTTCAAAATACATTTTTAAAGGTATATTTAATATATTTTAAAATACATTTTATTAAATATACCAAAAAACAAATTTTTTACTTACCCAAATTATTAAAAAAGAATGTTTGTTAACAGTAAGAGGAGCAAAACAATGCTGTAGTCTTTTTTATTCAGAGGGCCTTTATTTAATCAGGGGGGTTACCGCCCCCCCCTGACCCCCCGTTTTTTTAATTCATACTATCTTCTACTCTAGGATGTCATTCAAAACCATCACTCAATCTATCATTTTTAGTCATTCATATCTTGAAACAATCAGCCTCTCATTCATACATAATTCAATCAAAGCTCAAAAATACAGGTTAAAAAAAAAGAGAAAAATAAACGATTGAATATTTATTCTCACCTGTCAAGCATTTATCCACATCGGTACTTGTTCCAAAATATACGAGATGAGAAAACAAATAATAGAAGACGCAACGCAATAGACAACATTTCAACGTGCAATCCATTGCAACATTAACGTTTTTCCAAAAATTTAAACACTACTTCTCTTCTCTCAGTTCTCTTCTTTCGTCCAATAAGAAAACATGTAACAAAAAGGAGCGTCCAATCGGGAAACGGCTTAGAAAACGGTAGGATATGGTTTAAAAAGCAAACACTTTAAAAGGGAGCACTCCTTAGGGTTGCCACATTGAAGATGCGAGAGGAGAAAATAAAAATACAAGAGTTGCCATATTGGAGCATTTATCGCGCCAATAAAAAAGTCGCCTTGGCGAAGGAGAGTAAACTGCATTTCACCCGTGTGACTTACACTACACTTACTCATGAAAACAATCTATAGCAATATGTCCAAATTTGACCAATGCTTAACAAAACTAGCCAAATAATTATTAATTTCTCAGAAGACAATTAATGGTGCCAATCGTGTTCGATCTGGGTTTTTTTTTTCTTTTTACTCTTAAGCATTGGAATATATTTCGAAATACTAATTTGTTGATGTTGTTTCGCAGTAAAACGACAATTTTGAATGAGAGTATAAATTAACTAATTTAATTCTGTTCTACATTTGTAGGTTTTCTTACAAGGATACGTTATCTACAAAAAAGTATTTTAAAAAAGTAAACATTTGTAATTTTTGAAATCACCGATTCAAACGCAACACATCGTTTTTCTACATAAATACTATCATAAAGAAAATCTGTACAAACCATACAAAGAAAACCGGTATAAAATAATTGAAAATATTTAAACAAATATATTGCGTTGAAACGAAAAGTATTAAATAAAAAATGGTAAAAAATAAATCAAAGTTTTCTTTCATAGATTGTTTTAAAGATTTTTGAAAATATTTTTTTAGGCCATACGATTTTTAAAGAAAACGATTTATATAAAAGATGAAACAATTGAAAAGTAATTTAACTTTTTTTGTTCCAATACTTCAAAACTTTTGCCGAAATTCTAAAGTAAGAGAACAGAAGATGATACGAACAATATTTCTGAAATTACTTAATAACTTTTTATGGGGAATAAAAAGATTTATAGTAGATTCCTGTCCAGACATTTGTAGAAATGAAAGTACTCACATTTTGTAAGGCATAACAGAATACAAAAATGCTTCTATGTTGTTAAAATCATTGCGGACGGTCATTAGCCATTTTCTTTTACAATTCAATTTGAAATGAATTCACTAATATAAAATTATAAAATTTATAAGATTTATTAATCTTTACTCAGATAATATTTTTGCTACCGGGCAATATTGTCGACTATTTATATTAACCTCTTCCGGCGCGGACGAACTATGTTAATAAAATGAGAAATTAGCAACTGACACCGGAATTTACAAACGACTTTTTAAGAAATCAAGAACTCCTTAATTTACAATAAACCTCCTTAACCTTTACAGTAAACTACTTAATTTACGCCTTGCTTTTACAATAAGTTGTAAAAGAAAGATTTTATTAAAATATTATTGGTGCCAATTGCAAGTTTGGAATTAAAATTAGGTGTGTCCAGGCCGGATAAACTGCGCCGGAAAGGGTTAAATCGTACCACAAATTACAATTTTGCTTCTATGTATCTCTCTTGAAGAATAATTCTTTGAATTAAGAAATATAAAGTTTGCAAGAGCCTTTACTCAGGTAATATTTTCACTACCGGGCAATATTGTCAACTATTTATATTGAGTCATACCACAACATACAATTTTGTTTCGATATATCTCTCTTGAAGACTAATTCTTTGAATTATGAAACATAAAATTTGTAAGAGTTTTTAGCATTCACTGACATAATATTTTCACTACTGGCGAATAATGTGGACTATTTATATTAAGTCGTACCACAACTTACAATTTTTTTTTCGTTGTATCTCTTTTGAAGATTATTGTACTATATGACAGAAATTGTTTATCTGAAATTCGCAATATATGTGTATACGTATCATAAAGAAAAATACTTACAAAAGGAAAAAGGTACAAAAATAATTGAAAATAATCAAAGTAATATATTGTGTTAAAACGAAAAGTACTAAATGAAAAATGGTAAAAAACAAATTTTCGAAAGTTTTCTTTCATAGATTGTTTTAAAGAATTTTGAAAATTTATTTTTTGGCCATACGATCTTTAAAGAAAAAGGATTTATATAAAAGATGAAGCAATTGAAAAGTATTTAACTTTTTTTTTTATTTCAATACTTCAAAACTTTTGTGGAAATTTTAAAGAAAGATAATAGACGATGATACGAAATTTATTTCTGAAATTACTTAATAACTTTTTATGGGAGGATAAAAAGATTTATAGTAGATTTCTATCTAGACATTTGAAGATATGAAAGTACTCACATTTCGTAAGGCGTAACAGTTAATACAAAAATTCTTCTATAGCGGTAAAATCAATGCTGATGGTCATTAGCCATTTTATTTTACAATTCAATTTGAAATGAAATGGCTAAAATGAAATTATAAAATTTATTAGTTATTTGCGTTTACTGATATAATAATTTCACTACCGGCCAATATTGTCGGCTATTTTTATATTAAGTCGTATCACAACTTACAATTTTTCCCCGATATATTGGAATATATCAAGAGGTGTGTTAGATCCTCTTAAGGAATATAGAAGTATATGGCAGAAATTATTTTTCTAAAACTGGCATCTATATGTCTTAACCCAAAATCAAAGATATCACACATGAAAAATGACTCGTACTATTACAGAGTGTCCGAAAAGTATCCTTAAATACTAACTTTGAAATAATTAAATTCAAACAAAAAATAATATACGCATACAGATTTTTATGTTCCAAAAAGAAAATAACAAAGATTTTTTTTGCACTGTTTTATTTCTCAATTTCAATATGCGCATTTATTCGAATACACACCAGATTTCTAATTACGTTTTATGATGCACAGAAAAATCAATAGGTTGGTTGATTGCTGTAATTCGCTTTTTTTGTACATCGTTGTCACAAATTGTAGATTGGTTTCTTACTTGTTACTATGCAATAACAATAAATATTTAGACAGCCATCTAGTTCCAAATAACCCTCTCCCTTCAAAATTTCCACTTCTTCTTTCCCCTAGTTTTCAGCGTTAATTTTCTATGCATTTTTTTTTTGGGGGGGGGGGGGTGCTGAAACAATAAATAATTAATCATATAAATTTTCGCATGTTCACCCTGAAATTTCCACATTCCCTTCATTGCTTTTTCGAAGCACACTAAAGTCGAAATCTTTTTTTAATTTTTTGTCGGCTCATTTCACGTGAAACCAGGCTGTAAATAATAAATATGTAACCCACTATCACAGATTTGAATGAAACTGCATGTGTTTGTTCTTACTAGTAATATATGATCACCAATAACTTTTTTAATTCATCGGTGAAATACTTTCTGAGAAAAAAAAATTATATATAAAAAAAAAAAAAAAAAAAAAAAAAAAAAAAAAAAAAAAACTGCCGTCAGTTGGCATTTTCGACTGCTCTGTTATCAAATCTAGCATATCATAAATATAATTATATTTCAATATCTATTCTACAAATCATCTTCAATTAATTTATGTATAATACAGGGTTCGCACAACTCTACCACTAAATTTTTTACAGTATTTTCAATGCATTTCACTGCAAAAAAATAGTGCAAAAAATTGCGAATCCGGGAAATGATTGCAAATTTTGTTTCTTAAAAATTAAATATAATTTTTTTTATCATTAATACTGGTGCCCGAGTCCTTTCAAAATATAAGGAGTGTGCGAACCCTGTAATAAATAGGGTGCGCAGCTTGTGAAAAAAATTACTGCTATGCTTATAACATTTTAAGTTTGTCTAAAAACATTTTGAAACTTTGAAATCGTGAATTTTTATGAAAAATATTGAATTAAAAAAAAAAATATATCATTATCAAGAAAAGGTGCACTTTCTATTAAATTTAGGTCTGGCATTATTTAATGACAGAATATCTGAAAAGTTATAAAACAAAGAATTCTTTTAAAATTTATTGGCAATAATCGGTCATTAGCGTCGGAGAACTCTCATGCCTGAAAATACCAACTCCATACCATAAGAATTCAAATACCTAGGGATGAGATTTCCGCTTTTTTGGCCATCAGTTTAATTTTAGGGAAAATGTTGTTCTCTTAAATCACAGAAATGTTCCGATTACATAATATAGAATATTCTCTAAAATTTTACTGGTGTGCAAAAAAGCGGAAATCTCATCCCTGTAATACCATAAGAATTCTACAAATTATAATCAAAACTACTTGGTAAAATTTGGAAGTGCTTTTATGAAAACTTTAATTTCTATACGAGCAGACGTGCTATCTCCATAAAAATGAACACAGTTTATTACAATAAGCCACTTAATTATAATCTAGAGTTTGAACGCTTTTACTTTATCAGTCTTGACAGGGTTATCATAAAGACATTATTTCATTTTCAATTTTTTAACGGTCCTCTTTTGGGTTTCGGGAAAAAAATCTTCACGGAAATATATGACCTGTACTACTTTGTTTACATAACTGAGTTTCGGGATAATTCCTCGTATATTTTTCTGGATATTTAACAAAACGTGAAAAGCGCAAGTGGCCGGTCACCTATTGCCATATAGTGTAAATTAATACATTTTCCAAACTTGCAGTTGTATATTTTATATGTGAAATTTAAATCAATTCAAAATAAAATATTTAGATATTTTATTACTGTCCTTATTACTCTTGTAGATGTACAGTTGACTCTCGTTTAATCGAAATCGGATAATTCGAATCTTCGCTTAATTCGAACTAAACATGAAGTCCCGAAATTTTCAATGGCAGAATAACGTTAAAAATTTTTCATTAATTCGAATTCATTTTATCTTGACTTCGTTTAATTCGAACTAACGAGAATTCCGATTTTTCAGTTTTCTTTTCTTTCTCACGGATTTCAGATCATTTGAATAAATTTTTATCTTTGTTTTTTTTTAAATTGTTCCGAATGAGTATACATATAATACAATGCATTTGATATCCACTTCTCTTAGAGCCCCGTCTATCCATCAGTGACGCTTTAAATTTTTCTTCCATCGTGCTAATCTTTTAATTAGTTTATGTATTTATACATTCTAATTTAATATTAAGTCATATTATAATGATAACAGACGAAATAAGTTTAAAAAACACTATAACATTAATTCTTTTGCTATAGTACCATATTAAGCATGTTTTCCATAATTCGAACTTCGGATAATTCGAACATTGCTTGTCTTCCCGGCGAGTTCGAATTAACGAGAGTCGACTGTATCTTGATTATAAAAATTTTACGCTTTTTTCCCTTTAATTGTAGTTAATGACGTAATTAACATCCATGCTTTCATGTGAAGAGATATCAATATAATAGCAATCAATGTTTGGATGAAATCCAAGAATTTTAGCAATATTTAACATCTTACATTGTTAAAAAAACAAAATTTGAAAAACCTTAGTAAGTATTGTATGTATATTGTTCTTATAAATGCAAGAAATTCTAATCAATATATTTGTAAAGAAATACTATACATTAAGAAAATATAATAGCATTTTATTAGTTCAGTAGTTTTAATTTTGAAAACACGCCAAGACAATTTCTTTCTTTGTACAATTATACTTTTTAAAAAGGAAGAAAAGTATAGTTGTTTTTATGGAAAAAAAACATAGCGTGTTTTCATTATGTAATAAAGATTTTCTTTAAAACATTACATTACAAGAAATGTGTGTATTAAGTTTTAAATTCTGTTTTATTAAGGTCCATAAATTCGGAATAATGTGTAGCAGGAAGCGCATATAAAAAAACAAAAACTTTCGTGTCTATTTAAATTTTTAAAAGTAACTGTCTGTTGGATGAAATAATTGAAAAAATATTTCTTTTAGCATGATGTCAAGTACTGTTTACTCTTCTCGTACTACTAAAGTCTTATTTGACACCAGTTATTTACTATTTTGAAATTTTTAATGTTTCAAATCAGAAAACAACAGTATTTAAAAGATGCATGACTGCAAGAAACATTTTGTTTTATAAAAATGCGTTCGAAATGCAATATATTATGTTACTTTAACCCATTTGTGCCCAGCACCTTTTACGTAAATTTTATTTGGTTGGCACCACTATTTTTAGAAGATTTAAGTTTAGTTCATTAATCACGACAATGCATCACAGTGATGGTAACTTGTGGGAAAATTCCCACATCTGTGGGGAAAATAGAGCTGTGTGGGGAAAAGGGGAAACTTGAGGTTTTGTGGGAAATTTTGAGAATTTCCCACTCCACTCTCATGAACGCGCTTTTTCCCTTTCTTTCTGCAAAACTTCTTAGAAAAACCTTCCTTTCTACTTGTTTTTCAAAACTCCTGACGAATTTCATCGTAACTATTCTCTCTCTCTCTCTCTCCATCTCATCCTCTGTGAGATCGAATTTGTAGTGTATACGGCGCGAATCGTAACTATTTCGCTGAATATTGCTGTTGCGTTCCATTGACTATCGAAGCAGTAATACAATTAAACTTCTCAAAGTGAATAGATCAGATTCAACCACGTGAACACATGTCGCAAATTTTCCACCAACCAATCAAAATTACCGATCTTTTATCGCTCAAAGCTCAAGCAATGAAAGTACAGAAACCTGAGGGAATTTTAGAAGGAAGGAAAAAAGGTTATGACGTCAGTCGGAACTATCCTATTCGTTTTTCGGTTTCGATCGCTCGCTTGCTTGAGAAAAGCATTAAACGAAAACAGTTTTTTAGTTTTAGATTTTAGTTCCAATTTTTCTAGAATGTGTTAAGTGTAGTATCTCAAAAGTTACATTTTAGTGTTTTATAGCTATGGATTTGGATAAAGCAGAAGATTCGCACGTTGCGACAACCAATGTTAAAAGGAAAAATCGTTTTTCTGATAAGGAGAAATCGAAAGTAAGAAAAAAAGTATTTCAATACGAATGGCTTCACCTATCAGAATTAAAAAGGCTGGTGAACACCAATAGAATCAGATGTAAATGTACAGCATGCGATGCGATATTGTTCTGTGGAAAAAGCGAATTACAAAAACACGCGGAGGCATAAAAAAATTTGTTTTTTAATAGTCTGTTTTAATAATATTACGTTTTAGACAATATGCTATTTCTCTTTATATATATTATATATGCAAATATATATAAATATGTGTACGCAGTGTTGAATTCAAAGGGTGGCCCGGGGAGGACATCCCCCCCCCGGAGCAATGACATGTCCCCTCCTGAAGATGTGAGATTTTGTGTTTTTAATGATCAACAAGTGCAATTTCCTTCCCAGAATTCTATAATGTTCTTTACCCCCTCCCCCCTCCCCACACTAAATTTCCTCTTGGAATAAAGTTTATTTTTTATTGATATGATAAAAATAATTTTGGAAATTAATTTACAGAATTTTCTTTACTGACATTATCTCTGTAATTTATTGTAAGGAATCTGCTTCTATTTTCATCAGAATAAACTTTTTACGTTTGAAAATAAATATTGTGTGAATAGAAAAATTAACTTTAAACACTAACCAGTTCATCCTAGAGAAATAACAAAAATAAACTTCTGTTGCATAGAACTTTCATGAATGAATAACAGTTTTGAAAAAAAAAAATAATCATCATTATTGCCTTAAGAATTTATTTTTATATGTTTATGTTTATTAAATTACTTATGTTCTTCGATTGATTGAAAGATTTTTGTTTTGAAGAACCAAAATGAAAAGTAGTATAAAATATATTTTGATCATTTGTCGATAGAGATCAGCACTGCTGAATTTAACAGTGTGGGGAAAATAGAGCTCACGAGGGAAATTTTGAGGGGAAAATTGAGCTCATGAGGGAAATTTCGAGGGAAAATTTCAACGACGGGGTTACCATCAGTGATGCATCATTTAAATGAAATAATTATTGCTTTTCTTTTTTACCGGTTTCAAAAACAGTGCTGAATGCACCTTTTGAAGCGTCCCTAGAAAGGGACGCTAGGCAATAATGGGTTAAATACTTATTTAAAGTAATATTTAAATTTGTAATATTTTCAACGCCCAATAACGCCCGGGAGGATTCGATTCGACTCCATGTTATTCAATTTTACTTCGAGACAGAAATTTTTTACTGAAATAATTCAAAGCTTGACCACGAAGATTTTCGCTAAATAAATCAATTAAATAATTTTGAATAAAAATTGTGATATGAAATATTATTATCTCACTTGAGTAAAATTTCCGTGCGTTCCAGTGCTAAGTTATAAATCTACAGATGGCAACACGAATTTTAAACATATGTATTCCTGCGCTGTTCATTTAAAAGCTCTTTTTCTGATACTAATGGCCTAAGTCTCAGAATGAAATGTTTTGAGATGCAATATATGTTACTTTCAATACTTACTGTAATTTTACTTACCCATCATACGTAGTATAGGGTAAGTCTTGCAATCGTTTTGAAAATCGAAAAATATTTTTTTGACGGATTTACACGTTTTAGATAGGGGAGATTCCGATAAACATATTTTTAGAAAAAAATTTTTGCCGTCCGTTGGTCTGTCTGTCTGTAAACGCTCTATCTCCCGAACAAATTGAGATAGAGACTTGAAATTTTGTATCTAGTTAGTATGTAAGAATGGGACGAAGCCTATTTAATATCAGCAACCTCGATTATCCGGAACTATTTTTTCGGACTCTCGAAAAATTCGTTCTCATTAAAGGTAAATAAAAATTTTCGAATTTTTTTGTTCTAAGGAATGGACGTAAACGGCAATAAAATAACACACATTTTGCATATAAAACGAAGTCAATCGGATTATTAGTTGCCGAGATATTTGTAATCCTATTTTCCACATTCTTCCACCCACCCACCCCCAACAGCCGTCCAAAATAGTTTTATTCAAATAATGTAACGATCTTATACAAAGGAGCAATAATATACAATAGTCATGTTTACTGCTCTTGCGTTTCTAGTGTTAAAATGAATGTAGTTTTATTTCAGAAAACTACCTGATTAGATGAGGCCTTATTCCTCAATCTGTTGCAATCACAAAGATCAATGCAATCACAATAAATTGTACATAAACAAGTATAAGATTGGAAAAATACATAAAGTATGAAAAGTGTAAATTTATTTTACTCTTGGATCAAATGCTATATAAACTAGTAAGACAAACGTTATAAGCATTTCACAGATTCCATAAGAAAATATTCTGAACAGAAATCACATCAAATAAATTTCAACTAAATTTAATATTCAAAATTGCCGAGATATACTTACGTGTTTGGAGTTTACGAGAAAGAACATTGAGTTTTGGTACGAAATGAAACGTAAAATTTTACATCAGTGGCAAGAAAATCAACTTCATTTTATGCAGTCGTGTGACTATCTCAAAGATTTGATATTTGAATAAAATGCATAAAAACTGGAAGAATTTATTTTTTAAACATTTGATAAAAAGATTGTAAAAATGATTTTTTTTTATCCACAATTAGTTTTGTAAAATATTTTGGATTTGTAAATGTATATAAAATATAAATAAAACTATACAAATAAAATAAAGTACAAATAAAATAAAATAATAATAATGCTTGGCGGACTTTCAAAAATGAAATTTTTGAAGTCGTGAATTAATATTACGTATTTTAATGTACAGTATTATTAGCTCACAGGCTATCGTAGCCTGAGATCTTATGTGCCCGTCCGTTCTGTATGTACGTTCTTACGTGCGTTCGTGCGTAACGCGATAACTCATGATAAAAATATCGGATCCACTTGAAATTTTGTATATAGGTATTTCCTGATAAGGCGCTTCCCTGATTAGTTTTTGGAGTTCATTCGATATGTATAAGAGGGGGAACGGGGGGCTCATGCCCCTCCCCTTAATTGATATAAACGGGATTTTCATGCAGAATTAACAGTTTTCGTTCAAAATTTAGATATAAGATCATTCTGATGAGGCGAGTCTGTGGCTGTTATTAGGTGTTCATTGAATAAGTATAAACAGGGGGAACGGGGGTTCTAATGCCCCTCCCCTTAATTTATATAAATGGATTTTTCAAGCAGAATTGTCAGATTTTGTTCAAATCTCTGAATAGTTTTGGAAGTTTAATGGTTAAGTATAAAAGAGGGGAATAACTCCTCTTAAATTATATAAATGCTAAATGGGTTTTTATTAAGAATTATCCGATTTGCTCTGAATTTTGGATATAGATTTCTTATATGATAAAGTATGTCCTTGATAATTTAGGAGGTTCAATGATTAAGTGTAAAAAAGGAGAAAGAGGAGAGCTGTTTCCCCTTTTTAATTTTTTTTTCGAACGGAATTAACCCTTGAAAATACAAGGTTGTAATGTACAATTAGTATGCGTAGCCTGTGAGCTCAATACCATCAATTTAATTGGGCGATATTCTTTTTATTCAAATAATGTAATGATCTTATTTAAAAAAGTAATAATCTACATTAATCAAATTGCTTGTTCTTAGCATTTCTAGTGATAAGATGAATGAAGTTTTATATCATGGAGAAATTTGACTATCTAAGAACTTTATTTCTCAATCCATTGCAATCAGAATAAATTGTATATAAACTAGTACAAGTTTTGAAAAAATACATAAAGAAGAAAAAGTATGAATTTATTTTACTCTTGAACCAAATGTTATATAAGCTAAATTACGAATTCTATAAGCATTTCAGAGATTCCATAAGTAAATTTTCTGAACAGAAATCACATCAAATAAATTTCAAGTAAATTTAATATTCAAAATTATCGAGATATACTTGCATGTTTCGGAGTTTCCGAGAAAGAACATTGAATTTTGGTATGAAATGAAACGTAAAGTTTTACATCAGTGATAACGAAATGACCTTTATTTTATGCAGCCGTCAGCCGTATTACAGTCACTATCTCAAAGCTTTCTATTTTGAAATTTAAATAGAATGCATAAAGCGAAAGAATTTATTTTTTAAACATTTTATAGAAAATTGTAAAGAGAATTTTTTCTTTATCACCAACTATATTTGTAAAACTATTTGAATTTGTAAATATACATAAAATATAAATAAAACAATGCAAATAAAATATATCTAAATATTTTCGACTATTTTATTCTAAGACTATAAAATGAAACATTTTATGAAATAAAATTGAACATAATATTCACCCTTTCGCTCTTTAAACGCATTTTACATATACATGTAAAATTCGCAAATTGCATAAGAAATCAATATGAATAAAACATGGATAAAATAGATTCCAATTTAAATTCGATATTCCAATTTTTAACTTTTTAAGAGTACTGCACATATTTTCCATTGGTTTCTACAGGCTTGCCAAAAGCGAATATTCTTTTTTTTTGTATAAATTTTCCAAGCAATAATTTTAGTTATGTATTTTTTATCAGAAACTTACCGCAAGTGTTGTTCGAAAAAAAGGTAAACAAAATAAGTAATAGTAGAAAACACAATTTAAAAAAAAAAAAAGCTGTGTTTAACACTAGAACCGCCGGATTTTTTACTGAAGTTTTACAAAAAGTGTTTCTCACCGGAATTTTATTTTAAAATATTTAACTTATTTAATTAGTGTATTTTGGTCCTGCAAAGATTTAACATATCTTTAAAAGAATATTCTGGTTCGAATCGACAATTATCAATCTGAGGGGGGGTCATTTTGACCCCTAATGGCGGTTTTAGTGTTAATAACCATGTTTATTGATACAAATCTGTACTTTCGGTCGTCAACGGTTTAAAATTGTTTCAGATACCTTAGTACGTCACCTCAGTCCATGTTTCCAAGTTAGTGGTGTTTGAGTGTAACTATTATTGAATATTGATATTCGCTTTATTTAATTTCAGACATTAAAAAATATCACTATTTAGAAATAAAAATACTCAATAGGGAACTGTAAGAAGTGTCAGTCACCGATTTTGACGAAAAGAGTATCGTTGGAAAGATTTCATCGTGAGCAGTAAAAAACTCAATGGAAGCGCCCGTCGGAAATGCACTATTTTCGAGATATCCGGCAATTTATGTCACGTAACTAGGGCAAACTTATTGAGGAATAGGAAAAAAAAATTTTTAGATTTTGGCAAAAGTGGTACCGTTGGGAAGATCTCATCGTTGATCGTAAATAAGTCAATAGAACTACCCGTTGGAAATGAGCTGTTTTCGAGATATCCGATAATTAAAGTCACGTAGCATAGTGCATACTGGGCTAGTGCACATATAACGGGGAACCGCAAAAAATTGTTTTCTCGATTTTGATGAAAAGGGTGTCGTTGTAAAGTAAACAAAAGAAGTAAAAAAGAGATTGTGAGAAGTAAAAAACTCAATGGAACTACCCATAGGAAATGAGCCATTTTCGAGATATCCGACAATTTATGTCACTTAATGCTTGCATTAGCTATGTGACACAAACTGTCGGATATCGCGAAAACGTCTCATTTCCAATGGGTGATTTTATTGAGTTTTTTAATCCTTACGATATCTTTTTAACGATACAACTTTCGTTAAAATCGAGACAAAAAATTTTTCGGTACCCCATTAAGTCTGCACTAGCTACCTGATATGAAATGTAGGATATCGCGAAAACGACTCATTTCCGACGGGTAGCTCCATTGAGTTTTTTACTGCTCACGATGAGATCTTTCTAACGATACCACTTTCGTCAAAATAGGTAACTCACACTTCTTGCAGTTTTTTAGTCACTAATCTTCTAAATTTGCATCATTATTCACAGTCTTTGAAAAAGAATATCTATGTGCAGTATGAAACGATTTTATTGTTGTAGATAAAAATAGCATAAGAAATTTAGAATTAACTATCTCAGAACGCCACAATAGTATCTATAATGATTAAAACATATTTCCTCTAAAGACTTTTAATTTTATAAGACATGAACCAAAATTCCTCGTAGCAGGTTGGTTTATGAATGAAGATTATAAATAGAAACAATTCAGAAATTGTAAGTGAAACATTGCAAATGAGGTCCGTTCGTATTATAACAAGATTTATAAATACTGAGTTCTTGGTGCAATAGTTGTAGCATTCTTATGCAAAAATGCATAAACACAAAATGTATTACGATTCTGTACATCAGATTAAGTATTATGGAAAAGACATGAATCCATCTTAATTAGGGTGTAGTTACCATAGCAACTTAGAATCCTTACGTATCAATTACGTTTGATAGGTTTTAATAGAATAATCACTAAGGCAACATAGAATCATTACGTCTCATGACATCACAAGGTTCGTACGCCTCCTGGAATTTTGTAGACCAGAATTTCTTCTTTGTACCAGTATTTTCTCATAGAAAATATCTTCTTAAAAGAAAATGACTTTTTGCCGTTTAATTTTTTTTCGATGAAAAATATAAACATACATGAAACATATATTTTTTAAACCATTATTGCGGGAGTATAATTTAGAAATGAATTATCTAATTGATAATCGGTATAATTTATCTTTTCAAATACCAGAAATCTCGATTAATAATCATTCAGAGAATATAACAAATCAACCAACATAAATTTTACCAATGAACTAACATAAAAGTACTTACACATCTTAACACAATAGAATAGTTAGTACTTTTATTGTGGAAACCTTGAAATCTTTTGTAGTCAATAAAATTGATTTTTACTGCAAGGTCAAATTTTATAGACAAACAAACAAGTCAATATAAAAGTCAGAACTAGTAAGTAGTATAATTTAATAAAAGTCTAAATCTCTTATCACTGTAAATAATCAAACTTAAGAACAGCGTCAGAACAACTCAAAATACCGCCTTAAGCGCTTTAACTTTCTCAAAAATCAACTTTGACGGCCTCAGTAATTGCTCTAACAATTTAAATTGAATTCAATTTCGAAAACGAAATTGTAACATACAAATTTCTCTTCCATTTTAAAAGCTTTATTCTGAATGGAATCCAATTTAGATTACAGAATGTTAATTAGAAACTTACAATTTAAGATAGAATCATAATTAATGCACTTTGTCTAAATGATACAGCCTTTTAAAGAATTATTTCTGTTAACAATTTAAGCATTTTCTACGCTTCTAAAGTTTCGAAATTTCCAAAGAATAATTACTATTATTTCAAAAGCCTAAAAAGAATATATTGTTTCATTTCTATCATATTTCCAAAGGGAATTTTAATTTAATGAAAACAGAGATTATTTAGAATTATTTAGTTTTAATTTTATCTTAAAACACTACAAAGGTTTAATATGTCAATATATGCATATATGCAGGACTCCCAAATGGTCCGCGAACTGAACATCAGTAAATTTTAACAGAAAAGTTCATGATACGTTTGCGCTAGAATCAACTTCGAAAGATGGTTTCTTGGCAATTTGCAAGACAAATCTAAAAGGAAAATTTCTCTGAGAAAATTCTGATGTTCAGTTAGCGGACCATTTGAGAGACCTGTATATGTTAAATAGCCATATTATGCACGTGGCACAGAAATATGTTAAAAATGTAAAGACAGGTAAAGGAGATGTTAATACGCACATTTCGTTTAGGAATGTGCGAGCGGAAACGCCCCGTTGTGGCAGTAGAGAGCGCGGCGGAGTTCGTCGGATGAAAAGGCTTCGCTTACTTGAATCGTCATTCCCCGCAATGATTACAGAAAAATTCATCATTAAACCAATACGCAGGGCCTGACTAATGCAGGGCCATGCGGGACAATTGACCCGGGCCCCCCAACTTTAGGGGGTCCCCCAAGGACAGATATAAGTTTAAAAGATTTTTGTTGAAAGAGTGTCAAATGATAAAAAATGACTAAAAACAGGGCTCGCAGCTTCCCTAAAATTTTAACTCTTTCCTACCACAATTTTTGAACGATAATATTTATTCTAAGACTTCATTGCAGATCTTAAGGGAATATTATAGGAAGATATTTGGTTTGAAATACTGGTAGAAAAGTGCGAAAATTTTAGGGACGCTGCGACCCTAAATCTGACCCCAAAAATGACCCTAAATCTTTTTTTTCAGTTTTAAGGGGACTTCTTCTCTTATCCCCTGTGTTTCCGTGACCCATGCTCCCTTAAGGTCTTACATTTATCCTTATATTCCTGTAACCGAAAAAAATTGCGTTCTATAGTTCCTTAAAGTTATCTTTCTTCTGCTAATATAGTATATACAAGGTGGAATCCGTCAAATTTTGACGAAAGAAAATGTTTAAGGAACTGTTTCATTATCCTATAATAAATTCACAAAATTAGTTATAGTACAAAATGCATTTTATATTGGTACGTCTAACTCTTAAACAAACGATATTTATCGTCAAATTAATTTTAATTTGATAATTTCGATTTAAAACTGGAAGTCTCAATGCTATTAGCTGAAACAGATATCAAACTGTTGATAGTCTTTTACATGTAAATCAAATTTTGTAAATGAAATCAAAATTCACCGGGTTTTATAACAGAAGATATTTAAATTTCTATTTTTTCCCTTTTAATGAGAAAATGGCAACATAAAGATACATCACTCAATTTTTTCCCTTTTTTCCTTTGCTTTAAATAGAAATGGAGTACTCCTGTTGCCACGATTAGAAAAGAGGTATTAAAAGCTACAAAAAAAATAACATTTCAAAAACAAATTAAGATACAACTTGCAAACAAATTTCATTTAAGAGTACATTTTCTTCCCTACACGATGGTATAAAAATTGAAAATGTGCGACATTAAGAAGTTTAAAAACTTTTAGTAGCAAAAATTGCAATACCGAAATTCATTTAAAATTTGAAAGTGTTGCCATGCGCAAAATGACGTATGCGTTACGCACAGATACGTTTGGCCTTTATAATACTGATATCGATGTAAATAGTACTTGGTATGAATTTTATGTACACATACGATAGGTATGAATTTTAGTTTCAGTCACTTCAATATAATTTACGATAAATTTTAACATAGAAGGGGGCCCCCTAATAATGTTTGCCCCAGGTCCCGCTCCCCACTGTCTAAGTCGGGCCCTGCCAATACGAAGCTTGACGACGTGCATTTTATGTATGAGGCTTTACAAGAAAATGACTCACACACATAGTACGTCTAACAGCTCTGGAGCATGTTGAAGGACTATCTTCTTCTGTGGGCAGTGTTCTCGCTGTCGCTCGCCAATGCGCCAAATTGCGACTAAATTCTTCATTTGGCGAGTAAACAAGCGATTAGATTCGCCAAATTGCTAGTGCTCAATTTTTGCATTTTTTTTTCGTTTTTCATGCATATGCATATATATATATATTTAATATATACATATTTTTTATATGTGTAGCGAATAGTTGAAATTAGATTAATAACAATCGCTGTCACAGTTATAAAAACTAAATTGAAAAAAAGGGGGTACATTAAAGTAAAGATATATATATATATATATATATATATATATTTATGCTACACGGCGAATCTATTTTGCTAATAATTTTTTCATTTGGCGAATGTTTTTTTTATTTTTAATTAGCCAAATTACTAACGTTGGTAAAAAGTCAGCGAGAACACTGTCTGTGAGTAACATTACAGACAATCAGGGTAACTTTGCTCTACCTTTACGAAACTTTGATCAATTCAACCATAATGGAACCTTGACGAATTATTTCCAATGAGCTTTCAAAATCTGTATTTTGAAGCCAAAAATTTACCTTTAACTCAAGTGATGTAGCAGATTTAATCTTTTTTTAAAAATACTTAATCTGTGATCCAGACATACAAGGAGAGGATACGAAGCTTGTGTCACCGAATCCAGCGAGCCTTTGGGTATTGATAGAGTTTAGTTAGTATATTAACATATCACAAGGATAAAGTGCAATATTCAGGGAGGCCTTAAAAAATGACCTTCAAAGTTCACCCATTATTGACACAAAACATATGTTTAAACTAATTGAACTTCTTATCGAGGGCTGGGTTGTACAGTTGGCAAGACGCCAGGCATTCACTTTTCACGCTCCTCAGCTCTCTGCGGGTTCAAATCCCGTCTAGGTAATTTTTTTTCTTTTCACAGAGAAAATAAGGATTAGTTATTTTCGGACTATAATATCTGATTATTTATACGTATGACAAATATAAATAAGAATATGTTTCTAGGCTCATTAATACACATTTATTTATTTGCAAAGAGTATGAGAGTTTCATTTAAACGCAACGGATATAAAGAAAAGATTTAAAAAATCTTATGCTATACATACGTATTTCTTTTACATTCGACATCTTTGGATTTTTGTAAATTATTTATATTTATTTTACAATAATTTACATATATTTTAAAATTGCGCACAGTTATTTTACATTATTTATATTCAATTCAATACTACGTATTTAAAAATTAAATGCGTGCTATTACAAGTGACGTTTTGAAGCTTCTCCAAGAGGAATATTTTACAGAATAACTTTTTTCATTTTAATTAATAAAGAACAACGTCTAATCACCGAAAAACTTTAAAAACAAACTACGGGACTTATTCGCTCTGCAGCAGGTGACTGACTGCTGATAAAATTATCATTATAAACCCTAGCAGTTTATTTTCTATAGTGTACTAACAAGCTTGTTTTGCTTAACAACCACCTGCAAAATTACGTGATAAAATGTAAGAATGAATAAAATTAAAATTTTGTCGACTGAATAATTCTGTTTTTTTTTTTTCATTCAATCCATAAAACTGCAATCTCTCTGTAAATAAATCAGTATATATGTATGTGTGTGTGTGTGTGTGCATGCGTGCAGAAGTATGTTCTTATTTATATTTGTCATAACTATAAATAATCAGATATTGTAGTCCGAAAATAACTAATCCTTATTTTGTCTGTGAAAAGAAAAAAAAATACCTAGTCGGGATTTGAACCCGCAGAGAGCTGAGGAGCGAGAAAAGTAAATATCTACCGTCTTGCCAACTGTATAACCCAGCCCTCGCTAAGGAGTTCAATTAGTTTAATCATATGTTTTGCGTCAATAATGGGTGAACTTTCGGGGTCGTTTTTTAAGGCCCATCTGAATATTGCACTTTATCCTTGTGATATGTTAATATATTAACTATACTCTATCAATACCCAAAGACTCGCTGGATTCGGTGACACAAGCCTCGTATCCTCTCCTTGGTAGTCATACAGCGAGAGAAAAGGAATGTAAATTAGAAATCTAATAAAGCTTAAAAGTAAAAAAATTGAAAAATTATCTGGATAAATTTCCATCCAGATGTCAAAGGAAATGAACTTATTAAGTATATAAAAGCTATATTTCAAAATATACGCCTGTGTGTTTTAGAAAGTTAAATAGTGCCTTATGAGGTGTATCCCCAATGAGTTCGCCAGCTTCTCCCCCAGGGGTCATTCCATGTCAATTCAACCAATTTTTCCCCCATTTGTAACCCGACCGACAGGGATTTGGATGAAACTTTGTGTACACACTAATTCTATCATGAAATGATTCCATCAGAAATTTTTTCTTCCTAGACCTCATACTTTGTGAGATATGTGGGGTCCAATTCCTGGGGGTTTCTCAAATCTCACATTTCTTAGTCTGTATTCTGAGGTTGCAGTTCCATCTTCAAAAAATTGTTTCTCTGGATCTAAGACGTGAATCATCCTAAAAATATCACTGTAAAAAGATAAAAATATGCAGATTTTAATAAAAAATATTTAAAAAATTTACTTGTAATATTTAGGATAAAAAAAGTCAGCCAAAGTTGAGAGTTATGGTTATTTTTCCAAATTTTTGTGACTTCACGAAAAAGGCTGTACACAAAAAGGCAAATTAAATTTCCAGTTTCTTTTTGTTTTAAATAAAAGTTAACACTATGGGCTTTCTATCTATGAAATAAAAATTATGTGTTTCGCATGGCTTATGCAAAAATTTTGGGTACTTTCCAATTAGCCGGATAAGTGCTTTATTTTTATATATTACATATACACACAAAAAAGCAAATGAAATTTCCCATTTCTTTTGCTTTAAATAAAAGTTTACACTTTGGGCTTTCTATCTATGAAATAAAAATGATGTCTTTCGTATGGCTTATGCAAAAATTTTGGGTACTTTCGAATTAGCTGGATAAGTGCTTTATTTGTACATATTACATATGCACACAAAAAAGCAAATTAAATTTCCACTTTCTTTTTGTTTTAAATAAAAGTTTACACTTTGGGCTTTCTATATGTGAAATAAAAATGATGTCTTTCACATGGCTTATACAAAAATTTTGGGTACTTTCCAATTAGCCGGATGCGTGTTTTATTTTTATATATGTACATATGTATAGATCTGTATAAATACAGATGTATTATACATGTACATATGTATGTATATATGCAGTATATTGATATATATATGTATAACACTGGTGCCGGTCTAACCGAGAAGTACCAAATTTTACCTTGTTTTGAAAATCTGCACTAATTAAGTGGGAAAAATCTGACTAAGTTTAGCTGTGGTACTTAAATAATTACTGGAGTTTCTATGAGTTACTGAATTTAATGTTATTTGATACAAAAACAAATTGGAAATTTCATTTGCCTTTTTGTGTAGAGACTTTTTCATAAAGTCACAAAATTTCGAAAAAATAATCATAACTTTCAACTTTGGTTTACTTTTTCGGCCGTATATAAATCTCTATTAACTGCCCTAATTGCTTTTTTTACTTGCTTTTTATGCCGCTTAAATGGATCTCCACATTTATATAATTCGTATTTCATTAAGAGCGAAATTCTATGCTCACATATATTAATCAAACGGTTTTCACTTAATTTTTGTTTTATAAATGCAATAGTCCTAACTAATAAAAGTTCTTTTTCTGAATCACAGGGATTATCAATGTAGTCTATTTCTCTGTTATTTCTATAGCTAGTTTTGTGACATTCTAAACCAGTTAATATTACAATACTGCAAGCCTGAAGACTAGTAGAAGGTTTAATATCAGTCTCCATATTAAAACAATAAAGCAATAAAATATTTATACATATCATAAACTATAAATTAAAATAGCAGATAAAGCCTTTGTGCAAAAATGTTTAAAGATAAAAAACCAACGATTATAAATGCACAAATAAAGTAAGAAAAGGTAGCAAACAGCCGTTTCGAATCTACAATGGAGATTCTTCATCAGTGCAAAACTCAGCGAGCTAGAAAAAGCAAAACTGAGGTAAGAGACAGAGAGACGCGGGCTTATATACCCGCTACGGAAACGATCCCGCCTATAGGAAAGCAACCAATGAGAAGAGAGCAGCCTAACAACTGGCTGGACAAGTAGCGACATCTACCGGAGAATAAACAAAACATAAACTAAAAAGCGAGGGGGGGAAAAAAGGTTTAAATTAAATTAAAGATTTCCAAATGCTAGGAAAATAAGGCGTACTTGATAAGTCATTAACTAAGGAGTGAGAATTTTTAATGATGTGGTAAGCTTCCCAAAAATCAAGATCAAGAATGGAAGGACACTTTTGGATGATGGTAGCTGAAGAAAAGTTAAACTTATGTTGTAAAGACCAACAATGTTGAGCAATGGAAGAGCGTTTGAGCTCTTGATTTTTGACATACCTTTTATGTTCCGTTAAACGAAATCTGAGAGCACGTTTAGTCTGACCAATATAAGAAAGGCCACATTGGCAAGAAATTTGGTAAATACCCCAGTTATCTAAGCGATCAATGGGATGCTTAAGATTTGAAAAGGCAATTTTATTAACAATATAACATTTACTATAAAGTATGTAACAATCAGATTATATATTTAGTAGCACAGTAAAATTTAGATCATTCTTCTATGATAAGAAACAACAGAATGACAATAATTTTATTAAATTGATTTCAAAACATCTGCTTTCATACTAACGAACAATACCCTGCCTTTATCAGAAGGTGTTTATACAAGGCAGGTGCAATTAAATCTTTCAGACTATAGAAACAAATTTAAGTTATGTTAAACATTTGTGTATTTAAACTTGCCAATATAAATATTTAAACTGAGTAAAATTAACCAAGGACAGGAAATACAAGGTTTTGAACATTTTTTAAACACAAATAATTAATATATAAGCATTCGAAAGAAAGAATGGAAATGTGAGGAGAAAAAATTATCTATTTTATACTGTACCAAAAAAAAAAAAAAAATCTGTTTTGAGTTTAATTATTGAAAACAAAAGTAAGAGATTCTTTAGATTAGCAAAAAATGCCCATTATTAAATAACTAAATGAAATACATTGACCATTCACTAAATTTAATGGGGAAACATATTACAGTCAGATTTTTTTTTAATCAGAAAAAACAAAGCCTAAATTTTACTTTGCAAATTAAAAAAACATGCATCAAATAACATTAAATTCAATAACTCATAGAAATTCCAGTAATTATTTAAGTGCCACACCTAAACTTAGTCAGATTTTTTTTTCCTCTTAATTGGTGCAGATTCTCAAAACAAGGCAAAATTTGGTATTTTTTGGTTAGACGGGCAACAGTGTTATGCATATATATATATCAATATACTGTATATATACATACATATGTACATGTATAATACATCTGCATTTATATAGATCTATACATATGTACATATGTAAAAATAAAACACGCATCCGGCTAATTGGAAAGTACCCAAAATTTTTGCATAAGCCATGCGAAAGACATCATTTTTATTTCCCAGATAGAAAGCTCAAAGTGTAAAATTTTATTTAAAACAAAAAGAAATTGGAAATTTCATTTGCCTTTTTGTTTGCATATGTAATATGTAAAAATAAAACATGCATCCGGCTAATTGGAAAGTACCCAAAATTTTTGCATAAGCCATGCGAAACACATCATTTTTATTTCATAGATAGAAAGCCCAAAGTATAATCTTTTATTTAAAACAAAAAGAAACTGGAATTTTAATTTGCCTTTTTGTGTACAGCCTTTTTGGTGAAGTCACAAAAATTTGGAAAAATAACCACAACTCTCAACTTTGGCTAATTTTTTTTATCCTAAATATTACAAGTAAATTTTTTAAATATTTTTTTATTAAAATCTGCATCTTTTTATATTCTTACAGTGATATTTTTAAGATGATTCACGTTTTAGATCCAGAGAAACATTTTTTTGAAGATGGAACTGCAATCTCAAAATACAGACTGAGAAATGTGGGATTTGAGAAACCCCCAAGAATTGAACCCCCGATATCTCACAAAGTATGAGGTCTAGGAAAGAAAAATTTCTGATGGAATCATTTCATGATAAAATTAGTGTGTACACAAAGTTTCATCAAAATCCCTGTGGGTCGGGTTACAAGGTCTGGTTGAATTGACATGGAATGACCCCCAGGGAAAACGAAATACAGAATGTCCACTCTCAACGGTGGCCAATGGCTAATTTCTAAACCGTTAGTCATAGACATATATTTCCAATTGCAAAAATGCTTTAAAAAAGGTAAAGAATTATTTTTTAAGCGATTTAGGTCAAAAAAATTTTTATTAAAAATTACGAAAATTAAATTTTTATATGGTCCCCCGGTCCTATAAGTGATATTAAGTAAATTTTTCCGATTACTCTAACAAGTAAGTTAAAAAAGGTCCCATTCATCTAACATTAAAATTGACCGAGTTATGAAACCTGACTTCATGATTCATGACTTAAACCTCTTTTCTGTAGCGGAAAACGAATGAATTGCAATGAGCTTTAACGGAACGTACATTAAGAGCTTAAAGTATTGTAAATGGCGTCCATACCCAGAACGGTCCAATGGCTATTTCCTAAACCATTTGTCATAGACATACAGTTCCAATTTCAAAAATGTTTTAAAAGAAGGTAAAGAAGTATTTTTAAAGCGATTTAACTGAAGGTATTGCCACCGTATAAGTTTTACGGTAGTGTTAATTTTAATTAATTAACTTCTAGATTGGTTAGAATAATTGAAGACGTGAGTTCCAAAATTCTCTTTATCGAGAAAATTAAATTTTGTGAAATCGTGAAAAACCTTTAAATGCGTCCATTGGTTTTTATTATAAACAAGTACACCGAACCTGGGGTTCCCGGGTCACAAAGTGAAGGTGAAAAACTTTTTTAAAATTTAAAATTGGAAAGTCTAATAAATTTTTTCTGCGTAATAGGCTTTTTAAACTGCCAACTAATTCCAAACAGCAATTTCGTATGAAACATATTATTTATGTGTAATCATATATAACTTTAAAAATTATCGGTACTTCCGTATTAGACGTAAGATAGAAGTTATTAGCCAAATATTTTGCAAAAGAATAAAACTGCATTCTCAATTTTTAAAAACAACTAAGAAAATATGATACCCAGATATCCTTCTATAGTAAAAAAAAACTAGCCTTAAAAGGAATGACTCCTGGAATGATGCTGATGTGGAAGATTTCCGGAACTAACGAATCCGGGTTGTCCACTCCTTCCATGAGTCGAATAGACCAATCAGGAAAGGGCTCCATCTATGCATCGCCGTATGGGTTACCATAAAGAGAGTAAAGGTTACCATCGCCAACAATCGCCAAGTTTGTCGCCAACTTGGCGATATATCGCCAAATTTGGCGACCAAAATTAGTTGTCAAAAGTGACGCCAACTTGGCGATAACTGTAATATTTCGCCAAATTTTTAATCTCTTTACAACACCAGTCTTTTAATACATCATTTGAAAGGTTTGCAACTGCTTATTCATATCAAGGCTAACTTATCATAATAACAAGGCTTGTCATTCCCTAAGTTTCCTTTGTCTGCAGTACACGTGATCAAAATTCACGTTGTTAGCGCCCTCTGTCGCTCAAATACATTGTTCAGCAAGGCCACTTTATCATAATAATAGGCCTTACAATCAGAAAAAAGTATGGGAGAAAATGTCCGGATAGTTGCGAACTCATAAACCGACTTTATACCGTAAGTATCGCCACCTGGTGCATATTACTAGTAATATTCTAATTGCATAGGAAAAATCAAACTATATTATTCACAATATTATAAAAAATATTTTTCAAATTCCACTAAAATATATACGTAAAAAATACACTGAAAATGAAGAATTAAAAGTAAGAATTAATGGTACTTTATTAATGTAGAGTCATGGGCGTTATATATATATATATATATATATATATATATATATATATATATTTAAAGCTTAGCGTAATTTTCGGCTTCAGAAAGTATGATTTATTGCCAAATGATGTAAACAGTAATGAAAACAAACTTGTAAAATGTTTCGTTTGTCTTTTAAGAATTTATATGAATATTATTATTGTTTTTATGTACAATTTACTTATGTTTTTGCATAAAAATAGAAAATTGGCTTTTTTATGTGAAATATATTGTATAACTATTGCAAAACATTTCTTCTCTATGAGAACAGAAAATAGGATTCCAGAAAATATGTTGCCAAATTTCCTTTTTTCGCCAAGACCATTTTCTCTATTTGAGAAAGGTACTTTGAAAAAGTATCGATTTAATATTATATAATGCAGTATTGGCTATTTTTCTGTAATATGTTCCGGTTTCGCATTTAAAGTTATCTGCAAATAAGCATTATTCTAGAACAATGCGATATTAAGTATACGGTTAAAAAATGAAATTAGTTTAGCGCCAATTACACTTGCTTAATGAGCCAATTGGCTGTAAGTTTAATTAAGAAAGAAGCGCCAAATAAAGATTTACACCACAAGCGTAGCACAAAAAGAATTTATTTTTGAGGATAAACTTTGAGATGTGTTTAGTTTAAGTGATTTATAAATTTCTTATAACTTTCATTTTTTTAATGTTTATGATTTTTATCCGGTTTATACATATAGCTAACTATACAGGGAGACTAAAAAGAATTAAAATATAAGATCGGGGAATACTTTAAATTTTAGCTATGAGAACATGTTTTTAATCGAAAATATTGAGCGTAGCGTTTATTAGTCAGGTAGAAGAATGTATACGCACAACCAGACCAGGAGGCGGCAGCACAGACAGTCATCTCATCGAGTTCACAGATGAAAATATAGGATTAGTTAAATCTCGGTTCCCATATTAAGACGCAATCGGTCTGCCAAATTATATCTCGGTGAAAACACCTAAAACCCTATTTTAGTGGTTAACTCATAAGTTTACCATTGTGCTTTCCTGCACCCAAAAGTATAAAATCATAGAAGTTTGGGAGTAGGAAAAAAATCGTAAACTTATGAGTCATCTGCTAAAATTGGGTTTTTTATTTTCTACACAGATTTTCCTTGGCAGACCGATTGCGTTGTAATATGCTAATCAAGATTTAACTAGTCCTAGATTTTCATCCATGACCTCGATAAGGTGATTGTCTATGCTCCTGCTTCCCGGTCTAAATGAAATTATATACAATTGTTGCTATAGACAGTGATACTTTTAGTAAATTTTAATAGATATTATATTTATAGCATAATGAAATTGATATGTATTATTGGGATTCACAATAATACCTTCCCTACAATAAAAGGTTCATGTAATACTCGTATCCTTTTACAGAGCCACATATTATAAGCTTAATTTAAATTTGAGGTTTAAATTAAGCTTAATTTAAAAATCTATATGTCATATACACAACTTCTCAAAAGAATCCCATATAATGAACTTTAATTCTTGAGAATTGCTAAAAGAGTAATAATAAATGAGTATATACTTATGATTTAATGCGCAAAATTTAATAAAATGGTGTTGAATTTTCAAATCTCTATCACTACAAATTTGGAATTCTATCACTACATGGAAAGATATTTTTTCCCCCTTGTTACGATTTTTGAGAGATTTACACAGCGGTACGCAACAGTTAACCATTTTTCATAAATAATTACAGTAAAATAAGTACATTTTATAGCAAAGAAAAAAAAAAAAAACTGCCGAACTTTCGAAAATTGGAAAAATAACAAATCTCATTTGAAAAATACAAGCTTACAGCATATCGAAAAGAAAATGGAAAAGCATATATAGAAAACAAGGCCCGGGTGGAAAACAAATTATAAAATTTATACATTTGTTACTACAGCAGGGGGCGCTAACAACGGGAAAAATCACGAGGTTTCTGACCAAGTTTACTGGGGCTGGGGCCACGAAGACTTAGCGATTGCCAAGTCTATTATTATGAAAGTGGCCTTGATGACTAGTAGTACACACCAGATGGCGCTACATACGAGACAAAATCAGTTAATATGTTGGCAGCTATAGAGACAATTTCAACAATAGATTTTCTCCTGAATGCGAGGCCTGATTATGATAAGGGGGCCTTGATTCATATAATGGATGTCTTGTGTGTTATCTCCCATTCTGCTCCCCAGGGGGGACGCATTTTTAATTTATTTGCAACACCAGTTGTGTTACACAAGATTTGAAAGGCCTGCAACTGCTTATTCATATTATGGATGTCTTGTGTGTCACTCCCACACTCTGCTCTCCCCAGGGGGGTCACATTTTTAATTTCTTTACAATGCAAGTTGTGTGACACATCATTTGAAAGGTCTGCAACTGCTTATTCATATTATGGATGTGTTGTGTGTCATCCCCCACTCTGCCCCCCAGGGGGGCACATTTTTAATTTCTTTACAACACCAATTGTGTGACACATCATTTGAGAGGTCTGCAACTGCTTATTCATATTATGGATATCTTGTGTGTAAACCCCCTCTGCCCTCAGAGGGGGCGCATTTTGTAATTTCTTTACAACACCAATTGTGTGACACATCCTTTGAAAGGTCTGCAGCTGCTTATTCATATTATGGATGTCTTTAGTGTCGCCTCCCACTCTGCCCCCCAGGGGGGCACATTTTTAATTTATTTACAACACCAGTCGTGTGACACATCATTTGAAAAGTCTGCAACTGCTTATTCATACCATGGGGAAATGGCGAGCGCAGCAAGCAGGGGTAGCCAATAATTTGGAATCGCGAAGCGATTACGCGGGGGGTTGGCGAGCATAGCGAGCAGGGGGGGCGGGGCCCCCCTAGTTCTTTAAAATGCATTTTTGTAAAGGTTAATTGATGTATCTTTTGTAAAGTAAGTTTACAATGAACTAAAAGTCATTAAATTCATAGATAAAAACGAAATAAAACCAACAACATTCACCGGGTTTTATAGCCGACGATATATTGACGTAACAGGTTTTTAATTACTGTTTTTTTCAGTTGCTATGAAAAAATGACAACTCAAATTTACAGTGATCTGTTATTTTCCATGGAGAAAAGAGATAGATGGAGGTGCAGTATGCGATTAAAACGGTTTGATGGTCGTTAATCTTCCAATTTAAGTCTCTCATTCGACCCAAACAAAACAATCACGTGAAACAGAGACCGAATTTTTTAACTCTCTTTCTCTAAATGAAAAAGATCCGATTATATTTTAGCATTATAAAATAGCATTTCATTACATTATGAATTAAAATTGCATCGCTAAAAGTTTTTCTTTTTTGTGAAAGCACGCGGTTGTGTTTGATGCAATGCAGCGAATTTTAGAATTACATTTTTGGCGTCACCTTCAGCCACTAAATGCATCTCTATTTTTTTTTTTTTCATTTTTACTCTATGGTTATTTTTCCTCTCTTTCCCACATAAATGCGATACTCAAGTTGCCACCATTAGAGAAATTGAACCAAAAACTACAAAAAAATTAATATCTCAAAAACAAATTGAGATACAGTTTTCTAACAAACGGCATTTAAAAGTACATTTTTTTCTCTAAACGGTGGTATAAAGATTGAAAACATGCAATGTCTAAAAGTTTAAAAATTTACAATAGCGAAAATTGCAAAACCGAAATTTCATCGGAAAGTGTTGCCATTCAAAACATCACGTATGCGTTACGAACAGATACGTTTGGCCTTTATTATATAGATTTGGAGATTGTATAGTATTGTATTGCGACTGTTAAAAAAATAAAATGCGATAAGGCGAGTTTTGAAATTCACATCCTCAATTGTATTTTTACATATGTTTTGTTTTGTAAAGAAATGAAGCTTCTTCTTTTCATAATTTTATTTTAAAAAAGTGTGTTATTTTGATAAGCTTTTATTTTACTTAAAACTTTCCTATGTATGTTTTCCTAGTTCAAAATTTGTATTCAAATTTTAATTCACTTCCTAACATCCGATAGAGGTTCAATTCGTATACTTATTTATATCCAATGACAATGTAATATTAATACTATTTTAGGTGCGTACCATTTATTTATTTTATAGGATTACATAGGGTAAGTATTCTAATAGAATTTTAAAAATGTATAGTTTTGTAACCAGTTGTGACTGTTGCTTTTCATAATTTGATTTAACAAAAGACCTGTTATTTTTTATTTATATTTTTACTACAAGCTGTATATTTTGCTTTAATATGTAAACATCAACATATATTTAAAAATAATATTGAACAAATTACTTTACACAAAATGTTTAATGTTAAATTTTATATCTGACGTTTATTTTTATTTCCAGTAAATTTGTGACCGACCCCTATTTTGCAGCAAAAAAGATGCTTCAACTTTAAACCGCTATTACTCGGTCAGTTTTAATCGCAGAGGAATGGGACTTTTTTTTGTCTTACTTGTTAGAGTAGTGGTAAAAATTTACTAAATATCACTTATAGGACCGAGCGACCGTATAAAAATTTAATTTTCGTATTTTTTTAATAAATTTTTTTTTTGGCCTAAATCGTTCAAAAAACAGTTCTTTACCTTTTTTAAAGCATTTTTGCAATTGGAACTATATGTCTATGGCTAACGGTTTAGAAATCAGCCACTGGCCACTGTTGAGAGTGGACACCCTGTATAATGTGAATGTAAATTATTACTTACCCATCATACGTAGTATAGGGTAAGTCTTGGAATCGTTTTGATAATCGAAAAATTTTTTTGACGGATTTAAATGTTTTAGATAGTGGAGAATGGAGATTCCAAAAAACATTTTCAGAAAAAAAAAAAAAAAAAAAAAAATTGCCGTCCGTCTTTTTGTGTTAAATTGAGATAGAGGCTTGAAATTTTGTATTTGCGTAGTATGTAAGGATGGGGCGAAGCTTATTTAATATCAGTAACCTCAATTATCCGGAAATATTTTTTCGGACTCTCGAAAAATTCATTCTGATAAAAGGTACATAAAAATTTTCGATTTTTTTAATTTTAAGGAGTGTACTTAAAAGGCAATAAAATAACACAATTTTTTCATAAGGAACGAAGTTGATAGAATTATTAGTTGCCGAGATAATTGTAATCCTGTTTTGCACATTCTTCGATTTTACATGAACCTTTATTTCATTCAAATTTCAATTCAGAGATACATTTTAATTGGAAATGAGACGCTAATCCGAAGCAGTAAACTGTTAGTTAAAATGATTATTATTTTTTGGAGTTATAAGGATGTTTCTTTTACGCAGTTTGGTACTGCTTGAGCAGTTTGGCATTTTAAATAATTTGTAGAAATTGGTTGATCAGCATTCGTTAATAGAGCATTACTATGTATAGTAAAATCCGCGAATGAAGGTGGGGAGTGCGAATGTTGTGGCTTAAAAACTAAATGTAAATTTTCTTTTATTTAATAGTGGTGCCAGAGTCCTTGGAAATTCCAAGGAGTGTGCGAACCTTGGAATTGCAATGCATTGTATAAATAGTTGTCACATGTTTTATTTTCATATATTATATTATGCATATCCATGATGGGTAAGTATTACGGTGGACCCCAATGACTAATTATACATATATATGTATATATATATATATATAATTTTTTTTAAATAAGTGTATTAATTTAAAAGTTAATAATCGGTTTCAGAAATATAGTGATAATTTAAATTCAATTATAATAGTAACAATACTTCATCTTACAAGCAGTTTAAACTTGCAGATACATTATTTTAAATTTTACCCAGCTTATTTACACTGCTAACTCATATAAAATACTCTTACACACATGGCCTACATTCAGAAGTTTTAAAACTCACTTGTTTAACAAGGAAAACATAATGCTCGTCTGTAAATTGATTCAAGTATTTTCGTAAAATAAAACAGTCTACTTTTAAATTAATTTGTTTGGCATAATACCAAAACTTAAACGGTAGTAATAATACTGTAAATTTCTACTGAATTTACATTCTTGTTCGAAAGCTATTACTCAATAATAAAGCTCATATTTTGCATTATGAAATCATAAATATAGTATATCTAATAGTTCCTGCTACTCTTTTGAAATCAGAATATGGAATTTAAAACAATATCGTAATTCTTGGGTTTCATGCCAGCTTTGGGTTGCATAATAGAATGATACATTTTCAAAAATAATTTACAAAAAAAGTATTATGTAAGGATAAATGTTTCGTATAAAACGTTTTATTGTATACATAGAATATTTTTATACTATCAATTGATTAACAAACAATTATCGTATTGTTTTAATCCTTTAACCCCTTCGCGACGGGATCATTTTACAAAGATTTTAATGTTTTGTCACCGGTTTAAAAATTCAGAAATTTGGGCCTTCTTAAATCGACAAAATGCTCCAATTAAATAAGCCAGAATTTACCGTATAATTTTACTGGTGGCAATAAGCCCGGATTCTTAAGCCTATTTGTGGCACGTATTTGTGTCGCTCGTTCTCAAGGGGTTAAGCGCAGAGCAAATTCATTACTTTAGTTTTGAAATTATTAACTGACACCGGAATTAGAAAACAACTTTATTTTTAAATATGAAAAGGCTACATCTCACGCATTCAATAAACCAAAAATTTTTTTACCAAAATTCCGGTGCCAATGTGGCGTTTGGAAATAAAATTAAGTGGTTTCATAGATATACCACCGCGCCGCAAGGGGTTAATAGTTTGGGGGAAAAGCATATTTTTATTTTGTATTTTTGTTGAGTATTAAAAATTCTTTATCGAAAAATTATCAACTATTTGCTGATTTTTTGATGCAAAATTTGTAGTAAATAATCATCTCCAGTTTGCTAATTTCACTGCTATTAAATGCAGTGTTGCTGTTACTACATTCGGCAGATGTTTTACTTGGAAATGACACGCCAGGAAATTTGTAATAGCAATGTTCTTTTAATTTATTTATTGTTAAATTGTTGTTTTGACAAAAAAAAAAAAAAAAAAAAAATTCAAAACTTAATGGTGTGAATTCGGAATGCCTAAATCAGATCAAATGCTAAAATCAGATATACGAGACAACAAGGATTAAATGTGATTAATCTTCCATTAAAAAAAAAAAACAACAACATTCAAAAAGGAAACTGGAATAAATTTCAACGCTGATCCAATAGATTTTAAATATATATCTAAACAACATGTAAGGAGGCAAATAAGCAAATTTGAATTAAAAATAATACGAAGAATTTACGAGGAATTGACCATCACTATCTAAGATAAGAAAATTTCTGTTTAATATTTCGATATAAGAATTCATGAGCACAGAGTTTAATCCACAAATTGCAAATATTCTTTTAGACTAAATAAGAGAAAAATGTGTACGAAAAAATTGTATACGCATCCTGATTAATATATAAATATAAATATATATAGCGGGTGTCCTGAAAAGGACTGAACGATTTTAAAAATCGATAACTTGCAAAATTTTACAGATATTTAAAAAATTCTTGCACGAGAGTCATCTAAAAGGTCAAAAGTTTTTTCTTGTGATTCTGGATTTTAGTTTGAATTACAAACAATAGATGGCGCTGAGAGCGCTAGGTGCTGTGTTGAGACGGATATTGACGTCACTTGGCACTGAAGCAAAATAAGGGGGTTAGGCCGTGGAGTGGATCTTATTCGAAAATGAACTTTTGCTTTTACCGTCCGATTTTCAATGCAATCCATATAATTTTGATTTTGCTGGTGTCAGCGGAATAATAGAGAAAAATATTGTTTAAATGGTTACTACTCTTTGAAATCGAAATGCTTGAAACAACAACGTTCGAATTACCGACTTTTATTTATTTATTATTTTTTTTTTTTTACATTCCAAGAATGTAAGTACTTTTGAGAACAGGATATCTTATATATCTATTTATTTATCTTGGTATCTTTTAAACTTTTTATGTCACCTAGTCATATCCTGTATTGTATATTAAGTATGTGGGATTACCAGTTCATTTACAGGTACACCCAAAAGATTGCATCACATCATAGTCTATGGGAGAGAATCGCTTGCAGTGTATATTAATGAAATACGCTATTTCAAATGTATTGAAACTGATATAAATCACTGAATTTCAGTATAAGATGATTATGATAGCATAGGGTATTTGGTATTTATAGCATTTAACGTTCATTTACAGGGGCACACAAAAAAAAATCGGCTACTGTACTGTCTTTAAGTAATAATTGCTGGAAATGCGTTTTCAATTTCGGCATGCGCTTTAAAATGCAACTGTTTTTTAGATACGTTAATAATTATATAAATGCGTATCACCTATACTCGTGTGTGGTCCGTCAACCCGTCTGTCTGTCCGCATATAACAGTGCAAAAATTACTCTGTCGAATCGTTTGAAATTTTAAATATATATTTGTTGAAGAATTTTGTCCAGTTATTTCAAGTTTTATGAAAATCGGATGTGTATTTCCAATACAGGGACAGTCAAAAGTATTCCGTTACATTATGGCCGACGGGGGAAAAAGTTTCAAGTGCTTTTTGATATTACACCCGTCCGAACATAATGAAATTAATATGCATTTTTTGAATTAAATTAAAATACAAATAATGTAGAATATGTTGCACAAAGAATAGTTATTATTCATTTACAGGGCCACACAAAATAATTATGTAACATAACGGTATAGAAAAGAACATACTTTGCGGCATATTTTAATTTTGTTACACATATAATAAAATTGTTATAAGTTGCTTAGGTTTACTACGAGTTACTTACTGTGTAATAGAAAATACGAAGTATTTACAGGGACTCACAAAAGATTTCGGAAACTATGCTGCATCAAAAATACTGTACGCTAACGATAATTGCTTGAAGTTTTTAGTTATGATATGATTTTTTTTTAAGTTTCACTAAATTTTTGGATGTTACGCAGTATATATAATTGGTGCAAATCATATACAGGGCTACACAAAAGAATTCGCAATCCTTACTAAGTGTGTAAGTAAATATATTAAAGATGGTTTGTAAATGAGTTATGCATTTTTACGTTGAACAGCTTTAAGTATATTACGATATGTTTAAAGAATAGAAATAAAATGATGTACAGAGGCACTCAAAAATTGGATTAGTAGCCGGCTCTGGATGGTAATTTCTGGAAGTGTGTTTTCATTAGTTTAAAGCATGTTTCGCTTTTAAACAGATTTTAGCTAAATAATGGCGTGTATTTATAATAGTAGGTAAACTACATGGCTATACAAAAGACTTCAAATATGCTTCCGTCTATTTAAATAAATTGCTAAATGTCAAATTTCAACTTAACATGTGTTTTTAACGCTTTCCAACATAGTTGAAAGTGTTTATGATTTCTATTTAGTTAGCCGTCTGCCTTTCTGTCTTTCCAAACTCTAACTTGCGTTGAAATAATTGAATTGGTCTGTAAGTGATATATGTTAATGAGATTTATTATGCCGTGTTGGATATTGTAAACAAACTATGCATAATTCATGATTCATTTACACGGACACTCAAAACTGTTCCATTACATTATGTTCTGTGAGAATAATTATAAATGTAGCACCTATATTCGTCATCTGGAATGTTCTTTTATCTGTCCGCACATAATAGCGCAAAAACTACCCAACAGAATGCTTTGAGTTATAATATATATACTCGTTGCAGAATTTTCGTTACTCATTTGAAGTTTTATGAAAAACGAATTAAAGCTTACAATAATATTAATAAATGTTTTCTTCATTCTATTAAAACCTATCATGCGTGACTAATTCAATGATATCCGATGATAGGTAATGATTCTAAGTTGTCATAATGATTATGGCTCATTTAAGATGGAGGTAGTATTATTTCCCTATTAACATAAATTTAATATACATAATCGTAACAATTTTTGTATTTAGGTATTTTTTCAAAAGAGTGTATCAGCTATTGCACCAATTTTTCAATGTTTATATTATAAATATTCTTTGTTCTAAAGAATAAACCATTTCCGCAATTTTTTTACAATATACATAAAATTCTACTAAAGAACTTCTTTAAAAGAACTAGCATTTCTTAGAATATAACATTTTTTTAAAATAGCGAAATTGATTAATTTTTAACAAAAAAAAAAAAAAAACTACTAAATCGTTTTACTTTGTTTTAAAATATGATGCACAAAATATTCTTTAAATTAGATGACAAAAAATAATTTAATCCGAGAAAATACAGCTTTCTTAAATGTAAAATCGTCTGCAAAACTCGTATGCTGCTCGTTAAATTCATGCCCAGTTTCAATCGCTGCTATTATATAAAAGGATTTATTATATCCATCACAACAACACATTTCATTGAAATCATACCGATTGAGTCCAAAATCGGGCTTCATGTCGAGTACTCAGGTCAAATATATCTTGTCCAATAAAAACAAATAAACAAAAGTTCAAAATAGGGCCCAAAGAGCTAAATTTCATTGTTAAACGAGACCCACTCCACAGCTTTAACCTCCTTATTTTGCTTCAGTACCAAGTGACGTCAATATCCATCTCAGACCATCAGCTAGCGCTATCAGCGCCATCTATTAGTTGTAATTCGAACAAAAATTCAGAATAGCAGGAAAAATACTTTTGATTTTTTAGATGACTCTCGCACAAGAATTTTTTTAATATCTGTAAAAGTTTGCAAGTTATTGATTTTTAAAATCGTTCTGTCCTTTTCAGGACACTCTATATATATATGTGTGTGTGTGTATGGTCACCTGAGAATAATAAGGTTCTACCTGTGTTTTTGATTAAAAAATGACTTACCGATATAAAAAGATTCTATTTGTACCTATGAAAGCATTTCTGGATTAAAATAATGCCATATTATGATTGTAAGGTCATATATAAATTATATATAACACCATTTTAAGGCCCCTGTCCTCGCTCGAGGAAACGCTCGCGAGCTAATGCTATTCCTATGGGGAAGCATTTTTCTAATAACTCTTTCGCATTTAGACATTTTTGAATAATTTCTTTTGCATTGGATAGCTGAGGTGCATGCCGACAGCGCACCTTTTTTACTTTTTCGATTTTGGTTGCAGATATTTTTTGCAAAGTTAGTTTCACTTTCAAAACCGGTTTCGAAACTGAAAGTGTTTTTTAAAAAATATATCTGCAACCAAAATCGAAAAAGTAAAAAAGGCGCGCTTTCGGCATGCACCTCAGCTATCCAATGCAAAAAAAATTATTCAAAAATGTCAAAATGCGAAAGAGTTATTAGAAAAATGCTTCTCCATAGGAATAGCATTTGCTCGCGAGTGTTTCCTCGAGCGAGGACAGGGGCCTTAAGGAAAAAAGACCTTCATAGATACAAATAGAACCTATCAATATCGATAAGTCATTTTTTTCAAAAACACAGCTAGGACTTTATTATTCTCAGGTGACTATATGTGTGTGTATATAATAATAATATTTTTTCCTCGAACATCAAGATATATAAATAATCTTGATATAGAATGATGGCGAAATAAACAAATCGTGAAATATATTTGACAGAAGGAAAGATGTTTCATTTTTGGAATAAACATTGAATATCGAGTTGAACATTGAAGATCGAATTATAACTTGAAAAACCTCAAGGGTATATTTAAGAAGTACAGATGCATTCATGTATGAAATAGTAGAAGCATAGCACTTCAGAAAAGATACAACCAGTTTCATATCGTACAGTGCTGGGACGGTATGACAGAGACTAAATCCCATGAGCAGAGAACAAAAAAATTCTAAAACGATACTTCTAAAAAAAGATATGCTTTAGTTTAAAATATTTAAATGGATATAAAAATGAGCATTTAACCCTTTAACGTTCATTGGTTTCGCCACGAAACCACAAAATTTTAATTCCGAAACGTAACACTGACACCGGTATTTTTATCTAAAAATATCCCTTTTATTTTGTATATGAAAAATCACGTTTCTTTATTTAGAAATATATTTGTTCTTAATTACCGGTGTCACTCATTTATTTCGACATCTTACAAGGAAGGTCTCCATACGGGCATACTCAGAAAAATCTGAAAAAATTACAGAATGTTCTTCTCATATAGTTATACATGTTTATAAAAAACATTTCGGCGGAATCTCCTTATAACGTCCGTAAAAAAATAATAAAAATTTCGTTTATTTGGCGATTAATCTCCGGTTGGCGAAAAAACGAAATTTTGAAAAATACGCTTTTACGCTTCGAATACTTTTTAAAGAAAAAACTTTCTATGTTCAATTTATTTAAATAAGTTTAGTTTAAGTAATTTTAGTTTTGCATTTTTACTTTACTTTAAGTGTAATTTTGTCACATACGTTTATACGTACTTAAACAAAATGAAATTAATATATTTTATCATTTAAAACACAATTTAAATTGATTAAAATTGTTCCAAATTGAAAAATACACTGTTAAAAATCTGCTGCATTTTGTTGCAACGCATTCCCTTGCTTGCATAGAAAACGGTTACTTGGCCGTGAAATGGAGCTTTCTCATTGGTTGGAATAGAGATATTATATACAAGCGGAGGAGTGCGTTGCAACAAAATGCAGCAGATTTTTAACAGTGTATGACACGGCCAATTCACGGTGCTATGGAGCATTCTCATTGGTCAGAAGAAAGATATTCTTTAAAAGTAGTGGAGTGACGTTGCAGTAAATGCTGCAGATTTTTAACAGTGAAGTCAATTGAAATCAATTTTCAGATTCGTTAAAATCGTCTGCTTTTGGCGAGGAAATGCACTGTACGCCAAATCCCGCGTCGCTTTCAGCTTTTCACGCCAATTATTCCAAACTATTTTATTTTTTTACATATGTAATAATGTTATTCCGCCGCTAATTTTCACTGATCCTTTATTACCTACATGAGTAGTTTAATTCGTATTTTTTTCAAAAAATTCTGAGTATGCCCCCAATGGAGACCTTCCTTGTTAGCAATGAAAATGCTATGATCGTCAAAGGGTTAACAAATCGTCACATGAGAATAATAAGGTTCTATCTGTGTTTTTGAAAAAAATTACTTATCGAAATAGTATTATATGTCTATAATATATATGTCCTATTTATATCTATGAAGGCATTTCTAGGTAAAAATAATGTCATAACATAATCGTTATACCATATGTAAATTATATATAACATCATTTTTATGCAAAAATGCCTTCATAGATGCAAATAGAACCTATCTGTATCAGTAAGCCATTTTTTTTCAAAAACACAGATAGAACCTTATTATTCTCAGGTGACGAAATGAAGTGAAAAATATATAAATGCATCTGTTTGATTTATGAGGACAGTTTTTGTATTTTGTAATATCCAAATGTGTAGGAAATTGCATGAAATTATAATTATTAAATTCATACATAGATGGTAGCACCAGATATTTAATTTTTAAATAATTTTAGAAGGAAGTTATTTTTTATTTATTTTATTTTTTATTTTTTACATCGCTCACCCAATAGATTTTAATGAAATATAAATAACACTTAAGTAGGCAAATAAGCAAATCTGAATTAAACGTAAACAAGTTGGAAATTAAACGTGAAGCGTAGCAAATGAGGTGCGTTCGTATGATAACGAAGTTTTAAAAATATCACTCTCATATATCAATTTCATAAAATTGTAAATAGTTAATTACAACTAAAATGCGCACCAAACAATATTCTCCCTATACTCATTATGTAATGGAATACATTTGTGTGGAATTGTAAATCAATAACAAATCTTCTTTGCACCACAGATTATGCAAAATGTATACTATAATATGCACTTTATAGATGCATATCAATATTATTTTATCCGAATGAATGTAATACCATTAAAATGCATTTGAAAATCTCCCCCCCCCCCATTGATCGTATTGTAAAGGAATATTTTGATTGTCCGTGTATTTGATCTATGCATCCGATTTTCAAAAGATTTGAAAAAGCTTCACAAAGTTATGTAATGATTATGTATTTTAAATTTTAAATGGTTAAAATTCATTTGAAACTTTTTCCCATTGACCGTAATGTAACGGAATACTTTTGATTGTCCCTGTAATTGATCTGTGCATCCGATTCTTATAAAATTTGAAATGACTCGACAAAATTATTTAATAATTACATATTTTAAATTTCAAACTCTTCGGTTGGGTAGTTTTTGCGTTGTTATATGCGGACGGACGGACAGACGGACAGACTGAACGACAACTATAAGTGCTACGTATTTATACAGGGTGATTCAGCTCGTCGGTGACAAACTTTAAGGATCGATAGAGCACACCTAGACGAACATTTTTGAATAGGGAATGTAGGGTCCCTGACGCGATGGTAAGGCGCTAGGCGCTTTCGAAAATTTGGGTGCCGAAATTCGAAACGTCATAAAAACTAGGGAAATGGTTAGATTTTCTTGCTTGTTGCGTCGAAATGATTCTGTTTGTTTAGACTTTCTTCAGTACCAATTTGATAAGCGTATCTCTTAAAACAAGGATAGGGGGCGCTGCAGACTTTGGAGAGCTAGACAACAACTTTAAGCCCGTTATTTTGATAATTTAACACATGCTCGCCAAAGTTTATACTCTAACTTAAAGTTTGAACCCAAAAGTAGAGCCCTGCAAAAAGCGTAAGAGCCGGAATAAAATGTCAAAGTACAGGGTGGTCGAAACTCGAAGGCTCCTAAGAGATAAACAAACAGATTTCTTGACTTATGGCATGCATTTTCATGATTCTGTTTGCTGGGGCTCTCTGAAACTCAGTTGAACGGTACAAAAAGAAACATCGATAGGGGGCGCTTTGGGCAAAAAACATAATTCGTTGACATTTCGGACGCTAACTGGAAACGGGGCGCTACGATCAGTTAGTAATAATGAAAACACATTTTCTACCTCTGCTCAACACTTCTGAATAAATTTAGACCAAAAACATCAATGATACTGGAAATTTATTGACAAAAAATAACACTACAGAAGATGCTCGAAATTTCGACCTTGGGTCATGATGCAGGCTTCGCACCTCCGTCGCATTGAGGAGTGTGTGTTTCCAACAATGCCAGGAGTATCTCTGATCTGCCCTGCAGCTGCCACAATGCGCGCCACAAGTTCTTCAGCACTGCTGACAGGTGTATGGTATACCTCGGCCTTCAGGTAACCCCAAAGGAAGAAATCCAAGCAGGTGAGGTCTGGTGATCAGGCAGGCCAGTGAACTGGACCCCCACGCCCGATCCACCGCTGGCCATACCTTGCGTTTAGATGGAGACGCACGTCGTTCGTGTAATGGGCCGGAGCTCCATCGTGCTGGAACCACATCTGGCGACGCGAACCTTCGGGTACGTGCGTCTCCTCCAGAAGCTGCGGCAGCACTTGATCCAGGAAAATCAGGTAATTTCCACCTGTCAGCCGTTCAGGTAACAAATAAGGGCCAATGAGGCAATCCCCCAGAATGCCGGCCCACACATTTACTGAGAAACGCTCCTGGGCTGCTCGGCTTCTGGTTTCATGTGGATTTTCATCACACCACACATGACTGTTGTGGGCGTTCCACATTCCCTCCCGGCTGAAGGTGGACTCGTCCGTAAACAAAATGCTGTTTACAAAACGGGGATCCCTGGATCTCATCGCCAAGTACCATCTTGAGAATTCCACTCGAGGGCCAAAATCCTGCTCTCTGAGCAACTGCACCCGCTGGATGTGGTAGGGGTGCAGATTCCGGGAACGTAAGATGCGCCACGCAGTTGCTTGCGAAATGCCAACATGTCTGAAGATATCTCTCGTGCTAAGACCTGGGTTGTCCTCAACCAGGTTAAGCACAGCCTCTTCGTTGTCGGGGGTGCTCACTGATCGCTCCCGTTCAGGCCTGCCTCCGTCGAAAGATCCCGTTGTGGACAACCTCTGGTGTACTCGAGCGAAGAAGGCATGGCAGGGGATTTGCCTGTTGGGGTAACGCTCGGCGTACAACCGCTGAGCGGCTCGTCCATTACAACGAGCAGCGCCATACGCCAAATGCATGTCAGCCAATTCAGAGTTTGTGTACCGTTCCATCTTACTACCGATCTGCAGACAAGTAACCCGAAGCTTAAGTAGGTACCGCACGTTCAAAAGACGTGTCTGCGCATACAACTACGTCATCTCGCGTTGTCGTCTACGCATTACGTATCTTTTGCATATCGATATGGTACGATATCTTTTGCATAAATCAGCAAAAAGCACCTTATGTAAATTTTATTGCGCTCATTGTGCATGATTGAAACCAGCTATGTTTGTTAAAAAAACAAACAAACTGCAGTTTTAATAGCTTCTTATGATAAGTAAATTACTCTCTTGTTTTGTTTCTAACTGATCGTAGCGCCCCGTTTCCAGTTAGCGTCCGAAATGTCAATGAATTATGTTTTTTGCCCAAAGCGCCCCCTATCGATGTTTCTTTTTGTACCGTTCAACTGAGTTTCAGAGAGCCCCAGCAAACAGAATCATGAAAATGCATGCCATAAGTCAAGAAATCTGTTTGTTTATCTCTTAGGAGCCTTCGAGTTTCGACCACCCTGTACTTTGACATTTTATTCCGGCTCTTACGCTTTTTGCAGGGCTCTACTTTTGGGTTCAAACTTTAAGTTAGAGTATAAACTTTGGCGAGCATGTGTTAAATTATCAAAATAACGGGCTTAAAGTTGTTGTCTAGCTCTCCAAAGTCTGCAGCGCCCCCTATCCATGTTTTAAGAGATACGCTTATCAAATTGGTACTGAAGAAAGTCTAAACAAACAGAATCATTTCGACGCAACAAGCAAGAAAATCTAACCATTTCCCTAGATTTTATGACGTTTCGAATTTCGGCACCCAAATTTTCGAAAGCGCCTAGCGCCTTACCATCGCGTCAGGGACCCTACATTCCCTATTCAAAAATGTTCGTCTAGGTGTGCTCTATCGATCCTTAAAGTTTGTCACCGACGAGCTGAATCACCCTGTATAATTACGAACGCACCTAAAAAGGATCCATGTAGCCCTTTGGAATTTCCAAGGACACTATTTCAGAAAGGGAAACTTTTATTTAATATTTAAAAATAAGAATCTTTGAGCATAGTGCTTAAACACCAAAATTGCAGTTTTTTTTTTTTTTTTTTTTTTTTGAGTAAAAATGTGAAATTTGTCTGAAAAATTTGATATGCTCTCAGAGAAAAATAAAATAATTTTTCTTCACACAGATATCATATACGCACCACATTTGCACGTGCTTTTCCTCCCGCCAATTTGGCATTACACATCTGTGCCAAATAGATCTATTTAATAAGTTTATAACACTTGTGAGGGAAAGGAAATGGAAAAAATTAAAGATTTCACTGAAATGTGCTGATTAAATGATGCTCCTGCATGTATACATGCAGTTGCATCATTTAATAATTAAATATATTCAATATGGCAATAGGTACTAATTTTACGATTTATTGTGAAAATTATATTTGCCGTTTTGTTGCCTATTAAGTTTATTACTTATAACCGTTTATTACTTATACCGTTATAAATAGTAATAGATATAGTATTTAATAAAAAAGGTACCACTTGGTTATCCCGTCGACCAAAAAATTATCGCCAAATCATAAAATTAAATGCCAATAATGGATGACCGATAATGTCACATTCAATGACATTAAACATGATATACATGTATAAAACGTCATTAATTGACTTTATTTCAACTTTTTATTTGTATTTTTATTAATATTCTACTAATTATTTGTTTTTTCGTTATTTAAAATAAAAATTATGTCAATATGCATAATTTGGCAAAATTGTCGACGGGATAACCAAGTGGTACCTTTTTTATTAAATACTATATCTATTACTATTTATATCATACTATTTTTGTTTATTTTTATTTCCTTTTTTAAAAAACTTGAATCTTTTTCATTTTTTTTATGTTATTTTATTTTTTATATTGGAATAAAAAATCACGTGCTGTTATTCCATGCAATTTGCAACTTACATTCAGACAAAATTTTCGCCACATTGGTGAGAGAAAAAAGCATGTGCAAATGTGGTCGTATATGACATCAGTGCCTTTTTCTTCAAACATTACGAGGTGTAAATAATCATGAAGCAGAAGGATAGAGGGAAATAAACAAATCCCGAAATATATTTGATAGAAGAAACGATGCTTCATTCTTGAAACAAATATTGAAACATGACATTATAGCTTGAAGTATCTCAAAGATATCGTTAAGAAACACATGAATTTATGTATAAAGTAGTATAAGCATAACATTTCAGAAATGAAGCAATCAATTTCGTTTAAATGCAATGTCGAGAAAATATGACAGAGATTAAATCCCCGTAGAAGAGAACAAAATATTGTAAAACGTTACTTATAAGAGAAGATATGTTTTAGTTTAAAATACGATATTTGATTAGATGCAAGAAAAAGCATTTAATAAATGAAGTGAAAAATATACAAATGTATCTGTTTTATCTATGATGACAATTTATGTATTTTGTAATAACCAAATGTATAGGAACTATTTTGCTGACGATTCTGGAATATTTATTCAAATAACTAAATATACGAGACGTTCTAAACAAATATGGTTCAAATCCGGAAAAGATCTGCAATACTTATTTACCAATGGTGTAAAATTGGCGCAGAGGTTGAGCCTATTTAACACCGCTAAATTTCAGTAGTATTTTTCGATAGAGAAGATACAGAGAAGAGCAGTATTGTTTTTTCTATAGAGTATTTCTCTGATTTGAATAAAGTAAAGACGCTATAAGTTGTGCAAAATAGACACCACCTCTGCATTAAATTTCCAGCAGTGTATTTAGGAATCGAGAGAATGCAGAAATTATATTTCGTTTAGCTAAGTTATACTATTCATGAAGTATTACACACAAGAGCTCCTTCTGTTTATGCTTTCTGAAAATGACGATGAGCTCATCAATTTTACAGGATTTGTATGGTACCGTCAGTTTCCCAGTTTTTCCAAGTTAAATTACAGTTAATACCAAGTTAATACCAGTTTTTTCAAAAAAAAAAAAAATGTAGTTCAAACACGCGAAATCTTACCTTATTTAAAGAGAAAATTTCTATAACTAAATACTGGTGCTTAAGAATTTCCTGGTCTTGAAATTTCAGGGCCATATTAACCTCGCTTTATATGCAAACATCTCTTAATCATTGAAACTGGACAGAATTTCTCGCCAAGTATAAGAAACCACAATGCAATGAACTGAAAATGGAAATAGTTTCCGTCAAATTTCTATAACTAAATACTGGTGCTTAAGAATTTCCTGGTCTTGAAATTTCAGGGCCATATTAACCTTGCTTTATATGCAAACATCTCTTAATCATTGAAACTGGACAGAATTTCTCGCCAAGTATAAGAAACCACAATGCAATGAACTGAAAGTGAAAATAGTTTCCGTCAAATTTCTATAACTAAATACTGATGCTTAAGAATTTAATGGTCTTGAAATTTCAGGGCCATATTAACCTTGCTTTATATGCAAACATCTCTTAATCATTGAAGCTCCACAGAATTTCTCGCCAAGTATAAGAAACCACCTCGCCAAGTATAAGAAACCACAATGCAATGAACTGAAAATGAAAATAGTTTCCCCCAAATTGATTCCAAGCGATTTTACAAAATTGTTCTTAGTGCTCTATTTTAAATTTTGTTGACTGACCAGAAGGGGACTTTCGATATCTCTATATCTTGTGTTCTATTTATCATAGAAACAAAATTGTTGTTTCTACACCAATTGACTAACTAAACAAAACTAAATCGGAATTTAACCGCTGCCCGGCGTCATACAGGCAACGCATTTTTGCCAATCATGATTTGCGCGTACCACGTACGGGCAGCATTTTCAGAAAGAATCACGTTTTGAGCACCAGTCTTGGCGAGTTGGCGAAAGCGAGAACGTTCAGCAAGCTGCATCGCCAAACACAAAATAAACTAAGTTCAAATGTGTCATAAAACATATAATCATATTTATTACAAGAGAATCTTTACTATTGTTTTTAATTAACTTCTCAATTTCTTCGAACATAGCGAGTTAATAAAATAAAATAAAATGAGAGAAAAAAAAACTGTTTAGATGTTCTGTGAAATTTAAAGCATTTTAATCTGAAAAAGCTCTTTGTTTTAAACTGTGTTTTAATCGTAAACAACGGTGAATAACATTTCCTCATATTATAGTCTCTGTTTGATAACATTTACAGAAAAACAAATGAACAATAAGCGTGATCTCTGTGCAGAAGGAAGGGTTGCTATTAGCTAGGCGCTTGACGTCACAAACAAGAAAGGTGCGTAGCATTGACTTCATCTCCGCGCTAATCGTTGTTCTGGCGATAAGGTGCTCAAAACGTGATTCTTCTTGAAAATGCTGCCCGGCGTCATACAGGCAAGACATTTTTGCCAATCATGATTTGCGCGTACTACGTACGGGCATCCATTTTCCAATCATGATTTATTGTCCTCATCAGTATATCTTTATTGTAAAGTTTGTATTATTTAATCCGAGCATTTTTCTGATCCAATTAGGCAAGAATTTCTATTTTGAAAAACAGGTGACAAAAGATTGAAAATTCTGTAAAAGACGAAAAAAAAACAGACATCATTTGAAAGTCTTTTCAAAAATATCGATCAGTTAAATTATTAAAATCCAAGCGAGAAATTTGAAAATAGCGCCGCCATAAGATTAACATTTTTTTTTCAATTATTTATGTGACTAAAGGAGGTTCTTATTGTAAATTATTTTTACCTAGTACTTTTGCGACATCCCTTTTTAAATAAAATATCTAGTTTGAAACGGACTTCTTTTGTTCATGCCTTATAAGCTGGAGTTATGGTATTTTTTACATCTACAATTCAAATAGCAGTAATTAACAATAAAAATAACAATAGTATTAGAATTCAAAAATAGGGTTAGCTTAACCCCTTCGCGACGGGAGTCTTTTACGAAATTTTTAATGTTTAGCCACCGGTTTTAAAAAAACAGAAACTTGTCCTTTTTTGAATCGAGAAAATGCTCCGATTAAACAAGGCATATTTTATAGCATAATTTTACTGGTGGGGGAAAACAAGGATTCTTAAGCCTTTTTGCCTCATCTCGTCTCCAAGGGATTAAAGTATACTTACTAACCATTCATTTCTTCATTGTGTGCTGCATCTACGCGATGCTAGGAGTTCTTAAATTAAAATTAAAGTCATCTATTAAGAACTCACTAAGTTCAAACACATATAAAGTCCATATATAATATAAAATACAGTTTAATTCCATATAAAAAGCCACATCCAGCATTACATCAAGAGAACTGAATAGTTCTAATTCACTTATTAAAATTATTCGAATAATGACAAAACATAAACGATATTTTCATTTTCTTTATTCACGCACAGCGCGTGCTACTAGTTTCACTTCATTTCATTTTACAACAAATAGTAATAATAATAATAATAATAAAGAAACTTATCCATTTTTGTATGAAAAAGTACAAAATATGTTTTACACTTAAACTGTGACGCGCTATTTTGATGGATATGAAAGGATTTTCTTAAATTAAGGATATTTTTTATGTTGTAAATTTTATAGAATGCTAAATTCTTCTTAAGAATTAAAAAAAAAAAGTCTTCCATCATTACAAAAATATTACTTGGCACACGCTCAGAAAATGTAATCTCAGAACTAAATAAATATATTTTTATTTTTATAACGTCTAGTCGTCTAGGAAAAAAGCATTAAACTGTAACTGAGTTATAAATTGCATTTTGAAAATTTATGGAATTTCTCTCTAAATGTTGCTGTCAGATTTCTCTTTCAACAATACGAGACATTAAAGGATAAAAATTTTTAACATTTAGCTATGGCATTATCATACTGAAAATTATAAATTTGTCTAAAAAAAATTATTTTTTTTTTAGAATTATATATTTTTACATTATATATACGTTTTAATCTGAAAATTTGTTTGGAGCTGTACATATATAACTATATTAACTTTTTTTTGCAATTTCAGATCCCCTCGATCAACTACAATATCATCGTTATAATTACGAGGTGGAACCCGTCGAATTTCGACGAAAGAAAATATTTAGGAAGGAACTGTTTCATTGATTTATAATAAACCCGCAAAATTACTACAGTATAACATGCATCTTATATTGGTCCGTCTAACCCTCAAACAAAAATTATTTTAAGATAAACAAACAAAAAGAAAAAAAAATGTTTCTAGCAAACTCAGTTGTCCAAATTATTAAAATTAAAATTTAATCGCATATGTAATCAGTAGAGTATAACAAAGGTCAGTTATTATAATGAAATTATCAGTTGAGGATCTTATGTCTGGTATAAAGCTAATGAAAAAAAATATTCCTAATGGACATGATCATAGAATTCCAATTTGAAATCTAAACCCGTCATTATTTTCATCGTCTCAAAATTTACATACGCATTTCTCAAAGTATTTTAATTTGATCCTTTTAAAATCACTTGCTTTTTTACATAAAAAAAAACGCTATTTGCACCCGCTAAAAGCATTCCATTTTTACGGATCCAGCCTTAAACAACATATTCAGAAAAGTATGCATATGACGTCATTAGGACGGAATATTACACAAACATAGCAAAAACAATATTCAAGACACTCGGCAAAAAAAAGTGAATATCTGATGATTCACAAATCTTTACTTCTTTATTTATAATAGCTCCATGTTTTATCAGAAATCATTCATTTGTATTATTATTATTATTTTTTTTTTTCAAAATTTGGAAAATTTCATTACATACACACGGATAAATAAAATTGTTCGCATTTAGCTTTCCGATACGAACTAAGTAAATGCGGTGAAGTCACTCGAATATTATTTAAAATGCATTTTTGTAAAGAGAATGTGTTGTATCCTTTGTAAATTAAGTTTGCAATAAACTAAAAAAAAATTAAACGCAATAAAATCAAAATTCATCGGATTATATGTCAGACGATAGCTTTTGACATCATATTTTTATTTCAGTTTTCATGAACTTTAAGAGAAAATGGCGTATTTCTGTTGCCAAAATTATAAAATTCCTACTAAAAACTATAAAAAAATTAATAACTCATAAATAAATTGAGATATAGCTTTCAAACAAATTGCATTTAAAAGTACATTTTTTTCTCAATAGGACGATATAAAAATATAAAACGTGCGATATTTAGAAGTATAAAATTTGTAGTACCGAAAATTACAAAACCAAATTGTATGCGAAAGTGTTGCCATTCAAAAAATGACGTATGCGTTACGCACAGATACGTTTGGCCTTTATAATATAGATTAAAATAAAAAGGACTTTACCAGTATTTTCTCAAACAAAATAATTCCAATAATATAGTAAACAGATTAAGGAAGGCGATTTTTTCTTTAAACCTCTTCGTCACAGTGGTCACACTCCGGATACAAGTAATTTAAATTCTAATTTTGCCAAAACCACCAAAAATGTTTTAATAAAATTTTGCTTTTACAATGAAAGAGCTTAAAAAAGCCTTCATAATTTCTAAAAACATCTTATGTAAATTCCGGTGTCACTTAATAATTTTCATTCTCCTTTTTCTAAATCTCTCATTCTACTTTTTTTTCATGTCACTTACATAATTTTTTAGCTCACAGGCTATCATAGCCTGAGAGCTTATGTGCCCGTCCGTTCTGTATGTATGTGCGTATGTGCGTATGTGCGTAACGCGATAACTCATGATAAAAATATCGGATCCACTTGAAATTTTGTATATAGGTATATCCTGACAAGGCGCTTCCCTGATTAGTTTTTGGAGTTCATTCGATATGTATAAGAGGGGGAACGGGGGGCTCATGCCCCCCGTTAGTTGATATAGATGGGATTTTCATGCAGAATTAAGTTTTCAAAATTTAGATTAGGATCATTCTGATGAGGCGATTCCGTGACTGTTATTACGTGTTCATTGATTAAGTATAAATAGGGGGAACAGGGGTTCTAATGCCCCCTCCCGTTAGTTGATATAAATGGGATTTTCATGCAGAATTAAGTTTTCAAAATTTAGATTAGGATCATTCTGATGAGGCGATTCCGTGACTGTTATTAGGTGTTCATTGAATAAGTATAAATAGGGGGAACAGGGGTTCTAATGCCCCCCCCCCCCCGTTAGTTGATATAAATGGGATTTTCATGCAGAATTAAGTTTTCGTTCAAAATTTAGATTAGGATCATTCTGATGAGGCGATTCAGTGACTGTTATTAGTTGTTCATTGAATAAGTATAAATAGGGGGAACAGGTGTTCTAATCCCCCCCCCCCGTTAGTTGATATAAATGGGATTTTCATGCAGAATTAAGTTTTCGTTCAAAATTTAGATTAGGATCATTCTGATGAGGCGATTCCGTGACTGTTATTAGGTGTTCATTGAATAAGTATAAATAGGGGGAACAGGGGTTCTAATGCCCCCCCCCGTTAGTTGATATAAATGGGATTTTCATGCAGAATTAAGTTTTCGTTCAAAATTTAGATTAGGATCATTCTGATGAGGCGATTCCGTGACTGTTATTAGGTGTTCATTGAATAAGTATAAATAGGGGGAACAGGGGTTCTAATGCCCCCCCCCCGTTAGTTGATATAAATGGGATTTTCATGCAGAATTAAGTTTTCGTTCAAAATTTAGATTAGGATCATTCTGATGAGGCGATTCCGTGACTGTTATTAGGTGTTCATTGAATAAGTATAAATAGGGGGAACAGGGGCTCTAATGCCCCCCCCCGTTAGTTGATATAAATGGGATTTTCATGCAGAATTAATTTTCGTTCAAAATTTAGATTAGGATCATTCTGATGAGGCGATTCCGTGACTGTTATTAGGTGTTCATTGAATAAGTATAAATAAGGGGAACAGGGGTTCTAATGTCCCCCCCCCCTTAATTTATATAAATGGGTTTTTCAAGCAGAATTTTCAGATTTCGTTCAAATCTCTGAATAGTTTTGGAAGTTTAATGGTTAAGTATAAAAGAGGGGGATAACTCTTTTTAAATTATATAAATGCTAAATGGGTTTTTATTAAGAATTATCTAATTTGCTCTGAATTTTGGATATAGATTTTTTATATGATAAAGCATGTCTTTGATAGTATAGGAGGTTCAATGATTAAGTATAAAAAAAGAGAAAAGGGGAGAGCTGTTTCCCCTTCTTAATTTTTTTTTTCGAACGGAATTAACCCTTGAAAATATAAAGCTTTAATGTGCAATTAGTATTTGTAGCCTGTGAGCTCAATGCCTTCAGTTTAACTGGGCAGTATTCTTTATTATCTTTTATCACCTGTTTTTTAAAAAACAGAAATTTTTGCTGAATAGAATTAAAAAAAAAAAAAAAAAAAAAAAAAAAAATGCTCGGACTAAATAATGCAAAATTTATAATAAAAATTTAGTGGTGAAAATATTAAATTATAATCGGAATCTCCGGTATGTGACACGGACTATTCATGATTGGCAAAAACACATTGCCCGTATAACGTACGGGCAAATCAGAGCATCTGTCAACAAAATAGTGGCATTCGACACATTTTTCGACTGTGTTGTTCCCTGACCATTTGGCACGCTCTTATTGCTACTAAAGTACCTAATATCCACTGAATCCTTTGATGCGCAAGAACCCAGAATTTCGATGGGAAAAAAAGAACGCTGAAGAAAAAATATATAACTGGGTTAGTAATTTCTTGTAGTATTTGCGCATATTTGCGGGGAATTTATTCTGATTTGTGGAAGAACGCACATATCCGCACATTAAACAATATTTTAAGAACACTATAAAGAAAAATCTGTAATTTTTACAGAAAAAAATTGTATTTAAAAAAAAAACTGTTTTAAAGAAAAACATATTTTCTCTTTAAAAGAAACTGAATTTTGTAACTTTTATAGAAAAAAATCTGTATTTTTTACAGAAAAGATATGTTTTAACCCTTTGCTTCGCAGAGCGAATTCATTAAGTATTGAAATTAATAACTGACACCAGAATTTGTATGCAAGTTTAATTGTAAATATGAAAAAGCCATATTTCACACATTCAATAAACCGTGTTTTTTTTTTTTTTTTACCTAAATTCCGGTGACAATGTGGCGTTTGGGAATTAAAATTAAGTGGTTTCATAGATATGCTACCTCACCGCAAGGGCTTAATGAAAAATTATACATATTGTTTTTGTAAATTAAACGGTTTTAATCTGGCGCAAAATTGAAAGTTTTTTTCCTATCAATTTGAGAGGTTTTTTTTTCAGTGTAGAAATTATTTATAGAATCTAGATCCATGACCTGACTTATAAATTTAGCCGTAAATTAGCTTTGTATTTAAATTGCTTATAGTTCAATATTTTTATTAAGCTTTTTTATATTCACTAAACATTTGTTTATCGTAAAGTCCCCAGTACCATGACAAACTATCCTGTATAAAAATAGTGTTGTTAGTGGATTATTTTTTTTAAAATTCAGATTTATTCATTGACATCACTGGTTAAAAATCGCAAAACATTTAAATAATTTAAGGCAATAAATAAAAATTGTCTTAAAATGTGTCCCGAAACCCCTTAAAACAAATTGAAATGATTGAAATGATTGAATAATGATTTTAAAAGCTATGAGCAAAAAAAAACGATGTGTTAAAAAAAGCGCTATATTCAAATGGGCGATATAACTTTTACGATGTTCGGGTTACTGTAATTTAACCCTTTGAGCTCTGGAAGACAAATTTCTTCAAAATTTCAAATGTCACTTTGGCACCAATATTTGCACAGAAAAAAAAATCGGTTTACCATGTACTCAAATAAATGCATTAACCCTTTTTGAAATAAACTTAGTTCGAATATTCCGGTGCCACTGTGACATTTCGAAATTAAAATTATGTGGTAGACAATTTAATCATCAAAACTAATAAAAACTATTTTTTTTTTTTTTTTTTTTTTTTTTTTTTTTTTTTTTTGCACATGGTTGCAAGAAATAAAATTTCCTCACATCTTCTATTCTGCAAAATAAAAGACATTCGAAAATTCGAAAATAAATTTAACATTACAATTGATAAATTTTTATGAAATAAATACTTTATATAAATTTAGAATCAAGAAATATCACTTAGAATAAGTAAAAGAAAAAACCAAATTATCATGAAATTTCTGTAATGCATGAACATATGCATGAAAAAGAAATCAATTTATTTTGGAGCATTGAATTCCCCAAAGACTGCATAAAGCTGGCCGAGCATTGATTTTATGCAAAGAGTATGATAAAATTTAATAATATGGCTTTTGACTTGAAGGGAAAGAAACATTAAATAAATCAGAATATAGTTTGCATCCTAGATTACAATTTTTCATTGTTTTTTTTTTTTGTGCATTTTTTTATTTAACCCCTTTAGGGGTGGTAGTGTGTCTAATTTTAATTCAAACAGACTACATTGGCACCAGAATTATAGTAAAAAAATCGGTTTATCAGATGCTTGAAATATAGCTTTTTCCTATTTACAAATAAAGTTGTTTTAAAATTCCGTGTCAGTCATTAATTTCAATACTTAGGTATTGAAAGTGTTTTGCGCCGGAAAGGATTATCTTAAGGGGAGACACGAATGAAAATGTTGCGAACAGATGATTTTTTTTTTTTTTTTTTTTTTTTTTTTTTTTTTTTTAAGTTAAAAAATTCTTTGAATTTTTCTGAATCCTTTGGTATTAAACGTACTTATTAAACGGAAAAATATTTATAAAAATTTTGGTGCAAATGTGGCATTTGACAATTAAATTTAAGTGTATTCATAAACATACCACCCTCCTTAAAGGATTAATTCATGTATTTGATAAAATTGTGAAAGAACTTCACAGAAGTTAGTAGTATCTAAGTTTTTTTTTCTCTTTTGTTAAATCGCACTTTTCAGGTAAAAATCCGATAATCTCATAATATACTCCAGCAATTTAAATAATTGTTTTTTTTTTTTTTTGTTTTTTTTTTTTTTTTCTGTGGTCTAACATAAATATAAGATTATTTATAGAAGACAGTTTCAAAAATATGTAATTGTTTAAAAAAAAATCTAAAAAATAAAAATTTTCTGAAAAATTGAAGTTGTTTTAAAGTTAAAAAAAAAAAACATCAAATAATGTAATAATGTTTCTGGTGCAAAACCTATTTAATCTGTAAGTCAAATTGGCCCACGTTTTACGGAAGAAAACTTTGAGGTTGACAAGTATGCACTATAGAACACAATATAAAATATTTGAAAATAAATTTAGCATTACACTTAATAAATGTCCAACAACAACAACAAAAAATTAAAATAAATAATAAAAACTTAATTTGAAGACAGAAAACAGAAAAATCTGACAGAATAAATAAAAAAAGTTATCGAATGAACAAGTTATCAATTTATTTTCATGCAGCAGAGTGATTACCTAGAGCATTAAAGTCACCAAAGACTGAAAAAAAAAACTACATGGTGAGTGATTTTATGCAAAAGAATGTGATAAAATTGAATATAAGACGCTCCATTAAAAGGGAGATAAACATTAAACAAATCAGAAAATATTTTGCATCCTAGATTAGATTTATTTTACTGTTTTACACTTCTTTTTTACTTAAAAAGACGTAGCAGCATGAAAATGAATAAAAAGGTAACATGAAATAATTTTTCTGATTGGAAGCATGTTTATGCTAAAATGAATTACGCAAGTTTTACGAAAGAATGTCTTGAAGTTAGCAAATACGCATCATGGTACTAAAAAAAAAAAAAAAAAAATCGAAAATAAATCAAAAATAAATTTTAAATTAAGCTTGATAAAATTTTATGAAACAAATCATTAATATGAAGTTTAAACTCGTAAAAATCATTTAGAATAAATAAAAACATATTTCGGAAAAAAAAGTGAGAAAAAAAAATGGTTAACGAAAGAACAAGAAAATTATTTTCCTGCGACAAGTAAGTACACTTGGAGCATTAAAATTCTCAAAGAATAAAAAAAAAAGAATTTGCAGATGATTGATTTTATGCAAAAGAATATGATAAAATAGAATATAATGCTCTTGACTTCAAGGGAAATAAACATTAAACAAATCAGAAAATATTTTGCATCGCAGATTACAATTCTTTTACTTTTCTTTTACGCTTTTTCACTTTACAAGATACCGTCCGGCAACGACAAGAAAATGAATAAAAAATGTAACATCAAATAATTTTTCTGGTTCAAAACATATTTAATCTAAATCAAATTACGTAAATTTTCAGGAAGAATGTCTAGAGGTAGACATATATGTATAATGGTATAAAACATTCGTAAATAAATTTATGTTTGATAAATATTTATGCATAACTGCCAAAATCTTCCTCTTTTTTGGCTCGGAAAATTTTATTGTAAATTTTATCATTTCAAATTATAGTAATCTGCCTATTAAATAAGGTAAAAATTTCTATTAAAATTTTCTGGGCCAAAGAATCGGAAGAATTGGCAACTAAATGTTATGAAACAAATACTGAAAAATATTCGTGGAAGATTCTTTTAGCATCTAGAATAAAGTTCTACAACAAATATTATCGATTAAAATTGTGGTATAAATTTATGAAAGTTTTAGGAATGCTGCGAGGCCTAGAAACAATATTTTGAGTCTGGCAAGCATGTATAATGGTACAAAATTATCGAAAGGAAATTTAAAAATAAGCTTGATAAATGTTTCTGAAACAAATATTTAATATTAAGTTTGAAAGCAGAAAAATCCCTTAGAATAAGAAAAAAAAAAAAAAAAAAAAAAAAAAAAAAAAAAAAAAAAGATTTCGAAAAATAAAAGGTATCGAAAGAACGAGACATCAATTTATTTTCATGCAGCAGACTGACTACATGCAGGGCCTGATTATCAACGGGGCACTCTCCCACCAGAAAAAATAAATAGAATTTTTTTCCTTACTCGTGATAGTAATTTTGGCTGAAAAGGGCGTTTAAACAAGGCGAAAATTTCTATGTAATTTTACTGGGGAGAGAGTGCCCCGTTAGTAATCAGGCTCTGACTACATGTAGAATTGAAGTCCAACAAAGGCTGACAAAACAATGCTCGCAGATGAATGATTTTATGCAAAAGAGCATGATAAAATTGAAAATAAGGCTCTTGACTTGAAGGGAAAGAAATTAAAAAAAAGAATCAAAGAATATTTTGCATTATACATAGATTCCAATTCTTTTATATTTTTTGCACCTTTTTACTCAACATAATTACGTTACCCCATTGAGGACGAGCGACACATCTACGTACCGCAAAAAGGCTTAAGAATCCTTGATTATTCCCACTAGTAAAATTTTACTGTAAAAATTGGCTTATTCAATCGAAGCATTTTCACGATTTAATAAGGCACAAATTTTTGTATTTGAAAACCGGTGACAAAATATTAAAAATTTCGTGAAACACTCCTGTCGCGAAGGAGTTAAGTAGTAGCATAAAAATGAATAAAAAATGTATTACCAAATAATTTTTCTGATTCTAAATATGTTTGAGCTAAATCAAATTACCCAAGATTTACGGAATAATCACTAGGACGCCTGAAAGGGGTCGATTCGAAAAAAAATTATCGAAAGAACAAGAAATTAATATATTTCCATGCGACAGTGCGATTCCCTGGAGCATTGAAAAAAAAAAAAAAAAAAAAAAAAAGAAAAAAGAAAAAAAACTGGTATGTGATTGATTTTATGCAAAAGAGCATGATAAAATTGAAAATAAAGCTTCTGACTGGAAGGGAAAAAAAACATTAAATAGTATATTTTGCATTCTAGATTACAATTTTTATACTTTTTTTACACTTTATGACTTAATCTTTTCTGTTCAAGGCATTTCTGCTTCAAAAAATATTCACATAATTAATTCACTCGGCCATTTAAGAATAAATTTATTTGAAAATATTCAAAGCTTTTCTTTGTGTATATTATAAGATCGAAATTGAACAAAAAAATTATGGAGTGCCATTTGGTAGCCTGGGAATTAAAATTATGCGTTTGCAAAGTGCAAATGGTGCTCCTAAATGGGTTGACTTAATTAATTACGGTAAATGTTCAACAGATTTAACAATGAAGTCACTTTGAAGGTTTTCTGGGTTATTGTTAATTTTAGGCCTAGTCTATTGATCAATTGTGTGCATGAAAATAAATAAAAAATGAAACATCAAATAGTTTTTTTGATTCAAAACGTATTTAAACTAACACAAATTAATCTTATATTTACGGAAGAATATTTTTAGGTTTACACCTTGAGGGGCAATCAACAATGTTTCTGTAATATCTGTTAAATCTGTTAATTCTGTGTAATTGTCCGTGTTCTCACCGGAAGAAAAAGAAAAAAATTGTTTTAAAATAAGCGATGGCAATGTGTCAACATTTCGTTTCCAAAGTTAAAACTATAAAATTTCGTTAAAAGTTTGTGATGCGAATCTTGTTTTAGTTAGGTGGTATAAAGTATATCCCACCGCCCCTCAAGTGTTAAGGGGGCTCGGGTTGATCGATACGGAAAAACATGTAAACACAGCTCTCGCTTTGAGTCCATATAAAAACAGAAGTATTCAATCTAATTAATCTAAACTTTCTGATATTTTAAAGGTACGTTTGTAGTCTTTTAAAATTATAAAATGAAGTACTTCAATGTAATATGATAAGAAATATAGCAAAATTTATGTAACACATTTTTCGAAAAAAAAAAAAAATTATGTGTTATATCACCAACACCAAGATATCTTAATGTTGAATTGACATAAGAACCTAATTTTTGCTTTGAAATGATTCAGAAACTTTACTCTATAGAATGAATTAAGGATATAACTATCACTCAAAAACAACATTATTAAAAAAACTCTCAAATTTGAAAATTTAAAAAACTCCTAAAAATACAACTTTTTTTTCATTAAAAATACTCAAAATATTAAACTATCTAAACTATATTAATTCATTCTATAGATAATGATGCAAAAAAAAATTGCAAAAAAAAAAAAAAAATATATATATATTAAGCCATTCCATCAAATAGTTTTTTTAAAATCTTGGTGTTAGTCGTCAAAAATCAAGTTTTGAGAAAACGCGACTTAAGGTTGAAATTATATGGGTGCGGCTATGAAAGTGTTGATACATAAATGCTTATAACTCCGTTAAAAATGCAAATACTTTTATGCGGTTTTTTGCATTGAGTTCAGAATTAATTGAATAATAAAACTAGATCATAAAAAATCGATTTTTTGAAAAGTTTTCAACCCTTGAGCCCCCTTAAGTATACATTGTAGTAAAAAAATACAAGATATTCAACAACAAATTTAACATTGCACTTTATAAATCAAACAAATACTTAATATGAAGTTAGAACTTACAAAATTCACTTAAAATAAAAATAAAAAAATGTTTAAGGTGCAACACTAGTCACAAAAAGTTATCCGGATGATAATGTTACGTCTATGGGGGTATTCTTTTCAAATATCTCGCTCAAATTTTAAAATTTTTGCTTTTTTTTGCCTAGGATAGCTGAGGACGATCCACAACCGGCCTACTTTTCACTTTTTCAATTTTGGTTTCAAATTAAAAAAAAAAATACTGTAATTTTCAAACCGGTTAAAACCCGTTTTGATATTGAAACTATTATAATATAAAAAATATATAAGCGAAATCGAAAAAGTAATAACTAGGCCGGTTGTAGATCATCCTCAGCTATATCCTAAGCAAAAAAAAAAAAAAAAAAAAAAAAAAAATCCTGTAAAAATATTAAAATTTGAGCGAGATATTTGAAAAGAACGCTTCCATAGACTTTGCATTATCATCCCGGTCTTTTTCGGTCACTATTGTGGGGCTTTAATGAAAGAACAAGAAATCAATTTGTTTTCATGCGGCATAGTGAGCATTGAAATTCCCAAAGACTTGAAAAAAGAACTAGTAGATGATTGATTTTATGTAAAAAAGCATGATAAATTTGAATATAATGCTTCTGACTTGAAGGGAAAGAAGCATTAAACAAATCAGAATACGTTTTGCGTCCTAGATTCCAATTCGTTTACTTTATTTACACTATTTTATTTAACTTTAACTTAATTTTATACGCAAAGATGGAATCCTATAATCGGTTTTTCACTGATAGCCTACAATTACGAATGTTATTCACATACTTGTATTTTCGAACTGTAAAATAATAAATTAATTTTAATGCATTTTTACATGAACTGAACGTACGTTATCAATTGATAAATAGTATTTGTGTAAATCCCAAAATTTTCTACTATCTCATACATGTTAATATTTCAAAACTCCCTATCATTGTGGGAAGATTAAATGTAATCTCTGCACATCGTGAGGATTCTAAAAGTCTGAAATAAAGTGCATTAGTTTTTAAAATAGGACTGTTGAGGATATCGCAAAAAATGCCGCAATTAAGCACCACCTGTTGGCGACCCATACTAAAAGCATAATCATCAATATATCATGGTATATCCTAATCTGAAATTTAATGAAAATGCGTGCATTAATACTTTAGAGAGAACTGTTATGGAAATCGTAAAAATGCAGTATCACAGCGCCACCTATGGAGCGATTTGCACCGAAAACGATTCAGCAAGAACTATCTAAAAGAACTATCAAAGACTATCTAAATATAATTTTTTGAATTAAATTCCGTGCTTTAGTTTTCCGTGCTTTAGTTTCCTTGTTTTGATAGAGTGCCCAAAATCTGTATGCCTCATAAAGAGTCACAGACAGACATTTTCTAAAAACATGTTTTTTTTAAAACCTCTCGCCCATACAACGTGCAAGTCCGTCAAAAACCGGAATTAGAAAATTTTTACGAATCCAATATTTTCTTCTTGTAAAGACCGAAGAAAGTAAAAACCACATTTTGAATGATCTGCAAAGAATGTATAAGATTTTTATTCAATGCAAAAGATTTCAACATTTAAAAGAAATCACAAACATGAATAAAATCAAAATATGAATAAAATTTAAAATTCTCAAAAGCATCAAAACATACGGTCAGTTTTCACAAATATGCAAAAATAAGTCTAAAAAAATTCTAATTCTTTGATGAACATGCATAAGCTCCATATGCAAGACTCAGGTGATTTTACATGTTTTAATATCAGAAATTTTATAAAGTACTAGTCGCTTTATCTGATGATAGAATTTTCTTTCATAAAAATAAAAGAATTTTTTCTTTACGAAAATTCTGATAAAAATACCTTATAGTGCTTGAAGCCTAGGAACCGTGATATATTGGAGTTTATAAAAATTTTCTGTTATTTGACTATACATTTCCTAAAAACTGCGAGCAAATTTATCTTTTCTTGCCTTGAGGGAGAAAATTTGTAAGCTTCGAATGTCTATATATGAATGTTTTCCTTTTGAAGCTCACTTCAAGTGCGAGAAGTGATAAAGGTTGGTAGTACAATATCAGATTATTAAGCTGCATGATCGAGGTCAAAAAATTGCTGTAAACGAGATAAACTGTTTTTTAACCCCTTAATGGTCGCATTAAATTATTGCTTAAAAATTGAAATTTATTATTGCCACCACTTTTTTGAAAAAGAAAATATTCATCTTATTTAATGGCAAGTAAGATGATACCAGAATAAAACCAATTACATTATTTTATAAAACTGGTGGGAATCAAACAATACTGAGTAAAAACCGTGAAGTTTGCAGCCCGTGGATATCTCGGGCGCGACGATTAAGTGGATAAAACACCCGCAGTGTTGCCAGTGGGCTACTTTTTAAAAATTCAGATTTCTTGATTCGCACCACATTTTTGAAACAGCAAAACTCGGTTTTTTTTTCCCGCCTTTATTAATTTGCCATTAAATAAGACGAATTTTATGTACCGTAATTTCGGGTGTATAAGCCGCAGATCAAACAATTCTTTTTCGACCCAGAATTTTTTAAGACACAAATATAACTAGTTAGATCCCCGTAAATATTTGTCTTCAATAACTAAATAAGATTTCTGGGTCCAAAAAGAATTGTTTGATCCGCGGCTTATACACCCGAAATTACGGTATATCAAAAAAGTGGCGCCAGTCAAGAAACTGAATTTAAAATAAGTAGCCCACCTGGCAACACTGAACACCCGAATGTTTTTTTATGCGATGTCGTTATACAACTTCGCCCGTAATTTAGATTAACGTATAGTCTCATTGTCTGCTAAACAGCTTCAATGAACGTGACAAGTAATTTCAAATTAATTAAACAAATCAGAAATTTCTTTAATCCTTTCAGGGGCAAGGTATTTTTATTTATAAAGTGTAGAAATTAATGATTGACCCAGAATTTATATATATAAAAAAAAAAAAAAAATATTCAAAATAATCTTAAGTTACTGTTCACACACTTATAAAAGAAAACATTTTTTTTTTTTTGCTATATACTGGTTCCGAATCTGTATTTATTAATTAAAATTACCGTATTTACTTGTGTATAGGGCTTACGCGTGTATAAGGCGCATCCCTACTTTACAAGATGGAGATTTCTTAAAATCTCGTATATAAGGCGCACCATAAATTTGATACGCTAATGAAGAATAAAAAAATGAATTTCAGTAAAAAAAAAAAGTCGAAACAAACATTACACTATAGCAGAAAACAAGACGAAAATGAATTTTTAGACTTCGGGTTGTAAGTGAATGACGGGAAATAGGAATGAGTGACGGTAAAGAGAATTGCTAATTAGCGTTTAGATAATGTCATTAGCTCTTTGTATTAAAAAAAACTGCAAGGAATGAAATAAATATGCAGTAATACTTCAATTAAGTAACATTTTCCGAGTTTTAATATCTTCTTTGAATAATTTCTTGTTTCATATGTATATCGTTCCACTGCATCCAACAGTAAAAAATTATTCCGTGTATAAGGCGCACCTAGGAATTTTACCCTAATTTTTTGGGAAAAAAGTGCGCCGTATACACGAGTAAATATGGTAAGTGGTTTATAAAAAGAGCCACCATCTTTAAAAGAGTTAAACTAAATGAAGTTAAAAGATAAGTTATATAGTTCAAAATAAAATTCTGGCGTAGAACATTTTTTATAAAACTTGAACAAAATTTCCTGTAGTTCAATGTTTAAATATGCATTATAATAGACAGCGATTAATTAAAAAAATATATTAAACGTGTCTGTCTGATTCAGTTTTTCTTGTTTATTTGTTTATGAATACATTCAACGAGCCTTATTGCAGTATCTTGTATATTATTAATAATATACTTTTTTTTTATTTTAAATTAATAAATAAATTAATAGTTAAAAAATAAAATTATTAATTAATATAATGAAGTTAATAATTTTAAATTAATGCATTTTTATTTTAAACTGATTATCAGTTATATCAATAATAATATTCCTTTTTATTTTAAACTTTTATCTGTAGAAATAAATTATGGAGTGAAAGAATTTTCTATCATAAAAAAAATTAATTTGAAATATTTGTTTATTTATTAGGTATTCCGATTTTGCTGAATGCAGTAATAGGATCTTATATTTTCTTTTGTTCCGCTGCAACATTTTGTTATGTAAACATCACGAAATATAAAATCTTTTCTGAATGTAATTGCTTTGTTTCTATAAGACACTTAAATGAAATTTCTCGCGGAATTACTACAATACAAAGTAATTTACTTAAATTGAAATTTAGGTATATGAGAAGTTTAAACTAGTAGTTACAAGGATTGATGTAAGACGTTAAAAAACATCAATGGCATATTTTACCAAAGCAAAAGAAGCATGCTTTAAATTGTCTTATGTTTCAGTGTTGCCAGTGGGCTACTTTTTTAAAATTCAGATTTCTTGATTGACACCACTTTTTTGAAAAGATAAAGAACCTTTTGTTTTCGCTTTAATCATCATGTCATTGAATAAGGCACATTTTATCATTTGTAAAAAGTGGTGCCAATCAAGAATCTGAATTTTAAAAAAAAGTAGCCCATCTGGCAACACTGTTATGTTTCCGTGAATTATTTTTAAGAAAAGAGATAAAGGAGTGATATTTCCATTATTCTTTAAATCAGCTTGTTGAACAATTTTATAATCCTATTTTGCGGTTATAGAATCTTTAAAAGAACAAAACAATATAATAAATAACTCGAATAAAAAATAATTTAATAAATAACTCCCACATGTCAAAACATTTTAGCAGATATTAATGACAGAAAAAAAAAAAAAATTGAATTGAAAATTATTTAACAGCATTTTTAAGACCTAAAATAAAGTATTCATACTGCCAAAAGGATGTTATCAAATTACATTCCTTTTATAATAATAAACTTTAACGATTTCAAGGAGCAGACGTATTGAATAAAGGAAATATAAAGAAATATACGACTTGTATTAACTGATTAAATAACAGGCAATTTTTATTTTTATTTAGCTTTTAATTGGAGTTGCACATAAATATAATCAACTTTTATCTGTATATCAGGGATGAGATTTCCGCTTTTTTGACACCAGTAAAATTTTAGAGAAAATGTTGTTATTGAAAATCACAAAAATGTTCCGATTCAATAATATAGCATTTTGTCTAAGATTTTACTGGTATGCAAAAAAGCGGAAATCTCATCCCTGCTGTATATTAACCCATTAACGCCCGAATTATTTTCTTCGCTAAAATTTAAATTTTGTATTTCCCATCACTTTTAAAAGCAAATTAACTTTTATCTAAATTTATCGAGGATTCTGTCTCGTGAAATAAGGTATATATTTATCTTCCTCTTTACTGGTGGGAAAACCGCTTTCTTGCTGTTTTTGTATCGTCCTCAAAAAAGGACGCTGGGCGTTAATGGGTTAATACAGTGGAACCTGCTAAAGTAACCACCTTGGTAAAATGGCCACCTGGCTAAAGTGACTGCTTTTGTAAAATTTTACGCGAAAACATATAAAATAATATGAGAATTGTTCGGTAATGTGACCACCTGACTATAGAATAAAGTGACCAGATAGCCTGTCATTGTCAATGTTATTTGAACCTGCAAAATGTGACCATCGATTTTTCTGCATGCTGAAAATTTTTAAACTAAAAGATCAAAGTGACCATTTTCTGAAACATTTATTTTCATGCATAAAAAAGTACCGGAAATTATCTTTTAGTAACAACCTGCTTAACACTAGAACGCCTGGATGGAGTCGATTCGACTCCAATCATGTAACTAAATTTCAATTCGAACCACAAAAATTTTCTTGAAATAATTTAAATTTATTCCACGCAAATTTACATTATATAAAATAATAAAATAATTTTAAATAAAAATTCTGATGAGAAATGTTATTTTCAAACTCGAGTAGAATTTCCGGGCGTTCTAGTGTTAATGTACAGTTTATGCTTTTTTGTAATGATATTTGCACCTGTCAAGCCTTTTACATTTTTCTCTTGAGGTGTGAAAGGAATGAAGAATATTTCCCCACCACACATATATTGATGTATTGTAGGATAGAAATTTTGCGCCTGTTACTCATTGGCTAATTAAGTCGAGTGTTAGTAAGATGTTTATCTGGGGAGACGACTTTGCGATTGTTTGGATTTGTTTTAAAAAGCGTTCCTTTGTTATACATTCTTAGAAATTTTTTATGCAGTTATCTTTCTTCTTAAAGTATGGATAATAAACTAAATTAAAAAAATCTAAATAGTATAAAGAGTTGTGCTTAAAGAATAAAATTGAAGCTATTAATTTTCGAAAAAATAATAGTCAAAGAGCAGTAGCTGAAAAATTCGAAATTAGTAAAACTTCTCTGAACAATATTTTAAAAAGAAAATCGAAATATCTATAGAGATTTGAAGAAAATGAAAATGAGCTTTGGAGTCGAAAAATTCGAAAAATGAATTATTTTGAAGTAAATCCAGGGTTCGCACAGTTCTACCACTAAAATGTAAAAATATTTTCGAAGTGTTTCATTGCAGAAAAATAGCGTAAAATCAGTGAATGAAGGTGGGGATTGCGAATGTTGTGGTTTAAAATTTAAATGAAATTTTTCTTATTTTTAATAGTGGTGCCAGAGTCCTTGGAAATTCCAAGGAGTGTGTGAACCTTGAGTAAATCAAGCAACTTTTGAATGGTTTAAAAAAATCCGTGGGATGAATGCTTGTGTTTCTGGACCTTTGTTACATGAAGCAGCTTTAGAGTTTTCAAAAAACTCAATGTAGAAAATTTAACTGCTTCTAATGGCTGGTTGGAATTTTCCGAGAAAAGAAATAACATTTTTCAGAAAATTTTGTGTGGAGAGTCTCATGATGTAGACATGGAAACTGTAGCTTCCTTTAAAAGGCGGATTTCCGATTTACAGGAGAATTACAAGAAAGAAGACATATGCAACGCTGATGTATGTGGTTTGTTTTATCGAGCAATGCCATACAAAACGTTAGTAATGGCTGGAGATAAATGTAAAGATGGAAAGATTTCTAATCAGAGAATTACCATTTTGCTTGCTTGCAGTTCAACAGGAGAGAAACTAAAACCTCTTGTGATAGGAAGAGCCAGATAACCACGCCGTTTCAAAAATATTAACACTAAGAATTTACCAGTCTCGTTGTATGGATACAGAAAATCCTGGATGACATTGTCTATTTTTACTGAATGGCTGACACAATTAAGCAAGCAGATGAAGCAAAGAGAACTATTTTATTATTAATAGATAACTGTCCAGCCCATCCAAGAGATTTGTTTTTTTCAAATATGGAAGTACAATTTCTACCACCTAATACCATATTGAATTTACAACCGCTAGATCAAGGAATAATTCAAGCATTCGAGGTACATTATAGAAAATTCTTGCTCCAGGCTATAATTTTCAGAGCAGAAGAATATAAATCAGCAAATTAAATTGCTCAAATTGCAGCAAATGAAATTGCATGTATAAACGACCTCGATGCCATAATGTGGGTTAATGATTCGTGGAATTTAGTACACCAAAGTACAATTTCAAAATGCTTTGAAAAATCTGGCTTTTAGCAACTAATTTCAGAAGGTATCAGTGATTCACCGACTGCATATTATGATAATTTTTCTGGTATTCAAAATCTTATAAATCAATTGCCTTTTGAAGATGAACCAGTGAATGCTGAATTATTCATGAATTTTGGCAATGATATCCCAAAATGCAATACTTCAATTGATCAAGAAAGTCTGAAACAAGAAATTTTCGATATGTTTAAAAATGCAAAGGAAAGTGAAGATTGTGTTAGTGAAGATGAAGTTGAAATCGAAGAAAATGATGAGATTTCTGATGCAGAAATGTTTAAGATATGCAAAAAAATGAAAATGTATGCCCTAAATAATTGTCCACCAATGCTGGATTTATTGAGACAACTTGAAAGTATGACTGAAAACATAATTGTTGAAAGAATGTATTTTAAGCAATGAAAATTTTCTGATTTTTTTTTGCTGTAAACAAAATTTTATAAAAGCTTAATTTTTTTAATGATTACTGCCAGTTATAGAAACGTCATCATTAAGTAATTATAAATAAAATAAAAATGTGTATTAACCCGGGAGGACGCGCGCAGGGCCTAAAAGACCCGGAGTGCGTATGGTTTTTTACAATTGCAACCACTAATCTTTTAAAAGTAATCTTCAACTTGTTTTATCGCAAAATTTGTGAGAATTGTCTTCGTCTAAATAAAGCGACTGTTTTAATTTGATTTTATTGGTGACAAAGTTAAAACCATTCATACTCTGGGTAAGCGCGCGTTCTCCCGGGTTAATTACAGTGTAACTTATAGTTATGTGCAGCGCCATGCGAAAGGGGAGGGGGGCGGTTGCCCTGGGCGCAAAAATTTAGAGGGAACCAAATTTGTACTACAAATGTAATTCTTAGCCGTCATAAAAAAAGTTGGAAGGGAGGGGGGGAGGTGAAGCGCCAAATTGAAACTTTGCCACGGGAGCAGTTTTCTCTTCGCACGCCCCTTATTAAGTTACTTAAATCAATCACTATGAAATTTCTTCAAATGAATTTAAAAGGTATAAGGTGAGTTTTAAGTCAATTATCTTCTTTGTAGTATATTTTAATCTTTTCAAAGGCATTGGCATATTTATGAAACCTTTTAAATTTAATTCTCAAATGACACAATAAAATCAAACTTTTAGTATAACTTATATTAATATGTACTATAATTTAACGTATATTATTTTCCCCATTTATAGTGTGTGCAAAATATAGCTTCTTCTTACCTTCAGATAGATTTGTATATAAATTCTGGTGTCATCCGCTTCAAGATTTTACCAATGGAAGTACCTTCCGTTGAAAAGGATTAAATTAGTAATTATTGTAATTGCTAATTAATCAATTCATTACTTAGTATAGTGCATTTCTCATTTTGTATATTTTTCTTTTTTAGAATTACAAAAAACGTGCCATTTATTACTGACAATTCATAAAGTGACCACATCTGTACAGGATGTTTTCAAATTTTTTTTTACAATAATAGAGGGGTGATAGTACACATCAAGACAAACAATATTAAATAGGAGAGCAAGGATCCCAAACGTTTTCCAAAAGAGATAGCCGCCATTAAAGTTTAGGGACCAAAATTTCAAATAAACATAAAAAACGGAAAAATCGGTCGATTGATTTGCGGTTTTCACTAAAATTATTCTTTATGTCGGCATTTTCTTGAAATTAAATTATAAAGATAAATTTCAAAAAATGCCGATAGAGGGCGCTTTACACTTTGGAGTAACGAACAACTATTTTTTGCATCTCATTAAATGTTTTCGTAAGCTTAGACTCAAACTTAAATTTTGAGCTCAAAATCTGAAAGTGGGAGTGGTTAAGTAGCACAATCTGAACTGTATTCAGAGGGTTCATATTTCAAATGATTTTTTAAAAAGGAAAAATTAGTTGATTGATTTGCGGTTTTCACTAAAACTATTCTTTATGTCGGTATTTTCTTAAAAATAAATTATAAAAATAAATTTCAAAAAATGTCGATACAGGGCGCTTTAGACTTTGGAGTAACGAACAACTATTTTTTGCATCTCATTAAATGTTTTCGGAAGCTTAGACATAAACTTAAGTTTTGAGCTCAAAATCTGAATAGTAGGGAGTAGTTAAGTAGCACAAACTGAACTGTGTTTAAGGGGGGGGGGGGTGTTCAAATTTAAAATAATTATAGAAAATGGAAAAATTTGTCGATTCGTTTGCGATTTAAAATAGAACTATTCTTTAAGTCAGTATCTTCTTGAAAATAAATTTTAAAGATAAATTAAAAAAATTCCATTAGAGGGCGCCTTAAACTTCAGAGTAACCAACAATTAATTTTAACCATTATTTTTTGTTCTAACTAAATGCTTGCAAAAACTTATTAAATGTTTTCGGAAACTTAGATTTAAACTTAAATTTTGGGCTCAAAATCTGAATAATTAGGAGTAGTTAAGTAGCGCAAATTGAAGTGTCTTCAGGAGTTGAAATTTAACACTCCTCCCTCCTCGAACACAATTCAACTTTTCGCTACTTAAACACTCCCAACGATTCAGAATTTGAGCCTAAAACTTAAGTTTATGCATTTGAAAGCATTTAATGAGATTAAAAAAATAACAGTAAAAAATAGTTGTACGCTACTCCAAAGTCTAAGGCGCCCTCTATCGGCATTTTGTGAAATTTATCTTTAAAATTTATTTTCAAGAAAATGCTCATTTAAAAATTAGTTTTAGCAAAAACCGCAAACGAATCAACCAATTTTTCCATTTTTTATAATCATTTGAAATTTGAACCCTCTGAACACAGTTCAGTTTGTCTGTTTAACTACTCCCAACTATTCAGATTTTGAGCTCAAAATTTAAGTTTAAGTCTAAGCTTACGAAAGCATTTAATAAGATGCAAAAAATAACGCCAAAAAAGAGTTGTTCGTTACTCCAAAATCTAAAGCGCCCTCTATCGGCATTTTTTGAAAATTATTTTTATAATTTTTTTAAAGAAAATACCGACATAAAGAATAGTTTTAGTGAAAACCGCAAATCAATGAACCAATTTTTCCGTTTTTATAATCATTTGAAATTTGAACCCTATGAACACAGTTCAGATTGTGCTACTTAACCACTCCCACTTTCAGATTTTGAGCTCAAAATTTAAGTTTGAGTCTAAGCTTACGAAAACATTTAATGAGATGCAAAAAATACCGGCAAAAAATAGTTGTTCGTTACTCCAAAGTCTAAAGCGCCCTCTATCGGCATTTTTTGAAATTTATCGTTATAATTTAATTTCAAGAAAATGCCGACATAAAGAATAATTTCATTGAAAACCGCAAATCAATCGACCGATTTTTCGTTTTTTATGTTTATTTGAAATTTTAGTCCCCAAACTTTAATGGCGGCTATCTCCTTTGGAAAACGTTTGGGACCCTTGGTCTCCTATTTAATACTGTTTGCCTTGGTGTGTACTATCACCCGTCTTTTATTGTAAAAAAGAAAAAAAAAATTGGAAACATCCTGTATAGTGACCATTTTAGCCGGTCTCGAGTGTGGTCACTTTACGCAGGTTCCATTGTATTATCAAATTATCAACTTTTTGGTTTTTTTTTATAAAACTAGTATAAAATTTCCTGTTAATATGCATAAAACTTTAGTATTAATTATGCATTATTAATGACAACGTTTAATTAAAAAAACAATTAAAACGTGTTTGTCTGACTTAACGAAGAATCTTTAGTTTATGAACACATTCAAGGAACCTTATTGGGATATTTCCATGAGTTTTGTTGCGTAAATCACATAACAAACAATTGTTATTCGTGTAGGCCACCGTTATTATCAAAAAGTTTAATCCTTGTTATTCATTTAATGGGAAAGCTTAAAAAAAAAAATCATATTTTTCAGGTCTACAATAATTGTAGTAAAAAATCTTAGCATCTGACTAAAACGACAAGTATTCATGGAAATAGCCACTGTAATACCGTGTATAATACTACTACTACTACTAATTTTTTTTTTTTTTTTTTTTTTTTTTTTTTTTTTTTTTACCTACAGAAATAAATTATCGAGTTGTAGAATTTTCTATCTTAAAGGAAAATTTTATTTGAAACATTTATTTATTGTTACATAATTTCTGCTGAATATCGTAATAGGATTTAGCATTTTTTTATGCAACAATATTTTCTTATTTTTACATCATAAAATATAAAATTTTCTTTGAATGCGATTTCTTTATTTTAGTAAGATACTTAAATGAAATTTGCGTTAGAATTACTACAATACAAAGTAATTTACTTAAATTGAAATTTAGGTATATTTCGAGAAGTTTAAACCAATTTTAAGAATTGATGTAAGTCGTTAAAAAACAACGATGATATATTTTACGAAAATAAAAGAAGTATGTTTTAAACTATCTCATATTTCCGTGAATGACTTCTCGGGTAAAAGATAAAAGATTGCTATCTCCGTTATTCTTTAAATCAGTTTCTTGAATAATTTTATAATCTTATTTTGCAGTCATAGAATCTTTAAAAGAACAAAACAGCATAATAAGTGAGAGAAATGAAGAATAATTTAATTAATAACTCCGGAATTTCAAAACATTTTAGTAGGTTTTAAAGTTATAAATAACATAAAATTTGCTTTTAAAATTATTTAATAGCAGTTTTCGAGACCAAAAATAAAGTATTGATAATGCTAAAAAGATGTTATTAAATTACATTCCTTTTATAATAATGAACTATACCTCTTTCAAGGAACAAAAGTATTGGTTAAAGGAAGACAAACAAATGGAAGATTTGCATTAACTGATTAAATAGCTGGCAACTTTTATTTTATTTAATTTTTATTTGGGGCTGTACATACATTACGTTATTAACTTTTTTGTATTTTTAGCCCCCTTCCCAATTACGATTGCATATGGTATCATTATTCAATCCCTCTCCTATTGATGGTATCGTTATCAATGTCTATTTTTTTTATTTTTATGTAATTTTACTTTTATAAGTTGGAGCAAAAGTACAGCATATATTGTTATACTTTTTCTATTTGATTAATTTATTGAATCAAATGAAGACAGACATTAATAAAACATCACTATTAGCTAATTCACGTGTGGTCTACTGTGGTTACGGTGCACACCACTAAAATTTTATAGTAATCATTGCTGTATGTTATCACCGAATTTCTGTTATTGAAAAAGTTGACTATTTCTTTAACCCCTTAACTGGTTTGCCCGAACGGCGTTCAATCAAGACGAATTTGCTTATTTCATCATTTAACCCTTTCCGGAGCAGTGTTACCACTTCGGCAACACCTAATTTTAATTCCAAACTTACAAACGGCACCAATAATATTTTAGTAAAATTTTACTTTTACAATAACAGTGTAAATCAGGGAATTCTTAATTTCTAAAAAAGTCTTTTGTTAATTCCGGTGTCAAAAATTTCTCATTTTACGAACAGAATTCGTGTGCGCCGGAAAGGGTTAAAGCTTTGTGACACCACTATTATTTTTAAGAAAATTTCCATACTATTGAAACGCGGAATTGTTTAGACTAAATTTTACGGATATTTTATTTAAATAATAGTGGTGAAAGTTCGCTATTTTCAATTTATTGAACGGGAAAGAATTAACCAGTTAAGAGGTTAATACTTTCCAGAACGGACGAATTCTGTTACTAAAATGAGAAATTATTGGTTGAACCGAAGTTTACGCAAACAACTTTTTTAAAAATTAAGAACACCTTAATTTAAGCTTTTATTGTAAAAGCAAAATATTATTAAAATATTGTTAGAGCTGATTACAGGTTTGGTACTAAAATTAGGTATACTGGTATTTCCATGAGCACATGTCGTGTAAATACCCGACACTACGATTTTTGATACCAGTATTTTAGAGCGGAAAAATGAGACTTATTTTATCAGATATATTTCATTAATTGAATAACACTACGCAAATCTTTCAAAAATAAAGGTGGCCAACAATTTAGCAGCTACAATTAATGTGACTTACACGACAAGTGCACGTGGAAATACGCTATGCATAGTCCGGGCACACTGTGCCAGTAAAGGTTAACACTAATACTACGGAAAATTTATATATAAAAATATATTTCACCCCAGAATAGTGATTTAGAACACTTTAACTTTATTGTTTAAAATGATTCTTCCCTGTATCTTTAAAATTTATTTCATAATCAAATTTCTGGTTTGAAGCGAAATATATTCATATGATCGAATTCAAAATGACGGCTCCCGGTAGATGTAGTATTATTTAAACCCTTCGCACTCCTTTGTTTCCGCTGAGGAGACATCATCTTTTCTTCTAAAATTTGTTTTTGGCACCAGTAATAAAGGAAAATAAAATTTCCCTTATTTAATTGGAGCATTTTTGATATTGTGTGCTTCAAGAAAAGTTCTTTTCAAAAAGTGGTGGTAATCGAATAAAATTTGTGTAAGAGATGCCGGAGTCTGAAGGGTTAAACAGTATTCCGCGGGTTATTGTTGACCATTCCTGGACTAATTGCATGAATTTTTGTAGGGTAAGGCACTTAGTTGGTAACTGCATCGTTATTTTCGAAATGTTTGCTTGGCTTTATTAATTTATTGAGATATTAGCTAAAATTATGTTACATTTTTCTGTTCTAAAATAATGCTAATTTTATTAAAAAATCATAGCCTGCGACTCACAATATAAGTACTCATCGAAATAGCCATTATGCATGAAATTTCCGCCAATAACGGATAAAACGTGCATATGGTTTATCGAATATTAAAGAGCAAATTAAAGAGAATATTAACATAGCTTTTTAATTTATAAGAAGTTTTATCTTATATAAGTTGTAGATTATATATAAAATATTACTTTACAAAAAATAACCGTATTTGAATAATTAAAATAATAAAATACTTTTTTCTAGATTCCTGAATTCAACCAATAAGAAAAATGATATTTTGTAACTATGATAATAACGTATATGTCGAACCCTTGAGTAGCACACAATTTTTGTAATTACATCTATGCTGGTTGTCTATTTTCTAAGCAGAAGGGATATTTCGTCACATTCGTGAATCAAAGACAGTCTTGCATCAATTTCACAACAAACTATTCATGGAAGTTGATGATGTTCTATCTTTCGGGAAATACACCGCTATTTTGTCAAGTCAAATTAGTCAAGGCAAGATAATATCAGAAATAAATCAAACATGCTGCTAATCTGCATACACTCAGGAAATATTCCATATCCTGTAAAAAATAATTATCGGATAAGTCAATTTAAGAGGTAAAATAAAACAAAACTGTATTCGATTCTTTAATGCTTGATTTTTTAAGACTTTCATGCAAAAAAAAAAAAAAAAAAAAAAAAAAAAAAAAAAAAAAAAAGAATTTACATAAATTACTTTTTTTCGTTTTCCCCCAATCTCCAGTTATTTTCACCTTTTTCAACAAACAACACAAATAAAAACTAGTCGTTGGGAGCCACCGTAATACTTACCCATCATGGATATGTATATGAAAATAAAACATGTGAAAACTATTTATACAATGCATTGCAATTCATAAACATAATTTAAATATTGTTAATATACATAGTAATGCTATATTAAAGAACTGCTGATGTACCAATTTCAACAAATTATATAAAATGCCAAACTACTCAAGTAGTACCGAACTGCGTAAAAGAAACATCCTTATAACTCCAAAAATAATAATTCTATTAACTAACAATCAACTGCGTCGGATTAAGCGTCTCATTTCCAATTAAAATATACTTCTGAATTGAAATTTGAATGAAATACAGGGTCATGAAAAATCGAAGAATGGGGAAAACAAGATTACAAATATCTTGGCAACTAATAATCCGATCGACTTCGTTCTATGTACAAAATGTGTGTTATTTTATTGCCTTTTACGTCCATTCCTTAGAACAAAAACATTCGAAAATTTTTATATACCTTTCATCAGAACGAATTTTTCGAGAGTCCGAAAAAAAATAGTTCCGGATAATCGAGGTTGCTGATATTAAATAGGGTTCGTCCCATTCTTACATACTAACTACATACAAAATTTCAAGTCTATCTCAATTTGTTCGGGAGATAGAGCGTTTACAGACAGACAGACAGACAGACAGACAGACAGACGGACGGCAAAATTTTTTTTCTAAAAATATGTTTTTCGGAATCTCCACTATCTAAAACGTGTAAATCCGTCAAAAAAATTTTTTCGATTTTCAAAACGATTGCAAGACTTACCCTATACTACGTATGATGGGTAAGTAAAAATAAGTGTTAGTCATCACATTCTATACGTAGGCAGTTGAGTATCACTTGATCCTCATTATTTTCGTTTCAAGTAAACTACGAGTGAGCTTATGATAATCGAAAGGGAAACGAATTTAGAAGTTTTTATCCAGACACAAGTGATCGATAACGCATTGAGGTGTAATTTAATTGTACATCCATAAGGTAAAGGAGATAGTGTGCTGTCACCTCTTTAACCTTTTGAGGGGCGATGGGGTATACTTTATTTCTCTTAATTTAAATGAGATTTTCACCAGAAACTTTTAACGAAATTTTATATTTTTAACTTTGATGTCAAAATGTTAAGGAATTCCCAACGGTTCCATATTTTTGCAAGACATTTCACTTTTACTCCGGCCGTACAGTTGACTGCAACTAGGCAGCCCATGAAATGAAAACCAAACTGTTAAGAAATTGCCTTTTCTTATTTTAAAATAAAATTTTTCGTTTTTTGAGGGAGAATTCAGTATTACAGAGGCCTAATTGTTTAACCCTCAAGGGTTTAATATGGCTTATGATTCAATGGGCGAAATGGGTGTTGCGATGAAATAAAAATAAAGCGTCTAAAAAACTATCGAAACTTCCTGAAATGCAGTTAGAGAGAAGAATGTTATCACATTACACAAGGTTCGTAAGGCATCAATGAATTTAGAGAATTTTCATTGTTTTAGTATTAGATTTTTCCTAAAGTACTAGTTGCTACACCTGAAAACAGTGTTGTCACTGGGCTACTTTTTTAAAATTCGGATTTCTTAATTGGCACCACTTTTTCGAAACGGTAAATTACCATTTGTTTTCGCCTTCATTATTATGTCATTGGATAAGGCACATTTTATCATTTATAAAAAGGGGTGCCAATCAAGAATCTGAATTTAAAAAAAGTAGCCCATCTGGCAACACTGCCTGAAAATAGATTTTTTCGTTAAATAAAACAAATATTATATTACAAAAATGCTGGTAAAAAGTCCTTACACGTCCTTCCAGCGTACGAACCTACAGTACAGTAACAGTAAGTTGCTACAGTAACAGTAATAATATTATTCGAATTTTTCATAGAATGGTCTTATACAGCCATAAGACGACAAATATACAACGTATTCGTAGAAAATCTTTTTTAGAGGAAATACACTATATGGTCAATGATGACCAGCCATTTGCGATTTTTGATGCTTTCTAAATATCTAGAAAAATACTTGAGAAATAATCCTGAAACTTCATGTGTGTAAATAGCATAGTAAACGTGACATAAATACTTAAAGATTTTTCCAAAAATCCCATATAAGCTTGGTTTGATCGAGTCAATATTGTTTTTCATATGGGATGGGTCACTCAAGAATCGAACGATTAGTTTTTATGCTGTTGCGCCGGCCTGAAATTTTGGATCGCGGAAATTGGTGGAAAACTGGCGAAGAGGTGGACCTATTCACGCCATTAAATTTTAGTAGTTTTTTTTAGACTTATCAAATGATAGAATTTCAAAGTTTTTATTAAGCTGAAGAGTACTATAAAATATTTGTGGCGTCCATAAGCTCTACCACAGTTACACCAATAGTGACTTCTAGGAAGAGCATAACAGAAGCCAGGTTCTACCTGAAAAAAAAAAACTGGCTTGGCATGAATCTGCAGAAAAAACCTCTAAAAGAACAAAAATCTGACCCAGCCCGAGTCTTGTGAAATAAAATTAGCGCGGTTTGGGTCGTGCTGAGCTTCACTCAAACGTCGAATGAAACCAAAAGAAAAAAATTTAAGTTAAATATATGTTACGCAAAGTTTTTAAAAAGAAATAGGACAAGTAGATTTAAATAAAAATTCTGATGCGAAATATTTTTATAGAAAGGGAATAAAATTTCCCGCGTTTCTACTGTTAAAGGTCACTTCGAGTACGGGGGGTATTAAAAAATTATTAGTACACGATCAGGTAAGTAGGCTAGATGATCTAGGTCATTAATTTCTCTACACAACATAAAATGCTTAACAACATTTTAATTTTCATTAACTGTACAGCTGGTCACTCACTTGGTTAATTTTTAAAATACCGCTTTCATTTAAAGAAAAATCTTCTTTATAAACTACGTAGAAACATATCAAGAACAGCGTTTTTCTAACAATTTTTGCAGAAACCTACCACGAATTTTTTTCTAAAATAATACTAGTTTTCAAAAAAGAAATGAACCTGTGGGAATCCTGTGTACAGTCATTGTTAATTTCCTCTCTATCAGATGGGTTCAATGATCCCGAAAGATACTTTCAAAATAACTAATCAAATCAGATATTAACCCCTTAATTGATTTTTTTAAATACAATAATTTGATATATCGGATGAACACCACTGTTTTTAAGCTAAAATATTCGTAATATTTATTCGAAGAATGCCTGCCATTAAATTGTATGAAATTGTATTTAAAACATTTAGTGGTGTCAAAAAGCTTTAAGCAATGGATCAAGCAAACTCTTCTTGTCTGTACTTCATACGGGAAAATCAATTTAGTGGTTAAAAATTAAATTAAATATATATAACATACGCACGGTTGTAAGTAAAATAAATAAGTTAAATATTTTAAAATAAAATTCTGGTGTAATATATTTTTTCATTAAACTTGAGTAAAATTTCCTATAGTTCTAAGGTTTAATATGTATTATAAATGACAGTGGTAAATAAAAAAAAAATATTAAGCATGTTTTTCTGATTTAAGTAAGATTTTTTGTTTATAAACATATTCAATGAACTTTATTGTAATATTTTTTTTTCTTTTTTTTAAAATTTTTATCTATAGAAATAAATTTTCGAGTGGAAGAATTCTCTATCTCAAAAGAAAATTTTATTAGAAGCATATATTTATTTTCAATTTAATATTCAATTTCTGCCGAATACAATAATGGGATCTTACATTTTCTTTCGTTCCACTACACCATTGTCTTATGCATACGTCACAAAATCTAAGATCTTCTTTGAATGTGATTCCTTTGTTTCAATAAGATGCTTAAATAAAATTTCCCGTGGAGTTACTCCAATACACAGTAATTTACTTAAATCGAAATCCAGATATATTTGGAAAAGTTCAAACCAATTACGAGAATTGGTGTAAGTCGTTAAAAAACATCGATAGTATGTTTTACCAAAATAAAAGAAACATGCTTTAAATTGTGTTACGTTTCCGGCGATGGCTTTACGCAAAAGCGATAAAGAAGTGATATTTCCGTTATTCTTTAAATTAGTTTGTTGAACGATTTTGTTATCTTATTTTGTGGTCGTAGAATTTTTAGAAAAATAAAACAATAAAAGAAATGAAGACTAATTTAATAAACAACATCGACATTTCAAAACAATTCAGCAAGTATTAAAGATAGAAATAACATAGAATTTGCTTTGAAAATTATTTAATAACATTTTTTGAGATCAAAAATAAGGTAGTCATAGTGCCAAAAAGGTGTTATTAAATTACATTTCTTTTACAATAATGAACTTTAAAGCTTTCAAGGAATAGAAGGATAGGTAAAAATATGGCATAAACAAACAAAAAATTTACATTAACTGATTACATAGCAGGTCACTATTATCTTCATTGCAACTTTTATTTAGAAATGTACACCTACACAACTCGGAATCACATAAGAATGCCGGGTCGGAAACGTTTTCCTCATACACTAAAGTCATTGACAGTGACTCCCTTTTTTAAAATTCTGATTTTTTTTTTTTTTTAACTGATACCACTTTTTTGAAATAGTAAAATTCCGTTTCTTTTCAGCTTGATTAATATATCCTTAAAGAAGAGAAATTTCATCATTTCAACATAGTGGTTTCAATTAAGAAATCGGAATCAGAAAAGGTAGACGGCTGGAAATTCTGCCAGGGCCAAAGATCAACTTTCTGTGATCTACCTTTTTTAACACCTAAAGTTGTCCATTGTCTACCTTTCAAAAATTCAGATTTTTTGACTGGCACCAGTTTTCTGAAATAGCGAAATTCACCTCAGTCAATGACATATTAATTACGGCGAAAATAAGGGGAATTTCACTATTTCAGAAAAGTGGTTGCAATCAAGAAATCTAAATTTTAAAAAAATAGCTCGCTGGTCACTGCCAACGCCTTTGATGGATCAGGAAGATGTTTCCGACCCGCCATTCTTATGTGATTTAGAGTCGTCTAGGTATCCCCTACCTCCCTTCGAAGTTAATAAAATCTTAGCTGGGGCACACTGTATAACGTTATCAACTTTTTAGTGTTTTTGAGCTCCTTTTCCACTTGCGATATCGTACAATATCATGGTGAACTCACTGTATTTCAATGTTAAAAAAAAAAAAACGTACATTTTGATACATCTTAAAAGTCTCTAGTGGTTTCAAAATATTTGTCTACAGTTATTGTAAACTTGTGTTTCGTGAGTCGTATTTGTAACATTATATATGAGTAAAAGAAGTGTATTCATTAGGTAGATATGTGATCTTTAACCCTTTGAAGGACATGATGTCATATGCCATCATATAATTTTAATCCCTAATTGACACATTGGCACCAAGCTTTTTGAGTGAAAATTACAATTTTATTAATTACATGAAAAAATATACCCTTTAGAGGTGAATATAAATAAATTTGCTACGAAATAACGCTGTCAGTCAAATATTTCAATGTTTTATAAATGCAAGTATCTTTTCCGTGAAAGGGTTAAGATAAGATAACTATAATGGCAGTTCTTTAAAAAAAATTGTCCTAAAAAATTTTAGAATTTTTTTAAAATTGCTTATAAGGTTGTTTGTTTTATTTCTTTTTGTATCACAATTGCCATTTTATATGCATGAGAGCTAATTAATCTGGGAAATCATGCTTAACTTATCATGAAATCCAAAACAATTGGACTTCATTATCCAGTTTTATTTGAACAGGATACTTTATTGATTGGATTATGATGTACATTTTTAAGCGAAGTGTACCTCGAACTTCTACGCGCATGTAAATTTGGGTAAAGATTCAAAATTTATAACGAGTTAATGAAAGTCATTGGTCTTACCATGTTACCATGACAAAATATTGATGCATATGATGAATATATATATATATATATATATAAATTTTCAACTGCTAATTAAATAAAATTTATCTTCGTACGTATACAAAAAAATCTTTTAAAACAAAATAAGATATGTATATTTTGTATAAACCATTTCTTATAATTTAGCCTCGGACTATTGAGCCACCGATCTCTTACAATAGTATTTTTCGTCTTATTTAATAACAAAAACTCCACAATTAAATGACGAAAATCACTGTTTGAAAATAGTGGTAGCCACCGTCGTTCTAGTGAACCTATTTTCTTAATAATTATTTTAATGAAAGCTGTTCATTTGTAAATGAGTCCGCACAAGCTGTTTTTCAAAAATATCCCCATTTTTGCATTTTAATTTTAAAAGATTTGTATGGGATTTTTTCAAAATGGTGATAACTGGATCGCTTTCATTATTTCAAAGTTGAATTTTGAACAGTTAGTTAATTGTATAGGATTTAGTGGCATAAAGCCCATTAGGGTTATGCTGCCCCAAAATATTTTGAATTAAAAATGTTTTTGAAAGTACACATTTTTCCTTATAATGGTTTCTCATTTATGCAAATTTCCTTCATAATTGTACAGTTGTTACAATTCCATGTTTTCTTCATTCTGGTGTTACTGATTATGTGAAACCAGGCGAAGTGTTTTAATAAGTGAACATGACGTAATATGTAAAAGAACACGATGACTTACTTAGATAAAACCAAATTTTGTACCACAAGTCCGTCCGAAAATCATAAATTACAGTATTTTTTACTTTCAGATACTGAGATTAGAATTCACAGTCCCGTGTGCGACTGTTCAGATGCAAGCATGTAGCTAACAAACAAGCCTTCATGTTTGGAAATAAAATGACAATTTTTTTTAAATTGTGAATACGGCTATGACAGGTGCTTAGTTAAAATTTGAGAAGTTGAAAATGATATCAAGTGTAGGTTCATGGGGGAAAATTTCTAAGCATATGCGTCTCAATTGAAAACTTCATCATAATAATTGATCATTATTATATTTAATTAATTTACGCATACGATTAAAGTTTAAATTTTCAGTTATTTGGACAGCCGAATTTTATAGAAACAGTATTTTAAATTTTTAGGTTAAAGTAACGTATTATTTTAGTTAAATTAACCAATATAAGATGCAATTTCAGAGTTCGCACAATTCTACCACTAAATTTTAAGAATATTTTCAAAGTGTTTCATTGCAGAAAAATGTCGTAAAATCTGTGAATGAAAGTGGAGATTGCGAATGTTGTGGTTTAAAAATTAAATGTAAATTTTCTTTTTTTTAGTAGTGGTGCCAGAGTCCTTGGAAATTCCAAGGAGTGTGCGAACCTTGAATTTTTATTGTAAAAAAACTTTGAAGGTTTATTATAAAATAAATGAAGCAGTTCCTTCTTTAGCAATTTCTTTCGTCGAAATTTTACGGGTTGCACCATGTTATAATAAAGAGAGTGACTCTTGACTTATTGACTAGTGATTAATTAAAGTAGGGCTCAAAAGACTAAAGTTCGGAAATGAAATTGGAACAACAGTAGATTGGTGTTATCACCTAGAAATAAGAAAGGATTTTTGAAATCTCATTTCCTACAGCTGATAAAAGTGAGATTCAAAGATTTTAGAACGGTTGGCAAATCTCAGCAATCATTTAATGTAGGGGTTTGAAATTGTAGAAAACAAATCTACTCAAAATAATTAAAAGCGTACTTCAGCAGTTTTACCAAATGCCAACTATGAGGATTAAAAAAGGGTATAAAATTTCAGAAAATTTGACATATCTTGGCAGCCATCTTAGGTTGGCAAGTTTGGCATTTTAGGTTGGCAAGTTTGGAATTAAAATTAGATATCTCATACCGGGCACAGTGGGCCGGAAAGGGTTAAGGAGATAAAGGACGTGTCAAAAATTTTAGAACATTTGGCCGTATCTCAGCAGTCGCACTAGATAGGAGCGTGAAATCCAGTAAATAAATCGAGTAAAAGAAAAATAAAACAAATATTTAGAACATTTGGCCATATTCCAGCAGCAAATTTAAGTAGCAGCATGAAATTCTAGAAATTAAATCTACTGAAATGTAATTAATCACATATTTCAGCGACTTGAGAAATTCCTCTGTAATGGGATTCAGTAGTGTGGGGCGAAATATTAAAACATTTGACGACATCGCAGCAGCAATTTTGGGTAGGAGCGTGACATTTCAGAAATCTAATCTACTAAAATATAGTTAATCGCATATTTCTTCAATTTTAAAGTAACATCTAAGCGGGTAAGAAGGGGTGGGTCGAAATTTTCAACCAATTGCCTACATTTTAGCTGCCGTTTTACGTAGGAGCAATTCAAAAGAAAAAAATTAAATAATTAAATATATATTTCATCGATTTTGTAAATTTTTCCCTCATGGGGCTAAAAAGGGACTGCCAAAGGTTTTAGAACATTTGTCCATGTCTGAGCAGGCGTTTTAGGTAGGACCATGAAATTCAAAATAAGAACTTATTAAAAATAAATAAATATGTATTTAAGCCAGGCGTGCACAACCTCTGGCCCGCGGGCCAAAATGATACCACTATTTTTATGCAGAATAATTTTCCTTATAGTAATGGCAGAAACTTTGAGATTAACCCATTAACGCCCAGCGTCCTTTTTTGAGGACGGTTACAAAAACGGCAAGAAAGCGGTTTTCCCACCAGTAAAGAGGAAGATAAATATATACCTTATTTCATGAGACAGAATCCTCGATAAATTTAGGTAAAAGTTAATTTGCTTTTAAAAGTGGTGGGAAATACGAAATTTAAATTTTAGCGAGGAAAATAATTCGGGCGTTAATGGGTTAAAGAAAAGAAACTCCGCTTTTCAAATATTCTGGTGGCAAACGATTTTCTGGTAAAAAGGTTGTGCATCACTGATTTAAGCCATTTATGAAAATCCGGCCAAACATGTTTAAGGAGGGTGTACTAAAATTTTAGGACATTTTACCACATCTCAGCAACAACTTTAGAAAGAAAAAAAAAATCAGGATAATGAATCTTCTGAAAAAAGTAATTAAAAACTGCTACTTCAAGCATCTCTATTTTGTCTATTACACCGCCAAAATGGAATCTGAATTAGATAATGCAAAATTATACGAATAAGACAGCAATTATTGATATTTGTTAATATATTAAGAAAAGGTTTTAATTTCATTTTTTCTAGATATATTTCGTTTGATACAAGTTTATTTTAGAGAAATCACCCAGCATAGTGGATGAAGGCTGCTTGTCTTTATACACTGCTCAAAACAATTAAAGGATATTGCAGTTTTAGGTGGATTTTGTGTCTGGGAAACTTTTTAGCTGATTGATACATGGTCGACAGACATAGTAGGTTATATGAGAATAAATTACACATGTTTGGCAGAAAAAAAATGCATTTTATTGCGCATTTGTGTACAAAAGGAAAAAAACACAATTTGTGCATATGAGAAAAAAGAATAAGAAAAGGTGTTTTCTTCAAAGAAAATCATTTTCAGTAGGGGGTATGGTTTCCACGGGCGGCCAGCAACGTTGAACACCTTTGAGGCATGGACTCAATGAGGCTATTAATGACGAGTTGGGGTATTCTGCCCCACTCTTCCAGAAGAGCTCCTTCCAGTTCTTCGAGAGTTAGTGGGGGTTGTTGGCGGCCAGAAACTCGTCTTCCTAGAGCGTCCCAAACGTGTTCGATTGAATTCATGTCTGGAGAACACGCTGGCCATTCCATTCAAACGATTCCTTCTTCGAAAAGGAAATCTTCCACCAGGTTTGCACGATGTGGCCTGCAGTTATCGTCCATTAAAATGAAGTTATCTCCGATTGCTGCAGCGTAAGGGACTACAATAGGTCTGAGGATCTCATCCCTATATCGGCGACCAGTCAGAGCTCCATCTCGAATGATGTAGAGGTCAGTGCGCCCGTCAATGGAGATGCCACCATACACCAACACTCCACCACCGCCAAATCTGACACTTTTGTGCACGAACGCAGGATTATTCCTACTGCCACGGTCCCTCCAGATGAAAATACGCCTATTATCCGGATGCACAGAAAAACGGGACTCGTCAGAAAACAGAATATTGCTCCATTCATTTCTCCTCCAGATGACATGCTCGGTTGCCCACTCCCTGCGGTCGCGACGATGCCTTGATGTTAATCTAACACATACCATCGGTCGGCGAGCATACAGACCTCCAGCATGGAGCCGGTTTCGGACAGTCTGAGTTGAAATCATGGTGCCTGTAGCCGAGCGATGGTGTTGTTGGAGAAGAGTAGCGTTCATGTTTCGGTGTCTCCGAGCTGTTAACGCTAAATACCGATCTTCATTGGGCGTTGTTGCCCGTCTACGACCTTGCCCTGGTCTTCGGCCTGCACATCCACTCTCCAAAATACGGTTCCACATCCTGGAAATGACACTTTGTGACACTCCAATGGCTCGCGCTACTTCGGCTTGAGTTTGGCCCACTTCTAACCTACCAACAATTCTCCAAGCTTCTGAATCTGTCAAATGACTTCGCTGAGACATCGTACTCATCGAAACAAAGCAATCACTGAATGCCGATCATGCTTGTCTTCATTCTCTTTTATCCAGTTGAAAGTCAAATTTCATTCGCTGCCGCTGAAGCGACGTTTTTGACGTCGAACTCAAAATTTGCATACTCCACAGTTTGAAAATCAGAAAAATTTGCATTTGTGATTCTCTTCTTCTATTTTCGGCAAAAAAAATTCGTTTATATCTTTTTTTTATATAAAACTTCAAATATCCTTTAATTGTTTTGAGCAGTGTAGATACATAAAGTCAGTTTGTAGCGTCAGATGCCATCATCCGAAAAATATGAAAAAATATATTTCATTTCTTTCGGTCAAGAGTAATCGAGCACTGTCGGTTAAGGCATAAAAGCCAACATCTCTTAATTATTCTGGAGTCTGGTCGATGATAAACTTGTTTCCAAGCAGAATTTATTTGACTTTATTAAATTATTGACTTACACCGAAATTTAGAAACAACTTTTTGAGATATAAAGAATCCCTTAATTTAAGCCCTTTCACACAGGAAAAGGTAAATTCTATTGAAATATTATTGGTGCCGTTTGCAAGTTTGGAATTAAAATGAAGCATCTCCGCCTGGAGAGTTAAATGAAATCTACGGAGTACCAAGTTGAAAGAAGACACCGTTTCTTATAAATACTTTCTGGTTTAACCCTTTCCGGCGCAGTGTTACCACTCCGGCAACACCTAATTTTTATTCCAAACTTACAAACGGCACCAATAATATTTTAGTAAAATTTTACTTTTACAAAGACAGCTTAAATCCGGGAATTCTTAATTTCTAAAAAAGTCTTTTGTAGATTCCGGTGTCAGTCAACAATTTCTCATTTTACGAACAGAATTTGTATGCGCCGGAAAGGGTTAAAACTTATTTGCCTCGTATCAGACTCCCGAACAAATAATTGATGGTTAAGGGTACATTCCTTCTCCGCACTTATATCCAGGGTGCAAAAATCTAAGCAACAGCGGTAGTCTCGCACACTAAAATTAAAAAAATTTCTTCGCTGAAAAATTTAATAGTAATCCATTAAAAATTTTACAGGAAATATTGGACGAAAAAAAGAAATAAATTTAGTGGTGAGAGACTGCCTGCTGGCACCTTGATTTTTGTACCCCTGCTTATCCCTCATTGCCTTTTTAATATCAGATATCCACTTTTTTCGTTATTTCCAAAAATTTTCACTTATCATTAGCGCAACCAATAATTTACATTAATTCAAGTTGCATAAAAATAGATTAGCTTCTATGTTTTCTAAGTTATACATATCATAGTTATGCTTTATACCTCGATAATATATTCTGATTTTTAGAAATACATATTATAAAACTGAGGCCAATTGTCATTTTATAGTAGAGCCTTATGAAATTAGTTCAGAGATGAAGACCTTTCAAACTTACATTGAAAGTCAAACTGTCTTTCGCATTGAAAATGATGCACGGAATCACAAAAAACAAAGAAATCATTTTAACGTATTTATTTATGCAAAAATGAAATCTTTTTTGTGATAATTTTAATTATTATTAGAAAAAAAAAGATCAAACCAGTATATTTATTTTCTCGCTTATGCTATTATACGCATAATTAAGAGAAACATGATGTCTTTACGAAACCATGCTTCATGAAATAGCTTGCATATTTTCTTATTTTCTTCTACATTCTGTTTCATAAGGGACAAAAAGAAAGGAAGGGAATTTAGGATAACGAAATGAAAACCATTAGAGAAATACCTTAGAGAAACTCCTTCTTTCTTTGCAATATTTGTATAAAAAATATTAATTTTCATGTAATGCCTTACGAGGCGGTGGTTCATATTTGAGCCGACTAATTTTAATCTCTAAATGCCATATTCACACCAGAATATTGGGATTTTTTTAAAATAAAGTTTGTGAACAAAAACTTTTTTCTTATTTTGAAATAGATTTGCTTATAAATTCTGGAGTAATTCACTCATTTTAATAATTTGCAAATAGGAGTATCTAGTCCCTGAGAGGGTTAAGCAGGTCATTATTTAAAAAAATGGAATTTGAGGTTTCTTTCCCCTTAATGCACTGCTAATTTACTTATTTCACGTCTGTTAATTTATTTTAGTACTAGAGAGTGTTAATTCTACCTTTATTTATTGTACTAAACATTGAGTGGACTATTACCGACAGGGCAAATTTTTGCCAGTAAATCTGAACAGAAATTTTCTTCATATTTAAACTTCTTATTAACCTTTTGCGGCGCGCTGGTTTCATAGATATGCCACTTAATTTTAATTCCCAAACGCCACATTGACATCAGAATTTTTTAAAAGAAAATTACGGTTTATTGAATGCGCGAAATGTAGCTTTTTCTTATTTACAAATAAAGTTGTTTTCAATTTCCGGTGTCAGTCATTAATTTCAATACTTAAGCAATGAATTTGCCATGAGCCGCAAAGGGTTAATACAAAATTTCAGGAATTTTCGAATAGGAGTATCTTATCCGTGAAAGGGTCAAACGGGTCATTATTTAGAAAAATATCTAATTCGAGGTATCTTCCTCCTTATTGCACTGCTATTTTACATATTTTATGTCTGTTAATCTATTTTAGTGCTAGAGAGTGTTTATTTTACATTTATTCCTGGTACTGCACATTAAGTGGATTATTATCGCCGGGAAATTTTTTTACCAGTAAATTTGAACAGAAATTTTCTCCTTATTTAAACTTTTCATTAATGCAGAATTTCAGCCATAATTATGTCCAAATTCAGATATTCATTTTTTTTGGTGAAACTTTATATCGGCATCTGTCAATCCATGTTTCCGCTATATTGTGACAACCCAAACGATCCTCTGTCAGTGTGAAGGAAAAGATTAAAGTACAAGGACTAACATCCATCACTTAAAATAAGTAGAAAATTTTAGCATATTTGTGAGAAAAATTTTGCTTGAATAATCCGCTAAAAAAGGTGAAATTTTCTGCTGAAATTGTTAATCCGATTTCAAAATTCATCCGCCATCTCGTGACAATCCCCTCAGTTACTTCAATTGCTATTCGTAGATTTTGCACACTGTCTCCTGCTCTTTATTCATAATTTCATTATTACAGTAGCTTAGAAAATAACACCAATCTGACATTGCTATATAAGCTGATTAATAAAAAGTGGGGAATTCAGAAATATATCGTAATAATTTAAATAAGAAAATGAAAACTTACATTCTGAAATTATTTATAAACCTCTTGAGCTTTGTGACGTATGTAGTGTACTTCATACTATTTTGATTATTTCCGACTATGACGTATGTAGCATGCCTCTTGATACCTGTCTGGGTTTTTAATAAAACATTCCAAATTCTCGCCAGATAGTTTTAACTGTATTTTGTTTTGCAAGATTAATCCCTTAACTGGTTATTTCTTTTAAGTTCAATAAAATGAAAATAACGGATTCACACCACTATTATTTAAATAAAATATTCGTAACATTTTGTCTAACCATTACTGTCTCGAAGAGGTCTAAAATTATATATATTTTTAAAAATAGCGGTGTCAAAATGCTTTAAATAATGAATTAATCAAGTTCGTCTTGCCCGAACGGCGTATGGGCAAATCAGTTAAGGGGTTAATGTTTTTTCCTACATAAAGTAAAAGAAAATGACCAATAAAGTTTTTGTGGTGTGAAATCAAAGTTTCTATCCCCCCCCCCCCAAAAAAAGGGCAACAATTGTAACACACATCCGCGGACAAAAGGTCAAAAGATCAGGGCTCAAAAAGGTCAATATTCCACAATATAAGGAAGCAGAAAATGGTTTCTACCAGCATATTGAAGGCGATGAAGGAAACAGTTATAAAGTCTCCGGCTTTTTGCACATCACTATTATCTTAACCCTTTGAGGTGCAGTGGTTTTATAGATATACCACTTAATTTTAATTCCCAAACGTTACATTCGCACCGGAATTTTGTTTAAAAAAATTACTGTTTATTGAATGCGTGAAATACAGCGTTTTCTTATTTTTTACAAATAAAGTTGTTTTCACATTCCGGTGTAGGTCATTAATTTCAACACTTAAGCAATTAATTTGCCCTGCGCCACAAAGGGTTAAAGAAAATGTTGTTCTTTTAAATCGTCCAAAAGTTCCAATTAAATAAAGTATCATTTTCTTTTTTAAAATACTGGTATCCAAAATTCCGTAGACTTGGTAGCTCGGTGTAAAGTAAAATATTCATGTTGAAATTACCCGATCAACTGCGGCAATGCATTTTGAAATTATGGAAAATTAAGAAGGGATCAATCCTAAAATCCATTAAAGTAAAAAAAGGTCAGAAAGTGTATGGCAAACGTGACAAATGAAATGCATTTGATAAATATTGAGATTTTGGTGCAATAGTTGTTGCACTCTTACGCAAAAGAGCATGAATACAAAAAGATTTACGCTTACAAATGTTAAATTCAGTAATACTGAAGTAATATTAGGTCATCTTAAATAATTAGGATGAGCGAAGCGAATCCTCTACTAGGCCACTCAAATTACATTTTGTCGTACACTTTACAAAAAAACTATTCAATATTTTAACTTCAAATTAAACACAAAAATAAATTATGAACTGTAGATTTGCACAATATAATTTTTTTTTACAGTAAAACGCTAAAAAATTTATTATTTTAATTAATTTATTTTACATGCATTTCCAATACGGACGCATTTTAGCAAATAAATAAAAAATGAAACGCGTATATTTTCAGAAAAAAATATAAATCATGGAGTAAGTAATTATAGATAGAATCATGATTAATTTAATAAATAAAATATGTTTTCATTATTCAGCAAAATCGTTTGCACACTTAACATTTTTAAAATTGTATGGTGGATTTTTTTTTTTTTTTTTTTTTTTTTGTAGTGGCAACAAAAGAATTGTAAACAAATAAAATTAATTGTTAAATTTGTTATAAAAATGAAAACTGAAAAGAATTGAAGCGTGAAGTTGTTGCCTCGATTCAAGCTCTTTATAAATGTACTAAAGCAAAGTTGACCGATTCAAAAACGACAAATTGACTTTAACCATTTCTTATTTTATCATTTGGATCTAAAATAATGTTACGTTCTTATTTGTGGACCGAAAAGGGTTTAGTGAACGGGACTTTAGACTTTGTTGCACGTAATAAAGAAAATCACAAGCCACCAGACCAGATATCGCGAATAATCATGGATAAATTTGAATACTACAATAATTTAACTTATAAGAATTGGTGCGTACCGATTCCCCCAATAATTAAATTCTGGAAAAATGGAAGCATAAATTGCTCAAGGAAAGAATTTCTTCTGCAGTTAGCTTTTGTTGTTACAATTCATAAATCCCAAGGTTTAACATTAGATGAAGCAGTTGTAGTTGTTGGGGATATACGTATAGACACCAGTTGGCTTAAAAACGTACGTAACGTTGTCGAGAGTGAAAATCCTTCAAAATTAAGCATTCAATAGAAATTTTCCTTACGAAAAATTCTTCAATAAAAAAAATTCTGATACGCTAACATGTATAAAAACGAAGAAATTAGAAAAAAAAAGTTTTACAGCTAAAAATTCATAGTATCAACGAGAGCAGATTTCAAATGTTTTTCCAGAAAATAGGATTTTGACGAAGTAACTTTCTTCAAGCACTCTTCAAATATATTATTCTAAAATAGCTATCAAAGATTATTTGATGTTAATTACAAAGCTTGGAAACATGCATATTTCAAACAACTTTAAAAAACACCAGCGGTTACTGGAAATTGTAAAAACATCTTTAAAAGAGCTTTTAGTTGAAAATTTAAAAATATTTTGTAAAAGTTTGCTTCGAAAATATTTTATTATGCCAGTCTTACATCATAAATAAAAAATTAAAATGCGCCAAAACATAAAATAACGTTTTTGTTTAATAAAGATGCAAAAATAATATTAAAAAATATTTTTACTTTGAAATATCTGTTTTATAAAATAATGCTTCGCGTATCCAAACAAAGCATGGCTTTTGCTAGTGAATAAAGGATCTACAACGTTAGTATGCATCAGGAAATTTTTCAAGAGTAATATCTGTGTTTTTTTAAAGCAAAACGAATCTGAGTTAAACGCACGAAATTTCATTTTACATAATCAGGAATTTCTGTAAGAAAATTCTGGTGCCGAAGAATTTCCTGGTCGTAAAATTACTGGAGACGTAAACTCTTTAACCACTTAATCGTCGCGCCCGAGACATTCATGGGCTGCCGGCTTCACGGTTTTTATTCAGAATTGTTTTATTCCCATCAGTTTTATAAAATAGTGTAATTGGTTTTATTCTGGTATCATGTTATTTGTCAATAAATAAGATGAATATTTCTTTTTCAAAAAAGTGGTGGTACTAATGAATTTGAATTTTTAAACTGCAATTTAATGCGACCATTAAGGGGTTAAAACTATCATGAGATATCATTAAATTAATGAAGTTGATAGGAATTAATAGAATGAATAAATCTTTTATTAATTTCTTTTTACGTTTTGATTCGATTTTTATGAAATTTGAAATGACTCGACAAATTTCAGCAAAGATGATGCATATTATATTTCAAACTATTCGAGTGGGTAATTTTTGCGTTTTTATAGTCGCACATACTGACGAACTTATAATGATTTCAGGTGCTACGATATTCATATATAATGTCAAATGGAAAGTTCTGTCGTATAATGATATTTCACGCCTACTTTATTAAAATTCACATTTCTTTATTGGTACCACTTTTTTGAAATGGCAAAATTCTCATAGTTTTCACACTTCATATTCAGTTAAAAACAATGGGAATTTTTATATTTCAAAAAAGTGGTACAAATGAAAAAAATGTTAATTTTTTAAAAGTAGGCGTGAAATAACATTATGCGCCAGAACTATCCGATTCACTTAATAGTTATGAACACATGTAAATATTCTTCCTTAGAACACAAATTCTGAAAACTTTCCAAGTTTGACATAAATGTGTTAACGCATAATCATTTATCATATTATTATGATCGCCTAAAATATGTCTAATGCCTCATTAAAATTGCAGTACGTTTTGCTGATGTGAATTAGACGAATTTGTGTAAACCTTTTTCAAAAGAAGTTGAAAATAGGATCAGTGTCGTAGTTAGCGGGAGGCGGACTCACCAGGATAGACCGGTTGTCACCATCTAAGGGGTGACACCCAATTTTTATTTGCAAATACATATATATAATTTTATGAAATTTTGGAAAAGATTTCTGAAATAAAATGACATTTTTATAGCATGACACAATAGAGTTAATTTTCTTCTTCTTTGGGGATACAAAAATTTTCAAAATAAAGTATGCACCAGAGAACAAAAACCAACCCATCCAACGAATAGGTAGCGAAAGCAAACTTTAAAAGAAAGATTTATCTTCTACATATAGACATCGCATTCATTCGAATTATGCGGATTATGAGTTGAGTGATGAGTCGTTCCTGTAGTTTTTTAATGCAGGAGGACAAAAGGCAAATAATGAATTATATGGTTATTTGTTGTAATAACGTAGAATTGTGATTGAAAAAAAATATGACGGATTGGGGGTGACATCTTGGTAAGTGGAGGTGACAACCTGGTAAGCGGAGGTGACACCGTTTACATCCGCCCCGGGTGTCACTCATTCTAGCTATGCCACTGGATAGGATATCTAACCTAGGTGAATAAATACAATTTCACTGTCAAATACAGCATTTGCTATTTACAATTTGAACACAGTCGCATATATTATGTATTGAGCTTAAATTTAATAAAAATTGAATAATTCTTTTTTTCCCGAGCAGAATTGGATAACCAAGTATTCACGTTTATAAAGATAACATAAGCAATCCTATAAGGCATGTGTATGCAGTCTCTTCGCACACGCTATTAACCGGCCCTGTATATATATACTAGGATTAAACATAAAATAACAAAGAATGCATTAAAACACCCTTAAAATTTTCAGAGATCGCACAATTTTTATTAAAGTTACAGTCCAGATAATTTACAAAACGATAGAAAATGAACTAGTAGATGGACATACCATATTTCGATTTTAATAAAATGTACATTGGAATTATTGCCCCTCCTCTTAACCTTCTAATGTCAGTGGTGGAATGCATTCTGGAAACTATGTTATGTAAAAAATTCAAATTCATACCAGAAAATCTTAATATCGAATTTCTCTTTGTTTAAAACATGGTGAGCTTTATGTCATAACATAAGGCAAGTATTTCGAATTTAACCACTTAATTCATTTGTCTGTACGTCGTACGCAGAGGTCGGTGCTACTAGGACAAATTTCGTTTACCAGTATCTTTTATCAATAATTTTCATGATATATTTATACTGCATATTTGATAAAAATGTCTTTTGAAGATTTATAATAAAATATACTGGTAAAAACAGTACAATTTGTCCTATATGCTCTGACCCCATATTACGGGCAAGAAGAGTTTACTTGATTCTTCACTTAAAATTTTTTCACACCACAATTTTTTCCTACATTATTTCATACTACTTAATGACAGAAGTGTTTAGACAAAATATAAAGAATATTTCAGCTTTAAAAGGCATTCAAATTAAAGGTTCGCAGCATTTTTTCAATTTTTGTATGTAAATAATAAAAGCAGTTTAGTTATTAAATTTTCGCATGGCTATCATGCGGAAATATGAGTATACATGCTCCCACGAGATTTAAACAAGAAAGAAGAAAACGACAGGAACAAATAATTATAAAAATCGTAAGCAATTTGTTCAAAGTTACGCGGGGACGTTCATAAAAGTAGGAATTTTATAAGAATCTTTGTTGGAAGTCGGGATTATAAAACGCGTACAAAATGTTGTAATATAAAATTTCTTTCTTTTATTATTATTTGCGTTAAACAAAGAATTTTAAGTAACTATCTCTATTTAAATTTTTAGGCTATTACACTCGTTATAAAAAACGCGAATGTTTTTACTAAACTATGTTTCAGGAAATAGTTTGCATATTTTCTCTCTTAATATCCCTAAATATTGTTTCTCAGGGAAATAAAGGAAAAACCGGAATCTGAAATAGGAAATAAAAACGACTGTTAGAGCAATTTGGTAAATTGCTGTTTGTCTTTGTGTACAATTTTTGACTGAGTTGTTTTTTATTTGTTGATGCGTTTAAGAAAATTTACAGCGTTACACATGTAGTACGAGAGAAAAAAAAAGCTTTAAGAATATTTTTGGAAAGAAATTTAAGATAAAATATAAAAAGATCTCTAAAAAATCTTGATAAATTGTTATTTGTTTTAGTGGTGATTTTCAGCAACGTATTTTAAAAAATGATTAACCTAACTGATAATAATTAAATTAATTTGAAATATGATTTCAACAGTATACTGTTTATTTAACCTTCCTACTCTGAATGGGTCTAATCGACACATAACTATAATTTGTTTTATACCATTCGAACCAGAACATTTTTCATGAAGAAATTTAAATATCAGATTCAGAGAAATAAGTCAATTATATATATTAAACTATTTTAAATAACAATTCTGGTGTGAAATGCTTTTATCAAAATTGAGTAAAATTTTAACAGGGTAGGAAGGTTAATACAGTGAAACCTCCAAATAAGGGACACTCCTAATAAGAGACACCTCTATTTAAGGGATAAAAGTTCCAGTCCCGGTCCCTTGGTATAGGAAGTATAATGTATTTACCTCTGAATAAGGGACACTCGATTTAAGTGACACTTGAAAATGAGATTAACCCTTACGACTCGGGTGTTTCTTACACAAATTTTATTCAATTGACACCACTTAAAAAAAAAGTTTCCTTCAAGTACATAATTAAAAAAAAAAAAAAAAAAAAAAAAAGCTTTTATTAAATAACAATTTTTATTTTACTTTATTACTGCTATGACAAAAACAACTTTCACAAAAAAAAAAAAAAAAAAAAAAAAAAAAAAAAAAAAATGCTGCTTAGTCACACTGGTTATACGAGTGCAAAATGTTAAACGGATTGATTTTTGCATTTGAGGTAATAAAATAGTCTGTGATGAAAATGAAAATGCAGAATTTAGTGAACTTATCATATAGGCAGTTATGTTGGTACAGGGGTGTGCAACTCAACTGATGAACATTTATTTATCCACAATTCAGATGAAGATATCAAAGTGTGTTTATCCCTATTAGAGCCAGAGGTGGCAGCGCAGACAATAATTTCATCGAGTTCACAGCTGAAATTCCAGAATTGATTAAAACTCAATTCACAAATTAAGATACAATTGATCTGCCAAGTCATACCTAGGTGGAAAACACATATAAACCTGATTTTAGTGGTTGATTTGTAGGTTTATCATTGGGGTATCCTGCACCCAGTCCTCTATATTTTCATAGATTTGAGTGCAGGAAAATATAATGGTAAATCTACGAGTCAACCCCTAAATTCAGATTTTTAGGTGTTTTCCACCAAGATATGACTTAGTAGACCGATTGCGTTTTAACATGCATATTGGGTTTTAACTAATTCTAGACTTTCTGCCATGAACTCGATGAGGTGATTGTCTGTGCTGCCACCTCTCAGTCTATATTGAAAAGAATGCTGAAAATTGTGAAGGATGACTCTGAAAATGAAAGAGAAAGGAAAATTGTGAAGCAAAGAACTTTACAGATGCTTCAAAATATGCAAAACAATTGAATACTTTTTTGATATATACTGCTTATAATGAAGGACTAAAACTTATAAGCACTGTAAAAGAATATCTGAAAAGTTTAGTAGTAGAAAAATTGAAATCTGCAAAACAGTCACTTTTTTAATTGACTACTTCTCAAGTAAGATTTTTTAAAGTATTATTGAATTTTTTGCATTATAGAAAAAACGTAACGTAAAAAATACAAATCAATAACTCTACAAATCACTTACTAATTAAGTAATCAATTAAAAAAATTAATTAATTCTTTATTACTTTTATGCCTAATTAAAGTAATTTATAACCTTCGAGTACATTTAAACTTCAATTTTAATATTTTGTTACTTTTAATGTCCTTATGAATGTTTAATTTTAAAAAATGTAAAAACTCCGAATAAGGGACACCTCTATTTCAGGGACAAAAGTTCCGGTCTCATGGGTGTCCCTTATTCGGAGGTTTCACTGTATAACTAGAAATCTTTGATATTTCAGTCTGGGCATCGTCTTTTCCACCTGAATTTCCATATAGTTTCCATGTTCCCGTTCAATCGTAAAGATTCTCAAATGTAGAAAAACTACAAGGAACTAGAAAAATTATTAGGAATTACTGATAAGAAAGAGCACGTCTAGCTTGACTAGAGTGATTCGATATTTTTATGCTAATTCGTTGTAGGTGATAAACCGTCAAATAGTGTTCCCTTCGCCTTCATTCGTTTTTCATTCATTCTTTTTTAATATAAAGCTTTGTCACATTTCATTAAAAATATAATAATAATAACAATGATACTGTCATAAAAAATACTTCAAGATTCAAGTATTATTTTCAATTTATGTATTAAAAATTGCAGATAAAAATAAAAGGTGTATAGACTAGAAAAAAAGTCTCATTGGTAAAATTTGCGCCCAACTAACAATATATATATATATATATATACAGGGTGTCCCTAAACAAATGGTATATACGCTAGGGGGTGATAGAACACATCAAGACGAGTAATAGTAAATAATAAACCAAAGGTCCCAAACGTTTTCCAAAGGCGATAGCTGCCATTAAAGTTTGGGGTCCAAAATTTCAAATACACATAAAAAACGGAAAAAAATTGGTCGATTGATTTGCGGTTTTCACTAAAATTATTCTTTATGTTGGTATTTTCTTGAAAATAAATTATAAAGATAAATTTCGAAAAATGCCGATAGAGGGCGCTTTAGACTTTGAAGTAATGAAAAACTATTTTTTGCTGTGATTTTTTGCATCTCATTAAATGGTTTCGTAAGCTTAGACTTAAACTTAAATTTTGAGCTCAAAATCTGAATAGTTGGAAGCGGTTAAGTAGCACAAACTTAACTGTGTTCAGAGGGTTTAAATTTCAAATGATTATAAAAAACGGAAAAATTGGTCGATTGATTTGCGGTTTTCACTAAAACTATTCTTTATGTCAGTATTTTATTGAAAATTAATTATAAAGATAAATTTCAAAAAATGCCGATAGAGGGCGCTTTAGACTTTGGATTAACGAAATAATCCATCCTAATACTATTTTTTGCCGTTATTTTCTGCTCCTCATTAAATGGTTTCGTCGGCTTAGATTTAAACTTAAATTTTGAGCTCAAAATCTGAATAGTTGGGACTGGTTAAGAAGCACAAACTGAACTGTGTTCAGAGGGTTTAAATTTCAAACGAAACTGAAAATTATTAAAAAAAAAAACGGAAAAATTAGTCGATTCGTTTGCGGTTTTTTCTAAAACTACTCTTTAAATCAGTGTTTTCTTGAAAATAAATTTTAAAGATAAATTTCACAAAATGCCGACAGGGGGTGCCTTAGACATTGGAGTAGCGTACAACTGTTTTTAACAGTTATTTTTTAAAATCTCATTAAATGCTTTCAAATGCTTAGATTTAAATTTTTAGATCAAATTCTGAATCGTTGCGAGTGTTTAATTAGCGCAAAAGTGAACTGTGTTCCAGGAGGGGGGTTAAATTTTAACTCCTGAACACACTTCAGTTTGCGCTTCTTAACCCCTCCCAACTATTCAGAATTTGAGTTCAAAATTTAAGTTTAAATCTAAGATTTCGAAAACATTTAACAAGTTTTGGAAAGCATTTAATTAGATACAAAAAATAACGTTTAAAATTTGTTGTTGGTCACTCTGAAGTTTAAGGCGCCCTCTAACAGAATTTTTTGAAATTTATCTTTAAAATTCATTTTTAAGAAGATACTGACTTAAAGAATAGTTTTATTTTAAACCGCAAACGAATCGACCAATTTTTCCGTTTTTTATTATCATTTGAAATTTGAACCCTCTGAACACAGTTCAGTTTGTGCTACTTAACCGTTCCCAACTATTCAGATTTTGAGCTCAAAATTTAAGTTTAAGTCTAAGCTTACGAAAACATGTAATCTGATGCAAAAAATAACGTAAAAAGTAGTTGTTCGTTACTCCAAAGTTTAAAGCGCCCTCTATCGGCATTTTTCGAAATTTATCTTTATAATTCATTTTCAATAAAATACCGACATAAAGAATAGTTTTAGTGAAAACCGCAAATCAATCGACAAATTTTTCCGTTTTTTATAATCATTTAAAATTTAAACCCTCTGAACACAGTTAAGTTTGTGCTACTTAACCGCTTCCAACTATTCAGATTTTGAGCTCAAAAATTAAGTTTAAGTCTAAGCTTACGAAACCATTTAATAAAATGCAAAATATCACGGCAAAAAATAGTTTTTCATTACTTCAAAGTCTAAAGCGCCCTCTATCGGCATTTTTCGAAATTTATTTTTTTAATTTATTTTCAAGAAAATACCAACATAAAGAATAATTTTAGTGAAAACCGCAAATCAATCGACCAATTTTTCCGTTTTTTTATGTGTATTTGAAATTTTGGACCCTAAACTTTAATGGCGGCTATCTCCTTTGGAAAACGTTCGGGACCCTTGGTTTCCTATTTACTATTACTCGTTTTGATGTGTTCTATCTTCCCCTAGCGTATATACCATTTGTTTAGGGACACCCTGTATATATATACTCATTTTACTAGTACGATTTTGCGCAAATCTACTGCAGATATATGTTTTATGTTTCATATTTTGTTACTTATTGTACTATATTTTACACTGATCCTAAATTTGAAAGTTTATACAAATTCTTTAGCATAATTAATGGCTTTTCTAATCGTATTCACTAAATTTTACCAAAATAATGTGTACCTATTTTAATTTACAATTTTCCGTGACAAAGATCAGACTAAATTGAGACTCAGGATAAACTAACACATGTAAACTAAGAATATGCATAATATCAAGGTTCTATGATAATTATATTTTTAATGAGAGAGCACGGAATCATTCTAAAGGATCAATTTTTTAGAAAAACGACTTCAAAGTTAGTTGGCTAATAACATTACAGCAAATGCTTTTATGCTAGATATTTCTTAGCTAGATATAACTTCTGTTTTAATCGGTAATTTTGTAAAATTATTTTTGCAGTGGATTTGTAACTTTTGAAGGTACCTATTCTGAAATTTGTGATTATATATATACATATATATATATAATACAAAATTTAATTTTTTCGCTAAAATTAACCATATATTATATTAATTTCCTTTTAACAATATTCCGTATTTATTCCGTGTTTCTAAATAAAAATCAAATTATAAGATCTAATCTATTAATCTTTATAGAAACGATACAAATTCTTAATTTGCCTTAAAAACATATTTTTCAATACGCGTAAATCTAAAAAACGGCTCTAAAATAAAAGTATTCTTAAATAAACTTTATTTCTCAAAATTCCTATTAAATCTCACTTTTCCCTTTTTTTTTATTAAAAAAAATGCACTTTTGGTACGCATAATCGACGTAAAAAGTTTACAGTTTTGTAACAACCTCTTGCTTTGACATTATTCGATCATAAAACAGGGTTCGCACAACTCTACCACTAAATTTTTCCAGTATTTTCAATATATTTCAATGTAGAAAAATAATGCGAAAATTGTGAATCGAGGAGATGTTTGCGAATTCCGTTTCTTAAAAATTAAGTATAAATTTTCTTCTCATTATTAGTGGTGCCAGAGTCCTTACAAAATGTAAGGAATGTGTGAAACCTGTAAAATAAAGTTCCTGTAAATCGTAAAGTCTTAGATTTACAAGCATCAGGACAAACTATCTAACAAGGAAGGTCTCCTTACGGGCATACTGCAAAAAATCTGAAAAACTACACAATAGTCTTGTCATGAATATATATGCGTTTATAAAACAAAATTCGGTAGAACCTCCATATAGCATTCATAAAAAAATAATACAATTTTCGTCATTTGGCGATTTTTCATCGGTTGGCGATCTAATACAATTTCAAAAAATACATTTTTATATCAAATACATTTTAAGGGAAAAAACGAAGTTCAACTTGTTTAGATAAATTTAATTTTGATGACTTCAGTTTTGTCAGTTTTAGCTTATTTTAAATAGAATTTTGTCATATCTATATTTATATGTATTTATATTCAAATTTAAGTATCAAATTGTGCGATTAAAAACGGAATTAATAATTTAAATTACCGTCGCACCATAAATTTGATACGCTAATGAAGAATGACCAAATAAATTTCAGTAAAAAAAAAAAAAAAAAAGTGTAAACAAACATTACACTAGACCAGAAAACAAGACGAAAATGCATTTTTAAACTTCGGGTTGTAAGACAATGACGGAAAGCAAGAATGAGTGACGGTAAAGAGAATTGCTAAATAGCGTTTAGATAATGTCATTAGCTCTGTTGTATAAAAAACTGCAAGGAATGAAATAAATATGCAGTAATACATCAATTAAGTAACATTTTCCGAGTTTTAATATCTTTTTTGAATAATTTCTTGTTTCATATGTATATCGTTCGACTGCATCCAACAGTAAACAATTATTCCGTATATGAGGCGCACCTAGGACTTTTGCCCTATATTTGGAAAAAAAAAAGTGCGCCTTATACACGAGTAAATACGGTAATTAAAATTGTCTTAAGTCCAATTGAGTATTGTCGATTCTATTATATTGCTATGGAAACTTCTGGCTTTTGTTTTTGAACGAGGTGGAACCTGTCGAAATTCAACAAAAGAAAATCTTTTAAAAAGAACTGTTTTATTTATTTATAATAAATCTACAAAATTAGTTACGGTAAAAAATACATCTTATATTGTCACATTAATACATCACTTAATACATCTATATTGAGTCTAATTCTCAAGCAAATATTTTAAACTAAAATTAACAAAATATTATAAAACTCAATTATTCAAATTATTAAAAGAAATAAAACCAAAATTCACCTAATTTTATAACAGATGCATTTTATTTTCTATTTTTTTTTCCAATTTTGTGAAAAAATGAAATGATTCTGTTGCCACATTTACAAAATTCAAGGTTCGCACACTCCTTGGAATTTCCAAGACTCTGTCACCACTAATAAAAATAAGAAAATTTACATTTAATTTTTAAGCCACAACATTCGTAACCCCCACCTTCATTCACAGGTTTTACGACATTTTTCTGCAGTGAAACACTTCGAAAATATTCTTACTATTTAGTGGTAAAACTGTGTGAACCCTGAAAATTGGTACTAAAAACTATAAAAAATTTTATGTATCAAAAATAATTTGAGATACAACTTTGAAACAAATTGCATTTAAAAGTACATTTTTTTCTCTATGTCACAGTGTAAACATTTAATTTGTACAATGTTTAGAAGTGAAAAATTTGCAGTACCGAAAATTGCAAAAACGATATTGCATGGAAAAGTGTTGCGCATTTTAATTTCTATTTCGTTTTTTTTTTTTTTTTTTTTTTTTTTTTTCAATTTTAAGAGAAAATGGAGTGATTCTGTTATTGCAGCATAACACAATTGGTACTAAAAAATGTAAAAAAAAAAAAAAAAAAAAAAAAAAAAAAAATTATATTTCAAAAATGAATTGAGATACAGCTTTCAAATAATTTGCATTTAAAAATACATTTTTTCTCTGTACGATAGCGTAAAAGTTTAAAATATGGGATGTTTAAAAATCTAAAATTTGCAGTATTGAAAATTGCAAAACCGAAATTTCATCGGAAAGTGTTGCCATTCGCAAAACGCCGTATGCGTTACGCACAGATACGTTTGGCCTTTATAATATAGACAAGGTAGAACCCGTCGAATTTCGACGAAAGTAAATGTTTAAGAAGGAACTGTTTCATAGATTTATAATAAACCTACAAAATTCGCTACATAAAAAATGCATCTTTTAACCCGCGAGGACGCGCGCAGGGCCTAAAAGACCCTGAGTGCGTGTGGTTTTTACAATTGTAACCACTAATTTTTTAAAAGTGATCGTCAATTTATTTTATCGCAAAATTTGTAAGAATGGTCTCCGTCTTAATAAAGTGACTGTTATAATTAGATTTTATTGGTGGCAAAGTTAAAATCAATCATACCTTGAAAAGCGCGCGTTCTCCCGGGTTAATAGTCAGTCTAACTCTCAAACAAATATTATTTAAAGCTAAAGTTAAGAAAAAAATACTATTTCAGTAAAACTCAGTTGTCCAAATTATTAAAATTAAACTTTAATCTCATATGTAAAAATATATTAAAGATCTGTTATTAAGATGAAGTTATCAATTTTAGGTTCTAAAGTTTGATATAAATGCGTATTACGATCTTAAAATTTCACGTGAAATCAGCCCCGTCATAATTTTCATCTTCTCAAAATTTGCGTGTGCACATTTCAATTTTTATCAATTTTAAGAGAAAATGGCGTATTTCTCTTGCCACAATTACAAAATTCGTACTAAAAACTATAAAAAAATTAATATGTCAAGAATAAATTGAGATACAGCTTTCAAACAAATTGTATTTAAAAGTACATATTTTTCTCTATACGATGGTGTAAAAATTGAAAATGTGCGATTTTTAGACGTATAAAATTTGCAGTACCGAAAAGTGCAAAATCGAATTGGATGTGAAAGTGTTGCCATTCGCAAAATGACGTATGCGTTACGCACAGATACGTTTGGCCTTTATAATATAGCTACGTTTAAAATGTATGAAAATATTTTTTCTCAATATGAAATTTTTATATATGAAAATATTTTTTCCAGTGATAAAGTAAATAATTACAGCAACCAGCAACATATATATGTAATACAATATATATTTTTAACACATTAAACTTTCTTATTGTTTGTGTTTAAATTCAAAATGCAATTCACGTACATTCTTAAAATCCAACTGTTTTCAGTTGCATTAAAATTGCCTTTTAAATGCGTTTTCTTTTGTCTAGGAAAAGGGCTGCTCGCCCAATCGCGTGATGCTTTCGTCTTTTTACGCAAAATATTCGAAAGTATTTATTTTTTTTACATATTTTCTCCTGTAATTCCGCCGCTAATTTTGACTGAACCTTTATTACATATCTCAGTAGTTTAATTAGTATTTTTTTCAAAATATTCTTAGTATGCCCAGTACAGAGACCTTCCTTGTAAGTCCAAAAAAGACAAGGCCGAATTACCACATGGCAATGCACCAAAACAGAACTTTCGTTCATAGACCGAGAAGACTTCCGTCAGGCCTGATAATTTTTTAAACGTAACGTGCTGTTGATACTAACAAAAAAATAATTAAAATAAACACTACTAATGAAATATGTGTAAACACCATTAGTACCAAATTTACGCTTTTTAATGAGAGTCAAGATTTTTTTTTTTTTTTTTTTTTTTTTTTTTTTTTTTTTTTTTGACACTTAATGCAGCTGTGTTGATCTCTATTCAAATTATGTGTAAAATAACACATTTCTTTTAATAGGCTTTTGATATAGTACAATAAAAAGTGAGAATGAAACAAATGAAACTATTTCAGGGATCTGATTTTAGTTGCATTCATCATCTATATAATAAAAGCCTAAGTCATGTGACTGTCATCAACACTTCCGGTCTTACCTACTTCACTCTTTATATGCTATGTAGCCAATTTCATGTTAGCCAGCGCAGGTGATAAGTCGCCAAATTATTGTACAGATTATTGCTATTATAAGCGCTTTTGGCTGTCATCGACAGTTTGCCGTGATGACCACTTCGCTTTTCATAGGCCAAGCGACCAGATTTAATCAAAATTATTTTTCCGGATAAAGCTGTATAAAAGTTATACTTTAATAGGATCGCTTAAAAAAAAATTTGAGAGATGAATTACATTGAAGCACATGTATATTTTTAGATTACTTCAAAGGAATTTAAATTAACTTCCCAAAATTTGTTTCCACCAAAGTAAACAAAAAAAGATTCATTCTCAAATGATTGAGAAAAAAATAATTTATGGAGGTAATATTTCATATAGCAAGTTCTCCAACCATCTATCTTGCCATACAAAAATAATTCGAGTATGTAATCCAGTCAAACTTCAGTTTCATTTTGCTAGGTGAAATACTATACAGCTAAACTTTCAAAACGTTTTCTTGAGAATGTGAAATGTAAATAAACCAACTCCCATAATATTTAATATCCATTTAAATGATTGGCATTAAATGAACGATATTTTTGTTTAATGTAAGGGTAGACATCATTAAAAGCCTTTTACAGAAAAAGCCAATGGCCAAATCCTAAGACCTGGAGACCAAACTGGTCGCCAGGGCGGCTAGTAATTATATAAATACGTATGCACCTATTGTCATCGTTCAATAGATCTATTTGTCCGTCCGCCCATCCGTGTGTTTGTACGTACGTCAATTCGCATGCAACAGTACAAAAAGTACCCATTCGAATCGTTTGAAATTTAAAATGTATAATTATTGCATATTTTTGGCGTTTATGTCAAATTTTATGAAATTTGCATGTATAGTTTCATTAAAGGGACAATCAAAAGAATTCAGTTACATTACGACCAATGGGAAAAAATAGATTCAAATGCATTTTAATAATGTTGCACTTTTCGAACATAAGAAAATTCAAATGCATCTATGAACTATATTCTAAAATACACATTCTGTACAATTTGTGATGCAAAAAATATTTGTTATTAATTTACAGCGCCGCACAAAAGTCATGTTGAAAAATATTCCTTTACTTAATGGTATAGAGCAGCGGTTCCCAAAACATGGGTCGTTACCCACTGGTGGGTCGTGGCAGTTTTTTTGATGGGTCGCGGAACAATCGAGGTTTGTCATCAAAATATATCCTTTATTTCATCTGTTTAAAAGGCTATGACAGTTTCAACAGGAAATAATATTTCAGGGGAAAATCCTTATTTCCTTTTATAATAATATGCGAACAGAATATCCAGAGATATTTAAATCAGCTTTGAGGTCCTTGGTGAAATTTAACACTTCGTGCTCGTGATCATGTTTTTCAACTTCGCTTTTTTGAAAGACAAGTACTGAGACAAACTGCATGTTAGTATAATTTCCCACATTGGTAAACACCAGTAGCAGAAATCTAATTGATTATAAAGTTATGTTTTCATACTAATTAAACGTACTCTTAACTATCTTTGTTGTTTGTGCATTGTTTTAATTACTATTCACTTACACACATTGAGATTACCGATTCTTGTTTTTATTAATAATGTATCTTCCGTACGAAAATTTGCATTTTTCGTAGGATAGGATAGCCGAGTATATAGAGATCGTACAAAAATTGCTATGCTGATATACAACTTTATCTTGGGTGGGTCACGAAATTTTTTTATACGAAAAGGTGGGTCGGAAATTTTTTTTTCTGAAAGGTGGGTCGCGTACCAAGAAAGTTTGGGAACCGCTGGTACAGAGGAAGAAGTGTTTAGGGCGCGTTTAAATTAATATTAAACTGTTTCACATTTTATGAAATTAATGTACGTTACTGAAGTTTACTACGAGTTACTTCCACTATAATAGAAAGTAGATAGTATTTACAGGAACACTCAAAATATTTAGGCTACTATTTTGTATCCAAATTATTGTATACAATTACACCAAGATCTAATTATTTTTAAAACTTCGTTATATTGTAAATGTAATTGCTAGGTTTGACGTGCAATTTCCGAGTTGTTTTTTTTTTTCTTTGGGAATTTAAGTTTCGTTTCAAGTAATAAGGTGAAATAATTTTGTTTAATAATATTTGACTGTGTTTTTTGTTTGTTTGTTTGTTATATAAACATATTTATACATGCAATATTGTTCTATATTTCTTTCAAATAAATAAAATAGAAAAGAAAACATCTAATCGTTATGTTTCATAAGAATCAAACAAATAACTATGATACATATTCTTAGTAGTATCTACCCACACACTAGCAATATGATAAATTTATATTCAAGGGCGAATGATTTCAAGTAATTTTATTCTCTGATGTTTATAAATGTCACTTTGTATGCACAAACATCTGATTTGAAAACAGATATATAATGCCAGAATTAGAAATTGATATACGTTTTACAAGGAAATGAGATACATTATATAAAGCGTGTCAATTGTGTTGAACTGTATTATATTTTCAGGTTGAACATAAAATTACATGTTTATTTTAATAGATTTTGATGTAAAATAGAAGAATCCAGTCCAATAGAATCCAGTCTACAATAGAAGTAAGCGCTTTCGTGATTTTGTTTAAGATTTTATGTTCCGCTTCTCATAATATGGTGAAATAGTTTTATTGATTAACTTTTGACTATTTTTACAGTGAATGATGTTTATTTTTTTATTATTATTATACAGATGCTTTCACATATGCATATTTATGCACACGACATTGTTCAATCATCATAACGAATAAAGAAAATATACCATCTAACTTGCGTCTTTCATAAGATTCAGACAAATAACTGTGAAATGAATTCTCAGCATCTTCTTCCCGCACTTTAACCCTTAAACGCATAGGATAGAACGCATTCCAAAAAATGCGCAATTCAAAGAATCAGAATTCATACCAGAAAAATCTAAATAGTAAATTTTTCTTTATTTAATTACGAATGGTCTGTCATTAAGTAAAGTGAAAATTGCTCTTTTATATTTCTAGTGAGAATACGGAATATGTGAATAAAAACCCCAATAAATCGGGAACACTTATGGTATCGAAAATGATACAATAGGCATTTAAGGGTTAACAATCTGATACGGAAGCAAATAGTTTGAAATAATATTTATATTCTCTGACATTTATAAATGTCACTTTATACATAAGTAATGAACATCTGTTTTGAAAAGTGACTTCATTAAAGCAATACTGGAATATATATTGGACTAAGTTTAAATCAATATGAGATCTATTAAAGAAAATGTCTCAGCTATGTTGGGTTCCGTTCAGATTATTCACAAAATAATATATTTATCAAAAGAAAGTTTGATATCAAATAATAACGTTGAAGTATAAAGCAAAATTAAGCGGTACATTGTTTTGTTGCTTTTGTTTAATGCTTTATGTGGTGTTTCTTGTAACATGGTGAAACAGTTTTATTGAATACATTTGACTATGTTTACAGTAAATAATACTTTTATGTATTTTTTGTGCTTTCATACAGGCATATTTATGCATGCGACATTGTTCAAGCATCATTTCATATAAAAAGAAAAGAAAACATATGTCTTCTTTCTTAAGGATCACATGAATAACTAAGAAACAAACTCTCAGCATCAGTGACTTTTTCCCATTCTCTAGCAATTTGATAAATTTATATTTGGTGGAAAATGATTTGAAGTAATTTGTATGCTTGGACATTTACAAATGACACTTTATATGTAAATAATGAACATGAAAACTGATCTTATTGAAATTATTCAGAATAAAAGCTCGACTCAGTTCAAATTGGAATGCGATATATGTCAAAGGAAGAATAGAGAAAATGTTGGATTATATTCAGATTATACTTAAATAACGCATTTATTTTAATAGATAATGATATCAAATAATAAAGGTCAAGTGGGGTACAAATTCATTTGATAGGGGTATATATTTATCTTTAATTACTAAATGAATTTTCTGGGTCGAAACAGAATTGTTTGAGCCGCGTGTTATCTACGAAAAATTACGGTGTATTATCTGACATTTATAAATGTCCTTTATACATATTAAAAAAAGTGCCAACTATGTTGGGTTCCGTTTAGGTTATGCACAAAATAATATATATCTTAAGAAATTTTGATAACAAATTAGACAGTCCAAGTATAAATCAAAATAAACCGCTACGTTGCTATAATGCTTTTGTTTACAGTGTTATGTGATGCTTTATATATGGTGCATACTTGTAAATAATACTTATATGTATTTTTTTTTTCATTCCACGGGTATTTTCATACAAGCATATTTATGCATGCGACATTGTTCAATCATTATTGCGAATAAATAGGAAAAGAAATATCTAATTGTTTTCTTTCTTAAGAATCATACAAATAACCGAGAAATAAACTCTCAGCATCAGCGTCTACTTCCCATTTTCTAGCAATGTGATAAATTTATATTTGGTAGAAAAGGATTTGAAGTAATTTGTATGATTTGACATTTACAAATGTAATTTTATATGTAAATAAGAAACATCTCATTTGAAAACTGATCTTAATGAAACTATGTCAGAATAAAAATTCGACTCACTTCAAATCGGAATGCGATATATATCAAAGAAGAATGAAGAAAATGTAGCATTCTATTCAGATTAGACATAAATAACACATTTATTTTAATAAATGATATCAAATAATAAAGGTCATGTAGAAAACAAAAGCAAGTGATCGCGGTACATATTTATCATAAATTAATAAATGAATTTTCTGTGTCGAAGCAGAATTGTTTTTAGTTGCAGGTTATCTACGGGAAATTACTGTATATTCTCTGTCAAATGTCACTTTATACATAAGAAAAGCAAATTCGTTTTGGAAAAGTGACACTATTGAAATAATACTGGAATATAAATTCGACTATGTTTAAATCATCATCAGATATATTACATAAAATGTGTCAGCTATGTTGGGTTCCGTTCAGATTTGTGCACAAAATAATGTATTTATCTTAAGAAATTTTAATATCAAATAATAAAGTTCAAGTATAAAATAAAATTGTAAATAATACTTATATGTATTTTTTTTATTGCACAAGTGCTTTCATACAGGTATATTTATGCATACGAAATTGTTCAAACAGCATATAAAATAAATAGAAAAGGAAATGTCTAATTGTCTTCTATCTTAAGATTCACACAAATTACTTTCAAATGAATTCTCAGCATCTGCGTCTTCTTCCCACTCTCTAAACAAATTGATAAATTTTTATTTGGTAGAAAAGGATTTGAAGTAATTTGTATGCTTGGATATTTACAAATGTCACTTTATATGTAAATAATGAACATGAAAACTGATCTTATTGAATAATTCAAAATAAAAGCCCGATTCAGTTCAAATTGGAATGCGATATATATCAAAAGAAGAATGGAGAAAATCTTGGGTTCTATTCATATTATACATGAATAACACATTTATTTTTATAGACAGTGATATCAAATAATAAAGATCAAGTAAAAAACAAAATAAGTGATTGGCTTTTTTTATTTGAGATTTTACGTTTCGCTTCAAATAATAAGTTGAAATAGTTTTATTGAATAATATTTGACTACATTTAATGTATATAATATTTATATGTAACAGTCATAATGTAAATATATATAATATTTATATGAAACTATTTTTCAAACGTAACGTTTTCATAGATTAATGTTTTAACTTTAGAACGTATCTTAATGTAATATCTCATATAGATAAATGTATAATATACATTTATTCGAAGTTATCTTTAGTGTTTAGTCATTTATTAATAATTAATGTCTTTAATGATCTCCAGTTTTAAGAACTGTTATTTATAGCGAAACCGTGAGTTAGAGAGAGAGATCTGTTTTTGATTATTTTTAAGTTAAGAGAGAAAGCCAGAGAGAGAGACAGCGGGAGAAGAGGGGAGAGAGAGAATAAAAGAGGTCCATTTGGAATATTGTTGCTCCTTTTGAATAATGTTAAGAGAGAGATGGGAGACAGATAGATAGATAGATAGATAGAGAAAGAGAGAGCGAAAGAGATCAATTTTAAATATTATTAAATTTTATTAAGAGAGAGAAATATCCATTTTAATATTCTTGTTAATTTTGAATATCGTTAAGCTATAAAATAGATGGGAGACAAAGAGAGAGAGCGAGATCCATTTTCAATATTATTAACCCCTTAACTAGTTTGCCCGAACGGCGTTCGGGCAAGGCGAATTTGCTTACTGCATCATTTAAAGCCAGTGTTGCCAGATTGTCGAAAGCCATTTTCCCCAAAATTTCTGAAAATTTCCCCAAATCAGACATTTTTACAGAAAAAGTCCCCAACGCAATTTGTGTTAAAAAAAGGCAAGTTTTAAAATTTCAATTTTCTGTTATAAATTTTTTTAACAAATTTAAAGTCAATTTTTTCCCCAAATCAAGCATTTTTTCGAAAAAATTCCCCATTTACAAAAGAAAAAAAAAAAAAAAAAAAAAAGTTAAACATTTAAACTTAACAGAATTTTGCATGTATATTCACAGCTAATCGACGAGAATAAGAAATACATTTTACAATGACATAAACTCGTTTACACTTATTATTTAAATTGTTGCGAGTCGATGATGCTGGCCTATTATTACATTAGCTCAATCTACGCTTTATATACCAATAACTTTTTCAAGGTTTTGACAATCTCTGGTTGGGGTTTGAATGAATGATGTTGGCATTAACTAAATTTATCTGACTTAAGCTATAAAACATGATTTTAAAATTTTCTCATCTCTTCTGAAGCACTTATCTTGTGTAAAGGATCTATGTTGTATTAATCGTTGTGATTTCGTCAATAATAAAACAAATATATCTCCTTTAATATCTTTAAAGAATACATCAAATGAACATTTCGGACACGTCCTGAAAATTTACTAATGTAAAGGTCTAAGCCGTTTAAAACCGCAGAGTTTTCATTCAAGTTTCTCATAAAAAGAACTAGAAGAGCTGCTGCATTCATTGCGCAATTGTCTATTATAAACGTAGCACTAGCAATGTGATTGTAGTATGCAATTGGAGGTCTTGCAATTGCAAATATCGGTATTGGCATTCCACGAAACACAAACCAACAAGCATTAACCAACAACAACAAAAAAAGTTATAATATTGTTTTTCTTTTTGTTGTATAAATCTATACTATTAACTGAAATGTATATCTGTGCTTGTGTGACCGACCGCGATGACAGGAAAATCTACCTCATTTACTTATCTGAAAATTCAGGTGGGGGATAGTCCAAGACAAATCGCGAGGAATCAGTTGTACATGCAAACGGTAAGAAAGACCATGAGAATAATGATTTATATCTATTATTTCTGTATTTTATTTTTGTTTTCCAAATCAAAATCGAATTCGAGACAGATCCAGCATTGGAAAATGTCTGAAAGTAAAAATTGTAATTGGAAAAACAATTCCCCAAGTTTTTCCCCAAAAATGTTCATAGTCCCCAAACTTGTCCCCAAGAATTACTTGTCCCCAAAAAATTCCCCTGGAGGTTCAAAATTCCCCAAATTGGGGACAAAATCCCCAATCTGGCAACACTGTTTAAAGCCTTGTAACACCACTACTATTTTAAAGAAAAAATTCATACTATTGAAAGACGGAATTGTTTAGAGTAAATTTTACAAATATTTTATTTAAATAATAGTGGTGTAAATCCGCTATTTTCAATTTATTGAACAGAAAAGAATTAATAAGTTAAGGGGCTAAGAGAGTGAAAGATCTATTTTAATATTCTTGACCATTTTTAATATTATTAAGTTAAGAGAGAAAGACAGAGAGAGAGAATGAGGAGGGGAGAGTGAGAATAAATGAGGCCGATTTGCAATATTGTTTCTCCTTTTGAATAATATTGAGTTAAGAGGGAGACGGGAGACATAGAGATAAATATATAGATAGATAAAGAGAGACATCCATTTTCAATATCATTAAGAGAGAGAAATATCCATTTTAATATTCTTGTCCATTTTGAATATTGTTAAGTTAAAAGATAGATGGGAGGAAGAGAGAGAGAGAACCATTTTCAATATTCTTAAGAGATAGAAAGATCCATTTAAATATTCTTGTCCGTTTTGAATATCGTTAAGTAAAGAGATATATGGGAGACAGAGATCCACTTTCAATATTATTAAGAGAAAGAAATAGTTATTTTAATATTCTAGTCCATTTTGAATATCGGTAAGCTAAGAAATAGATGGAAGACAGATAGAGAAAGGGAGAGAGAAAAATCTATTTTCAATATTATTAAGAGAGAGAAAAATCCATTTTAATAATCTTGTCCATTTTGAATATTGTTAAGTTAAGAGAAGGATGCGTGGGATAAGGGAGAGATAGATAAGTAGATAGATAAATAGATAGACAGATATCCATCTTCAATACTGTTTTTTAACTATGGCAATATAAGAATGAAAATAAGAACAGATCAAAATATAAGTTATATATAATAAATGAAGTGTGTCAATTAATTTAAACTCAGTTCATATAAAACATGAAGCACTACATTTGTTTTAATAGAAATAAGTTTTGTTTTTAAGCAATAAGGATCAAGCTTGAAACAAAAATAAACGCATGAATGACGATATATTTTTCTTATTTCCTATTTTCTATTCAGCTTCAAATATTTTAAAGAAATATTTCATTAAAATACATTGTGATTTCTCTGGATTACAAATAACATTTATATAAGTACATTAAAACTAATTATGAAGAATATAAAATTTCAGTTATTAATACTTTAATACTAGAGAATTTCGTTAATATAATATATATGAATGAATATTATTATCATTTTCTCTTTAATTAGTAATAAATGTAATTAATATATGATACATGATAACCGGTGTTTAAATTACAAAAGAGAGAGAATGGGAGAAGAAAATAAGTCAGAGCGAACCATTTTGAAATCTAATGCTAATGAGACAGAGTAAGAATTAAAATAGAAATAAGTTAATATCGAAATAGGCTTTATTAAATGAAATGTAGCATGTTAGTTGGGCTCAGTTTAGGTTCTGTATAAAATATTAAATTTATTTAATAAAGATGACGATTTCATGCAATTATGACGAAGTATAAGGCAAAAGTAAACTGTTTAACCTGTGGACCGATTAATATTTTTGAAAAAAAAGCTTTCAAATAGTGCCTGTTTTTATGTCTTTTTACAAAGTTTTTATTTTTTTATCACCGGTTTTTCAAAGCAGAAGTTTTTGAATAATTAAATTAGAAAAAAAGCTGGGGTTAAATAGTCCAAAATTTAAAACAAAAATAAGTTTTTATTTCACATAATAAGGATGAAGCTTGAAACAAAAGAAAGCGCATGAGTGACGATGCGTTTTTCTTATTTCATATTTTCTATTCAGCTTCGAATATTTTAAAGAAATATTTCACTGAAAACATTTTAATTTCTCTGGATTACTATTAGTATTTGCATAAATGCATTAAAACTAATTATAAAGAATTCATTTAAGTTATTAGGGCTTTATTACGGAATAATGTCTTAATATAATAGGTATGAATGAATAGTGTTAACATTTTTTCCTTAATTACTAATAAATGTAATTAATGTATGATATTTGATAACTGGCGTTTCAATTACAAAAGAGAGAGAATGGGAAAAGAAAAAAAAAATCAGAGTGAACCATTTTGAATGCTAATGAGACAAAGTAAGAATTAAAAAAAAAATAGAAATAAGTTAATATCCAAGTACAATTTATTAAATGAAATGTATTACGTTTGTTGGGCTCAGTTTAAATTCTATACAAAATATTAAATTTATTTAATAAAGATGACTTTGGTTTCATGTAATTATGATGAAATATAAGACAAAAGTAAACTGTTTAACCGATCAATATTTTTGAAAAAAAAGCTTTAAATTATGCCTGTTTTTTTGTTTCTTTTTTTTTTTTTGTTTCTTTTTTTTTTTTTTTACATAGTTTTTAATTTTTTATCACCGGTTTTTCAAATCACAAGTTCTTAATTAAACTAGAAAAAAGCTAGGATTAAATAATACAAAATTTACAACAGAAATAAGTTGTTATTTCACGTAATAAGGATCAAGCGTGAAACAAAAGTAAACACACGAGTGACGACATGTTTTTTATTTCATATTTTTTGCTCAGCTTCGAATATTTTGAAGAAGTATTTCATTGAAAAACATTTTAACCCCTCCGGATTACAAATAATATTCGCATAAGTACGTTAAAACATATAAAGAATGTAATATTTCGGTTATTAATGCTTTAATACTAGATAATGTCGTAAATATAATAGCTATGAATGAATATTAATATCACGTTCTCTTTTGCTAGTAATGTATTTAATTAATATATGCTTTTTGGTAATTGGTGTTTAAATCACAGGAGAGAGAGAATGCGCTAAAAGAGAGGGAGAGAAGGCCATTTTGAATACCAATGCTAATGAGATAAAGTAAGAATTAAAATTGAAATAAGTTTAAACGCAAGTGAGATTTATTAAATGAAATGTGGCAGGTTTTTTTGGACTCAATTTAGGTTCGATATAAATAACACATTTATTTAACAAAGATGACTTTGATTTCATGTAATATGATGAAGTTTGGCACAAAAGTAAACTGTTTAACACTAAAACAGCGGGTATTTTACTAAAGTTTTGCGAAAAGTGTTTGGAACCAGAATTGTAATTGTAAACTATTTAACTTATTTAATTAGTGTGTTTTTGTGTTGAATATATTTAGCATATCTTATGAAGTAAATTCTGTTTCGAATTGACTATTATGATTCTGATAGGGGTCATTTTGACCCCTAATGGCGGTTCTAGTGTTAATGATATGTTTGAGATAAATCATATTTGATGTTTTAAGTTCAGCTTCGAGTAAATTATCAAATAATCTTTATGAATAATATTTTACTCTTTGTGTATCCCTTTGAGGGAAAACAATAGCACTTGTGTATTGCTTAATCCCTATCAGAATTTCAGAAAAAAATTATTTCAAAATAAGAAAAAGCAGATTTTATCAAAATATTTCATCAAAAGTTATAAAGTAAAACTTAATGAAAATTTTCTGGTGCGATGCTTAATTACATTTAAGAGAAATATAATGTATTCCACTGTATCTTAATGATTTAAGCAAACAATACAGCAGAATGTCATTACACCGAATTTCTTAAGAGCCCTGGTTGTACATTGAAAAATTCGTTAAAATTAATATAATTTTAATTAAAATGGTATAACAAGCTTTTTTTAAACTATTCATACAATATTCGTTAAAATGAAAAATTTATTAAAGAGACATTCGTTGTAACGGGATTCTAATGTATTTATTTGCCTCTATCAAAAGGATTAATAAAAAGTGTAACTTTTTCTGTGATTAACATTAGGACGTTTCGTTAATTGTCTGAGCGAAGCGAAGTCTTTATACTCAGAGATACGTAACGATATTAAAATTCAAAAAAATTCTTTCGTCAAGCAAATCTCAAAAAGTACTTGTCGGATTTTGATTCTGTTTGTACCAATAGGTACCTATGAAGGTAATCTGGTGAATGCACTACATACGAAAAATTAGTTCCAAATAGTTTAAAAGTTATATTAAAAAAACTGATAAAAAAGCACAATCTATTTGCATACGTCACAGAAACTTGGTGTGCGTGATTTTCACCGTCTTGATATTATCGTAGATAACCGAATCAGTACATGGAGTAAATAGTAATCATTTACGCACTCAGAAATATTGAATGCAATAAAACATTTTAAAATTTAATCATGCAGGAAAAAAAGGGTGTTATTTTTTTATATTAAAAAAATGTCATAAAAAATTGGATTTTGAGATTTTGTGATAATCTCTTAATAGCATTTTTTGATCGCTAAAAGAATGTTTTATATATTTCGCGTGTGAAAATTAGAAAAATTACGTTTTTAAATAAAAAGTTTCTTTTATGACTTCATTTTCCCTTTATATTTATTTTTATTGCATGTTTTCTTTTAACTTATATTTTGTTTGTGTGTGGAAGTCTATTCTGGTCACTAATTTTTCGGCACGGATACCACAAGCGCATCAGATTTGGCGCAATTTTTTTCAAAGCTCATTTGGCGAAAACTCCGTTTTCAAATAACGCTTACATACACATTTTTAAATTATTTTCTATTTTCAAAAAGAACTTACAGTAAATAAAATAATAATAATAATTAATCCTTCTATAGTAAAAAAAAACTAGCCTTAAAAGGAATGACTCCTGGAATGATGCTGATGTGGAAGATTTCCGGAACTAACGAATCCGGTTTGTCCACTCCTTCCATGAGTCGAATAGACCAATCAGGAAAGGACTCCGTCTATGCATCGCCGTATGGGTTACCATAAAGAGAGGAAAGGTTACCATCGCCAACAATCGCCAAGTTTGTCGCCAACTTGGCGATATATCGCCAAATTTGGCGACCAAAATTAGTTGTCAAAAGTGACGCCAACTTGGCGATAACTGTAATATTTCGCCAAATTTTTAATTTCTTTACAACACCAGTCGTTTGATACATCATTTGAGAGGTTTGCAACTGCTTATTCATATAATGGATGTCTTGTGTGTTATCCCCCATTCTGCTCCCCAGGGGGGACACATTTTTAATTTCTTTACAACACCAGTCGTGTTACACAAGATTTGAAAGGTCTGCAACTGCTTATTCATATTATGGGTGTCTTGTGTGTCACCCCCACACTCTGTTCTCCCCAGGGGGGGTCACATTTTTAATTTCTTTACAACACCAGTTGTGTGACACATCATTTGAAAGGTCTGCAACTGCTTATTCATATTATGGATGTGTTGTGTGTCATCCCCCACTCTGCCCCCCAGGGGGGCACATTTTTAATTTCTTTACAACACCAATTGTGTGACACATCATTTGAGAGGTCTGCAACTGCTTATTCATATTATGGATATGTTGTGTGTAACCCCCCTCTGCCCTCAGAGGGGTCTCATTTTGTAATTTCTTTACAACACCAATTGTGTGACACATCATTTGAAAGGTCTGCAACTGTTTATTCATTTTATGGATGTCTTGTGTGTCACCCCCATTCTGCCCCCCCCCAGGGGGGGCACATTTTTAATTTCTTTACAACACCAGTCGTGTGATATATCATTTGAGAGGTCTGCAGCTGCTTATTCATATTATGGATGTCTTTTGTGTCGCCTCCCACTCTGCACCCCAGGGGGGCACATTTTTAATTTCTTTACAACACCAGTCGTGTGACACATCATTTGAAAGGTCTGCAACTGCTTATTCATACCATGGGGTATTGGCGAGCGCAGCAAGCAGGGGTAGCCAATAATTTGGAATCGCGAAGCGATTAAGCGGGGGGTTGGCGAGCATAGCGAGCAGGGGGGCGGGGCCCCCCTAGTAACTATAAAAAGAAATATTTCATATAATTAAAAAAAGGAAATGAAAGTAAATAAACATTTTATGAGTAAACAAATAATAAATAAATAAAGCCGGGTTACCATCTCAGGTAAAATAATGCCATTTTGACGCCAATTATGTACCCCGGTGCATATGTGACATCTTTTCTCATTTTACATCCATTTCCTGTTGGCATACAACTTTGAAATTTAAAATATGTATGCATACCTGGGAGCAATACTGGAATTAGACATTGATTTTTTTTTTTAAATTCGATCCAAAAAGGGGCAACGGGGGCTATTTTTTTTAAAGATTTATACAATTTATACTGCATAAAGGAGCCACTTACCTATTTTTATATACAAGAAGAAGTAAGTGGTATGTAAAAACAATTATAGTATACATAAATAAAATACTTGAGGTAATATACAAGAGATATAAGCACCGGGTTTGGCGAGATTTTTTATGCCAATTAGGCGAAAACATCGTTTTGATTACCAGATACATATAGCATGCTATAATAACACGTTATTTATTTATTTCAAAATGAAAAAAAAGGAATAAACGAAACATTTTCTGTTATTAAAAAAAATAATCAATAAATGATAATATTTTTAGAACAAACAATTTATTATAACATTTATATGATAACCAGCATGTTAGGCAACTGCACGCCATTTTGGCACCAATTAGGTACCTCGGTGTGTATAGGGCATATATGTGCCATATTTATTTGTAAAACTGAGTATGAACGTTTATCAAGTGTGTTTTCATAGTCGCTTATATCTTTTTGCAACATAGCGCACCTTTCGAAGCCAAAACTGCACAAAAGAAAAAAAAGATCACTATTTGCAGTATTTATTTATTTATTTATTTATTTATTTTTTAAACGTAATGCACATTTCGTAATCAGTAGGCTCGATAATCAGACCTCGTTTTTTAGCTTTAAAAGATGATATTTCATACGGCGTCTTTTTTGGATTCGTCGTTTTTCCATATTTGATAGTATGCGTCTACTCGTTTTGTAACTTTTTTTTGTAACTTTCTCCTTTATTAACAGCGACATTTGGATTTCCTATTTAAATAAAAATTCTTCTAAATACAAAGAATTTGGTTAAAATAAATAAATAAATGAAATGCGGACATCTATTGCTCAAAGCACAAAATTTTTCCTATTGAGTTAATAAAAATCAGTAAAAACATAATTTTTATGATAATAAAAAGGTGACTTATGTAATAACAGAGTCATATATTATGTACGTTATGGATTAAGTATGACTATTTCTCCACCATTTATAAATAATAATAATAAAAAAATAAAATGCGGACAGACCAAAGTTTATATTTGACTGAAAACAACAACCATTTTCTAAATGCTTTAAAAAAAATGGCCAATGAAAAGTGATAGTTCAAAAGTATTATGAAATTAGTTAAAAACCATTTATTTTGAACTAAATGAATAAAAGATTTATATTTTTAATGAAATAAATGGGATTTGAAAAATTATTGGAAATTTATCACCATAGATGTATCAATATTACAATCAGTACCTTGTATGCAAAATGGAACAATTAGCAATACTTTTTGTACCCGAAAAATGGTCGTTGCTTTTGTTAAGGTTAAAAAGTAGATTACGAAATATTCCTATACAGAGATGCCAAGCCCCCGCTTATTGCACAGCAGAATTTTCTTATAGGAAAAGTTATTTTTTAAATCCGCAGAATGTTCCAATTTAATAAAACATTTTCTGCATTAAAATATCGGAGACTTGGCAGCTCTGCCTATAACATTTTAATTAATCACGGTACTTTTTTAATCGGATTCAAATTTAGTGAAGACAACGTTTTTTGGCCAAAAACAGCTTTTTTCCACGTGTGTAACTACAATACAATTCCTTGATGCTCAAATAAAATGTTTTGACTTATGCTATTATTGCTTCCTCTTATTTATTTATTTGAATTTTAAATAAGATGACTCAAAATCGTGTTTTTTAAATGTACGGAAAAAATGCATTTCGAGAGAGGGCGAAAAAACAATATTTGACGATTTATTACCTGCGTTTGGCTAAGTGTCTTACTACCTTGTATTTAATACTCTTCACAATACTTCGCTGTTATATGGACTTAGGCGCTTTTATAAAAAGTTTGACGTAATTTGGGCTTAAGAAAGTGAGTTTTTTACTGAATAATTCAAATAAATGAAAAATAAATACTAAGAAATACTAATAAAAGAAAAATGAAGCATTATATTCATCTATGTATATTTAAAAATGCATCTGCTAGCACTAATTAGATCGTTATCATTGGGAGTACCTAGCCGATTTAAAAAATAACGTGGGCAAAAAATGTTGGTAACCATTTTTGCTGCAAAATATACTATATTTTGCGTAGGAACAATAATCACCATCAATGCACGAGCAAAAAAATTTCTAAAATATAGAATTCTGTGATGTTGATATGACTAAAAATTTAAAATCTTTTTTTTTTTGTGGCAACTTTTAAGATATAATATTCTCGTTATGAACGATTTCTAAAACATTCGACAATTTAATTTCACAAATTAAACATTTTTTTTTCTAGAAAAAGTTTTAAACCCAATTTATTGAGAATATTGCAATTTCTAGGATACTGTTGGATTCAGAAATTATAACTTTGGCATCACAGTAAGTTATAAGATGTAAATGCTCGTTTAGGACAAATTTTTAAAAAACGATTCCTTAACTCTTATCGACAACCTCATTGCATCCGTGGAAAACATATATTCAACATTATAAACTATTCGCACGGATTTCACACCATATAATATACACTCCATTCTCTTTCAAACATAATAGTTTATGTTATTTATAGTTTCTCAAATCGGTGCGAAGCTTCTGTTGATGCTCATGACATCGTTTCAAAGAGTTATATTTCCAATATAGGAAAATTTGGTGTTTTATTTTCTGTATTACTTTTAACATTTTGCATATTTCCAATTTCATATCCATGCATGGTTTGCTTTTCTTTATAAAAATAGTATATGCAACTTTATATATAATATTTTGTAATTCTATGATTCAATATGCTTATTTTCATCATATTTTATCACAATGAATGACCAATTAAAGGTAATATCTCATTTTCTTTACTTATCGCAAGTTATTAAATGTGTATTCTCAGCAATATCGCTCAGACTAATCCCTCTGAGGGAAGTCCTAGTGTAATATTTGATATGGATCAATGTCACTATAGATTCATTTTGAAAGTTATCTTGTAGTGGCAATGATAGAATAAGAATCGGAATGACTTGAAATGGATGTGAGTGGTGGTGAAGGTGTTTGTTAGGAGCCTGGCGCAATGTGGATGCCGGATGGTAGAATTGACTTTTGAGGCATGTTTATTGTTTCTCGTACACCATCTTTGTAATAATAATATTAAAATATATATATAGCGAAAAATGTTGATTTCAAATAATAAGGATAAATTATAAAAGAAGGGGTTGAGTGACATCATTTTGTCTTTTGAGATTTTGCATTTATTTCTAATGGTGCGGTGAGGTAGCTTCATTGAGTAACATTTGGATCTCTGTATGTTGTAAAAATTATTTTAACATAGTAATATATATAATAATTGCATACTAAATGTATACTAATGAAAGTAAGTTTCACTCTGTGTGTCTGTGTTTGCGTGTGTCCGCAATGACTAGCAAAATCTAACGCACGTTACAAAGCTCAAAATTTTTGTGAAAGTAGCCCAAGACTTGAGGCATCTGAGACTCAGAATTTTAAATGTCTTATTATAAGCTAAGTTATTAATTAAGTTATAAATCAATATCATTAAAAGCTCACCTCAGTCCTGGCGAGAAAGGAAAAAATTCCTGGCGCATATGCAGAAGCCTTACGCATTCGCATAAAATAAAGATAGAAAATAAGAAATTTCGGGGGATATTATTTCCTTATTTATTAACTTAAATCAGCCAATCCGCTGAGCAAAATTAGAAACGGAAGAAATAGCCTGAAAGATCGTATTTTTACGTCTCAAAGACCTAAATCCATTCAACAAATATTACAGTTAAACCTTTCCGGCACCCTGTGTCAGTCCGACATACCTAATTTTAATTTCAAACTTGCAAATGGCACCAATAAAATTTTAGTGAAAATTCGCTTTTACAATATAAGCTTAAATTAAGGAATTCAAAATATCTAAAACATTCGCTTGTGAATTCCGATGTTAGTCGATAATTTCTCATTTTTCATCAGACTTTGCCCGTGCCGTAAATGGTTAAAGCTTTGAAAAAAAATCACAAAAAGGTGTTTTTCCAAAAACATTTTTTCCACTCTTGCAATACCCCTCAATATGCAATTTTAAAGGTACTATAGCGACATCTATATGTCAAGCATATTTTATGCAATTTGTTTAAAGAAAAAGAACTTCAACTTTTACAAACAAAATCTTGGTGTTATTTCTGCTGTTAACAGTTGTAGTATGGAATAAATTATGTGATTGCTGTTATAGTTGTATATACGCCACTAAAGATTTATTATGTGAAATTTTATTCACTCTCATCTCAGTAACAATAAAAATATGTTCTTAAAGCTGAAACCTTATTCCAATCGATAGCGCAATTGATTAAAAAATACATGAATTTTAATTCTTTCAGATACACCGGAAAACACAGGTTTCTCGCTTCAAGGATATGATGTTAAAAGCAACTTATCATTTGTATTTTTTGCCAATCTTTTTAGAGTATTTCATCAGTCTAGATTTATATTACTTATAAAAATCTTGGGGAATAGAATCTTGGGGAAATATTTTTTACAAAGTAAAATGTATGAAAATTTCGACGAAATCAGAAAAAAAAATTCTTGCGGTTAGACTTGTTTTCGATACTCATAGACTCCAAAAACCAAGTTACTCAAAATATAATATATCAAATAGTATTTTCTTTCAATTCAATATGTTTACAAAAACTTTTTTTTCAAAACACAGAAATTCAGAGAAATTGGAGTTAGAGATGTAAAATAATAAAACCTTGAGATTTATTTAAGGGTCATTCATCACGGTTCCTGTCGGCTCAGCAAGTGGAACAAAAAAAAAAAGGTAAATATTTTATAACAAGACCTTATCTTTAATAATATGTATCTCTTTTCTTTAAATGTTATTTTCTTCTTTTATACCTCTATAAGAGGCGTTTTGTTCAGGTTAATCGATCGATTAAACAGTAAAGAATATTATTAACGAAATCTTTGACTTTGACATTTATTATTACTTTTTTCTGTCTTTACAAGAAGAAAGTACTGGATTTTTGAAACTTTTCATATTCAGGTTTTTGACGGATTTACACATTTTAAGGCTCAGGGATTCTAAAAAAACTTTTTGTTACAGAATGTCTGTGACTCTGTGGTGTCGTGACCGTTGTTTCCACCCTTTTGCCATATATATAAAAGAAATAACTCATTATATTAATTTTAATTCCTAAGTTCTTTATTAGAACTGTTAATTACAAAAAATAAAATAAAAAATACAGTCAACGTCACATTCATAAGTGAGGTATATTTCACTCATACACGTTGTTATGATTCAATCACCGGCAACCTAAAAATATCAACCTTCTCCTCCGAAGGCTACACATGGAATGTTCAATCTCTTCTCTCAGAAGACTACCCAGGGAATGTCATCTCTTTTCTTCTCTGCACCTGTTCTGATCGACCCCTTCCATTTCTCAGAAAACTTAGCTCTTTCCTCTCTGCAAGCAACTCCTGATCCACAATGGATAGTCCCCATTGACATTCCATTCCACTTTCATTATACAGAGGATTATAGTAATCAATCACAGAGATGGGAAAATTGTTTGTTTTCTCAGGTGAGTCAGCTAAGACATCACAACTCTATCTTCCCATCTATCTCTGTCTGTATGTGACACACATTTTGTGGGCACTCTGTCTCAAGAAATACTGCTCAAATTTCAACAAAAAAGGATATGTTGTTAGTTTATTATATAAATTGCTTCTGGTTAATTTTTGGTGTCAATCGCTCGAGAAGTGGCGCTGCTATGCGGCATTTTCACGATTTCCGCAATAAATCTATCTCAAGAACTATCGCACGGATTTCTATAGACTTTCAGACTAGATTAGTTCTTGACATGAATGGATGCTTTTTACATTTTGGTGTGAATCGCTCGACAGGTGGTGCTGCTATGCTGCACTTTTTGCGATTTCCACAGTATTTCTGTCTCCAGTGTTAATGCGCGGATTCTCATAAGCTTCAGATTTAGTTAAAACTTGATATGAATTAGTTCTGTTTACTATTTTCTTTAATTCGCCCAAAAAGGGATCGCTTCTATGCTGCATTTTACCCTATTCTCACAATAGCTCTATCTCAAAAATTAAAGCACGGATTTTTTTCAAACTTGTTTCATTTAATCCTTGTTATGAATCGGATCTGTTTACGTTTAGGCATAAATCTCCAACGAGTTGCACTGATATGCAGCATTTTCCCCTAATAGCTCCAACTTTAAAACTATTGCACGAATTTTTACCCAATTTAGGATTAACTTAGATATTAGCAAAAGGTTTTGCTGGTTAGATTTTCGTGTTAATCACCAAACAAATGGCATTTTTATACTGCATTTGAAAAGATTTACACAAATTTAGCGATAATTGTATCTCAAGCATTAATGAACGAAATTTTACACCTTTACAATCCTAGCGATGGGCATAGATTGCAATTTAATTTTGAGCAGCGAAATTTGAACTATTAACATTTATTAGATATAGAAGAAAGTTTTCAGATACTCCCATTCGACTAATTTACTAAAGTAGACAAGAAATACAATATTATACACCTTTATGTGAGGTCATTTGTAGTGATTATTCGTATAATCCCAAAGTATATAATTTATTTTGATTGCGATTTTGATAATTTTTATTTATAATAGAAAACAAGAGATAAAGGGGAGAGAGTTTCCAATAATGTAATATTTAATATTTAAATTACAATGCAAATATTCTTCAAATTTCAACTAAACATCTTCTTCTCATGTTTAATTCCTATCAATACGATAATTGTATACTGAGAAGAAAATGTTTTGAAGTAATTTGCACTCTAGTTTGATAAAAGTCACTTTGTATGCTAAAGAGAAACATCACTTGTGAAAGTTGTTCCTATTACGACAGTTTTAGAATAAAAATTTGAATACTTTTCAGTTGAATTCCAATAGATTGAACGAAATAGAACAGCTTCTTTAGACTTCGTTCCAATTCTGCGTAAAGTAACCCGTTTTCTTTTTTAATAGATTTAGATTTTGAAGCAAATAATAAGGAACAATTGTAAAAGGAAATGCAGACACTTGATTCATATGCTTTTCTTATGTAAAGTTTTATGCTGTACTTGGAGTAATCTGGCGCAATAGCTTTATTGAGTGATATTTGAATAGCTTTATATAATTATAATGATATATAATCGTATACAGTTATAATGATCAATTGTTCAATATTAAAGAATATAATTAATACTAGCTAATCCACCTTGTTTTGAAACAAATTGCGAATATTTTAAACCTCCATTCATACTAAAATAGAAAAAAAATTAAATTTCATGAGGAGAATATTTAAAATTTTAGTGTGTACTTCTGTTACGAAAACCATATTTTGGAAGGATAAAGAAATATAGTCGTTGATATTAGCTGCTTTGAACCACAAAAATAATCCAATAATTGAATTATTTTAAAACTCATTTCCTTAATGAGACCTACCCTATGGAAAATCTGAGCACGCGCGTGACGCGTGGCGCGTGATTTTTGCCAATCCCACCGAAGCTAGCATAGGAGGGAAAAATACGGGCTTCTGATTGGTTAAATAATTTTGCTTTCCTTCATTTTTGAGTTTACTTTTATTTAATAATCAATTTTTGTTTGAAAAGCTTTTGAAAGCTGGATTTTCCTTCTATTTTTAAATATTTATTAATAGATAAAGAAATAGATAATTCGGAATTTATAATTAAAGAAATTAATCAGGATGTTTAACAATTGTTCTGTATTACTTTTAGAAAATAATGAAAATAGAATTGCCGTTTCTTCTTTCTGTTTTTTTTTAACATGATATACACATATATACACAATCAGAACAATTTATTTAGAAACTTTAGTATTTTTATTTTACGGAGTCAAACTCAATTGTTCTATATTACTTTTTAAAAAAATTGCAATTTCTTCTTATTATTATTTTAATGATATACCTATATACGCTCCTAATACATACATTAGCATTCAGGATTATCTATTTGCAAATAATTTTTCGACCAATCAGAAGCCCGTATTTTTCTTCCTTATACTAGCTTCGGTGGGATCGGCAAAAATGCGCGCGTGACGTGCTCTGTACATCTGGAAAAAAAAAAAAAAAAAAAAAAAAAAAAAAAAAAAAACAAAGAAAGCATAAAAGAAGTGATTAATTAATTTACTACTTCTTCTAGATGATGTATGGATGAATCTTTAAGATCAATTGTAAATTAATCAGGAAAAACGAAATCACCAAAACAGGAAAATTAAAAAATGTATGAGCAATTTGTTGGTAGCATACAACCGTGAAATTTAGTCATTATATCCCATATTTACCGCCTGTTCTCATTGGTTGGGTGATTTGTTTCAGCTGATCTGTGGCTAGCTGCGAATAACCGCTATCCTATGCGTTGCCATGGATTGGTGGAAAGCAGCAAATATCCTGTTACGAAGTAAGTTTTAATTAAAGAAAAATCTAAATTGAAATTTAAAAATCCGACTGCGAAGTGCATTTTCCGGCGTTAGCATCCATACATGACAGAAGTTTCAGAGACCTGGATGTATAATTTCGGCGATATCCGCGATCAAGCAGGCAGGCATCTCTTATTTTATATATGTATCTTAGTATCTTATTATAGTATCTTATTTTTATTACAGTTATTTTTAATTGTAAATACAAGATAGATTTTTTTATGTCTTTATAAATGATCAGCTGTAATGATTAATTGTTGAATATTGAAGCATGTAAATAACGTAAGCTTTTATTTTGATTACAATTATTTATAGTAGTAAACAATAGACGAATTAATTTTATACATACATAAGAAATCATTCTTAGTAAATTTGGTCAATACTGAAGAATGTAATTAATATAAACTGTGATTTTCATACATGTTATTTATAACGGTAAACAAGACATACAGGGAAAGATTTAAAAAAAATAACATATATTACAAAATTTAATTTTCTTTCGCCAAAGCAAACTACATGATGTATTAATTTCTTTTTAAAAATATTCCTTATTTATTCCGGTTTGTTAAATTAAAAACTATTAATAGATCTAATATATTAATCTTTATAAAAACTATATAAAATTTTAATTCGCATTAAAAATTTTATTCCTTTACGCATAAATCTAAAAAAATGACTTTGAATGAAAATTATTTTTAAATAATTTTTTTCTTAAAATTCCCAATAAAATTTACTATTTTCCTGTGTTATCAACCCCTTTTTAAAAGTCCTATTGAAGGTATTACGAAAAGACATATTTATTCAAAGCATAAGTCTTTTTATTATACATTTGATCGTTATATTACATGATCGTTATTATACATTATATTTATTACGCATCAATAAATTCATTTATTTTTACCTTTTCATTGAAATTATCGTCTGTGGAGTACATTCGAATTTTAACTACTTTCGATTGTTAAATAAGTTAAATAACAATCTTTTAAATATAATTATCATTTTCGGGAGACATTCGATTACGACGCTTTAATCTCGACCGCAGATGCTAATTTCTGTTTACACAAAGGGGTCGGAGTCTGAGATTATCGATTATAGAAACTACCTTTCACTTTTCGCCAGGAAGTTCAGAGATGAAGATAATTAGTCTGTTTTAAGCGAGTCATCTGAATGCTATGGTGGATAGCTACTTTTTAGAATGGAACGTTTATTTGTTTCAATTGAATACACTTCTCCGGAAAATAAAGAGCATTTTTCTGAGGATATGACTACATAAATAAGCTAATTTGAAGCTGTCAAGGTATTTTTTCTTTGTTTAACTACTTAACCCCTTAACTGGTTAATTCTTTTCTGTTCAATAAATTGAAAATAGCGGATTTACACCACTATTATTTAAATAAAATATTCGTAAAATTTAGTCAAAACATTTTCTCCTTTCAATAGTATGAAAATATTCTTAACCCCTTGAGGGGCGGCGGTATATATTATATACCACCTACGATCGATGAAGTTTTACACCAGAAAAATGTTATTAAATTTCACTTTTCTAACTTTGGTGGAAAACAGTCGTGAAATTGCTTTTCCTCTTTTTGATATAACTTTTTTACAAATTTCCGGTGGGAGTTCAGAATTACACGAACGCAATTGCTTGCCCCTCAAAGGGTTAAAAAGTAATAGTCTTGTCAAAAAGCTTTAAATGATGCAATAAGCAAATTCGTCTTTCGCAAACGGCGTTCGGGCAAACCAGTTAAGCGGATAATCGTCGAGCCCGAAACATTCACGGGCTTGAAGTTTCACGGCTTTTATTCAGAATTGTTTGATTCCCACCAGTTTTATAAAATAGTATAATTGGTTATAGCGGCATCATTTTACTTGCCATTAACTCTTTAACGTTCATTGGCTTCGCCACGAAACCACAAAATTTTAATTCCGATATGCAACACTGACACCGGTATTTTTATCTAAAAATATCCCTTTTATTAAGTATGTGAAAAATCACGTTTTCTTATTTAGAAATATATTTGTTCTTAATTACCGGTGTCATTCATTTATTTCGACATCTTAGCAATGAAAATGCTTTGATCGTTAAAGGGTTAAATAAGATGAATATATTTTTTTTTTCAAAAAAGTGGTGACAATAATGAATTTGAATTTTTAAACCGTGATTTAATGACGTAATTTAACATTAAAGGGTTAAAGCACGACTTCTGTGCAGTAGAACGGGGAAACATGTTTTAATAAAACATTACTATGCTACGACGATTTCACTGGTTCCCTATCACATTATGTCATATATATAACATTTAAAATTTAGTATATAGTTCAAATAATCGTAGAACTTATCTAAACATCTTCCCATGCTTAATACCAATTTGATAGTTGTATACTGAGAAGAAACTGTTTTGAAGTAATTTGCAATTTAGTTTGATAACAGACACTTTTGTAAAAGAAGAACATCATTTGTCAAAGTTGTTCTTTGTGAGACAGTTTCAAAATAAAAGTTGAAATATGTTTCAAATGAGTTCCTACAGACAGGGATGTAGTGGAAAGTATATGGGGGTATACGCCGTATACTTTCTGGATTTTTTAAAGGCACATCGTATACCCTCTATTTCTCAAGAATGCTTATAGTATACACACTCTAGGGTATACCCTCTGCCTTGAGAGTATACCATCTGCTTAAAACGTATATCCTCTGTTATTTTTGTGACTACACACCAGTCAATAGATAGAATGAAATGTGACAGATACTTTAGACATTGTTCCGATTTTACATAAAAGAACTCCTTTTTTAACACTTTCCAACAAATTTGAAAAGTGCTTATGCATTGGGCTTCTCTATCCATCTGTCCACGCTCTAACTCACGTAAATATATTCGGAATGCCATGGAATTGATAAAGATTATTTAGAGGCATCAAAGCATGTTTGGTATTGCATATGAAGTACGAATTACATTATTGTTCGATTTACAGGGACACTCAAAAGAAAACGATTACGTTTGGAGAGAGTTTTAATGACATAGCGCTATTTCGGATGCATTAAAACTGATATAAATCACTGAATTTCACTACGATCACCTTTAAACAGGGCACTCATAATTTTTTTTATTAATTTACAGGGGCACAAAAAAGAAATCGGTTACATTACTGTCTTTGCGTAATAATAGCTGGAGAGTACGTTTTAAAACTCGGTATGCGTTTTTAAATTTAATTAATTTTTTCCTTATTAATCTTTATATATAAATTTTATACCTCATAACAAGGGCTGCACAAAGGTATTCCCATATCCTTCTAATTGTTAGAGAAATTACTGAAGGGAAATTTTCTGAAATTTATGTATCTCTTAAATAAACTAAATTTTGGAATGCATGTTGCTAATAAATACAAATCTATATATCGTATATAAGGCTGCTAAAAAATTCGGAGAATTTTCTTATTATAGATGGGAACACATGGAATTTGTTTTTGAAATGCGTTATACATTTTCATATGATGAAATGAGGTGTAGTATTTTTTTAACGGTGCAGTTTTGTTACATTATTCTGAATGTGTTGAAAAGTGCTTTATAATCTATACTTGACGCATGATTTTTTTCTTTTTTAAGTAAATTTAGATTTTGAAAGCAAATAATAAAGTTCAAATGTGAATGAAAAGTAAATTCTTGAATGATATGCTTTTCGTTTTTGATATTTTATGTTCTACTTACAGTAAACTGGTATAATATTTTTATTGAATAATATTTGAGTAACTGTATACAATAGACAGTATTTAAATGTGTATATTAAAATAAATAATACAAAATATAAATCTCTTTTTAGTAGATTTATATTTTGAATGCAAATAATTGGAAACAATTGTGTATGAATAATAAACTTTTGAATGATATGTTTTTCGTTTTTGATTTTTTATACTCTACTTAGAATAATCTGCAAAAGATATTAATGCAAGAGCCGATTGCACAAAAGCCTAAGGTATCGAGCACAAGAAAAATCACTTAACTTTATGGAAAAGTAGTGATAGGAAAATCTAATGATCCATGTTTGCTGGAAGTGATGTGGTTTATAAGCCAAAATTTAATACTATTGGTGGTTCAGTCGTAGGCTTTTTATTGTGTTTGCCGCACTGTGAAAGTCATAAAATGATTGTACGGCAAACACAATGTTAAGCCTACTAGTAAACCACTAGTATTAATTTTAGTTACACTTCACTTCCGGCAAACATGGATCATTAGATTCCCTTACTACTACTTTTCCATAAAATAAAGTTTTTTTTTTCGTGCGCTCGATATATTTCCTATAAACATCTTCTATACACGAAAAGCAAACAAAAATCATGTTATTAGAACACTTTTCCGTTTTTTTTTTTTTTTTTTTTTTTTTTTTTTTTTTTTATCTAATACTGTGTATATCGTTCCCTTTTATCCCTTTTAGGGACAAGGCATTTCTGTTCTAAAAGTGTTCAAATAATTAATTCACTCCACAATTGTCGAACAATTTTAACTGATAATAATCTAAAGCTCTTCATCCCCCCCTCCCCCCCCCACACTCTTATTATCAAACTGATTTTGTAATAAAAACTTACCGGTGCCATTCGGAAATTTGAACATTAAAATTAATCGTTTGGAGACTGCAAACGGCGCCCCTCAAGGAGCTAAATAAAAATTTCCTGGGAAAAGTGTGCAACGAAAGCAATAGAAATAGGCAACGCCGTTTTCTTTTGAAAAACTAGTTGTCAGAGACTTCGTGGTCGAGGTTATGGAAGGGAAGGAGCCTCGCCCACCAATTTATCCGAACTTAAAAAACTTGAAATTCAAGTTGAAAAATTTTAGATTTGTAATAGACTTTTTCTTGTTTAAAATAGTAAAAAATATATATATGAAATTTTTATTGTTTTGTTGACTACGTTATGCTCAGCACATTATTGCACATTACCTATAATTTCACTTGGAAAATGGAGCAATTTATTTTAAGTTGGGAAACTTTTGAATTATAATTTTGGAAAATTCTGAATACTCACCCCCCCCCCTTCCCACAAAATTATTAGCAGCTACGTTCCTGATAGTTATGCAAATAAAATATAATTTTAGTCGTAAGTTGTACTCTGATATATCTAACACAACATATATATTTATTTAATAACAAATAAATGTAAGTAGAAATTCAAAGTTAAAGAATAAAACAATATATATTCTCTTCCTTTAGAAAACAAGAATAAAGAATAGTTCTAAAATTCAACGAAGCATTCTAAAAATGTACGAATAAAACACTGATATTATTGCAAAAACATACATCATAAAGAATTTTGTGAAGTTGACGTATAAAATGTTTTCTGTGAGTTTAAATCAGCGCCCCATTTAACAATTTAAATCGGTTATCTTTGTTCCTAAATCAAATACTTCTGCTGTTTAACTGTTTATTTAATCAAACGTTGAAAAGACTGCGTTGAACAGAAGTAATTTTGGCACATGTTCAAAACAGATCTTTCTACGGCAAATACACATACAGCTCTCTCAAAAATATTTGCTTATTGTAATAATCATTCTTTGCAAAAGCGAGTGATCTCCAAAATCAGCTTTTGCAAGCATTTTCGCAGTGTTATTCCTATGGCTATTTCAGCATTGTGATAACAATAAAATTACGTTAAAGTTCTTTAATTCTTAAATGCATGGTATTTTATTTTGTTTCGAAAAAATATGTACGATTCTCTGAAAAGTTTGTTGCACAGGAAACATAACTTTAAAAAAATCAGGGATACATTTTTTGTAAAAAGCGTCAACCTATTCTTCATATGCACATCTGCATCCCAAGTAAAAAACTACTTCCTAACTAAAATATTGCAAATTAATAAATATATTAATAATTATGAATCTAAATACCTTATTTTATAAATTTATATATTTAAAATTTAAGGCTTAAATGTAGGAATTATTCTTTTTGAATTGTATTTTGTATGTTATAAAAAGGAAGTGACACCAGAAAATTTAAAATAGATTTTTAAATTTATTTAGTAATTTAACTTCGAGAGCCTAAGATTAAAATTTTGTTACAATTATATTTGATGCTGAAAAAGTGATGCAGATATGCAATGCTATTGCATTTAAGCATAAATGACAACATGTCTTAACTCTTTATACTCGAGAGGTGACTCTCACTCACCAGTAGTGTTGGCAAGTATCCTTCATAAAATGAGAAGTCAAATGTTTTGGACACCACTAATACCTCACAGTTTATTTCGCCATCTTTCATCACAGATTATTTGTCCATTACATAAGGCGTAGTAAGTTAGTTTAACCCCTTGGGGACGAGCGACCGGTATACGTGCCGCATAATGCATTTCATTGTAATATTGCAGAGCGTTTTTTTATTTTATATTTCATAGATGTATATTAATTATATTATGTTCAAAAGAGAATTTCATCATTAAACTGCACTTGAAACTATTTTTTCTATTCACCGTAATGTGACGGAATGCTTATGATCGTCCCTTTAATTAACCCATGCATCCGATTTTCATAAAATGTGAAATAACTCGACAAAAATCATGGAACTATTAAAGAAGAGGAAGTGACGCATCCTTAACCCCTTCGGGACGAGATCCTTTTAAGAAAATTTTAATGTTTTGTCACCGGTTTTAAAAAACAGAAACTTGTGTCTTATTAAATCGAGAAAATGCACCGATTAAATAAGGCAAAATTTACTGTATAATTTTACTGGTGGCGATAAACACGAATTCTTAAGATTATTTGCGGCACGTATACGTGTCGCTCGTTCCCAAGGGGTTAAAATAGTGAAGCTTCAACTGTAACTGCTTTCGCTGGGATTCATTAATACTGCGTGGAACATTTACTAATACAATTATGCAGAAAACTTCTCTTTATCTAAACGGCTCATTTATAGAAATTTTCAATCAAAAAGTGTGATAAGAAGTAATATCAACTTTTACTGGCAAGAGTTTACTTCTGTGGTAATAGATCCGCTGCATTGCTACAATCAAAACTGCGTCAGTAAAAACACTTAACACCTCGCCAAACTGACACCAGTTAAAAGAAATAGAATTTTTTCCCGTCATTTTTCAGAGATATTTTAAATGAATAGCTCTAAAATAAGACAAAATTTTCTAGATAAGTTTACTGATGGAAGATTTCACAGGCGATAATCAGAAACTGTAGATCAGATTACCCTAATTTCCTGCGTATAATCCGCGGATCAAACAATCATTTTTCAACCCAGAAATTTTATTAAATGAAATGTTACTTCTTAGATCGCCGTAAATATTTGCTTTCAAATACAAAATAAAATTTCTGGGTCGAAAAAGAATTGTTTGATCCGCGGATTATACGCAGGAAATTAGGGTAAATGAAACAGTTGCCATCTTGTGACAACCAACTCAGTTACTTCATTCGCGACTGATAGACAATAGACTATATGTCTCCTCCTTTTTATTCATAACTCCATTACAAAAGTATGCAAAAACTATAAATTTTAAATTTCAAACGATTCGGTTGGGTAGTTTTTGTACTGTTATATGCGGACAGACGGACTGACTGGCGGACGGACGGAGAGAAGGACAGAGTGAACGATGACTATCAGTGGCTATGTATTTATGTAATACAGAACTCACCTAAAAACAATTTCAACAATATTTTATTGTTTTGTAATCTCTGTAATGTATTTCAAATAGAATGAAAAAATACTCGTCAGTAGTAGCATTTCTAATATGAAACAAGTAAGAAAAATCATGCGTTACGCATAGATTATGAAGCACTTTCCAACACTTAACGAAATCTTTAACAAAACTTTGTTAATTAGGGAAATAATAGTGTATAGTCAAATATACCCAAATATGTATTCCAGTACTTTTGGACAGCCCTGTATTTCATATGTCAGTTGATATAAAGGGAAAATTTAGTTTAGCAAGAACATACTCAGTAGCTTGAAATTTCTTTTTTCAGCAATTCATACTATTAGATGGAAACATACTTGAATACTTGTGTTCAGCCCTGTAGTTTACACTGTACCTTTATTACACGTCAGCATTAGGCTAAAATTTATTGTAAACTAAAACACTTTTAAAACAACTGAAATCACATTCTCATAAATTATCATTCATAAGCGTCCATGTACTGAATTCTTTACGTGGCCCTGTATATCCTTTTATCTATATTTTGCAAACATTTCTCAGTAAACTGAATGAAGCTCAGCGTAAAAATGCATAGCTTATTTAAGAACCACGTTTAAATAATTTACGCTCATATTCAGTAACGTTGGTGAGCTCTTTTGGGTAGCCCTGTATATCAACTATAACATTTATACACACCATATAATGTGCATATATTTAGCAAAATATAAACGCGCATATCATAATTAAAATGCATTTCATCCCTCCATCAGCCATCATCGGACACATATACGGTACTTCGGAAAGAATATACTATTTGAAATCTTTTGTATGGCCCTGTAAATGCTATGTACTTCATATTATGCAAGACAGTAGCATATAATTTATATAAGCTTCAGTGACATACATCAATTTTATTATACATGAAACAGCTTAATATATTTAAAATATGTCACCCACAATTCCCCCTTTTACCATTATCTAATGGAATTCTTTTGTGAGGCCCTGTAAATGAATAATAGCTACATTTTCACCTTATATTTTATAGAATGCATATTTTAATATGTTTGACAGGATATAACATCTTTAAAATTCCTTTGAAACGATTTTCCCCATAGGTCGTAATGTAATGGAAAACTTTTGATTCGCCCTGTTGATAATCTAATCATGGTAGAAACTTCATTTTCAATAGGGTTCGTGCTAGGCTAAACGTCAATAACGTCCTAAAATTTCCTGGCAATCCGAGTATATTAACGATTTTTCCCCATAGGCCGTAATGTAATGGGAAACTTTTGATTCTCTTTGTAAATAAACTAATCATGGTCGATACTTCATTTTCAATAGGGTTCGTGCTAGGGTAAACCTCAATAACGTATAAAAATTTCATAGCAATCCGAGTATATTTACGGGAGTTAAAACGCGGCCAGACGGCCAGACACACCGAATACATAAGCACTTTTCAACTTTGTTGGAAAGTGCTAAAAAATACTACTTTTTTAAAAGGCAATTTGATTGATCCTTTTATTTATTTTTATTTAAATCTGGTAATTCAGTTTATAAGGATTTAAATAACATCTTATAAAACTATTTTTCTTCGTCTAATGAAATTCAATACAAAATGTTAAATATACAAATAATGCATAGATGTTTATCGCCCAAAACAGCCGCATAAACTGTGATTAAGTAACACCAACCATAAATGCAATCAAAATTATTTGTGCGTCTGCAGGGAATATATTAAAGGAAATAAAGCGCAGCAGAGAAATTTGGGATATTATGCATGACAAGATTAATTTATATTTGATACAGAGAACGAGAAGCATGTCAAGAATAGTGAAAAGTTAATTATTAAGCCAGTATGTAATTTTATCAATTATTTATTCCTCAAATTACATGTAATGTATTTTAAATGGTATTTTTACTATTTCTACATTAAACCTTAAACGGTGACAGGATATATCTCACTTTAATTTAATCCTCAAATGGCACAATTGCGCAAGAATTTTGTAATTCATTTCCCTTTATAAGTGCGTGTAGGAAAAAAAATCAAATAAATATTTTCGCAAACTCTGGTTTCATTGAACTAACGAGCAACGGAAATACTTTTCCCTCAAAGGGTCAAATGAAATTTTATTGTTCCTGAATAATAATAATAATAATAATAATAAATGTTTCGTGAAAAAATCTTGTCAATTGTTAAAAGCCAATATTTTTTAACACTTTCCAACAAAGTTGAAAAGTTTTTATGAATTCGGCTTGTATGGCCGCCTATCCGTATGTCCGTCTGGCCATATGCGAACAGACGGAGAGACGCGCAGACTGAACGACGATTATACTTTCTATGTATTTATACAATTACGAACGCACCTAAAAAAATCCAACAAAAATATTTTACTTTTTTTGCAAATAGTGGTTCACTTAGACTGAAAAAATACCCTTCAGTAGCAGCAATTCAAATAATAAAAATTTATAACAGCAGCCACCTATAGATAGATTTACACCAAAGCTAATCAGCATCAGTTTACATTAGAGACTACCTGAATGTAATTTTTTATTAAATTCTGTGCATTAGTTCTTGAAATAGAGCGCCCACCACATTTATGTCACATACAGACAGACAAGTGGACAAACAGAGTCACAGACTCACCGACAGACATTTGGTAAAAACATGTTTTGTGGAAGCTCTACCCTCCCCCATAAAACATGTAAATCCGTCGGAAACCGAAATTCGAAAATTTTCACGAATCCAATACTTTATTCTTGGAAATATAGAAGAAAGTGAAAAAAAAACGAGACATAGTTCATTTAGTAGGTGTATGTAATCCAATTCATCCACGCTGTTTTTATAAAATATCTAACAATCAGAGCTTTCGAAGGACAATTTTTTTAGGTGCGTTCGTAATTATGTAAATACGTGTAGCACTTATTGTTGTCGCTCAGTCCGTCCGTCTGTCCGTCTGCCTGTCTGTCCGTCTGCCCGTCTGTCTGTCCGTCTGTCCGCATATAACAACGCAAAAACTACCCAACCGAATCGTTTGAAATTTAAAATACGTAATTATTACATAATTTTGTCGAGTCATTTCAAATTTTATGAAAATCGGATGGATAGATCAATTGCAGGGAGAATCAAAAGGATTCCGTTACATTACGGTCAATGGGGAAAAAAGTTTCAAATGCATTTAATCGTTTGAAATTTAAAACGCATATTTATTACATAATTTTGTCGTGTCATTTTAAATTTTATGAAAATCGGATGGATAGATCAATTACAGGGACAATCAAAAGGATTCCGTTACATTAAGGTCAATGGGGAAAAAGTTTCAAATGCATTTTAATCGTTTGAAATTTAAAACGTATATTTATTACATAATTTTATCGAGTCATTTCAAATTTTATGAAAATCGGATGGATAGATCAATTACAGGGACAATCAAAAGGATTCCGTTACATTACGGTCAATGGGGGAAAAAGTTTCAAATGCATTTTAATCGTTTGAAATTTAAAACGTATAATTATTACATAATTTTATCGAGTCATTTCAAATTTTATGAAAATCGGATGGATAGATCAATTACAGGGACAATCAAAAGGATTCCGTTACATTAAGGTCAATGGGGAAAAAAGTTTCAAATGCATTTTAATCGTTTGAAATTTAAAACGTATATTTATTACATAATTTTATCGAGTCATTTCAAATGTTATGAAAATCGGATGTATAGATCAATTACGGGGACAATAAAAAGTATTCCGTTACATTACGATCAATGCGAAAAAAAGTTTCAAATGCATTTTAATGGTGTTACACTCATTTGAACATAATAGAATTGGCATGAATCTTTTAAATATGTACTAAAATATACATTCTGTACAATCTGTGATGCAAAGAATATTTATTATTAAATGACAGAGCCACACAAATGTATTCCACTAAATAATGTTATACGGGAAAACATTGTTTGGGGCGTGTTTTAATTATATTAAACTACTTCACATTTTTTGAATAAGATATACATTAATGAAGTATAATAAAAATTACTCCCTGCTTTTTTACAGGAACTCAAAGATTTCGACCACTGTACTGTATCCAAAGTACGTTCTACTATATCAGCAAGATCTGAATATTTTAAAACTTCGTTATCGTACGAACGCACCTCATTTGCTACGCTTCACGTGCAATTTCCAACTTGTTTATTTATTTTCCGATTTACTATCACATCTTACGAATATAAATAGATTTGGTGAAACTTTATGTTCATATCATATCGAATAAATATACAAAACATCATAGCAATAATGTCTAGAAGAAATAAAAGTTTATAAAAACTAATGCAATGTGTCTAATTTTTAAAGTTTTATTTATTGGATGTTATAAAAAAGACATTGCTCAAAAATGTTTTCCAATGCAACGAAACTCGACATAAAATGTTAAATATGCATAAAACATATGAATATTTATCCCTCAAAACTGTCCAGTAAACTATGATTAAGTAGCATAAACAAAATTATTTATATGTCAGCTGTGAAGCTATTTAGGGGAATAAAGCATTTCGGGGTTATTTGGAATAATTTTCATGACAAGTCAAATTAATAACGCTGGTTTACATGGTTTATATAGTTTCGTCGAAATGTGTATTTTTTTATAAAATTTAGTGCACTGAGTACGGGAAAACTACTGTAAAAAATCTGTCACGTGTAGTTTTTAAAAATATTTACTAAATACTTAAGAGAATAATAACATGAAAAAAAAATAATAAAAAAAATAAATGATTGATTTTACTCCTTTTTTTCTAATTTTCTTGATCTATTTCTCTTAAAGTACATAATCAGTAGTCCCTTGACATACTTTTGTTTCAAAACCTCTTGACTGTTTTCAGAAATTTAAGGCCCCACATTTGTCACTGAAAAAGACCCGGATGAGAATATAAAGTCTGTGGGAGAGTTCTTTTCAAATATCTCTCTCAAATTTTAATATTTTTACATGATTTTTTTGCATTCAATAGCTGAGGACTATCTACAACCGGCCTAGTTTTTACTTTTTCGATTTTGCTTCTATATTTTTTATATTATAATGGTTTCAATTTCAGAACCAGTGTAAACCGGTTTTAAAATTTAAAGTTTTTTTTTTTGTTTAAATTTGAAATCAAAATTGAAAAAGGGAAAACTAGGCGGTTGTGGATCGTCCGCAGCTATCCTATGCAAAAAATCATGTAAAAATATTAGAATTTGAGCGAGATATTTGAGAAGAACGCTCTCATATACTTTACATTATCATCCCGGTCTTTTTCTGTGACTAGTGTTGCACCTTTACATCTTGGTAAAAACGCTCGCCTTGCTCGTCATTCACGACCCCTAAATTTTCAGTAAAAATATCCAGTTGTGAATGGGGAAAATGTTTCTTCAGAAACATGTTCACACGCATAGCATGGTAGTTTTTTTTTTTTTTTTTTTTTTTTTTTAAGTAAAAAAACAATATTTTTTTGTCATTACTTTCATCTTTATGATTTCCTAAGAATCCATGGATAACTGCTTTTCTCTCATGGAAATTGTGAGACAAAGGCTTTTTACAAAATCTGAACTTATGTTCCAATGAACCTTTTTCTCCTTTAACAAATTTGTGCTGTTTTCTCGTGTTTTTAACTTTAAAATTTACAATTCGTAAAACATCTTTACGTGTTGATACAAACTGAATGTCAGTTTCGGATTCAGCGGTACAGAATACATGAGAATCAATTACCAAAAATTAAATAACATCACATAATTCAACATTTGCAGGTTAATGTAATATAGTAACATGTTAAAAGTGCATCATTTTATAAAGAATTGAGACTGTTGATTTTCATTTTTTTATTAAAAAAAATTCAGTCTTTTTTTTCTTCTTATATCTTTATTACCAATTGCATATTTCGCATCAAAACCCTCTGACAGTATTGCAAAAGAGCAAAATTATAATGTTGTAATCTCTGCATTTGGTTTTAAATGTTAAAAAAAAGACGATTCTTCCGAAATTGTATAAAAATCTTAAAAGCGAATATGAACGTTATCCTTGAAAGCTTTAATTACTGTTCAATATATTAAAAATCTATTAAATGAAAACAATTATATTATTTTAAATGCTGATTGTATTGCAGTGAAACCTGGAGCTTAGTGAATGTGTTAACACGGGCTTGTCAGTTAGAGGGTTACTTTGTTAAACTGAATAAAGATTTCTAATTTATATTCAAATTTTAATTTTACTCTCAACCATTTTTTAAATATATCTGACAAAATTATTTTTCTACTAAATTTGGGAATAATACGTAATTTGCAGCAATAAATATGCTCCAACTTTAACCCCTTGAGGGGCGGCGGTATATATTATATACCACCTACGATCGATGAAGTTTCACACCAGAAAAATGTGATTAAATTTCCCTTTTCTAACTTTGGTGGAAAACAGTCGTGAAAATGCTTATCATCTTTTTATATAACTTTTTTACAAATTTCCGGTGGGAGTTCAGAATTACACGAACGCAATTGCTTGCCCCTCAAAGGGTTAAACAGCTATTATTTGGTCAGTTTTAATCGTAGAATAACAGGACTTTTTTTTTACCTCACTTTTTTAGTACAACAGAAAATTTTTACCAAATCCAACTTAAAAGACAGAGGGTCGAACAAAAAATTTAATTTCGTAATTTTTTAAGAAACATTTTTATTGAGCAAATCATTTGTAAGTTATTTGCTTAACTCATTTAAAATATTTTTCAAACTTAAACTATATGTGTATGACTAATGGTTTAGAAATTAGTCATAAAACAATGTTGAGATTGGACATCCTGTATAGAAGAAAGTAAAAAATCTGAAGTGATAGATTTTTATCCAAATACCGTCTTTCATTAGTTAGGGATAGTAAAATAAGAAAACAGGTGTTTAATCAAAAGTGTATAAAAATGTTTAAATTTGTAAACCAGTGTAATTAATAGGGGAAGATGGGGATACTTGAGCCATTTTTTAAATTTTAATTTTTTCAATTTTTTTATAATTTCTTAGAATAAAATAATATATTGAAAATGAAAATTTGATATTTTTTCTTCAATGAAAACCACTTTCAATTAATGTTGAACTATTTTTCTATGTCTAATAAATTTTTACTTTTTCTTTTACATCGTGGCTCAAGTATCCCCATGGAGGGGAACTTGAGCCAGATGTCACATTCGCACCAGTATTTTGTAAAGAAAAAAAACGATTTACAATATACGTGAAAAAATGCATTAAACCTTTTTCAAATAAATTTGGTCGAATTTTCTGGTGTCGATGTCACATTTTAAAATTAAAATTATGTGGTAGAAAATTCTACCAGCAGAGATCAAAGGGTTAATCACCATACTTTCAAAATGGTACCAAGGTATGTGATTTCTTTTTTACATGTTCAGAACTATAAATATGTTACCATGTTGCCAGTTTTAGAAAGAAAAATTGACCAACTGTAGAGATAATAGGGGTGGCTCAAGTATCCCCACTCTCCCCTATACGGAAACAAAGGAAAATCACAAAAAGTGAAAAGTTAATTATTTTCTGTCTTATAAGAGAATGTAAGCCTTACATTAAAATTATTGCAAACAGTATCTGTATTTGAACCTCATGAGCTGAAAGACGCACGCAGCATATGTCAAGCTATTTAGGACATTGTCATTTCTGAAAAAATATAAAGCAGATGCGGCAACACTGGTGGCTAGTGACATACATACGCTAACATCTCTAGAGCGCAAGGCATTATCCTTTTCGACACAGAAAAATTCAGTTCGGAAATTGATAAAAATATAAGTAACATTTCCGCGTTTTCGTATTAATCATTTCAAGAGCGAGCAATTGTGTTTCTCAAATATTGATTTCACACCGGATTTTTTTTTTTTTTTTTAAATGCAAAATAAGGAGAAACGATATTTTCAAGGTAAAGCAACAAAAGATTTAAAAGTTAAATTTAATCAATTGTTTCTGGTGCAAATTTTGATTAAAATTAAGTACATTAAAATTACGTTGCATATAATATCCCCAAAATACTCAAGGAGTTAACACTATACAGGCTGTACGCATTGTTGAAAATCTAGCGATTTTTTAAGCTGAAATTTCAATTTCCCACTAGGAAATACTTTAATAATTTTATTTTATGCTATGAATGAATACATTATAAAGAGTAAACATGTCCATGTGTAGTTCTTACATCAGTTTAACCATAACAACATACGATGATTAAATTTAGTTTTTATTCCAATTTTTAAAATTTCTAAATATTGCAAATATTTAACTTTTGCACCATCGAAAAAAAATCTATTTTCTATATAATTTGTTGAGGAGCTGTATTGCAATTTGTTAGAAAACTGCATCCTAATTTACCGTAATTTCGCGCGTATACGTCGCAGCTCAGTTAAATCTATTTAAGACTGGAAATTTTATTGTAAAAAAGATGTCAAATAAGTGCTAAGCACAAGAAAGTCACATTTTATTTAAAATAAATTCTAGGAGGAAATCGACTTATCTCAGAGGCGGCGGATACGCGCGAAATTACGGTATTCATTTTTTATGGTTTTAAAATAAGTTTCAATTGCGATGTTTTAAAAAGTTTACCACAATTGCGTGCAGGCAGATAAAAAAAGCACTTAAATTAATGTAATTATTCAATTATTTGTGTGCAGTTTATATTCCATAACGAAATTAAACTTCATCAATAAATATAAACAACAATAAACTAGAAATAAAAAGCAAATATAAGTCATGTAATCACTGACAAGCCCGTTTATAGACGTTACCTAAGCTCCAGGTTTCACTGCAATGCAAGCAATAATTAAAATGATATAACTCAGCTGATTTAATGGATTTTTAATACATTGTGCAATGATTAACACACTCAACGATAACATTCATCTTCGTAAATAAGATTTTTGTATACTTTTGAAAGAATCATATTTTTTTTAGCAATTAAAACAAAATGCTGATAAACAACATTGCAATTTTGCCCTTTTGCAAGACTGTCAGAGAGTTAACCCTCAGTGGCGCAGAGCACTTCTATTTCGAAAATGTCGAAATCAATGAATGAAACTCTTATTTACAGTTAACTCTCGTTAAGACGGTTAGTCAGGAGAAAGTTTTTTTTTTGTCCGTATTAACGAGAGTCCATTATAACAAAAAATCACAAATCTGATGCTTTACATTACAGTAAAATAATATGTATATATTAAGTGCGTATACATCATAATAAGGCTAAAAATTTTTTTCTTCAAAAATTTTTTATGCTAGTTTACTAAAAGAAGAACTTTATTAGAAGCAATTTGAAATTGTAATCGATGAAACAACATCTAGGCTCGTTTTACCCACTACATGTGCTTTAGTACATTGACGTCAGAATTTGTCAATGATTCAGTGGAACTCATCAAATATTCCAGAAGAAATCGACAACAGTGTGCTTTCAAACAGTGACGTCACAGTTGCTCTCTGCGTCAAAGGCGAGATTTCTATTCTTTTTAATTTGAAAACAGAACAGAATTTTTTTTTGGAATTTCGTTTAGACTGAGATTCGACAGCACAGACAATCACCTCAGCGAGTTCATGGATGAAATTCTAGTATTAGTTAAATTTTACCTCGCATATTAAAACGCAATCGGTCTACCAAGTCATATCTTGGTAGAAACCCGATTTTAGCGGTTGATTTGTAGATTTACCATCGTGTTTTCATACGCCAAAAATTATAAAAGCATGAAGGATTGAGAGCAGGAAAACATAATGGCAAATTTATGAGCTAACTATTAAAAACGTTTTTTTATATTTTCTGCCAAAATATGACTTAGCAGACCAATTGCGTTTTAATATGTGAATCAAGATTTAACTAATCCTAGATTTTCATCCGTGAACTCGATGAGGTGATTGTCTGTGCTTCCGCCTGCCGGTCTAATTGTCCTGATGACTATTTTTCATTCTTAACCCTTTCCGGCGCGTACAAATTTTGTTAGTAAAATGAGAAATTATCGACTGACACCGGAATTTACAGACGACTTTTTTAGGAATAAAGAAATCCTCAATTTAAGCTTCTATTGTAAAAGAAATATTGTATTAAAATATTGTTGGTGCCAATTGCAAGTTTGGAATTAAAAATAGGTGTATCCAGACCGGACACACTGCGTCGGAAAGGTTTAACGAAAAAAATGTGTCCATCTTAGCTGTTAAACTGTACGTATTAAACGATGTCTGTTACATGCACTTTCCATAGATCTTAACCTAGGATATATATATATATATATATATATATATATATATTTTTTTTTTTTTTTTTTTTTTTTTTTTGTATGTAATAACAACAAATCAATTTTAAACGGGGCTCCTTAACCCTTTCAGGGGCAACGTACATGTCTTCACAAAATGTTGAAATAATTCATTGACACCAGTATTCACAAGAAAATTTATTTGTAAACTAGTAAAAGTGTATTTTCGCTCATTTAAGAAAGGTGAAATTCTCTTTAAAAAATTCGGGTGCCATTGTGATATTCAGGAATTAAAATTAGGTGATGCTGTGGCGGCATCACCGCCCTTCAAGGGGTTAACGTAAGTTCACTCTATGTAAAAATTTATTTGTAAATTCCCATACATGGTAAACGGATGTTATTTATACCAGGATTCTGGTTTCATTAATACATGGTAATGAAGCTGAGTGTTCCATGTAAACGAACACTGCGATACAAAATTTTAATCCATTGAAATAATCAGAATAAAAAGGAGTGGTGTAAACGTCAATGTTTTAACAACTTTGTGTACGAGAAACATGTATACGTGCCTCTTAATTTGCTCAGAATTCTTCATTATTGCCACGAGATATTTTTAATTGTAAAGTGTATCTTATTAAATAAAAGAGAGACTTCTTGCTCTTTCACTCAGAGCCTGGAATCTGTGTTCTACATGCCCGTCACGTAATAAACGGGATGCACCAGAGATGTCAATTTGTCCTCCATTTTTATTCAACAATTTTGAGTTCATGTCGAAATGAAAAATAGTACTTTATGTTTTGTTCAGTTAGAGCGATCACAAAACATGATTTTTTGTGATTTTAGTAACATTTTTAATCATTTTAGATTTCAAATGGCAAATTGTATTTATCATTCAGTATTAAAATCTTTGTTATTATTTCCTAGAATTAAAGAAAATCCTCTAAAAGATTAATGAATAAATGCAAAAAGAAATAGTCCAAACTAATTCCAAGCTTTTATTCCACGTTCAAACTTTAGCTAATTCTTTTTAGGTGCGTTCGTAATTATGTAAATACGTAGCGACTATAGTTGTCGTTCAGTCCGTCCGTCCGTCTGTCCGTCCGCATATGACAACGCAAAAACTACCCAACCGAATCGTTTGAAATTTAAAATATATAATTACTACATAATTTTGTCGAGTTATTTCAAATTTTATGAAAATCGGATGCATAGATCAATTACAGGGACAATAAAAAAAAAAGTATTCCGTTACATTACGGTCAATGGGAAAAAAGTTTCAAAAGTATTTGGAATTCTTTGAAATTTGAAATACTTAATTAATACATAATTTTGTTGACTCATTTCAAATTTTATGAAAATCGGCTGCATAGATCAATTACATGGACAATCAAAAGTATTCCGTTACATTACGGCCCATTTAGAAAAATGTTTCAAATGTATTTTGATGGTGTTACACTCATTCGAACATAGTAAAATTGATATACATCTATAAAGTACATATTATAATATATATTTTCATAATATTTGGTGAAAAGAGCATTTGTTATTAATTTACAAGGCCACACAAAAGTATTCCATTACATAATGGTATAACGAGAACATTGATTGGTGCGCATTTTTATTGTAATTAACTATTTACAATTTTATGAGATTGATATATAAGAGTGATATTTTTAAAACTTCGCTATCGTACGAACGCACTTTATATGCTACGCTTCACGTGCAATTTTCAACTTGTTTGAAATTTTTCTGGCTCATTTAATTGTTTGTTGTATTTTTATTTCCATTTTATTCTAAACTTTAAAAAAAATGGTAAGTAATCTTATAAATGTCGAGTAAATCACAATAAAAGTACTATATAAAATTTATTAAAATGATAATGCATCCAAATTTAAGAACAAAATAAAAGCACTTATTTTTTCTTTTTATATATAGCTTTCATGCATTGCTTGGTAAGAATAACACAGCTGATGAAGTATGTTTTCTGAATATTTATATTTTTTATATGATGTTAAACATGGATAAAATACCTGCATGTTTATCGCCTTAAACAATCACATAAAATGCGATTAACTAACTTCGTAGATAAAAGTAATGCACATTATTTATTTGTCCGACGGAAATATATTATGGTCAATAAATTGTAGCTGGGGAGTTTCGCATATTAGACATGACAGGAATAATTAGTGTCTGGTGTAGAAAGCCGGAAATATGTCATAGATAGGGGGATGCTAATTATTATGTTGCGGTAAAATATATGATTATAATATTTTTCTAATAAAATTATTTCCCGTTTTAAAACTTCCAAGACAAGCGTCATTTAACTCCTTAATGGTCGGATTAAATTACGATTTAAAAATAAAAATTCATTATTGCTACCACTTTTAGGGAAAAAAAATATTCTTCCTATTTAATGACAAATAAAATGATGCCAGAATAAATCCAATTACACTATTTTATAAAACTGTTGGGAATCAAGTAATTCTGAATAAATGCCGTGAAGCTTGCAGTCCGTGAATGCCTCGGGCGCGACAATTAACCACCTAATGGTCGCATTAATTTATGGTTTAAAAATTCAAATTCATTATTGCCACCACTTTTTTGAAAAAAAAAATGGTCTCGGGCGCTACGATTAAGTGGTTAAAGAAATTCAAATTTTATGTACTAAGAATGCCGCATTGATTTTCTTAGAAGAGTGTTCAAGTATTATATGTTGAGGGAAAAGAAAATTTGCGACTAAAATATTCTTGTAGCAAAAAATAAAAATTATTACTTATCCTATATTATATGTATAAATTCTAACATTTCTGATGGGTTATTTTTTCCCTTTTATGTAACATTCGATTTGTTTGAGGTTTTCTTTATGTCTGCATTGAGTTAATTATTTTTCTAAACCGTATGACGAAATACAGGTTATATACACTTAAAATAGTATTAAATTTCATAAAAATAATAATGAATCGAACAAAACAAAAACAAAATAGGAACATTTTATACCTTTTTTAATTTTATATAAGCTTTCATACATTATTTGGTAAAGTAACACAGCTAATGATGCTTTCTCCTGAACATTTCCATTCATTATATAATGTTAAAAATGCATAAAATACCTGAATGTTATTGCGTAAAACAATCATGTAAACCGCGATTAACTAACTCCGTAGACGAAAGTAATGCACATTATTTATTTTCCCGACGGAAATATATTATGGTCAATAAACTGTAGTGGGGGAATTTCGCATATTAGACATGACAAGATTAATTAGTGTCTGGCGTAGATTTCCGGAGATATGTCATAGATAAGGGAATGCTAATTATTATGTTGCGGAAGAATGCCAGAATAGAATACTCTTCTAATAAATCTTTTTATCTCTTTAAAACTTCAAGGACAGCCGCCGTACCCTTCTAAACTCTGATGGTTGAAATTTCAACCACTTTATTTTAATTCTGAATGTCTCAATGGCACCCCAATATTTGGCCAAGTTTATTTGAAAAAGGTTTAACAGCTGAGGGATCAAGGAATAATGTTTCTGTAATATTGAATTCTCGCCGGAAAAATAAAAAAAAAATGTATTCTAAAATAGGAAAAAAGTAATTATCATCATTTTGCCGCCGAAGTTAAAATATAAAATTCTGTTAAAAGTTTTTGGTGCAAATCTCGTTTCAATTAGGCAGGATAAAATGTATCCCTAAGCCCCTTAAGTCTTTAACCCTTCAACGGACAAAGCATTTTCATTGCTAAAATTTTGAAATAAATGATATACACCGGTAATTGCGAACAAATATAATTGCAAATAAGAAGAAAGTGATTTTTCACATACTTAATGAAATGGATTTTTTTAAATTAAAATTCCGGCGTCCGTGTTGCACATCGGAATTAAAATTTTGCGGTTTCTTAGAGAAACCAATGAATGTAAAAGGGTTGACGCATTTTTTGGGTTGACGCAGTATATTATAAACGGAATATTTTCTTTGAAACATACTAGTGTCTATGTGACATTTGAGATTTTGGAAAAATTTACTCATCAGAGCTCAAAGTGTTAAAGAGACTCAAATTTAATATACCAGTAATTTTGAGTAGATTTTCTTTTTCGAAGAATGCTTTTTCAAGAATTATATGATCAGACAAGATAAATTTTCCGACTAATATATTCTGATAGCAGTAAATAAAAATCATACTAATTCTATATGATGTGTATAAATTTTAACAGTCCTGAAGACTTATTACTTTTAATTTTATATAAACATTCAACATTGCTTGGTAAGATTAACACAGCTGATGAAGCATGTGATATCCACAATATTTATATTCATTATACAATATTAAATATGCATAAAATACTTTAATGTCGCCTAAAACAATCACATAAATTGCGATTTTCTAACTCTGTGGATAAAAGTAATGCACATTATTTACTTGCCTGCCGGAAGTATATTATGGTCAATAAACTGTAGCGGGGGAATTTCGCATATTAGACATGACAAGATTAATTAGTGTATAGTGTAGAAAGCCGGAAATATATCATAGATAAGGGAATGCTAATTATTATATTGCGGCAGACTGTCAAAACAGAATATTTTTCTAACAAAATTTTCTCTCACAGTAAAATTTCCAGAGTAGGTGTCATTGAAATAAATTCATATTTTATAAAACAATAATTTCGCATAGGGTTTTTTTTTTCAAGAATGCTTATCAATGGAACAATGTGCTTAATTCAATGGATTCCCTAATTGCGGAGTAACTTAATATCCAATATAGCAAGTTAGAGTGTTTTGCTATGTAATGGTAGCCATTTAGATGTTTAGGCGTGGCTGCCCGCATACGTATCACAAAAAGTGCTCAGAATCCATGTTTATCCTTACCATTAACCCATTAGTGCCTAGAGTCCCTTCTTAGGGATGCTTCAAAAGATGCATTCAGCACTGTTTTTGACACCGGTAAAAAAGAAAAGCAATAATTATTGTATTTAAATGATGCATTTTCGTGATTAATCAATTAAACTTAAATCTTCGAAATATAGTGGTGCCAACCAAATAAAATTTACGCAAAAGATGCTGGGCACGAATGGGTTAAAAAAAGGTAAAATTTTGCTGTAATATTTGTCTTATTTCATGTAGATCACGAATTAAATAATCAGATAAAACAAAATTTTCGACTAAAATATTCTGGTATCAATAAATAAATTCATATTAATACTATATGTATAAATTTTAATCCTTTGCGGCGCAGGACAAATTCATTGCTTAAGTGTTGAAATAAATGACCGACACCGGAATTTGAAAACAAGTTTATATATAAATAAGAAAACGCTATATTTCATGCATTCAATAAACAGTAAATTTTTTTAGACGAAATTCCGGTGCCAATGTGGTGTTTGAGAATTAAAATTAAGTGGTATATCTATGAAACCACCGCGCCGCAAGGGGTTAACAGTCCTGAAAGGTTATTCTTTTTTTTTCATTTTATGTAAGCTTTCATGCATTGCTTGGTAAAAGTAACACAGCTGATGAAGCATGCGATATCCACAATATTTATATTCATTACATAATGTTAAATCATATAATTCTTCAAAAAACCTAATGCATAAAATACCTGAAGTTTGTCGCCTAAAACCATCACATAAAATGTGACTTACTAGCTCTAGATAAAAGTAATGCACATTATTTATTTGCCTGCCGGAAATATATTATGGTCAATAAACTGTAGGGGGGGAATTTCGAATATTAGACATGACAAGATTAATTAGTGTCTGGTGTAGAAAGCCGGAAATATGTCATAGATAGGGGGTTTCTAATTATTATTTTGCGGCAGAATGCGAGTATAGAATATTCTTCTAATAAAATTTCTGTCACTTTAAAATTTCCTAGACAGGCGTCATTTAAAGCAATTACAATTTTATGCATCAGTAATTTCGCATAGATTTTCTTTTTCGAAGAATGTTTTCGAAAAATTATATGATCAGATAAGACAAAGTTTACGACTAAGACAGCGGTTCCCAAACTATGGGTCGCGACCCACTGGTGGGTCGCGGCGGCTATATTAGTGGGTCGTGAAAACAACCTAGGTTTGTCACAAAAATATATCTTTACTCCAATTGTCAAAATTCAACAACAAATAATAATTTAAGGGAAAATCCTTAATTTCCATAAGAAGAAATACACGAGTAGAATAACCAGAAACATCTAAATGAGCTTTAAATTCCTTGATGGAGTTCAACACAACGTACTATGTGAACCAAGGCTAACTTATCATAATATCAAGGCTTGTCATTCGCCAAGTTTCCTTTGACCGCAGTACAGGGGGCGCTGAACTACATGATTTTCCCGTCGGTAGCGCCATCTAATGTGAGAAACTGAAACGTTTTCCATTTTTTCCTATGGGATTATTAACAGTAGTATGTACTAGGTGGCGTTACTTATGAGACAAAGTCATATAATAAGTTGGCAATTATAGGGACAATTTCAACAATAGATTTCCTCCTGAATGCGAGGCCTTGATATTATGATAAGGGGGCCTTGATGTGAACGTGCTTTTTTTACGGGACTGTTTTTGAAAAACAAGTACAGAAAGAACTGTGCATTAAAAGTGAATTAAGATTGAAATTAACAAGTTTTAACAGTGATATAGATGCTTTCATAGGTAAACGCCAGTGCCAGAAAATGCACAGATTGTAAAGTTACATTTTTAAAATAATTAAATGTATTTTTAATTATCTTTCTAGTTTGTGTATTGTGTTAATTATTATTCCACTTACACACATTAGAATTACGAATCATCCTCCGTACGAAAATTTGCCTTTTCCATAAAGTAGGATAGCCGATAACTTATAGAGGTCATACAATATTTGCTATACTGACATGCATTCTTATTTTAGGTGGGTCGCGAAATTTTTTTACTTAAAGATGGGTCGCGTACCGATAAAGTTTGGGAACCGCTGGACTAAGATATTCTCGAAGCAGGGCTGCCACAAGCGGCTATTTTTTAATTCTGTCTGGCACCACTTTCTCAAAACAGAAATTCTTAACACACGCTGTGACAAAATTTGCAATAAATAAATAAATAAATAAATAAACTTCAAAATTTATATACCGTAATTTCGGGTGTATAGGCCGCGGATAAAACAATTCTTTTTGGACCCAGAAATCTTATTTAGTGATTGAAGACAAATATTTACGGCAATCTAACTAGTTATATTTGTATTTTAACCCTTTCAGGGGCAAGGTACATGTCTTCACAAAATGTTGAAATAATTCATTCACACCAGTATTCACAAGAAAATTTATTTGTAAACTAGTAAAAGTGTATTTTCGCTCATTTAATAAAGGTGAAATTCTCTTTAAAAAATTCGGGTGCCATTGTGATATTCAGGAATTAAAATTAGGTGATGCCGTGGCGGCATCACCGCCTTTCAAGGGGTTAAAGAATTGTTTGATCTGCGGCTTATACACCCGAAAACACGGTAACAAAAATACTAGTGAGGACAGAATACAAAAATAGCCATCTGTGACAGACCTGGGCTGCAATAAATAAAAATCAAACTAATTTTGTATGAAATGTATAAAATTTAAATTTTAACAGTCCTGAAGGGATATTCTTTTTTTTATTTTATATAAACATTCATAAATTGCTTGGTAAAAGTAACACAGCTGATGAAGCATGTGATATCTATAATATTTATATTCAATATACAATGTTAAATATGCATGAAATACCTGATTGTTTATCACCTAAAACAATCACATAAAGTGCGATTTTCCAACTTCGTAGATAAAAGTAAAGCACGTTATTTATTTGCCTGCCGAAAATATATTATAGTCAATAAACTATAGCGGGGGAATTTCGCATATTAGACTTGACAAGATTAATTACTATCAGGTGTAGAAAGGCGTAAATATGTCATAGATAGGAGGAAGGTAATTATTATTTTGCGGTTTAATACCAGAATAGAATATTCTAATAAAATTTTTCCCACTTTGTAATTTTAAAACCGTAATTTAAGGCGGCCGTTATTGGGTTAAAGTTGCTAAAATAATTTCAAATACATTACTGATATTTTGTTGTTGAAAAATTGATTTATGAAATGCAACAAAGAAGCTATTTGCATGAACAGTAAACCATGTCAGTATGCAGGATGCAGAAGCTATTATTGCGCAAAGGGAGCAATGTAAGCTAGAAATCTTAACAAAATTTTTCTTAAAAAGTTAAATCAAATTATTCCGCTTTCTAGACTTAAAAGTAAATTTTGTATGTTAATGTAATTTATACAATTTGTATTGCATTTAGAGTATTTTATTTTATTTTATGCAAATAAATTAAGTAATCGTGAAATTTGTAATAATGTATTTACAAATATTATTTATATTTTATACAATTCATACATTTCACCGACTTCCATTAGGCATATCATTTATCATTGAGTCACAAATAACAATACCAGTCATATATTGACATATCGGACTGCCGTCACCTAAAGTTAACGCTAGAACGCCGGGGAACTTTATGCAACTTTTATAAAATATATTTAAAACCAGAAAAATAATTTGAAATTTTTAAGTTTATTTGTTTAGCTCATTTCATTGCAAATGCTATATAGCTTATTTCTTGAAGATTTTCCTGGTTAGAATCGACATTTAGTCCATTGACCGGTGTCGAACTGACACCTTCCCGGCGTTCTAGTGTTAGACTACCTTCCACCGATTCCTGATCTAACAATTGAGCTTTTCAATGTAAAAGTGTTTTTGTTTTGTCCCCCACATCTGTAATAATTTCCTTGGAAATTTTATCTCTGTCATGTGCAAAGACATTGCTGTTCCAAAAAGTTAAAATATTTGAGTCACCGCAATTTACGAACAAATTTATTTGAAAATAATCAAAAGCTTTTGTTCACGTATATTATACGATCGAAATTGTATTGAAACATTGCTGGGTATTTGTATTTCATAATATTTTTATTTTATACATTTCATTCATTTTGTACTACTCTTAACACTTCGAGGGATAAAGCACTTCTATTCTTAAAATTCTGAGATGATTGAATGACACCAGAATAATAAAAAAAAAAAAATCAAAATTGATAAAACCTTTTCCTCATGTACCTGATAAAATTAAAAATTTCATTTCAAAATATGGTGTCAATGTGGCATTTCGCAATTAAAGCTAAGTGGTCGGCCATTTTCAATATACTGTCGAGTCCGTTACTAAATGTCAAATATGCTACCGCACGTTTTTTTAATGATTATCATTTTTTCACTATTTTACTTTTTTTTATTCAACTAAGAAACAAATATGCAATTTCCTTAAAATTTAATAATTTACATTAATATATTCTGTAATTATTAAAAAAAGGTCTTGTATAATTTCTATGTGATCAAAATCTTGTGGTTAAAATTGTCTCTTATTTCAGTTTAATTTAATTATTATTGATAAATATCATGTTTGGAAATTTAGGGACATAAATTACATCAAAGTCAAATTAGTAAGTTGATTCTGGGAAATTTAATAAATTTAAAGCTGAGTATTTTCAGTAATTTTGTATGGTAACGGACTTGACAATTTCCCTTTCAAGCCAACTTTAAATAGCATTTACATATTATATTATACGGCAAAGTACACAACCAATTGTTTTTTCATGTGCCTTAAACATTGACTTTTACATCTATCTCCATTTTTTAAAAAAATTATTAAGTTTGAAAATTAAAATAAAATTTTGAATTGTAAGTGAATGGTGAAAATGGCCCGTGTATATTTTATCCCACCGCCCTTCAAGGTCTTCAACTTCATGATCATTCACACCATAACAAAAATGGCAGATGAGCATAAATTGTATCCCCCATAGTTAACCCTTTCCAGCACGGGTAAAATCTGTAATAAAATGAGAAATCATCAACTGACACCGGAATTCACAAACGAATTTTTAAAATATTTTGAATTTTAGTAAATTTTGTATTTATTCAAAATTTTAGTAAAATATTACTGGTGTCGTTTGCAAGTTTGGAATTAAAATTAAGTGTCTCAGCCCGGGCACAGTGTGCCGGAAAGGGTTAAGTAGATATCTGTTTGATGTATCCGGTGCGTCACATTAAAATGTATCTGTAGTTTTTACGTTACTGAAATGAAATAAAGTGTTTTTCAGCTATTAATTTGCATTCTGTTTCGAAGCAACAGGTCCCTACTTTCTCTGTCTTTATAAGTACTGGGTGTTCCAAATGTTCGGTGCGAATATAAAACGGGATAACAAAGAGCCTGTAAACAGAAGGGAAATGGGGTTCGCATTTAAATAATCAGCGTGGTACGTTATTTTGTATGACAACAAACAAACAAACAAACAAAAAGAAAAAGAAAAGTAAAGTAAAAGAAAGAATATAATAAATAAAAAAAAGTTCAAATTGATAACAATAAAGGACTTTCCGGATGACAGGTCTCACACTTTCTCTATTTTTATCTATACCAAGTGTTTCAGAAGATTGTAGGGAATATAAAACGGGATAACAAAGGCTTATGATTCGAAGGGGCTGCAGTTTGCGACTTTTGAAAGATTAAGCAGTTAAATAGGTATGTTTAATTCTGTTCCAGCTTTTTAAATTATTTCTGGGAGAATTTTATACAACCAACCAACCGAAATGAAGCGGAACAAAGAAAAACGTATTTTTTATAAGCGACGCTTTATTAACCAACCAACCGCGCGGAGCCAAAAAAGCGGAGAAAGGATGTATTTTTGATGAAAGTGAGTTCCGAATTTTATTAATTACTCAGTTGATAATTAGAGTTTTGAAATTCTGAATGGCATGTATATCAGGAGAGACTTTCGGCTACTCTCAGAAAAAATTTGAGCCTCGTGTATTTCGCTAACCATTGCAGATAAACACACAGAGAGGGACATAGTATTCTTTTATTAGTATAGATTATTCTATCTTTAAATTTTTTTCTTGGTGTCATACAAAATCCCCGCTCTGAATATTTACCTGCAAATTGCATGTCCCTCTGATTCATAGATCTGTTGTTATTGCGTTTTACTTTCGCACCAAGTTTTTGAAGTACCCGGAATTTCTATATATTAATCATTTTGTACGAGTCAAAATAACCCTTTTTGGCAGTTCTAGTGTTAATATATAGAAAAATCAATATTAAAAAAGTAATTTTAGCTTTTGTTAAATAAACTAAAAAAAAAAAAAACCAGAAATCTCATCGTTTATGTCAGTGTAAATCTCATTTTAATGAAATTCTATGTTAAATGTTTAAATATGCATAAATGCATGAATCTTTCATTCGAATGACGCTTTATAAACCAACCATCCGAAAGTAATCGGAGCGAAAAAAGGGCAAAAAGGTGTACTTTTGATGAAAGTGAGTTTCGATTTTTAGTTAATTATTCAGTTAATAATTCGATGTATATCAAAAGAGACTTTGGGCTACTCTCACAAAAATTTTGAGCCTCGTACGTGCCGTGTATTTCGCTAATCATCGCAGACAAACACACACATACAGAGAGAGAGAGAGACAGAGCGTTTTGTTCTTTTACTAGCATAGTTTTCCCTATCTTTAAATTTCTTTTTCGGTGTCATTCAAAATCCACAGGCTGAGTATTTACCTGCAAATTGCATGTCCCTCTGATTCATATATCTTTTGTTTTTAGGTTTTACTTTCTCACCAAGTTTCTGGAATAACCGGAATTTCTATATACTAATCATTTTATACGAGTCAAAATAACCTTCTTTGGCAGTTCTAGTGTTAATATATAGAAAAATCAGAATTAAAATGTACTTTTAACTTTTACTAAATGCGCTAAAAAAAGACAAAAATCTTATCTTTTATGTCACTATCTATCTCATTTTAAAGAAATTCAATGTTAAATGTTTAAATACTCATAAATGCTTGAATATTTATCTCTAAAAACAACCTCATAAACTATAAACGATAAACTGACACCGACATAAATACAATCAAAATTATTCATGTATCTTCCCTAAAGATATTAAGGTCAATAAACCTGTCCAGAGAAATTAGGAATATTGAACATGACACGGTTAATAAATAAATGATACAAAGATGAAAAGCTAATTTGTATTCTATGTAATCGACAGTATACATTTATAATAAATTTATTCATCTTGTTACTTGTATTTGATAATGTAAAACAAATCTTTCGGTTTGGTAATAAATAATTTTCATCGTGTCTATTAAATTACAGGGTACAACAAAAATGTTTATCCGCCTCAATAGGAAACATTTTCCGATTCAAAATAATCAAGAACTCACGAATTCTAATTTATGGCAGTTCTAGTGTTAATATATACACTGTAAAAAATTTTGCCGTTAAAAAACGGAAATAGTACTGGTAATCTAGACGCCAGTACTACTTCCGTTTTTTAACGGAAAAAAAATTCCAGGAATAGTTCCGTTTTTTCACAAAATATTTCCGTTTTTTAATATTTTTTTATGCAAAAATTTTCATTTGAAAGTTAAAAGAATTTTTCAAGGACAAACTAACATCTTTGTGATTTTTATTCTTTACTTTATAAAGACACGTTAACATCAGACACACATTATATACATTTAATTTAAATAATAGTGAAGAAATGTGACTTACCTTCCATGGGGATCGAACCCGGGTCGTCTTCGGTCGTAGCCTGCAGTGTAATACCATTACACCATGATTACACAAAATACTTTTTCAAATATCTTTAGTTATTTCAGATGCATTTCATAAAGTAAAGACAAGATTTTGAACGCGGATTTATTTCTGTAGCGATAATATATATATATATTATTTATACATATATATATATATATATATATAGCGTACAGTTCAAAATTATGTTTTATAGATTTTCTTTCTATAATTTCTGATATTTAGTTTTTCTTTTTAAATTTTAGCTTTATATAAAAAAAAAAGTTTAGCCTTTAAGATATTACATGCATGAATGAAAGTATTAAAAATTTTTGTTTCCTTCTATTTTGGAAGAGTTTTAAAGTTCTATTGTAATATTATTCATATTCATTTATTTATTTTATAAAAGGATACTAACACACTTTTTAAAAAGCATATATTTTAACAAATATTTTGTGTGACGATCTATTGTAAACTCAATAAAGATAACTTAATAAAAGTTACTATGGGTTATTAAAATTAATTACATTTATTGATTATTATGACTTAGGTAATCGCCAAAATAATAATAATTTCGGTAATATATTTCGATATATTTTAAATTTTATGTGCGAACTTCTTAATTTGAATAGATTAAAAAGTATTATATATTAAAATTAAAAGTATATTTTCCCACTAAAATACCGTACGCACTTTTTATACTGTGATATAAATAAACATTATTTTAAAATCTTACTGAAAAAAGAATAATTTTACAACTGTATCAAACTTAAAAAGAATTAATAAATTTTATTATTACTATTGTTATTTTAATATTGTAAAAATATGCTCCTTTTCATTATTAAAACAGAAAAATAGGGAAATATTGCTATAACGTTCTTCTCTATTTTCCTCATACAGATGGCACCACGACACTTATCGGTTAAAAATACCAATGTTGTGCTGTTTAAAAACGGAAGTTTTACACTTTCGGAAAAATTAACGGAGCAGTTCCGTGATTCGAAACCGCAAAGTGGGAAATACGGAAATACTACTGTTTTCTCGAAAAAATGAAACTATTCCCTAAAATTTTAGGGAAAGGTTTGTGTATGTTAACGGATATTTTTTACAGTGTAGAAAAATCAGCATTAACAAAGTGTGTTTAACTTTTACTAAATACAATTAAAAAAAACAGAAATATCACCGCTTATGTTAATATATATCCCATTTTAAAGAAATTCAATATTAAATGTTTAAATATGCATAAATGCATGAATATTTATCACTGAAAAGAACCTCATAAACTATGAATGATAAATTGACACCGCCATAAATGCAATCAAAATTATTCATGTATCTTCGCTAAAGATATTAAGGTCAATAAACCTTTCCAGAGAAATCGGGAATATTGAACATGACACGATTAATAAATATATGATACTAAGATGAAAAGCTAATTTGTATTCGATATGATAGAGAGTTGCATTTATAATAAATTTATTTATCTTGTTATTTAAATTTTATAATGTACAACGAATCTTTAGTTTTCGTGTTAAATATTTTTCATCGTGTTTGGTAACTTACAGGGTACAACAGAAATGACAATCCGATTACAATATAGACCTGGAGCGGTAGCACAGACTATCACTTCATCGAGTTCATGGCTGAAATTCCCGAATTAGTTAAAGCTCGATTCTCATATTAAAACGCAATCTGTCTGCCAAGTCATACCTTGGTGGAAAATACCTGAAAACCGGATTTTAGCAGTTGACTCGTAATTTTATCTTTACTTTTTCCTGCGTCTAAAGATATGAAAATATGGAGGATTGGGAGCGTGAAAACAAAATGATAAATGTACAAGTCAACAAGTAAAACATGGTTTTGATTTGTTTTTTGCTAAGATATATATATGACTTGGCGGACGAATTGTGCTTTAATATGTGAATCGAGTTTTAGCTAATTCTTGAAGTTCATTAGTGAACTCGATGAGATGATTGTTTATGCTGCTGCTTTCCTGTCTATTAGGAAACATTTTCCAATTCAAAGTTATCTAAAAACTCGTGATAAATTAAGAACTGGAAGTATATTTAAATTTAAAGATTTTGCTCATTGCGTTCAGAAGTTTTCTTATTTAAAGATAAATTTTTGATTGTAATTTTTCCCCCAAGATGATTGCCATTTTAACTCAATAATTGGTAAGACATTTTTGTAATGCATTATTTTGAATAACTACATAATTCATAAGAGCAATCAGTGGCGTATCATGACTGAATAAACTTATATAAATATATGCACGTGCAATAAACTTATATACATGGGCTTTCGCAATCCAGAACTGCGTTAAATAAGTAAAAGTTTAAGGAGAAAAAATCACAGGGAAATAAACAGGCATAAAATCGAACTATAAAGCAAAACGTAGGCAGCACCATGTTATATCAAGTACTAACTAAATATTAAGTTTTATTAAAATCTATGCACTAATTCTTGAGAAATGGCTTTTGTGGTAATTGTAAATAATGCAGTATAGCAGCATCATCTGTTAAGCGATACACACCAAAAACTAATTAGATTTAGTTTATATCAAGGTTTCACAGAATCTAAAGTTTTGAGAAATTTAGCTCATTAGTTCTTGAGATAGAGCTATTGCGATAATAAATAATAAGGCATCATGGCAGTGCCATTTGTTCAGCGATTTGCTCCAAAACGTAATCAGCACAATGTTACATCAAGTACTAACTAAATCTAACGTTTTATGAAAATCCATGTAATAGTGCTTGAGATATGGCTATTGTGGAAATTGGAAATAATGCAGCATAGCAGTGCCTCCTGTTGAGCGATAATCACTGAAACCTAATAAGAAATAGTTTATATCAAAGTCTAACAGAATCTAAAATTTTGTGAATTCTGTGTATTAGTTCTTGATATAGAGCACCCACAAAATTTTTATCACATACAGATAGACAGACGTTTTGTAAAAACATGTTTTTCGGATTCTCTGACCCCTAAAACGTTTAAATCCGTCGAAAACTGGAATTCGAAAAATTTGATGAATTTAATATTTTCTTCTGAAGATAGAAGAAAGTGAATATTATACGGGGAAAAGCTTAACAGATGGCACGTATGCATAATATGGAAACAGTCGGTTGATTTCAAACGTTTAAGGCTGTTTTTAAATTCAAAAGAGCAACTTTATGACGTAAGTTTTAATTTATTTTTGTTCGAAAATGCATTAAACTAGCTAATGCTGTTATTCAGAAACTATCTAATCGAAATCGCGTTCTTTTGCAAACATAATAGGGGCTCCAATAAATAATGTCAAAGTAGGTTTTTTGAACCAAATTTCTACGGTAAAGCAGAATAACCGCTCAAACAGGGGGATAAAAACGTTTTTATTAACCCTTTCCGGCACGGGCAAAATCTGTAATAAAATGAGAAATTATCGACTGACACCGGAATTCACAAACTAATTTTTTAGATATTTTAAAAACCTTAATTTCAGCTTTTGTTGTAAAACCAAAATTTGAGTAAAATATTACTGGTGCCGTTTGCAAGTTTGGAATTAAAATTAAGTATCCCAGACCGGGCACAGTGTGCGGGAAAGGGTTAAGTGAAAAAAATCCTTTATTATTCAATAGGTAATTTCTTTATCAAAAAATGAAATATAAATTTCGATTCCAATAGCTTTCAGAGTCAGGCATTCTAAATTTATGTCTCTCGGTTAGAAAATGAATTTATAAACGTGTAAAAATGTTTTGCGCTTGTTAAACCGAGTAGTTGAAAACAGCTTTAAGTAAAGCTCATAAATGTCATTTTTTTTTTTTTTTTTTTTTTTTATAATGTGGAAATCCTAACGCTTTTATTTTAATCTTGATATAGAAAATTTTCAATAAATTGTTATTTTGATTTTAAAAAATTAAACATACATAACTACAGTTAAAAATTTCTTAATGTTATCGTCCCAGAAAATATAAAAATAAACTTAAAAATTGATATTTCAAATCTCAGTGCAATTTTCAAAGACCAGAATTAATATTTCATTTTTCTCTGATTATTTTTCCCTTCTGCATAATTTGAAAGTTGTTTCATTATTATGTGCCGGAATAAAGAACAAATAGTCGTATTTTTTCTATTTTATCTAATTTTTTGTTAAAAGCAAAGATGTGAACAGGGAAGAAGAAATAGCTACAGTTGATGCGCATTAATAATTTGGAAAGAATACAATTTTTTTGTGTCACTAAAATAGATTTAGGAGAAGCATTCTGCCATGGTTTTTTTAAAGCGTTCTTTTTTAGGAAACTTAATATTTATCTTTCGGAGATCGAATTTTTTTTTTTTTTTTATTTCAGTATCGTATCTGTTACTATTCGCAGAAAAAGCAAACAATTGCTCGATTTGTGATTTTTCGAAATCAGTATCTTTTTTTTCTCAATTAACATTCTCTTACATGAAGTTATATAATAAAATAAATCATTGAAAAATTGCCTGCCATTCATTAAAACTATACTGTGTTTTAAAAAATGAAAATTTCTTTGTAAATTTCAGTGTTGTTTTTTAGTTTTTAAATAGGCATGACATTTGTGTGGTAAATATCAGAGTCTTCTCTCATAGCATGCATGGTCACAGGGACCTCACAATGATGTCACTCTGAGTCACTTTGGTCATATCACATCTGTGATCAAAATGCCACCACTCAGTGACGTCACATTGTGATTAAAATGTAATTTTCTTAAAAAATTTTAGAAAATTACAATTATTCTTCAAAACATGTTATTTACTTTAAAAAACATGTTTCCGGCAATTTAAATATCGTCACATTTCTCTCAGTTTCGTCACAATGTTAATGTCAAAGTAGTCACAAATGACACATTTTTCACAAGTTTGTCACACCGTGACTTCACAAAGTGACGTCACAAACGAGCTCTAAAACGGCCATGACGACTTCACATTTTAGTCACTGTAACTTCACATCGAAGTCACGTGACGTCACATTGAAAATCGATGGTCACAAAATCACAATGTGACTTCACTGCGACGTCACAGTGACGTTAGCATGCCTTACGGGTTATTGCTTTAGGAGCAAGCTTCAACCAGCAAGTTTAAAAAAATAAAAACTCAAAAAATTTCGTTTTATTTATAAATGAATTTCGGAACTTTATAAAAAAGTGAAGGTAACTTTGACATAAGTTTTAATTTATTTTTGTCCGGAAATGCATAAACTAGCATGTGTTGTAGTTTAGAAGCTACCTAATCGCACTCAGTTTCCCGCATTCTTGCAAACTTAATAAATCTTTTAGAAAGTAGTGTCAAACTGGGCATTCTGAACCAAATTTCTGCGCGAAAGAAAAATAACCACTCAAACATGGGAGTGGGGGTCTTTGTCACATGATAAAAATCGCTTATAACTCACAAGGTAATTAATTTATTGATCACACAAAAAATACAGTTCGATTCAAAATCGCTTCAATTGTTAGGCTTTAATTTTATATATTTGGTTGAAAAAAAAATGAATTTGTAATCGTGTAAAAACCTTTTGCACTTGTTGAACAGGGAAGTTGAGTGCAGCCTTAAGTAAAGCTTATAAATGCCATAGTTTTATTTTTTTATAATTAATAAATCGTAACGCTTTTATTTTAATGCTGATCTAGAAAAAAAAGTAACATTAAAATGTTTTCAATATATTCTTTATTTTGATTTTAACAAATTAGAAAGAAGCATATGTAACTATATTAAAAATTTCTTGATGTTATTGTTTCAGGAAATATAAAAACTAATTTAAAATTTTGAATTTGAAATCACAATGCAATATTCATAGCCCAAAGTTAATATTTCATTTTTCTCCGCTTATTTTCCCCTTCTGCATAATTTGAAAGTTCTTTCATAATTATGTGCCAAAGAAATAAAAAAAGAGAGAGAAAAAGAAAGAAAGAAAGAAAGAAATACTCGTTGTTTTTCTGTTTTATTTACTTTTTCATTGAGAATAAATGTGAAAAGGGAAGAAAAGTAGCCACAGTTGTTACGATTTAATAATTTTTAAAGGATACCATTTTTTGTGTCACTAAAATAAATTTAGCAGAACTATTCTGTCATGATTTTTTTAAAGAGTTCCTTTTTAACAAACATAATATTTGTCTTTCTGAGATCGAAAAAATATAAAGAAATTATGTCTTTTATTCACTATTGTATTCTTCTATTCGCACAAAAAGCAAATAATTCTTTTATTTGGAATTCTATAAAATCAATATCTTATTATTTTTTTTAATTAATATTTTCTTACATGAATTTATATAATAAAATAAATCACTAAAAATTTCCTATCATTCATTAAAGCAGCATTGAATTTTAATTAATGAATATTTTTTCTGTAAATTTCAGTATTGGTTTCTGATTTTTAAATAGACATGCCATTTGCATAGCTGCCAACATCTTTCACGTTTTATGTCCGGAAAAATTTTATAATAAATTTTACTATTTGTAATTCTGGTAATTTGCCAATTAAATAAGGCAAAAACTTCTGTTACATTTTTCGGGGCGGATGCATTTGCATGGTATATCCCTTTGAGCTCTGGTGGGTAAATTTCTTCAAAATTCCAAATGTCACATTGGCACCAGTATTTATCAAAGAAAACAAGTTGGAAATTGCACGTGAACGTAGCAAATGAGGTGCGTTCGTACGATAACGAAGTTTTAAAAATATTGAGATCTTGCTGATATAGTAGAGCGTACTTCGGATGCAGTATAGTAGTCGAAATCTTAGTGTTTCTGCAAATATGCAGGAAGTAATTTTTATTACACCTCAGCAACATATATATGCTATTCATAAAATGTGAAATAGTTGACTATAATTAACACACTCCCCAAACAATGTTCCTCGTATAGAATTATGTAGTGGAATACTTTTGTGTGGCCCTGTAATTTAATAATAAAAATTCTTTGCATCACAGATTGTACAGGATGCATTTTTTAGTACATATTTCATAGATTTATGCCAATTCTATTATGTTCGAATGAGTGTAACATCATTAAAATGCATTTGAAACTTTTTTCCCATTGACCGTAATATAATGGAATACTTTTGATTGTCCCTGTAAATGATCTATGCATCCGACTTTCATAACATTTGAAATGACGCGACCAAATTACGTAGTAATTATATGTCTTAAATTTCAAACGATTAAAATGCATTTGAAACTTTTTTCCCCATTGACAGTAATGTAACGGAATCCTTTTGATTGTCCCTGTAATTGATCTACGCATCCGATTTTCATAATATTTGAAATGACTCGACAAAATTACGTAATAATTATATGTTTTAAATTTCAAACGATTAAAATGTATTTAAAACTTTTTTCTCCATTGACCGTAATGTAACGGAATCCTTTTGATTGTCGCTGTAATTGATCTATCCATCCAATTTTCATAAAATTTGAAATGACTCGACAAAATTATGTTATAATTATGTATTTTAAATTTCAAACGATTCGGTTGGGTAGTTTTTGAGTTGTTATATGCGGACAGACAGACGGACAGACAGACAGACGGACGGACTGAGCGACAACAATAGGTGCTACGTATTTACATAATTATGAACGCACCTAAAAACCGGTTAACGATATACAGAAAAAATGCAGGAAACTTTTTTCAAATAAATTTTGTCAAATTTTCTGGTGCCGTTGTGTCTTTTCGGAATTAAAATTATGTGGTAGAAAATTCCACCATCACAGCTCAAAAGGATATATCAGAGTGATATTGTTGTAGCAGAAAACTTCCAGCAGCAAATCAGAAAATAAAAACTCTTTCTATTTATGAATGGTTTTTCGAGTTTTAGTCAAATTGTCATAAATAGATGCAAAAATTCTGCTAGAAGATTTTATGTTTTTAAACTGTTTATGGGGATGCTAGTAACAAGAACTAATGATTTTTTAACAAAATATCTCGAGGCTAAATTTTGTGGAGCCAAAAAACCACAAAATGTTTGGACTTTTTTCAGTTTTTTGCCTATAACTCAAAAATTATAAAACTTTTGTGTACAATACTCAATTACAAAAGTAAAGAACATTAAATTCTCTACAAATTATACAGTAAAATTGTTTTTCTAAAGCCATTATTAAGCGCGCTACAGATTTCTGAAAATGACTCTTTTTTTCTAATTTTATAGAAAAATCGCAAAAGCGAAAATTCGATACCATTTTTTTATAATTTTATTTTCTTTCATGTAACTTATTTATATTACAGGTATTTGCATGATAACAATCATGATTAATTACAAAAATACCATTGTAAAAATTATGAACATTGTAACGCTTTTCGTATTTAGCGCTTAATTGGAAAACATTAATATTAGGTATTTAACTAAATGTAAGTATAAAATACTCACAGTAACATTTATTTTCGCAGTTGATCCCGTTACAGTTTTTACAATTAGTCCTAATTTTTGAAAAAAACCATACTTTGCTGCTCTTTTTTTACAGCTACATGGCACAACATGGACCAAAAATTCAGGTACTTGATCTTGACGCATTTGAACTGGTTGAAAGAGATCGTCCGACCTGCGAATCCATCCCCCATTCTTCCGGAGGGATGTTATTTCCTAGCCAAGCTTGTACATGATGATAACATCGGAGAAAATGATGCTGCTCAGCCTTTTGGATTGGTAGTACCCCTTGAAAGATGAATTTTACTTTTTGTTGCAGATCCGATTTAGCAAATAACTGAAATCTCAAGATGTTCAGTTTCTGTGTGGTAACAATGTATGCTCTGTATAGTGCAATAATGAACTTTTCTCCAGCCTTGGGGATTTCTTGACAGGTAGAATCTGATTTATTGAACACTCAAGTTATTTCTTCAAGCTGATCATGTTTTTTCAAAGTGTTACAAAACTTTTACTTTCCATGACCAAAAAGAGTTCTATCTCATCCAATGATTGCATGAGTGAAAAGAACATTGTTCTAATTGTATTTGCATGACATGATTGAAAACCACTCGGTTTCGATGTTATTTCTTCCTGGCTTTTGGAAAAACAGATTTTTATGCTGATAGCCCAGCTCGTCGTGATCACGAGAAGATCAATGTATTCTCTGACAATTACGACGCTTTCAAAAGATTTTACTCTTAAAATGGCTGAGGCAATTATCATGACATCAGCTTAATCTTCTGCCTGGTCAACTTGAATTTTGTTACTTTGAAGTTCTGTTTTAAGCAATGAGATGAAGCGGCTCTTGTTTCTATCATTGGCTTTGTCACGATGTTGCGGGTCGACGCCCTCTTTTTTCTCCATTTGTTATAGATTTATATTGTTTTATGTGATAAAAACTATGATACCATGCATCTGCATCTAAAAAAAGTCAAGTTCGTGTCAAATACGTTCAATTACTTTCTGGGCCCATTCATGTCCATGTTTTTCTGTCGTTTTCAAAAATGTAATTTTCTCTTCTAACTTCATTATTTTGTGAATCAAATTTCTCTTTGCGTAGGGCTTTTTTATTGTTTTTCGAATTTTTCACAATCATCATGTACTCTAACTTCCTTGCTATTTTTTAAAAAACATTGAAAGATATTATTTTGACATTGAATGCTATATTCAAACAGATCGGCAACTCTTTATGGTTCCCAACGCGAGTATCCCTATTCGAAACCGTTTGGAAAATGAACAGACTTTTGGGTCGAGCTCATTCATTTTTTATAACTGCACGCGAAGAAAACACGCAATAAACTGAATATAAACATATTAGAAGAGTGTGTCTTTAAAAAAGAACACTTGCGTCTGAATGAATGCGGAGCAGTCACGTGGCCACTATCTTATATCTGTATTCCTTTTTTTACCCCCAGACGTCCCTCCCTTCGTAATTGTTTTTCTTATAAGGTTCCAGAATTTATGCTTCGTATGCCATCCTTTCTTAAAACTTTGACTTCCCATCCATGAATAAATGTATTTAATTTTCATTGTTAGTGATGAAAGAAAGTTTTTTGGAATAAGATGTAAAAAATGGTCACTTTCTGTAAAGTTAAAAAAAAGTTACATTTTCAAAAATCCATAGCGTGCTTATTACTGCGTTTAGAAAAACGTTTTTAGTATAAAATTTATAGAGAATTTAATGTTCTTTCTTTTTCTAATTGAGTATGGTACACAAAAAAATTATAATTTTCGAGTTACAGACAAAAAACTGAAAAAAGTCCAAAAATTTCGTGGGTTTTTGGCTCTACAAAGTTTAGCCTCGAGATATTTTGTTGAAAAACGATTAATTCTTGTTACTAGCACCCCCTTAAACATTTTAAAAACATAAAATTTTCTAGCAGAATTTTTGCATCGATCGGCCCTTTTTTCTGACAATTTGACTGGCCTATTTAAAAAAAAAAAAAACGAGGATAACTTTAGGAATTTATTGTTTGCCGTTTGAGTCTTTAATAATCGGGCTTTTATAATTATGCCATTAAATTAAAGAACCTCTAGAAGAAGGATTCTCAAACTATGGTTTCGCGAACCAGTAAGTAGTCTGACTTTTTAATTCAGATTTTTTGATTGGCACTCCTTTTTTTTAAATAGTCAAATTCACCTTATATAATGACATTATATAATTATCAATGAATGCGAAAACAAATATTTTTTAATATTTAAAAAAATGATGCGATCAAGAAATTTGAATTTAAAAAAAGTAGCCCTTTTACTGGTACGCGAAACCATAGTTTGAGACCCCCTGCTCTAGTAGACATCCAAATACGCATAACTCGAACTAGAGCAGGATTAATGTTGCCAGATTGAGGACCAAAAAGTCCTCATATTATTTGATTGTCACTACTTTTTTGAAATAGAAATACACTGGTCTCCAAAAGTTAAAGTACAACCGGTTTTTTGCGTCCAATTTCAAATGAGAGAATATAGAAACAAGAAATTTGGATGAAATATGCGCTAAACTGTTATTTATTGAATGCGACATAGAAATTCACTTAAGTTAAACGTATAAATGGAATTCCAACAAAAAAACACTGATGGTGAAAAATTCCATTCTTGGAGAAATCAGTACATCGCAGTATTATGCAGTAAAATAACATAAACATTAAAAAACTGGTTCTAATACTTCCGTATTAGAACCACCATGTATGTATATCCTGGACTTGAATGCATTGGCGGCATCGACTTTCCATGTCGGACAAAATTGGATTCGGACAAATTTCCGTAAATTGTCGGGAACCGAAATAGGCAGCGCTGACCAGACATGGTCAGCGCTTGATTTGTTCAGCTCGAACTTGATTTGTTCAGCTCACTTAATGACTTTGGAGGAGGATTTAAAGCCACAACCTGTCTTCAAAGATAGTCCTAAAGATGTTCCATCGGTTTCAAGTCTGGAGAATGAGCTGGCCATTCCATTCTATACAAACCGTGATCCTCAAGATAATCCCCAAGAACCACAAATTGGCGTGGTCTCGCATTATCATCCATTAGAATGGAACCATTACCAATATCACGGCATATGGGCACACATATGAATCAGGGATCTCATCCTGATATCTCGCACCAGTCAAAGTTCCTCCATGGAATACATGCAGATCAGTGTGGCATCTGAGTGAGATCCCTGTCCAAACTATCACTCCACCGTTTCTGTACCTGTGTGTTTTGACAGAGTTTGATTGATGGTATCGAGTGAAATGTTTTCTCCAGATCAGAAGACGTCCTGAATAGCTCTCCAGTCTGAATCTGGACTCAAAAAGCCCACTGCTGTCTGGTCCAGAAAACATGTTATCTTGCCCAACATAAGCGGGTCCTTCTCTGTCGTCTTTTGAGGTTCCCACACACAACTAATCGCCTTGCATAGAGACCTGCTTTGTGAAGAAGCCTTCGTACCGTAGTAGCGGAAATTCTTCTCCCTGATGCTGCAAAGTGGTCTGCAATCAGTTGCGGCATAGTAGTGCGTCTTCTCCTTCGGCCGGAAGGGCTAAAACCGGTTTTCTGCAGGACACAGTAGTTTTCTGTTGTAATAGGAGGGCGGCCTGGAACATGTCTTCTGGACAGAGAATCTTCGGATTCATGCTGATCCCAGAGTCTTTGGACTACACTGCGAGACACATTGAGCCGTAGCAATATCGGCCTGTGACAAACCCATTTCAATCCATCCTACCACCCGCCACCTTAATGAATCGGGCAAACGACGTCTTTTAGACTCTACTGATAGTTTTGGACAAAACTGACAACAATAGTTCAAATTCAACAATACTCGCAAAATTATGAAAGCTTCGTCATTGTTCATTGCTCTCTTATTCAGAAATATCTATTATTTTCTATAAAATAAAAGTGGCAGCTGCAATTTTTGCGTAAGTTTTTTTTAAAGGCTATTATTATCATTCATTTAACCACTTAATCGTCACGCCCGAGACATTCACAGGCTGCAAACTTCACAGCTTTTATTCAGATTTGTTTGATTCCCACCAGTTTTATAAAATAGTGTAATTGGTTTTATTCTGATATCATTTTTTTTTTTATTATTAAATAAGATGAATATTTTTTTTCAAAGAAGTGGTGGCAATAATGAATTCGAATTTTTAAACCGTAGTTTAATGCAACCATTAAAACTTAAATGCATATTGTGTCATTTTCGATACCATAAGTGTTCCCAATTTATTGGGGGTTTTATTCACATATTCCGTATTCTCAACAGAAATTTAAAAGAGCAATTTTCACTTAATGACAGACCATTCGTAATTAAGTAAAGAAAATTTACTATTTAGATTTTTCTGGTATAAATTCTGATTCTTTGAATTAAGCATCTTTTGGAACGCATTCGATCCTATGCATTTAAGGGTTAAAGGAATAATCTATGTGTTTAATCAGGCTGCAATTTCTTTTCTGATGAGCTTCGTTAAACACGTTGTGCCTCAACTTTTGGAGACGAGTGTATTTCGCCTGTATAAAAAGGGATGAAAAATCCAGAAAAATGAGGCGAATTATACTATTTAAAAAAGTGGTGACAGTCAGATAATCTCAATTTAAAAAAAAGACTGGTAACACTGTGCAGGACATACGTATCGATATTCATTGCTGATATCTGTCGTATTCATTTAGACACAATTTAAAACTCTAATTCTTTGTTAGCATGTATGCTACCAACAATGTATTTTTTAATTCAGATATTGCTAATTCACATAAGAAATTCACTGTAGAAATATTATCTTTCTTTAATAACAGACACCTTATCATTGAAAAAAGAGAGATTTACTATTGAAATTTTCTAGTGTGAATTTAGATTCTGTTAATTACGGAATTTCCAGAATGTATTCTGTACTAGCAATTAGGGGCTTAATCATCTAGTGCATTTGTGTAGGCAACACTTTTCATTTAATGCTGATTGATCTGGGAAATATAGAAACATTAAAAAGTATTCAATAAATTCTTTAATTGGATTTTAAAAAATAGAAAATTAAATTTACATAACTATATTTAAATTTTCTGAAAAAAATAAAAACAAACTTCAAAACTTGTATTTCAAATCACAATGAAATTTTCATAGCTCAAATTTAATATTTCATATCTCTCTGATTATTTTTCCCTTTTGCATAATTTGAAAGTTGTTTCATAATTATGTTCCGGAATAACGAACAAGTGGTCATATTTTTTCTGTTTTATTTAATTTGTCGTTAAAACAAATATGAAAAGGGAAGAAGAAATAGCTGAATTTCTTGCGAATTAATAATTTGGAAAGAATACTATTTTTTGGGGTTACTAAAATAGATTTAGCAAAATCTGTGTCATGAGCATGTATGTTAAGCTGTCATGACTTTTTTAACCCTTTAACGTTCATTGGTTTCTCTAGGAAACCACAAAATTTTAATTCCGATATGCAACAATGGCACCGGAATTTTAATTTTAAAAAATCCATCTTATTGAATATACGAAAAATTGCTTTTTCATATTTACAAATATATCTGTTCACAATTACCGGTGTCATTCATTTATTTCTACATCTTAGAAATGAAAATCCTTTGATCGTTAAAGGGTTAAAGAGTTCCATTTTAACAAACTTAATACTTATCTTTTGAAAATCGAAAAAATGTTTTTTTTTAAATCAATATTGTCTGTTTCTATTCGCAAAAAAGGGGAATAATGGTTCCATTTGGAATTCTTTAAAAATAATATCTTATTTTTCTTACATAAACTTACATAATAAAGTATATAATTTAAAAATTCATTAAAGCTACATTATATTTTAATTAATCATTTTTTTGTTGTAATTTTATGTATTGTTTTCTATTTCAAAATGACACTCCATTTGCGGGGTAAATCTTAGAGTTTTCTTCAACTCTAGAGTAAGCTTCAACCAGCAAATCCAAAAAAAGTCTTTTTTATTTAAAAATGAATTTTCGAGTTAAAAAAAAGATGGTAACTTTAGGAATTTATTGTTAAACGTCTGTCCCTATAATAATCGGGCCTTTATAATTATGTCATTAACCCTTTCTTGCGCAGTGTTGCCTGGCCAGCAACACCTAATTTTAATTCCAAACTTGCAAACGGCACCAGTAATATTTTAATATAATTTTGCTTTTACAATGAAAGCTTAAATTAAGTGAATTCGTAATATCTATACAAGTCCTTTATAAATTCCGGTGTCAATCGACAATTTCTCATTTTACTAATAGAATTTGCTTGCGCCGGAAAGGGTTAAATAAAGCAACTACTAATATACATCAAAACATATAACATAAATTTCTGCTGTTCATACATATCAACATTTATTGCTCATATCTGTCGTTTTCATATAGATGCAAATTAAACCTTTAATGCTATGTCACCATGCATGCCACGAAAAATGCATTTTTTATTTCAGATATTGCTATCTCACATAAGAAATTCAACCTATTAACTGGTCTGCCCGAACGCCGTTCGGGCAAGACGAATTTGCTTGTTTCATCATTTAAAGCTTTTTGACACCACTATTACTTTTAAGAAAATTTTCATACTGTCGAAAGGTGGAAATGTTTAGACTATATTTTACGAATATTTTACGTAACTAATAGTGGTGTGCGTCCCCTACTTTCAATTTATTGAATGGAAAAGAAATAATCAGCTAAGGGGTTAATATAGCAATGTTATCTTTCTTTGATAACAGACCCTCTACCATTAAAAAAGAGAAATTTATTATTTCTGGTATGAATGTAGATTCTGTTAATTACGGAATTTCTAGAACGTATTCTATCCTGGCAATTAGAGGCTTAACATCGAGTGCACTTGTGTAAGCAACGCTTTTCTTTTAATGCTGATTCTTCTGGAAAATAAAGAAACATTAAATGTTTTAAACAAATTCTTTACTTGGATTAAAAAAATAAAAAAAATAAACATTTATACCCATATTTAAAAATTCTTAATGTTTTTGTTCTAGAAAAAAAAATCGTATTTCAAATCACAGTGCAATTTTCATAACCCATAATTAATATTTTATGTTTTTCTGATTATTTTCCCCATCTGCATAATTTGAAAGTTGCTTCATAGTCATGCTTTGAAATAAAGAACAAACAGTCGTTTTTTCTGTTTTGTTTGATTTTTTCGTTGAAAACGAACGTGAAAACAAATAAAAAATAGAATATTTTCCAGAGAAAAAAATAAAAATTAGTATTTTAAATCACAGTGCAATTTTCATAGCCCACAATTAATATTTTATGTTTCTCTGATTATTTTCCCCATCTGCATAGTTTGAAAGTTGCTTCATAGTTATGCTTTGAAATAAAGAACAAAGAGCCGTTTGTTTTTTTTTTTTTTTTGTTTTGTTTGATTTTTTTCGTTGAAAACGAACGTGAAAACAAAGAAAAAAATAGCTTCAGTTGTTGCAAATTAATAACTTGGAAAGAATACCATTTTTTTCTATCACTAAAATTGATTTAGCAGAACTATTCTGTTATGATTTTTTTTAAGAATTCCTTTTTAACAAACTTAATATTTATCTTTTCGAGATCGAAAAAATGAAAAGAATTTTTCTTTCTTTCATTCACTATTGTCTGCTGCTATTTGCACAAAAAGCGAATAATTTGGATTACTTTTGGAATACTTTAAAATCAATGCCTTTACTTTTGAATTAATATTTTCCTACATGAATAAAATAATAAAATAAGTCATTTAACCAGTACCTGTCATTCATTAATACTTCATTAAGTTTGATTTTTTTTTTTTTTTTTTTTTTTTTTTTTGTAAATTTCAGTATTGTTTTCCAGATTTTAAGTTTACCTGCGAAATATCAGTGCCTTATTGTTGCGGGAGCAAACCTCCACCAGTAAACCAGAATTATTTTTTTACTTATAAAAGAATTTTGAGTTTAAAAAAAAGGCGACAGTAACTGTAGGAATTTATTGTTGAATGCTTGATCCTTTAATAACTGAGTCATGATAATATGTCATCAGATTAAGCGCTTCCCTGTTTTGCCTGTACGTCTTGCGGGCAACATGACTTGTACGAGGAACCACATTCCAATCATAATTTTTTTATTGTCACCGGTAAAGTTTTATTGTAAATTTATATTATTTAATCCCAGCATATTTCTTATTCAATTAGGCAAAAATTTCTGTATTGAATAACTGGTGATAAAAGATTAGAAATTCTTTAAAAGACATGGAAAAAATGGACGTTATTTCAGATTTTATTCAAAAATATTAATCAGTTAAGTGGAAAAGAATAAACTGAATTCAAGGTCACTAAATTGAATACACTTATAGTAGTATAATTATATGCTATCACGGGCTTTAGAAAGTTAACCTCTTAATTGGTTTGACCGAACGCCGTTCGGGCAAGACGAATTTGCTTATATCAACAATTAAAGCTTTTTGACAGCACTATTATTTTAAAGAAAATTTTCATGCTATTAAAAGGCAGAAATATTTAGACTAAATTTAACGAATATTTTATTTAAATAATAGTGGTATGAGTTCACTATTTTCAATTTATTGAACGGAAAAGAATTAACCAGTTAAGGGGTTAATAAAAATCGAAAACGACCACAGCATGTTTGCCAGAACTCCCACCTGTCAGAGCGGAAAGTCCCTGAAATCCCGCTGCATTTCTGGTAAGTGATTCGAAACTTTCGGATCAATTTTTACTTCAAAATAGGCCAGATAATGATATTGGTTTTGAGGTAAAATCGACAAATCAGAAATTCCGTTTGAGAAAATGGGGGAGTACTGGTAGCAAAGCTGTCGGAAATTCTTTGTGATTTCGAGGAAACGCAGTATAGCTCGGATTTTTGTATAATCTGTATTTTAAATCAATCAACCTCCGATGACTTGAAAGAAATAAAAGTGTGAATATTCTTTGGAATTTCCAAGTAATCTACCACAATTGATTCGGATGGCAAAATTTTTATTAATATTAATATTAAAGATTCTCTTATCACCTTCCTTAATCTTTTTTTCTTACTTCTTTCTTGTCATTTAATATCTGGAAAAAATCTTTTTTTTAGAAGGTCTTGTAGGACTGTAGTCAAACGGAATGTAAACGGACACAAACGTAAATGGATTTTTTTATTATACTGAATGGAATGTTACATATAAATAAAACACTCTTTTAGAACGCGTGATGCAGGATTCAATTATAATCATTTTTTTAACATTTTGCGATCTAGTGTCATCACATTTTTTCCCAATCGTCATATAAAGGATTTTATTATCACACTCTGTCCGTACCATTATATTCTAAGAGTACATTTTTTTGTAAATTTCTCATGCACGTCTGCGTCGCCTTCGAATCTCTCAAGGCCTGAGGACAGATGGCGTGACGTCATTATAAATGGACTGATTTCTCACTAATGTTGGAAAACACACCGTAAAACTTTAAACAAAATTATTTTATTTTATTTGTGAAATATCTATCATCTTATTAAACAATAATAAATATTAAATTTTACTGGTGAGAATTCGGATTCCCTAAATAAAAATTCAATCAGTTGCGGAATGCTAAAGTGTCACTGCATCTGATTATTGGAAAGTTACAATTTCTCACCAGTAAGTTTAAATAGTTATTATTGTTTTATAAGATGATAGATTTTCCATAAATAAAATGCAAGAAAATTACTATCCAAAATTTCCCGGAGTGAATTCCAACACAAGGGAGAAATCGGTCCATTAGTGATACGCCACACTACGTGACCTTTGGCCTTGAGTATTTCGATGGCAGTGATCGCCCGAATCCGTAATTGATATGATAAATAGTTTCGCTAAACCATGGCTGCCAACTTCTACGCCTTTTTACAGCCAAACAAACACATTCGAACCAGAAATTTTATTTCACAAGTTAAAAAAGTATGCAGTACTACATATCATGAAATAAATTCATAACGCATATTATTTAATAAATTTTCTGGTTTTAAACACTTTATTTCATTTAATAAAGCGTAGAAGTTGGCAGCTCTGCTAAACAGACCACAACTCGATTACCAAACAATAATCTTTAATTTTCGTTACCAGAGGATAACCGACAGGTCACTCTCTATCATGAAACCTTAAACAACATACCATATGAAGATACCAGTCTCGAGCGCTCATTTTTTTTCCCCATAAGAGTACATTTTTTAATCTTTTCTGGTTCGTGTAAATTTAGGAGGTTTAATTTTTTTCTTAACTGTTTAAGAATGAAAGATATTTGTTTGAAATAAAAAGTTTAGCCAGAGCTGCCATACCGTCTGCCTTTTGTACATCATTATTATCTTAGAGAAAATGTTATTCTTTTAAATCATCCAAATGTTTTCATTAAATAAAACATCCTTTTCTGTATTAAAATACTTGTATCCAAAAAACCGGATACTAGGCATCTCTGGTATAGGCGGTTTCCCCTAATTAGTAGCGGTAGAGGTAATTATGTTCCCATATGGACAATTTGAAATTTGACAATTAATTGCCAATAATTGAAATGGACTATTTACTAAAGTTATGCATGCTCTTATTCAGTAGGTAACTGTTTCTTGAAATGTTTAAAGAATTATTTTCAATGTACAGGTTTTTTAAAGGGTAACGTTATTTTCCGGGTGTAATACGAGTAATTAATAATTTAAAACAAGTTGGAAATTGCACGTGAAGCGTAGCAAATGAGGTGCGTTCGTACGATAACGAAGTTTTAAAAATATTCAGATCTTGATGATATAGTAGAGCGTAATTTGAATATAGTACAGTGGTCGAAATCTTTGTGTTCCTGTAAATATGCAGGGAGTAATTTTTATTATACTTCATTAACGTATATCTTATTCAAAAAATTTGAAGTAGTTTAATATAATTAAAACACGCCCCAAACAATGTTTTCCCGTATAACATGATTTAGCGGAATACATTTGTGTGGCCCTGTAATTTAATAATGAATATTCTTTGCATCACAGATTGTACAGAATGTATATTTTAGTACATACTTCAAAGATTCATGCCAATTCTATTATGTTCAAATGAGTGTAACACCATTAAAATGCATTTGAAACTTTTTTTCGCACTGATCGTAATGTACCGGAACATTTTGATTGTCCCTGTAATTGATCTATGCATTCGATTTTCATAACATTTGAAATGACTCGACAAAATTATGTAATAAATATACGTTTTAAATTTCAAATGATTAAAATGCATTTGAAACTTTTTTCCCCATTGACCGTAATGTAACGGAATCCTTTTGATTGTCCCTGTAATTGATCTATCCATCCGATTTTCATAAAATTTGAAATGACTCGACAAAATTATGTGATAATTATGTATTTTAAATTTCAAACGATTCGGTTGGGTAGTTTTTGCGTTGTTATATGCGGACAGACAGACGGACAGACGGACGGACTGAGCGACAACAATAGGTGCTACGTATTTACATAATTACGAACGCACCTAAAAAAAGCTCAAACGTGCGAAATATCGCTTTATTTAAGCCGAAATTTTCTATAAGAAAACATTGGTAACGTAGGATTTTTTATTCTGTAAATTCCAGGTCTCGAAAGAGCACTGAAGTACCATATTATATGGTCCCTTTTTAAAAATAATACCTTTTTGATTTTTTTTGAGTGAATTTTTTTTGAGTGAAATGGAGTAATTTGAATTAGCAATAGTTTCTTTTATGTCTTAAAAGATACATAGTAATGGGTGTAAAGGATAAATGAGTTTCAAAGTTGTCGGCGTAGGATTTATAACAAGATATTTTTGGGGTTACAAGGATAATAATTCAGAGAGAAACAGTTTTGAAAAGATAAATACACAGGAAAGAAATATTTTTTAATTGATTTTCAGTATTTATATATCTTATATTCTACCGTCAGAACAAATTTAAATGCAAAATTTTCTGTTGGAAATTAAGCTCCTCGATGTATTTATGTGAATACTTATGTACCGAGTTCTTACTACAGTTGGAAAACACACCGGAAAATTTTGAATCGTAATTTCCTTTTATTTATTTGTGGAATATCTGTCATCTCATAAACAATAATACCTATTTAAACTTACTTGTGAGAATTAAGAATCCCTAAATAAAAATTTAACTAGATGCGGAATGCCTCAGTGTTGCTGATTTTTTATTGAAAAGTTGCAAATTCTCACCAGTAATTTTAAGTAATTATTGTATTTTTATAAGATACATAATATCTACAAATAAAATAAAGTAAAATTGCTATTCAAAATTTTCCGGTGTCAAATTCAATACTACATAGAGAGAATTCGGTTCATTTGTGATGACGTCACTTTATGTCCTCAAGACTCGGGAGTTTCAATGGCAGCGATGTATGTAAAAGTGTAACTAAAAATGTCCCTTAAAAAGGGTGCCAATCAAATAAATTCATGTAAACAATATCTGATCTTGAGATAATACTTCGATTGCTGTGAGTCAAATACTTATCAACATTTTTAATAGAATTCTTCTATTTAGATGTTTCTTAAAAATCGTTTCAGTTCCTTATACGATATGCAATTTTTCTTGTAAATAGTTTTAAAATGTATCTCTTTAGTGTTAAATGTACGTCTCTGAAGGGTTAATATATTTTTTAATTGAGATATTGCTAATTCTCACAGGAAAAGGAGGTGGGCTGATAAGGACTATTTTTCGCCCATCATATATCCGAAAAAAAAAAGTTTCGAATTCCGATAACTATTCAGTGGCCTTGAATAATTAAAGATATGTATTTTTGTTTAATATAAGTTTTACATGATAAATAAAATAACAAGTCTAGGAAATTATAGCCCGAACATAGAGTGTTTTGGCTTTTTTCTACATTTTTGTCGTTTTGTGGGTCTTTGAGTCAATTTTTTTTAAGAAGCGCTCGATGAACCTAATTAATTTCGACATGCAATGATACTACTCTTTATAAGCTTTCATATAAGCATTACAGGGTGTCTATAAAAGAACTCCGGGGTTTTGAGGCAAAATATTTTAATGAAATAAAAAACATACATACATGTTTTATACATGACTGAAAAGCTTACATTTTCAAGTTTTTTTTAACACTTAATAAAGTTCTATATGAGCCCCGTTAGTGGCACGGCAGACGTCTAAACGGTATTCTACCTCTTCCCATGTCCTGGCGAGCATGTCTGGGGGGACGGTTGCCACACAATTGAATATTCGTTCCCTGAGATGTTGAACATCACGAATTTTCTCTGCATACACAAGATTCTTGATATGCCCCCAGAAGAAATTTCTATCGTTTCTATGAGCCAAATAACACATTGAGCCTTTTGTTGCGGAGTCGCCATCATTTCAAGGTCAACGCCCTGCTGCGCCGCCAACAGTTGATGCAAACATTCCCAATTCGTATGAGTAAACTTTTTGAGCTACTCTTTTCAGAGAAATTGACTAAATTTTGCTATATTTTATAGTTAGTGAGATATGAATTTTTAAAACCCCGGAGTTATTTTATAGACACCCTGTATTTTAGTTGGGTTCAGTGTGCGCTTCTACCTTTTAACACTAGAACGCCCGGAAATTTTGCTCAAGTTTCATAATAATCTTTCACACCAGAATTTTTATTCAAATTATTTAATTGATTTATGTAAGGTAAATATGCGTGGTTCAAATTTAACTTATTTCTAGAAGAAATTTCTGGCTCGGTTAAGTCGCATGGTTGGAGTCGAATTGACTCCTTCCGGGCGTTCTAATGTTAAAGAAAAAATGTATCGTGCGGGAGAATCAAATGCTGTGTTATCGGACCGTTTAGATTAGTTTTGCCGTAGTAAAAAAATATTTACGTTGTTGAAAGGTCAATGTTGTTTTCTGACACTATTTTTTTAAATACCTATTAAAGAAATTACTTATAAATAATTCTTGGATTTCGGTGTATTGCAATATATAGTGTGCAATATATAGCAATATGCAGTGCATAGAAATATTGCTGTAAAACCTGGTGGAAAATTTTTCGTATCTGTTTTAACAAAAAAATTATATCGATACTTTGATGTTCCAAAAACTGCTATCTGCAGACTGGTTCTAAGTAGTGCTCTAAATGTATATAGTATGTATTTCGTGATCTTCAGTCTCTAAATACTTCTATTTCTTCTTCTGATGTAACAATAAGAGATTATGCTTCAACGATTACTGCCGACGAGACCACAAATGAGAAACATAATATACATTTATCAATACCTCATTGTAAGTACTTTAATACTTGTTGTATATTATGTAAAGGTAAGAACTGCCTTATTATTGTAGCAAAAGCTATTGAAACTCCAGCCTTTATACACTATATTGCCATTGATTATGGGACACTTGCGATTTTAGACATTTTACTAAATATCTAGAAAAATACGTGAGGAATCATCTCGAAACTCTTAGTGTATAAATATAATAGTATAAGTCATACATCTCCGTGAAGATTTTTTACCGAAACTCCAAAGAGGGCCGTCAACAAATTAAAAAAGAATGAATATCTTTTGAATAACCCTGTCAAAACTAATGTAGCAAAAGAGCTCAAACTCTAGATTGTAATTGAATGTCTTATTGTAATAAGCCTTGTTCATTTTTATGCAAATAGCATGCATACTCGCAGAGTAATTAAGGTTTTTATAAAAATGATCCCAAATTTTTCCAAGTTTTTTCCTTATAATTTTCAGAGTTCTTAATATAAAATATTATTTTTTTCAGAAAATATGACAAACAACATTGCACACAGTACCCTGTAATCAGAATAAAAAAATAATGAAAATTGTATAAAAAATGAGTTGGTTTACTAAATAATTTTTTACTGCGCATGCGCCAACGATATCAAAATTTCATTTGCATATTATGTTAGATAAATGTATAGAGCAACTTTTGTGAAAGTCACAAAATCATAACTTGAAAATTCTGACAATAATCGTCAATTGAATAAGTCGAAAATCCGTTATTCTCAAAATGAAGCAAAAACAAGAGGGGTTGTATCCATATATTCATTGATTAGTGTCAATATAGAATACACAATATGGGATGTACTACTGCATTTGGATAAAATCCCTCATTTTTTTGCTTCATTTTGGAAACAACGGATTTTGTCCTTTTTCTATAGACGATTACTTTCAGAATTTTCAAGCTATGATTTTGAGACTTTTACAAAAGTTGCTCTATACATTTAGCTAACATAATATGCAAATGAAATTTTGATATCTTTGACGCATGCGCAGTAAAAAATTATATAGTAAACCTACTCATTTTTCATACAATTTTTATTATTTTTTAATTCTGATTACAGGGTACTGTGTGCAATGTTGTTTGTCATATTTTCTGAAAAAAATATTATTTTATATTAAGAACTCTGAAAATTATAATGGAAAAACTTGGAAAAAATTGGGACCATTTTTATAAAAACCTTAATTACTCTGCGAGTGTGCATGCTATTTGCATAAAAATGAACACAGTGTATTACAATAAGGCATTCAATCATAATCTAGAGTTTGATCGCTTTTGCTACATTAGTTTTGACAGGGTTATTCAAAAGATATTCATTCTTTTTTAATTTGTTGACGGTCCCCTATGGCGTTTCGGTAAAAAATCTTCACATGTATGACGTATACTATTATATTTATACACTAAGAGTTTCGAGATGATTCCTCATGTAATTTTCTAGATATTTAGTAAAATGTCTAAAATCGCAAGTGTCCCGTAATCAATGGCAATATAGTGTAGAAACTACAATGTATAATTCGTCGGGAAAATGATGCTTTTAAACTCATATTTCTTTATCGGTCTTCAGTAAATTGGCTCTGCAAGATTTATCCTCTGTAAGTGAGAATACATCAATGTATGAAATATATATTGAAAGCATTTAAAACAATATCAGAAATGAACAAATCAGAAGGCCTCGATTTTAATAGACACGACACTTTTCCGAAATCGATTATTATTTTATCATCGGTATATCTATCATCATTTTAACTATATACTTAAACCAGTAAAGTTCAAATTACGTTTTTAAAATAGCGATCACCTCATACTTGCTTTGCAGTGTTACTTGTTAAACTTAGAATTGATCTCTCTAATGATGTTCTATCCACATTATTCATTACTAAAAAAAGGTAATATCTTCTGAAAAATATGCAAAACAGACACTGATTAAGAACTTGGTTCCACAACATCTTGGAATGGAACACATCACCAGAATACAGATTATTGAAAAATATAGGAGACCTTTAGAAGGAAAATTATTTATACCGGATGACGACAATGATACAGTAATGATTATTTTCGATAGCACATATATTTATATCCAGATTAGTGGTAACTAATCCTTTCAAAGAAATTCATTCTGGATTTAAAAAGAAAGACCTTTCGTTAAGCGCATGGTATTCGTCACTACTTCAAATTATATTTTGGATATCTTCGGCCCTTATTTCGCGGATTCAAAGAACAATCATGCTAACCGTACTTACACATATATTAAAAAAAAGATCCACATAATATCATAGAGTTGCTGAAGGTAAATGATGTTGCGAGAATCGATAGATTTTTACGGGATTGTTTGGAACTATTGCAAAAAATGGATTTCGAACATGACACGCCAAGATTTCTAAATAAGTAGCAACAGTGTTCAACAGAGAATGCTAAGGGACACCTCTCGTGACCAAAGTTTGATTGTTCGACACAGAAGTGTTAAAAACTATATTTATAATACCTGGATAAAAAAAAAAAAACACTGAAAAAACATCATACAATGGCACTGTCAATGTACAGTAGGCATAAGTGTCTTAGAGTGCTAGACACATGTTGCTTCCGTATTACGGTTTCTGGCTTGCTTGTACCAAAACTCAACCAAAATTAAAAAAACAAGCATTGAATATGCTCATATACTATAAAACATGGCCGCTGGATGGTCCAGTAGTGATTCTGGTGAAGCAACCAAGGAGGAACATAACCTGAAACATACTGCCAAAAGTGTCTTAAACTGCATGATTATATTTTCTGTTATTGATTATTTCCGATATTTCATATATTGAAGTAAAAGTCTTAATAAGCTCATTCATGATAATTATGCATTTAGTGTTGTATTTACTAATGATTTTTTGGATTAAAACTAATGACAATAGTGTTTATCTTCATTAATGTTCATCATATTTATTTAAATATATATTTTATTTTCCCGTCAATTATCATACTTTCATCCAAGATATTTTTCTTATTTGTTATGAGGTAAACTAATGAAAAAAATTTATGTCACATCTAGGTGCTGATGGGCGAAAAATGGCCTGTACCAGCTCACCTCCTTAATATAACAATGTTGTCAATAACATTCTGCCATTAAATGAAAAGAAATTTATTACTGAAATTTCTAGAAAGATATTCTATCATGAGAATTAGAGGTTTAAACCTCTAGTGCACTTGTTGTGACATAATAGTTAGCAGTTGTGGGATTTCTTTTATTTTGATCGCTTTCATTTCACCACTTTTTTTGAAACGGAAATGTTTGGCTTATTTTATTTATCAACATATAGGGTAATTGAAAACCGCTAACAATCAGGCAAACTGAATGAATAACAGTTCACTAAATTGGAACACTAATAGTGGAATAATTATATGCTATCACAGGCATCAGAAGGATAATAAAAGTTGAAAACTACCGCAGCATATTTTCCAAATTTCTGATATCTGATACGAGAATTTTGGGTCAATTTTAGCTTCGGCCGGAAAGTTATATTGGATTTGAGGAAAAATCTTTTATTATTACTGTACATAATGAAGAACTATTCAAAAAATGCTATAACACCTGTTTTATTCATGCGCGAAAGCTGCATTCGACTAAAAATTAGAATTTGTTTTTCAGAAAAAAAAATCTCGATCAAGCAATTAAACTTTTGGGGACGAATGGCAAGTATGCGTGCCGCAAAAGGCTGAAGAATCCTTGTTTATCCCCACTAGTAAAATTTCACGTTACAATTTGCCTTATTTAATTGGAGCATATTCTCGATTAAATAAGATTCAAATTTCTGTTTTTAAAAACTTGTGACAAAACATTAAAAATTTCGTAAACGGCTCCAGTCACGAAGGGGTTAAGGGAAGATTTACTTTTATTATTTCTACTGAATACTTAAAAATCTATTAATGTAAAAAAATTGCTGAGAGTAATGCAGATAAAGTTTATTAATTTGAGCTCATTTAGTTGCAACATATAGCAATGCAATATTTAAAAATCCTAGTTGTGTGCATAGGTATACTCTATAAAATATCGAATTTTAGGTGAAAATTTCAAATTTATTTTTTTATACCGATATATACGGATTTTTTAAAAAAAATCTCATATATAGAAAAATTCTTCTAGTAAAACGTTAAAAAAGTAAAATTTAATGTAAAATTTTGTGATACAAAATAGCGTAAGGTTTTGACAGGTATGTATATTTTATAAACACTTAACTGATTTGACCGTACGTCGTATGGGCGAAAAACATAAGAATTTTGCAAGCATGAGTTTGCTTGATCCATCTTTTAAAGATTTTTGACTACAGTGAAACTCGTTTAAGAAACGCCCGCTTAAAATACGATCCCGCTTAATATACGAATTATCTTCGGTCCCTTGAAAACTGCCTATTAAACCTGTGTAAAATTACCCGCTTAATATACGTACGCATAAGATACGATCCCGCTTAATATACGAAGAAAATTGGTCCCTTGATGTCAAAAAACCCGCTTAATATACGAATGGTGCTTATGTAATCCGTTTATCACGTGTCTGTAGGAAAGAAAATATAAAATCTTTTTTATATTTCATTAGAGCTTTTTGCCGTTTTTCTCTTTAAAATATGTTTTTTTTCACTGCTTTTGCACGCCGAATCCTGATTGGCTAATTCTTTTTCAACAAAATACAAAAACAATTACCGCTTTTATTTCTCTTACCATCACACTACTTACGGAGCAGATCATGAATTTGATATTTAATTGGTTGTTCTTTCACCTGATTGGATTAGAAAGTTTTTGGTGAAAACCGTCTACATTTTTATGTTTTTTCTGCATTTTATTTTTTTGTATCGTTTATCTAGGTGCCTTTTATTATTATATTATTTTTATTACTATAAATCGCCCTCAGGAGTGACATTTTTATGAATTTCTTTTTGTCACTTGCTTTTCTGCGGCACTTTACAAAATGTTAACAGAATAAGAACAATATCAAGAAGAATGCAAAGATTGGGACTTATTTGTGAAAATTAACGATCAGGTTATGACAAGTGAAGTTTCTTCGAACGCTCATATAATCGCGGACGTCAAAAGTCCCCATGAACCTAAGCTTTCAGAAGTAGAAGACGACGCGGATTAAGAAAAAGATGTACCAACCATAACATCACTCGCATCTGTAATGAGCTCGTTCAGCTTTCTTCGACTGTATGCCTCTTCGACGGATGCTGGTCCCTCCGTCGAGGATTTTTTCTACCCCATCAACAAGACAGAAAACTTCCTAGCAAACCTCGCCATAAGTTGCACCAAACTAAGGTAAACGACTTTTTATTAAGAAACTAAAACTACATCACGATTTTTATAATGTATCGAATAATTACTGTCCTTGCATACATTTAGTTTCTCTTCCAAAAAATTATTATGAAAATTTATTATTCTTCTCGTTTAAATATGCAATTTATTTTAGTTACTGTTTTCTAAAAATTAACAAAATTTTCATTTTAATGCCTTTATTTTAATTCGGCAGAGAGTATTGTATAAAAACATTTAATTTTTTTTTACTGTATAAACAGATATTCAATAAAATTTTGGAGAGAAATAAAATTATTCTTTATTTCAACATCTTAAACTCAAATTTTCTAGAATATCTAAAAATTGTTAAAAATAGTTAAAATAAGAATAAATGGCTTAAATACGTTAATAACTATGTTCGCTGTTTTTATATGCATTATTCTTGGAGAATCTATGAAATTCGGATAAGATACGATCCCGCTTAAGATACGGAATGCTCTCGGTCCCTTGATTCGTATCTTAAACGAGATTCACTGTACATTAATTTTTTTATTTACATTGTTATGCTATTTAATGGCAGGCATTTGGTGACTAAATTTTACGAATATTTTATCTTAAAAATAAGTGATGTTCAACCCATATTTTCAATTTATTGTATGTAAAAAAAAAAAAGAATCAGTTAAATGGTTAACACTTCCGGCGCAGTCTGTCCGGTCTGGACACACCTAATTTTATTTCCAATCTTGCAATTGGCACCAGTAATATTGTGAGGGAGTGACCTTTGTCATAAAGGCACTTTAGTATTTCTGAGATCGTGACGTCAATAATTTAACACGTTTAAGCGTAAAAGCGACATCTATCCTCTCTTTTACTTTAACTTTCTAGAGTGTGTGTGTCTCTTTCGGATTCTGAAGTTAGACTCGCGGTTTGTAGTATTATGTAAATTTGAAGTATCTCAGTTTGCAGCATATAAAAACTTGGAGTTTGAGTGTGTGTGAGTATCTCTGGCATTAGCCAGCGGTGAGTGTCTCTGGCATCAGCCAGCCAAGACTGAGTGTGACTAGCGACGTTAGATAGCGAAGTGAATCGCTGGCGATAGCCAGCCGAGTGTTCTGGAGATATTAGTCAGCGAAGTGTGTTTTCCGCTGGTATCTAGCAGATTAAAAGTAGCATCGAGCCTCCAGTGAGTTGTGAAGGAGTTTCGGTATCCGAATAGAGAAGTTGGCCGTGGTAAGAAATTTAATAGTAATTGCATTTGATTATCTCAAAGTAAATAAAGGATATCTACAGCCACGGGCTGTCTAAATAACTTTTATCTAGCAGCTTAGCCGAGAGATAGTGAGAAGTAATCAGAGTTGCCCCGATTGAGCTAGTTTCCGGAGCCTGTGAGTATGCGTTTAGTCTTTTCGTAGTATTCTCAGTTGTGAAAATTAGACTTGCTCCATTTCCCTTGAGCCCGTATAGTTTTTAATAAAATGTGTTTTTTATCTTAATTCATGAGTATGTCTGCATTTAACTCCCAGCCCGAGCACCCAACCGTTACAAATGGCGCTCAACGAAATGTCGGACATTGTGAGATTGTGCCACGTGTTTATTTTACCGGTGAAGGTGACATTAGTGAGTTTTTAGTCAAACTAGATGATTATATTTTGTTCAATAATATACCCGAGAAAAATAGATACGTAGTGCTTAAGTGCTCATTGAAGGGCGAAGCACTTTTGTGGTTAGAGAATATAGGAAAATTTCTGATTAATGATGAAAATAAAAGATTTGAACAGACTGTGATTGAGTTAAAAAAGGCGTTTCCTCCCGTTAAAGATAAAAGTATTTTAAGAAAAGAATTCTATTGCAATAAGAAGAATATTTATGAGTCAGCATCAAAGTTTTACCTACGTAAGCTTGAACTAAAAAATAAATTGGATTTAGATATCACATTTGAGGAATTGTTGGACATAGTTTTTCCTCTTTTTAATCCGAATATACAGGACTATATTGAAATTAGATCACCTAAGAATTTTTCAGAAATGCACCAGATATTATCGAAGTATGAGACTCGGCATAGCTCGGATCAACGGGATTCGCGTAGCCCTCGTCAGAGACCTGTCACGAATAGTAATTTGAGAAATTAGGGGAATATGAATTTGGGAGGGGGACAGCGATTTATGCATGATAATTTCAGTAATAGAAATTATGGATTTGGTCGTAATGGGTCGAATACTGGTAATGGTAATAGGAATTGTGGTGGTGATAATAATTTTAGAAATGGTGATAGATATATGTATGGAAATAGGCAGAATAGTGGTTATGATCGGAGAGGGGGAGTACGGGACAAGAATGTTTCTTCGCAAGTAAGGAGATTAACTTCGGATGAGAATTTTGAAGGTAGATTAATACAAAAGAGATGCGTTCAGAGGTTGGAAAAGTCTTCTGTGAGTTTAAATAAAGTTACTATTAATCCGGTTGAGTTACCTGAAGTGTTAATTGTGTTGGATGGTATTGTCGTTAAGAGTGTCTTCGATACAGGGGCAGATAAGTCGTTCATTTCTTTTGATTGTTATCGGAAATATTTTTCGTATAAGAAGTTGAAAAGGTCAAGTCTGGTGGTTCAGTCTGCGCAAGGAGTAGGTTGTGATAATAAAGGTTCAGTAGAGTTGGAAGTTGAAATTCGTTCGGTTAAGACGTGTTGGGAGTTTTGTGTGTTAGATGGATTAACAGTGCATTGTATAGTTGGTGTGGATTATATGAAGGATAGAGGAATTAGTCTGGATTTCTTTAAAAAGTCGTTGGTCGTGAATAATGATGAGAATGTGACTAAGAAAGAGCCTGTTTCAGTGTCGGTTGATTTGGGAGAATCGGGGTTAAGTGAAATCGAGAAGGAGGAATTTAATAAGTTTTTGAATGAGTTTGGAGAGGTTTTTTTCTGATAAACCGAGTTTAACGAATGAAATTCATGTTGGTTTTGACGCACTAGTTGCTAGTAAACCATTTCGTTATGATTGTATATCTAATATTTTTAAGTCTTTGGGTGAAAAGCTGGAGATCGATCATTCTTTTACTGTTCCGTATCGTCCTCAGTCTAATATGGCTGAACGTGTAAATCGTACATTAATTCAAATGATTTCTTCTTATGTTGGTTCTCATCATACAAATTGGGACCAGTTTCTTCAGCATTTTGCGTATGCACTTCGTACAGCAGTTCACGAGTCGACGGGGAAAACGCCGGCTGAATTGTTTTTGGGTAGAAAAGTCATTACTCCATTTCAAAGGCTAGTTATGGTGTCGGACGCGGAAAGTCAGTTTATGCGCCAGGACATTGAGAGGTTGGTTAAGGAAGCTCAAGTTCAGATGGGAAAAGCGCAAGAAAAGCAAGCTCAGTATTATAATATGCGTAGGAGGGAGTTAGAAGTGAAAGTTGGAGATTTTGTGTTCGTAGAAAAGCATTGGTTAAGTTCAAGTCGTCAAAAGAGAGTAGCTAAGTTTGGTCCGAAGTTTGTAGGTCCGTTTGAGGTTTTGGAAGTTCGGAATAATAATTTGATTGTAAATGTCAATGGTGAGAGAATGACGGTTAATCTGGATCAGGTTCGGGTTTATAAGTTTAGAGAAAATGGTAGTGAAGGTTCTCATGTGTCGAGTGGTGTTTCGCAATATTCCCGATCCAATGAGTGTCCCGAGTCCAGCACTTCTTCATCTAATTCTTTTCCTCAATATTCAAATAGAAAATCTGGTCAAACAGCTCCAAAAACTGTTATTGAAAGTAGAAAGCCTATCAATCCGAGAGCAAAGTATGATAATAAAAATAAAAGAGCAGTGTCAAATACATCAGACTCAGGGTGCCATAAAAGGAAAAAGATCCTAAACTGTCCCGTTCCTCCACTTATTAAACAGCAACCTCAGAAACACAAATTATCGAATAGTTCAACGTCTTCAGTAATTAATCCTCGAAAAAGATTTCATATGGACACTCGTGAAACTGGTAAAAGAACTTTAAAGTCGGAGTTTTTGCCCAATAAGAGACAGCATAGATCCGGAAAGAAACGTGGCCTAGGATCTTCAGTAACTTCGGGTGCGTCCAGAAAGAGGAGACAACATTCAGGTTACCGGCATCAGCAGAGTGAATCTCGCCATGCAGAGCCTGATTACTAACGGGGCACTCTCTCCCCAGTAAAATTACATAGAAATTTTCGCCTTGTTTAAACGCCCTTTTCAGTCAAAATTACTATCACGAGTAAGGAAAAAAATTCTATTTATTTTTTCTGGTGGGAGAGTGCCCCGTTGATAGTCAGGCCCTGTCGCCATGGAGTGACCCCAGCGAACCGACCAGAGCAGAGTCGTCGAGTGGAACCTACAAGTATCCCACGGCATCCATTCAGGACCAGGCTGCAGGCATGACAGTCAACTGTGGCGTCACCATACAGTTCTGATGACGAAAGGTCCTTCGTGCAAAGTTTTTGGGACAAGAGGAGAAAGCCATCCTGCAGTATGAAGCCGGCTAGCAGCGAATCATCTGTATGATTGGGTGATCATGTTCTTTATTAAATTTCTATTAGAGTGCATATATGTGGTAGCAATGTGAAGGAATAGAAAGCAGAGAGACTGTTTTGTATTTTTGGAATTTTTGACGGACTCACGATTAGTGCTTAATTGTGTTCAAAATTTGTTTGCAAAATTGTTAGTTTTATGTATGTTTGAGATTTTGGTCTTAACTGCTTTTAAAAATTCTGGATCTATTGTTAAATTGTTATGTTATTTGTTAAAAATGTTACTATATTGTTAAACTGTTCATGTGTTATAAAATGTTAATGTATGTTAATGTATGTTTAATTTTCAGAAAGGTACAGATAGTAATTTGGGTTATTTTGTACACGCGCCGCGAGTCAGGCGTACACGTGTTTTGCGGTCAAGAAGTCCTTGACACGCGTTTCTATCTCTTATACTAACATTTAATGAATTAACTTTCTTCTTATCGTTCGTGTTTGATGTGTTACGTTTGTACTTTAGTTGGGAATAGTTTCCGCAAGTTGCGAAGTTTTATGTTGCATTTGAATATGAAATTGTATTGTATTAAAATTGAACGTTAATGTGATTTTCTTGCAGGGAAGTATACCTGTATTAAATATTGATATTGCTATTTTTCTTTTAGTTTATACAGATGAAGAGTATGATGACTTCATTTTGTAAATTTGATATTTTTGATTATTGCATAAGCACAGCTATGTGACGCTGTACGTATGTGCCCCAAATATTGTGAAAGTAGAGCTAGTTCTGAAGAAGTTTTGGGAGTTAGTTCATTGGCTAATGGGTATGAAGGTATTACGTAGTAGCAGAGTTATAGTAGTATGAAGTGAATTTAATTGTAGATAAGTTCGGAATTTTGTTGAGGAAAATTTTTGCGCATTGGGTTTTCTGGACTTGGTGCAAATTCTAGTGTTAGGAAAGTTTTATGGAGAAATTTTTGGTAAAGTTACAGCAGTATTTCAGTATTGAGGAAAATTTCGAAAGTTTAGTGTTTTGAGGAATTTTAGTTTTGAAAGTTTTACGGAGGCTATTTTTAAGATAGAAGAATGATTGGATTGAATATGTGAATATTTGAGGCAAACTGAGGTTTTTGTTGTGATGGGTTAAAGTGTAATATTTTAAAAGTTATGTTTCGGTGCCAAATTTAACCCATCACTTTGTTTTTTTTTACGGTTTGAAATTTATAACAAGAAAAAGTACTGGGCATGCATTTGGCCCAGCCCTTTTTTTCTGTGGAATCCGAGGGGGGGTTGTGAGGGAGTGACCTTTGTCATAAAGGCACTTTAGTATTTCTGAGATCGTGACGTCAATAATTTAACATGTGTAAGCGTAAAAGCGACATCTATCCTCTCTTTTACTTTAACTTTCTAGAGTGTGTGTGTCTCTTTCGGATTCTGAAGTTAGGCTCGCGGTTTGTAGTATTATGTAAATTTGAAGTATCTCAGTTTGCAGCGTATAAAAGCTTGGAGTTTAAGTGTGTGTGAGTATCTCTGGCATTAGCCAGCGGTGAGTGTCTCTGGCATTAGCCAGCCAAGACTGAGTGTGACTAGCGACGTTAGATAGCGAAGTGAATCGCTGGCGATCGCCAGCCTAGTGTTCTGGAGATATTAGTCAGCGAAGTGTGTTTTCCGCTGGTATCTAGCAGATTGAAAGTAGCATCGAGCCTCCAGTGAGTTGTGAAGGAGTTTCGGTATCCGAATAGAGAAGTTGGCCGTGGTAAAAAATTTAATAGTAATTGCATTTGATTATCTCAAAGTAAATAAAGGATATCTACAGCCACGGGCTGTCTAAATAACTTTTATCTAGCAGCTTAGCCGAGAGATAGTGAGAAGTAATCAGAGTTGCCCCGATTGAGCTAGTTTCCGGAGCCTGTGAGTATGCGTTTAGTCTTTTCGTAGTATTCTCAGTTGTGAAAATTAGACTTGCTCCATTTCCCTTGAGCCCGTATAGTTTTTAATAAACTGTGTTTTTTATCTTAATTCATGAGTATGTCTGCATTTAACTCCCAGCCCGAGCACCCAACCGTTACAATATTTTAATAAAATCTTGCTTTCACAATAAAAGCTTAAATAAAGGAGTTTTTGATTACTGAAAAAGTCGATAGAAAATTCCGGTGTCAGTCGATATTTTCTCATTTTAGTAACTGAATTTGTCCGCACAGGAAAGGGTTAATCGAATGTTTAATTGTTACAAATAATCCATACAGTTAAAGCAATATTTGTTAATATTATTTTATAGCAATAAAACAGTCTCAAGTTTATCAATCAAATTTATCTCCTTCTTTCAAATACTAAATTAAAAATTAGCTATAAAACTTTGAGATAATCGTGTTATTATTTCCGCTATCTATCGATAAAAGAAATATTAAAGATTAAGGTAGCATCTAAATTATTTTTTGTGTAGATGTATCACTGCACATGAAAAACTTTATCCTGTGTATATCATCTTATCTGAAATGGATCAGCGGAAAAAAGAAGCATCGTAATCTTGTCGCATACAGAGCCTGATTACTAACGGGGCACTCTCTCCCCAGTAAAATTACATAGAAATTTTCGCCTTGTTTAAACGCCCTTTTTAGTCAAAATTACTATCATGAATAAGGAAAAAATTTCTATTTACTTTTTCTGGTGGGAGAGTGCCCCGTTGATAATCAGGCCCTGGTCGCATACAATACATTAAGTTATAAAATATCGTTAAAAAAGTTAATTACAATCCTTTATGCCTCATTTCTTCCTATGTTTTACTTCGCGCTTTGAAAATATGCCATAATTCAAACTATGCGTGTTATGTTATTCTGTTTCCATAACTAATAAAAATTGAAAATAAACATTACATAAAGAATTTGTCGACCATAAAATACAAAAGAATATTCTTTCTCAGAAATATTCTTGCAAAAGCTCAAAAGAGTGAACATAAGATGTGTAATTTTATAAATTGGAGGTTGGTATAATAATATGGTTATACTAGCTATCAGGGTGAAATAATCTATGAGTAAATTTTAACACCAGAACTGTAATAAAATCAGTTTTGAGTGGGATGAAAATAAACAAGTTTTTAGCGAAATTTATTAATTATAAAGAATAAGTAACTAAGAAATAAGTAGAAAAATTAAGTTAACTATTATTTTAAAAATATTTTAGTTAAAAATATGTTTATAAGCATAAGGGTATTTCCATGAGCACGTGTCGTGTAAACCACATAATTACTAACTGTTTTAGTTGTTGGCCGCCGTTATTTTCGAAAGGTTTGCACAGCTTTATTCATTTAATGATACATCTCTGATAAAATAAGTCATATTTTTCCATTTTAAAATACTGGTATTCAAAATCGTAGTATGTGACTTACACGACATTTGCTCATGGAAATACCCATAAATTAACATTATGTGCGAATTTTAATACATGAAGTACACTGGTTTCCAAAAATTAAGGAAAAATAACAAAAATAGCGATAACTCGTTCAAAAAGAAAGCAATCCGTATGAAATTTGCACATATTATTAAATAAAAGATGCTGAATAAAAATACCAAATGCAAATAAGTGGCGCTGCAGTCGCATTGTGTCATCCGTGAGGCACATAAAAATGCACGTTAGAGAGTAAGGCTGCAGTTGTCGCTGTGATAGTGATATTCTAAATCTAGGATAGCCAATTCATTACAATGACCTCGAGGCATCATTTGCCTGCAGAACTGCGATTTAGAGCTATTAGAACAGCGGTTCCCAAACTTTTGGGTTCGCGGAGCCCTTTTCGGGAAGAATTCCTCATGCGGAGCCCCTGAACCCAATGATTCTTTGTGGTTTACGAATTAATGTTTCTTTTATGCCTATCGAGCAGAGAAACATCTACTGGATAAAATACGAGCCAATAATTTCCAACATTTGACCAAGGTTCTCAGTTTGGTCCTTTCCTGATACAGAAATTCTTAATTCATACTAGAGAATTTATAAATCAAATTCTCTATCATATAATCATTTAACAATTTATTTAATATTACTATTATAGGATACAATAAAATAAAAAAAGGATTAAAACCCTCTTTTTATTAGCACTTTCCAACAAAGTTGAAAAGTGCTTATGCATTCGGTTTGTCTGTCCGTCTGTCCGTATGTCCGTCAGGCCGGATAGCCGTCTGTTCGCGCTCTAACTCCCGTAAATATACTCAGATTGCTATGAAATTTTTATACATTATTGAGGTTTACCCTAGCACAAACCCTATTGAAAATGAAGTATCTACCATGATTAGTTTATCTATAGAGAGAATCAAAAGTTTCCCATTACATTACAGCCTACGGGGAAAAATCGTTAATATACTCGGATTGCCGTGAAATTTTAGGAAGTTATTGACGTTTACCCTAGCACGAACCCTATTGAAAATGAAGTTTCTATTATCATTAGTTTATCTACAGGGCGAATCAAAAGTTTTCCAATACATTACGGCCCATGGGGAAAAATCTTTAATATACTCAGATTGCCATGAAATTTTAGGACATTATTGATGTTTACCCTAGCACAAGTCCTATCGAAAATGAAGTTTCTATCATGATTAGTTTATCTACAGGGCGAATCAAAAGTTTCCTATTACATTATGGCCTATGGGGAAAAATTGTTTCAAAGGAATTTTAAAGACGTTATACCCTGCCAAACATATTAAAATATGCATTCTATAAAATATAAGGTGAAAATGTAGCTATTATTCATTTACAGGGCCACACAAAAGAATTCCATTAGATAATGGTAAAAGGGGGGAACTGTGTGTGACATATTTTAAATATATTAAGCTTTTTCATGTATAATAAAATTGATATATGTCACTGAAGCTTAATATAAATTATACGCTACTGTCTTGCATAATATGAAGTACATAGCATTTACAGGGCCATACAAAAGATTTCAAATAGTATATTCTTTCCGAAGTACCATATATTTGTCCGATGATGGCTGATGGAGGGATGAAATGCATTTTAATTATGATATTCGCGTTTATATTTCGCTAAATATATGCACATTATATGGTGTGTATAAATGTTATAGTTGATATACAGGGCTACCCAAAAGAGCTCACCAGCGTTACTGAATATGAGCGTAAATTATATAAACGTGGTTCTTAAATAAGCTATGCATTTTTACGCTGAGGTGCATTCAATTTACTGAGAAATGTTTGCAGAATATAGATAAAGGGATATACAGGGCCACGCAAAGAATTCGGTACATGGACGCCTATGAATGATGATTTGTGAGAATGTGATTTCAGTTGTTTTAAAAGTGTTTTAGTTTACAATAAATTTTAGCCTAATGCTGACGTGTAATAAAAGTACAATGTAAACTACAGGGCTGAACAAAAGTATTCAAGTATGTTTCCATCTAATAGTATGAATTGCTGAAAAAGAAATTTCAAGCTACTGGGTATTTTCTTGCTAAGCTAAATTTTCCCATTATGTGAACTGACATATGAAACACAGGGCTGTTCTAATGTACTGGAATACATATTTGGGTGTATTTGGCTATACACTATTATTTCCCTAAATAACAAAGTTTTGTTAAAGGTTTCATTAAGTGTTGGAAAGTGCTTCATAATCTATGTTTAACGCATGATTTTTCTTACTTGTTTTGTATTAAAATATCTACCTATCAGATATTTCCTTCAAATACAGCAAAAATTATAGTTAAAAATTTCTCATTTCTGTTAGTTATTAGTACCGAGGAAAACAAACTCATTTTTATCCGAGCGATATTCAAGCAATACTGTTAAGGGATAATGATATCCATTTTTAAAATAAAAAATATTCTTTTGGGATTTACAGTATGATCTATATAGCATGAGTATAAAATACTTAATTTTAAAGAGTGAAGTGAAAGAATATAAACAATGTGAGACACGCGTACCTCATTAGGACGTTAGAGCCTTGTTACTAACAAGGAAGGTCTCCGTACTGGGTATGATCAGAATTTTTTGAAAAAAAAAATACTGATTAAACTACTCATATATGTAATAAAGGATCAGTCAAATTTAGCGGCGGAATTACAGAAGAAACTCAGTAAAAAAATAAATAAATAAATAAATAAAAAATAATACTTTCGAGTATTTTGCACGAAATTACGAAAGCGTCACGCGATTTGGCGAGAGCATTTTCCCTCGTCAAAAGCAAACGATTTTAACGCACCTGAAAATTTCTTGTCAATTAAATTTTATAATACATGTAAATAGTATTTAAGGAATTTAAATTTGAACAATGAGAGAGTTTGACATATAGATGTATTTTATATTGCATATTTCTGTTGCTTTTGTTGCAGTTATTTAATTTTATTGCTTTAAAAATAATTCCTTATATAAAAAATACTTTCATATTGAAAAGTATTTTTTCATATATTTAAGCGTATGACAAAATAAAGGCCAGATGAAGAATGCTGCAGTAATGCATTTCAATATCGGAGAAATTTTTGTTTCCATAGCATTTGAATCGGCAGAGCTCAATTATATTGGAGTTAATTTTGAGATTGAAACAATTTTAACTAATTTAAATTGATAAAGTTTCACAGTTAATTTTCATTCTAAATACATTATGACAAAAATATAGCTAAAACAAGCTAAAGCTGACAAAGGTAACGTTCAAACGTAAAACAAGTTCAAAATGAAACATTTTTACCTTAAAAGGGATTTGACATAAAAAAATATTTTTTGAAATTTTATTTTTTCGCCAGCCAAGGATAAATCGCCAAATAAAAGAAATGTTCATTATTTTTTTACAAACGTTCTATCAGGTTTCCGCCATTTTTTTTTTTTTTTTTTTTTTTTTTACAAACATATATATCCACATGAAAGAACATTGTGTAATTTTTTCAGAATTTTTTGAGTATGCCCGTATGGAGACCTTCCTTATAAGCAAAACGAATTAAGTATAAACATATGAATAGGCGGAATTCCAAAAAACAAAACTGTCCTTCATTTCTGTTCCGATTCACGTTGTGCATTCAATTCAGAATACTTTTTTGTCACTTATTTTAACAAGTTCGCTGCCAACTATGAGAATACTCGTAGTCTCATTACTGTTGAATTTCAGCTTTGGTAGCGAACGTGGTTAAATCGAATTTTTATAACACATTAAATGCAGAAACAAAAAATAAATCAATTCAAACCAAAAATATTATACAGAAAATAGATACATGTATAATGCAAACCCGAAGTTTATTAATGTCTTTTCAACCCGGTTAAAGATATTTTTATTTTTAACACACACATACACTCACACAAATTCCTACATACTTTTGAAAATTTTCATTTGCAATATGATTATTTCTTTCATTCATGTTTTGTTTATTTTACTGGAACGCCGAGGAGCCCCTGGAAAGTTCAGGGGGAGCCCCAAGGGCTCCGCGGAGCACACTTTGGGAACCTCTGTATTAGAAGATTGGAGGCAGGGCAAAGTCAGGCAGAGGTGGCTAGATGGCAAAATGTGAGTCCTTCGGTGGTTCATAGGCTTTGGCAACAATTTCAAACCACCTGTTCGGGTTCAAGAAGGTTCAGCCAAGGACGGCCAAATGTTTTGACAAGCGCCGATGACCGATATTTGCGGTTATGTGTACGAAGGAATAGAACCGCAACCCCATCTCAACTTAGATCCTGTCTTGCTGCAGCCACTGGAAGGTTGGTGTCAATGTCTACTGTGCGTAGAAGGCTTCACGAAGGTTTATTTTACGCGAGGTGACCAGCAATTTGTGTGCCACTCACCTCACGTCACCGGAGGGAACGTTTGATGTGGTCAAGGTAACATGGCCACTGGACGGTTGATCAATAGAGGCGTGTTCTCTTCACGGATCAGTCCCGGATTAGCCTCTAAAGCGATAGTAGGCGTTGTTTGATTCGAAGAGAACAGGGAAGACGCTAGCATCCATCAAACATTCGTGAAAGAGCTTCATACGGAGGAGGCAGTGTCTGCGTTTGGGGTGGTATCTCTTTGGGTGGACCCACAGACCTACATGTCTTTCCACATGGAACCGTGAATGCTCACGTCTATAGAAGTGACATCCTTGATGCTTATGTGAGACCTTATGCCGGTACAATAGGTAATGATTTCCTGTTACAGGACGAAAACGCTAGACCGCACAGGGCTCGCATCGGGGAAGATTATCTTCAGCACCGGACAATTCAGCACATGGAATGGCCATCTCGATCACCGGACTTGAATCCCATCGAGCATGTTTGGGATGGTTTAAGGAGACGTGTCGCTGCTCTCATTCCCCCTCCTCTGACCGTTGCCACGCTTTCAACTGCCTTGGAAGAGCAATGGCTCTTACTTCCCAGCGAATTCATCGACTGCATAATTGACAGTATGACACATCACTGTATGTGCTGTATTGCTACTAGGGGTGATCATACGGCATATTAAAGGTACATTTCCTATACCAAAGTGGCAAACTGATTTTGTTAATTTTATAATTATGCTATTTTTTGAAACACCATAATTGTCTGGTAATTGCTTCTCATGTTATTTTATATCTTACTGTGCGTTGTATATTGTGGCTGAGTTTCATTAAAATCTACATGTAATATTTTGAATTATCGCTATTTTTGTGATTTTTCCTTAATTTTGAGAAACCAGTGTAATTGCAATAACTCATTAGTGCCTAGCGTCCCATTTTTGGGACAGTTTTAAAATATGCAAGTAAGCGCTTTTCACCAGTAAAAATGAGGACAAACAAATAGTTTCTTTCTCGAGACAAAGCCCTCGATAAATTAAGATAAAAGTTATTCTTGCTTTAAAAGTGGTGTGAAAATGCAAAATTTGAATTTTAACGAAGAAAATAATTCAGGCACTAATGGGATAAAAAACGTTTTTAACACTAGAACCTCCCGGAAAATTTACTCAAGTTTGATAATAATGTTTTACCCCAGAATTTTTATTCAAATAATTTAATTTATTATTTAATTAAAATTTGCGTGCGTTCAATTCAACGTATTTCGAGAAAAAATTTCTGGCTTGAATTGAAATTTAATCACGTAGTTGAAGTGGAATCGCCTTCTTCCAGGCGTTCTAGTGTTAATACTACGAGTTGGAAATTGCACGTGACGCGTAGCAAATGAGATGCGTACGTACGATAACGGAGTTTTAAAAATATTCAGATCTTGCTGTTATAATATACAGTACTTCGGATACAATATAGTGGTCGAAATCTTTTTTGCGTTTCTCTAAAAATACATAGTAAATTTTATTACCCCTCAGCAAAGTATATCATATTCATAAAATGTGAAATAGTTTAACGTAATTAAAACACGCCCCAAACAATGTTACCCTGTATAGCAATGTGTAATGGAATAGTTTTGTGTGGCCCTGTAAATTAATAACAAATATTCCTTGCACCACAGACTGTATAGAATGCATATTTTAGTATATATTTCATAGTGCATATCAATTTTATTATGTTCGAAGGAATGTAATACCATTAAAATGCATTTTAAACATTTTTCCCTATTGGCCGCAATGTAACGGAATACTTTTGATTGTCCCTGTAATTGATCTATGCATCCAATTTTTATAAAATTTGAAATAACTTGACAAAATTATGCAATAATTATGTATTTTAAATTTAAAACTATTCGGTTGGGTAGTGTTTGTTCTGTTATATGCGGACAGACAGACGGACGGACTGAACGGCAACTGTAAGTGCTACGTATTTACATAATTATGAACGCACCTAAAAACGCCGGGCAAGTATCGATTCGACACCGATCAGGGGATTTATTGATGACTGAAACCAGAAAAATCTTCAAGAAATAAATTATGTATCACTTGCAATTATATGAGTCAAACAAACAAAATAAACAATTTCAAATATTTTTTCTGCCTTTAAATATTTGTTTTATAAATCTTTCGTAAAAATTCCCAACGTTCTAGTGTCAAAGCACAAATACACAAAAACAAAGTCCTCAAAAATATCACATACGGCCATCTCAAGGATACTCTGATCCTCTTTCTCAGTGCGAAAGAAAGAAAAAATAAGAGTGAAATGGATTCAAAAAAATCCACTGCATTGCCCCGAGTACTAACTGATTGAATTGATTGAAAAGGTGAAAGCAGGAGTTTAAATCTTTTAACCCTTTAACGTTCATTGGTTCTCTACGAAACCACAAAATTTTAATTCTGATATCCAACAATGACACCGGAATTTTAGTTTAAAAAATCCATTTTATTTGTGAAAAAATCACTTTTTCTAATTAACAAGTATATCCATTTGCAATTACCGGTGTCACACATTAATTTCAAAACTTCAGCAATGAAAATGCTTTGTTCGTTAAATGGCTAAAGAAATGACGCAACTGACTGGAAATAGCTGAAAAAAATCCGTTATTGCACAGAATCCACCCACAACAGTCAGAAACAAGTTGGAAATTGCACGTGAAACGTTTAGAATGAGGTGCGTTCGTACGATAACGAAGTTTTAAAAATATTCAGATCTTGGTGATATGGTAGAGCGTACTTCGGATACAGTATAGTAGTCGAAATCTTTGTGTTTCTGTAAATATGCAGGAAGTAATTTTTATTGCACCTCAACAACGTATATCTTATTCATAAAATGTGAAATAGTTGAATATAATTAAAACATGCCCTAAACAATGTTTCCCCGTATAGCATTATGTAGTGGAATACTTTTGTGTGGCCCTGTAATTTAATAATAAAAATTCTTTGCATCACAGATTGTACAGAATGCAAATTTTAGTATATTCTTGATAGATTCATGCCAATTCTATTATGTTCGAATGAGTGTAACATCATTAAAATGCATTTGAAAAATTTTCCCATTGACCATAATTTAATGGAATACTTTTCATTGTCCCTGTAAATGATCTATGCATCCGACTTTCATAACATTTGAAATGACTCGACAAAATTACGTAAAAATTATATGTTTTGAATTTCAAACGATTAAAATGCATTTGAAACTTTTTTCCCAATTGACCGTAATGTAACGGAATCCTTTTGATTGTCCCTGTAATTGATTTATGCATCTGATTTTCATAAAATTTGAAATGACTCGACAAAATTATGTTATAATTATGTATTTTAATTTTCAAACGATTCGGTTGGGTAGTTTTTGCGTTGCTATATGCGGACAGACAGGCGGACAGACAGGCGGACGGACAGACAGACAGACAGATGGACAGAAAGACGGACAGACGGACGGACTGAGCGACAACAATAGGTGCTACGTATTTACATATTTACAAACGCACCTAAAAAGGGGTGCTGTTCATATCATTCACCAAATAAGAAGATTGGAATAATGGACATACTTCTCACTTAGTGAACGATATGAGTGATTATATGTTGTAGATACCGAAATGATTTCCTGTGTGATTTCAAAAAATATGATCTATTGAAGAATCCGAATTCAAAATGCAGGGTTTTCGCTGGCTTTTTACCAACATTAGCAATTTGGCGAATGAAAAATAAAAGACAGTCGCCAATTGAAAAGAAATGTAAGCAGAGTAGATTCCGCGTGAAACACTGAAAAATCTATTTTTAATCCCTTATGCATAGCTGCCAACATCTTCCGCTTTTTCGGCCCGGAAAAATTTTACAGCAAATTTTACTTTTTCAAATCGCCGTAATGTGCTGATTAAATAAGGCAAATATTTATGTTAAATTTTTCCGTGTCAAAAAATCAGAAGAGTTGGCAGCTATGCTTATGGCATCCACTTTTATCAAAATGTTATAAAATATTCATGTTTTCTGTAATGGTTTGTAAAATAGAAATTAGACTATCGGCTATACTAAGTCTTAGAAATAAGTAGATTCTAAATTATTCCTAAATATGTAATTGTTGCAGACATTCTTTTAGCAGTCTAATTAAAAATTAAAAACTGCTATTTTTGATTTACCGTTGTAAAAATATATACAAAAATTGTTACGAGATTTTGACTCTTAACCGATAGAAAAAAAATCAATCGAATATAGACACAACTAATAGATAGTAAATAGCTAACTTCGGCTCTGAATTCCAAAATTTTTCTCTATTTGTCGCTTGATGCGAGTAATTTTGTATGTTTATTTTATCGATGCGATGCTCGCACATAGATAGTGATTAATTGGCAATAGAGAAATACCTATTGCATAATTCTTTCTGTGTCTAAACTGAATTAGCGTTTAGTAGTACCTCTGTAAATAAATCAATGTAAATGACACGAAGCGACAGAATATGTAATGTAACATTAATAGTTTAGCAATGCGGATAAGAATCTTGAATATAATGGCACACGTACGCACACAAACAGCAGAAATTGAGGAATCGTAATTTGGCGAGTCCGATTGTTATGTTACTCACCAAATGGAGCATTTTGTTGCGATTTAGCACAATGGCGATTGGCACCGAGAACCCTAATTTGATGTCAAATTATGTATTTTTATCGATGATTCCCTGCTAGATTGTTTGTATTCAGTGAATATCTAGAGAGACTGCTTTTGATTTGTGCCATTATATTTTAAAATATAGTGAGATTATAACCACTATGTTTTTGACAAATCATAAATGAAAGTGATAGTAAAAAAGAGGCGTAAACCAAATCTCGTTTTTAATTCAATTTGTACCAGAAATTTTGCATAAAAATTACATTTAATTGCAGTTAATTTTTTTAATCAATAAAAATAAAAAACTCCTTTCATTCAGATTATCTGACGATATTTGATATAAAAAGTTAGGAAAATTGGCTATTATGATTTTCATTCTTTTAGTTTTACTAAATTTTGGGCGAGATTTATTTAAAAATATACACAGGGTGGAAACAATGTTTTTGGACTTACCGGAATGGTTCATTCTATAGTAAAATCATTTATTCTGCCTCAGAAGTTACATCTGTATATCTGTTCATGAAAATTATCTTATACACTCGTGTATAAGACAAGCCTTACATTAGAGGGAAAAATAACTTGAATACCATTTTACTTACCCATCATACGTAAAATAAGATAAATCTTGCAATCGTTTTAAAAACAGATTTTTTTTGACGGATTTACACGTTTTAGACACTGGAGATTACGAAAAACACATTTATATATATATAAAAAAAATAATGCCGACCGTCAGTCTATGTGTTCTCTATCTCTCTGGCCATCTGTCTGTCTGTCTATATGTGTTTGTAAATGATCTATCTCTCGATCAAATTGAGATAAAGACTTGGCATTTGGCATGTATTTAGTGTGTAAGAGTGAGAAAAAGCTTATTTAATATCAGTAACTTCGATTATTCGGAGCTATTTTTTTCGGACTCGTAACTTTTGGACTTTCGTCGTGTAACATGTTTTTACACCGTAAAAACATGTTATAAATAAGTTTACACAGCGAACACAATGAAACAATACACTTTTTAATAAATAATTTTTTTCCTTCGAGACGTGTTTTTTTACTGCAGGAGATATTGGTGCAGTTTTACAGAAATTATCGGTAATTGAATCTGTCATTCTGAATTTGCCATTAACCCCTTGAGGGGCGGTGGTTTCATAGATATATCACTTACTTTTAATTCCCAAACGCCACATTCGCACCGAATTTCGTTAAAGAAAATTACGGTTTATTGAATGCATGAAGTATAGCGTTTTCTTATTTACAAATAAAGTTTTTCTCAAATTCCGGTGTCAGTCATTAATTTCAATACTTAAGCAATGAATATGACCTGCCCCGCAAAAGGTTAAATGAAGCAAATATTATTATTAAAAAAAATCAAGATTTTATATAAAAAAAATTTTGATGGAGCTACACTGTTGTTTATTCATTTAAATTAGGACAACCATACATATTTAAGCTTTAAGATGGCTTTAAGATAGATAAAAAGTAGAAGAAATATAAATTTTCCAAATGAATGGAAAAAAGTCCGGGTCAGGATTCGAACCAGTGATGAATTGGCTGAAGCCGCCAATGCTCTTCCAACTGAACCAACACGGACGGATATTGAAGGACTAATTAACCCAACTAATATCAACAATCACAGAGACCGATCTGATACTTTAGTTAACCCTTTCCGGCACACTGTGCCCGGTCTGGGATACCTAATTTTAATATCAAACTTTCAAACGGCAGCAGTAACATTTTTGTAAAATTTTGCGTTTACAATAAAAGATTAAATGAAGGAATTTAAAATACCTAAAAAATTCGTTTCTGAATTCCGGTGTCAGTCAGTAATTTCGTATTTTACAACATATTTTACCGGAAAGGGTTAATGCACTTGGAAAATTTACATCTGTTATAATTCATTTGCCGATTGAATAATCTTGTTATAAATTAATCTAATTCGTATTCAGCAGCTCCATATATTAATCTTCGATTTATTCTGTTGAGCTGATCCAAAGTATGAGACCAGATTGTGTGATCGCTGAAATTAGTTGGGTGAATTAGTTCTCCAGTATTCTTCTGGGGTGGCTCAGTTGGAAGATCATTGGCGGATTCAGCCAATTCATCACTGGTTCGTGTCCTGATCCGGGATTTTTTCACACTATTGGAAAATTGACATCTGTTATAATTCATTTACCGATTGAAAAATCGTGTTATAATTTAATTTTAATTTCGTATGCACCGTTTTCTGCAGGTTTATATATTAGTAACCTTCGTTTTATTCTGTTGAACTGATGATCCAAAGTATCAGACCAGATTGTTTGATGGTTGCGGTTAGTTGGGTGAACTAATCTTCTAGTATACTATTATTTTTTAACACAATCAAACTGATTGGTAAAGTTATCATACAAATTGAATATTTCCAGCTGAGCGAAATCTTCAATATCTTCTAGTATTCTAGAAGATATTGAAGATATTGAATCTTCATAATCTTCTAGTATTCTTCCGGGATGGCTGAGTTTGAAGAGCATTTATTCCTGGCCAATTCATTCCTTAAAATGAATTGGCCTTGGATGATTTGAATTCTTGCCCGGACTTATCTCCCCCATTTGGAAAATTTACATCTGTTATAATTCATTTACTGATGAATCAGATAAGAATTGTTTCAACATGACCCAAGTCAAATAAGCGATTTTCGCACCCGAAAAAATTTCAATAAGCGAAATTATGTTATGAACACAATGAAATAAGATATATCTCAATAAATAATATTTCTAACTGTGTTTATGCTCTGTAGATACATAGGTACAGTTTTACGGAAATTATCGTTAAGCTGACAAATATGATTTATTCATTTGTATGTATCTTATGTCATTGTGTTTGTAATATAAATTAATTTATTGAAATTTTACCTGGGTGTGAAGATTGCTTATTTGACTTAGGTCACGCTGAAGGAATTTAACCATTTCAGGGGCGCCGTTTGCAGTCTGCAAACGGTTAATTTTACTGTTCCAATTGCGAACTGCCCCCAGGGGGATACCTTCTTTAGGTATTCACGGGCTTCACAACCCCGGGGCACCTGAGTGATCTTTCTCCCTTCCTTTTCCTCTTACTCCTCTTGTCTTCCTTTAATCTTTGTTTCACTCTCACTGTGGTTTCCTTTTCGAAGGTGAGGGCAATTCTGTATGAGTCGATATCATCTTGTATATTGACTCATGGAGAATTGTAAACCACCCACGTGTTGGCCGTGCGTGGCAACCCGTGTCCCTGGAAAGGGGGATCCTGGTAGTTGAGGGAAACCAACACACTGCTTTGGCCTCTGCTTCAGGTAGACGGGGTGCATATTGGTCCCGTATGCATCAATCGGCTGGTCAGCTGACTTTGGTCACTGGTTTTAGGGATCAAGTGAGCGAGCAATTACTAGTCATCTCGTTAAGGGTGGAGAGTGACATAGGATTGTCTTGTGATCGTATAGAGCCTGGTTAGCACTGGTGCACGAATGTGCATCCCCTTGTTGGGCTCGAGAGTGGGTGGTGCGGCCGGGGTCCGAATTTTATTATTTCTATCATGGATGGAAAAACTTCATTTCCTTCTATCTCTCTCCCTAGTGGAGAGCAACAAACTGTACAGACTTCTTCCTTTACTCGCTTTTTTATCATTAAACGTACTGATAGTCACTCCGATTGCTCCTTTAAAAAAACTTCAGCTTTTCTCATTGCCAAAACATTTCAGTCTGTCTTGGGAGATGGTCATTCTCTCAAAAAACTACAATCTGGGGATTTGCTAGTAGAGGTTTCTGAAGCCAAACAATCACAATGTCTCTCAAATTGCTCCACAATAGGCACATTTTCTGTTTCTGTACAAACTCATAAAACATTAAATACGAGCCGCGGTGTAATATCCGAACCTGACCTTTTATACTCCACCAAAGATGAACTCCTTGAAAATTTAAAACACCAAGATATCATTGATGTTCGCCGTATCACCATCCGTAGAAATCAGCAGATAATTCCTGCTAAACACATCATACTAACTTTCAATAGTCCAACATTGCCAACAAGAATTAGAGCTGGCTATCTAAACTGCCCAGTCCGACCATATATACCAAACCCTCTCAGATGTTTTAAGTGCCAGCGTTATGGCCATACCAATAACAATGGCCAATGTCGTGGCAATGTTACCTGTGCACATTGTGCAGAAGTCGGCCACAATGATAAATCATGCAAAAATTCTGAACGCTGCGCTAATTGTAAGGGTGACCATACAGCATACTCTCGCTCTTGTCCTAATTGGATCCGTGAAAAGGAAATTCTTGCAGTCAAAATTACCCAAAAACTCTCTTATCCTGAAGCCCGTAAACTTGTCGAATCTAGAACCCCATCTGTCGGCGTTACTTACTCTAGCTTACTCAGGCAACAATCTAAACCTGTAAGACACATAAGTACTCAAACTGAATCATCTTCTCCACCAAGCTGTTCACCTGAAAAAACATCTAACATTATAAAGAAAAAGACCCGTGATGCCCACGCTACCGCTGTTACTAGAGTTTTGCCAAAATTAGTGCTTTGGAAACCTTCATCAGAGCCTGTAAGAATCGAATATTGGACTAGTCAATCGCAGAAATCAAGTGAAATAAAAAACTTAACCAAACCTGAAAATGAGAAAACACCTGCTTCATCTGCTTCAAATTCTCAGAAACCCAAAACTAGTCTAACAGTAAAACCTATCCAGAAAACTAAAGAGAATAAAACTATTCGGGGTTCTTCACAGTGGCAAACTGTGAAGAAAAAACAGAGAAAATCATGTCATAGCCCATCTACCACTAATCTCAAAGATCCAAAACAATTGAATACATACGTGGAAGAGGCTATGGAGTCGGCATCATACGACTCGAGTGAAGACGAAGAAAATGTCGTATTCGAAGAATACAAGCCTCAATGATATAACTGTTTTAACTTTCTGTGTGCTTCAAATTGTTTTATGTATTTTTAGGTTTCATCTTATACATGGTTTATATTTTAACAATCATCACTTTGACGTTCACACATTTTAATATAACTTTATTTATTAACTATGGTCTGTGGACTGTTTTAAGCAATTTTATTTATACATTTCATTATTTTGTACACTTACATTGTTTTTATCTATGACTTGCTAGTATTATTTATACTTTCACTATTAGTTCTCATAATGATGTCGCATTTTTAAATCATACTCATTCATAAACACATGTTTTAAGTTTGTCTTTGTCTTGGCGCAGCATGTCCCCAAAGGGACCTATCGCCATAAAACCCTATATAACCAACCAACCAACCAACCAATTGAGAACTGGCACCAGAAAAGTTTTAGTACAATTTCGATCTCATAATATACGGTGGGGGGGAAAAAAAGCATCTTGATTATTTAAAAATAAATCTGTTCTTAAATTGCGGTGAGAAAAAAAAAATTGAACACATTTGGGGGCAGGAGTGCTTTTCCCCTAAAAGGTTTAAGGAAATTATAGGTAAGTTGTAACCGTATCAGCAAATTTATCGACAATTTTCATACAATTGCTTCATTGTGAACTAGGTCAAATAATGGAGTAATGAATAAGGAGGAGGAGGAGGCGTATTATGTTTTGCTTAGCAGTTGCGAGAAAAATAATTCAGGAGGCTTTCTTATAATTTTTCTATTCGAATCCATAGTTTTCGGTTACCACAGTGAATACTTCTACCAGTAAATAATAGAAAATAGAAAATTTTGTCTTTGTTCAGTGCCTCATTTTTGAGATATTTTACTCTCAATTATCGTAAAAATATATATATATATTTCTTTTTACTGGTGTTAGTTTTTCCAGGTATTATAATATTTTCCCTGGTGGCTGACAAGAGGTTGTCTTGATTGTCACAATATGGCGGAGCTACTACTGCTGAAATAAATTAACATCAGTTTTTGCCATTGTTTTTGAATGAAATTTTTCATTAATCAGATGCTTCAATAAAGTAACAAATTCGAGTTAAATTTAGTGGTGAATGTTTTCTCTGGCGAAAAGCGGTTAAAGTTGAAGCTCCACCAATCTAGGAGTATGGCAATTCCTTTTCCTTAAACCCTTAACTGATTTGTCCGTACGCCGTTCGGGCAAGACGAATTTGCTTATCATTTAAAATCTTTTGACACCACTATTATTTTAAAAAATAATTTCATACTATCTAAAAGCGTAAATGTTTAGATTAAATCTTACCAACATTTTATTTAAAAAATAGTGGTGCGAATCCGTTGTTTTCAGTTTATTGAACGAAAAAAATTAACCAGTTATTGGGTTAATAGTTCCATGCGTCAAATACGCGATTTTTATGTAAAAAAAAAAAAAAAAAAAAAAAAAAAATTGAAACAGAATAATTTATTGAATGAACACAATGAAACAGAACGTACCGGAATAAATACTTTTTCTGGTTAAAAATGTTTATTAATTACAGGATATATCGGTACAGTTTTACAGAAGTTATCTGCCGGTTGGCAAAAGTTTGTCTATACTATTATAAATACCTATTTAGCTGAATATTCCAGAACTTTAATATAAAGCGTTTACCTCTATTATAAACATTTTCCGAATCACTTCTTAGTTCTCCAGGTAGATAAATTCTTCTTTCAAAAACAAATCTTTTGAATGATTTTAAAGGAAACAAAACCTGACTTTATCACTAATAATATGCTTTAAAGAAATCTTTTGTTTACTTTACGGTTAACATGATATGTTTTATAAAACTAAGAATGTTATATGCTCTTGGGGATTGTATAGAATTCTGGATAAAAACAAAAAATTGAAAAGAGATAAAATATGCCATCTCAAGGGATGTATGCTATGTCACGTATTTTATAACTTCCTTTTCAGTCCCATAAATAGATTAAATTATCAGGATCATTTCTTCGTAAATGTATGGACTGAAACACATTCATTGATTTAAATTTTCTTCTCGATTTACACGATATTCAAATAGCGATAAAAAATAAAATAAAAGCGCCTTTGAAAATATTATAAAAATAAAACTTAATATAAAAGGAATGCTTTAAAAAAATAAACAGAAATGAAATTATCATTCGGTATACAAAGCATCAATATGTTAAGTCTTTGTGCAGTATTAAATTATTTACACAAAAGAACTATACATTTTTCTAAAAACTATGTATCAAAATGGTACCAATACTTAAAGTTTGTGTAAAAATATAGATAAAATGTGAAAATAAAATATGGAAAAAAAAATTAGTATGTGAATTTTCACATTGGTACCTAAACGTAAAACCAACTTAGTGAAAAATTTGCAAGCCGGAATCGAACCTGGAACCCTTGGAATACAAGCAATATATTCCAAAAGTTCTTGGACATTTTTCACTAAGGTTGGTTCTACGCTTAGTTATCAATGTGAAAATTCACATATTAATCGTTCAAGAATTTCATTGATGTAAGTCAATTGAGAAATTGATTAATATTAAATGCGATTTAACGCTGGGTTTCTTGTGTCTCATGTAACGCCTCAGGGTTGTGTGCTCATGAAGACGGCTCCATCTCGTGCTACGAGTTGCAGCCTAACCAACACATGAGGTAAGAAATGCTAAGCTGGGCATCGTCCTCGTAGCTTAAATAGTAGAGCACTTGGAGCGTTATTCCAAGGGCTCCGGATTCAATCCCCGTCTTGGACATTTTTCACTAAGTTGGTTCTACGCTTCGTTAGCAATGTGAAAATTCACATACAGTAAAGCATCGTTTATATGACGATCACTTATACGACGTTTACATTTATACGACGTTTTAATGTGGTCCCGATTCATCCCTATTCATTTTAATGTAAAAATATATCTTTTATACGACGTCCAAAATCGTTTATACGTCGATTTTTCGATTTTGTATAGGTTTATTTTTGCTTAATTTTTCTTGTATATTTTATGAACGAACGGAATTTGTCAGCTATGAATGACACCAAAGAGCGTGTTTAAATACTCTCTAAATTATAAAACTGTTGGCTGGGGTTCGAAGTTCGATCAGTCTGACAAATCAGCTTACGTGTAATAGATTACACTGTGGGAGGGATCATTCTTTTTTCGGGGATGGGCAGCTTTCCCGACCTGTTTTAAGTTGCAAATATACTATCCTTATAACTGTTATCAGTATTGGTGACTTATAGTTGGCCACGCAGGGTTTTTGATCGTTGACTTTAAATGGAAAGGAAATGATGTACTGTAAATGAGGAACCTTTCGGTGAAACATAAATAAAGGTACGCATATTTAAATTGATTACTAATTCACCCCCTTCCCTGTTTTTCGGTTATTTGTTTATTTTGGTTTGTTTAATTTACAAATTCATGCAAATCATCACGTTAAACATTAAAATTAAGTGAAAACAAAATTATTTCTAGTTTTGGAAGTGAAAATCGATTATACGTCGTTATCGTTTATACGACGTTTTTCGGTAGCCCCTTCGGCATGCTCTGCTGTAATAATTATTCAAGAATATCAGAGCTCGCATTATAAAGGGGTACCAGAACTTTTAATCGGTAATCTTCATGATCTTTTTATTTAAAATTTGCTATACTAAAATACAATGAAAATATTATTGTTAAAATAGTGGTAGGAGCAGTAAATTTTTTCCTACCGAATGCGACCCTTTGAATATCAAGTGTAATTTCACTGTTATAAGTCAATTGATTAATATGAAATCGAAAATACATTTGGGGATTTTGTCAAATTTGCTTCTAAAAGTATATTCTTTAATCATTACCACCTCAAAATTATCACGTTAATTTAGCAAACATTCTGACAAAATGTTAATATTTCTGATTTTTTCTTTTTCTTTTCTTTTCTTTTTTTTCTAGGATTAGTTAGATCTCGATTCTCATATTAAAACGCCATCGGTCTTACAAATCATATCTTGCTGGAAAACATATAAAAACACGAAAGTAACGATTACTTGTAGGTTTACCATTGTGTTTTCCTGCTCCCAATCATTCATGTTTTCATACTTTTCCGGGCAGGAAAGCACAATGGTAAGCGAACAAGTCAACCATTAATATCTAGTTTTTAGGTGTTTTCCACCAAGAAATGACTTGGCAGACCGATTGGCTTTTACTATGCGAATCGAAATTAAACAATTCCTAGAATTTCATCCTTGAGCTCGATGAGGTAATTGTCTGTGCTGCCATCTCCCGGTCTGTTGTAATCTTGTATTAAAACAGAAACTTACTTGTGGTTATTAAACTTCCAGAAACCTTTATGAATCATAATATATTAAGAATATACTATTTAAAATTTCTAACGTCCTCTCCTTTCCAAAGACAGGAAATACTGTTTTTTCCAGACAAGAGGGTATGATTATTTTTTGCACAATCTGATTTCTAACGCAAAAATATTATATACCCTCTAAATTAAAAACATAATAATAAGTGGAGATCAGTCAATTATTTACGTATAACAAATAGTTAATATATCTAATTGTTTATAAAGCAATTAGAAATTAATAAAACGTTCTATCATTATATGCATAGAAAGAATAAACAACTTCATAAATAAGATTTATTTTAATTTCCTAAATATGCATAATTAAACATTTATCACCATTTGAATTGTTAATTAAACTCCTTTTCAACTTACATAATATTCCACAAATAGCTAGTTCACCATGTTAAACAAATAACTTTTTCAATGAATGTTAGTTAAGTGGCAGAAAAATTATTATAGATCATACGTATGTTTATGTAGTTGAAATTTAAAGCATTTACAATATACTATTTAACAAAATTGTAAATTGTACGGATTTTAAAAGAACAAATGCCCATAATATTAATTTTTGTTAGAATATAACTTTTAGATTCTTCACACTTATTTTTAAAGAGATTATAATGGAGATTCTCTGTTGCATAATATTAATTAATCTCCTTTTCTGCTATCCCCCAAGAAGTTTTTTTTTCCCATTTTACATAGTAAATAGCCTATAAACATGTTTTAATTGAACATCTTAATTACTCTGTAAGTTTAATAGCATTAAAAATTAATGTAATGAATAACTAAGTGTAGCTAATTAGGCAGCTAATACATTAAAATAATAATTTAAAGGATGAAACATTCTGCAAAAATTATATTAAAATAATGATTTTTAAAAGCTGTAATGAATATTTTTTTTATTGTTGGATTTAGATCTTTTCATGTTTATTTTGTTGTTTCTTTTACATATCAACTTATGCGATTTCTAAATTTATTTTTTAATTATGTACAAGGTAAAGGAATACTATTTTTAAAGGAATGTTGATATTTGATAATATTTACTTATACAATGTTATGGAACGTGCGTTGTTTTGTTTGATAAGTTATTGGTTTTACTGCTGTAATCTATGCTTATTGGCACTTAAAGCGTAAAATGGACATTAAACAACTATATTTAACGAAAGCAGGATACTATTTCACACACATTTCAAAAAGGAACATTAAGTATATACAGGTTATAGACAAAAATCATGATCAGAAATGTAAAGGTAGTATATTCTCTCTCAAAAGATTATGCACTAAGTCTGGTTAAAAATCATTGAAAAATATATATATATGAAACCAATTTACCATAAATACTTGACATATAATCAAAATAAAATAAAATAAACTGTTTTTGTTGGTTAAAATAAAAATTAGATTAAATATCATTTAATTTACTTTTTTTCCTTGAAGAAACACTGTCTCAAAAGTTTAAGCATTTCACGTTATTTATTTTAGAAACATGAGATTATACGGATGTAATGAGGTTTTATAATGTTGTATTCAAGTGTTATAAATGATCAAAGGGTTAAATTTCACAAAAGGTAAGATTTCATTTCTTTTTAATTTGAACCACAAAATAAAACTGTTTCTCAAATTGGAAATATTTTAAATCGATTAACGCGATATATATGTATGTGTATATGTATATGTATATATAAAGAATTCTCTTTATCTGACAATTCCAACTGGAAACCGAGGCATGGACGACCACATACATGTATTGAAACAGATCTGAAAATATAAATTTAAGTGTTTTAGACAAAATTTGACCATACGGTTTATTAATAATAATATTATTGTACAGGTGTCGATAGATACTATAGATAGATGTATTAACCGCTTTAATGATTTGCCCTTACGCCCTATGGCCTACGTATTTTTACAATCATGATTTGCCCGTACCACGTACGGGCATCCATATTTCAATCATAATTTGCTATTGTCACCAGTAAATTTTTATTGTAAATTTTGTATTATTTAATACAAGCACTTTTTTTTATTAAATTATGCAAAAACGCCTGTTTTGAAAAGCCGGTGATAAAAGATAAAAAATTCCGTAAAGGACATAAAAAAATTTTATTTGAAAAAAAAAAATTTTTTTTTAAATTTCGACAAGTGGTTTATATTTTTAGTTATTGTATTCTGCATCCGTTACTTTTAATAGATACTCACTAGACCTACGCACTGGAAATAACATGAGTCAATAGTGAACGTGAAATGCCTAACATTTTTCTTTAATATATTTTCTGGTGTGTTGTTATATATATATATATATATATATATATATATTTTTTTTTTCTTTTTTAGGAGCAATTAAGTTTTCTTTATTAAAAACTCCTCGCTTGAAATACCGGGTGTTTCAAAAGTTCGGTAGAAAAATAAAACGTGATTAAAGAAAAAAAAATCTATGAATCAGAGAGACATGCAATTTGCGATAAGTATCCAGCGTGGAACACGATTTCTATGACACCAACTAAAAAACTAGTTCAAAATCTCGACATTAGAGGGTGCTACTGCCAGTAATTCCATAAGAATTTTCCATATTGCTCACACAATGCAAGATTTTGATATATTGGAGAACACGTCATGTACACATTTTTGCATCCAAAACTTACGCTGTGTAAAGAGTATGGAATTGTTCCACATAATTACATAAAAAGCGCCCTCTGCTATCGAATTTTGAACTAATTTCTTTGTTGGTGTCATGCAAAATCTCGTACCACGCTGAATATTTATCAGTGAACACACGTCTATCTTATTCATAGATCTTTTTTTTTATTTTCTTTTATTTTCACACAGAACATTTGAAATACTTATTACTTTGTACTAGCACCAGTTTTTAGGGTTATATAGGAGACACATTTGGGAAATTGTTTGATTAAACTGATTTGGTTTATTGGCTTAAATAGTTCATTGAATCTTTCTGAATCCGTTGGTATGCTTCTTTTATTATTATTATTATTATTATTTATTATTATTATTATTATTATTATTTATTATTATTATTATTATTATTATTATTATTATTATTATTATTATTATTATTATTATTATTATTATTATTATTATTATTATTATTATTATTATTATTATTATTATTATTATTATTTATTATTTATTATTTATTATTTATTATTATTATTATTATTATTATTATTATTATTATTATTATTATTATTATTATTATTATTATTATTATTGCCATTAGAAATAATCATAAAAATTTAAGGGAATATACTGACTCCCATTCATATTAATTTCACGCTAGCATTTTATACTTATTTCTATTTTTAAATTCTACTCGCACCACTATATTTTTGAAATAAATTTTGGAGCATGCACATGTCAAAGTACAAGTAAAAGTCTTCTCTTTTTTCGAAAAGTGGTGCTAATATAAAATTCGTGTAACAGATGCTGGTCCAGATGTCACGTGGCCTCATTTTATTGTATGAAACTATATTTTAACCAAGTGTTTATGTATATTTTTATTCATGAGATTGATAAAAACGTACAAGAACTTCACACAAGTTAGAAGTGTCTAAGTTTTGTGTCTTTCCTGAAACAACGTAATTCTCAGTTAAAAATCCCATTATCTCATAAAGTACTCAAACGATTTCGATATATATATACATATGTATGAAAGTATAGAGTTAACCCCTTTAAAAAATTTAATTTAAAATTAAAATTCAAAATTTTTAAATTTATTCTAATTTAGTGTAATTTTTTTACAAATTTAATTCTAATGCTTAAAAGCTAGTTGTCCTTGATAACTTTATTTTCCAGCAATATATTATTACTTGCAGGTATAATTCTTGGATTCTAACTCTTTCCGGCACGGACAAAATCTGTTAGTAAAATGAGAAATTATCGACTGACACCAGAATTCACAAACGAATTTTTCAGATATTTTGAAATCCTTAATTTAAGCTTTTATTTTAAAAGCAAAATTCTACAAATATATTATTGGAGTCGATTATAAGTTTATAATTAAAATTAGGTATCTAGACCGGGCACAGTGTGCCGGAAAGATAAAAAAGCTGACCTAAGCCCAACACTCCTTTTAGCGGTTTCAGCAAACGAACCTGGTTAGACTTCCCATTATAACGCCACAGTGCCCGTATCCTTTTTAACCAATTAAATTAAATCACCCCCCCCCCCATTCTTCTTCTGTCGCGATCTGGCGGAAATAATGTGAGTTACGCCATTTAAATTATTCGGAGCAGCAAAATTCCGTGTTTTTTGGACCCCCGAATTTGCGAAAAACATGCTGTCCAAGCACTGACCCGATTTAGAATTCCTAATTGAAGCCAGTGTGGGCCTGGTTTTCAAAAAACATGTATTAAAAGTATTAATAAACTAGGTTCCATAAATTAGACTGTTTCCTTTTCCCGTCAACACCGGAATGCCGAAGCGCATTCCACAGACGATCTCTGCTATGTGCGCGCTCTCGCAAATACGGCCCCGATTTTCTTACACACACACACACACGTATATGTAATGTGGTAGAGCCTACGTGTAAGATCATATATGACAGACAACTTTAACCTTTCGCCGGGCGCACAAATTTTTATCACATGAAAAGGCGCGCGTTGTACAGGGTGGTTCAAATTAAAGTATCCCTGTTTGCGATACCCTAGCGAGAGAAGCAGTGGATGAAACATCTTCGTATTTGGAAGGTATACATATCAGACCATGGGAAATTGAACGGTGCAAAAAAATTTTTTTGTTCAAACAAATGCCACCAGGGGATAATATGGCGCTGCGATCGGTTTAAGATAAGAAAAAATGCAACATGACGAAGGATGTTGGTGGCAAATTGTTGATTCCCACCAATCATTTTTAATAGTATTATTCGTTTAGGTTTTATTAGTTTATGCTGCGATTAGTTTTATTAGTGTTCTTAGGCAAAGAATACTAAAAACTTAGCGGTGGGAATTTAAAATTTTATTTCATTTTTCTTATTTTAAACCGATTGCAGCGTCTTTTTTCCCCTGGTGGCTTTTACTTAAACTAAAAAATTTTATTGCATCAATCAGTTTCCCATGGTCTGATATGTATATGCTCCAAATATAAAATTGTTTCATCCACGCTGCTTCTCTTGCTAGTGCGTCTCAAACATGGATACTTTAATTTGAACCACCCTGTAAATTGTACAACAAAACGTTCAATTATTGCTGTTTCGTGTTAATTTTACAAATAATTTAACATACAAATATCATATAAGTTTTCTCTGCTCACAATTTGTGAAAGTATTCCGCAATACGCTAAGAATCATTTTGTTATAACATATTAAAGCAGGCGTGAATTTTGTTTTAAAGAAAAAAGAAAGTGAATGTTGTACTTTTTATAACGACGCTCCTGCCGGAAGGTTAACTAGTTTCAGGAAAAATAATTCTAAAAAAAGCAAAATTACTGAGAAATTGACATTGCTCTATAATAAAAGTTTTAGCAGCAGAAAAATCTTTCGGTATTAACTCCTGAGTTTAATCCAGTGAATATGAATTTAAAATTTCAACGAAATTGGTGAGGCAGTTTTCAAGGAGATGGGTCATTAAAATGGCAAAACGTACAAAGCATCTTCATTGCAAAGATGTTGAAATAAGTGATTGACATCGGTAATTGCAGACACATATATTTGTAAATAGGAAAAAGTGATCTTTTTTTCCACACACATCATAAAAAGGATTTTTTTAAATTAAAATTTCGGTGTGGTTGTGGCATATTGGAATTAAAATTTTGTAACTTCGTAGAGAAGCCAATAAAGGTTGGTTTCATAGATATACCACTTGATTTTAATTCCCAAACGCCACATTGGCACCAGAATTTTGTTTAAAAAAATTACGGTTTACTGAATGTGTGAAATATAGCGTTTTCTTACTTACAAAAAAAGTTGTTTTCTAATTCCAGTGTCAGTCATTAATTTCAATACTTCAGCAATGAATTTGCCGTGCGCCGCAAAGGGTTAAAGGATTAAATCCTTTGAGTTCTGGTTGATTAATTTCTCTAAATGGTGCCAAATGTCACATTGGTACCAGTATTTCGTAAAGAAAAAATTCGGTTTACGATATGATATAGCTGTATATTTTTACCATATTTTTACAGTTAGGTTAACAGTACATAATTATATGAATCTTAGAATCTACATTATCATTAAAGTTTAACAAAGTAACTGGTGTTGAGATAAGGCGAAACTTTTTTTTTTAAATCGTTAAATAAGATTTGTTCATGACATGAAAAAAAATTCTGCTTCTACATCTAGTAATGTTAATTTGTGATGAGACTATCAAATCGAAAAATTGTTTGTTTGACCTGCCCATCTTGAAAGAGAGAAACGAATAGAAGTTGACTATTTTCAGTAGGACAAAAGGAATACGCATAAAATGTCCGAAAAAACTCAAATTATTGCCAAATGAAAAACGTTTCTTTCCATTAACCCCTTAACTGATTTGCCCGTACGCCTTTCGGGCAAGACTAATTTCCTTAATTCATCATTTAAAGCTTTTTGACACCACAATTCTTTAAAAGATAATTTCACACTTTTTAAAGGCGGAAATGTTTAGACTAAATGTTACGAATATTTTATTTAAAAAATTGTGGTGATAATCCGTTATTTTCTATTTATTGAACGGAAAAGAAACTGCCAGTTAAGGAGTTAAGGGTGTCCTGGACACATTTTAAAATAACTTTAATTTATGGTGTTAAATTTTTGAATTTTTTTTATAATGTTTAACCATATTATTTTTAAACAAAATCACATGATAACATTTCTCAGATTTTAAAAAAATAATTTTTATAATTTATATAAAAAGGTGGACAAATTTAAAATCATTATAACTCAAGATGTTATTTGTAGAATTTCAAGTTTTAAAATAAATGAACAGAAAGCAGTTGTCAAAGTCTATCGGAATATAAAGAGAATTTTGTAAAGTTTCAGATATTAGAACTTGAGATAAAGAACCTGCAATGTTTGTATTACATGAATACATGCAGGTAAATATACATAGAAAAAATAAAATCCTTTTTCGGACAAGCGAAAAAGTGTAAATTGATAAAAAAAAAAAAAAAAACGGAAGTTGAAAAATTTTACGATTCTAAATCACCCTTTTTTTGTAAATAGATTAAAGTAAAAACTTTTGTGAAGAAATATCTTACGTTATAAAATATTATAAATACAACATTTTTTATCTTTAAAATGTTACACTATTTAATTAAATCATGCAGGAATTTTAGAATTAATTGTCTGTATATCTGGAATTTACATTGATTAATTGCTTTTAATAATGACAAAAATATTTTACGTTCTGGGCGTCCTAGATTTTAACTTCTATGACATTAGGAGTAATCAACGAATCATTAATTTCGTCAGGAATTTAAAGTATGTATTTAAATTCTTATAATGTGAATAACTTAGCAGTACAGTTGACATAAAGAAAAAAAGCGTACCATCTAATCGCATTCGTTTGTCAAATGTATTGTTTTAAATTGCTATCCTTTTTTTATTGAGACTAATTTCTACAAATTAAAATAGATAAATAATCGATAATAAATATATTTTCGGATAAATTAAAGTACAATCCCACGCACATATACAGCTAACGCACATAAACATGTGCAAATACATATCATAGAACTAAGATTACAGAGGAAACCATTTAAATAGATAATAAAAATATTTTCGAATAAAATAAAGTAAAATCACGCGAGGAATAAACATACACACGCACATGCACGCAGAGAAATCAAATAAAGTAGTTAACAAAAAAGTATCAGTTAGAATTAAAAAATAGTCGCCTCTGGAACTCTGGATAAAGGGGAATTGACATATCGTCAGTATCATATCAACCACTTGCTCCACCAGTGGCCGAGAGGTTCTGACCTCAAACTGGTAGACGGTAGGTGCTGGGTTCGAACCCAATCGCGACCGTCGGCCTAACCGTTTGGAGTTTTCCGGGGTTTTCTTCAAACCTTGCGTAGATACGGGTTAGGCTCCCTTAGAAAGACCCCCACGGAGGGCAACCCACCCCTTAGGGCCTATATCCCATAGCGTAGATAATTGGCCGACATACATACAAACAAACAAACATATCAACCACTTAACTGACATATTTTTACATACAATAAATTCAAAATATGGGTTAAACATATCTCTTTTAAGTTATATTATTCGTATTCATTAATAAAAAATTGTAATTAAAAAAATTAGTGGTATCAAAAAGAGTTTAGTGATGGACCAAATATAGTCTTCTTGCCTGTACGTCATAAGGGCAAAAAGAAAAGTGGTTAAACTATCCAATATGAAAATAGTGTTGCCAGTGGGCTACTTTTTTAAAAATTCAGATTTCTTGATTGGAGCCATTTTTCCGAAATGGTAAAATTCCCCTTGTTTTTGCCATTATTAATATCACGTTAACGAAAATTTCTTTACAAAATGAGCCAGTTGAGCAGAAACCACATTTAAACTATTTAGTGTATGATATATCTGTATGATATACAAATTTTGTATACTTTTGTATTATTTTGAATATTATTTGTAGCTTATTTTGTATGATATACAAAATAAGCATGATATACAACTTTATTCATAGCTTATTATACATATGAGGACGTGAGTTTCAGAACTCACCTTATTAAAAAAGTCAAATTTTGGAAAATCGGGAAAAAAAATTCCGGCCGCGTACATAGATTTTCATTGTGAACCTTGATTTTACAATGCTAGAAATACAAGGTAAAACTAGTTTTTTTCAGACTGTAGAGATTTTTTTATGCAGGTCTATCAATCGAATAAATTGATAGAGAAAACACAAGTGTTTAACCCCTTGCACTCAAGATGTGATTCTCACTGACCCGCGTAAATGAGGCCTCAAGTAATTTAAATTCATTCTCTTCACATTATCTAATAAGCGAATAATCTCTGGTAAAAGATTACGAAATAAATTGTAAAGTATTAGAGGTGACAAAAGCATTTGGCGTCCCGATTTACGAGGGACACATGACAACACTCATGGTAAGTGACAGTCACCTCTCGATTGCATAGGGTTAATTTTTGGTTAATCCTTTCCGGCGATAGAAAATTCTATTATTAAAATGAGAAGTTGTTGATTGACACCGGAATTTATATAGGACTTGTATAGATATTACGAATTCCTTAATTTAAGCTTTCATTGTAAAAGCAAAATTATATTAAAATATTACTGATGCCGTTTGCAAGTTTGGAAATAAAATTAGGTGTTGCCGGCCCGGCAACACTGCGCAAGAAAAGGTTAACCCTTTGCGGCGCAGGATAAATTCATTGCTTAAGTCTTGTAATTAATGACTGATACCGGAATTTCAAAACAACTTTATTTTTAAATAAGAAAAAAGGGTATATTTCACAAATTCGATAAGCAAAGGATTAAGATGAGTTTTGAAACTTATATATCCTCAGACATTAACTAGTATCCAATATTATATATGGGAAAAATTAACCTTTTAAGTTTTAACTTGTATTTGAAAGAAACATATCCATGAATAATATTGCCATATTTTTTTCATTTCTTTTATGGAATTTTATTTTTTTCCCAGATATTCTGTATTTACACCAAAAATATAAAAGAGAATAATTAAGAGCGGCAATTTCTTTTTCTTAATTAAAGAAACCATATGTTACTATTTAAATTTTCTGGTATGAATTCCTATTTTTTGCATTATGTAATTTCTGGAATGCATTCTGCTTTGAGAATTAGAGGGTAAAGCATGTATGGAACACATACAACGTAAAATTTATAATTCTATTTTGACTGTTATCTACATTTTTCAAGAAACGAACCCATATGACACTAAAAATTCCACTCACAAAGCATAAAAAAGTATTTCTTACTCTATAAAAAAAATCCACAAGAAAAATACCAAAAATGTATAAGTATAGTTTGCTGTAAACAGACATATCCCACTGAAAAATAAAAATATATCACACTGTTTAATCTTTGGAATGTTACAGTTTTTAATTAGATCATGTCGGCATTTTTTCGTTAATTGTTTGTAACAGTGGAATTCAGAAAGTTTAATTGCTTTGTATGATGACGATATTTTTTTCTGAACATTATAGAATTTAATTACTATTGCATTAAAAATAATAAGTACATCGTAAATTTCGTGTGGAATTTTAAGTATTTGTTATAATTGTTGTAATGCATTTTGCATAGCATGAAAATTTAAATTTGAAAAGGACAATGATATCTGTCAGTAGATTTTAAACAAAAAGTTTCATCTTCTATTATATTTTAATTTAGTTATGATATAATGGAAATTTAATTACAAACAAATGAAATTGTATATAAAATTCTGAACACATATACGCAGACATGTATGCATTTATTTTATATATGAAAATGTGAGCGATAAAAGGGAGCTAAATTCTTTTGGATTCCTTAAAAACTTGAAATATTCCAGCATTCATTTGATATGTTTTCATCTATACTTGATTTTATTGGTAATATTTATTTTATTATTTAATTATTTGATAAAAAATATTTTTTAGTTATTGTTGTCTTATGTAAGGGTTGGTTCATCATACAAAACCTGCCAATAACACTACATAATTTAAGAATGTATGGAAACTGTATAAAGCTATTCCGCCTGCTGAGGAGTAATGGCTTATAGTTTACGTGGTGACTTTTATATGTTGTTATATTTTAATGTTTTAATGTATCTTGTTTTTTCTTAAAAATTTCATACTTTAAGCATATGCTGTTTAAGATATGTTTCATGCAATTTTTAAATATACAGGATGGTCATTAAAAAACTTTGTCGATATACGGAGCTCTAGTGGCCAGTCCGCTCAACCGATCGAGGTGAAATTTATGATATAGCTATTTAGAGGTAGGAGCTCTAGATTCTGTGAACGGCAACAAAATGGCGCTCACGGTTACGGTTATAGTTACAGAAACTCGAAAACTTCCAATGGCAACACCCCTTTTTTTTCATCGCAAAATGCTCAGCGCATGCGAAAACCCGCAAGAGCGTTGGAACCTTACGTGTATTGCAAGAAACGGACATGTTATGCACGCATAAAAAACCGCTCTGGGAATCCTCCCTCCATAGAAAAAACTCGATTGGGGCGCAAGGAGGAAATTTGCATAAGACGCAGAATCAGTACACTAATCTCTGATTACAATACAGATCGAGAAACTAAAAATTTTATTTTGATTAAACATTTTCCTGCATGGTGATGGCACCCATGTAGAAAATGTGTAATCAAAATAAAAGTTTTAGTTTCTCCGATTTGTATTGTAATCAGAGATTAGTGTACTGACTCTGCGCCATATGCAAATTTCCTCCTTGCGCCCCAATCGAGTTTTTTCTAGGGGGGATTCCCAGAACGATTTTTTGTGCGTGCATAACATGTCCGTTTCTTGCGATACACGTACGGTTCCAACGCTCTTTAGGGTTTTCGCATGCGCTGAGCATTTTGCGATGAAAAAAATGGGTGTTGCCATTGGAAATTTTCGAATTTCTGTAACTATAACGGTAACCGTGAGCGCCATTTTGTTGTCGTTCATAGAATCTCGAGCTCATACCTCTGAATAACTATATCTGAAATTTCATTTCGATCGGTTGAGCGGTCTGGCCGCTAGAGCTCCGTATATCGGCAAAGTTTTTTTTATGACCACCCAGTATATATATAAAGGGTGTCCAAAAAGTCTGGAAATGGCCGAAAAACTCGAGAAATATATATGAGATTGAAAAACAAAATTATACGCATTAAATATTTTTAAATAAGCTACTCAGTGATACTAAATTTGACCCCCGCAACCGGCCCCCTGGGGGTCAAAGGGGGTCCAACTTTGAAATCTAAAATTATAACCACCATTTTTTATTGCAGATTCGGAATCTACAGACAAAATTACGTAACTTTTGTATTTAATGTTTGTTTCAAATCCTCGTTGATCACGGTGTAATTGGGCATATTCGACAGATACATATTTCGGATTTCCCAACCAAGTTTTGCCTTCTTGGAACCTGATTGGAGAGAACTTTTGACGTCAAATTCCCCGTCTTTTACAGGAATAGGTATTCTCGAAAACAATCAATGACGATTATTTCGATAGTGTTACGGTGCTTTATGCTTTATCTAATTTTCTATGTAAAAAATAATTGAAATACGTTAAATTAGTGTTCTATTTGGATTTTTATTTTATCTAGTAAACCATGTCTAAATAATGACTTGCTGGTTTTGATGTTTTAATGTTTAAATATGAACCTCCTCTCCCGAAAAGAAAAAAGATATCTTCAGTTTTTGAGGGCGGGGTATGTGGATAATCTTCGTTTCGGTGAGTTCTGCTTTTGATTTTTAATCATTCAATTCAAAGGGGCGGGCGGATGGGAGTGTTTGGGAATTACTACAATAAAATGTGAGACAAATTATTGAAAAAATGGGTACTTACGTATTAACGCCACCGCAGCAGAGGTTGAGCTAATGCTCCAACAAAGAGCAATCTTGTTGTTCGCACGCGCTCAAAATAATGGTATCAAAAATGAGAAAAAAAGCACTAAAAAGCACTAAAAATGGCGTCAAAAATCAGTAAACAACAAAGCAACTAGGAATCCAAAAGACAACTGCGTGCGCGACCATACAATAAGATTGCTCTTTATTGATGCATTAGCACAACTTCTGCTGCGGTGGCGTTAATACTTAAGTACCAAAATAGGTAAGTATAAAGTTACTTTATGCTGACTGAGGAAAGGATGGGGAAATACTGTAAATTTCAAGTGAGGTTGGGGTTACAGATTTTGGAGACTGATTAATTACTGCAAATAGAAAATAACATATCAACAAAATATTTTTCAACAATTCTAATAAATGTAATATTTTTTGTAATTTATTTTTTTTAATTTTACAATTTTTTTCATTATTTAAAATTTAATAACTTAAATTATTTGAAAAATTTTGATTTTTAATTTTTTTTTTCATTTGAAAAATAATTGGATCTGTTGATTACTGCCAAAGAGAGACGACTTTTTAATTTTCATACGGGATGGATAATGTAAAAAAATGTTTAATTATTTATTTATATAATTATTTATTTAATTTATAAAATTATATACAGCATTTGAATTATATTAAATTATAATTATTTATATAATTATTTAATTATTTATTTATAAATGTTTAATTATTTGTTTAATTAATTATTTTATTTTTATTGCAATAAAATATCAAACGTGACCTTAATGAATGTCCCATCATTTGAAAAAAAATCTGTTAAAATTAAACAGCAATAAATTTATAAGCTTTTCTTTATTTGCCATTTTCCCAGTAATTGATCAACTGAATAAATCAAACATTTACAGTAGGCAGCTAACAACAATGTGACAACAGGAGCTCAGAATTTAACTAAAGATTTTATTTGAACTTTTCAAATAAATTTCAACTGCAAATACATGCTTAAAATCTAGCAGTAATTTTGTCTGTTTATTTTTTAATCGAGTTTGTTGAACCTTTTTCTTCTTCTGTAACATCTCTGAATTTCCATGATGAGATTTCGAATCCAGATTGCAAACGCATGTTCAGTTTACAGAGAGGTGAAGTAGAAATGGGGACCAAAAGTAATGTTCATAATAGTGGGGTGTTCAGAATAGAGAGAGTATATCTTTTGTTAAATCTATGGAGTTTCGCCGGGACGCATTTTCAGAAAGAATCACGTTTTGAGCACCTTATCGCCAGAACAACGATTGGCGCGGAGATGAAGTCAATGTTACGCACTCTTTCTTGTTTGTGACGTCAAACGCCTAGCGAATAGCAACCCTTCCTTCTGCAAAGAGATCGCGCTTATTGTTCATTTGTTTTTCCGTAAATATTATCAAGCAAAGACTATAATATGAGGAAATGTTATTCACCGTTGTTTACGATTAAAACATAGTTTAAAACAAAGAGCTTTTTCAGATTAAAATGCTTTAAATTTCACAGAACATCTAAACATAGGTTTTTTTTTTTCCTCAATTCAAAAATATTATTTCCTTAACTCGCTATGTTCGATGAAATTGAGAAGTTAATTAAAAACTGTAGTAAAGATTCTCTTGTAATAAATATAATTCTATTAATCATATGTTTTATGACACATTAGAACTTAGTTTATTTTGTGTTTGGCGATACAGCTAGCTAAACGTTCTCGCTTTCACCAACTCGCCAAATCTGGTGCTCAAAACGTGATTCTTTCTGAAAATGCCGCCGGGAGTGTCGGATAGCGTTCATAATACTGAGGTGTCCACATTAGAGAGTGTTTAGATAGAGAGAGTCAGCTGTATAATGCTTTAAGTAATTACTGAAAAATTGTTTAAAATTTACTTAATTTTATTTTTTATAGGATTATACTTTCTTAATAATTATTTAAAACAGTGTAATTTTTCTCAAAGTTTTATATCATACTTTACACTGTCAGTCACCTGACGTGGCCTAAACAGAAATTTCAGTGTCAGTCACCGTGGCACTCGATAAAACATTATAATTAAACATTAAAAATTTATTTGAACATTAAAAAATCAAAAATAGAGAAGTTGTTTTTAAAAAATGATTTACCGTAATTTCGCGCGTAAGCGTCCGCACCTTAGACAACTCTATTTCCTACCAGAAATAGTTTCTAGAAATATATAACTTGTTTGAACTTAGCACGCATTTGATTTCTTTTTCTCAATAAATTTTCTGGTTTAAAAAAGACTTTACTAAGCCGCTGCGTATATGCGGGAAATTACGGTAATGGATAAAGAAAAAAGGCAAATAGAAAATTAATTTATTTCTAATAATTTTTTGTCAAAAGCATATTAAGCACTTATGAAGCAACCGCTATAGATGAACATTGATTAAGAAACACTATTCCCGCCAAGCAGTGTTGCCAGTTTAGTTTCACTTTTTACTGCGTAGTTTCAAATTCGCACCATGACTAAAAAAAAAGTCACTTCATCTTATGTATTCGCTAAATGTTTGTCACTAAATAATTATTTTGGTACTTTCCGGTATAAATATTTAAAAAAAAAAAAAAAAAAAAACTTTTATTTAATAAGATTTTTGGAAGACAAAACATGGTTATGAAAATAAAATATGTATTTGATGTTTTTGGTTCGATTACACCACGAACCAGGTTCCTTCCAGGAACCGAAGAAAGCGTTAAATACAAATGTTAGGTATCTTCGTCCGTTGAATCTCAATCTGCAATAAGAAATGGGACTTATTATTCAAAATTTCAAAGTTGGAAACCCTCTGACCCCAGGGGATGGATTGGGTTGGGGTGTCAACTTTAATCGCACCAAATATGTATATATATTTAAATATTTAATGCTTTTTTCCGTTTTTTAATCTATGTATTTCACGAATTATTCGACAGTTTTCCGATTTTTCGTTCACTCTGTATTTTGTCATATTTGTTATTTTATCGCTATAATGAATAAATAAATAGTTTTCTACATTACGTCCTGTTATAAAAACTAAAGGTCGTCTCCCTCAATATGTCATTTCGTCTAAAGGTTTCCGAAACCGCAATCAGTTACACATTTTTTTTTTTTTTTTTTTTTTTTTTTTTTTTTTTTGGGCATGCGCCATGTTTTTTAGCAGTTTCCTTTACTTCTAAAATACCAACAAATGTTCTAATAAAAAAAAATCAGCTAATAATTTTTTTCTATTAATGGTGCCAAAAATAAATGAAACATGCACTTTTTGATGATGCACTTATGCACCACAAGTCCCGAAAGTACTAAGGAATTAAAACATATTTTGATTAAAATGATTAAAATACCAATTTTGTTCTATTGATTAATCGTTTCCCTGATTTGGACGTACCTCATAAGAGCAACGTGTTTTTGTCAATCATCACGTACGGGCATCCATATTCCATTCATAATTTATTATTTTCGCCAGTAAATTTTTAATTTATGCCAGCTTCCACTCCTTGGAGTTATAAAATGTCAGCATTTAATTCCTTTATTAAAAGAGCGCACATTGTTTGTTTAGATGAATTTTTGAAAGACGAACTTGACCACATCATTAAAATTGGAATTGATCATGGTTATTGTCCAAAAATTATACATAATTTAATCAGCAAGTACAATAGTTATCCTCAAGATGCCCAGTTAACACGCAAATCTTACAGAAAAATTTCATATATTCCTATAATGTTTGAAAGATTAAAGAGAATTTTCAATAAATTTGATATTCATCTTGTAGCCTCCCCTACGAAAAATTTGTTTGCAGCTATAATCAGAAAACAAGATCCCGTTCCATATTTATTCCAGTCAGGCGTGTATGAAATACCTATAGAACTGAATGATGGTACAGTGACGTCATATGTAGGCAAAACTATGAGGTGGTTATTTGAGAGGATCAAGGAGCATAAAGCTGATTTAAAATTTAATAGACCATCAACAGCTCTGTCCAGGTTATCGATGAAGGGGACTTTAAGAAATGTTTGTTTTGATAAAGTAAAGATTATTTCTCATTGTTCAAATCCGCAAAAAGCACTCATAAGGGAATCTATAGAAATTGGTTTTAGGAAGAAAGAACCCATACGGCACAAACTCGTCCTGCGGACATACGATAAGCGTCTTATTCAGTATATAGCCTCGTCCGGCGGACATCCTATAATATCCGATAGTTATCCGGCGGACGTACGGAGGAGAGCAAAAAGCGACAACTACTCACGTCCTCCGGACGTCATTTTTCGACGTTTTTAGGATGCGGTAGGACGCTCATAGGACTAGGTAAAATGAATAGAATTATGCATCCCCTGCTTCTCCGGCATAAAATGATGCAAAGCATTGAAAGAGATAAGTAATTTTCTAGTATTCATTTTGAATGCTTACTTTTAAATGGATATTTTTAATGCGATTTATTCATTTTGTTTGCTAAAAACAACAGCAAATATAATCATTAGGAATATAATAATAAAATAATAATAAATAAGGTAAGGATTTAAAAAAAAAAGATGAGGAAGATGCAAATTGCTCCACGCTTCCTTTCTACATGATTTTCTGATTATTTATTTATCTTATACAGGAGGGTATAACGCAACATTTCTATTAAAAAATATTGGTAGCCTGGACAATATCCAGAATATGGGTTTTTTAATAGAAATGTTTAGATAACCAATGTGTAAATAGAACACCACTGTGCAAGATAAAATTAATAAAAATCGGAGCACCATTTGGAAAGAACAGATGGGGCAACAGCACTTCCCCTCTATTTAATTATAAATCATTCTTTTTTTTATTAAAACGTTTTTTATTAGATTTCTTTTTATATAATTTTTTTTTTGCTGTTGTTTTTCACAAACATATAATAATTCTTTATGAATAAATTACAATAAAAATATTAATTTTAAAATAAGCATTAAAAATGAACTCTAGAAAAATACTAATCTATTTCAAGTGAAATATATTATTTCTGTTCTCAAACATCCTTTAATAAAAACTAATAAGTAGTACATAATGAATGAGATATAACTGGGTAGGATTCTTTGTTGATTATCTGATATAACATATTGAATTTACTTTATATTTTTCGGTTAATATCATACACATTTCAGATTTCATCATTGTTTTTGTCTATGTAAATACACAATGTACAATGTGAAAATTTTTGTATTCATTTCAAAAATGAAATTGTGAATATGCAAGAAGTTTTTACTTAAAAAGAAAAAATTGAGTATGCACTAAATCAAATATTAACAAAATTCTAAAATTAATTATTGGATTTTTTTTTTAACTTATTTTCCATAATTTTATTAATTCTCTCTTTTCTTGATTAGACATGTTATAAAAATGAAAGAGATATAAAAAAAAAAGGTAAAAGTAATTTTTTTACTATATGCCTAAAAAAATGAAAACTCAGAAAAAAATACTTCATTCACAAAAACAAATATTCTCTCTTTTTTTTTAAACTTATTTACACTTCTATAAATTGAAATTCTGAGAAATGCATTAAAAAAATATATGCAGGTAACCATTTTGCTGAATATTTGCTACTAAAAATTTCTGTCAATCAATTATTTATATCATTTACCTTAAACCAAAATCTTTAACTTAACACTTTAAGAAACTTATGATGATCAATTGCCACTAAGATAGCATAAATTTTGGAATTTTTAATATAAATGATAGGGAAAAAAATCATGATATCATTTCTTACATACAAAAGCAATTACACAATCAATTATTAAAGTTCGTTAAACATACTTGTATTTTTAGATAGATTTAAGAACATTTTCCCTTCTCTTTATATTTTAATAGCTTCAATTATAAAAACACAGGATCATAAGAATTTGATAATACTTACTCTATCAGATTTCATGATATTTAACACTTCTTACCTGACAACTTGTTTTGTTCTTCATAGTTGTATTTTAGATTGCAATAAGTTTTTGTTTCAATTAAGTTATATATTTATTCAATTTAGTTTTTCTATCTATGCGATTCCATTGAATTCTTTAATTTTTATAGTAAATGTATGAAAAGTTTGATATTAAGCACATGAAACATATAGTAAAATCCTTTTTTAATATGCCAATAATGTTCTTTTCTTTTTTTTTTTTTTTCAAAATTCATAACAAAACTGCAACTAAATCTATTTACATCTTTTATTCCAATATGGATGTAATATTTCTAAATAATAACACAAATACATTACTCATTGCTATAAAATGCATCAATTTAAAGTTTAAAAAAATTCAATTTCTAAAAAATGTGCATTTGGTACCAATGTTAAGGGGGAAAACATCAAAATAAAATAACAACAATAAATACATTTATTATTGATAAACTTTAATTTACATTTTCGGATTTTTTTTTTACATAACATTTGCATTCTTTTACATGGCATAATTATGTCTTTAATACTTCTTCAATATGCTCCCCTGATATGTACTTTTTTTCCTTGACAGCACCTGAAAATAATAATAATAATAATAATAATAAATAAAATAAAAAATAAATAAACCTAATTAAAATTCAGAGTAAAATATCATTATGACTGCAAAAGTTTAAAAACTAGTCGCTGGGGGCCACCGTAATATTTACCCATCATGGATATGTATATGAAAATAAAACACGTGAAACTATTTATACAATGCATTGCAATTCATAAACAAAATTTAAATATTGTTAATATACATAGTAATGCTATATTAAAGAACTGTTGATGTACCAATTTCGACAAATTATATAAAACGCCAAACTACTCAAGTAGTACCGAACTGCGTAAAAGAAACATCCTTATAACTCAAAAAATAACAATTCTATTAACTAACAATTAACTGCGTCGGATTAAGCGTCTAATTTCCAATTAAAATAAACTTCTGAATTGAAATTTGAATGTAATACAGGGTCATGAAAAATCGAAGAATGTGGAAAACAAGATTACAAATATCTCGGCAACTAATAATCCGATCGACTTCGTTCTATATGCAAAATGTGTGTTATTTTATTGCCTTTTACGTCCATTCCTTAGAACAAAAAAATTCGAAAATTTTTAAATACCTTTCATCAGAACGAATTTTTCGAGAGTCCGAAAAAAAGAGTTCCGGATAATCGAGGTTGCTGATATTAAATAGGGTTCGTTCAATTCTTACATACTAACTACATAGAAAATTTCAAGTCTCTATCTCAATTTGTTCGGGAGATAGAGCGTTTACAGACAGACAGACAGACTGACAGACAGACGGCAAATTTTTTTTTCTAAAAATATGTTTTTCGGAATCTCCACTATCAAAAACGTGTAAATCCGTCAAAAATTTTTTTTCGATTTTCAAAACGATTGCAAGACTTACCCTATACTACGTATGATGGGTAAGTAAAAATGTATAAAAGGAAATAAGGAAAGTTTCAATTTTTGAGTAAAAGAAAATGCAAAATTTAATAATTTTTTAACAATCTTTAGTAGTTTTATGGTAGTCAGACACAGATGATAAATTGCCAAATATTCTGATAACCAGCCCATTCTGATTTCATTTATTTTAAATATAGCCATTCGCAGTGTTCTCGCTGACATTTGACCAACAATTAGCCGAATTATTAACATTAACATTGGTCAAACCTAGAGATGTAAATTTTCCGGAAAAATATAAGTGGCGGAAAAAAACTGGTTTTTTACTGGTTTTTTTCGGAAAAAAACGGAAAAATTGGAAAAATTGATTTTTCATGACTGTTTCTCCCAAATAAATTATATTTTCTTAGAGAATATTAAATAATAAACATTTTTTCCCATTTATATGTATTAAATGAAAATTATTTTCACTTTATATTACAAAATAAAAAGAAAGTAGCAAAGCCTACTTTTAAAAATTTAATTTTTTTTTTCTTTACAGCCTAAGAATTTTTATTAAACACTATTGTTTGTTATATCATATCTCTGTTGAAATGATTTTTCAGTTACATGTTTAACTACCAATTGACCTAATGTAAAAACCTGAGCCAATATGTCTGCAGTTTGGAATAAAATAAATTATGCATTCCATTTACATAAGTATAGTTTTTAAGTAAATGATACTAGTTTAAAGAAATTATTGCAGTTTTGTCATTATTATGAATATCAGTATTCAAAAATTCCATTGTTTGTTTAAAAAATGTATATTTTTACATTATTACTTTTTTTTCTTAGAATTATAATTTTATTTCCTTTAAAAATATGTTTAGTTTTGGTATAGCTTTCCAATCTCAACTCAAAAAAGTTTTGATTTAGATTTATAATCTAAATTCAAACAAAACTAAGTTTTACTTTGGCTTACTCAGGTCTGCAACTAAAAAATAGCATAGGATTTATTGACTGTTAGATTTTTACTCACTGAAACCAGAATTTTTAAGTTTAATTAAATGTAATTTTTTTTCTTTTTACACTGAAATCTGATATTCTATTCTTGAGTAAGAAACCATATTCAATAATGTTTCCACATGGTAATTTTATATTTCTAAGAGTGGAACTCAAAAGTTATGAAAACAGAACACTACAAATAGAAAATGCTTACTATTTGAGGAATTAACAAAAGCAGTTACATACAGAGATAAACTTCTACTGTGCTTTAGAAAACTACAAAAATTCAAAGGCTAATCAAGAGGGAAAGTATAATTTGGAACATAGTTACTTGTAATAAAATATGGGGGGTTTTTTCATCGCAGTTGTACTTTTCTAATGCAAACTGCCCATGTTTTTGCAACATTACTGTACATTATGGAGGTAAAATGGAGGTCAATTTTAGATTCAACACTTTGAAAAAACATTTAATTAATCAGCTATAAATCTTGAAAAATGCAGTATAGTAGTGCCACCTATAGGGCAATTTACACCAAAAACTAAACATTAATATATATCAGAAACTGTCTGAAGCTGTAGTTTGATTTAAAAAAAAAAAAAAATTGTCCTTGAGGTAAAGCTATTGCGATAATCATGAATAATGCAGCATAGCAGCGTCATCTGTTGAGCAATTTACACCAAAAAGTAATGAGCACGAAGTTATGTCAAAGATTAACTTAATATGAAATTTTATAAAAATACATACATTAGGTTGAGATAGAACTATTGTGGAAATTATGAATAATGCAGCATAGCAGCGCCATCGGTTTGGCGAAATACACTAATAACTAAACACCTCGAGTTTATAGCAAGGTGCAGCTGAAACTAAAGTTTTCTAAAATTATGAGCATCAGTTCTTGAGATAGAGTGCCCATAAAATTTGTCATATACAGACTCACAGATTGACAGATATTTTCCAAAAACCATCAAAACATGTTCAGGACCTTTTAAAACGTTTAAATATACCAAAAACTGGAAGTCAAATTTTTCACGAATTCAATACTTCTTGAAAAGATAGATTAAAGTAATAAATGCATACTTCAAAATTTTATGTTGAATTTTTAATTTTATCATTTCCATTAATCGGCATATTATTGCAATAATTTTACACATGAATTAATTTTTAAAAAGAGAAGTTGCATTTAATTACATATCTAGATTTTTTTCATGTAATCAAGTTTTTGTGAAATTGTGAACTTTTTGTACATACTTGCACAAAATATATTTAGAATTTTTGAATAAGAAATTATTACTATATTTAGGTTCCTATTTAGACATTTTTAATAAAATTATCTACATACATATATGCAACTTAATAAGATTCAGCTGCTGTATGGCATGAGATTTTTTTTTCTTCAGTCACTGCACTTGTGAAAGATTCAATTTGTAAATTAAAATTTTTCTGAAATGTCTATTTTCAAGAGAAATTTTGCAAAGAGTCTTGTGTTTCAAACAAGAAAAAAATGTGAAGGATCCTTTCAAGTCTTCTCAAACAGATTTCTGCTCAGAGATCAGATTACCCACATTAAAATTTTCATGTGAGACACTCAACATAAAAATAAATAAAATAAAAAGTATGAGAATGTAGCTATTACAAAATTTTCACTATACTATTTCATAAATGAAATTTCAATTTTTCCAGTTCGGAAAAATTGAAAAATAAGCCTTCGGAAAAAAACCGAAAAAAAACAGTTTTTTTTCCCAATTTTTCCGAGCATTCCCATCTCTAGTAAAAACCAACGTTAATAATTTGGCTAATTAGAAATAAAAAACATTCGCCAAATGAAAAACGCATTAGCAAAATAGATTCACCGTATAGCGGTAACAAAAAAAATTATCTTTAATGTATTCCCTTTTTTCAATAAGTTCTAAAATATCCTAATTTTGTTATAACTGCGACAATGATTGTTATTAATCTAATTTCAAGTATTCGATACAAATATATTAAAAATATTTGTATATGCATGTGTATGAAAAATGAAAAAGAAAAGAAAGAAAAAGCAAAAATTGAGTACTACGAATTTGACAAATCTAAGTGCTTGTTTACTCGCCAAATGAAGAATTTAGTCGCAATTTGGCACAATGGCGAGTGATAGCGAGAACCATGGCCATTCACTTATTTCGTATAAAATACATAACACTTACATTCTTTTACATAAATACCAATATGTGAAAAATAAAAGGCAAGAAAGAATGCTGTGAGCAAAATTTGCACATGGCTAGAATAAAAGTAAATAATCTTACTACATAAATCAAAATAAATATATGCAAAAATATTTAAAAGTGAATATATATAGCAAAATTCAAATAGCATTGATATATATCACACAATCAAATTTCTTGTGCTTCACTTAGTCTCCCAGAGGACGTATATCTTGTTTTCTTTTCTTTTTTTTTTTTTTTTTTTTTTTTTTTGATTGAAAATAGTTTATTTGTATGCCTGTCATCGCACAGGCTTCGAATTTTTATTCATTATGTATGAAAAGGGGCTCTATTTTATACTCTTGCAACAAATTTCAAAAATATTAAAACACTTAATTTTAAGATATAGCTATAATATACAAACAAAACTGAAAATACAACATAGCAATTGTTTGTCTGGAATCAGTTTCCAAACTGAAACTATGACTGAAAGCATAATATATACAGTATGGAACCATTTATCCGGAAACCAGTTATCCGTAAAACCAGTTATCAAGAATTTTATTTCTAATAGGCTGATAATGGAATCTTTGCAGAAAAAAGTGTCATATGTGGCCAATTTGACAAATGCATTGTTTGAAAGAATTGTATAATTTGATGATAACATCTAGTTTTTGAAATGGAAACATATTTAGTTGTACTTTAGATGTTTTCAATTTTTATGCAGAGGAAACAGAAAATTTTTTGTACCCAAAGGATTCCTATAAATTATATTCTTTCGAATTCTATTTTTTAATTTTACTTGCATCTGATTCTTAATTCAAGTAATCTAATAATTAATTGAAAATTAGAAGTAATACCATAACCACATATATTCCATAAAACTTACCAAATGGATGCTGGTTTAATGCCTAATCAGTTAACCAGAAAAAACAGTTATTTGGAATATATCTGCCCCAACCATTCCGGATAAATGGTTCTGTGCCGTAATTTTCTTTTTCCATATTTAGTTTTGGGTGTAACTTTCAATTCTAAACCCGAATTATATTTTACTTTAAGTTTCAGATTCTCAATATATTACATGTAAATAAATAATTAAATTTCTCAATATATATTTATTAATGAAAACTATAGAACAGATGGCTATTTACTTAAATATAAAAATTGTTTTCAATTTAATTTACAACAAAAAATTGTCTATATTTTCTCTGCAAAGTTTAATTTGCTTTTTTATTTAATAAATAAATATACAGTTGAATTAAAAACAATTAAATATTTCTGATGATTATCATTTGATTACATTAAAATTGTAGAAAAATCAATAATAGTAAAAAAGATTCAATTACAGTAGACTCTCTCAAATCTGCACATAATTTACAGATGTAAACAATGAAACAGTTAGTTCAAATATAGAGACAAAATTTGACCTTTTTATTTTTATATACATTCCATATATATTTTAATTTATAATTTTTGATAATATTACTGAATTCATGTTTTATCCTGAAGGAAGAATAAATTTGTGAAAAAATTGAAGATATTGCTGATATCACTGGTAATAACAATCTTCTTACCAATTATAATTTATACATTAATCAAGCTTTTTTGGTTATTAAGTCTGGCTAAACCTGAAATAATATTTCTTTGTTTTATGATTTTGATGTGAATTAGTAATGTACTTTTATGAGGCAAGTTTCATTGAATAATTTAGGAAAAATACATTTCATCTTTATAATGAATATTTAATCATTCATAATCGGGTATTAATTTGGCCTTTGCTTTTAATATTTAAATCATTTGAAAATTATGTGAATTTTTATTATTTTACTTTATTACTTATCATAATATTTCATTATACTGTAATCATTCATTATAGTTTCCAGAATAGTTGACCAGAAATCTGCAATTGCTAAAATCCGCACAATCTCTGGTCCCAAGCTGTGCAGATTTGAGGAAGTCTAATGTATTAAATAAAATTTTCAACGTTATCATTTCTAGTAGTTGCCATTATTGTAATAATTTTGCACATGTATTTTCATTTTTAAAACAAGAAGTTCCATTTATTTCTATGACAGAAAACTCATGGATTTGCCTTTAATTATCTTTACTTGGATACTTTAAAGAATGTATGAATTAATATAAATTAAATATGATTAAAGAATATATAACAGGAAGATACACATATGCATAGCTTTGGTAAGAATTTATTATTTTATTATGATGTCTTATTTAGAAATATTTAAAGAAAACTTACCAATTTCAAAATTTAGAACTGAGCTTTGACTGCTGGATAGTTGCAGGATTTATCCATATATACTTTCATTTATCCATGCTGGGACTTTACGGATTCTACAATTTGTGCCTAAAAAATAATAAATAAAATAATTGAAGCTATATAAATCAATTAAATAAAATTTAATATAAATGATCACATGTGGCATCAAGAAGAGCTTCCATTTTTTTACATTTGACCTAAGTAAATTCAAAGAAATTAAGGTACCTTCTCCATTATTCCACAGAGTTTGTTGCTTTAAATCAACATAATTGGTTTTAATCATGATTTAAATTCATGATTTTAATCAATGGATTTTTTTTAAGTCATTGATTTAAATCAGATTTTTAAAAATCATTTTTAAATAAACTGAAAATATAAACAAACACATTAAAGCTTTTTAATAATTAGTTTTTTATAACACAGATAAGCAATTAGTTTTTAGAAAAATAATATTTAATCTTTATTAAGTAATAATGTACAGTTTAGGAAAAAAAAAAAAAAAAAAAACTGGCTTTAAATTTCATTTTAAGGGTGTATTCGAAAAAACGCTTTTCCACCTTCAGCAGCTCCAAATTTTCCGATACAATTTCAGACACATTTTTTAAAAGTAGAAACATGAAATTTGCTGAGAGAATTTTCGAAGAGACGTATAAGGTGCCTTGTGATGTCTTTTTACGCTCAATAGATTAGAATTTGATTTATGAGCAATTAACTTTTCAGGAAGACCCTTTTTTTCACTCCCAGCTCCCAGATCTCCCACTACGGAAAAATTGGTTCAAATTGCCGTTTTTGATTGCTTTTTTAAAAATATTTTGTGCACTTATCAAAGAATCGACAATCACAGCACCTTGAGTAGTGTCTAAGTAAGAGTATCTGTGAGTTTGGTGCGTTTGAGAGCAAAAGTGAATTCAAAACAAATCGGAAAATAAGCAGTTTGAATCAAAATACACCCTTAAGTCAAATTTGCAAAAGTAAGGAATTTCTGTTTAAGCACGAATATACTAAATATAGGAATATTTACTTGCCTATTATTTAGTATAGTATTTAAAGAAACTCCTGCAAGTTTCTAAACAAAATAATCACAATAAAAATGCCATGTCTTTGCAACATTGTATTATTTTTTTTTTGTTTTAAGATCATGCAGTGCCGAAACTAGGGAAGTAAAGAGAGGACATATGTCTCGGAAGTCAGAGCGAAAGGCAAAGAGAAAACCGAATGAGTATTTTGTCTTTTCATACAAAAATATATGTAGATATATATACTTGTACGTATATATCGAGTACAAAAGAAACCCACATGATAATGTTAAAACTCTGGGATTGTTCTTTTTAAATTTGTGAAAATAGAAGTGACTTTATTAAAAAATAAATCTGCAACCAAAATTTGAAAAAGAAAACACTAATCTGGTTAGAATTCCATTTCAACTATTCTAAAGCAATAAAAAGCATTTAAAACTACTGATATGCAAAACAGAAATTCTAAAAAGAATGTTCTCATAGGCCTAACATTTGTTGTCCAGTTTCTTCGCATGACTAATGAAGACTCTTAACGCTCAAGCTAATCTTAATAATTTGTGAGAATTGTTTACATATTTCTTGCTAGCATTTTAATTTTTATTAATTGTTTTTTAAAGATTTTTTTTTTTTTTTTTGAATAGTGTACCTATGATTGATAACTTTAATTGGGTGTGAGGGGCAGGGTGTCAAAATTAAAGTTTGCTCCAGGCCGAAACGAGAAAAAAAGGCTAGTTTTGACCCTGAGATCACGTACATTTGCAAAACTAACAAAATATATGGAATGGAAGGCTGAAAGAATACTTTAAATAGATTAAGCAAACAAATAAAGCAACATTAATGCATGATTCAAATATATTTATTTGTACTTTTTCAAGGTTCAAGAAAAAATCCCCTGAGAATCCAATGATGTATTTTTCGGGATGTACAATTTTTCCGTATCAACAATTAACAATATTTCAATATTACATATGATATGATAATAAAGCATGCGAACAGTAACAATTGCCCCCAATTTCCCAGAAAAGACTGTCATTTTGGCAAAATTTCCCAGGTTTGGGAATTTTTTTGTATTATCCCCTGAGATTCCACTGATTTTTACAACCTAAAATTCATCTCCTGATTTTCTCAGGAATCCTATATTCCCCTGATGAGTATGAATCCTGTTTTTAGGCCAAGCATCAGAGTTATATTTACACACACATTGTATATACATATATGTGTAACACTGGTACCCGGCTTAACTGAAAAGTATGCATTTATTCAGTGGCACAGCCAGAATTCGGCTCTAGGGAGGAATTTCTAGTTTCTGATAAAGGTGATTGCCAATTATTTGAATAGCCGGTTAATAGAATCAGTATCTACTAATTAGAATATTCACTGTATAATACTTAAACTGAAAGAGCATCTGTGTGGCAGGAAACCATAATTTTTTTTAGCATAATGCGTCTAAGAAAAGCGACTTAGTTCAAATAACCAATTTTTACTTAACTGATTCATGTAATATGCACTTTCACAGTTTTAAGTATAATTTTCGCCAATTAATTGAATCATTTTATTAAATAAAATCTGAATCAATAAAGCGGCGGATTCCGAAGTGTGCCGAAACATTTAAATATTAAGTTTGGTTTTGATTCATATAAGCAGCAATTATAGCAATCTTTCTTAGCTCTGGGAGGAGTTTTAACCACAAAACCACCCCCTTGGCTGCACCAACTGCATTTATTATTAAACAGATGCAAATATTTGCAGCAATATTATGCTTCAACTTTAGATATTGTTTCCTATATTTTATTGAAGAATTATTTCTTTCAAGAAAAGCTTCACTAACACACTTAGCAGCGATTGTAAAAAATGTGATTTTTACGCATGGTAAATATGGAAAGATAAACATTAAATGATTTTATGGATTAAAAATTGCCAAAATGCAATTGGATTACAATGACTGAATAACCTGTTTTTCTAAAGAAATAAGTTCTATAATTTTTTGCAAGCTCTAAGGCATACAAATTTTGAAATATTGCGATTTGTTGAAGAGTTTTATGAAATATTTAGAAGCAAATAGGGGTACAACTCACTCTATTAAAATAAAGGCAGGGCTCTGCATTTTTAAAAAATGATTTAGAAAGAACATAGTCAAGGTTACTGTCATCTGAAACGGAAAATATGCGGATAAAATAGGCTAGTCTAAAAATCTTTTCTTAGAAAATGCAAGCCAGTTTTTAAATACATAAAAAAAAAAAAAGCAACTGCAACATGTTTTTTAAATGAACAGTTATAACAGTGTATTTTATCTTTTTTTCAGGGGTATGTATTTCACTGAATATCTCCTGCCCCCCCCCCCCCCCAAAAAAAAAAGCAAGTTAAAAACGATTATGTATAAATAAAGACAAATTGAAACTGCTAGTGTTACACAGAGCCAGCAATTGGAGCTTTTGCCATTGGACCACATGTAGAATTATTAAATTTGTAAACCCTTATTTTACAAAATTAATTTTATAAGCAAGTTATTCCTTCAATAAAAAGATATTTTATGAATATTTTTATTAGATTTTTAAAAGATAAATAAATTTAATGGTTAAATTGATTTAAAAATTGAATTTAAGACTTTTTATTATTTTTATTTGCTTCTCCTTAACAAAACGAATGCTTAATGTATTTTTAAACTAATACATTAGTGTCCAAACAATCGATCGTAAATAATGTTTTGGTCAGACACATATTGATCTACCTTTAAAAATAATACTATTTCTTATAATTTCTTTAAAAATATAATAAATAAAGGTTTGTTTTATGATTATACCGCATTATTATTACGAATATTTACATGAAAAATTGCTATAACTGTTTATATGTTTTCTATGAAAGTTATCTGTTTCATGGTATTAGATTATAAAAAAAAATCGTTATATTTTGGTACAAATCTCAAGAATTCATTCTAAAAGATTAATATTTGAAAGTTTACTTAACTTTAGTATAGACATATTCAGATCCTTTAGAGTAAAATTTTAATTGAAATTCCATCCAAGAATCCATTAATACAACATCGCGATTCGCGAATGTTGACATTTCTGGCGCATGCGCACTGGTAATTTCGCTGTTCCGAAGATACTGTACTGCTCATCGTGGATTGCTCATCCGGATTCTGGTGTCCTCCGGACGTCTTAATCTGACGTTTACAGGATTCGATGGTTATAGGATTACTTCTTCCGGATTCTGGTGTCCTCCGGACGTCTTAATCTGCCGTTTACAGGATTTGATGGTTATAGGATCTCCCGGATCTGTGTAGAACCGCATAGGACGTCCGGAGGATGGTTTTGGCCGTATGGGAAGTCTGCAATGACAATATGTCCTTTCAAATACCTAATATCTGGTTTAATATTTTAAAAGAAATAATTTTGTAAATTTCCTCCATGTTTTTGTCATTGTTGTATTGTTTACTGAGTGATGGCAACTGGTACATGTTTTCATTTTTAAATCTTGGCCTTTAATGTTTATTTAGTATAATTTTTGTCAATTTATAGTATGGCAATCTGCTTTTAATGTAAATTATTTCTCCTTTAAAAATATGCCTCTGAAGATGACTCATTAGATTGAGTTCGAAACGTTAGGAATTTTTAATCTTTAATAAATTGTTTTTTACGCTGATAAGTAATATTTTTTGCTTTTAACTTATAATGTTTACAGCGTAAGTCCAAGATTTCATTTGATTTATATTTATTTTGGCTGATTTCTCTCTTTTATTAGGAACACATGCAATATTATTTCTATGTATTATATTATTATTATTATTTTTTTTTTTTTGGTCTGCACATGCAATTTTTATTTGGCAAAAATGTTTGCAACACATATTTCGCATCGTTCCCTCACTCAATAATAATTCTGGTTATTTGAGATAGGTGGTACTACTGTTGGCTGGAACACTGCTTGCCTGCTGAGCACATGTCGATACCCTTCAAATTTTTATAAACAGGTTTATTCTGATAAGGAGTTTTCCTCTTTAGATTTGGAGGTTAATTAGTTAAGTTTAAAAGGGGTAATGGTGAGAAATCCCTTTCTTAATTTTGATAAGTGGGGTCTTCATGCTGAATTATCCGATTTGCTTCAATATGGAACAGCGGTTTATTACGCTAAGGAATTACCGTATTATATTTGGAGATTCATTGGTTAAGCATAAAGAAGGGAAATGGGAGGTAATCCCCTCTTAATTTTTTTAAAGGATTTTTCATGCATTATTATTGGATTTGCTTTAACGCTTAAATGCATATTGTATCATTTTCGATACCATAAGTGTTGCCGATTTATTGGGGATTTTATTCACCTATTCCGTATTCTCACCAGAAATTTAAAAGAGTAATTTTCACTTAATGACAGACCATTCGTAATTAAATAAAGAAAAATTTACTGTTTAGATTTTTCTGGTATGAATTCTGATTCTTTGAATTGCGCATTTTTTGGAACGCGTTCTATCCTATGCATTTAAGGGTTAAATAAGATATACCAGTTTATTCTGATTTGCGCTTCGCTGATTAAATTTTGAGGTTCATTGGTTATGTATAAAAATGGAAATGAGGGCAAATACACCCCTTTTAATTTAGATAAATGGGTTTTCGTGCAGAAATCTCTAGTTAGCTTCAAAAAATTTATTGGTTCATTCTCATAAGTGTTATATTTAGAGGTTGATTGGTTTAAATAAAATGGGGGAAATAGGGGAGCTAATATCTCCCTTAATTTTTTTAAATGTTTTTTTCATGCAAAATTATCTGATTTCTTCAAGTTTGGTATGCAGATTTAAACGCTTCCCTAATTAGATTTGAAGGTTCATTGGTTAAACATAAACGGAGGAAACTTAATTATCCGATTTTCTTCAAGAAAAATTTCTAAGATCATTCTGATGATACGCTTTTCAGATTATTTTGGGGCAGTTCATTGGTTAATTAAATAGAGGGGTAATGGATGAAAAGTAATACGAACTTAAATTAGATAAAGGGTTTTTTCATGTTAATTATTCAATTTTCTTCAAATTTTATATACTGAATTATTTTAATGTCATTTTCTTACATATTTCACTAACCCCCTGGAGCATGATGGAATATCTATGAAATCACTTAATTTTAATTCCCAAACACCACATTGGCACCGGAATTTTGGTAAAAAAAATACGGTTTATTGAATGCGTGAAGTATAGCTTTTTTCTTACTTACAAATGAAGTTGTTTTCGAATTCCCGAGTCAGTCATTAATTTCAACACTTAAGCAATGAATCTGCCCTGCGCCGCAAAGGGTACAATTTAATGCATCATGTTTCATATGAATGTTTTGATCAGCTGCGGTATGTCAACCTATGTCAAGGGTGTCAAAATGTGTCAAACTCCGCCTTATACAATTATTTTTAAAAAAAAATATTCAACTTTTTGTATCGCAAAAATTTCATAATTAAATAATGCAGTGATTTCTATAAAATTTTAGTGATACTGTTCGGGGCCACAATTTGACACCCCTCGCATATCATAAATTATAAAGTAATATTTAGTAATAATGTGTTCGTAATGATGTAAATGCGTAGCACCTATAGCCGTCGTCCGTCTGTCTGTCAATCTGTTTGCATATAACAATACAAAAATTACCGTAGTGAATGTTTGAAATTTAATGTATATAATAGTTTAAAAATTTTGTCGAGTCATTTCAAGTTTTATGATAATCGAATCAAAACTCAAAAATATATTAATAAAAATTGTCTTCATTCTACTCAATCGTAGCATGCGTAATTAATTTAAAGATATCCCATGACATATTATGATTCTATGTTGCGTTGGTGATTAAACCCTTGCGGCACAGTGGTATATCTAAGAAACAACTTAATTTTTATTCCCATTGGCACCGGAATTTTTGTAAAGAAATTTACGGTTTATTGAATGCACGGAATATAACTTTTTATTATTTAAAAGTTAAGTTGTTTTTAAATTCCGGTGTCAGTCATTAACCCTTTCCGGTGCAGTGTGTCTTCTCCGGGTACACCTAGTTTTAATTCTAAACTTGTAAACGGCACCGAGAATATTTTATAAAATTTTATTTTGAATGAAATTTTGAATTGAGACAATTTTAATTTCTAATAAAGTCGCTTGTAAATACCGGTGTCAGTCGATAATTCCTTATTTTACGAACACAATTTGTCCGTGCCGGAAAGGGTTAATTTCAAAACTTAACCTTTTCCGGCACGGATAAAATCTGTTTGTAAAATGAGAAATTATCGATTGACACCGGATTCCACAAACGAATTTTTTAGATATTTTGAAACCCCTAATTTAAGCTTTTATTGTAAAAGCAAAATTTTACTAAAAGATTACTGGTGCCGTTTGCAAGTTTAGAATTAAAATTAGGTATCCCAGACCGGGCACAGTGTTCCGGAAAGGGTTAAGCAATGAAGTTGCTCTGCGCCGAAAAGGTTTGAGGCATTTTTAAAATGGAGTCATATTACAACAGAAGTAAATTTTCCAATTTTTGGGTGAAAAAAGTCCGGACCAGGATTCGAACCAGGGATGTATTGGCTGAAGACGCCAATGCTGTTCCAACTGAGCCATCCCGGACACGAACACTAGAGGACTATTTCACCCAATTAATCTCAACGATCACTTAAATTTACTTCTGTTATAATTATTTTACCGATTATATAAGCGTGTTTAAAATTAATCTAATGGAGTCATATTACGTCTGCATAACTGAATCTATTTTATGTAATCACAATTAATTTTGTACTGATGCTAGTTTGCATAAGCTTTTCTGCATAGCAATAAGCAAAACAGTGTTTTCAGTGAACTATTTTTTAAATTCAGATTTCCACATTCGCACCGTTTTTTTAAATAGTAAATTTCATCTTGTTTTTGCATTTATTAATATGCCATCAGATAAGGCAAGTTTTATCGCATAAAAAATGTGGTGCAAATCAAGAGATCTGAAAGTAGCCCACTAGCTTACTACACCAAAGACTGAATATTTATAAAACTAGTTATACTTAGTATGATCTAAAAGTTCGGGGACTAGTTGTAAAAAAACATTACCCTGAATAATTAACAGCACTGAAGCATATCCATCTTTGAAGTAGTCACCTTGGTCGACGATACACTTCTGCCAACGTTCGTATAACATCTGGAAGCACCACTGGAAAACATTTTCCACAACTTCTCATAAAGCCTCCTGCGATGTCGTTTTCACCTCATCTAGTTAACGTCGTCTCTGTAAATATTTTTTTATTTATTTATAACAGGTAAAAGTCATATGGGGCTATGTCCAGTTGATAGAGGGGATGAATAAGCACATTAGTGAGAGTTTTGACGAGCAATTGTTTTATCGGTGTCTATCGATGTGCTGATGCATTCTCAAGAAAAAGGAACTAGTGTATAGACTCAGCAAAGTTTCTCCAACGCGTTTACAGTATTCGATGGATTCTCGGTCCTCTTTAAAAAGTCGATGCCATTCATAAACCCCGAGTTTCACCATGGTATATACAACGTATACTTTATTGGCATTTTCAAAGTCACCATTGGTGTTACAAAAACGTTGACAGAATTTAATGCTGCAACGCAGTTCAAGAAAAGCCATCTTTCTTACATCACAGGGCAAAGGTAACTAACTTCAGAAGAAGTTACACTTCTTACCACAGCCGCGCCAGCGGTTCGGTCACATGATATGTGATAAAACAACATAAGCAAATAGGGGAGGTTTAGGAGAATAAATTTCAAACAGTTTTACTTTAGACATTTGCTTTCATTGTCAAGAATGTCCGCAGGCTCACGATATCTAAATAGTACTACATAGTACGAACGCACTTCGTTGCTATGTTTGACGCACAATTTCAGACTTGTTAATTTGTGTTTTAATTTTTTTCGATTCTTCTCGGAATAGAGCGTCAGTAAAGAGTGCTACGAGGCTTCTTTTTTAAAAATTATATTTTGCTAAGATCTTTTACTATCAGTTTTGCATTTTTTAATGTTCTGTTGCAAGATTCTGAAGTAAAAAAAGAATATGGGTGGAGGTGCCGCTATGTTATTACATATTTTTAATCCCTAATTGAAATATTGGTACCCGAATCTTTTTTTATAAAAATTTCACTTTTATTAAGTTCGCGGAAATATACTTTTTACTTTTTTACAAATAATTTTTATTATAAATAATGGACTGGTGTCATTTAATTATCTCAACATTTTACAAATACAAGTTCCTTAACCCTGAATTTGTCAATCCCTTGAAGGGCAAACAATAATGTCTCGGTAGTATTGAGTTCGCACCAGAAAAATCGAAAAATTTTATTTTAAAATAAGAAAATTGAATTTTTATAAATTTTTGTTGCCTATGTTAAGAATATAAAATTTCGTTAAAAGTTTCTGGTGAAAATCTCGTTTAAATTAGGTAACATAAAATAGAATTTCCCTGCCCCACCAGGGGTTAAACGGGCGAGTAGTCAGGGGAAAAGGCAGTCAAAAAAAGAGGAATCAACCAGTAATTTCTTACAGAAGATACTTCATAAATATAAGGGTGCTAACACATGAACCGCGGCGACGGGTCATTTTGAACCGTATGCTGTGGAAATGTGTTGATTCGAACTAGAAATTTCTTCATTAAATAAACTAAATATTTGCTGAGTAAAATCATTTCAATAAATAACTTAAACAGTGTTAAATGACAATTCCGGTGAGAAATATTTTTATAAAACTTGAAAGAATTATCCCGTGGTTCTAGTGTTAAGGAATGCGAATTTCTCTTTAATAAAATACTAGCATTTAACGGTTTTTTTACTGTATTTTTCCCTGATCTGTCGAGATCTAGTTAATGCAAATACAAATTACTCTTTATTTAATTCTATGTAAGCATATAAAATTACAAAAAAAAAAAAAAAAAAATAGTGAAGTTTTAAGAACAACAACAAAAAGAAAAACCCAACGCAATCCACACTTTTCAACATGTTAAAAAAAGTTATTTCTAGAAAAATCAAATGATTTCTCTCGCTGCATGCAATTTGATATGATTGAATTGATATATCAAATCTTAAGATGCTGTCATGCATAAATTTTTCTTGCATTTTTTTTCTGGAAATACATTTTTCATGTTTGCATTTGTTATCTACTTTAGGATAAAACTTTCTTTCGCTGGATCACCGTAAAAATATGAAAATATTTCTTAAAGCTTTTTTATTCGAATTGTTATTCACATAGAGATTTATTACGTAATTGCTATAAATTAGCTATATTTTTCTAAGCATCTTTTACTATCATTTTTGCTTTTTTACTATGTTCCATTTTCTGGAAAATTATAACTAAAAAAAGAAAAAAAAAAGACTATTTGAAGTTGATTTTCTATATTCAGGAAATACAGTTTACTGAATCAATCTTAAAGCAAATACGAATTACTTTATATTTATTTCTAAATATCTAAACTAATAAAAATGATAAAACGTAATGAACAAGAACAACAACAAGAAAAGCCCAATGCATTCCATACCATATGTTTAAATAAATTATTTGTAGAAAAATCAAATGTTTTCTATCGCTACATGGAATTCGATATGATTGAATTCATAAATCAAGTCTTAAGATGCTGTCATGCGTGAATTTTTCTTGCATTTTTCATGGAAATTTTTTTTTTTTGTGTTTACATTTGTCTATTTTATGATAAAATTTTCTTTTCATGGATCATCGTGAAAATATAAAAATATTTCTTAAAGTTTTTTTCATTATTATTATTTTCATAGAGATTAATTATGTAAATGCTGAAATGAATAAATTTGTTTCGTTTTAAGAAATACTTCTAGCTGAAATATTCTTCATTTTCTATAATTTATGATGCAGAATTAATAAAAAAAATAATCTTCATATTACATGGTGCAAATTTGAATATATATGCATATTTTTTTCGGGGGGGGGGGATGCATGATTTTTAACCTTTTTAGTCCTAATGGGCAGTCTTCTTTCCATTTAAATTTAACCCCTTCACGACGGGAGTCTTTTACGAAATTTTTAATGTTTTGTCAATGGTTTTTAAAAACAGAAATTTGTGGCCTATTAACACTAGAACGCCGGGAAATTTTACGCAAGTTTTATAAAATGTATTTAAAACCAGTAAAATAATTTGAAATTATTTAGTTTATTTGTTTAGCTCATTTTATTGCAACTAATATATAATTTATTTCTTGAAGATTTTTCTGGTTCGAATAAACAATTAGGCTAGCATTCGGTGTCGAATTGACACCTTCCCGGCGTTCTAGAGTTAAATCAAGAATATTCTCCAATTAAAAAAGGCAAATTTTACAATATAATTTTACTGGTGGGGTTAAGCAAAAATTCTTAAGCTTTTTTGCGGAACTTTTGCGTGTTTCTCGTCCCCAAGGGGTTAATCTGCAGCTATAGCAATAGCATCGCAATATTCAACAAAATTTATTTGAAAATAAATTAATGCCCTTTTTTCCGTGTGTATTATAAATGCATGGCTGCCAATTACTACGCTTATTTAAAGACGAATAAACATATCAGAAACAGAAATTTTAGTAAATAATTAACAATATGGAGTGTAATACATAACATTGAATATATCTAACATGCATTTTAGTAAAACTTTTTTGTGCTTTCAAACATATTTATGTGATTTAAATAGGCGTAGAAGTTGGCAGCTCTGTAAACGGAAACTTTTCTTTGCTGGTGCAAATATGACTTTAATCTTTTGCGGTGCGATTTTAGTTTCCTACCAAAACTTATTTTTTTGTGACGTGTATTAGCAGCCTAAATATTTGTTGGTATTAATATATTTGTAATATTCCGGTAACTAGAACAGCAATTAATCATGAAACATATTTCAATTAATTATGAAACATATTTTAATTTATTAACGCCCAGAGGCATATTTTTAGATCGCTAAACTGCTGAGAAGAAAGCTATTTTCACTTCAGTAAATATAAAAATAAATAAAACACTTTATTTTATGAGAAAATTTCGTTCATAAAATAAGGTAAAAACATACTCGCCTTTTAAAAGAGATGTGAAACCCACAATTAAACTTCAACGATGAAAATAATTCATGTGTTAATTGGTTAATAATTTGACATTCCAGTTTGCTAATCATTTCAGAAGTAAACTATATTCAAGATTCATACAGTTCCTTGTATTACAAAGACTTTTGCCGCCATTATTTTACATATTTCTTTAAGCCTTTCAGGGTTAAGACATTCTGCTCCAGAAGTATTCAATTTATTCATATCGCAATTTACTAACAAATTTAGTTTAAAGTAATAATAATCTATTTTTTATACATGTTATGAGAACAAAATTGTACTAAAAAATTACTGATGCGATTTGGCAGTTTGGACATTAAAATGAACTGTTTGCAGACTGCAGACATTGCCTTTCAAAATGTTAATGTGAGATAAAATTCCTATTTAAAAATTCAGTCGCAAACTATGAATTCACCACATTAAACTGTAAATCTTGAAACCTTTTTCAAATAAATAAGGCTAAAAGTTCCATTAAATATTTATATAGATAATATGCCTGCTATTTTTTTTATAGTATCTTAGTAAAAAAAAAAAAATAATAATACACATTGAAAAAAAAATTGTACCTGAGTTTCGATTGCCAGTACAATCTCCGTACAAATGTCCATTTTCTTGCAGTTAACTTCAAATGCATTTGAGAGAAACTAAACAAAATTTATAATTGGAGGGCTGTACTGTCGACTAATTTTATATTTTATTAGAGCAGTTATTTCAAAAATAAATAAATAAATAAATTTTGTAGTATATTTCTGTTTTACATATTATCAAAGTGTATGTGAGACTATGTTCTTTCAAGACAGTGGTAGAAGATAGTATTAAACAAGTTGGAGATTGCACGTCAAACTTGACAAATGAGGTGCGTTCGTACTAAAAATATTTTTATAAATATTCAGATTTTGATGCACCAGCAGTTAAATTCTTATGCAAAAAAGAATGAATACAAAATATGATAGGATTGCATATCAATTACGGAGAAATCCAACTATATTAACGCAAGTTAGAGTACGGACAGACAGACCGAATTCTTAAACATTTTCAACTATGCTGTACAATTTTAAAATGCTTAATAGATTGAAATTTGAATTTCAGAAATTTATATCTAATAGATGGAAGCACATTTTAACTCTTTTTTACAGCCGTGTATTTTGTCTACTATCTTCACATACTTATATGCCACTATTTATAGCTACGTTCTTTTGTTATCGGCAAAGTAAAAATTAACAATATTGTTTATTACTTTTTTCTTGAAAACTATTGATTGACAATGTTTTAACATAAAACTGAGTTTATACAATGTTCTTGTAAAATAATTCTTTAAGAGTTTTTCTTATCTTTCGAACTTTTGGTTTTTCTTTACCTTATAATGCTTTAACATTTCCTGTCGATAAAAGAGATATTTAGACAACTTTAGTGTTCATGTTATTGACTGCAACTATTTTATGTCCCGTATTTCCCTAGTTTTATTAGTAATGCATTAGAAATTTACGGTATAAGTCTTTTAGTGTAAATTTTATGTATTTAGAAAATCTATAATAAAAAGCTTCGTTATACAATGTGAAAGACATAAAAAAGGCAAGTCATTATTTTTCTTAAAAGTTACATGCATTTTACACCTTTTTTCAATTTTATGAAACACTATTTCAAATATTATAATAAAATTCTAATATTATTAACCCTTCGGACTCCGGTGCCTCTTACACAAATTTTATTCGATTTGCACAACTTTTTAACCCTTTAACGATCATAGTATTTTCATTGCTAAGATGTCGAAATAAATGAATGACACCGCTAATAAAGAACAAATATATTTCTAAATAAGAGAACGTGATTTTTCACACACAAAATAAAAGGGATATTTTTAGATAAAAATACCGGTGTCAGTGTTGCGTATCGGAATTAAAATTTTGTGGTTTCGTGGCGAAACCAATGAACGTTAAAGGGTTAAAAAGAAGTAGACAATTTCCTTGAAGTAGACATTTTCAAAAATTCTCTGAATTAATAAGCAAAATTTTATTTTTCTTTATAACTGGTGCCAAAAACAAATATTGGAAGGAAAGATGATGTCTCCGCAGCGGAGTCAGCAGAGTGGCAAGGGTTAATATATTACAAAAATGTAATTCATAGTAATTATGTCGATCATCCACAAGAGATCGGCATTCGTAGGATCATATCCTACGAATGCCGATTTAAAAGCTCTATATTTCAATGTTGAGTCAAAAGAAGATCGCCATGTTTTTACTGTAACATAAAATCGGCATTCCATCGATCATACATAACTTAAAAATTCCATATTTCTCTGCAAAGTCAAAAGAAGATTGACTTGCTTTACAATAACCAAGTGTCCCATTCGGTAAGGAAAATTTTACTTTTTCTACCACTATTTTGAAAATAATATTTTCATTGTATTTTACTACAGCTTTTTAAAAATAAAATGATCATGAAGATTACTGATTAAAGGTTGTGGTAGAAACAGCAAAACTTTACTTATATAGTGCTAGCTTTATGTAACATAAATTTACAGCACTTAACCTTTTGAGCTCTGGTGAGTTAATTTCTTCAAAATTTAAAATGTCACATTGGCTCCAGTATTTCGCAAAGAAAAAGTTTGTTTTTCGATGTACGCGAATAAACGCATCAAACCTTTTTCAAATAAATTTGGTCGAATATTCTAATGCCATTGTGACATTTCGGAAATAAAATTATGTGGTAGAATCAGATCATATGATCTCCGCCGACCCAATCTCGCGAGAAAGCTGTGTTAGCAAGGGGCGTTACAAACAAGAGCTCTGCCGATTGGGTCGGCCTTCATTCAAATACAAAGACCAGTTCGCTAATCCTAATCCCTCCCCCCCAAAAATATAAAGATATCTCGGTTGCATTTTAATATTTTTAAATTATTTTTTTTTTACCTTGGACAGCTGAAATCGAGCTGTATGCAGGCCATATTTTACTTTTTTTTTTTTTTTTTTATTTCGTTTACAAATAATTTTTATTAGGAAACTTTTAATTTCGGAACCCATTTAGAAGGCGAAAGCACCCTCATAAAAATATCTGCAACTAAACTTCAAAAAGTAAAAAACGATTATCATTCGGAATAATCTCTGCTACCGTAAAATGGGGTGAATAGGAACGAAACTTCCCGGTCATACAAATAAATTAATTTTAAATTTATGTGATGATATTTTTAGTTGCCAATTTTTTAATAAGAAGGTAATAACATTAAGAGCTGGGAAATTCAGTTTTGACATGTTGGCATCACTACTGGTGTATATAAAAAAACTTCAAGAGGATCCTCAAAAGCCTCATTTTTTTCACCATCTTCGAAACTATATGTAACTACAGTATTTTTCGTATTCTAAACTTAAGAGAGAGGATTTTTAATTAATGATAGACCTGTAAACGATATGCTGTATTAAATTGTACTTATTTCTAAACTACATAATGAAAAAATGAAAAATGGCTAGTAACATCAGAGGTTTAAGATTTACGGAGTGAATCGGAACACATTTTCTCTCATGGTTTATTTTTCTATAAAGTAATAGTTTCATGTAATACATGAAAACGTACGTATGAATATATATTGTAACAATATTTTGTTTGTTCTAATTACTTGAAGAGTATAAAGGTGCCAAGAAATTACTTGGTTAAACAAAAAAGTCAACACCTAATCCAACAGACATGGAACAGACGATAAAATAATTTAAAAATAGCAAATTAGTTAGACAAACTGCACAGAATTATTCTCTGACATCCACAACATTATCTTGATTTCAAAATTGCTTTCTAGTTTTAAAAAAAGCATATCTTTACTTCTATATAAAATAAAGGCTTGGTTTCACAGTAACTACTTGTTCCTATTCCTCCCTTATCATTATTACCTGTTTTTATTAATCGTATTAAATCTTGAATCAGAATAAATAAAAATTATAACATTTGTACCGATTCACCCCTATCTGCGGGGTGAATCGGAACACCATTAAATAAATAAATAATATATGGGTAATTCCATGAGCACATGTCGTGTAAGTCACATACTTCGATTTTGGATACCAGTATTTTAGAACGGAAATATGTGATTTAATTTATCAGAGATATTTCACTAATTGAATAACACCATGCAAACCTCTCGAAAATAACGGTCGCCAACAATTTAGCAGTTACTAGAAATGTGACTTACACGACAAATGCTCATGGAAACGCCCATATATAAAAACAGTAAAAATGTTTCGTTTTTGCTTAAAAAGTAAACAACAAAACAAGACCGAAGTTTTTAGTAGAAAAATAAAAATAATAAAAAATCAGTTGTTCCTTTTTTTAACGTTAAAGTTGAAAAGTGTTCCGATTCATTCCATTTTACGGTATCCAATATGAAAAAAGTCATTTAAAAATACTGAATTACAACTAAGATATCATTATGAATTTCTTCCATAGAATTAGCATTAGCACACGGGTCTTTTCATTTTTGACTGAAGTAGCCCCTTCAATCACGTAAAATGATGCTATTGAATTCCGTCGTAACAGAAGTTCTCAAAATATGGTACACGTACCAGTACGTGAAGTTTTGTTTACTGGTACGCGAAAGCTGGTACTGCTATGTCAAAATTTTTTTTTTAATGCAGCTAAAGGAAATAAAGTGGTTTAATCCTCCTCCCTCACATTCCTTGATTTGTAAACTCACCGGCTCCGAAGCATCTGCTCTTTGATATTACTGTTTTGACAGTGTTTTGCTTTATCTTATTTTTATGTAATTTCGATTAGAAATTTCTGATAAATGGAATTAACACACAATGGGTAGATGTTGAAATGTATAAATAACTACCAGTTTAATAATGTAATCATGCAATTAAATGCAGCAATATCTGCTCAGATGGAAGTACAAAAGGCTGGGAAAATGTTTCATTTTTGACAGAACCGTTCACACAGATTTTTCTGTATTAACTTTGAATTCGTTACCTGCTGGTACGTGAAAGTGTGAATTTCTATTTAGTGGTAAGCCCTTCTGAAAGTTTGAGAATCCGTGACCAAGAGAAAACAAGAAATTCCTAGGCCTCGAATGATGTTGGCCATGACTTACTAGTTTTGTATGCTGTTTTAAATGCAGACATAAAGAGCATAAAACGATCTCGAATATAATATGTCATAAATTACTATCGAGGTTTTCTTACTTCATTCTTTTAATTTCAGAACTAGACGAAAAACAAATGCCCTGTCCCTGAAAGGAATAAGGTAAATGAATTGAGCATTACCTACAGCATTATACTTCATTGAGTAAGCATATGGAACACTTTTGTGTGTGAAAGAAGTTATTAACAATACAATATTTGCTTAATTTTATATGTTACAGGAAAAAAATAAAATGTGTTTACTCTAGTTTTAACCCCTTAAGTGGTTATTTCTTTTCCGTTCAATAAATTGAAAATAACGGATTCACAACACTATTATTTAAATACAATATTCGTAAGATTTAGTCTAAACATTTCCGTTTTTAATTGTATGAAATTATTTTTAAAAAAAAAATTGCGGCGTCAAAAAGCTGTAAATGATGAACTAAACAAATTCCTCTTGCCCGAACGGCGCACAGGCAAATCAGTTAACGGGTTAAGAATTTAAATACTTATCACTACCCTGTTTTGCCCGTACGTCGTACGGGCCAGAAGAATTTGCTTGATTCATAACTTAAAGCTTTTTGACACCACTATTTTTTAATATAATTTCATCCTATTTAATTGCAGAAATGTTTAGACAAGATACTACCATATTTAAGTTTAAAAAAAGTGGTGTTCACTCATATTTTCAATTCATTATACGTAAAAAAATGAATCAGTTAAGTGGTTAGATAAAACCACTGTAGATACATTTCTTCGAGTTTAATAGAACCTTTTGAATTATTTCATTGTTTTAAAGAACTGGAAAATAACAGAGTTTCTTCCTTTCAAAAAGTATGTAGTAAAAGTCTTCCTACAATAGTTGATGATACCATAATTTCCCTTTCAGATAACAGAATAATGGTGCTACTTAATTTCAATTTAGAATAACAAATAATCATTAAAAATTTTATTTGTGATTTGCATGTTAAAGTTTTAATCGATAAAGTTGAAATGAAATGCCTTTTGTTATGCTTTTGTATACTAAGTATTTCTTTCTAGGTTGTTTCTGTTAGTCATATGTATAAATATATTAAAATATCTCAATTTTTTTATTTTATTTATTTATTTTTTTTATTTATTTATTTATTTTTTTTTTTTTTTTTTTTTTGCGACTGGCATGGTAGCTTTCTTTTGTGTACTCTTCAAACTTTGAATTTCAAGTACTTCGTTTGAAGAGATCATTTTCTGTTGCCGCATGGAACTATTATTATAAATGAACTGACATATCCTGAAAAAAGTGAAGCTTCAACTTTCACCGCTTTCGCAGAGGTTGGTTACCGCCGGGATAAACTTCCACCAATAAATATAAATAAATAACTTGTCAGTCACCGTAGCATTCAACATGTTAATTTCTTTTTTTTCCTTTATAAAAAAGTAGCGGTAGCTTAGTAGTTAACCCTTTCCGGAACACTGTATTCTGTCTGGGATATCTAATTTTGATTCCAAATTTGCAAACGGCACCAATTTTATTTTAGTAAAATTTTGTTTTTACAATAAAAGCTTAATTTAAGGAAATCAAAATATCTAAAAAAATCGTTTGTGAATTCCGGTGTCAGTCGACAATTTCTCATTTTACTAACAGATTGTGCCCGTGCCGGAAAGGGTTAGTTTAAGCATACGAATTTATTTTTACCGTTGCAACACCAGCGGATAATGTGTTAAATAAATTACATCTAGACACAAGAGGCCATTAAATTTATTTTCTAAATTTATTTTATTGAAAAACATCCATTAGGTTAGATATTTTGCTTTAGATATTATATATATATATATATATCATTCATGAATTAAGTTTATGCTACTTTTTTAATATAGAAGAATCATTTGTCACATAATAGTAATTTTAATTAGAAAATGTAAAAATGTCATTAATCTGATTTAATGAATTATATGACTGAGCGAAACCTAATTTCAATACTTTTTATTCGCTGTAGAAGAATCTTTCTAATTCTTCTTTATAACAAAAAAGCATCATGATAATAGAACTTGTTCGTTTTGAAAAATACCAAGTTTTGAACGGTTAATGATACAGCTTTATTTTTCTTTAGTTAGGTTACAGCGCTTAATGATGCCGCTATACAAATTTAAGTCATTAAACTTTGCACTTAAAGGTTATTATACCTTAAATTTTTAAGAGCTAAGATATTTAGAGTATAAAACTTTTGTAATATCTTTTTATTATTGTGCAAAAGGTTTTTGAAATATCCGTGGAAATGAAAAAGCAAATGAAGTGTAAGAAAAAAAGATTAACCACTTTGGTGATGAATATGTTTGAAAAAAACCTTCAAATAATGCCTAGTTTTTTAATGTCTTTACAGAATTTTTAATCTTTTATCTTCGAAACAAAAATTTTTGCCTAAATGAATTAGAGAAATGCTCGTATTAGACTATTCAGACCTGAACATAAAATAACTACAAATAAATATTTATTGCTTTTGCATAATCGAAATGGCACCATAGATGACAGAAAGAGTCATTTTTATAAAATCAGTACTTTAGGGTACTGATATAGGCTTACATACAGGGTGTATCTAAACTACTGGGCAAAACTTCAAGGGATGATAGTACACATCAAGCCAAACAATATTATATGGGAAACTGAGGGTCCCAAACGTCTTCCGAAGGAGATAGGCGCCATTAAAGTTTAGGGTCCAAAATTTCAAATAAATATAAAAAAAGGAAAACTTGGTCTATTGATTTGCGGTTTTCACTAAAATTATTCTTTATATCAGTATTTTCTTGAAAATAAATTATAAAGATAAATTTCAAAAAATGCCGATAGAGGGCGCTTTAGACTTTGGAATAACGAACAACTATTTTTTGCCGTTATTTTTTGTATCTCATTAAATTTATTCGGAAGCTTAGATATTAACTTAAATTTTGAGATCGAAATATGACTAGTTGGGTCTGGTTAAGTAGCGCAAACTGAACTGTGTTTAGAAGTTCAAATTTCAAATGATTATAAAAAACGGAAAAATTGGTCGATTCTTCTGCTGTTTTTTCTAAAACTACTCTTTAAATCAGTATTTTCTTCAAAATAAATTTTAAAGATGAATTTCGCAAAATGCCGATAGAGGGCGCTTTAGACTTTGGAGTAGCGAACGCCTATTTTTTACGGTTATTTTTTGCATATCATTCAATTTTTTAGAAGTTTAGACATAAACTTAAATTTTGAAATCAAAATCTAAATCTTTGAGTGGTTAAGTAGCACAAACTGAGCTGTGTTGAAAGGGGAGGGGGGAGTTTCAAATTTCGAATGTTTATAAAAAACGGAAAAATTGGTCTAATCGTTTACGATTTACGCTAAAACTATTCTTTATGTCAGCATTTTCTTGAAAGTATATTTTAAAAATAAAATTCAAAGAATACCGATAGAGGGCGCCTTAGACTTTGGAGTAACGTACAACTATTTTTTACCGTTATTTTTTTAATCTAATTAAATGCTTGCAAAAGCTTAGACTTAAATTTTGAGCTCAAAATCTGAATCGTTGGGAGTAATTAAGTAGCACAAAATTGAACTGTGTTCGAGGTGGGAGGGAGGGTTAAATTCAACTCCTGAACACAGTTCAATTTGCGCTTCTTAACCCCTCCCATCGATTCAGAATTTGAGCTCAAAATTTAAATCTAAGCTTTTGCAAGCATTTAATTAGATAAAAAAAATAACGGTAAAAAATAGTTGTTGGTTACTCTTAAGTTTAAAGTGCCCTCTAGCCGATATTTTTGAAAATTATTTTTAAAATATATTTTCAAGAAAATACTGACATGAAGTGTAGTTTTATCGAAAACCGTAAACGAATTCACCAATTTTTCCGTTTTTTATAATCATTTGAAATTTGAACCTCCCCCCCCCCTTGAACGCAGTTCAGCTGGCGCTATATAACCACTCCCAACGATTCAGATTTTGATCTCAAAATTTAAGTTTATGTCTAAATTTCTGAAAAAAAAAATAATGGGATGCAGAAAATAACCGCAAACAGTAGTTGTTTGCTACTTCAAAGTCTAAAGCGCCCTCTATCGGCATTTTTTAAAATTTATCTTTAAAATTTATTTTGACGACAATGCTGATTTAAAGAGTAGTTTTAGAAAAAACCACAAAAGAATTGACTAATTTTTCCATTTTTTATAATCATTTGAAATTTGAACCTCTAAACACAGTTCAGTTTGCGCTACTTAACCACGCCCAACTATTCAGATTTCGATCTCAAAATTTAAGTTTATATGTAAGCTTCCAAAAACATTTAATGAGATACAAAAAATAACGGCAAAAAATAATTTTTCGTTACTCCAAACTCTAAAGCGCCCTCTATCGGCATTTTTTGAAATTTATCCTTATAATTTATTTTCAAGAAAATGCTGACCTAAAAAAAATTGCAGTGAAAACCGCAAATCAATCGACCATTTTTTTCCGTTTTTTATGGTTATTTGAAATTTTGGACCCTAAACTTTAATGGCGCCTCTCTCTTTCCGAAGACGTTTGGGACCCTCAGTTTCCCATTTAATATTGTTTGTCTTGATGTGTACTATCATCCCTTAAAGTTTTGCCCAGTAGTTTAGATACACCCTGTATATTGATATAAAAGTACTAATCCCCTTAAAACATGAGTTTAACTATCAGTACTATAAATTTAGACAATAACAAAATTAAAGTTTTTAAACGAGTAAATGATCAGCAAATCCTCAAAATGTTTTATTGTAAAGCATTTTAGTCAATAATAATGAATATTTCTTACTTTCTTGACCACAATGTCTTCAAAATATTTTCAAAACTGGGATGAAAATAATATTAATTTTATGAGATAATATTCATCAGTGCTGACATTCATTGGTTTTATTTTAAAGCGAAAAACATTCAGCTGCATAGACATAAAGTAAAAATGCAAAAAAATTAACAGTTTAGTTTTTATGGTGAGAGGAATGGAGATGCACACTTATATACGTCAGTTCTGAATAGGTTAAATAATACAAAATCTACAATAAAAATTTACTGGAAAGAATATTAAATAATGACTGTAATATCGATGCCCGTACGTGCAAATCGTGACTGGCAATATCACTTCGTCCATAAGACGTACCGAAAAATCAAGGAAGCGTTTAAAACACATAGGAACACGGACTCGTACTCGCATTTCCCTTGTTTAAGGGGGACATATTTTAAAATAATTTTTATTTATTCAGTTAAAATTTTGAATATGTTTCTGATGTTTAACCCCTTAACAGGTCTGCTCGAATGTCTTTCGGGCAAGACGAATTTCCTTATTGCATCATTTAAAGCTTTTTGACACCATTAATATTTTTAAGAAAATTTTCATAGTATTGAAAGGCGGAAATGTTTAGACTAAATTTTAATATATTTTATCTAAATGATGGTGGTGTAAATCCGCTATTTTCAATTTATTGAACAGAAAAGAATTAACCAGTTAACCCTTTAACGATCATAGCATTTTTATTGCTAAGATGTCGAAATAAATGAATGACACCGGTAATAAAGAACAAATATATTTCTAAATAAGAAAACGTGATTTTTCACTTACAAAATAAAAGGGATATTTTTAGATAAAAATACCGGTGTCAGTGTTGCGTATCGAAATTAAAATTTTGTGGTTTCGTGGCGAAACCAATGAACGTTAAAGGGTTAAGAGGTTAAACATCTCATTTGTAAAAAATAAAACATGATAAATCTTCGCCGGATAATAGTAGTTTTAATGAGAAAGTATAAAATAGTCACTACTCTAATTTAATGAATTTTATGACTGTGCAAAACCTAATTTAAATGCTTTTTATTAGCTGTAGGAGAATATTTCTAATTCTTCATTGTAACAAAGTGCTATCGTGATAATAGATTCTGTTCGTTTTTAAAATACGAAATTTTGAGTGGTTAATGATGGAGCTTTTTTTTTCGACTTAGACTTCATGGCTTAATGATATCGCTATAGAAATTCAAGTTGTTAAAATTTCATTTAAAAGTTATTATGCCTTAAATTTTTAAGAGATAAAAATTTTAGGATGTAAAACTTTTTATTACTTTACGGAAGATTTTTAAAATATCCGAGAAAATGAAAAAGCAAATTAAGAGGGAGAAAAAAAGTTAAAAACCCATGGAAATATGGAATCGCGTTTCCCTTATTTAAACAATTATACAGAGTGTTTTACTGGAAACCAAACCTCAAACCTCGAAACCAAACCCCTTCGAAACAGGAGCCTTTTATGAAAGTTTTAATGTTTTGTCACCGGTTTTTAAAAACAGAAATTTGTCCCTTATAAAATCGAGAAAATGCTCCGATTAAATTAGGCAAATTTTATAGTAAATTTTTACTGGTAGTTATAAACAAGGATTCTTAAGCCTTTTTGAGGCACGCATACGTGTCGCTCGTCCCTAAGAGGTTAATGAATATGTTTAACGAATTCTGGACAGCTTATCCTAAATTTTGTGAGGACCACTATGACATCACAATAAATGCCGCAGGGGGAGATTTTGTTGAGTATCAACTAGTTTTTTTTTATATGGTAATAGTAATGATAGCTTTTAAAACAAACTGCATTTTTAACAATAAAATTCTTTTATTTGTATATCATAGTTTACATTGTCAGTCACTGATGATTCACGCGGCCTGAACAGAAAGTTAAGTGTCAGTCACCCTGGCATTCAACGTGTTAAAATATCATTTTTTTTCTTTATTCAAAAAGGTTAGCAAATTTGCTTTAGATAGTACACATATATCATTCATGAATAACGTTTATGATATTTTTTAATAAAGAAGAGTCATTTGCCGCATAATAGTAGTTTTAATTAGAAGGCATAAAATGTCATTAATCTAATTTAATGAATTTTATGACTCAGCAAAACCTAATTTAAATACTTTTTATTTGCTATAGGAGACTGATTGTAACTCTACTTTATAACAAAGAACTATCGTGATAAGAGAATTTGTTCGTTTTTAAAAAATACAAACTTTTGAATGGTTAATCACAGAGCTTTTTTCTCCAAGACTATTATAGTGCTTAATGATACCTGTATAGAAATTTAAGTCATTGAAACGTACAGTCAAAAGGTAATATTATTTAAATTTTTTGGGTTCTAAAATTTTTACGGTATAGAACTTTTAGTGTATATTTTTATTATTATACAGAAGATTTTTAAAATATCTTGGTAAATATAAAAGTAGATTAAGTGTAAGAAAAAAGATGAAAACACATAAGAACATCGATTCGTATTTCCCTTGTTTAAAGGAGACACATTTTAAAATAAGTTTTATTTAGTGAGTTAAAATTTTGAATGTTTTTGTGATGGTGTAACATATTATTTGTAAATGATATGTGTATGATAAAACTTCTCAAATTTTTTTCTTAATTTAAATTTAAAATTTATTAAATAAGTGGAATTTTTTTAAATCGATGTAACACAAAATATTATTTATAGGATTTCATTCTTTTTTTACATTTAATAAGTAGAAATATATCAATTTTAATTTTGATTGAGAGTTTTTAAAAATATTAATTGAAAAAAATAATTAAAAATATTTAAATTTAAAATTTGAAAAACAATGTAACTTTTATTTTTAAAACCATATTTTCAAAAGTAAATATTTTTTTCAAATTTCCTGAATCAGAATTAAAGTAAAACAAAAAAAGGCATGTTACAAATTTGAAGCTGTTATCTTTAACAGTTCTTCAGTTATATCAATTTAAATCATAGAAATTGGGAAAAAACCCATCATGAAGATAAACGCATTTTCACAAGAAGTACTTCCGTGAGAACCATTGCTTGAAAACTAGATTTTAAAAACGAACTAATTAAAACAAAAAAACCCTACTAATTAAATTCGAAACATGATTTGAACGTCATTTCAAGCATAAAAGAATAGGGAAATTTTTAATGCAATTTTTTTTTCGAAAATTTGATGATTTTGGGGTTTTTGGCCCCTTGACCCCTTAACTGATCTGCCCGAGCGCCGTTCGGGCAAGACGAATTTTCTTAATGCATCATTTAAAATTTTTTGACACCACTATTATTTTTAAGAAAATTTTCATACTATTGAAAGGATTTTATTTAAATAATAGTGGTGTGAATCCGTTATTTTCAATTTATTGAACGGAAAAGAATTAACCAGTTAAGAGGTTAAACAGACATATAGAGTGTCTTCCTGGAAATCAAACCTCAAATTTTATTCATAAACATTGATGAATATGTTAACGAATTTTTGAAAGGATTATCGTGAACTTTGTAAGAATCGTTATGGCATCACAATAAATGCTGTACGGAGAGATCTCGTTTAGTAGCAACTAGTTTTCTTTATATGGCAATAGCAATGATATCTTCTGAAAAAAGTGTATATTTTTTAGATTAGGCCGTTAGACTTATTTACAATATGGGTGGTTTTGATGATTTCACTTTTTCAATGGTAACAGCCAATATTAACACTATATTTCAATTTTTTAGATTAGATGATGTCTAGGAAAAAAAATTTATTTGAATGATAAGGTTTCAAATTATAACCATCCAAAATTTAATGCTTCTAATGTTAAATTACATATAAATATTTTTATCACTATCTTCTGAAACTATACTTCTAATGTGCTATTTTTTTATGAACAATAATTCTAAAGTACCCAAATATAAATACTTTGAATTCCAATTTTTTTATAATTTGATTATATGAATTATAAAATTTATATTCGAAACTAATGTGAATTTCAACCTACATTTTTTTTTTTTTTTTTTGACGGATTTAGATTTATTAAGTTCTGCATTATAGAAAATTTTTTTCTAAGCTTCTCTTTTTTCTAAATTTTCAAATTATGCTTTAAAAAAAAGGAAAATCCAGTTTAAGGAGCCGTCTACAAAAGAAGTAACTAAGTACTTTAAAACTTGTTATGCTATCCTGTAATCTAGTAGTCTACAATGACAGCTTGAGTGGCGCCTAAAATTCCTTAATCAAGTAAAGAGCTCTCTCGGTGAAGAATAGTGTACCAAAGTTAAATTTGGATACAGCCTTTAAAATATACTCGTTTTAAAATAATTACTTTCTCGAAAACTTATCGTACAAATTGCTTGAAATTTTGTGTTAAGGTTAATTGAAAGAAGTAAAGTTCATTTATGCTGCCAAAATCGGGTACTGCTATTGAAAAAAAGCAAAGTAAGGTTTTCTTTTAATATGTAGATGCCCCCTAAACAAATTTTTCACACATAATTTAAAAGAAGTCTTTATTTCCAATCAGTCGGTACCAATAACGTTTTCTTTTCAAAATAATTTTTTGCAAAGTTAGTAGGGGGGTGTTCACTTTTTTTTCCCATGACAGTACAATCAAATTTCGTTCTTTAATTAAACCCTTCGAGACGCTTTTTACGAGATTTTAAATGTTTTGTCACCAGTTTTTAAAAACAGAAAAGTATGTCTTATTGAATAGAGAAAATGCTCCTATTAAATAAGGCAAATTTTGTTGTAGAATTTTACTGGTGGGGATGAACAAGGATTCTTAAGCCTTTTCGCGGCATGTATATATGTTGCTGGTCCCCAAGGAGTTAACGAAATAAATTGACGAATTTATCTTTTATAACTGCAGTGAATAAAAAACAATAGCATTTTTCTTGTTCACAAGATGAAACTCTATTTATTTTAATCTATCTTCAAATATTTGTGATTATTCACATAAATCGAGACAACTACACTATTTGATACTTTCAATGCACGGGACTTCATTTCTTGAAATATATGAAATACGTTTGTAATAATAAATTCGGATAGATTTCTGAACTTATTAATAACTGCTAGAAACTCACTTCTTGGTAAAAGTTATGTAACGATTTATTACGAAGCTATTTATTTCTTATTCTTTAACTCGAGACGATAGTATCTATTTGCATTTCGAGAAACTGTTACGCTGATACGATTTTTCTGAGTTATTATTCAGTATGATTTCGATATTATTAGATGAGAAAAAAAATGATATAGGATAAAAACCGACTTCAGATAAAAGTGTAATGTATAGTAATGTAGTTCACTCTCTAATTAATCACTCAACGGATTAATATTTTTGAAAAAAAAATAATAATGCCTTTATTCATGACTTTTACGGAATACTTAATGTTTTATCACCGGTTGTTTAAAACAGAAATTTTTTCCCGATTCAATAAACCCGCGAGAACTCGCGCATGAGATTTTATTTTTCCATCGTACCCTTTTAACCCATTAACGCCCAGCGTCCTCTTTTGAGGACGGTTACAAAAACAGCAAGAAAGTGATTTTCCCACCAGTAAATAGGAAGATAAATATATATCTTATTTCACGATACAGAATCCTCGATAAATTTAGATAAAAGTTAATTTTCTTTTAAAAGTGGTAGGAAATACAAAATTTAAATTTTCGCGAAGAAAATAATTCGGGCGTTAATGGGTTAAAGACTATTTTAAGACTATTTTTCATTTTAATAAAATTTCAAAATGTGATTTCGATTACTTTACCTCTTTTGTGAATAAATGTACTAAGTCAAACAAAAAAATTGATATTAAGTGACTGTAAAGTAAAAGAAAAGGATTGGTCAGCGTGAGAGAAATTCTCATAGCGAGTTCTCCCGGGTTAAAGACATGCCTGGATTTTCTACACTTTATTCTAATACCAGAAAGATTTGCGAATCAAAATGGCGACGTACACAGAAAATATTTAGTGTTGCCCGGAGTATTTGAAGTCCTGATTTTTACGTAAGATACATGGCAACACTATGTTCAACTTAAACTCAAATTTTCGGGATTAATTTCATTTACTAGTCTCTTATAAACAAATCAAGGTAGTTATAATATTTTATATTCTAAGCATATTGAATTGTTTACAAGATGAAACTCTGTTTATTTTAACCTATCTTCAAATGTTTGGTATTATTCAAATAAATCGAGACAACTACAATGTTTGATACTTTCAATAAACAAGACTTTATTTCTTGAAATACGTGAAATACGTTTGTAATAATAAATTCGGCTAGGTTTCTGAACTTATTAATAACTGCTAGAAACCCATTGCTTGGATAAGAGTTATGTAACGATTTATTAAGAAAGTCTTTATTTCCTATTCTTTAACTCTAGACGATAGCATCTATTTGTATATATTCCGAGAAATTGTTACGCTGATAGGAATTTATGTGTTATTATTCAGTATGAATTCGATATTTAAATGAGAAAGAAATGATATAGGATAAAAACCGTCTTTTTTTTAGATACAAGGTTTGATGTACAGTAATGTAGTTAACTCTCTAATTAACCACTTAAATGATTAATATTTTTAAAAATTTTTAATGCTTTTTTTCATGTCTTTTAAGGAATATTTAATCTTTTTTCACCGGTTATTTAAAACAAAAATTTTTGCCCGATTCAATTAAAGAAATGCCCGGATTAAGTAATACAAAATTTACGAATCAAGGATACGGTTAATCCTTTCTGGCACACTGTGCCCAGTTCAGGGTACTTAATTTTAATTCCTAGTTTACACACGGCACCAATAACATTTTAGTAAATGCTTATGTTATGGAATTCAAAATATCTAAAAAATTTGTTTATGCATTCCGGTGCCAATCGATAATTTCTCATTTTACTATCAGATTTTGCCCATGCCGGAAAGGGTTAAAGAAATTAGTGCATCGATTTTAAGAATATAAATGCATATTATTATAGCTATTTTCTAATAAAAATAAATAAATGCATAATGGCATGACAATATGAAACTTCATGATATCTTGAACGTTTATAAATCGAGTATAAATTAATGCTTAATTTGAGAAACAGAGACTATACGGAGCTTCTTAAAAAATCTAGATGTACACGGCGTATACCCCCCGTATACTACATTCCTGGTTATCAAACGGCGCAATTTTGTACGGCAATTTTTTATAGCATAAATATAGAATTCAAAGTTCCCATTTGCTCATATTTTTGCATTTATTGGAATAACTTTATGAAAACAAAGCAAATTCACATATAATTTAACAAAATGGGCAGGGAAAATGTACTACAAAATTTTTGTTTTTGATTTAACGGTAACAATAAAGTATAAAAATATGCTAAAGTGGATGTCCTGAGATTTTGATTATATAAACATTAATTAAATTTTTAATTAATTAACAATACTTCAATAAAGCTCATTTTATTATTAAATACGTATTATATAAGTACATTTAAATATCTAATTTTAAAATAATTATGACAACATTATTCTAAATTTCAAAGTAATCGAATGTAAAATTATTTAAATTATTTTGAATGTAATTTTATTAGGATAAACTAGGTATCTAAAAGTTGTTCGAAAATCCTTACTGCAATCCACGCAAGACTAAACGAGAAGAGTTTAAAAATTAATCCTCTTAAAGTGTTAAACTCATGAGAAATTTTATACTTTGGCATTATTTAAAAATGTGTTGAAACTGCACCCAAGCATTAAAAAGATAGTGAAGTGTAGAAAATTATGCAACATTTTCAGCAACACGTTTTTCTCAAACTTTCGTTAGTTACGTAATTGCTTATTATTATCTGAATAAATTTTTTTTGAAATGACGGTTTGTGCAAAATTATTTGAGGCTTTATGCATTAAAACGTTTTAAAAAAAATAATTTAAAAATTGAATTTAATCATTAATATATAAGAGGATTGTTTAAATAAAATCTTTACACTGACACATAACTAACAAGATATTATATGATTATAGGCTGCAATATTACAAAAAAATCTACAGTTTCAACTTCCAACGGATTTTTTACACCCCATCATGCATTACAGTCATTTCCAATTATAACATTCTACTCTTTCGCTAAATAATGTAAAAGAAAGATTTATTTTTATAAAGCGTGTTTGAAAAGCCTTACCTTACCGGTTTTCATGAAACGAGGAGGTTTAAAAAGTTTACAGAGTTACAAAAATATATTTTAAACCTTCTGGTACCATTGAGGTCTTATAAAATCCCAGTTATTTCAATTTTTTAATTTTTAATATTTCAAACCAGAAAAAAATGTATTGTGTGTTCAATAGGATGGAACGAAAAAAATTATTTTTAAAAAATGAAAAACGGGGGGGTGCTAAAAGTTGCCTTTATACTGGTACATCAACTGCGTGAAATTTCTCCGCTGATAAAAAAAATGGCTTGAGTCTGCGCTTTTGCTCCAAAAATCGAAAATTTCGGTAAAATTTGTCATTTTTTGACATTTTTTCAAAAAATTTTTAAAATTCCTACAGAGCTGGTTAGTATTTAAAAGTGTTGCTTTGACCTTTATATTTATCTGCTTAACATATTTAAACTATAAAACAATATCTGTAGTCCGTATAATTGGAGCAAATCTGACAACTTTCACTAAAAACCAGCGTTACCTATCTATTGGAGCATACAACGAAATGTTGTTTTGAATGCATTTCTTACCTATCTGCTTTCAAAACTATTCTGTTTATAACTCGTAGATGTGGCTGCATTTCATATCCCACCCGTCTCACCAGTGTTTTATTTATGTATTGAATTGTGATTTTTTTCCCGAGGAAGGGCATAATTTTTCTATGTATCAAAGTAGTTTACCTCTTCTTTGTTTTCACTGACATTGGATGCTATTGGTGTGACCTGCTGCATGTATATTTTTATACCTTGTATAACAGAAGAGGAAGCTGAGTAATGTATTAGGTGTGTTGTTAATTGAACCTATTCAGCAGTCTATTATCTTCATTAAATTTTCATACAATTAATACATTATGATTAGGAGTTTGTTACTATAACATTTTTTTCAATCAATTACATTATATATATAATGATATGCCTAAAAACTGATTGTATGAATTCAATTTCTAGTATGTCATCATTTACTATACCTATTACATTGAATATATTTTGAGAAGCTAGCAGTTTAATTTTATGACGATCGTCACAGAGGATTGCAAACAAAATTTGCGTGTAAAACAAAAATATTTCGAAAGAAGTTTTAGTATTTGTTTTATGTCGTTTCAAGTATTGTTTCGTAGTCGAGTAATTTGTAATAAGTTTTTAGACCTATTCATTAAGTGTGTATTACATTTGGTATAAAATATCCCGCGGTATAAACTTTGATTATATATTATTTTATAGATTAGATTATTTTATAGATTATATTTTTTAGATTATATTATAAGCGAAAAATTTTATTTGCTTTATGAGCTGTTTTTTGTGCGAGATGTTTTCTAAATTCCTATTCCCCATTTCTTCCGAGAAATATCTTTCCTTATGAATTAGCTTTGCAATCTCCGACAGAAATTTCTAGTCTGTTCTGAGTATCTTTTACTTAATTTGAGAAAATTATTTTTCAAAATTATTATCTATTTTATAAAAAAATGCAACAGGAAGTGAAAAGTATGTGAAAAGAGAAAAAATTTCTTATTGATCCAGTGAATCCATGTAGATTATAACGTTTTACATCGATTTCACTAATAATTGACGCAGAGGAAATTCACTGGAGTTGAAGTAGCATATGATACATTATTATACACAATTCTAAACTTACCCAATGCAAAATGGTTCACAGCAACAAATAGAATTCTCCTAAATTTAAATGAGTTCTTATAGTCAATTAGAGTCTGTGCATTCTCTCAAAAAGTACTATGCATTATAAGTTTATGCCCAGGACAGTTCACCATCAAATATTGTTCACTTATAAAATGGGGATCTAAAAGTTAATGGGAAATTACCTGGCTACAAAAACACTTAGAAAACGGCATAAAACTAATGCAAAAAAAGGTGATTTACAACAACGGTTGCTCTGCACGTGCAGAACGTATTCCCATTGCAATTCTCTCTGACGATCACCAGAAATCACATTAAGCAGCTCGCTTCTCAACATATAAAAAATGCAAAATCAGAATAAACGGTGGCATACTTCTAGTTGAATTACCTGAAATCATCTTTGAAGCAGGCCATTACGTAAAAAAATATAATTGACTGAAAAAATATTGTGGTAACAGAACTTCCAATCACTTTCAGCAACTGGATGTAAGTTTGATAAAGGTAATAGATGGCCGAATAGATCCCTTTAATAATATTTCCGTAGATTACTCTACTTGTCATTTTTTTGTATAAGCTGTAAAAATATACATTAACCTTCCTACCCTGTTGAAATTTTACTCAAACTTGATTAAAATACTTCACACCAGATTTTTATTTAAATTCCTTTAACATAATTATTTAACTTAAATGTTTGTGTTATTTCTTTGATTTTCTTTCTGAAAAATTTCCTGGTTTGAATCGATTGAAACGTATTATAGGACTGGGTCGATTAGACCCATTCAGGGTAGGAAGGTTAAGATAGTCACAGCAGCATGTGGATACAAAGAACAGATAAACTAGTTGGATGCATCGAAAACATACCAAATTTTGATAAACAAAATCCCAAATCAATATATAAATAAAACACTGTTCTAACATGATCGAATAGTTTGGACGGTGGTATATGAAATAAAGCCACCTCCACGACGTATGTACAAGGTAGTTTTGAAAAGAATAGCTGTATTAAAAACAACAATTCATTGTATGTCCCAATAGAGTGGTAATGCCGTTTTCTTACTAAAAGTTGTCTGTTTTGCTCCAGCTATACGGAATAAAGATATTGTCTTATAGTTTAAATATGTTAAGCAGATAAATATAAAGGTTTAAGAAGCACTTTTAAATAATAACCAGCTCTATGGGAAATTTTTTATTTTTTTGAAAAAATGTCAAAAAATGACAAATTTTACCCAAAATTTTGATTTTTGGAGCAAAAGCGCAGACTCAAGCCATTTTTTTTTCAGCGGTAAAATTTCACACGATTGATGTACTAGTATAAAGGCAACTTTTGGCACCTACCCGTTTTTGATTTTAAAAAAATAATAATTTTTTTCGCTCCAGCCTAGTGTTTAATATGTAAAATTAAATCGTCTCTTCAGAAAAAGTTCTTACATGCAATAAAGCTATAATAAGTATAGACGTGTAGGTCCAAGTGGGTGTGCTGACATTTTGAGCATAAGACGTTAATTATGTTTGCAATTTAATTAACGATACTTTAATAGAACTCATTTTATTTATAAATACGTATTCTATAAGTATATTTAAATATCTCATTTTAAATTAATTATGACAGCTTTATTCTAAATTTCAAAGTAATCGAAGGTAAAATTATTTAAATTATTCTTAATGTCATTTTAATAGGATAATCTATGTGTCTTAAAGTTGTTCGAAAATACTTATTGTAATCCACACATGACTATATGAGAAGAGTTTTAAAAGTTAATCCTCTTAAAGTATTAAACTTATGAGGAAATTTATACTTATGCATTATTTAAAAATGTGTTGGAACTGCACCGAAGCATTAAAAAGATAATGCATTAACAAGTATGAAGCTTAGAAAATTATACAACATTTTTAGCAACAAGTTTTTCTCAAACTTTCGATAGTTACGTAATTGCTAATTATTATCTGCATAAAGAATTTTTGAAACGATGGTTTGTGAAAAATTATTTGAGGCGTTATTCATTGATAAATTTAAATAAACGTTTTATTAATTCAATTTAATCATTAATAAATAAGATTTTTAAAAAAATTCTTTAAACATTGACGCATAGTAAACGAGATATTATAGGATTATTCTGCAGCATTAACAAAAATTTCAAACTTCAAACTTCTAATGGATTCTTTACATCCAATCATGTATTACAGTCGTTTCCAATTATAAAATTTTATGCTTGCCCTAAACAATGTGAAAGAATTGGTTTATTTTTACAAAGCGCGTTTGAAGCAACCATCCCAATTACCGCTTTCTTGAAGCGAGTATGTTTAACCAAGTGTACAGACTTATAAAGAATATATTTTAAACTCCTAATATCATTGGGATCTTATATAACACTAGTTATTTCTATTTCAGGGCTCCCAAATGGTCCGCGAACTGAACATCAGTATTTTTTAACAGAAAATTTCATAATACGTTTGAGCTAGAATCAACTTCCAAACGTGGTTTCTTGACAATTTGTAAGAAAAATCTAAAAAGAAAATTTCTCTAAAAAAATTCTGATGTTCAGTTCGCGGACCATTTGGGAGCCCTGCTATTTGGAAATTTTTAATGCTTCAAACATGAAAGCTAGTCTGATGTGACAATTCCAAAACTTTCTTCTATCTTATGCATGTTAATACTTCCTGAAAAATGTAGCATAGCAGCGCCGCCGGTTAGGTAGTTCAAACTATAATCTAGTCAGCAACAACTTATGTCAACTTATAACTGAATCTGAATATTGATGAAAATCCGTGCATTAGTTTTTGAGATACAGTTATTGCAAAATCTTAAAAAGAAAAATCTGCATAACAATGCCACATGTTGAATGATATACACCAAAAACTAATTAGTATCAATTTTTTTTATCAGGTACTAACTGAATTTGAAGTTTGGTGAAATCCATGCTTTAATTCTTCAGATATACTTATTGCGAAATCGTGAAAAATGTAGCATATCTGTAGCGCCATTTTTAGGGCGATTTACACCAAAAACTAAACAACACTAGTCTATATCAAGGACTAGCAGAATCTGAAGTTTTAGAAAATTTTGTGCATTAGTTCTTGAAAGAGACATATTGAGATAATCATGAATAATGCACCATGGCAGAGCCACCTTTTGAGCGATTTGCATCAAAACATAATCAGCAGCACGGTATATTAAGTGCTAAATAAATCTAAAATTGTATGAAAAGTCGTTCAATAGTTCTTGAGATATGGCAATTGTGGAAATTGTGAATAAAGCAGCATAGCAGCGTCACCTGTTGTGCGATACACATCAAAAACTAATCAGATTTAGATTATCAAGATCTAACAGAATTCAAAGTTTTGTGAAATCCCGTGCATTAGTTCTTGAGATAGGGTGCCCACAATTTTTTTTGTCACATACAGACAGACAGACTCACAGACTCACAGACACACCTTTTGTAAAAACATGTTTTTCTGATTCCTAAAACGTGTAAATCTGTCGAAAACCGGATTGCGAAAAGTATCACGAATTCAATAATTTGTTGAAAAGATAGAATAAATTAAAAATGAATAATATGTACTTAAATAAAATTAAATCGTCCCCTTCTTCGACGAAATTATATATAATAAAGTTCAGTTTGTGGTTCGAACCTTGTATAACTAAAAATCATTAAAAAACGTTAAAAGCTGTTTCTTGGAGGGCTTATAAAAATAAGTATTTTTTAAAAACTGTGATACTGTAAAAAAGTGGAACGCATAATAAATGAGTCACTTAGGTGATTTACTCCAAAATTTAATCAGCAATATTTCATGTCAACTTTTAACCTTTTGCGGCGAGGTGGTATATTTATTAAACCACTTAATTTTAATTCCCAAACACCGCATAGGAGATGGAATTCGGATAAAAAAATACATTTTATTGAATGCGTGAAATATAGTTTTTTCTTATTTACAAATAAAGTTGTTTTCAAATTCCGATCTCAGTCCTTAATTTCAACACTTAAGCAATGGATATGCCCTACGCCGCAAAGGGTTAACTGAATATGAAGTTTAATGAAAATCCGTGCATAAATTTCTGAGATAGCTATTGCGGTTATCATAAAAAAGCCTGCATAGCAGTGACATCTGTTGGGTAATGACCCAGAAAACTAATCAGGATTAATTTTTATCTGGTACTGAATCTAAAGTTTCTCCATGCATTAGTTTTTGAGATACAACTATCGCAAAATCATGACAAGTGCAGTGTAGTAGCGCCACTTGTTGGACGATTCACACCAAAAACTAAAAAATATTAATCTATATCAAGTTTGACGAAAATTGTGCATTAGTTAGTGAATTCGATATTAATGAATAATGCAGAACAGAAGTGCCATCTAATGAGCGATTTACACCAAACAGTAATCAACACCAAATTAGATCAAGACTAATTGCATATAAAGTTTTATGAAAATCCGTAAATTAGTTCTTGAGATACAGCTATGTTGATTTGTAAATAATTCAGTATAGCAGCGCCATGAATTGAGCGATATACCCCAAAACCTAATCTGCTCAAATTTATATCAAGGTATATCTGAATCTAAAGTTTTGTGACATTCCGCGCTTTAGTTTTTGACATAGAACGCCCACAAAAGTTTTAACACATACAGATTCACAAACAATTTCTTTAAAAAAAAGTTATAAAAATTGCAAATTCAACATATTTATGTTTAGGTATTTTAGTATTATTGCTATATATATAGAGAGAAAATTAACACATTTGGCGTATAACTTCAGGAGATATTAATAAAAATATGAAAAGGTAAGAAGCACATTAGAAGCACTAAATTTCGAATGTTTATGATTCAAAAACTTTGAAATTTGAAATTTAGTTTCTAGGCATAGTTTAACCCTTTAACGATCAAACCGTTTTCATTGCTAAGATGTCGAAATAAATGAGTGACACCGGTAATTAAGAACAAATATATTTCTAAATAAGAAAACGTGATTTTTCACATGCATAATAAAAGGGATATTTCTAGATAAAAATACCGGTGTCAGTGTTGCATATCGGAATTAAAATTTTATGGTTTCGTGGCGAAACCAATGAACGTTAAAGGGTTAAACTGAAGATTTAAAATATTGTTTACATTTGGGTATTGTATTTTTAAAAAAAAAATGAAGTTTGCGTTAGTTTTAGTACGTAAATGGCGTTCTAAGCAAATTTTATACACATCATTTAAAAGTAGACTTCATTTCCAATCGTTCGGTACTAGTAATTTTCTTTTACGATACTTTGTTGAGGTTGTTTAATTTGTTGATAGAGAGTTTTTACTTTTTTTTCCCACGACTCTACATCAATAGCAGAATTTCATGATAGATTATCTTAAATGTTATACCGAACTCAATTATTTATAAAACTTATATGTAAATTTCTTGAAACATTAAAGAAAATCGATGCTCTTACACAAAAATTAAGCGTTTTTATGCATCTAAAATATCGATTGAAATTATGAAGCAATGCATTATTAATTAAGCATTTGGATACTATCTTTTTTTTTAAATAAGGAAAAATGAAACAGTTTCGATATATCATCGAGCTGTATTTCTTGTTGTTTTCTCTTTTTCAGTAAAGATACAAGAATTAGTCGATTAACATATTTAAAAATTTCCTGACAAAAATAAACTAGTCGTTGGGGACCACCGTAATACTTACCCATCATGGATATGTATATGAAAATAAAACATATGAAAACTATTAATACAATGCATTGCAATTCATAAACAAAATTTAAATATTGTTAATATACATAGTAATGCTATATTAAAGAACTGCTGATCTACCAATTTCGACAAATTATATAAAACGCCAAACTACACAAGTAGTACCAAATTGAGTAAAAGAAATATCCTTATAACTCCAAAAATAATAACTCTATTAACTAACAATTAATTGCGTCGGATTAAGCGTCTCATTTCCAATTAAAGTATACCTCTGAATTGAAATTTGAATGAAATACAGGGTCATAAAAAATCGAAGAATATGGAAAACAGGATTACAAATATCTCGGCAACTAATAATCCGATCGACTTCGTTCTATATGCAAAATGTGTGTTATTTTATTGCCTTTTACGTCCATTCCTTAAAATAAAAAAATTCGAAAATTTTTATGTACCTTTCATCAGAACGAATTTTTCGAGAGTCCGAAAAAAATAGTTCCGGATAATCGAGGTTGCTGATATTAAATAGGGTTCGTTCCATTCTTACATACTAACTACATACACAATTTCAAGTCTCTATCTCAATTTGTTCGGGAGATAGAGCGTTTACAGACAGACAGACAGACAGACAGACAGACAGACAGACAGACGGACGGACGGACGGCAAAAGTTTTTTCTAAAAATATGTTTTTCGGAATCTCCACTATCTAAAACGTGTAAATCCGTCAAAAATTTTTTTTCGATTTTCAAAACGATTGCAAGACTTACCCTATACTACGTATGATGGGTAAGTAATAAATTGATACGTTTAAAACAAATAATTTGATATAACAATATAATGATAAACACACTATTTACAATTTTAATGAAACTCATTTGTGATTTTTTTTAAATTTTTTGTTTCAATAAGACCTTTTTAAATCAAGTGACTTGTTTTAAAATATTCGATATTTACCAAGCCGCTATTTCTTTAGTCTTAATTTCTTCATTAACTTGTTTGTTAAGGTTGTTCTTTGAAGTAATATGTTTCAAAACAAAATTCTTTTCAAGAACGACTTTTAAAAAAGAAGAGATTGTGTGATTTTTTAGCCTGCAATGTCACTATTCAATAGCATCGATTATTGTAATTTTACTATAGCGAAATTCTTGATAATATATCGAATGTTTTTAAATATGCTTTTAATTGCATGTTTCTTAAAACAAGCCAGAAATTTATATTTCTCATAACTGCCAACTTTTACGCATTTTTCCTACCACAAAAATTTTACAGTAAATATTATCTTAATCGTCTAAACCTTAAGATTTAAGAAATAGAAAATCTCTATACAATTTTAGTGGTCGTAAAAGTTGGCAGCTATGAAATCTTTTATATTCTGAATTTTGATTAATTTAGCGAATAAGACCCTGATTTCAATATTAACCCTCTCATGCATACGGGCCTCATATGAGGACAGATAATTATTGCATTATTAAGAAAAAAAACTGTGAACATTCATTTATGGAGATCTGATTTGTGGAAAGATAATAGCTAGCATTAAGCACAACGATAAAATTATTTTAGAATGGGTCTTTCATTTATCATAAAAGAGATTTTTTGTGAATAATGCAAAATAATGAAAAATAATTTATGCATGAGAGGGTTAAATTTCTCAAAAACAGAAATCGGTAGAATTATGCGGTAAACGGTTTGTTTATTAGGTAATCTGTAAAAATGTTATGCAGAAGTTTCGATCGGTGGATATTTTAAAAAGATTGTGCTCTGATTGCAAAGAATACTGGGCTTGACTTTTTTCTTGTTTTAGATTGCTTGCAGAGAACGAGTATTCCGGAGTATTGGGCCATATTTTAATGATTTTTCGAACTAAAATTTTGGAATTTCGAAGTTTCAGAAATTTAACTCGAAAAATCGTTAAAATATGGCACTGTAAGCCGGTATACTCATTCTGTGCAAGCAATCTAAAACAAGAAAAATGCCACATCCAGCATTCTTTGTAATCAGAACACAATCTTTTCAAAATATTCACCGTTCAAAATTTATATCTAACATTTTTACGTAATAAACAAATCTTTTACCATATAATTCTATCAAGCTTTGTTTTTGAAAAAATTAATTTTGAAATCAGGGTCTCATTCGTAGGCCATTCTGAATATGAGAGTTTTGAGAATATACTGAGATCTTTTTTGTACAGGGAAATAAATTTTTCATTTTAAATAACTTCCACAAAAGTAGTTTCTCAGTAGAATGGTGAATATTCTTATGCATGTTTGTGGGGAACTTTGGAATATATGCAATGAGTTTTAACCTTTCTGACTCCGGCGCCTCTTACACAAATTTTATTCGATTAGCGCCATTTTTTCAAAAGAACATTCCTTGAAGCACACAATTTCAAAAATGCTCTGATTAAACAAGGTTCGCAGACTCCTTGGAATTTCCAAGGACTCTGGCACCACTATTAAAAATAAGAAAATTTACATTTAATTTTTTAACCACAACATTCTTAATCCCCACCTTCATTCACAGATTTTACGATATTTTTCCGCCGTGAAACAGTTTAAAAATATTCTTAAAATTTAGTGGTAGAACTGTGCGAACCCTGTTAACCCTTTAACGATCAAAGCATTTTCATTGCTAAGATGTCGAAATAAATGATTGACACCGGTAATTAAGAACAAATATATTTCTAAATAAGAAAACGTGATTTTTCATATATATAATAAAAGGGATATTTCTAGATAAAAATACCGGTGTCAGTCTTGCATATCGGAATTAAAATTTTGTTGTTTCGTGGCGAAACCAATGAACGTTAAAGGGTTAAATAAGAGAAATTTTATTTCCCTTTATTACTGGTACCAAAAACAAATTTTGGAAGGAAAGATTATGTCTCCGCAGTAGAGGCAATGAAGTGCCAAAAGTTAATATTTTTATTTAATTATTTGTTGGTTTCCTATATGCCTCGCACAAATTTAACAGGAATTAAACAAGTCAGAAATCGCACATCCAAGATTTGAAATGAGGTGCGTTCATGTTAAAATGAAGTTTTAAAAATATTTACATCTTGGTGTAATAGTATACAGCACTTCGGATGCAATAGAGCATCGGAAATCCTTTGTATGTACGCTACTTCTTCGTTATCCCGTCGACCAAAAAACTATCGTCAAATTATAAGATTAAATGCCAATAATGGATGATTGTGAATGTCACATTTAATGACATTAAACACGATACGCATGTTTAAAAAGCCATCAAGTGATTTTTATTTCCACATTTTATTTGTATTTTTATTCATGTTTAACTAATTTATTTCTTCTTTCGTTACCGCAATTTCTCACGTAAACGCGCACCTCGGATGACTCAGTTTTCCATCAGAATTAATTTTTTTTAAATCGTTACTTGCTTGTGCTTAGCACGCATTTGACTTCTTTTTCTCAAGAAATTTTCTGGATTGAAAAAGACTTTACCAAGCCGCGCGTTTACGTGAGAAATTAATTTAAAATAAAAATAATGCAACATGTATAACTTGGCTTTTAATTTGGCAATTTTTATAATTCGGAGAAAATGGTCGATGAGATAACCAAGTAGTACCGTATGTCCATGTAAATACTATCTGATTTATAAGTGTTTTATCTAAATAGAATCACAGATCGCTGTTAGTTAAACAAGGTGTAACAATTTCTACGTAGGAAGTTGAAAGTATAATTTTGAAAGCATAGTTTTTTATAATGTTGAACATTTAAGCATGAAAAACATAAAAAACCTCTACCTCATAACTTTAAAAAACGTCGTCTATTAATTTCAAAGTAAACATATTTTAACATGCATAAAAATTATCTACGTAATATTTTCTTTCATGTATAAAAATAAGAAAGAAAGGGAGATAAAAATAGGATCAATGAATAACAACATGTGGCAATATAAAATGCTGATATTTTTTATTCAAGTAATCCCTAGTGTTTGCAATATCAGATGTTTGATAAAAATCATTATATATAAACCATCGAGGGAGTTGTTTTTCAAAACTTATAAGTCGTAAAACCAGCTTTAACATTTCCTTTAAAAGATATTGCGAATTTGGCTTGGTGTTAAAAATTTAGTTTTATAGTAAGTGCATTAAGTATATTCAATTTAAAGTACACTCTAAAAAAGCTGAAATTTTAATTAAAGTTTATCATGCAGCATTTTGTGAAACAAAATCTTAAAGTAAGTTAAAATCGATACTGTTGATAATACTATACTTCTGATATTTTCTAATATTTTTCTCTTGGATTTTAGAATAAAAATGGAGACCAAATTGTAATCTTGTTTGGAATCCGAACTGGAATCCTATAAACTGTGTCTAGTTTAACATTTTTAGGTGCGTTCGTAATTATTTAAATACACAGCACCTATAGTTGTCGTTCAGTCCATCCGTCCGTTCGTCTGTCTGTCTGTCCGTCCGTCCGTCTGTCCATCCGCATATAACAACGCAAAAACTACCCAACCGAATAGTTTGAAATTTAAAATATATAATTATTACATAATTTTGTCGATTTATTTCAAATTTTATGAAAATCGGATGTATAGATCAAATTACAGGGGCAATAAAAATATTCCGTTTCATTACGGTCAATGGGGAAAAAAGTTTCAAATGCATTTTAATGGTGTTTACACTCATTCGAACATAATAAAATTGATATGAATCAATGAAGTACATATCATAATATACATTTTGCACAAACTGTGGTACAAAGAACATTTGTTACTTAATTAAAAGGCCACAAAAAAGTATTTTATTACATAATAGTATAGGGAGAATATTGTTTGGTGCGCGTTTTAATTATATTAAACTATTTCACATTTTATGAGTTATATACTTTGTGAGGTGTGATAAAAGTTACTATTCCTGTATATTTACAGGGACACAAAAAATATTTCGATCACTTGTGTCCGAAGTATTGTCTATTATAACAGCAAGATCTGAATATTTTTAAAACTTCGTTATCGTACGAACTCACCTCATTTGCTACGCTTTACGTGCAATTTCTAACTTGTTTAATCCTTTGCGGCGCAGGGCAAATTCATTGCTTAAGTGTTGAAATTAATGACTAACACTGGAATTCGAAAACAACTTTATCGGTAATTAAGAAAAAGCTATTTTTCACGCATTCAATAAACCGTAATTAAAAAAAAATTCCGATGCCAATGTGGCGTTTGGGAATTAAAATTAAGTGGTATATCTATGAAACCACCGAGCCGCAAGGGGTTAAATATATATGTACAATAAAGAATAAAATGTAAAAAAAATACTCACGAAAGTAGTACGTGTTTACTAACTTCCAACTTAGCTTCCGTCAAATGTTAATTAATTTAAACCAGATTAAATATCTTTAACCCGGGAGAACGCGCGCTTTTCAGGGTATGAATGGTTTTAACTTTGTCACCAATAAAATCAAACTATAACAGCCACTTTATACAGACGGAGACAATTTTTACAAATTGTCTTATAAATTTTGTTGAAAATTATTTAAAAAAATTTGTGGTTACATTTATAAAAACCATACGTACTCCGGGTCTTTTAGGCCCTGCGCGCGTTTTCCCGTGTTAATAAAAATTATATCCTTGGAACAAAAACTTATATATTTTTAATCCACTGAAACAATGCACTGCTATAGGAATAGATTCGTTCTCAAAAAACAAACCACGTATTGAATCTAAAATAAATATTTTTACTGGATGATATTATTGTTTATTTTAGGATTCTGTTCCTCTTAAGTAAAATTACAATGACTGTTTATCATAAAAATATTACTGAACAATATCTAGATGGCTTTATTTCTATTTTATTAAGAACAAATTTTTCATTCATCTGTTATCCCACAGTTTTTATTAGTTAGACATCTAGAATATCAATAACATTTATAGTTTATTCTGGGGTTGCATATATTTGTAAATATTTCAGTAAAGATATGTTCATAGCAGCAAATACAGGGTTCGCACAGCTCTACCACTAAACTTTTAGAGTATTTTCAATGTATTTCACTGTAGAAAAGTAGAGCGTAAATTGCAAATCGAGGTGGTGGTTGCGAATTCTGTTTCTTAAAAATTAAATATAAATTTTCTTATCATTAATAGTGGTGCTGGTGTCCTTACAAAATATAAGGAGTGTGCGAACCCTGAAATAAGTTATTAAAAAAAGCTAATTCAGTGGGAGGGTTTTTGGACATTTTATTTTTTTATCATATGTACCTTTTTTAAGTACCTTTAATAAAAATTCTACCCTTAAGACAAAATCTGATATATTTTTAATACACTGAAAAAATGCACTGCTATCACAAATAAATTCCTTCACAATAAACAAACCGTGCACTGCATCAAAATCAATATTTTTTCTGAGTGGTAGTATTGTTTATTTTAGGATTCTGTACGTCTTATGTAAGATTACAATGATTTTTTATCATTAAAATGCTACTGAACAATACATAGATGATTTTATTTCTATTTTATTGAGTACGAAGTTTTCATACAGCGCCCATGCCACACTTTTTATAGTCAGACATCTGGAATATCAATAGCCTTAGTAGTTTATTTTGAGGTTGTAGATATTTGTAAATATTTCAATAAATGTTCATTCATAGCATGAAATAAGTTATTGAAAATACCATGAAGCATCATGTGTCTTACATTATTTCATTCTGTTTCTATATGGTATGAACTTTAAATTGGAAAATAATACCTGTTTTCAATTTGATAATAATATTATTTAAAAAGAAAAATAGTCTCTCAAACAGTTTTACTTGAAAATTATTTTTTACTATCCAAAATAAACAAGAAATTAATTGGGGCTTTTAAATATAACAAGCAAATTTATTTAAAAAATCGTAATCTTTGCTTTGTTGCTTTTCAATATTTTAATAGCACGGAGTGTCAAACGGGGGTCCGCTAACACTAAACTTTTATAGCACTAATTGCTTTCACTAATCATCGAGTCTTTGAGATTTAAGAAGTCGAATACTGTATATACTGCGTATTAGTGGACTCCAAATTCGAGTATAATAACGGATTTAATACCAGTCTTTTTTTTAAAGTTATCTTTCTCTTATCTAAATGTAGAATTTAATGATATAGTAAAACCTCCGAAGAGCGGCCATTAGCGGGTATTCGTAAAAGAGAGCGATCCTTACAGGTGACTGATGCATGGAGGTTTTGGTTCAACATATTTGTAAAATCAACAAGCCTGCGTAACTCCATATAAATTTCCAAGTGGTTAATTTTTTGAAACTTATTTTCTATATTACAGGGCTCCCAAATGGTCCACGAACTGAATACCAACATTTCTTAACAGAAAAATACATGGTAGATTTCTACAGAATTTGCACTATAATTAACTTCCGAACGTGTTTTCTGCCCAGTTTATAAGAAAAATCTAAAAAGAAAACTTTTCTAAGATAATATTGGTACTCAGTTAGCGGACCATTAAAGGAGCCCTGAAATTGAAGAAATCTGCTACTTTCAATTGTTTTGTATATTTTGATTTCATTTTTCTTCTATCGGTACCATGAAACTCTCTACAATAATATCTGTTCTTTTTATTTATTGTACAAATCATTCTTTTTATTTAAAATATAAAATTGTGTGTCTCGAATACTTGCAAGGAAGTCTTCGTAAATAATAACAGGGTTCGCACACTCCTTATATTTTGTAAGGACTCTGGCACCACTATTAATGATAAAAAAATTTATATTTAAATTTTAAGAAACAGAATTCGCAAACACCTCCTCGATTTGTAATTTTCGCAATATTTTTCTGCAGTAAAATACATTGAAAATACTGTAAAAAATTTGTGGTAGACACGTGCGAACCCTGAATAATAATAATTAAACAAAAACATAATTTGCAGAACAAATTAAAAAAACAAAATTTATTTCCTCCACTATTTAAGCCCAAGAAGGGACAGATATTAAGATATTTGATTCAGTTATTTCTACATTTAGTATTAAATTTTTGTATAAAATAATTTAAATTATATGAACATTAAAAAATAAAAAGGAAATTCAAACAATATGATTCTTAAAACCCCTAAATCTTAGATTCCGTTCAAACGAAATCGAAATAAATCTGAGACTTTTTCTCAACATTTGCTTTTTAGATGCGTCTAATTCTTTTTTATTTATACCTACCTCTTTTTTATTTATACATTATACAAAATCTGCAAAACAAACATTTGCAAGTTAAGTTTGGAAAAAAGTCTCAGATTTATTTCGATTTCGTTTGAACGGAATCTAAGATTTAGGGGTTTTAAGAATCATATTGTTTGAATTTCCTTTTTATTTTTAATGTTCATATAATTTAAATTATTTTATACAAAAATTTAATACTAAATGTTGAAATAACTGAATCAAATATCTTAATATCTGTCCCTTCTTGGGCTTAAATAGTGGAGGAAATAAATTTTGTTTTTTTAATTTGTTCTGCAAATTATGTTTTTGTTTAATATCTCAAGTGTTTTAATAACTACTGCATTCAGATGAACTCATTTCAAAATTAACTGAGGGTACCATCATCAGGGCTTCCTTTATGCGGTATCATATCACAATTACTGATATAATTTACCCAGGCCTATAGCTTGAAATGAACTATGAGGGGGTGATGCGCTCAATAGAACGCCTGAGGGGCTCAAATTTCTCTCTCTCTTTCTCTGACGCAGAAAAATTAACTAGTGCATATTCACGTTGTAGTACCATGTTTCTTATTAAATTGTAGCAGTAGCTCCATTTTATGCTAAAAAGAATATGGTGATGAAAAATTTGAGTGTATAACTAGTTCAAGATTGAACATCTTGTTGGCTTCATGTGTGCAAGTAAGATAAGCGAGTGTTGAAGCACTTACTTTAGTTACAATTTAGCAATTCTGCAAAACTATGAAAGAGCCTCAAAGTTAAATTAGATTTTTAAACAAAATTTCATTTGATGAAATACTAACTATTACATTCGCCCCCACGTAGAAATTTCTCATTTATTTTTCCAGATCTATACCGATCATAATACCTAGACTCCAAAACCACCCCAAATTAAAAAGTCCTTCCGGCAATGCCGGGAGGAAGAGGTAGCTTTCATATACTTATATATTTATTTATTTAATTTAAAGTAAGTTACATTGTTCAAAAATACTAAGCTCAAATTAGTGGAAATAATCTTATAAAATTAGTGATTTTATAAGATTGAATACTAGTTTTTGTCAAGACTGAATATTAATAGGAATTTTTAGAAATTAGTCATTTTTTATTCAACCTGGTTTTATTTTAAGCGGTTTAGAGAGTCACCAAATTCCACGATATCATAAAGTGTATGCCATTTTAAAGCAACATTGTGGATCGTTCAGATCAGACCGTTTCAAAATGTTAGCCATAAGCAAAATTCAAAGTGCTATAACTCAATCATTTTTTAAGATATAGACAAAATAAAAAGTGTTCTGGAATCGTTGTTTTAAGTTCTAACACGTAAAAAAAATATTTTTCAACTTTTAATTTTTTCACATTTAATTTTAAATTTTAAAATTTTTAAAAAATTTAAAATGGCCACCATTTTGAAACAAAATGGTGGATGATGCTGGCCAACGAACTCGGTCGAGACATTTGTATGTACTATGTACGTACCAAGTTTCATTGAAATCGGTTCATAAATACGCGTGTTATCACGTGACAAATATCAGATCGTTTTAAAATGTCAGCTATAAGAAAAATTCAAAGTGCTATAACTCAATCATTTTTTAATACATAGACAAAATAAAAAGTGTTCTGGAATCGTTGTTTTAATTTCTAACACGTAAAAGAAAAATATTTTTCAAATTTTGATTTTTTCGCATTTAATTTTAAATTTTAAATTTTTTTTAATTTAAAATGGCCGCCATTTTGAAACAAAATGGCGGATGATGCTGACCAACGAACTCGGTCGAGACATTTGTATGTACTATGTACATACCAAGTTTCATTCAAATCGGTTCATAAATACGTTAGTTATCGCATGACAAAAATCAGATATATATATATATATATATATATGGTTATATATATATATATATATATATATATATACTAGCGAGCTACGCCCGCTAGCTCGGCCACTTTTTCCAAACGAACCTCGGTATTAAGTAGTATATAATAAGCAAAAAAATTCATTTAATAAGCAAGTCTTGGTGTTCGAATCCTCAAGCACAAAAAAAAGTAAATTAAAGAGCCATGGTCCCGTTAAAAATATGTGATTTCGCACTGTGGGCCACGTGCACTTTGAAAAAAAAAGATTGTGGATCGGAACTATGGTCGCTTCGCGCCCATAGTCCCGTTAAAAATATTTGGTTTTGCACGGCTACGCGCCCTTAAGACATATTCTTCCGTATTTTTTAGTTCATCAGAAGCAGATTTTTACGCAGATTCTTAATATGTAATCAGTTTTTTTCTACTTTAAAAACTGTCTGCATGATGGTTTAAGAAAAAACGCGCAAAAAAAAAACGCAATTAGCGCCGGTAGAAAAAGCGATTTTCGGCTGTTTCTTCTTTTAGCCAAAGGGGAAAAGTTCAGGTTCTTCACCGCAAGGTAGCGCAGTGTTCTGCCTCGGAGCTCCGTTTGAGCGCCGTTTGGTATTTGGGACATTTTTCGTTCCGATTCCCAAGGGGTTTTTAATTCATAACTTTTTTAATTTTGGTCCCACGGTCTCGAAAATGCCCGAAATGATTTCCCCGGAATATTTCTAATCGAAAGACACCTCTCACGACTTCCAACTCGCCCGCGTTGCGAACTGTAATCGGCTTCAAGCAGACAGATAGAGGCGCACGGATTTTATTAGTATAGACTAGCGAGCTACGCCCGCTAGCTGGGCCACTTTTTCCAAACGAACCTCGGTATTAAGCAGTATGTAATAAGCAAAAAAATTCGTTTAATAAGCAAGTCTTGGTGTTCGAATCCTCAAGCACAAAAAAAGTAAATTAAAGAGCTATGGTCCCGTTAAAATTATGTGATTTCGCACTGTGGGCCACGTGCACTTGAAAAAAAAAGATTGTGGATCGGCGCTAAGGTCGCTTCGCGCCATAGTCCCTTTAAAAATATCTGGTTTTGCACGGTGGGTACTACGCGCCCATAAGACATTTTTTCGTATTTTTTAGTTCATCAGAAGCAGATTTTTACGCAGATTCTGAATATGTAATCAGTTTTTTTCTACTTTAAAAACTGTCTGCATGATGATTTAAGAAAAAAACGCGCAAAAAAAAAGTTTCGATAGTCCTGTTTTATTTCTAAGTTCAATATTTTAGCGAAAACTACGGTAAATATTCTACGGCAAGTCAAAAAAATTGATGCGGGAAAAGACGCAATTAGCGCCGGTAGAAATGGAGGTTTTCGGCTGTTTCTTCTTTTAGCCTAAGGGGAAAAATTCATTCCTTCACCGCAAGGTAGCGCAGTGTTCTGCTTCGGAGCACCGTTTCGGAATTGAGATATTTTTCGTTTCGATTCCCAAGGGGTTTTTAATTCATAACTTTTTTAATTTTGGTCCCACGGTCTCGAAAATGCCCGAAATGACTTCCCCAGAATTTTTCCAATCGAAAGACACCTCTCGCGACTTCCAACTCGCCCGCGTTGCGAACTGTAATCGGCTTCAAGCAGATAGAGGCGCACGGATTTTATTAGTATAGATATGTCAACATTTGAACGGACGGTGGTTTTGGGGTCTGGGGGTCATGATCGGTGAAAATATACCAAAATTTTCCGGAAGTGCTTTCCTCCGGACGGCTGCAATAGGTAGCTTTTTACTTTTTGTAATGAAAGTGACCTAAAACTCTGTTTATCAATCTCCGCGGTATCTGCGTAGATTTTCATTTCTCAATAGGGTTTTTCTCAGATTTTTATTGATCCATTTCTAAATCATTTGCCTCATTTCCAAATCGTTATTATTATTATTTTTTTACATCTAGATATGTATTTTGTACATGCTTCCTGTTCTGATACCAAATATTTCAAAATCTCTGTTTCATTTCCATTATAACGTCATAAATGTGCGCTTTTTAGGTGCGTTCGTAATTATGTAAATATGTAGCACCTATTGTTGTCGTTCAGTCCGTCCGTCTGTCCGCATATAACAACGCAAAAACTACCCAACTGAATCGTTTGAAATTTAAAATATACACTCATTACATTATTTTGTCGAGGTATTTCAAATTTTATCAAAATCGGATAAATACTTCAACTACAGGGGCAATCGAAAGTGTTCCGTTACATTACGGTTAATTGGGGGAAAATGTTTCAAATGCATTTTAATGGTGTTATACTCATTCGAACGTAATAAAATTGATATGCATCTATAAAGTACATATTATAAAATACATTTTGCATAATCTGTGGTGCAAAGAATATTTGTTATTGATTTACAAAGCCACACAAAAGTATTCCATTGCATAATAGTATAGGGAGAACATTGTTTCGTGCGCATTTTAATTGTAATTATTTACAATTTTATAAGATTGATATATGAGAGTGATATTTTTAAAACTTCGTTATCGTACGAACGCACCTCATTTAATACGCTTCACGTGCAATTTGTCCAACTTGTTAATTCTTAATATCAATTTCACTTTTTACGATGGAATCACGCAAAAAATAGATGTCACCTTTTTTCTTCGGTGAATTAATTTCTTGTGAATCCGAAAAGTCTCTTCTGCATATAACTGATATTTATTCTTAACAATCAGTATTTATACATTGCATAGAAGTATAGTTCTAGAATTTCATCTCTAGACAATATAATATTCCTCCAACAATACCTCAAGACATAGTATCAATAAAATGTATTTATTTTTTTATTTTGTATATTACGTCATATTTATTACTTTCTTCTATCTTTACAAGAAGAAAGTATTGGATTCATGAAAATTTTCGACTTCCGGTTTTCGACGGATTTATACGTTTTAGAAGGTCCTGAACACGTTTTGACTATTTTTAGAAAATGTCTGTCTGTGAGTCTGTCTGTCTGTCTGTCTGTCTGTCTGTCTCTCTGTCTGTCTGTCTGTATGTGACAAAAAATTTGTGGGCGCTCTATCTCAAGAACTAATGCTCGAAATTTAATAAAATTTTATATTCAGTTAGACCTTGATATGAATTAGTGCCTATTGGTTTTTGGTGAAAATTGGCCTGCAGGTGGCGCTGCTATACTACGTTTTTCATGATTTTGAAGATTGCTATATCTCAAGAACTAATGCAGAGAATTTCCCCAAACTTCAGATTCTGTGACCCCTTGATATACATAGACGCTGATTACGTTTTGGTGTAAATTGTCCAGCAGGTGGCGCTGCTATACCACGTTTTTCATGATTTTCATGATAGCTATATCTCAAGAACTAATGCACAGAATTTCACCAAACTTCAGATTCCGCGATACCTTGAGATACATAGCCGCTGATAAGGTTTTGGTGTGAACTGACCTATAGGTGGCGCTGCTATGCTACATTTTGCACGATTTTTGCGATAGCTATATCTCAAGAACTAATGCTGAGAACTTCATCAAATTTTAGATTATGTTACACTAGAATATATAACATAATTAGACGCTGATTACATTTTGGTATTAACCTTGCAACAGGTGGTGCAGCTATGCTGCATTTTGCACGATTTTTCCTATAGCTATATCTCAACAACCAATGCACAGAATTTCATCAAACTTCAGAATTTGTTACAAAATGACATATAACATAATTACACGATGATTACGTTTTGTTATAAATCCTTCAACTGATGGCGCTGCTGTGCTATATTTTACACGGTTTTTTTAAACTAGCTATATCTCAAGAACTAATGCACATAATTTCATCAAACTTCAGATTCTTTTACACCATAACATAATTAGACGCTTTTTTACGTTTTGGAATAAATTGTCCAAGATATGGTGTTGCTATTCTACGTTTTGCAATTTTTTTGTTATAACTGTAACTGAAGAACTAATGGACGAAATTCGATCAAATTTCAGATTCTGTTAGGTCTTGACATAAATAGATGCTTATTAGGTTTTAGTATAAATTATCCAACATGAGGCACTACTAAGATCATTTTCTCAGAATATTAATTAAATTTTGCTTTTTAGGCTTTTCGGCTACAGAATCTCATTAGGCTAGGTCAAATGTTCGAGGAAATTCGATAGTGGGTAACTTTGGGGTCACCATGTTTTTTTTTAATATTAAAATGTACTTATGAGATAGAAGAAAGTTTTGGGATTGACACATCCAACTAGTTTATTTTCTGTATTTCTTCATTTAGACGTTTTTTGATAAATTAATTAATGTTTGAATTGAAATTCTGCAAGATGAGGATAGATGTCATATATGCAACACGTTGGCGCGATTGGAACAAAATGGAGATTATATGCCTCACATGCTAACCTGGCTATCATTGTTTATTTACTAATAAATTGTTTATTTTCTGTTACTTTAAAAAAAAAAATGATGTAGATCGTTTTGTCCTATAGTTATTAATAAACTTTTTTTTTTATTTATCACTATTTCCTTTTTTAAATATAAGAAAATAATTTAAAAATATATATGTGATTGGTATTTGAAAACGAAATTTTCGCCAAATTGGCATGAGAAAAAAAGTGCGCCATCATGGTAAGTATTAGACATCTATGGCAAAAGGTGATGCATTATGAATATTCCAAATGTGCTTAAATTTTATTAATTTATAAAGATCGTGAATAAAAAGAGTTTTATAAAAATATTAACTTAAAGTATAAAAACACAGCTATTTTTCAACAGAAACTCTTTGCGATATTTTAAAAATTAAATCGTGTAGTGTTTATATTAAAATAATCGGAATAATCAATTTAATACAACTACTGTACTACGTGGTTATCTCTTCAACCAATTTTGCCAAATTATATAAGTCGCCAAACTAATAGCCAAATTACACATATTGGCATTTTTTAATAACAAAAGAACAAATAAATAAGTAAAATATTATTAAACATACTAATAAAAAGTGGAAATAAAATCATTTGATTACATCTCTAAATACGTTTACGTATTTAATGTCATTGAATGTGACATTCACGATCATCCATTATTGGCATTTAATCTTATAGTTTGGCGATAGTATTTGGTCGACGGGATAACCAAGTAGTACCATTGATTCAAAATTGATTTTATCCAATGATTAATTATTTGTAAAATTGCAAATTTATGCACGATTTAAAAAAATCTCCAAATCGGGAAAAAGAAATAAATTTGTAAACATTATTGTTTATGTCTGTTTACATTGGATTTGAATATTTAGGTTGATAGAATTGGTGAATTTATTGCAGTGCCAAAAAGTCTTACACCAAGTAGTTGATAATTCTGCGGTTTAGCCTTAAAAAATTGCTAGGTTTGAAGTCCTAGTTCTGCAGATTTACCAGTTTCATTACATACAAAGGATGAACTACTATTATTCTGAAGTACTATTATTTTCGAAAACTTTTATTCACCTACATTTATTTTGATTTTCTTCGAACATATTAGGCGAAGAAATTTTTAAAAATGTGGTATAATTACGAAATCCCGGCACAAATATCATATACCCACTGGGTTTGGTGCGATTATTTCTGATGCCAATCTGTCAAAAAATTCGCTTTCGAATACCAATTACCATAGATGCCAACATCTATTAATTATTCCGGAGTCTGATAAAAAATTTGCATGCTGGAACCAGAAAAATTGCATAAGGAAATGTGTGATTTTTCTACTATGTAGTTCTTAGATTTAATTTAGAAATTTATAATCAAATAAAATTTCCTGTTGAAAACATGTTTATCTTGGACCAGACTCCGGAATAAATTAAGAGATGTTCGCATCTATGCAATTACATATATATTTGTAAGTTATTTTCCATTATTTTGCAGAGACAATAGGTAGAAAAAAGTTTAATTTACTTATTTTCTATATTTCTTCAGTTAGAAGCTTCTTGATCAATGCTTGAAAATGTCCTTTTATTATAAAAATCATGCTTCATATTGCTTTCTGTTGATGATTCTTGTCTTTGTACCAAATCTTTGAAATCTCCGTTTCATTTATAATATGATGTCATAAATATACTATTTTTAATTCTTACAAAAAAAAAAAAAAAAAAAAAAGAAAGAAAAAGAAAAACTTTTTTTTTTTCACTTATCACGTAAAAATGATTAAATGCTACAGGAAATATGTCCATTGACCTCTGTATATATATATTTTTGATTGGGGGAAATTATTTTTTAAACAATTAGATCCTTTGAAGAAAATCTGTGGCAGCGCGTACAAAATGTGGGAAAATGTCTAGTAAATAACTCGTTCAATGTTAAATTCCTTATTAAAATAACATTACGGAGTCACACTGGAAATAAATAAAGCATAGCACTGCCGTGCTATGCTTTAATTATTATAATTATTTTATAGTTCAATTTATGTTTCGTCTTCACTGAAAGTTTCAGTGTCCTAATCCTTCATCAGTCTTGAACCATTTCATGAATGCTTTCATAAGTGTATAATACGAGCAAATGGTTCCCAAGAGAAATAAATCCATCTGCCAACATTATAGAGGCAATATTTTTTGTTTTAAATAATGTAATAATTCGGAATCGCTAAGATCAGTACTTGATATTTTACGTAGTCTTACTGTAGTGGGTTTTGAAAGTTTCTGAAAGGAAAAATAAAGTTTTTAAATTTTAAAAATTAGTCTTTTATATACCATTTATTAAAGAAAAAAATTAAATTAATAAAATGAATAAAAAGCACAGACTAACACAGAACCAAGCTTGCACAAAACACTTCAATATTTCTTTTGCATATCATTTAATGCATGCATAACGTGCAATAGAATTCAAAGATTTGGATAAATAAGTCATATGCACTTTCAACTATGATCGAAAATGTTTACAAATAAATCTTAACATAAGATACGCCAGATATTTGTCTGAAATTTCATTTAAAAAATGCACACCCTAATTTTCATTTAAAGCTTTTTAACTTACATATTTAATTTATTTTTGTGCGATAAATTTATTTCATTCTTTTTCAAAACAATATCTCGTCTAAATCCTATTATATATATTTGGTAGCAATCAAATTGATTTCTAATTGACGCTTCTAGTATTAACCATACTGGTGCATAAATAAATTTTATCCATAAAGCATTTTTTTCTACATTTATTTTTATGCATTTTCAATGTGCTTAAGGAAGAAAAATGTTCATTTATTATTAATAAGCTAGATATGTTTGAACCATAGAATTTTAAGTTCAAAGGTGTATTAAATGTTTCTCAGACAGTTAAATTCCATTCTATAATTTAAATCGCAAACTTAGGTCTAAGCAAATAGGCATTTGTTTTCTCTTAAAACATTTAAAGTTATTTTGCTTTATCATATTTACTTATGCATATATTTTATTTTAACAATTTCCACACATAATTCTAATCATAAATAATCTTATATGTACTTTTACTTTGTTTTAAAAAATTAAATAAACAACATTTTCTTTGAAAATGACAAAATGAAGTTTTAACAAAGGAAATACTTTCTTCTTTTAAACAAATGAATTAATATCCTTAACATAAGATTCTTATTTGGAATGTACAAATGACATCAAAAAATTGTTGTGAAATAACGGAATGTCTGACAAAAAACACTTATACACTTTAATTCCCTGAAGAGCTATTGTGAAAAATTCCTTGTTTTCTAAAGCTAATATTTATGCAATTTGTAAAAAAAAATGTTCTTTAAACATTTTAATTCGCAGCAGTTGTATCTGTTTTAATTTTAATAATGTTTTTTATTTACTTTTTCGCGTAAATGAAACAGAAATAAGCATAAAAGTAAGTAATATATACACTTTTTTATCAGTATTTAATGTTTGTTTGGAAATCTTCACCTTATTTCATGAATCCAATTTGTGATTTTTCATTTTATTATTATTATTATTATTATTATTATTATTTTAAAAGTACATTAATTTTGGTTGGCAAAAACGTTATTGCGGAAATTCCACCTCCTTTTTTTTTTTCAAAAAGAGCGCATTAGTAAATATATATATTTTAAAAATGTGTAATTTTTTCTTTTTTTCACTGTATGGTATATGGATAACAAGCATTAGTTAAACTAAGTTTTAAAGATTTATGAATTGTACTGTATTGTGTTGTTGATTTTGTTTTTTCAAAAAAGAAAAAATAAATAAATATTTCCTTTGAAATTGGCAGAATGCAGTTTTAAGAAAAGAAAGATATTCTTGTGAATTCAAATGAATTAACATCCTTAAAATTTAGATTCTTGCTGGAAGTATTCGAATAAAATAAAAAGATTGTTCTGAAATAATGTATAAAAAATATTTAAACACTTTTTTTCCCTATAGAACTATTATACTGAATTACTTGTTTTTAAAGATAATATTTTATTTATGTAATTGGTAAAAAAAAAAGGTTCTTTAAACATATTAATTTGCAACAGTTATACCTGCTTTAATTTTAATATTGTTTTTTGATTTATTTTTTTGTATAAATGTAACAGCATTTATTTTTTTTAAGGTATGGCAAATGGAAAAAAAGAAGCATTGCAGTCAATTTGACAAGAGGTAACTTTGACCTATCTGGTTAACTTTGCACCAAGAGATAAAAAAGATTAAATCTGATACATCACTTGAGTTAACGGAAAAGTTTTGGTCTCAAAATATAGATAGCAGCACTATAGTGTGTGTTTGGCAGCTTTTTGGAAATAATTCGTCAAGGTTCAAGGCAGAATGGTTCAAAGTTTCATAAAGGTGGAGCAAAATTCCCATAGGCTCAATACTAACTTTTCCTCCATTTAAAGATTATCCCAGTTAAACCTACTCCATGAGGGAATAATTTCTTTTTAAAAAAATTAAACAAATTTCGTTTTTTGCTGGTCGCTTGAAGAACGTTTCATCAGGAAAATAATTCAGGAGAGCATATTATTCACTAAACTTCTAAACTAAGTTAAAAAAATTTTCGTAAATTTTAAGAATTTAAACACTTTTGTGCCTTTTTAGAAATGAATTTAACTCTGATGACGAATTAAGAAAAAGGTCAATAAATTCTCCTGTTCTATTATGTCAGGAAACTCTCCAATAAATAAGGAAATAAAATCGTCATTATTCATGCGAAACAAATGTTTTTATTTGTTGAATTTCAGAAGAACATGGAAATAAAAGTTATAAAATACAAAACTTCAAAATCAAAGCAAACGCCAGTGTATTCCTTTTTAAAACTCTGCAGTAATAAACTTGTGTAATTAACTTTTGTTTTGATACTTACATTTGTATATTTTAGCCTAATGTATTGTAAAAAATAAGTTTTAGTAACATTAATTGTTACTTTTTTTCAACGATTAAAATCGAGTTTTAAAGATCACTTCCATTAAATGACTACCTCTTGGAGCGATCAATTTGTATTGAAATAGAACGTCATCGCATTAGGGAGGTTTTACTATAAAACATTTAATCCTTTAAGCGTCTTAACCGGTTTTTTCGTGACACTGTCTTTGAAATCATAGGTTGATTTAATACCAATGTGATATTAATATTTTCTTTTTTGCAGTACATTAGATAAATAAATATGAAAAGTAATCATAAACAAATTCGCATACAAATAGTTTTCACAGGTATAATTTTATGAATAATTAAACATAAAGGAAAAAATAAGGCAGATGCTTAAAGGGTTAAAATTTACTAAATATATTACGTAGCAATTCCTTAATACTCTAAATTGCAAATTATCAAAATAAAACATCTTTAGTTTATTCAAAGTAGCACTTTAATAAGATTGCTAGTGTGCAATAAAAGTGTTTGAAAATCTTTATCATAATCCCCTTAAATTTAAACATGAAGTATTTAACACTTAATATTCTCGAAATGCAAAACTTATGAGAAAGTTTACTGTTAAGATTTAAAATTTGTTCGAAATGCACCGAGGCATTAATGAGATAACGTATTGATAAGTATGCATTTATGAAACTTTAGAAATATTTAACGATATATTTCGCTAAAATGTTCAATAACTAACTGATTTTCTTTTGTAAGCTTATTGGAGAAACGTATTAGAAGTGACACATTTCTTATAATAACCTATTTAATCCTACACTGATAATACTTAAGAAAGATATTTTGGAAACTAAATTCAAATCACTTGTAAAATAAGTATTCTTTGTAATTCAGGGATCATACTCATCAAGATATTTCATGGAACTATTATGAAAAAGAGTTGACGTATCTTTAACCACTTAACCCTTTCCAGCACACTGTGGGAGATTTAATTCCAAACTTGCAAACGGCATCAATAATATTTTAATAAAATTTTTCTTTTACTGTGAAAGCTTAAATTAAGGGATTTATAATTTCTCAAAAAGTTGTTTCTAATTTTCGGTGTCAGTCGATAATTTCTCATTTCACTACCAGAATTTGCCCGTGCCAGAAAGGGTAAACTGATTCATATTTTTGAAAAAAACTTTCAAATAATGCCTATTTTTACGTAATTTATTAAACGTTTCAATATTTTAATTACTTATAAATTTTTTCTTAACCCCTTTACTGATTTGCCCGTACGCCGTTCGGGCAAGGCGAATTTACTTAATTCATCTTTTAAAACTCTTCGACACCAATATATTTTTTAAAAATAATTTAGTACTATTTAAAGGGCGGAAATGTTTAAACTAAAGGTTACGAAAATTTTATTTAAAAATTTGTGGTGTGAATCCGTTACTTTCAATTTATTGAACGGAAAAGAAAGAACCAGTTAAGGGGTTAAAAGTCAGTGCCTATGCTTCATCTAGCATTCTTTGTTTAACCTTCCTACCCTGAATGGGTCTAATCGACCCATGACTATAATTTGTTTAATACGATTCGAACCACAATTTTTTTCATACAGAAAGTTAAATAAAATATGCAGCAATATATGTCATTTAAATATATTAAAATGTTTTAAATAACAATTCTGGTGTGAAATTTTTTTTTCAAGATTGAATAAAATTTGAACAGGGTAGGAAGGTTAAAGCAAAATGTCACCAAATAATGACGTAATGAATAAAGAGGAAGGACACATACACTGTATCAAAAGTGTAAAACTGTGAGCCTCCGGAAACCATATATATTTTTAAACAAATAGTATACTTGCTGAAAAGCAGTGTTCCGATGATTAGCCCTTTCGAGTCTGGTGTACTATTAATAGTACATGTCTTTTAACGGAGTATTATTTTGTTCTAAGAAATAATTTTGCTACTATTTACATCTAATATTGTTAGTATATGTCTATGCATTTACTAAATGATTTCATTTATGTTTCGGCATTTAGTAATAATAATAATAATTATTTTTTTTCGAATTCTGTTTGCACCGTTTGAGATTCTTTTATTTTAAATATATATTTTACTCTTTAAATTTAAAATAAAAGTTACTTTCTTGAAAGAATCGGGTGTAATAAAGCGCAAAAAGTATTTGGAAGATATAATATACGTTGAATCTTATTCTAATGCAATATTGTCTAAGCATCTTCAAAAATTCTTCCTTTGCCTATTGTCATATGAATATTAACTCAATAGTACACAAAATAACAATATACGCTACCTTTCAGACAATGAAATATTATTTAAACACTAATTAATCTATATGCATAGATTATAGATAACAAGTGTTAAAGTTATTAAAGTAAAATTAATTTTTTCTAAAAACTGAAACATAATTCGAACCCGAAAGGGTTATACAAGGCAATGATAAATGTAAAATTTTAATTGTATCCCAAGGTCCACATTTTGACATCACTCCTGTAGACTCAGCAAGTTACGAGAGTGGAATTAGGAATAGATAGGAAGAGCCATGAAGTGCATTGTCTAGCAGTTGCGACAGAAGTAACCGAGGAGGTTGCCACAAGATGACTGCTAATACTTTTAGAGGGTCGATGGCCGTTAAATTTTTTATTTATTTTTTCATCATAGCAATATGAAATTTTGTGTATACATACATTTCACCAAAAGCATATAGAACACCTTTAAAAAATGTCCAGTCTTATTAAAATTTTTAAATTTTAAAAAATATTTTAGATTTTTAAACGAAAATTTAAAATACTCCTCGTGTCTTCATTTTTCAGATTTTTTCTTGCTTTTTCATTTTTAACACGTAAAACTCTATTAAAAACAAGTTTGTGTAAAATTTTTTAATCTCTAGAATAGTTAATAATTTATAGATTTTTTTCTAAATTCCATATCGATTTTATCAAAATGTTGCCTTTTCATAAGTAAAAAAAAAAAAAAAAAAAAAAAAAAAAAAAAAAAAAAATCGACTATCTTAATGAAGACTAATTTTAAAAAGCTTACACAATTTCTTTTTAAACAATATCAGGATACCTTCTCATTAATTTCATAAATATTGATAAAAAACTACGACGGAAAAAGTATTTCAAAAATCTAAAAACGCTGGAAAATTAGTTTTGAGAAAAACCGATTTAAAGTATATAAATACACTTACCTTTATTATTTACTTCTTGAAACCTTCGAATTCATGCAAATAGTACTTCAGTTAATTTAATAAGAAAAAACTGCTTTGGTAATATTATACCACAGAAATGGACCTTTTTCGAGACGATTTTGCTCAAATAACGCTCCACTATTCCCTTAATCGTATTAGCAATTTCCATTTATCACCACCATTCCACCAACAAACATAAATCGAGAATTATGTCTAATTTAAATGCCATATTGATGGGAAATTTCACTCACAAATGTGGTAAAAAATTTCTATTTCTTTCCATTGGTATCATTTTTCACAAGCATTTGAATCTTTTCAATGACTCAAACAGAATGTTGTCATAGATGTCACAATGTGGCGTAACTACTACCGCCAAATTAAACTTCTACCAGTTAATAAGAAATCAGTTTTTGCCATTATTTTAACCTTCCTATCCAGAATGGGTCTAATCGACTCGACCCATGTCTATAATTTGTTTTATACGATTCGAACCAGAACTTTTTTCATAAAGAAAGTTAAAAAACAGATTCAGAGATATAAGTCAATTAAATATATTAAAATGTTTTAAATAACAATTCTGGTGTGAAATGTTTTTATCAAGATTGAGTAAAATTTGAACAAGGTAGGAAGGTTAAATAGAAAGCTTCAGTAGGGAAACTATTAAGTAATGAGAAACTTTCCACGGAGGTAACGAAACCCCTATGAAAGCGGTTACAGTTGAGGTTTCAGTATTTTAAGAATAAGTCATTTCCTTTTTCTTAACCCTTTAACTGATTAGTTCTTTTCCGTTCAATAAACTGAAAATAGCGGATTCACACCACTATTATTTAAATAAAATATTCGTAAAATTTAGTCTAAACATTTCCGCCCAGAGCCATTGGATCCAATGGTTCTGTTTCCGCCTTTCAATAGTGTGAAAATTTTCTTAAAATTATAACGGTGCCAAAAAGTTTTAAATGATGCAATAAGCAAATTCGTCTTGCTCGAACGCAAACCAATCATACTTAGTATGAGTCATTTCCTTTTTCTTAATCCTTTCTGACACGGGCAAATTTTGTAGCAAAATGAGAACTTATCGACCGACACCGGAATTCACAAACGAATTTCTTAGATATTTTGAATTCGTTAATTTAAGCTTTTATTGTAAAAGCAAAATTTTACTAAAATATTATTGGTGTCATTCGCACATTTGGAATTAAAATTAGGTATCCCAGACGGGGCACAGTGTGCCGGAAAGGGTTAATGGTTCCATTGTTACGAGTGAAGTAAGTAAGAAAACTGTCAGAAAAGAGCAACTCTTTTTTAAATTTACATTCGAACATTAGCTTCTGATTACCGTGAAAGAAAACTACTACTAGAAAATTTTGAATAGAAAATTTAGGCTTACAAACATGAAAAAAAAATTCTATTCTATTTTATTGGTCGATGTCAGACTCGGTATTAACCCCTTAGAGACGAGCGACACGTATACGTCCTGCAAAAAGGCTTGAGAATCCTTGTTTATCCCCACCAGTAAAATTTTACGGTAAAATTTGCCTTATTTAATCGGAGCATTTTTTTTCGATTTAATTAAACACAAATTTCTGTTTTTAAAAACCGGTGACAAAGCATTAAAAAATACGTAAAAGATTCCCTTCACGAAAGGGTTAAAATCTCTTTCACGGAATCTAACATAAGACTGTTTAAGTTGTCACAATATGGCGGAGACAGTTGCCAGTTTGGCCTCCATTTTTAATGAGAAAATCCGATACTTCCTGAAAATTCAAAGCTGGATATTTTCTTTTATGGAATGAAAGAAATTTTCTGAAAATTAAATATTCTCAATTAAATATAAATAAAATTTTAATATTCTCTTTTTCAGAAGTCCCCGTGTGTTTTTGAAATTCAATTTAAAAAAGAAAGCTAAAAGGACTACATTATTCGCAAAATCGCAGGACATGATTACCAAATGAACTTTCACCAGTTAAAATGAAAATCTGCTTTTGGCCATCATTATAACTGAAATTATACATTAAAAAGGCGTTTAACCCTTTCTGGCACACTGTGCCCGGTCTGGGATACCTAATTTTAATTCCAAATTTACAAATGGCACCAATAATATTTTAGTAAAATTTTGCTCTTACAATAAAACCTTTAATTAAGCAATTCAAAATATCCTAAAAATTCGTTTGTGAATTCCGGTGTGAGCTGATAATTTCTCATTTTACTAACAGATTTTGCCCGTGCCGGAAAGGGTTAAAAAGGGAGAAAATTCCAGTTCAAATTTTCTGGTATAAGTTGGTCCCGGCGGTAATTAACCCCTTAACCGGTTAATTCTTTTCCGCTCAATAAATTGAAAATAACGGATTCACACCAACGTTATTTAAATAAAATATTCGTAAAATTTTTTCTAAACATTTCCAACTTTCAATAGTATGAAAATTTTCTTAAAAATAATAGTGGTATCAAAAAGCTTTAAATGATGCAATAAGAAAATTCGTCTTGCCCGAACGGAGTGGTTAACCACTGCATATTTGTTTACAATTAAAGTTTCGCCATTTTGAAGCTATGTCATTTCCTCTGTATTCATAGTTACATGGGACAAACAGAAGTCTCTGACACTTATGAAACTGTTATATTTCCTAATTAAATCTTTAGCATTAACACCGTTATGCATTTATGGATACGTAACACCTATAAATAATTCACGAAAATACTTTTTCAATAAAGTAAATCTTAATTTATAAAATAATAATTTACAATTTAGCATTTTTTCTTTTATTTTTATGTTAATTCGGTTATAAATTATCCCTTTCCATACCGTTTGTAAAATCTCTTTACTTTTAAAATCCTCTATATTAAATTTTATATAAGCACTTTAACTTACAATCTTTTTTTTTACGGAAAGCTAAGTACAACAAAACAGAATTCTATGAAATTTGCTTTACCACACTTTAAATAAACTTTGGATTTCATATCACGGAGTATTTCGCTTCTATAAATAGATAATAAATGAAACGCCTACAAGTAACTCGAAAAAATCCTGAAAATGAAATTCCGACGTTTTCTAAAGACTATAAATATCTTTTCTGTGCGCAAGTTTCTTTTAAATTCTCATATTATGAATCGTCATGTTTACACATGGGAGGAAAAAAGAAATGAAATTTTCACAGATATTTTGAGTAATGCAAATAGCTCTTCTATCAGAGAATTGTTTTACAAAACCTTAAAACGAAGAAAAAAAGAGATCAATTAAAAAATGAAAATTATGCATTAAACGTCTCACGTAAGGTGGTTTATTATTTGTACCACATATTTGTAATCTGGGAATGCCCCAACTGCACCAAAATTAAACCTTTTTACTTAAAAAATTCTCCCTGTTAAAATTTATATATTCATTTCAACTAATATTCTTTTATTTACTTAAAACGAAGCACAATAGAATCTTATTAAAATTCCTCAACCTCACTATAAATAAACTTTGGATTTCATACCACAGAGTATTTTGTTTCTATAAACAGACAATAAATGAAACGCCTACAAGTAACTCTAAAAATTCCTGAGAATGAGATTCCGACCTTTTCTAAAGACTATTGATATCTTTTATGCGCGCAAATTTCTTTTAAATTCTCACTTTGTGAATCGTGATATTAACACATTAGAAAAGAAACAAATGAAATTTCCGCAGATATTTTGAGTAATGCAAATAGTGCTTCTGCCAGAAAAATCTTTTACAAAATAAAAAATCTATATAATAAAGGCCAAACGTATCTGTGCGTAACGCATACGTCATTTTACGAATGGCAACACTTTCACATGTAATTCGGTTTTGAAATTTTCGGTACTGTAAATTTTATACTTCTAAACATCGCACATTTTCAATTTTTACACCATCGTATAGAGAAAAATGTGTATTTTTAAATGCAATTTGTTTGAAAGCTGTATCTCAATTTATTCTTGACTTATTAATTTTTTCATAGCTTTTAGTACGAATTTTGTAATTGTGGCAACAGAAATACGCCATTTTGTCTCTTAAAATTGAAAAAAATTGAAATGTGCGCATGTAAATTTTGAGAAAATGAAAATGATGACGGGTTTAGATTTCACGTGAAATTCTAAGATCGTGTCAATTTGAACCTACACAAATACATTTTCATACGCATTTATAAGAGCCTCAATTGATAACTTGGTCTTAATAAATGATCTTTATTATATTTTGCTTGATAATTATTATATTTTTACATATGCGATTAAAGCTTAATTTTAATAATTTGGACAACTGGGTTTCATAGAAATAGTATATATATTTTTTTCGTAATTAATTTTTCTTAATTTTCTCCTTAATAATACTTTTTTAGAGTTAGGCCGACCTTTGTAAGATGCATGATGTAGCTAATTTTGCAAGTTTATTATAAATCAGTGAAACAGTTTCTTCTTAAACATTTACTTTCGTCGAAATTCGACGGGTTCCACCTTGTAATAATAATAACAAGGTTCGCACAGCTCTACCACTAAAATTTTACAGTGTTTTCAATGTATCTCACTGCAGAAAAATAGTGCGTAAATTGCAAATCGAGGAGGTGGTTGCGAATTCTGTTTCTTAAAAATTAAATATAAATTTTCTTACCAGTAATAGTGGTGCCGGTGTCCTTACAAAATATAAGGAGTGTGCGAACCCTGTTAATAAATCGATCAATTGGAAAATGAATATCATGCAGTACAATAAACGTCTGACGTTTAATGGTTTATTATTTATACCACGTAATTGTAATCTAAGAACACCACAACTGCACGAAAATTTTGGAACAAAATTTAGCTTGTAGTTAATGAATGAAATCTTTTATGTTTTTTTATATAAATTTGTCAGTAAATACTGGTCTCATTCAACCATTCCCACATTGTATCAACATGTCGTCGGTACCATGTCAAACTATCTAATGTGAAAATAATGGATGACTTTTTTAAATTCAGATTTCTGGATTGACACCAATTTTTTGAAATAGAAAAATGTGCCTTTAACCTTATTTAATGAAATTTTATTTAGGAAGAAAACAAGGAGAGTTTTACCATTTCAAAAAAGCGGTGCCAATCAAGAAAGCTGAAAAAAGTTAATCCGCTACTTACAAATGTGGTAGTTTGACATGGTACCAACGACATTACTTTATTCCTGAAAAGGTTAATAAAATATCTAATTTTTATTTAAAATCATGAGTCTCAAGTGCACCAAGAGAGATCTTAGAGTACCCTCATAAAACATTTCGGCTTTTTGGATTCTCTAGACTTTGCTAACAATCTCAGCTAGACAGATAGATACATACAGCTAGAGATAAGCTTTCTTTTATTACAGTAGATATTTTGTGTTTGAATGAATATATTTTTATTCGTTAATGAGTTTTTTTATGTATAGTTTGTGTCAATAATAATTTTGACGATGAAGGTAAGCAGATCTGTGATTCATTTATCTCACAATTTTTTTTTGAAAGAATTTCACGGATATTTTACAATTTTTTATTACATTCAATTTGATTTTTGTATGTAAAAATGGAATTTTATGATCGATTTAACCACTTTCTCCTACGCTAGAATTAAAAATAAAAACGTGTTTGTTCACAGTTATGTTCCCAATAATAATACAAAGCTGATAATAAATAAAAACCTTGTGTAGGAAACTAAATTATTAAAATACAATATTTAAACACACAATAATACAAAGTTCTAAATATACATATACGTTTCGCGAGTACAGGGACTCGCTTCCTCAGTGTTAAAAAGGGAAAAATGTATAAAATCAAGGCTGATATTTTTATAACTTAACGCTTAGCACTTCTAGAGTTGTTAGCAGATGTATGTCACTAGCCACCAATTTTGCAGCATTTCGCTGATCATTTTTTAACCCTTTCCGGCACGGGCAAATTTTGTTGTAAAATGAGAAATTATCGACTGACACCGGAATTCACAAACGAATTTTTTAAATGTTTTGAATTCCTTAATTTAAGCTTTTACTGTAAAAGCAAAATTTTACTAAAATATTATTGGTGCCATTCGCAAGTTTGAAATTAAAATTAGGTATCGAAGACCGGGTACAGTGTGCCGAAAAGGGTTAATAGAAATTTTGAATTTAACTCTTTCCGGCACACTGTTCCCGGTCCGGGATACCTAATTTTAATTCCAAACTTTCAAATGGCACCTATAATATTTTAGTAAAATTTAACTTTTACTATAAAAGCTTAAATTAAGGAATTCAAAATATCTAAAAAATTCGTTTGTGAATTCCGGTGGCAGTCGATATTTTCTAATTTTACTAACAGATTTTGCCCGTGCCGGAAAGAGTTATGCAACAAAACTTTAATTATGAATTTTCTTTTATATTATTTATGGAAATTCGCGCGTTTTGTCAACCAAATACAACAAAGTTACATTTGGCTATATTTATACCAGAGTTAAAACTTTCCTAGGAAAATTCAAAATGTCTGATTAAAAGAAACAGCCTTACATCAGGACTTAAGAAGCGACATTGTTGACGAAAATGGCCTGTTAGCATTTAGCGCTCCTACACTTCAGGATTTTCACTGAAAAAACACCAACAGTTTGTTAAAGGAAAAAAAAAAACAGGCCTTTTGCTATGGTTTGATTATATCGTTCTATTGAAAAAAGATTGATTTTAAGGAATTTTTTATCTCCTGGAAAGTCTTAAAAATTTCATTAAAGTCGGTGATAGTCTGAGTTAGTGGATTTTCTGTTGCAAAAAAAAAAAAAAAAAAAAAACAGGCTTGTTTAGCTTATTTTAGTTGTTATTTTCAGAATTAGAAGTTTGACTGGAAGAAAGGTGCAGATCCGGGGCATCAACCGACTCTTTAGAGGTGGTTTCAAGTTTACGGACATAATTGTAATTGATTAGAATCTCAGCCATCATGCTACGAATGACTTCGAATTTATCTTTTTTATTTGTTTTAAGATCAGTTTTTTTTTTCATGGAAATGGAAAGTTTTGGGGCAACCGCCATAAGTCGCTGTATGATTTCAGGGTATTTAAAGCACTTGGGAATTATTTTGCCAATTTTGTCACAGTTTGAGGTGAGATGATCCTCTAAGCATTTTGAGCATTTGGCCAATAGGCAGAAAATTTATGATGAGTGGACGAATTTTTAGAAACGATAATATTGTTTGACAGTTTTAGTTCTCTTAAAACGTTCAATTGTTACTCCAATATAACTTATTTTATTGATATTGCATATTTCTTAAAATTTGTCTCTTGGCAGGTGTTTACAACATAGTGGGACATTGGTATGCCTGTTTTTGACTTTTCTTCTTTGAAGTACGGTTGGTTACGGAACTGTGGTCTTTAAATGCATCAATGATAAGCTGGGTATCAGTATAATGGGTTTTTCCTCTAATAACGACTTCACGTCAGTGCAGCTCCGCTGGACTCAGGGTGGTATAAGCTATAGTGTTAGTATTGAGATAAGACTTAGCTTTACGGAAGTTTACATCAAACAGGCGCATAGGAATTGTATGACTCACAATCATTTCTAATGAGAGGATTACTTTCATTAAGTTCTTTAATTTTAGCTGCGAATTCGTTACCACTTTCCTTTTAATTCAATATAGAAAGGATGCATTTATTTATTTAATTCTTTTAAAATTTATGTATTTACTATTTGTTCATTACAATCCCTCCATCCACCAGATAGTTTTGTTATAGTTGTAAATGCAAATTTCTGTTAAAATTTTCTTTTTTATATAGATCTTTTCCCATGTTTAATTGCTGTATTTTTAAAAATTGTTTAAGCCTAAAGTGCCTGATTGACCACAGTTGTAATTTTTTATTATCCTTTCAAAAATGCAAACACATCATTTTGACGGGCTGTCTTCTAGTATGTTAATAATCACGTTGAATAAGTCCTTTTATAAAGGCGTCATAATCAGAAAGGAACATTTTAACCATGTCCCGTTGTACACTGTCAGAAAACTGCGGGAACTCATTTCTAACAGATGCCAGGTCAGTTGTCTGAGTACCAATGACATTTCTTCCCGTGTTTTCAGCGAAGTTAAATGTGTCGTCCGACTCCAGATGTGAGTCCGTGAACCAAGGCTCGCACCGTTCCTAAAATTTTCAAACGTTGCTACCAGTCTTTTAAATCAAAAATCTTCATGGAAGATCCATTTAACACCTACAATAGAATTATAGAATAAATATTACCGTTTCAATTTGTGGTAGGAAAGTACGAAAATTTTAGGAACAGTGCGAACCCTGCGTGAACTCCTATTATTATACTGCTATAGCATACAGTCACCGCCAAAAAAATCTTGACACTTTCGATTTTTGATGTTTTGTTAAATATCTAGAAATATACACAAGGAATCATTCTGAGACTACTGGTGTGTAAATAAAATAGTACACGTTATATATTTTGACAAAGATTTTCCCCCGAAATCTAACAGGGGACCGTCAATAAATCGAAAAAGAACGAAGATCTTTTGGATCACCCTATCAAAACTAATGAAGCAAAACAGTTTAAACTGCAGATAATGATTAAGTGGCTTGTTGTGATAAGTTGTGTCGATTTTTATGAATATAGCTTGAAAACTCGTAGAAAAATTAAAGTTTTTATAAAAACAGTCCAAATTTTTCCCAAGTTTTTTGCTTATAATTTTCAGAGCTCTTCATAAAACACAATAATCTTTTCAGAAAATATGACAAACAACATTGCACATAACACCCTGTAATCAAAATTAAAAAATAATAAAAAATGTATGAAAAAAGAACAGGTTTACTAAATAATTTTTTACTGCGCATGCGTCAACGCTATTAAAATTTCATTTGCATATTATGTTATTTAAATGTATAGAGCAACTTTTGTGAAAGTCTCAAAAACATAGCTTAAAAACTCTAAAAATTATCGTCAATAGAATATGGTCAAAATCCGTTACTTCCAAAATAAAGCAAAAAGATAAGGAGTTGTATCCAAATGTAGTAGTAAGTGCAATACTGTGTAGGTACTAATCAATGGAATATGGATACAGCCCCTCAACTTTTTGCTTCATTTTGGGAATAATGGATTTTGACAATAATTTTCAGAGCTTTCAAGCTATGTTTTTGAGACTTTCACAAAAGTTGCTCTATACATTTAACTAACATAATATGCAAATGAAATTTTAATAGCGTTGACGCATGCGCAGTAAAAAATTATTTAGTAAACCCGTTCATTTTTCATACATTTTTTATTATTTTTTAATTCTGATTACAGCTTTTTATGTGCAATGTTGTTTGTCATATTTTTTGAAAAGATTATTGTGTTTTATGAAGAGCTCTGAAAATTATAAGCAAAAAACTTGGAAAAATTTTGGACCATTTTTATAAAAACTTTAATTTCTCTACGAGTTTTCAAGCTATATTCATAAAAATCGACACAATTTATCACAATAAGCCACTTAATCATTATCTGCAGTTTAAACTGTTTTGCTTCATTAGTTTTGACAGGGTGATCCAAAAGATCTTCGTTCTTTTTCAATTTATTGACGGTCCCCTGTTAGATTTCGGGGAAAAATATTTGTCAAAATATATGACGTGTACTATTTTGTTTACACACCAGGAGATTCAGAATAATTCCTTGTGTATATTTCTAGATATTTAACAAAACATCAAAAATAGGAAGTGTCAAGATTTTTTTGGCGGTGACTGTAGCAACAGTTCTGACGTTGAATTGTAATCTAATAAGGTCTGTAAATCACTACCAAATTAGTAGCCGAGAGTACTATGTAGAGAAGATCACAGATTAAAGCTATCGCGATCCAAAGGACTTACTAAATTTACGAACTCCGCTCATTAAATATTGCTAAAATTTCTATTAAATTTCTGTGGTAAAAAAAAGCGATAGATGTTAATAGATATGAGCAATACATGATAAGTCCCCAAATATTTTCTGTTATTCGTAGCATTATATACCTATACAATTACAGGTATTTCCCCCAAACAACACTCAATTTAAATATGCGCCAAAAAAAAGTTTTTAAAATATTCCAGATATTTGGTAAAATGCAACATTACCACATTTTAAATGCTAAAAAGTTGGAAATAAATTAATGTAACTAAAACGTGTTTAATAATACAATATTTAAAAATGTGATTTACTGTCGAATTTGATTATGAGAAATCAATTTTGAAAATTATTTTAAATAATGTTTCATTTTTTCTTTACCGTTGCCTCATCTGAAAAGGAAAACATCAGAACAAATTTTAAATGTTTTTAAATAAATTTACATCTTTCGTTTTCTAACAAATCTTAAAAAAAGCTAATTTTTTATGTTTGGGTTAGATTGGGAAGGGAAAACAAACATGAATTACAAAAAAGGCATGATTTTGAAAATTAACATAGAATCATGGCTGCCAACTTCTACGCCTTTTTACAGCCAAACAAACCCATTCGAACCAGAAATTTCATTTAACAAGTTAAAAGAGTATGCAGTACTACAAATCATGAAATAAATTCAGAACGTATATTATTCAATAAATTTTCTGGTTAGAAACTCGTTTTTCTCATTTAAAAAGGCGTAGAAGTTGGCAGCTCTGTAGAATGCATATACAATTAAGAATATTTTTACTTGTAATTATTTTCGTGTCTTGCACATTTACGAGTTTTTATTAGAAAAGCATCCTGATTACCAACATCTTAGGGAGCTTAATTTAGGGCTTACAGCATTTGTATATTAGAATATATTATTTAGTAGAATTTAGTAGTATTAAGTTATTAATACTACTAATTAAGTACTCATTTAGTAGAATGTATTGAAAACCATCTACAACTTCAAATAAAATATCAAACATTAACGACATCACTTTATCGTATTTTATATTTTCATATATTTTCATCAAGTTTAATATAATTTTCAGTTTTTCAAAATAAATGTTTATAAACAAATTTAAATGTAAGAATACTTGCCATAATGGCATATACTTCTACGCGCCATTCTGCATACACTTAATAAACGTTAAGCATTTCTAAATTTTACTTTTGAAAAGATCTTATTTATGCCAATAAAACTTATAAACGAGACAAATTTTCAATATCTTAACTGAAAATATTTTAACTAAAATTTCTTTAATTTTTCTTGGCATCCTTTCTATTATTAGGAGCTTTATTTATCTTACGTCATACATTTTTCTTTCTACGGTGGAATACGAAACATACCTAGAATCCATAGCATATCTATAAACTGCAAATACAATATCAAATAAAAACACTGGTCTTTAGGGATGAGAGTGTTCCGCGTTTTTTCATACCAGTATAATATTAGAGGAAATATTGTTTGTTCTATTAAATCGCAGCATTTTTCGATTGAGTAAAATAACATATTCTCTAAGATTATACTGGTGGGAAAAAACGCGGAAAATTCTTATGCCTACACTGTTTTATTTTTTTAAAGCAAAAAGTATAACTTTTAAGACAAATCGAATATTTTGTATGCATTAGAAAATTCAGACTGGCAAAAATCAATACTGTATGCCACAAACATATACGTTCGTTGAACTCAGTTATAAACATTCTGATCCGATATCGTCTTTATTTATCTTTCAGATTTTTCGCATCTTTTATAGGATTATATTGATTTCTGACATAAGAATTTCTACGCAGTAATATCTAGAGGACGTTATTTCTGTTATTATTAGACAGCAAATTTCACCTTTCTTGCATGTTTCCTTATTTTTATTAGTAAAGTATCTGAAATAATAATGGTTTAGGAAGCATGTTCAGAGGATTTATGTTTTTATACATTTCAAAGTGTATAACTTTATGTTATAACATAAGTAATATATTATAACATAAGAATATAGATAAAACAATATACAGGACCACGCAAAGAATTAGCCACATGGCCGTCTGTGGATGAAAATTTCTGAAAATGTGATTTTTGTAGTTTTAAGACTATTTTAGTTTGAACTAAATTTCAACTAAATATTGAGATGTAATAGAAGTACTATGTGAACTACAGGGTTAAACAAAAGTATTCAAACATGTGTTCATTTATTGCTATTTATTGACATTAAGCTCTAGATTTTTACTTTTTAAAAGATATATTTTATGCCTATGAAATCTATAAATGAAACAAATTTTTAATATCTTAACTGAAAATATTTTTACTAATTTTTTTTTAGTTTTTCTTTGCATCCTTTCTATAATTAGCAGCTTTATTTATTTTACGTCACACATTTTTCTTTCTATGGAGGGATATGAAATACACGTAGAATCCATAGCATATCGATAAACTTCAGATACAATATCAAATAAAAACACTGTCTTTTTTTAAGCAAAAAGTATAACTTTTAAGACAAATCGAATATTTTGTATGCATTAGAAAATACAGACTGCCAAAAACCAAAACTGTATGCTACAAACATATCCATTCGTTGAACTCGGTTATAAACATTTTGATTCGATGTGTCTTTGTTTATATTTCATATTTTTCGCATCTTTCATAGGATTTTATTGATTTCTGACATAAAAATTCTAGTGGAGTAATATCTAGAGGACGTTATTTATATTATTACTAGACAACAAATTTCTCCTTTCGCGCATATTTCCTTGTTTTTATTAGTAAAGTGTCTGAAATAATAATGGTTTAAGAAGCTTGTTCAGAGGATTTATGTTCTTATATATTTCAATCTGTGTAACTTTATGTTAATGTATAATTTTATGTTATGTTTATATAAATTATGTAAAACTTTAAATCAAGTATAAAAAAACACAACGGAATATGTGCCCAGTCCTTTACTTGAATTATGAACAATGGGGTTTTTATGGGGTTTTTAATTGATAACTCAGCTAATTATTAAAAATTTAAAACTTTGAGTCCAAAGTGCACCAAGAGAGGTCTTAGAGTACCATTACAAAACTTTTCAGGTTTTTAGGTACTCTAGATTTTGCCAGCTATCGAGAGAAACAGACAGAGAGAAACTTTTTTCTATAAGTATGGATACTTTGCATTTTAATGAATAAATTATTTATCAATATTATTTTATATGTTGTTTTAGTGAATAAATTATAAATCATTAATATTTTTTTAGATGTTTGAAAATAGATTAGCGTTAACCTCTTCGCTACTGGCGATTATTACAGTATTTTTAATTATTACTGAATTATTTCTTCTCTCGTTTGACTTCTGAGCGAGATTTTTGTTTTATTTTCATTAGCTCGAATCTTAGAATTCGAAACATATTATTCTTATATCGAAATTTCATTTATATTTGAGTATCATTAATAAAATGGGACAAAACTGATATACCCATTTGGGTACTCAGGGACAGAAGAGGTTAAAACATATGTATTATATCTGCCATAATAACATGTATTTCGAAGCGCCATTCTGGGTACAATTATTAAGCATTAAACACTTCTAATTTTTTACTTTTTAAAGATATATTTTATGCCTATGAAATCTATAAATGAGACAAATTTTTAATATCTTAACTGAAAAATTTTTTACTAAAATTTTTTTTTAGTTTTTCTTTGCATCCTTCCTATAATTAGCAGCTTTATTTATTTTACGTCACACATTTTTCTTTCTATGTAGGGATATGAAATATAATTAGAATCCATAGCATATCGATAAACTTCAGATACAATATCAAATAAAAACACTGTCTTTTATTAAAGCAAAAAGTATAACTTTTAAGACAAATTGAATATTTTGTATGCATCAGAAAATTCAAACTGGCAAAATCCAATACTATATGCCACAAAAATATCCGTTCGTTGAACTTAGTTACAAACATTCAAACCCGATATCGTCTTTATTTATCTTTCAGATTTTTTGCATCTTTTTTAGGATTATATTGATTTCTGACAGAAAAATTCTCGGGAGCAATATCTAGAGGACGTTATTTCTGTTATTATTAGACTACAAATTTCTCCTTTCTCGCATTTTTCCTTATTTTTATTAGTAAAGTATCTGAAATAACAATGGTTCAAGAAGCTTGTTCAGAGGATATATGTTCTTATATATTTCAATCTGTATAACTTTATGTTAATGTATAATTTTATGTTATGTTTATATAAATTGTGTAAAACTTGAAATGAAGTGTCAAAAAATGCATTCGCATTGTTTTGCATGTTTTATGTTTTTGCATACTGGGAGTATAAATGAAATAACTTTACAGTATATACTCGTATTCAAGTGCACGACTCAATTCGTAAGCAAAATTTTGAAAAATAACTAAATTATTGCATATAAGTAGAAGTAGATTTCTAGAAGTATGTTGAAAAAAATTATCTAATCGAGGATTAAAAAAATCAATAAATTTTCTTAAACTCGTAAACTTTTTTTCTTTGTTTCTTATAAGATGGGGTTTTTTTTTCATTCAACGTTTTAAAACTGCTATTTAACTGATATATAACTGCAAATATAATCCAGGTTTAAGAAATTAAGTTATGATTGATACTTTATGCATAAATATGTAAAACCACACTATTTTGAAACCCATCCACATCAATTTAATGATACTTCATTTTTTTTTCAAAAGTTTATTTAAGTTTTATTTACAAAAGTAAACAGCTTCATAGCTTGCTAAAACACAGTATTTCTTTGTGTTGTAGGAATTTTAGAAAATGCATCTAAAAGCATTCTCATGCTGAACTTAGATTTTAAACAAGAGATTGAAATATTGAAAGGAAAGCCCCTTATTGAAGGGAATTCTATTCAAATAAAAATGAATGCAGAAAAATTACAGGGACATCATTGTTGAGCTTTCTTTATAAGTCATAGGGAAAAAACTACTGTCTGCTTCAACTTAGACCCATGTGTGATTATTTAACCTACCCACTGCCGCGACCTGATATAATCCGTTCACTAGGCTGCTGGTTTTACTGCAATTGAAGTTTTATTTAAATTAATACAATTCTACAAATATAAACCAGTTTTAAAAAATTAAGTTATGATTGATACTTTCAAGGCTTATAAGCATATACGCGAGGTTCGCACACTCCTTGGAATTTCAAGGACTCTGGCACCAGTATTAAAATTAGGAAAATTTACATTTAATTTTTAAACCGCAACATTCGCAATCCCCATCTTCATTCACAGATTTTACGATATTTATTTATTTATTTATTTATTCATTTATTTATTTTTATTTTTTTGCAGTGAAACACTTTGAAAATATTCTTAAAATTTAGTGGTAGAACTGTGCGAACCCTGATATACGTAACAAAAATAATTATACCACGTTATACCAAAATTTCTCTTTTTTCACATTTAAAATAAATTACAGAGAAAAAACATTACAAATTTGTCCTTTTGCTCGGCGGTCAGGGGTTTAAAAGACATGTCGCTTGCCAAAAATATTCGAAAAAATTATACTTTACTAGCTCGTGTATATATACCAACCTTTTCGTCCCATATTTAACTCTCAAATTTAATACTAAAATTCCTCGACTTATACACGAGTATATATGGTAGTTCTTTTGCAGAAATTTTAATTAATTGAGACAGAGGAGGCGCCAAATATGGCAGGTTGCACACCACTAAACTTTTATAGCAATTATTGCATCATCATCGAATCTCTGCGATTCAAGAGGTCAGCTATTTCTTTCACAAATTATTGATTTTTGGCATGCAGCCGTTGGCCACCCCTGGTATAAACGCTTAACCCTTTCTGGCGCAGGTAAATTTTGCTCATCAAATAAGGAATTATTGATTGACATCGGAATTTTAAGACGACTTTTATAAAAATTGAAAATTCCTAAATTTACGTTTTCATTGAAAATGCGAAATTTCTTTAAAATATTCTTGGTGCCGTTTGCAAGTTTGGAATTAAAATTAGGTGTCTCCAGGAGTGTACACACTGCGCCGAAAAGGGTAAAAGGGTTAATTTTTTGCACTATAAATTGAAAAAAATTAGTTATTAATGCCTACGAAACAATACCAAACACCTTTACCAATGGAGCTATGAATAGCGTCCTCGGTTCAGAAGTGAAACACGCGATAATTCTAAACATAGGATTTATTCAGAAATTCAAAAATTCTTTGTAGAAAATTTAAATGAATTTCATTACTTTAATTAATAACAAATATTCGGTCATTAAATAAATATCAAATTATTCTTTGGAATTTCTGGTGTGAACTCGAATTTAAAATTAAAATAGGAGATAAAGATCACTTGCTTTTGGGTCTGAAGATGATAAAAAGGAGGGGACATTTAGCCCCTTCGCGATACGAGCCTTTTACAAAATTTTTAATGTTTTGTCACCGGTTTTTAAGCAGAAATTTGTGGCTTATTAACCCATTCCGGCACGGGCAAATTTTGTAGTAAAATGAGAAATTATCGACTGACACCGGAATTCACAAACGAAGTATTTAGATATTCTGAATTCCTTATTTTATGCTTTTATTGTAAAAGCAAAATGCTATTAAAATACAAGGGGTGATCAAATGAAAAGGTACGAAACGACGTAAAAACATAACAGTTAAATATTTGCATATTCCGTCATGGGAGAACGTAGACAGACATCTCGAGATGCGATTGGAGTCTTTGTCTGGGATCGGAGCATGCGCGGATACCCGTATGCGCAGTAGAGAACAGAGGCTTCTGTCAAAAGCGCCGTCCAAATGATGCAGCAGTCCGTATGAAAGCAGGATGGCATTCGCGTTGCAAAATTCGACGACTGAGGAGCTGTGAGGTCTTATTCGATTTCTGACAGAGGGAGGTGAGAAACCGGCAGCTATTCATCGCCGGATTGTGACAGTTTACGGGGAAAAATGTGTCTCTGCATTTTCGGTCAGACTTGTCATAGACACATTTTCCCCTGTAAACGGTCACCATCCGGCGATGAATAGCTGCTGGTTTCTCATTTTCCTCTGTCAGAAATCGGATAACACCTCGCTGCGCCTCAGTCGTCGAATTTTGCAACGCGAATGCCATCCTGTTTTCATACGGACTGCCACATCATTTGGACGGCGCTTTTGATAGGAGCCTCTGTTCTCTACTGCGCATACGGTCGCTTGCACATACTCCGATCCCAGACAGAGACTCCAATCGCATCCCGAGATTTCTCGCTACGTTCTCCCATGACGGAATATGCAAATATTTAACTGTTACGTTTTTACGTCGTTTCGTACCTTTTCATTTGATCACCCCTTGTAGTATTGGTGCCATTTGCAAGTTTGGAATTAAAATTAGGTATCCCAGACCGGGCACAGTGTGCCGGAAAGGATTAAATCGATAAAATGCTGCGATTAAATAAAAGAAGTGTTACAGTAAAATTTTATTGGTGGGGATAAACAAGGATCCTTCAGTTTTTTTGCAGCACGTATACGTGTCGCTCTTGCCCAAGGGGTTAGTGTGTTGTCTACGAGTTAATTGCGAGTGAAGTGACTGAAAAGATTGTCGCAAGATGGCTGCTGCTTTTTTAAATATGTTGAGTAGTTTCTGATTAAATTATTAATAAATTTCCATCAATAAACTATGTTAAAAGTTTCTTAATATTTAAGTGTCTAAGAAATTTATTTTTTTTCACGGGTATGATCAAAATTTCAATTCGTTTTTACTGGTGGAACTTTGCGCCGGCATTATAATCTTTATTAGTGACACTAACTGGAAATTGTATATGTTATCAAAATATGGCAAAAACGACGGCACTACTACCGCCGAAATAAACTTCCGCCAGTAATGTATTTGATGTCTTTTATAATTGAAGTTTTGCGCTATTAACCCTTTAACGGACAAAGCATTTTCATTGCTAAGATGTTGAAATAAATGAATGACACTGGTAATTGAAAACAGATATATATATAAATATAGGGATGAGATTTCCGCTTTTTTGGACACCAGTATAATCTTAGAGAAAATATTGTTCTCTTAAATCACGTAAATGTTCCGATTAAATAATACAGCTTTTTCTCTAAGATTTTATTGGTGAGTAAAAAAGTCTCATCCCTGTAAATAAGAAAAAGGGATTTTTCACATACATAATAAAAGGAATTTTTTTAATTAAAATTCCGGTGCCTTTGTTGCATACGAAATTAAAATTTTGTGGTTTCGTAGAGAAACCAATGAACGACAAAGGGTTAAGGCATTTAAATAATGAGAAATTTATTCATGAAAATTTACCCCAGTGGAAATTAACCCTTGCAGAAATGGTTACACTTGAAGCTTTACTGTTTTAAGGATATGCCAATTTCTCTTTATTAGTAGTACTATGGTTTTGCCATTCTAAAATATTTGCCTTTTGAAATCAAAAAATGTATGCCGCCAAATCAGGGGTGGCCAAATGTGGTATGTCGAATACCACATGTCGGATTTTTTAAAGAAATTGTCGACTTCTTCAGTCGCAGAGATTCGATGAATCAAATATTATGATGAAATTTTTGTAATGTCGAGCATGCCTCACACTTTCTTCCCGGCACTAAACAAAGCGAATATTGCAGTTTAAAATTAATGGTGTCGAAATGCTTTTAGCAACGGAATAAGCAAACTCTTCTTAGTCATATGGTGTACGGAAAAAATATTTAGGAATTAAAAGAAGTACAGGGTGCGTCATAAATACGTGCAAAGTTAAAAAATTTATGATAAAAAAAGTGATACTCGGAAAAAATTTCGGTTTGCGTGAGTATGATTAGACGGATTTTGGATTCCCCCCCCCCATATATAATAAAAAAAGATAGAGGAAGCTCATACGCCATATTGAACAATTTATCCAAATCAGGCAAATACAAATAGACAATGAAACAAATAATAATATAATGATATTGTGCTTTAATAGACAATGAAACAAATAATAATATAATGATATTGTGCTTTTATTATAAGGTAGAAAAAGATGCTGAACATGCGAAAAATTCGCTTTGCAATATTTGTGAATTTACCATTCTTCTAGGTTTAACCACCAGCGCTGCATCTAGTAGCGATTTCATGCAGCCGATATCGAAAGACGAATCCATCACCAACTAGGTGTTTTATTGCTAACCTAATTTGCATAAAACATCTCAATATGACGTGTGGGCGCAATCTATCGTCACTTTTGGAATAATTTTTTATTATATATGAAAAAAAAAAACCCAAATACTTTTGATTATACTCGCGCAAACCGAAAATTTTTTCGAGCATTACCTTTTTTATTATGAATTTTTAAATTTCACACGAATTTACAATGCACCCTGTATATCAAAAACACACACAAAATTTAAATTTTCTTTACTTATTTGTTTATTTAAAAACAATTAGAATAACGATACCGGTTATAATTTAAAAACAACGACATAATTAGCTTACGATAAAAACCTTATTTTAATTTAGTGCTATTTACATTAGGAATAAAAATGACCTTTTAAGATAAAATTATTATTTTATTAAACTATTAAATCCAATATTACGAAAATAATACTAATTTCATTGGCAAAAATCTCGAACTTATTTGTAAATACTTGTATTTTAGGCGTACGGCATTTCATAAAATTTTCGGTCTTATCATATTAAAACACCTTTGGAATAAATATCGCGCAGAATAACGTGAGCACGACTTTATTTCCTGGAATATAGTATACAAATGCTTCATATCTCTGCATATTTCCTAGTTTGTACGACCATAGCATCTTGAAAAAGAAAATGATAACAAGCTTTAGCTGTGACTTAGTAAACTTGTAAAGTATATGATAAAATACATTAACCCATTGACGCCCAGCGTCCTCGTTTGAGGACGGTTACAAAAACAGCAAGAAAGCGATTTTCCCACCAGTACAGAGGAAGAAAAATGCATACCTTATTTCTCGAGACAGAATTCTTGATAAATTAAGATAAAAGTTAATTTGCTTTTAAAAGTGGTGGGAAATACAAAATTTAAATTTTAGCGAAGAAAATAATTCGGGCGTTAATGGGTTAAAGTAGCTTTAGACCGTGAGTCGAGAGAACAGACAATCACCTCATCGAGTTCGTGTCTGAAATTCTCAAATTAGTTAAAACTCGATTAATATATTAAAAAGCAGTCGGTCTGCCAGTGGCGTAGCCAGGGAGAGAGAGGGGTTCAGATACACTTCCATCTTTAGGTGCGTTCGTAATTATGTAAATTCGTAGCACCCATAGTTGTTGTTCAATCCGTCCGTCGGTCAATGCGCATATAACAACGCAAAAATACCAAACCGAATCGTTTGAAATTTAAAATATATAATTATTACATAATTTTGTCGAGTCATTTCAAATTTTATGAAAATCGGATGCATAGATCAATTACAGGAACAATCAAAAGTATTCCGTTACATTATGGTCAGTGAGAAAAAAAGTTTCAAATGTATTTTAATCGTTTGAAATTTAAAATATGTAATTATTGCATAATTTTGTCGAGTCATTTCAAATCTCATTAAAATAGGATGCGTAGTTCAATTACAGGGACAATCAAAAGTATTCCGTTACTTTACGGTCAATGGGAAAAAATGTTTCAAATGCACTTTAATGGTGTTACACTCATTCGAACATAATAATATAGATATGCATGTGTAAAGTACATATTATAATATATATTTTGCATAATCTCTGGTGCAAAGAACATTTGTTATTGATTTACAAGGCCACACAAATGTATTCCATTATATATTACTATACGGGGAAACATTTTTGGTGCGTTTTTGAATTATATTAAACTATTTAAAATTTTATTAATGTAATATACGTTGCTGAGGTATAATAAGAGTTACTATTCCTGTATATTTACAGGAACACAAAAAAAATTTCGACCATCACACTGTATCCGAAGTACTGTCTATTATAACTTCAAGTATTTTTTGTAGAATTTCAAATTTTTTTTCACATGAATTAACAGAAATATATAATCTTTAATTTTGATTCGAGGTTTTTAAAAATATTAATTTAAAATACTTAAAGTAAAAATTTGAAAAAAAAAATGTATCTTAAAAAAATCATTTTTAACAAAAATAAATATTTTTTAGCACTTTCCAACAAAGTTGAAAAGAACTTATGAATTCGATTTGTCTGGCCGTCTGTCCGCGCTGTAACTCACGTAAATATACTCGGATTGCCATGAAATTTTAGGACGTTATTGACGCTTACCCTAGCACAAACCCTATTGAAAATGAAGTTTATAGCATGATTAGTTTATCTACAGGGAGAGTCAAAAGTTTCCCGTTACATTACGGTCTATGGGGAAAAATCGTTTCAAAGGAATTTTAAAGATATTATACTATGTCAAACATATTAAAATTTATATGCTTTTACGAGGTGCATTAAAATATGCTCTATATAAAATATGAGGTGAAAATATAGCTATTATTCATTTACATGGCCACACAAAAGAATTCCACTAGATATGGTGAAAAAGGGAATTGTGTGTGACATATTCTAAATATATTAAACTGTTTCATGCATAACAAGTAAGAAAAACCATGCGTTAAGCATAGATTATGAAGCACTTTCCAGCACTTAATGAAATCTTTAACAAAACTTTGTTATTTAGGGAAATAATAGTGTATAGCCAAATATACCCAAATATGTATTCCAGTACCTTAGAACAGCCCTGTATTTCATATGTCAGTTCATATAATGCGAAAATTTAGTTCAGCAAGAAAATACCTAGTAGCTTGAAATTTCTTTTTCAGCAATTCATTCTATTAGATGGAAACATACTTGAATACTTTTAGCCCTGTAGTTTACATTCTACCTTTATTACACGTCAGCATTAGGCTAAAATTTACTGTAAACTAAAACACTTTTAAAACAACTGAAATCACATTCTAATAAATTATCATTCATAGGCGTCCATGTACCGAGTTCTTTGCGTGGCCCTGTATATCCCTTTATCTATATTCTGCAAACATTTCTCAGTAAATTGAATGCAGCTCAACGTAAAAATGCATAGCTTATTTAAGAACCACGTTTAAATAATTTACGCTCATATTCAGTAACGTTGGTGAGCTCTTTTGGGTATCCCTGTATATCAACTATAACATTTATACACACCATATAATGTGCACATATTTAGCGAAATACAAACGCGAATATCATAATTAAAATGCATTTCATCCCTCCATCCGCCATCATCGGACACATATACGGTACTTCGGAAAGAATATACTATTTGAAATTTTTGTGTGGCCCTGTAAATGCTATGTACTTCATATTATGCAAGACAGTAGCGTATAATTTATATTAAGCTTCAGTGACATATATCAATTTTATTATACATGAAAAAACTCAATATATTTAAAATATGTCACACACAATTCCCCCTTTTACCATTATCTAATGGAATTCTTTTGTGTGGCCCTGTAAATGAATAATAGCTACATTTTCACCTTATATTTTATAAAATGCATATTTTAATACCTTTGAGAAGATATAACATTCCCTTAAAATTCCTTTGAAACGATTTTTCCCCATAGGCCGTAATGTAATAGGAAACTTTTGATTCGCCCTGTAGATAAACTAATCATGGTAGAAACTTCATTTTCGATAGGACTTGTGCTAGGGTAAACGTCAATAACGTCCTAAAATTTCATGGCAATCCGAGTATATTAATGATTTTTCCCCATAGGCCGTAATGTAATGGGAAACTTTTGAATATCTCTGTAGATAAACTAATCATGGTAGATACTTCGTTTTAAGTAGAGTTCGTTCTAGGGTAAACTTCAATAACGTCCTAAAATTTCATGGCAATCCGAGTATATTAACGATTTTTCCCCATAGACCGTAATGTAATGGGAAACTTTTGATTCTCTCTGTAGATAAACTAATCATGGTAGATACTTCATTTTCAATAGGGTTCGTGCTAGGGTAAACCTCAATAACGTCCTAAAATTTCATGGCAATCCAAGTATATTAACGATTTTTCCCCATAGGCCGTAATGTAATGGGAAACTTTTGATTCTCTCTGTAGATAAACTAATCATGGTAGATACTTCATTTTCAATAGGGTTCGTGCTAGGGTAAACCTCAATAACGTATAAAAATTTCATAGCAATCCGAGTATATTTACGGGAGTTAGAGCGCAGACAGACGGCCAGACGGACAGACGGACAGACAAACCGAATGCATAAGCACTTTTCAACTTTGTTGGAAAGTGCTAATAAAAATGATGTATGTCAATGAGGCTTAGTATAAATTATGCGATACTGCCTTCCCTAATATAAAGTACATAGCATTTACAGGAACACACAAAAGATTTCAAATGGTACATTCTTTCCGAAGTACTGTATATGTATCCGATGATGGCTGATGGATGGATGAAATGCATTTTAAGTATGATAAGCGCGTATAAGTTTCACTAAATTTATGCATATTATGTGGTGTGTATAAATGCTATGGTTAATATTCAGGGCTACCCCAAAGAGCTCGTCAACGTCACTGAATATGAGCATAAATTATCAAAAAGGTGATTCTTAAATAAATTATGCATTTTTACGCTGAAGTGCATTAAATTTACTAAGAAATGTTTGAGGAATATAGATAATATGATATACAGGGCTATGCAAAGAATTGAATACATGGAGCCTATGAACGATAATTTATCAGTAAATGACTTCAGTTGTTTTAAGAGTGGTTTAAAATAAATTTTAGCTTAACACTGATGTATAATAAAGGTACCAGGCAAACTACAAGGCTGAACAAAGTATTCAAGTATGTTTCCATCTATTGAATAAATTGCTGAAAAAGAAATTCCCAGCTACTAGGCATTTTTTTTAAGTTTCCCCATTATATAGTATGTATATTAGCTTACATATGAAATACATGGCTGTTCAATAGTACTGGAATATATTTTTGGCTATATTTGGATTTATATCCTTATTTACCTAAATAACGGAGTTTTGTTAAAGATTTCATGAATCGGTGGAAAGTGCTTCATAATCTATGCTTAACGCATGATTTTCCTTACTTGTTTCAAATTTTCTGAATCAAAATTAAAGTAAAAAAATCGAAAAAGTCATGTTTCAAGTTTGAACCATTTATCTTACATGGTTCTTGAGTTTTAAAAATTTAAATAGAAGAAGTGTTTAAAAAAACCCACCATGAAGAAAAATGCATTTTCTAAAGAAATCATTTCCATAACAACCATTGCTTGAAAACCAAATTAAAAAAAATTGCTACTCTTTACGTGCAATTTCCAACTTGTTATCCATTAAAAACACAGTGACTCCTGGTTAAATTGTGCCCATTCGATTGCGAATTCGGTTATATCGTTTTATATCCATATTTCTTATGAGGAAGTAAAGTTATAAAACTCTTTATGATGGGGGTACTTTGTAAATTCTGCTTACGTAAATCACTCGTAAATAATTGCTATCCTGTGTTTTTAATTTAATTAGAAAAAAATTATTCCACGTGTAAAGTAACTTTTTGGGAGACAAATATAGAAGATGCAGGGCTCCCAAATGATCCGCGAACTGAACACCAATATTTTTAACAGAAAATTTCATAGTAGTTTTCTACAGCATTTGCGCTAAAACTAACTCCCATTGGTGGTTAATTCTCAATTTGCAAGAAAAATATAAAACGAAAATCTTTCTAAGAAAATATTTGATGTTCTGTTGGCATTGTTAGGAGACATGCGACAAAAATCGTGAAACAGAAGAAGAACTGTATTATTCAAACCTGTTTTTTCTTTGTTAACCCCTTAACGGTTTCCGGCACGGACAAAATATGTACTAAAATGAGAAATTATCGACTGACACCGGAATTCACAAAAGAATTTTTTAGATATTTTAAATTCCTTAATTTAAGCTTTTATTGTAAAAGCAAAATTTTACTAAAATGTTACTGGTGCCGTTTGCAAGTTTGGAATTAACCCTTTCCGGCACAGACAAGTTTTGTTCGTAAAATGAGAAATTATTGACTGACACCTGAATTTACAGAAGACTTTTTTAGAAATTCAGAATTCCCTGATTTAAGCTGTCAATGTAAAAGTAAAATTTTACTAAAATATTATTGGTGCCGTTTGTATGTTTGGAATAGGTGTTGCCGGAGTGGTAACACTGCGCCGGAAAGGGTTAAAATTAGACCCTTTTTTGTTACAAGTTTTCCTGGTGTGTGGCGCGCCTAAAAAAAATATTTCTAGATTATCACTGTTTTTTTTTTAACTTTTGAAATATTTGGGATATTGAGTTTTGGATATATTGCCCTCATTTTATGTAGAGCACATGCAGATGATGGAATTTTAACATAATTGTTTTCATACGAAAACGTTCTCGTTCATCGATCAAACAATACAAAAATTTATTTACTAAAAAAGTGGTATCAATAAAAAAAGAAAAAACATTTATTATAGATTGTCGTGAAAGAGTTAAAAAGTATTTGAAGAATTTTATGATCCTGTTAGAAATTTATATTTTTCCAGCACGTTTCTTTTTTGTGTCATTCTCAAATTTCTTCTTTCTATTGTTGTCACGCATGGGAGTTTCATCGAAGTTTTATTACGAGAAATGCCGGGATTTTGTTTTCAAAAATATTTTCTGGATACATAATATTTTTTATACTTCCGGCAATCAAAATGATTTTTTTTGTTTTTTAAGATAGTTACGATTGCTAAATTGAAGTTAAAAAATAATACTGGCGTAATTTTCCGTACATTTCTTAATCTCGTACATATATACGCTGTATTGCCAGATTTGGCTACTTTTTTTAGATTTGAATATTTTACATTTACACCAGAGAATCTGTATGGTATTGTTTTTTTATTTAATGACAGACATTTCATGATTACCTACAGTAAAATTTTTTATTTCAGAATTTTTTATGTGAATTGGAAGTTTTAATTTGAAAGTAGAGCTCATACTGACAACCCAGATATACGGCATCTATGAATGTTTGCCAATTTCCCGGTTCAAACAAATACACTACATGGCCATTGATAACCGTCCACTTGCGATTTTAGACATTTTGTTAAATATTTTGAAAAATACATGAGGAATTTTCCTTAAACTCTCAGTGTATAAACATAACAGTACAGGTCATATATGTCCGTGAAGATTATTTGACGAAACTCTATAGGGGACCGTCAACAAATTAAAAAAAAATAATACCTTTTGGATAACCCTGTCATAACTAATGTAGCAAAAGCACTCAAACTGTAGATTATGATTAAGTGGCTTATAGTAATAAACTGTGTTCATTTTTATGTCGATATCATGTATACTCGTAGAAAAATTAAGGGTTTTCTAAAAACAGTCCCAAATTTTTCCAAGATTTTTGCTTATAATTTGCAGAGTTCTTAATATAAAATAATATTATTTTCTGAAAATGTGTCAAACAACATTGCACATAATACTCTATAATCAGAATTTAAAAATAATAAAAATTGTATGAAAAATTAGTAGGTTTAGTAAAAAAATTTTCACTGCGCATGCGTGAACGATATCAAAATTTCATTTGCATATTAAGTTAGCTAAATGTATAGAGCAATTTTTGTGAAAGTCACAAAATCATAGCTTGAAAACTTTGAAAATAATCGTCAATAGAATAAGTTTAAAATTCGTTATTCCCAAAAGAAGCAAAAACAAGAGGGGTTGTATCCATATATTCATTGATTAGTGTCAATATGCAATATACAATATGCGACGTACTACAACATTTGGATAAAGTCTTTCATTTTTTTGCTTCATTTTGGGAACAACGGATTTTATGTATATTCTATATACGATTACTTTCAGAATTTTCAAGCTAGTTTTTGAGACTTTCACAAAAGTTACCTTTTACATTTAGCTAACAAAATATGAAAATGAAATTTTGATATCTTAGACGCATGCGCAGCGAAAAATTACTTAGTAAACCTACCCATTTACCATACATTTTTTTATTATTTTTAATTATGATTACAGGATATTGTGAGCAATATTATTTGTCATATTTTTAGAAAAGAATGTTACTTTATATTAAGAACTCTGCAAATTATAAGCAAAAAACTTGGTAAAATTCGGGACCATTTTTATAAAAACCTTAATTTCTCTACGAGTATACATGCTATTCGCATAAAAATGAATACAGTTTGTTACAATAATCAACTTAATCATAATCTACAGTTTGAGTGCTCTTGTTACATTAGTTTTGACAGGGTTATCCAAAAGACAGACAATCTTTTTTAATTTTTTGACGGTCCCCTGTAAAGTTTCGGGAAATATCTTCACGGAAATGTATGCCTTCTACTATTATATTTATACATTGAGAGTTTCGGAATAATTCCTCATGTATTTTTCTTAATATTTAACAAAATGTCTGAAATTACAAGTGGACGGTCATCAATGGCCATGTAGTGTATGTGTTACTGTGAAAGAACGAAATTGGAGAATGTCGACTTTCACTGGTGAATGTCAACAAACCCCAAATAAGTCGTTGAAAGATCGAATTTCGGACATTCAACATTAGTGCATGGTGAATGTCGACATATACCGGCGAAAGTCAGAAATAAGGATATTTAGCAAATATTTCTGACATACACTAAGCGCTTATGTGAATGTTGACATTCACCGGTGAAAGTCGACTTTATCCAGATTTCAGTGTTTCGCCGTAACATATGTATTAAACCTGAAAAGAGTGTTTAAAAAAGAGATGTGTACAATGGGATTGTTTTTTTTTTAACCTTCCTACCTTGTTGAAATTTCACTCAAACTTGATTAAAATATTTAACACCAGAATTTTTATTTAAATCCATTTAACATACTTATTTAACTTAAATCTTTGTATTATTTATTTAATTTTCTTTATGAAAAATTTTCTGGTTTGAATCGAATGAAACGCATTATAGGACTGGGTCGATTAGACCCATTCAGGGTAGGAAGGTTAATACGTCATTTATTAGTTGTTGCCATATTTTTATATTTGGCCAGTGTTTAAACGCGAAATAAGTTAGCCACCAGTAAATTTAAAAGAAAAATAAACCTGAAACTTTATAACGGTATTTTAATCTTTGTCATATCTTTTGCCATATTTTTATATTTGGCCAGTGTCTAAACGCGAAATGAGTTAGCCACCAGTAAATTTCAAAGAAAAATAAACCTGAAACTTTATAACGGTATTGAAATCTGGATATCTTGGTTGTCAGTTTAGCCTCTGCTTTTACTTTAAAATCTTCGAATTCGCATCAGAAATTTCGACAGAAGATTTCTTACTAGTTTAATTACAAAATGTCTTTCGTTAACCCCTTCGTGACGGGAGTCTTTTACGAAATTTTTAATCTTTTGTCACCGGTTTTAAAAACAAAAAATTGTGCATTATTGAATCGAGAAAGTGCTCCGATTAAATAAGAGAAATTTTAAAGTAATTTTTTACTGGTGGGGATTAAACGAGGATTCTTAACCATTTAATCCCCATGACAGAACACGTTCTAGAAATTATGTAGTTCAGAAAATCTGATTTAACACCAGAAAAATTCTATGACTAATTTCCTTTTATTTAAATACGGAATGTTTTATTATTAATTAAAGCAAATATTGTTGTTTTAGTTTTGTGGCGGGAATTAGGGTATACGAATTAAAATATCTCTGGTGGTTTCGGATCCAGAGGGTTAAGTCTTTTTGCGGCACGTATGCGTGTCGCTTGTCCTCAAAGGGTTAAGCAAAAAAAAGAACATTTTACAGAATTGCTGGGGTGGATGTAAAATTTCAGAAATAAAAAAGAGGCCAAAACTGGCAACACTGATCTACATAGATAACTATATCCATCAATATATCCATCAAGGGTAAAAACGACAGGGACAGGGCCTGATTACTAACGGGGCACTCTCCCACCAGGAAAAAGAAATAAAGAATTTTTCCTTATTCATGACAGTAATCTTGTATGAAAAGGGCGTTTAAAGAAGACGAAAATTTCTATAAATTTTTTCTGGTGAGAGAGTGCCCCGTTAGTAATCAGGCTCTGGACAGGGACGCCGCCGAGCCCGATCACATCCTTTTATATTTTAATGTTTTTGTGCTCGTTTATTATCAGTAACTAAAATTTATCCAAGTGTTTATACGCGTCATCTGTTTCATAAAATTGTCCAAGAACTTCAACCAAGTTAAAAGTGTATGTTTTGAAGTTCTCTGCGAAATTGTACTTTTCAGCTAAAATCCCCATTAACTCCATAAAAAAAAGAATTCGAAAGATTTTGATTAAAAAAAATAAATGGCAGTGGAGTATAAACAGGATTCTCACAGTTCTACCCCTAAATTTTAAGAAATTCGACTCTCGTTAATTCGAAATCGGGTAATTCGAATCTTCGCTTAATTCGAACTAAACATGATGTCCCGAAATTTTCATTGGCAGAATAACGTTAAAAATTTTCATTAATTCGAACTCATTTTCTCTTGTCTTCGTTTAATTTGAACTAACAAGAATCGCGATTTTTTTATTTTCCTTTTACTTCTCACGAATTTCAGATTATTTGAATAATTTTCTTTCTTTGATTTTTGTGAAAATTGTTCCGAACGAGTATACATATAATCCAATGCGTTTGATATCCACTTTCTTAGTGCCCCGTCTGTCCATCAGCGACACCTCACATTTTTCTTGCTTTGTGCATGTTTCTAATCATTTAATTAGTTTATGTATTTATAGATTCTGATTTATTATTAAGTCATATTCTAATGATAATAGACGAAAATATATTTAAGAAACACTTTAACATTAATGCCTTTGTAATAGTACCTTATTAAGCATGTTTTTATTTCATATTTTCCAATATTCGAACATTTTTTGTGGTCCCGGCGAGTTTGAATTAACAAGATTCGACTTTATTTTCGAAGTGTTTCGCTGCAGAAAAATATCGTAAAATCTGTGAATGAAGGTGGGGATTATGAATGTTGTGGTTTAAAAATTAATTGTAAATTTTCTTATATTTAATAGTGGTGCCAGAGTCCTTAGAAATTCCAAGGAGTGTGCGAACCTTGTATAAATATAATATTATATAAACGAGTTATGAATAAAGAGTAAGAGACATGTAGTATATTGTCTAGCAGTTGTGAGTGAAGTAACTCCGGAGGTTGACAAAAGGTGGGGGCTGTATATATATATATATATAAATATATATATATATATATATAGGGTGATTCGAAAAAGATGGGAAAATTTTTAAGAGGTGATAGAGGTGCACATCAAGACAAACAATATTAAATGGGAAACTAATAGTACAAACGTCTTCCGAAGGAGATAGGTACCATCAAAGTTTAGGGTACAAAATTTGAAATGATTATAAAATACGGAAAAATTGGTCGATTCGTTTGCGGTTTTCACGAAAACTAATCTTTATGTCAGTATTGTCTTGAAAATAAATCATAAAGATAATTTTCAAAAAATGCCGATAGAGGGCGCTTCACACTTTGGAGTAATGTACAACTATTTTTTACCGTTATTTTTTGCATCCCATTAAGTTTTTTAGAGGCTTTGACATAAACTTAAATTTTGAGCTCAAAATCTGAATCGTTGGGAGTGGTTAAGTAGCGCAAACTGAACTGTGTTCAATGGTGGTGGGAAGGTTCAAATTTCAAATTATTACAAAAAAAACGGAAAAATTGGTCGATTCATTTGCGGTTTTTTCTAAAATCATTCTTTATATCACTATTTCATTGAAAATAAATTTTAAAAATAAATTTTAAAAAATTCCGTTAGAGGGCGCCTTAAACTTTAGAGTAACCAACAGCTATTTTTAGCCGTTATTATTTTTTTTTTTAATCTAAATAAATGTTTTAAAAGCTTAGACTTAAATTTTGAGCTCAAAATCTGATTCGTTGTGAGTAATTAAGCAGCTAAAAATTTAATAGTGTTCGTAGGGTGGGCAGCGTAACATTTCAACTCTTGAACGCAGTTCAGTTTGCGCTTCTTAACCCCTCCCAACGATTTAGAATTTGAGCTCAAAATTTAAGTCTAAACTTTTGCAAGCATTTAATTAGGTACAAAAAAGTAATGGTTAAAATAGTTGTTGGTTACTCTAAAGTTTAAGGCGCCCTCTAACGGAATTTTTTTTAATTTATTTTTAAAATTTATTTTCAAGGAAACAGTGACATAAAGAATGGTTTTAGAGAAAACCGTAAACGAATCGACCAATTTTCCGTTTTTTATAATAATTTGAAGTTTGAACCTCCCGATCCCCATTGAACACAGTTCAGTTTACGCTACTTAACCACTCTCAACGATTCAGATTTCGAGCTCAAAATTTAAGTTTATGTCAAAGCTTCTAAAAAAACTTAATGAGATGCAAAAAATAACGGTAAAAAATAGTTGTACGTTACTCCAAAATCTAAAGCGCCCTCTATCGGCACTTTTTGAAAATTATCTGTATAATTTATTTTTAAGACAATACTGACAAAAAAAATAATTTTAGTGAAAATCGCAAATAAATTGACCAATTTTTCTGTTTTTTATAATCATTTGAAATTTGAACCTACCCACTCCCATTGAACACAGTTTAGTTTGCGCTACTTAACCAAAGATTTTGAGCTCAAAATTTAAGTTTATGTCTAAACTTCTAAAAATATTTAATGAGATGCAAAAAATAACGGTAAAAATAGTTGTTCGTTGCTCCAAAGTCTAAAGCGCCCTCTATCGGCATTTTTTGAAATTTATCTTTATAATTTATTTTCAAGACAATACTGACACAAAGAATAGTTTTCGTGAAAACCGCAAACGAATCGACTAATTTTTCCGTTTTTTATAATCATTTCAAATTTTGGACCCTAAACTTTGATGGCGCCTATCTCCTTCGGAAGTCTATTGGGACCATTAGTTTACCATTTAATATTATTTGTCTTGATGCGTACTATCACCTCTTAAAATTTTTTCCATCTTTTTTGAATCACCCTGTATATATATATATACAGGGTGATTCCAAATTTTTTTGCAATAAACGAGGGGTGATAGTACACATAAAGACAAACAATATTAAATAGGAGACCAAGGGTCGCAAACGTTTTCCAAAGGAGATAGCCGCCATTAAAGTTTAGGGACCAAAATTTCAAATAAACATAAAAAACGGAAAAATCGGTCGATTGATTTGTGGTTTTCACTAAAATTATACTTTATGTCAGCATTTTCTTGAAATTAAATTATAAAGATAAATTTCAAAAAATGCTGATAGAGGGCGCTTTAGACTTTGAAGTAACGAACAACTATTTTTTGCCGGTATTTTTTGCATCTCATTAAATCTTTTCGTAAGCTTAGGCTCAAACTTAAATTTTGAACTCAAAATCTGAAAGTGGGAGTGGTTAAGTAGCACAAACTAAACTGTGTTCAGAGGGTTCAAATTTCAAATGATTATAAAAAACGGAAAAATTCGTTCATTGATTTGCGGTTTTCACTAAAACTATTCTTTATGTCGGCATTTTCTTAAAAATAAATTATAAAGATAATTTTCAAAAAATGCCGATAGAGGGCGCTTTAGACTTTGGAGTAACGAACAACTCTTTTTTGGCGTTATTTTTTGCATCTTATTAAATGCTTTCGTAAGCTTAGACTTAAACTTAAATTTTGAGCTCAAAATCTGAATAGTTGGGAGTAGTTAAGTAGAAAAACTGAACTGTGTTCAGAGGGTTCAAATTTCGAATGATTATAAAAAACGTAAAAATCGGTCGATTCGTTTGCGGTTTTTGCTAAAACTAATTTTTAAATGAGCATTTTCTTCAAAATAATTTTTAAAGATAAATTTCACAAAATGCCGATAGAGGGCGCCTTAGACTTTGGAGTAGCGTACAACTACTTTTAACTGTTATTTTTTTAATCTCATTAAATGCTTTCAAATGCATAAACTTACATTTTAGGCTCAAATTCTGAATCGTTGGGAGTGTTTAAGTAGCGAAAAATTGAATTGTGCTCGAGGAAGGGGGAGTGTTAAATTTCAACTCCTGAAAACACTTCAATTTGCGCTACTTAACTACTCCTAATTATTCAGATTTTGAGCTCAAAATTTAAGTTTAAATCTAAGCTTCCGAAAACATTTAATAAGTTTTTGCAAGCATTTAATTAGAACAAAAAAATAATGGTTAAAATTAATTGTTGGTCACTTTGAAGTCTAAGGCGCCCTCTAATGGAATTTTTTTTAATTTATCTTTAGAATTTATTTTCAAGAAGATACTGACTTAAAGAATAGTTTTATTTTAAACCGCAAACGAATCGACAATTTTTTCTCATTTTCTATAATTATTTTAGGTTTGAACACCCTCCCCCTCCCCCTTAAACAAAGTTCAATTTGTGCTACTTAACTACTCCCTACTATTCAGAATTTGAGTTCAAAACTTAAGTTTAAGTCTAAGCTTCCGAAAACATTTAATGAGCTGCAAAAAATAACGGCAAAAAATAGTTGTTCGTTACTCCAAACTCTAAAACGCCCTCTATCGACATTTTTTGAAATTCATCTTTATAATTTATTTTTAAGAAAATACCGACATAAAGAATAGTTTTAGTGAAAACCGCAAATCAATGAACCAATTTTTCCGTTTTTTATAATCATTTGAAATTTGAACCTTATGAACACAGTTCAGTTTTTGCTACTCAACCACTCCCACTTTCAGATTTTGAGTTTAAAATTTAAGTTTGAGTCTAAGCTTACGAAAACATTTAATGAGATAAAAAAATACCGGCAAAAAATACTTGTTCGTTACTCCAAAGTCTAAAGCGCCCTCTATCGGCATTTTTTGAAATTTATCTTTATAATTTAATTTCAAGAAAATGCCGACATAAAGAATAATTTTAGTGAAAACCGCAAATCAATCGACCGATTTTTCCGTTTTTTATGTTTATTTGAAATTTTGGTCCTAAACTGTAATGGCGGCTATCTCCTTTGGAAAACGTTTCGGACCCTTAGTCTCCTATTTAACATTGTTTGTCTTGATGTGTACTGTCACCCCTCTTTTATTGTAAAAAAATTTTGGAATCACCCTGTACATATAATATATATATTCGGATGAACAGTTCTAATTAATGCAGGTGGAAACCAAGAAATTTGAATAGGAGTTTTCGTCTTATTTAATCACATGTTTCGGCAAACGTTTCTATCACAAATATGGCAGAAAAATTCTATTTCTTTTTAATGGTGTCATTTTGCCCAGATGTAATTCTTTAGTGACACTAACAGGACGTTCTCTTCGTTGTTATAATATTGCGGAACGCCGAAGTAAACATAAGCCAGTAAAAATGAATATCTGTTTTTGGGGAAATTTTCGATTATTCAGGCCTTTTAATTTACAGAAATTTTCTACTTGGGTAATTAACCTTGTTAACGCGATTACAGTTGTATCTTCATTTATTTAACGATATGTCAGAACCAACGAGGTTAAAAAAAAGAGTACCCCACAGACAACACTCACTTGATCCATGCTAACATTAAAGTTCCATATCTATAGTAAGTTATTGGGAGCATAAGGGCAATAATACGAACAAAATCAAGAACGAAAAAAATCATGCGTCGAGCATAAATTATGAAGCAATTTCCAATACATTCAAAAGAATTTAAAAAATAAAATATTACGTCTCATTTCGCTGTATGTATAACGTTTTTCAAAACCGAATTTCAACCGATCCTATATACAATCGAAAAAGTAACTGAATTTTTTAGAAGTCCTATATATGATAGAGAAATCTGTATAATTAACAACATGTATTCCAAAATTTAATTCATTTAAGAGATATATTCCAGTTGCAAATTCCCTTTCAACAATTTCTTCTAATAAGGAGAATGGTGTGCGAATATTTTTGTACTGCCCTATATATAAGGTTTAGAAATTATATATAAAGAATAATATGCAAAAAAACTAAATTTATAAGCGAATACCGAATTTTAAAACGTGCTCAGCAGCAATTATTACGCAAAGTCAGTACAGTTAACAATTTCCTTTATGTATCCCTGTAAATTAATAAAAAGTGCTATGAATGCTCTAGTTTAACGTAATCGTAGAAAAATTTAGTGATTTATATGAGCTTCAATACATTTGAAATAGCGTAATGTCATTAAAGTACTTTCCAAATGATTTTTCGCCACATGCCAAAATGTAATTAAACTATTTTAGTGCCTTTGTAAATGAACCATTACTCGTAGATTCTTCATATGCAATTCCAAACGTACTTTGATGACACAAAATTAGCTTTATCAATTGCTTAAAAATCCGAGTATATTTGGAGGAGTTACAGGGGGAACAGACGGACAGACAAACCGAATGCATAAGCACTTTTCAACTTTGTTGGAAAGTGCTAAAAAATAATAATAAAAATTTAAATTGTAATTTAAAAATTAGACCGACAATTTGGAAAATGATATTTTCAAAGATTACAATTTTAAAGACTTATATAAATAAATTCTATATTTAAATTATTAATAATAATAAACACCATTTTTAGGATGATCAGACAGAGTCCTATATTATGTACGTCACGCATTAACCCTTTAACGTTCATTGGTTTCTCTTCGAAACCACAAAATTTTAATTCCGATATGCAACAATGATACCGGAATTTCAATCTAAAAAAATCCATTTTATTAGGTATGTGAAAAATCACTTTTTCTTATTTATGAATATATTTGTTCACTTTTACCGATCTCATTCATTTATTTCAACATCTTAGCAATGAAAATGCTTTGATCGTTAAAGGGTTAAACATTCATATTCCTAGATAATGATAAAAAAAACAGTAGCTTACAGGCACACAACTTTAACTGTTTAAAATGTGCATTTTTTATTGGATGGAGTTAATGAGACTGACTTCTAAACGCCTCCTATTAAGTACGACATGAATTAAACATTCATATTCCTGGAAACATTTTGAACGAATTTCAATTGAAATTTCAGTTTTGCAATTTTCAGAAATGCAGTTTTTTAATCTTCAAAATATTGCACATTTTAAGTTTTTACTCCATTGCGTAGTGAAAAAAGTGCACTTTTTAATGAAATTCGATTGAAAACATTATCACAATTTGTTTTCAAATTATTATTTTTTATAGACTTTAATACTCTTAATGTCATTGTAGCAACAGAAGTATTTTATTTTTGGACATTAAACTTGGACACATCATAAAACGTATACAAGAAAAAACAGATGTATTAAATTTTTGGACATTAAACTTGAACCAATCTGAAAACGAATAAAGTAAGTTGCGGAATTCAACCAATAAAGAGAATCAGATATACTTCAGATTTCCCAGTTCTCTACGGAGGACAAGAACTATTTTCTTCAAATAGTTAAAAAAAAAAACCTTTTTAAAAAAAGCCACAGATTTGTGTCAATCGCGGTAGGAAGGGCCACACCAAGAAAATACTGCGATTTACCAATACAGAAAAGGCTGATATGCATTTTATGTACGAAACTGCAAAGGAAAACAGCTAAAAGCGTAGCTGCTAAAATCTTCCGCTTTTTTAGACTAGAAAAAATTTATAAATTTTATCATTTTAAATCTCCGTTTTCTGACGATTAAACAAAGCAAAAATTTCTTTTAAATTTTCCTGGGACGAAAAATTTGAAGAATTGACAGATATGTTAAGAAGCTCAAAGATTGCATGGAGAGTGGATTTCTATCTTCTTTTTGTGACTTACCCTTTCGGGAGCATACGAAATTTGTTAGTAAAAAGATAAAAAATTGACTAACATCAGCATTTTTAAATGAATTTCTTATGACATAAAAATCCGCTATATTACAGGAGTATTATAAAATCAAAGTTTTATAGAAATACTATTTCGTCACATATAAATAAGGTTCTATACGATTTAAAAAAATGGCTTATCGATATAGAAAGGTTTTATAATTATAACTAGGAAGGCATTTTACATCAAAATTATGTTATATATAATTTACCTATGGTATAACGGTTATGTTATGACATTATTTTAATCCAGATATGCCTTTATAGATACACATAGAACCTATCTATACCCAAAAGTCAAATTTTTCAACCTTATTATTCTCAAGTGATAATTTGTCACTTGTGGAATTAAAAATAGGTTGTCAGGCCCTCTAGCCATCGCCCTTGAAAGGGTAAAGTGTATTTTGTGTGTTTTTACCATGTATTAAATCCCCACTTTCGGTGCCTTCCAGAATATTTGTCTTTTAATTCAGACCATGCATTCTATGACGAAATTTGTTTGTTTGAATGTACCTATATGACATCTTAAAGTTTTGCTATCCTTTATGAAACACCCTGTAGATAACACTGGAATAGAATAATTTTTTTAAAGATGAATTCGAATTATTTTATGAACCAGCTAATAATTTGTAACTTTTCAGAATATTTCTCCATGTCATTTTAAAATTTCCTCTTTTCATGTATTTCACTCATGGGATTTTCATTGAAGTTTTATTACGGGCTATTTCCATGAGTACTTGTAGTGTAAGTAACAGGCTACGATTTTTGGCTACCAGTATTTTAGTACGAAAAAACGTGATTTATTTTATCGGCACATTCTCATTAACTGAATAAGGCCAAGCAGACTTTTCGAAAATAACGGTGGCAAATAAGCATAGCAATTATAAGGTAATGTGACTTACACTACAAAACCCATGGAACTAGCCTACGAAAAATGTCCACTCTTTGTTTTGAGAAAGATTTTCTTCACGTGTAATGTATTTTTGTTATACATTCAGTAAGTTAAATGAGTTATTTTCTTTAGTATTTCTAAACTGATGATTACGATAAATCAAACAATTTCACTGAAATGTAAGAATGAAAATTACCGTAAGGTATATCTCATTAGCACGTCCTTACCATGTCCACTCATCCTTTACGAAATACCCTTTAGATAAGATTGAAAGTGGAATGATTTTCTTAAAAAGGGGATTAAATTATTTTATGATCCACATAATAATTAATAGCTTTTCAGTATACTTTTTCATGTCATTCTTAAATTTTCTCTTTCTTTGTATTTCACTCATGGGATTTTCACTGAAGTTTTACTACGAAAAATGTCCTCTCTTTGTTTTGAGAAGGATTTTCTTCACGTATATATATATATATTTACATTCAGAAAGTTAGAGCTATTTTCTTTAGCATTCCAAAACTGATGATTTAAAAGAAATCGAACTGCTACCCTGAAATTTAAAAATAAAAACTACCGTTAGATATATAATCCATGCAGCTATAAATAAAAGTGAACTGACTTATTGTCGAACTGTTGAATCTTGAATTGTAATCGATTTCGCGAGGTCTCATTACCTCCGAGCAAACTTTCACTAGTAAATTTGAATAATTTTTTTTTCTTTCTTAAATTCTTTACTAATGCAGAGTTTAAGTCATAATTTTGGTGTAAAAAAGAAATTCATTTTTACTGACATATCCATTTAAAATATAAAGAAAAAAAGAACATTGGGGAAAGTATCATTTTCTTAAAAAGGAACTTGGATTATTTTATGATCCAACCAGTAATTTATTGCTTTTCAGTATATGTCTCCATGTCTTTTTTATGTTTCCTTTTTTCCTTTATTTCACTCGCGGGATATTTATTGAAGTTTTATTACAAAACTTGTCCAGTATTTGTTTTGAGAAGGATTTTTTTCACATATAATATATTATTGTTACACATTCAATAAGATAAATGAATATTATTCCTTAGTATATCAAAATTGATGACTTAAATAAATCAAACTGTTTCCCTCACATTTAAAAATAAAAATTACCGTAAGATATAAATTCCATGCAGCTATGAATAAAGATTTACTGACTTACTGTTACAATGTATAAGCTTAAACAGTAACTTCATCCTTGTGGTCACATTAGCACTTCTTTACCACTTCCACTCATCCTTTATGAAATACCCTGTAGATAACATTGGAAATAGAATGATTTTCTTAAAAAGAAACTTGATTTATTTTATGGTCCAGCTAGAAATTTATAACTTTTCAGTATATTTCCTCGTGTCATTCTTAAATTTCACTTTTCTTTGTATTTCACCCATGGGATTTTCATTGAAGTTTTATTATCAAAAATGTCCACTCTTTGTTTTGGAAAAGGATTTTCTTCATGTATAATATATTTTTGTTACACATTCTGTGAATTAAATGAATATATTTCTTTTGTATTTAAAAACTGATGATTTAGTCGAAATGCTTCCCTGAAATTCAAAAATAAAAATTACAAAAAGATATATATTTTATGCAGCTATGAATAAAGATTTACTGACTTAATGTCAAAATGGTTAACCCACTATATCCCAAACCGCCCGAGATATTTTGAGATATTTTAATTCGTATAAGCTAATTCCCACCAGAAAATTAAAATAGCAATATTGGCTTTACTGCATAACACACATTTCGTGTTTAATTAACCCTTTAATGCATAGGATAGAACGCGTTCCAAAAAGTGCGCAATTCAAAGAATCAGAATTCATACCAGAAAAATCTAAATAGTAAATTTTTCTTTATTTAATTACGAAAATGGTCTGTCAATTAAGTAAAGTGAAAATTGTTCTTTTAAATTTCTGGTGAGAATACGTAATATGTGAATAAAACCCCCTATAAATCGGGAACATTTATGGTATGGAAAATGATACGATATGCATTTAAGGGTTAAACTGAAATTAGCCATTGAAACTTTCTGGTGTAAAGTCAGATTTCTGATCTACATAATTTCTAGAACGTGTTCTATCATGGAAATCAAAGGGTTAAGTTTTAACAATAACTAAATTCGCGCGGGTCTCATTACCCAGGGCTCCCAAATAGTCCGCGAACTGAACATCAGAATTTTTTTAGAGAAATTTTCTTTTTAGATTTTTCTTGCAAATAGTCAAGTAACCACGTTTGGAAGTTGATTCTAGCTCAAACGTATTATGAAATTTTCTGTTAAAAAATACTGATGTTCAGTTCGCGGACCATTTGGGAGCCCTGCATTACCGCCAATCGAACTTTCACTAATAAATTTGAATAGAATTTTTTTTCTTACTTGAATTAATTACTAATGCAGAATTTCAATCATAATTTTGGACAAAAACAGAAATTCATTTTTATAGACATATCCATTGATAATATAAAGATTTTATAAAGAAATAGAAAACATTAGGGATTGTATCATTTTCTTGAAAAGGAACTTGAATTATTTTATGATCCAACCGGTACTTTATAACTTTTCAGTATATGTCTTCATGTCCTTTTTTTATATTTCCACTTTTCATGTATTTTCACTCATAGGATTTTCATTGAAGTTTTATTACAAAAAATGTCCACTATTTGTTTTGAGGAGGATTTCTTTTTTCATGTATAATACTCCCTCTGTCCCAAATTAGTTGCGACATTTGAATACTTTTGTTCTGATTATTGATATTTATGATTTCATGTTTCTGTTTTAACGTTTTTGAGAGAGCTTTACTATCTATCTACAAAATTTACTTACCTAGCATTCCCCACGACATTCCATAAATCAGTATTGAAGCAGTTTAAAAAATCACGTTTCACTTGCTACAAAGCCACGCCCATATTTGATAATATTCTTTTAACAGTAATCAAATAAAACTATCTTCAAGCTAATCAATTGTAAATTCATTTTCAAACATTTCATTCTAACATTTCTGAAAAGTATCCTTTAGCTTGAAGATGCTGCAAACATAATTATATTCTGTCGAATTTTTTTTTCTATTACACATGGCTTAATGGTGGATGAAATACTTCCCAAAACTTTTTCGCCTTGAGAATTCTGTGTACTATTGATTTACGAATTATAACAGCCTATGGTAATCTTCGGAGAGATATTTTTTCGTTTTATTTGGAATCTTTGATTTTGCTATTTAGATTTTTTTTTTTTTTTTTTTTTTTTTTTTTGTCAGCATTTACAATTTTTTTGTAAACTTACATTCTAAATCTCCTCATATTTTATTTTTGACGCATTTGTCTGCTTCTGCAAATGGAATGTGATGATGAACATTACGATGAACGTTAAATTTAATAGTTGCAGCATTTATGGAATTATGGATTAGCTTACCAATTTTCAATCCTCACTGCAAACATTCCAGTACAGAAAGCTCTTCTTATTATTCATTTCCTTCTTCAGGATATTGTTTTTTATTTCTATTACTTTATATTCGAGTTTCATCGCTTTTGACACCAGTATGCATCTTTATATTCATTCTAGTATAATTTTACTGGTGTCGATTTACTAAAGTGCATCAGAAGTTATCTATGACTCCGCCTACTTGAAATGTCGCAACTAATTTGGGACAAAATTTTCAACCTAAATGTCGCAACTAATTTGGGACAGAGGGAGTATATTTTTGTTATACATTGAGTAAGATAAATGAATACTATTCCCTAGTATTTCAAAATTGATGGCTAAAATAAATCGAACTGCTCCCCTAGAATTAAAAAAAAAAAAAAAGGAATTTAACAAATTACGATGATTGTTTGGAAAATAATATTTTCAAATACTACAATTTTAGACTCATAAATGATTTCTATATTTAAAAAAAAAACATCATTTATATGATGATCAAAACGTAGCTTACGTAATAACAGAGTTATATTAATATGCCTGGACATTTAGAGTGACGTTAATATTCCTGGGCCAATCATAAACAAACATTAACACTAGAACGCCTGGAAGTTTTACGCAAGTTTTATAAAATATATTTAAAACCAGAAAAATATTTTCAAATTATTTAGTTTATTTATTTAGCTGATTTCGTTGTAGTTCATATATAACTTATTTCTTGGTGATTTTTCTGGTTCGAATCGACAATTAGTCCAGTGATCGGTGTCGAATTGACACCTTCCCGGCGTTCTAGTGTTGAATGAAATTTCATTTTAACAGAGCTGCCAACTTCTACGCCTATTTATCAGGGCTCGAAAAATCTACATGCCCGACATCAGTGTTGTTAGACGGCGACTTTTTAAAAATTTGATTGGCACCACTTTTATTAAAGGATAAAATTCCTCTTGATTAATATGTCATTAAACTAAACGTAACTTTACCAATCCAAAGAAGTAGTGCCAATCTGAATTTTTAAAAAGTCGCCGTCTAACAACACTGATGTCGGGCATGTAGATTTTTCGAGCCCTGCTATTTATATCATATAAACATGTTTGGAACCACAAAAATGTTTAAGTAAAATGTATACCAAATATATTCAATGTTATCAAATTCAGCAAATATTGTTAATCATTTACTAAAATTTCTGTTTCTTACATATTTATTTGACTTTAAATAGGCGTAGTAGTTGGCAGCCATGTTTTAACAATTTTCGGAGCTGTAAATGTTCATATTTCTAAACATTGCACAGTTTTTTAATTTTTACACCGTCGTATACCGAGAAAAAATTAAATCAACCAATAAAAACATTCAAATACACTTGAAATTCCCCAATTCTCTACCGAGAATAACAACTATTTTCAAAATAGTTACCGTAATTTCGGGTGTATAAGCCGCGGCTCAAACAATTCTTTTTGGACCCAGAAATCTTATTTAATGATTAAACACAAATATTTACGGCGATCTAAGTAGTAATATTCATTTTTAAAAAAAATTCTGGGTCGAAAAAGAATTGTTTGAGCCGCGGCTTATACACCCGAAATTACGGTAATAAAATTTACTGTAAGATGCATAATCCATACAGCTATGAATATAGATGAACTGACTTATTGTCAAAATATTCAATCTTCAACAGTAACCTAATTCGCTTAGTCTCATAACCACTGGGCAAACTTTCACTAGTAAATCTGAACAGAAATTTTCTTCTCATTTAAATTCCTTATTAATGCAGAGTTTCAATCATAATTTTTGGCAAAAACAGGAATTCATTTATCATATCTATTTGACGTATATATTCATACATATCCATTGACGATATAAAGAAAGAGAAAACATCGGGAATTATATCATCTTCTTGAAAAGAAACTTGGATTATTTTATGATCCAACTAGTAATTTATAACTTTTCAGGATGTTACTTTTCATCACAACTTTCTTCTATATTCAAAAGAATAAAGTATTGTAATCGAAGTGTTTTTTACTTCCGGTTTTTGATTGATATAAACGTTTCAGGGGTCAGTGATCCCAAAAATATCTTTATGCAAAATGTCTGTCTAGCCGTGTGTCCGCTTGTTTGTATTGTGTTTCGGCATTGTACCGTAATTTCCGCATATAATCCGCGGATTAAACAATTGGTTTTCGACCCAGAAAAATTTGTAAAAGATTTGTGAATTGTGATATTGCCGTAAATATTTGTTTTCAATCACTAATTGAAATTTCTGGGTGCAAGAATAAATGTTTGATTAGCGGATTATAATGCCGGAAATTACGGTACTATTGATATTACAGTGTTGAATTAAGTCTATGAAGTTATGCACAGAGTTGTAAATCAACTTGAGCGAAAATTCCAGTAACGATCAAATATTTCAACTTTTTTGGAACATAATTTTGTTGCTTCATAAAATTTTAAATTAACAAATAATAACATTTTTCCGTTTCGATCTACCTTAAAGCCAGAATATATAAGAAAATATATACTCTGAATAAAATTTTACACTCTGTAGACTGGCAATTTGAAAATTCCTTTTTTATTACCATTTTTCATTGCCTTATTTATTGAATAATAAACTTCGCCTTATTTTATCTAAAGTTTAGTTTATATAATAAGAATATTTTTATTTGAAAAAATGATAACAAAAATGCATAAAGTTGACAGCTATGTAAACACAAGCATACTCGTGAAAGAGAAAAAATGTGTTAATAAGTACAATAAGAAACCAGTTTAATATGTGAAATTATAAATTTCAACGTATTTCATTGTTTTGCTATAATACTCAAGAGATTTAGGAAAAAACTTTTCTGAAATAATATTTATCTAACAAAGATAAATATTCTATCTGTCTAATTTATAGGAATCATTTCTTTTTTGGCAACTGAGATTGATTTTCGGAACTGATAAGTATAAAATATGTGAAATAATTATAGTTCTTTTAAGTATGAGATATTTAAAAAATACAATACATACTAATTTTTTCTGTATCTACTAATCATTTATTGTTCTGTATTTTTTCTGCAAATATGAAAACGAAAACGAAATAATAGAACTTATTAATTTCTGCAGTGATATGTAATAGTCTAACCAATTTACATTTGTTAATTAAAAGATTGAATGACATAAACTAAGTTTAGGGATGAGATTTTGCCGTGTTTTTACATATCATTATAATATTAGAAAAAATATTGTTTGGTTAAATAGCAGCATTTTTCGATTGATAAAAATAACATTTTCTCTAAGATTACACTGGTGGAAAAAAAACGCGTAAAATTCTCATTCTTAGACTAAGACAGATCTGAATACTTTAAAAAAATGAAAATTTATAAACAAAAAATTACAATACAAAAAACATTAAAATACAAAAAGCAATCGTTTCGCCAAGCTTCTCGTTTATGTTATTGAATCTTTTAATAGTTTTTTAATTTCAAACGTTAAATGTATGTGCATTGCTAGTTTACATTTGTGTTTAAGCAGAAATAAAAACGAAAATTGCACGTCCGTGGTAGCAAATGAGGTGCGTTCGTGCTACAAAGAAATAAAAATAATAGATCTTGGTGTAATACTATGCAGTATATCGGATCGAGTATAGTAAAAAAATAACTGTGTGTCACTGTAAATACTATCTGCAAGTATACAGCGAGTAACATGTAGCAACGTACATCAATTTCATTAAATGTTAAATAATTTAATACAATTAAAACGCTCCCCAAGCAATGTTCAGCCTATATTATTCTGTGATGGAATACTTTGGTGTGGCCCTGTTAATGAGAAACAAATATTCTTCGCATCACAGATTGTACAGAATGTATATACCGTAATTTCAGGTGTATAAGCCGCGGATCAAACAATTCTTTTTCAACCCAGATTTAAAAAAAACGAATGCTACTACTTTGATCGCCGTAAATATTTGTGTTCAGTCACTAAATAAGATTTCTGGGTCCAAAAAGAATTGTATGATCCGCGGCTTATACACCCGAAATTACGGTAGTATGTACTTCATAGATGCACACTAATTTTAGTGTATTCGAAAAGTGTAACACCATTAAATTGCACTTGAAATTTTCTTTCCCGTGGACTGTAATGTAACGGAATAATTTTCTTTATCTCCTGTAATTGATATATACAACCGATTTTCATGAAATTTCATGTAACTCTGCAGAATTATCTAATTATTATATAATTTAAATTTCGTATGATTCGGTTTGGCAGTTTTTGTGTTGTTATATGCGGACAGACGAGCGAACTAAACCATGACTATAAGTGCTACGTATTTACATAATTTCGAACGCATCTAAGAAGAAAATTGAAATCAATAATAAAACGAAAAGAAAACTGAAAATCGATAATAGAAAAAAAGAAAGAAAATACATATAAATCAGGGCTCGAAAAATCTACATGCCCGACATCAGTGTTGTTAGACGGCGACTTTTTAAAAATTCAGATTGGCACCACTTCTTTGGATTGGTAAAATTACGTTTCGTTTAATGACATATTAATCAAGAGGAATTTTATCCTTTAATAAAAGTGGTGCTAATCAAATTTTTAAAAAGTCGCCGTCTAACAACACTGATGTCGGGCATGTAGATTTTTCGAGCCCTGATATAAATGCGATTTGCAAATTTTAACACACTGTTGACACTATGTTATCAATGGGCTACATTTTTAATAAATGCAGATTTCTTGATTGATACCATTTCTTTGGAATGATAAAATTCGCTTAATTTAACAACGCATAACTTAAAATAAAAGAAAGAAAAAAATTACCATTTCAGAAAAAGAGTGGCAATATCTGAATTTAAAAAAAGTAGCCCACTGGCTGGCAACACTGTGCTGACCTGCTATATCCTATTAAATCTGCGTTTCTAGACGATGCAACGTTTGTCATTTGCCTAGATAAAGTTTATCTACCAATAAACAGTTTGAAAATGTTTGGATCTTACATAAAATTCTATATAGTCTAATAATGACTGACTAACTTTCTGATAAAAGCTTGTTGGTATTTTTTAAGAAAAATTTCACAAAAAGAAACAAAGATTCAGTCCACGTCTTTAGTAATCAACGTATAATTTTAGAAGTTCGACCACAATCATGCCCACTATTCAAAGTATTAACAAGGCTGCCACAGGTGACTATTTTTATATTCCGGTGGTACCAATATTTTTCTAATATAAATTTTGAAATACCGTAATTTCTCACGCAAATGCCGCGGCTTAGTAAAGTGTTTTTCAAACCAGCAAAGGGTATAGCCGGGTTTCTTAGTAAAATATGCCCTTGAGTCAAACACATTGAGTCCTACATGGATCGATAGCCCATAAAAAGAAATTGATTCCCCCCCCCCCCCAGTTTTAAGCTTGTGTCTCAAGACCATTGGGGGTAATGGCCCTAAATGCCTGTTTATGAAAAGAGCGCATTATGGAGAAACTACTGAGCAGATTTCAACGAAAAAAATAAGGGATGTAAAAAATCTCCATACGAATGTTTGACAATTTTTTCAGATTTTTTTAAACAAAAGAACAAGTTTTCTAACATTTTCTTGTTTTTAAATGAACATTTTATTTTAAAATCTATTGTAATTTGTGAGTGACCACCTTAATTTTTTTGCATGAAATACTATGAGATATGATGTAAATATACCATCAATTTCAACTTTCTACATAGGGTGCGTCATATAAAAAATGCAAATACATATTCCGGCGTAGATAGGGGGCGTCTCACAAATCTCACATATTAGGTCTACCGGAAAGTTCAGTCGCATAATGTTATTTCACGCTTTCTTTTTAAACTACAGTTTGAACCAACATGTGAGATTTGCGCGAGACACGCCCCCAAATCCGCCGGAATATGATTTTGCCTTTTTTAGTATGATGCACCCTACGTAGAAAGTGGAAATTGATACTGAATATACATCATATCTCATAGAATTTCATGCAAAGAAATAAGGTGGTCACTCATAAATTTCCACAGATTTTTAATTGAAATTTTCATTTAAAAACAAGAAAAATATTAGAAAACGTTTCTAACATTTTTCCCGTTTTTAAATGTACATTTTAATTAAAAATCTGTTGAAATTTATGAGTGACCACCTTAATTTTTTTGCATGAAATACTATGAGACATGATACATATTCACTATCGATTTCAACTTTCTAAGTAGGGTGCATCATATTAAAAAAAAGAGCAAAATCATATTCTGGCGGAAATGTGGGTGTGTCTCGGACAAATTTCAAGCCTTCTTTTAAAAATACCGTGTGAATTAATATGTGAGATTTGAAAAGAAGGCGTAAAATTTGTCCGAGACATGCCCCACATTTTTGCCGGAATATGATTTTGCCTTTTTTTGTATGTTGCACCATACGTAGAAAGTTAAAATTGATAGTGAATATGCATCAAGTCTCATAGTATTTCATGCAAAAAAGTTAAGGTGGTCACTCAGAAATTCCAGTTTATTTTTAATTAAAACTTTCATTTAAAAGCAGGAAAAAGGTTAGAAAACTTGTTCTTTTGTTTAAAACAATCTGAAAAAATTGTCAAACATTCGTGTGGTGGTTTTTTACATCCCCTATTTTTTTCGTTGAAATTTACTTAGTAGATTCGTCACAATGCGCTCTTTTCCAAAACACGCATTTAGGGCCATTACCCCCCATGGTCTTGAGATGCAAACTTAAAACTGGCGAGAAATGAATTTCTTTTTACGGGCTATCAGTTCATGTAGGACTCGGTGTGGTTGACTCAAGGGCATATTTTACTAGGAAACACGGCTATATCCTTTATTGAGAAAAAGAAGTCAAATTCTTGCTAAGTACAAGCGAGTAATATTTTATTTTAAATTAATTCTGGTGGGAAATTGAGTTATCCAAGGTGCGGTCTTTACGTGAGAAATTAGGGTAGATATTTCTTGCAAATGTTGTCAAAGTGTCTATTAAGGATTTCTGTTTTAAGAAAGCTGTCCCAGTTAGAATTAAGAAACAGTCGCCTGTGGCAGCCCTGCATTAATTTTCTGTTTCATTTACCTATATAAATTAAAACAAATATTTCTGTATGAAAATATTAGTATTAAAAAATCGGGAAGTTGGCTACTATCCTTTGGGAATGCTTAAACTTATTGAAGCATTATTTTAAAATATTTCGTTCGCATTTCATTATTTCTAGGTGTTTTTTTTTTCCCACTAAACCTGTTTCGAAATTGAAAATTCACCCATAAAGATATGTAACAAAAACATTTCAGTAAAAACATATCTTTTTTTATACACGTTGAAAGTTGTGAAAATGCTTTTATCGCAAAACTAATTTAGAATTAATTTCATTTGGGAACATAATTTACTCAATTCTAAAGAACTTTCGACCAATATTTTAATCAGCTATCTAAAATATTCCGTCACTTTAGTTACAAATCGCATTTTTCTTACGTAAGGAAAATAAAAATAGAATACTGTACTGTGACGTGGAAAGTGCCTGAAAAGAAAACGCCTTTATTCAATAAAGTGATTCTGTCTTTCCACTAAATTTGTTAATATTTCAAAGGTCACCATTTCGAAAGAAGATTTTTTTTATCCTAAGAGACTTGCTTAAAAACATATTTTACAGCTTTCTTTTCATATATTATGTACCGATTTAGTTCGTTTATATCACGCCCTTATTTTTAACAACTCATTTCATAAATAAGAAGAATGAAAAATCATACCTGGATATAGATCATGAAACACTTTACAACAATATAAAAAAATACCCTAATTTCCTGCCTATAATCCGCGGATCAAACAATTCTTTTTCGACCCAGAAATTTTATTTCGTAAATGAAGGCAAATATTTACGGCGATCTGAAAAGTTATATTTTATTTAATAAAATTTCTGGGTCGAAAAATGATTGTTTGATCCGCGGATTATACGCAGGAAATTAGGGTATTATGAAGGAATTTTCTACATTCATACAGTGAAATATGATATTTAAATAATTCTTTAATGTTCAATGGTTTCTGTACGAGACCATAACATTTTAATTCCAATGTGGAAAAACGACACCGAAATTTTAATTTTAAAAAATCCCTTCTATTATGTATGTGAAAAATCATTTTTTCTTATTTAGAAATATATTTGTTTGCAATTACCGGTATCAATCATTTATTTCAACATCTTAGCAATGTGAATGCTTTGTCCGTTAAAGGATTAAAGAGACAAAACAGTAAAAATTCACTATCAGCATTTGCGGGCCATATTCGTAATAATCTCACTTTCTTTCATTCTGCACTGTATTTCTTATTAAGGCGATTATTTTTTAATTTTATCTAGAGCCCCTTTTTCAAAGCAAAAATCTTCCAAATACACTAATAACAATGTGTAAATAATGGGTGTACTAAAAATGACTGATGGATTTTAAAATTCAATAACTTGCAAACGGTGACAGCAATTAAAAAAATTTTTGCAGGAGTGTTATGTATAAAGCCAGGAGTTGTTTTACCGTAATTTTTTATTTTAGTTCGAACTTGAAACAATAGGTGGCGCTGACGACGATTGAAGGCCAGGTGATCAGTGCTGAGTGAAGCGTCCACCTGCCCTTCAATCGCTGTCAGCGCCACCTATTGTTTGAAATTCGAACTAAAATAAAAAATAACGGTAAAACAACTCTTGATATTATACAAAACCATCCTGCGAATTTTTTTTAAATAGCTGTCACTGTTTGCAAGTTATTGAATTTAAAAATCCATCAGTCATTTTTGGGACACCCGGTATATGTTTAATACACTGTGCAAATATATGTTTAACTCTTTGTAGGACAGTGCTTTTAGAGAAAGGCCTAAGCACTGAAGAAGCTACTCAATGATACCAAATTTCACCCCCGCGAGCTTTAAGGTAATCTTCTCGTCGCGTGTTCTAAAAAGATATTCGTTTAACCCTTTCCGGCACACTGTGCCCGGTCTGGGATACCTAATTTTAATTCCAAACTTGCAAAAGGCACCAGTAATATTTTAGTAAAATTTTGCTTTTACAATAAAAGCTTAAATTAGGGGTTTCAAAATATCTAAAATATTCGTTTGTGAAATCCGGTGCCAATCGATAATTTCTCATTTTACCAACAGATTTTACCCGTGCCGGAAAGGGTTAACCATTTAACTGATCTTTATTTTTCAATAAATCTTTCAAATATTGCCTAATTTTTCATCTCTTTTAAAAATTTTTACTGTTTTATCACTGATTTTTACAAGCAGAAATTTTTGCCTAATTGAATCAGAAAAATGCTTGGAATAAATAATACAAAATTTACAATAAAAATTTGCTGTGGAGAATAATATTTCATCATTGGAATATGGATGTCCGTACATAGTACACGAAATCATGATTGACAAAAAACACGTTGCCTGTATGACGTACGGGTAAATCAGGGAAGCGGTTAATCATTTCGGTGATGTTTGCATGGAGCGAACATTTTATTTTAATTCAAAACTGTGGAGCAGCATCCAGATTTTTTAAATAAAACTTTACTGTCTTAATATACATTAAAAAAATTTTTTTAGTTATTTTTAAATTAAACAGGGTACGCACAGTTCTACCACTAAATCTTTTGCATATTTTCGAAGTGTTTCACTGCAGAAAAATATCGTAAAATCTGTGAACGAAGGTGGCGATTGCGAATGTTGTGGTTTAAAAATTAAATGTAAATTTTCTTATTTTTAATAGTAGTGCCAGAGTCCTTGGAAATTCCAAGGAGTGTGCGAACCTTTTTTAATTTGTTCCTAAATCCTTCCTGGTGTCACTTATTTCAACAATTTTGCAATTAATACAACAATTGAATAATCAATTAATTTATTTTTCAAACTTCTAAATGGTACTTAGAATTTTTAAGAAAAATTTATATCTTAATTTATCCGAGTGTGATAATGCGATACATTTTTCAAATAAAATTTATCCCAACTTCTTGTTTCACATAATTAATTCAACATTTTACACTACACTATTAATTCAACACTTTGTCCCTGGAACACTTTTAACCCTTTCGTCTCCGGTGTCTCTTATACAAATTCGATCGGCACAGCTTTTTGAAAACAAGCAACTTTCAATTACGTAATATCAAAAATGCTCTAATTAACCGTTTAACGGGCAAATCATTTTCATTGCTAAGATGTTGAAATAAATGATTGACACCGGTAATTTCGAACAAATATTTTTATATATAAGAAAAAGTGATTTTTCACATACCTAATAAAAGGGATTTTTTTTATTAAAATTCCGGCGTCGATGACGCATATCGGAATTAAAACTTTGTAGTTTCGTAGTAAAACCAATAAATGTTAAAGGGTTCAATAAAGTATATTTTATTTTATTTTCTTATTACTTTTGCTTTTTTTTTTTTTTCAAAGATAGAGTATGTTCAAAGACTAAACATAGGAGAGCAAAGAGTTATCTTTGATTCCGAAACGCTACAAACATAGATGCCTGACTCCGCATTTGAACCGACACTATTTGACTAGTAGCAAATGTCCGAACCGCTAAATAAATTGTTGGCGTAGCAAAATAATGATTACAAACGATTAATTTGATGGATTCCGTTGGCAGTATTGTCAAAACTAGCATTTTCTTTAATTCAGAAATTCGGATTGTTCACCTCTTTTCATTAAAAATAAGATAACCTTTTTTTTTTCCTTTAACCCTTTAACGGACAAAGGGTTTTCATTACTAAGATGTTGAAATAAAGGAATTACACCGGTAATTGTGAAGAAATATATTTATAAATAAGAAAAGGTAATCTTTTACATACATAATAAAATGGATTTTTAAAAATTAAAATTCCGGTGACGATGTTGGATATCGAAATTTAAGGTATATGGTTTCGTAGAGAAACTAATAAACGTTAAAAGATTAAATAGACAGCCTTACCGCGAATGATAATTATAAAAAACATATTATTTAACTCCTTAACTGGTTTGCCCAAACGCCATTAGGGCAAGCCGATTTTGCTTAATTCATCATTTAAAGCTTTTTGACACCACTATTATTTTTAAGAAAATTTTCATACTATTAAAAGGCAGAAATGTTTAGACTAAATTTTAAGAATATTTTTTTTAAATAATCGTGGTGTGAGTTCTTTTCAATTTATTGAACGGAAAAAATTAACTAGTTAAGGGGTTGAACTTTTATTGTATAAGTTAGAAATTATGAATATAAAATTATTGAAAAATATAATGAATAAATAATGAATAAATATTGACAATTAATAGTTTGGGACTTTTTAAAATTATAATTCCGGTGGCGCTGTTGCATATCGGAATTAAAGTTACGTAGTTTCGCAGCGATACCAATAAAAGTTAAAAGGTTAAATAAAACGGCTCATCCACGAATGATAATTATAAAAGTCATATTATTTAAACTTTTATGGTATAAGTTAGAAATTATGAATAAAAAATCGGCCAGATTGGTAAGATAAGATATTTTTTAGAATATCTGTCCGAGATAAGAGACTATGTAATAGACTGGGAAGCAGCTGCTCAGACAATCACCACATCTTGTTCACGGATGAAAATCTAGGATCAGTTAAACTTCAATTCGCATATTTAACTTCACAAGTCATATCCTGGTGGAAAACACCAAAAAAAAATCCGATTTTAGCAATTGACTCATAGGTTTATCATTATATTTTCATACTTTTAAGTGCAGGAAAGCACAATCATAAACCTACGAGTCAATCGCGAAAATCAGATTTTTGGGAGTTTTCCACCAAGATATGGCTTGGAAGACCGATTGCGTTTTAATATGCGATTCAGGATTTAACTAATCTTAGATTTTCCTCCGTGTAACGAATGACATGATTGATTGTGCTACCGCTTATCGGTCTATAGATCATAGAAAAAAAAACTAGCATAATTCCTGTTTCGTGATAAAATAAATAAGAAAAGAATGCAGCTTTGTGACAACTGCAAAATTAACTGTTGATTATAAACGCAATGAATCCAGAATTGTTTTTTTTCCTTAAAAACTCAAAGGTATTTCTGTGCATTTATACAGAGCTACAGAAAGCGACTATTTTCTTTTTCTGTTCACACCAATATTCAAAAAATAATTCCATTTTGTAGTATATTTCCCTTGAAGATTTTGAAATAGCATTATGTAAAACATTCTTGTATTAAAAAATTAGGACTAAATAGATTTGAAAAATAATCGCATGTGTCAACTCTGATATTTATACAGAGCTGCCATAGTTGACAACTTTCACATTCCTTTTGCGCCAGTATTAAAAAAAATCGTTTTGTAGTACGTTTCAATTGCAAATGTTGTTAAAGCGTATACAAAAAAATTGTATTGAGAAATGTGATGCTAAATGGAATTAAAAAAAATAGTCGCAAGTGGCAGCCATGTTTATATGAACTACAACTATGTATTACTACTATACTACTGTTTTTTCTTTTCGAAATGTGCAATTTTCATTTCTCCTTTGACTTTCTGTGATTGTGAGCATCCTCTGTTGAAAGTCAGTCAAAAATAAGCTCAATTTAAGGCGTCTCTTATTTTTTTTAAAGTCTCAATGCTGTAAATATACCAAAAAGAGCTTCTTGAAACTCTATCAGAAATAATTTTTTATAAAGAAATTTTTGAAACAGCTTCTTTCTTTTATTTTTTCTTCTGTAATCTTACTCATTTGACAAATAGTCATGGAGTGTAATTTGATAATGTTGTTGTTCTCTTCATGTTATCTTTTATACTGATCTTTAGATTTCTTTGTTGTTTTTTATTATGATATATCTATTGTATAACTCGATTTTTAATTTCCTTGACATAAAAATTTATAGGAAAAAGGGTGTGTTTTACTCTGTTAGTAAAAGAACACATTAATTATACAAACTATTTTTTATTTTTATTTTACTGTACAGCATTTTTTAAAACAACCTTTAACTCTTGACATATTTAAAAATATTGTCAACATTTTACGTCATACTAAAATATTTTCACAAATACATTTTGGGGTATCGTAAAAGTTCCAACTTCAGGCAACTGTTTTTATATTCTATTTGTACCACTATTTTTAAATATTACATTTCGTTGACATTCTTTCTAATTTTTAATGTTTACTAATATTTGATAGACAATTTTACCTTTTTTAATCGGCCTCACCAGTGGCCGAGAGGTTCGGTCCTCTAAACTGGTAGACGGTAGGTGCTGGGTTCGAACCCAATCGCGGCTGTCGGCCTAACCGTTCGGAGTTTTCCGTGGTTTTCTTCGAACCTTGCGTAAATACGGGTTAGGTTCCCTTAGAAAGACCCCCACGGAGGGCACTCCCCCTGGTCCTATATCCCATTAGCGTAGATAATCGGACGACAAAAATCAACCAACCTTTTTTAATCGACAAAATCTGAACCTAAATAAGACAAAATCGCCTATTAAATTTTTAATTGGTATTTGAAAAGAATAACAGCAGAGCTATAATTATGTAAGAAATGTATATTTTAAAAATCCTTTATTTATACAAATATTACGTTCCCCAAACATGGCTATGCGTTTTGGGATACATGGGCACACATTTACCACTATTTTCAAACAGTAATTCTAGTGTTGTTTACGTCAGAAATTCTGCAATTAAAGAATGCCACAATTATAAATCGCTAACTATACTCAGAATCAAGCAGCTGATCCACGTGCCTGATCAAACTCAACACGCTGCATTATAGGCAAAGACTAAAAGCAACTTAGTAAACAACACAACATTGATTATCTGAAACAAGTTCAACCGAACTACCGTTTTACCGAACGCGTTCCAGAAGGTGAAATTCAAATTTGCAAGGCTTGTTCTGCAAGAGTTCCACACTCAATTGTAGGTACTGTTAGCGGTACAGCGGAGATGACCGCCCGGGAATTCCAACTTTCGCTTTAGAGTATAAGTATAATCCCGGAGAAAGGACTCAGATCCACTGCACATGGTTAGATACTTTAACAGTGATTAGCTTTTACAATATTATTTAAAAGTTAATAACATAAAGAAACATACATTTAATTTGCTTAGTTATGGCTTTGAATCTTTTAAGAAATGTCATTAGTACCTACATTGACAGGAATTGTACTATGTTCTATGTATGCATTATCAACTAAAAGACATATTTTTTAATTTTATAGTTATAAAATGTTAAGTAAAGTGCATATGCTATTATTTGTAATGAAATTACTAAATAAATCAATTGAATAAAACAAAGGAAGAAATAAAAATATTTACATTATGTATAAAACAGGGCTCATGTCTGAAATGAGTTGTTTTGTATACACAGACTATATAGACTGTATAGACAATATAGACAATATGCACAGTGTTCTACATATGCATTAACTATTATAAGAAATATTTTTTGAATTTTAGAGTTGGAAAATACTAAATGAAGTGCATAAGCTCTTAACCCCAGCGTTCGCACAGTTCTACCACTAAATTTTAAGAATATTTTTGAAGTATTTCACTTCAGAAAAATATCGTAAAATCCGTAAATGAAGGTGAGGGTTACGAATGTTGTGGTTTAAAAACTAAATGTAAAGTTTCTTATTTTTAATAGTGGTGCCAGAGTCCTTGGAAATTCCAAGGAGTGTGCGAACTTTGTAACCCTTTCCGGCACGGGCAAAATCAGCTAGAAAAATGAGAAATTATCGATTGCCACCAAAATTCACAAACGAATTTTCTAGATATTTTGAATCTCTTAATTTAAGCTTTTATTGTTAAAGCAAAATTTTACTAAAATATTATTGGCGCCGTTTAAAAGTTTGGAATTAAAATTAGGTATCCCAGACCGGGCATAGTGTGCCGGAAAGGGTTAACTCATTAAAGCCGGTTGGCAAGGAAACTTGCCATTTAAGTAGTGCGAAATTTTTAACACTAGAACCGCGGGAAGATTCATTCAAGTTTTATAAAAATATTTCTCACCGGAATTTTCATTTAAAACTGTTTAAGTTATTTATTGAAAATGTTTTTGCTATCAAGGAAGGTCTCCATACGGGCATACTCAGAAAAATCTGAAAAAATTACAGAATGTTCTTCTCATATAGTTATATATGTTTATAAAAAGAATTTCGGCGGAACCTCCTTATAACGTCCGTAAAAAAATAATAAAAATTTCGTTTATTTGGCGATTTATCTCCGGTTGGCGAAAAAACGAAATTTTGAAAAATACGCTTTTACGCTTCGAATACTTTTTAAAGAAAAATTTTCTATGTTCAATTTATTTAAATAAGTTTAGTTTAAGTAATTTTAGTTTTGCATTTTTACTTTACTTTAAGTATAATTTTGTCATATACGTTTATATGTACTTATAACAAAATGAAATTAATATATTTTATCATTTAAAACACAATTTAAATTGATTAAAATTGTTCCAAATTGAAAGATACACTTTTAAAAATCTGCTACATTTTATTGCAACGCACTCCCTTGCTTGTATAGAAAACGGTTACTTGGCCGTGAAATGGAGCTTTCTCATTGGTTGGAATAGAGATATTATATACAAGCGCTGGAGTGCGTTGCAGCAAAATGCAGCACATTTTTAACAGTGTTGCACAAGCTACAACACCGCTAAAAATCTGTACCATTTTCTGCGGCGTCACTCCACCGCTTTTATAGAAAACGGTCAATTCACCGTGCTATGGAGCATTCTCATTGGTCAGAAGAGAGATATTCTATAAAAGTAGTGGAGTGACGTTGCAGTAAATGCTGCAGATTTTTAACAGTGAAGTCAATTAAAATCCATTTTCAGATTCGTTAAAATCGTCTGCTTTTGGCGAGGAAATGCACTGCTCGCCAAATCCCACGTCGCTTTCAGCTTTTCATGCCCATTATTCCAAACTATTTTATTTTTTTTACATATCTAATATGTAATTCCGCCGCTAATTTTCACTGATCCTTTATTACCTACATGAATAGTTTAATTCGTATTTTTTTCAAAAAATTCTGAGTATGCCCCCAATGGAGACCTTCCTTGTCAGTATATATTTAGCTTATTTTATTAAGAGTTTTCTGGTTCGAATCGACATCTCTCCATATGGTACGGGTCAAATTTACCCGTTGCCGCGGTTCTGGTGTTAAATGTGTTATCCGGTATTTTAGTAAGGATTTTTTGTTATTACTGTCTAATCTCAAAATTTGAGACACTAATTTTGTTAAATTACAATATGGAAGAATTGTTGTAAACTAGTATCTAATTTTTAAAAGTAGTGTAAAAGATATCGTCTTTAATGGGTTAATTATATCGAAATTACTAAACAAATCGATTAAACAAAACAAAAGAAGCAATAAAAATCTTTACATTATGTATAAAACACGGCTCCTGACTGAAGTGGAGCTGAGAACAAATAGAAGGCAATGAAGAATGCGATCTGTCTAGTTGTTTTCATTTAAACGTATTAGAGATTAGAAACAAGGAAAAAAGTATCCTCTCTGATGAAAAAAAAGAACATTTTATCTTAAAATGTAGAACCATGGTAATGTGAGGGCCGTAGCTAGAAGTGAATAATGGGGGGGGGGGGGGAAGAGGACTCAAAAAATGTAGGATTAGCTCATATTTTCTCTATTTCTCTGTGACGCAGAAAGATAAATTTGTGCATATTCACACTGTAGGCAGTGCTGCCAGATGGGCTACTTTTATTAAATTCAAATCCTTGATTGGCACCACTTTTGTGAAATTGGTAAAATGTGACTTATTTAATGACATATTAGATATGGCGAAAACAACAGAAATTTTACTATTTCAAAAAAGTGTTGCTAACTTAGAAATCTGAATTTAACAAAAGTAGCCCCCTGGCACCACGGACTGTAGGCACTATTTTTCTGATTAAACTGTTGTAATAACTTCATTTTAACATAACTCATTTAGTGATACATAGTAGAACATAAATTCATTTAGTGATCGTGGAATATTTTGCAGAGGAGGCTCAAAGTGTTTTACGGGAGGCCGAGCTGCCAATAGCACGGCCCTTAACTACGGCCCTGGGTACTGTACGCTTGAGTTTTTGCAGATTTCTTTAATCATTTTATTCCTCGCTAGTTTGTTCTTTTTTTATTTTTATAAGCATTGTAATAAAAAATACATGCATCTATCTGTTTTGAAATAGCAAATAAAGCCTTTGTGCACAAATGTTTAAAGATAGAAAACCAACGATTATAAATGCACAAATAAAGTATGAGAAGGTAGCAAATAGCTATTTCGAATCTACTATCGAGATTCTTCATCAGTGCAAAACTCAGCAAGCCAAAATATATATTTTGGCTCAGTTTTACTATTTTTTAGCTCGCTGAGTTTTGAACTGATGAAGAATCTCGATAGTAGATTCGAAATAGCTATTTGCTACCTTCTCATTCTTTATTTGTGCATTTATAATCGTTGGTTTTCTATCTTTAAATCTTTCTGTTTATTATCGCTATTTCATTTTTCACTATGATCCTATAAACGTAGCATCTATTTTTTGAAAATGATTGATTATCCGAACACTCCAAGTAAACTCTTGGTACGGATAATTGATGCACCACTGTATTATGTAATAATAAATTGTAATTAAACGTCTTAAAAATGTCCTCTCTTTAACCTCATAAACTTTGTCTCTTTAAATTTTTCTTTTTTGTTTTATATTAACATTTAAAGCGGAAACTGATTTTGTTTTGTATACTTTTCCTTCAAAAATGAATTTTTATTATGTATAATTCTTTCCTTATGATATAGAATAGAAGTGATGTTTAGTCATTTAAGAATTTTTGTTTCAAATACAAGACTGGAAACAGAAACCACCTTATACAGGGTTCGCACAACATTACCACTAAATTTTTACAGTATTTTCAAAGTATTTCACTGCAGAAAAATATTGCGAAAATTGCGATTCGAGGAGGTGTGTGCGAATTATGTTTCTTAAAAATTAAATATAAATTTCCTTATTATTAATAGTGGTGCCAGAGTCCTTACAAAATATAAGGAGTGTGCGAACCCTATTATAACAGATTTAACATAACAACAGCTATAAAATGCACACATTATCATATCAATTTTCCATTTACCACATAAATTGTCTGTCATTTCTCATGTATGCTAAATTTATCTCAATCGTTCCCTTAACATAAATGTTGCTGACGTATATGCACATGAACTAAAAACATCTCTTTTTTAATTTCAAAAAGCTTTTTTTTAAACCCCTTAATTGGTTAATTGTTTTCCGTTCAATAAATTGAAAATAGCGGAGACACATCGATATTATTTAAATAAAATATTCGTAAAATTTAATCTAACCATTTCCACCTTTCAACAGTATGAAAATTTTCTTTAAAATAATAGTGGTGTCCAAAAGCTTTCAATGATGAAATAAGCAAATTCGCCTTGCCCGAACGGCTTTCGGGCAAACCAGTTAAGGGGTTCAGATGAAGTGATAAAGACGACTCTTCAAAGTTTATGTGCGATGAGGCAAAAATGTGTGATTTTTCTTCAAATAAATTACACTCAGTTTACGTGTTTTCTCCAATTTAAATGTATCTGCCGTAATTTAGATTTTAAATATTTTAAATATAAATATTCTTCCAATTGATATGTATAAATATCTCCCATATGTCTTCCGAAGGAGATAGGCGTCATTTAAGTTTAGACTCAAAAATCTAATGATTATAAAAAATACGGAAAAATTGGTCGATTCGTTTGCGATTTTCATTAAAACTATTCTTTATGTCAGTATTTCTTTGAATATAAATTATAAAGATAAATTAAAAAAAATGTCGGTAGAGGGCCGACTCAAACTTAACGAGCCTTAAACTTTGGAGTAACGAACAACTATTAATTACGTTATTTTTTGCATCTCATTAAATGTTTTCGGAAGCTTAGACTCAAATTTTGAGTTCAAAATCTGAACAGTTGAGAGTGGTTAAGTAGCGGGAACTGAACTGCGTAGGGGGTGGTAAGGTACAAATTTCAAATGATTATAAAAAAAAAAAAACGGAAAAATTGGTCGATTCGTTTTCGGTTTTCGCCAAAACTATTCTTTATGTCAATATTTCCTTGAAAATAAGTTTTAAAGATAAATTTTTTAAAATTCCGTTAGAAGGCGCCGTAAATTTTAGATTAACCAGCAACTATTTTTTACCGTTATTTTTTGTATCTAATTAAATGCTTGCAAAAGCATAGATTTAAATTTTGAGCTACAATTCTGTATCATTGGATAGGAAAAATCGAGAAACTGAACGTTGTCAGAATTGAAATTTAACCTTTCCCAACGATTCAGAATTAGAAATCAAAATTTAAGTCTAAGCTATTGCAAGCATTTAATTTGTTACAATAAATAATGGATAAAAATAGTTGTTAATTACTCTAAAGTTTAAGGTGCCCTCTATGAAATTTTTTGAAATTTATCTTTATAATTTATTTTCAGAAAAATTCTGACAAACGATAGTTTTAGTGAAAACCACAAACGAATCGACCAATTTTTCCCTTTTTTATAATTATTTGAAATTTTGGAACCTAAACTTAAATGGCGCCTATCTCCTTTGGAAGACGTTTGCGACCCTTAGTTTCCTGTTTAATATTGTTTGTCTTGATGTGTATTATCACCCCTTAAAGTTTTGCCCAAGAGTTTAGATACACCCTGTATATTTCCTTTAATCCTTCTTTACATGAATTATTCTTTTATAATTGTGTTTTTTATTTTTATATTAAGGATTAGACTTAAGAAATGTTTAAATAGATTTTTAAACTTATATAGAAGTACATTGTTGTAATTTTTACAGGATTAATATTTCTGTATAAATATAGTGGCTGCAAAGTACTTAATTTATTTTTTTAAAGTTAAATAAAAGTGATGTAAATTTGCATCGCTATGCAAAGAAGGGTTAAAACAAAAAAGATAATTTATACATTGAATGAAATTTTAAAGCTGAACAACAAATCTACATTTCAAATAAAAAGAAATATATTTTACTCGAAATACACAAACTCCGAAAAATATGTTCACCACAATAATTTATATCATTCGTGACATGACGCCATTCCTTTGTAATTCTTATAAATCACGTAGGTCGACGCTTTTCCAGCTATCCTACTGAAAGAATTTGTCGTCGTTTTTTTTCCTTCTTTTACTTTCTGTTGACACACATTTTCTTATTCGCAGTTTTTGTCCAATAGAAATTATATTTTTCAATGCTTTATTTTTGAACAGTAAATAAAAGGAAAAATCTCTATTAAGTTTTTTTTAATTGTATAAAAAATGTATAAATGTTAATCAAAGGAAAGAAAAGGAAAGTAAATGTTTTAATTTAAAACAAGTCAGAAATTGCACGTCAAACATGACAAATGATATGCGTTCGTAATATAACGAATTTTTTAAAAATATACAGTACCGTAATTTCGGGTGTATAAGCCGCGGACCAAACAATTCTTTTTGGACCCAGAAATCTTATTTAGTGATTGAATACAAATATTTACGGCGATCTAAGTAGTTACACTTATTTCTTAAAAAATTCTGGGTCGAAGAAGAATTGTTTGACCCGCGGCTTATACACCCGAAATTACGGTACTTCAGTTACAGTACAGTATTGGTTTATTTAATAGCTACTGGTTAGCTGTTGCTAATAATAGCTAGTTAACTTTTATTTATGATTTATAATTTATAATATTATAATCGGACTGTTTTTTAAGATTTAGGAGAAAAAGAAGCAGAATAGATGTGAGACAATGCATATTATGTGTATATTTCCATATGTTAACCCTTTCCGGCACGGGCAAAATCTGTAGTAAAATGAGAAATTATCGACTCACACCGGAATTCAGTAACGAATTTTTTAGATATTCTAGATTCCTTAATTTAAGCTTTTACTGTAAAAGCAAAATTTTACTTAAATATTATTGGTGTGATTTGCAAGTTTGGAATTAAAATTAGGTATCCCAGACCGGGCACAGTGTGCCGGAAAGGGTTAATCAGTCAGCATACTTACGGCATCTCAATACTTATGCCTAACGTGGCAGCCATAAGTTGCTTTTCTCGAAGATGAGGGTAAAACCAGAAACGTCACATTAGCGTATTATATAAATAGACACTCCAAAATTAGCTAAGCTTTTCCAAATGAATGCAAACATGGCGAGTAGTCAGGGAAAAACACAGTCAAAATAAATGTTAACCTTTTCCGGCGCGGACGAATTATGTTATTAAAATGAGAAATTATCGACTGACGCCGGAATGTACAAACGACTTTTTAAGAAATCAAGAACTCCTTATTTTAAGCTTTTATTGTAAAAGCAAGATTTTATAAAAATATTATTGGTGCCAAATGCAAGTTTGGAATTAAAATTAGGTGTGACCAGACAGGATACACGGCGCCGAAAAGGGTTAAAGAAGGTTAATTTTGTTAACCTTCCGTCGGCCGCAACGTTGTGAAAAGTACAACATTGACATCCTTTTTTCTTTAAACCAAAATTCAAGCGGTAGTGGGTGTTAATAACCATTTGTATTCGTTTATTGGGTCTCTTTACCCAATTTCTGAAAGTTATTTGTATTTTTGTTTGCGCAATTAGCTGCACCTGTCATTTTAATCTGTTAACAGTGCATGAAATGCGCCAGGTTTATCTGTAAACAACCTTCAAAAAAAAAAAAAAAAATTATGCTTGATATGGGAAGCGACTAATATAGATGCAATATAGGAGTAATTCTGTAAATCCGAAATTAATTAATTATTGCTTAGTAACACATTTTAATTTTTATTCTTTGTGATTGTAGTAGCAAGTAGCTTTTTATACATCTCAACTTCTGCTTTAGTTCGTCATAACAAAATAAGTGTATTGCGGAATACTTTCATGAATTGTGATCAGATATAACTTTTATATTATTTGTAAGTTAAATTATTTGTAAAATTAAAATAAAACAGCAATAATTCATTGTTTTTTGCCTGTTGTACAATTTGCAACGCGCGCCCGGCGAGAGGTTAGAGAAACTCGCTTTCTTTAACCCCTTCGCAACGGGATCCTTTTACGAAATTTTAATGTTTTGTCACAGGTTTTTAATAACAGAAATTTAGGCCTTATGAAATCGAGAAAATGCTCGGATTAATCTTTTAACGATCAAAGCATTTCCATTGCTAAGATGTCGAAATAAATGAATGACACCGGTAATTAAGAACAAATATATTTCTAAATTAGAAAATGCGATTTTTCACATACATAATAAAAGGGATATTTTTAGATAAAAATACCGGTGTCAATGTTGCGTATCGGAATTAAAATTTTGTGGTTTCGTGGCGAAACCAATGAACGTTAAAGGGTTAAATAAGGAAAATTTTTCAGTGACATTTTGCTGGTGGGGATAAACAAGAATTCCTACGGCGTACTGCGGCATGTATGCCTGTCGCACGTCCTCAAGGGGGCTAGTCTCTATAAATTGTTTGAAATATATTTGATATGAAAATACTGGTAGTTTCTCTTATTTTGACTGCGTTGTTGTCTGAATGCTCGTCGCCATGTTGTAGAATGCATTCCTTTACTGAATGCAACGAATCATTTTTTCGTTTAACCCTTTAACGATCAAAGGATTTTCATTGCTAAGATCAGGGGTGCAAAAATCTAGGCGCCAGAGGGTAGTCTCTCACCACTTAAATTTTAAAGTTTTTTTTCGCTCAAAATTTAATAGCATTCTAGCAGGAATTTTACACGAAATATTAGACGAAGAAAAACGAAATAAATTTTGTGGTGAGAAACTGCCTGCTTGCGCCTAGATTTTTGCAAACCCTGGCTAAGATGTAGAAATAAATGATTGACACCGGTTATTGTGAACAGGTATATTTGTAAATACGAAAAAGCGATTTTTCGTATATTCAATAAAATGGATTTTTCAAAATTAAAATTCCGGTGCCATTGTTGCATATCGGAATTAAAATTTTGTGGTTTTCTAGAGAAAACAATGAACGTTAAAGGGTTAAGCAAATTAAATCATAGAATAATTAAACCTTAAATTTTAAATGTATATATATATATATATATATATATATATATTCATTTTAGAAATATGCATTACAGCAAAAGAATAAATAAAATTTATGAGTAATTTAAAAAAATACATTTTACAATGACACGACATAATTTCCCCCTTCTGTTTTTCGAGATGTGTAGCTTTTTATAGTCGCAATTCACATTCCTCGCATTCCTGATTGAATTACGATCAGAATTCTCTTCGTTCCAGAAGAGCCACATTATGTTTATAAAATATTTAGATTGAGAAAACAATTACGCAATTTACTTTCATCTGTAACTTTATTGCAGTTGTCAGTTAAGAATTTTCAGTGATTATGAGGTATTTTATTTAATCTAATAAACTTTTGGATATGTACTGAAAAATGAATAATTAGGGTTTATTTTATTTCAAAAATCTCACCATTTTCAGTTTTAGAGTGAGCGAAACCGGGGCTTGTGTACGGCTTAGTCTTACATTCGTTAATTAATTAATTTATTTATTTTTAACCTTAATCTTTTTCGGTTTTTGTTTGCAATAATTGACTTGCACCAGAAAAAAAGAATTTATTAGAATGATTATCGTGTATTTTATAAAACGAAAACTTAGATTAAATATTCTTGGTTCCAGTTAAATTAAAATTAGACGTCCTTTTTTTCGGGTAACTGCGCCGGAAAGCGTTATCAGCATATTTCTTATGTACAGTACATGGAAATGCTAAATACTGTTTTGTAAAAATTATTTACTTTTTCAACTTTTTAATGTGTATTATATCTTAATAAAATATATGTATAGAAACTCTATATCACAAGCTGAAACGTAATATTCAATTTAACCCCTTCGCTACGATAGCCTTTTATGAAATTTTTAATTTTTGTCACCGGTTTTTTAAAACCGAAATTTGTTCCTTCTTAAATCGAAAAAATTCTTCGATTAAATAAGGCAAATTTTACAGTAAAATTTTACTGGTGGGGATAAACAAGATTCTTAAGCGCTTTTGCGGCACGTATACGTGTCGCTCGTCCGCAAGGGGTTAATAAAATAAATAAACAATATAACTAATATAAATACTTAATTCACAATATAAATTATTATTTAAGCCCTTGGGGACGACTGACCCGTATGCAGTGTTGCCAGTGGGCTACTTTTTTAAAATTCAGATTTCTTGATTCGCACCACTTTTTTTAAAAGGCAAAATTCCGTTTGTTTTCACAATTATTAATATGTCATTAAATAAGGCGCATTTTACTATTTCAAAAAGGTGGTGCCAGTCAAAAATCCGAATTTAAAATAAGTAGCACATCTGGCAACACTGCCCGTATACGTGCCGCAAAAAGAACTTAGAATCCTTATTTATGCCCACCATTAAAATTTTACTGTAAAATTTGCCTTATTTAATCGGAGCATTTTCTACTTTTTATGAGACACAAATATTTGTTTTTAAAGACTGGTGACAGACCATTAAAAATTCCGTAAAAAACGACGGTTGTGCTTATGACGGCCCAGTCTTTAACGTTCATAAATTTTCCCCAATCTTCAAATTTGTTTGAATATGTTGTGGAGTTATTCAATACTGCAATATTGCCTAATTGAAATATTCCTTAATCCAGTACTGCCTAAGTCTCGGAATTTTTCTACTCCACTATTATCAGAAAAAATGTTATTTTAAATCGTTTAAATATTCTAATTAAATAAAAGAACTTATTCTGTATCAACCCCTTAACCCTTTAACGTTCATTGGTTTCGCCACGAAACCACGAAATTTTAATTCCGATACGCAACACTGACATCGGTATTTTTATCTAAAAATATCCCTTTTATTTAGTATGTGAAAAATCACGTTTTCTTATTTAGAAATATATTTGTTCTTTATTACCGGTGTCATTCATTTATTTCGACATCTTAGCAATGTAAATGCTATGATCGTTAAAGGGTTAACTAATTTGCCCGTACGCCGTTCGGGCAAGACGAATTTGCTTAATTCATCATTTAAAGCTTTTTGACACCACTGTTTTTTTAAAATTATTTCATACTATTTTAAGACAGAAATGTTTAGACTAAATATTAAGAATATTCCATTTAAATAATAGTGGTGTGAATCTACTTTTTTCAATTTATTGAACGGAGAAGCAATAACCAGTTAAGGGGTTAAAAAATTGCGATCCAAAAATCTGGAGACTTGGCAGTTTTGTTTAATGTCTTTTAGTCGACCCATGGTCCGTACGGGTACCGTTATTTTCCAGATGATATACCAGTAATTTTTTTGTAAAATAAAATAAATTTAGTTCAAAAGCGTGAGATTTCGCATTAATTAATGAGAGATTTTCTGCAAGAAAACACTGATACAGAAGAATTTCCTGGTCTTGAAATTCCAAGACCGGTACAAGTCTTATTGTTATTTTTAACAAAACTAATCTTATTGGGAATATGCGAGCTTTAAACCCGTTTCCTCAGAAACTATCCGACTGATTTTAATAAAATTTGGAATAGATTTTTACTGGATTATTCTTAATAACAATGACGGACAGCTCTTTCTTCTATTAACCGAGTGAGAATTAAAAAATTGATGTCAGTCGAATTAATAAACTGATGATAAAACTAAAGGCTTTCACATCAGTAAAAAGTTAAAAATTAAACTTGAAGCCTGTGTATTATTTTCCCTTCATTTACTTATATTCAATAATGGAATTAAAAGGTATGATTTTTTTTTCAAAATAATTGTAAGGGAAGTGATTAAAATATAAAAATGCTTTATATTATTCATGTAAAACTGTTTTCGAGTTACCTTTAGTAATTATGATATGATAAACTATCTAAAACAGCGATTAACGGTAGCAGAAATAATTCATGATATTTTCAGTAAGCAGATGCGCAAATCGTATTTCGCTACAAAGACTATAAATAGAACGCCTACTCGTAACCTGGGAAACATCTGGGAAGAAAACGCCTACAATAATCAAAACAAATCGATATTTAGTTCTATCCCATAGTTGTTATTACGGAATGCCATTCGACTAAAATTGTTATTTTAGTTGCGAAATGAAAGTTTTTAGTATTTTTGAAGGGTTTCATTTTTAATTCCTTAATAACTACTGTTTCCATTTCGTAAAAGTTGTTAGTGGTTTTCGTGCTCTCTTTATTATTTAGTTTTGCGCCTTTATTTCCCTTCTTTTAACCCATTAACTAGTTAATTCTTTTCCGTCCAATAAATTAAAAATATCAAACTCACACCGCTGTTATTTAAATAAAATATTCGTAAAATTTAGTCTAAACATTTCCACTTTTCAATAGTATGAAAACTCTTTTTAAATAATCCCGTAAGGCATGGTGACGTCAGTGCGACTTCGTTGTGAAGTCACATTGTGACTTTGTGACCATCGATTGTCGATGTGAAGTCACAGTGACTAAAATGTGAAGTCTTTATGGCCGTTTTAGAGCATTTTTGTGACGTCACATTGTGACCACTTTGTGAAGTCACGGTGTGACAAATTTGTGAAAAATGTGTCATTTGTGACTACTTTGACATTAACAGTGTTACGAAATTGTGACAAAAGCAACGATATTTAAATTTCCAGAAACATGTTTTTTAAAGTAAATAACATGTTTTGAAGATTTTTTTTTTGTAATTTTCTAAAGATTTTTAAGAAAGTCACATCTCAGTCACAATGTGACGTAACTGAGTGGGGCATTTTTGTCGCAGATGTGATGTGACCAAAGTGAATCACAGTGACGTCATTGTGACGTCATTGCGACCATGCATGCTATGAGGGATAGTGCCCCGTAAGGCATAGTGACGTCACTTCGACGTCGTTGTGAAGCAACATTGTGACTTTGTGACCATCGATTGTCTATGTGACGTCACGTGACGTCGATGCGAAGTCACAGTGACCAAAATGTGAAGTCGTTATGGCCGTTTTAAAGCTCGTTTGTGACGTCACATTGTGAAGTCACAATGTGACAAATTTGTGAAGAATGTGTCATTTGTGATTACTTTGACATTAACATTGTGACGAAACATTGGCAAAAGCGGCGACATTTAATTTGCCTGAAACATGTTTTTTTAAAGTAAATAACATGTTTTGAAGTATATTTGTAACTTTCTAAAATTTTTTAAGAAAGTCACATCTTAGTCAGAGCCTGATTACTAACGGGGCACTCTTTCACCAGAAAAAAATTATAGAAATTTTCGTCTTCTTTAAACGCCCTTTTCATACAAGATTACTGTCATGAATAAGGAAAAATTCTTTATTTCTTTTTCCTGGTGGGAGAGTGCCCCGTTAGTAATCAGGCCCTGATCTTAGTCACAATGTGACGTCACTGAGTGAGGGCATTTTAGTCACAGGTGTGATGTGACCAAAAAGACTCACAATGACGTCACTGTGACCATGCATGCTATGAGGGTGGTATAAAAAAGCTTTAAATGATGAAATAAGCAAATTCGTCTTGACCGAACAGCTTTCGGGCATGCCCGTTAAGGGGTTAAATATTTTTAATTTTAAGCAAGAAAAAATTCTTGCTTTTCAGCTTAATTTATGTATAACACAGCACTTCCTTTCGCTCGTGTTGTTGTAGTCTGCAACATATATACATATATATGTAAATACTTATAAATGCAGTAAATTTTAATGTATAAATAGATATCAAAATCATTTATGATGAAGAATAGGAAATTTTCAAAAATCCTACTCAGCAAGCTATATATGTAAATACTTATAAATGCAGTAAATTTTAATGTATAAATAGATATCAAAAGCATTTATGATGAAGAATAGGAAAATTTCAAAAATCCTACTCAGCAAGCTATGTTTTCAAACCAGAAAAGAACAACGTTGTTTCAATAATCTCCGTAGCGTAGTGTTTGTTAACTCCGATAGACTCCAATAACATTTTCAAATTAGCGAAAAATGAAGAAATTCCGGTGTTGAACTTCAGTGATCTCTGAAGAAGTCTAACCCTTTCGTGAGAAGAGACTATTATGAAAATTTTAATGCTTTGTCACCGATATTTAAAAACAGAAATTTGTGCCTTATTAAACCGAGAAAAAGCTCCGTTTAAGTCAAATTTTACAGTAAATTTTCACTCGTGGGGGATAAACAAGGATTCTAAAGCCTTTTTGCGGCACGTACACGCGTCGCTCGTCCCCATGAGTTAAGCACTGAGTGTACTGTAAAAAAATGCATGATTTGATAAATTTAAAAACATGTTAGACACACGCGACTATGCCCCATCACGTTATTAAACATTATCTTCACACTACTTTTTAATAATTCACTGTACCGTGTGCCACATCTGGCACATGCCTAAAAACATTATTGTTCTCATTGTGTGGCATGAATTTTTCCAATATGATATATCTGATCAAGAACAGTCCAAAGAGGGAATAACACTTATTTTGTGTTATTCCCTCACAAAATAAGTGAGGGAATAACACAAAATTCCTCACTTATTTTGTGAGTGAAAATTCCTCACTTATTTTGTGAGTGTAATTGACTGCATATTTGCCCATAACCGATAACTGAATTTAAAAAAAAATAAAATAAATAAAAAAAGAATTTGTTTTTTAGAAAAAAATTGATTAAGCTATAACCCTTTCCGGCACGGGCAAAATGTGTTAGTAAAATGAGAAATATTCAATATTGAATTACATATAAGCGTAAATTGATACATATACAAAAATATTTCTCTTTTAATTTCTCTCTATTGCTAATGGGCAAGGTGTGTGTCCTGCTTTATCGAACACGCCTTCTTCATGTCCGGTTCATTGTTAGTTACTTTTAAACGCAAGTCAAATTCGATGTCTAATTTATTCCTATCTTTGTTTTTTCAAATAAAGAAGTGAAAAGAAAGTAGATTCATGAAGCTTTGTAGTGCTAAAAACAAGCAGTAATTTTACAGCTATCAGATATTAGTGAAAATACTTCTTTCCTCGCCAGCCGAAATTCTATTAACCCTTTCCGGCACGGGCGAAATCTGTTAGTAAAATGAGAAATTATCGACTGACACCGGAATTCACAAACGAATTTTTTAGATATTTTAAATTCCGTAATTTAAGCCTTTTTTTTTTTTTTTTTTTTTTTTTGTAAAAGCAGGGCCTGATTATCAACGGGGCACTCTCCCACCAGAAAAAATAAATAGAATTTTTTTCCTTACTCGTGATAGTAATTTTGACTGAAAAGGGCGTTTAAACAAGGCGAAAATTTCTATGTAATTTTACTGGGGAGAGAGTGCCCCGTTAGTAATCAGGCTCTGTGTAAAAGCAAAATTTTACTAAAATATTGCTGGTGCCGTTTGCAAGTTTGGAATTAAAATTAGGTATCCCAGACCGGGCCCAGTGTGCCGGAAAGGGTTAATGGAATTAGACGCCCTTGGCGACTAGTGTGATCTGTCTTAACCTTCAGTCGAGCGCGCCGTTCTAAAAAGTACAACATTCTTTTTTCTTCAAAATACAATTCAAGCAGTATTGGGTATTAATAATCATTTGTATTCTTTTATTGTATCTCTTTACCCAGTTTTTGAAAGTTATAGTTATTCGGGATTGAACAATTAGCTGCACCTGTCATTTCAATCTATTCATAATGCATGAGATGCCCAAGATTTATCTGCAAACAGCCTTTAAAAAGCAAATCTTATGCTTGATATGAAAAGCAATTAATATAGATGAAATACACGACTAATTCTGTAAATTCGAAATGACATATTTCTTATTTAGTAATTAATTATTAGTTTTTATTCTTTGTGATTGTAATAGTAAGTAGCTTTTTTATATATCTAAACTTCTGCTTCAGTGTGCTATAACAATAAGTGTATTGCGAAATACTTTTACAAATTGTGAATAGAGATAAGTTATATGATATTTGTAAGTTAATTATTTGTAAAATTAAAATAAAGCAGCAATAACTGATTCTTTTTCGCCTGTTGTACAATTTACAACGCGCGCTCGCTCATGTGATGAAAATTGTCCGCCCGGCAAAAGGTTAAATGTATTATAAGAATTGCGTCATAATACAATACTTTTATTCATAATTTAATTTACTAACTCATTTATTTTTCAAATCAGAAATTTTTGGAACTCACTATTTTTATGCTAGTTTGGTGCAAGTGATATATCACCAACAATGTTCCAGTAACTTATTTTCGTATTTCATTAATTTCATTTAAATTATAATCCTTTCATTTCATTTATAATACATAATTTTAATTTTTACGCTGAAACATTTAAAATTAATTAATTTTATTTGTTAATTTTTTTAACACTAGAATCGAGGAACCAAGTCATTTTGACCCGTAACAAACGAATAGATGTCGATTCGAACATAAAAATTCTTTATGAAATAAATTATGTAAATAATGCAAAAAAAATAATTAAAATACAGAATTGATTTAGTTTTAAAGAAAATTCTGATGTGAAATAATTTTAAGAAACTCGAGAAGAATTATCCGCGGTTCAAGTGTTAAAAGAAGAAAAAGGATAAAAAAAACTAGTCGTTGGGGGCCACCGTAATACGTACCCATCATGGATATGTATATGAAAATAAAACATGTGAAAACTATTTATACAATGCATTGCAATTCATAAACAAAATTTGAATATTGTTAATATACATAGTAATGCTTTATGAAAGAACTGCTGATGTACCAATTTCGACAAATTATATAAAACGCCAAACTACTCAAGTAGTACCGAACAGCGTAAAAGAAACATCCTTATAACTCCAAAAATAATAATTCTATTCACTAACAATTAACTGTGTCGGATTAAGCGTCTCATTTCCAATTAAAATATACCTCTGAATTGAAATTTGAATGAAATACAGGCTCATGAAAAATCGAAGAATGTGGAAAACAAGATTACAAATATCTCGGCAACTAATAATCCGATCGACTTCGTTCTATATGCAAAATGTGTGTTATTTTATTGCCTTTTACGTCCATTCCTTAAAACAAAAAAATTCGAAAATTTTTATATACCTTTCATCAGAACGAATTTTTCGAGGGTCCGAAAAAAATAGTTCCGGACAATCGAGGTTGCTGATATTAAATAGGCTTCGTTCCATTCTTACATACTAACTACATACAAAATTTCAAGTCTCTATCTCAATTTGTTCGGGAGATAGAGCGTTTACAGACAGATAGACAGACAGACGGACGGCAAATTTTTTTTTTTTCTAAAAATATGTTTTTCGGAATCTCCACTATCTAAAACGTGTAAACCCGTCAAAAAATTTTTTTTCGATTTTCAAAACGATTGCAAGACTTACCCTATACTACGTATGATGGGTAAGTAAAAAACAGAAAAACAATGATAATATTTTGGAGCTCTATAATTGCAGCGAAAAAGCAAAACGTAAATAAATCTAATCTACCTCGCTCTAAATTCTGCCGAAGGACTTGCATACAATGACCAGTGAGATGCGTTCATTATACAATTGACAAATAATTGCAATTTCGGTGCTACGTACGATAGTGTAACATATGTATAGATTCGTATTTTTTAATGTGGATTTCAAAAATCTATCATATGAGATCTGAATGAGTTTATTTCTCCCCTCTTCCGTGAGAATCAATTGCAAAGTATCTCCGATGAAAAACGGTCTCCTTATAAAAAATTCTGATGTTACATTTCCAGGAAAGTATTTTTCAAAATCTTTCAGATTTTCACAGTGATCGTTTTGTCTCTTGCCAAATCAAGAGGTATTTTGACAATTTCATTTCAGCAATAAAGTTTCTAACGTAGGAAATAATAAGGGGGTTCTATATTCCAAAATGCCATTCGGCTCCATCAATGGCCGAGTGGTTCTGCCTCCGAAACTGGTAGATGGCAGGTGTTGGGTTCGAACCCAGTCGCGGCGTCGGCCTAAGCGTCCGGAGTTTTTTGTGGTTTTCTTCAAACCTTGGTTTTCCTTGCATAAATATGAGTTAGGTTCCCTTAGAAAGACCCCCCCCACGGCGGGCTTTCTCCCCTTTAACCCTTTCCGGCACACTGTGCCCGGTCTGGGATACATAATTTTAATTCGAAACTTGCAAACGGCACCGGTATTATTTTACTAAAATGTTGCTTTTACAATAAAAGCTTAAATTCGGGGTTTCAAAATATCTAAAAAATTCGTTTGTGAATTCCGGTGTCAGTCGATAATTTCTCATTTTATTATAGATTTTGCCCGTGCCGGAAAGGGTTAGGAATATATCCCAAAGTGTAAGTACTTGAAGGTCACACAAAGAAACCAAACTACCATTTAAAAATCATTTTTTTCGTTTCATAAGCTGCAGTTTTTGTTTTATTTCACGTATTCGTATCGGGCTTTCGCGTACCAGTAAGCAGAGATTCACGTACCTCTACTGGTACGCGTACCATAGTTTTAGAGCCCCTGCTTTAACCCTTAAATGTATAGGATAGAACGCGTTCCAAAAAATGCGCAATTCAAAGAATCAGAATTCATACCAGAAAAATCTAAATAGTAAATTTTTCTTTATTTAATTACGAATGGTCTGTCATTAAGTAAAGTGAAAATTGCTCTTTTAAATTTCTGGTGATAATACGGAATATGTGAATAAACCCCCCAATAAATCGGGAACACTTATGGTATCGAAAATTATACAATATGCATTTAAGAGTTAACGTATTTTACTTTTAAGGCAACACACTAGTCATCCAAAAAGACCCGGATGCTGATGTTAATTCTATGGGGGCGTTATTTTCAAATATCTCTCTTAAATTTTACTATTTTCATATGATTTTTTTATAGAATAGCTGATTACGATCCACAAACAGCTAGTTTTTACTTTTTCGATTTTGGTTATATCACAGCTCCCAACTTTTACTCATTTTTGCTACCGCTAAAATTGTACAGAGATTTTCTATTTGTTTAATCATATGATTTCGACGATTAAATAAGACAATATTTACTATACAATTTTTGTGGTAGAAAAAAATGCGTAACAGTTCAAATCGGTTCAAAAAATTAGTATATATATATATATATATATATATATATATATATGTGGAATTCTTCTTCCTAAAAGTTCTTGCGGAATTATAATTAACTCATAATTGATTCATATCTGACACCGTTTAACTTTTAAATACTTATATTAACTTAAATTATTTACAGAGAAAATATTTACATAAGACTATTTACAAAGCAAACAATCATAACTCTTATTAATCAATTGCATCTTATACGGGAAATCATATTCATCTTACATTCTTTTTTTCTTTTTACATCAACTTAAAACTAAAAACATTCCATTCTCCTTTCTTCCGTTCATTTCTTTTTTCTACCGCTCAAATCGTCTGGCTTCTTAGGAATTAATAGATGCTTCAAATCGTCTGCCTCACTGAGAGCCTTTTCATCAGAGTTGCGATGCGTATAAAATAATATGCAGATCTAATAGTGGAGGAGATTTCCCATATTTCGGCTATACTGATGAGGCGTTTGTCCTCGAATGTATTCTTGTTGGCTTGAAACAGCAGCTGGATCATCTGAAAAGATAATGAAAAAAAAAAAACACACCAGCATCCAAAGTCTAAATTGAAAAAAAGAAGTCATCATGATGAAAATTTAAATAATTTCTTTCAAAATAAATTCGTATTCTTTTTTTTTTCTTCTTCACGTCTTTTCATCTTCTTTTTTCTTACGTATTTTTGTCTTCTTTTATCTTACGTCTTTTCGTCTTCTTCTTTCTTACATCTTTTCGTCTTCTTTTATCTTATGTCTTTTCGTCTTTTTCTTTCTTACGTCTTTTCGTCTTTTTCTTTCTTACGTCTTTTCATCTTCTTTTACCTTACGTCTTTTCGTCTTTTTCTTTCTTACGTCTTTTCGAGAATAAAGTTAAAATTCTTTTAGTTGTCAGTCCAGTGGTTTGTCATGGTCGGTATAGTGTCACAATCGGCGAAATTCTTTTTTTTTTCTTTGTCAAGCTTCGTCCGTCCACGGCTTCATGTAGTCTGTGCAAGTACTGGTGACAATGGGTACTGGTGTAATGAAAGTCCCATCTTCATTAAATCCAAGTTTCTGTACATCGTATGTGTTATTATTCTTTACTTTTATGACTTGTATGGACCTAAATACTTTCGTTTTAACATCAAACCTGGACCTTGTTGAGTGCGTTTTATAGCAATCACATCATTAAGCTTAAATTTGTTAGATTTCTTTCGTCTGAGGTTGTAAGTTTTGCGGTTTTCTTCTTGGACTTTTAAAATTTGTTTTTTAGCATTTTTTCTCATATCTTCGCGATTTGTAAAATCAGATTATATTTCAGCATTCAGAAGACTAGTAATCTCAATGTTATTTTTCAGTTTCATTTTAGTACCAAACACATAGCTGCCAACGTCTTCCGCTTTTTCGGCCCGGAAAAATTTTACAGTAAATTTTAGTATTTCAAATCGCTGTAATCTGCTGATTAAGTAAGACAAAAATTTCTGTTAAATTTTTCCGGGTCGAAAAATCAGAAGAGTTGGCAGCTATGCAAACATCAATTCAAAAGGGGTTGTGCTTATACTTCTCTGAAAAGTCGAATTTATCACCTGTTGGACATCACTTACATGTGTATACCATTTTTTAGGATTATCGACAGATAATTTAGACAGAACAGATATTATAACAGAATTTAGACGCTCAACTTGGCCGTTAGACCTGGGTAATCCAGTGGTAATCGGGATATGTTTAATATTTTCATTGATGCAATAATCTTCAAAAGCTTTAGAGGTAAATGCAGGACCTTTATCTGATATTATGCGAACTGGATTTCCAAAGACAGACTTTTGAATTTCTAATTTAGAAATTACTTCGGCAGCATCGTTTGATTTTGTGGGATACAACCAAACAAATTTTGTGAATGCGTCAATGACCGAAGGGATATGTTTATAATTTTTATTCGTGCTTTCCAATGGACCTAAGTGATCAACATGGTACGTATGTAACGGAGTTTCTTCTTTTTCTATTGGGTGAAGTAAACCTTCTTATTTACCACATTTTCTATTAATTAAAATACAGGGAACACAATTTGCTATACATTTCTCAATTTTTTGTTTAACTTTGGGGATGTAAAAATCATTTTCTAAATTTTTCTCTGTTCTTGCAATTGCGTAATGACTTTTTTCGTGAGCGGCCTTGATTATATTCATTTGCATGTCTTCCGGTACAACTAATAAATCGTTACCATTAACACATTTATAAAGAACATCATTTTTAACTAGATAATCATCATACAATTTTAATTTTAGGATTTCTTTTATTGTTTTAATATGCTCATCGGTTTCTTGAGCTTGTATAATTTTTAAAGTGAAACTATCTTGGATTACCATACAAATAGGATATCTGCTTAATGCATCGACATGCTTCATACTACTACCGTGTCTATGTTCAATAACATAATCAAAATCGGATAACATTATTGCCCATCTAGCTATTTTTGTACTCATTTCTTTTTTATCCATAGTCATTTTAAATGCACTACAATCGGTTACAATTTTAAATGGAATACCTAGCACATATACTCCAAACTTTTTCAGGGCTTCAATTACAGCTAAAACTTCTAATTCGTAGCTAGTGTACTTTCGTTCAGCTTCGGTGATTTTTTTACTGGCGAAATAAACTGGATGAAACTGATTATCTACTGGAGATTGTTGCATTAAAACAGCTCCATAGCCATCAATTCTGGCATCACAATGGATTTCGGTAGCACTTTTGGGATTGTAAATCAAAAGCATTGGTTCTGACGACAAAATACGCTTGAGTTCATTAAAAGCTTTTTGTTCTTCTATATCAAATTTAAATTTGGAATCTTTTCTTAAGAGGTCACTTAACGGTTTAGCTATAACCGAATAATTTCTTATAAATTTTCGAAAGTATCCTGTCAATCCTAAATAACTTTGAACATCTTTGGTACACTTTGGATAAGGAAAATTTATTACTGCTTTAGTCTTCAGTGGGGAGGGATACAATTTACCATCTATGATTCTATACCCTAAGAAATCAATTTCACGCTTCAAAAAATTTCACTTTTTAAGATTTAATTCTAACCCATATTCCGATGCAGTTTCGAGAACAAGTTTTAATTTTTCTAGACCTTCAGCTTCGTTTTTAGCAGGAATTATTAGGTCATCCATATAGATAACTACTACAGTGTGATCTTTTAATAGGTTTCGAAATACATTATAAATATACTTTTGGAAAACACTAGGGCTATTGGTCAACCCGAATGGACATTTTAAAAATTCGTTTTGTCCTTTATGAGTGACAAAAGAGGTGTATTTCCGCGAGTCTTCTTCAACATCTACATAAAAGAAACCGTTTTTCAAATCTATGGTGGTAAATACTTCGGCAGAATGTAATTGATCTATTACATCATCGATAACTAGCAAGGGGAAATGCTCACGCACGGTCTTTTTGTTAAGATGTCTGTAATCAACACAAAGTCTCATTGTATTATCTTTTTTCTTGACTAACACAACCGGCGAAGAAAAATTAGTACTTTTTCGAATGATTCCCTGAGCTAGCCACTCCTCAATTTGGTCTTAGACTATTTTTTTCTCGCATGGCGGTAATCTTCGAGGGGAAGAACAAACAGGAATTTCATGAGTTAAATTAATTTTCATTTTAACATCTACTGTTTTAGTTTTAATTGGTACATAATTTTCAATTAAAGAGTATAACTCTGAACGTAATTTTTTGTTAGCAATGTGACTTAAATCAATTTTAGGCTCATCCAAAACATTTACAATATTAACTAAAAAGTCATTAGACTGAACTTCAGCTTTAAACAGTTTCACTTTATTCTCAGAAATAGTTAATGTACCTTGATGAATAACATCAGTGCCAATAATTAAATCAAAATTAATGCAATTGTCATTAAGGACAAAAATGGTAACTTTAAATTTTGAACTATCTACTTCGATTTCTGAAGTGAAACAACTTTCTGGTTTAATTGAGGCTTTTCCTAGACCGGTCAAAGTGATACTCGTAGGTTTTAACTCTACAAAGTTCTTCAAATTATCATAAATACTTTTCTTTAACAAAGTCTTTTGGCTACCAGTATCTATTAAAGAGATTAAACGCAAAGAATAAAGCTTTATCTCTTTCAGAATTAAATCTTGGGATGTAATAGTGTTTACTTGTGACTGAGCATTTTTAACATTTGTATCTTTAGATTTATTACACTGAAATGATTTATGACCATAAGCGTTACAAGCAAAACAAAGCGGCCCTTTATCTTTATTTACACAGTTAATGCTCTTATAATTATTCCCGCCACAATTAAAACCACATATTTGGTTTTACAGGCTTAAATTTGTTCTTAACCTCAACTTCGGATTTAATTTTAGGCTTAGCTCCTTCATATTTATGAGATTTTGCATTTTCATACTCCGACCTTATTTTTTCATAAACCTTTAATTTTTGTTTAAATTCAACAATATTGGGGCAACCGTACAAAAAAGATTTTTTAAAAATGGGATCATTAATTCCATTTATTACATACTGGATAAGTGCAGAATCTTCAATATTGCCTTTTGAGCACAATTGTTTCATATTTAAAAAATATTCGTTCAATGATTCATGTGGTCTAATTTTTCTTTTGGATAGCAAATCATGTAATTCAGCTGAATTGCACGTTTGACCAAACTCGGAAATAAGTAAGGCTTTCAATTTAGACCACGAATTAATCTTTGATTCTCTTTCAATAAATAATTTAGCTTTTCCTGTCTTTTGGATAGCAAATCATGTAATTCAGCTGAATTGCACGTTTGACCAAACTCGGAAATAAGTAAGGCTTTCAATTTAGACCACGAATTAATCTTTGATTCTCTTTCAATAAATAATTTAGCTTTTCCTGTCATACGGCGTTTAGCCAAAATCAATTTGTGCAAATCACTAAGAATAAACAATGAAACAATATCTTCAAAATCGGCAAGCCACTTATTAATATTTTGTACTTCAGTACCTTAAGACATCATTATCATCGATTCTATGTCATTTATAGAAATACTAGGCTTAATAACATAATCAGGAATTAGAATTTTCTGATTTTCATTACTTTCACAATTAGAACTACCAGAATCATTTCTCACATTATTCTCAAAAACATTTGAAATGCTTTTAGTTTTATCATGTAAATCATCATTAAATTCATCGGCACTCTCGTCATCACTAAGAGTACCTTCATCGGGTATCATATTAATTTTCAAAATACTAAAATCACATAAACTAGAAATTATTCTGGCAGCAATTTCATCAAAAGTTCCGGAATTATTTATACACAAAACATTGCAAATGGTTATCAGATCGTTAACAGAAAAATTATCTTTGATTTCTTTCAACTTTGTTTGATATTCATTGGAATCTACTTCAAGCGAAAACCCAGTAAAACTCCGAATTCTACGTCTATTATTTATGTCACCGATTTCTCCAAAAATTAAGTTATGCAATGTCTTAATACTAGATGATTTTTCTGTTTTCAATGAAAGTTCTAATTCCTTTAAATCTACTAATTTTGCCATTGTTGAAAAGAAAAATAAAATAATAAACTAACTTTATAATCAGATGTTCAGCTTCACACTGTGTCAACACTTTCATTGCAAAATTTCATCTCTTCTGAATTAGCTTTGTGGGCTTGACATCATTTCATCACAGTTCTAAAAAATAATGGCTTCCAGGATGTTTAAGAAATATTTCCATCTCTGTGGGCGTTTCGTATATCCCAGTTCTGAATACCAATTTTATGGAATTCTTCTTCCTAAAAGTTCTTGCGGAATTATAATTAACTCATAATTGATTCATATCTGATACCGTTAAACTTTTAAATACTTATATTAACTTAAATTATTTACAGAGAAAATATTTACATAAGACTATTTACAAAGCAAACAATCATAACTCTAATTAATCAATTACATCTTATATGGGAAATCATCTTCATCTTACATTCTTTTTTTCTTTTTACATCAACTTAAAACTAAAAACATTACATTCTCCTTTCTTCCGTTCAGTTCTTTTTTTCTACCGCTTAAATCGTCTGGCTTCTTGGGAATGAATAGCTGCTTCAAAATCGTCTGCCTCACTGAGAGCCTTTTCATCAGAGTTGCGATGCGTAGAAAATAATATGCAGATCTAATAGTGGAGGAAATTTCCCACATATATATATATTTAAAACTAAAATCGAAAAAGTAAAAACTAACCCGGTTGTAGATCGTCCTCAGCTATTCTATGAAAAAATAGCATGTAAAAATATAGAAATTTGAGCGAGATACTTAAAAATAACGCCCCCATCGACTTTATATTATCATCCGGGTCTTTTTCAGTGACTAGTGTGGCGCCTTAAGGTGTAGTATTAAACAATATCGACAGAAAAGTATGCATATGACATCAGCATTTCGGTATAATACACAAATCTAGCAAAAAGCAGATGCAGATGTTGGTAGGTATGAATATACTCTTTTACGAACAAGTTTCTGTGGATTGACTTGCATTTCATTTTTCAATAAAATATTCACGTGCATGTAAATAAATTTTAACCCTTTCCGGCGCAGTGTGTCCGGACTGCACATACCTAATTTTAATTCCAAAGTTGTAATTTTCACCAATAATATTTAATAAAATCTTGGTTTTTATTGTCATTTTTATTTATTTATTTATTTATTTTACAATAAAAGCTTTTCTTAAAAAGTCGTTTGTTAATTCTGGTGTCTGTCGATAATTACTTCAACAGAATTGTCCTGCGCTGAAAAAGGTCAATGGGAAAAAAAGCAAAAATTATTTTGATTGCACATGAGCATTTTTTTTTTAAATTTCTGTCAAACTCTTGATAATAAAAAAGAATCTTATTCAAAATTAATTTTATGCTTCAAAAGCATTTACACTTTTCATTATTAATGAACTTCGCAAAATCTGGTAATTAATAAAGGCCATTGTTTTCTTTAAGCTTAATTTGTAAGTTTAATGTTTTATCTTAATATTTGAGTGTCACTTCCAAAAAAAATATTTTTAAACATTTGTCTGATACGAAATACCATATTTTTTATAGCATCCATTTTTAATCTTTCCCTTTGTCTAATTAATAATCTCGAAAATCTGATATGAATTTCCTGTTTTGAAATAAAAATATTCAAGATGAATTCAAATACTTTTCCTTTGTTTAGCTTTACATATTTTAATTAATGTGATAATTAATTAATATAACTATTAATTTAATGTAGGTTTAGTGCATTTTTACAAATAAAATGCCTTTTTTTCATATGCAAAAATTACGTTTTCAATTATTTTAGTCTGAACAATACATTAAACATTTTTTAAAATTCAAATAATCACTATGCTATATTTAAGTATAATATGTTAATTCTATAATTCGTTACATTTAGGTTTTTATACCGGGTGTTCCAAAAATGACTGATGGATTTTAAAATTCAATAACTTGCAAACGGTGTCAGGTATTTGAAAAATTTTTGCAGGAAAGTTACGTATAATGTCAGGAGTTTTTTTTTTTTCCGTAATTTTTTATTTTAGTTCGAAATTCAAACAATAGGTGGCGCTGACGGCGATTGAAGGCCAAGTCGACGCTTCACTCAGCACTGATCACATGGCCTTCAATCGCCGTCAGCGCCGCCTACTGTTTGAAATTCGAACTAAAATAAAAAATTACGGCCAAAAAACTCTTTACATTATATATAACCTTCCTGCAAAAATTTTTTAAATAGCCACCACCGTTTCCAAGTTATTGAATTTTAAAATCCATCAGTCATTTTTGGGACACCCGGTAAATATAATAGTAAATATTTAGTTACTAAATTACTTTTGTGTGCGCTCAAAGTTTTAAGCCATCTCTGTCATTTTTTTCTTTTTATCCTTTTCGTGCAAGTGCAACGAAAATTATATAATTTCCGTGACATATTTTTGTCAAAGTAAGATATTTAATGTTTTTATATTTGTCTGGAGCAAATCTCGCCAGTAGCTGCGTTAATATTGAATGTGTGCAAAGAAATAATAGTTTGATAGTTTAATAAAGCATTTTCATTTACGGTGTTTCTCCTTATTATTTTTGTATTTGAAAGAAATAAACATTACCCAGTATAATAGTTAAAGGGGATACGTAAAATATTAAAAAAAATTATTTATCGAGTAAAATTTTGAAATTTTTTGTAACGGTTGTTCATCATTAGTAAAAAAATCACATGATAAAAGTTATCGTAATGTTTTTAATGTTTTTAATTTAAATTTATTAAAAAAGTGGTTATATAAAATCGTTATATCAGGAAATATATACAGAGTGTCCGAAAAGTCTGGAAACGGTCGAATAACTCGAGAAATACATATGAGATTGAAAAACGTAAATATACGTGTTAAATATTTTTAAATAAACTACTCAGTGATACCAAATTTGACCTTCGTAACCGACCCCCTGGGGGTCAGAGGGGGTCCAACTTTGAAATCTTAAATTATAACCCCCGTTTTTTATTGCAGATTCGGATTCTACGGACAAAAATACGTAACTTTTGTATTTGATGTTTATTTCGAATCCTCGTTTATCACGGTGTAATCGAGCATATTAAATCGGTACATATTGGGATTTTTCAACGTGATTTTCCCTAATCGAAACTAATTGGGGAGAATTTATGACATCAAATTCTTCGTCTTTTGCAAGAATAGCGTTTCCTGAAAATCACCCGTGCCGATTATTTCGATTGTGCTACACAGCTAAAAATTTGACCCATTTGCTGTAGTGTCACTCCACAGCTTTTATAGAATATCTCTTTCATGACCAATGAGAATGTTCCATAACACAGTAAAGTACACCGTAAAAAAAACTGAGCCTTTTGCTGCATCGTCACTCCACCGCTTTTATAGAAAACGATTATTTTACTGTGTTATGGAGCATTCTCATTGGTCACAAAAGAGATATTCTATAATAGCTGTGGAGTGACGATGCAGCAAAAGGCTCAATTTTTTTTGCGGTGTACTTTACTGTGTTATGGAACATTCTCATGGGTCATGAAAGAGATATTCTATAAAAGCTGTGGAGTGACGCTACAGCAAATGGGTCAAATTTTTAGCTGTGTAGCACAATCGAAATAATCGGCACGGGTGATTTTCAGGAAACGCTATTCTTGCAAAAGATGAGGAATTTGACGTCAAAAATTCTGCCCAATCAGTTTCGATTAGGGAAAAACCCGTTGGAAAAGCTGAAATATGTATCAATTTAATATGCTCGATTACACCGTGATAAACGAGGATTTGAAAAAAACATCAAATACAAAAGTTACGTATTTTTGTCCGTAGAATCCGAATCTGCAATAAAAAAAAGGGGTTATAATTTAAGATTTGAAGGTTGGACCCCCTCTGACCCCCAGGGGGTCGGTTGCGAAGGTCAAATTTAGTATCACTGAGTAGCTTATTTAAAAATATTTAACACGTATATTTACGTTTTTCAATCTCATATGTATTTCTCGAGTTATTCGGCCGTTTCCAGACTTTTCGGACACCCTGTATATATTTTTTCATTTATATAAACACAAATATATAAGCTTTATTTAGCTTTAGCATTAAAAAAATATAATAATTTAAATAAAAACTAAATATATTTCCTGTAAAAATTTGAAAAATAGTGATTTAATTTAAAATAATCATATTTTTAAAAATAATTTTATTCCAAGTTTACTTAAACAATGTTAAAGTAAAATAATCGTTAAAATAATTGTTGTTTTAAATTGTTGTTAAAACAATTTATCTTAAATGGTTCTTGAGTTATAACAATTTAAATTGGTGAAATAGGAATGGGGAAAAAACCCACAAATAGAAAAATGCATTTTCAAAAGAAGTCATCGCCATGGCAACCATCAGTTGAAAACTAGATTTTGACAACAAAGCAAAATATAAAAAATAATATTTCCTGTTCTGATTAAAGTATAAATATGATTTAAACATCATTTTAAGCAGAAAAAAAAGAAATTTTTAATGCTGTAAAAAATGTTTCTGCAATTTAAAGATTTTTGTGTCGCGGGCTCCCCTTAACCCTTTCCCTCGTGGTTTTCTTAAAAAAAGACAATTTCAATTTTATTGGCACCAAATTTACTTCATTAAAATTATCTTTTTGTAACATACCTGAAAATAAGCAAGTTACTGTTTTTTAATAAATGTCTTTATAAATTCTGGTGGAAGTGAATTATTTTAAACACCGGAAACGGTTAATTTGTATATTTTAAAAGTGTGTACGTATGTATTTTAAATAAATGTAATTAAAATGAAAAAAAAATGGAAATTAAATGAAATGTGTGAAATATTTCACTACAAGCTGCTTTCAAGAAATATAAACTGCTTTCAAAAACTCGATTTTAAGAGAAACGGTATTTAATAGAGAAAAGTGGTATTACAATAATTAAAATCAACGTTTAACACACAATACACAAACACAAACCACATACGCATACGTTTCGCGAGCACCAGGGCTCGCTTCCTCAGTGTATAAAAGTTAAAATGTTAAAAACAGAAAAAGCCCCCAACTGACAGCAAGTCAAAGACACAAATGATCGCAAACATAATACCAAAATACCCACAAGCCTCAGCAACCAATAAGATTAAACCGGAAATGAGGTGTCATGACATAATAAATCTAACCAGAAAGTTGAGATGTACGATACACTTGAAAGATCATTAACCAAGGAGTTTTTGGCTTTATGTATATGGAGTGCTTCGAAAAATCTAAGTCTAGCGGTGTAGTGCATTTTTGGATAATAGTAGCAGAGGTAAAATTAAAATTATGGCCCTCCTCCCAACAATGAGAAGCAATAGAGGAATTCTTTAACTCTTTTCTTTTAACATAACCTATATATTCAGCGACTCTTTTTCTGAGTTTACGTTTTTGTTTGTCCAATATAGGACAAACCACACTGACATTGTATATTGTAAATACCCCAATGATCCAGAGGAGAAATTTGATCTTTTAATTGAGAAAAGGTTAATTTATTGACTGGTTTAAATACTACTTTCAAATCATAATGTTTCAAAATATTTGCAACTTTAAAGCTAATGCTTTGATAAAACGGTGAAATAATTAAACTAGAATAAGAAACAGGTGTAACAGAAGAATCAGGATCATCGGGATGTTTATTAAAACTATGAGAAATTAATTTATTGATATATGATAAATTAAAGCCACGATCTATAGCAACAGATCTTATATCGTTTAACTCATCAGTAAGACAACTGTTTTCTGAACAAATTAAGTGAGCTCTATTAATTAAATACAGAAAAGCAGAAGCTTTCTGAGAAGGGGGGTGACATAAATTAAAATGGGGGGCAGTGTGACAGCAAAGGGTTTACGGTAAACACGGGTGTCAAAAGAGGTTAATTGACGAGTGACTAAAACGTCAAGAAATGGCAATTTGTTATCGTTTTCGAATTCATAAGTGAATTGAATGACTGGATCTATTTGATTTAAAATAGTCAAAATATTATCAACAGGAGAAACAGAAGGGTCGATGAGTGCAAAAGAATCATCGACGTATCTGCAATAAAATGGGAAACTGATGAGATTAAACATTTTAACTTCAAAGTAATGCATATAAAGATCAGCTAAGAAAGGGCTAAGGGGGTTACCCATAGCTAAGCCATCAGGCATGGAATAGAATTGGTTGGAAAATTTAAAAGTATTTTATTTTAAACAAATGTTGAATAAATCAACAATATGATTAATTTCGTGATCAGTGTAATGGAATTCTTTTAATCTGAGAGTGAGGCATTGAATTGCACCAAGAACAGGAACATGTGTAAACAGAGATGTGACATCAAATGAAACCATTCTCAAAGAGGGGGAGGGGGTGTAGTTCTTAATGAGATTAACAAAAGAGCTTGAATTCTTAACAGTGTAAACATTGGATATTGAGAGAAAAGAAAAACGCTTAACCAGATATTTGGCAAGCGGGTAGGAGACTGAAACGATATTGGAAACAATCGGACGGAGAGGGACGCCAATTTTGTGTACTTTTGGTAAAGCATAAAAACGACTACAGTTAGCAATGGAAGGAGTTAATGACATTTTTATACTGTCATCAATGCAAGGAGAGGATTTGATAAGTTTTCTAGTATTTATTAAATCATTTTCAGACGGATCACGATTTAATTTAACATAAGGACCAGAGTGTAAGAGATCATGTACTTTTTCTAAATAAACAGCTTTGTCTTGTATTACTATTTGGCCCCCCTTGTCAGCTTTGGAGATAATAATGTCATCGTTAGATTTCAAAGAACATAAAACTTCCTTTTGATCCTGAGTGATATTTGGTTTGAATTTCATTGTATTATGTTCTACTGTGTTTTTAATGAGAACTCTGATAGAATCTTTTCGGGAGCTTGAAAGTTTACTAAACTTAAAACATCTTTCAACAGGAGCAATTAAATTGGGCAAGTTAGGTTGTTTACTGAAAGAAAAGTTATGGTTAAGTTTAAGTATATTCTCCTGTGTAGACGACAGCTGTACATTAGAAAGGTCTACAATAGCACTTTTGTGAGTTGTGGAGGGGGGGGGGTAGGAGTAGGTGGGATTAAATTTGAAAGTTTGTTTACTAACGAAAGTTTATGAAAAGCCGAGAACCTGACGGAGCGGAACCATGATGTACGATCAAATGTATCAAAGTCTGACAAACTGCTTGCAACAGAGATATGTAAATGAAACAACTCTTTTTCAATAAAAGCAAGTTTACTCCGAGTATCCTGAATTATAGCACGTAGTAACGATAATTTGCAGTTATGTATACACTATGAAAGACGTTTTGTCAGATGGAGGTTAAAACTTAAGTGAATAAAACTAGGGATGACACCACGTTGTTTACAAGTACATAAAAATGTAGATGATTCAAAAATTTCTCACGCTTTAATCTCAGTTTGTGAAAACGATTGAGATGCGACATTATAAAATAACTTAGAAAAAACAAATAGGTCCGTTGAAACCAAAGATAATAGCTAAAACCTTGTGTGGAAGATTACAATAATTAAAATCAACGTTTAACATACAATACACAAACACACACCACATACGTATATGTTTCGCGAGCACCAGGGCTCGCTTCCTCAGTGTATAAAAGTTAAAATGTTAAAAACAGAAACCTCCCCCCCCAACTGACAGCAAGTCAGAGACACAAATGATCGCAAACATAATACCAAAATACCCACAAGCCTCAGCAACCAATAAGATTAAACCGGAAATGAAGTGTCATGACATAATAAATCTAACCAGAAAGTTGAGATGTACGATACACTTGAAAGATCATTAACCAAGGAGTTTTTTGCTTTATGTATATGTTGTGCTTCGAAAAAGTCTAAGTCTAGCGGAGTAGTGCATATTTGGATATCCAAATATGGCCGGAATAGAAATTAATAGCCGGAATTTCTGCTATTACGTAAGGCGAAGAGATTAGTACAAAATTAACGTTATGCAGATAATATGGACCTCCACCCTGACTACACCACTGTATAGTTGAAGCCTGGTTGAAATTAAGAAATGTTCGTACTCCCAGAAAAATAAACACCATATACTGATGCTACATACAGACGTTTCCGCGAGTGATTTTATTACGTAATTCTTTTAGCTATGACAGCATCAATAGCTGTCACGTAGCTTGAAGGAAAGTGCATGTAGATCCAACACGTAAATGATAGTCATGTCGTTTTACTAAAATAATTTTCTTTGTATCTTTTCTGGTTTTAACTTTATTTTTAAATAAAAAAAATTAACTTTTTGCATTCGAGAGATGTTTCTCACTGAATGCAAGTATTGCTTGTAAATGAGTGTGCGAAATGATCGACACCAGCATTGAAATTTTGATCATTATTGCGATTTCCCCTCCCCCCCCCCCAAGAATAGGAAGCTTAAGTAAGACGAAATTTTCTATTTAAATGTATTGGCGGAAATTTATCCGAATTTAATCAGAAGCTACTGATCCTATTTAAGAAAAAAAATAACAATCACCATCTCGTGATAATTTCCACAGTTACTTCATTCGCAACTGAATAGATAATATAAACACTATATATCTCCTGTTTTTACTCTATTCTATCTTAACAAGAAGAATGTATTGGATTCGTGAAAATTTTCGAAATCTTATTTTTCGACGGATTTACAGATTTTAAGGGTCAGAGAGTCTGAAAAATAGGTTTTTACAAATTGTCTGTCTGGGAGTCGGTGAATCTTTCTATATGTATATGACAAAAACATCTTGGTTGCTCTATCTCAAGAACTGATGTACGGAATTTCAGAAAAATTTAGATTCTGTTAGACCTTGATATAAACTAGATCTGATTAGTTTTTGGTGTATATCGCTGAAAGGTGGCGTTGCTATGCTACATTCGTCACAATTTCCACAACAGCATTATCTCAAAACCTAGTGTATGGATTTTCATAAAACTTTATAATTCGTTAAAACGTGATCTTTTGCTGCGAATCGCTCAACAGGTGGCGCTGTCATGGTGCTTGATTTGTGATTATCACAAGAACTAATAGACGAAATTTTCAAAAACTTCAGATTCAGCAAGTCCCTGATATAGATTAGTATTGTTTAGATTTCGGTATCTATCGCTGAAAGGTGGGGTTACTATGCTGCACTCTTCACAATTTACACAATAGCCATATCTTAAGAACTCATCCATAGATTTTCATAAAATTTTACATTTAGTTAGTACTTGATATAACATGGCACTGCTTACGTTTTTGTTCAAATCGCTCAACAGGTGCACTACCTAATCACTTACGTGATTATCGTAATAGTTCAAAAGCTAATTCACGGAATTTCGCAAAACTTTAGATTTTGCGAGACATGGATAAAAACTACATCCGATTGGTTTTCGGTGTACATTGCTCATCAGGTGGCTTTGTTATGCTGCATTAATTACAATATCCACAATAGCCATATCTCAAGAAGTACAGCATGGATTTTCATAAAACTTTATATTTTTTTAAAACGTGATATAGTATGAGGCTGATTATGTTTTGGTGCGAATCGCTCAACAGGTGGCGCTGCTATGTGCATTATTTGTGATTATCGCAAGAACTAAAATCGACGAAATTTTCAAAAGCTTCAGATTCAGTTAATACCAGATATTGATTAGTGTTGTTTAGTTTTGGGTGTCAATCGTCCTAAAGATGGCGCTGCTATACTGCATTTTTCACGACTTCACATTAAATATATTTCAAGAAATAATGCATGGATATCCATCAAACTTCAAATTCAGTTACTACTTTATAAAAAATCGATCCTGATTAGTTTTAGGTGTACATCAACCAACATATGGCGCTGTTATGTAGTTTTTTAAGATTTTGCAATAGCTCTATTTCAAAAACTAATGCACGGATTTTCATCAATACCAGATTTAGTTATAAGTTGACATAAGTTGTTGCTGATTAGGTTTTGGTTTAAACATTCTAACCGATATCGCTGTTACGTTGCATTTTTTGGAAGTATTAACATGCATAAGATAGAAGAATCTTTTGAGATTGCCGCATCTGACTAGTTTAATTATCAATTTCCACTGAAAGGATAATCGGAAATCTATCTCACTTTAGAATTTTTTTTAACAGGTAGAGCTGTATAAAATATGTTTACATTAGTTGACATAAGTTATTGCTGACAAGATTTTCGTTTAAACCACCTATCTAACCAGTGGCAGTGCTATGCTGAATTTTTCAAGAAGTATTAACCCATTCGTGCCCAACATCTTTTGAGTAAATTTTATTTGGTTGACAACACTATTGTTAGAAGTTTTAAGTTTAGTTCATTAATCATGAAAATGCATCAATTAAATAAAATAATTATAGCTTTACTTTTTTACCGGTGTCAAAAACAGTGCTGAATGCACCTTTTGAAGCGTCCCTGAAAAGGGACGCTAGGCACTAATGGGTTAATATGCGTAACATAGAAAAAAGTTTTAGGATTGCCACATCTGACTAGTTTATTCATTGCTTCATTTAGAAATGTGGAATATTTTCTGACATTTGTTGAATAACACATCACAAAATTAAGAAGAGCATTCTTTTATCAATTAATATGTTACAAGTTCAAATGTTTTTATTTTAATATTATTGGTTAAAACAAAACAGAATTTACATGAGAAAATATAGAAATTTAATGTCTAGTAAAACTAACAAGTAGAATGTATAAAATTTTGCTTCATAAAATGTAAAAGCATATTTATCATAAGTAATAAAAGTAATAAATAAGTAAAGAATATAAGTAATAAAAAAAGATAGGAAAGTAATATATATATATATATATATATATATAAGCAATAATCGTTTTATATATATATGTTACAAACATTAAAAAATGTGATAATACGAAACAATAGCTTTTGTTTGATAGCATTAATAACTAAAAGACCATTTATTTTCCAAGTTATTTTGAAAAATTTCAAAGAACGTAAGGAACAGGAAAGAATGGGCTTAATCGGGATTTTAAAAATATTGGTGTATTCGTTTAATAGTCTTTGTGTCGATGAAGATTTTTTTTTAGAATCATCATCTAACCTTTTTTTTACAAATAAAATTTATTTATTGTTATCGTTGTATAAGATTTACAAAAATAAATTGGATTTCTTATGCAATTTTACAAAAGAACTAACTAAACAGATATGTATCATGACACAGTGCAAAATCAAGTTACCTAATGTCTCAAAGTTTTTATTATTATTATTATTATTATTAACTATTTGAAAAAAATAGTTGTTGTTTTTGGTAGGGAATTGGGAAATCTAAAGTATATCTTAATCTTTTTATTGGTTCAATTCCTCAACTTACTTAATTTTATTCGTTTCCTGATTGGTCGAAGTTTAATGTCCAAAAATGGAATACTTCTGTTTTTTTATTTTATTCGTTTTCTCATTGGTCTAAGTTTAATGTCCAAAAATGGGTTACTTCTGTTGCCACGAAAGAGTAATAAAATCTTTTTAAAAAAATAATAATTTAAAAACAAATTGTGATAGAGATTTCAAACAAATTTCATTAAAAAATGCATTTTTTTTCTCTATGTAACGATATAAAACATTAAAATGTGCGATATTTTCATGTTGAAAAAATTGAGTTCCGGAAATTATAAAACTGAAATTTTATTTAAAGTTTTTTTGTGATGGGTCCAGGAATATTAATATTTAATCCATGTCGTACGTTATAAGAGGCGTTCAGAAGTCAGTCTGATTAACTCCATAAAATAAAAATACACATTTTAAACAGTAAAAGTTGTCTATCTTTAATCTACTGTTTTTTAACACTTTCCAATAAAGTTGAAAAGTGTTTATGGATTCGGTATGTCTGTTTGTCTGTCCATCTGCCTGTCTGTCCGTCTGTCCGGATGGCCGCCTCTCCGCATCCTAACTCCCGTAAATATACTAAGATTACTACGAAATTTTTGTATGTTATTGATATTTACTCTAATACGAACCCTAATGAAAACGAAGTTTCGACTATGAGTAGTTTATTTACAGAGATAGTCAAAATTTTTCCGATACATTACGGCCTATGGGAAAAAATCGTTTCACATGATTTTTAAAGGAGTTACATTCGGTCACACATATTCAAATTTATATGGATTTGCAAAGTGCACTAAGATATGCTTTGTGTAAAATATGCAGTGAAAATAGTAGTTATTATTCATTTACAGGGCCAATCAAAAGAATTCCATTAGACAATGATAAAGGGGGGAATGTTTGCGACATATTTTAACTATATTTCAACTATGTTTTCATACAATTTTTATACACCGCTGACATTGAATATTTCACACATAATATGAAGTGCATAGTATTTACAGAGACACACAAAATATTTCAAATCGTATATTCTATTCGAAGTACTGTATGTTATCGATGATAGCTGATAGAAGGATGTAATGCACTTTCAATTGTGATATTCGCTTTTAAGTTTTACTAAATATCTGCATGTAATATGGCGTGTATGTAGGCTATAGTGCATATACAGAGTTACACAAAAGAGCTTGCAAACCTTACTGAATATGAGGATAATTTACTTAAAAGTAGTTTTTAAATAAGTGATGCATTTTTACGTTGAGCTGCTTTCAGTTTACTAAAAATTTTTGTAGAATATAAATAAAATGATACACAGGATCACACAAAGAATGATCTGCATGGTCACCAATGGATGATAATTTCTAGAAATGGGATTTAAATAGTTTTAAAAGTGTTTTTGTTTGAACTATATTTGAACAATATACTGGCGTGTAATAAAGGTACTAGGTAAACTACAGGGTTGAACAAAAGTATTGAAGTATTTTCAATGTATTTTATAAATTGCTGAAAAAGAAATTTAAACCTATGTATAAAATTGAAGCTGGTGTTATACACAATTGAAGTGAAAAAACTTCTTTAAATACCATAAAATAAGTTAACTGCGCAAGGCCTTTCGAAAGAACTTAGTCTTTCTTCGTCAGGCGCAAAAAAGACGTGCGTCTACAATGAATGTAGCGACATGACTGAAGGGGAATGCGGGAGGGAGAGGGAGCAAGCAGAAGGAACAGCCAATAAGAAAGTAGAAGGCAACAGCCAATCACGGAAGAGCATAAACAAAACTAGATAAACAATGAAGGAGAGGAAGGGAAGGGGAAGGGAAATGGAAAAAAAGCGGGGTAAATTAAAAAATTAACTAAAAGGAGAGATTAAAATGAAATAAAATGTACGCAAAAAATATATAAATTAGTAATAGTAATAAATAAGGAAAAAAAAAATAAAAAATAAAAATACATAAAAATAAAAAATTGTTTACAATTATAAACACAGATATGTAAACCTGAAATTTGTATACATAATATATATAAAAATAATAAAAATAATAATAATAATAATAATTAAATAATAAACTTATTTATGAAGCAGTGCTGAAAAGATTCTTCCAGGCAACGGAGAGCGTTTTAGAATCAGATTTATCATTAACAATAATATCACGATTAATATAAATAGCTAAATTTTCAAGAAAATCTAACTCAGAGGAACTATTGGCATTAAAGATAATTTTAGCAGTTTGAAAATTGAAACTATGGCCGGAATCCCAAGAGTGTTTAGCAACAGAAGATTTAGAAATTTCTTGATTAATGACATACCGAGAGTGTTCTTTTAGGCGTTTTTCGAGATTTCTTTTAGTTTGACCAATATACGATAAATCACAGCCATTACAAGGAACATTATAAATACCCCATTTTTGGAGGTCAGGGACAGGACATTTCATGGAAGGAAATTTTAATTTATTGACTGGTTTAAAGATAACATTAAAATTGAAACGTCTTAAAACTTTAGCTAATTTAAAACATAAAGAAGGATAAAAAGGGAGGACGACCAAATTATCAGGTTTACTTTTATCAATTTTAGAAAGAGTGGAATTGTTAGGGGGTCTATTGAATTTGCTCACAGCAGTATTAATGATAGAAGGATTGAATCCACGTTTTACAGCAACAGATTTTAAGTAATTGAGTTCATTCTTAAGAGATGCAAAATTTTTTGCGCCTGACGAAGAAAGGCCTTGCGCAGTTAACTTATTTTATGGTGTTTAAAGAAGTTTTTTCACTTCAATTGTGTATAACACCAGCTTCAATTTTATACATTGATTTCTGCTGATTCTGGCATTTCAACTGCCCACCTTTGCCCCACTTTTGTTGTAAGTAATTTTTATCTTTATTCTTTATCTTAGTGTCTTATTTATTTGTTTTTCATTTATATTTTCATTTATGATCTTATTTATATATTTTTTATCTATCCTTTTATTTTTCACCTTTTTGTATTATTCATATTTTATTTTTCTGTACTTGTATATTGTTTATTTTCTTGTCGTTATTATGTATACTGCTCAATTAAACCGGTTTACTAAACTTAGACGCAAACGTATTAAATTTCTCAATCACTTAAATTTTCTTCAAAATTGCAAGAAAAATAATGTTATCCCCAATTTTATTCAACTTAAGTGTTCTGTCTATAGTTCTTTTAGAATTTCTAAAGCTATGTTTCGTTCACACTTTATAGTTTTAAGAGCTTGCATTCAGGATGTTCGGCATACTCTCTCCAAAATTGAAGAAGAACTTTATGATCTGCATTTGTTTCTCAGTAAAAATCTTGATAATTTTTGTAATATTGAAAGCAAATTTTGGCCTTCTCTGCTTTCTTTCAAATCTGCTCATCAAAATAAACTTGATAAAAAGTTTTCTTTATTATGTAATAAGAATTCCAAGTATCAATTTTTGAATAAAGATCTTTCTAATGAAAACAATATAGTAAATTTATCTTCTCATACATTAACTCTTGAGCAAAAAAGCATTTTAGATCTTGGTTTAAATTTTTCTCAATCTTGCAAACCTTCTCTCACCAAATTGATTACTCCTATTGAGTCTTCCTTTAAACATAGTAAAGTTTCTCCTTTTCAAAAAGAAACCCTTCGTCACATTCTTGCTGATACTATTTCTTCTAATGTTTCTAAATATAAAAATAATCTCTCACGTCCTCAGCATATTGCTTTGAATGAGCTTAAGTCCAATGATAATCTTATTATTACTAAAGCTAATAAGGGGGTCAAATTGTTCTTATGGATAAAAATGATTATTCTGATAAAGTTCATGCTCTCTTATCTGAAGGTCCTTATATTGAAGTTAAAAAAGATCCCACTAATTCGCATCTTGCCACTCTCACTAAAGCTGTTAAGAATTCTATTGTTCTAAATGACAACACTAAACATTGTGTTATTCCTTCTGCACCCATTTGTGCTCGTTTTTATGCTTTACCCAAAGTTCGCAAAACCAATATTCCCTTAAGACCTATTGTATCTAATATTGGTACTGTTACTTATCCTCTTGCCAAATTTTTAGCTTCCATATTCTCGCTTTATGCATTTCTAATTCTCATACTGTAAAAAATTCTTATGATTTCGTTAGTAAATTAAAAAGTATTAATCCATCGAATTGTTCTATGCTTTCTCTTGATGTCAAATTTTTATTTACTAATGTCCCGATTGAAGACGCAAATTCTTGTTTGGAAAAAAGATTACGTGAATTTCATTTCTCTGATATTGAGGTCAAAGATTATGTTAATTTAACTAAAATTTGCTTAACTCTTACTACTTTTCAATTCGATAATAAATTTTTCAAACAGTTAGAAGGCTTAAGTATGGGTAATCCTTTATCTCCCATTCTTTGTGATATTTATATGCATTACTTTGAAGATAAATTATTAAATCTGATCAATTTTAAATGTTGGTCCGTTATGTTGATGATACTTTCGTCCTTTTGGATAATTCATTTGATATTTCTACAATTCTTCAAACTATCAATTCTATTGATCCTCATATTCAGTTTACTTTTGAGTTAGAGAATTGTAATAAACTCCCTTTCCTTGATGTTTTAGTTACCAAATGTGATTCTTCTTTCAAAACTTGTGTTTATAGAAAACCTTTTTCTGTCTCTAATCCACCCCATGCTTTCTCAAATCATCCCGTCAATCAAAAGATCGGTGTTTTTTATACATATGTTTATCGTGCTCTCAAAATTTGTTGCGATTTTGCATCTCTTAAGAATAAACTCAATTACTTAAAACTGTTTCTGTAAAACGTGGATTCAATCCTTCTATCATTAATACAGCTGTGAGCAAATTCAATAGACCCCCTAACAATTCCACTCTTTCTAAAATTGATAAAAGTAAACCTGATAATTTGGTCGTCCTCCCTTTTTATCCTCCTTTATGTTTTAAATTAGCTAAAGTTTTAAGACGTTTCAATTTTAATGTTATCTTTAAACCAGTCAATAAATTAAAATTTCCTTCCATGGAATGTCCTGTCCCTGACCTCCAAAAATGGGGTATTTATAATGTTCCTTGTAATGGCTGTGATTTATCGTATATTGGTCAAACTAAAAGAAATCTTGAAAAACGCCTAAAAGAACACTCTCGGTATGTCATTAATCAAGAAATTTCTAAATCTTCTGTTGCTAAACACTCTTGGGATTCCGGCCATAGTTTCAATTTTCAAACTGCTAAAATTATCTTTAATGCCAATAGTTCCTCTGAGTTAGATTTTCTTGAAAATTTAGCTATTTATATTAATCGTGATATTATTGTTAATGATAAATCTGATTCTAAAACGCTCTCCGTTGCCTGGAAGAATCTTTTCAGCACTGCTTCATAAATAAGTTTATTATTTAATTATTATTATTATTATTATTATTTTATATATATATTATGTATACAAATTTCAGGTTTACATATCTGTGTTTATAATTGTAAACAATTTTTTATTTTTATGTATTTTTATTTTTAATTTTTTTTTCCTTATTTATTACTATTACTAATTTATATGTTTTTTGCGTACATTTCATTTCATTTTAATCTCTCCTATTAGTTAATTTTTTAATTTACCCCGCTTTTTTCCCATTTCCCTCCCCCCCCCTTCTTCCTTTCCTCTCCTTCATTGTTTATCTAGTTTGGTTTATGCTCTTCCGTGATTGGTTGTTGCCTTCTACTTTCCTATTGGCTGTTCCTTCTGCTTGCTCCCTCTCCCTCCCGCATTCCCCTTCAGTCGTGCCGCTACATTCATTGTAGACGCACGTCTTTTTTTCGCCTGACGAAGAAAGACTAAGTTCTTTCGAAAGGCCTTGCGCAGTTAACTTATTTTATGGTGTTTAAAGAAGTTTTTTCACTTCAAATTTAAACCTGTTAGGGGTTTCTTTCTAAACTAAACTTCCGCATTATATAGTATATATATCAACAGGCAGATCAAATACACGTTTGTTCAAAAGTATCGAATTACATATTTGGCGATGGACAGTAACACCTTATTTATCTAAATAACGAAGTTTTGTTAAAGATTTCAGGAAGTATTGGAAAGTGTTTCATAATTTATGCTTAACGCATGATTTTTCTTATTTGTTTATCATTGGTCTAGGGATATTCATGTTTAATGCACGGCGTACGTTATATATGACTCGTTATAATCATCCTAAAAATGATGTTTATTATTATTATTAATTTACTAAATATAGAATTTATTTATACGTCTTTAAAATTTAAGTCTTTGAAAATATCATTTTCCAAAGAGTCGTTTAAATTTGTTGAATTACAACTTTGTTATTTATTACTTTATTATTACTATTATTATTATTAAATGGTTATTTTAATTGCTTTTAATAATAAAAATCTGTAAGAAAAATTTACAAAAAATTAGTGATAGAGTAAGCTCTTTTCAACTTCAGCAAAGATATTTTTTCAAAGATGCTGCATAAAGTCCAAATAGTATTTGCTTTACTTAACACAAGAACAGCCGATTGTTTTACACAAGTTTTATGAAAAGAGTTTTTAACCAGAATTTTTATTTCATACTATTTAATTCCTTTACTTAGCTTACTTTTTTTTTAAGTACTAAATACATTTAACATATTTCTTGAAAAAGTTTCTGGTTCGAATTGTTTATTATGACTTTAGCAAGGGTCAAAATGATCCCTAATGGCGGTTCTACTGTTAATAGCAGACGTTCCGTAATTGCATAACGTAAAAATTCACTTTTCGGAATTTTAAGAATAAACTCAGAAATCCTGAATAAAGGTTAGAAAACCTTGCCACTTTCCTCTATTACTTTCATAGTCTTATTTCGTTTAAAACATCATATTTCTATATTTAACCCTTTCTACTCCGGCGTCACTTATGCAAACGTTATTCGTTTGAAACCTTTTTTAACCTTCCTACCCTGAATGGGTCTAATCGACCCACAACTACAATTTGTTCTATATGATTGGGACCAGAACTTTTTTCATAAAGAAAGTTAAATAAAGGTTTCAGAAAAATAAGTCAATTAAGTATATTAAAATGTTTTAAATAACAATTCTGGTGTAAAATATTTTTATCAAGATTGAGTAAAATTTGAACAGGGTAGAAAGGTTAAAAGAAGTTACCTACAATTACATTGTATCAAAAATGCTTTAATACATATTTACCAAACTACTGCATTTTTAAAATGAAAAAACATACTTTGAATGAGATATTAAATATTTCTTGCTTCTATATAGTTACAATTTTGAAACCTAGATGATTTAATTTATTAGATAAAATTTCTAGTTCACACTTTGTTTTGTTGGTTAAAAAAAAAGCGGGAGGTTGGCAAGTATGCTTTAATAAAATAAAGCAACTTTTCTTTGTTACAGTAGCGAAAACCATTTTTTCAAAAAAATATTTTGTCTCATCAAACACCGACAAAAGACCGCAAAGCATTAACCCCTTGAGGGGCGGTGGTATATATTATATACCACCTACGATTGATGAAGGTTCACACCAGAAAAATGTTATTGAATTTCACTTTTCTAACTTTGATGGAAAACAGTCGGGAAATTGCTTTTCCTCTTTTTGATATAACTTTTTTACAAATTTCCGGTGGGAGTTCTGAATTACACGAACGCAACTGCTTGCCCCTCAAAGGGTTAAATAAAAATTACTATTTTACCTTTGTTACTTCAAAAGTTACATTTTTTCTTTAAAAGTTTCTTCTTAAATTTATATTCGAGCGTAATTTTTCCTTGATTTCCTTGATAAAAACTGCAAGGTTATACAGATTTTTATTATATAGGTTCATTTTTAAAGTTTAAATCATAGCGAATGTCAAATTTGTTAACCTTCTCATCGCCGCTAACTGATACATCCGTTCACTGAGCTATAGTTTTCACTGCAATAGAAGCACTATTTAACCCTTTAACGTTCATTGGTTTCTCTAGGAAACCACAAAATTTTAATTCCGATATGCAACAATGGCACCGGAATTTTAATTTTAAAAAATCCATTTTATTGAGTATACGAAATATCACGTTTTCGCATTTACAAATATATCTGTTCACAATTACCGGTGTCATTCATTTATTCTACATCTTAGCAATGAAAATTCTTTGATCGTTAAAGGGTTAACACTAGAACGCCGGGAAGGTGTCAATTTGACACCGATCACTGGACCAATCGTTGATTCGAACCAGAAAAATTTTAAAGAAATAAGTCATATATACCAATTGTTTGATAAAATGCTATTTAATTTTCTACTGACTTTGTCACCTAGCAACCAAGATGTACCTAATTATTTTAAAATGTAAAAAGTTTTCTGTGCAAACGATTTTTTGTGATAAATGAATTTATCTGTTTAATTCTTCTGCTTTTACCTAAGCTGTGTGAAACAATATTCTTTTTGTTTTGAGTTTGATTAGAATGTTTTTTTAATGAGTTGTGTGAAAAAAATGTTACAGTTTTTATTGGAGTTGTGTTTTGTGAAATTATTAATGTTCGAAAGAACATGAGTTGAGTTTACTCATCAGAATAAACTGTTTAAAGTGAGAGATGCGTATTTAATTTTGAGTTGAGTAAAATATTAAAAAATAAACTTTCGAACAAATTGAATTCTTCATATGGTCCGTCTCTACGGAGAAAAATCAGCGAGTTGTTCTACATCAATGATTGAAGGATAACTGGTGAATATTTTGCGCTGTTTTGCTATTTCTTCGATGTTAGAACTCATCTTTTAAAGAGCCAAGAGGGGTAAGTGCACCCATTTAATTTTTATTCATTAAAAATGAGTATGAAAGAATTAAAAGCAAAAAAGAAAATTTTCAAAACAAACTTGACAAAATTAAAAGAAAAATTATCGAATTCCGAGCTAGAATTAAATGAATTAATTCTTATAAAGGAGAAACGGAATAAATTAGAGAAAAACTTTTCTGAGGTATTTGAGTCTATTTATAAGATAAGTAAAGAAGATGAAATTGAGGATTTTATTAAGGAAAACGAAGAAATTAATGAAATTTTAGAAATAATGGAATTTGAACTTACAAAAAAGTTATCAAAAATGAAAGTGCAAACTGTTAATTTAGAAAACGCCACAAAGGCTGATAATAACATTAAATTGCCAAAGTTAACTCTTCCTGTATTTACGGGTAATTTGCATGAGTGGCTATCCTTTAAGGATATATTTAAGGCTACTGTTCATGAAAATTCTAATTTGTCAGGGGCAATGAAATTACAATATTTGAAGTCTTCATTGAGAGGAGATGCCTTTCGTATAATCCAGTCTATTTCAATCGTGGATTCTAATTATGAAGTTGCATGGTCGCTTTTGGAAGAACGGTTTTCAAATTCGAGAGAACAAGTTTACGCGCATTTAAAACGTTTTTTAAATATTCCTGTTATTCAGAATGAGTCCCCAGCAGCATTATTAAATCTAATAGATATAACAAATGAATGTATTAGGTCGTTAGAGATTTTAGAACAAAAAGTTGAGGGGTTTTCTACTACTATGTTTGCTTATATTTTGGCTCAAAAATTAGATATAAATACAAAAATGTGGTGGGAAAGACATCTTAAGCGGGATAATTTACCGAGTTTAACTGAATTGCTAGAATTCTTGAGAGACCACGCGCGTACACTAAGTGCGTCCAAACAAGTAAATACAAAGCGAAATTTTCAAAACGAAAGCCAAACAAAGCATAGCTTTTCAAAGGTAACATCCATGGTTGCGAGTTTAAATGAGAAAAATATGCGCAAATGTGTTGTATGTAAACAGGAAAATCACAGTGTTTTTAAATGTCCTAAATTTCAAAAATTTAATGTACAGGAAAGAGTAGATTTTGTGAAAAAAAACAATATGTGCTTTAACTGTCTTTCAGAATTCCACTGCGTCAAAAAATGTAACTCAAAATTCTCGTGTTCAAAATGCTATAAACGCCACAATGTACTTCTTTGTTTTGATAGGCGTGAGAGAAATTCCAATGCGGTGGGAAACACAAAAAATTATAGTGATAAGGAAGTGCCAAATGCATTGTCGACGAATGAAAGTAATTCAACGTTAAATGCTGACGCCATACCATTTGAGTTAAATAACCAAATTCAAAATTTCACTGGTACTTCAAATGTGAGATCGAATAATGTTAAAACAGTTCTTCTTTCCACTGCTATTGTTTATATGAGAGATAAATTCGGAAATAAAGTTCCGGTGCGTGCTTTATTGGACAATGGTTCAATGAGCAATTTTTTAACATTGCAGTTAGTTGAAAGATTAGGAATTCGAAAAGAAAAAAGTAATATTTCGGTATCGTGTTTAAGTGGATCCTCTGTAGCGGTAAAAAATAAAACTACTGCCTTGATCAGTAATAATTCGGGAGATTATAGCCGAGAGTTAGATTTCCTTATCATACCAAAGATTTCGCAAATTATGCCCTCGAAATATATTAATATTTCAGAGCTAGGAATTCCAGAGTCTATTATTCTTGCTGATCCTGAATTTAATAGACCAGGGAAAATAGATCTTTTGCTAGGAGCTGAAGTATTTCTAGAATTGATAAAGGTGGGTCGTATGAAGTTACCAAATTCTAAATTAATACTGCAAAATACGGTGTTCGGTTGCATAGTAAGTGGGAGTGTTTACGATTGTAACGAGCAGGAACAAATACATTGTGGGTTAATTACTGAAACAGATTTAAATTTCGAAATGAAAAAATTTTGGGAAATTGAAAGAGTAGAAGAAAGTACACCATTGAGAAATACAGAAGAATTAGCATGCGACACCCACTTTATAAACACACATCAGAGAGATATAACGGGCAAATTCATAGTACAAATGCCGTTGAAAAAAGATCCTAGTTCTTTGGGAGAATCAAAACAATTTGCGGAAAATAGATTAAATTCACTTTGGAATAGGCTAGTCAAAAATCCAAATCTTTTAGAGTTATATTGCGCATTTATGGCAGAGTATAGAGAGTTAGGCCATATGGAGGAAGTAGAGAAAACAGATGAGCCAATACATGCGAATTATCTACCTCATCATGCTGTTTATCGCCCAGATAAAAGTTCTACAAAATTGAGAGTTGTCTTTAATGGTTCACATGCAACTTCATCCGGAGAATCCCTAAATTCCATACAGCTGAATAGAGGTGTCATTCAAGATGATTTGTTTAGCATAATAATTAGATTTCGTACACACCGCTATGCATTTACAGCAGATGTAAAAATGATGTATCGCATGATACTTATCGATAAAAGTCAACGTGATTTACAGCGCATAGTTTGGAAAGATTCTGTAAATGGTGAGATGAAATATTACAGACTATGTACAGTCACATATGGCACAACTAGTGCCCCTTATTTAGCCATGCGCTGCCTTAAACAGCTTGGTATAGATGGTGAATCTCAATTTCCGTATGCCTCTGGTGTGGTACAATCAGACTTTTACATGGACGATGTCCTGACTGGAGCAGCTGACCTAAAATCGGCTAAGAGACTGCAAATTGAGCTTATTCAACTATTAAATACGTGTGGCATGAACTTACATAAATGGTTTAGTAACCATCCAGAATTAATGGAGCCAGCCTTTAAAAATGAGAATTACACTTTTGAAAATATGAGTGAAACTAAAGCACTAGGACTTTGCTGGAATTCCAATGATGATACTTTTACTTTTAGTGTATCATTCAGTGAGCAAACCAAGGTAACTAAAAGAAGTGTGCTGTCAAATATTGCTCGCATTTTCGACCCCTTGGGTCTACTTGGACCAGTTGTGACGAAAGCAAAAGTTTTCCTACAAAGACTGTGGAGACTGCAAATTGATTGGGATGAAAATCTCCCTACAGCTGAGCTTGATGATTGGTTGCAGTTTTTAGAATCATTAAGAGCCATCAATAATATAAGTGCTGTTAGATACATTTTTACAAATAATCCAGTGCAAATTAAAATTTGTGGCTTTTCAGATGCTTCGGAGAAAGCCTACGGTGTGGCATTGTATGCTGTGTCTTCAAATTCTTCAGGAGAGCAAATTTCTCAGTTGCTTTGCAGTAAAAGTCGAGTTGCACCAATCAAAACAATCACTATTCCTCGCTTGGAGCTCTGTGGTGCAGTTTTATTAGCCAAATTGATGAATAAGATTGCCAAAACCTTAAAAGTTCCTAAAGAATCTGTTTACTATTATTCAGATAGTACTATTGTATTATGTTGGATTCGAAAACAGCCGTGTGACTTAAAAACCTTTGTGTCATCACGTGTGGCTACGATTCAGAATCTTTCTGATATCAGTCATTGGGGACATGTGGCTTCTTCTGATAATCCTGCTGATCTTGTGTCACGAGGTGTAGATCCAGACAAACTTCTCCAGAGTAACTTATGGTGGAAGGGTCCACTATTCCTAACCCAACAAATTGAACCTTCTTTAAATACTGTCGAACTTGAGCAAAATGATAATGATCTATACAGAAGTGAACTTAAAAAGACCTTTTCAGAGACTTCACTTTTAATATCAGACTGTTCATCTTTTATTGATTATTTTTTGCAATTGAGTAATAATTATGCTAAATTAATAAGAATTCTTAGCTATGTTTTCAGGTTCATTCAGAATGTCAAAAAGCCAAAAGAAAGGTATTTAGGTAAGTTAACATCTGATGAATTGAAGAAAGCTGAGCAGTTTATCATAAAATCTGTTCAAGAAAAAGAGTTCAGTTCTGAATTCACATTGTTATCTAAGGGTAAGGAGTTACCAAAAAATAGTAGATTACTTTCATTAAATCCTTTCTTGGATAAAAATAATTTAATCAGAGTTGGAGGTCGTCTCCAAAATAGCACGGTAAATTATGCCCAAAAACACCCAATTGTACTGCCCTCTAAACACAAATTAACAGAATTAATTATCGAGTTTTATCACAAAAAATATCTACATATAGGACCACAAAATTTACTTTATTGTGTTCGAAGAGAATTTTGGCCTTTAAACGGTAGGGCTATTTGTAGAAAAATTGTACATAAATGTATTACATGCTTTAGGGCCAAACCTAAATTATTAGAGCAAATTATGGGCGAGCTCCCAAAAGAAAGAATAAATGTAGACTTTGTTTTTAATTGCACAGGAACTGATTTCTGTGGTCCATTTTTGATTAGATATAGAGGTCAACGTAAAGGTATTTATCATAAAGTTTATGTTTGTATTTTTATTTGTATGGTAACAAAGGCAGTGCATTTGGAATTAGTCAATGATTTAACATCTGAGGCTTTTATTGCAAATTTAAAGAGGTTTTTTGCCAGACGAGGCAAACCTCGAAAAATTTTCAGTGATAATGCAGGCAATTTTGTGAAGACTAATGTAGAGCTTAAAAGGTTGCATGAATTGGTAAACAAACCAGACCAGAACCTTACTAATTACTTGATATCTGAAGGTATTGCTTGGGAATTTATTCCCCCTAAAGCTCCAAATTTTGGAGGTTTATGGGAATCGGGAGTCAAGTCCTTCAAGTATCACTTTAAACGTGTTGTGGGCAACTCTAAATTAACTTATGAAGAAATGTTAACTATAATTGTCCAAATTGAAGGTCTCTTAAATTCGCGCCCGCTTACTCCCTTGAGTACAGATATTGATGACTTGGAGGTCTTGACCCCGGGACATTTTCTTATTGGTCGCCCACTTAATGCCATTGCTGAATCTGACCTGAGTAATATTGAAGATAATAGACTAACCTTATGGCAAAAGACCACTAAAATGGTTCAGACCATCTGGAAAAAGTGGAAAAATAGTTATTTAAGTACATTGCAGCAAAGGCATAAGTGGATGATATCAAAAAACAACCTCAAAATAGGAGATATGGTTGTAATAAAGGAAGATGATCTTCCAGTGTCTAAATGGTTATTAGGGAGAATTGTAGAAGTATTTTTTGGTAATGATAATAGAATAAGAATTGTGAATATAAAAACCCCAAATGGAATATATAAAAGAGCAGTATCCAAAATTGCTGCATTACCTCTTGAAAAGTAATTCAGTTTTTATAAGAAAATGCTCATTATTGTAAAATTTCTTTATTTATTATGTATTATGTAAAATTTTTAAATATTTGCTTAAATTTAACTTAACTGTGACTCATTTATATTGTGTTTAATTGTATTGTTATTTATATTTTTTACAATGGTTGTAATTGCAGTGTTTTAGTTTGAAACCCCCCTCGGAGGTTTCAAGAGGGGCGGTATGTTTGATAAAATGCTATTTAATTTTCTACTGACTTTGTCACCTAGCAACCAAGATGTACCTAATTATTTTAAAATGTAAAAAGTTTTCTGTGCAAACGATTTTTTGTGATAAATGAATTTATCTGTTTAATTCTTCTGCTTTTACCTAAGCTGTGTGAAACAATATTCTTTTTGTTTTGAGTTTGATTAGAATGTTTTTTTAATGAGTTGTGTGAAAAAAATGTTACAGTTTTTATTGGAGTTGTGTTTTGTGAAATTATTAATGTTCGAAAGAACATGAGTTGAGTTTACTCATCAGAATAAACTGTTTAAAGTGAGAGATGCGTATTTAATTTTGAGTTGAGTAAAATATTAAAAAATAAACTTTCGAACAAATTGAATTCTTCACCAATTGCAATGAATTGGCCTGAACAAATAAACTAACTAATATCAAATTATTTTTCTGGTTTTAAACGTATTTTATAAAACTTGCGTAAAATTTCCCGGCGTTCTAGTGTTAAGTCAATATATTTTCATAGACATAGTCAAGTTTTTAAAAATAAAGTTATGATTAATAATCGCAAGATTTATTTGCAAATGCATAATAAAAAAATTATAATAAATTAGAAAAAACAACTTTATTTATTTATTTATTTTATTTAGCATTTTTAAGCAGCAACGGAATTTTTTTTTACAAATCTTTACATTCCGCTATCAGTTTCATATTACATTTTTTCTTCAAAATATCATAGCTATGCTTACAATTTTACCTTTAATACTTCAAATATATTTTTCTTTAAAACTATCCGTTTAAATTTATATTCAATTATGTATTGTTATTTCCTTAAATAATGTAAAATTTGATAAAGATAAGTGGATAAGAAGATAAAAAAAAGCACAAGTTACATAAATTTACGTTATGTATAGATTTATTTAATTTAAATCAAAGAAAAAGTGAAATTTATTCACTCTTTTCGGCACAAGGGTCCCAACTACGGTCACATCTAATTTTAACCCCTTGAGGGGCGATGGGATAAATTTTATCCCACCTAATTTAAGCAAGATTCTCACCGGAAACTTTTAACGAAAATTTATATTTTTTAACTTTGGAGCAAAATGTTGAGAAATTGCCTTTTCATACTTTAATAAAAAAGAATATTGCCCAGTTAAACTGATGGCATTGAGCTTACAGGCTACGCATACTAATTCTACATTACACACTTATATTTTCAAGGGTTAATTCCGTTCTCAGAAAAATTAAGGAGGGGGGAACAGCTCCTCCCTTTCCCCTTTTTATGCTTAATCATTGAACCCTCTAAACTGATCAGGACATGCTTTATCATAAAAAAACCCATATCCAAAATTCAGAGCAAATCTGATAATTCTTAATAAAAACCTATTTATATAATTTAAGAGGAGTTATCCCCCTCTTTTATATACTTAACCATTAAACTTCCAAAACTATTCGGAGATTTGAACGAAATCTTACAATTCTGCATGAAAAAACCCATTTATATAAATTAAGGGGAGGGGCATTAAACCCCCCATTTCCCTTGTTTATATTTATCCAATGAACACCTAATACCAATCACGGAAGTGCTTCATCAGAAAGATCGTATGTGTAAATTTTGAACAAAAACTATTATTTCTGCATGAAAAACCCATTTATATCAATTAAGGGGAGGGGCATGAGCCCCTCGTTCCCCCTATTATACATATCGAATGAACTCCAAAAACTAATCAGGGGAGCGCCTTATCAGGATATACCTTTATACAAAATTTCAAGTGGTTCCGATACTTTTTATCATGAGTTATCGCGTTACGCACGAACGAACATACATACAGAACGGGCGGGCACATAAGCTCTCAGGCTATGATAGCCTGTGAGCTAATAAAAAAGAATTCTTCGATCTTTCCGATTAAAATTCAATATTGCAGAGACACTATTGTTTGCCCCTCAAGGGGTTAATTCCAAACTTGCAATAGGCACAAAGAATATATTTATAAAATTTTGTTTTTAGAATGAAATCTTAAATTAAACAGTTCTTAATTTCTAAAGAAATCTTTGGTAAATTCCTGTTTTAGTCAATAATTTCTCATTTAACGATCAGAATTTGCCTGTGCACAAAAGGGTGAGAAAATTGTCTGAATTTCCTTTGTAGTTGCGTGCTTCTATTTTCGTCTTACATGAGTTTAGAAAAGTAAGGCAAAACTTGTGGTATCAAAACTATCTTTCAAAACTAGTGGTATTTAAATTCTAGGGAATAATTGAATACTGAGAAAGCTCAACCTTCTACAGCAGCTAATTATTTTAGCGAACACTTAGGCCTAAACGTGAGAAGATTTTTTTTTTTTAGAAAATGCCATCCATTGACGAAATTCTAAACGAATTTACTTTAAATTAATTTGTTTAGACTTTTTTAGCATATTTATTAAGATCATTACGTAATACATATTAGGGTGGACCTTAAATGCCATGATTTTTTTAAATTAATTTTTTTACAAGTCTCACCCCCCCTATTTTGTTCCTTTTGATACAAAAATATTATGTAAAAAGTTTGAGCAATAAATTCAAATATTTAGAGGTAGCTCAATTGACCTGAAATTTACAAAATTAGGAAAAAATTCAGAATATTAGCTACACAAATAAGTAAGCACTTTAAATGTTTTAAGGATTTAATTGTGACAATTTATTTAATTTACAGCACATTTATTAGGTTTTCATGTTACATTAAAATTGTATTGCATTTGTGCAGGTTGAGAGAGACACATTTTTCTGCTATCTGGGTACATTTTACGATGATCTTCAACAACTTGTAGTAAAAATTGTAGTTGCATTTCATCATGAGTTATCAATCCATTGTATTCTTGAATAAGTGCAACTGCACGTTCGGCATGGTCATTTACTACTTGTAGAGATTTTATTACCTCTGTTGCCTATTTATAGTCTTCTCTTAACTCCCACAATTCAGGATCTACTGCAAGAAATCCATCTGGAAGTTCCAACAATTAAAACAACATCGTTGACTTAGATGGCAAAATCTTCCAATTTTTTATTCTTGAATGAATGTAGAGCAACACTGACTCGTTTGGAATAAATTTGAGCTTGTGTTTTAGAATTAGCTCCATTCTGTAATGCACTAATGTCTTTTAGTTAATAAACTCACACGGCTATCAAATAAAGCTAAACCAACAAGTCCTTCTGACAAATACCACAAGTGATTAGCAAATTTACGTGATGATGACTTGGAAACAGTTGAATGTATTGATGAGTAGTCAAGTAGTGATTTGAGCAACAACAGGTCATTATATGGGGCACATGAAGCTTGAGGTGCAGTGATCCAAGCTTTCAAGTATACACGGACTGTAAAAACACACATATCGCGTACACCTTTTTCCTCTTTTACAGTCAATTTAAACTGAGCCTTGAACATCCAGATCTTGAGACAATATATTACTTTGGATATCCAACGGGCATGGTGCATTGCACCTGGTGACATAAATCTGATTCCTTTTTCTGGGACATCACCTAGAAATATAATTACAAGTTCTAAAAATTCCTTATAATCACCTCTTAGCTTTGTTTCTCTTTGCTCTTCTACGTACTTCTTTGCATAGTTGATAGTCTCTTGCTTAATATCTTCTACAAGATTTGCAACATCATCAAATGAAATTCCCATTTCGAAGTTGTCTTTATCAATTAAGCTCCAATATTCCTGAAAGCGTTTAAATAAGCAACTTCAGGTGAAGATTTGACTCCCATGCATACTTCAAATACAGTACTAATTATCAGCTCCATAATGTGATGTCTGCAAGCAAATGATGAGCTCGTTTTTCAATTTATGTTCTAAATAAAAACATGCACCAGAATTATATCCAGCAGGGATGCACAACCTTTTTACCAGAAAATCGGTTGACACCAGAATATTTGAAAAGTGTAGTTTCTTTTCTTTAATAGCAAAGTTTCTGTCATTACAATAAGGAAAATTATTCTGCATAAAAATAGTGGTAAAATTGTGGCCCGCGGGCCAAAGGTTGTGCACCCCTGATATCCAGTGTTTGAGCTGGTAGTGTCAAAGCACATTTGCACGTATATTATCTGCTATTTCTTAGTCTTCAATGGTTTCAAAAACTGCTATTTGCTAAATGCAGTTTATTGTTTTAAGTATTATTGTGCATAGTACAGCCATCTATGAATAAAAATATAAAGCTAAATGCATTTTAAAATATTTTAGAAGATAGAATTTATTTTCTATGACATAGCATGCGAGTACGCATATGTTTATCATTGCTCATACATTAGAAACTTCTACATCATTGAGCTACCTCTAAATATTGTTCAATTGAGTTAATATTTTACCAGAATTATTTTTTCATAAAAAGGAACAGGTTTAGAGGGTGAGAAGATTACATTTAGAAACTTGAAAAATAAGGTCCACCCTAATACATATTTTTACACATTATGACTAAAAAATGGTCGAAAGATTCGGGTCTCCGTTTTCGTAAGCATTGTTCATAATGACAGCTATATCGATAAATTAATAAATTGAATTTCAACCATTTATACAAAAATAGCTGTTTTCGAAAGCAGTTTTTTAAAACATATATACGGTCCCCTGAATTTGGATATCATTATTTCATAAAAGTGATTTGTTTAGATTTTTATTTAGATTTGCTTTGATTTGTCAGAAAAACAAAATGAAAAATACGCTGAAAAAATCCGACTTCGGCAGCCGCTTCTTTTTCTGACAGTAATCGGGCTCCATATTAAAGGGACATATCTCAAGTACAAGTAAGATATTCTTTCCTTCTAAGCGATAACCACACCCCTACCTACTAGGTATGTATCCACAGCTGGACAGGTTTGATATATCAGGGAGGATGACCCACCCGATTGTCGTGTAGCGCCAATCAGTATTTTAACATTTGACTTATTTCTTTTATTTAAGCGATTCTTAATTCTCACCAGTATGTTTTAATAGTTATTATTATTTTTTTTGTTTGTTTGTATGCGTGTAACTATTTGGTATACAATTTAAAAGAAGATTGCTATTTAAAAGTATTTCGTAATATAAAATCTGCTAAATTTTGTAACACTGGTGGCAATAAACTGGACACGAGAGGCTTCATCGCCATCTTACCAGTAGTGCCCACAGTTTAGTTGGAAAAAAACAGGCTGTCACAGGCCCAACCAGTTTTTAATTTTAACTGCCTCCAATTTCTCAAATTAGAAATCCTCAATTCGCTTTTTGACAACATTGACGACAGAAATCTGATTTTAAATGTACATTTGAAAAATATTGATGCATATAGAATATAAAAATAGTCGCCTGTGGCAGCCCTTGTGTCCTGCCGATTACTTATCCTGTTAATGCCCCAATTATTTTCTTCGTTAAAAGTAAAATTTTGGATTTCCCACCACTGTTTTAAAAAAGGAATTTTTATATTAATGTTTCAAGGAATTTGTATCATGACAGAATATATATCTATCTATCTTTATACTTACTGGTGTGGGAAGCACTTTCTTAACTCAAAGTCTGGCGATCTAAACACATCGTCACCTGAGAATAATAAGGGTCTATCTGTGTTTTTGAAAAAATTGACTTAGAGATATAGAAAGGTTCTAGTTGTATCTATGAAAGCATTTTTTGCATCAAAATGATATTATATATCATTTATATATAACATTTTAATTACGACAATATTAATATCCAGAAATGCTTTCAATGATACTAATAGAACATTTCTATATCCATAACTCATTTTTTTTTCAAAACCACACATTGAATCTCATTATTCCCATGTGACGATATACTACTGGGTACCCTTTCGCAACGAGGAACTTTCACGAAATTTTTAATGTTTTGTCACCGTTTTTTAAAAACATAAACTTGTTCCTTATTCAATCGAGAAAATGCTACGATTATATAAAGCAAATTTTACAAATTTTGCTAGTGGGGATAAACAAGGATTCTTATGCCTTTTTGCAGAACTTACACATGTCGCTCGAAAGATATGGGTAACGATTTATCTTGTTGTTTGGCACCTGCCCATTGCAGTTCAAATTAATTTCATAATTTAGAACCTCTGTCATACGACGAGATCTTCACCTGGCAAGGCTCATCCAGAGGTATAATTCATAGGTAAGTTGGAGGATTTTACACCTGCGACGGATATTTCATGCACCAGACGCCATTTGCATACATGGCAGGCAAGATGCTTTACTGTTCGAATGGGAATTAAAGTAGTTGTATCTAAGAATACTTCAAACTAATACTCTGTGTAGTATTGATCAGAGTCATTATAAATTTCTTATAAATTTTAGTCTTGTAAAAAATGCGTAAATGTTTGCAACTGTATTTTTAAGAAACCATATACATATAAATGTAAAAAAAAGTTTGATAAAATAAACGTTGTTCCCTAAATTCAAGAAATATCACAAAAACAATTAATAATTTATAAGATGCTTGTAAAACTAAATATCCAAATAAATAAATAAATAAATAAATAAATAAAGGATCGTATGCATTCAGTTTGCCTGTCCGTCTGTTCACGCTTTAACACCCATAAATACACTCGGATTTTCATGCTATAGATAAAGCTTATTTAGGGTCACCAAAACATGTTTGATATTGCATATGAAGAATGTATGATTGGTGGTTCATTTACTGGGACACTCAAAAGAATTTGATTATATGATGGTATATGGGGAAAATCGTTTAGAGAGCATATTAATAACATTATGCTATTTCATATGTATTAAAACTGATGTAAAATTGAATTTCACTACAATTACGTTAAAACAGAGCAATCGTAGCATTTTTTAAAATTAATTTACAGGGACACACAAAATAAATGTGTTACAGTACTGCCTTTGTGTAATAATTGCTGTAGAGTACGTTTAAATACGGTATGCTCTTTTTAATTTAACTGATCTTTTGCTTATTACTCTTTGTATATAAATTCTACACCGCATATACAAGGCTTCACAAAAGCATTCGTATACCATTCTCCTTATTAGAGAAAATTGCTACAAGGGAATTTTAAATTGAAATATATGTATCGCTTAAATGAACTGAATTTTAAAATGCGTTTTGCTAACAGATACAAATTTCTAAATCATATGCAGGACTGCTAAAAAATTATGATAGTTGTCCGATTGTGAATGGGAACAGTAGAAATTCGGTTTTAAAATCAGTTATACATTTCCGTATTGTAAAGTGAGACGTAATATTTTAATTTTTAAATGATGTAATTTGTTAAATTTTTCTGAATGGGTTAAAAATTGCTTCATAATCTATGCTTGACGCATGATTTCTTTTCTTTCTTGTGTTATTTCCAGGCAGAGTGCTTTATATTGGCTTCTAACGTTTAACATTTAGATTATTTTTTTCTTTCAAAGGATTTGATCTTGAGTATGAGTAATAAACAATCTTTCCGTTTAAAAATTATGATGAACAGTTTGAATAAAAAGGCTATCAATCATATTCTTATAAATAATTCATCGAGATTACCTTAAAATATAACAGCAGTAAATTATTCTTAAACCTGTGAAGTTATAATCTTTTTAGCTCATACGCATATTTAGATATTCAAAATCTCTTAATATTTACGAACTTTTAACACACTGCATATATTATTTACTTTCTCGATTCGACTTTGTTCGGTAAATTTTTAAAGTCGTTACTATTTTCTTTAAAGTTCTAGACCTGAACTTCGAATGGTTACGCGAAAATACTTGATCATACTTTTAGCGTTTTGTGACTAGTTAAAAGGCTTAAAAGGCGGAGTGAAACCTGTAGAACTATCGTGAGAGCAGCTCGCTAAAAGAATATTTTTGCAAAAAGTGAAATACAGAAAATGTAATAAAATGTTTAAAAAAAATTCCTAAATATTAAAACAAAAAAGTAAAAAATCATGCGTCAAGTATAGATTATGAAGCACCTTCCAACACAGAATAATGTAACGAGAATATACCGTTTTAAAAATTAAAATATTACATCTCATTTCACCATATGAAAATGTGTAATGCATTTCAAAACCGTATTTCAAAATTAATTTCCAAGAAAATTAGCCGATTGTTTTTGTAATCCTGCATATAAAATAGAAATTTGCACCTATTAACAACATGCATTTCAAAATTTAGTTGATTTAAGAAATACGTATATTTCAGTTGAAAATTCCCCATTAGCAATTTCCCTTAACGAGGAGAATGGTACGCGAATACCTTTGTGAAGCTCTGTATATGACGTAAAGAATTTATATATAAAGGATAATATGCTATAAATAAATAAATAAATAAATTTAAAATCGCATACCAAATTTTAAAACGCATTCTCCAGCCGTTATTTCGCAAAAACAGTACTGTAACCGATTTGTTTTGAATTTTCCAATAAAGGAATAAAAAATGCTATGAATGTCTTGTTAAAACGTAATCGTTGTTTCATTCAGTAATTTATATCAGTTTCAATTAGGGATTAGAATTTTCCCCGTTTTCCCCCACCAGTGTAATCTTAGAGAAAATGTTATTTTAGTCATTCGAAAAGTGCTGCGATTTTACAGAACATTATTTTCTCTAATATTATACTGGTATGTAACGCGGAAAAACCTCATCACTAGTTTCAATACATTTGCAATAGCGTAATCTCATTAAAATACTCTTCAAATGATTTTTTTGATATATCATAATGTAATGGAATTTTTAAAACGCCACTGTAATTGAACTATTAGTCATACATACTTTATGTACAATACGAAACATGCTTTGGTGACCCTTATCAACAACTCCAATCCTCGGTAAACTTCATGAAAAGTGAAGTATATTTACGGGCGTTAGAGCGTGATAAGCCAAACAGACGGACAGACAAACCGAATACATAAATATTTTTCAACTTTGTTGGAAGTAGTTAAAAAGAGAGAAAGATTTAAATAATTTAAAATATTCGAAAGAAAAAGAAAATAATTGCTCTGTTCAAACTTGCTGCTAATTAAAAGTAATTAAAAGAATTATTTTTTTATCGTAAGGAATCAAACGTATAAAATAATAATAATAATTTTATTTTAAATCTCTTAAATGCATATTGTATCATTTTCGATACCATAAGTTTTCCCGATTTATTGGGGGTTTTATTCACATATTCTGTATTCTCACCAGAAATTTAAAAGAGCAATTTTCACTTAATGACAGACTACCCGTAATTAAATAAAGAAAAATTTACTATTTAGATTTTTCTGGCATAAATTCTGATTCTTTGAATTGTGCATTTTTTGGAACGCGTTCTATCCTATGCATTTAAGGGTTAACCTCTTAATCCTGTTTGTTTCTGTGATAAATTATATTGAACACCCAACTTGATTTCCAAATGCCGAGTTGATACCTGAAATTTGGAATATGTATTTTTTATTTATTATGTATTGGAGGGGGGGGAAGGATAGCTACCTTATTTCGAAAGAAATTTGTACGTTAAAAAAATTAAGATTCGCTGAAGAATTCTCCCTTTCTGCAGAAATTTTACAGAAATCTGAAGTAATTTCGCAGATTTAGCTTTATGTTAACCTCTTGGGGACGAGCGACACACATACGTGCCGTAAAAAGGCTTAAGAACCCTTGTTTATCCCCATCAGTAAAATTTTACGGTAAAATTTGCGTTATTCAATCCTAGCATTTTCTTGTTTTAATAAGGCACAAGTTTCTGTGATTAAATACCGGCGACAAAATATTAAAAATTTCGTTAAAGGCTCACGTCGAAAAGGGATTAAAAATATCTGCAAAATTTTCTGAAATATTCTTAAAAATATCTACAGAATGGGTCAAATACCTACATATTTCTTTCACATTTTAACCCTTTCCGACACAGGCAAATTCTGTTAGTAAAATGAGAAATTATCGCCTGGCACCGGAATTTATAAACGACTTTTTAAGAGATCAAAAACTCCTTATTTTAGGCTTTTATTGTAAAAGCGAAATATTACTAACATATTATTGGTGCCAATTGCAAGTTTGGAATTAAAATGAGGTGTGTCCAGACCGGCAACACTGCGCCAAAGGGTTAAGGCTAAATACCTACAGATTTTCTACAGAATTTTTTGGGGGGGCGCTCTGGTGCCAAGTATTCATTTAATCACTTTCGAAATGGAAATGCTCTTCGCCTCAAAGTGTTAAATTATGGTATAAATATTTTCTGTTCATTTTGTATAGGGCATATAGCTTTTCTTCTTATTTCCTAAGAAATTCAAGAGCCATGTTTTGATTTCAAAATTGCTCTGCGCCACAAAGGACTAACCACTTAAGGGGGCTCAGGGGTTGAAAACTTTTCAAAAAATCGATTTTTTTTTTTATGATCAAATTTGATTATACATTTAATTCTTAACTCAATGCAAAATCCGCATAAAAATATTTGCATTTTTAACGGAGTTATAAATATTTATGTATCAACACTTTCATAGCCGCATCCATATAATTTCAACTTTAAGTCGCGTTTTCTCAAAACTTGATTTTTGATGACTAACACCAAGATTAAAAAAACTATTTGATAAAATAGCTTAGTTTTTTTTTTTTTTTTTTTTTTTTTTTTTTTTTGCATGCATGTAACATCATTATCTAGATTATGAATTAATATATTTTAGATAGTTTAATATTTTGAGTATTTTTAATGGAAAAAAGGTTGTATTTTTTAGGGTATTTTTAAATTTTCAACTTTGAGAGATTTTTTAATACCGTTTTTATTAAGTGATAGTTATATCCTTAATTCATAATCTAGATTATGATGTTATATGCATGCAAAAAAAATTTAAGCCATTCCATCAAATAGTTTTTTTTTTAATATTGGTGTTAGTCGTCAAAAATCAAGTTTTGACAAAACACGACTTAAAGTTGAAATTATATGGATGCGGCTATGTAAGTATTGATACATAAATGCTTATAAGTCCGTTAAAAATGCAAATAGTTGTATGCGGTTTTTTGCATTGAGTTAAAAATTAATTGAATAATCAAACTAGATCATAAAAAAATCGATTTTTTGAAAAGTTTTCAACCCCTGAGCCCTCTTTACTAATCAATATTTTTGAAAAAACTTTCAAATAATGCCTATTTTTCGGGTCATTTACAGATCTTTTGTCACCCGTATGGCAAAATAGAAAGCTTTGACTAATTCAGTCAGAAAAATGCTAAGATTAAATAGGACAAAATTTACTATAAAATTTTACGGGTGAGAATAATAAATTATTATTGATACATGGATGCCCGTACGTGATACGGGTAACTCATGATTTACAAAAGCACGTTGCCCGTACGACGCACGAGCAAATCAGGGAAGTGCTTAAATTACGGTTTAAAATTTCTTACGGCACTGCTTTTTTGATAAATGAAATATTTACCTCATATAATGAGATGTAAATCGATACCATTATAAAGTCAATTATGCTAAGCAGGTGGGAATCAAATAAGCCGAATAAAAAACACAGCCCGTCAATATAGTGGAAGCTAGAATTCAGGTTTCCTTTCAGAATAATTTTTCAGCATCTCATTATGTGAATAAATATTGGTTGGTTGCAAATGTTCGTATACGATTACATACATGGCATTAGATTGCCATTTGGATTGTACTAGTGTTTCTTTTATAACCATATTATTAACTGATAATTATCTACATGCATCTATTTTTAATTGATTTCAAAAGTTTGTGTCCGATTACATACATGGCAGTTGCTTGCAATTTCGACTGTACTACTGATTTTTTACAACCATATTATTAACTGATATTTATATACACGTGTCTTGCATGAATTGATGGCAAAATTTCGTGTCCGATTACATAGAGGGCAGTAGCTTGCAATTTGGGCTGTACTAATGTTTCTTTTTAACCATATTATTAACGGTTAATTATCTGCATGTATCTTGCATGGATATAACATTAAAATAAAATAATTCAAATGAATTTGTGCAGTGTTGCCAAGTCACAATTTTCTTGCACACCTCTAATGAGAAAATGTTGTTCTCTAAAGTAGAATAAATGCTCTAATTGAATAAAAGAGCATCTTCTGTATGAAAATACATGTGTTCGTGAAGCTGAAGACTTGCCAGAGTTAATTTGCTGACCTGCATAGCCTGTCGCTGGACTGCTGTTGTTATGCGTACAACCGCCGTCCATCCTTTGATGTTTCCGAATGAGCCTTCTAGGCGGCAAGGGGATTAGCCTAAGGCCAGTACAGGAATGCCCATTTAGAACTTAAAGGACTTGTGAGGAGGGGTCTTATTTGTGTGGTTTGATGCAAGCAAACGATCTGGCAACAGGTAAATAAAGAGACACAGAGGGTTGTCAAGGGTGCAACCGGACTGCATTCTTCAGGTCATTTTCTGCTTCCGAGTCCTCACATCGGGAGAGCAGTTGGCTCTGGTATGCACGACACGGAGGGAATTAAACCTCCCATTTTATAATTTTATCTTTTTATTGTATTACCATTTTAATTTATGTTGTTATGTGTTTGTGCTGCCCCATCAGTATGACGGGATATCAGAAGTAGGCTTCCATAGGCGATTCTCGTTCTTGGCTGGCGGTAGTAAAATTTATTTTCGAGTTTACCAGTCATTATATGGCAGAATCTCCTGCAGGGATTCGACATATGGGGTTAATAATCTGCGTGTGGCTCTAAATTAGAACTGTTCGGTTCCTTTTTCTGTTCGGTGGAGCTCTGTGATCGCCTCAGGTGTCTGCGGTTCAGCACCGCCTGATGAACAATATTGGCATTGTACATTTGTCACTCGTCCAATGTTCACTCGTCATACATACAAGAACTAGTCGTTGAGGCCCACCGTAATACACCCAATATGGATATGCATGCTATTAAATATGAAAATAAAATACGTGTAAACTATTTATAAAATGCAATGCAATTCTAAAATAAAATTTAAACGTATGTTTAAATATTTTTAATACATAGTAATGCTCTATTGCGGGATTGCTGGTGCTACTTGATTATCCCATCGATCCATTCCTACAAATTATATAAATCGCTAAACTTCGCATAAATTATACAAATTGGCATACTTTTCATTTTAAATAATGAAAGAACAAATAAATTAGGAAAAGATTAATAAAAATACAAAAAAGGCAAATAAAAAATCAGTTATGATATACAAACACGTGTAACGTATTTAATGTCAAGTGCATGTGACATTTACAGTAAGTCATTATTGGTTTATAATCTTATGGTTTTGCGATAGTTTTTTGGTCTACGTATTAATCAAGTAATAAAAGAATCATCCTTATAACTCCAAAAATGATAAACTTATTAACTAACAGTTTACTCACTCAGATGAAGTGCCTCATTTTCAATTAACATATATATTTGAATAGACTTTTGAATGAAATACAGAATTATGAAAAATCGAAGAGTGTGGAAAATAGAGATATAAAATATCTCGATAACTAATTATCCTATCAATTTCTATCTTTATGCAAAATTTATACTTTTACTGATTTTTACAACCATTACTTAAAAAAATGAAAATTTTTATCTACCTTTCATCAGAACGAAATTTTCGAGAGTCCGAAAAGAAATCCGTATAATCGAGGTTACTGACATTCAATAGCCTTTTTCCCATTATTACATAATAATTACATGCCAAATTTTAAGTCTATCTCGATTTGTTGAGAAAATAGGACGTGTACAGAGACAGACACACAGAGAGACAAAAGTAGGGATGAGATTTCCGCCTTTTTGCACACTAGTATTTTGTTTGAGAAAATATTATTTAATTTATTCGGAACATTTTTGCGATTTAAAATAACAACATTTTCTCTAAAAAATACAGTCGAACCCCGGTATAGCGAACGCGGTTTATAACGAACTTCCGGATATAACGAACGAAAATATTGATCCCGCCGTTTTTCTATTATATTTAATGCTATTTTATCCTTTTATAGCGAACTTCCGGAATCTTAAGAAGAGGTTATAACGAACTTTTTTTCTAGTCGACCATGATTTTTTTTCTCTTTTTTTTCTTTTCCGCTGACATGAAAAAAAATTTTCGACTCTATTTTATAGGAAAATGCATACCCGCTAGTAAAACATGATGCAAATTAACGATGTCTTTTTATTAAAGAGTAGTAAGACCTGCATTCTTTTTCTTTTATGGTAGCCATTCTGCAGGTGTGATCACGCCTATCCGCCCATTATTTTCCATTACTCCCGTCATAGCAATTCAATAACCCATTTAAGCTAACTTATACTATATATTTAAGAATAATTCGAGATATGGCAGCATTGAAAAGAACTTCTTTTTCGAAGGAAGCAATAAGCAAAAGCTTTTTTCCTTAAATTATATTCTCTGGAGTTCACAAGATGATTGAAAAAAATGAAAATTTAAAAAAGTAAACAAACAAAATAAATATAAAACGATTTTTAATGAGACAATAATTAGTGTTAGTCATCCTAAACGTGGATAAAGTGTAAAGTGTATAGTCAGGATCATTCCTTAAATTGTTTGCCCATTTATCCGAAGTAGGGTTGGTCTCAAATGTTTAGTTAATGGGCGTTTTACTGTATTTCTATTTGCCTTTATTTTTAGTTAATTTATTTAGTTTTGTGCCAGTTTATTGAAATCAATTTAATTCAATTTAATTCATTAATGATCATGTCTAATAGATTTTAGGTTTTTTTTTTCCTAAATACATCATTATAAAACATATATGTACCTGGTAATAATATACATATTTTGTAAATTCTAAAATTTTTTAACGGTTTGGACATAGCGAACCACCGGATATAGCGAAAAAAAATTTCGGTCCCTTGAAGTTCGTTATAACGGGTTCGACTGTACTGGAGTGCAAAACGCTTGTAGCTCATGTCTACAAATGGTTTTTTTTTCTAAAAATATATTTTTAGGAGTCCCCAGTGTCGGAAACGTGTAAATCCGACAATTTTTTCCGATTTTCAAAACAATTTCTAGATTTACCCTATACTACGTATGATGGGTATGTAATAAAAAAGGTTGAGTATAATAAAGAGGAGTAAAAACAACTCAATTAGATTTTTTTTAATTTTACAAATATTTAGAGACAACCTATAAATAATACTGTCATACATGTACGTCTTTTATATTTGTATAACAACTGCTAATCAATGTTCATGCTTAGAGTTTCCTCATGTATATACTAATGTTAACCCTGTTGAGGTATTTGGGTTAATTTCGACTTAAAAGTAATATTCAGAGTTTGTGAGTCTGCGGTTTTTTGCACACTACTATTATTTTAACCCTTTGCGGCGCAGGGCAACTTCATTGCTTAATTTTTGAAAATAATGACTGACACCGGAATTTGAAAACAACTTTATTTGTAAATATGAAAACGCTATATTTCGCACATTCATGAAACCGCAAATTTTTTTACCAAAATTCCGATGCTAATGCGGCGTTTGGGAAATTAAAATTAAGTGATTTTATAGATATACCACCGCGCCGCAAAGGGTTAAACAAATTGATGCATAAATTAAATAAAAGAACACTTTCAGATTTCAAATATTGGTGAGAAACTTGAAAACTCCGTATATTTGAAATAATGTACATTTGAAATGAACACCGCATGAGGGTTAATTATACCAATTTACGTTAAATTGGTATTTCCAATTGAACTGTCAACTTTAACGAAATATGTTTTAGAATTATTAAGCAATTGTACACTTTTCTTAAAAGAATTAAAGAAATCTTCTTAATAACTACTTAACATTTTCTTTCTTTGACTGCTTCTTTTCTGTGGTTAGTTTCAAATGTAGAAAGGATTCAATCGATTATATTTCAACTCTTAATTATCAGGAGTCCTTTGCGTGCAGACCGCCATTAATAACGTCAATTCAAAAGGCAAAGTAATTTTAAAATGAGTTGTTGTCGTTAAGAAAAGAGTTTTGAAATAACTAATGATATATTTCATTCATAATAAGAATTGAAACTATTGAACTATTCATATATATATTTTTTTAGTTTTTATTATCTTTACAAGAAGAAAGTATTGGATTCGTGAAATTTTTCGATATCTGGTTTTCAACGGATTTATACGTTTTAGGGGTAAGAGAACTCGAAAAACATATTTTTACCCAGGGATGAGATTTCCGCTTTTTTGCACACCAGTAAAATCTTAGAGAAAATGCTATATTTTGAAATCGGAACATTTTTTGTGATTTAAAATAACAACATTTTCTCTAAGATTTTACTGGTGTCCAAAAAAGCGGAAATCTCATCCCTAATTTTACAAAATGTCTGCCTGTAAGTTTGTGTGTATGTGACAAACATTTTGTGGACGGTCTGTCTCAAAAACTTATGCACGGAATACCATACAACTTAATATTTCGTTAAGCTTTGATATAAACTAGATCTGATTGGTTTTTGATGTATATCGTTCAGCTGGTGGGGCTGTTATGCATCATTATTTACAGTTTCTATATTAGATATAACTCAAGAACTAATGGACGGATTTTCATAAAACTTTAGATTTAGCTAGTGCTTGAGAGAAGAAAAAGCTGATTACATTTTGGTCCAAATGGCGCTACAAGTGACGCTGCCATGGGGCATTATTAGTCTTTATCGAAATAGCTCTATTTCAAGAATAAAGCACGATATTTTCTAAGAATTCAGATTCAGCTAATACCTGATATAGGTTATTGATGTTTATTTTTGGTGTAAATCGTCCTACAGATATCGCTGCTGTGTTACATTTTTCACGATTTTGCAATAAATATATCTCAAGAGCTAATGCCTGGATTTTCACCAAACTTCAGATTCTGTCAGTAACTGATAAAAAATTGATCCTGATTAGTTTTTTGGTGTATATCACCCAACATGAGGTGCTGTTATGCATTTTTTAAAAAGAATTTGCAATAGCTCTATCTCAAAAACTAAAGCACGTATTATCATCAAACTTCAAATACAGTTATAAGTCGACATAAGTGTTTGCTCACTGGATTTTGGTTTAAACAGCCAAATCGGTGGCGCTTTTATGTTGCATTTTTCAGGAAGTATTATTATGCATAAGATAGAAAAAAGTTTTGGGATTGCCACATCCGACTACTTTTTATATTTTATTTTAAAATATTCCGACAAGAAAAATAATCAATTTGATAGAAATTATTTTAGTACGTTGCGGTAAAACATGTACGAAAAGGAAACACAATTGAAAATATTTTTGGAACCTACTTTTTCCAAAATAAATTTCAATAGTAATTTTTGAAAAGATCATTTTAAGGCCTTTTCATGAGAAACAGATAAAATGTTCTGCACGAGACTTTTTTGTAAATACCTATGTCTGTTGAATAATAAGTTCTTAAACCTTTCCGGCACAGAAAAATTTGTTCTTGGTGAAATATGTGATTGACACCAGAATTTACAAACAATATTTTAAAAATTTAGAACATGCTACTGCAAACCATCATTTGAAAAAGAAAAATATTCTAAAATATTCTTGGTTCCATTTGCAAGTCTGCGTCAGGAAGTTAAAATATAACCTGTATTAGCGTCGCCAGTGTGCTACTTTTTTTAAATAAAAATTTCTTTATTGGCACCAATTTTTGGATTTGTTAAAATTCTGCTTATTATTTCTTTTATAAACATGGCCACTAAATAAGGCGAATTTTATCATTTTATAAAATGGTACCATTCAAGAAATCTGAATAAAAAAAATAATAATAACCCAGTGTCAACACTGACCTGTGCCCTAAACAGTAAAAACCTTAAAATTTCATGTTAGCATTGCTATTTTAATTTAAGGATACCATAGCATTGTTAAGACAGCAGTAATGTGCAGAAAAGCCACATGTTATGTAATTTTTCTTTAATATGTTTAAAATCATTATGTTTAAATCCTAGAAATGCCCGGAATTTCAGTCAATTTTTTCAAAATGTTTTACACCAGAATTTTGTTTGAAAAAATGTTTAACTTGATTATTTGGCATCGTTTCTTTTTTTTTTTTATATAATCTTTTAACTTATTTTTAAATGAAATTTCTGGTTTGAACCAAAATACAGGCGACTCTCATTAATTTGGAATCGGATAAATCGAATCTTCCCTTAATTCGAACTAAACACAAAGTCCCAGAATTTTCAATGACAGAATTAAAAATTTTCATTTATTCGAATGACTTCGTTTAATTCGTACTAACGATAACTCCATTTTTTAAATTTTCCTTTCTTTCTCACGGACTTCAGATCCTTTGAATTTTCTTTCTTTGATTTTTGTGAGAACAAATTGTTCCGAACGAGTATACATATAACCATTATGTATATGATATCCACTTTCTTAATGTCCTGTCTGTCCATCAGTGGCAACTAAAATTTTTCTTCCATTCTGTCTGTTTCTAATCCATTATTTACTTTATGTATTTATGTATTTATATATTTTAATTTAACATTAAGTCATATTCTAATGATAACAGACGAAAAAAATTCAAAAAACACTAAGGCATTAATTTATTTGTATAAAAATTATTTTAAGCATGTTTTCTTCTCACACTTTCCACAATTCAAACTTCGGATAATTCAAGCATTTCTTGTGGTCCGGATGAGTTCGAATTAACGAGAGCCGACTGTATACTCAAATTCTAATGGCCAAAATGACAGCTCACGGCCTTTCTAGTGTTAAGTAATTTGCCCATTTTTAATAGCTGTAAAAATCTGCATATTTTAAACTTTAGACCTAGGTAACGGACCGTTTTCAGACCATTCCATGAAAAAGAAAAAAAAAACATGTCTCCTTCGTGATTCTTACAGAAATATTTATATATATTAATTTATATTTCGTTGCAACCTCTAAATCTCATAAGACGGCTGTAAATTGGATCGGGCCAGGTACGGTCACGGGAGTAATTTCGGAAACGAATTACACCGTTGACTTACCAGAGAAGCGAAATACAGTTGTATGTTTCCGAGTCAGTGGAAAAAGTCCAGTTTCGAAATCTGGCTAAGATTCTTTTCAACCGTTAGAAAAATTAGAACGATAATCAATTATTTATCAGTTGAATAATTGAGTGGAAAATTATTCTAATATAAATTATTGAATATTAATAAGTGAATTATCACTCGTAGAAACTAAACTAGACTAACTTACTAAACGTAGAACTAACATTGTGAAAAATGTCCAAACCGGGGATCGAACCCGGACCCTTGGAATAACGCTAAAGGGCTCAACCATTTAAGTTACGAGGATGATGCCGATCTTGGCATTTCAATACAAACCCTTGGAATATATTCCAAGGGTTCCAGGTTCGATCCCCGACTTGGACATTTTTCACAATGTTAGTTCTACGCTTAGTAAGCGAGTGATAATTCATTTACTAATATTCAATAATTTCAAGCGTAATTTCAGAGCTGAAAATTAATTGAAAAATTAATTGAATTAAGATATGTGATTTACCGACGTGTTCACCAATGCTAGGTTAGTTTGTGTCTCATATTAAGTCTCAAGATTGTTAGCTCATGAAGGCTTCCATCTAGTGCTGCAGTGTAATCTTGCCAAGATATAGCAATGAAAAATGCTAAGCTGGGCATCGTCCTCGTAGCTTAAATGGTAGAGCACTTGGAGCGCTATTCCAAGGGTTCCGGGTTCGATCCCCAGCTTGGACATTTTTCACAATATTTGTTCTACGCTTAGTAAGCAAGTGATAATTCAAGTATTACCGTATTTACTCGTGTATACCGCGCACCCCGTACTATACAAGAAAAAATGGCGATTTTTTAAAATATCGTATATAACAAGTACCATAAACATGATATGCTAATGAAGAATGAAGAAATGAATTTCAGTAAAGAAAGTCGAAAAGGTATTATATTAGGCCAGAAAACAAGACGAAAATGCATTTTTAGACTTCGGGTAACAAGTGAATGCCGGGAAGTAGGAGGGAGTGACGGTAATGAGCGTTGCCAATTATCGTTTAAATAATGTTACCAGCTATGTTGTGTAAAAAACTGCAAGGAGTGAAATAAAAATGCAGTAATATTTCAATTAAGTAATATTTTCCGAGTTTTAATGTTTTCTATGAATAAATTTTTGTTTCATATGTATATCGTGTGATTACATCCAACAGTAAAAAAATATTCCGTGTATAACGCGCACCCAAAAGTTTTGCCCTATTTTTTTGAAAAATAAGTGCTCGTTATACACTAGTAAATACGGTAATATTGAATAATTTCTAGCATAATTTCACAGCTGGAAATTTAAAATAAAAATTGTTCAATAAAAAATATTCGGATGTTGCTATCCTAAAACTTCCTTCTATCTGATGCATGTTAACATTTCGAATTTTACTATCACAGTGCCAAAATGAAATGGATATCTATGCCCATCATGAGGATTTTAACGATTTGAAACTACATGCATTAGTTCTTGAGGAATGACTATTGCTAAAATCGTGTAAATTTGGCTTAACAGTACCACTTGTAAGGCGATTGACACAAAAATAATAATCAAAACCAATTTATGTCAAGGATTATCAGAATCTGAAGTTTGATGTGCATTAGTTATTGAGATAGAGCTGTTACAGCAATCGTAACAAATGCAGTATAGGAGCTATTTACATCAAAATATAAACAGCATCAATTAATGTCAAGCATTAATAAAATCTGAAGTTTTATGGAAATCCGTGCATTCGTTCATGACATAGAGCTGTTGCGAGAATCTTTTAAAATGCAGCATAGAAACACTACCTATTGTGCTATTGACACCAAAACGTAAAAATGCCAGTTTGTTTCAGGGACTAATTGAATTTGAAGTTTGAGAAAATTCCGTTCATTAATTCTGAGGATAGAGCGAATGCGAAAATCGTACAGATGCAGCGTAGCAGCACCACCGGTTTAGGGATTTACACCAAAATATTTAGACCTTGCTGTAGTCTAATTAATTGTTGTAAAGGAATTGTTGTGAAAGGTTGAAAGGTTGAAATTGAAAGGTTGTAATTGTTGTAAAAGGAAATTTCTGATGACTTTTGGTCTAATACCGTTCGCATTAGTTTTGTAAGGTATCTTTGTACGTTAATTAGAGCTTCAAGTGTTCCGGGCTCCTTTAACTTCTTACTGCTGATTTCGCCATCTCTAATCGTAGATAATTCTGTCATTAGATAATTTGAGGAAATTATTTTAAAATACTCGTATGCAGAATATTTGGAGTCTCAGTTTACACGGGACAATTGGCAGAACTAGTTCTGAGAACAACCAATTTTCATTATAGCAACAAGGTTATATTACTGAAAATTCGCAAACAAATACAAGAAAATTGACGCACTTTTCGTCATTGAATCGGAAGCTAAAAGTACAGCAATTACACTAGTATTTGAAGATTGTGACTTACATACTCATACCAAATGAATGCAACATAGCTGATTTTTATAAACTATTGACTTACATGTTGATTATATAAGTTCGCTATTAAAGGCGGTTTTTCCGATCATTTGACCAATTGCATGCGCAACGCATTGTAAAAAGGCAAGATGTTCGGATCTCGCTGTAGTTTCTTGTGAATGACATTGCTGATGACTTTTATTCTAATTTCAAACCCAATAGTTTTACCAGACTCGTTTTAATCAGGGCTCCAAATGCTGTGGGCACCAATATTTCTTACTGCTTGATACGCTATGTTTTGTTACCTATAAGTCTGGCATTCGATAAGTCGAAAAAAAAATAACTTTAAAATACTGGTGTTACAGTATTTGAAGCCAGTGTTGCCAGATCGAGGATTTTGTCTCCATTTTGGGAAATTGTGAACATCCAGGGGACCGGTAATTCCGTGGAGAAATACTTGGGGTGCATCGATATTTTGGGGAAAAACTTAAGGAGTATTTTTTTCACTATTTCAGATAAAATTTGCATTTAGTCATCTAAGAAAACTGAAACTGCTTCGAACACTATTTTGATATAAAAAAAGGAAATAAAATATAGATATAGGAAGTATCATTCATCATTCTAATAGTCCTATTCATAGTTTACAGTATTGCAGTTTACATGTATCAATGTATCACAGGTACATCGTGATATTTTTTGGATTACCGTAATTTCCTGCGTATAATCCGCGGATCAAACAATCATTTTTGACCCAGAATTTTTTTAAGAAATAAATGTAACAACTTAGATCGCCGTAAATATTTGTCTTCAATCGCTAAATAAGATTTATGGGTCCAAAAACAATTGTTTGATCCGCGGATTATACGCAGGAAATTACGATATAACCATCGGAATATCCAGATCACTACGGCATATTTTCGGAGTCATTTCGTACAAACACATGAAAACTATTCGCATTTCTTGTATTAATATAAATTTCTACAATAAAAATAAAAACATTTTTAAATCTATTTTTTGCTTATTGCTGGTTATTCCCTAGCGAAGTGCTGAGATTTATTTTGTCTCATCTAATTTAAACAAAACTTCACCAGAAACCTAACGAAATTTTATACTTTTAACTTTTACAATAAAATGTTGAAAAATTGCCTTTACTTATTTTAAAACAAAATTTCCCGATTTTTCCAGTGAGAATTCAATATTACACACGCATTATTGCGTGCTCTTCCATTAATATGGGTTAATTTGTGCTTCATGGAATGACAGAAAACCTTTATGTAAGACATACAATTGCATACGACAATCACATCGCTACATTTATAACAGTCAAAAGCCGACAGCGCAAAACCCTATGCTATCGAGCATAAGAAAACCTTTATTTTATGGAAGATGAGTAGTAGAGGAATCTAATGATTCATGTCTGCCGGAAGTGAAGTGGTGTATAAGCCAAAATGTAATACCACTAGTGATTTACCCATAGGCTTATCATTGTGTTTACCGTACAATCAAAGGTGTGACATTATGGAAAACAGGGAGCAGGAAAACAGAATGATAAACCTACGAGTTAGCCACTAGTGGTATTAATCTTTTGGCTTATGCGCCACTTCACTTCCGGCAGACATGGATCAATACATTACCCTATTTCTACTGTTCCATAAAATTAAGAAATTTTTTCTTGTGCTCGATAACAAAGATTTTTGGGCTGTCGGCTCTTGGATTATAACTGAAGATTGCTCAATTAATGCAGAAGATACCCTAGTTCTAATTATAAAAAATATGTAATAAAACTGCGCAGTCTTAAGCAGAATAAAATTTCACATTAGTCATAGCTGCCAACTTTTGCTCATTTTCGCTACCACTAAAATTCTACAGAGATTTTCAATTTCTTTAATCCTAAGATTTCGACGATTAAGACAATATGTACTATAAAATTTTACCGGTAGGAAAAATGCGTAAGTGTGCAGCTATGCATCAGTAAATCTTCAGAATTTACCCGAACCATTTCTTATCGTGCTTCGTAAATGATTTAAATAGAGATGTTGAACTCAGTTATTTTTCTCTTTTTACTGACGAAAGCGCAGTGATTCATATAACGAAGGTTCTTTGCATTACTATTAGGTATTTCAGTAGAAATGAAAAAAAAAATGAAAACAACATTTTACAGATTCAGACAGAATCAGAGAATGGAAACGAATCTCTGATTCATTTAAATTTTAATTGATTAGAAATGATTTAAATCTTGGAAAACTTTGTGACATAAGTGTAGATGGAGCTAAGGTTAAAGTAATAGGCTAGTATCATCGATTGTCAATAATAATAAAAACTAGTCGTTGGGGGCCACCGTAATACTTACCCATCATGGATATGTATATGAAAATAAAACATGTGAAAACTATTTATACAATGCATTGCAATTCATAAACAAAATTTAAATATTGTTAATATACATAGCAATGCTGTATTGAAGAACTGCTGATGTACCAATTTCGACAAATTATATAAAACGCCAAATTACTCAAGTAGTACCGAACTGCGTAAAAGAAACATCCTTATAACTCCAAAAATAATAATTCTATTAACTAACAATTAACTGTGTCGGATTAAGCTTCTCATTTCCAATTAAAATATACCTCTGAATTAAAATTTGAATGAAATACAGGGTCATGAAAAATCGAAGAATGTGGAAAACAAGATTACAAATATCTCGGTAACTAATAATCCGATCGACTTCGTTCTATATGCAAAATGTGTGTTATTTTATTGCCTTTTACGTCCATTCCTTAGAACAAAAAAATTCGAAAATTTTTATATACCTTTCATCAGAACGAATTTTTCGAGAGTCCGAAAAAAATAGTTCCGGATAATCGAGGTTGCTGATATTAAATAGGGCTCGTCCCATTCTTACATACTAACTACATACAAAAGTTCAAGTCTCTATCTCAATTTGTTCGGGAGATAGAGCGTTTACAGACAGACAGACAGACAGACAGACGGACGGCAAATTTTTTTTTTTCTAAAAATATGTTTTTCGGAATCTCTGCTATCTAAAACGTGTAAATCCGTCAAAAAAATTTTCGATTTTCAAAACGATTGCAAGACTTACCCTATACTACGTATGATGAGTAAGTAAAAAGGATAAACGAATTTTTTGTTAAAATTTGTCACACTTATTCTGTTAATTTAGTTGAGACTATGCACTTAGAATTCTACATTGTTTAAATGATTATTTTTTTAAATGGGGAATTTTTTTCAAAAATGGCTTATTTGGGGGGGGGGGGGGGATAATGGAATTTAAATTATTTTTAAAAAATTTATAGTGGTAAAACTCAGTTGGGAATATTTCAGGAAAATATATTAACCCCTTCGCGATGGGAGATTTTTATGAAATTTTTAATGTTTTCTCGCTGCATTTTAAAAACAGAAATTTGTGCCTTATTAAATCGAGAAAACGCTCCGATTAAATAAGGGGAATTTTACAGTAAATTTTTACTGGTGGTGTTAAGTAAGGATTATTAAGCCTTTTTGCGGTACGCATTTGTGTCTTTTGTCACCAAGGGGTTAATTTGGAAGAATTGACTTCTGATTAATCAGCACCACTGTTTGAAGCCCCGATTTATGGAAGATATTTGGAAACAGTAGTTGCGAAAGCAGACATTTTTCATTAATAAGACGAGTTTACTCAATTTTAACATACAAATGTAAAAAGATTGACAAACTTACGATAAATGAATTGCAAGAAAATATTGTGGCATTCGCAGCAGAATCAGTAGATTATGACTTTGTTACTCACATCGGTTAATCAATGTAGAAAAACCAATTTTCATGAACTCAAGAATAGAGATAAAAGTGTGCACTAAACAAACGCATTTTATTTTTTTTATTTTGTAGTAACTGATATTTTTTTCTGGTGTAAATAATATATTAAATGAAATATAAATTGCAGAATAAAGGGTATAGCCGGGTTTCATAGTAAAATATGCCCTTGAGTCAACCACATCGAGTCCTACACGGATCGATAGCCGAAAAAAGACAAAATCATATTCCGGCGGTAATGTGGGGCGTGTCTCGGACAACTTTCACGCCTTTTTTTAAAAATACCGTGGTAATTAATATGTGAGATTTGAAAAGAAGGCGTGAAATTTGTCCGAGACACGCCCCACATTGCCGCCGGAATATGATTTTATCTTTTTTTAATATGATGCACCATACGTAGAAAATTGAAATTGATAGTGAATATGCATCATGTCTCATAGTATTTCATGCAAAAAAATTAAAGTGGTCACTCAGAAATTTCAGTTTATTTTTAATTAAAATGTTCATTTAAAAACAGGAAAAATGTTAGAAAACTTGTTCTTTTGTTTAAAAAAATCTGAAAAAATTGTCAAACATTCGTACGGTTGTTTTTTACATCCCTTTTTTTTTCATTGAAATCTGCTTAGTAGTTTCGTCACAATGCGCTCTTTTCTAAAACAGGCATTTAGGGCCATTACCCCCCAGGGTCTTGCGATACAAACTTAAAACTGGGGAGAAATGAATTTCTTTTTATGGGCTATCGACCCATGTAGAACTCGATGTGATTGACTCAAGGGCATATTGTACTAAGAAACCCGGCTATACCCTTTGAAAATTATGTCAGTAAGAATTTATCTCCAGATAGAATAGATTCCAAATCAAAGATAATTCTATAGCATATTATCAAGAAAAAACTTAATGATATTTGTCACCTATAAACTCTATATTAATTTATGGATTTGTTAAAACCTAAATTAGTAATCGATAAATGAGTGCTGTACGCTTTTTAACCCACTAACGCACAGCGTCCTCTTTTGAGGACGCAGCAGCAGAAGAGACAACAGCAAGAAAGCAGCAAGAAAGCGGTTTTCCCACCAGTAAAGAGGAAGATAAATATATACCTTCTTTCACGAGACAGAATTCGCGATAAATTTAGATAAAAGTTTGATTTTAAAAGTGGTGGGAAATACAAAATTTAAATTTTAGCGTAGAAAATAATTTGGGCGTTAATGGGTTAAATAAAAAATATCACTAAATGCATGCGATTCATTGCACAGCATTCTTTAAAATTTATTACCCTTTTTAAAAATCCAATTGCAAACCGAGGTGTGAGCAGTCCGCATCCGTTAAACCGAATGCATGAAATTCGTTTTGCAACAGTCTCTAAAATGCATGAAATACGTTAAATTTGAATGAGTATAATATATTTAAATGTATTGCAATATCCACCACAGTAATATAAAGTTATCCTAATTTTGTACATCCAATGTTTCAATTCAAATTATAACTGATTAGAGATGATCTAAAGCTTGAAAAACTTATTGACATAAGCGTAGATGGAGTTAAGGTTAACCATTTCCGCACAGTGGTCCCACTCCGGGCACACCTAATTATAATTCCAAACTTGCAAACAGCACCAATAACACTGTAACCCATTAAGGATAAACCTGTTTATATTTCTTTTAATTCTTTGTCACCAATTTTTTCCACATTGTAATTGTGAATTATTTAATTGCTCAAAATTTTAGATTAGAAAATGGAAAAACTTCTGAACTAAAATACCGGTATTGAAATTTAAAAGCTTTGCTTGCCTTACGTGGCAAGTTTTCTTGCCAGCCAGCTTTAATGAGTTAAGGGGGTCCGGAACACACTTTAAAATAATTTTTATTTATCGAATTACAATTTTGAATTTTTTTGTGATGGTTAACCACGTCATTTGTAAACAAAATCACATGATAAAACTTCTCTTAATATGTCTAACAATTTTTTTAATTTAGAATTTATTAAAAAGAGGGGTAATTTAAAATTGTTATAACTCAAAATATTACTAGTAGAATTTTTTTTCATTTAAATAAACAGAAATATCCAAATTTTAATTTTAATGCAGCATTTAAAAAATATTTGTAAAAAATAAAAATAAATTATATAAATTAACAATTTGAAAAAAATAAATAAATTAACTTTTATTTAAAATATCTTATTTTCAAAAGTTGATATTTTTTCAAATTTCTTAAATCAAAATTAAAATAAAATAGTCAAAAAAGACATGCTTCAAGTTTGAGGTATTTACCTTTAAATATTCTTGAGTTATAAGAATTTAAACCTGCGAAATTGTGAAAAAATCCATCCTGAAGAAAAACGCATTTTCGCGAGAAATCACTTCATGATAGCCATTGCTTGAAAGCTAGGTGTTGAAAACATATCAAAACGAAAAAATTAATATTTTCTCTTCTAATTAAGATAGAAACATGATTTAAACGTCATTTTAAGCATTAAAAAAACAGAGAAATTTTTAATGCAATAAAACATTTTTAGGAAATTTGAAGATTTTTGTGCCCGGACTCTCTTAATAAATATTCACTTTTGCAATGAAAGCTTAAATTAAGTAATTCTTGATTTCTAAAAAATTCCGGTGATAGACGATAATTTTTCATTTTACTAACAGAATTTGTCCGTGCCGGAAAGGGTTAAAGCAGAGGTGCCAACTTCTCTTAATTATTCTTTAGTCTGATGCAAGGCAATAAAGCTTAAAACCGGAAAATGTTCATATAAAATGTTTTCTCTTTCTGCGTGGTACTTAATCGATTTTATTTTAAAACCTTTTTTAAATAATATTTCCTGTTGGAAACATGTTTGTCTTCGATAACACTCCGGAATAATTAAGATATATTGGCATCTATGATTAACCACTTAACCCTTTAACGTTCAGAACATTTTTATTGCTAAGATATTGAAATACAGTCGAGTCTCTACAACGAAACTCCATACATCGAATTTCTCTATATAACGAATTTTTTGAAAGAACGGTCCTCTTTTCACATGATTACACTAAAAACAGTTTCTATATAGTGAAATATCTATCTCCATATAACGATTTTTTTCATAAATTGGTCTTAATTTATTCAGTTTTAAAAAAGCTTCGAAATCATATGGAGTCAATTTTCCATCACTTCTTTTTGATTTATCGTTCAGTGCTGAGTTTTTTTTTTTTATTACTTCTCTCCTTTTTCTTTAAATCCAGCGAATTCATCCCACCTCCCACACACCTTTCAACATCCTTCTCAAAACAGTGTCAATTAGATTCTTACACATATAAGAGAGGAATCAATGAGAGGCGCGTAAGAGAGGCCTTCAAATGGAGGAAAATGTTAACTACAATTTTTCATTCCTTGCTAAAATTTCAGCTTTTTTTTGAGAGCGTAACACTTTTAAAATCAAAACAACGAAAAATTACAGATTTCTTCCTCTGAAATTAATGCAAGTCTTCCTTATTTGATTTTCATTAAGCTTTCAAATAAATGTCTATTCTTTTTTTTTGAAACTGCTTAAATAATTAAGAAATAAAATGTTAGGTGAATATTTACTTTTAAACATTTCAAATCCTTAACTAAAAATATCAAAAATAATATTTGCTCAAAATTTACACATTAAATACGATTTTTAACATCATTTCCTATACATCGAATTTCTCTATATAACGAATTTTTTACTGGAACGGTGGATTTCGTTATATAGAGACTCGACTGTAAATGTTTGACACCGGTAACTGCGTACAAATATTTTTGTAAATAAGAAAAAGTGATTTTTCACATGTATAATAATATGAATTTTTCTTTATTAAAATTCCGGTGTCGTTGTTGCATATCGGAATTGAAATTTTGTGGTTTCACAGAGAAACCAATGAACGCTAATGGGTTAATCGTCGCGCTCGAGTCATTCACGGGCTGCAAGCTTCACGGCTTTTATTTAGAATTATTGGATTCCCACAAATTTTACAAAATAGTCTAATTGGTTTTATTTTGGTATCATTTTACTTGTCATTAAATGAGATGAATATTTTTTTTCAAAAAAGTGGTGGCACTAATGAATTTGAAATTTTAAACCGTAATTTAATGCGACCATTAAGAAGTTAAAGTAATAGGCTATCATCATCCATTGTCACAATTTGAAAAAAAAAGGATAAACAAGCTTTTCGTTGAAATTTGTCAGTCTCAGTCTGTTAATTTAACTAAGAATATCCATACAGAATTCTAGACTGTTTAAATGTTTACTTTTTGTAAATAAGGAATTTTTTCAAAAGAAGGCTTGATTTAGGGAAAAATTAAAATTTAAATTAGCTAAACAATTTTGATAGTCGCAAATTGAAAAGTATTTTATTTATTGGTAGAAACTGAGTTTTGTTAAATTTGGGGTGGATATAATATATTTAAATACATTGCAACATCCATCACAGGGACATAAAGGTATCATAATTTTATATACCTAATATTTCATTACTGCATTACATGGCTGCTAATTGTGATATTTTTATTATTTCTTGTGCAACTTTCTAAAAAGAAAAATCTTTTACACGCACTTTGAAATAATGTGCTACAGAAATATAATTAAACGTTAAAATTTTTAACAAGTGGTGCAAATATAACGTAAAAATAGTCTTCAGTGGTCATCCTGATATTGCGATATTGATCTTGATATTGAAAATTGTCTGAATTTCCTTTGCGTTGTATTTTAACTATCTTTCAAAACTAGTGGTATTAAAATTCTAGGGAACGATTAAATACTGAGAAAAGTCAACCTTCTACAGCAGCTAATTATTTTAGCGAACACTTAGGCCTAAACTTGAGAAGATTTTTTTTTAGGAAATGCCGTCCATTGTCGAAATTCTGAACGAATTTACTTTAAATTAATATGTTTAGACTTTTTTAGCATATTTATTAAGATCATTACGTAATACATATTTTTACACATTATGACTAATAAATTGTCGAAAGATCCGGGTCTGCGTTTTCGTAAGCATTGTTCATAATGACAGCTATATCGATAAATTAATAAATTGAATTTCAACCATTTATACAAAAATAGCTGTTTTCGAAAGCAGTTTTTTAAAACACATATACGGTCCCCTGAATTTGGATATCATTATTTCATAAAAGTGATTTGTTTAGATCAGGGCCGCCATAGCGCCCTTTGCAGATTTTCTTGACGCCCTCTTGAAGATATCGTTTTTTTTTTTTTTTTTTTTTTTAGAAGTAAAAATCCATTATAAAGAATGCTTTCTTTAAAATCATTAATATTTTATCAGCGATATTTTTAAAACCTGAAGCTGTTTCTGAAGTTGAGAGCTGTTTAATTTGTAGAATATAAAGGCTTGATTTTTCTTTCTTGACATTTGAAATTTTAGAGGGTTTTTTATCTTTTTTATCTTTCATTTTCTTTTATTTATTTATCTATTTGTTTATTTTTTGTGAAGATTCCCATTTTGCAGAATGATTCCCATCTATCAAAGTACTTCCACATTATCCCTGAAACCACCCACATGGTTTGGTCACTATCATGTTCGTCTGCTTTTGTACTTTTCATAAAACTAATCCACCCTTTCAAAGTAAAGCAAACCGTTTTTACACATCCTAAAGAAACCTATATCTCTGTTATGTCTCTGATTTTCATATTTATCGATTTATTATTATTATTATTACAGACGCGATTAAAGTTTCTGGCTCCTTACCCTACAAACATTTTTGATATAGTCTTCTCATAAAAATGTATAATTTGAAATTTAATACGCATAACTCCATAACTGTGGGGGTCTTTTGTTTACTGATGTACGATTCATTTTCATTATGTGAAGACGTCCGTGTATACTAACAACTATGCGTTAATACTGACACATGTTTTTAGTCCGTAAATATTGGCGCCCTTCATTGAGTGCCAAGAGCCAAGATGTGCCCCTGGTTATTGAAAGGTTGGACAGGCCTGGTTTAGATTTTTATTTAGATTTGCTTTGATTTGTCAGAAAAACAAAATGAAAAATACGCTGAAAAAAACCGACTTCGGCAGCCGCTTCTTTTTGTGACAGTAATCGGGCTCCATATTAAAGGGACATTGCTCAAGTACAGGTAAGATATTCTTTCCTTCTAAGCGATAACCAGAGCCCTACCAACTAGGTATATATCCACAGCTGGACAGGTTTGATATATCATGGAGGATGACCCGCCCGATTGTCGTGTAGCGCCAATCAGTTTTTTAACATTTGACTGATTTTTTTTATTTAAGCGATTCCTAATTCTCACCAGTATTTTTTTTAATAGTTATTATTATTATTTGTTTTTTGGTTTGTATGGGTGTAAATCAGGGATGCACAACCTTTTTACCAGAAAATCATTTGCCACCAGAATATTTGAAAAGTTTCTTTTCTTTTCTCTAATAGCAAAGTTTCTGTCATTACGATAAGGAAAATTACTCTGCATAAAAATAGTGGTAAAATTGTGGCCCGCGAGCCAAAGGTTGTGCACCCCTGGTGTAAATATTTGGTATACAATTTAAAAGAAGATTGATATTTAACCCTTTAACGTTCATTGGTTTTGCCACGAAGCCACAAAATTTTAATTCCGATACGCAACACTAACACCGGTATTTTTATCTAAAAATATCCCTTTTATTTTGTATGTGAAAAATCACGTTTTCATATTTAGAAATATATTTGTTATTAATTACCGGTGTCACTCATTTATTTCGACATCTTAGCAATGAAAATGCTATGATCGTTAAAGGGTTAAAAGTATTACGTAATAAAAAATCTGCTAAATTTTGTAACACTGGTGGCAATAAACTTGAGAGGCTTCATCGCCATCTTACCAGTATTGCCCACAGTTTAGTTGGGAGAAAACAGGCTGCCACAGGCCAACTAGTTTTTAATTTTAAATGCTACCAATTTCTCAAATTAGAAATCCTTAAATCGCTTTTTGACAACATTGACAACAGAAATCTGATTTTAATGGTACATTAGAAAAATATTGATGCATATAGAATATAAAAATAGTCGCCTGTGGCAGCCCTTGTGTCATGCCGATTACTTATCCTATTAATGCCTCAATTATTTTCTTCGTTAAAATTAAAATTTTGGATTTCCCATCACTTTTTTAAAAAATGTAATTTTTATATTAAAGTTTCAAGGAATTTGTATCATGACAGATTATACATCTATCTATCTTCATACTTACTGGTGTGGGAAGTACTTTCTTGACTCAAAGTCTGGCGATCTAAACACGTTGTCACCTGAGAATAATGAGGTTCTATGTGTGGTTATGAAAAAAAATTGACTTAGAGATATAGAAAGGTTCTAATTGTATCTATGAAGGCATTTTTTGCATCAAAATGCTATTATATATCAATTATATATAACATTTTAATTACGACAATATTAATATCCAGAAATGCTTTCAATGATACTAATAGAACATTTCTATATCGATAAGTCATTTTTTCATAACCACACATAGAACCACATTATTCCTATGTGACGATATGCGACTGGGCGTTAACCCCTTCGCGACGGGAGCCTTTTACGAAATTTTTAATGTTTTGTCACCGTTTTTTAAAAACATAAACTTGTTCCTTATTCAATCGAGAAAATGCATATTATATAAAGCAATATATAAAGCATATTATATAAAGCAAATTTTACAAATTTTGCTGGTGGGGATCACAGAGTCGGAACAGAGAATCAACTTTCATACACTGTAATGGCAACTTGTTTAACATGGGATTACGCATAGACAGTAGCGATACGAGCGGATGACTCTGAAACTACGATCATAACATGAGAGAGGTTGCTAATTCGGCGAAACATCGCTTCCTTGGCGACAAATGATAAGGGAAAAAAGAAAAAAAATACAGCGACGGCTTGCTGCTTCTTGTTTTGAAATTTATGAAAGAATTATTTTAATATGAAATAACTTTGACGTATTCGTCTTGCAAACAATACATGTGTCTCTTCTTAACATAACGACCTAATAATTTAAACTTGAAAATTCAAGAACAATAACAGTAATAATTACGAATCAATATACGCGCGGAAATCTAAGATCAAATAGCATAAGCACGTGTGCAAAGATAATCAAATCAGCATTCAGCAATAAGTGCCAAGCCAGAATATGGTTACAGTTAAACAGAAATCACGAGGGTAAAAATCGCCAACGCGATGGTTTAGTTTTTAAGTCATCCACTGAGGGCGTTCTTTTCAAGCCGAGTTGAGGCTCTGTCCGTACTCTGTGGTGGGGATAAACAAGGATTCTTATGAATTTTTGCAGAACTTACACATGTCGCTCGAAAGATATGGGTTACGATTTATCTTGTTGTTTGGCACCTGCCTATTGCAGTTCAAATTAATTTCATAATTCAGAACCTCTGTCATACGACGAGACCTTCACCTGGCAAGGCTCATCCAGAGGTATAATTCATAGGTAAGTTGGAGGATTTTACACCTGCGACCAGGGGTGCAAAAATCTAGGCGCCAGCAGGCAGTTTCTCACCACAAAATTTATTTCGTTTTTCTTCGTCTAATATTTCGTGTAAAATTCCTGCTAGAAGGCTATTAAATTTTGAGCGAAAACAACTTTAAAATTTTAGTGGAGAGAGACTACCCTCTGGCGCTTAGATTTTTGCACCCCTGCCTGCGACGGATATTTCATGAACCAGACGCCATTTGCATACATGGCAGGCAAGATGCTCTACTGTTCGAATGGGAATTGAAGTGGTTGTATCTAAGAATACTTGAAACTAATAACTCTGTGTAGTATTGATCAGAGTCATTATAAATTTCTTATAAATTTTAGTCTTGTAAAAAATGCGTAAATGTTTGCAACTGTATTTTTAAGAAACCTTATACATATAAATGTAAAAAAAAAGTTTGATAAAATAAACGTTGTTCCCTAAATCCAAGAAATATCGCAAAAAACAATTAATAATTTATAAGATGCTTGTAAAACTAAATATCCAAAAAAAAGTAATAAATAAAGGATCGTATGCATTCAGTTTGCCTGTCCGTCTGTCTACGCTCTAACACCCGTAAATACACTCGGATTTTCATGCTATAGATGGAGCTTATTTAGGATCACCAAAACATGTTCGATATTGCATATGAAGAATGTATGATTGGTGGTTCATTTACTGGGACACTCAAAAGAATTTGATTATATCATGGTATATGGGGAAAATCGTTTAGAGAGTATATTAATGACAGTAGGGATGAGAGTGTTCCGCGTTTTTACATACCAGTATAATATTAGAGAAAATATTGTTCTGTTAAATCGCAGCATTTTTCGTTTGAGTAAAATAACATTTTCTCTAAGATTATACTGGTGTCAAAAAACGCGGAAAATTCTCATCCCTATAATGACTTTATGCTATTTCATATGTATTAAAATTCATGTAATAATTGAATTTCACTACAATTACAGAGCTGCCAACTTCTACGCCTTTTTAAATCATATAAATGTGTTTGAAATCACAAAATGTTTTTAGTAAAATGTTTGTTAAAAATATGCAATGATGCGTATTATGCTATGTATTATCAATTATTAGATAAAATTTCTGTTTTGAATGTATTTATTTGACTTTGAATAGGCGTAGAAGTTGGCAGCCATGCAATTACGTTAAAACAGAGCAATCATAGCATTTTTTAAAATTAATTTACAGGGACACACAAAATAAATGTGTTACAGTACTGCCTTTGTGTAATAGTTGCTGTAGAGTACGTTTAAATACGGTACGCGCTTTTTAAATTAACTGATCTTTTGCTTATTAATCTTTATGTATAAATTCTACACCGCATATACAAGGCTTCACAAAGGGCCTTCGTATACCATTCTCCTTATTAGAGAAAATTGCTGCAAGGGAATTTTGAATTGAAATACATGTATCACTTAAATGAACTGAATTCTAAAATGCGTTTTGCTAACGGATACAAATTTCTAAATCATATGCAAGACTGCTAAAAAATTGTGATAGTTTTCCGATTGTGAATGGAAACAGCAGAAATTCGGTTTTAAAATCAGTTATACATTTCCGTATTGTAAAATGAGACATAATATATTAATTTTTTAAACGATGTAATTTGTAAAATTTTTCTGAATGGGTTAAAAATTGCTTCATAATCTATGCTTGACGCATGATTTCTTTTCTTTCTTGTATTATTTTCAGGCAGAGTGCTTTATATTGGATTCTAACGTTTAACATTTAGATTATTTTTTCTTACAAAGGATTTGATCTTGAGTATGAGTAATAAACAATCTTTACGTTTAAAAATTATGATGAACAATTTGAATAAAAAGGCTATCAATCATATTCTTATAAATAATTCACCGAGATTACCTTAAAATATAACAGCAGTAAATTATTCTTAAACCTGTGAAGTTATAATCTTTTTAGCTCATTTGCATATTTAGATATTCAAAATCTCTTAATATTTAGGAACTTTTAACACACTGCATATATTATTTACTTTCTCGATTCGATTTTGTTCGGTAAATTTTTAAAGTCGTTACTATTTTCTTTAAAGTTCTAGATCTGAACTTCGAATGGTTACGAGAAAATACTTGATCATACTTTTAGCGTTTTGTGACTAGTTAAAAGTCTTAAAAGGCGGAGTGAAACCTGTAAAACTATCGTGAGAGCAGCTTGCTAAAAGAATATTTTTGCAAAAAGTGAAATACAGAAAATGTAATAAAATGTTTAAAAAAAAATTCCTAAATATTAAAAAAAAACTAAAAAATCATGCGTCAAGTATCGATTATGAAACACCTTGCAACACAGAATAATGTAACGAGAATATACCGTTTTAAAAATTATTTTTAAAATATTACATATCATTTTACCATATGAAAATGTGTAATGCATTTCAAAATTAATTTCCAAGAAAATTAGCCAATTGCTTTGTAACCCTGCATATAAAATAGAAATTTGCACCTGTCAACAACATGCATTTCAAAATTTAATTGATTTAAGAAATACATATATTTCAGTTGAAAATTCCCCATTAGCAATATCCTTTAACGAGGAGAATGGTAACGAGAATACTTTTGTGAAGCTCTGTATATGACGTAAAGAATTTATATATAAAGGGTAATATGCAATAAATAAATAAGTAATAAATTTAAAAACGCATACCGAATTTTAAAACGCATTCTCCAGCAATTATTACGCAAAAACAGTACTGTAACCGATTTGGTTCGAATTTTACAATAAATGAATAAAAAAAGCTGTGAATGTCTTGTTAAAACGTAATCGTTGTTACATTCAGTAATTTATATCAGTTTCAATTAGAGATTAGAATTTTCCCCGTTTTTCCCCACCATGTACCATGTTCATACATGTACGTCTTTTATATTTGTATAACAACTGCTGATCAATGTTCATGCTTAGAGTTTCCTCATGTGTATACTAATGTTAACCCTGTTGAGGTATTTGGGTTTATTTCGACTTAAAAGTAATATTCAGAGTTTTTGAGTCTGCGGTTTTTTGCACATTTCTATTATTTTAACCCTTTGCGGCACAGGGCAACTTCACTGCTTAATTTTTGAAAACAATGATTGACACCGGAATTTGAAAACAACTTTATTTGTAAATAAAAAAAGTTATATTTCGCACATTCATCAAGAGAACAAGATCACCCACCGGAGCACCAACCGTTAGGCAAAGGTACTACACTCCGGTGGAAGTTCCCCTCAGTTAACCAGATACATAAAAAAAAACCGATGACGAAAAATCATAAGATTCAATTACAGAATAAAAACATTATACATAGTTAATACCAATAATTAGAAAACAAAAATTAGAGTCTAGTTAGATAATTCTTGAACATTAACAAAGGCTGACATATCGTCCGGTAAGATCTTTCATCAAAATTTATATTTGATAAACGAGTATAAAGCGTTAAGTTTATTATAAATTGCACAAAGTGAAGAATAGTTCTTTGAGTCCAACAAAACCCTCCGCAAATTCCAACGAAGTGTATGATCACGGTTGAAGGAAAACGAAGTAGGCATCTCCGGACAACGAGCAAACAAATAATGCGTTGGAGTACCTGTAGCACCACAGATACATTTATCAGAGTTCATTTTGTCTATCTTTTTCAGATAAGCTGGGAAACTGCCATGTCCTGAAAGAAAATAAGTAACCACTCTGTTTGGAGAAACAAAATCGGGATTAACTTTGTTAAAAATTAAGAATGTATCTCTCCCATTTCCTGAAGTCTCCCAGTCTTTCTGCCAAGTCTCATTAACTGCATTTCGGCAGATCACATTAAGCACTGATCTTGGATAAGGAAGCAATAAATAAAGATCCGAGTTGTTCTTTTCAATAGTCTCTTTAGCCAATGCGTCCGCCCTCTCGTTACCAATAAGGCCAATATGTGCCTTGATCCAACCTATGAAGACTTTTTTATTAGGAATCTGTAGCAAAAGATTAAAAATTTCTAAAATAATATTATTATTAGGATAAAGATTACACAAAGAAATCACAGACGATTGACTGTCCGAGTAAATTGTAACCGATGAGAAACTTGTACTTGAAAACCACAAAATTGCATATTTTATTGCTAAGAGTTCGGCTTGATTAATAGAGTTACGCGGACGCAGCTTAATTTTATAGTCGTACATAAATGTCCCATTGTGAAACACCGTAAATGCAGCCGAAACACCATTTTCCATCTTAGATCCGTCAGTGAAGATTACAGGAGACATAGATTCAGGAACTTCAACAGTGACTGGAGAAGTCTAAATTAAATTCACAAGATCATTATAACGAGGAAAATTAAATGTATAAACACGCTGCATAATATCTCTACCATCAATTATATCATCTTTAAATTGAAACTTGCGTTGATCTTTAATAGTAATATATTTATTGTATTTATATTTCAATTCCGTAAAAATAGGTGGAATGCCACACAAAACACAAAGTGCATCCGTGGAGACATCGCGATATGGGCGAATTATCGACAACAGACCCATGCGTTGGCATGAACTGAGTCTCTTTATAGCAGGGATCTTCAAGTCAGGAAACCATGCTTCAAAACCATAAATTATCTGTTTTTCAATGACGGCTCTATACCATGTCTTTAAGAATTCAGTGGCGAGACCCCTATCTCTTCTACCAGTCTTCCGCATGTTAAGAGCAAAATTAGTAACTTTATTACGAACAACCTCCAAGTGTTCGAGCCAACGAAATCTTGAATCTACAACAAATCCCAAGTAATTCAGCAAAGACTTTACCGGAACTCTATTGCCATTCATGTTATAAATTGGTCTTCTACTATCTAAAGTGAAACGACCCATCTGTATAGCAACTGATTTCCCAGGACTCAAAGAAAGGTGACAGTCTTGGCTAATATCATAAAAATGGGAAAGGCTAGCATTAACTTTAAATTCTAATGTTTGACGAGTATTTGCTCCCTCGAGTACCACAAAATCATCTGCATAAGAGATGATATGTTGAAAACGTCTTTTGTACTGCTTGATAATTTTATCTGCAACAATTATCCAGATCAATGGACCCAGGCATGAACCCTGAGGACATCCGCGGAAAACATCAAACCAACGAGTACCATTAACAAAAGAAAAGCCAATTTTTCTAGTACTAATATAATTCTTAAGAATATTCTTAAGATAATCTTCAATGGGGAGATCGTCAATAATTGTTGCAACTATATCCCAGTCAAGAGCATCAAACGCACCTTCGATATCTAGTGAGACAATTGTACAGTATTTAAAATCCATCAGAATATTTTTCACTAGCTCCTTGAGGTTACACATTGCCAAAGCCGTACTACGACCCTCACGAAATCCGTATTGTTCATCGGCCATAAAAACTGTATTCTCCAATGTTGTCATAATGCGGGTCTTTATAATACGTTCTAAAATCTTACCCATAATGGGCAAAAGACAGATAGGTCTATAAGCTCTTACATGACGTGGATCCTTATTCCGTTTTCTAAAGAAAACTACCATGCCTCGTTTCCAATATTCTGGAAAATGTCCCAGTGATAAGCATTTATTATAAAGATTAAGCATGATGTTAGGAAAATTTTTGCAAATATTCTTTATAACCAAGGCATCAAGTTCGTCAAAGCCCGGAGCTTTATTATTATCTTGTTGTTTGAGAGCATAATATAATTCTTTCTTTGTGATTCTTCGAAATCGGGAATCATCTGCAAAGCTAGTAGAGGATACAAATGAGTGAACTGTAACTGGTCTAGTATCTATTTTAAAATGTTCTACCATCAAACTCTCTGCAACATTATCATAAGAATCAAAGACCTCTGAGTTCTCGAGGGTGGTGAATATAAGATCAGTATGCTGCAGCGACTTTCCGGAGACATATTTGAACAAGTTACCAAACGCAGAAGAAGTTTTCTCGCAAAAATTAAGCCAAGAGGATTTTTTTGCCCTCTTCATCGCATCAATATTGGTGAGAAACTTGAAAACTCCGTATATTTGAAATAATGTACATTTGAAATGAACACCGCATGAGGGTTAATTATACCAATTTACGTTAAATTGGTATTTCCAATTGAACTGTCAACTTTAACGAAATATGTTTTAGAGTTATTAAGCAATTGTACACTTTTCTTAAAAGAATTATTGAAATCTTCTTAATAACTATTTAACATTTCCTTTCTTTGACTGCTTCTTTTCTGTGGTTAGTTTCAAATGTTGAAAGCATTCAATCGATTATATTTCAACTCTTAACTATCAGGCGTCCTTTGCGTGCAGACCGCTATTAATAACGTCAATTCAAACGGCACAGTAATTTTAAAATGAGTTGTTGTCGTTAAGAAAAGAATTTTGAAATAACTAATGATATATTTCATTCGTAATAAGAATTGAAAATATTGAACTATTCATATATATATATATACATATATATATTAGTTTTTATTATCTTTACAAGAAGAAAGTATTGGATTCGTAAAAATTTTCGATAACTGATTTTCAACGGATTTATATGTTTTAGGGGTAAGAGAACACGAAAAACATATTTTTTCAAAATGTCTGCCTGTAAGTTTGTGTGTATGTGGCAAACATTTTGTGGACGGTCTGTCTCAAGAACTTATGCACGGAATGCAATAAAATTTAATATTTTGTTAGGCTTTGATATAAAAAAAGATCTGATTGGTTTTTGATGTATATCTTTCAGCTGGTGGGGCTGCTATGCATCATTATTTACAGTTTCTATATTAGCTAAATCTCAAGAACTAATCGACGGATTTTCATAAAACTTTAGATTTAGCTAGTGCTTGAGAGAAGAAAAAGCTGTTTACATTTTGGTCCAAATGGCGCTACAAGTGACGCTGCCATGAGGCATTATTCGTCTTTATCGCAATAGCTCTATTTCAAGAATTAATGCACGATATTTTCTAAGAATTCAGATTCAGCTAATACCTGATATAGGTTATTGATGTTTATTTTTTGGTGTAAATCGTCCTACAGATAGCGCTGCTGTGTTACATTTTTCACGATTTTGCAATAAATATATCTCAAGAGCTAATGCCTGGATTTTCTTCAGATTCTGTCAGTAACTGATAAAAAATGATACTGATTAGTTTTTGGTGTATATCACCCAACATGAGGTGCTGTTATGCAGTTTTTTAAAAAGATTTCGCAATAGCTCTATCTCAAAAGCTAAAGCACGTATTATCATCAAATTTCAAATACAATTATAAGTCGACATAAGTGTTTGCTCACTGGATTTTGGTTTAAACAGTCAAATCGGTGACGCTTTTATGTTGCATTTTTCAGGAAGTATTATTATGCATAAGATAGAAGAAAGTTTTGGGATTGCCACATCCGACTACTTTTTATATTTTATTTTAAAATATTCCGACAAGAAAAATTATCAATTTGATAGAAATTATTTTAGCACGTTGCGGTAAAACATGTACGAAAAGGAAACATAATTGAAAATAATTTTGAAACCTACTTTTTCCAAAATAAAATTCAATGGTAATTTCTGAAAAGATCATTGTAAGGCCATTTCATGAAAGACGGACAAAATGTTCTGCATGTGACCCTTTTGTAAATACGTATGTCTGTTGAATAATAAGTTCTTAACCCTTTCCGGCACAAAAAAATCTGGTCATGGTGAAATGGGTGATTGACACCAGAATTTACAAACAGTATTTTAAAAATTTAGAACATGTTACTGCAAACCATCATTTGAAAAAGAAAAATATTCTAAAATATTCTTGGTGCCATTTGCAAGTCTGCGTCGGAAAAGGTTAAAATATAACCTGTATTAGCGTCGCCAGTGTGCTACTTTTTTTAAATAAAAATTTCTTTATTGGCACCAATTTTTGGATTTGTTAAAATTTTGCTCATTATTTCTTTCATTAACATGGCCTGCGAATATTAATAAATAAGGCGAATTTTATCGTTTTATAAAATGGTACCAATCAAGAAATCTGAATTAAAAAAATAATAATAACCCAGTGTCAACACTGACCTGTGCCCTAAAACAGTAAAAAAACTTAAAATTTCATGTTAGCATTGCTATTTTAATTTGAGGATACCATAGCATTGTTAAGACAGCAGTAATGTGCAGAAAAGCCACATGTTATGTAATTTTTCTTTAATATGTTTAAAATCATTATATTTAAATCCTTGATTTAACACTAGAAAAGCCCGGAATTTCAGTCAAATTTTTCAAAATGTTTTAAACCAGAATTTTGTTTGAAAAATTGTTTAACTTGATTATTTGGCATCTTTTCTTCTTTATAATATTTTGACTTATTTTAAAATGAAATTTCTGGTTTGAACCAAAATACAACCGTCGACTCTCGTTAATTCGGAATCGGATAAATCGAATCTTCCCTTAATTCGAACAAAACACAAAGTCCCAAAATTTTCAGTGACAGAATTAAAAATTTTCATTTATTCGAATGACTTCGTTTAATTCGAACTAACGATAACTCCATTTTTTTATTTTTCCTTTCTTTCTCACGGACTTCAGATCCTTTGAATAACTTTCTTTCTTTGATTTTTGTGAGAATTATTCCGAACGAGTATACATATAACCCTTATGTATATGATATCCACTTTCGTAATGTCCTGTCTGTCCATCAGTGCCACCTCAAATTTTTCTTCCACTCTGTCTGTTTCTAATCCATTACTTACTTTATGTATTTATGTATTTATATATTTTAATTTAACATTAAGTCATATTCTAATGATAACAGACGAAATAAATTTAAAAAACACTGTGACATTAATTTATGTGTATAAAAAAAATAAGTATGTTTTCTTCTCACACTTTCTACAACTCGAAATTCGGATAATTCAAGCATTTCTTGTGGTCCGGATGAGTTCGAATTAACGAGAGCCGACTGTATACTCAAATTGTAACGGCCAAAATGACCACTCGCGGCCTTTCTAGTGTTAAGTAATTTGCCTATTTTAAATAGCTGTAAAAATCTGCATATTTTAAACCTTAGACCTAGGTAACGGCCCGTTTTCAGACCATTCCATGAAAAAAGAAAAAAAAAAAAAAAAAAAAAAAAAAAAACATGTCTTTTTCCTGATTCTTACAGAAATATTTTTATCTATTAACTTATATTTCGTTGCAACCTCTAAATCTCATAAGATGGCTGTAAATTGGATCGGGACAGGTACGGTCACGGGAGTAATTTCGGAAACGAATTACAACCGTTGACTTACCAGAGAAGCGAAATACGTATGTTTCTGAGTAAGTGGAAAAAGTCCAGTTTCGAAATCTGGCCACGATTCTTTTCAACCGTTAGAAAAATTAGAACGATAATCAATTATTTATCAGTTGAATATTTGAGTGAAAAATTATTCTAATATAAATTATTGAATATTAATAAGTGAATTATCACTCGCTTACTAAGCGTAGAACCAACATTGGAAAAATGTCCAAACCGGGGATCGAACCCGGACCCTTGGAATAACGCTAAAGTGCTCAACCATTTAAGTTACGAGGACGATGCCAATCTTGGCATTTCAATATAAACCCTTGGAATATATTCCAAGGGTTCCAGGTTCGATCCCCGACTTGGACATTTCTCACAATGTTGGTTCTACGCTTAGTAAGCGAGTGATGATTCCCTTATTAATATTCAATAATTTCAAGCGTAATTTCACAGCTGAAAATTAATTGAAAAATTAATTGAATTAAGATATGTGAATTACCGACGTGTTCACCGATGCTAGGTTAGTTTGTGTCTCATGTTAACCCATTAGTGAAACCACCATTCAAAAGGTGCATCCAGCCCTGTTTTTGACACCGGTAAAAATGAAAAGCAATAATTATTTTATTTAAATGATGCATTTTCGTGATTAATTAACTAAACTTAAATCTTCTAAAAATAGTGGTGCCAACCAAATAAAATTTACGCAAAAGATGCTGGGCACGAATGGGTTAAGCCTCAAGATTGTGAGCTCATGAAGACTTCCATCTAGTGCTGCAGTGTAATCTTGTCAAGATATAGCAGAGAAAAAATGCCAAGCTGGGCATCGTCCTCGTAGCTTAAATTAAAGCACTTGTAACGCTATTCCAAGGGTACCGGGTTCGAACCCCAGCTTGGACATTTTTCACAATGTTTGTTCTACGCTTAGTAAGCAAGTAATAATTCTTTTATTAATATTCAATAATTTCAAACATAATTTCACAGCTGAAATTTTAAAATATGTGTTCACCGATGCTGGGTTAGTTTGTGTCTCATGTTAAGCCTTAAGATTGTGAGCTCATGAAGACTTCCTTCTAGTGCTGCAGTGTAGTCTTGCCTTTATATACTAGTGAAAAATACCAAGCTGAGCATCGCCCTCGTACCTTAAATGGTAGAGCACTTGTAACGCTATTCCAAGGGTACCGGGTTCGAAACCCAGCTTGGACATTTTTCACAATGTTTGTTCTACGCTTAGTAAGCAAGTAATAATTCCTTTATTAATATTCAATAATTTCAAACATAATTTCACAGCTGAAAATTTAAAATATGTGTTCACCGATGCTGGGTTAGTTTGTGTCTCATGTTAAGCCTTAAGATTGTGAGCTCATGAAGACTTCCATCTAGTGCTGCAGTGTAGTCTTGCCTTTATATACTAGTGAAAAATACCAAGCTGAGCATCGCCCTCGTACTTTAAATGGTAGAGCACTTGTAACGCTATTCCAAGGGTACCGGGTTCGAACCCCAGCTTGGACATTTTTCACAATGTTTGTTCTACACTTAGTAAGCAAGTGATAATTCAAGTATTACCGTATTTACTCGTGTATACCGCGCACCCCGTACTATACAAGAAAAAATGGCGACTTTTTAAAATATTGTATATAACGAGCACCATAAATTTGATATGCTAATGAAGAATGAAGAAATGAATTTCAGTAAAGAAAGTCGAAAAGGTATTATATTAGGCCAGAAAACAAGACGAAAATGCATTTTTAGACTTCGGGTAGCAAGTGAATGCCGGGAAGTAGAAGGGAGTGAAGGTAATGAGCGTTGCCAATTATCGTTTAAATAATGTTACCAGCTATGTTGGGTAAAAAACTGCAAGGAGTGAAATAAAAATGCAGTAATACGTCAATTAAGCAACATTTTCCGAGTTTTAATATTTTCTATGAATAAATTCTTGTTTCATATGTATATCGTGTGATTACATCCAACACTAAAAAAACATTCCATGTATAACACACACCCAAAAGTTTTGCCCTAATTTTTTGAAAAATAAGTGCTCGTTATACACTAGTAAATACGGTAATATTGAATAATTTCTAGCATAATTTCATAGCTGGAAATTTAAAATAAGTTATTCAATAAAAAATATTCGGTTGTAGCTATCCCAAAACTTCCTTCTATCTCATGCATGTTAACATTTCGAATTTTACTATCACAGTGCCAAAATGAAATGGATATCTATCCCCATCATGAGGATTTTAACGATTTGAAACTGCAATAGTTCTTGAGGTATGACTATTGCTAAAATCGTGTAAATTTAGCTTAACAGTACCACCTGTAAGGCGATCGACACAAAAGTAATAATGAAAACCAATTTATGTCAAGGATTATCAGAATCTGAAGTTTGATAGAAATCCGTGCATTAGTTGTTGAGATAGAGCTGTTACAGAAATCACAACAAATGCAGTATAGGAGCTATTTACACCAAAATATAAACAGCATCAATTAAACCCTTAACTGATTTGCCCCAACGCCGTTGGGGGAGGACGATTTTGCTTATTGCAACATTTAAAGCTTTTTGACACCACTATTATTTTAAAGAAAATTCTCATACTATTGAAAGGCGGAAAACTTTAGACTAAATTTTACGAATATTTTATTTAAATAATAGTGGTGTGAATCCGCTATTTTCATTTTTTTTTTTTTTTTTTTTGAACGGAAAAGAATTAACCTGTTAGGGGTTAATGGGGTTAGTGTCAAGGACTAATCGAATCTGAAGTTTGATGGAAATCCGTGCATTCCACTTATATACACATACAAGTTGAATGTGACTTAACAACCGATTTTCATGAACGATTGCCTTACATGGTGATCTTATAAGTTCGCTATTTAAAAAAGGCAGTTTTTTATCATTCGGCCAAATGCATGCACAGCGCATTGTAAAAAGCCAAAAAATTCGGATCTCGCTGTAGTATCTTGTGAATGAAATTTCTAAAGACTTTTACTCTAATTTCAAAACCAATAATTTTGCCAGATTTCTCGTTTCAGTCTGGGCTCCAAATGCTCTGGGTATGCTCTAATATAATACCAATAATTTCTTACTGCTTAGTACGCTATGTTTAGTTACCTGTCATTAGATAAATCGAAGAAGATTATTTTAAAATACTGGTGTTACAGTATTTGGAGCCAGTGTTGCCAGATCGAGGATTTTGTGCCCATTTTGGAAAATTGTGATCCTTCAAGTGACAAGTAATTCCGTAAAGAAATGCTTGGGGAGTATCAATATATTGGGGAAAAACTTGAGGAGTATTTTTCCATTATTTTAGATAAAGTTTACATTTAGTCATCTAAGAACACTGAAATTGCTTCGAACACCATTTTGATATTAAAAACGAAAATAAAATATAGATATAGGAAGTATAATTCATCATTCATAGTTTACAATATTGCAGTTTACGCGTATCACAGGTTCATGATGATCTTTTTTGAATTATAACCATCGGGATATTCAGATCACTGCGGCATATTTTCTTAGTAATTTCGGGCAAACACATAAGAACTATGCATATTTCTTGTATTAATATTAATTTCTACAGTAAAAATAAAAATATTTTTTATCTATTTTTGGCTTATTGCTCAGTGTATTGTTTGGCTTATTCAGTGTAGGGGAGAGTGGGGATACTTGAGCATAGGGGATACTTGAGCCACCCCCTTTATCTCTACAGTTGTTCAATTTTTCTTTCTAAAACTGGCAACATGGTAACATATTTATAGTTCTGAACATGTAAAAAAGAAATCATATACCTTGGTACCATTTTTAAAGTATGGTGATTAACCCTTTGAGCTCTGCTGGTAGAATTTTCTACCACAAAATTTTAATTCTGAAATGTCACAACGACACCAGAAAATTCGACCAAATTTATTTGAAAAAGGTTTAATGCATTTTTTCGCGTATATTGTAAATCGGTTTTTTTCTTTGCAAAATACTGGTGCGAATGTGACATCTGGCTCAAGTATCCCCTCCATGGGGATACTTGAGCCACAATCTAAAAGAAAAAGTAAAAATTTATTAGACATAGAAAAATAGTTCAAAATTAATTGAAAGTGGTTTTCAATTGAAGAAAAAATATCAAATTTTCATTTTCAATATTTTATTTTGTTCTAAGAAATTCTAAAAAAATTTAAAAAATTAAAATTTAAAAAATGGCTCAAGTATCCCCATCTTCCCCTACTTTCGTAGAAAGTTTCTGGTATAGATTTTATATTATTTAATAAATACTTTTAAACATTTTCTGATGCGTGCTTTTAATTTTTCCAATAAATAGATTTAAAATTTTTGTATATATTTTTATTCGCTTGTTTATTTTTTAAAGCAAGGCTGTATTTTAAACGTACAGTTTTCATTTTGTGCGATAGTTATCAAATTAATCTGGTTCTTCATTTTAGATAATGTGGCCCGCGGCTTCGTGTACAATGCTGAATCTGGCCCGCGGTGGTAGACGAGTTTGACATGCCTGATTTAGATACTCAAATCGACTAACTGCTGCAGAATAGCCGACTTTCATGAACTCAAAACTTGCGAGGCAGACAAGACACTTTCCAATTGCATTTTATTCTTCTATTCGTAGTAACTGTTATTATTTTATGGTGTAAGTAATTTAATAAATTGAATATAAATTGTAGCATAAATTGGAAAATTATATCAGTAAAAATTTATATCCAGATAGAATAGATTCCAAATAAAAGATAATTCTGTAGCATATTATCCCGAAAAACTTAATGATGTTTGTCACCTATAAACTCTTTACATTAATTTATGGATTTGTTAAAACCGAAATCAGTAATCGATAAATGAGTGAAATACACCCATTAAATTAAAAAAGTATCACTAAATGCATGCATTTCTTTGCACAGCAATCTGTAAAATTTATTACCCTCCTTAAAACTCCAATCGCAAACCGAGGTGTGAGTACTCCGCATCCGTAAAACCGAAAAAAACCCATCACTGAATACATGAAATTCGTTTTGCAACAGTCTCTAAAATGCATGAAATTCATTAAATTCGAATAAGTATAATATATTTAAATGTACTGCAATATCCATCACAGTGATATAAAGTTATTCTAATTTTATATATTCAATGTTGCAATTCAAATTATAACTGTTTAGAGATGATGTAAACCTTGAAAAAATTATTGACATCAGCTTAGATGGAGTTATGGTTAACCATTTCGGGCACAGTGGTTTCACTCCAGGCGCATCTAATTTTAATTCCAGACATACAAACGGCACCAATAATACTTTAACCCATTAAGGATACGCCTGTTTACATTTCTTTTAATTCTCTGACACTAGTTTTTTCCACATTGTAATTGTGAATTTTTTTATCGCTCAAATTTTTAGATTAGATAACCGAAAAATTTCTAAACTAAAATACCGGTAGTTAAATTTAAAACTTTTGCTTGCCTTACGTGGCAAATTTTCTTGCCAGCCAGCTTTAATGAGTTAAAGAGGTCCGGGACACACTTTAAAATAAATTTTATTTATCGAATTACAATTTTGAATTTTTTTTTTATGGTTAACAACGTCATTTGTAAACAAGATAAAACTTCTCTTAATATGTCTAAAAAATTTTTTAATTTAGAATTTATTTAAAAAGTGGGGTAGTTTAAAATTGTTATAACTCAAAATATTACTTGCAGAATTTCAATTTTTTTACATTTAAATAAACAGAAATATCCAAATTTTAATTTTAACTCTGCATTTAAAAAATATTTTTAAAAAATAAAAATAAATTATTTAAATTAATAATTTGAAAAAAATAATAACTTTTATTTAAAATATCTTATTTTTAAAAGTAGATATTTTTTCAAATTTCCTAAATCAAAATTAAAATAAAATAGTCAAAAAAGACACTTCAAGTTTGAGGTATTTACCTTTAAATGTTCTTGAGTTATAAGAATTTAAACCCGCGAAATTGTGAAAAAATCCATCCTGAAGAAAAACACATTTTCGCGAGAAATCACTTCATGATAGTCATTGCTTGAAAGCTAGTTGTTGAAAACATATCAAAACGAAAACATCAATATTTCCTCTTCTAATTAAGATAGAAACATGATTTAAACGTCACTTTAAGCATAAAAAAAAACCCAAAGAAAAATTTAATGCAATAAAACATTTTTTGGAAATTTGAAGATTTTTGTGTCCCGGACCCCCTAATAAAAATTATCTTTTACAATAAAAGCTTAAATTAAGCAATTCTTGATTTCTATAAAATTCCGGTGATAGACGATAATTTTTCATTTTACTAACAGAATTTGTCCGTGCCGGAAAGGGTTAAAGTAGAGGTGCCAACTTAACTTAGTTATTCTTGAGTCTGATGCAAGGCAATAAAGCTTAAGAGCCCACAATAGTCACAGAAAAATAACTCAAAAAGACCCGGATGACCATGTAAAGTCTATGGGAGCGTTCTTTTCGAATATCTCGCTCAAATTTTAATATTTTTGCATGATTTTTTTGCACAAGATAGCTGAAGGCAATCCACAACCGGGCTAGTTTTTACTTTTTCAATTTTTGTTTCAGATTTTCTTTAAAAAATTACTTTAACTTTCGAAACCGGTTTAAACCGGTTCTGAAACTGAAACTATCGTAATATAAAAAATATATAACCAAAATCGAAAAAGTAAAAACTAGCCCGGTTGTGGATTGCCCTCAGCTTTCTTGTGCAAAAAAATCATGCAAAAATATTAAAATTGGAGCGAGATATTCGAAAAGAACGCTCCCATAGACTTTACATGATCATCCGGGTCTTTTTGTGTACTTTTTCTGTGACTATTGTGGGCTCTTAAGACCGAAAAATGTTCATTGAAAAAATGTTTACTCTTTCTACGTGGTACTTTTTAGATTTCATTTTAAAACCTTTTTTAGGTGCGTTCGTAATTATGTAAATACGTAGCACCTGTAGTTGTCGTTCAGTCCGTCTGTCTGTCTGTCCGCATATAACAGCGCAAAAATTGCTCAACCGAATCGTTTGAAATTTAAAATACATAATTATTACATAAATTTGTCGAGTCATTTCAAATTTTATGAAAATCGGATGCATAGATCAATTACAGGGACAATCAAAATAATTTTGTTACATTATTGTGGTCAATGGGGAAATGAGTTTCAAATGCATTTTAATGGTGTTACACTCATTCGAACATAATAAAAATGACATAAACCTATGAAGTGTACATATACTAAAATATACATTATCTACAATCTGTGATTGAAAAAGAATAATTACAGGACCACACAAAAGTATTCCACTACATAATGCTATAGGGGGAAACAATTTTTGGGGCGTGTTTTAATTATATCAAACTATTTCACATTTTATGAATATGATATACGTTGCTGAGGTATAACTAAAGTTATTTCCTGTATATTTATAAGAACACAAAAAAGATTTCGACCGCTATACTGTATCCGAAGTACTGTCTACTACAGCAGCAAGATCTGAATATTTTTAAAACTTCGTTATCGTACCTAATTTGCTACGCTTCACGTGCAATTTCCAACTTGTTTAAATAATATTTCCGGTTGGAAACATGTTTGTTTACGATTACATTCCGGTATAATTAAGATATATTGGCATCTATGATTAACCACTTAATCGTCGCGCCCGAGACATTCACGGGCTCCAAGCTTCACGGCTTTTATTTAGAATTGTTGGATTCCCACCAATTTTATAAAATAGTGTAATTGGTTTTATTCTGGTATCATGTTACTTGTCCATTAAATAAGGTGAATATTTTTTTTTCAAAAAAGTTGTGTCAATAATGAATTTGAAATTTTAAACCGTAATTTAATGCGACCATTAAGAGGTTAAAGTGATAGGCTATCATCATCCAATGTCAACAATTTGAAGAAAAAAAGGATAAACAAACTTTTAGTTGAAATTTGTCACTCTCAGTCTATTAATTTAACTAAGAATATGCATACAGAATTCTAGACTGTTTAAACGTTTACTCTTTGTAAATGGGTAATTTTTTAAAAAGAAGGCTTGATTTAGGGAAATATTGGAATTTAAATTAGCTAAACAATTTTTATAGTAGCAAATTGAATTTTTTTTTTTTTTTTTTTTTTTTTTTTTGGTAGAAACTGAGTTTTGTTAAATTTGAGATGAATATAATATATTTAAATGCATTGCAATATCCACCACAGGGACATAAAGGTATCATAATTTTATATGCCTAATATTTCATTACTGCATTACAGGGCTGCTAATAGTGATATTTTTAATTATTTCTTATGCAACTTTCTTAAAAGAAAAATCTTTTACACACACTTTGAAATAATGTGCGACAGAAATATAATTAAACTTTCATTTTTTTTAACAAGTGGTGCAAATATAATTCAAAAATAGTCTTCAATGGCAATCCTGATATTGCGATATCTTCAAAACGTACTTAAAAATACCCAAATATTTTAAGAGAAATATTTAAATGAAACGTAACATGAAATACGACAAATTTATTTTTAAATTGAAGTATGCAACAGTAACTCGTTTACTGATAAAATGCCTTATTTTTTATTTCAATTAAAATGTATGAAATTTAACCTCAGCTGACTTTTTACACAGAAAAACTAAAAACTAAATAAGACTAACTTATCCATCTTGTGCTATCCGAAAACCTTTCAATTTTGTGAGTATTAACTCCACTGCCAAGATCTACAAAATTAACAAACGGTTAAACTTCAACGGATTGATTCAAGTGACTGATTTAAGTTTTGTACAACAAAAAATTAAAGCTTATTGCTGTGTTTTCAAAAAAAAAAAAAAAAAAAAAACAGGAACTTTCATAATTATAAAACTAAACGAAATAATACTCATATTTTCAATCGACACGACAACATTTCAATCATGCCGCGCAATGCCAGGAAATCAATCTGAAAGGAATACCATGAAATGCAAAAATGAGCAACGTTAAAAAGCACCAAATATATTAAATAAGCAGCAGACCTGTTTCGGGAGTTTTAGCGTACCGTCGTCAGTGCTAAAGGAGGTAGAAATTTGCTCATATATATAGCGGAGAAGGGAGATTGAAGGCAACCATTAGGATGGCGGAGGACTGTAAGTGATGACCAATAGGAGAACGCACGTGGAATGGAACCGAAAGAGAGTAAAAATGTCAAAAGGAGCGAAAAAAAAAATTAAGAAATAGAAGAAATTAAGAATTTTTTTTCAATCAATTCAATATTTTTTTTCAAAACAATTTTTTTTCTCGCAGTACGCTAAATGTTACCGAAAGCGGTCTGCTGCTTTTTAACGTTGCTCACTTTTGCATTCCACTGCATTGCACCAAGCTCTATTTGAATATTAATCAATCTGAAAGGAATTAAGTATTGATTAATCAATAAAGTAATCTGAGCACTTAAGTGGAACGTATACCGGTCTCTCGTCACCAAGATTTTAATCGGACCAAATGCCTCCCACCAAACATTTTACTTTCTTCTGTCTTTACAAGAAGAAAGTATTGGATTTATAAAAATTTTCGATTTCCAGTTTTCGACGGATTTACATGTTTTAGTGGTCAGAGATCCTCAAAAACATGTTTTCAGAAAATGTTTGTCTGTGAGTAATGGTGACTCTGCTTGTATGTATGCATGTGACATGAAAATTGTGGAAGTTCTATCTCAAAAACTAATGAATGGAATTTTATAAAACTTCGGATTCGATTAATCTCCGATATAGACTATTGCCTTTTACGTTTAAATGTAAAACACCCAACAGGTAGCGTTGCTATTCTGCATTTTTGATGACTTCCTTAATAGCTGTATCTCAAGAACTAGTGCACGGATTCTTATAAAACAATAGATTCAGTTAGTCCTTAATAGTATTTAGTTATAATTACGTTTTAATGTAAATCGCTTAAAATATAGCCTACTATACTGCATTATTCATGATTATTGCAATACTTCTATTTCAAGAATTAATGTACGAATTTACGACAAACTGCAGATTCAGTTAGAAGTTGACATATGTTGTTACTCAATAAATTTTCAGGGTGGCGAGTGGTCAGGGAAAACCGGGAAAAACACAGTCAAGTAAAGAGAAAACTACCAGTATTTTCTTACAGAAAATATTTAAAATAATACAAAGAGATTATGTAATCTGAATTTACCTTTAACAAAATACTGATGTTTTGCATCTATATTGACTGTGTTTTTATCTATCCACTCGGCATCCTGATTTTGGTGCAAATCACTTTATCGGTGGCGCTGCTACATTGAATTTTTCGAGAAATGTTAACATTTATGGGATAGGTAAATGCTTTGGGATTGCCGCATCCAACTAGTTTTTATTCCGTTCTTAGTACTTTTTTGAAAAATATTTATTCTGATACCCTATGATATTCAGGGAGCGAAAACAAAATTTTAGTACCGTGTTTATTGGAATTCATCTGTACATTGCAATTTAATAAGTGGTAAAAGAATAACATAACAACATTGCCAGCAATCTAATAATGAAAAAAAAAATTAAAAGCGTGTAAGAAGAATACAAGAAATAAAAAATCATGCATCAAGCATATATTATGAAGCATTTTCCAACGCGATTAGAAAAATGTATCAAAATTGCACCGTTTAAAAAATTTAAAAAATATTGCGTCTCATTTCACCATATGGAAATGTATAACGCATTTCAAAACTAAATTTTAGCTATTCTCATCTACAATCGGAATATTATCCAAATTTTTAGCAGCCCTGTATATGAAACAGGGATTTGCATCTATGAACAACATGCATTCCAAAATTTATTTAACTTAAAAAAAAAAAAAAAAAAAAAAAAAAAAAAAAAAAAAAAACATACATTTCAGTTGAAAATTCCCTTTCAGCAATTTCCTCTAATAAGGAGAATAGCAAGCATATATTTTTGTGTAGCCTTTTACATGAGGTATAGAAATAATAAAGAGTAATATCCAAAACACAAATTAAATTTAAAAACGCATACCGAATTTTAAAACAATTTCAAGCAATTATTACATAAAGACTGTGCTGTAACCGATTTTTTTAGTGTGTCCCCGTAAATTAATAAAATATGCTATGAATGCTCGGTTTTAACGTGATCGTAGTGAAATTCAGTGATTCATATCAGACGGACAGACAAACCAAATGCTTAAGCACTTTTGAACTCTGTTGAATATGATTATTTTACGCAGATTTAAATAGACAAAAAGGAGTTTAGCCAAGTCGTAATGCAAAATTGTCTGAGAGTATTCCTTTTCAAATAGGAATTTAGGAAAAAAACTGATGTAATGTGAAAAAAATGAAAATAATTTTCAAAATCAGTATATGAAACAACATAAAATGTAACGAAAACATCTTTTCAATTTTTCAAAAACATCAACTTTGCAAGTCAGTGTAATTAAGATTTAAAATTAATTAAATGTTGTGTAGTATACATGCCAACCTACGACTTTTTTTTTTAAATGTACTTTGAACCAGAAATTTATTTAACCCTTTGCGGCGCGGTGGAACATCTAAGAAACCACTTAATTTTAATTCCCAAACGCTACATTGACACCGGAATTTTGGTAAAGAAAATTTACGTTTAATTGAATGCATGAAATATAGCTTTTTCTTATTTAAAAATAAAGTTGTTTTCAGATTCCGGTATCAATCATTCATTTCAACACTTAATGAATTTGCCCTGCGCCGCAAAAAGTTAAAGAACGGAATTAAGCAGTTTTAGGTTGCCTATTTTGTTTAGTACAAGACACATTTAATTAAAGAAATTTTCTAGTTCAGAGTATATTACCTTTGCTTAAAAAATGCCGGAGACTGGCAACTTTGGTATTAATGATAGCAAATCATATATATTAAACGAGCCAGCTGTGACGGAGCTTACTTTGTTGGAGTTCATATGATGGATTTTACTAGATTACAATGCAGTACTGAAAAGAACTGAATAAAAGTACTGTTGTCCAGGTCCGTTATAAAGATAGCGAAAAACCTCACAATGATTAATAAGTCACACTATTATTTATCTTTATATAATAATAAGGGGAGGTACAATTAGATGATCCGAGAGAGAGTCTCCGGACACAAATTCGAACCTTTTCGTTCGAGACCAGCGGGCGAAGTGAGTGTCTTACAGAGATAACACACGAAATAACCATAATACCAGCGGCCGTTATACCAGCGTTTTCCCTATTATGAATGATATCGTAAACTACTCGGCTGATTTTCACGAAACTTACTTCTTATATTAAATCGAGCACGAGAAAAAAAAAGAAAGCACGAGAAAGGAATTATTAAAAGACAAGTGAAAAAGGTAATTATATAAGAATTTCGAATAAATTAATTAAGGTAAAGAGGCAACTTTTTTTTTCATTATTACATTGTATATGCCAATTTTATGTCAATATTTAACCACTCAACTAATCAATATTTTAAAAAAAAATTCAAATAATGCCTTTTTTTTTTCACGTGTTTTAACAGAATTTTATTCTATTTTTATTTATTTATTTATTTATTTTACCGATTTTTTTAAACACAAATTTTTGCCCATTTTAGATATGAGAGTGTTCCGCGTTTTTTCATACCAGTATAATATTAGAGAAAATATTGTTCTGTTAAATCGCAGCATTTTTCGATTGAGCAAAATAACATTTTCTCTAAGATTATACTGGTGGGAAAAAACGCGGAAAATTCGCATGCCGACCATTTAAAGCAGAAAAATGCTCGGATTAAATAATGCAAAATTCACAAAAAAAAAGGAAAAAAATACTGGTGAGTATAATAAATCAACTGGCAAATCATGATTGGCAAAAACACGTTGCCCGCGTGACGTCGTACGGGAAAAATCAAGAAAGGGATAACAGGGCTCGTATGCATCAAAGTATTAAGTGGATTTTATGTTTTTTTTTTTTTTTTTTTTTTTTTTTTTTGGGGGGGGGGGGGTATATACCAGAATCTTTGTAAAGTACCGGTTGCTAAATCTGAAAATAGAAGCTTTTTTCATGAAATAAAAAAACATAAAACAAATAACAAATAACACTTAAGAAAATTCTGATACTGCTATCTTGAGGCATACGGACCGTGTATAAATTTCTGTTCGTAATTTGTACTTACGCTTTTCTCAAGTGCGATCTAAAATAATAACAACACTTCAAATCACACTGTAATCTTAACGAATTTTTAATATCAATGGAAATTTTTTTCGGACATATCAAGTAATGATACCCAAAAAGAAGTTTTGAAATTTTCATAACAGCTTTACTTTTTATCTTTTTTGCTTCTCCTTTTCTTTTATTTAGTCTCAACTTTGGAAAAAATTAACAGACTATATTTCAGCTCTTAATAACCAAGTCCAAGTCTTACACGGATTGTCATTAATAACGTCAATTCAGACTGTATAGTAATTTAAGTTATTAGCGGTAATGTAAAAGTTTTGAAATAAGTAATAATATATTTCTTTCGTAATGAGAATGAGAACTGCTTATATTTCTTTTCTCATACATCATTTTAAAATATTCAAAGGAAAAGAATTTTATTGAATTAATAATATATTTACGTAGTATTTATTTATCATAATGCGCACATTTTAATTTTATTTTTTTTATAAAATTTAAAGTCCAGTGTTTCGTTACATTGTTACAATTTTGGTCTTCTTTCTTATTAATAAAAATTTTAATTTATGCGAGAAATAACAAAAAAAGTAAATTTTGTTTTATTTAATGACAAATACTTCGGGGTTCTATCGGATAAAATTTCTTCTTTTGAAATTTTCGATATCAATTCGGTACTTTTGAATTACAGAAAAAAATACAAACTGGAGCTTCAGGATTCGGATTTATAACAGCGATAGATTTAACCCTTTCAGAAGCCAAACAATTCCATTACTAAATCAAAGAAATGAATTAATGACACCGGAATTTATGAACAGATTTATTTGCAAATAAGAAAGCGTTGTATTTCATATACCAAGTAAATGGAAATTTTTATTTCAAAATTTCTCTTACCATTGGGGCATTTGGGAACGCAAATTCACTGGTTTCACAAAAATACCGCTGCGCCTGAAAGGGTTAATAAATCATTCAGGATGCGCAAAAAAAGGAGCTATGAATAAAGAGAAATTGACGTATCCGAAAAATAAGAAGTGGTAACTCTAACTGGACTTGAAGGAACCGATTACCACCGATTTAAAAATTTTCTAATTTTTTTTTTCATATTTAAATTCCTTATTTATTCAGACTTTCAGTCACCATTATGGCAACCATATAAGTTCATTTTTATTGGTGTAAGTTTATTCCGGCTGTAGCCAGACCCACACAGCGTTTCTGCCATATTCTGAAAACTTAACAAAAGCTTGTCAGTGTCATTGAAAGAGATTATAATACCGGTGCCAATTTCCGCCATAAAAAGTGAATAGAATTTTTTGACATATTCGGGAGAGAAATTTTGCATGGAAAAAGATATTAAATAAAACGAAATTTTCTACTCAAATTCGAGTTTTCTCAGAAATTGTTCAAAAAATCAGAAATTGTCGATCGGTGAAAAAAAAGGTGCTAATTTGTGGGGTTTTTTTTCTCAGTTACTTTATTTGCAAGTAGTAAACACTATAGTATATGTCTACCCTACATTTGAGGCATTTACTTCAATAACTCTAGTCATGTTAGCAGATGTGTGGAAAACATTCGATTTCAGGTAAAATGTGTCGTGTGCCGTTGACTAAAAATTCACAGATTAAACCTTTAGTATGGAATACGATACACCGGGAGGCTGCAGCACATACTATTAGCTCATCGAGTTCACAGATGAAAATCTAGGAGTAGTTAGATATCGATTCGCATATTAAAGCACAATCGCTTTGCCAAGTCATATCTTAGTGGAAAACACTTAAAAATCCAACATCAGTGGTTGACTCATAGGTTTAGCACAATCCTACATGTTTTCGTACTTCTCGATGAAGGAAATGTCAATAGTAAACCTAAGCGACAACCTCCAAAATCAGGTTTTCAGATTATTTCCACTTAGATTTGACTTGGCAGACCGATTGCACTTTAATATGTGAGTCGAAATTTCACTAATCTTAGATTTGCATCCGTGAACTCGATGAGGTGATTGTTTGTGCTGCCGCCTCCCGGTCTACTAGATTAATTTAATTTTAATTTGACGTGTGATTTCTGGTAAACAGTTCAAATTAAATTATTACAACACAGTAGGTAATCGGTTAACAAACTGTTTGATATACGAACACAGGGTGGCGAGTGGTCAGGGAAAAATACAACCAGAAAAAGAGGAAAATACCAGTGTTTTTTTATGGAAAATATTTCAAGTAATAAAAAAGGATTAAAGAAGGCGAATTTCTGTTTAACAAAATACTGGTGTTAAACAGTTTTTCAGAATATATTTTTCCCTGACCACTCGCCACCCTGGAACAGAACGTTCAATACTTTCATGAGGGTTGTTATGTCACGATAACGGACACATGTTCAATTAACGAACATCGCACAAACCAAATTGAAGAAGACAGCATCATATTTGAAAGCTGCATTTATTTACATAAATCTGGACTTAGAGAATATTTTAACAGTTGTATACGCATAGCCTAATTAATTCAGGGGATATGTGAAGTCAAACAATAGATTTTAGCGCCCCCAAGTAAGAATGAGCAGATCAGAAAACATTAATGCTTATATTTTGTTTCCCTTTTAATAAGAAATATTTTTGATTGCAAATAAATATTTTAATTCGTATTTCAGACGTATTTCAATACGTATTTCAGAAATTTAGTTTAGAAAATATTCACAGGCTCTAGACTCTCCTTCAGATTTATATGATCCTATGAACATGACCTTTTACAGAACTAAAAAGTTTTTAACCACTTAACCCTTTCCGGCACGGGTAAAATCTGTTAGTAAAATGAGAAATTATCGACTGACACCGGAATTCACGGACGAATTTTTTAGTTACTTTGAAATCCTTAATATAAGTTTTTATTGTAAAAGGAAAATGTTACTAAAATATTATTGGTGAAGTTTGCAAGTTTGTAATTAACTAGTTGGATGTGTCAATCCCAAAACTTTCTTCTATCTCATAAGTACATTTTAGTATTTAAATAAAAAAACGTGGTGACCCCCCAAAGTTACCCACTATCGAATTTCGCTTATCGAACATTTGACCTAGCCTAATGAGATTCTGGTATCCGAAAAGCCTAAAACGCAAAATTTAATTAATATTCTGAGAAAATGAGATCAGTAGTGCCTCATGTTGGGTAATTTATACTAAAATCTAATAAGCATCTATTGATGTCAAGACCCAACAGAATCTGAAATTTGATGGAATTTCGTCCATTAGTTCTTGAAATATAGTTATAACAAAAAATTTGCAAAACGTAGCACAGTAACACCATATCTTGGACAATTTATGCCAAAACGTAAAAAAGCGTCTAATTATATTATGGTGTAAAAGAATCTGAAATTTGATGAGATTCTGTGCATTAGTTCTTGAGATATAGCTAGTTTAAAAAAACCGTGTAAAATATAGCACAACAGCACCATCAGTTGAAGGATTTATAACAAAACGTAATCATCGTGTAATTATGATATATGTCATTTTGTAACAAAATCTGAAGTTTGATGAAATTCTGTGCGTTGGTTGTTGAGATATAGCTATCGGAAAAATCGTGCAAAATGCAGCATAGCTGCACCACCTGTTGCAAGGTTAATACCAAAATGTAATCAGCGTCTAATTATGTTATAAATTCTAGTGTAACAGAATCTAAAATTTGATGAAGTTCTCTGCATTAGTTCTTGAGATATAGCTATCGCAAAAATCGTGCAAAATATAGCATAGCAGCACCACCTATACGGCAGTTCACACCAAAACCTTATCAACGGCTATGTATCTCAAGGTATCGCGGAATCTGAAGTTTGGTGAAATTCTGTGCATTAGTTCTTGAGATATAGCTATCATGAAAATCATGAAAAACGTGGCATAGCAGCGCCACCTGCTAGCCAATTTACACCAAAACTTAATCAACGTCTATGTATATCAAGGGGTCACAGAATCTGAAGTTTGGTGAAATTCTGTCCATTAGTTCTTGAGATATAGCAATCTTGAAAATCGTGAAAAACGTAGTATAGCAGCGCCACCTGCGGGCCAAATTCCACTAAAAACCAATAGGCACTAATTCATAAAGAGGTCTAACTGAATATAAAATTATATTAAATTTCGAGCATTAGTTCCGAGCATTAGCTGAGATAGAGCGCCCACAAATTTTTTGTCACATACAGACAGACAAACAGACAGACAGATGGACAGACTCACAGACAGACATTTTCTAAAAATAGTCAAAACGTGTTCAGGACTTTCTAAAACGTATAAATCCGTCGAAAACCGGAAGTCGAAAATTTTCATGAATCCAATACTTTCTTCTTGTAAAGATAGAAGAAATTAAAAATGGATATCCTAAACCGGGCACAGTGTGCCGGAAAAAGTTAGCTGATCAATATTTAAAAAAAAAAAAACTTTCATAAAATGCTTATTTTTTGTGCCTTTTACAGAATTTGGAATTTTTTATCACCAGTTTTTCAAATCAGAACATTTTGCCATTTGATTTGCCAAGTTGCATTCATTTGCATATATTGTCTACTTAGATAAGATTTTAACAGCTGTATACGCATAGCCCAATTAATTCAGGGGGATACGTGAAGTCAGACCAAACATTTCAGGGCTACCAAATTAGAATGAACAGTTTAAAAAAATAATACTTATATTTTATTTCCCTTTTGATAATAAATATTTTTAATTGTAAATCAAATACGTATTTCAATTGAAATTTAGTTTACAAAATATTAACAGGATCTATATTCTCCTTGAGCTTTATAGAAAACTGTGATTACTATTGTTTAGAGAACTAAAAAATTTCTTTAACCATTTAACTGATTAATATTTTTGAAAAAAAAATCAAATAATGCATATTTTTCGCGCTTTTTTACAGGATTTTTATATTTTTTAACCGATTTTTCAAAAAATAAATAAATAAATAAATAAATAAATAAAATAAAAAATAAAAATGTTTGCTTAATTGAATCAGAAAAATCAGATTAAACCATGCAAAATTTACAATAAAAATTTACTGATGAGAATAATAAATCATTATTAGCAAAAACGCGTTGCCCGTATGACGTACAGGCAAATGAGGGGAGCGATTAAAAGGTCAAAGTGACAAATTGATATGATTTTATGGCGCAGTCAAAAAATATGGTCCTATAACTTTTTATAATTTTTAATTATTTTTTATGTCACTATTTTTAACGGCACGTCATGGACAAAGCCATCAAAATAAATATCTGTTCATATTTAACTCCTTCGCGACGGAAGCCTTTTACGAAATCTTTAATATTTTGTCACCGGTTTTTAAATACAGAAATTTGTGCCCTATTAAATCGTGCAAATGTTATTATTAAAAAAGGCAAATTTAGCAGAAAATTTCTTTTCATGGGGATGAACAAGAATTCTAAGCATCTTTTGCGGCACGTATAGGGACAGCTAGTCCTCAAAGGACGTATATTAACCCTGTTATAAAGGGTAAATTTATCTTATTTTTTATACATTATTTAGCTTTTAAGACGAATTAATGAAATTTCCATATAAATCCCATCATTACAAAATCTATGTTCGGTTAACAAACTATTACAGTAAAACCTCCAAATAACGGACACCTCGGGAGCTCGAAAACTGTCCGCTATTGGGAAAAATCTCGGAGATTCAAAAATTGTTAAGAAATTCTTAAAGTTTCATTAATTGACTTTTATATGTCCTAAAATTCTAATATATGATTTATCATAAATTAAAATAATTTTTTAAGCAATAAAGTTGAAATAAAATGGTACATACTTTTGTACACTGTTTATTACATTCTTACGGAAAAAATGTATTTTCAAAGTTTCATTTGCGTTTAAAGATTACATGTAATTTTTTTTCAATGAGAAATTTTAACCCTGTTACTAGTTTTGATTTTTCTGAATCATCTTAAAAAAAAGTGTAACTGCTCATTGTATTTTGCCATCTTTTAAAAGCATAAAATCTCAAATCTTACAGAGAGGAGTGGAGGCGGGGCATTGTGATGCTCCGGGAGGTAATGTTCCTCCGGACCATTTCCTGAATTTAATACTGAACGTGGGAGGAAAGATTTTTCCCGGCCCACTCTGTACATTTGCCTGTGATCCCAAAATTTTGAACACATTGCCCTGACAAATTTAGAGACTTTCTACCTTTTTTTTCCTCGTTAAAAAACAATTTTTCATACTTTATTCCCAAAATTACTGTCCGCTATTCGGAATGTCCGTTATTCAGAGGTTAAACATATAAAAATTTAGATTTTGGGAGTGGGGATCGGTAAACTGTCCGTTAAATAGAGGTGTCCGCTATTCGGGAGTGTCCGTTATGGAGGTTTTACTGTATTTAGTAAACATTGTTTTGAAACAATACATTTCGTTAACCGATGATCTAGATATAATGGAGATTATATTATATGTTGTTTTGTTTCAAGAATCCGTTCATTTTATAAAAATTGCATTTTACTGAATCTTTCTAAAGTTATACTTATAAATTCATTGCGCCCAGTTCCCACAGTACAAAATATTTTTTTTTTATATATGGGAACGCTTTTATTAAATGCTTCGTGTTAAACTAGATTTATTTGCAGATGTAATGTCAAAGGGGAATAAAATAAAGAAGTATCCATTCTCAAAGTACCCGTTTATCCAGCTATCGCTGGTAGTTTAACAACTAAAATAAATATAAATTTATTCAGCTGTCTATACTTCATTTTCTCTTCAAAAATATACCGTTCTGCAAATTGTTTTATGGATGCGTATAACCAACATCTATTTTAGGGTATAAATTTGACTGTCAGCAGATGTTTTTGCCTGATTGCTTTGAGAGATTCTTCAGTTCACAGGCATCTTTTTAACCCTTCCGCGTCAGTTCGCAATCTCTTTACATTTATCTCTTTGACTATGTTCCTTAACAACGCGTTTCTGACTCTCTCAGCATAATTATCTCCAAATCGGAAAATATACAAAGTGATAGGCGCAAATCACAAGCCAAGCACAATGTAACATCTGCACAGATTGAAACTTTCACTTGGATTTTATCTCTTGTCCAATATAGACAGGACACAAAATGTAACGACATTTCTAATGTTTCAAAGGTCACTCCCTGAAAGGGTTTACCATGTACGTTTATTATTCTGCTTTAAAGTTAACCAAGGAAGTCTACTTTTCTTTTTGTTACACATTTTATTGCACAGAACGCTGGACTACCATCAGCATGAAAATTATTCGTTTTCTTTAGATAGATACGTCAACGGGCGGGACCTATTCACACTACATCACACCACTGACCGCTGAAATTGAGAGAATCCTTTATGAACATCCTATATTTTATACAAAAACATGAAACAGAAAAGAATTCAGAAATATTTCTTAAACTTCTACACTGTAAAAAAAAAAAATCTGTAAAGGTACTAAATATTTTCTAGGAAACTGGGATTCCAAGAACTTTTCATGTAACGATAACAGGAAAAATCTACGAAATTGATTCTAAAGCTTGAGTTTTTGTTGTTACCGTTACAGGAAAAGTTCTTGGAATCCCAGTTTCCTAGATAAAGTATAGATACGTCAACGGGCGGGACCTATTCACACTACATCACACCACTGACCGCTGAAATTGAGAGAATCCTTTATGAACATCCTATATTTTATACAAAAACATGAAACAGAAAAGAATTCAGAAATATTTCTTAAACTTCTACACTGTAAAAAAAAATCTGTAAAGGTACTAAATATTTTCTAGGAAACTGGGATTCCAAGAACTTTTCATGTAACGATAACAGGAAAAATCTACGAAATTGATTCTAAAGCTTGAGTTTTTGTTGTTACCGTTACAGGAAAAGTTCTTGGAATCCCAGTTTCCTAGATAAAGTATAGTACCTTTTCAGATTTTTTTTTTTTTACAATGCACTAGTTTTTAAATAATTTAAAAAAAAAAATTTAAATGTCATTCTTAACTAAAACTTTCATAGGATGTACAAAGTAAAGTATAACAAAAAGTTATTACACACTTATTTTCAGATGTGGAAAGTATCTATCGATTATATATCATCTCCTAATTACCTAGCACCTTTTGCGTGCAAGCTGTCATTAATATCATCATTTCAAACTGTATGGTAATTTTCAAATTAGTTGTTACCATTAATATCGGAGTTTGGGAAAAGTAATAATATATTCCATTCGTAATAAGAAATAGAATCATTTTTCATTTTCTTATATTTTGTTTAAAATTATCAAAGTTAAAAACCGAATCGTCGAATTTCTAAACATAAATTAATGTACTTCAATTTATCACAACCTCAAAAGATAACTGAAATCGAAATACCACATTTTAATAATAAAACATTTAAAAAATATAAAAAATTGACATGTTTTAACTCATTTTTTTAGTCATCTTCAAAATGTAAACTAGTCGTTGGGACCCACTGTGATACTTTACCCATCATGGCTATGCATACTATAACGTATGAAAATAAAACATGAGGAAACTATTCATAAAATGTAATGCAATTCCAAAACAAAATTTAAACGTATATTTAAATTTTTTTAATGTACATAGTAATGCTCTATTAATGAATTGCTGATCAACCAGTTTCGACAGATTATTTGTGGATTAGCAGTGCAAATTCTTATAACCGTCTCATTTGCATATTTCCACCGAAGTTAAACATTTCCAGCGTCATCCGTCGAACGTTTTTTGAGTTGTTTTTTAAATACTCTCTTAAAAAAAATCCCGTGATGTGTACATGTTAATCCTGCAATCCGTTTTTTATTTCGGTTATTTTTTTCGACTTTTAAGAATTTTTTATATATTTTTTCGGATTTTTTGTTTATCGGTATATACAGTAGAGTCTCCCTATAACGAAATTCCATACATCGAATTTCTCTATACAACGAATTTTTAGTAGGAACGGTCCTCTTTTCGCATGATTACATTAACACTAGAACCGCGGAGACGGGTCATTTTGACCCGTACTCCGTGAAAAGATGTCGTTTCGAACCAGATAAGTCTTCTTAAAATAATTTACATTAAGCTACACAAAATTAATTAAAATAAATAAGATAAATAGACTTAAATAAAAATTCTGATGTGAATTATTTTTATATAACTTGGGTAAAATTTCCCGCGGTTCTAGTGTTAAAAATAGTCTCTATATAGCGAAATATCTATCTCCATATAACGAATTCTTTCATAAATTGGTCTTAATTTATTCAGTTTTAAAAAGCTTCGAAATCATATAGAATCAATTTTCCATCACTTATTTTTGATTTATAGTTCAGCGCTGAGCTTTTTTATAAATATTTTTCTCTCTCTTTGTTCTTTAAATCCATCGAGTTCATCCCACCTCCCTCACACCTTTCAACATCCTTCTAAAAACAGAGTCAATTAAATTGTTACACATATAAGAGAGGAATCAATGAGAGGCACATAGGCCTTCAAATGGAGGAAAATGTTAACTACAATTTTTCATTCCTTGCTAAAATTTAAGCCTTTTTTTTTTTTTTTTTTTTTTTTTTTTTTTTTTTTTTTTTAAGCGTATCAATTTTAAAATCAAAACAACAAAATATTACATATTTCTTCCTCTGAAGTTAATGCAAGTCTTCCTTATTTGATTTTCATTAAGCTTTCAAATAAATGTCTGTTCTCTTTTTTGAAACTGCTTAAATAATTAAGAAATAAAATGTTAGATTTATATATACTTTTAAACACTTCAAATTCTTAATTAAAAAAATCAAAAATAATGTTTGTTCAAAATTTACACATTAAATATGATTTTTAACATCATTCCCTATACATCAAATTCTCTATATAACGAATTTTTTACTGGAACGACGGATTACGTTATATAGAGACTCGACTGTATATATTCAAATTACCCAGTAACGACAGCAAAAATTTTTTTTTTTTTTTTTTTTTTTTTTTTTTTTTTTTTTTTTTTTTGTATGAAACATGTCAATAATGTTTCTAAATACAGTTTTGAAATTCATTAATAACGATAAGTAGGTTCGTGCTAAAACTAATTTTATAAATATTCATATATTGGTGCAATTGCTGTTGAATTTTTATTCAGTAATACAAGAATACAAAATTTAGTACTACTATGTATATATTAAATTTAGTAACATATAATTTTCACTTTAAAAATACGTAATCGTCATGGCAACCTTGAATCATTATATATAATGGGATATTGTTGATTAAATTACGTGTCATACAATTTAAAAAATTAAGAAAACTTGTATAAAACTTTTTAAATTTTTTATTTGATTTTCTAAAAATTTGACATGACTCAACAAAATTCTAGCTGCGATTATATATGTTAAATTTCAAACCATTCGATTGTACAGTTTTTCAGCCGTTATATGCGGACAGACAGACGGACGGACCAGACGATGAATATAAATGCTACTTATTTATATAAATACAGGGTGGTTCAAATTAAAGTATCCCTGTTTGTGACGCCCTAGCGAGAGAAGCAGTGAATGAAACGTATTTGGAAGATATACATTTCAGACCATGGGAAATTGAACAGTGCAAAAAAAAAAAAAAAAAAAAAAAAAAAAAAATAGTTCAAACAAAGGCCACCAGGGAATAATAAGGCGCTGCGACCGGTTTAAAATAAGGAAAAAATGTAACATGACCAAGGATGTTGGTGCCAGTGTTGCCAGATTATCGAAAGCCAATTTCCCCAAATTTTCTGAAATTTTTCTCCAAATCAGGGCTTTTTTCCGAAAAAGTCCCCAACGTAATTTCTACTCAAAAAAGCAAATTCTCAAGTTTCAATTTTCCGTTATAAAAAATTTTTAACATATCTTAACTTATTTTTTTCCCCAAATTAAACAATTTTTAGAAAAAATTCCTCATTTATGAAAAAAAAATTAAACATTTAACATTAAAAGAATTTTGCATGTATATTCAAAGCCAGGGATGTAGTAGGGGTATACGAGGGTATACGCCGTATACCTTCTGGATTTTTTAAAAGAAACACCGTATACCCTCTGTTTCTCAAAAAAGATGTAGTATACACACTTCAGAGTTTACCCTCTGTGTTGAGCGTATACCCTCTGCTAAGGGCGTATATCTGTTATTTTTACGCCTACATCCCTGTTCAAAGCTATAAACAACAACCAAAAAAAAGTTATAAAAAATTGTTTTTACTTTTGCTGTATAAATCTATACTATTAAATGAAATGTATTTTTGTGTTTCTGTTTCTGTCCGCGATGACAGGAAAATCTGCATCACTTATCTGAAAATTCAGACGGGGGATAGTCCAGTGCAGATCATGATAGTTCTGTAGTACATGTAAACGGTGAGCACAACCACGAGAATGATTTATATCTATTGTTTCTGAATTTTATTTTCGTTTTCCAAACCATAATCGAATTCGAGACAGATCCACTATTGGCAAATGTCTGAAAGTAAAAATTGAAATTATGGTAACAATTCCCCAAGTTTTTCCCCAAACATGTTCATAGTCCCCAAACATGTCCCCAAGGTTTACTTGTCCCCAAAAAATTCCCCTAGAGGTTGAAAATTCCCCAAAATGGGGACAAAATCCCCAATTTTTTAATAGTATTATTGGTTTAGGTTTTAATAGTATAAGCTGCGGTTAATTTTATAAGTGTTATTATTAGGCGAAGAATACTAAAAACTTAGCGGTGGGAATTTTATATTTTATTTCATTTTTCTTATTTTAAACCGATTGCAGCGTCTTTTTATCCCCTGGTGGCCTTTATTTGAACTAAAATTTTTTATTGCATCAATCATTTCCCTATGGCCTGATATGTATAGGCTCCAAATATAAACTTGTTTTATCCACTTCTCTTGCTAGTGCGTCTAAACCAGGGATACTTTAATTTGAATCACCCTGTACAAACGCACCAAAAAAGTATGCTATGTAGGTATCTAGAAGTTAGCTATTAGTCTGTACACCGCCAACCGCTAATTCAAATGTATTTCATAATTTGTTCTAATTTTTTCAATCGCAGAGTATTTCTTAAATGACATCCCGCACTTAATTTTTAATTTATATTCTTTATTACATAACTTGAAAGCCCATTTCATAACAAAAAACGGTTTCAAGTTTTACTCATGATTAATTTCGTATCCGTAGTAATTGTATTTTTAATTAAACAGGAGGGATTCTGCATTCTTTCACCAAAAAAATTATATTTTTGGGGGGTACTTTAATTAATATAATTTTTTTTCGTAAAGTCAGTTGCACACTGAAAATTGAGCTTCAGGTTTAATTTTAAATAATTATTCCCTCAGAAAAGTCAGAGTGAGGAAACATTGGATTGTCTTAATTGGAAGATTCTGAGCCAAATTAAATGTTGTATTTTTTTTTCTTTCTATGAGAGTAGAATTGTCTGACAGAATATCATCCGATTGCAGTTTTTCTTGTAAAGTCTAATCAGTTTTTGCTAAAACTAGCATGCAGCTGTAAAAAGAAACTTAATGTCTTTAGGGATGATTATTTTAAAATTAGAAAAAGTGACTTATTTATATTTTTTTTATCTATTTTAAATTGATAAGAATTCAGAAAGGAAAAACAAAGGGGGGAAAAATACAAGAAATTAGTGTTCACACTTTTGAGAGTCAAGGGTAATTTTTGAGTAAAATTATACTTATTATAAAATAAAAAAAAGTAATTTCTCTTTTACATTTCTGCTATTTTTAACACATAACATATTCAATATATCTGACATTATTTTTATCAATTATTAACAATTTGTTCAAAATAAACTAACATTACTTATTTCCGAAAAAATTCTTCACGCTTTTTAGCTGACAGACTGTCAAAGCCTGAAAGCCTATGTGTCCGCCGGTTCTTTATGTGCGTAAGTACGTATGTTTGTTTGTAACGCGATAAGTCATAATAAAAATGTCCGATAGCTTCAAATTTTGTATGTTAGTGTATCCTGATAAAGCGCTTGCCTGATTAGCTTTTGGAATTCATTGGATGTTGGGGAGATCACGAGCTAATATCACCCCCTCCCTTAATTTAGGTAAATGGGGTTTTAGCGCAGTATTTACCAATTTGATTCAAATTTTGGATATAGGTTCAATCTGACAAGGCGCCTACCTTATTATTTTTTGGAAAGGCATAATTCATTGATCAAGGGAATCATGGGGATACCACTCTTGTTTTAGGTAAATTGATTTTAATGCAGAATTAACCGTTTTGCTTCAATTTTTTTTGGATATAGGTTCATACAGATAAAAAGCTCCTCGGATTTCTTTTGCAACTCTTTTGATAAGTATAAAAGGGGATCATGTGATAAACCTCACCGCCTTAAATTAGATAAATGATATTTTTATGCAGAATTATCCGAGTTGCTTCAAATTTTGGATATCGGTTAATTCTGAAAATGCAATTTCCTTAATATTTTTTAGATTTAATTCTTAAGTATAAAGGGTGAACGGGAGATAACCCCTTTTTTAATTAAATAAATCATATTTTTATGCAGAATTGTCTGATTTCCTTGAAACTTTGAATATAGGTTCATTATGGTGAGACGTATTTCTGATCCGTTTTGGGTGTTCAATGATTGAGTAAAAAGAGGGGGTAAATAGGGGAGCTAATAGCACCTTAATTTGTTTTTCAAGGGTCAATATTCCTTGAAAAATGTAAGGTTATAATATACAATTGGTGTGAATAGCCTGTGAGCTCAATGCCAGAAGTTTTACTGGGTAATGATTTAGATTTGTAACTATACATCAGTAAAGTCAAATCATTTTATTTCTCTTGTTCAGGGATTCTGTAGTGAATGTGTTATTACGTGTTCTAATTTTCGTTTTACGATACTGTAATTTTATATCTTTAAGTAAATCTATTTTTTTACTGGAAAAATTGCAATGGATATGTAAATGACTTAAATATGCGTTGATATTTATACCGTTGCGTGAACGCAAAATCAGCGGATAATAGGTTAAACACAATCTATAAGGACTATAAACTATGTATTTTTCGCAGCATTGGGTTTCTGTCTTCTTAAAGGAAATAATCATTTGCTCATATTTTTATGCGGGAGTGACCTTACTATTCCAGGGAAAGGGGGTGGGATTGCAGTTTTTGACCATTGAACACATAAATTTCAAATTTTCCGGGAAGGGGGGTGGATATTATTGCTCCGGGAGGGAATTCCCCCCCCCCCTTAGGGCCATCCCCTGAAATCAACACCGCTGTCATGTTTCTTCGACTTCTGCATTAGAGTTAATTTGCGTGAACATCATTGATCTTTTCTAAATTTGTGTACTGACATGCGGAAAATAGTAACTAAAATCACAGAATGATTTAAACTATAGAATTTCAGTTAAAATTAACAATTTTTGCTTTGCAACATTGCTTGTACCTGTTGTAAATGAAAGTTAAAGTTTATAACTTTTATTTTATTAATTTCTTTTTGCATTGCTCAAAAGTGAGTAAGAGCTGTCCTGTTTAGCGCTTTTTTCTGCAGGAAATATTTAAAATTAAATGTTGCCTTATTTAAAATGCGAAATCAAAATATTTTATCAATCCGTACTTGAAAGAAAAAGCATAAAAGATGGTAGTTTACGAAATGCTACTACTTTAGAAGAGAGGATGTTTAACACTTTCCGGCGCACTACTTTTTAAAGTTGGAATCTAAAGAAAAAAAATTAGGCAATCTATTTAGGCCTAGAGGAGTTAACGGGTATTGTATTGTAAAGATTGCACTAACCATTTTAATTATACAGCTGTTGCCGAAGTCGTAACCTCCCATAAGTAAAGCATTGATAAGTGCAGTGAGAAGAGCATTGCTGTGAAGCGCGTATTATTGTAAAACATTTTACCTATTATTTAAAAACAGTAGAGTTTGATCTCTGTGGTGCTGCCATCTAGAACTAATAAGAAAGATTTAAAGTAGCCATTAGAGTAGTTTTTGAAATATTCACGGAGTTTTTGTGTCGCTAAACAGGGGGAACTTTAGGTGTTGCCGACCCGGCAACACTGCGCGTTAAGGGGTTAAAAAAAAAAATACGACCATCTTCCAGAGGTTAGCCCTTCGGACTCCGGTACCTCTTACACAAATTTTATTCGATTAGCCCCACTTTTTTAAAAGAACTTTTCTTGAAGTAGATAATTTCAAAAAATCTCTGATTAAATAAGGAAAATTTTATTTTCCTTTATTACTGACGCCAAAAGCAAATTTTCGTTGGAAAGGTCTCCGCAGCGAAGACAACGGAGTAGCAAGGGTTAATATTGTTCAGATATCAGTATAGGAAGTTTTATTATATAAAAATTATTTTTCAACAATTAAAACTTGACTTCCATAAATTTATTTCTATTTCTTTTTGCTTACCTTTCATTTTTTTAAGCTTCCGTACATTTCAACTTTGCCTTCCTTTATTAAAAGGAATCTAATTATTTATGCTGAAATCTTATTTTTCTCAGTCACTTTTAGAATTCCTTTTTCTTTTCGGTTGATCTTGTCACAAACAAAAGAAACTTTGATCGAAAAACATTGCTTGAAGCAGATGATAGAATTAAGCCAACCATAAATATAATTGAATCACTGCCACTCAGAAACTTCGATCCAGGAAGCTAAAAATAGAAAATATGAAAAAAAGTGATATTTCATGATGCAAAGTATATTACTTTTGAACCATAAATAAACCAGGAAAAAATAAATATTTTGTATGTTTTGCCGCATTAGCTAAAAATAACTTTTTTCTTTTGTTTGTTTATATTTTTGTATTTTTTTAAGAATTACATTTTTCAAAATCAGTCCGAAAATAAGTAAAATAAGTAATAAAGCAAAATAAGTAAAATTTTAAATGAGGAAAATGATGTCAATTAGCAACTAGATAAATGGGAATTACAATATTATTATGGATGCCTTTTTCATATTACTAATAACAGTAACTTTTAACCCGCGAGGACGCGCGCAGGGCCTAAAAGACCCGGAGTGCGTGTGGTTTTTACAATTGCAACCACTAATTTTATTAAAGTAATCTTCAACTTATTTTATCGCAAAATTTGCAAGATATATCTCCGTTTTAATAAAGTGAATGTTATAATTTGATTTTATTGGTGGCAAAGTTAAAAAATTCATACCCTGGGTAAGCGCGCCTTCTCCCGGGTTAAAAAACATTTGAAGAGAAAATGGCGTCACTATTTAAAACATCGCATTTTTACTCATAACGATATTAGATACTACTCTGTTATCCCGTCAACCAATTTTGCCAAATTATACAAATCGCCAAACTAATAACCAAATTATACATATTGACATAATTTTTATTTTAAATAACGAAAAAATAAGTAATTAGTAGAATATTAATAAAAATATTAATAAAAAGTCGAAATAAAAATCAGTTAATGACATTTTAAACACATGAATCATTTTTAATGTCATTGAATGTGACATTCACGATCATCCATTATTGGCATTTAATCTTATAACTTGGCGATAATTTTTTGGTCGACGGGATAACCTAGTACTTGATATTACATTTCAATATTTCTTTTCATTATGGACACTGAAATTGAGATTTTACTTTCAGATGACTTCAGTTAGTGAAAATAATGTCACAGTAAAAATGAAATTAGTTTTTTTAATGAAACTATTTCTCTGTTAGTGCATACAAAATAAAATTTCTGGATTTCGTCGGCACTCAGATTACAATTTTAACTGAAGTTGTGCGAATATTTGCATGCAAAATTGTAACTGGCAAACTTGACATTTAGTTTGTAAATATATTTATTATATATTGATTCAATAATGTAATTACTTTTGCTTTTTTTTAAACCAAATCGATCGGGTCTTTTAAACATTTCATTCGTCGAATTTGACGGGATTCCACTCGTTTTATTATTAAATTGAATTTCCTTTTACTCAGAGTCTATAAAAAAAGCGTTTAAACTAAAGAAAAAATCCGTTTTTGATGAATCTAGTCAATGAAGAAGTAGCACGTTAAATTGTATCTCTTTATTATTCCGCAATTTCAATGTCCCAGAGAGAAATTGCTATTGAATTGGGTATTTCACGCCGCTCTGTTTGCTATTATATTGATAAACACAAGAAAAATGAAGTTAGTTCATTGCAGTCTAAACGGGGTCGATCTTCTAAAAAACCTCTATCGATTTTTTTTTTCTAATCGGAGGCGAAACTGATTTCTGCAATGGCAGAATCTACATTCAACTTGTTATGTTTTTTCTACAAAAATTCATTGAAATATATTAATTTAGTTTTCTATTTAGATTTTTATTTTATCCAGTAAATGGTTTTTAAATAACGAATGGTTTCCAAATACAGCTGATATGGGTGTATGTTTTTTTTTTAATTATTTGCTGTAGCGTCACTCTACTGATTTTATAGAAAACGGTTACTTTACTGTGTTATGGAGCATTCTCATTGGTCATAAAAGAGATATTCTATAAAAACTGTGGCGTGACGCTATAGTAAATGGATCAAATTTTTAACAGCGTAGCTTTGTCGAAATAATCGCCACGGGTGATTTTCAAGAAACGCTATTCCTGCAAAAGGCGAGGAATTTGACGTCAAAAATTCTGGCCAATCAGGCAAAACCTGGTTGGGAAAGCCGAAATATGTGTCGATTTAATATGCTCAATTACACCGTGATAAACGAAGATTCGAAATAAACATCAAATACAAAAGTTACGTATTTTTGTCCGTAAAATCTGAATCTGCAATAAAAAATGGGGGTTATAATTTAAGATTTCAAAGTTGGACCCCCTCTGACCCCCAGGGGGTCGGTTGCGAAGGTCAAATTGGTATCACTGAGTAGCTTATTTAAAAATATTTAACACGTATATTTTCGTTTTTCAATCTCATTTTTATTTCTCGAGTTATTCGACCGTTTCCAGACTTTTGACACCCTGTATACATTTATACTAAATTCTACGATAAATTAAAGTTACTTAATGTCATTTTTAAAACGAACTAGATAAATGCTTCTCAATTAATTTTCAGCAGTGAAATTACGCTTGAAAATGTAGAACAGCCTCATCAGAGTGAGCTGTGATGTGAGTGAGGGAATTTGAAGCAAATATGATGTTTGCATCAAGAATTCTTATGCTACGTAATACGTACAGAATCAAAGCACATTGGCTCTCAGACTTTGATTGCCTGTGAGCTAAATAGTAGTTATAACAGAATAAAATTCTAATGTAAGAGAAATTTGTTCTGAACAGATTATCCCTTTATCGGGTAATGGAATTCAGGGTTGCCGGTTTGATGGTCCCCATTTTTATATCGAATCTTCAAGTTTTTACCATAAATTTTGAAAGATGCTTACTTTAAGTAATTGCAAATTGGCATTGAAGAATTAAAGAAAACTATACTTTTTTTAATTTCTGGTTCGCATTTTCTGAAATCTTCCTTCTTTAGAAGGTCAAAAAGGGAATCCTGATAAGAATATACATGTTAATTCCCACTTAATATTTATTGATAATTAATCGATTGATATCAGAGTTCTCAGTAAGATTTTTGTTTTATTATGCACGTGACTTTACAGTATCTTTATATTTTAAATAAATTTGTTTGTAAATTCCATTGCGAGGAAAAATTCAACATTTCAGCACAGGATTCTCCCGGTAAAAGGCTAAGAAGTTGCAGATTTGTCGGATTGCGAAGGCCTGTTGCATCCGCCATGTTATTCGTATTTCGCTACACCTAATTTCTATATTTTCTAATCTTTTTTTAAACAGTATAAAAGCGTTTCGTTCAGTGCTTTAGGGAAAATGAGAACCTTCTTAGACCATTTAACCCTTTAACGATCATAGCATTTTCATTGCTAAGATGTCGAAATAAATGAATGACACCGGTAATAAAGAACAGATATATTTCTAAATATGAAAACGTGATTTTTCTCATACAAAATAAAAGGGATATTTTGAGATAAAAATACCGGTGTTAGTGTTGCGTATCGGAATTAAAATTTTGTGGTTTCGTAGCGAAACCAATGAACGTTAAAGGGTTAATGTCTTGAGAATAGAATTATAAATAAAGTGAAGCAGACATATAGTGTATACCCGTTATGAATGAAGTAACTGACGTGGTTACCACAATATGGCGGCTCATTTTTACATTTAATAAAGTTTTTGTTGACCGCCACAGCAAACTTCCAGTAACTTTTAGTAATTTTGAATCGAAAATTTTGCTTTACTATAGGGTTTTTTTTTTTAATTAAAAATTATTTCTCAAATTGATTAAATTTTCTGTTTGTTTTTTCTGATGGCAATTAGACCATGAATTAGAAATATTTTCACTGACAGTAGATCGTCTTTATTGTCACATTATAACGAAAAGCAGCCAAAGACTACTTCCAAATTATCAACTTCCACCAATAAAAAGGAATATCTCATTTTGTTATTATTTACAATTGAAATGTAAAATCTAAAATACGTTTAACAATGTAAACAGCTCGGCAATGTTAGTGAAATTTCCTAAAAATATTTCACACCAGAATTTGTATTTAGAAATATTTAAATAATTTTGTGAAAGACTCTCCGATTTAAGTTGATGTTTAGTCATATAGTTGTAATCGAATCGACTCGTTATGGATATTCTAGTATTAAGTATGGTGATAATTAATGTTTAAATTTACTGGTGGACGTTTGACCTGGTGCTAATAAAGCTCTGTGAAAGCGGCTTCACCTTCTTTTTTTTTAAGAATATGCCAGTTCCTCTTTCTTATTAGTTCCATGGTCAATATATCAAATTAATATTACTGATAAATCCCCCACACTCCCAAAAAATTAAAGATTAAATTATTATAATTGTAATAGATATCCTAAATAAGAAAACTTTTTACTGTACTAATAATTTATGACTAATTTTTTTATATATACATATATATTTTATATAAAAGGAAATTGAAAACTTAATATTCTCAACTCGATATTCCTTGTTTTTTATGATCTAAAAGAAAAAGAAAATGAATCATTTTCTAAAATTACCATTTATAAAAGTTGTCAAAGATGATAACGCCAATATTAACATTATGCATTTAAATATAAGGCTACATTTTTTATCTTAATTTATATATATTTTTTAAAAAATGTAATAATTTTCACTAAAATAATCAGATTCAAAATTTCTTTTTCGAAATAAAGTCTGCTTTTTTTTTAGAGATATCCTTTAGTTAACATTAAAATTGCCTCGTAAAAAGTAACTTCATTGTGAAAAACAAGTTTCGGATTTCCTGAAAGATAATTATTGCTCGAAAAGCGTCGAAATAAAGTAAGAATGCTAAAGCTTAATTGGGTATTTTTTGTCCTGCGTGAAGCTATAATTTTTATTGGGATAGAAGTCAAATTCAGAATAATTGGATTGTAGCTATGGTGAAAAAATATTCAGCTTGTGGGAAAATTCGAAAATTAGATGAAAGAGAGTAAAGGATAATTTAATCACATACCTATGTAAAACGCAAACTTTGTTTTTAAAAAGAATCACGCGTTTTATTTTAACAATGCGTGAAAAATATATTTTTTAGGATGAGCGAAGCGAATCCTCTACTAGGCCACTCAAATGACATTTTGTCGTACACTTTACAAAAAAACTATACAGTATTTTCACTTGAAATTAAACACAAATGTAAATTATGATCTGTAGATTTGCAGAATATTATTTTTTTTACCGAAATACTTTTGAAAAAATTATTAGTTTAATTAATTTATTTTACATGTTTTTCCATTACGAACGCATTTTTTCAAATAAAATGTGAAACACGTTACGTTTTCAGAAGAAAAACTTAAATCATGGGGTCAGTAATTATAGCTAGAATCATCATTAAATAAATAAATAAATAAAATATATTTTCATTATTCTGATAAAATATCTCAAAAACTGCTTTCAGATTTTCAAATTATGCTCATTCCTTTAACTATGTATAGTTTCATGATTTCTTTTATAAAATGTATAAAATACTTTTTTATGGAAAATTATAGCATATTTTTAATGAATTAAAATTTGTGAAAATTCTCTTATTAACATTCAATTATAAAAGTATTTTTCTGTGTTAGGAATTCAAATACACAATTTATTCTTATTTTGTGAAATCATTTAAGCAGACGATATTTATGAATTTTAAAAGAATTACATTATGTTTTTGTGAAGTGGCAATAAAAGAATTGTAAACAAATAAAATTAATATTTTGTATAATTCTATTTCGAAAATATTTTTCTTTATACCAGTTTTATATCATAAATAAACAATCTGAGGAAATTCTTAGTTATTTGGTTGAAATACATTTTAAAATTAAAATGCGCCGAAACATAAAATTACATTTTTGCTTAATAAAGATGCAAAAATAATGCTATATTATTACTTTCAAATATTTATCTTATAGCATAATACTTCGCGAATCCAAACAAAGTATGGCTTTTGCTAGTAATAATATATTTAAGACATCTATTTTTTTTAGTAACATTTATGGATTTCACCAGTGCTCTTCTACTTAATCCTTTGCGGTCGAAGTACTCCTTTCTGGCAGAAGCTTCTCTTACACGAATTTATTCGATGGCCTTTTTAGAGAGCTTTCATAAAAATAATTAAAAAAAATACTACCTATAGCAATCGTTATCATGGTGCGACTTTTGAAACATTCCTTCAATTTCTTTTTTTTAATGACTCCAAGAACTTTAAACTACCAGCACCTAAAAAGTTTATATACCGGACGATCCAAAAGTAAGGACGAACTTTAAAAATGAATAAATCGAAAACGAATCAAGATACAAAGATATAGTTATCACCAAATGGATGGAAAAGAAACCTAGTTTTGTGTGGCAACGAAAAACCATAGTTCTATTGACGACCAATGGTATCACAAGCAACACTGAAACATACCATCCGCAAGACTCTGTCTGCCATAACGCAAGAAATGCTAATAAATGCTGTGAATGTTATGGTGTCTAGTCTCACAGCTGCATTTATGAATGATGGACAGCATTGAACATTTACTGTAGTACTAATTAAGTGTAATTAAGCTGACTTGTAAGTTGTCAATATTTTTTTTATTTGTAAATCATCTTTTAATCCTTTCTGGCACGGGTAAAATCTTTACTAAAATGAGAAATTATCAAATGACACCGGAATTCATAAACGATTTTTTTAGATATCTTGAATTCCTTAATATGAGCTTTTATTGTAAAAGCACATTTTTACTAAAATATTACTGGTGCCAATTGCTAGTTTGGAATTAAAATTAGATATCCCAGACCGGGCACAGTGTGCCGGAAAGGGTTAACGCAATAAAACACTATAGAGCTATTTGTTGGTCACCAACAAAACTATTTTTTTTTTCGTTTTTACATAAAACCCGTTTTTTTCCCCATCCGTTCGGTGCAAACCGTATCTTTGTATCTTGATTCGTTTTCGAATTATTCATTTTAAAAGTTCGTCCTGACTTTTGGATCACCCGGTATATACACTGCTCAAAACAACTAAAGGATATTTGAAGTTTTATATAAAATAAAGATATAAACGACATTTTTTTTTGCCGAAAATAGAAGAAGAGAATCATAAATGCAAATAATTTTTCTGGTTTTCAAACTGTGGAGTATGCAAATTTTGAGTTCGACGTCGAAAACGTCGCTTCAGCGGCAGCGAATGAAATTCGACTTTCAACTGGATAAAAGTGAATGAAGACAAGGATGATCGGCATTCAGTGATTGCTTTGTTTCGATGAGTACGATGTCTCAGCGAAGTCTTTTGACAGATTCAGAAGCTTGGAGCATTGTTGGTAGGTTAGAAGGGGGCCAAACTCGAGCCGATGTAGCGCAAGCCATGGGAGTGTCACAAAGTGTCATTTCCAGGATCTAGAACCGTTTTTTGGAGAGTGGATGTGCAGGCCGAAGACCAGGGCAAGGTCGTAGACTGGCAACAACGCCCAATGAAGATCGGTATTTAGCGTTAACAGCTCGGATACACCGAAACATGAACGCTACTCTTCTCCAACAACACATTCGCTCGGCTACAGGCACCACGAGTTCAACTCAGACTGTCCGAAACCGGCTCCATGCTGTAGGTCTGTATGCTCGCCGACCGATGGTATGTGTTAGATTAACATCAAGGCATCGTTGCGACCGCAGGGAGTGCGCAACCGAGCATGTCAACTGGAGGAGAAATGAATGGAGCAATATTCTGTTTTCTGACGAGTCCCGTTTTTCTGTGCATCCGGATAATAGGCGTATTTTCATCTGGAGGGACCGTGGCAGTAAGAATAATCCTGCGTTCGTGCACGAAAGTGTCAGATTTAGCGGTGGAGGAGTGTTGGTGTATGATGGCATCTCCATTGACGGGCGCACTGACCTCTACATCATTCGAGATGGAGCTCTGACTGGTCGCCGATATAGGGATGAGATCCTCAGACCTATTGTAGTCCCTTACGCTGCAGCAATCGGAGATAACTTCATTCTAATGGACGATAACTGCAGGTCACATCGTGCAAACCTGGTGGAGGATTTCCTTTTCGAGGAAGGAATCGTTCGAATGGAATGGCCAGCGTGTTCTCCAGACATGAATCCAATCGAGCACGTTTGGGACGCTCTAGAAAGACGAGTTTCTGGCCGCCAGCAACGCCCACAAACTCTCCAAGAACTGGAAAGAGCTCTTCTGGAAGAGTGGGGCAGAATACCCCAACTCGTCATTAATAGCCTCATTGAGTCCATGCCTCAAAGGTGTTCAACCTTGCTGGCCGCCCGTGGAAACCATACCCCCTACGAAAATGATTTTCTTTGAAGAAAACACCTTCTCTTATTCTTTTTTTCTCATATGCACAAATTGTGTTTTTTTCCTTTTTTACACAAATGCGCAATAAAATGCATTTTTTTCTGCCAAACATGTGTAATTTATTCTCATGTAACCTACTATGTCTGTCGACCATGTATCAATCAGCTAAAAAGTTTCCCAGATACATAATACACCTAAAACTGCAATATCTTTTAATTGCTTTGAACAGTGTATCCTAAGTTTTGTCCGCACGATAAAAGTCGCGATTATGCATGTTTCGTGTTCAAACTCGGTAAAATCTTTGAGAGAGCAAATATCGGGATTGCGAATACGCAAAATCGGCCCAAAGGGGGTAGGAATGTCGAGGAATTAAATTTTTGATTACTGCTTTAACCATTTCCGGCTCGGATGAAATCAGTCTGAAATAATTAACTTCCAACAGAATTTGTAAATGAATTAATTAGAAAATTTGATTCCGCTTATTTGGAAATATATTAGAAAAGGAAATTTTTATTAAATATTGTTGGTGCAAAGAAAATTTAAATTAAGTGTCTATGTTTAGGGACACCGCTCCGAAAAGAGGGCTAAAAAGAGCCTGATATGTCCTGTTCTTAATAATAAATAAAATTAAAAACTCGTAAAACACGGACAGTTAAAATTGCTAAATTGTCTTTATCTCTAATCTTGATTTAGTTTTTGTTGATTAAATAGCATTTATCATTGAAATCTACCCCAGCATGTAGGCCTAGCCTGCAGAAATTTTTTATTTATTTTTTATTTATAGAAACATTTTATTTAGATTTTCAAAACATGTACAAATATACTTTTAAATTATAGTGGTGCGGCTAAAAGTTAAAATCAGAATCATGTATATAAAAATTGGATGGTAATTGCGGATATGCGACCGCAAACGATAATTATTATGAGACAGCAAAAGTTTTTGATATTGAATATAATTCAGTCGGTTGAACACATATATCCTCATATTGACGAAAGCGTTAAATTTTACCCATTATACATTTTTTTTAATATTTTAAATGTTTTGCGTTAAACTGACTGATTCGATATTTTTTTTATTTTCAAAATCTCATGTATTCTTTTACAAAACGTTTTTTAGTTAAAATCAAAATTTGTTTGTAAAAATTAAATTAAATTTGAAAAGAAAAAAGATTCAAGTTTCCTTTAATATAATTATTGCTTCGAAAACAGCTGAATAATGTCAGAGTGTCATTGTTGAATTGGAATTCGTATGTCATGGGTAAGGCTGTAATTTTTATTGGTGTAAAAGGTCGGATTGAAAGAGATTGGATTCTAGGTCTTAATTAGTAAGAACATTCAAGTTGTAGCTGGATTCAATAATTAAATGAAAGGAAATAGAAAATAATTCAACCGTATACCTACACAAAAATATTCAGTTTGTTAGAAATGTCTTATCTAAAATGCATTTAAATTTTGTCTACAAATGTATTTTTAGATGTATTTTTTCAGCTAGATTTTTATTAGCATTTAAGATCCTTTCATCGCTGTACTATAATAGATAAGGCTACATTTAAAATTTTCATTGTAGAAAATATTTCGCAAACTAAGCACAGATGCTCTCATATTGATGAAAGAGTTTTATTCATTATACACATTTTATATTTTAATCATTTGAAAGGCTAGCAATTGTATTTATGTAACTATGCCATTCACACTAGAATATTAAAAAGAAAAACATATTTGAAAATAATTAAAAGAAAATTGTTGATTTTTCGGTTGATAAAGATTGAAAAATAAAATTTTATTAGAATTCGCTGGTGCAAATCTTCGTTAACCATTTGCACTCGTCTGTCCTCTATTACTGGACATCTTCGTTCTGTGCAAAATTTGTTTTTAGCACATGTAATAAAAGAAAATAAATTTATTTTTATTTAATTAGAGCATATCAGAAATTGCATATTTGAAGGAAACTCTTTTTCACCGCTTCCCTGATGTGCCCGTACGTCATATGGCTACGTGTGTTTTGCCAATTATAATTGTCCCGTACCATATACGGACATTTATATTCCAATCATGATTTGTTCTTATCAACAGTATATTTTATTGTAAATTTTGCATCAAATAGTACTAGCATTTTTAACACTTTCCAACAAAGTTGAAAAGTGTTTGTGCTTTCGATTTGTCTGTCCGTTTTGCCACCTGGAAGTCTGGCGGTGCTCTAACTCTCGTAGGTATAGTCGGATTACGATGAAATTTTTGTACGTTATTGACGTTTACTCTAGTATGAACCCTATTGAAATTGAAGTTTTTACCATTATTAGTTTATTTACAGGGACAGTCAAAATTTTCCATTACATTACGGCATACGGAGAACATATCCCCCTGTCAAACATATTCAAATTTATATTCATCTACGAAGTGCACGAAAATATGCATTTTATAAAGTATGCAATGAAAATAATAGTTATTATTCATTTACAGGGTCACGTAAATTATATTTATTACATAATAATAAAGAGGGGAATTTGTGGTTAAAAGAGTGCTGTCAACCGAATAAAAATTGAGTAAAAGACTCCTGAGTCGAAAGATTTAAAAATATGTGGCATATAATAATTTCCAGGGACCCTCCAGAAATTAACTAATTTCGATTAAACAATATCATTCTATATTTTCATTTGGGATAGCATATCACCCTTCATTAAGATAATCAGTAGTTAATACAGATTTTTTTTCGTAAAATGTAAGTGAACTTTGAAAAAAAAAGTTTCAAGTTTTCTTCAAATTTATTATTGTTCCGGAAAAAACTGAACAAAGTAGGAAAATTAGTGTCTTATTAGGGTCCTTGTTTTATGTTTAAGGTTGAAATTTTTATTAGCCCTTTCCGGCACACTGTGGCCGATCTATGATACCCAATTTTAATTCCAAACTTGCAATCGGAACCAATAATATTTTAGTAAAATTTTGCTTTTACAATAATAGCTTAAATTAAGGATTTCAAAATACCTAAAAAATTCGTTTGTTAATTCCAGTGTCAGTCAATAATTTCGCATTTTACCAACAGCTGTTGCTCGTGCCGGAAAGGGTTAAAGCCGATGTAGAATTCAGAATGATTGGATTCTTTGTCTTACTCAGAGGGATGTATTCAAGTTGAATGAAAATTGGATTGTTAAGGGGGTCTGGGACACATTTTTAAATATTTTTTATTAAAATTAAATTTTTTGTTAAAATTTTGAAATTTTTCGAGATAGTTAATCATTTATTAGTAAACAAAATCACATAATAAAACTTGTCATAATTAAAAAAATAATAAATTTAAAAGTTATTAAAAAAGGGCGGTAAATTAAATTAGTTATAGCTTGAAATATTAGTTGTAGAATTCCAGAATATTTTCTTATAAATAAACAGAAATATATAATCTTTAATTTTCACGCAACATTTTTGAAAATATTAATTTATATAAACACTAAACATATTTAAAATATAAATATGAAAAAAAAAACATGATTTAATTTTTTTCTTAAATCATATTTTTAAATGTTTTTTTTTCCAAATTAGCTTAATCAAAATTAAAGATAAACAACTGAAAAAGACATGTTCCAAGTTTGAACCGTTTGTCTTAAACGGATCTTGAATTACAACAATTTAAATAGGCGAAAAGCCACCTTGAAAAAAACGCATTTTAATTCGTTTCCATAACAACCATTGCATGAAAGCTAGATTTTAAAGACAAACCAAAACATAAAAAATAATATTTCCTGTTCTAATTAAGAATGTAACATGGTTTAAGCGTCATTTTAAACAGAATTTGAACAGTAATTTAAAGAGATTTTCAATGTAGTAAACATTTTTTTTTTTTTTTTAATATTAAGATTTTGTCTCGGAATTCCTTAAACGGAAATAATTTTTCATTATTATTTAATGGATATACTTATTAAAAGAATTAATTGTTAAAGTTTTAGCTTAAATTACTATATATAATATCCGAATAAAATTATAACTTTCAGTCTTCATTATTTTATCACAAATATTAATGCCTCATCAGTACAATCCATTTTTTTTCCAATTGTCCTTAGAATACATGCTTTAACAAAAGTAACTAAATGCCATGCGTGATCGTTGCGCAAAAATCCAATAGCTTAATTATATTAATACAGTACAAAAGTCTTAACATGACTATGTGACTGCATTCATAATTTAGATCAAACGAATATATTTTTAAGATTAGAAAGAGTTTTGCATTACTTTCAAAGACATTTGTGACTAAAAAAAATGACTATGCCTAAGAAAACAACAAAATGTTATAAATAATTTTAAATTACATTTTTTTCTTTCAATTCAAAATACTTAAATGCTCAGTTTCTTTCTAAGGTCAAAATTTATTGGAAAACGATGTATGTTTATCTAATATAAATAATTTGCATTTGTGATAAATTGTTAATAACCAATTACATTTTATTTCTCTACAGAAAACGAAAAAAAAAAAAAAAATACTGCTTGAAACAGTGTTGCCAGATGGACTACTTTTTTTTAATTCAAATTCTTGATTGACACTATTCTTTAGAAAAGATAAAAGGCGCCTTATTTACTGACACATAATTAAAGGCGAAAACAAAGGAAATTTTACAGTTTCAGAAAAATGCTACCAACCAAGAAGTCTGATTTTCAAAAAAGTAGCCCGCTGGCAACACTGGCTTTAAAAAGACTTTTTCAAGTGTAATCCTAATATAATTTTATGTCGCCAATATGAATGTTACATAGCCAAATTTGGCGATTAAGTTTAGCCAAGTAAGTGATCAGTCACTGTCAAGCTATCTAATACTTATCTTCTGAAACCTTCCCCAAGTATAGACTCTACTTTTATGACTTAGCTCTTGTCTTGCAGAAATTATTGATGTGCAATGGACTTTAGAGAGGACACTATATATGAGGACCCCAGAAGCCAAGGGATATAAGTGACAAAATTGAAAAAAATAAACTAAATACACAGACGACCTAAAAATATGCTTTTTTCATTTCAGGTAAAGAAATATAAGTGATTTTTTATTATTTGCTGAGTTATAGAGGCACACAACTTTTTTCGAAAAACAAACAATATTGATTAATTATACATTTAAAGAAAATTGTACTTTATTTTTTAACATTTATTGTAATAAGAGTTCAATGACCAGAATGCAACAAGCAGAAATTTCCTATTTCAATTCACTCAATTGTTATTGATGTTCCAATTTAACATCATTTATCTTTAAACTCAATTTACTCCAAATCGAAATTTTGTCACTTGTACCCCTTGGCTTCTGAGGTCGACATATGTAATAAAACTTTCAGTCCTTAACCTAACTGCACTACTCGAAGAATTCACATAATTTTGAGTTATCTTTTTATTTAGAAATTCTGAATTCATACATAAAATTCTATAAAGAAGATTAATCACGAACCGTGTGTCATTAAACAAAGCAAAAGTTACTCTTCGGAATTTCTGAACAAAAAAGCAATTTCCTAAAATGTACGCTTTAGATCTGTATGAGGTAAGAAATTTTCGTTCTGTATATATCGATATATATTCTTTCCGAACTGAAATTCAATAACAAAATGTATGAATGTAATACATTTTCCAAATGTTAATATTATTCCTTGTCATTTTTTTGCTGTTTTTATCAACCGTACAATGGATTACAACAGCCCTAACTACAAAAATATGTAAAGCATGACAAGTTACATTTTTTATTTATATACTAAGAATGTAACTTCCAATATTCATCACAATTTTAACCCAGAAAAATATAATTTTGTCGGAAAAATCTAAAGTTAGATACATATAATCGTATCTTTTATTTTTATCCATTGATCTAATTTTTAATGCAAGAGTATTGACATCTAATTTTCCTACAGCTAAAAATGTATTTAAAAAAACATTTCTTTATGGTATGAGTTTTTTTTTTTTATAAATAAATTATACATTTCAAAGATTTTTTTTTTCGGGCGCACATTTGGAACCATTTTTGTTTTTAATTAGACTTGAAAATATTTCTTTCATATTTGAATAAAAAAAACTGATACCACGGCTTCCGAAAATAAATTGTTCCGGAAACATATCCACTCTCTGAAATGTATACTTTAACCCCTTGAAGGGCAATGGTTCATTTTTGTACCACTTAATTTTAAATCCCTCATTTCTACCAGTTTTTTTTTCGAATATTTTTTTTTCTTTTATTAAGTACATGAATAAATAAACGATAAATTGTACTACGATGACAAAGACAATGTTTTATATTTGAAAACTGTCTGTTAATGAAACATAACTTGTGCTTTGATATTCTGCGGGCATTAATCCTTTGATGGGGCATGTAATTTTGTTTCTGTAATGTTGAATTTACACTGGAAAATTCCTTTATTTTTCTTCTAAGTAAAAAAAGCAGTTTAACCCCTCTTTTTACGTATATATATAACACATGTTATATACAGAAATTATTATGGTACAATTTAATTCAAAATTTCTATTGAAAACCTTGATTAACATTGCTCCTCAATATCTCATGAACGTAGTTGCCAACTTTTCGCATTTTTTCTGCCACAAACATTTTATAGTAAATATTGTCATATTTAATCTTTGAAATCTTATGATTAAACAAATGAAAAGTCTCTGTACAATTTTAATGGTAGCAAAAATGCGTAAAAGTTGGCTGCTATGCATAAAAGTACTGTTCTCATCCCCAAACTATTCTAAGCTTTGACCTTAGACATCTATTCGAGGTACTGTGCTACACTTGCATATGGAATAAAAATGCAAGCGGCACTAAGCAGAAGCAGTAATGAGAAGAACTCTGCTTCGAGATTAACCCCTTAACCGTTTCTCTCACCATTTTTTTTTTATTGCATAAAATCATCAGATTTTTTTTTTAGATTTCTTTTTAAATATAAAGAAATGAAACGAAGCATAATGCTGGTTTTAAATTGCTTTCTTAATTTTTTTTTTTATTTTTTATTTTTTTTACAGGTAAAGCATTTAAATTTATCATCACTTTGCTATCCCTGTTGGTGACTAATTTTGACTTCTATTTTCATTAGAAGAAAGTATTGTAATCGAAATTTTTTTCGACTTCCGGTTTTCGACGGATTTACATGTTTTAGGGGTCAGAGATTCCAAAAACATGTTTTTACAAATTGTCTGTCTGTGTGTGAGTGTGTCTCTGTGTGTCTATGTGTGTCTGCATGTGTGTCCGTATGTCGCCATTCTACCATCAAAAAGTGTATGAAGTTATGCATAGAATTGAATCAAATTTTTGGTGAATGTTTTTGGCTGTGGCAAGCAGGTCTTCCTTCAGTTTTGAAATATACCGCCGGAAGGGGGTGCTGCAATCGCGATGTTTGTGTCATTTTCAATATTGTACCGATCAAAAGTATATGCATCGAATTGAACCAAATTTTTTGTGTAAGTGTATGATTTTGGCTAGTTGGTCCTCTCTGAATTTGAAAAAAATCCGCCGGAAGGCGGAGCTGCAATCGCGACTTTTTGTGCCAATTTTAATTTTGTACCAACCAAAAGTGCATGAAGTTAGTTCTAGAACGGAAGTAAATTTTTTGTATATGAATATTTTTTGGTAAGACAAGTAGGTCCTCTCTGAATTTGAAAAAGTAATCTGCCTATCATTCTATTGTCCATCGGCTCGTGCAGAGGCGGAAATTTGTATTTACTATTATTAATTGACTGAAACAAAAATTTAAGATGAAAATCAAAGTTGGTATGGTATAGAATTAAAATTATTAAAGCATTAAAATGAGTAACTATTTTTTTTTAATATTAAAATGTACGTATGAGATAGAAGAAAGTTTTGGGATTGGCACATCCAACTAGTTAATTCTTATTCGCACAACTTTCTAAAAGCAGAAATGCTTCACATACACCTTAACAACATGTTCAACAAAAACATTCTACAATACAGGGCTCCCGAATGGTCCGCCAACTGAACATCAATATTTTCTCAGAGATATTTTCTTTTTATATTTTTCTTGCAAACTTCGCAGAAAACACCTTCGAAGGTTAATTTTAGTACAATAACTGTAGAAACCTAAAATGAAATTTTCTGTTAAAAAATGTTGGTGTTCATTTCGCGGGCCATTTGGGAGCCTTGACAATACAATAATCTTTTAACATTCGTAAGGGCTAGATTATATGAATGCCAAATCTGCGTCTGGAAAATTGCTATATTTATATTCTGTTTGTGCCACTATCCTAAAAAAATACATTTTGTCTTATACTTTTCTTGACAATGTTGTCAGCGTGTAAATAAAAGATTTTCTTTTTGAAAAGTTGTGTAAATGTTGAAAATAGCTGCATTTTCTATTTATCGAATAACTAAAACTCTCGAATGATAAGGGATTACTGGGTGATTATAATTAAAACCCGAGGTTCAAAACGCTCTAAAAAGCGAACCACTCGTTAGAATGGCGTCAAAATTTAACAGCGTATTAATGAAGAAGGGGAAAGAACATGAATAAAAAAAAAAGTTCCAAATTTGAGTGACAGATGGCGCTGTAAGCGTCAGTATGTAAATTAAAATACCTGGCATGCGCACGACAATTTCAGGTGTTATAAAATCGTTGGGTAAACGGCGTTTCCTTATTTCGCTTCTCAGACGTTGGCCATGAGTTTCTCAATGAAGGATCGTGCTCTGCTTGTAAAGCTTTATTATAAGAACGGTGATTCTGCACCAGTGGCTCTGCAGAAGTTCAGGGCTCTCAAGGTATGAAAAAAGGCGCTGGACCGATGACTGTCAGCAGAGCCTGATTACTAACGGGGCACTCTCTCCCCAGTAAAATTACATAGAAATTTTCGCCTTGTTTAAACGCCCTTTTCAGTCAAAATTACTATCATGAATAAGGAAAAAATTTCTATTTATTTTTTCTGGTGGGAGAGTGCCCCGTTGATAATCAGGCCCTGACTGTCAGAGGTCTGGTGAAAATGATGCAAAGATTCGAAAATACAGGTTCGTTTGATGTGCAGTCTGGTAGAAGAAGGAAAAGATGTGATTCGGCGGTAGTTGAAGAAGTGGCCACAGAAGTTCAGGAAGAGTCTAGCGGTGGTGAGCGACCATGCAGTGCACGGAGAATTGCCCGAACATTGAACAGGCCTGTGAGCACGGTACATAACATTCTACGAAACATCCTGCAATGCTATCCGTATAAAATTTGCCATGTGCAGGAGTTGTTCCCTTCTGACTTGCCAGCAAGAGAGCGTTGCTTTGGAATTTCTCGCTCGCATGGAAGTGGACAATGATTGGCCGTGGAAAATTCTGTGGACAGACGAAGCCCATTTCCACCTGACGGTATATGTCAATACACGGAATTGCCGAATATGGGCAACAGAAAATCCACTCGCTATGAACCCAGTACCACTTCATCCTGCACAGGTCACTGTGTGGTGCGGATTTACGGCATCATTTATCATAGGGCCGTATTTTTTCGAGGAGACGGGTGCTTTAGGTCCTGTTACCGTTACCGTCAATGGTCAGCGCTATGAGTCTCTTTTGCGTAATGACGTCATTCCAGCTCTGCAACAGCGTGAATGTCTGGATAGTATCATTTTTATGCAAGATGGCATTCCTCCGCACATTGAAAATCGAGTGAAGCAGTTGTTGAGGGGGCATTTCGGAAATGCTAGAATTATCAGTCGTCATTTCCCTACAGCCTGGCTGGCCCGATCACCTGATCTTAATCCGTGTGATTTCTGGCTGTGGGGTTATCTGAAAGATATTGTGCTCAGTACTCCGATTGCCAACGTAGCTGAATTAAAGACATGCATTGCGCAACACATTCTGAACTTGACCCCGGACACACTTCGATCGGTTGTGGAACATGCTGTTTCCCGTTTTAATCTTGTTGCCCACAACGGCGGACAGCATATTGAACATGTTTTGCGCCAGTCTCGCCAAACTTAAAAACCGATTGGATGGATGCTTTTTATGTGGTTTTTGGCCTCAGGACAGTTAAAAACCGGTTAGATGGATGCTTTTTATGCGGTTTTTGGCCTCAGGACAGTTAAAAACCGATTTTTCCCATCCGATGTGGTACGACCTTGCCGTGGTGGACGGGCGTACGTAACTAACAGTTACACACGCGTACAGTCATGCACACTGAACAATACAGTTGGTTTATATAGTGTAACTTACGCCTTAGCCGTTGTTTTACGATTTGTTCTTTGTAGTCGAAATTCTGACGCTTACAGAGCTATCTGTCGCTAAAATTTGGAACTTTTTTTTGGTTCATGTTCTTTCCCCCTTCTTCAATAATACGCTGTTAAATTTGGATGCCATTCAAACGAGTGCTTCGCTTTTTAGAGCGTTTTGAAACTCGGACTTTAATTATAATCACCCTGTATATTTCAGAAAAATGAGTACAATATAAAAATAGGAGCCAGAGGCCACCGTGTACGACCGAGTTTACTCAAGGTATTAATTAATTGCAGTACATATGAACATGAGATAACTTAGTATAATCAGTAAAGCGGTTAAGCATCAACCCCGATAAGTTCAACAATTTAAAAAAAAAAGAAAATGAAAAAAAGATTTATTACTATAAATTTTTTTAGAAATAGAAATATTCATTTAATAGCAGATAAAACGATGCGAAATTAAAGTAAACTTTAAAATAAAAAAATAGTGGGAACTGTAGAGTATAAAAACTATATTATACATATTCAAAAGACAAAAAAATGCAATCTTTAAATTTGTAAATTTTATTTCGGATGTTTGTAAAACTTCTGATTGCCACATATATTTTTGTTTAAATTTCTCATTTTTATAATCATTTCATGAAAAGCATTTTACATGCAACAGCTAAAGTTTAAAATAATTCTCTGTAAATATTTATAATTATATATATAAATATTTATAATATATATCTTAATAATTTATTACCGAAATAGAATTTATTCACCCATAAAATATATTTATAAAAGCAGATTGAAAATCATGTTTTTTTAATTAGATATATTCAATGTTAGGCTTTTAATATGTTAATTTTTTTAATAATCGTGCAAAAACATTTTTCGTAATGCATAAAAATGCAGTTTTACAGAAAACAATTTAAGCTTTTAAATAAAATGACATTTAATTTTAAAATCGTGTACAATATAAAATTTATTTAATGTAAGCAAACGATATCTTTTGATTAAATCTAAATGGTTGAATGTTTAATTACTCTTTTTAGTGATATTTTGAATGATTTCGTTATTTGCTATAAGAAATAAGATAAAGAGAATGTAAATCATTCATTCACTTTAATTTTATTATTCATTTTTTAATTTTTTTTTTTACTTTCTTTGCACATTTAAAGAATTTTTAAATTTTTAAAGATTCAATAAAGGTATGACAAGTAGAAATGAGGAATTATTTAAAATATTTGTTTATGCACTTATCATCTTTTATTTATAGTTTATTGTAGATTACAGGGCTCGAAAAATCTACATGCCCGACATCAGTGTTGTTAGACGGCGACTTTTTAAAAATTTGATTTGCACCACTTTTATTAAAGGATAAAATTCCTCTTGATTAATATGTCATTAAACTAAACGTAATTTTACCAATCCAAAGAAGTGGTGCCAATCTGAATTTTTAAAAAGTCGCCGTCTAACAACACTGATGTCGGGCATGTAGATTTTTCGAGCCCTGGTAGATTAGTTGGACGTATGCAATCATTTTTTTCTTCTCTATCTCTCTCTGGATATATATATTTATTTATATATGTAATAATAAAACGAATTTCGTCATTTTCTCGTTTCGATTTCGCTCTAAATTCTTATAACAATATACTTTCATTATTGTTTCAGTAATCTACTAATAATTAAATATCGACTAAAGTTACTTTTTTTTCTTTAATTTAGCATAATATATTACTTATTTTCTAAAAAGAACTCAATTGTATTACTTAAATGTCAATCTCTTATTGCGAAATATTAAATTTATTCTATTAGTCCATTTCTCCTTTTTAGAATAAAAAACATTTGTCAAAGGCTGTATTTTTCTTTTATTTATTTTATTAAAATATCATTTGAGCAATTCCATAATTATTGCGATTATGGACTTTTCACTTCTGTTTAATTTTGAAAACTACCGCGATTGGGAAAGGAATCCGGGCATGAAGCTCCTCCTATTGGCCAATGAAAATGTTGGAAACTTTCTACCCATACCTTCTGATACATACTTGAGTCTGCAAGGAACCCGGGCAAGAGTTTCTGAGGTACGATCAATACTCGAAGACGGGCGCGAAAAAGAGCAGAATTGACTGACCTTGTAAGTGTTAATCAACCCCCGCCGATTATCAGATTATTTTCGAATGTTAATTTGACTTGCGATGTATTCCAAGCTGCGTATTTTCAAAGACCCCTTTTAATTTCCTTATTAATTGCCATGATACTGACTTAGAAAGGACTGCTTAATGCATTTTTTGACGGAAATGATTTAAATAAGAACATTTTTGTATTTATTCTCGAATGATGGAGATTAGAATGATGTGTGGAATAGCAAATGAAATTGGACGATAATAAAGATTGATTCCACGTATTCTCGTATACCTTTCACTCTATTGGAGAAACCACCAAGTGGATTCACCCATCTGCCTTTTTGTGCAGGCCAATACATGGGTGGAGTTCAATTGTTCTTTAACTGAGAATAAAAAAATAAATTAGCCAGCAATTTTATGAAATAATCCTTTCTTTCCGTCGTTTAACCAGATGCTCTTTTTATAATCACATCGACGTCATATCTCTCTCTCTCTCTCTCTCTCTCTCTCTCTCTATATATATATATATATATATATATATATATATATATATATATATATACAGAGAGAGAGAGAGAGAGAGAGAGAAAGAGAGAGAGACAGAGTTTAGCCGAATTCGACCTACCAATTCAGAGGGGAGATAGTATGCATCAAGTAGATAAAAAGTTGTCCCATAAAATAAAGTCGCAAATCACTTACAGGTCGTTTTACCCTAACTAGTATTTTATTCATTTTCACATGTAAAACTTTTAAATTAATTATTATTGAAAATGTTTTGTTGTATTTTTTTTAGTTTTTTTTTTTAAATTTTTGGCAACTTTTATATTGGATATTGGGTAAATTGTTCAGTAAATGATATTTTGAAGTTGATTTTTTTATTAATTAAAAACTAACTCTAATATATTTCCATTCTGAGATATTTTAATAGCTGTGGCAGTTTTAATATGCATATATTTAAAAATTCACAAATCTCGCGTCTTAAACTGGGAAATTCCATTGAAAGATAGACAGACGGATAGATATTTGAAACACTTTTTTTTTATATATTATATCAGAATGGAGGAACATTTAAATTGCATATGGCTTAATTGCATAATGTACAAAATCGTACATGTCCTTGCACAATGAGTTGAACAGTATCGTAATTGAGGATAATTCACATTCGAAAGTTCTACTAATGTAGGTTTTGAGGAAATATTAAATAAAGCCTAAGATTAGATGAATAAAAATGCTAAAAAACAATTTATTGCTTTCCGCAGAGTGATTTAAATCTCACCCAAATCAAACATGAAATATGTCGCATATATGTTACAAAACGCTTTGAATTTTTTTTTTTCAGAAAATTTTAATGAAACTTTATCTTTTTATACTCAATGAAAGGAATTATAGTATAACATGTAATGATTCGTAAAGTACTTACTCTTGAATACTAATATTTTAAGCAAGTTTCGCATAATTCAATTGCAAGGCTATTTGTTTTAACCCCTTGGGGACGAGCTACACGCATACGTGCCGCAGAAAGGTTTAAGAATCGCTATTTATCTTCACCAGTAAAATTTTACTGTAAAATGTGCCTTATTTAATCGGAGCATTTTCCCGATTTGACAAACCGCAAATTTCTGTTTTTTAAAACCGGTGAGAAAGCATTAAAGATTTCGTAAAATGCTCCCGTCGCGAAGGGGTTAAAGCATTCCGAATATTATTTATTAAATTATGATAACCTAAAATATGCAACCGTATGAAGCAGGGTACTTGAAAATCAATTTTGCATTTTCTGCGATAATAATAATTTTACTGAACTTCAATAATACTGAAATTCATATGTATTACTGAGTGTACTACACTGTTAAAAATCTTGTCCTAGATTGAACCAAACATTGGTGCTCAGTAGCTGCCGCGATCAGATGGTGAAAACTCGTACCAACATTTGAAGTTCTGGTTAAATAAGAGTTCCAATTGTTGGAACAAGATTGCAACAGGAAGCTCCAAATGTTGTTTCGAAATTACCCCAGCTGATGGTGGTAGCTACTGAACACCGATATTTGGTTCAAACTAGGACTAAACTTTTTAACAATGTAAAACATGCATACAGTTCAAAGCAATTTACTATCACTTGCAAGGACATAGAAAATAATTCCATTTTATAACAGCAGAAAAATATAGGCTGCACTCATCAATTATAAACTAGAATGTATTTATTCTTTTGTGTTGCTCTATATATGATCTACATATTTTATTCAAACAAAGTAATACACTAAAATTTTACTAACAAGGAAGGTCTCCATACGGGCATACTCAGAAAAATCTGAAAAAATTACAGAATGTTCTTCTCATATAGTTATATATGTTTATAAAAAGAATTTCGGCGGAATCTCCTTATTACGTCCGTAAAAAAATAATAAAAATTTCGTTTATTTGGCGATTTATCTCCGGTTGGCGAAAAAACGAAATTTTGAAAAATACGCTTTTACGCTTCGAATACTTTTTAAAGAAAAAACTTTCTATGTTCAATTTATTTAAATAAGTTTAGTTTAAGTAATTTTAGTTTTGCATTTTTACTTTACTTTAAGTGTAATTTTTTCATATACGTTTATATGTACTTATAACAAAACGAAATTAATATATTTTATCATTTAAAACACAATTTAAATTGATTAAAATTGTTCCAAATTGAAAAATATACTGTTCAAAATCTGCTGCATTTTGTTGCAACGCCTCTCTTGCTTGTATAGAAAACGGTTATTTGGCCGTGGAATGGAGCTTTCTCATTGGTTGGAATAGAGATATTATATACAAGCGGTGGAGTGCGTTGCAACAAAATGCAGCAGATTTTTAACAGTGTATGACACGGTCAATTCGCCGTGCTATGGAGCATTCTCATTGGTTAGAAGAGAGATATTCTATAAGAGTAGTGGAGTGACATTGCAGTAAATGCTGCAGATTTTTAACGGTGAAGTCAATTAAAATCAATTTTCAGATTCGTTAAAATCGTCTTCTTTTGGCGAAGAAATGCACTGCACGCCAAATCCCGCGTCGGTTTCAGCTTTTCACGCCAATTATTCCAAACTATTTTATTTTTTTACATATCTAAAAATGTAATTCCGCCGCTAATTTTCACTGATCCTTTATTACCTACATGAGTAGTTTAATTCGTATTTTTTTCAAAAAATTCTGAGTATGCCCCCAATGGAGACCTTCCTTGTAAGCTTCGAAACTCATACCAAAACTGATACAATTCCAGTAATTTTTAAGATGAAATATTTCCCATGTCTCTGTAAATAATTGTAAATCACCGCAAATTTCATATTCGGTGGAAAACATGTTTTAATGCACCTGATCGATGCATATCAATTTCTTTGTGCTTGAAATAGTTATTATAATGCCCTATAATCAACCCTCCCCCTCCCATTGACTATAATATCATGGAATTATTTTGAGTATTCCTCTTTACGAACTATAAATGCTACATTTTAAATATAGAATATATTTAAGTAAACCCTAAGAACATATAGAAATTAGTTACAAGTAAATTGGAGAATGTTTTCAAGAGTTAAAACGCAGAAAGAGGGGTAGACACGCAAGCATACTGACGCCATCATGATTTAAACATGTGAAAGCTTTTAACCCTTTGCAGCGCAGGGCAAATTCGTTGCTTAAGTATTGAAATTAATGACTGACACCGGAATTCGAAAACAACACTATTTGCAAATAAGAAAACGCTATATTTCACGCATTCAATAAACCGTAATTCTCTTAAACAAAATTCTGGTGCCAATGTGGCGTTTGGGAATTAAAATTAAGCGGTATATCTATGAAATCACCGCTCTGCAAGGGGTTAAATATCACTAATTTCAAAAAGTCATTTTTGTCTTCTTTAATCGACAATCATACAAATAAATAAGCAAAAATGTAATTTTAATGAATAGTTGTGCCAAACAATAAAGACAAGTATGGAGCCTGCGAAGTCATTGACAGTTTTTAAGTTGAAAAAGAACTCTTTGAGCTCTGGTGGGTAAATTTCTTCAAAATTCCAAATGTCACATTGGCACCAGTATTTTGCAAAGAAAAAAAATCGGTTAGTGATATACGCGAAAAAATGCATTAAACGAATAAAATCAAATCAATTTAAACGAATTAAATAAATTTTGTCTAATATTCTGATGTCAATGTGACATTTCGGAATTAAAATTAAATGGTAGAAATTTCAACCATCAGAGCTCAAAGGGTTAAATACCATTATTTACGAAGATATATGAAAATTGACAGTATTTTCGTGTATGCGAGGTTATATATAAACCGCTTCTGATATGCTCTAAATTACACTTCTCATTAAACAATGCTACTCAACTAGTAATGTTAACGTTATTTCGCTGAAATTTCAGAAATTAAGAAATTTTTTCTAAGTTGTTCCGTCGTTGTAAGTAAGCTGTGATATCAGTTCAATATAAAATTTAAAATAAAAGTATTTTTTCCACCAACAAAAAGTATCAAACTCATTGTATTTAAAGAAATTTTACCATTGTCATTTTCGAAAATGACATCGTAAATTAAACAGACACATCATACAAATTATGCAATTAATTTTATGTAAGGCACTCGATAAAATGACTAATTCCGGCAAATATATGGCAAACGACAGACTTATTTCAAAGTTTCAGTAAATACTAGAAGTGCTTATGACTACGTTATGTTTTGGCTTATTTTAACATATTAATGAAAAATGATACCAGCTGTTATATTTTTAATTCGTCCATTTGTATTATATGATAGTGTATCATTTAGCCTGGCACAGGTGGTGAGAATATACTTTCCCTTAACTTTAATTCACATCTTTTGGAATCGTACAAGAATTTTTTAATGCTATATAATTCATACACAGAAATGAAGTGCAGTTTTTTTTAGTTTTTTTTTCATTTTTTTTCCTCGTAGATTTCGGTAGCAATCAATAATTTCAACATTTCAGTCACAAAACTATTTTCTTTATGTAAGGTTTAAAATTAATATTTTTTACGATATCATCACTGTTAGAATCAAATATACTTGTCAAAATATAGTTAATAATAACGACTAGAATCTAAATAATTAATGAAGAATCTGGTAATATTTTCTAAAATATTACTTTTATTTGTATGATAGCTAAAGAAAAACATTAACATTAAAAAGGCCGGAAACTTTAGCTGAGTTTTATAAAATTATTCCACTCAACTTTTTTCTTCTTTGTATCTTTTAATGCCATTTTAGAATTAATTTTTTTGTTTGAACCGAAGTATATTCATGTGGTAGCGGTCCAAATGACATCTTACTGCTGTTCTTGTGTTAAAGTATTCAGTAATTCGTTAAGTTAGATTCTATAGATATTCTTTTATGCTTAGCTCTCACCACTCGGATTTATGTTCCACAATTCCTTAACCAAGAAACAAAAATGTATAAAGCTAATATTTATGTTAACCTTCCTACCCTGTTGAAAAAAAAGTTACTTTTTACCTGAATGGGTCGATTATGTCCAATTTACTTGTTTTTATTTATTCTACCTCAAAACAAGTATTTTCAACTAGCTTTATTTTAGATATTATTTTTGCATTCACTATTAGAGACCAACATATTTTATAACCCCCCTCTCCCTCTTTAAGTGCACCCCCTCCCCCTCTTACTTGCAATGCCTTGTTTGTATAAGAAATAATTTGGAAAATAATAATAAAAAATTTACATTAGAAATTTGTTTTATTTCCATTGTTTTGATACATTTTTTATGATAAACAAGATTTACAGTACACATTTACATGCTCTTGGAAAAGAAAAGATAAGCATGGAGTACATCTCGTCTGCGTGTTTTTATCTCTCTTTGGATCACAATCTTTACACCTTCCACGTTTAGCTGAATTAATACTTTCTTTTTTTTCACCTGCTGCGTTAGACAATTGCTTCTTTATGGTTACTCGGATATTTTGTTTCATCCTAATATCTCTGTGAGGTTCGGTCAGCTGTTTCTCAAGTTCCTTTAGAAAAAGTCGCCTTTTGTATAGGTTGTTTTGATTGCAAGAAGGATTTACATGCATAAAAACAACAAATGCATTTATTGCAGCTCGATCAATTAAATTGTAAAATAAACACACAGGCCATCGCCTAGTGTCCCTTTTGCATGTATATGCAGCAGCTAATTTATCAGTAGTATCTACTTCACCTTTAGTTTCATTATAATATAAAATTATTTCCGGTTTCTTTTCTTTCTCATTTGAAACTTTGACCTCATGATGCATAGTTGAAAGGAGGATTAACGTTTTTTTTTCGGCACATATGAGACAAGTGTCATATCTTTTTGAAACCCGAATAATGAAGAAAATATTTCTCGCTCACGTGATGATTGAAACTCAGGAGGAATAAATGGCTTATTTTTCCTAAGAGTACCGATAATAGTTAATTTTTTCCCCAATAATTCTTTAGCAAGAATATAATCCGTGAAAAAATTATCGACCGTAATATTTCGGGCTGTACTTTCAATAGAATTTGCTAGGCGCAACACAACATTTCTACCTTGATATTTTTCTCTCTCACCATCTGAAGACGTTCCAGTATAGATCTCAGCAGCGCAAACATAAGCTGTTTAGCTGTTTTGACATCAGACATCAACCACATTTTAATTCCATATTTCCCTCCTGGCTTCGACGGTATATATTGCCTAAATGGGCATTTACCACGGAAAGGAACAAGCTGTTCATCAATTGTAACATTTTCGTACGGAATGAACATCTTTGGCAACTGAATAACAAACATATCAAACAAGTCTTATTGCAGCTAGCTTATCTAAACGACGCCGATATACTCTACTTTCTTTGTTTTCAAACATAAGAAACTAATAATTTCAAAACGTTGCAAAGACATTGTTGCACGAAAAATGTCGCGGCTGTCTTCTTCGCTCCATAACTCTTTCAGAGATTCCACTGCTGACTTATATACACCAGCTAAAATTAGCAAACCTCTAAAAAATATATATAAAAATAACTAAAAAAAGAAAAGAATGGATAAATTTCAAACCGCGGAATAATTTGCATTTTTTTCATTTTATCTATAAATTATTCAATTTGAGTTTAATTTTTTTTAGCAATGTAAGCTTCAAGCTCCTCAGCAGAAACCAATGTATATTTTTTATTCTTTTCTGAGCATACTCTCTGCATTTTTCTGTTAGTTTCTTCTAGAAATAATTTGAGCATGTCATCTATAAAGAACAGCTTCATTGCTGACAGAGGGTGTTCAGTTGTCCTCTGAACAGCAAAATGTGTAGGACCAGGATTTAACTTCATAATGTTATGTTGCCTGTAAAATAATAATAGAAGCCAGAAAATACAAAGGAATGTAAAATATATAAGAACAGGAGTAGTGCTAAAGCATGCATGACAGGGGGGGGGGAAGGTGTTACTAAGATTCCTCTAAAGGGTATTTATTTCTTTTCCTAACATGCACATTTTGAACAAATATCTATCAATTTACTCGAAAATAATCTTTTTTGCCCTGACGGTAGAAGGGGAGGGGGCGTGATCCAAAGGTGGCACAACCCCTGAATATGAAAAAAATATATAAAATAAATATCAAATTCAATAAATATAAATTATGAATAAGTACATACCGTTCTTTTGATGTAGGTGGAGGGGATTTACACCATTCAGTTTTGTTGCGACTAATAAAGCAGGATGGAGACGCCACAGTTTCATCTTCTGTATCGGAAATATCTGTTTTCTCTTCCTCCTCTTCGATGGACAAATGATCCGATTCATCTGTTTAAATCAAATCATTATCACTCCCTTCATCAGATTCATCATTAGGTAACTCTTGCCAAAGCTTTCTAATTTCATCATCAGTAAGACCGCGCTTATTACGTGCCATATTGCATAATAAATGGCGAAACACTCCAACACAAGAAGAACATTACTTTAGAATATTAGTATAGTAGCGCCATCTATCGATCATTATTCGAATAACGAAACACTCCAAAACAAGAACATTACTTTAGAATATTAGAATAGTAGCGCCATCTACCGATCATTATTCGAAATACACACTATCTAATAGTTTTCCATGCATTTATATGCGATTAGTGATATGGGTCGATTAGACCCATTCAGGTAAAATGTGACTTTTTTTATTTTGGCTAAAAAAAATAGTTTTGGAAGTCTGAAAAAATTATAAACTGAAGATATTTATCTGTTTGAGGAATACTTAAAATATAAGAGCTCTTAGTTAAAACCCGACGGAGCTATTATGAAATAAATAATAGAAATGGGTCGATTAGACCCATTCAGGGTAGAAAGGTTAAAGTCTACCTAAATATAAGTCTATAAAATTCACAAGCACAAATTTTTAAGTTAAAACCGAATATTGCAAACTTTGTTTAATCAAGAGTAATAGATTAGATCAGTTTATTTGATAATGCCCAATAATTTAATTCCTGTATTAATGTAAAATATTTATCATCAATAAAAATAGCTATACATTTATGTATTCTATTAGAGTTGTACTATCCTCTTATTAATTTACTTTCAAATGTATTCTGCAGATTATATCAATTTATTATAATACTTACACCGTAAAATAGTAACAGTAAAGTGTAATATTTAAATAATATGCAAATCGTCAGTATACTCTACAAATTATTCTTCGGAGTTCATGAAAATCGGCTTTCATTAAGAAGCCGATATTTACCAAATTTGCAAGAACACAAGCGTACAAACATAATGATAGATTTGTCTACCGAAATGTTCTGTCGTATAATGTTATTTCACGCCATCTTTTTAAACTACCGTTTGAACTAATATGCGAGATTTTTGCGAGATACGCCCCCCATCTCCGCCGAAATATGATTTTGCATTTTTTTAATATGATGGACCCTACATAGAAAGTTGAAATTGATAGTGAATATGCATCATATCTCATAGTATTTCATGCAAAAAAGTTAAGGGGGTCACTCGGAAATTTCAATAGATTTTTAATTCTAATGTTCATTTAAAAACAAGAAAAAGTTAGAAAACGTGTTTTTTTTGTTTTAAAAAACTCTGAAGAAATTGTAAAACATTCGTATGGTGGTTTTATACACCCTTCTTTTATTTTCGTTGAAATGCACTTAGTAATTTCGTCATAATGTGCTCTTTTCCAAAACAGGCGTTTAGGGTCATTACCCGACGTGGTCTTCAGATATAAGTTTGAAATTGGGGAGAAATAAATTTCTTTTTATAAGATATCGATTCATATAAGACTAAACGTGGTTGAAAAAAAGTTGAAAAGTTGAACAAGACGAGTTATGCTTTTTAATTTTAATGGTACCCATAGGTCATTTGTGGCGTAATGTTTGCATTCCTACCATTTCTTCACGGCAGTATACAAGAAGATAAAAAATATTTTGCCCTTCCTTTCCAAAGAAGTTTGAAATAGCTGATAATGAATAATCGATCTCCATTAATCAGGGAACATATGGAAGTACATTGTTGCCAGATTGGGGACAAAAATTTTCCAGGAGTGTGGATCGTCACAGCCTTTTTGAAATAGAAGAATTCGGCCTATTTAAAAATGGATGAAAAATCTAGAAAAATAAGACAAATTGACGATTTTAAATAAACGGTTGCAGTCAAATAATATGAATAAAAATATCCTAAATCTAGCAACATGCGAGAGTGCTTTAACCTTCAATAATAGAGCATGGTTCTAGTTTCGCCTACATTTTAATCCAAAATTTCAATTTTATACCGGAAATTTCGAAAAATGAACTTTTACTTAATGTGATATTAAATTTCTCTTGTTAGATAAAAGAGAATATTTTCTATTCTTTATTTCTGGAAATTTGGAATAAAAATGAAAGCCAAACATTGTAATTGACACGCCGACTGTAAGGAAGGAGGTGACACAGTCAGGGCCTGATTATCAACGGGGCACTCTCTCACCAGAAAAAATAAAATAGAAATTTTTTCCTTATTCGTGATAGTAATTTTGATTGAAAAGGGCGTTTAAACAAGGCGAAAATTTCTATGTAATTTTACTGGGGAGAGAGTGCCCCGTTAGTAATCAGGCTCTGGACACAGTCAAAGTACCTAAAATCCCGCCGGAAAAATTTTTATTGCGAAATTTTAGCTCTCATTTGATTAAAAAAAATTCACTTAAAATAAAGACATCGTCACAGTGTTCGGGATGACCGCAGTGTTTAATACATGTTGCGACAGGTAAAGCAATAGATTTGTGTTTATTTCTCAAGCTCCCAGATATTTTTTCGCCCACTTTAATAATCCAAATTTCAACATACAATGCTTTTAATAAACATATTGAGAATACAAAGAAAAAATATACAGTAGAACCCCGATAATTCGGATTAACTGGGACCAGACCCAATCCGGATTATCCGGTGAATAAGAAAAAATGGAATAAAATAAAACCTACTTATAGAAATCACCTTTATATTAAACTTATTGAATAATTACAGACAGTAAAAATGTTTACTTTGCTCAATTCTTCCGAAAAGATTTCCGAAAAAGTTTTTTTTTTAATGTTAGAATGTGATGATGAAACAAATTGATGTTATGGAAATTAGTCATTCGCTTCTCAAACTTGAAAAAAAAAATGACCAAATCAATCCGGGTTATCCGGAGATCCGGATTAACGGGGTCCGAATTTACGGGGTTCTACTGTAGGGGAGAGTGGGGATACTTGAGCATAGGGGATACTTGAGCCACCCCTATTATCTCTACAGTTTGTCAATTTTTCTTTCTAAAACTGGCAACATGGTAACATATTTATAGTTCTGAACATGTAAAAAAGAAATCACATACCTTGGTACCATTTTGAAAGTATAGTGATTAACCCTTTGAGCTCTGCTGGTAGAATTTTCTACCACATAATTTTAATTCTGAAATGTCACAACGACACCAGAAAATTCGACCAAATTTATTTGAAAAAAGTGTAATGCATTTTTTCGCGTATATGGTTAATCGGTTTTTTTCTTTGCAAAATACTGATGCGAATGTGACATCTGGCTCAAGTATCCCCTCCATGGGGATACTTGAGCCACGATGTAAAAGAAAAAGTAAAAATTTATTAGACATAGAAAAATAGTTTAAAATTAATTGAAAGTAGTTTTCAATTGAAGAAAAAATATCAAATTTTCATTTTCAATATTTTATTTTGTTCTAAGAAATTATAAAAAATTAAAAAAAAATTAAATTTAAAAAATGGCTCAAGTATCCCCATCTTCCCCTACTATTCTAAAAAAGGAACTAATGCTGTCATCACCGCTGAGAATGATTTTTTCTGACTTGGGGTTTTTCTTCTTTAATATTAAGAAAAATATTTCATATAAAATGTGAAAATTGGTGGTATTATAGAGAAATGTTTGAGAAATATATTGATGTGGAAAATTTCTAAATCTAATAACTATTTTAAGCGATATCTGATGCTGAGTTTGAACAAAATCATTCCATAAAAAAATTGCAGGAGCAAAAACTATACGTAGGAAATAATTTTTATGGAGATTTACAGTGGAAGCTCCCGGTGTGCAGACTGCATTTATTTTTTTTATTCGACTCATATTTTAAAGATTTATTTCAATTTAAATTAAAATTTTCTGCATTTTGACCGATATTTTTTACAAATTTTAGAAAAGTTTATGATTTTAGCGTTTAGCGAACGACAAAAACTTTGCAAGGATTAATATTTACTTTACATGAAAAAAAATTACATGTGTTAAACGAAGAAAAACCGAAGCAAATAAAATTAAACGATTACGAGCTAAAAGCGGTCAAACATTCAAAATAACATAATAAACATTGTTTGTACCTGTAAATGTATTTAAAAATGAAAGAAATTTTTTAAATTATTAATTTTTTAATTCTTTAGGAATTACAATGCATTCGATTGTGTGCTTCACATTAATCACTTAACTAATCAATATTTTTGAAAAAAAATTTCAAATAATGTGTAATTTTTTCATGCCTTTTACAGAATTTTTAATCTTTCATCACCGGTTTTTCATATAGAAATTTTTGCCAAATTGTATCGGAAAATACTGCGGTCAAATAGTACAAAGTTTTCAATTAAATTTTACTGGTAAGAATAATAAAATATTATTGGAGTCTGGGTGCCCGTAACTGATATGGGCAAATCGTGGTTGGCAAAAACACGTTGCCCGAACGATATAAGGGCCACAGAGTAGTAACAGAGCCTCAACTCGGCTTGAAAAGAGCGCCCTCAGTGGATTACTTAAAAACTAAACCATCGCGTTGGCGATTTTTATCCTCGTGATTTCTGTTTAACTGTAACCTTATTCTGCTTGGCGCTTCTTGCTGAATGCTGATTTGATTATCTTTGCACATGTGCTTATGCTATCTGATCTTAGATTTCCCCGCTTATATTGATTCGCAATTATTACTGTTATTATTCTTGAATTTAGTAATTCTTGAAGTTTAAATTATTAGATCGTTATGTTACGAAGAGACACATGCATTGTTTGCAAGACAAAGTTATTTCATAATTCTTTCATAAATTTCAAAACAAGAAGCAGCAAGCCGTCGCTGTATTTTTTTTCCTTATCATTTGTCGCCAAGGAAGCGATGTTTCGCCGAATTAGCAACCTCTCTTATGTTATGATCGTAGTTTCAGAGTGGTCCGCTCGTGTCGCTACTGTCTATGCGTAATCCCATGTTAAACAAGTTGCCATTACAGTGTATGAAAGTTGATTCTTTGTTCCGAACTCTGTAATAAGGGCAAATCAGGATAGCGGCTAACCCCTTAACTGATTTGCGCGACGAGTTTGCTTAATTTATCATTTAAAGCTTTTTGACACCACTATTTTTTTAATAATTTCATACTATTGAAAAGCGGAAATGTTTAGACTAAATGTTACGAATATTTTATTTGAATAATAGTGGTGTGAATCCGTTATTTTCAATTTATTCAACGGAAAAGAAATAACCAGTTAACCCTTTCCGGCACACTGTGCCCGGTCTGAGATACCTAATTTTAATTCTAAACTTGCAACCGGCACCAGTAATATTTTAGCAAAATTTTGCTTTTACAATAAAAGCTTAATTTAAGGAATTCAAAGTATTTAAAAAATTTGTTTGTGAATTCCGGTGTTAGTCGATAATTTCTCATTTTAGTACAGATTTTGCCCGTGCCGGAAAGGGTTAAGGGGTTATTAACGTCAGAATTACACTGATTTTACAATCATATTGTTCGAATAAAATTCTATTTTTTAATATTCTTTATTATAGAGATTTATTAATGTCTCATTTGTCTTCTTTTTTTATTTCCTTTAACCTTATACACATTTTTAGCATATTAATCTTTAACACATGGACACACAAAATCAAAATCCCATGCTTGATCGTAACTTAAAATTTGTGTAACATTTATTAGCCGGCCACTTTTCTCTGGTCTTGATAACTTTATTTTTGCATGCATTCTTTGTAACACACCATTCTTGATAAAAAATTTCGAAGAGTAACTGTTTTGGGGCTAATCGAAACACAAATGCTCCTTAAAATTATAATCATAATACCATCTATCAGTAAAATCATAAACTATTTTCAAATTTAGTTAGTGGTTAATAGATGATGTTCCATTAGCCACTTAATAGATTTTCCCGTACGACATCCTAGCGAGAAGCGTTTTCTTGGTCCATCATTAATTGAATCTTTTTTGACACCACTAATTTTTTAGATACAATTTCATACTACTTAATAACAGAAATACTTAAATTTAATGTTATGAATATTTTAATTTTAAAAAAGCGGTGTTCGTTCCATATTTTCAATTTATTGCACGTGAAAAAAAAAGAAACACTTAACCCTTTCCGGAACACTGTGCCCGGTCTGGGATACCTAATTTTAATTCCAAACTTGCAAACGGCACCAATAATATTTTAGTAAATTTCTGTTTTTACAATACAAGCTTAAATTAAGGAATTTAAAGTATCTAACAAATTCGTTTGTGAATTCCGGTGTCAGTCGATAATTTCTCATTTTACTATAGATTTTGCCCGTGCCGGAAAGGGTTAAATGATTAATCCTCACTCTTTTCTATACATATAGACAAACCCTCACAACTAGAGACAGACAGAGTATTAACCCTTAATTGATTTGCCCGTACATCGTTCGGGCAAGAGAAATTTGCTTAATTTATCATTTAAAGTTTTTTGACACCACAATTTTTTTTTAAATAATTTCATGCTATTAAGGTGGAAATGTTTAGACTAAATTGTACGAATATTTTATTTTAAAATTTGTGGTGAGAAACCGTTATTTTCAATTTATTGAACAGAAGAGAATCTGCCAGTTAAGAAGTTAACTTCTTGAGGGGTAAACAATATTATCAATTTAATATTGATTTGACACTGGAAAAAATATACATATATATATTTTAAAATAGGAAAAGGCATTCTTAATACATAGTAACTGCCAAAATTAAAATTATAAAATTACCTTAAAAGTTCGTGGTGCTAATCTTGTTCCAAATGTGGGATAAAATATATCCTACCACACCTCAAGAGGTTAACGCAATTACTTACCTCCTTCGATTATCAGTTAGAATAGACAATATATTTTTTAATTCAGTTCTTCCATAATCAACGGAAATGTTTCTTTGTGAACGGTAGATTTTTCTTCAAATTTCTCGGCGTAAATGTATGCCAAAAATAATTTTTGAAAGAATGGTTTAGGACAAATAAGTCTATGATCGTAGTCAAGAGATTTACTGATAATCGTAGAAAATATGAGTAAAAGTAAAATAAAAGGGAAGACAGGAATTTAATAGAATAAATAAATAACATAATTTCTAAATTGTGTATAGTTTAGTTTTCATTTCTTTCCGGAAATATTATGAAAAAAGCAACAATTATTATTTGTAATTTCTGAATAAAAAAGAAACTCGCGAAATGCACATGTCGAATGCAAACGTGTTACATATATTTTTTGCAAACTAACTAAAATTTGATTTTTTAAAAATTTAATACATTTTTTTTAAGTTTAATAATGTTTCTTTTGATCCATTTTTCTCTGAAATTCGTACTGATAGTATAATGGATTACAACTGCTCTAACTAGAAAAACGCAAAATATGTAAAACGTGACAAAATACATTTTTTATTCATAAGATAAGAATTTAACATACAATGTTCATGCAAAATTTAGCCCAGAAAAATGTAATTTTACTCGAAATAATCGAAAAATAGATACAATTCATCGTATTTTGCATTTTTATCCAAGAATTCAATTTTTACTGTTAGAGTATTCACAAATTCCCATTGTTCCATTATTGTAAAAATCTATTTATAATAATATTTCCATATCAACATTTTTTAAGGTTGATATTTGAAATCATTTTTGTATTTTAATTAAACGTAAAAATACTTCTTTCACATTTGAATTATAAAATGTTATTAAAAATAAATTATAAGTTTAACATTTTTTTTTAAGGACGCGCATTTGAAATCATTTTTGTATTTTAAGGAAACTTATAAATACTTCTTTCATACTTAAATTTTAATAAAAAAAAAGGGGTATCGAGTGTAACGGAAATAACTTGTTCCGGAAACGCTTTAATTAGGTGTGATATATCCTCTAACCACTTAGCTAATCAATATTTTTGAATTAAATTTTCAAATAATGCCTATTTTTTCATGTCTTTCAAAAATTACTTAACCTTTTGATATGTTTTTCAAAACAGAAATTTTTTGACTAATTGAGTCAGAAATATGCTCAGATTAAATAATGCAAAATTTACAATAAAAATCTACAGGCGAGAATAAAGAATCATGATTGGAATATTTATGCCTGTACATAGTACAGGCAAACCATGATTGGCAAAAACACTTTGCCCGTATGATGTAAGATCATATGGGCATCATCATCCGTGAACTCGATGAGGTGATTGTCTGAGCTGACGCCTCCCGGTAGCATTTTCAGAAAGAATCACGTTTTGAGCACCAGCCTTGGCGAGTTGGCGAAAGCGGGAACACTGCATCGCCACATACAAAATAAGCTAAGTTCAAATGTGTCATAAAACATATGATTAATAGAATTATATTTATTACAAGAGAATCTTTACTACTGTTTTTAATTAACTTCTCAATTTCTTCGAACATAGCAAGTTAAGGAAATAATATTTTTAAATTGAGAAAGAAAAAAAAAACCTATGTTTAGACGTTTTGTGAAATTTAAAACATTTAAATCTGAAAAAGCTCTTTGTTTTAAGCTATGTTTTAATCGTAAACAGCGGTGAATAACATTTCCTCATATTCTAGTCTTTGCTTGATAACATTTACGGAAAAACAAATGAACAATAAGCGCGATCTCTTTGCAGAAGGAAGGGTTGCTATTCGCTAGGCATTTGACGTCCGTCACAAACGAGAAAGGGTGCGTAGTATTGATTTCATCTCCGCGCCAATCGTTGTTTTGGCGATAAGATGTTCAAAACGTGATTCTTTCTGAAAATGCCTCCCGGTATAGTATGTTTCAGTAGAGGCTCATCAGGGAGTGCTGCATCAGATTTTTCACACCACTAAAATTTAAAAGAAACTTTCATATTAGTTATTCGTCAAACTTTGTTCATTAAATAAAACTGAAATTATCATACAATTTTAGTGGTGTGAATAAACCGATGCAGCACCCCCTGACGAGCCGCTACTGGTATGTTTTATTTTTCCCACGTGGGTAAAAAGAATCAAGTGTTGATATCCTGAACTTCAATTTTACAGTCATCGGTTGTCAGTGAGGAGGAATGTTCACAACCCGTGCATAGAAGGAATTAACCCCTTGCGGCGCGGGGGTATGCCTGTGAAACCACTTAATTTTACTCTCCAGATGTCACATTGGTAACGGAAATTTAATTAAAAAAATCGGTTTAATGAATTTCTGCAAAATAGCTTTTACATAATTACAAATACAATTATTTTCAAATTCCGGTGTTAGTCATCAATTTCAAAACATGACCAATGAATTTGCTCAGCGGTGCAAAAGGTTAAAGAATTAGTAATGTATTAAAACCATAAACAATTTTTGCGATTGTAAAATCATGTTTAATTTGATCTAAGTCAGGTAAATTTAATAAATCGAACCTGTTACTTTCTACATAGAAACAAAGTTTCTACTGCATAGTGATGTATATAAAATAGTACAGTATTTTCCCGCGTATACGGCGCACTTTAGTTAATTCTTTTTCATACCTGAAATTTTAATTAAGAAATAAATTAAATAAATGCTAAGCAGCAATATGTTATATGTGTCTTAAACTATGTCTTTCGGAAATCGGGATATCTGATCTGCAGTATATATGCGGGAAATTATAGTAATAGGTAAAAAAAGAGCGTTAGATGAAAAAATTAGTTCCGTACAACCGCTATTTTAAGGGTTATAATGACGGATTTTTTAACTTAACCGATTGCTTGAGAGTGCTGGAAGTCTGTGAGTTCGACTCCCGTTGGCTCCGTAGCGCATTCTAAACTACCGGTTGTAGTTACAAACATGAGGTCTGTAGTTGATGTGTGTAGTTACAAGCATCTGTTATTGATTGCTGAAAAAAAATGTTCTCTATATTTTCTGGTATTTGACTTTTTATACGGGTATAGAAATCGTTCTTAATGACTTTACAAAATATTCAATCGCGGATTAACTCTTGCCACTCCGTTGTTTCCGCTGCGGAGATATCATCTTTCTTTCCAAAATTTGTTTTGGGCACCAGTAATAAAGGAAAATAAATTTTTCCTTATGAACCCTTTGACGGTTAAAGCACTAAATGATTGAATGACACCGGAATTTAAAAACAAATTTATTTCATAATATATAAATGATTTTTTATGTTCTTTGTAAAATTAAAATTTTCATTTTAAAATTCCGGTGTCAGTATAGCATTTCGCAATTCAAATTAAGTGGTATTCTGGGCGCGTATAAGCGCCCACGCAAAGGGTTAAATCAGAGAATTTTTTTATTGCCCACTTCACGAAAGGGTTACCACGAAAGGGTTAAATCAGAGAATTTTTTTATTGCCCACTTCAAGGAAAGTTCTTTAAAAAAGTGATGCTAATCGAATAAAATTTGTGTAAGAGGCACCGGAGTCCAAAAGGTTAAATATGAAATATGTAATGTTATATAAAACATTTTGTTCATTCAAAACATATTTGACTGAAGGTCATTTAATTCGATTTTTGCGAATGAATAATGGATAGATGTCAAGTATAGATAAATTTTTGTATATTTTGTAAGTTGTCCTAAAGAAAAAAAAATATTTGCTTATATATCTTGGTTGATTTTTTTAAATTTATAATGTAGTATATAATATTTAGCTTAAATTTTGTTTTTACTCTCTTTAAAACATTATTGATAAGCTATATATGAAAAATTCAAGCTAGCTAGATGTTTCTAACCCACCTTAGATATTTTTTCGAATATTTTCATTTAAATGTTTTAATGAAATAAGTGTTTAATGAAACAACTTCAGAATGGTAGCAATCGGATTAATACTAGTCTCTTTTTCTAACAAGCAATACGAATTTTCAGTAATAAAACTGAAATATTACACTACACACGTCTAAATGACACAAATTTCCATAAATTTTAATTTTTTGGTACCGTAATTTCCGATCTATAATCCGCGGATCAAACAATCATATTTCGACCCACAAAATTGTATTTAGTAATCGAAGTTAACATTTACCACGATTATTAAAAAAAATAATAAAATAAAATATCTTAAAAAAATTACATTTTATAGATAAAATTTCTGAGTTTAAATACTATTGTTTGATCCGAAAATTATGGTAATGAGATTAGGATATCGAATTATAGTTTATAGTAGGAGTGCGCATTATTTAACGTGTTAGGGTAAAAAACACTGTTACTATGCTGGAACCTAATATTGCGTTAACATGTTACCGAAAATCCCTGTTAATTAAAAATGGTTTTAAATGGCAGCGTCTTCATTCGTTTGCCTTAATCAAGAAATCAATTTCGCACCTCTAAAATAGAACAATATTCACTAAAAATATCTTGAACCGCTTCTTTTGAGACGAGCGCACCCAATTGGCCCTATCTTCACCCTCTAGTCATAGGCAATTCTGTTACGCGTGTGGTGCTTAAAAATTATTTCGCATTTCATCAATCCCTTACGCAAAAGTAGATAACCTACTTAAAATAGATAGCCTACTAAAAAAATAAAAAACTATTTTCAACCAAATACCATGTTACAAATAAAAAGAAAATATTTAATTGGATCAAAAATTATATCGATATCAAAAACAAACATTTCCTCCCCCAATAAATATTTTATAATTTCATGTGCTGGACCCCCCAGCCCGCTCCCCTAAAATGATAACATTATATTTTCATAGCCCCACTGTGAACACTCTTAGATTATTAGATCTAAATATTTTTCCTTTGTACTCTTACATTACAAATGCATTTTAAATTGAATTTTGCAATGTATTTACCATTTGTGTTACAGATGAGGAAAGCATTAATTTCTAACCCCCCCCCCTCCGCCCGACACACACACCAAGAAAAAGCAGTGAAACTCAAATTCAGAATCATTAAACTTATAAAAAGTACATTTTTGCAATAATTAGGCAACATACATTTACTTATAAGTCTATGCCTTAAAAATTCATTCTCAGTTTTAGATTAAAAAAATCTATTTTAAAAAACTGAACAATGTTTTACTACATTTAAATAAAATGCACGAATTTATAATTTTTTAATCGATAAAATCGTCCAAAATGTGTATATTAGAACAGGAGTGTGCGAAGAGAAAACTGCCCCCGGGGCAAAGTTTCAGTTTGGCGCCCCCTCCAGCATTTTTTTCTTGTGAAAAGCCGAAAGTTGGTAGTATAAATACGGCGCGCTCTAAATTTCCGGGCCCGGGGAGACCGCCCCTTCGCCCCCCCCCCTTCGCACGGCACTGCATAAAACTTCGAATTGAGTTCAATCAGGGATGAGATTTCAGCTTTTTTGGACACCAGTAAAATCTTAGAGAAAATGTTGTAATTGTAAATCGCAAAAATGTTCCAATTTAATAATATAGCATTTTCTCTAAGATTTTACTGGTGTGCAAAAAAGCGGAAATCTCATCCCTGGTTCAATTGAAAATCGCAGAACGCAGTTGAAAACCAACTACAGATAATTCCTTAATATTCCCCGATTCATTCTGATATATTTTCTTGTCGCTGCAGAAAATCTAGTTCTTAAAATAGATAATGATCATTTATCGTTTAGCTAACTTTGAATAAAGACTGATAATTTAACATATTTGCAATTATTTATCTGTAAATATATTTCTGCGATCACTGTAACATTTGGTACAATTGGCTTTAAATTGAAAAAATATGTTGATAATAAATATAACAAAATTAACAATTTTGTCTGAGTGAATGACATTTGCTTAAAAGTGTTTATTCTTTATGGATTTCGGAAGTAATGAAACAGGTAATAATAAATGATTTTCAATAGGGAAAGATTCTGTGTTGATGTTGCAAGGGTGATAGAAGGGTTTACTTGTTTTACAATATTTAAAAGGTTTATTACTACATGCTCATGGAATTTTTTTAGGGAGGAGGCGGGGAGATTTTGGCACTATAACCTGTGTTTTTCAGCCAAATACTTTTATTATTTTTATTTTGTATTTGCGTTAAAAGATTTTATTTCACTGAAAAAAAGAAAGAATGATAGGAAAAAAAGAAAAAAGAAAATAGTCTCGTATAATTTGTTAAATAACTTAATTTTAGTACAGTTGTAATTAATTTGGAGAATTGCATTCAGTTAAAAGTATGTATATAATATTTTTGTGTTCTTGTGAGATTAACTTTGAAGATGTGGCCGCTATTAAGTTGCGGATAAATTTTTCTTTTATATTTTACAATGTAGTTGAAAAGTGTTTATGAATTCGGTTTGTCTATCCTTGTTCTAACTTGTATAAATATAGTCCGATTGCCATGAAATTAATATATATATATATATGTACATATATTATTAGAATTTAGTATGGCATGTTCGGCTTTGACAAAGAAGTGTGTAGCCTTTTTTTTTGGTTCATTTGCAGGGCCACTCAGAAGAATTCCATTAGAGTACGATCTATGTTGAAAAATCACTCGCTATATATTTTAATGATATTACAGTATTTAAAACATACTGCAATTTATATACACCACTGTGGTGTACTACAAATTTCTTACTAAAGAATATGGTGCACAGAACTTATCGCGTATATTATGAGACCATACAAAAGCATTTGGGTATAGAAGAAAATTAAAATTAAAGGAATTATTGAAACCTACGAACAATAATTGGTGGAAGTGCGTTTTCAATAATGGTAAGCGTTTTAAAGTTTAACTACTTTTTAAAAGTTACTTGTTTTGTACAAATTTTAGATCATATGCAAGGTCGAAAAAATGATCTCAGAAACATCCGTTTCTTGGCTGAAATTGCTGTATGGAAATTTTCAACTGTGCTATGCGTTTAACTGATCTAATTTTTAGCATACTATATGTAGTAAGCACACGACTGTCGATCATATACAGAGCTGAAAAAAAATCATATATTTTAACGACTATTCATGGTAACTAGGTGGAACCCATCAAAACTTGACAGCAACAATATGAAAGCACCAAAGAAAAAAAGAAATTTTTAAAGATTAGTGCATTAATGTGAAATAATGACAAACATATACAATATAATATTTAATTTTTTTTTCATATGCAAAAAATCAAATTCATGAAATACATTTAAAAAAATTACTGTCACTGTTGCACTCAGTTCCATGTATACCCAGGAGGTCGAGTGTCATACTCACTAACCCTTTTAATTTTTCAGCCGGCATGCTTGTGTAAAGTTGAAAATTTTTCAAAAATAATAAAAATATGCAAATATTCACAAAAATAGCAAATTTTGTCAAAAGATTGAAAAAAAATAGCAAATTTCAACCAAATACCCCCCCCCCCCCCACACACACACACCCCAAAAAAAACCTCTCGGAAATTTTGTAGATAGATAATTTTCATCAAAAAATCCCTAACAAATAGTAAATTTGTAAACGTATTGTGAAAAAAAAAATCAAAATATTGTGAGAAAAAAAAAATTTGTCAAATGATTGTGAGTAAACAACAAATTTCGTCAAAGGAAGAAAAATAGGCACATTTCGTCAAATAATCACAAAAAAGGTAAAATTCGCAAAAATGGCGAAAAAACGACAAATTTCGCAAAGATAGCGAAAAAACGACAAATTTCTCAAAAACATATCGAAAAAAACAAATTTTGCAAAAAAAATCCCGAAAAAGGATAAATTCGATAAAACTGTGAGGGAATGACCTTTGCATAAAGGCACTCTAGTATTTCTGAGATCGTGACGTCAATAATTTAACATGTGTAAGCGTAAAAGCGACATCTATCCTCTCTTTTACTTTAACTTTCTAGAGTGTGTGTGCTCTTTCGGATTCTGCAGTTAGCTCGCGGTTATTAGTAATATGTTAATGTGAAGTATCTCAGTTTGCAGCATATAAAAGCTTGGGTGTGAGTGTGTGGTGGGTGTCTCTGGCATTAGCCAGCCAGTGTCCCTGGCATTAGCCAGCCAGTGTCCCTGGCATTAGCCAGCAAGTAGCTAGTGAGTGAGAGCATCTGTGGCGGTAGCCAGCGAGTGAGGATATTTGGCGTTAATTAGCGAAGTGAATTATTAGTTAGCGAAGTGCTAGCCGATTGAAAGTAGCAGCGAGCCTCCGGTGAAGTGTAAAGGAGTTTCGATATTTGATTTGAGAGCTGGCCGTGGTAAGAAACTTCATAGTAGTTTCATTTTGATTATTTGTGAATAAAGAATTACACACAGCCACGGGCTGTCTAATTAAGCTTTATCTAGCAGCTCAGCCAAGAGATAGGGAGAAGTATTGGAAGGTGCCACGATTGAGCTAGGCCGGAGCCTGTAAGTATGCGTTTAGCTTTTTCATAGTATTCTCAGTTGTGTAAAATTAAGACTTGCTCCACTTCCCTGCAGCCCTTATCATTTTAATAAGCTTTGTTGTTTTATCTTAAGTAGTGAGTATGTCTGCATTTAACCTCCACCACGACCAACCAATCGTTACAAATGACACTCAGCATGCATATAACGTTACAAATGGCGCCCAACGAAACATCGGACATTGTGAGATTGTGCCACGTGTGTATTTCACCGGTGAGGGTGATATCAGTGAATTTTTAGTTAGATTAGATGATTATATTTTGTTCAATAATATACCTGAGAAAAGTAGATACGTAGTGCTTAAATGCTCATTGAAGGGCGAAGCACTTTTGTGGTTGGAAAATATATTAAAGTTTTTGATTACTGATGAAGCGAAAAGATTTGAACAAACTGTGATTGAGTTAAAGAAGGCATTTCCTCCCATTAAAGATAAAAGTATTTTGAGAAAAGTTGTATAAATATTGTAAAAAGCAGAATATTTATGAGTCGGCGTCAAAATTTTATCTTCGTAAGCTGGAACTAAAAAATAAATTAGATTTAGATATCACATTTCAGGAATTGTTGGACATTGTTTTTCCTCTTTTTAATCCAAATATACAGGACTTTATTGAAGTTAGAGCACCGAAGAATTTTGCAGAAATGCACCAGATATTATCGAAGTATGAGACTCGGCATAGCTCGGATCAACGGGATTTGCGTAGCCCTCGTCAGAGACCTGTCGTGGATAGTAATTTGAGAAATGAGGGGGAACGTAATTTTGTGAGAGGGGGACAGCGATTTCCGGATAATGATTTGCGTAATAGACATGATGGATTTGGTCGTAATATGTCGAATACTGGTAACAGGAATGGTGGTGGTGCTAATAATTTTAGAAGTGGTGAGAGAAATATGTATGGAAATAGACAGAATAGTGGTTATGATCGGAGAGGGGGAGTACGGGACAGGAATGTTTCTTCGCAAGTAAGGAGATTAACTTCGGATGAGAATTTGGAAAATAGGTCAATGCAAAAGAGATGTGTTCAAAGGTCGGGTCAGTTAAACTGGTAGGTGACTGTATTTCGGAAGGTATGCAGTCATAGATTAAATCGGAAAAGCCTTCTGTGAGTTTGAATAAAATTATTATTAATCCGGTTGAGTTACCTGAAGTGTTAATTGTGTTAAATGGTATTGTCGTTAAAAGTGTCTTCGATACAGGGGCAGATAAGTCGTTCATTTCTTTTGATTGTTATCGGAAATATTTTTCGTATAAGAAGTTGAAGAGGTTAAGTCTGGTGGTTCAGTCGGCACAGGGAGTAGCTTGCGATAATAAAGGTTTAGTAGAGTTGGAAGTTGAAATTCGTTCGGTTAAGACATGTTGGGAGTTTTGTGTGTTAGATGGATTAACAGTGCATTGTATAGTTGGTGTGGATTATATGAAGGATAGAGGAATTAGTTTGGATTTCTTTAAAAAGTCGTTGATCGTGAATAATGATGAGAATGTGAGTAAGAAAGAGCATAATTCAGTGTCAGTTAATTTGGAGGAGTCGGGGTTAAGTGAAATCGAGAAGGAGGAATTTAATAAGTTTTTGAATGAATTTGGAGAGGTTTTTTTCTGATAAACCGGGTTTAACGCATGTTGCGTGGCATGAGATTGATACTGGTTTGAAAGCACCTGTTGCTAGTAAACCATATCGTTATGATAAAGTTAAACAAGGTATAATTGATTATCATATTCAAAAATGCTTGCGGACGATATTATAATGCCGATTGAGTCTCCTTTTGCATCTCCAGTAGTGTTATATCGTAAAAATAATGGGAAACGTTTAGATAATCCGGAGGCATATAGGTTTGCAGTAGATTATAGAAAGTTAAATGCGATAACGCAATACCCTCAATATCCTATTCCAGTTATTGATGACATTTTGGCTAATATAATGAGTACGAATTATATGTCAACGTTAGATCTTACGTCGGGTTATTTTCAGATTGCAATGAAGCCGGAGGACATACCGAAGACTGCGTTCATTACTCGGGACGGTTGTTTTGCTTTTAACCTTCCTACCCTGTTCAAATTTTGCTCAATCTTGATAAAAACATTTCACGCCAGAATTCTTATTTAAAACATTTTAATATATTTAATCGTCTTATGTCTCTGAATCTGTTATTTAACTTTTTTATGAAAAAAGTTCTGGTTCGAATCGTATAAAACAAATTATAGTCCTGGGTCGATTAGACCCATTCAGGGTAGGAAGGTTAAAAGAATGAGTTTTGGTTTATCGGGAGCGCCGGCAACGTTCCAGAAGGCCATGAATAATGTCCTTAAATCTTTGATTGGTAAGGGTGTCCTGGTCTACCTGGACGACATAATTATAATGGCAGCTACTTTTGAAGAGCATTTAAGATTATTGAGGGAAGTATTTACGTTATTAAGAGATGCTGGGTTAACAGTTAAGTTAGAAAAATATAAATTTTTGAGAAAAGGGATAAAGTATTTAGGAGTTAAAATTACGCGTGATGGTATTAATATAGATAATGAGAAAATTGAGGCAATTACGTCAATGAGTCCCCCCAAAAATTGTAAGGAAGTGGCGACATTTTTAGGGATGGTGGCTTGGTTTGCCAAGTTCATTCCACGTTTTTCAGAGTTATGTGAACCGTTGTATAATTTAAAAAGGAAGAGGGTGAAGTTTGTATGGTCATCAGCGGCTCAGAGGTCGTTTGAGTTATTAAAAGAGGCAGTAGTTTCCCCTTCTGTTTTGGCTCACCCCGATTATTCGTCTCAGTTTGAAGTGTATTGCGATGCGAGTGCAGTGGGGGTTGGAGCGATGTTAGCACAAAAAGGTCGACCTATAGCGTTTGCGTCGAGAATTTTAAATGCAGCGGAAAGGAATTATTCGATTACGGAAAGGGAGTGTCTTGCAGTAATTTGGGCTTTGAATAAATTTCGTTGTTTTTTCACTAATATACCGATTAAAGTCATTACGGATCATTCAGCTTTGACAAAGTTAACTAATGGAAAGGGTTTGTCGTCTCGTATGGTCAGATGGTGTTTGAAGTTAGCAGAGTATAATGTGGTTATAGAACATAGGGCTGGCAAAGAGAATGCGGTAGCGGACGCTTTGTCACGAAACCCGCATGGTGGTTTAGAGGTCACAGAGGAAGTTAAGTGTTGTGCATTGTCGTCGTCGGTGTTAAGGTCACGAGAGCAGTTGATAAGGGAACAGAAGCAAGATGAAGAGTTTGGTAGTTTGTATCGTTATTTGGAAAATCCTGATGATGTCCCGAGCGCAGATGTGCATATGTTTGAGAAATGGTCCCAATCTTTTAAGCTTATCGATGGTCTTCTTTTTTATTCTAAAATTGTAAATTCACGTTGTGAATTAAGAGTTTTTATTCCGGCTAGTCTTCGTAAGGCCATCTTGAAAGAATTTCATGATAATCTATTAGCATGTCACTTAGGAATCAGGAAAACTTATGCTCGAATTTGTGAATCCTGCTACCTCCCTAAAATGCGGGAAGCAGTGCGCGCTTATGTCTCCAGCTGTAGCACATGCCAACGTTATAATTATAAAAATGTAAGTCCAGCTGGCAAATTAATTCCTATTAAAGTAAATTTTCCTAATGAATGTGTAGGTGTAGATTTAATCGGTCCTTATCCATTGTCTAATCCTAAAAGATATAGATTTGTACTAGTTATAGATGATTATTTTAGTAAATGGGTAGAGTTAGTCCCCCTCAGGAAGGCTTCTGCACCTGCAGTTGCCGATGCATTTTTCGATAATTATATTTCTAAATATGGTGCACCAATTAGGGTAGTGAGCGATCATGGCCCTTGTTTTATTTCTGATATATTTAAGGCCCTGTGTGAGAAGCTGGAGATCGATCATTCTTTTACTGTTCCGTATCGTCCTCAGTCTAATATGGCTGAACGTGTAAATCGTACATTAATTCAAATGATTTCTTCGTATGTTGGTTCTCATCATGCAAATTGGGACCAGTTTCTTCAGCATTTTGCGTACGCACTTCGTACGGCAGTTCACGAGTCGACGGGGAAAACGCCGTCTGAATTGCTTTTGGGTAGAAAAGTCATTACTCCATTCCAAAGGTTAGTTATGGTGTCAGATGCGGAAAGTCAGTACATGTGTCAGGATATTGAGAGGTTGGTTAAGGAAGCTCAGGTTCAGATGGGAAAAGCGCAAGAAAAGCAAGCTCAGTATTATAATATGCGTAGAAGGGAGTTAGAAGTGAAAGTTGGAGATTTTGTGTTGGTAGAAAAGCATTGGTTAAGTTCAAGTCGTCAAAAGAGCGTAGCTAAGTTTGGTCCGAAGTTTGTAGGTCCGTTTGAAGTTTTGGAAGTTCGAAATAATAATTTGGTTGTTGATGTCAGTGGTGAAAGGATGACGGTTAATCTGGATCAGGTTAGAGTTTATAAGTTTAGAGAAAATGGTAGTGAAGGTTCTCATGTGTCGAGTGGTGTTTCGCGAAATTCCCGATCCAATGAGTGTCCCGAGTCCAGCACTTCTTCATCTAATTCTTTTCATCAATATTCAAGAAGGAAATTTGGTCAAACAGCTCCAAAAACTGTTATTGAAAGTAGAAAGCCTATTAATCCGAGAGCAAAGTATGATAATAAAAATAAGAGAGCAGTGTCAAATACTTCAGACTCTGTGTGCCATAAAAGACAAAAGATTATAAACTGTCCAGTTCCTCCACTTGTTAGACAGCAACCTCACAAACATAAATTATCTAATAGATCACCATCTTCAGTGATTAATCCCCGGAAAAGATTTCGTTTGGACACTCGTCATACTCTTAAAAGACCTTTAAATTCCGAATTTTTGCCTAATAAGAAACAGCATAGATCCGGAAAGAAGCGGGGCCTAGGAGCTTCAGTAACTTCGGGTGCATCTAGAAAGAGGAGACAAAGCTCAGATTACCGGCATCAACAGTGTGAATCTCGCCATGGAGTGACCCCAGCGAACCGGCCAGAGCAGAGTCGTCGAGCGGAACCTACAAGTATCCCACGGCATCCATTCAGAACCAGGCTGCAGGCACGACAGTCAACTGTGGCGTCACCGTACAGTTCTGATGACGAAAGATCCTTCGTACAAGGTTTCTGGGACAAGAGGAGAAAGACATCCTGTAATATGAAGCCGGCTAGCAGCGAATCATCTCAATGATTGGGTGAAAATGTTCTTTATTAAATTTCTATTAGAGTGCATATATGTGGTAGCAATGTGAAGGAATAGAAAGCAGAGAGACTGTTTTGTACTTTTGGCCATTTTTGGAATTTTTTGACGGACTCACGATTAGTGCTTAATTGTGTTCAAAATTTGTTTGCAAAATTGTTAGTTTTTTGTATGTTTGAAATTTTGGTCTTAACTCCTTTTAAAAAATTCTGGATCTATTGTTAAATTGTTATGTTAGTTGTTAAAATGTTATTATATTGTTATACTGTTCATGTGTTATAAAATGTATGTTAATGTATGTTTAATTTTCAGAAAGGTACAGATAGTAATTTGGGTTATTTTGTACACGCGCCGTGAGTCAGGCGTGCACGTGTTTTGCGGTCAAGAAGTTCTTGACACGCGTATCTATCGCTTATACTAACATTTAATGAATTAACTTTCTTCTTATCGTTCGTGGTTCATGTGCTACGTTTGTACTTTAGTTGGGAATGGTTTCCGCAAGTTGCGAAGTTTTAAGCTGCGTTTGAATTTGAAATTGTATTGTATTAAAATTGAATGTGATTTTCTTGCAGGGAAGTATACCTGTGTTATGTATTGATTCTGCTATTTTTCTTTTAGTTAATACAGATGAAGAGCATGATGACGTCATTTTTTATATATATATATATATTTTTTTTTTGTTGCATAAGCACAGCGATGTGACGCTGTACGTATGTGCCCCAATTATTTTTAAAGTGGAGTTAAGTTCTGAAGAATTTTGGGAGTTAGTTCATTGGCTAATGGTTATGTAGATATTACGTAGTAGCAGGGTTATTTAAGTATGAAGTAAATTTAATTTTAGATGAGTTCGGAATTTGGATGAGGAAAATTTTTGCGCATTGGGTTTTTTGGACTTGGTGCGAATTCTAGTATTAGGAAAGTTATGGAGAATTTTTTGGTAAAATTATAGTTGTATTGCAATATTGAGGAAAATTTCGGAAGTTTAGTGTTTTGAGAAATTTTAGCACTCCCAGTGGAGTGGGCTGTTTTGAAAGAAGAAGTAATTAGTTTTGAAAGCTTTACGAGTTTTTGGAAGTTTTACGGAAACTATTTGTAAGATAGAAGAATGATTGGATTGAGTATGTGAATTTTTGAGACAAACTGAGGTTTTTTGGTTGTGATGGGTTAAAGTTAATATTTTAAAAGTTAGGTTTCGGCGCTAAATTTCACCCATCACTGTGTTTTTTTTTTACGGTTTGAAATTTATAACAAGAAAAAGTCCTGGGCATGCATTTGGCCCAGTCCTTTTTCTCTGCGGAATCCGAGGGGGGTTGTGAGGGAGTGACCTTTGCATAAAGGCAATCTAGTATTTCTGAGATCGTGACGTCAATAATTTAACATGTGTAAGCATAAAAGCGACATCTATCCTCTCTTTTACTTTAACTTTCTAGAGTGTGTGTGCTCTTTCGGATTCTGCAGTTAGCTCGCGGTTATTAGTAATATGTTAATGGGAAGTATCTCAGTTTGCAGCATATAAAAGCTTGGGTGTGAGTGTGTGGTGGGTGTCTCTGGCATTAGCCAGCGAGTAGCTAGTGAGTGAGAGCATCTGTGGCGGCAGCCAGCGAGTGAGGATATTTGGGGTTAGTTAGCGAAGTGAATTATTAGTTAGCGAAGTGCTAGCCGATTGAAAGTAGCAGCGAGCCTCCGGTGAAGTGTAAAGGAGTTTCGATATTTGATTTGAGAGCTGGCCGTGGTAAGAAACTTCATAGTAATTTCATTTTGATTATTTGTGAATAAAGAATTACACACAGCCACGGGCTATCTAATTAAGCTTTATCTAGCAGCTCAGCCAAGAGATAGGGAGAAGTATTGGAAGGTGCCACGATTGAGCTAGGCCGGAGCCTGTAAGTATGCGTTTAGCTTTTTCATAGTATTCTCAGTTGTGTAAAATTAAGACTTGCTCCACTTCCCTGCAGCCCTTATCATTTTAATAAGCTTTGTTGTTTTATCTTAAGTACTGAGTATGTCTGCATTTAACCTCCACCACGACCAACCAATCGTTACAAATGACACTCAGCATGCATATAAAGTTACAAAACGGCAAATTACATCGAAAGAGCGCAAGAAAAAACGACAAATTTCACCGAAAGACCTCGAAAAAACAACAAATTTTGTCCTGGTATCATAAAAGACGTGAAATTCGTCAAAAGATCGCGAAAATACATAAAATTTGTCCAGGTACCTCAAAAAATACAAATTTGGTAAATAGACTGTGAGAAAACAACAAATTTTGTCAAAAGATTATAAAAAGGCACATTTCGTCAAAAGTTCGCAAAAAAGGTAAATTTTGCAAAAAATAGTGAAAAACGGGAAATTTCTCAAAAAGATAACGAAAAAACGATTAATTTCGCAAAAAATCACGAAAAAAGGATAAATTCATTAAAACGGCAAATTACATGGCATTCACATAAGCTGAATATATGAAAATCTATGCACCAATCTATAAATTATACTAAACATAAAGTTACAGTTGCTAATATATACATGAGCACTGCATGCCCATAAAAACAACAAAAAACATTACTATATGCAGAAATCTCTCAAGTGTAGGAAATTCTTTAAAATTATGTACTGTGCTGACTTAAAAGAACCAAATTTAAAGGATTTTCTCAGACATTTCCAATGCTACTTTTTATTTTCTAAATGATTAGATTTTACATATATATATTAAAAAAACACTAATTTTCAAGCATGCCTACTGAAAAAAATGGCGGTTTCCCCCATGAGATATCAAGAAATACAATATTTGAATATACCATTACATTTCAGAAAATATTTGCCTTAATTTTACATTTAAACGTTTGAATATATAAAGAAAATGTTAATGAACTGAAATAGTGGTATTTAAAACACATAAATCCTTGGTATCTATAAACCATGAGGCATATTTCCAAAATTAGTAAAAAAATTGGAAAAAAGTACTAAATGAAAAAGAAAACTGAAAAAAAATAAATCAACACATTTTTTTTTAACAGTACTTAATGAAAATGAAAAAAAATACCTAAATAAAAAAACCATATACACAATACATATATACTCAGATATTTCTGTGTCCATTTCGATGTTATGAAATAACATTGGAATTTTATGCAGTACTTCAGTAATAAACCCTGTATAAGATTCGTTGGGAACTTTAAAATTTTTGACACACATATTTACAAACAGACCATGCGAAAAAGCAAGACATGTATGAATGAAAATGGATTACTAAAATTACTTTATTGTAGACAGCATTGAATCTCTTAAAACCCTTCGATTTATTTTAACCTCTGAATTGAATACACACAAACATGCATCAAGCCAATGCATTGATGCATGTCATAATTTTCATATATACCACACAATTTTTTTAACCTTCTTTAAATGAAAGTAGAGTGAAATGGATCAGGCACTACATGCACAGATTAAACAAAAATGTATTATTGCACAACATAAGCCAACAAATTTGTTACACATTTCTATAATTGAAGCATAGGCAGACACGCGTAAGGCTAAACGCACTGGACGCATGAAAACTCTGCGATCTGTTTGAACCTCTGAATTGAGTACACACAAACATGCATCAAGCCAATGCACTGATGCACGTAATAAGTTGCATGTGTAAACGCACTGGACGCACGAAAACCTTTGCAAAACATAATCCCCCAAATTTGTTACACATTTCGATAATTTAAGCATAGGCAGACACGCGTAAGGCTAAACGCACTGGACGCATGAAAACCCTGCAATCTATTTGAACCACTGAATTGAGTACACACAAACATACATCAAGCCAATGCACTGATGCACGTAATAAGTTGCATGTATAAAGCAAGCATGTAATAGTTGTTTATTATAGGACCTCCTTGTATACTACATTGAGTGTTCTATTGCCGTTTGGTAGTATTTGAATCTTTAAGTTCTTAAATGAACGCACCCGAGACATAGCTACATATAACTGAGCATGGCTAAAAACAGGCTGGGGTAATTAATACCAACACAATCTAAAAGTTGTCCCTGTGTTTTGTTGATAGTCATACAAAAATCCAGACGTATGGGAAATTGGCGTCTTTTAAAAGAGAAAGGGAGTGACGTGTCTGATGGTGATAGGTCGATTCTATTAATCAAAGCTCTTTGACCTTTTCTTTCGCCAGCGATAATTTTTAAATCTAAACAATTGTCATACATATTCCTCACAATTAATCTTGTCCCATTTAAAAGATCCTGGGTTGAATTTAGGTTTCTTAACAGCATTACAGTTGCATCGACTTTTAATGTGAGATTATATGTAAACAAACAATTTAACTCTAAACTATTTAGAAATTCTGCAGGAAATTGAAGAATTTGGCTTTCATCATCAGTTATGAGATTATTTACGCTAGCGTATGTTCTCTCTGTGCCAGGTATAAGATGTAGAACTTTAGAATTTATTTCATTACAATGCTCATTTTTGGGGGCAAGAATAGTAAATTTAGAAAAATTAACAACATGATCTGGCGAAGCAAAATGTTTGCCAAAAATTTCAGATACAATATCATCTTTTGCAATAATTTCTAATGGTAAATCAATAACAGAAGAACCATATGATGGTTCATCATTGACTGATGGATAACTTCCATCACCAATTTTAGGCAAAAACTTTGAAAACTCTAATTCATCTGACTTAGCTCGCATGTTTTTAAATAACCGAAAAATTTTGAAATATGGCGAAAGAGGTAAAAATTTGATGCAATTTTGAATTATTGTTTGTCGTGAGGCATGTGGAACTACCGGCAATACCTGTCTAAAATCCACTCCAAGAACGATTATCTTCCCACCAAAAACAATATTATTGGACATCATATCTTGCAGAAGTCTATTAACAGTCGTTAATGCATAAACATTTGCCATAGGTGCTTCATCCCAAACTATCAGTCTTGTTGCCTTAATATCGGAAGCAGCTTTGCTATTAATTTTTAAAGACGATACTGAAGTTTCATACAGAATTAAAAGTAACTTAAACTTACTATGTACGGTGCGACCATTTGGTAAGAGCATAGCAGCAATGCCAGTCCATGCAACAAAGATAATTTCTATACCTAAATCGAAGCATTTTTGTATAAGGCACTGGTATACAAACGTCTTCCCGGTACCACCTGGACCATCTATGAACAGTGAAAACAGTGCCATTCGATATCTGGTTGAATTTTTATTTAACCCTTTCAGGCGCAGTGTGTCCGGTCTGGATGCACCTAATTTTAATTCCAAACTTGCAATCAGCACCAATAATATTTTAATAAGACCTTACTTTTACAATAAAAGCTTAATTTAAGGAGTTCTTGATTTCTTAAAAAGCCGTTTGTAAATTCCAGTGTCAGTCGATAATTTCTCATTTTACTAACAGAATTTGTCCGTTCCGGAAAGGGTAAAAGATTCCGAATTTTAACCAGTAATTTTAAATAACTACTATAACTTTATCAGATGACAAATTTTTTAATTATTTAAATATTGAAAGCAATCCTCTGTTTTATCTAAAGCTTTTACGATTTTTTTTTGTTTTACTAATCTCATTCTACTTTTTAAATTTGCAGTAATTTCAATTAGACTGTATGATTTAAAATTTTATTTCTGAACAGTATAACTACATATATTCTTTGCAATATTTGGTTCATTTAAAATATAAATTAGCTCGTAAAACACAATTGATCGGTAAAAAACAAGACTCGAATTTCTTTCAAGATAATTATTGCGTCGGATTTACCTTAATAAACTCGGAATGTCAATGTTTAATTGGTGTTCTTCTTTTCTCCTGAGACTGTAATTTTTATTGGGGTAGAAGTCAAATGCAAAGATATGGGATTCTAGGACTTCTTCACAAGTAGGTACACAGCTTGTGGGATAATTGGATAGTTATGTGAAAGTCATGGCCCATTTTAACATACTTGGAAAAATATTTCAGTTAACGAAGAATGTTTTTATGTAATATACGAAAAATAGTATACGAAAAAACTGTCTTTTTATATTTCGTTCAAGTTAAATTTTTATCAGCATTTACGCACTTCTCCAAAATTCTTGTACTTAATTATTTAACCACAATCATACAAGGTGTATCGAAACTCTTCGGCAAATCTTTAGGGGGTGATAGTACACATCAAGACAAACAATATTAAATAGGAAACTAAGGATCCCAAACGTCTTCCGAAGGAGATAGCCGCTATTAAAGTTTAGGATCCAAAATTTCAAATAATTATAAAAAAGGGAAAAATTGGTCGATTCGTTTGCGGTTTTCGCTAAAACTATTCTTTGTGTCAATATTGTCTTGAAAATAAATTATAAAGATTAATTTTTTAAAATGCCGATAGAGGGTGCTTTAAACTTTGAAGTAACAAACAACTATTTTTTACAGTTATTTTTTGCATCTCATGAATTTTTTTAGAAGCTTAGACACATAAACTTAAATTTTGAGCTCAAAATCTTTAATCGTTGAAAGTGGCTAAGTAGAGCAAACTACACAGTGTTCAAGCGTTGAAATTTATCCCCCCCCCTCCTCCCTTGAACACAGTTCAATTTTGCGCTACTTAATTACTCCCAACGATTCACAATTTAAGCACAAAATTTAGATCTAAGCTTTTGCAAGCATTTAATTAGGTAAAAAAAATAATTGTTATAAATAGTTGTTAGTTACACTAAAGCTTAAGGCGCCTTCTAACGGAAATTTTTTAATTTATTTTAAAATCTTTTTTGAAGGAAATATTGACATAAAGAATAGTTTTAGCGAAAACCGCAAACGAACCAACCAAATTTTCTGTTTTTTATAATAATTTAAAATTTAAACCTGTCCCCCTACTTGAACACAGTTCAGTTTGCGCTACTTAAGAAGGGGAGAGTGGGGTTACTTGAGCATAGGGGATACTTGAGCCACCCCCTTTATCTCTACAGTTGTTCAATTTTTCTTTCTAAAACTGGCAACATGGTAACATATTTATAGTTCTGAACATGTAAAAAAGAAATCATATACCTTGGTACCATTTTTAAAGTATGGTGATTAACCCTTTGAGCTCTGCTGGTAGAATTTTCTACCACAAAATTTTAATTCTGAAATGTCACAACGACACCAGAAAATTCGACCAAATTTATTTGAAAAAGGTTTAATGCATTTTTTCGCGTATATTGTAAATCGGTTTTTTTCTTTGCAAAATACTGGTGCGAATGTGACATCTGGCTCAAGTATCCCCTCCATGGGGATACTTGAGCCACAATATAAAAGAAAAAGTAAAAATTTATTAGACATAGAAAAATAGTTCAAAATTAATTGAAAGTGGTTTTCAATTGAAGAAAAAATATCAAATTTTCATTTTCAATATTTTATTTTGTTCTAAGAAATTCTAAAAAATTTTAAAAAATTAAAATTAAAAAAAATGGCTCAAGTATCCCCATCTTCCCCTACTCCCAACGATTCAGATTTTGAGTTCAAAATTTAAATTTATGTCTAAGCTTCTAAAAAATAATGAGAAGCAAAAAATAACTGTAAAAAAATAGTTGTTCGTTACTCAAAAATCTAAAGAACCCTCTACCGGCATTTTTTGAAATTTATCGTTATAAATTATTTTTAAGAAAATACTGGCATAAAGAATAGTTTTAGTGAAATACTCAAACGAATCGACCCATTTTTCTGTTTCTCATTATAATTTGAAAATTTGGACCCTAAACTTTAATGGCGCCTGTCTCCTTATGGAAGACGTTTGGGAACCTTAGTTTCCTATTTAATATTATTTGTCTTGATGTGTACAACATAGCTGTCAACTTTTACCCATGTTTGCTACCACTAAAATTGTACATAGATTTTCCATTTGTATAAGTTGGCAGCTATGGTACTATCACCCTTTAATATTCTGCCCAAGAGTTTAGATACACCCTGTATAATTGTGGCCATATAATTAAGTACAAGAGTTTTGGAGGAGTGCATAAATGTTGATAAAACATTAAATTGAACGAAATATATAAGATAATATTTTGATGTACAATGTGCATATTTTATTTTTGATGGACGTTAATTTAATTTTAAAATTATTTTTACTGCAAGAAACTTTATAAATATGACATATGAATAGATTTTCTATAAAATATTTAATAAATATATTTTAGTTTAATGCATGTTTAAATAGTACTAAAATACATTTTTTAAGATGTGCTAAGTATATTTATTTAATTTAATAAAATATTTTTAATTTAAAAGAAAATTTTTACAGTGCTTTTAGAGTGAACGCATTTTTTAACTATTTTTTATTCTGTTGCAATAACAAATTACATTCTGCTATAGAGAATGCTTTTAGACTAAAAGGTTACAGCAACGACTTTGATTCTATTTATTTCTTAAATTATTTTAAGACTTTTTTTTACTGCTAATTTTTTTGAGAAAAACCAAACAGCATTGGAAACGAAATAAATAGTTGCATCTGGAAAATTATATATTGGATTACAAGAATTTTCTAAAATTCTTTTTAAAGAATGAAATTACAGAAATGTAGTAAAATAAAAGGAACTGCTTCCGATTGCCTTGAAAATTAGTTTAAAGGATTTGCTGGAGTTAAAAAAAAATTCGGAAGTTTTCTGTTTAAGGCTTTTAAAGAGCACGATAAGAGCACGACTACTGGTTTAAGAAATTGATTTTGAAAAGAACCATTTCATAAATGCATAATATTTTCTTAACCAGGGGGCAAGTAACCGTGTTTTTGTGATGTTGAATTCACATTTGAATTTCTGTAAAGTTTTTATTTTGAAATAAGAAAAAAAATGTGCATTCTCGCCCCCAATCCAAAGTTATAAATTTTTTAAAAAAAAATATGGTGCAAGTAATGGTTTAAATTAACACTTTCAGGGGCGCCGTTTCCAGCCCGTAAACAGTTAATTTTAATGGTCAAACTCCGAAATCGAACCAGTAATTTTAAAGTACATTTTAAAAGATATAATCGTGAAGAAAAGCTTTTGATTACTTTTAAATATTTTTTTTTTGTTAAATGTAATGTGGATTAATTATTTGTACATTTTTGGAGCATAAATTCCATTCCCCTGAAAGCGTTAAACTATGAACCAGATTTGCTAGTTTTGTTTTTTATTTTATTCCGAACTTTCCGATTCATCATGAAAGTCTTTCAAAGAAAAATCTTTACTTTTTGTAATTACAAAACATCTGGTATTGAATAAACATGAAAATGTAATTTTTAATTTCTGGTACGAAATTCCATTACATATTTACAATACGACTTCAAATTTTCTGAATAAAAATGGAGATCAAGTTGATAAACTTGTTATAAACATTTCTTAGCCCATTTATATCCTAAGTGTGCATTTGAAGGATTTCTTTTTCATTAGAATATCTGAAATCGTACAACTTAACAATGTACCGGGTGTCCCAAAAATGACTGATGGATTTTAAAATTCAATAACTTGCAAACGGTGACAGCTATTTAAAAATTTTTTGCAAGAGGGTTATGTATAATGTCAGGAGTTTTTTTACCGTTATTTTTTATTTTAGTTCACATCTCAAACAATAGGTGGCGCTGACGGCGATTGAAGGCCAGGTGATCAGTGTTGAGTGACCTGGCTGGCCTTCAATCGTCGTCAGCGCCACCTATTGTTTGAGATGTGAACTAAAATAAAAAATAACGGTAAAAAAACTCCTGACATTATACATAACCCTCTTGCAAAACATTTTTAAATAGCTGTCACCGTTTGCAAGTTATTGAATTTTAAAATCCATCAGTCATTTTTGGGACACCCGATATATAGATATATTGTTTTTTCTTTATTTAATGACGGATAAATAAAAGTTCAAAAATACTACAAAATGCACTAATTCATCTAACAAAATTTCTGGTATAAATTCAAAATTTATGTATATATATAGATATGTAATCCCGGAATTGACGCACTTATGCATTGATGATACTTATTTCACACCGCAAATTTTGAGCAAATTTATTTGAAAATAATCTAAAGCTCTTTTTCACGTATATTATTGGATGAATATTGTACTAAAAAATTAGTGTGTTATTTAGCATTTGCATAGTGACATTAACTGTTTGAAATCTGCAGACGGTGTCCCTAAATGGATTAATCTTTTGAGGAGCGGTGGGATACATTTTATCCCACCTACTTTAAAAGACTTTTAACGAAGAACACCAGAAACTTTTAACGAAATTTTTAATTTACATATATACATAGTTTGTCCAGAAAGTATTAAGACTGATTTCCTTCCACCGCGACTGTACTTCGGAGCGTGCACGTACCGACTGGATTCGATAGAGAGCGCTCCTAGCTAACGAACGAGAGGCTGTTCATTTGTCTCCGAGCACGTGGAGAGTCAGGACAGGCATTTCCGAACGACGTGATTCTGTGAGTGGTGCAAGCCGAAAAATGCAGCGTTCGTTAGAGCAGAGGTATGCTATTAAATTCTGTGTGAAACTGGGTAAATCTGCGACACAACGTTTGATATGATCAAGCAGGCTTACCCAAATGTTGCTTTAGCAAGACGTGGTGTGTTTCGGTGGCACCAGGCCATTTTGGAGAGCCGGAAAGAGGTTGCCGATGAAAATCGTTCTGTAAGACCTTCGACTTCGACAAACACCGACCATGTGACTCGTGTGCGCAAAGTTTTGAGCTCAGACCGTCGACTAAGTATTCCTTTAATTGCGCAGATGGTAAATTTACCAAAATCTGAGGTTCATGATATTGTGAGGGAGCATTTGAACATGCGCAAGGTGTGCGCGGTTCACACCGCCTTTCTTGTGAACAGCTACCTGACCAAGGCCAGCATCTCAACGCTTCCGCAGCCGCCCTACAGTCCAGATGTGGCTCCCCCGGACCTTTATTTCTTCCTCGCCTGAAAAGGCCGATGAAAGGCAAGCACTTTGAGACGACAGAGGGGATCCAAGCAGCATGCACCGTAGCTCTCAAGGCTATTCCGGAGAATGCCTTCCGTGACGCCTTCAATGCTTGGAAATCGCGCTGGCAGCGCTGCATCGACGCAGAAGGAGCCTATTTTGAAAGTTTTTAAAGAATTGTAATGATTGGCTCAATAAATTTTTTAAAATCGACTCAGTCCTATTACTTTCCGGACAAAGCCTGTATATATATATATATATATATATATATATATATATATATATATGTATATATATGTTACTCGATTTTTATTATTGTTATTGTGTTATTTTTTTTAACTTTGGCGGCAAGGTGTTAAAAATTTGCCTTTTCTTATATTTAAATCAAATTTTTTTAATTTTCTGTTTACAATTCAATATTACAGATACATTTTTGCTTGCCCCTGAATGGTTAAATTGTGTATCGTACAAAATTTATCCAAATTAATTTCACGATATCTTTTGATTAAATGTAAATGGTTGAATGTTTGACTCATCTATTTAATGACATTTTGAATGATTTTGTCATTTAACGAATTAAATAAGAATAAAAAATTTTTATCAGCCATTCCCTTTATTTTCTGAAATGATTTGTGTTTACTTTCTTTACACATTTGAGGAATTTTTTTAATCAATATTTCAGAAAAGACTGTAGTAAATAGAAATGAGAAATCATTAAAAGAAGTATTAAAGCACGTATCTTTTTTCCATTTATTTTTCGCATTGGATTAAATAGACTTATGCAATCGCTTTTTCTTCTACACACACATATATATATATAAATGTAAACATAAACAAAATTTAAATAATGTGATGAGAAAGTTTGAGATGATAATAGAGAATACAATAAATCACATTTTAATTTAAATTTTCGGATTAAAAAAATAGATATTTTATTGAATGAAATTGATTTTTTTTTATTGTTTTCAATATAGGCAGTGTTATTTTATTTTATTCATAAGACATCATATAATAATGTCAATAAATGTCGAATGAAAGTAATGTCTCATGACAATACGCATACTCATGATTTAAAAAATATGAAACTCTATGTTAATGTTTTCCTGCAAACAAATTTAAAAATAAAACTGTAGCTATAAGAATAAATATAGTATTATTTACGAATAATTGTTTTTGTACTAATGTTTCTTTCTTTTTGCATTTTTGTCTAGCATAAATATTTAAGTTTCCCTGATTTTACTTTCAAAAGTTACGTATGTGTAATTCTTTAATTGCGCTGCAAAATGCCTTAAGCATTGTTACATATTAGTTATTTCATTTTTTTTTCTAACGCAAGCATTAAACATTTTGTAGAAAAGAAACCTATGTGGAATTCTGTAATTTCCTGTTTGTGCACTAAAATGCTATTAAAAAGTACATTTTAAAGGTTTTTTTTTCATCTACGCAATTTAAATCTTGTAACATTAACATTTACTTTTAAAAACATTCATTCAAATAATTACGTAAATGTTCTATAAATTAGCAAAAAACATTACACATGATTGTTCATATAACTTGTATGACGATCGACCGTTTTTTAATGTTATATTTTTTATGCATAAATCAAAAGTGTTATTATTTTTTTAAACATAAATACTTTCTGCTAAAAATATTGAGACGTAAAACATAATTAGTTAACCCCTTGAGGGGCGGTGGTTTCATAGATATACCACTTAATTTTAATTCCTAAACTCCACATTCGCACCGGAATTTTGTCAAAGAAAATTACTGTTTAATGAATGCGTAAAGTATAGCGTTTTATTATTTGGAAGTAAAGTTGTTTTCAAATTCCGGTGTCAGTAATTAATTTCAATACTTAAGCAATGAATTTGCACTGCCCCGCAAAGGGTTAAAAGATCTCTTACGTAGGTTTTTAACTCTTTCCTACATATAATTGAACATTATTTATAACTTCGGTTTGTCTGTTAGCTGTCTGCCATTTGTTCATGTTTTAATGCTCATAAATAGACAAGCATTGCTATGGAAATGATGTATATATTTCGTTTTACTATGATATCTTCTCTAACAAAAACGGAATAATAGCATTTATTGTTCTTTTACAGAGACATTAGAAAAGCCATTTAAACACTGATCAGTGGTAAAAAAGCGTTTACTGGGAATTTTAATGATATTACACTATTTCAAAGATAATTAATTTTATAAGATTACTCAGGTGTCGAAAAACATCCATTCTCGAAAACTGGAATTGAAAAGGACTTCTAATTCATTTACGGCTTACATTGTCACATAAACAAAACCGGTTACATAATGGACCACAAAAAATGCTTACAGAGTTAATATTGTTACATTATTGTAAAATTACCGATTTTTGTATTAGTGGAATGCATTACAAGATGCTTACTGAAAATTGAAATAAAGAAAACCATGGATTATGGTTTAACCTTTCACCAGAAAATTTCATTAGAAAAAATCTTGAACATGGTTGAACTTATCACCACAATGTTTGATAAAAAAAAAACAGCTGAACTATGGTTCAACCTTTAACCAGAAAATTCGATTAAAATAAATCCTGATTCATGGTTCAACTTTTCACCACAAAAATGGGTTAAGAAAACCCCTGAAACATGCTTCAACCTTTCACCAGAAAATTGGATGTATAAAAATCCTCAATCCTGGTTCAACAGTTCACTAACATAATGGTATTTGTGAAAGCACCAATAAACTGGTGAAACTTATCACCACTATCTTGGTTGCAGCTAAATTTTAGCTACTTTTCACCATTTTCTTGGTGAAACCTCGAACTTCATTTTTAACAGTGTATGCTTTTTCTACCAGTGAGTTAATGGTAAATTTTGTTCTTAGTCTTTGTTCTCCATTTTGGCATTTTTCTTTTCAACACCACATCCTTCGGAAGATCCACGCGTAAGAAACAGTTGCAGATAGTTATTGATGTTACCCGTATCCTTAATTTTTCCAACAGAACAATTGTTTTCAAAAGAAAGATGTTATATTCCGCGTTTTTCTCTCTTTAATTGTCTAAAATGCACATCACTGGCTATTTCCTGTACTGGGACTTCAGGCTGCAAATAACGCCTTCAGGGCTCCCAAATGGTCCGCGAACTGAACATCAATATTTTTAACAGAAAATTTCACCATAGATTTCTACGGAATATGCGCGAGAATTGACTCCCAAGGGTGGTTTCTTGGTAATTTGCAAGAAAAATCTAAAAGGAAAATTTATCTAAGAAAATACTGATGTTCTGTTCGCGGACCATTTGGGAGCCCTGCGCCTTGATCAATGGGCTGTATCATAGAAATCTTGTTTGTGGGGGGGGGAAATGTTTAATGCATTTCAATGTTTCTAAGTGGAGATAAGCTTTGCAACTTTCGACAAACATAACAATTTTACGTTTCTGTTTTAACGAAATATCGTACCGTGCTCAAAGTTCATAAAAAATGGATATCATCCAGGATTTTTGATTGGTTTTGTAGACTTGTTTTTTTTTTACATTTTTTAACCACTTCAATTTTTGGAATTTGATTACGACAGTTAATTTTCATTTTTCTGAACCGTGCATGATTGGACATAGAAGAACTGATATTCTCACTTTCGAGAGCTTCCCGTTTGTGCATTTTTCTCTTGTAAAATTTTCGTCTGATCTGACTTTATTTTCTAAAACAATCCAGCTTTATAAATCATAAGCATTGACCCATTAAAGCAGGAATTATTTCCCTTTAAAATTTAAAACTGGCATGTTACACCAGTTTTATTAAAATGACAATTTTTGTTTGTCTTTAACATAACGTTTAATATATCAAAGAATGATAGTGTTCCCGTTCAAATTAACAGGTACTCAAACAGAAAACTGTCTAAAACCAGTTTGGCCTCTACTTCCATTTTAAAAAGTTCGAACTGACATCAGAAATTCTGAAAGAAGAATATTTCTTTGGGTAATCATGACACGTTTGTTGTTAAAGCAAGAAAACTATACAATACAAAATTTCTGGTGCGAATGTATAACTTTCAGAATAAAAAAAAGGTCAAATCTGGCAATGCAGGTTAAAACTTTTCAGATAGAATATTGCATCATACCTGTTTAATGGGTTAAAAAGAACGATTTATTGGCATTTAAACATTAGCTAAAGTAACATTAAAAGACAACTTCCCTGTATCTAATCTATCTAAATAAAATACAATGTAACGATTTCGGCGCAAACTCATCTGTTCAATCAACCTTCTTGTCATTTAAACATTTGCCGACTCAAGCGCTCAAATTCTATTTTTATTCATAATTTTTCACCATTCCAAGAGTCGGATATTCGGAATTTAGCTAGGGACCTATCAACATAACTTCCGCTAAAAAGCCAGAATAAAAGAAGAAAAGGAAAAGGCAAAGAAGCGGCTCACCGCGACGGTTGATTCCGCGTTGTTGTCTCCGTAATCATTCCTTAGTTTTCTAAAACACTTATCGCTATTCCCTATGCTGGGACTTCAGGTTGCAAATAACTGCTTGATAAATGGGCTGCAGCACAAAAGTCGTGTTTCGAGACAAAGAAAAGCAAGCTTCATGCACTTAAGATTTTCTCAGTGCAGACTAGCTGTTCAATTGTCGAGAAAGAGAACAATTTTAAGGTTTTGTTTTAACAAATCATTGTCCCATTTTCAAAGTTCTTCATTGAAAAAAAAAATTACATTTCATCTGCAATGTATGATTTTATTTGTAGTTGATGGACAGTTTTTTTTTAACATTTTTTAAACAGTTCGACTTTTGGAATTTAATTACGATAGTTAATTTTTGTTTTCCTGAGCCGTTGATGATTGGACACTGAAGAATAGTTATTTTCATTTTCGGAGCTTCCCGTCAGTGCACGTTTCTATTGTAAAATTTTCGTTTTATAGGAAGTCGTTTATAAAAAAGAATCTAGCTTTATAAATCATAAGCTTTAAAGATATCCTTCTCTTCATAATTCTCGATTGCATGCGCTGACACTAATTCTTTGCACTTTTTAACATCCGATGCACAAACACTTGCTGCTTTACCAGCAATTTTTTTCACCGTAAATATTGTTTTTTTTTAAATTCATCCATACGTTAGAACGCGGCTCTCCAATCCGGTACCACCAAGGCACCAGAAAATTATTGTTCTTGGTTATTACCGAAACCTAGACCTTATTGAATTGGAGGTATTCCGAGATTTAATGAGGCAAAAATTTTTGTAAAATTTTTCTGGTAAACAGGATTCGTACGGGAACCCTTATTTTTCAGACGAAATTTGGACAACGAAAATTGCTTGCTAAGTGCCGATTGATTTGTCCTATCTTCAATAAGTTTAATTATTTTAATCTTTTCAAAACTCTCATCGAAAACGCTTTCTTTTCCATTGAATTTCCTGTATAAACGATATTTTTAGCTGCTCATGAAAATTCGTCTTATGTAGTTTAGGAAGTTCAGATGGGACACTAAGACGTTCAATACCTCCGAGTGTTCACTATATCCTGGGTTCATGACAGAAAGGTTCGACTGTATTATTTTTATATAATTCCTCTTATACAATCTCAAATAACTGTTGTTAAATAAGTCAAAGAATTCTAATTGTATTTTCTGGAAGAGTATATAATTTTATTTGTACTACATATACATAAAAAATGTACAAATATGTGTCAAAGAAATAATTGATAGACAATTTCTTCATTCGTAACTAATTTCCTGTGTTGCGAAATAAATGACAGTTTAAATTGCTTCGTAAATCAACTTGAGTGCTTGTTAGCGGGACCTTGAAAAATGATTACAGCAGAAAGAATCATTATGTATTGTTCCAACTGTCAAAACTCTAAAATAACATTTTTTATTTCTTTATTTGCTTTTTCATGTGATTGTGTGTGCGTTTTTGATTTTCATTATAGTTATGTAGCTCCTAAAGTGGAGAAGTAATGCTCTGTTTTCTTTCTCGCGGTATTAAAATAAAATAGATGTTTTTTGTCGTGTGAATCAACGGTTATTAATGTGTTGTGTGTCAAAAAATTAATAATGAAATGTGCATTTTTTAAGTGATAAGCATCCTACACAACGATTAAATAAAATCAAGTGCTCGGAGCAGGAAATAACAAACGGAATAATGTTCAACAAGGATCGAATCGGATACGTCAAAAAGAAGAATTCATGAATCGAGTGAGTAGAATTTTACTTACCTTTCATTTTGAAGTTTTGTAAAATAAATTTGAATAAAGATAGGTAGAGGTTAATCCCCTTACTCACGCCCAAACAAGAATAAGAATAAATATTCTATTAAAGATCATGATACTAATTTAAAAAGTTATGTCCATCTGAAAAACATTGATATTTAATTTTAGAATAAAAACAAAGTAATAATGGCCACCTTGAGAGACAATTATTCTATCGAAAAACTCACAGCAACAAATTATTCGACCTGGAAATTTAAGGTCGAGATGCTGTTGATAAAAGAAGAAAAAAAGTAAACTAATCGACGAATTTAATCGAAGAAATGAAAATACCGAAAATTCTGAAAACACGGCGAGAGCTTTAAAAACTCAGAAAAGGTTCCCAACTAAAAGGGAAAATAAATATTGTACCAACTGTCGAATGAAAAGCCACAACACTCAAGATTGCTGGCATAATAAAAACAAAACACACACCACACAACAAAATGAACACAACAAATACAGTAAAAAACACTATTCAACATCACTTGTTTTTCAAAAGGGCGAAAACAATTTTAAGAATGAACAAATATCGGAATCGAATCACAGGTTTAATCGCTATGAAGGAAAAAACAATACATGGAGAGAAAGCGAAAACAAAGATTATGCCTTTATAACACAGGGAATAGAAAATAAAACTTTCATTGTGGATAGCGGTAGCTCAAGCCACATCGCATCCTCCGAATCAATGTTTACAGAGATTAAATCGCGGGAAAAAACAAACGTGACTATCGCAAATGGAAAAAAAACTTATCGCTTACGGATCAGGCGACGTAAATTTAAATACGCTGACATCGGATAATAAAATCCATAAAATAACGCTTAAAGACGTACTTCTAGTACACGAAATCGAAACGAATTTATTATCGGTCAATAAAGCAACTCAAAACGGATGTGAGATTGTATTTAAAAATGACAAGTGTATTTTCAAACTTAACGGAGAAATTTGCTTAAAAGCACGAAAAGTAAATAACCTCTATGAAGTCCAATTAACAAACGAAAACCACGCGAACATAACACAAACGTGCAACAATAAAAATTGTCTAGAACTATGGCACAGAAGGTTAGGACACAGAAATTTAACATCGATTAAAGAAATTACACAAAGAGAGTTAGTGAGAGGTATCCAAATAAACAATTGTAAACATAATATAGATTGCGAACCGTGTATTAAGGCGAAATTAACTGATGAACCCTATCCCAAAGTTGCTCAGTATAGAGCAAGTAAAAGGCTTCAACTCATTCACTCGGACGTTTGTGGATCTTTTCAAACACCCACGATAGGTGGGAAATCATATTTTTTGACTTTCATTGATGATTATTCACGATTTACGATAATCTATCTATTGTCAAATAAGAGTGAAGTCTATGAAAAACTCAAAGACTTCGTCGCGCTAATAAGCAACAAGTTAGGTGAAAAACCGAAAGAAATCAGAACGGACAACGGGGGAAGGGGATTTACATCAGATGAAATTGAGAATTATCTCAAGTCACATGGGCTAAAACATCAACACACAGTCCCATATTGTGCAAGCCAAAACGGGGTGGCTGAACGAAACAATAGGTCGTTAGTTGAGATGGCTAGGACAATGTTAAACGAATCAAATTTACCTTTAAATTTCTGGGGGGAAGCAATCTGTACGGCAAACCACCTACAAAATAGACTACCTACAAAAGCAAATTCAAAAACGCCATACGAATTATGGACAGAAAGACAGCCAAACTTAAGTTATGTTAAAGTATTTGGCTGCAAAGCCTTCGCTTACATTGATAAAGTCAAAAGACAAAAACTGGACAATAAAGCTGTAGAAGGCATTTTTGCGGGATGCGACAATCAATCTAAGGGATATCGTATATATGTAGGAGGAAATGAAATAAAAATCGCGAGAACGGTGAAATTTCTTGAAAATAAATTTAAATACGTAAACGACAAGAGTGAAATCGAACCAAAACAAGATGAGGGTGAAAAACGCAATTGTAAAAATCTTGTAGAAATAGAAATTTCGAACAACAAAACAACACCATCCGCGTCCCAACAACAAATTGCGGAACCAAGGCGTTCAGATAGAATAAATAAAGGCGTACCTCCTGATAGGCTAATATACATTGTTAAAGATGAAAAAATTAATGAACCAAAGGATTATAAGGAAATTAAATTTATGGAAAACTCACCGGTAAAATAGAATTGGATAGAAGCCATGGAGAGCGAAATGAATTCATTAAAGAAAAATAAAACGTGGTCAATTGTAGATCCTCCACCGAATAAGAGAATAATAGGCTGTAAATGGACTTATAAATTAAAGCGTGACAATACCGGAAAAATCCAAAAATATAAGGCATGTTTAGTAGCTAAAGGATACACGCAAAAGTTCGGAGAGGATTATGACGAAACTTACGCACCGGTCGTGTCGTATACTACGATAAGAGCATTATTAATGGCGGCGTTGCACCAAAACTTGAATGTTAAACATATAGATATAAACACTGCGTTCCTACATGGGAAACTTGAGGAGGAGATATACATGACGCAGCCGGAAGGATTCGTTGAACCAAATCAGGAAAACAAAGTATGTAAATTGAATAAAGCAGTCTACGGACTTTAGCCAGCCGCGAGAGCGTGGCATAATAAAATAACAGAAACACTAAAAAACATGAATTTCATTCAAAGTAAAATCGACACATGTATTTTTACACAGAAAAGGAATAATGACACAACCTACATAATAACGTATGTCGATGACCTTTTAATTGTAGGAAAAGACGAAACCATAGAAGAAATAATCGCGAACTTAAATAAAGAATATGAACTAAAGAATTTAGGGGATATAAGTAATTATTTATCCATGAACATTCGAAAAGTAAATAAAAACTACTTAATTAACCAAACCCCAAAAATCGAAGAGTTAATTAATAAATTCAATTTACAAGAAGCAAAACAGTGTAGTACACCCATGGAAACAAATTACACACACTTTAAAGATGATGACAATCTTTTACCAAACAACACACAATACAGACAAGACATCGGAGCACTCTTATATCTTGCCACAGTGAGCAGACCTGATATTTGTGCAGCTGTTAATATCTTGAGCCGAAGAAATGAAAGGCCAAGAATGAAAGATTGGAACAGCGTAAAGCGGGTAATGAGATACCTCAAGACAACAAAGAACTATAATCTAGTTATTGATGGAAAATCAAAACCTACACTTGAAGTTTATGCGGACGCTGACTGGGGTGGAGACACAGAATCGAGGAAATCCACCAGCGGAAATATATATTTGTTAGGAGGAAACCCCATGCTTTGGTCGACAAAGAGACAGTCCTGTATAGCCTTATCCTCAGCCGAAGCTGAGTACAATCCAGCAGCGAATGCAGCAAATCAAGTTAAATGGCTGGTGAAACTGCTCAACGAACTTAATATCTCACAAACATATCCCATAACACTGTATGAAGATAATCAATCAGCCATAAAAATGATAGAATTAGAAAAACATTCGAGTAAAACGAAACACATAGAATTAAGATTTCATCTTATAAAACAACTGAAACAAGAAGGAATAATAAACCTCGTATACTGCCCAACCAAAGTCATGCTAGCTGACTTATTTACAAAACCTCTGCCAAAGACTATTTTTGAAGTTCACAGGAAGAACTTACATTTAAGTGATAATGCAACTACAGAAATTAAGGAGTAGTTGATAGACAATTTCATCATTCGTAACTAATTTCCTGTGTTGCGAAATAAATGACAGTTTAAATTGCTTCGTAAATCAACTTGAGTGCTTGTTAGCGGGACCTTGAAAAATGATTACAGCAGAAAGAATCATTATGTATTGTTCGAAGTGTCAAAACTCTAAAATAACATTTTTTATTTCTTTATTTGCTTTTTCATGTGATTGTGTGTGCGTTTTTGATTTTCATTATAGTTATGTAGCTCCTAAAGTGGAGCAGTAATGCTCTGTTTTCTTTCTAGCGGTATTAAAATAAAATAGATGTTTTTTGTCGTGTGAATCAACGGTTATTAATGTGTTGTGTGTTAAAGAATTAATAATGAAATGTGCATTTTTTAAGGGATAAGCATCCTACACAACGATTAAATAAAATCAAGTGCTTGGAGCAGAAAATAACAAACGGAATAATATTCAACAAGGATCGAATCGGATACGTCAAAAAGAAGAATTCATGAATCGGGTGAGTAGAATTTTACTTACCTTTCATTTTGAAGTTTTGTAAAATAAATTTGAATAAAGATAGGTAGAGGTTAATCCCCTTACTCACGCCCAAACTAGATTATAATTATAATAATTATTATAATAATATAATAATTATAATAATATAATTATTATAATAATAACAAGATTAAATATTCTATTAATATTAATATAATAAAATGTTTTTTCCCATCCAGATAGAATTTTTATGGAAGAATAATGGAGGGTTAGCAATTATAGCTAATTTTTTTAACATATTTTATGTCTTAAGATAAATAGAAATATTACTTGTTCCTTTACTTTGGCTAACATTTTGTAATCTATTTTGCAATTTCATCTATAATTTATAGCGTATTTGTGTAAATTATTAAAAATAAATGTTTTTTTCGATGAATATTTTGTAATAACTGTCATTGTTTAATTTTCATATGATAGTAACCTTTGTGTCTTATATTACCACAATAACGAAATACAGTAGAACCCCGATAATTCGGATTAATTGGAACCGGACCCAATATGGATCATCGAAAATCCGGATTATCCGGAGAATTAAGAAAAAATGAAATAAAATAAAACATACAGAAAATCACCGTCATGCTAAACGTATTGAATATTTACAGTCAGTAAAAACGTTTACTTTGTTTAATTCTTCACAAAAGATTGCAGAAGAAGTTTTTATTAAATTCAGAATACGATGATGAAACTAGCTAATGTTATGGAAAATAGCCAATCGCTTCTCAAACTTGAAAAAAAATGACCAAAACGATCCGGATTAACGGGGTCCGAATTAGCGGGGTTCTACTGTACCCCAAAAATATGCTATTTCATCTAAGGTACCCTGGGGTAATAACGCCAGGCGGGGTAATAACGCCAAGTGCTTATATTTTGCATAATTATGAAATAATCAGGTAAATGACACCCATGTGCTCTGCGCAGAAGGGTTTTGAGTCATATAAATCGCAAAAAACAGCTTCAAGTTAATTTGTTTCATTTTTAGGTCTTATTGTTTTTACAAACAACTAAAATCAACGCTTGATCTAAAATTTGCGAGACACGTTTTGTGATGTGAAGACTATGTTTTTATCCGGAAATACTTTGTTAATTATATAAATTTGTAGTGCATTTCATGTACTTTTAAAATGTTGTTGAAGATTTTGGATATCTTCTCGAGATAATTTGTAATTTAAAATGTCCTGCGCAATAACTATATACCGGGGTAATAACGCCAATCCTTGACATTAATACCCTGGTTGATTCCCTACAGTGGCCAAGCTACATCCTAAATACTGATTCAAATAAACACAGTTAAAACTGTGCAATGTTTCTCATATTTCTATTTAAACGGTCCTTTTTAAGGAAAAAGCTCACGGTCTGATATTCTTTTGCCTCATCCCCACCCTCCCACACCACACCTTTATTTTTCTTACACTTTCACAAAAAATTGAACATTTTCAATAGCTTAGAATGCAAGTTTTCAATTTCTAAGTTTGCAGAGTTTGTACTTTTAGAATTGGGCTATCTACATGCAATTATTCCATCTTATTTCATAGTTTTGTTTGCATGGCGTTATTACCCATATAGGTGGGTAATAACGCCAAATACCAGGGGCCAAGAAAAAACGCCATTACATTTTATGAATACATATCTGATAAATTATTTTATTTTATATAGGTAGTCAATGAGTTGCTGTATCAGATCCTACATTTGTTTGAAAAATACAAACTAAAACTGAGCCGTGAAAATTGGTAGAACCTTAACGTGGCGTTATTACCCCAGGGTACCTTAGTTAAATGTAAAATAAATTTGCGGAAAGATAATTTTGTAGCTAATATTTTTTGTATATTTATGTATTTCGCTTTAAAAAATATTTTTTAATCCATTTGTCAAAATGTAATAGAAGAAAATTAAATTAACAGTATAAAACTAATATAAAAATATTTTTTAAATATTATGCATACAAAAGCCACACATATGGAAAAATTAAGAAACCGTGCGTTTTGCTTAGCGTCTTGCATCATAAGAAATACGCTTGATGTTTTGAAAGATTCAATATAATATTTTACGGTAAAAAATAACTTTGTAATTCAAATTCCATTTCTGTTCAAATAAATATGTTTATTTTTTTAAACATGTAATATACCTATGTTTAAATCATAGAATTATTGCTCCTGACACCTGTCAGTTTATAAATATTTCAATCTCAATAGTTCTTCTCTTATATCTCTCAAAAAGAAAAAAACAATTAAGTATTTGGTGCTTCTAACTTTCAATACAGAAATGGTAAACTGGAATTATGTATCAGTGAGCCAAAATGCATTTTACGCAGGTTTCAGATTTAAACAAAAACATGCATGAAAGGTTTCAGATTCTTACAGATAAATGCCTTACGTTGATCTCACATTGATCTAATTTCTATAATCGCTGCAAGAGAAGTTGGAAAATGGAGTGCATCACTTATTTAAACTGAATGCGATTTTTAAGAACTTCTATTTAAAGGAATTTTAACACTGCCTAGACTGCCTTGTTTAAATGAATGATTAATAACGCTTCCGTACGTGCTTGATTCTTAAGTCCTTGTAAATAAAATATTTCGTTGCAACTTTTAATAAAAAGAATATTGCCCAGTTAAACTGATGGCATTAAACTCACAGGCTACGCATACTAATTGTACATTACAGCCTTGTATTTTTGTTAATTCCGTTCGAAAAAAAATTAGGAAGGGGAAACAGCTCTCCCCTTTCTCATTTTTTATACTTAATCATTGAACCTCCTAAACTATCAAGGACATGCTTTATCATATAAAAAATCTATATCCAAAATTCAGAGCAAATCGGATAATTCTTAATAAAAACCCATTTAGCATTTATGTAATTTAAGAGGAGTTATTCCCCTCTTTTACACTTAACCATCAAACTTCCAAAACTATTCAGAGATTTGAACGAAATCTGACAATTCTGCTTGAAAAATCCGTTTATACAAGTTAAAGGGAGCAGCATTAGAACCCATGTTCCCCCTGTTTATATTTATTCAATGAACACCTAATAACAGCCACGGACTCGCCTCATCAGAATGATCCTATATCTAAATTTTGAACGAAAACTGTTAATTCTGCATGAAAATCCCGTTTATATCAATTAAGGGGAGGGGCATGAGCTCCCCGTTCCCCCTCTTATACATATCAAATGAACTCCAAAAACTAATCAGGGAAGCGCCTTATCAGGTTATACCTATATACAAAATTTCAAGTGGATCCGATATTTTTATCTTGAGTTATCGCGTTACGCACGTACGAACGTACATACAGATCGGACGGGCACATAAGCTCTCAGGCTATGACAGCCTGTGAGCTAATAAAAAGAATACTGCTCAGTTAAACTGATGGCATTGAGCTCACAGGCTACGCATACTAATTGTACATTACAGCCTTATATTTTCAAGGGTTAATGGCGTTCGAAAAAGAAATTAAGAAGGGGAAACAGCTCTCCCCTTTCCCCTTTTTTACACTTAATCATTGAACCTCCTAAACTATCAAGGACATGCTTTATCATATAAAAAATCTATATCCAAAATTCAGAGAAAATCGGATAATTCTTAAAAAAAACCATTTAGCATTTGTATAATTTAAGAGGAGTTATCCCCCTCTTTTATACTTAACCATTAAACTTCCAAAACTATTCAGAGATTTGAACGAAATCTGACAATTCTGCTTGAAAAACCCATTTATATAAATTAAGGGGAGGGGCATTAGAACTCCCGTTCCCCCTGTTTATACTTATTCAATGAACACCTAATAATAGTCGCAGAATCGCCTCATCAGAATGATCCTATATCTAAATTTTGAACGAAAACTTAATTCTGGATGAAAAACCCACTTATTTCTATTAAGGCGGGGCATGAGCCCCCCGTTCCCCCTCTTATACATATCGAATGAACTCCAAAAACTAATCAGGAAAGCGCCTTGTCAGAATATACCTATATACAAAATTTCAAGTGGATTGGATATTTTTATCATGAGTTATCGCGTTACGTACGAACATACATACAGAACGGGCGGGCACATAAGCTCTCAGGCTATGATAGCCTGTGAGCTAAAAACTGTGAACATATAATATATTAATTATAATTATAATAAATAATTATAGATGCATATACACTCACACATTTACAGGGTGATTCTAAATTTTTTTTACAATAAAAGAGGGGTGATAGTAGACATCAAAACAAACAATATTAAATAATAGACCAAGGGTCCAAAACGTTTTCCAAAGGAGATAGCCGCCATTAAAGTTTATGGACCAAAATTTCAAATAAACATAAAAAACGGAAAAATCGGTCGATTGATTTGCGGTTTTCACTAAAATTATTCTTTATATCGGCATTTTCTTGAAATTAAATTATAAAGATAAATTTCAAAAAATGCCGATAGAGGGCGCTTTAGACTTTGGAGTAACGAACAACTATTTTTTGCATCTCATTAAATGTTTTCGTAAGGTAGACTCAAACTTAAATTTTGAGCTCAAAATCTGAATAGAGGGAGTGGTTAAGTAACACAAACTGAGCTGTCTTCAGAGGGTTCAAATTTCAAATGATTATAAAAAATGGAAAAATTGGTCGATTGATTTGCGGTTTTCACTAAAACTATTCTTTATTTAGGTGTTTTCCTAAAAATAAATTATAAAGATAAATTTCAAAAAATGTCGATAGAGGGCGCTTTAGACTTTGGATTAACTAACAACTCTTTTTTGGCGTTATTTTTTGCATCTTATTAAATGCTTTCGTAAGCTTACACTTGAACCTAAATTTTGAGCTCAAAATCGGAATAACTGGGAGTGGTTAAGTAGACAAACTGAGCTGTGTTCAGAGGGTTCAAATTTCAAATGATTGTAAAATACTAATTGGTCGATTCGTTTGCGGTTTTCACTAAAACTAATTTTTAAATCAGCAATTTGTTTAAAATAAATTTTAAAGACAAATTTCAAAACTGCCGATAGAGGACGCCTTAGACTTTGGAGTAGCGTACAGATATTTTTAACTGTTATTTTTTTAATCGCATTAAATGCTTTCAAATGCATAGACTTAAATTTTGGGCTCAAATTCTGGATCGTTGGGAGTGTTTGAGTAGCAAAAAATCGAATTGTGTTAGAAGATGAAGGAGGTTTAAATTTCAACTCCTGAACACACTTCAGTTTGCGCTTCTTAACCCCTCATAACGATTCAGAATTTGAGCTCAAAATTTAAGTTTAAATCTAAGCTTCCGAAAACATTCAAAAAGCTTTTGCAAGCATTTAATTAGAACCCAAAAATAATTGTTAAAATGAATTGTTGGTTACTCTGAAGTTTAAGGCGCTTTCTAACGGAATTTTTTGAAATTTATCTTTAAAATTTATTTTCAAGAAGATACTAACTTAAAGAATAGTTTTATTTTAAACCGCAAACGAATCGACTAATTTTTCCTTTTTCTATAATTATTTTAAATTTGAACCTCCCCCTCCCCCTTAAACACAGTTCAGTTTGTGCTACTTAACCACTCCCTACTATTCAGATTTTGAACTCAAAATTTAAGTTTGATTCTAAGCTTCCGAAAACATTTAATGAGATGCAAAAAATAACGGCAAAAAATAGTTGTTCGTTACTCCAAATCTGAAGCATCCTCTATCGACAATTTTTGAAATTTATCTTTATAATTTATTTTTAAGAAAATACCAACATAAAGAATAGTTTTAGTGAAAACCGCAAATCAATGAACCAATTTTTCCATTTTTTAAAACCATTTGAAATTTGAACCCTCTGAACACAGTTCGATTTGAGCTATTTAACTACTCCCAACTTTCAGATTTTGAGCTTAAAATTTAAGTTTGAGTTTATGCTTACGAAAACATTTAATGAGATGCAAAAAATACCGGCAAAAAATAGTTGTTCGTTACTCCAAAGTCTAAAGCGCCCTCTATCGGCATTTTTTGAAATTTTGTCTTTATAATTTAATTTCAAGAAAATGCCGGCATGAAAAATAATTTTAGTGAAAACCGCAAATCAATCGACCGATTTTTCCGTTTTTTATGTTTATTTGAAATTTTGGTCCCTAAACTTTAATGGTGGCTATCTCCTTTGGAAAACGTTTTGGACTCTTGGTCTCCTATTTAATATTGTCTGTCTTGATGTCTACTATCACCCCTCTTTTATTGTAAAAAAAATTTAGAATCACCCTGTATATTAGGAATATCAACTACGCTAACTGAAAATGGGCTAAATGTTACATGCGTCAAGCTGTAACATTGGTTAATTAGGGCTGTATTCTAATAAAACTAGTACTTGTAGTATATACTGGAAACACACACACACAAAAAAAAAGTTGAATGAAACACAAGGATGCTAGCGCGGCGCCACAAATGGCTGGTTGCTAAAACTAGATTTTTACAATATCCCTTAAGTTATGACAAGAAATGCTGTGTTTTAATAACCGGAAAAATACAATTAAAATTTAGTGGTAGCAATCAGTCTATTTTGGCGCAGCGCTTGCATCCCTGATGAAAATAATACGAACTTAGTTGTGGACTCTGTGAATAATATTTGTAGTATTTATGAACTTTGAAGATATAGTAGATTTTAGAAAACGTTCGCCAAAAGAAAAGGGTACCAAAACGATTCTGCTTCCCCTAGATTCAGAGATTAAACGGACCCTGCCGAGGCTTTGGTGTGGTTTGTAACATTTTTTTCGAAAATGCATTTAGAATGAGTGTTTACTATATATTTCAAATATGATTAAATTATACAGAATTCTGATGCATTTTATGCATATCATTTATAAAACTAATGGTAAAAAGTACTTAATTTTCCCTAATAAGTTGAACCAGTTATTTTTGGCTATGATCATAAATATTACATGAATAAAATGACAGCAAATAGAATTAAAAAATTTCAATGTGAACTCTAAGTTTCTAAATTCAAGCAATATATATGTATATAAATATTATTTTTTACCACCACCGTTTATCGTCTCTATAGTACTAACATATTTCTATTCATATTAAAATCTTTTGAACAGTTTTTGCGGTGAGCATTTCAGATTATAAATATTTTAACAAATTCGCTGCCTCTCACGCGAAAGCTCGTGACATGGCGTCAACGTTAAGGGGCCCCACACGCGCCAGCGCGTGATGTTGGGTGATGTCCAATAGCCAGTCACACGCTGGCGCGGAAAAATCTTTCACTGATTCTTTGTTATAAAAAATTAAATTGGCTTCTGTGAAAAATCCACTTCTGCAGTGCTGCATTAACTATCATCACATCGTCATGTACGCGGCAGCGAACGTGTTAAAGAAAATACACGAGAAAAAATATATAATTCCTGAGTTTCAAAACAGAACAAATAAAAGAGTTATCTATCACAATGCCAAAATGAATTTTACACCGAATTTATATTCGAGCTAAAACTCCCGTAAACTCAGGGCTCCCAAATGGTCCGCCAACTGAACATCAATATTTTCTTAGAAAGATTTTCGTTTTATATTTTTCAAGGAAATTGCGCAAAAAACGCCTTTAGAGGTTAGTTTTAGTGCAAATGCTATACAAACTTACTATGAAATTTTCTGTTAAAAAATATTGGTGTTCAGTTCGCGGACCATTTGGGAGCCCTGTAAACATCAAAGATATCTTTGAGCAGAAAACTTTACTTTGACTGTTAATAAATCTATTTTTGATTAGTGCTGTAAGTGCCAAATAAATTTCAATGTAGAGTAGACAGCTTATTTAAAATGAATGCGCATTTTAGATTTTTTTTTATACAAGGGATTTCCAACTTAACGTAAAGTAACTGCTTTAAAGATTTTTTTAATCTTCTTTTAACGAAACCTCCCTCTTATACTTTGTCATGCTTATAAATAATGCATTTCTTCGTATTTTTTCAGGAAGCTAAACTCTAATCTTCTGAAATAAAAGAACTTGTTATTGTTTTAAAAGCTAGGGCATTTATGCTGCAATTACAGTTATAAAAGTTTAGTATAAAATTACTATTAAAAAAAGACATTTTAATTAAAAACTTTCATATGCAGGGATGAGATTTCTGCTTTTTTGCACACCAGTAAAATCTTAGAGAAAATGTTATATTTGTTAATCGGATTATTTTTGTGATTTAATATAACAACATTTTGTCTAAGATTATACTGGTGTCCAAAAAAGCGTAAATCTCATCCCTACATATGATTATTAACAAGTTGGAAATTGCATGTCAAGCGTAACCAATGAAGTAAATTCGTACTATAAGGACGTTTTAAAAATATTCAGATCTTGGTGTAACAGCATACAGTACTACAGACACAATACGAAAATCTTTTGTGTATCCTTGTAAATACAATCTGTTTTCTATTATGCCGGAAGTATTTTGTAGTAAACCTCAGCAACGTACAGGGTGGTTAGTTTTTAACGTCAGGTGTTCATAGCCCTCTAGCGAGTAAAGTTTTGGGCGAAACTTGACCAAATTTGATCAGCATACAGAGTAGATCATGGGATTTCAAATTCTTAAAAAAAAAAAAAAAAAAAAAAAAAGAAAGAAAGAAAGAAAGAAAATAAAAAGTTTAAAAAATCGCCACTAAGGGCAATTTTAGCAAAAATGCATTTAATTTGCATAAAATCAGCAATTTTGGCGCACCAAAAGTGTATAAGTGTAAATGTTGAATGATTAAACGGCAAAAAATACAGTACAAATCAATTTTATACTGCTGGAATACTGCTCGAGCGCTGATGGTACCTGCACATTTTTCATGTCTTGCTCGACAATAGCAGTTACAACTTCGTCAACTTGTTATTGACTAGCCACTTTGCGTCCTAGGCCTTGTTGTCGCATAGTTTCAAATCGATGAATCATCTTTTGTAAATTTGTTATGCTCATCGTTTCTTTTGGCAAATTCTGTAATCGGTGAAATTCAGGACGAGCATCATTGCAATTCTCGTTCTGCTGATTACACAGCTTGACTAGCAAAGTATGGTGAGAGTTAATAATGATGAGAACTCTCCCAGTCTTTCCTTTTACACTCATGATTGCTATACACAACTAATTTTATGCAAATTAATGCATTTTAGTCGTTAAACAACGCTAAAATTGCTCCTTGTGGCGATTTTTAAAACTTTTTGTTTTAATTTTTTTTAAGAATTCAAAATCCCATGGTCTACTATGTATGCTGATCAAATTTGGTTATGTTTTGACCAAAACTTTACTCGCTAGAGGGCTCTGAACACCTTACGTTAATAACTGACCACATTGTATATCAATTAAATGTGAAATAGTTGATATTATTGAAATGCATCCAAAAACAATGTTTCCCCCTATGCAATTATGTGTAGCTCTTTGAATGTACTGTGTACCCCAGATTTTACAGAATGTATATTTCAGTATATGTACTTCATAGATGCATATACATTTTATTATGTTCGAAAGAGTGTAATATCGTTAAAATGCACTTGAAAACATTTTTCCCATTGTCCGTAATGTAAAGAAATACTTTTGATTGTCCCTGTGATAAAACTATGCAACTGATTATCATAAAATTTGAAATGACTCAAGGTCCGCACACTCCTTGGAATTTCCAAGGACTCTGGCACCACTATTAAAAGTAAGAAAATTTACATTTAATTTTTAAACGACAACATTCGCAATCCCCGCCTTCATTCACAGATTTTACGTTATTTGTCTGCAGTGAAACACATTGAAAATATTCTTAAAATTTAGTGGTAGAACTGTGCGAACCCTGTGACTCGACAAAATTATGCATATATATATATATTATATATTTTAAATTTCAAATGATTCGATTGGCTAGTTTTTGCTCTATTACCGTAATTTCTGACGTATAATCCGCAGATCAAACAATCATTTTTCGACCTAGAAAATAAAAAAAATAAACTGTAACTTTCTAGATCGCGACTAAGATTTGACCTCATTTACTAAATATTTCTGGGTCGAAAAAGAATTGTATGACCCGCGGATTATACGCCAAAAATTACGGTATATGCGGTAACACGGAGAGACAGACAGACGGACGGATTGAATGACCACTCCAGGTGCTACGTATTTACACAATTACGAACGCACGTAAAAAGTAACTGATCTTTTTTTCCGTTTCCTCTTTATATTATCATTAAAAATCTGTGTGTTTTATTTTAATAATTTTAAAAATCTCTGATTTTCTTATAATTCGTAATATTTGTCAACATTCCATTTACTAACAATTGCAAAAAGATTGCTATTTACAATCAGTCTTTTGATTATATTCGTATTAGGGGATAAGGGGGGGTCATGAAATTCGATTGCATGTATTTAATTTGTGTTTAATTATAATTTATTATTTTATGTATTGGTTAATGAAGGTTTAATTCCGTTATGGAATATAAGCTGGATATAAGTGATGATCCATTTATACTAATTTAAGTGCCACCATCCGTAATCGTCTGCACGTGATAGATATGAGGACCCCAGAAGCCAAGGGGTATAAATGACAAAAGTGAAAAAATTGAGTTAAGTTCTCAGGGTGTCTGGAAATATGCTTTTTTCATTTCAGTTAAAGAAATATAGGTCATTTTCTTATTATTTGCTAAGTTATAGAGATAAACCACTTTTTTCGAAAAACAAGCAATATTGATTAATTATGCATTTAAAGAAAATTGTACTCTATTTTTTTAACAGTTATTGAAATGAGAGTTCAAAGATTAGAATGCAACAAGCAGATGTTTCCTGTTTCAATTTAGTCAATTGTTATTGATGTTCCAATTTAACATCAATTATCTTTAAACTCAATTTACTCCAAATCTACATTTTGTCACTTGTACCCCTTGGCTTCTAAGGTCGTCATATAGGTTTGAGATACCTTCATGTCGGAAGATTATTTTAAAAATAATAACAATTACTTAGCCCTTTCCGGCGCAGAGTGTCCGGTAGGGACACACCTAATTTTAATTCCAAACTGGCAATTGGCACCAATAATATTTTAATAAAATCTTGCTTTTACAATAAAAGCTTAAATTAAGGAGCTCTTAATTTCTTAAAAAGTCGTTTGAAATTCCGGTGTCAAACGATTTTACAAACAGAATTTGTCCGTGCTGAAAAGGGATAAATCGTGTTACAATTTTCAAACAAATTGCATCTGGACGTACATTTTCACCCCTATTCGACAGTATAAAAATTAAAAACGAGCGGTATCCGAAAAATTTTGAAAATTACAAAAAAAAAAAAAATTGCATAAAAATTAATTTTTATCATCTACTTTTGGATTCGTCAAAATGATGTCAGCGTTATGCGCGGCATCGTTTGTCATATGTAATACAAACATACTTGTACATCTCAAAGTCATTGACATTTATGTAGACTTTCCTCCCAAATGCCTTAGCCTTTTTTTTCGATTAAACATGCAACTGGCTATATTTTGTCCGGGACTACGTTTTAAAACGTATATGAGGTAAAAGAGCAGATTTTTAATTTTCTGGCAACATACAGCTAGTGATTTTTACATATTTTTCTTACCTCTGCTAATAAAAAGAGATTTGTCTCTTATTTTAATTGCTGAAAATTTTTGATCAAATAAGGCAAAATATGTCTTTTCAAAGTTAGTTGTAGGAAGAAAGACTACAAATTTATAGCAATGTCACTTTTTTTCATATTATTCAGTTTGGATAAATTTTTTTCCGCGTAGAAAATATATTTATAATAAGAAATTTTTTGATAAAATAAAACATTTCAAGTATTTTTTTTTTTTTAACAGATAATATTTCTCAGATGTTAATTTTGTTATAAAGAATTAAGGAATAATTTCTGTAATTTATTTATAGTTAAATTTCTTAAAAATATTTTTGTTTTAAAATATTAAGTCAACCGCAAAGCGCTGTCGTATAAAGTTATTTCACGTCTACTTTTTTTAAAATTAATATTTCTTCATTAGCAACGCTGTTTTAAAATAGTAAAATTCACATTCTTATAAAGCGTGAAAAATGGTGTAAATCAAGAAATACGAACTTTTAAAAAGTGGGTGTGAAAAAAATTATACATCAGATTTTGCTAGTTGACCTAATATGTTACTCCTAATATATGATGCGTCAATTATCAACCGTTTAACTCATTAAGCCAGGAGAACCCACAATTTTTTAAAATAAGTAGTAGATTTCTTAATAGATTCGCAGAGATTCAAAGATTATATAAGGCAATGATTGCTATAAAATTTTAGTGGTGTCCATCAGTGCAACAATTGGCTACCCCTGCTGTAAGAAAAGGAATAAAAAGATGCTATACATTTTATATTTACCTTCTTAATTCCCAGTGTTTAAAATGCGTTCTAGAAATTCGTGTTTCAGTGAATCTAAATTCGTATCAGAAAATTTCAGTAGTAATTTTCGGTTTTTCGGATTGTCCATTTTTAAATGAAACAAATACTACTATCTTAACCCCTTTTAGGACGGTTGGATATATTTTACCCACCTAATTTAAGCAAGATTTCCACCAGAAACTTTTAACGAAATTTTATATTTTTTAATTTGGCGGCAAATTACTGTAAGGGTGCCTTTTCTTATTTTAAAATAATATTTTTCGGTTTTTCCCGGTGAGAATTTAGTATTAAAGAAAACTATTGTTTGCCCCTCAAGGGATTAAATATCTAGTGTAAATTTGGAATATCCTAGTTAAAGATTCCATTAACCCCTTAACTGGTTCCTTTTTTTTACGTGCAATATATTGAAAATATCTGTTTATACCACTTTTTTAAGCTAAAATATTAATAATATTTATTCTAAATATTTCTACCTTTGAATAGTATGCCATTCCATTTAAAACAATTAGTGGTGTCAAAAGGTTTTAAATGATGAATTAAGCAAATTTTCGTCTTGGTCGAACGGCGTACGGGCAAATCAGTTAAGAGGTTAAATTCGAAACACTGTTCGTAGCAGATATGCAGTAAAATTATGCCTTAACTCTTCATAGACAAACAACCCGTACTTATGATACTAAAAATCTTTCATTTTTCTCATCGGTTATTTTTACTTTCTTCTATCTTCAATAGAAGAAAGTATTGTAATCGAAATTTTTTCGACTTCCGGTTTTCGACAGATTAACACGTTTTAGGGGTCAGAGATTCCACAAAACATGTTTTTACAAAATGTCTGTCTGTCCGTGTGTCTGTCTGTCTGTCTGTGTGTCTGTATGTCGCCATTCTACCATCAAAAAGTGCATGAAGTTATGAATAGAATTGAACCAAATTTTTTGTGAATGTTTTTGGCTATGGCAAGCAGGTCCTCTTTCAGTTTTGAAATATTGCGCCAGAAGGGGGAGCTGCAATCGCGATTTTTGTACTATTTTCAATTTTGTACCGACCAAAAGTATATGAAGTTATGCATCGAATTGAACTAAATTTTTTGTGTAAGTGTATGACTATGGCTAGTTGGATCGCCCTGAATTTGAAAAAAAATCCGCTGGAAGGGGGCGCTGCAATCGCAAATTTTATGCCATTTTCAATATTGCACAACTTAAAAGTGTATGAAGTTAGTTCTAGAACTGAACTAAATTTTTTGTATATGATTATTTTTTGGCAAGGCAAGTAATTCCTCCCTGAATCAAAAAAAAAAAAAAAAAAAAGAAAAGAAAAGAAAAAAATCTGCCTATCATTCTATTGTCCACCTGCTCGTACAGAGACGGAAATTCGTTTTTACTCCGATTAATTGATTGAAGCAGAAATTTAAGATGAAAATGAAAGTTGGTATGGTATTAAATTAAAATTATTAAAGCATTAAAATGAGTAACTATTTTTTTAAAATATTAAAATGTACGTATGAGATAGAAGAAATTTTTCGGATTGGCACATCCAACTAGTTTACTGTAAAATTTACCCTTATTAATCAGAGCTATTTCGCGATTCAATTAAAGGAAATTTTCCGTTTTGAAAAATCGGTGGTAAAAAATTAGAAATTAAATGAAATGCGAAGGGGTTTTAAAGGGGGAAATTTTTAATCGTTAATCAACATTTTCAAAAAACAGAAATTCTTGACTAATTTAATCGGCAAAATGCATGGATAAAATAAGTCAATATATTTATTAATAAAATTATATTGGTAAGAATAATCAAGGATTCTGAGCACCTCATGCGCACGTATACCGATCACTTGTTCCCAACGGGTTAATTTCAGTTTCAGAAATTTTCCTATGATAAAAAATAAGAGATTACAACTAAGTGTTTTTTTCCACGTTCTGAAATGACATTTAAATGTATAAAATATTTAAGGGTAATTAATTTGGAGGCGGCTTAAATGCTCCTCTTCGACAAAAAGCATATATTACCAATGTTTGAAGCGATAGAGAAATTAGATTAATTATTTAGAATAGAAGATACGATTTGTATGCTAAATTAAATCTGTCGCTTTTTCTTTTTTGCATAATATGGTCTTACATAAGTTCTCAAATATTAATTAAAAAATAAATATAATGAATTATCCTGAAAATTAATTAAAATTCTGTTAGTTAATAATGTATTTGTTCATTAAATTTTTAGCGAAGCATTTAATTATTTCAAGAATGATTTTATTATTATTATTATTTAACTCGCTTACGCATATGCATTGATCTACGTATCAACCGCCACTGTATTCTGCGCAGAAGATGTAGCAAACGTATTTCTAAGAAATGATTGATTAATTTGTCAACCTTTTGATTGTAATATTATTATACATTCGCATTTTATTTTTTTTTATCAGAAAGCGTTGCTTATAAATTTTTATTAATGGAAAAACGTCTTGAAATTGATAATAAAAGTAACCTAAGTATGTTAAGTAAGAGATGTATAAAAGTTGTATGGGGAATATAATATATTACTCTTTAGTTTTTGTATGTTATTCAACACGTATAAAAATTGAATGCAGCTATCTTTTGATTAAAACTAATAGGGATATATTCGACTATGCCAAATCAGACTTATTAATACAAAAGGTATTTTATTAACGTTATCGTTCAAGATTTTATTTCCACGTATCTTTCTCTGAATTGAATACTTTCTTTGAAATTAAAACGGTATTCAGAATTGTGTAAAGATAAAATAATATGTCATATATGAAACTTGAATATTTGAAAAAATATTAATCGAAAAACTTTAGTTGAAAACCTATTCCAAACTACTTCTTTTTATCGTACACTTTCGGTTCGTGAGTTTCCTCGCATAAAACGCAAAAAATTGAAAAGGTTAATAATAGTACAATTTCATTTATTATATAGAGTAGAAGATATTTATAGGAAAGGGTTAATGTGTCACTTGGTCCCATACATTATTATACAATAAGTGATTGTTATTGTGTGATCTACCTACCTTTAAAGTTTGTACCATGTGTTTAGAAATACCCTGTATGCTATTTTGGTTAACTGTGGTATCCTCTCTATCAAAAACGGAATATGTAGCATTTATTGTTTTATTAAAGAGATTCAAAAAGCTCTTTAAACTTTGGTCAGTGGGGAAATATAGTTTGCTGAGTATTTTGATGATATTACACTGCTTCAAGGAAAGTTAAATTGACATAGATTACTCAGGTGCCGAAAAGCATGCATTGTACAAAATTTGAAATGAAATAACTTCTAATTCATTTACAGCTTACATAGTCCCATAAACAAAACCAATTACATAATTGTAAACAGAAAAAATGCTTGCTAAGTTAGTAAATTAATTTTTTTTTCAAAATTATTGATTTTTATATTAATGGAATGCATTACAAGATGCTTATTGTACAATATTTCGCGTGTAACAGTTATTTGTTCATTTACAAGTTCACGCAAAATTACGCTTGATAGGTAATTCGATGAGAGATAAATGCTGAAAATTACTGAAAGTGAATTTTTGACTTTGTTGTGCTTCTATGTAATGTGAAACATCACTTTAAAATATTAAATTACATATATTATGCTTCAAGTCATACATTAAAATAAAAACGAAAGGTATTTTTGCCATTTTTATTTTAATGTCTAAGTTGTAACATAAGTAATTTGTTGTGTTTTTAGCATCTAACCGATAGCTGCCAACATTTACCCATTTATCCTACCACAAAAACTTTATAATAAATATTGTCTTTTTTAATCGTCGAAATCTTATGATTAAACAAACGGAAAATCTCTGTACAATTTTAGTGGTAGCAAAAATGCGTAAAAGTTGGCAGCTATGATACTATGTGGAGTGTATACCGGGTGTCCCAAAAATGACTGATGGATTTTAAAATTCAATAACTTGCGAACGGTGACAGCTATTTAAAAAATTTTTGCAGGAGGGTTATGTATAATGTCAAGAGTTTTTTTAACCGTAAATTTTTATTTTAGTTCGCATCTCAAACAATAGGTGGCGCTGACGGCGATTGAAGGGCGGGTGATCAATGCTGAGTGAAGCGTCGACCTGGCCTTCAATCGCCGTCAGAGCCACCTAGTGTTTTAGATGCGAACTAAAATAAAAAAAAATTACGGTAAAAAAAAAATTCCTGACATTATACATAACCCTACTGCAAAATTTTTTTAAATAGCTGTCACCGTTTGCAAGTTATTGAATTTTAAAATCCATCAGTCATTTTTGGGACGCCCGGTACATACGGAGTATATCTAGACACACGGCAGTGTGTCAGCCAAGTTCACAAAGTAAAAGGCGACACACCGGCCGTGGGTTATATTACCCGAACCATTTCAAGACACTTTTGACCCCTCAATAACTTAAATTCTATTTGACCTACACACTTGCAATTTTTTGTGTCGTATAAAACCATCTTCTAATTTCCGAATTCTAATTTTTTTTTTTTTTTAAATCTTTTACCGTTCACGAGAAATTGACGTCTGAAAACCACTGTTTTTACCACTGACTCACTGACTCACTCACTCACTCATAGAAATGTTTGACTACTTCCAGGTGACTTAGGAAGTTGAAATTTGGTGTGGAGGTAGGTTATTGGATCTATAAATAGGAAAAAATCAGAAATCACCATTAATTAAACATTAATGGTTGGTTAGAGGATAAATTATTGGATTACAATGGTAGATTATGAGAATTTCACAAAATACTAGAAATAGTGCCAAGTTGGCGTCACTTTTGGCGAATATCAGGGCTAATCTCTGAAACTACCGAACCGATTTCAAAAGTAATGGTACAAAAATGATGGTATTCGCCCCGGTTCAAACATAGACTATATCTTATGTCTGTGCCACTAACCAAAAGAGGGTTCAGAAGCGAAAAACATTCTAAAATTGTGATTTTTTTTTTTTTACTGAAGGGCCTAGAAGCACAAAATTTGGCATGTTAATTATTTATAAGATATAAATGATCACTAATGACATTTGCTAAAAAATATCAAATTTAAATGGGTGAAAATCCGTGAAGAGCGTTCTAAAAAAGTTCGAAATACCAATTTTAAAACAATCTCAGCAACCAACAAACCGATCTTAAAAGTAATGATATCAAAATGATAATGACAGTCTTTGCTCCAACATAGGATATATCTTATGTCGATTACACTAATCCAAAGGAGGTAAAAGAGCAAAAAACATTCTAAAATTGCGATGTCTGTATATTAAGGGACTGGACTGGAAACATAAAGTTTGGCATTTTAGAGTTTATGAGAATTTCGCGTAATATCAGAAATAGTGCTAAGTTGGCGACACTTTTGGCGAGTATCGGCACTAATCTCTGAAACCACTGAACCGATTTCAAAATTAATGATACCAAAATGATGGTATTCGACCGGTTCAAACATAGGCTATATTTTATGCTTATACCATTAACCAAAAGAGGGTGAAGAAGCAAAAAACATTCTAAAAATGCAACTTTTGTGTTACTGAAGGACATACAACTATAAGATTTGGCATGTTAATTATTTATAAGATATAAATGATCTCTAAGGGCATTTGATAAAGAATACGGAATTCAAAAGGGGTGAAAATGTGCGAAAAACGTTCTAAAAATGTTCTAAATTGGGATTTTTAAGCAATTTCAGCAAACAACAAACCGATTTTAAAAGTAATGATATCAAAATGATAGTGATAGTCCTTGCTCCAATATAGGCTATATCTTATGTCGATTCCACTAATCCAAAGGGGGTAAAAGAGCAAAAAGCGTTCTAAAAATGCGATGTCTGTATGTTAAGGGCTTAAAAACATAAAATTTGGCATCTTCATTAATTATAAGATATAAATGATCACTAAGAACATTTGTTAACAAATTCAAATTTTAAAAGGGGTAAAAATGCGCGAAAAGCATTCTAAAAACTTTCTAAATAGCAATATAGCAAAATAGCAATCTTGGGTAGTTAGCGAACCGATTTAAAGAAAAAAAGATGCCAAAATGATGGCGACAGTCCTTGCTCTAACAAAATTATTGGATAAATTACCAGATTACAATGGGAATCTATGGGAATTTGGCAAAATACCAGAAATAGTGCCATGTTAGCATAACGTTTGGTGCGTAATTTTTGTCGTCAATATAGCGATATTTCGCCAAGTTGGCTACAAACGTTTTTGGTCGACGAAATTATCAAGTAGTGCCCAATCACGTAAAAGAAACATCCTTATTAGTGGAATTTAAAGGAACATAAGCAGTCCTAATGTTAAATTTTTAAATTTGACTGGAAAAAACAGTGAATAAATGCAGGAAAAAGCTGAAAGATTAATAATATTAAATAAAACTAATTTAACTAATTTAACCTATTTATTTCAAAACCTACTTATTTGACAAAAAATGATGATATCCTATCAAAAACATGAATGTGAAAAATTGCCAAGTTCGTTAAAGGTTTCGCTCATAAAAGAAGTGATTTGACAAAAAATAATGATATCCTATCAAAAACATGAATGTGAAAGAATGCCAAGTTCGTTAAATGTTTCGCTAATAAAAGAAGTGAGATCTAACTGCAAACCAAGCTCTTTCGGAGCTCCTTAAATCATAACTCCTGTCATGCATAATATTATTCAATTGCTTAAAATGATTTGTTATGTTACTTGTTATTCAATAGAGCGACTTGGCAAGTTTTCAGCTACAAACTTTAATCTTTGAGTCGGAGTACAATTTAATCTAGAATATGATTGGCAAAGATCTAGTCAATCGAGTGTTTGAATAAGTATATTGAAGTTAAGATACTGATAAGTTAAGGAAGGGATCAACTTTAATTTCTGATCAACTAAATAGAAAAAATTGAATAAGAGAAAACTTGCTAAGTCACTCTATTGAATAACAAGTAACATAACAAATCATTTTAAGCAATTGAATAACATTATGCATGACAGGAGTTATGATTTAAGGAGCTCCGAAAGAGCTTGGTTTGCAGTTAGATCTCACTTCTTTTATTAGCGAAACATTTAACGAACTTGGCATTCTTTCACATTCATGTTTTTGATAGGATATCATTATTTTTTGTCAAATCACTTCTTTTATGAGCGAAACCTTTAACGAACTTGGCAATTTTTCACATTCATGTTTTTGATAGGATACATATGTACAGGAATACAATTGTAGTCGAACTCTGCAATAGTGAACTATCCCTATAACCACTATAATTGTTCACTATAACCGATGGTTCACTATACATACAAATTCTTTGAAAATATTTTTTGGCGTACGATATAATTTTGTGAAAAATAGTTGCTTAATATTTTATGTACTTATAAATTATTAATTAAATAAAAAATAAGTAAGTATATGTATGTATATATATATATATATATATATATATATATATTTAAATATATATATGTATATACATACACTTAGTTAAACTTGATTTTATTTTACATTCTATTGAAAAAATTAGCGATTTTATATTGAATACAATTTAAGTGCAGTTTATCCATTTTCTCACCAACAATCAATAAACGATTCAATATTTTTTTGGTCTTCATTTTGTGAAGGGAAAAAAATGTTCAAGATATTCACTGCTAATATCACTTTCAGTTCTTTTTCAACACTGTCTCCTAAGTCTTCTTCAGCGTTGTTCAGATACGTCATCATCTTTAGAAGTACCAGAAGTGCTCACTTCATCATATGCACAATACAGATTTGTTCACTGACGTCCCTTGGAAATACTATGTCCACACTATGCTTTTTCAACCTCTAAGTTATTGAATATTTTGTTCGTAGTCTTTGTTATCCATATTGGCATCTTTTCTTTAAAACAACACATCTTTCGGAAGATCCGTGTATCGGAAACAGTTGTGGATTGTAGCTGATGTCACCCGACTTTGTTTTTTCTAACAGACTAATTGCTTCCAAAAGAGAGATGTTATATTCCGGGTTGTTCACTCCGTAGTTTTCTAAAAAACGCATCACTTGCTATTTCTTATACTGGGATTTCAGGCTGCGAAAAATGCCTTGATCCCTGGGTTGCAGCACAGAAATCGTATTTGGAGCCACAAAAATACAAGCATAACGCGTTTCAGATGTTCTAAACAGAAAAATGAGGTGCAATTTTTTTTGATTGGTTATTGTTTTATTGTCGGAGTTCATAAAAAATGGATATACACCCAGTATTTGTTTATTGACTTTGTAGTTGACAGAGAGATTTTTAACATTTTTGAAAAACCTCGACTTATGGATTAATTACGTCAGAATACTCGCTTTCCTGAGCTGTTTATGATTGGACATAGAAGAACATTTATTCTCACTTTCGAGAGCTTCCCATTAATGCACTTTTCTCTTGTAATATTTTCGTCTGATTGGAAGTCCTTTAGTAAAATAATTCTGCTTTATAAATCATAAGCATTAAAGATATCCTTCTTTTCATAATACTCGATTGCATCCGCTAACAAATATCTTTTAACTTTTTCACATCCGATGCACAAACACTTGTTGCTTCACCAACAATTCTACCATCATCAATGTTCTTCCTTTTTTTTAATTTATCTGTATATACATTAGGGCATACAAAATCGTTTCTTCTGAATCTGTTGGTGCAGCATATCCGATAAAGAGTTTTACATCATAAAACACTATACAACAACAATATTCGTACGGGTGCCATTAATTTTCAGGTGAAATATCAGTATTTTTTATTGAAAATTAAATCTAGTTTAAACACATAAACTTTTGCTTTCTTTAATTATAGTTTTCCTATGAGAGAATACTGGTTCCAAACATTTTCTTGTTCATGAAATTCCACGGTCCGTGCGAACTCTCAACAACAACTTTTAGCAAACTAATTCCCTTCACTTCAAAGCACAGGTCCAGTCGCAGGTAGATATTTCTATCCCGCTGAATGGTGAACCATTTTAAAAGAGATTCTTCCACAATTCTCCATCCAGCTTGATGTAATATCTTCGAATAATCCAATATTTTGTGTATGTGCAACCCGGGCGCAGAATCGGCGCAACGATGCGACGCACGTCGCAGACTCTTGGGGAGGTCTGCAGACTATTTTTTTATTGTTAAAAATTTAGCAAAAATTAAAAAACTTTGGTCCTAAATCCAAAAATTTGGACATAAAATGCATAGCGAATTTCGACAAATAGTCTTCGAAAGGAAATCAATTTCATCATAGATCGCGGGAAACACGTGAATTTTTCAAAAGACACAGAAAATGTGAATTCCGTCTAATAATCGCGAAAAAGCAAATTTCTTCAAAAAATCGCAAAATAAACCCACAAATTAATTCAAAAAATCACGAAAAAACGACAAATTTCTTTAAAAAATCGCAAATAACCAGAAAATTGCATCAAAAAATCACGAAAAAACGGCGAATTTCTTCAAAAGTTCGCGATTAAGCGACAAATTTCGTCAATAGATCGCGATTAAGCGACAAATTTCGTCAATAGATCGCGAATAAGACAGTTTTCGTCACAAGATCACGAAAAATGGCGAATTTCTTCAAAACATCGAGAAAAAATGATAACTTTGTCAAAAAATCACGAAAAAACGGCAATTTTCTTCAAAATATCGTGATAAAACGGCATTCGTTAAAAAAAATCCCGAAAGAACGACAAATTTCTTCAGAAGATTGCGAAAAAACGGCAAAATTCGTCTGAAGATCGCGAAAAAACAGCAGTTTTCGTCAAAAAGTTTGCAAAAATGGCAGTTTTCGTCAAAAAGTCAAGATAAAACGGCAAATTTCTTTAAAAGATCGCGAAAAATGGCTAATTTCTTCAAAAGATCGCGAAAAAACGGCGGTTCTCGTCAAAAGATCAGAAAAATAGCAAATTTCGTCAAAAATTGCGAAAAAATGCAAATTTCGTCAAAAGATCGCGAAAAGCCCTATATTCTGTCAAAATGGGAGTATCCCCTTTTCGGAACCCTGCATGAGGTGTTCAATATTCTGAGCACAAAGGCAACTTATTTTTTTAAGTATTTTCTTTTTATGTCTACCACAAATACTTGGGAGGTTTGAGTGTATATAATGTAATGAGAGGAATTGGTCTGCAGACTTTTTTTTTTTTTTTAGTTTTTACTTGTATTGCAGACTGCAGAAAAAAATTCTGCTGCTGGGTGTGCAGAAAGTGTTGCACCGCGAGTTTTCCAAATGTTTGAAATTGTAGATTTCGACGACAAAAATGCCTTGCACAGAGGCGATTTCATTTAATGATTTTAATCTTATCCTCAATCGAAAAGGGTTTCCTTTTCATAGAATTTGCCATTTACACGAAATATTTAGCTGTTCTTGAAAAATCGTCTTCTTAGTTAAAATTAATCACAAGAATAATGGAGAGATATTGTAAAACGAAGGACATTTTTCATTGTTCCAATTATATCATTGGGTGGGGGTCGTAGATATCAAGTAAACACCAAACGCTTATTCTTAGTATTATATAGAGCTGAAGAAGAGATGTTTGTTCCTATCACGCAGTAAGGGAAAGAAGAGGCATGTGCTGTTTAAAACCCACTGCTTAGCGTCCCTTTTTAGGGACAGTTATAAAGAAGCGCTTTCTACAACCAATAAATAGCAAGAGAAATAAATACTTTCTTTCGCATGGCAAATTCCTCGATAAATTACGATCAAAGTTATTCTTCTTATAACACCTTCGGTACGAGTGCCTTTTACTTAATTTTTAATTTTTTTCGCCTTTTTTTAAGCAGAGATTTTTGGCAAATTGAAACATGAAAATGATCGGATTAAAAAAGGCAAAATTTACAATCGACTCGATACGACTCGCATACCGGTCGTTCGTCATCAAAGCGCTAAAAGTGGTGGTAAATTCAAAATTTTAATTTTAATGAAAAAAAAAAATAATTCGGGAGTCGAACCCTTGAGAGGCCGAGCAATTTTGCTCCTAAAATATTCAAATGATTGACTGACACCGGCATTCATTAACAAATTTGTATGATAGTAATAAAAATCTGTTTTTCGATTACATTGTTAAAAGTAAAAATTAACACTAAAATTCTGGTGCCATTGTGGCATAAAGGAATTAAAATTAAATGGTATATGTAATATACCGGTACCCTTCAAAGGGTTAGTAGCTTAAAACCTTGTTCGATCTACTTACGGTGTATGACGTGAAAGAGTGAAATCTGGCACAATGTAAAAGAATGCTTTCGTTTGCAATCATAACTAGAGCAAAGTTTAACACGTTGAGAGTGCTTTCATCAAACACCGTTGACTGACACTCAACTTTCTGTTTAGGCCGCGTCAGTCACCAGTGACTGACATTCTAAAATATGATATAAAACTAAAAAATATACATAGTTTTAAACAATTGCTGAAAATTTATTGAAAATTTTCTTAACTTTTATTTATTACATGATTATGCTTTTTTTGATAATTACTTAAAGCAATATACATTTTTATTTTATATCATATTCTACACAGTCAGTCCACGGTGACTGACGTGGTCTAAGCGGAAAAATTCTGTGTTAGTCACCATGGCACTCAACGTGTTAAAATTCGGAATTGAAAAAAAATTTCTTGGGATACATAAAATTTGAACCCACTATAAATGATCTACCAAATTCTAAGTTGTCTATTATGAGCGTATAAAATAACATTAGTTAAATGGGAGTTCAGATGGGACTCTAAGAAATTCACCATATCGTGGGTTTATTATAGAGAGGTTTGACTGTACTATTTTTATATAATTTCTCTGCTACTGTCTTGAGTGGCTGTTATTAAATACCGTAATTTCGCGCGTATCCACCGCACCTCAGATAAGACGATTTCCCCCCAGAAATTATTTTAAATAAAAATGTGACTTACTTTTGTTTAGCATTTATCTTACTTTTACAAGAGAAATATTTTACAATAAAATTTCCGGTCTGAAAAAGCCTTAACTGAGTCGCGGCATATTCGCGCGAAATTACGGTAAGTTAAAAATTTCTAATTACATTTTCTGGTACATAATTTTATGTATGGGTGATTCTCCGATAAGTGGGTAATTACTGTCCCTTAGGGTTACATGCTGTTTTTTGTCATTCATAAAGTTGTTTTTTAACATAAAATGTATTTTGTAATGTATTTCTACAATTTCGAAAAGTATTTTCGAGAAAATAACTATAAATTTTACTGCAATATTATTTTAAACATTCAATTTGTCACTTCTGTCCTTTGTCCTCACCTCATGTACTGATCTTCTGGAACAATTTTAAGTGTAATGACAGACTATTTTTAACAATTTTACCACCAAAAATAAAAAAAAAACTTTACTCCAAAGTACATAATAAAGTATTTTTATTGTAAATTAAAAATAGTTTTACATTTGTTCTGAGTCAGAGAAACGCTGTCCCCTAGTTTTAATGTTACTACTGTCCCTTTGTATATAACATCGAAAATGACAACCAGGTAGCTAGATAAAATTTGATGAAGGAGCCATTTAGTATAAGGAGCCATCTTAATTTCCCAGAAAAACACATGGTACAATTCTAAGGACTTCAACAATAGCTACAAGCTACAAAATGGATAGGAAGATAAGAATGTGTTTATTACTTGTCACTACTGACCCCTACTTAAACAGTTCTTGTTATTGTTTTTATTTATTTATTATTTTGTCATGATATAACACACTTTTGCATATTACAAAATATCATATTGCAGTCTTACTAAGGCTAACTTACTATGTACACAGAAGCAATTTTCTTAATTTTGTCTCTACTGTCCCTGTCACTTCTGTCCCCTTTCAAATTATTTATTTGAGGATTCAATCTCCGAAGCAGATATTAATGCCATATATGACTTGAAGACAAAGGATACAGTGATATCATCTATTCCAAATCTATTAATCTAAATTTTACTAAAATTCTGGTTTTTAAAGCAAACAACTATCTTGGAGACAATAGTGACATTGATTACCAAATTATTGGGTAGTTCGGAAAGTCCTTTCCGTTTGGGAAAATCAATTAGCACCGTAAAATTTTATTTATTAATATCTAAGTATTAGATATCGGAAACAATATCTAATAATTAAATTAATAACAATTAAATTAATAAAACAATAATAATTAATAACAGAATTTTCCGGTGCGAATTGAATTTCCCAAACGAAAACGACTTTCCGAAAAATCCAATAATTTATAAAATAATTTTTACAAAAATATATAAAGCTTAAAGTTTATGCCGGAGTGTTGTTCATTTCTTAGTAGCATATGCTGTATCTAATTAAAAATATTACTTAAAATTTGATTTTGATTTTTCACCAAATTTATGAGTGAAATTACCCACTTATTGGAGAATCACCCATATACATACAAAATGTGCAAGAAAGTACCAAAGAAATATTAATATAAAAGCTTTTTCCTATCCCAATAGAATTTTTATATAAGAATAACTGAGGGTCAATAAGTATAGATAACTTTTCACATATTTTTAATTTAAGATAGATGGTAATATTAGCTTGATCCTTTACTTTGGCTAACATTTTTGTTTATCCATTTTCCATTCTCTGTAAATTTCTGTTTATTTCTGTAAACTATTAAATGAAATGTTCCGTCCAATGCATGTTTTGTAATAATTATCATTATTTAATTTTCATACGATATTAACCTTTGTGTCAAGTAGTGCCACGATAGCCAAATACCGCCAAAATGTACTTTTTCATCTAGTTAAATGTAAAATGAACTCGCGTAAAGATAATTTTTTAGCTAATATGTTTTGTTTATTTATTTATTTGGATTAAACAATATGTTTTAATCCATTTGTTAAACTGTAACAAAAGAAAAATAAATTAACAGAAAAAAACTAATATAAACACATTTTTCAAATATTTGCCAGAAAAATGCCATACAGCTGGGAAAATGAAGAATCCGAGCATTTCGCTTAGCGTCTTGCATCATGTAAAGTGTATGTGATGTAGTGGAAAATTTAATATAATGTTTTACAGAAAAAAATAACTTTGTAATTCAAATTATACTTCAGTTTAAATAAATGTGCTTTTTTAAATCTGTGAATTTATACCTATATTTAAATCATGAAATTATTGTTCCTGACACCTGTCAGCTTATGAATATTTCATTCTCAATTGTTCTTCTCTTATATCTCTCAAATAGAAGAAAATAACTACAGTAAAACCTCGATAATTCGGATTAACTGGGACCAGACCCGATCCGGATTATCGAAAATCCGGATTATCCGGAGAGTTAGAAAAAATTAAATAAAATAAAACATACTTACAGAAAATCGCCTTTATGTTAAACTTATTGAATATTTACAGACAGTAAAAATGTTTACTTCGCTTAATTCTTCCGAAAAGGTTTCAGAAAAAGTTTTTTTCTATTCAGAATACGACGATGAAACAAGTTAATGTTATGGAATTTAGTCAATCGCTTCTCAGACTTGAAAAAAAAATTACCAAACCGATCCGGATTATCCGGAGATCCGGATTATCGGGGTCCGAATTTGCGGGGTTCTACTGTAAATGCATAGTGATTCTAACTTTCAAAACAGAAATGGAAAATTGGAATTATTTATCACTGTGCCAAAATGCATTTTACACAGGTTTCAGATTTAAACTAAAACTTGCGTGAAAGGTTTCAGATTCTTAGAGATAAATGCCTTACGTTGATCTCACATTGATCTAATTTCTATAGGCCCTGTAAGAGAAGTTGTAAAATGGAGTGCATCACTTATTTAAACTGAATGCGATTTTTAAGAACATTTGTTTAAAGGAATTTTAACACTGCCTAGACTGCCTAGTTTTAATGAATAATTAATAACGCTCCCATACGTCCTTGATTTTTAAGCTTTCGGAAATAAAATATTTCGTAGTAACTTTTGAAAACCAAATTATACTCATATATGCACAAATACACACACACTTGTTAGGAATATCAACTATGATAATTGCTAAATATGCTAAATGTTATATGCATCAAGCTGATAACTGGGTAATAAGGTCTGTATGCTACTAAAACTACTTGAAGTTTATACGGGAAACACACGCACGCACAAAAAAAAACTGTTGAATGAAATATATATAAACTTAGTTATGAAGTCTGTGAATAATATTATTAGCATTGATGAATTTTGCATGTATGGTAGAATTTAGAAAAAGTTTGTCAAAACAAAGGGGACCCCAAAACGATATTGTGCTTCATCAAGATTCAGGGGTAAAGCAGACCCTGCCGAGACTTTGGTATGGTTTGTAACATTTTCTTCGAAATATGCATTTTGAATAAGTATTCAGTATAATTTAAAAATATGATTAATATTACATAGGTTTTTGACGCATTTTATGTGTTAATTATAAAAGTACTGTTAAGAAATACTTAATTTCCCCCGTGAGTTGTATTAGATATTTTTGTTTATAATGATAAATATTACATAAATAAAATAAAAGATTTTTTTAGCGTGAACTCTAAATTTCTGAATTAAAAGAAAAAAAAAGCAACATCTTTTACGGCCTCTATCGTACTAATATATTTCTATTCATATTAAAATCTTTTGTACAGTTTATGCAGTCAGCATTTAAATCTTTTTTCCTTGTTTCAACTCTAAATAAAGAAAATACTCGAGAAAAAATTTGGAATTTCTTAGTTTCAAATATAACTAAAAGACAAGAGTTATCTATCACAATGCCAAAATGAATTTTACACCGAATTTATATTCGAGCTAAAACTTCCATAAACTTTAAAGTTTGCTCTGAGCAGAAAGAAGGCTTTACTTAGACAAATAATAAATTTATTTTTGATTGGTGCTTTAAGGGGACAAGGGACCTTTGAAATCTTTTTTTTTTATATTTTTAAAATTGCACTTTAAATATGTTTTAAAGGTACATTATTGCATTATATCATATATTTATCACAAAAAATGTAAGAAAAAAATTTTGAAAACAAAATAGGGAAATTTTTGTAATATTTTAGGTTTCACGAAAAATTTTCAAAATGCTCCATGCGCATTATTTTTTCTCTGAATGCTTTGAAATTTTTTACAGTTATTTATCACAATATATGTCATAAATCTGTTCATGGTTTTTTGAAAATAAAAATAATTGTAAAAGTTATAGGTAGTTAATTGTAAAAATAGGTTCAAAAATGCTCAAAATTTCAGAAAAATTGAGAAAATATTTTTTTCTTACCTTTATATTCAGATATATAAAATTCAATGCACAGTTTTATTTATACAGGATGTTTCTAAATTCATGGTACAAACTTTAATGGGTGATAGTATACATCAAGACAATAAATATTAAATGGGAAACTAAGGGTCCCAAACGTCTTCCGAAGAAGATAGGCGCCATTAAAGTTTAGGGTCCAAAAATTCAAGTCTATATAATAAAGGCCAAACGTATCTGTGCGTAACGCATACGTCATGTTTTGAATGGCAACACTTTCCGATGAAATTTTGGTTTTGCAATTTTCGCTATTGTAAATTTTTTAACTTCTAGACATTGCACGTTTTCAATCTTTATACCATCGTTTAGAAGAAAAAATGCACTTTTAAATGCCGTTTGCTAGAAAATTGTATCTCAATTTGTTTTTGAGATATTAATTTTTTTGTAGTTTTTGGTTCAATTTCTCAAATGGTGGCAACTTGAGTATCGCATTTATGTAGGAAAGAGAAAAAAAGTAGCCATAGAGTAAAAAAGAAAAAAAAATAGAGATACAGTTTAGTGACTAGAGGTGACGCCAAAAATGTAACCCTAAAATTTGCTGCTTTGCACCAAACACAACCGCGTGCTTTCACAAAAAATTAAAAATTTTAGCGATGCAATTTTAATTGATAACACAATGAAAAACTATTTTATAATGCTAAAATATAATCATATCTTTTTCATTTAGAGAAAAAATTATGTTAAAAAATTCGGTCTCTGTTCCACGTGATTGTTTTGCTTGGGCCGAATGAGAGACTTAAATTGGAAAATTAACGCCCATCAAACCGTTTTAATTGCATACTGCACCTCCATCTATCTCTTTTCGCCATGAAAAATAACAGATCACTGTATATTTTAGCTGTCATTTTTTCATAGCAACTGAAAAAAATAGTAATTACAAGTTGAATGTAGATTCTGCTATTCCAGAATTCAGTTTCGCCTCCGAATAGAAAAAGAAATCGATAGAGTTTTTTATATACATTTCATCAGAACGAAATTTTGGAGAGTCCGAAAAAAATAGTACCGGATAATCGACGTTACTGATATTAAATAAGCTTCGTCCTATTCTTACTTACTAAGTACATACCAAATTTTAAGTCTATCTCCATTTGTTCGTGAGATAGAGCGTTTACAGACTGACAGACGGACGGCAATTTTTTTTTTCTAAAAATATGTTTTTCGAAATCTCCAGTATCTGAAACGTGTAAATCCGTCAAAAAAAAATTTTTTTTCGATTTTCAAAACGATTGCAAGACTTACCCCATACTACGTATGATAGGTAAGTAAAATACTTCTGCTTGATGTGCCACAATTTTTGACACGATACTTTTTAGCTTGTCTGAAAAAAATAGCATCGGAGGTTAAAAAAAAAAAAAAAAAAAAAAAAACTAATTTCATTTTTACTATGACATTATTTTCACTAACTGAAGTCATCTGAAAGTAAAATTTCAATCTCAGTGTCCATAATTAAAAGAAATATTGAAAGGTAATATCGTTATGAGTAAAAATACGATATTTTAAATAATGACGTCATTTTCTCTTCAAATGTTTTTACTTACCCATCATACGTAGTATAGGTAAGTCTTACAATCGTTTTGAAAATCGAAAATTTTTTTTTGACAGATTTACACGTTTTAGATAGTGGAGATTCCGAAAAACATATTTTTAGAAAAAAAAAATTGCCGTCCGTCTGTCTGTCTGTCTGTCTGTATGTATGTAAAAGCTCTATCTCCCGAAAAAATTAAGATAAAGACTTGAAATTTTGTATGTAGTTAGTATGTAAGAATGGGACGAAGCCTATTTAATATCAGCAACCTCGAACTACTTTTTTCGGACTCTCGAAAAATTCGTTCTGATGAAAGGTATATAAAAATTTTCGAATGTTTTTGTTCTAAGGAATGGACGTGAAAGGCAATAAAATAACACGCATTTTGCATACAGAACGAAGTCGATCGGATTATTAGTTGCCGAGATATTTGTAATCCTGTTTTCCACATTCTTCAATTTTTCATGACCCTGTATTTCATTCAAATTTCAATTCAGAGGTATATTTTAATTGAAAATGAGACGCTTAATCCAACTCAGTAAACTGTTAGTTTATATTATAATTATTTTTGGAGTTATAAGGATGTTTCTTTTACGCAGTTCGGTATTACTTGAGTAGTTTGGCGTTTTATATAATTTGTCCAAATTGTTACATCAGCAATTCATTAATAGAGCATTACTATGCATATTAACAATATTTAAATTTTGTTTTGGAATTGCAATGCATTGTATAAATAGTTTTCACATGTTTTATTTTCATATGCCTATCCATGATGGGTAAGTATTACGGTGGCTCCCAACGACTAGTTTTAAAATTTACTGTTATTAGTAATATGAAAAAGGCGTCCGTAATAATATTGTATTTGATTGATATTATAGAGAGAAAAGTTAAATTGAGTTGCCACCATTTTCAAGAAATATCGTAAAAAAGCATTTAAAATTAAAAATAAAATATAAAAATGGAAATAAATTAAAAAATAGCTAAAATGGGCACAACTACAAATAAATAGCTTTCATTTAAAAAAATAATTATCAAAATCGGTTGAGTAGAAAACTCAGGGCTGATGACACGACATTTTTAGCTTGTCTGAAAGAAATAGCATCGGATGCTAAAAAACCTGTTATGTCAATATATCGTCGGCTATAAAACCCGGTGAATGTTTTTGGTTTTATTTCGTTTTTATCTATGAATTTAATTGACATTTAGTTCGTTGTAAACTTACTTTACAAAAGATACATCAATTAACCTTTACAAAAATGTATTTTAAAGAATATATGGGTGTCATATTTCCTTAGTTGTTTTTAAAAACTGAGAATGCAATTTTATTCTTTGGCGAAATCTTTGGCTAATAACTTCTATCTTACGTCTAATACGGAAGTACCGACAATTTTTAAAGCTGTATATGATTAGATAAATAATATGTTTCATATAAAATTGCTGTTTGGAATTAGTTAGTAGTTTAAAAAGCATATTACGCAGAAAAAATTTATTAGACTTTCCAACTTTAAAAAAGTTTTTCACCTTTACTTTGTGACGCGGGAACCCCGGGTTCGGTGTACTAGTCTATATTATAAAGGCCAAACGTATATGTGTGTAACGCATACGTCATTTTGCGAATGGCAACACTTTCACATGGAATTCGGTTTTGAAATTTTCGGTATACCGCAAATTTTATATTTCTAAATATCACACATTTTCAATTTGTACACCATCGTATAGAGAAAAATATTTACTTTTAAATACAATTTGTTTGAAAGCTGTATCTTAATTTATTCTTGACATATTCTTTTTTTATATATATAGGTTTAGTACGAATTTTGTAATCTTGGTAACAGAAATGTGCCATTTTCTCTTAAAATTGATAGAAATTGAAATATGCGCATGTAAATTTTGAAAAAATGAAAATTATGACGGATTTAGATTTTACGTGAAATTCTAAGATCGTGTCAATTTGAAATATTTTTTTTCCTTACGCATTTATGCCTAACATAAGGGCCTCAATTGATAACTTCATCTTAACGCATCTTTATTATTATATTTTTACATATATGATTAAAGTTAAATTTTAATAATTTGGACAACTGAGTTTTTTAAAAATAGTATTTTTTTCTCTTAATTTTAGCTTTAAATAATATTTGTTTGAGAGTTAGACTAACCATAGTAAGATGTATTTTTTACTGTAGCTAATTTTGTAGGTTTATTATAAATCAATGAAACAGTTCCTTCTTAAACATTCACTTTCGTCGAAATTCAACGGGTTCCACTTTGTTTTACTGAAAGACGCAATAGCGTACTAGGATTTATTTTAGGTTATGTCCTTTCCTTTTCTTTCAGAAACTTTAAATTTATCCATTTACAACAATTTATTCATATGTTAACGTATGAAAATCTACATTTATTCATATTTTCAGATTTTAAAAAAATCATATTTATTCAAATATAATCGTCACCTTTTTCTGGAGAATTTGATGGAGCTCCAGTCCCAAATTTTATCATGATTTTCTTGCAATTCCATTTATTCTTGGACCGTTCATCTTAATCTCTCACGTTCAACAATATAGTTCCTTAAAGAGTACTTCTTGTGATTATAAAATACAGAAAAATTGGTCGATCCGTTTGCGGTTTTCACTAAAACTATTCTTTATGTCAGTATTGCCTTTAAAATAAATTATAAAGATAAATTTCAAAAAATGCCGATAGAGGGCGCTTCAGACTTTGGAGTAACGAACAACTATTTTTTACCGTTATTTTTTGCATTTCATTAAATTTTTTAGAAGCTTAGACATAAACATAAATTTTGAGCTCAAAATGTAAATCGTTGGGAGTGGTTAAACAGCGCAAACTGAACTGTGGGGGGAGGTTCAAATTCCAAATGGTTATTAAAAACGGAAAAATTAGTCAATTAATTTGCGATTTTCACTAAAATTATTCTTTATGTCAGTGTTATCTTGAAAATAAATTATAAAGATAAAATTCAAAAACTGCCGATAGAGGGCGCTTTAGACTTTGGAGTAACGTACAACTATTTTTTACCGTTATTTTTTGCATCTCATGAATTTTTTTAGAAGCTTAGACATAAACTTAAATTTTGAGATTAAAATCTGAATCGTTGGGAGTGGTTAAGTAGCGCAAACTGAACTGTGTTCAATGGGGGTGGGGAGGTTCAAGTTTCAAATGATTATAAAAAACGGAAAAATTGGTCGATTCGTTTGCCGTTTTCGCTAAAACTATTCTTTATGTCAATATTTCCTTGAAAATAAATTTTAAAGATTAATTAAAAAAATACCGTTAGAGGGCGCCTTAAACATTAGAGTAACCAACAACTATTTTTAACCGTTATTTTTTGTATCTAATTAAATGCTTGTAAATGTTCAAAGTTAAATTTTGAGCTCAAGGTCTGCATCATTGTGAGTAATTAAGTAGCGGAAAATTGAAATGTGTTCGAGGGGTGGGGAGGGTAACATTTCAACTCCTGAATACATGTCAGTTTGCGCTTCTTAACCTCTCCCACCGATTTAGAATTTGAGCTCAAAATTTAAATCTAAGCATTTGCAAGCATTTAATTAGATACAAAAAATAACGGTTAAAAATAGTTGTTGGTTACTCTAAATTTTAAGGCGCACTCTAACGGTATTTTTTGAAATTAATCTTTAAAATTTATTTTCAAGGAAATATTGACATAAAGAATAGTTTTAGCGAAAACGACAAACGAATCGACCAATTTTTCCGTTTTTTAACCCATTAGTGCCTAGCGTCCCATTTTTGGGACAGTTTCAAAAAATTCATGTAAGAGCCTTTCACACCAGTAAAAAGGAGGATAAATAAATACTTTCTTTCTGGAGACGAAGTCCTCGATAAATTAAGATAAAAGTTATTCTTGCTTTAAAAGTGGTGGGAAAATGCAAAATTCGAATTTTAACGAAGAAAATAATTCAGGCACTAATGGGTTAAAATCATTTGAAATTTGAGCCTTCCCACCCCCATTGAACACAGTTCAGTTTGCGCTACTTAACCACTCCCAACGATTCAGATTTTCATCTCAAAATTTAAGTTTATGTCTAAGCTTTTAAAAAAATTATGAGATGCAAAAAATAACGGTAAAAAAATAGTTGTACGTAACTCCAAAGTCTAAAGCGCCCTCTATCAGCATTTTTTTAATTTTATCTTTATAATTTATTTTCATAATAATACTGACATAAAGAATACTCCTGGTGAAAATTACAAATAAATTGACCAATTTTTCCGTTTTTTATAATAATTTGAAATTTGAACCTCTCCCTACAGTTCAGTTTGCGCTACTTAACCACTGCCAGAGATTTAGATTTTGAGCTCAAAATTCAAGTTTATGTCTATGCTTCTAAAAAAATTAATGAGATGCAAAAAATAACGGTAAAAAATAGTTGTTCGTTACTCCAAAGTCTAAAGCGTCCTCTATCGACAATTTTTTTAATTTATCTTTATGATTTATTTTCAAGACAATACTGACATAAAGAATAATTTTAGTGAAAACCACAAACGAATCGACCAATTTTTCTGTTTTTTATAATCATTTGAATTTTTGGACCCTAAACATTAATGGCGCCTAACTCCTTCGGAAGACGTTTGGGACCCTTAGTTTCCTATTTAATATTGTTTGTCTTGATGTGTACTATCACCCCTTAAAGTTTGTATCATGAATTTAGAAACACCCTGTATATGTAAATTAAACTTGTATAAATATTATTGGAGATTTTTATTGATATGGAATGCGCATGGGACATTTTGAAAAATTCCCGTTAAATCAAAAATATTACAAAAATTTCCCTATTTTTTTCAAATTTTTTTTTTTTTTTTTTTTTTTTTTTTTTTTTTTTTTTTACATTTTTTGTGATAGATATATGCTATAGTGCACATAATATACCCTTTGAATAATATTTAAACTGCAACTTGAAAATTATAAAAAAAAGAATTTCAAAGGTCCCTCGTCCCCTTAAGTGTAAAATAAATTTCAATGTAGAGTACATATCTTACTTAAAACGAATGCGCATTTTAGGTATTTTTATGTAAGCGATTTCCAACTTATCATAGAGAAACTGCTTTAAAGAGTTTTTTAATCTTCTTTTAACAAAGCTTCTCTCATATTTTTTCATGCTCATAAATAATGCATTTCTTCGTATTTTTCAGCAAGTTAAAATCTAATCATCGATCGATACAGCGAATGTTTTTTTTACTGTTTAAAAAACTAGGGTGTATATTCTGCAATTACTGCTATAAAAATTTAGTATAATAAATTACCATTATAAAATGTCATTTTTAATAAAAACTTTTATATAATTATTAGCAAGTTAAAAAAAGCACATCGATCCCAGCAAAAGAGGTGCTTTCGTAATATAAGGATGTTTCAAAAATATTGAGATCTTGGTATAACAGTATACAATACTTTGTATACAGTAGGGTATCCTAAATATTTTTTTCATCCCTGTAAACACAATCTGCTTTCTATTATGCAGGAAGTAACTTATAGTAAACATCAAATATTAATATCAATTTCAGAAAATGTGAAATAATTTAATATGATTAAATCGCGCCCCAAACAATGTTTCCCGTTATGCTAGTTATGTAATGGAATATTTTTATCTAGCTCTGTAAATTAATTAAGAATATTTTTTGCACCACAAATTGTACAGAATGTACCGGGTGATCCAGAAGTCCCGGGACTTTTGAGATGCTAATAATTAGAAAACCATAAACAATAGAAGTATGCGGTTTTCACAGAAATGCTGAGAAACTTGTGGGATTTGTTTTTTCAATGAAAAAAATGTATTATGTTCGTTGCACTTTTTGACAGCAGGTGGGGCTAAAATTGATAGTATTGTTTTTATAGTATGATACAGCTCATTTAAAAGAACGAATTAGTGTCCAAGTGTTACAAAGTTTAATCATGACGCTCATGGCTTATAAGTACTGCCTTGAGCCGATGCAAAACAGCGTGCACAGTATCCTCAGAGCGGAAAGAAATTTCAGTTCATCGTGATATCACAAGTTTACTGCCCTCACCGTGAACTGGTGATTTCTACAGAGTATTGGCATAGAATCCTACCTAATTTACGATTTTAACAGACATTTGGGATCTCTTGTTTCTATTACGATCTTCCAATGAGCATTTTCTCAAACCTTGCTTACCATAGCATTTCACATTTGCAGTGGCCATCGATTCTTTTGCAGTTTTAACTTGACGTATTGTACGATATGAAAACAATGCGACATGCAAAGATGTGTCTAAACATAGTGTAGACAATGTCTAAACACTGCAGTTGCTCATGAAATTTTGTATCAAATTTCCCTTACAATGCAATTTCATTTACCTTACAAAAAAATGTTTGAACATAAACCACCCTTAAAACAAAATCTCATCACTATCATAGAAAAAATGTTTCGCAATGAACTCATGTGTCTATATAACGCATGGTATAGGTACATTCTGTCTTATACAACAGCGCCACCTGTTGCTAAAAATGGTAACTATATATATTTAAAAAAATTCATTCTAAACAAAAATCCCACATGTTTCTGAACATATATCTGAAAACAGAACCTTTGTATTATACATAGTTTCCTAATTATTAACTTTTCAAAACTCCCGAAACTTCTGGATCACCCGGTATATACAAGTATATACTTCATAGATGCATATCAATTGTGTTATGTTCGGAAGAGTGTAACACCATTAAAAGCGCTTGAAACTTTTTTTCCCATTGGCCGTAATGTAATGGAATACTTTAGTTTGCCTCTGTAACTAAACTATGCATCCGAATCTTATAAAATTTGAACTGACTCTACAAATGTTTTATTGTTTTAAAAGCTAGGGTGTTTACTCTGCAATTACTGTTATAAAAGTTTAGTTCAAAATTATTGTTACAAAATGGCACATTAAATAAAAACTTTCATGTATAATTATTAACAAGTTTAAAATTGCACGGGAAGCGTAGCAAATGAGGTGCGTTAGTAATATAAGGACGTTTTAAAAATATTCGGAAATTGGTGTAGTAGTATAATGTACTTCGGATACAATAGCGTATCTGAAATCGTTTGTGTATCCCTGTAAATGCAGTCTGCTTTCTATAATACTGGAAGCAACTTGTAGTAAATCTCAAAAAGTATATCAATTTTCTAAAATGTGAAATAATTTAATCTGATTAAAATGCGCCCCAAACTATATTTTCCCCTATACCATTATGTAATGGAATACTTTTGTGTAACACTGTAAATTAAAAAAATATTCTTTTCACCACAGATTGTATATTTTAATATATACTTCATAGATGCATATCAATTTTATCATGTTCGAAAGAGTGTAACACCATTAAAATATACTTGAAACTATTTTTCTCATTGGCCGTAATGTAAGGGAATACTTTTGATTGTCCCTTTAATTGAACTATTCATCCGATTCTCATAAAATTTGAAATGGCTCGATTAATGTCCCGAATTTATGCATCAATTATATATTTTAAATTTCAAATAAACAGACAGACGGACGGACGGACACACGGACGGACACACGGACGGATTGAACGACGACTGTGGATACTACGAATTTAAATAATTACGAACGCACTCAAAAAGTAATGGATCTTTTTTTTTTTCGTTTACTCTTCATATTAACACTAAAATATGAATATTTTATTATAATATCACTAAACGTCTTTAATTTTCTAATCGTTTGTAATATTTGAGAACAATTTACTAAGAAGGGGACCACTTTCTTCTCTGAAAGTCGTATTTCACAGCAGGGTTATGTATAATGTCAGGAGTTTTTTACCGTAATTTTAGATTTTAGTTCGCATCTCAAACAATAGGTGGCGCTGACGGCGATTGAAAGCCAGGTCGACGCTTTACTCAGCACTGGTCACCTGGCCTTCAATCGCCGTCAGCGCCACCTATTGTTTGAGATGCGAACTAAAATAAAAAATTACGGTAAAAAAACTCCTGACATTAAACATAACCCTCCTGCAAAAATTTTTTAAATAGCTGTCACCGTTTGCAAGTTATTGAATTTTAAAATCCATCAGTCATTTTTGGGACACCCGGTATTTCTATCCATAATACAATGTGTTGTACTTTTTTTTAGTCAGTATTTCAGATTTTAAATATTTTTTCAATTGATTTTTTTTTCTTCGTTCAGCTTTAAATTAAAGAAAGTATACGAGAAAAAATATGAAATTCCTGAGTTTCAAAACATAACTAAAAGACGAGAGTTATCTATCACAATGCCAAAATGAAGTTTACACCAAATTTGTATTCGAGCTAAAACTCCGGTAACCTTTAAAGATATCTTCGAGCACAAAGCTTTAATTTGACTGTTAATAAATCTATTTTTGATTGCTGCTGTAAGTGTAAAATAAATTTCAATGTAGCGGACATATCTAACTTAAAATGAATGCGCTTTTTAGGAATTTTTATGTAAGGGATTTCCAACTTATCATAGAGTAACCGCTTTAAAGATTTCTTTAATCTTCTTTTAACGAAGCTGCCTCCTTATATTTTTTCATGCTTATAAATAATGCATTTCTTCGTATTTTTCAGGAAGTTAAAATCTAATCTTCTCTCGATACGGCAAAGTAAAAGATTTTTTTTTTATTGTTTTAAAAGCTAGAGTGTTTATTCTGCAATTAATGTTGGGTAATTCCACGAGCACATGTCGTGTAAGTCACATACTATGATTTTTGATGCCAGTATTTTAGAATGGAAAAACGTGACTTATTTTATCAGAGATATTTCATTAATTGGGCCATGCAAAGGCCCAAAAGACCAGGCAAACCTTTCGAAAATAATGGTTGCCAACAATTTCGCAGTGACTAGAAATTTAATTTAGACGACAAGTGCTCACGGAAATACCCTGTTACAAAAGTTTGGTATAAAACTACTGCTAAAAAATGACATAATTACTAAAAGCTTTCACATGATTATTGAAAAGTAATGGATATTTTTTTTCGGTTTTCCTTTTTATATTACCATTAAAAATACTCGTGTTGTGAGATACATAAATTATTTGCTTTAATTTTCTAACCAGGAAAGTAAGCTAATAGTGTAATAATGAAAATAAATCTAAATAAGGTGCATTGGCAAAGGTCGGATAAAACGTGTTTTTAGACTCATGAAATTATTTGCCCTAGTCTACCCGTTTGGGATATAAAGTTTCAAATTTGCAAAATAAAACTTCTAGCGTTAGAAAGGAAAGGCTCTCCGCCAACCAGCGAGTTAAACTCTTCCTAGTGTAAAGCAGTAGCAGCTTCTTTTCTTGCAAATACAGTTCTTTGGGTAAATTATCCGTTCCGCATGCATGTTCACAATACCTACTCGTTTCAGATCAAGAACGCTTCTGATTGGCCCATCAGATTCGGATATCCAGATCATACTGACTTCGGATATCTTGGAATCTATAATCGAAAAATTAGAATTTTATTATAAGTAATTGCAGAACGAATGTGTTATAGCTGCATGGTATGCCGTCTGAATACAGTAATGTCGCATCTCAGTTCAACCCCAAGTAGTGGAAATTTTAAAAAGAGGAGAATTTTTTTTCAACATTTAAGTTATAGAAAAATAATTTAAATGGAAAAAGAAGCATTTTTTAAAATTTTTAATATTTAAATTATAAAAATTAATTGATGAAAATAATTTGTATAAAAAAAAGGAAGCTTTCTATCTTTGAACATTTAATTAAGTTATAAAAATAATTTTAATCAGTATTAGCGATTTATGTAATGAAAATTTTAATATTCGTTAGTGATTACACTTTTATCAAATTGCATGCATTTATATAATTTCTACACTACGCGTTTGATGCATCTATAGATGTTTATTTATTTGTATTTCTTGTCGTACAAAAATTTTTAACTTTATTAAAAGCGTACGAAGCACGCAATTTGATATGTTGCATTTGTAAAAACTGTGCGGCATTTTGTTCATTCAGGTTATAAATCTTTACGATTTCCCCACGTTCTTTCAATGAAAACGGCACCTTGCATGAAATGTCAGAAGGCAACATACGCGGCTCGTATTTCGCAGCGCCTTTTCCTTCACCTAGCTTAACGACGTCAATCATGACTGTGTCTTACGTAAAGTCGAAATTTGCGTTTCTTGGTTTCTTCTTCTCATTTTGTGGAAAACAAATGAAGCTGGGATATCAGCCGAAGAAACGGTGTGACCTGTGACGTAAATGAAACGAACATTAATGTTCTGGTGCAGGCAAAGTCCTTTTTACTTTTCCCTTGCTTAGTTCCTTTGATTTTTCATACTACATTTGCCATTCCAACACTATTTAGGGTTTTTCACAGTGGAAATCACATTCCAATACAAAAAACTGGGTGTTGACATTTGATTTTTTCAAAATATTTTCACTGTAACCGTAACTGCTTGAGTGACACTCATGTTTTATATATCATTATTGAGCGCATACCTAAAAACACCTTTTGCCAAAATTTAAGTCAGTTTCTGTGAATGGTATAATAGTTAGGGGCTCAAATGTCGTAATAGTTTTTTTTATAATCACCCTGTATATGTGTAATAGTTTTGAAAATGAAAAAATCAATGTCTGGCCATTCATTTGCATTAATTCTATATATCTGTATAACGCGGAGATAAGGGCAAATAATTTATATACGAATAAATGCGTAAAGTCTACTTGGTTTTTTTTTTTTTTAACCGATTTACGGTTTTAGTGTACGGCCAGGGGTTAAATCGTCCTTCTCTTTTTTAGAGCCGAAATAGTTTGGCCTGATTATAAATCTATGACTTTATGACTTACAGGAACATTTTGTTCTAATGATGTCAAAGCACGAGGTTGTTCTACAACTGTAAGATTTTTACGTTGACTACGTTCACCAAAAAAGTTTTTTTCTTTCTGTAGAGAAAATAATTTAAAAAATCCCTTTATTTAACCACTACCAAAACTGAAAAATTAAGTAAATAAAGAGAGAACTTCAAATCGTGTAAAGTTGCAAGAACGACCAGTCCATGTAACCAACGCGTGATAGAAACTCTCACACGCCTTTTATATTTAAAAAATGGGAAAAATGCAACAAAGCATTCCAGCACTGAGATTGCGGCTTAAGTGTCACGATTTTTTTCTTGCTAGCTTTATACATATTAGAGGTATCATAATGAATAAGGTATTTTTTGAAAGTTTTATGCAAGCACTGTTTTAAAATAGCAAAATTCACCTCTTATAAAGCGTGAAAACTATGAGAATATCAACATTTTAAAAAAATGGTGCAGATCAAGAAATAAGATTTTTTTAAAAAAAGTGGGAGTGCAAGAAAATTATACGACAGAACAGTTCTTTTCAGTTGACCTGATACATTACATCTAATATGGGTAGTGCGATTCAAAAATTTGGGGAAAGTGGCAATTCTTGTCAACGAAAGCAAGTGCCCTAAAGTAAATCTGTCTTTAATGTATTCTCCAAACTCTTCCCTACCTGCTCATGTTGGTTTAGTCCATATCATGTGACCGAACCGCACCTTCTTCCGAAGTTAGTTATCTTCGCTCCGCGATGTAAAAATTGTGGCTTTTCTTGAACAGCGTTGCAGCATTAAATTCCGTCAACAATTAGGTGAAACATCAATTGAGACTTTAAAAAATGCTAAGAAAAGTGTACGATGAGCGTACCATGGTGAGACACAAGGTTTATGAATGGCATCGACGTTTTAAAGAGGACCAAGAATCCATCGAAGACGATAAACACGTTGGACAACCATTGCTGAGGTCACACACTGGTTCTTTCTGCTTGAGAATGCACCAGCACATCGGTACCAACTGTTAAAACAATTCCTCGTCAAAACTCGCGCTAATGTGCTTATACATCTCCCTTATCACCTGAACATAACCTCGTGCGCAGTAGCGGTTCGTCAGGGAGTGCTGCATCATATTTTTCTCACCACTAAAATGTAACGTAATCTTTTATATTATTTATTCGTCAAATTTTGTTGATTAAATAAATCTGAAATTACTGTACAATTTTTGTGGTGCGAAAAATTTAATGCAGCATCCCCTAACGAGCCATTACTGCTCGTGTGACTTTTATCTAGTCCCATCAAAGAAAAAAGCATTTACAGTGACGCCGTTTTAGTTATTAGATGCGGTGAAAATAACATCACAGGAGGCCTTATAGGGAGGGTTTGTTCCTGGGAGGTTGCGAAAAGTGGCTTCCAGCGATGTTTCCAGAATTTTTACGAACGCTTGCAGATGCTTATCGGTACCTAAAGTGACTACTTTGAAGGTGGATATGCTTCGGTGCTGTGAACTATTCAGTGAAATATTTTTTGCAACCTTTCTTCGAACTTTTGAATTATACACGTATGATACGCCACCTACTTTAACTCTTTAAGACAGGGGCATGATGGATACTAACATATTTTTTAATAAATAGTACCGGAATTTCCTGTGTATAATCCACGGATCAAACAATTCTTTTTCGACAGAGAAATTTTATATAGTAACTGAAGTCAAATATTTACTGCGATCTAAATAGTTACATTTCATTTAAATAAATTTCTGGGTCGAAAAATAATTATTTGATCCGCGGATTATATGCAGAAAATTACGGTAGACTTCTGGATGGATTCACAGCGATTCAAAGATTCGATAATTTAATGATTGCTATTAAATTTTAGAGGTGTCCAGCGAGCCACAATTGACCACCTCTGGTGTCAGAAAAAAATTTAAATATGTTAGATTTTATGCTTAACTCTCTAATTCTTGGGGTAAAATGTGCTTTAGAAATTCCGTACTTCAGATAATCTGAATTTGCACCAGAAAATTTGAACAGTAAATTTCGTAATTTAAATTTATAAAATAACTTTTTTCATTTTTTTAAACGCAAAATTTATTTATTTTTTTTTTTTTAGTCAGAGCGGTTTTGCGACTCGATTGCAGAAAATTTTCTCTTTTGAAAAACCAGTTGTAAAAAATTAGAAATTAAACGAAATCGTCCCGTCCCGAAGGGTTTTTAAAAGGGGTGGGGTTAATCGTTAACAATTTTTAAAAGCAAAAATTCTTGCTTAATTGAATCGGAAATGCATGGATTAAATAAAACAATATATTTAATAAAATTTTATTGGTAAAAAATATCGAGGATTCTGAGTACCTCATGCACACGTATACCGATCATTTGTTCCCAAGGGGTTAGTTCCAATTTCAGAAATTTTCCTAGAATAGAAATTAAGCGATTACAACTAAGAGTTTTTTTTTTTACCTACGTTCTGAAATGACGTTTAAATGTTTAAAATATTTAATGGTAATGAATTTGGATGCGGCTTAAATGCTTCTCTTCGACAAAAAGCATATATTCCCAATGTTCGAAGCGATAGAGAAATTAGATTAATTATTTAATGTAGAAGATACTATTTGTATGTTAAATTAAATCTCTCGCTTTTTCTTTTTCTTTCTTTTCTTTTTTTTTTTTTTTTTTTTTTTTTTGGCATAATCCGGTTTTGCATAAGTTCTCAAACATTAATTAAAAAATAAATATAATGAATTCTTCTGCAAATTAATTAAAATTCTGTTAGTTAATAATGTATTTGCTCATTTAATTTCTTTTAGCGAAGCATTTGATTATTTCCGAAATGATTTTTTCTAATTTATCTCGCTTACGCATACGCATTGATCTGAGTATGAACTGCCGCTGAATTCTGCGCAAAAGATGTAGCAAACGTATTTGTAAAGAAATGATTTATTAATTTGTTAACCTTTAAATGTAATGTTATTACAAATTCGCATTTTTTTTTTTTTTTTTTATCAGTAAACCACGGTTCGCACAGCTCTACCACTAAATTTTAAGAATCTTTTCGAAGTGTTTCGCTGCAGAAAAATATCGTAAAATCTGTGAATGAAGGTGGGGATTGCGAATGGCTGTGATTTAAAAATTAAATGTAAATTTTCTTATTTTTAATAGTGGTGCCAGAGTCCTTGGAAATTCCAAGGAGTGTGCGAACCTTGGTTTTGAAAACGTTGCTTATTGATTTTTCTCAATGGAAAAACGTCTTGAAATTGATAATAAAAATAATTCAAATATGTTAAGTAAGAGTTGTATAAAAGCTGTACGGGGAATATAATATACTAGAAGATAGCCCGTCAGAATGACGTGTTTGCATTTTTAAAGGATGATAAAAAATTATAACAACTGTGGTCAATCATAGCCACTTTAGGCTGAAACAATTTTGATAAATACAGCGATTAAACTTGAAGAGGGAAAAATGTAACAAAAAAAAAAAAAGAAAAAAAAAAGAAAGAAAGAAAATTTCAACAGAAATCTGCATTTAAAACTATAGCAAAACTATCTGGTAGATGGTGGTGGGGATTATAATGAAATTTAAAACGCACCCGCGGTTTGCTTAAATAAAAAGTTTTAATTAAATATTGTTTTTGAAATCGTGAAAAGATTTCAAAACAAAGAAAATGTAGTGACATCATTTACAGCCCCACTGTGAATCTGACCAATGAGAACGATCCATTACGACTATGGAACGGTTTAATTGGTCAGAAAATAGATTGCACTTAAAATCGGAGGTAACTTTTCACAATGTTTTTTATAGATTTGAAATTCTCAAGAGCCATTCACGGCTGTAAAGAAAAAAAAATTAAAGCAACCCGAATATAAAAATTTTAACAATATTGCATTTAAAACGCACCTTCGCTTTCCTTTAACAAAAAGTTTTAATTAAATATACTTTTTCAAATCGTGGAAAGATTTCAAAGCGAAGTAAAATGTAGTGACGTCATTTACAACTCCCACTGTAAATCTGACCAATGAGAACGCTCCATTACGACTATGGGACGGTTTCATTGGTCAGAAAATAGATTGCATTTAAAATCGGAGGTAACTTTTCGCAATGTTTTTTATAGATTTGAAATTCTCAAGAGCCATTCACGGCTGTAAAGAAAAAAAAATTAAAGCAACCCGAATATAAAAATTTTAACAATATTGCATTTAAAACGCACCTTCGCTTTCCTTTAACAAAAAGTTTTAATTAAATATACTTTTTGAAATCGTGGAAAGATTTCAAAGCGAAGTAAAATGTAATGACGTCATTTACAACTCCCACTGTAAATCTGACCAATGAGAATGCTCCATAACGACTATGAAACGTTTTCATTGGTGAATGAATTTCTTTTTCTCGTGGATAGGTTGACACCGGAATTGTTATACACGGAGGGGCTTTATATATATAATTACTCTTTAATTTTTGCATGTTATTCAACTCGTATAAAAATTGAATGCAGCTATTTTTTGATTAAAACTAATAGGAACACATAGCTTACGCATTTTTGTTACCACTAAAATTGTACAGAGATTTTTCATTTGTTTAATCATAAGATTTCGACGATTGAAAAAAACAATATTTACTATAAAATTTTTGTGGTAGGAAAAGTGCGTTAAAGTTGACAGCTATGGGGACATACTTGGCTATATTAACTCGACTCATTAATATAAAAGATATTTTATCATCGTTATCGCTCGAGATTTTACTTCCATGTATCTTACTTTGAACTGAATAATTTCTTTAAAATAAAAAGGATATTCAGAATTGCGTAAAGATAAAGTAATATGTCATGCATGAATCCTGAATATTTGAAAAAATATTACTCGAAAAACATTAGTTGAAAACCTATTCTAAATCGCTCATTTTTATCAATGAATTTAGGTTCAAAGGATTCCTCGTATGAGACTTCAGAAATCGAAAAGATTAATAGCAGTACAATTTCATTTGGTATATAGAGTAGAAGGCTTTTATAACTATAGTACTGATTCATATTTGATGTAAATAAAAATGTACGTGCGTTAATATATATATATATATATATATATATATATATATATATATATATACTTTGATTTTATATTGAAGTTTTTTATTGCATTGCAGCCAGCATCATTGCAGGAAATTAACTATTTCATTATATCATTTCATTAACTATTAATTATTTCAATAGAAATAGTAATATTTGCATTGAATCATTCTGAAAAATACAGTATTGTTGTAATGATCATCATTGATTGTTTGTTGCAAATATGCCTAATATAATATGTATGTTTGTCCGATATTTTTTAAATATTATAGCTGTATATTATCACACTATAAATATCATAATATTGGCGCAACGATGCAAATACTTTATTCATGAGGATGGCAAGAATTAATTAACATTGCATTGTTGCTAATGATTGGTTATGTTTTGCTATGTCTGTAAATGTTTAATAATTTGAGGGGCAAAAAATTACATTTGTGTAATGCTGAATTCCCACCTGAAATTTGGTAAAATTTTATTCTTAACCCATTCGTGCCCGGCACCTTTTGCGTAAATTTTATTTGGTTGGCACCACTATTTTTAGAAGATTTAAGCTTAGTTCATTAATCACGAAAATGTATCATTTAAATAAAATAATTATTGTTGTTTTTCTTTTTTACCGGTGTCAAAAACAGTGCTGAATGCACCTTTTGAAGCGCCCCTAAACAGGGACGCTAGGCACTAATGGGTTAATTAGGAAACGCAAGTATTAACAGATGTCCCTCAAAATTATAAAATTAAAACTTGATTAAAATTTTCTAATGCGAATTTAATTAAACTAAGTAGGATTTAATGTATCCCACTGCCCCTCAAGGGGTTACAAAGCATTTACGATGATCTTATTTTATTAAAACTTAGTAGTCAGTTGTCGATTGAGATTCTATAAGACTTGCACAACAGCTACTTCAGAATTATGTTTGCTTACCACTAATTAAGAAAACAATGTCTTCCTGCTATTTGCAGAACGTATCTACTACAAATATTTTAGTTTAGAAATAGTGGTGATAACTATTTCAAAACAGTATTTTTTAGTGGAAATGGTTTAACACATTAAAGCTGGTTTGTACAATATTCTACCAGAAAGGTTTTAACCATTTTTCTGTTTGAAGACTAGTTAATTTGAACGGAAATATTAAATTTGTTTGATGGATTAAACTTCGTGAAAAAGTGCAACAAAAATTGCTATTTTAATCAAACTGATTTCAAATGCAAGTTTTCCATTTTAAATAGAAAAATAATTCTTGATTTGATAAGCTAATATAGGTGACGAAACATCTGAGTGTGCAAAGCACGTATTAGCCTAGTACTTTCATATGTTTTATGAATCATTTTATTATTATAAAATATTATAAAATTTAAAAAAACATATGTAGATAAAAGAATACAAAAATTACCAAAGCAAATCAATTCAGAAAGTCCAAATCAAAAACTTCCTAAAATTTCATTGCAAGGTTCCATTAATGCTAAATAAATAATATTTAATAAGTTAACTTTTTTGGAAATTTCATATTAGGAATTAAATATTTTAGAATTGCTATCATTTTAAAAATGACATAAAGATAGTATTTAATCATCTTATAATATATTATAAGAATTATTCATTACTGTTATTTGTACTACTATTATTTGTATTATTATTTGCATTACTATTATTTGTATAGAACAATTTATAATTATCCATTGATTAAATTATTCATTTGGTTATAGGTTCCTGAGTTTTTCGAAGCTTTCTTAAAATCTCTAGAAGTTTTGAACAGATTTCTCTCTATTTAAACTGTGTGTTTTAGTTTTTGTGGATTTTGTTTCTAAAAATAGCCAGAAATTTACAAAATTACAAACTCTTTAAGACTTAAAATTTTTCTTTCAAGTCTAAAAACATACATACATAAAGAGAGTGGCGCAGCCAGAGTGGGGGTTTTGAGGCATTGGATACCACTTTTACATCTGAAATATTTTTTTGTATTTTGAAGAAAATATTTATTTTAGAATCTTTAAATTCAACCACTGCCTTTAAAAGCTTTCCATTGAATTTCTTTTTTTTTTAAATCAAAATTTGAAAAACATATATACAATCTAAGAAACTTTTTTTTAGTAACAGAAAATTTTGAAGATATTTCCTAAACCAATTTATTTGAGATAACTTTGTAATAAAGATAATTATTCACGGGGAAACTATTTCTGTTATTGTCACAAGAAGTAACTTGCAGTTTATTTTAACCCCTTCGCAACGGGATCCTTTTAAGGAATTTTTAATGTTTTGTCACGGGGGTTTAAAAACAGAAATTTGTGCCTTAGTAAATCGAGAAAAATTTCTGATTAAATAAGGCAAATTTTTCAGTAAAATTTTACTGGTGGGGGTAAATAGTGATTTTTAAGTCTTTTTACGGGTCAAAGCGAAGTTTGCTATAATCGCGGTGACAAATCGTTTTTACCACTACGCGGACTGCAAATTTGGCCTCCAGTTCTAACAAAAAATTTTAAAAGAAGAATTATTAGATTAAGTGGTTACTACATGGATCTCATTAAATAAATTATAAAATACCACTCTTATTCCTCGTATGAATTGAAAATTACTAAATAAAAATTAAGTTCAAACTGTCAACCCTGAATAAATGTCTATTCGAACCAGACTTTTTTTCATTAAATAAGTATAATATACATTTAATAAAAATAACTTAAATAGCTATAAACGACAATTCTGCTATTTAATATATGTATGTGTAGATATATATACACTGGTGAGCAAAAATTAAGGACGGGGCAGATAAAATAGCATAAAAGCCGAAAAAGGCAACCGAACGAAATGAAAAGTCAATCAGAAGATAGATCTGAAACAAATGGAGTAAGACTTGCCCATATATGGCATATGGCGTAAAAGAAGGAGGTATTAAGTCGGATAAATCACAGAGACGGTGACAGTTCAGAAATTTGTTGAAATCTATTGCACTGTGTAAAATTATTTTAACGATGTTGTTTTACTACTATTGCGTGATATTGACAAGCGGCAATCCAGGCGATGTCATCTGGATGACTTTACACAAGCTCGAATCATTTGGAAGTTGTAAGAAGGTGGAAGTGTGACAAGTGTAGCACAATAGATCATTATCGCTCACAATATCGTTTTACGAGCCCAGTGTGCATTTCAAACGAGCGGATCAGATTTCCGAGCACTCAGCAGTCGTCGCCCACAAACAAAAACAGCAGACTACCGTTATGTTGTTTTAGAGGCGAAAATAAACAAACGGCAGACAACTGTATGAATCACAAGGTAGATACAACAGACTGCTGGACCTTGGATATCACGTTTTACCATGGCTAAAAGGTTGCACAAAGAGGGTTTACATACAAAACGTCCAGTATGGCGTCTACCATTAACGCCTGCTTATCAGAGACGCAGGTTTCTGTGGTGACAGAAACACAAAAAATGGATACAACAGGAGTAGGCTCGAATACTCTTTACAAATGGGAGCCTATTTAGTATGATGTGTAATTTTGGGCGTTCACACATCTGTAGAGAGCAGGGAAAACCTAATCCCTACTCCAACATCATCGAAATGTACCATTTTGGGGATGTCGGAGTTTTTGTTTGGGGTGGTAGCCATGTGAACCTCCACGTCTACCAAAGATGTTCAGTACCTGGTGTCCGCTATTTTGCCGAGATTATCTTGCCTCACGTGCGAATTTTTAGAAGGGTTGCGGGTCCAGACTTCCACTTCACGGACGACAACGCTCTCCATCATCATACAATGATCATCGAAGAATTCTTGGAGAGTGACGATATTTAGCGCATGGATTGGCCTGCAACATATCTGGTCTTAAATACTATAGAACACATGTGGGACCTTCTCTGGATACGCTTGAAATCATGTGACCATGTGCCGGCAACGATTTCGGAGCTGAAATGGATATTACAAGAGGAATCAGACTCGATGCCTCAACAGCTCCTAGACAACCTCGTCCTCAGCATGGACAGACGCTGTAAATCCTTCATCGCAGTCCGGGGTGACTATATCTCCTATTACAGACTAATTTGTTTCTGTCAGGTGCCTGTAAAGAGGACGCATAAATCATCTCTGCATTTGTGCTCCAAGTGACCGTTGCAATAAAGTGTTTATGTATCCTTTTGACTCTATGTGTAGATGTTTTTAAACACTTGTCCCATATTTTCACATCTTGAAGATCTTATGTTATTATTTTGGTCGGTGTGTAAAACTACTGAGCAACGTGACAAAAACCCTCTCGTCCTTAATTTTTGCACACCAGTGTATATATGTGCATGTATAATATATTATTCATGATTCTCATTTTTGTGGTATTTTAAAATAAATAAAAGTATTTTTTTAAATGAAATAGTGTTAACTCACAAAAAGCAAATGTTCTACTGCTTACCAAGTTTTAATTCCCGCAACATTTTTAAGGGATGTACCCAAATGTAGTAGTACGTACAATATTGCGTATTCTATATTGATACTAATCAATGGATAAAAGTATACAGCCCCTCATCTTTTTTGCTTTATTTTGGGAATAGCGGATTTTGAGTTTATTCTTACCGACGATCACTTTCAGAGATTTCATGCTATGTTTTTGAGACGTTTTCAAAAGTTGCTCCATACATATAGCTAGCACAATAATCAAGTGAAATTTTGATAGCGTTTACGTATGCGCAATGAAAAATTATTTAGTAAGCCTACACGTTTTTCATGCAAATTTATTAATTTTTAATTCTGATCACAGAGTATTGTGTACAATATTAATTGTCATATTTTCGGAAAAGAACATTGTTTTGTATTAAGTATTCGACGAATTAAAAGCAAAAGTCTTGGAAAAATTTGGGAATGTTTTTATAAAAACATTAATTTCTCTACGAGTGCACACGCTATCCGTATAAAAATGAACACAGTTTATTACAAAAAGCCACTAAATCATGATCTACAGTTTAAACACTTATGTTACATTAGTTTTTACAGGGTTATCAAAAAGATTTTAGTTTTTTTTCAATTTGTTGACGATCTCCTATGGAGTTTCGGGAAAAAATCTTCACGAAAACGTATGACACGTACTGTTATGTTTACACTCTTAGAGTTTCAGGATAATTCCTATTGTATTTTTGTAGATATTTAACAAAATTATTAAAATCGCAAGTGGCCGGTCACCTTTGGCCATATAGTGTATCTATCTATCTATCTATCTATCTATCTATCTATCTATATATATGTATATATATATATATATATATATATATGTATGTATATATATATATATATATATATATATATATATATATATATATATATATATATATGTATATGTATATATATATACATATATTAACTATAGGAATAAAATAAAATACTCTCTAATTTCCAATTCAATTCTAATTACAATTTAATGTTTTTTTTTTTCAAGAAATATAATAAAACGTAACGTAATGAAAAATAATATGACAAAAATTACTGCGAAACACAACAGTGAAAGAAGAATCCAAAAGGTAACACAAATAATATCAATACATTAAAAGAAAATAGTTCGCAAATACAGACAAGTATAAAAAATTAACACCTTTAAAGCCATTTTACAATAACCTTCTTTTACTGATCATAATAAATCAAAAGGCATTTATTTTTTAGGTAGATTTCGTATGAAATACTACCTATTGCATTGTCTCCCATGTTGGAATTTCTGAAAAATTTTTGCGGATCTACACGAATCATGACTCCTAGACCCCAAAACCACCACCAGTAAAAAAGTTTATATATATATATATCTATCTATCTATCTATCTATCTATCTATCGGTGTATATCACTTTCTTCTAGACACGATAACTTCCATAATTATGCTCAGATCTTTTTCAAACTTTTACATAAAATCAAGGAGCCTAAAATCTCGGTCGAGTTCGTTAATGGGCAAAATCGGACCAAGGGGGTGGAAGTTAGGAGGGTTTTTGTGAAAACAGAAAAAACGCGATAACTTCTTAATTAAAATAGATATCGAATCAGTTTAAAGTTTATATTACTTCTAAACAATGGGCAAAAAGTTTATGCATGACAGATTTTTGATAAAGTTAAAAATGGGCTCAAGGGGCGAAAAAAACATGGTTTTTGGGAGAAAAAAATTCATAACTTCGTCAATTCTCAAGATATCAAATCCAACTAAATTTTATATAAATGTACTCAATATTATCTAAAACTTTTGTATTTACAAGTTTTTGATAGGACCAATTTTTACCGATGAAAAAAATTAAAAACGAAAAGAAAAAGGGGGGAGGAAAAAGAAAAAAACCCATAACTTACTCAATTCTTAAGCAATCAAATCTAATTAAATTTATTTTACATCTTCACAATAAGATCTACAACTTTTATATTGACAAGTTTTTCATAGAACCAATTCTTATAGCAAAAATAAATTAAACAAAAAATAAGAGTTAGAGTAAAAACCTTAAATCCAAACTGCTTATATTCTGACTGATTTTAAAATTCATTTTTGATTTTAAACGCATCTAAATGACAGATCCTCTTATTTAGGAACTATATAATGCGACGTTTTGGCCAATTTTTTGATAAAGGCAGAATATATTTTTAAAAAGGCTGCCAAAAAAGGTATTTTGAACAGATTTCCTGAAATTATCGTCATTAAAAATTGATTAAGTATAACAAATTGCGTTTTTTCTGAGTCATTTTTAAATTCATTTTTGTTCTCAAACCCATCCAATTTACAGGTCCTATTATTTAGGAACTATATAATGCGACGTATTGGCCAGTTTTTTGATAAAGGCAGAATATATTTTTTAAAAGGCTGCCAAAAAGGGTATTTTGAACAGAATTTCACGAAATTATCATGATTGAAATTTGAGGAAATTAAAAAAATTGCGTTTTTACCGAGTCATTTTTAAATCTTTTTTTGTTCTCAAACGCATCCAATTTACAGGTTCTCTTATTTAGGAACTATATTATGTGACGGAGTGGCCAGTTTTTTGATAAAGGCAGAATATATTTCAAAAAAAGGCTGCCAAAATGGGCACTTCGCACAAAATTTCCCAAAGCGATCACGATTAATGAACTGTGGGTATTCAAATAACAAATTGGTTATTTTATGACTCATTTTTAAATCCAATTTTGCTCTGAAACGCATTTAAATGACAGTTTTTTGTTACTTAGGAAGTATATAATGTACGTATTCTTTGATTTTTTGATAAAGGGTGAATATACATATTTTTAAAAGCTGTCAAAGTAAGCACTTCGCAAAAAAATTTCCCAAAGCGATCATGATAAAAGAATTCAGGTTGTATTCAAATAACAAATTGTTTATTTTATGACTCATTTTTAAATTCAATTTTGCTCTCAAACGCATTCAATTGATAGTTTTTCGTTATTTAGGAACTGTGTAATGTGCCGTATTGGTCAGATTTTTGATAAAGGCTAAATATATATTTAAAAAATCTGTCAAAGTGGGCACTTCGTACAAAATTTCTCAAAGCAATCTTGATTAAAGAATTGTGGATGCATTAAAATAATAAATTGGTTATTTTATTACTCATTTTTAAATTCAATTTTGCAGTCAAACGAATTTAATTAACAGATTTTTGTTATTTAGGACCAATATAATGAGCATATTGGTCAATTTTTTTAATAAAGTAAGAATATAATTCAAAATATGTTGCCAAAATGGGCATTTGAGTAGAATTTCGTTTAAGAGGATTTTGATAAAACCAGTTCTTACAGAAAAATGAAATTAAAAATTTTTTAAAAGCGGTTGAATAAAGTAGTTAAACTGGGTTTATCTCTAATCATTTAATTTTTTTTTTTTTTTTTTTTTTTTTGAGATTAAAACTTTTCGAAATCTACCTCCGCCTATAGGCCATGCCGAAAGGGATTTTTATAAATTAACAAAGCTACTTTTGTTAAGCAATGAATCTTCCTTTAGTAACGAAAACGTAATACTGTAAAAAGATAAAAAGATACATGGAAAGATTCTTTTGAAAAGTTATCTGCATTATTTAAACAAAAAAGTAACATTATTTTATTAAATTTTGAACAATAGTTGTGCTAATTAAATGGAACTCGAGAAAATAGTGCAATAAAGTTTGATTAATTAGGAGGCTTATTTTATTTATGGTTTTTTTTCTCATTTAACAGTGAATGTGTGAATGTACGATTATAGTGCTAGATGTTTAATTACCTTTTCAGACACATTTCTAGAAGTTGTATGCATGTAAAAAAAGGGTCATAATGCAAACTTTTATGTAAAATGTACCAGGGTTTGTACGAGTCCTGTAAATTCTATACTAGGAAATTCTTTGATACTAGTATTTACAAGGCATTTCGTTTTTAGGTGCGTTCGTAATTATGTAAATACGTAACACCTATTGTTGTCGCTCAGTCCGTCCGTCTATCCGTCTGTCCGTCTCTCCGCATATAACATCACAAAAACTACCCAACCGAATTGTTTGAAATTTAAAATACATAATTATAACATAATTTTGTCTAGTCATTTCAAATTTTATGAAAATCGGATGGATAGATCAATTACAGGGACATACAAAAGGATTCCGGATAGGGAAAAAAGTTTTAAATGCATTTCAACCGTTTGAAATTTAAAACGTATAATTATTGCGTAACTTTGTCGAGTCATTTCAAATGTTGTGAAAATCGGATGCATAGATCAATTACAGAGACAATCAAAAGGATTCCGTTACATTATGGTCAATGGGGAAAAAGTTCCAAATGCATTTTAATGATGTTACACTCATTCGAACATAATAGAATTGGCATGAATCTATGAAATGTATACTAAAATATGCATTCTGTACAATCAGTGATGCAAAGAATTTTTATTATTAAATTACAGGACCACACAAAAGTATTCCACTATATAATGCTATACGGGGAAACATGGTTTGGTACGTATTTTAATTATATTCAACTATTTCACATTTTATGAATAAGATATACGTTGCTGAGGTGTAATAAAAATTACTTCCTGCATATTTACAGAAACGTAAAGATTTCGACTACTATACTGTATCTGGAGTACGCTCTACTATATCTGCAAGATCTGGATATTTTTAAAACTTCGTTATCGTACGAACGCACTTCCTTTGCTACGTTCACGTGCAATTTCCAATTTGTTATAAATAAGCAAAACTACTTTTGTGAAGCAATGAATATTTCTTTAGGAATGGAAATGTAATATTGTAAAAAGATAAAACTATACACGAAAAGATTCATTTGAAAAGTTATTTGCATTACATAAATGAAAAAAGCAGAATCATTTTATTAAATTTTGAACAATAGTTGTGCTAATTAAATGAAATTTGAGAAAATATACAATAAAGTTTGATTAATTAGGAAGCTATGTTGTTTGATGTTGCTTTCTGATTTAATCCCTTGCGGCGTGGAGGTATACCTATGAAACCACTCAATTTTAATTTCAAAATGCTACAGTGGCACCGGAATTTAAGTAAAATGTTTTCAGTTTATTGAATGCGTGAAATATAGCTGCTTATTATTTATAAATAAAGTTGTTTTCAAATTCCGGTGACAGTCATTAATTCCAACACTTAACCCTTTCCGGCGCACTACTCTTTAAAGTTGGAATTTAAAGAAAAAAAATTAGGCAGTATATTTAGGCCTAGAGGAGTACACAGGTATAATTTTGTAAATATTGCACAAACCATTTTAATTATACAGCTGTTGCTGAAGTGGTAACTCCGCATAAGTACACCATTGATAAGCGCAGTGAGAAGAACACTGCTGTGAAACGCGTATTAGAGTAAAATATTTTACTTATTATTTAAAAACAGTAAAATTTGATCTCTGTAGTGCTGTGATCTAGAACTCATAAGAAAGATTTAAAGTAGCCATTAGAGTAGTTTTTGAAATATTCACCGAGTTTTTATGTCTCTAAACAGGAGGAATTTTAGGTGTTGCCTACCCGGCAACACTGCGCAAGAAAGGGTTAAGCAATGAATTTGCTCTGCGCCGCAAAGGTTTAATAGTTAATGTATGATGATTATGCTAAATGGTTCTACTATTTAATAATCTTTTAAGACAAACTTCCAGAAGTCGTATGTATAAAAAAAACAAAAAAGAAAAAAAGTCACGCTAAGCAAAGATTATGAAGCTTTTGCCAACACATTCAGAATAATGTAATAAAACTGCAACGCTCAAAAAAATAAAATATTATGTCTCATTTCGCCAGGTGAAAATGTATAACGCATTTCGAAGCTGAATTTTAGCTCAGAAATTCAACCGAATAAAATAAAATGATCTATAAATTTCCAAATGGATTCTAATTTACGAATTAAAAGTTTCAGAAGTATAATAAAAAATATATAAAAACAAAAATTACTGTGAAACACAACAATGAAACAAGAATGCAAAAGCAACGCAATAAGAATAAGCGAAAACAGTTTCGTCGTTACAGACAAGTATAAAAAATCAACACTTTTAACTCTTCGGACTTCGGTGCGCATTTTTGCCGATCCCACCGAAGCTAGCATAGGGGAGAAAAATACGGGTTTCTGATTGGTTGAATAATTTTGCTTTCCTTCATTTTTGGGTTTACGTTTATTTAATCATCAATTTTTTTTTGAAAAGCTTTTGAAAGCTAGATTTTCCTTCTGTTTTTAGATATTTATTAATAAATAAAGAAATAGGTAATTCGGAATTTATAATTAAAGAAGTTAATCAGGATGTTTAAAAATTGCTCTGTATTACTTTTAGAAAATAACAAAACTAGAATTGCCATTTCTTCTTTCTGTTTTTTTTTTAACATGATATGCACATATATACACAATCAGAACAATTTATTTAGAAACAACAGTATTTTCATTTTACGGCGTCAAACTCAATTGTTCTAAATTACTTTTTAAAAAAATTGCAATTTCTTCTTCTTATTATTATTTTAATGATATACCCATTTATGCTCCTAATAAGTACATTAGCATTCAGGATGGTCTATTTGCAAACAATTTTTCGACCAATCAGAAGCCCGTATTTTTCTCCTTTATGCTAGCTTCGGGGGGATCGGCAAAAATGGCTCCGGTGCCTCTTACACAAATTTTAATCGATTAGCACCACTTTTTTAAAAGAACTTTCCTGGAAGCAGACAATTTCAAAAATTCTCTGATTAAATAAAGAAACTTTTATTTTCCTTTGTTACTGGCGCCAAAAACAAATTTTAGAAGGAAATATGATGTCTCCACAGCGCAGACAGCGGAGTATCAAGGTTTAAAGCAATTTTAGAAAAATCTTCTTAAATTGCTCATAATAAATCAAAAGGCATTTCTTTTTTATAAATAAACTACTTTTGTTAAGCAATGAATCATCCTTTAGTAATAAAAACATAATACTTTAAAAGGATAAAAAGATACATGAAAAGATTCTTTTGAAAAGTTATCTGCATTATTTAGACAAAAGAAGTAACATCATTTTATTAAATGTTGAACAATAGTTGCGCTAATTAAATGGAATTCGAGAAAATAGTGCATTAAAATTTGATTAATTAGGAGACTTATTTTAGTTTTTACACTTATACTTTTATACTTAGTTTTTTTTAATTTATTTAACAGTGAATGTATGAATGTACGATGATTGTGCTAGTTGTTTCTACATTTTAATAACTTTTCAGACATATAGCTAAAAATTTTATGCATGTAAAAAAGGGGTCATAATGAAAACTTTTATGTAAAATGTACCAGGGTTTGTACGAGTCCAGTAAGTTTAATTCTAGGAAATTCTTTGATACCAGTATTTACAAGGCATTTCTTTTTTATAAATAAACAAAATTACTTTTGCTAAGCAATGAATCTTTCTTTAGTAATGGAAACGTAATACTGTAAAAAGATGAAACTGTATACGAAAAGATTAATTTGAAAAGTTATTTGCACTACATAAATAAAAAAAAGTAACAACATTTCATTAAATGTTGTACAATAGTTGCACGAATTAAATGAAATTCGAGAAACTAGTGAAATAAAGTTTGATTAATTAGGAGGCTTATTTTATTTTATTTTTATTTTATTTTATTTTTGTGATTGAACAGCTAATTTACGATGATTATGCTAGATGTTTCTACAATTTAATGACCTTTTAAGACATACTTCCAGAAGATGTATGCATAAAAAATGTAATAATGCAAGATATTATGTAAAATATACCAGAGTTTCCAGATCAGGAAATGCTTCGATACCAAAATTTTCCTACAGAAAGTTCTTCCTTAACCCCTTCGGACTACGGGTATATATAAGCATTTTAAAAAGATGCTTACAGCACTTGATTTTGATTACACTAAAAAAGAAAACAAAAAAAATTCCATATTTAATCAAGATCTTTTCTTGATAGAAAAAAAAAACGAGATCTCTATGAACATTTGTACGATACAGATTTCACTGGCTCTGCTTTTTTTCTGTTTAAAGCCTTTCTTATGCTTAACCCATTAGTGCCTAGCGTCCCTTTTTAGGGACGCTTCAAAAGGTGCATTCAGCACTGTTTTTGACACCGGTAAAAAAGAAAAGCAATAATTATTTTATTTAAATGATGCATTTTCGTGATTAATGAACTAAACTTAAATCTTCTAAAAATTGTGGTGCCAACCAAATAAAATTTACGCAAAAGATGCTGGGCACGAATGGGTTAATGCATTATAAATTTCCACTCAGTAATTGATGTAACACTACGAATCCGAAAGAAAAATTAACCTAAAATATAAAAATAGTTACTGGATAGATAAAGCAGTAAAACAATAGAAATTCACGTTAATGTTATTGTAAAATATTACAAAACTAACAAAACTACCACTTTTGATGAAACTCACCCTTAATATTGAGACACGATGCATTTTTAGCACCATAGGCAAAAGTTGGAGAATTGGTAAAATTTGGCAACAAAAATCATATGTATTTTTGAACAGATTTAAGATGAAGTAATAAAATTTTAACCTTTGGCATTTCATTGTCTCCGCTGTGGGACCATCATCTTTCCTTACAAAATTTATCTTTGGCACCAGTAATAAAGGAAAATCAAATTTTCCTTATTTAATAAGAGAATTTTTGAAAAAGTCTACTTCAAGTAAGAGGCACCGGAGTCTGAAGGGTTAATTGATATTTTCCCACCAAAACAGAGTTGAATCCCTCAATATGGTGCTAAGGATTTTTTCAACCGTTTCTTTCTTCACTATATGTGCGTGAATACTGCACACGTTTACAACAAATGAATTTACGTTTTTCTCTGTGTTGTCAGTAAAGACATTATGGAAGCAAATAATACTAATTTTGTGCAGCTAAAAATGAGGTTATAATATTGTATATTATTAATATTGTATATTTGTCATGAACGTCACGTTCTTGATGAAAATTTTTAGTTTTTTTTTTTAAAATATTATAATTTTGTCATTAGGTAGTTTGTATTTCAAAGTACTTTTTTCAAAAAACTGTTATGGTAATAGTCCGAAAAGTGGTGGAAAAAAGTTGCATTTTCAGAAAGCTGTCCTGCTGAAAAATCTACAAGTGCAATTTTTGCAGATAAATTTTACCGTTTCTCTCATGGAATTATTAATAAAGAAGAACTAACGCATCCTTAAAATATTAAAGCTTACAGGTGTAACCGCTTTCGCAAAGGTTTATTACAGCCGGGTCAAACTTCCACCAGCAAATTTAAATACGAATTTTCTCCTTTTATAAACGCTCTTTAAAAGCAAACCTTTAAAAGCGGCCTAATCTAGTAGCCAAATAATCTGTGATAAAAGAGGGCGAAATAAACTGTGAGATATTAGTGGTGTCCAAATATTTTGGCATCTCGATTAATGACGGACACTTGACAACACTAGTAGCGATTGAGAGTTACCTCTACGGTCAAAATCAGTCGATGAAGAGAATTTTTTCCTTTTATGAAAATTATTTATTTAATTATCTAACAAAATTTTCTTTTTATTAAAACTATTACTTTCATTCTATTTTATTCAAAATAAAATAATTATAAAGTAAAGATGAGTTCTTTACAATTTTCATTAGAATCTACCCGGAATGACTTTCATTGTGTCAAATTATTATTATTATTATTATTATTACATTTAATTGTAAAGCTGCATCATGAAAGAAAAATAATTTTGTTTAATTAATTCATTTTACGAGTTTATTGGCGATTTTGAGAGTGTGTGTACGTGAAGAGCTATTAACCTATCGTTACTATTTTTCAGAATTATTTAAAAAAAAAGTCTCAAAACAAAAAGGGAAATCACTTTTTGTATTTATTCGATAAAATTTATATCCTTTCTATAAAACTTCAATTTCACAAGTTTTTCAACAAACTGAACTGTAAACTTAAAAATTCGGAAATTGCACGTCAAATGTAGCAAATGAGGCGCGTTCGTACTATAAGGTAGTTTTTAAAATATTGAGATGTTGTTGTAATAGTATACAGTACTTCGGATACTGTATAAGTATCCGAAATATTTTGTCTGTCCCTGTAAATACTATCTGCTTTCTATTATAAATGAAGTAACGTTTAGTAAACCTCAGCAACGCATATCGATTTCATAAAATGTGAAACAGTTTAATATAATTAAAAGGCGCCCCAAAGAATGTTTCCCCTTATGCTATAATGCAATGGAATACTTTTGTGTGGCCCTGTAAATTAATAACAAATATTCTTTGTACCACACATTGTATATAATATAACTCTCAATCACCACTAGTGTTGTCAAGTGTCCGTCATAAATCGAATTGCCAAAAGATTTGGACATCACTAATATCTCACAGTTTATTCCGCCATCTTTTATCACAGATTATTTGGCCATTTGATAAGGCCGCTTTAAAAGATTTGCTTTGGGCGTTTATATGTAAGTATATACCGGGTGGTTATAAAATAAGTAACCCTATTTGGAGCTATCTGTAGCTTGAAGGAATAACCCGAATGAAGCCAAAATTTGTACACATACTATTAGAGAAGGGGGAAGAAGACTGGAATAATAATAAAAATAATTGCAATAATCGCCGACAGATGACGCTTTTGTGTCACTTGGTAACAATTGTTTATGACAGCTAATTTTATAGGGATAAAATTGGATTACCTGTCGTAGGCCTTTCCGAACAGTAGTATGTGGAGTATCCAAATTTCGGGCAACTCCATGTGCACTAGGACCGGGTTCCGGGGTCCCTGATGGCTCCACAATCACGGAAGCAATTTCCTCTTGAGTGCGGAGAGGTAATGATTCCCTCCTTTTTCCACATTTTACAGTAAACGCTCCAGTCCTCTCGAATTTTTTTACCATTCTTCTCACTGCACAAGGTGTCAAAGGACCTTTTCCTTTACGCATCCCTTTCACACGCCTAAATTCACGTAAAGCAGCTGCTCTGTTTGAACTGTTAACGTAGGATAGTTTTAAAATTAAAGGCGATCTGGTAAACTGAGAGCCATGTCGTACAACATTAATGGCAGAAATGACCACATTTTGATTTTACTAATGATTACAATGGCGTTTGCACCGACAGGACCCGTAGCGCCATCTGTTGCCGATTATTGTAACTATCTTTTTTTTTATTGTTCTATTCTTCTTCCCCCTTCTTGAATAGTATGTGTACCGATTTTGGTTTCTTTCGGGATATTCCTTCAAGCTACAGATAGCTCCAAATAGGGATACTTATTTTATAACCACCCTGTACTTCATAGATGCATATCAATATCGCAATGTTTGAAAAAGTGTAACATCATTAAAATGTACTTGGCACTATTTTTTTCTCATTGACCTTATGTAACGGAATACTTTTGATTATCACTGTAATTGAACTATGCATCCAATTTTCATTAAATTTGAAATGACAGGACAAAATTGTGAAAAAATTATATAGTTTAAATTTTATATGACTTGGTTGGGTAGTTTTTCAGTTGTTATATACGGACGAACGGACTGAATGACGAATATACATGCTATGTGTTTGCTCAATTATAAACGTACCTAAAAATAGAAAAACTGGATTTTTCTTACACGATTCTTTTATATTGCATTGACAATATTATGTTATTAAAAATAACCATTTAAATTATATTTTCAATAACAAAAAGTCTCATTAGTATTTTGCATTTAATTAATTGTAAAAAATACTTTAAAAAAAGAATATTTCAAATCAAATTATTATAAAATTAATTTTCTTTTTTAATATTTTTCCTTTTATAAACGACATTAAATGTTTTAACAATAAATATTTCCATTTAAATTTTATTTCACAAACTAAAATCCTTTTATTAATATTTAAGTAAATCTCAACAGAATACATTTCTAAAGCATGCAAATGACTGCTTTCTAAATCTTAAAATTCTATTACGTTCTAAAAATATTTCAAAACAATTCTTTAAAGATAATTGCGTATTTATTACAGTTATCCAATGTCTGTATCGAACCACAATATAGCATCTTAAATGCCTACCAACAAAATAAATTATGTAGTGCATTATTTGAAATATGGAAATAAAGGAAGAGATTTATTAATTTTTCTAACTGTGATTTATTTGAATAGTTTGTGAGAAACATGATCTATAACAGACTTTGTATCATTTCACGTAATTAATGACTACTGTTAATTAATATGAGTGCCACAAATTTTAATGGTTTCGCATGTTAATTATTTGTGTCGCATATATTTTTGTTCTTTTTAGAAAAATCTTGATTTTCGAAATTTTATGTTTCATTTTACTACCTTGAATAACAATTTTTAACCTATTAACCATTTAAACTGATCAATATTTTTGACAAAAAAACTTTTAAATAATGCCTTTTTTAAAAATCAATTTGCTTTCCTAATAATTTCATTTTATAAACGACATTAAATGTTTTAACAATAAATATTTCCATTTGATTTTTTTTTTTCACAAACTAAAATCGTTTTATTAATATTTAACCCCTTGGAGGGCGGGGTTGATAAAATCAGGGATGAGATTTCCGCTTTTTTTCACACCAGTAAAATCTTAGAATAAATGCTATATTTTTAAATCGGAACATTTTTGTGATTTAAAATAACAACATTTTCTCTAAGATTTTACTGGTGTCCAAAAAAGCGGAAATCTCATCCATATAAAATATATCCCATTTGATTTTAATTGCGAAAAGCTACATTGACACCAGGGTTTTGAAATAAAAATCTTAATTTCATGAAATACGCGAGAAAGGCGTTTATCTCTTTTGGAAGAAAAAAAAAAAAATTCTGGAGTCGATCAATCATTTCAGTATTTTAAGAATAGAAATGGTATGCACCTCATAGGATTAAGTAAAATTCAGTAGAAAACATTTATAAAGCATTCAAATGACAGCCTTCTAAATATTAAAATTCTATTATATTCTAAAATTATTTCGAACCAATTCAAGAAAGATAATTGTATATTTATTATAGTTATCCAATGTTAGAGCATAACCAAAATATGACATCTTAAATACTTACCAGGAAAATTAATTATGTTGTGCACTATTTGAAATATGAAATAAAGGAAGTGATTTATTAATTTTTCTAACTGTGATTTATCTCAAAAGTTTCTGTGAAACATTAGCTGTAACAGACTTTGTATCATTTCACATAATTAATGACTACTGTTAATTAATATGAGTGCCACAAATTTTAATGGTTTCGCAGATTAATTATTTGTGTTGCTTATGATACCTTTTTTCTTTTAACCCTTTCGGGTGCAATTTTTTGCAGTTTTTTGAAAAAATTACTTTTATATTGATAACATTAACACTAGCTATCCAAATAGATTAATTAGTGTTTAACCCTTTAACGATCAAAGCATTTTCATTGCTAAGATGTTGAAATAAATGAATGACACCGGTAAAAGTGAACAAATACATTCTTAACACTAGAACCGCGAAACTTTCGGTATACCTGGAACCGCGGAGTGGGTCAATTTGACCCGAGATGGAAAATGTTATATAAATGTGCCCAAATACTTAATTTGCTTAGTTAAAATATTATATTTTCTTACAATAATCAACATTTCTTAGTATTTTCATTGTACTTTAAACATAAAGACAACAGAAATTATCTATATTTCAGAAAATACCATCATTCAAAACCACATTTCATTAACCTTCCGTCTACCAGACGGGTCCATTGGACCCGACAGCAATATTTCTGGTGTCAATGGTAAAATGAGAAATTTTCGATTGACACCGGAATTTATAAAGGACTTGTCTAGATATTACGAATTCCTTAATTTAAGCTTTCATTGTAAAAGCAAAATTATATTAAAATATTACTGGTGCCGTTTGCAAGTTTGGAATTAAAATTAGGTGTTGCCGTAGATAAATGGGTGTTTTGTCTGGTAGACGGAAGGTTAAGTAAGATGAAAATATACTTGACAAATACTGAACATATATTTTAAACATAAATAATCTTGGACTTAATGAACATCAATAAAAAATTGATCATCGCATTCAAATAAGTTTAGATATAAAATCGAAGAATAATCGAAAAAAAATACAAGTTACTTACTAGTATTATTGCTATATCTAATCCAATTTATTGTATGCATTGCTTGATAAACATAGTTAAACATCTTACACATTTACCAGAAACGTGTGGTATATTATATTTTGAATAATCATCTTTAAACTTTTTTTTTCATTTTTTTTAATTGTGATAAAATATTCTTTTATGCTTAGTTTGTGTTTTTCATCGTTTTTAGTTCCTTCATGCCAAATAACAAGTTTTTTTTTCTTTTTGACAGAGAAATAACAAACTGTTCTAGCACGTCTTCAAGTAAGTCTTGATTAAAATGACATATACTAATGGATAATAGACATATACTAACTATATTTCCGGTTAGGGGTTAACATAAAATCCAAGCATTGATAGTAGTATAATGCAAAATATTAAAAATTGCAGTTTACCGGCGTCCTATAAGAAGCAGGCTTGACATATACAGAGTTCGTGCCATATGAGAAATCACACAGTTACACATTCAGTTGCGTTGTTGTGTGTTTAGTACATTTAAATGCATTAGTATACATAAGTGTATTTAGTATTGGTTTGGATTATCTAAAATTTCAACAGTTAGATGTAGACTACTAAGAAACAAATCATTTTTACCCTTTTCTCTTTGGTAAATAATTACGCCGAAGTCTAAATGTCTTAGAATAATAGCCGCATGCAATTACGATTATGACATTTTTACAGAAACTTTTATTTCTCGTCGTAGACATTTTACAGTTTCTATAAAGTAAGTTTTTTCTAAACATATGCAAGCAACTAGAACATGATATGATACTGAATTTATCTGGTTTTCGTAGACATATACTGAGTAAACCTACTCACGGATTTTGAAAGAAATAATTGCTCATCTACGTTTATGTTAAGCCCTATTATATAGTTAATCTTTCAGTTTTCTTTTCATCTTCTTTATTTCCATGTGTGAAGGCGCAAGTTATAGCTTATTTATTTTTTCAGATTTTCATGAGTATAAAATTCAAATTTTGTCACTTTTGTTCAAATTCTTAATTTTTCCTTTTTATATCCGATTTTTTAAAATGATAACTATCACAAACTTTCGTTTATTACTGATAAATTTTCTACTATATTCATATGAAAAATATCCTACAGTATTAAGTGTATAGGAAGAGTCGTTGTCATTTCCATTTTTATCATTAGAATTTAGCTTTCTTCATTTACAGGAAGATATACACTCTCAACCTTTTGCAATCTCAATAATTTTTAGATAATAGGTGCTATTATTCCAACGTTTCTTTTAAATTAATATTAAGACTTCGGAAATCGTATCTATACTTTCAATAAATGAAGAATAAAAGCAACTTAAATGCTGCTTCTAAATATTTGTTGTAATTTTGCACTGCAGTCATCCATTCTTCACATCATGAATATTAGATCTTTACTGAAAATTGTCCCTATTACCTCTTCCAATGTACGCCTATTAAAGGAATTAGGAGAGAGACAGATATACTTTCTCATTACTTCAGAAAAATGCATCTCTATTTTGTCATTTATGCGTAAAAATTTATTACGGGTCAAATTGACCAGCTTCGCGGTTCTAAATATAATTAGTTATAAATGAAAAATTATTTATGTTATTAGCTATTAAATACGAAAAGTTATTGTTTACCTTAAAATATTAAAAGTCAGAAAAGGAAATATTTTTTCAATGAATATTTTTCGCGCGGCGAGAAATTAAACATCGATTCGGGTCAAATTGACCCGCTCCGCAGTTCTTGTGTTAAATAAAAGAAAAAAAAAAAAAAAAGGTGATTTTTTACATACTCAATAAAATGGATTTTTTTAGATTGGAATTCCGGTTTCATTGTTGCATATCAGAATTGAAATTTTGTGGTTTCGTAGAGAAACCAATGAACGTTAAAGGGTTAACGAATATTTCATTGTATGAAAGATAACGAATGTCGCTATTTTGCTTACTATTCAATGAATAATCATATGACAATAGGCTAAGAAGACTTTTTGGAGATTTTTAGAAAATATTGTATTACGATAAGATTTAACTTATATTACAACTTTCTAATACTTTTTGCACTTTATTACCATTGATTTTTTTAAGAAAGTAACTTCTGTTTTAAATTTTATAAGTGAAATATATGTTTAAAATAAAAGAATCGCAAATAGCGTAGAGAATTAAGCAAATAAGAATTATTATTAATACTAAATGGCTAAACGTAAATGAAATCATATAGTAAATGCATAGACATATGCTAACAAGACTACATGTAAATACACTGTAAAAAATTTTGGTCTCGAATCATGGTGGTTATACCGTCAACTTTGTGACACTTCCTTTTACCGTAATTTTACTGGACGGTATATATACCGTAAAATATTTAAAGTACATGTACCGTAATTTAACTGAACATAAATTTAAATATTTTTTAGTATATGTACCGTAAAATGTTTAAAGTATATGTACCGTAATTTAACTGGACGGTATATGCACCGTAAAATATTTAATGTATATGTACCGTAAAAAAATATTCTTACAGCATATATACCGTACATTAAATTTACAGCATAAATACCGTAAATTAAATGTAAGGTATATATACCGTAAAAATATTTATACACCATATATACCGTATTTTAAATATACAGTATATATACCGTAAATTAGATAAATGGTATATGTACCGTAAATTAAACATACGGTATATGTACCGTTAATTAAGTATATGGTATATATACCGCAAAAATTATTTATGCTGTATATATACCCTAAATTAAATGTATGTTATATGTACCGTAAAGGCATTTGTAATTGGTATATATGCCGTAAATTAAATATACAGGGTGGTCATAAAAAAAACTTTACCGATGTATGGAGCTCTAGCGGCCAGTCCGCTCAACCGATCGAGGTGAAATTTCAGATATAGCTATTCAGAGGTATGAGCTCGAGATTCTGAGAAAGGCAACAAAATGGCGCTCACGGTTACGGTTATAGTTACAGAAACTCGAAATTTTCCAATGGAAACACCCATTTTTTTTATCGCAAAATGCTCAGCGCATGCGAAAACCCTAAAGAGCGTTGGAAGCGTACGTGTATCGCAAGAAACGGACACGTTATGCACGCACAAAAAACTGTTCTGCGAATCCTCCCCCCCATAGAAAAAACTCGATTGAGGCGCAAGGAGGAAATTTGCATATGACACAGAGTCAGTACACTAATCTCTGATTACAATACAGATCGGAAAAATTAAAACTTTTATTTTGATTACACATTTTCCACATGGGTGCCATCTCCATTAATTGCCTGTGATGACACCCATGTGGAAAATGTGTAATCAAAATAAAAGTTTTAGTTTCTCCGATCTGTATTGTAATCAGAGATTAGTTTACTGACTCTGTGTCATATGAAAATTTCCTCCTTGCACCCCAATCGAGTTTTTTTTATGGGGGGGGGGGGATTTGCAGAACGGTTTTTTGTGCGTGCATAACATGTCCGTTTCTTGCGATACACGTACGGTTCCAACGCTCTTTAGGATTTTCGCATGCGCTGAGCATTTTGCGATGAAAAAAAAATGGGTGTTGCCATTGGAAATTTTTGAGTTTCTGTAACTATAAGCGTAACCGTGAGCGCCATTTTGTTGTCGTTCTCAGAATCTCGAGCTCATACCTCTGAATAGCTATATCTGAAATTTCATTTCGATCGGTTGAGCGGACTGGCCGCTTCCGTATATCGGCAAAGTTTTTTTATGACCACCCTGTATGTTGTATATAACGTAAAAATACAGGATGGCCCAAAAAACCTCCCACATTTGACAGGATAAAAACCAAAAAGGATTGCAGAGAGAAACTTGTTTGTTCAAAAATATGCAATAAGTATGACAAAAGTTTAAAAAGGCTATCTCTTTCAAATTATATCTGGTAAGTATTCTCCATTGGGAATAATACACAGTTCAAGAAGATGTATGAAATCTACCCCCACTGATGTAACTCTTGTGGAATACCTGCTTATGATAGCACCTGCTTATGTAAATCTTATGTTTGAAGAGCAATTCAAGCAGAAGACGTAGCTTTGACAAGATATATGTCTGGTGATAAGAGATTTCATATGTTGTCTTGAAATGTATATTGCTTACAATGACCAACACTTACCAAAGACCATATCTAAAACATAATCATTTTTAGATTCTTGTCATACCTATTGTATATTTTAAAACAAACAAGTTTCTATCCCTAATCTTTTTTGTTTTATATTATCCTGTCAAATGTGGGAAATTCTTATGGATAATTCTGTAATCAGAATCAGTGAATATACAGGAAGAGCTCAAAGTCTTACCTTTATAAAACTTACTATGTGGAAAAATATTATTCGATATACGTGTGGATACATTTAAAAATTTTTACAAAATTTTAAAAATCCACTTGGAGGTTATCAATTTGCATAAAGATACGTCTACTCATAATGGAAAATATCTTGTAATAAAATTCAATTACACTCTAACATCTGTAAAGTATATACTAAAATCTTTTTTTTTCATAAATTTTCTGTATTTGTCTCGATAGATGTTTATTTGTTATAATGTGCAGTTGTTGAAGTAAAAAAAATAGATTAAAAAATGTTTTGTGATCTAAAATGCAATTAAAAACAATGAAGAGCACATTTATTTATCTGCCAACTTCTACAATTATTTATACTTATCTTATATCACTATTTTAAAACTGTTATTTTTGTCATATTCCATGTTTGAAAGTACAACGAAAATTGTTATTTTAAAGTATCAGTATAAAAAGGATATAAAAGTTAAGGATATAAAGTATGTCGCAGTTATGCAATTAGAGGATTAAAATTAATAAACAAACATGTGTTATAACAAAAGATCTTATATTAGTATCTGGCAGTAAGAAAAAAATGCTAAAAACGATATTGCTCCGCTGTGATCAATAATTTCGCAACTAACAGTAACACATTTATGTGTTTGTCTATTTATGAAAGGATACCTAAAGTAAATTTCTTTGCACTGGAAATTCAGATTAAAATTTTATCACAAATCTCCCAAATGAATTTTTCGAATCCATCTATATGTTTTGATATAAATATGATTTTAACGTTTAAAGGGATTTATGTTGTAAAAATATTACATAATTATTTTCCAAATAAGATTGGCATTGAATTCAATTTGTAGCAATTTTTATAAAGGAAACTTACAGCATAAGAACAAATTTTGTTTTTGTATACAGTGAAATTTTAATTTGCTTCAAAATTATTATTATTAAAAAAAATAATGTTGTTTTCATAATAGAAGCAGCTTTAATAATCAAAGAATGGCAGTATAATATGCAATAATTTTAATTACTCAATGATAAAATAACATTCACATACGTGCATTAAATCATAAACTGATTTTCTTAAAATTACACTGCAAAAAATCTATCTTCAGTGTTACGTAATCCATTAGCAATTACATCGCACAAAGTTACATGATAAAATTAAAGAAATAAATATTAAAACATTCTTATGTTTAACTTAATATTTCAATGCCTGCATATTATATGAATTTAATACTAAAAGAGCAATAAAAAATTTATGAAACATGCATAAAGATTTCAAATAGAAAGTAATTTTACATAAGACAGAAAATGCCTCGTTAAATTAAAAAAAGCAAAAACTAATGCAAATAGTATGTATGCTGAAAATAGTGTTCATAATATTTATCGAATAAATAAATACAACTTTTTAAAAGCAACGATTTCTAAATGTTATTTTCTATTGTCTATAATATTTTTTGAATTTCTGTTGTTTACTTCTTACTTAGGCATGAGAATTTTCCGCGTTTTTCTCCACCAGTATAATCTTAGAGAAAATGTTATTTTACTCAATCGAAAAATGCTGCTATTTAACAGAACAATATTTTCTCTAATATTATACTGGTATGAAAAAACGCGGAACACTCTCATCCCTATTACTTCATCTTATTTCTTCTTTTTATTTCAAAATTATTCAAGAATGTATTAAAAAGTTGATTTTGAGAATAGTGTTAAAATTCATCAATGCACACTAGTAAAATTAAATTTTTTATTACAACAATAAAAATCGTAAACAAATAAAAGATGCAAATTAAATCTATGTGTATACATATTTTACAATGGTTTTGTATTATATAAAATTATTTTATAATCAAAAACAAAAGATAAAGAACTTTTAAAGTGGAAAAAATTCATAACATGAGGATACAAAAACAAACTAATGCAATTAGAAACTATAATTCTATGTTGTAACAATCTATGTAACAATAAAATAAAACAACAAAATGCACAATTGGAAATATTAATTTTACATCACGTGATACAAGTTTCCAACTGAATACACACACTGTATCAATGTCATAAAAAATCAAAACGAAAATAGCATAGCGGAGCATCTATGGGGGAAAAACTAATGCAAATTTAAATTATCTCTAGTTTTATTTTATAATAGATGTATGTCACATGAAGTTTTTTCATATTCAAAATAAACAAGTTGGAAATTGCACGTAAAGCGTAGCAAATGAGGTGCGTTCGTTGATAACGAAGTTTTAAAATATTCAGATCTTGTTGATATAGTAGAGCGTACTTTGGATACAGTATAGTGGTCGAAATCTTTGTGTTCCTGTAAATATGCAGGGAGTAATTTTCATTATACTTCATTAACGTATATCTTATTCATAAAATGTGAAGTAGTTTAATATAATTAAAACACGCCCCCCCCCCCCCCCAAACAATGTTTCCCCGTATAACATTATTTAGTGAAATACATTTGTGTGGCCCGGTAATTTAATAATAAATATTCTTTGCATCACAGACTGTACAAAATGTATTTTTAATACATATTTCATAGATTCATGTCAATTCTGTTATAATCAAATGAGTGTAACAGCATTAAAATGCATTTGAAACTTTTTTTCCCATTGACCGTAATGTAACGGAATACTTTTGATTGTCCCTGTAATTGATCAATGCATCCGATTTTCATAACATTTGAAATGACTCGACAAAATTACGTAATAAATATACGTTTTAAATTTAAAACGATTAAAATGCATTTGAAACTTTTTCCCCATTGACCGTAATGTAACGGAATCCTTTTGATTGTCCCTGTAATTGATCTATCCATACGATTTTCATAAAATTTGAAATGACTCGACAAAATCATGTAATAATTATGTATTTTAAATTTCAAACGATTCGGTTGGGTAGTTTTTGCGTTGTTATATGCGGACGGACGGACAGACAGACAGACGGACGGACTGAGCGACAACAATAGGTGCTCCGTATTTACATAATTACAAACGCACCTAAAAAGTGAAACAAATTTGAAGAAAATAGAACTTATAATACAGTTATTGACTTCAAACTAACCGAAATAGAATCTGTAGGAAATAGAATCTAAACCTTATTTAATATCCATGCATATTATATATATATATATATATATATATATATATATATATATATTTTAATTTAAGACTAATACACAAAAAAAAACTTTTGCAGTACACAGTTACTGACTATAAAGTAATGCAGATTCAAACTCTATTTTTAGCTTTATTACCTTCAACAAATAAAAACATGTTCAATCTTGTTTGACATTCATGCATATCGCATAAAATTTCAGAATAAGAGCAATGATACAAAATATTTGATTAATTCTACACAAAATACATTCAAAATTACATCAAAAACGATAAGTGCTGCAGTTTTAAAATTAGATTCCATATAATATATGTGTGATTGTTTGGAAATTAGCGAACATGAACTGTTAGCTATTTTAATATTTTTAACAAAAAAGTTTACAAATTATTTGTTTAATATATAGACATTGTTTATTCAAATTAGCCCATTATTTTGAAAAATTAATTAAAAAAGACATTTATTTTAAAATTTTGTATCTCTGAGTATCACTGCCTGACATGTAACAATTATACTTTTAAATACAAAAATTATTTTTTCTTACTAATATACTTTTACATTCATTGTCTCTAACTTCTGTCTTTTAAAATGAAAACATGAAGTACTATTTATATGTTTCAATCAACATTTTTTCCGTCCCATTCCATTCTTTTTTTCAAAAAAGTTTGTCATTCAATTCAAAAATATTTCAAAGCATTCCCTCACTCATTATTAATTCAGAATGTTTCAGCTAGATGTAAATAATTAACAAGTAGAAATACTACATATGTATTCAGTACTTGTTTTAACCTAATTGTAAAATACTTCTAAACTATCTTGAAGATAATCTGCAGTATATATAATGAAGAATTTAATAAGCATAAATGTTTAATAAATGAAAATATTCAGATATCCCCATTCTCTCATTCAAATTTGTAAAGTTAATTTACACATTAATAATATATCAATATGCAATTAATTTTTCCTAAAGAGATAACTTAAAAGTATATACTGTCTTAAACATCTTCTCTATGATTAAAAGTGTTTTGAACTAATAATGTTAAATTTATCATTCTCCCATTTTATCGCTCATTTCTCCCATACAAAATCTATGGAATATATATATATATTTTAGTATTAGGTGTGACGTCTGTTTTTTCTCTATTAAGCAGCTACTTAACATATTGCTGCAAAAAATCAGAAATTTCTGACATGATTATTTATTTCTTATGTCACTAATATAAAAATCGCTAATTTTTGTATAAACCTCCATGTACAGTAAAATAAGTTTAAAAAAGGCACCAAATTGAATGTTAATATACAAATACAAATCACAAACCAAACACAACCTGCAAATTGTTACAATCCATATTATCATATTCAAATATTCAAAATGAAATTGTATGGAATGCAGTTTTAAAAATATGGTAAAAACAATAATGCTGTTCTATAAAATAAACATATAATTATATATATATATATAAATTTTATAAAATGAAAATTAATGTAAACGAAGTGGTACAGAACGGGTAAATTTTAATGTTAAATTTAAAGTCATTGCATACAATTTTAGTTGTGAAAAGAATCTTTGAGGAAAATAAAGCAAATTAGCAAGAGTTTTGTTTTTAACAGTAACATACTACGGTATAATCTCAAAAATCCAGAATTCCTAAACCCTGCTTCAAAATTGTAATTTCTCTCTTTTAATAATGCCAGCAAAATTGAGGAAATCAAATACCGAGGAGCTCAAAGATTAAGGAAGAGAAAAACAAAAAAAGTTTTGAAAATTATTTGAAAAATCATAAACTTGGTTACAGTTAAAAGCTGATTTAGAAATAAATACGTTTTACTGAAACATATATTCATAATCTGTATTTAATATAAGGAACTCTAGTTGCAAAATAATATAAAAGTAAAAAAAACCTACTATGATTTTTCAGAAATTAAAGGAGAAATGACTGCACTGGTTTTCGAATTTTTTTAGCATAAACTTCAAAAAAAGTAAATTATTTTTTTCCCTTTCTCTCCCTTAATTATTTCTTCATTATAAATTAAATTGTGACTAAAAGTGCCATTAAAAATTTCGCAAGCAGTTGTAATCATTCTTCATAAATTTGGCTTTATATTGGTCCTAATGAAACTGGATTTTCGAAATTAAATTGCAAAAAATTTTCACTAATAAACAAAATCAAAATGTTGAAGCAAAAGTTTTAAGAAAACACAGCATTGTACAAATACAAGATTAAAACAGAAAATACTGAGATTTTTAATTAAAAAGTAAACGTCTGATAAGGACTTTATAATCATGTAAAACAAAAAATAAATTAATAAACGCTACGAACCAAACTCATATCGGAAATAACAATATTATAAATTTACCAATGATATTTTTTGCTTCGAATTCTTATTAGAAATTAAACTGAAAATAGCACATCGATTATATAAAGCAGCTGATGTTAAGTAAAATCTATGGTTACAAATATATTAACTTTAAAATAAAAAATCTAAAAAATTCAAAAATGAAGGACAACAGTATTTAATCAACCACTCTCTCTACCACCTCTCCAACAATTTACTTCTATAAACATTATCTTGCAGATGTGCTACATAAGATTACTCATAAAGGAAATATAATTTGTTCTCATAATTCTCAGTAGCATGACTATAAGAGATTAATTTGAAATACTCAGAAAAAATGCATTAGAACAAAAAATATTTTGTATCACGGCTAGATAAATCTGATAATTTCTACATGTTCTTTCAGCATGCTATGAAAATAATTAGATGATCAAACTGAAAAGGCACATACATAAAAGCTTGCTTCTTAAATTTATGTTGCTGCTTACTCTTTAAAACTCAGAAAATTAAAATGTCTTTATATAGATTGCCCTAACCTAAAAATGTTATACAGAAAACAGTTATGAGTTACGATCATCAGTGAAGAATAATATTTCTTGAAATCTTTGAGCGAACGCCACAAGTTTAGGATGGGTAGACATATATTTTCCACCTTTCTTTCTCTGTACTTTTGATCCACTATGAGGATTTATTCCATATACACATCTAAAAATTGAATATAAAAAGATACTCAATAAAGTGTACAAAAAAAAAATACTCAATAAAAAAATATTATCAGAGAGAATCCTTAAAAAAATCTATTTGTCATCAGGAAAGATGAAATTATATATTTTTTAAAAACTGTATTTAAGAAACCTGAACTCAAAAAACACATTTTCACTTTAAAATTAAGAACTTGGTAAAAAAAAAATACGACAAAATTTCTAAAACTTTTTCGAAAAAATTTCTGCATGCCTCGAAAAAATCTATTAAATTTACTTAGCATAAATGAGTTTATAAATGTCTCTTCATATTAGCAAAAAATAAAAATATAACTTACAAAGCAATGTTTCTTTATAATTAGTAAATTATTTTGTGTCATTTTATAAGGTTGCCGGTTTTTAAACATAAAAAAGACCTTTTTTTGTTTGCCTGTTTTAACTACTTACAAAAAGCCGGATTTTTTTAAAAGTTGGTTTACTAATTAATGCGGCTAAATCGAACTAAATCTAAATCAATTAACTTTAAATACCCTCATAAATATTTTCTAATAAAAAATTTTTAAATTTCTATTAAATTTTGTCAAATAAATAAGTCTTTATAACTGACAGAAGGCAACTCTGGAGGCACTATGTCTAGCAAAAAAATATTGAAAAGAATATACAGTCGGTTCTCGTTAATTCGAAATCGGATAATTTGAATCTTCACTTAATTTGAACTAAACATGAAGTCCCAAAGTCTTCAGTGGCAGAATAACGTTAAAAACTTTCATTAATTCGAATTCATTTTTTCTTGACTTCGTTTAATTCGAACTAGCGATAATTCCGATTTTTCATTTTACTTTTCTCTCACAAGGATTTCTGATCATTTGAATAAATTTCGATCGATTTTTGTGAAAATCGTTCCGAACGACTATACATATTATCCAATGCATTTGATATCCACTTTCTTAGTGCCCCGTCTGTCCATCAATTACACCTCAAATTTTTCTTCCATTGTGCTTGTTTTAAATCATTTAATTAGTTTATGTATTTATACATTCTAATTTATTATTAAGTCATATCCTAATGATAAGAGACGAAATATATTTTAAAAACACTATAACATTAATTTCTTGTAACAGTACCATATTAAGCATGTTTTTATTTCATATTTTCCATAATTCGAATTTTGGATAATTCAAACATTTCTTGTGGTCCCGACAAGTTCGAATTCACGAGAGTCGACTTAATTTATATTCCAAACTACGGTGTTTAAAAATTCTATAACACATAACTTTACACATCCTATACATTTTATAGATTATATTTAATTAAGCAATGCAAAGTGTAGCACATCAAAATATAAATTTAAAAAGCTTGTTGCTATGCATATCCATGCATATTCTATTTATAATTACGGTGTTCTTACGGGTCAAGAAAAACCTGGAAAAAAAGGAAAAGTTAAGAAACTCAAAATTTAAGCAAAAAAGCCTAAGAATTGTTTAAATATTTGAAGCGGTCATAGAAATTTTTAAGTACGAATATCCATCAAATTCCTGATTATCACTGTAAGTGAAGAAATTTTAAACTGATTATTCATCCAATATAAAATTTTTATATAAAATTTATCTAAACTATATAACATTAGCATACAATATAAAATAATTAATAATCTGGAATTAATGCAGGTTTGTACATTTTTAGTGTTCATTTAGATTAAAAATGTCCTTACGACGTGTTTTGCAACAATATAGAAGCCACATTTTTATTTTGAAAATTCAGGCATATTTTGGGGAAAAGGTCATGATAAACCTGGAAATTCCAGGGAAGTTTTTCACCAAAATTGTGTAGGAACCCAGACAATATTGCTTTTAATAGTAAGAAAAGATGTTTTTACTATATGACTACATATGATTTTAAATGTTTATAAGAAATAAAATAAAACTTTTGTATATTAATAGCTGTTAAAATTAGTTAAATAATAAAACTTGCAATTAAGTAATCATTGTTTTTTTTTACTTTTATAAAGCACTACAATTCCTTTAAACAATTGGGGAGGGGGGAAGGTCAGTGTAAACCGAATAAAGCAATTGTAATGACCCTTATGAAATTCAGCTGATATGTTTGCAATTCTGACCTCAAATCACTAAAAACTCAATTTAGATTTATTCTAGCATTAATGTCTTGATTTTTGAGAAATTGACTGTTATTAAATTCAATCAATTAAACATGAAGATAAACTAAGAAAAAACACTTTAAAATACTTAGTTTATAATTACAACACTTCATTTCATAAAAGCCATTTATGACCAAAAACGGTCAATTTTGTCCATAAAAATCGGTAAAAAAAAAAAAAAAAAAAAAAACGCTAGAACTGCTTTTTTTATTGCTAGTGGGAACTCTGGTTCTACTAGTGTTTTTTCACGATTAATGCAGAAATATTTAGTATGTAATATATATATATATATACAGGGTGTTTCTAAATTCATGGTACAAACTTTAAGAGGTGATAGTACACATCAAGACAAACAATATTAAAAGGAAAACTAAGGGTGCCAAACGTCTTCCGAAGGAGATAGGCGCCAATAAAGTTTAGGGTCCAAAAATTCAAATGATTATAAAAAACAGAAAAATTGGTCGATTCGTTTGCGGTTTTCATTTAAACTATTCTTTATGTCAGTATTGTCTTGAAAATAAATTATAAAGATAAATTTCAAAAAATTCTGATAGAGGGCGCTTTAGACTTTGGAGTAACGAACAACTATTTTTTACTATTATTTTTTGCATCTCATAAACTTTTTTAGAAGCTTAGACATAAACTTAAATTTTGCGTCGAAAATCTGAATTGTTAGGAGTGGTTGAGTAGCGCAAAGTGAACTGTGTTCAGTGGGGATGGTTAGGTTCGAATTTCAAATGATTATAAAAAACGAAAAAAATAGTGGGTTTTTGCTAAAATGATTCTTTATGTCAATATTTCATTGAAAATAAATTTTAAATATACTTTTCAAAAAATTCCGTCAGAGGGCGCCTTGAACTTTAGAGAAACCAACAACTATTTTTAACCGTTATTTTTTGTATCTAATTGAATTCTTGTAAAAGTTCAAACTTAAATTTTGAGCTCAAAATCTGCATCGTTCTGAGTAATTAAGTAGCGGAAAATTGAATTGTGTTCGAGGGGTGGGGAGGGTAACTTTTCAACTCCTGAACACAGTTCAGTTTGCGCTTCTTAACCCCTCCCATCGATTTAGAATTTGAGCTCAAAATTTAAGTCCAAGCATTTGCAAGCATTTAATTAGATACAAAAAATAACGGTTAAAAATAATTGTTGGGTACTCTAAAGTTTAAGGCGCCCTCTAACGGAATTTTTTGAAGTTTATCTTTAAAATTTATTTTCAAGGAAATATTAACATGAAGAATAGTTTTAGCGAAAACCAACCAATTTTTCCGGTTTTTTTTATTTATAATCATTTGAAATTTGAACCTCCCCACCCCCATTAAACACAGTTCATTTTGCGCTACTTAACCATACCAATGATTCAGATTTTCATTTCAAAATTTAAGTTTATGTCTAAGCTTCGAAAAAAAAAAATATGAGATGCAAAAAATAACGGTAAAAAATAGTTGTTCGTTAATCCAAAGTCTAAAGTGCTTTCTATTGGCATTTTTTGAAATTTATCTTTATAATTTATTTTCAAGACAATACTGACATAAAGAATAGTTTTAGTGAAAACCGCAAACGAATCGACCAATTCTTCTGTTTTTTATAATTATTTGAATATTTGGATCCTAAACTTAAATGGCGCCTATCTCCTTCGGAAGACGTTTGGAACCCTTAGTTTCCTATTTAATATAGTTTGTCTTGATGTGTACTATCGCCCCTTAAAGTTTGTACCATGAATTTAGAAACACCCTGTATATATATTTATTTATTTATTTATTTACCATTGTGAAATATTTGAATGCGTCAGCATTATGATAATAATTGGCCAGACAGGACTTAGTAAATACTTACCTTTGTATAAATTCCAATGTTATTTTTAATTCATCAAGATATCTGATGTTAAATAAAAAAAAACTGCAAATAAATTAGTTAAAGCCCCGGTTCTTGATAACTTCGAATTTACGATCGTTTTGTCAATTATCAACATATAAGTATCAGCAGTCAGCTGATCAGTGCCTGAAAAACAAAGGAGTTTGGTGATAATAATGCGTAAATAAGGATTATAATAACTAAAAGAAATATGAAAATTAGTTATACCTTTACATAATAAACTTAAAAGTATCCAGATATATATGGAATTCTCAAAATATTGAATGCCAGCATTAACATCCGGTATTATTTAAAAATTCGTTCCTTTTTTATTTATTTCATTTGTATAAGCTCAAAAATAAAACGATAAAAATAAAAACCTTTATTTAAAACTCTATAAGCTCTTTCTATGCAAGTATTTTTGTAACGATCGATTCTTTTTCTCTTACTTTTTTTTAATTTTTTTAATTTTTTTTTTTTTTTTTTTTTTTTTTTTTTTTTTTTTTTTTTTTATGAAATAGTTTTTAGCTGTTGTCAGAAATTCACTCTTTTTTTAATTCCAATTTCATAAATTTATTATTGATAAAGTAAAATGAGAAAATATCGTACTGACTACTTATTATTTTACTTCGAGGCGTCTGATTTATTTGATTATTGTGCTTATTTTATATAAAAATGTGAATAATTTGATTAGATGATGGAAATTACGTCATTGAAAATTATATAAGATTTAAATATTATTTTAAAAAAAAAATTTTTATGCAAGATATAAGCTTGATTTTTAAACTTACTGTACTTAATGATTTGCAAGTAATAGCTTAAGAAAAGTTATTTAAAGCTTTTTTTTTTTGTTGTTGTTTATTCATAAGAGAAAATAACTATAGAAGCTTTCTGAATTATTATTTCAACAATTTTATGTAATTTTAAACATTTACAAAATTAAAGGTTTTAATGAATGATTTAAAGAAAATCACTGGATTAATAGTCATGGTTTAATCACTGACTTAACCCATTTGATTAAAATCATTGACACGCTAGGTGATCATTAAGCTGATTTATAATCATAATATGAATAATTTTCACACAAAATTAAATTTCAATATATATTCATAATATCGTATTTTACATTAATTAAAATCTTAATTATAAAACAAATTTTATGTTTTGAAAACACAATATTCAACAAAAATTGTCTATGATCAAATTTTGCCCTGATTTATAGATTTTGAAATTAATACCAACACAACTCTAAAAACTTTATAAATATTTATTAGTACCGTTACTGTTACTCGTAGTTCTTCAAAATTATGACCTTAAACAAAGCTACATACTGAATCATCCATTTTTAATAAAGAGCTTGGTTAAAATAAATAAATAAAAAACCCAGGTGACAGATAATTCAGAAGTGAAAAAAATCTCAATCTTGGCGTTCAATGACTCATGCATTCCAAAACAAAAGAGCCACGCAGTACGCATTTTTTTTATTATTATTCAGAGCTTCATAACATGAGCGTTTACGCTACTAGACTCAATTATCCCAATTAGTCCTTGTTTTATTTATTACTGCAATCTGACGTATATGCTTAATCCTATATTTAATTAAACCTGCCGTTATTGTTTTAATATAATGCAATCATCATTTTGCATCATCAACAATTGCATCTTTCTGTTTAGGTGTTAAATTTTCAATTGAATGAAGTTTATTTTCAAAGAGATTTTGAAAGGACTGTTCTTCTGATAGGAGTAAAATGTGTAATTCTTCTATAATTTTTTGAACTGTCACTGATGGAACAAGGCATTTTGTTTCTAACAAAAGTGTGAATAACGCAATCTCTTTTGTCGTATTCATTTTCAAAGTCAAATTATCTTGATCATCATTTTCATTTTCCACATAATTGTTAATTTCCAACATTTTGAAAACTATTATCAATATCAGTAATTTTTTCTATTTTTTCTGACAGAAATGCAGAAGCAATAGATTTTGAATCACAGTTCTTATGAACCGTGAAATATGGGATTTAAAAGAAGATACATTTTTAAAAGATTGGAAACAAGATTTAAAGCAACATCTAGCAGTGTGGTTGTTTCTTGTATGTTCTTTTAAATGAGATATTAAGAGGCGCGCAGATTTAAATGTTTTCTTACACAGTGGTTTATTGCATTTCAAATTTAATAGGTCTTTATCTCTAATTACCTGATTCCTCAAATATGAGTGGTATCGTGACATATGCTGCCGAAATGCATAGTATGATGTGAAATTTGCTTGACATTTGCGTACACCACATGGAAATTTAAAATTATGTATATTCCGATGAATACGCATATGTATTACATATTTATTTTGAAAATGTGTTTGAAATTTGCAATTCGTGCAATAAAACATTTTTAAATTAAAGGTATGCAAAAAATTTAAACAATTATATTCTTGATTATTCTAAAGTGCTGCGCATGCAAAATGAAATTATGTTAAGTGACTTTTCTCAAAATGTGTCGATGATTGAAGAAATTCCTGAGAGATACTTATTCAATTTTACATTATTTTCTTTCTTCATGCATTAGCTGTTTTATATATGAATCACCTACAAAAATATTTTCAAAAATTAGAAAATTACAAATTTTTATTCTTTCTACGCTTGAAAAAGTTCAAAATATAAACTCTCAGTTTTCACCTCTCTCCCAAATATTAAGTTTCCGTTTTTCCTATTTTGCGCTTTGTACCTAAACTAAATTTTTATAAGCTATATAGAATATTTGTGAATTTACATATGAAATACAGCGCTGCACAAAATAATTGAAGTACCTTTCCGGCTATCTACGGCATTTACTAAATCTTGTTTTTCATATACGTTTTACGCTTTCTAAAATGATTACTTGGGTATCTTATTTACCTTATTAAACTGTAAAGCATTTTGAAAGTATTGCATAATCTATACTCGATGGGTGATGTTTCTTTTTTCTCTACCATCTTGATTTTTTTTTTCAGACGCATTGTAATGAACCTATGCAGTTTCAGGATAATTAGAAAATGATAGCCTGTTTGTCAGAACAGCCTTATTTCATCCAGTTTATTCAAATATGTCCAAGATAGTGAATATTTACGCATACTTATAGGTTAAAAAATATTAGCAAGAATTTAAAATCTTTGTAAATGTTTATAAGAAAACTGTTATTGATAGGTATCATTACCGCGAATGAGTGGCCAAGGTTAGTGAGAATGGTAAGTTCCGATGTATTTACCGCTGATCAAATAATTTTGTTTCCTACAAAATTTTTTATTTAATAAAAAGTATCTCGTTTCTAATCAGTACATATTTGACTTAATTTATTAAGTAAAGTTTATGTTTTGTAAAAGTACTTATAAATTCTTAAAGTCGGTACTTCATTTCATTTGCAGATGAGGCAGATTCTTAATGTTTCCCCAACAATACATAGAGGAGACATCAGTTTTCATCAATAGGTTTATTTATTTATTATTTTAGAGAGTCTAGTTTTTACCTACAGATTTCTATACATGTCACGTATAAAATTTGATTGAGGCGAAAAAAACCTTTATAGCTATTGAAATAGCACTTTTAGAAATATCACGTATAAACGATAATTTATCCAGTTTTTTCTGCGGCCATGTACACGATTTTATTTATATTCTAGAAATAGCTTTTACTGTATTAAGTAAAATTCAACTTAAAATTTCCAAACTTACTTAAAAATCATATTTAAGTAAGTCATGCTCATATTTATAAATGCTTAAAAAATCTTTTATCTAGCCCTGTATATGTCAGTTAGCATTTGTAAATGCTCATAATATATTTTTAAAAAATTGTTAAACTTAAAATTAAATATCATAGCTGAAAGAACGCTTCTAACAATTAGGATTAATATTAACATATTAAAATTACAGAATAATCCAAATATATCTACGATAATTAAGGCATAGACAGACAGACAAATGAAATCAAAAAACAATTTCTTTAATATTGAAAAAAATGTTAAATATATAATTTCCAAATAGCTTAATTCTTTATAGGTTCATATGCAATAAGCCTAAAAATTTCAGGCTGATTGAGAAAGAAATTATTATTTTCCAAATAGCCTAAAATCTAGTTAATCGTTGTACAATAAACCTGAAAAATAACCAGCTGAGTAGAAAAGCGAAAAAACTTTTCTAATTAGTCGGGCTCTTTCCAAGGAACCGGATTTTTCAATTCTCCTACGACATAAATATATACACATACATGCAGAAAAATACTAGCGATAGTGTCTGCATCTTCTTTATCTTTTGAAATTTAAACAGGCCAAATAATTATGTTGTAAAGATGCCCCCTCTTTTTGTATTGTAAATGTTTATATGCTACCGCTTTTTCAAGCATAGCTGAAATGTTTTATATGCATGAATATACAGTAGCTTCCCTCATAACCAGACTCCGTTTAACCAGTTCTCAACAGCTGGGAAAATATTTTTAAAAAATGTATTCCAGAAGTCTGGTGTCACAAAACGGAGAAAGAGATGATCAGTGTAAATAACAAATTATTTAGATGTAAAAAAAAAATTAACCAAAAATGCAAATTTTGAGTGCACTAAAAATGATAACGATATCAAAAATACCCCCCCTCCCTCTAGAGATATCAAACGATATCAAATACTAGATCCTCCCCCCCCCCCAAAACTGATAACATTATACATGTACAGCCCCTAGGAACCGCGTAAATTGTTTTAAACTTGTTAAATTGGATATTGGTTATTTCAATATTATTCCCTTTTTTTTCGGGGGAGTGGGGGGGGGGGGTGAGTTATCAGGCTTTTTGCTCAATCAGCTAAATCTCAGTCTCACTTAGGCCGGTTAGGTGGGAGGCTACTGTACATATAATAATAATAATAATAAATAAATAAAAAAAAGCGCTATTATACTACTGTATTTCGTAACTAAGTCATGCTTAAGCCAATATCTTTATTTGTAGGTAATATTTTTGTTTACTAAATATCCATTGCAGTCATTATTGTTATGAATTTCAAATTCCAACATTATAACTAATGAAATTTTGTAAATGACCTTTAGTATATAAATTAAAATATTTCTATTGATATTAAAAGAGAAAACTGCAATTTATTAATTTTTGCAAGAAAACAAAAATAATATAAATAATTTTTATAAAACGAGATTAAGCTTGCTTAGAAAAATTTTAATGCAAAATAATGGAACTGATAAATGTTATTTTCTGTTTTTGAGTAGATTTGATTAAGATTCTTAATAATAACCTAAATTATGAAAAATCAAGGAAAAAAATATAGAAAAGAAATAAAAGCTTTCAGTTGGTTATTATTTACGGAATTAAAAACTAAGAAGCGGATCACCAGCATATTTATCCTAGTTTTAAAATAACATATCGATACAAAAACTGATACTTTTAATTAAATGTATAATTTCTCTAGTTGCAGCCTAAAATAATAGGAGAGAGTGTAGTGGTGTGGGACACTTTCTACAAAAGTAAGAAAATCCACTTTGTTTGACACAAAACAAAAAATTCAATTTATAGAGTGCTAGGTGAAACGCTTTTTAATTTCCTTAAACAATTCAGAAACATACATATGTAAAAGCTATTTTAAAATTAAAGAAATTGTAAGTTTTAAAATGTGTTCCATACCTCCCCCCCCCCCCCCGCACCCAAGGAGGTATTAAGACAGCAATAAAATGAAGTTATAAAGACACAAATTGTCCAGCGTCGGTTAAATATGCTATCAAACAAAGACTAACCACTCATTTCCCAGTCATGATTAGCTTCATGACTGGAATGAAAATTGAGGATTGTCAATCACAGACGACATTTAAAATTCATAAATTCAATTAATTTACATTTTGAAAGTTAATAAATATATTATTAATGTTGAGAAACACCGAAGATACTGGCGATAAATATATATCAATAAATATAAAAACTTTGTTAAATCACCATGGTGATTTAACAAAGTTTTTATATTTATTGATATTATTAATGTTCTAATTAATATATTATCCTCTAACATACTTGCATGTTAGCAACTTATATTCATCTTATTTTTAAAATATTAATTGAACATGTTCCATTCTTCCCTTTATTGTCATGTCCCAATTTATCCGCCCTTATTTGTTTTGTGTTAAATTACTTTTAAAAACAACAAGTTGGAAATTGCACATGAAGCGCAGCAAATTAGGTGCATTCGTACTGCAAGTAAATTTAAATATATTCAGATCTTGCTGTTATAGGTTACAGGACTTCGGATATAGTATAATAGTCGAAATCTTTCGTGTGTTCCTGTATATACTATCTGGTTTCTATGATATAGGAAGTAGCTTGTATTAAACCGCAACAACGCATATTAACTTGATAAAATATGAAATAATTTAACATAATTAAAACACTCCCCAAACAATATTTCCCCGTAAACCACAAAGCAGTGGAATACTTTTGAGTAGCCCTGTAAATTAATAATAAACAACCTTTGTATCATAGATTATATAGAATGCATATTTTAATATCTACTTCATACATTCATGTCAATTCTATTATATTCGAAAGAGTGTGACATCATTAAAATGTACTTGAAACTATTTTTTTCCTATTGACCGCAATGCGATGAAATATTTTTAATTGTCCCTGTAATTAAGTTATTCATCCGATTTTCATAAAATTTGAAATGAATCGAAGAAATTATGCAAAAATTATATATTTTAATTTTCAAACGATTTTGTTGGATAGTTTTTGCTCTGTTATATGCGGACAAACAAACTGAACGACAACTATAAATGCTATGCATTTACATAATTAGCGACCCACCTAAAAATGCTGCTTTTACGTTTAGTTTAAACTATGTTTAATATCCAGTATAACATTCCATTAACAGGGAAATAATTACATTTATGCATAAACAAACAATTAATATAATGCTAGCATAATAAGTATGAGAAGCAAATTTACTTTAAATCCTTGAAATAATTTTTTTTCTTCTTACAATTGTAAACTAACACGGATCAAATATTTTCTTGAACTGAAGATTAGGCTACCATTGCTTCATCTTGTGAGTGATTGATGAAATGTTCAGACTGATACATGAAGGGAAGAAAAACCAACCGTCCCATTCCTCCCACTGTCCGACTAAACGAAAAACTTAAACAAAAATCAAATAAATGTATTGTGATTACGATCAACGTCAATTAATGGAGTTAATTATAAATAATTTTACATTCTATTACTCATAAGATTTTTTAAAGTGTTATTAGTATTCTAAGCAAGGTATACACAGAAGTATTTTTTAAATGATTAATTCACACCAATTCTTTTAAAATCGAATTGAACTATTCAAAATATAAAAACAACTGATTTTTAATTTTACCAGAAAAGTAAAATTGCAAATATTTCTTGCCTTTCTATAATGCTAATAAATTTTTTGAAGGGCATTTACGATAGTATTCAATGTAATCTTATTAATATTTACTTTCGAATTATATATATATATATATATATATATAATATTCTAATTTGTCTTCGTGTTCGGATTAGATCTGGTTGTTTCTTGTCCATTTTTGTTTATTTGTTATTTTGTATTTGCAACGAGTATACTAGCTCGACAAAAGTTAAATAAAAAATTCATCATTTACTTTAACTATGGGACTAAAAAAGTGCACAGATAAACGTTGTAAAACCTGCCCGAATGCGGACTTGTCGGTAAACATTTATGCGAATAGTACAATAGACCTGAATTATTATTTCTGTAAAATTTCTCATGTTGTCTACTTGTTAACTTGCATGGTGTGAAATCAAAGGTATGTGGGTGAAACTTCTGACGAGCTACATAAACGCATAAATAATCATCGTTCTATGTCTGAAAGATACTCCGGTAATTCGACTTTTGAAATTAAACATTTTCACTTACATGATTTTAAAAATGTTAGTATACAAATTTTAGAACAGATTTTTGATAAATCATTTCGTTTACGAAGTGAAAGTTTTTACATTCTACGTGCTAAATCTTTATATCCACATGGGTTAAATACTAAACTTTGCTATCAAACTGATAATTCAATGAGTGTGTACAGTTTGTTTTCTTCAGTTTACACATCTTCATTTCAGTACAATAGAGGTAAAAGAGGGAATCACTCTAACAAAACATTGTTTGCTAGATATAAAAATATAAATCCAGCCATTATATTACTTGATTTATACAATCTCTTTATTAAGAATTATAACATTAAAGAAATCAAAACTATTTTATTTAGTTTAAATTTTAAGATTCTACGTAGCTTACAGCAAAAAATTAATGATTTTAACTGTGATAATTTGCAATTTAAAGATTTATTAACAGACTTTTTATTGTTTAAAATAGGTAAATTTAAACAGTGCAATATGGATAAAATATATTTTGTTAGTACTTTCCAACAAAAAAGTTTTTATAACTTATATTTAAATAAAATTATTACTAAACATAGTGAAATATTTCCTATAAAAAAATATATCTATTATTTCAACTTTCAGATATGTCAATACTTTGGGTAATAAATTATTTAATTATAGAGAAATTGCACAAAACTTGGATTCCTTCTTAAATGTCCCTTGAGATTGTAGCTCATATCAGAATTCCCCCTATTATGATGACAATTCAAAACATGTAGTGACTGGTAACCTTAATTTCATATCTAATGAAGAATTGAAACATCTAATGAGTTTTGGAACAAAATTCAGATTAAACAGGAAAATGAATCTAAAAAAGTCTTTCAGTCTATTTAAATCAGAGCTACATACGTTCATACTTAATTTAAGCTATAAATACAATAAACCTATCCCCCTTTTTAACGATTGGAAACTAAAAATTTTGGATGATTTTAAAGTTTTTCAAACCAATTACATGAATGACTCTACTTATACTTACCACAAACTTACTTTAGATATACAGAGGGAAATTTCAAGATTAAAAAATTCTTTTGTTTTTTGTTCAGTTGATAAAGCATCTAATAATTTTGCAATAATCTGAAAAAGCTTTTATGCTGGTCTGATACATGCTGAGCTCAATAATAGTGTGACCTATAGTTTATATGAATCTACAATACAAACGCTTATAAAGAAACACCTAGCTTTTTCTAAAAAAGCTCATATTCCTTTGCCTAAAGTTAAAAAATTTGTCTTTTCCTTTTCTATTCGTAACCCCCAAATTTCACAAAACGCCTGTTAAATATAGATTTATATGTAGTAATGTAAACAGCATCGGTAACGAATTTAATTGCAGATTTGAAAAAATGTTAAAGAAGATTTTGGATATTTTAAAATTTAAATATAAAAATAGTAATGTTTATTGGATTATTTTAAATAGCTTTGAAATAAAAAATGAATTGACTAAAAATGACATACAGAATATACAAACTTTTGATTTTGAAAACCTTTTTACTAACATTCCTATTGCAGAGTTGAATAGCATTTTATTTAAAATTATTGATTTGATCAGTGGGGACATCGATATGGATCTTAATTTATTTAGATTATTGTGTAATTTATGTTTATATAATAATTATGTATATACAGGCTCGGACATTTATTTACAAAGTAATGGGATAGGAATGGGGACAAGTTATTCTTCCACGGCAGCTAATCTCTTTTTATTTTTTTATGAATATCAATTTTCAAGTGTAAATAAAGATGTTAACTTTCTGGCTTTCAGATACATTGATGATTTAATTATTTTGAACTGTGATCGTAATTTTTTGGAAATTTCATCCGATATTTATCCTGATATGCTGGTCCTAAAAAAAAACTAATGAAAATAATAACGCTGCTGACTATCTCGATTTAAAAATCCACATTACAAATGATTTGCAAATTTCCATATATAATAAAAGAGATAATTTTAATTTTGAAGTTAATCAGTTGGTTAACTGGACTTCAAATATTCATAAACGTGTTAACATTAATATAATTATTGGTCAAGTTTTCCGTTACTACAAGCTCTGTTCAAATAAAAATTTATTTTTAAAGGAACTTCTTCATTTAATTAATATTTTACAATACAAGAATAATTTACCTCTAAAATTTATTAAAAAATATACTAGTTTTACTGACAGTCTGCATTTTTAAGTAATTGCTATATGATTGACAGTTAATGATTTGTATAACTTAAAGCCTTTTGGACGGTTTTACAAGGATGTCTGCAATCGTGTGGCAACGACATGGATACGAATACGGATTGATTTTTGGATGCTGGTTTTTTGTTGTTTTGTGTGGCTGTTTTTCTGAGGCTTGGGTAATACAACTTTATTTATTTCTGTTTTAAGTTATATTACATACTTGTTCATTTCGGCAGTATCAATTTTAAATGTGTTATATGCTGTTTTCTGTGGCGTTTGGGTCCGGTGGGGGAGTGTTATGATTTCAAATGTTTTTGTACATTTGATTTTTTTAAGTTGTAGCACTCTGATCGAAACCCACTGCCACTACATTATAATAGTCCTTTTCCATTTCCATTCATATGTATTTGCTGTGTTTTAAAACTGCCCACTGCTGATGAGATCCACAGCCTTTTTATATTGTCTTTATACTGTTTTTCTTACTCGTTTTTTATTTCCTTTAAAGTTTAATAGTTTGATATCATTTTTCATTATGGCACGGGACTTTGGATCTGCCGTTACACATTATTCTTAAAGTGCTATATACATAATTTACGTGATTATTGCAGCTATAGCGCTGATCATGTGGATTTTTTGTGAACTTAAGTTTACTTAAGACTTTAATATTTTTAGACTATATATATATATATATATATATTAATCGATATTTGGAAAATATCTGAATAGATTATAATAACTTTGATTTTAAAATTGTCTTTAAAGTCTCTTCATTTTTGTTAGTATGGCGCATATCTTTGATACAGAAACAAAAGAAACTTTAAATATATGTTAGCTTAACTTAAGAATACGACATAAACAATACATCTACTGAAATTCTACAGAAAACAACAAAAAGAGACCTTTAATGTAAGATTTTCACAATCTATAAAAAACTAAAACAGCGAATAAAAAAAAAATCGTTAACATACTTTGAATTTGGTACAACATTCATTTACTGGCAGGCTTCCATTACTATCGTTGAAAATGTAGATTCTGAAGCACCTACTTGCCACATTCAATTAAATGTAGAGGCTGGTTGGTTGATTGACTTCTGCTATTTATGCTACAAATCGGGTTAACCGATTGCTTTAGTTTTAGATTGCGTTTAGATTCCTGCAGGTTAACTTCGGGTTGAAATGATTTTTCAAATTTTACTTCTGTGTATATGCTTTGAGATTAAACTGTATATGTGTTATAAAAGTAAAATAAAATATGAATTTTTGTGTGTGTGTAGCGAAGAGAGCAGCACAAAACAGGGTCATTCTGAGGACGATTTTTGTTTTAAATTTACAGAAAAATTTCTAAAACGTTCATTAAAAGTAAAGGTTTTTTTTTTTTTTTTCATGGTACTAATTAGAATAGATGGGGTTAAAAGTACGCATTTTAAATAAATTTTGATTTTTAACGAATACATTGGGTTAAACTTTGTGCAACGAGTGAATAAAATATTAGATTAGAGCCGTTAGATTACTATCTTGAACCAGAAATCTGTCAGTTTCGTGAGAAATTGCAATTTTTACAAAACATTGCTCAGCCTTTTTCTATCCCATTATTTGGGGTAAAAGTACACAAAATTTTGCCTCATTATAACGGGCTTTTGTTATATTTTAGATAAAACAAATGAGTTATGTAGAAACATTAGTAAATTTCCCTAATATTAATACTTTTACTGAAAAATACAAATTAAACAGTAAAAAAATTCAAAAAATAAAAAATAAAAAAGACCAGCGGCGTATGAGATCGCAAATAGGAGTTAATTTCTGTGACGAAAATTGTTACATAAATACTGTGAGCGGTGTCAGATACCCCTTGATGGTAGAATGAATAAAAGGATCAGTTGTCTTAAAAGATAGTGTTTCTGTATTAAACTTTACGTATAAACTTGTTAAAATATCTCGATTCAGAAATCTCTAGTTATACTGCTAAGTTTCCAAACTAATAAAAAATTTCCCTAATATGAATATTTTAACAGAAAATTACAAGTTGTGAAAACGGAATATAGCAGAGCGGTTTATCAGATCTATAACAGAAGTTGAGGGTTTTAATACTTAAAAAGAGGTTTTAATACTTCAAATAGCGTATTATGAAACAAAAAAAAATTGTTTTAAGATGCAGGTTGGCAAATTCATAACTTTTATGTTTAAGAAAAAAAAAATAAATAGAAAAAGTAAAAGGTAATTAACTAGCTTTTAATAGTTAAACAGCTATTACATTTTACATAATACTAATTTATAAAAAAAAAAAAAAAAAAAAAAAAAAAGCTAACCACAACGTAATTGTGGAAAGCTTTGCATCTTCCTAAAAGAATAGGGTAAAGCACCGTTTCTTAAACTTGTTCCGAGACGGAATGCGTAGCTTTCTCTTATTCTGCAGCATTTTGCTTAATCGGCCACGCACAAATTTAAACAAATGAGATCAAAGTAGACTAGGGGGTATTTAGAAGCTAAAGAGCATTCGTTCCCGATTAAATTTTTTAATTTGATGTATTGGCAGCTAATCAAACACGTGAAAGTTTATTGATAGTATGTAAAAATTTAAATATTTAAACTTACATCTTTTTTTTTTCAATTGAGTGCTTATTTTTTCACAAGGTTTGAATACACTACACTTGAGACCGAATTGCCAAATAGCAGTCATGATTGAAGACATATTTCTTCACACTGAATCAGCCAGTATGTATCCCCCCACTCACACACACACGCACATGAACATCTGCTCTGTGTTTTGTTTTTTCTTCCGCGGTACTTTTGAAATTGACGTTTTTAGGTGTATTCGCAATTACGTAAATATGTAACACCTATCGTTGTCCTTCAGTCCGTCCGTCTTTACGTCCATCCGCATATAATAACACAAAAATTACCCAACTGAATTGTTTAAAATTTAAAATATATAATTATTACATAATTTTGTCAAATCATTTCAAATTTTATGAAATCAGATGGATAGATTAATTACAGGGACCATCAAAAGTATTCCGCTACATTATGGTCAATGAGAAAAAAAGTTTCAAATGTATTTTAATCGTTTGAAATTTAAAATATATAATTGTTACATAATTTTGTCGAGTCATTTCAAATTTTATGAAAATCGGATGCATAGATCAATTACAGTGACAATAAAAATATTCCGTTACATTACGGTCAATGGGGGAAAAGTTTCAAATGCATTTTAATGGTGTTACACTCATTCGAATATAATAAAATTGATATACATTTATAAAGTACATATTATAATATACATTTCGTACAATATGGGATAGCAAAGAACTTTTGTTATTGATTTACAAGGTCACACAAAAGTATTCCATTACATATTGGTATAGGGAGGAAAACATTGTTTGATGCGCGTTTTAATTGTAGTTGACTACTTAACATTTTATGAGATTGATATACGTTGCTGAGGAATATTACAAGTTATTTCCAAGTTATAAAAGAAAGCAGATAGTATTTACAGGGACACACAAAATATTTTGGTTACTATACTGTATCCGAAGGACTGTGTATTATTACATCAAGATCTGAATAATTTTAGGTGCGTCCGTAATTATGTAAATAGCTAGCATCTATATTCGTCGTTCAGTCTGTCAGCCCGTCTGTCCGACCGTCCGTCTGTCTGTCCGCATTTAACAAACCAAAAACTGACCAACCAAATCGCACGATATTTGAATTATATCGTGAAATATATAATTGAAATATATAATTTTAGCGTAATTTTGTCGAGTCATTATAAAGTTTATGAAAATCGGATGTACAGTTTTATTAGAGGAACAGTCTAAAGTAATCTATTGCATTACGATCAACAGGAAATTTAGTTTTAAGTACATTTAATGATGTTAAATCCTTACGAATATAATAGAATTGACATGAACCTATGACGTATATATGTATTAAAATATATGTTCTGTACAATCTCTGATTCAAAGAATATTTATTATTAAAATACAGGGCCACAGGAAAGTATTCCACTACATAATGCTATACGGGGAAACATTATTTGGGGCGTGTTTTAATTATATTAAGCTATTTCACATTTTATGAATATGATATACGTTGCTGAGGGGTGTAATAAAAATTACTTCCTTGCTTATTTACCGGAACACAGAAAATATTTCGAGCACTTTACTGGATGAGGAGTTCTGTCTACTATAAGAGCAAGATCTCAATATTTTTAAAACTTCGTTATCGTACGAACGGACCTCATTTACTACGTTTTACGTACAATTTCCAAATTGTTTTTATAAGTGATGCCAAGGTTTTTTTTTTTTGGGGGGGGGGGGGGGCGAAAATCGCGTTTTTTTAAAGATATTTTTATCGAATTTGCGTTTTTTTACTATTTTTTAACAAAGTTTGGTGTTATTGTCATGATCCTATAGAGAAATTTGGTTTTTTTTTTTTTTTTTAATTTGCGTTTTTCGCAATCCTTTCACGAAATTTATCTTTATCAAAAATCCTTTAACGAATTGCGTGTTTTTGTATGATACCTTGATGAAACTCGCGATTTTTGATGATTTTTTGATGAAATTTGAATTTATTTGTCATTCTTCAAACATTGTTTTTTTTTTTATCTCTTGACCAATTTTGCGTAATCTTCGCTATTATTTTCATTTACAGAAATCTGATTTATGGACAGATAATAGCTACAATGCAGAACAATATTAAAATTATTTTGTTATGGGTTGTTACTTATCACAAAAAATTACTTTTTGTGACTAATGAAAATTTATGAAAAATAATTTATGCAAAAGAGTGTTAATCTGATAAAGTAAAAATAAAATTTCTTTGAACATAACTCAGTTTAATAATGAAATTTTTATTAATTTTTAATTTATTAAATTTTTTGAATAGTATGTTATTTTTTACGATATTTTCATCTAAATTTTGATTTTTAGGTTTTACATTTGTGAGAGGGGGCGGTCTTTCAAATCTCGAAGATTTCAATATCTGGGAATACACGATGAGTTTTACCGTTTCTTGTGCTTTATATGTTTCAGCGATGCAACATATAAAGCACAAGCAACATATAAAATGCATCGTGTTGCCCAGCTTGGAGTTTTAAAAATATAAGCAGTACCATATTTCGGTGCTCCTCTTTATTTTACTTCATGAATAGACTCCACTTTGAAATTCCGCCACGGAAATTGTTAACATTGTATTATTAGATTTTTTTGAGAGAATTTTTAATTTCAAATGATTTCTAGCTGGAAAATTTCTTATTTGTCATACCTAAAAAAAATATAATTTTTAAACCTAAAATAAATTAATAAGACAAATATATAACATTAAAGAAGAACTTTATTAAGAACTAATGCAAGTTAAAAATGCAATAAAAATACATGCATAATAGTTACTTTCACTTAAAAATAGTTAAAATGTTACATACTTCTTTGTCCCGCATGTCCGGTATGAGGATCCAACTGAATGAAACACAAAGAGCATACACAAAGATGAACAAACCCTTTTAACATATAAGAACATCGCTGGTATATTCAATGGTACATAATATTACAATTCCAATTACAAGACTTTCAATAAGTGATTAATTAAATTAGTTTAAAATCTTAGAGTTTCACTTCTATGAATGGTATAATTCTCCAATAAAAATTAAGGGTGGATTTGACATCATTCAGTATGATAGATTAAAAGTTCCCACTAGAAAGACAACATCTATTCAGGCCGTCGAGAACCGTGACGGGCCCAGGATCAGTCACCCCCCCCCCCTTACAAAGACACTCAAGACACATGAAAGGCTTGTGAATCTTTAATAAACCCTCGTCTACTTTGTAGACTATTTGAGTCGTCTTTCATAAATTACATTATTTATTTTCCTGCAGTTAAAGATAATAATTATGTATTAATACTATTTAACAAAAGTAAATACAGTCCTTTCTTTTTTTATTGTTACATTATGGCATACATAAAAATTATAATATACAGTGTGTATTGCAAGAGTTGTGACCCTTTGAGATTTTTAGACCCCAAAACAAGTTAACGGATGCACCCCCCCCCCCTCTCCTCAGACATGTGCGCATTTAGACAGCAACAGCAAGAGCATCACTTGAGAGAATGCCGTACACCGAGGCGAGGATACCATATTTTCCCTTACTGAAATATAGTTATTTTCAGTATAAATACCGCCTTTTTACTGAAAAACAATCTTTTTATGGTATAAATACCGTTTATAATTGAAATAGCACAGAAAGGGGTCATTTTATGGTATAAATACTGTTTATAATCGAAATAGCACAGAAACTGGTTTTTTTAATGCCTAATGTACCTTAGAAATACGGTACTCATACAGTAAAGAATGATAACAGTAGACGTACCGTAAAATTTAGGTACATCTATTGAAATGCTACGTAAAGTTTTAAAATGTCGTTTTCCTTACTGAAAAATAATTATTTTACGGTATAAATACCGAGTTTTTACTGAAAAATAAAAATTTTACTGCGTAAATACCGTTTTTAATCGAAACAGTACAAAAAACTGTTTTTTACGTTTAATATACCTTAGAAATACGGTATTAATACCGTAAAGACTGAAAATGGTAGAAGTACCGTGAAATTTACGGTATATCTAATGGAATTTTACAAAAATTTTTTACAGTGTATTAGCAATGTATTTCTTAACACAAAATAATATTCCATTAAAAGACATGTACTATTAGTAGTACACTAGACCCGAAAGGGTTAAGGAAAATCTTGATTTTCAAAATTTTATGTTCCAATTTATTCCAACCGGTGATAATTTTTTTTAAATTCTGTAAAAATCGTAAAGAAATAGGCAATGCTTGAAAGTTTTTTTTTTCAAAAATATTGATCAGTTAAGTATGTAAAAGTATTTATAGATATATATATTTGATGTTTTGAGAGTTATTAAATTTATGGGCTGGTCAGTTCTTGTTTTTGTTGATTCGAAGTCATCGTTCGTACGAAAATTTGCTTTTCTTATGGAATAAGAGAGCTAAAGCTTATAGTGATCATCCAAGATTTCCCTACTGATAATACATACACCCTCATATTAGGTAGATCTCGAAATTTATTTTTGTTGAAAGTTGTGTCGTGTACTGACAAAGATTGGAAACCTCTGGTCTAATTTATACCATAATGCATTTAAATAGTTTTCAAAATTAATACAAAATCATTCTCAGTGGTCCATTTTAAAAAGAGCTATTTACAATTTATTTGTATGTAGCCAAAATAAATTATATTTCTTTTGATATTTCTAAGATCACTTGTTTTGTAAATCACGTATTATGATTTTTGGCTACCGGTATTTTAGAATGTAACTTATTTCATTGAAGATATTTCATTAATTGAATAAGGCCAAGCACGATTGTAATCGAACCAGCACCTGGCATCTATTGGTTTCGGAGGCAGAACCTCTCGATGACTGGAGAATTAAAAAAAACACCCTCATGGAATTATTTTTTATTATTTACTTATTACCCTTATATTATCCTTATATTATCCTTATTTGTATGTAGACAAAAAATTGCAAAAAATTATATTTCTTTTGGTATTTCCAAAATCATTTGTTTTGTAAATCACATATTACGATTTTCGGCTACCAGTATTTTAGAATGTGACTTATTTTATCGAAGATATTTTATTAATTGAATAAGGCCAAGCACGATTGTAATCGAACCCAGCACCTGGCATCTACTAGTTTCGGAGGCAGAACCTCTCGATGACTGGAGAATTAAAAAAAAACCCTCATGGAATTATTTTTTATTATATACTTATTACCTTTACATTATCCTTATATTACCCTTATTTGTATGTAGCCAAAAAAATTGCAAAAAATTATATTTCTTTTGGTATTTCCAAGATCATTTGTTTTGTAAATCACACATTACGATATTTGGCTACCGGTATTTTAGAATGTGACTTATTTTATCGAAGAAATTCCAGAAGGGTATGAGGAAACAGTGCTTTTATCCCCGACTTATCTCGGGGCAGACGGTCAAGTGGTTAATGGAATTTCTTCGATAAAATAAGTCACATTCTAAAATACCGGTAGCCAAAAATCGTAATGTGTGATTTACAAAACAAATGATCTTGGAAATACCAAAAGAAATATAATTTTTTGGGCTACATACAAATAAGGGTATATAAGGATAATGTAAGGGTAATAAGTATATAATTGAATAAGGGCAAGCACGATTGGGATCGAACACAACAACTGGCATTTACCGGTTTCGAAGGCAGAATCTCTCGGTGACTGGTGAATTAAAAAAAATGGGATTATTTTTTTTATATAATTTACTTATTACCCTTATACTATATTTATTTATTTATATATTTTATTCATTCTTTCAATAACAGTTTTCCTTTTTATTCTCTAATTAATTTCTAATTAATTTTTTCTATATGTATTATGACTTACATTATAAAAACTCCTGGAACTGCCCCTTTATATTATTTATTTGTGTATTTATTTTGTTCATTCTTACAATAACGGTTTTTGCTTTGATAATTTAACTAACGCCTAATTTATTTTTGTATTATAAAATTATTTTCTAAAAAAATGAAACGATTTTAACATGAAACAAATACATTTTAAAGCTTCATTATCTAAAAAAAAATTATGTTTTAAAAGCAATTACGAAAACAATTTTGTAGCTCATAATATTGATAAACTAAATGGCCTATTTTCACGGTATAAAGATAATTTAATAGATTTTATCTAATAAAATGGATGATAATCTTATTTAATTTTTTACATCTAAGTGATTTTAGATAATAAAACTATCATTATAAAATTAAATCTGTAACCATTGTGTTTAACTATTTTATTGCTCATACAATAAATGAAACACGGAACATTTATTTCGATTTTTATCAATATTTGGCAATCTACCAATATTCAATAACTAAGTATATTTTTTCCATTTAAAATTTCTAGTTGTTTATTTTTCACCAAGAATGAATTCAACAGTACTTGGTGTAACAATTAAAGAGTAAAAGGATAATAATATTTGAGACGCATAAATGAAATTTTTCTGCAGAAAATGATTTGAATAATTGAAAATTCGATGTATAAGTAAATGTTTGTTGTTATAATAAACATGAGTGGTTCTAATTGATGAAATCTATTTTGTTGAAATAAAATGATATGAATTTCTAAAACTACGTAACTCTACATTTTCTCTCTCTTTCTCTCCCTCTGTTTTTAGCTCACAGGCTATCATAGCCTGAGAGCTTATGTGCCCGTCCGTTCTGTATGTACGTTCGTATGTTCGTTCGTGCGTAAAGCGATAACTCATGATAAAAATATCGGATCCACTTGAAATTTTGAATATAGGTATATCCTGATAAGGCGCTTCCCTGATTAGTTTTTAGAGTTCATTCGATATGTATAAGAGGGGGAACGGGGGGCTCATGCCCCTCCCCTTAATTGATATAAACGAGATTTTCATGCAGAATTAACAGTTTTCGTTCAAAATTTAGATATATGATCATTCTGATGAGGCGATTCCGTGACTGTCATTAGGTGTTCATTGAATAAGTATAAACAGGGGGAATGGGGGGCTCATCCCCCCCCTTAAGTGATATAAACGGGATTTTCATGCAGAATTAACAGTTTTCGTTCAAAATTTAGATATAGGATTATTCTGATGAGGCGATTCCGTGACTGTTATTAGGTGTTCATTGAATAAGTATAAACAGGGGAAAGGGGGGGCTCATGCCCCTCCCCTTAATTGATATAAACGGGATTTTCATGCAGAATTAACAGTTTTCGTTCAAAATTTAGATATAGGATCATTCTGATGAGGCGAGTCCGTGGCTGTTATTAGGTGTTCATTGAATAAGTATAAACAGGGGGAACGGGGGTTCTAATGCCCCTCCCCTTAACTTGTATAAATGGATTTTTCAATCAGAATTGTCAGATTTCGTTCAAATCTCTGAATAGTTTTGGAAGTTTAATGATTAAGTATAAAAGAGGAGAATAACTCCTCTTAAATTATATAAATGCTAAATGGCTTTTTATTAAGAATTATCCGATTTGCCCTGAATTTTGGATGTAGATTTTTTAATATGATAAAGCATGCACTTGATAGTTTAGGAGGTTTAATGATTAAGTATAAAAAAGGAGAAAGGGGAGAGCTGTTTCCCCTTCTCAATTTTTTTTTCGAACGGAATTAACGAAAATACAAAGCTGTAATGTACAATTAGTATGCGTAGCCTGTGAGCTCAATGCCATCAGTTTAACTGGGCAATATTCTTTTTTATTTTTTATCCACTTTGCTGATCAACATTTTTGAAAAAAACTTACAAAAAAAGTCATGTCATTTACAGAATTTTGAGTTAAGGATTTTTTTAATACGTTGTACTACATGTTAATTGTTTTTTACTTGATTTTTTTTTCCTCCAGAAATATATAAATGCATGTTATACTATGCATAATATGATGCGTGGAAAGTTTTACTGTGTGAAAATTGGAGATTTTTAACAACTAACAAGGGGACCACCAAACATGGTGCTCACAGATTTTGATGAATTCAAAGTATATTGTAGGGGTCATACCATTAATTATTCGGCTGAAAGGATTCTTTCAAATGGGCCTTGGTTTTTGAGAAATTGGGCGTCAAAGTTCAGTGTATATTTTAAGTACTTATTAGTAAAGCTGTCTGTCAAAAGCTTCGTGGCTCTGCGGCAAAGCACGAGATTCCAGACCCGGAGGTGGCGGGTTCAACCCCGAGTCGGAGCTTTTTTTTTCTTCTTCTTTATATGTTTCGTATATGTTAAATTTTTTAAGCAGAATTGGAAATTCTACAGCTTTCAACTTATTAATATTTTCTTATGCGGATAGTTTACTTTTTTCATTTTTTTTTCTTATTTAAAAAAATATGATTCAAATGATAAACTAATTACACTTCAAAATTCACGAAATAAATAAAAAATGCATATATAATTAAAATTTTCAAAGTATAAAAATTTTGAATGTTTTAAAATCCCTTCTAATTTTAATATAAATAATTTTGCTCAATTACATTTATATATGTTGCGGCCAATACCCGGAGCTTGGTCAATTCTAGAACTGGCCGGCCAATACCCAAACTGGCCAAGCTTCCTGGCCAAAACCCGAAATACATGAAATGAATGGCGTATTTCGGGTTTTGGGCGGCCAATTCGCGAACTGGCCGGGAAGCCTTGGCCAACATCCAAACTATGATGCATAGATACCAATTTTTTTGTAATTAAGATAATGTAACATTAAAATGTACAGTAAAAAAGATTCTCATTGATTATATTGAAACGAAATATTTTTGTGTACCCAATTAAATTACCCAAAAATAGTATACAATTCCCTTTCAATATCGAAATTAATTGATAAATCAAATACGATGACAATTACAAGTTAACCGGAAACTTTACTCAAGTTCGATCACGGACCGGCTGACGTCTAGACTATTTGAATTCATAGACACTTTCAACTATGTTAGAAAGGATTAAGCCGAGTGCTTATATCTATTTCGTGAATTGGCCAATCGCATCTGGCCAGTTCGCGAATTGGCCAATTGCATCTGGCCAGTTCGCGAATTGGCTGGCCAATTCTAGAGTCGGCCAGTCATTTTTTAACGTTGCTGGCCAATTCGGGAATTGGCCGGCCAGTTCTAGAATTGGCCAATTTCGGGTATTGGCTGCAACATATATATTGCTAAATTAAAAAAAAAAAAAAAAAAAAAAAAAAAAAAAAAAAAAAAAAACCAAGTCGGCGCTTTTTTTTTCTTTCTTTATATATTTTTTACATGCTATAAATTTTAAGCACAATTGGGAATTCTACAGCTTTGAACTTTTTGATATTTTCTTAATAAAGTAAATTTATATTTTCGAATGTATTTCATGAAAATTTCTTTTTATCTGCAATTTTTAAACTTATATTTTTATTGACAAAACTGCATAACGAATTTATGTCTTTAACCTTTTTTTACTAATTATTATGTAATTTCTTTTCTAAGCACAATTCTAAAATAATTTTTCTTTTTTCTATCGCATTTTTTTGTGGAATATTTTAAATGAAAATTTATCCTTTTTTCTATAAATTATACAAAATAATTTTCAGATGCAATTTCTCAAACATTTATAGGATTAGTTAATTCAAATAATGCATACCTTCGAAAGTGTAATAAAATATTAATGCAGTAGTGCTAAAATATTATCCAAGTTTTTACTGATCTTTAAATACATTTATCTCTAACGTTTAATAAAAAAATCAACTAGATTGGAAAGTCGTCTGCTAATGAAATTAGAATTTACGATACATAAAATGATATATATTTATTTTATTCGTCTGCTTTTATTTTCTCGGTAAAATCAAGCAAAAATAGAAATTGTTTTTGCTGTTGTCATTTTGTTTCTTTTGCAGACAAATAAAATATTTGAAATATTGGTATGTATATGTAAAGCTGAAATTATGGCATGAAAATTGAGTATGCAATTGGTAGATTTGTATCGAATGCTAAAAATGGGTTGAATGCTAAAAATACTGTAATAGAAGGAAGCAGCACTAGAACAGAAAACTTTTGTTTGGAAAAGGAACAAAAAGGCGAAATTACGAATGCAATAAAATATTGCGAGATGTTGTTACGAAATGATAATCTGCTTACAAATTCCCAACCGGATGATATTTCCTTTCCTTCTATTGCTATAGCTGAAGAATTTCATAATTCAATTTTAGAAATATGAGATAATCGACAATTTATTGAGGCAGATGAACGGATATTGAATGAAGAATGTGAATTTAATGAATTTACAAAGGTATGATTTTTTTTTTACTTTGCAATATATATAAATGTAATTGAGCAAAATTATTAATATTTAAAGTAGAAGGGATTTAAAAACATTCAAAATTTTTATACTTTTGAAAATTTTAATTATATATGCATATTTTATTTATTTTTATTTATTTCATGAATTTTGAAGTGTAATTAGTTTATCATTTGAGCCATATTTTTTTAAATAAGAAGAAAATGAAAAAAGTAAACTATCCCCATAAGAAAATATTAATAAGTTGAAAGCTGTAGAATTTCCAATTCTGCTTTAAAAATTTAACATATACGAAACATATAAAGAAGAAGAAAAAAAAGCTCCAACTTGGAGTTGAACCCGCCACCTCCAGGTCTGGAATCTCGTGCTTTACCGCGGAGCCACGAAGCTGTGGACAGTCAGCTTTACTAATAAGTTCTTAAAATATACGCTGAACTTTGACCCCCCCCCCAATTTCTCAAAAACCAAGGCCCATTTGAAAGAACCCTTTCAGCCGAATAATTAATGGTATGACCCCTACAATATACTTTGAATTCATCAAAATCTGTGAGCACCATGTTTGGTTGTCCCCTTGTAAGATACAAATGGAAGCGATTTATGCCTTTTTTGTCTAGTAGCTAATAGAATATGACAAACGCTTTCAGGAGAAAGACATATCTGTTAAAAAATTACTTACATTATTAAGGAAACTCGTGGAATGCAGCAAAGAATAATAGTTCTTTTGCTCTTTATACCTATAATATATATGATTTTTTGTTTTCTTTTTGGGGTCTATGCTATAGAAGCAATGTTTTTCGAAGTTGTAAATATTTTATTATTTGGGAGAAAAAAAAACAGCATTTGTTATATTATGTATAATCCTTTTTCAGTTAAGTTTTAATGATTAATCGTTAATACATTGTACGAAATCTTATGCAGCTGAAATATTCAGAATATTTTCATAACAATTAAAAGTTTGGTCGATACAATGAACTCTAAATTTTAAAGTATTTTTAGGGAAGAAAATCATTAATTTTTATATCGGGTACGTACACATTTACAACCTTTTATTATACTGTAAAAAAAAAGTAAAATTTACTGTTTTTAACGTAAAATTTCCGTAAATTTACGAAAAAACTTCCGATTTTTTAAGGTCTTACTCCGAAACTAACAGACTTTTTTCTATTAAAAAAGAGTAAACTATACTGTCGTCTCGATTACCAGTAAAATTTCCGCAAAATCGTCCTTTTTTAATAGTGTATGCTCTATAGTTTTATTCACCACCGAAGAATATAACATATTTTACAAATAAATAATGTTTTATGAAATTTTAGATTTAAATACTAAATAGAAACATTATAATCAAAATAATTGATGCGATGCTTCTTGGCAATTCTAAACATTGCACTCATCTTCATTATATATTACAAAAATATTTCAAAAGTGATTTGTCTATCATTTTCTAAAAATGAATAATGCATATCATGGTTAACATAAAATATTCCTGATGCTGTACGTTAAAGAAATGAGCTCTTTCTAATCAAGTGCATTTTATATCTTTTTCTGGAAAATGGATGCTTTAAAAAATTGTAAATCTCAATATTCAGACTCGTCTTGATAACATTAAATAGCATTTTTCTTGTTCTAAGAGATTAAGTCCTTTTAAATTTTGGAGTATAGCCATTAATCTTCGAAATCTCATCTGAATCTGACGTCACATCGTAAAAACAGAAAAATTTATTCATAGGTACATTTTTTTTTCATTATTTATGCATTTTTGTAGGGTTCAGAGAATAATATTTGGGTTGATTTTCTCAAGAAATAATTGTTTGTATATATTATAATACATAAAGACGATTAATTTAATCAAAATAAATTATTCAACAATAATTTATTTTGGTCATGACTGGCGTCTATTTACATATTTAATAATTTCACAGTTTTAAAAAGTAGTGGATTTTTCTTTAACACACCATTTTATAAGTGCATGGTAGATATTTATATTTAAAAAAAATATGATTAAAATAATAAAAAAGGTACTGTAACGCATATGTCGACTAATAGTCAATGATTTATAGTTTTGTATACTAATGTATTTATACTAATGTGCTTTACTCATTGTTGCCAAGTTTTAAGATTGTTCTACGAATAGTTGTCAAAAGAAATTTCTAAAGTATTCAGAATATTTTCATACGAACTTCTATTCATTTGTTTAATAATTTATTTTTGTGCTTAACCCTTTAACGTTCATTGGTTTCTCTACGATACCACAAAAGTTTAATTTCGAAAATATGATAATGGAAGGACTACGTTTGCATCTTGATCGAGAGATAATATTTCTACTAATATTTCTAGTAGAAATATTATTTCTCGATCAAGATGCAAACGTAGTCCTTCCATTATCATATTTTCCTGAAGACGCCCGCAGAAGACGGCGCGAAACGTTGAAAGTTTTACTTTATGTATATTAAAATTCCTGTTTTGTGCACCACTGAGCAATGTGTTATTATTAGTTAAATTTTATGGTGCAACTGTCCTATATATATTTATAGAATAAATCTATTTTATTATGTATGTGAAAAATCACATTTTCTTATTTTCAAATACATTTGTTCGGTATTACCGGTGTCATTCATTTATTTTGACATCTTAGCAATGAAAATGCTTTGTCCATCCAAGGGTTAAAATTTGTATTTGTAAATATTTTGAACCTTACAATTAATTTAACTTTGAAACACCTTTAGCAAGCCTGTCATAAATTTTTACGCAAGTTACGCGTATTTTTACGAAGTTCTTTTTACACCCTATTAATTTTACTCCCACAAAAATATACAACCTATTTTACGAATGAATAATGTGATTATGAAATTTTATATTTAAATATTAAGTGGAAAAGTTATAATCTACTAAATAAGTGGTGCCACGCTTCTTGGAAATTTTAAATATTGCAAGCACCTTCGTTATCAATTCCAACAGTATGCAATTTTTCGAAATCGATATTTCTCTGTAATTTCCTTAAAATGAATAATGCATATTATTATTAATATAAAATATTCCTGATTTCTGTATGCTAAAAGCATGTGATTTTTCTAATCAAATGCATTTTATATTTTTCTCTGGGAAGTAAACTCTTTAAAAAATCGTAAATCTCAATATTCAGCCTCGTCTTGATAGCATTAAATAGCATTTTTCTTGCTCTAAGAGATTAAGCCCTTTTAAATTTTGGAGTATAGCCATTAATCTTCGAAATCTCATCTGAATTTGACGTCACGTCGTAAAAACAGAAAATTATATTCATAGGTACTTTTTTCCTTATTTATGCATTTTTGTAGGGTTCAGAGAAGACGATTGGGTTGATTTTCTCAAGAAATAAATATTTGTACACATTATAATACTTCAAAACGATTGATTTTAATCAAAATAAATTATTAAGCAACGGGTGACTATTAACATATTTAATCACTTCTCAATAAAAAAATTAATCGTTGGGAACCACCGTAATACTTACCTACCATGTGTATTCATACTTTAAAACAGGGCTGTCCAACGCAGCGTCCGCTGGGGCCATGGCGCCCTTTCGAATAATTCATGTTACTAAAATTTATTTAAATAAAAATCCATTTTAAAATACGTTTCTTTAAAATGCTTAGTGTGCCACATGATTTTTCTATTATGAGTGGCATCAAATTTTAATCTTTTTTCTTTACAAAATAGTTAGATAGGCTCCCTTTTTGTAAAATGTTATTCTAACTTTGCTATGATTTAGTCTGTTTTCTGAAATTATTTTTACATCGAGCTCAGCTTACATTTTAAGAGATATTATGAAATATGTTGTCAGGTGTTTTTGCATCTTATAAGATGCATACATATCGTTATTCTCTACAACAGTTGTCAGTATTGCCTCCTTTTTAATTAAGAAAATTGAATTCTTAGGAGAAATTCCGAATAATAATTTTTACTTTAATAGTAATTTTTAATTTAAAGTAAAAATTCTTCATTCGCAAGTTTCTATGTGAGTTAGGAATTTCTGTATAAAAAAGATAATCGAAATTGGAACCCTGCAACGTATAGTCAATTAATATATTTTCAGACATATTACTAATGGCGCACTTCAATAATTCTATTTCACGAAGTGCGCCCGCGCTTAGTGAAAGGTTGGACAGCCCTGCTTTAAAATATGAAAATAAAACCCGTGTACTAGCTTAACCCATGTAAGCTATTTTTAAAAAGGATTGTAATTCCAAATTAAAATTTAAATGTATGTATGTTTAGATATTTTTAATGCATAGTAATGCATTAAAAATATTTAAACATACATACATAGAAATTCCAAAATTAATCTTCAAAATATTATGCTTAAGCTGTGATTAGCAATACTTCATATAAAACTATTACTTAAAATTAAAAAAAGATGGAAGTGGATTGTCACAAATGTCTCCAACTAATCAAAAACTAAATTTTTAAATTTTCTAATTTATAGAAATATCATAAAATGGCTTCTTTTACAGCGAGCTGCTGACAACAATGTGGCAACAGGTGTTCCAACATTTAACAAAAAATTTTATCTGAAGTACTTAAAGAAATAGCAATGTCAAGTGCCTGCTTAAAATTTAGCAGTGATTTTGTTTGTTTATTTTTTAATCGAGTTTGTTGAATTTTTTTTTAAATACTTTCTCTGAATTTCCATTATGGAAATTCGAATTGAAAACATATGATCAGTTTATACAGAGGTGGTGTAGAAATGGAGACTAAAAATAGTGTTCATATTAGTTAAGTTTTCAGATTAGCCCATTAGTGCCTAGCGTCCCTTTTTAGGGACGTTTCAAAAGGTGCATTTAGCACTGTTTTTGACACCGGTAAAAAAGGAAAGCAATAATTATTTTATTTAAATGCTGCATTTTCGTGATTAATGAACTAAACTTAAATCTTCTAAAAATAGTGATGCCAACCAAATAAAATTTACGCAAAAGATGCTGGGCACGAGTGGTGGGTTAGAGAGTGTTCAGAATACAGAGAGTTTATCTTTTGTTAAGTCTATGGAGTTTCGCCGGGATCATCGGATTATGTTCTTAATACCGGGGTGTTAATATTAGAGAGTTTTCAGATAGAGAGAGTCCACTGTATATAGTGTAGATATTATCACGTCTTTAAATTATAAAGTTTACTACTTGTAATAACATGTATTTTGTGTCTTTTTTAATATTACTTTTCAAAAATGTATGTTCAATATTTTTAAACACGGACAAATCTCATGTTCAACAAAAACAAAATAACTAATGTGAGATAAGATTAAAATTTACGATAGATATTTTAATTAACAGCGATCATTAATTCCTGCAAATGATACAAAGTTTAACATCGATAATATTTCTCAGAAACTATTTCAATAAATCATAGATAGAAAAACTTATAAATCACTTGTTTTATCCCCATAACCAAGGTGATTTACTATGTCATTTTGTAAGGAAGTATTTAAGACACCAAATAATTCTGTTAAACATTAATTAACTATGATAAATAAACAATTATATCCCCTGGATTGTTTGGAAATAATTTTGCAGCGTAATAGAAAATTAATATTTGAGAGTAGCACCTTATATGATTTATAAATGATTTCCATTAAATTTTATTTTAAGGTTTTTTTTGTCAAACATAAATTGAATAAAATGTTTTATTATTTAAAAAAATGTATAGTGTTTTTGAATTATAATGAACGTTAAAAGATAACATAAATTTCTTTTTCTTATTTGTGTGACCCTGTAAATCGATAACAAATATTCCTTACACCACAGATTTCACAGAATGTATGTTATAGTGTGTATTTTGTAGATGAATATCAATTTTATCATGTTCGAAAGAGTGCAACGCCATTAAAATACATTTGAAACTTTTTCCCGTTGACCGTAATGTACTGGAATATTTTTGATTTTCCCTGTAACTGAACTATGCATCCGATATTCATAAAATTTGAAATGTCTCCACAAAATTGTGTAATAATTATATGCTTAAGATTTCAAACGATTTGGCTGGGTAGGTTTTGCGTTGTTATATGCGAACGGAGAGACAGTCGGACAGACGGACGGACTGATCGACAACTATAGGTGCTAAGTATTTACATAATTACGAACACAATTAAAAAGATTATATTGTTGAAAGGAATACTTGTTTCAGAGTTCCTTTAACAGAAATAATTCCTGTATTACACATGGTTTGAACAGGTACCGCTATTTTGAAGGGGGGATACCAGCATTTCTTACCAGAAAAATATATATAGCTCAAAAGCATGAAATGTCTTATTTAATCAGAAATATTTTATTAGAAAATACTGGTATTGAAGAATTTCATTCGTAGTTCAGGAACATCAGCTCCTGTATTGAGAGGAATTCTATCCGAAGAGAAAAGGGTGCAAAGCAATTACAGAGGCAGTATTGTAAAGCCTTTTTTTTTTTTTTTTTTTTTTTTTGGTCCGTCACAGAGAAATCGCTCTCTGCTTTTATCTCTCTCTCCAATGTCGATCCACATTTGATTAATTTAAAGACTTGTGTATTCGCCGATTATGTGCTATTATTTTTTTTATTAACTCGTGTATAAGCGGACTTCCCATTCTCAACTGCCAAACTGTGTCTAAATCATTCTTTGACTTATACATAATTATATACGGTATTACAGTGAATATCTGGAATGAATGTCAAATTAGTAAATTAAAAAAAAAAGCCAAATTAGTAACCCTAAGGTTACTACGCAGTATATTTTCTGGCCAGGCGATTAATCTAACACTAGATTCCAAGCGATTAACCACAAGCAAGCTTGGTACAATCGGATCGCTTAATTGCATACATTTAGTTCCACTGAGCTGTATGCACTTAACCGCTTGGGGACGAGCGACACGTATAAGTGTCACAAAATGGCTTAAGAATCCTTGTTTATTCCCACCGGTAAAATTATGCTGTAAAATTTGGCTTATTCAATGAGAGCATTTTCCGATTTAAGAAGGAAAGAATTTGTGTTTTTAAAAACCATTGACAAAACATTAAAAGTTTCGTAAAAGGCTTCCGTCGCGAAGGGCTTAACCCTTTGCGGCGCAGGGCAAATTCATTGCTAAAGTGTTGAAATTTATGACTGACACCGGAATTTGAAAACAACTTTATTTGTAAATAAGAAAAAGCTATATTTCACGCATTGAATAAATCGTATTTTTTTTAAACAAAATTCCGGTACCAATGTGGTATTTGGGAATTTTAATTAAGTGGTATATCTATGAAACTAGTGCCCCGCAAGGGGTTAAGCAGATATGCATTTAATACGGGATATCATTTGATTCTGTAACACATATATGATAAATATATATTAATGAAGAATGTCACTTTACACAATAATGAAAAATTACTTATTGCAATAATAATTTTAATCAAAAATTTATTATTACTCTATATATAACGATTTATAAGCCAAACCAAACTGTGATGTATTATAATAGTAATTTACATTACGTGGTTTGATTTTTCATTATAATATATGTGATTTAAGTGAAAACTAAAAGGAAACTCGACTATCAAATTTTTGTTTCAAAATAATACTTTTGAAAATATTAATAAATTTCCGTATAAATATATTTAATTTTTTATTATTTGCCAACTTATCCTTTATTTGTTGCCTACAAAAAAAGTCTTTATTATTATTATTATTATTTCGCACTTTTCATTTTTCGACTTCCGATGCTAAATAGAGTTCATTTATTCTCTTGAATGTCTCTGATATACTTCCCTCCAATTCCAGGATTTTCATAGAAGTATCACTGGCATCTGAGTCGCTATATGTATGGCCAACTTTAAAAGAAAATCAAACTTTTTCAAAATCAACTCTCCAATGCACTTCCAAGAATTAAGAGAGTAATGTCTATTTTTTCACGACGATTTCTGCTCTTCTGTTTTATAAATAGATAACCTTTATTAGAAAAAAAATATGATCGTTCATATCTTTTTTTCATTCATTGGCTAATTCCATGGGTTCTGTAGTGTAAGTCACATAACTTATTAATTGCTATGCTTGTTAGCCACCGTTATTTTCGAAAAGTCTGCTTGGCCTTATTCAATTAATGAGAATGTGCCAATAAAATTAATCACATTTTTTTTTTTTTTTGTTCTATAATACTGGTAGCCAAAAATTGTAGCCTGTGACTTACACTACAAGTACTCATGGAAATAGCCTCATTGCATTCACAGGAATTCATAAAATTAGGATTACACGATTAGGGATGTTTTATGCGATTAACCAGGAATCGTTATGAGATAAAACGAGTATTTTTAATATTAACCTTATGGAGACTGTTTCTACTCCACGTCATTCTAGACATATAAGCGAGGTATGCAATTATCAGTTACCCGATTAAGTAGGGCTGACTATGTTTATTCATCCCCGAAGAAAATATTTGTGCATACCTTACTTCGCCCGGGATCGATCTATGGAGCAGTAGCTTGGTAGTGCGACGTGTTGACCGTTAATCCCTTCGCTACGGGAGCACTTTACTAAATTTTTAATGTTTTCTTACCGGTTTTTAAAAACAGAAATTTGTGCTTTATTAAATCGAGAAAATGCCCCGACAAGATAAGGCAAATTTTACAGTAAAATTTTACTGGTGGGATTAAACAAGGATTCTTAAGTCTTTTTGCGGCACGTATACGTGTCGCTAGTCCCCGAGGGGTTAAGCTATTTGGCAGCAATTACGAAAATGAAAATATTTACACATCCGTTTAATAGAGTTGAATTTATATTAGTGATATAATTGTATGAAGTTTTTTTAATTTATATTTTTAAACGTGTGTATTGTTTTGTTTCTGAATTTAGGCACTAATTCGCGTAAGAATATATCACTTAGCTGTAAATTTAATAATGTTTGAGAAAAAAACGAAAAAAAGAAACACAAGGTATTTCTTTTTGTAAAATCAACTGCGATATTTATATTTTTTGGACGTAAACCAAAATTATTATATAATGCCACTGAAGTTCAACATAAGAAATACTACTATTATTATTGTTTTTACACAAAAATGTGAGCTTTTGTAAACAGTATATAATGCAGTTTATATAAATATATAAAAATAAATACATATTATAAAAATAAATGTAGTTTTTTTTTTTTTTTTTTTTTTTTTTTTTTTTTTTTTTTGTATTAGTATCGTTATCTTTATCTCTCTCCGTCGGAAATTCAGAAAGGAGCATTTTCGCTTATCAGAAGAAGTAAGTTATTAAATAGAGCAAAAAGTAATATCCACAGTTTCTCTGATAAAGTTAGAATTTTTACTTGAAAAAGAAATTCCTGTAATGTAGGTTAATCACAAATGCCTGTCATTAAATGAAGCAAGCATTACATTAGGAAACGAATAAATCGAAATTTAAAAATATAATTATCTATGGCATCTTACTAATAAAGTTAAATGAAGTAAAATGAATTCTGATTTTACAAACTTCTTCACAAATGATAAAAAATAACTAAACATTACTGTTGCGTCTTTTTAGCTTGCGATGTGAAATCATTTTATGAAATACAGATTTCTATGCGAAGATTTTAATTACTTATTAACATAATTTTTTTAAACATGTTTTGTTATTTTTAGTACAAATTAACTTTACTAAGGTGTTTGGAACTATTTCATCCCAAAAGTCATATTTGGAGTTTTTGACTCTTCGGCTTTTTGCACGCCATTATTATTTTAAAACAAGCTGAAAATTGCACGTCAAACATAGTAAATGAGGTGCGTTCGTACTATAACGAAGTTTTTAAAATATTCAGATCTTGGTGTAGTAGTATACAATATTCGGAAACAGTATAGTATTAGAAATCGTTTTTGCGTCCCTGTAAATACGATTTCCATTCTAATATACAGGAATTAATTTGTAGTAAATTTCAGCAACGTATATCGATTTCATAAAATGTGAAATAGTTTAACCCTTTAACGGTCATTGGTTTCGCCACGAAACCACAAAATTTTAATTCCGATATGCAACACTGACACCGGTATTTTTTATCTAAAAACATCCCTTTTATTATGTATGTAAAAAATCACATTTTCTTATTTAGAAATATATTTGTTCTTAGTTACCGGTGTCACTCATTTATTTCGACATCTTAGCAATGAAAATGCTTTGATCGTTAAAGGGTTAATAGAATTATAATACGTCCAAACAATATTTCCCTAGTGTCATTAGTACGCAATGGAATCCTTTTTGTGTGACCCAAGAAAATTAATAAGAAATATTCTGTGCGCCAGACATTTGTACAGAATGCATATTTTAATGTATACATCATATATGAATATCAATTGTATTATGTTCAAAAGTGTATAACATCTTTAAAATGCACTTAAAATTATTTTTCCCTTTGGCCGTAATGTAACGGAATACTTTTGATTGTCCCTGTAATTAAAGTATACATCCGATTTTCATAAAATTTGAAATGACTCGACAAAATTATGCAAGAATTATAAATTTTAAATTTCAAGTGATTGGGTTGAGTAGTTTTTGCTCTGTTAAATGCGAACAGACAGACGGACGGACTGAACGATAAATGTAGGTGCTACGTATTTACATAAATACGAAGGTACTTAAAAATTCCTGTTCTGATATATCGATCAAAAGTTTCAATTAAATAAAAGAACTTTTTCAGAATTTAAATATTGGCAGGAAACTTGAAAACACTATTCGATTATGAATTGAAATTTTGCAAAAAATAAAATAATTTTTAAATTGTATTCTTAAATATTGAATTTGGTTTAAATCATTTTACACATAAATTCTAATAAGCTTTATGTTTGATTATTTAATCATTTTCTATAAAAAATAATATATATTTTCCTGTTTTTTTATGATGTAATCTTTTTTTGCAGTTTGCATGTTAACACTAGAACCGCCGGCTATTTTATTAAAGTTTTATAAAAAGTGTTTGACACCAGAATTTTTATTTAAAATGATTTTACTTATTTAATTTGCCAATTTTTGAGCTGTACACATTTAACAAATCTCATCAAGAAATTTCTGGTTCGAATCAGCTATTTTTAATTTGGCAGGGGTCATAATGACCCCTAATGGCGGTTCTAGTGTTAATAGCCCCACTAAAAATAATCTTAAGATTATCTGAAAAAATCTTTATTTTCTACAGAAACTCTACAAAAATTTGAAGAAAATTTGCAGACTTAGCTTTATGTTTGAAATATCTGCAGAATTTTTTAAGATATTCTTAAAAATATCTGCATAATGGGCCAAATATCTTCGAATTTCCCGCATATTTTGGGCCAAAAAGCTGTAGATTTTCTTCAGATATTTTTTAGTGGGGGAGATTATTGTCAAACATTTATTTACAAAAAAAAAAAAAAATAAAATAAAATAAAATAAAAAATAAAAAAATGAAAATAAAATAAAATAAAAAAACCATGCTTTACGGGTAATGTTCCCGTAAGACATGGTGAATTCACTGCAACGTCTTTGTGAAGTCACATTGTGACTTTGTGACCATCGATTGTCGATGTGACGTCACGTGACGTTGATGTGAAGTCACAGAGACTGAAATGTGAAGTCGTTATGGCCGTTTTAGAGCTTTTTTGTGACGTCACATTGTGACCACTTTGTGATGTCCCAATGTGACCAATTTGTGAAAAGTGTGTCATTTGTGACTACTTTGACATTAACATTGTGACGATTTCCTAAAAATTTTTAAGAAAGTCACATCTCAGTCACAATGTGACGTCACTGAGTGGTGGCATTTTGGTCACAGATGTGATGTGACCAAAGTGACTCACAGTGACGTCATTGAGACGTCACTGTGACCATGCATGCTATGAGGGTTCTAATTCTTGTAATTATACTCGGATTTATATGTAAATTCATACGTTTTTTAAGTTCACCATAGATTGTTCGGAGTGGAAAATGAAATGAGCAAACAGTATTTATAGTTTGTTTACTGGGACACACAAAATAATGTCGTTACATTGGCTTAAGTGCATGAGGAAAAATCGTTTTCTGTGCATGTAAATGCTGTTTTGATGCTTCAAAGAATGGGATTATGAATAAAGAGAAAGAGCCATGTAATGTAAAGTGAGGTAATCGAGAAGATTGCCACAAGATGGCAACTGCATTTTTGAATGGAATCAACAGTTTCTGATTGCCAGCGAAGCAAACTTCACCAGAAAATATTGCATAGAAATTTTATCTTATTTTAGTGGTTTACCTTTTATTTCCCTAACAAGTATGCTTTTTCACAGATGCTTACACAAATCTTTTCTTTTTTTTACTGATACATGTTGTCTCGGATATTATAATCTCCTTCATTGATACTGACAGGACGTTGCCTGGATTGTAACAATATGACGGACACGCAAGGCCTGACTACCACCGAAGTAATATCCCGCCAGAAAAAATGATTATTTGTTTTTTATACTCTATTATTTATGACTGAAATTTCACATTCTAAAGGTTTTTTAACAAGGAGAAAGTTTCTATTTAACTTTACCGATGGTGATTTGCCTTGGATGTAATGAAGCCGTGCGAAAGTAATGTAAAGCAAAAGAGGTGAAATGATGGTCAAAAATAGTACTGTAAAAAAGCCAAAAAAGACCTAAAAATCCTTTTTTCGCTTAACTACATTTCTAAAATGACAATTTATAAATAAGTTTAATATTTTTTTTCAATAAAAAGATTATTATTTATTACCAATATTATCGGTAATATTGGTACGATTTGACATCATCTCACCTAATACTAAAAGCTTAGAAAAAACCCTCTTTCAGCAAAAAATTTTTCAGGGACACTGTTAATAATATATATATATATATATATATATATATATATATATATATATATAATATATAATATATATATATATATATATATATAATATATATATATATATAAGTATAATAATATAAATAACTATATATAAGATTTTTTGTGAGTACTGAGAAAGAATTGATTTGCAATTCATTGTTTATTGTTTTATTCACGATTTCGATAATCGTAAAGATTTTTAAAATTTCGTTTAATTCGTAAAAAAATTGAATAGGGGAGGGGAAGAGTTTTCTTGAGGTTTTTTTTTTCAATAACTTTAGGTTTATTTTCAGTAGGGTCTTTCATCATTTTTTATGACTGTGGATTTTTTTTCTTTTAAAGTCGTTTGCTAAAAAAAATTTCCTGGATGTCGTATCGACTTTAAGAGAAATTTTTCACATCTTTTAACCATTTAATGGTTTTTATTAAATTACGGTTTAAAAGTTCAAATTCATTAGTCCCACCACTTTTTTTTAATTAAAAAAAATCAGCTTATTTAATGGGCAAGTAAAATTATGCTAGAATAACACGAATTACACTATTTTACAAAACTAGTGGAAATCGAACAATTCTGATCGAAAGCGGTGAAATTTGCAGCCCGTGAAAGTCTCGGGCGCGACGATTAAATGGTCCAAAATGCCACTATTATGCACATTTTGGGAGTGGTCTGAGTAATTAAAAGGTTTTATTTGATGTGGCAATCCACTGAAAGATGAAGTATGGTATTTAACAATGAGAAAAAAATTATATTTTAAATTTCTGGTATCTAAATCTAATATAAATATTAAGAAAGCATTTTTCTAAAGGAAACATTACTGCAGTGTAGTGTTAAAAATAATTACAAATATGAATAAAATGTATTCTATTTAAAGAGCGCTGAAGAGATTAATTCACTTGAGGCTTCGAAAATTAACTGTATTTGTAGTGCTCAAGCAAACATTTGGATGATACCATTTATGAATATGTAAGACTCCAACAAGCTACCAGAAATGTGTGGGGAAAAGTGTGCATTATTGTGCTAAGAAATATTCTACAACAGGGGAGCAAAAATCTAGGCCCCAGTAGGCAGTCTCTCATCGCAAAATTTATTTCGTTTTTTTTTTTTTTTTTTTTTTTTTTTTTTTCGTTTATTATTTCGTGTAAAATTTTTAACTAGAATACCATTAACCCATTAGTGCCTAGCGTCCCTTTTTAGGGACGATTATAAACTAGTTGGATGTGTCAATCCCAAAACTTTCTTCTATCTCATAAGTCCATTTTAATATTTAAAAACAAAAACGTGGTGACCCCAAAGTTACCCACTATCGAATTTCCTCGAACATTTGACCTAGCCTAATGAGATTCTGGTATCCGAAAAGCCTAAAACGCAAAATTTAATTAATATTCTGAGAAAATGAGCTTAGTAGTGCCTCATGTTGGGTAATTTATACTAAAACCTAATAAGCATCTATTTATGTCAAGACCTAACAGAATCTAAAATTTGATGGAATTTCGTCCATTAGTTCTTGAGATATAGTTATAACAAAAAATTTGCAAAACGTAGCACAGCAACACCATATCTTGGACAATTTATGCCAAAACGTAAAAAAGCGTCTAATTATGTTATGGTGTAAAAGAATCTGAAGTTTGATGAAATTATGTGCATTAGTTCTTGAGATATAGCTAGTTTTAAAAAAAAACCGTGTAAAATATAGCACAGCAGCACCATCAGTTGAAGGATTTATGACAAAACGTAATCACCGTGTAATTATGTTATATGTCATTTTGTAACAAAATCTGAAGTTTAATGAAATTCTGTGCGTTGGTTGTCGAGATATAGCTATCGGAAAAATCGTGCAAAATGCAGCATAGCTGCACCACCTGTTGCAAGGTTAATACCAAAATGTAATCAGCGTATAATTATGTTATATATTCTAGTGTAACAGAATCTAAAATTTGATGAAGTTCTCTGCATTAGTTCTTGAGATATAGCTATCGCAAAAATCGTGCAAAATGTAGCATAGCAGCGCCACCTATAGGGCAGTTCACACTAAAACCTTATCAGCGGCTATATATCTCAAGGTATCGCGGAATCTGAAGTTTGGTGAAATTCTGTGCATTAGTTCTTGAGATATAGCTATCATGAAAATCATGAAAACGTGGCATAGCAGCGCCACCTGCTGGCCAATTTACACCAAAACTTAATCAGCGTCTATGTATATCAAGGGGTCACAGAATCTGAAGTTTGGTAAAATTCTGTGCATTAGTTCTTGAGATATAGCAATCTTGAAAATCATGAAAAACGTAGTATAGCAGCGCCACCTGCAGGCCAATTTTCACCAAAAACCAATAGGCACTAATTCATATCAAGGTCTAACTGAATATAAAATTTTATTAAATTTCGAGCATTAGTTCTTGAGATAGAGCGCCCACAATTTTTTTGTCACATACAGACAGACTCACAGACAGACATTTTCTAAAAATAGTCAAAACGTATTCAGGAACTTCTAAAACGTATAAATCCGTCGAAAACCGGAAGTCAAAAATTTTCATGAATCCAATACTTTCTTATTGTAAAGATAGAAGAAAGTAAAAAAAGGCAAGAAAGCACTTTTATCACCAGTAAATAGAAAAAAAATAAAACAGTATTTTTCACAAGACAAATTAATTCTTCACATCTTCAATAAGTGACGTCACAATCACGTCACTGTGAGTCACTTCCCGTAAGACATGATGACGTCACTGCAACGTCGTTGTGAAGTCACATTGTGACTTTGTGACCATCGATTGTCGATGTGAAGTCACAGTGACTAAAATGTGAAGTCGTTATGGCCGTTTTAGAGTTTTTTTGTGACGTCACGTTGTGACCGCTTTGTGACGTCACAATGTGACCAATTTGTGAAAAGTGTGTCATTTGTGACTACTTTGACATTAACATTGTGACGAACTGTGAAAATTTTCTTAGAAAGTACACATCTTAGTCACAATGTGACGTCACTGAGTGGTGGCATTTTCGTCACAGATGTGATGTGACCAAAGTGACTCACAGTGACGTTACAATGACGTCACTGTGAGTCACTTTGGTCACATCACATCTGTGACCAAAATGCCACCACTCTGTGACGTCACATTGTGACTGAGATGTGACTTTCTTAAAAATCTTTAGAAATTTATAAATATCCTTCAAAACATTTTATTTACTTTAAAAAACATGTTTCTGGCAATTTCAATATCGTCGCTTTTGTCACAGTTTCGTCACAATGTGAATGTCAAATTAGTCACAAATGACACATTTTTCACAAATTTGTCACATTGTGACCACTTTGTGAAACGTCACAAAAGAGCTCTAAAACGGCCATAACGACTTCACATTTTAGTCCCTGTGACTTCACATCGACGTCACGTGACGTCACATCGACAATCGATAGTCACAAAGTCACAATGTGACTTTACAACGACGTTGCAGTGACGTCACCATGCTTTACGGGGAGGGTTTGGTCACATCACATCTGTGACCAAAATGCAACCACTCAGTGACGTCACATTGTGACTGACATGTAACTTTAAAAATCTTTAGAAAATTACAAAAAATTCTTCAAAACATGTTATTTACTTTAAAAAACATGTTTCTGGCAATTTAAATATCGTCGCTTTTGTCGCAGTTTCGTTACAATGTTAATGTCAAAGTAGTCACAAGTGACACATTTTTCACAAATTTTTCACACGACTTCACAAAGTGACGTCACAAACGAGCTCTAAAACGGCTATTACGACTTCACATTTTAGTCACTGTGACTTCACATCGACGTCACGTGACGTCACATCGACGATCGATGGTCACAAAGTCACAATTTGATTTCACAACGACGTCGCAGTGACGTCACCATGCCTTACGGGTCGTATACCCTCTGTTTTTCAAATAAAGCATTAGCGTATTTATCCATGAACATTTATGACGTCAGCGTACACCTTCTGCTTCTTCCGTAATCTCTTTGATATTTTTACAACTACAACACTGCTTCAAGTACACTTTATAAGAGTTTTTAGAAATAATATTTGTCTTATTTGATTTTAAAAAATCTATCTTTAGATACAGCGAGCACAAAATTACGCAATTTTTTGTACAACGCCTAAAATGCCAGGAATCAACTGATGTGCACGAACCTTGAATCATATCTAAAATACTACCGACCGATAAGGTTTAATCCTTCGGACTCTGGTGAATCTTACACAAATTTTATTCGAATAGTACCACATTTTTAAAAGAACTTTCCTGGAAGCTCCAATTTCAATAATTTTCTGATTAAACAAGGAAAATTTTATTTTCCTTTATCACTGGTGCCAAAAACAAATTTTGGAAAGAAAGATGATGTGTCCGCAGCGGAGACAACAGAGTGTGAAAAGTTTAAATCCGATACAAAACACTTATACTAGCATAACTGTCATTTTTTGCCCTTTTCGTTTACTACTATCGTTGAAAAGATAGATTTCTCTTCTTTAATAATAAAGACAAATAAATAAAAATAAGATTTAAATAGGTGAAATTTTTCTATTTAAATAATATGGTACATTTCTTTTTTCAAAAGTTAGCGACTATGTTCCGGTAATTAAACTATGTCCTTCGAAGCATCTATACTTTCACCATTATAGAACAAACTTTTGCCCCTAAGGTGAAGACAATGTTATTACTGACAATACCTTACTTGTTCTGTAATTTAATTGTTTACCCGTGATATTATATTGCATATTTTATTTATTCAAGTGAAACAGTTTAGCAGATAAACAATAATTCTGTCCACAGATGGTTTATTCTCACTGAATAATACGTACGATAAATTAAGCTATTGCGTTATTCAACTTTTCCCAGAGAAATAAGGAAATTAGTGAAAGGAAAAGTTACTTGTAATCATGTGTTTCGGTTATTGAAAACAGTTTCATGAGTAATTAAAAAATAGCATTAAAATATTTAAAAACTCTTTACATCTTGTTCATTATGACAATGAAGATGCAATAAAATTTACGGATTATTTCCTGTTGAAAATGTAAGTTTCTTTTTATTTCTTTTTATTTATTTATTTATTACTTACCCATCATACGTAGTATAGGGTAAGTCTTGCAATTGTTTTGAAAATCGAAAAATAAATTTTGACGGATTTACACGTTTCAGGTACTGAAGATTCCGAAAAACATATTTTTAGAAAAAAAAATTTGCCGTCCGTCCGACTGTGTGTCTGTCTGTCTGTCTGTAACCGCTCTAACTTCCGAACAAATTAAGATAGAGACTTGAAATTTTGTATGCACTTAGTATGTAAGAATGGGACGAAGCCTATTTAATATCAATAACCTCGATTATCCGGAACTATTTTTTTCGGACTCTCGAAAAATTTATTCTGATGAAACGTATATAAAAATTTTCGATTTTTTTTATTTTAAGGAGTGGATATAAAAGGCAATAAAATAACAAAAATTTTGCATCAAGAACGAAGTCGATCGGATTATTAGTTGCTGAGTTATGTGTAATTCTGTTTTTCACATTCTTTGATTTTTCATGACCCTGTATTTCATTCAAATTTGGATTCAAAGATATATTTTAATTAGAAATGAGACGCTTCATCCGACGCAGTAAATGTCTGGCTAATATGATTATTATTTTTGGAGTTATAAGGATATTTCTTTTACGCAATCCGGTATTACTTGAGTATTTTGGCGTTTTATATAATTTGTCGAAATTTGATCATCAGCAATTCATTAATAAATCATTACTAAGTACATTAAAAGTATTTAAATATGCGTTAAAATTTTATTTTGGAATTGCAAAGCATTTTATAAATAAGTTACACATGTTTTACTTTCATATTTTATATTATGCATATGTATGATGGGTAAGTGTTACGGTGGCCTCCAACGACTAGTTTTTTAATTACGATGTTATTGCACTATTAAGTAGATAAATGGAAAATAAAATTAGGAAAATATTTAAATTTTTTTAATTAGTCTCTTAAGGTAAGCTGTTAATTATACTGTGTATTCTTAGATGTAAGTAAAAAACGTGATGTATCCTAACGGGTAATGAAAACAATTAACAAGTTGGAAATTGCACGACAAGTGTAGCAAATGTGGTGCGTTCATACTGAAAGGAAGTTATAAAAATGTTCAGATCTTGATGTTATAGTACACAGTACATCGGATACAGTAGACTATCCGAAATATTTTACGTATCCCTGTAAATCCCATCTGTTTTCTATTATACAGGGCGCAACTTGTAGTAAACCCCAGCAACGTATACCAATATCATAAAAAGTGAACTGGTTTAATAGTATTAAAACGCGCCCCATACAATGTTTCACCCTATAACATTATGTAATGGAATACTTTTGTATAGCCCTGCAAATTAATAACAAATATTTTTTGCACCACAGATTGTATATAATGCGTATTTTAGTATATACTTTATAGATGCTTATCGATTTTATTATGCTCGAAAAAGTGTAACGCCATTAAAATGCGCTTGAAACCATTTTTTCCTATTGACCGTAATATAAAGAAATAATTTTGATTGTCCCTGTAACTAAGCTATGCATCCGTTTTTCATAAAATTTGAAATGACTTGACAAAATTATGCAACAATTATCATTTTAATTTTCATGTGATTCGGTTGGATAGTTTTTGCTCGACCGACAGACGAACGGAAAGACGGACGGACGGTCTGAATGACGCGACGGCTATAGGTGTTACGTGTTTACATAATTACGAACGTACCTAAAAATCAGAAATTAAATAAATGTTTTATATTTACATCTACGACATTAAATTATTGGCATACTATAATTTTTTCATACAATGCAAAACAACAGTTAGTAGAATGAGTAGAAAAATATATTTGAAACCGCATAATTAATTATATTTAAACGTAATACCTTGTTGGGCAATCTAATAAACATGTAAATTAAAACAAACTATAGGAGTGTACAATTAAAAGTCATTTTTGTCGTGTACAACTAGTAGTATCTTCTGTAACAAGCGAATCGATGATTGTGTCCCGAATATATATAAAAATACAAATACACTATAGTGACAGAAAATCCTTAAGATAACACAAAGATGATCAAGAAATAACAAAAAATATTTTTGTTGAGACAAACATTTAGAAACAGTGACATTATTAATGCTTATTCAACTAAAAATCTTTTGATTCTAGATAATAATAATAAAAAAGATAAATAAATAAAGCAAGTTTTCTGTATCAGTGTACTTTCTTTTAAATGCTGAAAATTTAATGCTGCTGGAAAATAAAAAGATGCAGGCAAAATTATTTTGCAGAATAAGCAATATTATATAAAATAAAATAATCTTAAGAAAACTTTTGAAAAACTGTAAATTGCAATAGCTAAAGGAAGTTCCAAAAATTAGTGCTAAAAGTTTTATATATTAAAGATGCATTATTTTTTTTCGCTGAATTAGTTGTGAACGTGAAGAAATTGATTTATAATAGGCTGATGTTGCCTTGACTTAATCCTTTACAAAACAAAATACTTCTATTAAAAAAAAAAAAAAAAAAAAAAAAAAAAAAAAAAAAAAAAAAACGGGAATTTTTAGATATTTGTGTAATTTACCTACAAGTTTACTTGAAAATAAGAAAAACCTATTTTTCTCATGCATAATAAAAAGGGAATAATTATACAAGAATTCTAGTGTCATTGTAGCGTTTCGAAATCAACTCGGCTGTTCCATGTTATGGGACATTGAAACACAAAGAGTTAATCTAGGCGTAGAGCACTTCCATTGCGAAAATGTTGAAACGCTGAATGACAGCGAAATTTACGTACAAATTTGTTTGAACGTATGCAAAAGCAATTTGTCCATATGTAACAAATGGAAATTAATTATACCAGAATTCAGGTGCCAGCATGCCATTGCAGAATCATGTAAGGTATCAGGTTCCTGACGCGAATGAACGGTTATCTATTTAGGATCATTGTCACTTGACATAATTTTTTTTATTTATATATTGTATTCATGTAACCTTTTGTATAGCTTGGAGTTTAAAGATAACATTTGTTTCTTATCTAGAAGTTAATATGTAATATTTTACTTAGATAACATTGCATGAACATGTATCAATGAATGGCAGCTGGCTGCTCACAAACGCATACTTCAGATAGGGCAAACAATGAAATCCCAGATTGGTTGAGATTTTTAAGGTGATAGCCTTTTCGGTCAAAGATGTGGGCCTGTTTGTTTTTGGGAGTTCTCTCCTGGTGATCACTGAGTGAGGGTCAGTCTGGCTTGGACCTCAGTGCGAAGAGGTTGGTTTTCCTAATTAGCGTTTTCAGACAGATAGTATATCGATTGGTGTGAGGCTCTTGGAGGATAGAGCTCACATAACAGAGTGATCTCAGACAAATCTATTTTAACTAACATAGTGTGAAAGAGGGATTTAGATATTTTAATAAATAACCCAGTACACAGAAGGTATTTGCTGTATTTAATTTAATGTCGGATCGGATCATCTATATCTGAGTTCTTAATTGTAAATATTGTTTTGTTGTGTGTAAATAACGTGTAATTAAATTTGTTAGTTAATTTTAATTGGACGAATTGGTATTCTTTTTCACACTTCTTCTCACAAAGTGCTCGATATCACTTAATTATATAGATGGTGGCAGCATTCTAAAATAAAGTAACTTTCTTCAAAGTTGGAAGAGTGTAACATATGGTATTCCATGTAATGGAATATTGAGTCCCATGCTTAAATAACTTCTTTCTAATTTATATACAAGTAAAGTGAGCTTCATTTTTATCTTTATTGATTGGAGCATAAATCATGAACTATTGTTTTTTTAATGTGATCATATTTTCTTTTCGTTTCCAATTCTCTCGCTTTGGAAAACTCGTTTCAAAACGCAAAATTTAACACCATTTTATAACGCAATATCAAAACAATTGACAAGAATGGCACATTTTATTGTTTCTAAATAAGAGTATATGCTGATACAATGTGTTTCAGAACAAAAATTATTTTTAAAATGATTCAGAAAGTAAGCTGTTTGAATTTGAATACACCCAAACAAATATTTTTCTTATGCACCAATTGTTGTCTAACTCGTTTAATACGAGAAGCAGGGCATACGTTACAAAAAAGCGAATTTTTTTATGCAGAAAAAGGAGTAATGAACTCTAAAAAAAATGAACTCTCGGCACATTTACGAAGTTATTTTACCGAGGCTGCAACAAGCGACTATATTTATATTCTCTTCGCACCATTAATTTTATAAAGATACATTTTGATGTTTATTTCTTTTTCAAAAGTTGTCAAAGCGTATAAGAAAGAAATTTGTTTTGAAAAACTACCGCTTAATAGAATTAATTCTTTAAACTCTAGAGGTAACTCTCACTCACCACTATCGTTGACAGGCGGATCGAAATTGCAAAGCCTCCATATGGAGATTTACTGCGAATACTCATTTAGTGTCGATTTATATAATATTTTTAGCTCCGGGTTTTTAGATCTATACAACATTTTGTGCTCCGGATTTTTCGATTTATACAACATTTTTAGCTCCGGAATTTTCAATTTATTCAAAATTTTTAGCTTTGGATTTTTCGATTTATTCAAAATTTTTAGTTCCGGATTTTTCGATTTATGCATAATTTTTTAGCTCCCGATATTTTGATTTATGAAGAATTTTCTAGCTCCGGATTTCTCGATTTATCCAGAATTTTTTAGCTCCCTAGCCAAAAGTTAACCATCCGAAGGTTTAAACGAAATTGGGATAGCGCTTGCGCGGTGATAGTCTTCGTAGGGAAGCATTGCTGTTTTGATCCACTAATCCAGTGTTGCCAGATGTCCTCGAAAATCAAGACATCAAATGCTTTGGGCACCACTAATTTCTTACATTTTATTTCGCCATCATTTATCACAGATTATTCGACCATTGATAAGGCGAAGAAAATCAGTTTAAAATACTGGTGACCAGAGCATTTGGAGCTCCCATTTACGCGGGACGCCAGTGATCAGTGAGACTAATCTCTCGAGTGCAAAGCGCTAATTTCGAGAGAAAGAATTATTAGTGTCGTAATGTTACCTGATGATAGGTTATTCCTTTTTTCTTTGTAACTTGTTCTAAGCTATCGGCTGCTAATTTCCCTTATTAGACAATTCACACCTTTTGAGCAAACAAACGCTAATTTTGTAACTATAATACCATCTCACACATACGAAATCTACCCAAATTTTTTGCCAAGCATTTTTAGAAAGCAACATTTTTCTTAGAAAATTCTAAATGAAATATCGCAAAAATATATTCAGAAATACTGACACTTTTTTCTGTATATCGCATATAATATAGAAATAAGTCACTGAATATATATATTTCTTTTTTATGTTGGGTATTTATTTTTAAAATTCACAGAAAGGTTATAGAATTGAGAATAATGCTGAAAAAAAATAATAATCAGACAAATGTATATGTTTTCGCTACTTAAAAATATAGGAATTAAATTAACTATCACTTTATAAAACAACTAGCAGGCTAAGCCCGCTGCGCTGGTCTATTTTTCAAAACAAAACATGAATCAAACAAAATATTGAATATGATTGTGTTTTTTAAAGCAACTTCACCTCGAATGCTCTTTCACATTTCTGAAAATCATACAAAACACCATTGTATTTAAAGATAGAAAATCAACGATTATAAATGCACCAAAAATGCATTAAAAGTTAGCAAACAGCTGTTTCGAATCTACTGTCGAGATTCTTCATCAGTGCAACACTCAGCGAGCTAGAAAAAACAAAACTGAGCCAAAAATAAAAACAACAACAATGGAATCAATGCCCGTTGACGCCAAAATATATTAAAATAATAATAAAATATTATGTTGTTGTATCAGCTTATGCATTCGATAAAATTCGGGCTTTTAAGAAAAAAATATTTCAGTTGACCATTTATTGTAGAATTTGATAGAAAAATAAGGCAATTATGAAAAGAGCAATTTAAATATTGTCTATTCACCATATTTCTAAAATAGCGAGCATTATGATCGCAGCGGTTGACCACTAAATTTAAACAATTTTCAAGTGATTCATTTTTATTTGATAGTTTTTGAACTCTAAACCTCTTAATTGAGAATATGGGTATCTGTGGAAACCTTAATACATCCTCTATCAATATTATATTATATTTCGCAACGTACATCTGCTCTTGATAAATCTATTACAGTGTTACGTTTTTGGAATGCAGCAGAATAAATAAAGTTAAATAAAGTTTTCCTTATAAAAATAAGGGGAATGTTTTTTGAATGTGTGAAATTCATTTTTGATATAGATGTCATATACGCACCACGTTGGCGTAATCGAAACAAAATGAACATTTTATGCCTCTTACGGTAATCCAGCTCTGTTTTTAATTTATTAATGAACTATTTATTTACTTTCATTTGCATAGAAAAGTAAAATAGAAAATAGAAATGTATCTGTCATTTGAAAACGAAGTTTCCGTTAAAGTGGCGCCAGAAATGTATCACTCCAACGTGGTGCATATATGACATTTGTGTCTCTTTCTTACAACATGGGTGTGTGCCGTGTGTTCATTTGCACCTAAATTTAGTTATTTAGCTCCATTTTTGTAATATTAACTGGAGTTTGTACAATGTACGATGCTACTTGATTAATCTGTCGAGAAAAAAAGTAATAGCAGATTATAGGAATAAATGTCAATAACCGATGATCGTAAGTATGATAGCAATTGATATTACACGTGATACAAGTATATTTTTACGTCATAAGGGCTTTTTAATTCGACTTTTAATTTGTATTTATTATTTATGTTTATTGTTCTTTCGTTATTTAAAATGAATTTATGTAAATTTGAATAGTTTGGCGAAACTGGCCGACGTATTAATCGAGTAGCACTCAATTTACATTTGAAAATATCATATTTCAACAAAACTTCGGCACAAACCCGGATTTGCAAGATTTCCTTCCAATACCAATGCGGCAAAATCCTCGTTTTAGAATAGTGGAGAAATGTGCATTTTTAAAAATTATTTTCATTATTTAAAACGAAAATAATAATAAATAAAAAGTTACTGTAGCACAAAACAATTTATAGAAGTTCTAAAAAGAAATTGAAAATAAATAAACAATTTATTAATACAGAAATAACTATTGCTGGGTTACCATATAAGGCAAAATAACACCGTTTTGGCGACATTCACATACCTCAGTGTGTATATAATATCTGTGCCAAACATGTTTGGAAAAAACAATAATTGTTATTTATACAGCATGTTTAAATACTGTAGTATAGTGAAAAAAATGTATACATGACATATACGCACCACATTGGCGCGTTTTTTTTCTTTTCTTCTAAAGCCGATTCGGAGAAAATTTTGTTTTCAAATACCAGTTACATATATAGTTTACAATTATTTTCTGTTATTTTAAATAGAAAATAACAGTAAATTTTAAAAAGTTTAGTTAATAATTGTAAAACAAAACTATTTATATCCTTTAAAAAATAAAATAAAATAAAATAAAAATTTATTAATAAATAAACAACAGCCAGGTTACCAAGTGAGGCGTAAAATCGCCATTTTATTGCAGTCGCGCAAATGTGGCGCATATATGACAAATGTGCCTAGATTAAAATAGTTTATATAATTGGAAAAAAAAGAAAAAAATTGTAAATAGACAATTGTTTAATAAATAGACAATAACATCCGGGTTGCCATATCAATCAAAATAATGACACTTTGGCGTCAGATAATTGCCCAGATGTATATATGGTATTGGCGTAAGAGACAAATCGCACCAATGTTATGCGTATGAGATATCTGTGCCAAAAATGTTTTTAAAAGTTGCAGATAAATTATTTTACAATATCTACGTATGTGGAAAGACATTTACTCTAAAATTTAAATATTATTCATTTTTGTGGTATTAACTGCTATATGTGTATTTAAGTTAAATGTAAAAAATTTTCCTAAAAAAGCTCTCACTCATTAAAAGAGAGAGAGAGAGAGAAAATAGTTCTTGAGAACATCGCTCCATCTTGTGCTTTTTTTTGGTTTAGAATAGCATTGATTGGCGACAAAAGTAGATTGAAACACCCAATTGAAGAAACAACATACAAATAACAATTAGAGTTTCTTCTATAAAACACATAACGGGAAAATTAGATTTAAAAATAGTTTTAGAAAAAGAGAGAAAAAAAATACTTATGTTTTACCTAATGAAACTTTTGAGATGTTGTTTTCTTTTAATCTGGCTCGAAAGAAATAAATAGCCAAATATTGTGTCACTTCAAAACTTTCTTTCATATTGAGTTACTTTTTAAATATTATAAATATTTTTTTTTTTTCGTTTCAGATAATTTTTTTTCCTTTCATAATATTATTTTGCATTAAGCGGATTTTTTTTCTTTTTATCATTATTTATTTTAAATCAATGAATTAACAGGTTTTTTTTTTTCGAAATGTTTATATTATTTTCCATTAGAGAAAGCATTTCATTTCTTTTTGAAATATAATTATCGCCAAAAAATTAGTTGTTGCAACCCTTCCGTCAAAAATAACCGAAAAATACGAAATTTAGTACGAAAAATCAGAGTTTTCCCTGTATATTTGTATCATAAACCTCCGCAAAAATATTTCCTATCGAATGATATAATCTGCAAAAAGATCCATCGGGTAGTTTTTGAAAACACCCGTTTGGAAGTTTCAGAACTTCTGCTTTATAATATATATGATAACAACATTTAATCATACTGATGAGAATTCGGATTTTCTAAATAAAAATTCAATCAGATGCGGAAAGCCACAATGTTGCCGCATCTGGCTGATTCTTTATTGAGGATTCCAAATTATCACCAGTAATTTTAAATAGCTATTATTGTTTTATAAGGTGATAGATATTCCACAAATAAAATAAGAGAAAGTTGTTATTCAAAAAATTTCGGGGTGAGTTCCAACAGTAGTGAGAAGTCGATCAATTAGTGATGACGTCTTACCTCATGTTTTGTGTCATTGAATATTTCGATGACAGTGCTATTCTTATTGTAAATTTCTCCGAAGATCAATACATTGTCTGAATTAGGTTTAAAGATTTTCGTTATATTGAACATTAATTTAATGAGAAGTCGTGCATGTTTTGCTGTTAGGTGTGTCGCTAAACGAAATACAAAAACCGTGAATTTCATTAAAAAAGTCACCCAATATACTGACAAAATCAACACTCTGGACAAGTTTGATTTAAATTTGTTAAGTATTTTGTACTTTATTGTAATGGTAGGCCTCATACTCGGTCCGTTTTCTCAGAAAGATCTTCTGTTTAGATTGTTCGTACAAATTTTAAAAACACCTTATCAGAACAAAGGACTTTAAGGACATCCTCTAAGGACTATAAAGCATCTTTTGTCAGAATTTTTTAAATTAATATTTGGTTTATCTAATGGGAAAAATATCTATCTTCAGATATACCAACCAGTATTTTGCGAAATTTTTGGTGATGAAACAGCTAAAATCTCCTGAATTCCTCGATGCACAGGAATCCTTAGAATATGAATATTTTTGGTAATATTAAAAAAACAGCCACCATCTTGTGACAATTTTCACAGTTACTTCATTCGATACTGGTAGATAATAAAAACACTCTATATCTTCTGTTTTTACTTTCTTCTATCTTAACAAGAAGAAAGTTTTGGATTCGTGAATTTTTCGAAGGATTTACACATTTTTTAGGTCAGAGAGCCCGAAAAACATGTTTTTACAAAATGTTTGTCGGTGAGTTTGTGAATTTCTCTAATATGACAAAAACATTGTTGGTGCTCTATCTCAAGAACCACACCACAGGAAGAACATGAATCCACAAATCTTTAAATTCTGTTAACCTTAATACAAATTAGATCTGATTAGTTTTTGGTGTATATATCGCTGAAAGGTGGGAAGGGATGAGATTTCCGCTTTTTTACACACCAGTAAAATTTTAGAGAAAATGCTATATTATGTAATCGGAACATTTTTGCGATTTAACAGAACAACATTTTCTCTAAGATTATACTGGTGTCTAAAAAAGCGGAAATCTCATCCCTAAAGGTGGGTTTACTATGTTGCATTCTTGAGTGAATTTTGTGATGGCAGATTTTTCATATTTCCTGCTTTTGTGTGTCCCTGTAGACAAAATATAACAGTTACATGTTTGGTTAAAAACTCATCCAAGATACTGGGAATGTCAATACATTGTTTTAATTCTTTTCGAAAGAGTTTCTAGTTTTAGATCGTATCGTGATAACAGTATTTGGTTTATATATATAAACGTTTATGTATGAATGCAGATATATGAGCGGTGATTGAAATTAGTTAATTATAAAAAGATATCGGTCTAAAACAGAGCTGCCAAACCTCCGAATTTTTGTACATCACTATTATCTTTGAGAAAATAATGTCATTTTAATTGCCCAAATGTTCCAATTACACAAAAAACCATATTCTGTATTGAAATACTGGCATTCAAAAAGCCAGAGACTTGGTATTTCTGGTTTAAAATCTATGCAAGTTTCGGCACAGTTTAGATGACATAAAATGTTTTTAGTAAGTTCATTTATTCAAATTACGTTATTTTAATTAATTAATCTTTATTTCTAATTTACAATATTCAATGTTTTCCAATTTTTTAAGTAAATTAAAGTTACCCCTTTCCCATGGGAAGTATATTAATATAACTAAACGTGCGTCAAGCATTGCCCCCTCATACCATCATGCAATGGAATAATTTTGAAAGGCCCTGTAAATTAAGAGCAAATATTCTTTTTATCACAGAGCGTACCAAATGTTTTTTTTTTTAGTATTTACTTCATATATACATATAAGTTCTACTTTTCCGAAAGAGTGTAACAGTATTGAGATTCACTAAACTTTTTTTTCCCATTGGCCATAATGTAAAGGAATACTTTTGATTGTGCCTGTAATTAAATTATACATCCTATCTTCATAAAATTTTAGATGACATGATAAAATTATACAGAAATTATATATTTAAAATTTCAAATAATTCGGGTGAGTAGTTTTTGCATTGTTATATGTAGACAGACGGACAGAGGGAAGGATTGAACGACGACTGTAGGAGCTATGTTTTTAAATAATTACAAACGCACCAAAAAATGCATTTATTCACGTTTTAGCAAATAATTTTCGTTTTTCAATGTTTCAATAAATTTATAAAAATTATAAATGACCAAAAATGAAAAACGAATTTTACATTGTCGTTTATTGTTTACTTTAATTCAACCATTATAAATAAATTTAAAATATTAAAAATTTTCATTCATTGTAAAATTTTATAAAGAAAAAAATCTTTGAATAATATTTTATGGGAAGTATGAAAAATCATTAAAGGACTTACAAACCTTAATTTTTTATTATACTGTAAAATTATTTTCAAACAATCCAGGGAAGAAAATTGTCTATTTATTACTAGTAATTAATGTTGAACATAATTATTTCGTGGCTTAAATACTTCTTTACAAAATGACATAGTAAATCATTTCAGATATGGGATTAATTTTTTCTATCTATGATTTATTGGAATAGTTTCTGAGAAACGTTATCGATCATAAATTTGTATCATTTGCAGGAATTAATGAACACTGTTAATTAAAATATGTATCAAACGTTGTTGTATTATCACACATAAGTTATTCCTTTGTGTGCTGCGTATGAAATTATTTCTTTTTTAAAATTATTGAAATTTCATTCTTTAAAATTAATTTTGAAAATACTTTAAGCTTATTGAAAGATGTTTTAGACATAGAGTACTTGATACGAAAAAGGAATTTTACAAAAAAATGATATGTTCTTATAATATTTATAAAATTCAACAGAATCTATCTGTAGTACAGACTACACCGATCTATAGAATAAAACATTTTTTATGTCTTTTAACCCCTTGCAGTGCGGAAGTATCCTATGAAACCGCTTAATTTTAATTAACAAAAGCTAAATTGGCACCGGAATTTTGATACAGAAATTTATGGTTTATTGAATGCGTGAAATACAGATTTTTCTTATTTAAAAACAAAGTTGTTTTTAAATATGGTGTCAATCATTAATTTCAACACTTAAGCAATGAATTTGCCCTGCGCCGCAAAGGGTTAAATGAATCAAATACTTTTACTTTTGTTTGAGATTACAGAATATAAGTTAATCATTAAAATTTTTATTTTAGCTCTCGGTGTTAAAATACTCACGTGCAATTTTTTTTTATATAATTTAAAACTAACATTTAAAAAATATATGAAACGTAACCAACTTTTAAATTTTTTTGAAGAAATCAATTTCTAGAAATTTTAAAGTGCTAATCGAAAATAATCTATTTCATTAAATAGTTTTTATTGGGTTGTTCGAAAATTTGTATCTGTTTGGGAAAACCAATTCGTATCGGAAAATTCTACCCATAAATTATTAATCGTTAGACATCTGAAACAGTATCTGTTTTTTAACCCTTTAACGGTCATAGCATTTTCATTGCTAAGATGTCGAAATAAATGAATGACACCGATAATTAAAAACAAATATATTTATAAATAAGAAAACGTGATTTTCACATACAAAATAAAAGGGATATTTCTAGATAAAAATACCAGTGTCAGTGTTGCTATCGGAATTAAAATTTTGTGGTTTCTTGGCGAAACCAATGAACGTTAAAGGGTTAAATGACTGAATTTTTCGGCACGAATTAATCTTCAGAAACAGACACGACTTTCCGAACGATACAATGAATTATGTTTGATAAATTAACCACTTAATGGTTACATTAAATTACGGTTTAAAAATTCAAATTAATTATTCCCTTCACTTTTTGGAAAAATGAATATTCATCTTATTTAATTGCAAGTAATTTGACACCAGAATAAAACCAATTACACTGTTTTATAAAACTGGTGGTAATCAAGCAATTCTGAATAAAAGCCGTGAAACTTGCAGCTCATGAATATCTCGGGGGTGACGATTAAGTGGTTAAGGCCTTAATTCAACCCCTGTGTTAAATCCCCTATTGAGATGTCAAGATTAACCGTTCGGAACCATAGGTCTGTCACAGGCGACTACTTTTTTAAAAATTCCATTGGCAGAACTATTTTAAGAAAATGAATTTTGTTGTATATTTTTCTTGCAAATGTTCTCAAAAAGTATGCGATTTTTTCTCCCTTAAAAGAAATTGCGCGAGACAGAATTTAAAACTAGTCGTCTATGACAACTCTTTGGATTTAACATCTGTTTACATGGAGTTTAATAGGTTTATACCATTTTTTAGTTTTGCGAGCGATTTTTACTTTTGTTTTCATAATATTATCAACAGAAATTAATTAATCGTTTGTGGCTTGTGTTACATTACATGTAACATCCAACTTCATTTTTCAGTGCCACGCCACAGTGACACCGGAATTGTAATATTCCATTCATAAGGTATGCCAAAAATAACTCTTCTTACTAAAAAAACCAAAAAAATATCATGTAAATTCTGGTGCTTTTAAGCTGCTTAATTATTTCTGAAAATGGAAGTGTTCAACGTTTTAAAGAATTTAAAAAGACATATCTAAAACATATATAGTGATACCAGCATACTGTAAAAAAGTTGTCTCTTGCAGTTCTGGAATATTCATTCGATGCAAACAAATTAGTGGGGAATTATGTATAATTAGTAAGTGTCCGTTGAGCGTTAAGACCAAAATTTATCATCATATTTGGATTCTTCAACAATTTTAATTTTTAGATATCAAATAGTAAATCATTTGGTGAAGTAATTTAGAGAAGTACATACGTAACATTTGGAACTCCTAATGTTAATCCATTAGTGCCTAGCGTCCCTTTTTAGGGACGCTTCAAAAGGTGCATTCAGCTCTGTTTTTGACACCGGTAAAAAAGAAAAGCAATAATTATTTTATTTAAATGATGCGTTTTTGTGATTAATGAACTAAACTTAAATCTTCTAAAGATAGTGGTGCCAACCAAATAAAATGTACGCAAAAGGTGCTGGGCACGAATGGGTTAATTATTTAACTAATTAATTCTTTTCCGTTCAATAGATTGAAAATAGCAAACTCACACCACTATTATTTAAATAAAATATTCGTAAAATTTAGTCTAAACATTTCGGCGTCTCTGTAGCATGAAAATTTCCTTAACCTCTTCAGACTTGAGGTACATAAATGTATACATCCATTCTTTTTTCTCATAAAAACTAAACTATTCGAATTTTTTTTGCATTTTTACTTTACTTCTATACAGCTGAATTTTTTTTTGCTTTAAAACAAAACCGATAAATGTCAGCACTGAAGAATATTACCTCATAAAATAAATATTATTTTCCATCCGAGTTCCGAAGATACTTTCAAGACATTGTGGCAAAAAAAATAAGAAATATTCATGATTGTTTAACTTAAATGCTTTACAATAAAAAAGTTTGGGGATTTGCTGATCATTTACTTGTTTAAAGACCTTAATATTGTTATTGCGTAAATTTATGTTACTGATGATTAAACTGATGTTTTAAGGGGATTAGTACTGTTTTATCCATATATGTAAACCTATATTAATACCCTAAAGTACTGATTTCATAAAAATGACTCTTTCTGTCATCTATGGTGCCATTTCGATTATGCAAAAGCACTAAATGTATGTTTGTCAAATTATTTTATGCTCAGGTCTGAAAAGGTTAAATATAATAGTGGTGTTAAAAAGCTCTAAATGATTAAATAAGCGTGAAATAATATTGGTCTTGCCCGAACAGCGTTCGGAAAAACCAGTTAAGGGGTTAAATACCTTGTTTCAAATCCAACTGCAAAGGGTTATTTTTAGGCACGCATTCTCGTTTATAATATTAAACGAACATTTGCATAACATGCACATTAGTCAAAGACTTTTAGTTAATTTTTTAATTTCTGGTTTTTAAATTAAATGTGAAGTAAATTATAAAATTACCTAAGAATAAAGATAATGTAGCAAATAACGTACTAAAGCATAATAAACATTTTTCCGAAGAAAAAAATATATGTGATGCTAACGTTTATATGATGAAAATGAGCATAATTATGATAATATTTTATTGTGTGATAATATTTTATTATGTTTGCATTCATATAATAAACATATATCTATTATTTAAAAAATGTTTAGAAAAAAAAAGCTTTTTTTTCCTCGCGGCGATTACAACAAAAATGTAAATGTAACGTAGTTATTTATATAATTTCATTAAAAATGCTTTGTTTCGTAAAAAAAAAAAAAAAAAAAAAAAAAAAAAAAGCATTTAGTTTATAAAACAATCATGTTTTAGAAAATATTACTTAAAACTTAACACCCATTCGTTAATTTTAATTCGTTTAAAAAAATAAACATATTTTAAAATTTATTTATTTACTGTGTAATAGAGAAAAATGTTTGCATAGGAAAAATCGTAATGTTTATTGTTTTTCCTTATTTGTCTCAGCAATTGCTTTGGCACGTTCTTTAATTTTTTCTAATATTTTTAATGAAACACATTTAATATAACAAAAACAATTTGATTACGGCAGAGATTGTAACATATTCTTTCCAAAAATCAAAAATATCTACTAGAAAGATTTAAGAAAAGAAAGAATTCTTTTGCTGTGCATAATAACTCCGGCAGATAAGACAGTCATAAAAATCCCCTTCTCCATCTTGTGAAAACCACCCCAGTTACATTACTAGCAACTAGTAGACTTTACACTAAACGCAGTGGTGTAGTCGAAAAAAAAAATGCCTGTCGGCTTGGCCTATAGGCGGAGGTAGATTTCAAAAAGTGCTCTTTTCAAGAACAAAAAAATAAAATATGGTTAGATATAAACCGAGTTTAACAACGATAGTAGGCCGCTTTTGAAAAATTTTAATTTAATTTTTTCTGTAAAAACTGGTTTTATCTGAATCATCTTAAGCGGAAGTCGGCCCAAATGCCCATTTTGACAACATATTTTGAAATACATTCTGAAATCGACCAATACGTATATTATATAGTTCCTAAATAACAAAAAACTGTCAATTGAATGCGTTTGAAAGCAAAATTGAATTTAAAAATGAGTCATAAAATAACAAATTTGTTATTTGACTACATCCTCAATTCTTTAATCATGATCGCCTAGGGAAATTTTGCGCGAAGTACCCATTTTAACAGCTTTTTAAAAAATAAATAAATTTAGGCTCTAGTAAAAAACTGACTAATACGGCACATTATACAGTTCCTAAATAAGAGAACCTGTAAATTAGATGTGTTTGAAAGCAAATAGGAATTTAAAAATAAGTCAGAAAAAACGCAATTTGTTATATTTCCTCAGTTTTCAATCACGATCACTTCGGGAAATTCTGTTCAAAATACCCTTTTTGGTAGCCCTTTTTTAAAAAATATAGTCTGCCTTTATAAAAAAAAAATGGTCAATATGTCGCATTATATAGTTCCTAAATAAGAGGATTTGCCATTCGGATGCGTTTAAAATCAAAAATGAATTTAAAAATGAGCCAGAATATAAGAAGCTTGGATTTGAGGTTTTTTCTCTAACTCCTATTTTTGCTTAATTTATTTTTTCTATAGAATTGGTCCTATGAAGAACTTGTTAGTATAAAAGTTGTAGATATTATTGAGTAGATGTAAAATAAATTTAATTAGATTTGACAACTTAGGAATTGACTAAATTATGGATTTTTTTCTTTTTCCACCCCTTTTTTTTCCATTTTAATTTTTTTCATCGATAAAAGCTGGTCCTATCAAAAACTTGTAAATGCAAAAGTTATAGATAATTTTGAGAACATTTATAAAAAAAATTAGTTGGAATTGATATCTTGAGAATTGACGAAGTTATGAATTTCTTTTCTCCCAAAAACTCAGTTTTTTTTCGCCCTTTGAGCCCATTTTTAACTTTATCAAAACTCTGTCATGCATAAACTTTTAGCTCATTTTTTAGAAAAAATATAAACTTTAATCTGATTCGATATCTATTTTAATTTACAATCGCGTTTTTTCGGTTTTTAGAAAAACCCTCCCTATTTCCACCCCCTTGGTTCCATTTTGCCCATTAACGAGCTCGACCGAGATTTTATAGCCCTTGATTTTGTGTATCAGTTTGGAGAAGATTGGAGCAAAATTATAGAAGTTATCATGTCCAGAAGAAAGTGATACATGTAGATATATAGATATATAGATATATAAACTTTATTACTAATGGTAGTTTTGGGGTCTACAGGCCATGATTGGTGTAGATCTGCAAAATTTTTTCAGAAATTCCAACACAGGAGCGACCGCAATAGGTAGTATTTCATACGAAATCTGCCTAAAATATACTGGCCTATTTTCACTGATTACAGTACATGTCGGGCAGGACCGTGAACTGCGAAAATATGAACTGATGGGGTCGGGCTCGGGCATAGACCGGCTATCTACGCAATGTTTAATACATTATGTTAACCACGCATTTTCCTGATACTATTAGGCCGGGAGGCGGCAGAACAGGCAACATACTCATCGATTTCAAAGATGAAAATCTAGAGTTAGTTAAACATATATTCACACATTAAAATGCAATCGCTTTGCGTTTTAATATGTGAATCGAGATAGAATTAATTCTAGATTTTTATCCGTGAACTCTATGAGGTGATTGTCCTGCCGTCTACCAGGCTATATGCTAACTTTATGAGTCTTTCGGACCTTTAATAAAAATAGGCGACAAATCCTAGCATTTATCAAAAAGAATGAAAAAAAACCGTTTGGAAACATATGTCGGATTTTTTATCACTTTACATTGGTAAATACTAGATTTACTGGTATAACTTAGCCTAGCGAAAATTTAAGCTTCTTTTTCATAACAAACAATTATAAAGAAGAAAAATTATATTATGAAAGACAAGACTTTCCATGCGTAATACCATAGCTGCCAACATCTTCCGCTTTTTCAGCCCGGAAAAATTTTATAGTAAATTTCACCATTGCGAATCGCCGAAATCAGCCGATTAAATAAGGCAAAAATTTCTATTAAATTTTTCCGGGCTGAAAAATCGGAAGAGTTGGCAGCTATGGTAATACTGATGTCATTTTCACGATTGCAATAGCCAGTGTTGAATTCAGGTGGTGCCCCTGCGGGTACAGTCCCACTCCCAAAAAATTTGAAGTTTTTTCCTTTTAATGATCAAAAAAAGCAATTTCCTTCACAGAACTCTATAATGCTACCCGGAGCCACAGAATTCCCTACTGACGAAAAGTGTCGGAATTCAACACTGGCAACAGCGGACGATGAATTGCCAGAATAATAAAAACAAAATTGTATAAAACTTTTAATTATTTTCGATTTTTTTTTTTTTTTTTTTTTTTTTTTTTTAGAAATATTTTTTGAACCGGAAGCACTCATCTCTGAACTTTTAGTCATTTCACCACCGCATTTACCTGAAGAGGGCTTGAAGCGTTGATTTTATGTTTTATTTTAACTCTACAAGTTCATATTAAAATTTTTGTTGTTGTGTACCAATAAACAATGTTATGAATTTGTAACAAATACGAGTCGAGTATATGTTTATAAATAAATAATTACATTTAGCAAATACGTATTTCCTAAAAGTAACCTCGATACTATATTTTTATATATATATATATATATAATTTCCTTGTGTTAACTCCTTGATGCCTTCGCGACGAGAACTTTTTATGAAATTTTTAATGTTTTGTCACTGGCATAAATTTTCGGCATAAATTTGTGCCTCATTCAATAGAGAAAATGCACCGATTAATTAAGGCAAATTTTACGGTAAAACTTTACTGGTGGGGAAAAACAAGGATTCTTAAACCTTCTTGCATGTGTGTCGTTCGTCCCCAAGGGGTTAAAAACAATCTTATATTTTCAGTTATCAGCTTTTATTAGCGGTTTAAAAAATTAATTTGAAACTGTTTCTTTTTTTTACTAATATATATAAAATATAACGATGTAAAAAATAAATAAATAAATATATTTTTTTAAATGTGAGTTTTACAGTGATGCTTAAAATAAATAGTTTTATTTTTTCAGAGTAGTAGACTAAACTAATAGTTATTAGTATAACGATTTTAAAATCTGTTTTTTGTAAAAAAATGAAATATTTTATTCGAAAGTTCCTTTTTAAAAACACTATTCCATATTTCCATATTTATGTAAAATAATTGCATTATTAAATATAACGCTTTACGAATTATGGCTAAAAGCACCATGTCCTTAAATAAAGAAACACTCTAATTATCTTTAAGATAAATAAATACATTTAGTAATGTTTAGAAAATAAGTAAAGATATTTGGAAAGTTTCATTTGAAATTTCCAAAAAGGATTTTAATATTTTATTATCTAAATTAGGATGCATATGTATTTTATTTCTCCACAAAATAGACGTAAATAAGCATGGTAATATTTTCATTCAAGCATAAATCGTTGCAAATCTGGTATATAAACATTTTAATTATTTAAATAACATATGCATTTTTAATAAACATTTATCGTTGAATTCAATGTAATGTAAGATCTCAAAGCAGAATTTATTTATAATTTTCTAGTGTTATTTACTTTTTAAGAACAATTTGAAAAGAGGTTTTTAGGTGCGTTCCTAACTTTGTAAATACGTAGCACCTATAGTGGTCGTTCAGTCCGTCCGTCTGTCCGCATATAACAACGCAAAAACTACCAAACCGAATCGTTTGAAATTTAAAATACATAATTATTACGTAATTTTGTCGAGACATCTCAAATTTTATGAAAATCGGATAAATAGATCAATTACAGCGGCAATCAAAAGTTTTCCATTACATTACGGTCAATGGGTAAAAAAGTTTCAAACGCATTTTAATCGTTTGAAATTTAAAATACATAATTATTACATAATTTTGTCGAGTTATTTCAATTTTTTTTATAATCGGGTGCATAGATCAATTACAGGGGCATTCAAAAGTATACAATTACATTATGGTCAATGGGGAAAAAGTTTCAAATGAATTTTATACGTTGCAATTTCCAACTTGTTTTAATTAGTAACGGCATAGGAATGGGAAGACAGTGTTAATAAAACGTGTATTCCATTTTTATTATGAAATTATTTCTTAATTTAAATGTTATTTTCTACATTTTAACGGAATCCTATTTTTTAATAATTTTCACCAAAGTTAAAAAAAAAATGCTTATGAATTCGGTTACTTTGTTGGTCTGTCAGCTCAGTCTTTAGCCACTTATCTGATTCTTCTTTTACGTAAAATAAATTAAAAAATATGGCAGAACACCACTTTTTTTAAGCGAAAATATTATTAATAAGTAATCTGATCATTTCTAATAAATAGCATGAAATTGTATTTGAAAATTTAGTGGTGTCAAAAAGCTTGAAATGGATGCATCAAGCACCGTACGATGCTCGGGCAAATCAATCAAGTGGTTAATTCACGTGAATATGCTTCGATGTTCATGCAGTTAATACATATTAATGATATCGGCATAAAATATCATATGTACATCATTAATTGTTAATTTACACAGAAAGTTAAAAGAATCCTGTTACATTATGGTCAATGGGTGAAAAATCCTTTGCATGTTATCTTAATGACATTATGCTATTTCTAATGTATTAAAATTATTATAGAATTGCAATACAAAATGATTAATACAGAATTAGCATTTATAGCAGCTTTCGTTCATTTACAGGTACTAACAAAAGAAATCGGTTACTGTCTTTGAGCATTAATTATGGAAAGTGCATTTTTTATGCGCTTTTCTCGATATTCTAAAAAAAAAAAAAAAAAAAAAGTAACGAAAGCTGTCATTGCCGTTGGCGACGATTTTTTTTTTGTGACCGGAGGTCTTTCTTCATAAATATTAAGGCAACTGTTGCATACAAAAATATGGAAATTGATGGTATTATAAAATATTGTTTGGTAAAAACACTGGTGCAGATAGTTGTTAAATCGAATAATGGTTTTAAGATATATTTAATGTCAAAGTTGATCAAAATTGTTCCATTAAAGAAAGTTTTATAGGAGCAAAAACTATGCATAAGTATTTAATGATTTTTAGATCATTTTATACATTAGAAGTTAAAGGAGTGCATACTGCACCTATTTTTTTTAATTTATTCATTCTTTTAGGATTTATTTTCCTTTTAAATTAAAATTTTTAGCATTTCGTGAGACATTTTTTGCATATTTTAGGAAAGTAAATATATATATATATATATATATATGCTAAATTTTAAAACAGAGCAAAGAATAAAAGTTTCTTCATATTAAAAATTTATTGACACGTGACTATTATAAGTATAAAAAACTCTGAAATTAAAATTAAATGAAGATTACCTATTCAAAGCAGGAAAATATAGAAAATGACGGCATAAAAATCATATTTTTCACATGAATTTTAAAAGGAAAAGAAAACAGTAAAATAATGAATTTATTAATGTGCGTTAAAAGTCGTAAACGGAGAAAAATTACATCAGATTTAAAAAACAAAATAAGACAGTGCAAATAATATTTCCTTTCTAACAATAAATATATTTTCACATGAATATTACAAGAGAAAAAAAAAGTTTGATGAAAATTACATCAGATTTAAAACGTTACATTTAAGAATAGCTTACTTAAAACCATTACCATACTGCATTGTTAAAAAAAACTGGAAGCTCAGACTCTGTAGACTAAATTATTTTTATATTAGCTAATTTTGAAACACTTAATCCTTTCCGGCGCGGGCAAAATCTGTTAGTAAAATGAGAAATAATCGACTTACACCGGAATTCGCAAACGAGTTTTCAGATATTTTGGAAAACTCTAATTTAAGGTTTTGTTATAAAAGCAAAATTTTACTAAAATATTATTGGTGCCGTTTGCAGGTTTTGAATTAAAATTATAAATAATCTTATTTAATCAAACTCGAAAACTGCCATTAATATCAGCCTTAAATACCCGGCCTTACCCCCACCGTTAAACGGAAAAGAATAAACATTTGTTTATAGGCCAATCGGTATTATTATTATTATTATTATTATTATTATTATTATTATTATTATTATTATTATTATCTTTTTATTATTTTTTGTTATTTTGAAAGCCGATTGAATTAATCGATTTTTCAAGGCGTTACGGTCTGACGACCGTAGCTCGTAGGGGGAGAGCCTCCTAGTAAATCTAAAAATATTGCATGTTATTGTTGTGTATAAATTTTGTACCTTATATACAGGGCAGCACGAAATGATTTTCCCATTCTCCTTATTAGCAGGAAATGCTGAATGGAAAATTTTAACTGAAGTATGAATTTCCTAACTAGAGTAATTTTTTTTCCCATTTAGTTTATAAATGCGAATCTTATGTATCAAACTGACCACAATCATCTAGTGCCATTTTAGTACAAAAATATCTTTCATTAACGAAGATTTTTTTTTAATGAGGCAAAAAATGCTTTAAAAAAATATTAAATGACTATTGTCATTCATTATTTTTTTTGCTTAAGGCCCCACACTAAGCACAGAAAAAGACCCGGATGATAATGTAAAGTCTATGGGAGCGTTTTTTTCAAATATCTCGCTCAAATTTTAATGTTTTTACATGATTTTTTTTGCACAAGATAGCTGAGGACAATCCCCAACAGGCCTAGTTTTTACTTTTTCAAATTTTTGTTTATATACTTTTTATATTACGATAGTTTGAATTTCAGAACCAGTTTAAACCGTTTCCAAAGTATTTTTTTTATTATTCTGAAACCAAAACTGAAAAAGTAAAAACTAGGCAGGTTGTGGATCGTCCTCAGCTATGTTGTTAAAAAAAATCATTAAAAAATATTAAAATTTGGGCGAAATGTTTTTAAAGAACGCTCCCATAGACTTTACATTATCATCCGGGTCTTTTTCTGTGCTAGTGTTGCGCCTTAAATACGTTTTCAATTTCTGTTTGAAAAATATGAAAAATAGCTTTATTACACATTAAGTTATTTTAAATGAGACAATAATTTTTTCGAACGTTCATGTTCTTGGAGAAATATCGCAGAGAAAATTCGTCATTTTCTAACTTATCTTTTAATATCTGAACAGTTTATTTTTCTGGAGGAAATATCTTCAGTTTTAGTTTAATAAATAATCTTTAAAGCTTGGAACAATAAAAAAATATATACATTAATTATGAAGTCTTTCAAATAATATGGTTACACTTTTATTTAATTATTTTTTTATATTTGTTATACTTTAATTTATGCGTTAATTAATTATTATTCTTATTTTTTATGCAATTAATTAATGATATATTAATATTTTATATTCTCTGTTTTAAATATAGGTATAATTTTTTAATAATACTAAAATTCTGACCACTTCCCTTAATGCAAAATCATTAACTAGAAAATCGATTTCTGAATTGCTTTTTGGTGAAACTTTAAATTTTTCAATATTAATGAATTTCATAAAATACACTAATGAACAAACATTTTTGTATTCTTTAAGCTATTTCACAAGATTAATGTTTTATCATGATATAAGATTTTTAATTTTACCGAAACGTTTCTTGAACTTATGTAAATTTTATTTAAAGAAATAAGAATGCAGTTTGTTTTATTACATGCATTTATTTTTTAAATTTTACTACGTATATTCATTAATTGTTAAAATGTCACATGAAATTTATCGTACGAAAATATTTTTTATTAGAAATATATCCAGAATATATTCGTGAAAAACATATATACTTTTCATTTAAATAATTTGGGTTTATATGAATTTAAGTTTTAAAAATTGGAAATTTTGCATGAAACGTGGTACATGAGGAGCGTTCGTACAATCTATATATTTAATTTAAATGATGAGGCTGTTTTTCTGATATTTGGCTTGAGCTTTCTTCTGTAGCTATTTTGATAATTAATTTTTAAATGAAAGCAATTTATTTGTAGATATGCCCACCATTCGCTATTTTTTTATAATTGTGCTAGATCATATGTTCGAGAAATTTTAATTAAAGGATCATTGTGGGTCAAGCTAATTTTATTTTAAAATTTAGTATCGGGCTCAAGAAGATCGATTGGCTTGGTTGCATGTTCATGAACATTCGATTAGTAGGTCATTTTGGGTCACAATTGTTTCAAAGAGAAGTTATTTGTATAAAAAAATCTCGAACGATTTTAACAAAATTTTGCATTATACCGTTTTAAAACACGAGATATTATATTAAAGATCATTCAGTTGCGGTGCATGTTCGAAAATTTTCGATTAGCAGGTCATTTTTTATCACTATGGATACGGGTCAAGATAATTGTATCTAAAAACGACTCAAACGATATTGAGGAAAAATTATATTGTACTATTTTCGGGTACGAGAAGAATATTGAGCTAGATCGCAGGTTCGTGATATTTTGATTAGTGGTTCAGATTTGTCACATCACGGATCAAACAAGTTTTTTTCTAGAAAACAGTTTCAACGAATTTGATTAAATTTTATATTACATCGTTTTCGAACTTCGAAAAACCTTTGGTAAGATTCAATGTTCCATTAAAATGCGATTAATTGGTCTATTTCGTTCACTATCGATCCTGGTTAAGATAATTATTATCTAAAAAAGGGGCTTGAAATATTTTGACTAAATTTTATATTATATCTTTTTCTCGCTCAAAAAGATCATTGGATTAAGTCGCTTATGGATTAGATTTGATTAATGGGTCATTTTGCCTCATAATAAGTCTGGAATTAGTTAATTTCATCTAGAGAACGACTGGCGATTTTGATTAAATTTCGTATTCAATCTTTTTCAGACTCAAGAAGAGCACTAGGGTTAGGTCGCATGTTGAAACCAAATTGATTAGAGGATCATTTTTGGTCATCATGACTCAGACTCAGTCTTATAGCTGAAGCAACAAGAATGATACAATGAGAATAATGTATTGATTTAAACACAATGCTAATTTTGTCCGAGCTTATTTTGGCCTGCCCCGCTAATTTTTATAACTATGAATGCACCTATAGTTGTAATTTGTTTTACTAATCTATATTTTCAAATTTTGTTAGAATAACCATTTTGCTATTATATATATTATACACTGCAGTACGCTGTGTTTTAATAGCGATTTTATCTGCCGTCTTCTTAAAATCAGGAATACCTGAAACTGTCATCATAAAATATCTGTGAGCCGAATATTTTAACGGTTTAGGTATCCTATGTGCAAAAATGTGTGTGTGTGTGTGTTTTAATAGAATTAAACGCTTAAGAAGAGGCATAAACTTGATGATATTCAATCAATTCTTAGTAATATTCAAGAACATTTTCTTCGCCCTAAGAAACAGGGCCTGATTACGGACGGGACACACTTACACCAATAAAATTTAAAAGAAATAATCATCCAAAATTTCTGCCACGAGTGTAACAAAATTTTATATTTCTTTTTACAAGTGGAAATGTGTCCCGTTTATAATCAGACACTGCTAAGTGATCAAACCCTTTTAAATTTTGATAATAGCCATTAGTCTTGCAATTTTAAAATAAAATTAAGAAGTATAAATAATATACTTCTGCCACAAAAGGGTTAAACTTTTCATGGACGCCGTTTGCAGTCTGCAAATGGTTCATTTTAATACCCAAACTGACAATTAACACCAGTAATTTTTTGCAAAATTTCGTTCTAGTAATATACATGAAGAAATGTTTTTGATGTTTTTCAAATATATTTGCTCTTAAAAAACGGTGTGAATTAATTATTTGAACATTTTTAGAGCACAAATGCCTTGCCCCTGAAAAGGTTAACTACTACAAATTTTAAAATACATTTTTTTTTTTTTTTTTACATTTACATATAGTTCCTAGATCTTTTACCTTGATATATTATTTCTATTATTAGTTGTATTAAATGTATTGTTGAATTAGCTGTACTTTAAAAGCGTTTTTTTCTATCATTTTCTTAAAATTTGTAATTCCTAACATTATCAGCATAAAATATTCACGAGCCTAATGTTTTAACGTTTTAAAATTTGCTATTTATAGTAAAATATTTTTTTTTCAACAAGAAATGAACACTTTAAAAGAGGCATAAACTTGACGATATTCAGTCTTATGTGGATAATATTCAACAACACATTCTTCACATCAAGAGATCAAAATCCTTTTAACTTGTGAATGTAGTAATTAATCTTCAGAATCGCATTTGAAGCTGATGTCACGAAGGAAAAAGTAAAAATTGTATTTAGCGTTTTTTTTTTTCTTTATTGATTGATTATTTTAAAATGAATAAAATTCAGCAAAATTCTGTAATATTTAACATGTTAATTTTTAGCCTTATAACGGTTGTTGTGTAATATACTGTGCCTCTTAATTTTAATTAAAAATTTCCGTAAGCACCGCAAGTTTTTTTAAAAGATTTTTCTTTTTAATGGATGGCAGTAACTATTGTATTTATACCGAGTAAATTTGTCCATAAATCCGTTTGAAAATCAGTCATTTAGTCAATTTAGCAAAGTAATTATTTTGCCCTTTAAAGAGTTTAAAAAAACCAATTATTTAATCAATCTAAAATCGTGGAGATCTCCTAAAATATATTTCTTCAAATCAATTAAAAATTAATAAAAAAAACTTTTTTAACGTATTGCAAACCAGTAGATTCATGTATACATATACATGCTTATAATATTATTACATATATTATTTTGATAATTTTATAATACTTGACAACGATAATTATTTTTCATTGTAAATTGATAAATAATAACTTGAAATTTTATTGCTTTTGTTCAGCTTAGAATTACGATTGATGTTTCCTACTTAAACAATTCGCTATTATGCGAGTATAATGCTCGAATAACAAAATAATAGCATGAGCATAGCATGTAATGGAATAATAAATTAAAAGTATAAGACATATAATGTACAGTTTTTGATTTCTTAACAGGAACAGCTCAGCTAAGGAAACGAGGTCAATAGAACATAATGTCCTTCCCAGTCGTCTTTATTCAGGTCTTAATTACAGAATTCATCCAGAGTTCAAGCCACTAGAATCGCGACAGAGGGCGGTACATATATATAATCACGAATGACATATTAATAAAAACATGAAAGAGTAACTTAACATTAGTAGTTCTAAAATTTGAATATTTACAATTGAAAAACTTATCATTCAATTGACTCCAGCTTTCCTTTCTCTTTTTAGTTTAAACAGGAAATTTAAATATATCGTTAAAATTATGCATTGCTATTGAAAAATGGCCTGGTTTTGATTTGTAAATGGCCCTCTAAGCAAATTTTATATGCATCATTTAAAAGAAAACTTTATCTTTGATTTTTGGTACTAGTAACTTTTTTAAATATAATTAAGTACAGCGTTACGGTTGTGTTCTCTCTTTTAGCCACTGCTGTACTATCGAATTTCGTTCTTTGATTAAAGAAATAATTTGATAATTAATTAAAAAATATCGATCACAGGAAGAATTCATGTTTTACGCCGATAGTTATATATCCCCTGGCGGCGCAGTGGTTTCATAGACATACCACTTAATTTTAATTCTTAAACGCCACATTGGCACCGGAATTTTGTTAAAAAAAATTACTGTTTATTGAATGCGTGAAATATGCCGTTTTCTTATTTACAAATAAAGTTGTTTTCAAATTACGGTGTTAGTCATTAATTTCAACACTTAAGCAATGAATTTGCCCTGCGCCGCAAAGGGTTAAAAAATAATAATAACATTTTGCTTGTTTACAAGACAAAATATCATTTTTCTTCAAATATTTATGATTAAAATAAATAGATATAATTAAAATAAATCGACACAACGAAAATATTTGATACTTTCAATATAAGAAACATTAATTTCTAAAAATATATCAAATGCTCTTGTAAGACTAAATTCGACTATGTTTCTATGTTTATTAATAACTACAAGCAACTTACTGCTTTAATAACAATCATATTATGATTTATTTCTAAACACTTTATTTCGGATTTTTTTAACATGAAACGCTAGCATATAACTGCATTCCGAGAGACTGCGTTATACTGATATGAAAATATGAGTATTTATTCAGTATAATTTTGATATTATTGAGCAAATAAAAAAAAATGATATATTTAGAAAATTTGACTTTTTTTAGAAAAGGATTTAATGCAAAGACGAATGTTCACTCACAAATTAAAGAAATTAATTTATAGTTTTTAAAAGATTGGAATTTAAAAACAACTTGAATTTTTTATTTCTATGCATAGTTTGAATCGAAAATTTAAAATATATTGATAAAATTTGGAGTTGCCATTTATTAAAAATTATGTTTGGTCTGGTTTTGATTTTCATATAGCCCGCTAAATAAAATTTATTAACATAATTTAATAGTAGACTTTATTTTCGATCATTTGGTAACAGTAGATTTCTTCTAATGTAATTAGTTATAGAGTTAGTAAGGGTGATTACTTTTTTTCCACGGCTGTTCGTAATACACACAGCGTGACAAGGTTGATAATTAATTACTAGGATACTTCAAATATTATTAGTGTAGACTTCATCAAAAAATTATTTACACTAAGAAAATGCTATTTATATTTATAGGCACAGATCCTGCACAACATAGGTTTACACGATAAAATATTATCTACGCACTGATCTATGCCATTAAATTACTGGGTTTTTTTCTCACTTTATTGTACTTGACTAGCATTTTTATTGTACTTGACTAACATTGTCCAATAGGGTTACACAGGTATTTCCCGCACCTTCATGCATATACTATTCCACACAGGAATCAAAATACTTTCCCAAACTCCAGTTTCCCTAAAACGCAAAACTCTTAACTTAAATCTATCTTCTCTATCTTCCTGCTCCTTCTCCATTCCAATTCTATGAAGTCTCACCTCTAAAGCAAAGTACAGCCAATCCATGTTTCTACAGTAACCTTCCTTAACTAACCAGACATCAAAGAAGATTATCTTTTGTTCTTCACCTTGCTTCTCAGCTACCTATTACATCATTCAAATTTCGATAGATAACACTATTTGCAGTATTTACATTTATACAATAGAACTCTTCATACATTACATATATTAATACAGTTGTACTCTTCTGATTCTAAACCCAGATAGTCGTTGGGTGCTACCATAATAGTTACTTCTCATGGATATGCATAAGATAAAATAAAACATGTGAAAACCATTTATAAAATGCATCGCAATTCTAAAACAAAATTTAAATACATATTTAAATATTTTTAATACATTGTAATGCTCTATTACGGAGTTACGGGTACTGCTTGATTATCCCGTCGATCAATTTCTACAAATTTTATAAATCGTTAAACTGTTCGTAAATTATACAAATTGTTTTATTTTAAATAACGAAATATGAAATAAATTATTAAAATATTTATAATATTACAAAAAAACGTCGAATTAAAATTCACTTGATGACGTAACAATCACATGTAACCTGTTTAATGTCAAGTGAACGTAACATTTAATCATACAGTTTGGCAATATTTTTTTCATCGACGAGTTATCAAGTATTACCGAATTGCGTAAAAAAGTTATTCTTATAAAATCACAAAGATAATTACATTAACTAACAGTTTACTGTGTTGGATTAAGCGTCTCATTTCCAATTAAAATATATCTTCGAGAAATGATATCGAAAGGGGGGGAGGAGTCCAAAATTAGCAAAAAATTGATAACGTTATATAACCGTAAGCCCGTAGCAGTCGCAAATTATGATTATTCGGAAAAAAAAAATCAGAAGCATTTTAACATTTATGAATAATTAACTTGTCTATTCGCGAATTTTGTTTTATAAATAACATATTTTATTAAAAAGGTGAAGTGACTTTTTTCATCAATACCGTAAAGTGTTTGACACCATACAGCTGCATGGCACTGTATAATACAGGTTCCAAGAATTTCAACATTTGTATTGAGGCAAAATATAGATCAGCAATTCTGATAAACGCAAAACATGAATTCACGCTAAAATAATAATAACAATAATAAAATAGTAACTAAAAAATAAAAATAAAAATCTTACATTTTTAAAAATTTTAAATTTTTATTGGAAGAGAAGATTTTTTTTAAATGTTTAGAAAATTTTAAAGCTTCAACAGTAACTGTAAAAAGCGATAGAACGCTTTTCTTAACTTGTGAGAAGTCTTAACCCTCCAAGCGTCTTGCAATTGGGTAAAATTTTAAAGTTGCTTTCTCTGCATTTTGTTTTAAATGCTAATAAAATATTATTCTTTAATATTATAGAAAAAAAACTTAATTGCAAATATGAATATAACCCATGAGAGTATTAATCATTCTTCAATGCATTGATAATTCATTAAATCGATAGAATAATAAATGTAAGACAGAAATTGAGACCGAAATTTTTTTTAACGGAAATTACTAAGTTCTGTTGTTCCAAACAGTTGTACGTCAATTTATATTTTTCAGACATCAACTAGCAACCAAACTATTTGTTTAATCCTTAAATGCATAGGATAGAACGCATTCCAAAAAATGCGCAATTCAAAGAATCAGAATTCATACCAGAAAAATCTAAATAGTAAATTTTTCTTTATTTAATTACGAATGCTCTGTCATCAAATTTGTTAGTCTGTTAGTGTTAACTTGTTAGTCTGTTAGTGTTAACTTGTTAGTCTGTTAGTGTTAACTAACTTTAAAATCTTTCGTTAATTTAAAAATGTGTGGTCTCTGAAAAGAGTCTTTTTTTTTTCTCCAGTTGGGGCGGCCCTTCGGTAGCTTTTTCGTCATTTGCTTCTCGAACATTACGAACATTTTAAGTTTCTTTTTCTTTCTTTTTCTTTTTATTTATTTTTTATTTTTTCTTACTCTGTCTTTTATTATTTGCTAGCTAATATTTTTATCTTAATTGTGGATTCCCACAACTAAACACTATTTTTTTATTTTTCTTATGGCTCCCTAAGCCCATGCAACACGGCTTACATTGATAATCTGGATATAAAGTTGTTTTTTCAACTAGGAGGTCCATCACCATGCTTACATTGTTCGCATTGTTATGTCATCAAGTAAAGTGAAAATTGCTCTTTTAAATTTCTGGTGAGAATACGGAATATGTGAATAAAATCCCCCAATAAATCTGGAACACTTATGGTATCGAAAATGATACAATATGCATTTAAGGGTTAAAATTATTCAAATTTATTTACAGCAAACATAATAAAAAAATGGGAGACATGTAGTATATAGTTTATCACATGCGAATCGAGTACCTGAGGTGGTTGTCACAAGATGGCCGGCAATTTATTTTAATCGGATTAACAGATTTTGATTATAGACGTTGAAAACTGTTACCAGTAAAGTAGAATAAAAAAAATCTCGTCTTACTTTAATGCTTTATTCATGGGAAATTTCTCTCACAAATATGATAAAATAAATTATTCCTTTTTACTGGTTTCAGTTGTTCAGGTATTATAATGTTTTTTATGACACTGACAGGAGGTTTTATTAGTTGTTACAATGTTGCGGATTTGTTACTGCAGAAGTAATTTTTTACCAGTAAAAATGAATATCAGTTTCTGACATTATTTTTTATAGAAATTTTCCATTCATGAGGCGTTTACGTAAAGGAGAAAAGTTCTACTTAAATATACTAATGATTATTTATTGTGTGATAAAGAATTTCGCAAAAGCGGTTTTAGTTGAAAATTCAGTATTTTAAGAATATCTCAATTTCTTTTTCCTAATATTTCCATGTTTACAGAATGTGCTTTTTGATGTTTAAGAAATATATTTTTACATTCCAATTGATTTTTCTATTCTAAAAAAATATAAATCTTAGAGATAGTTTCAAGATTCGCAATTTTGACATTTACTGAGACTTCCGAGAGCGTATCCCATGGAAATGTTAAAGGATTACTGTACATAAAAAATAAAACTAATTAACAGTAATTCTCATTACGCATACCTTCATTAAAGAAATAAACCTGACATGCAGGAAAGCTCTTTGTCGTACAGAGACCTATTGGAGGCCGTCCATAAATGATCCGTTTTTTTCCATATTTTTGACTCCCATTCCCCCCTTGTCACATTTCAATTTACCCCCTACCTCACCCCTCTTGTCACGTGTCACGCTGTATTACATAAAAATATACTTGTAGGTCTGAAACGAAAATCTACGTTTTAGATCGCATTTCAAATTATATTTTTAAACTTTAACTATGTGTTTTAATCTCACGTGTCAGCTGAACAATAAAAATTATTCGTATTTTGCATGAAATAAGATCTACAGCAATAAAAAAAAAATCAATATAGCATACTAATAAAATCTTAATATGAAAGAGCAATTAAAAACAGTAGTATTTTAGAATTTGAAATAGAATTTGGCTTTAAATCACATTTCGGAACACATTTGGCTTTAAATCTTATCTTTATGAACGCAAAATATTTTAATTTTGAAATAATTTCATACTTCCTAAATTAATCTGCTGAATTTTAATGTTTTTATTTAAACCAAAATGTGTGATGTCACATTTCTTATTATCCTCTCCCATCTTCTTGTCACAAGTTCATGAACCCCCCCTACCCCCATCAAGCGTAACATCATTTATGGACGGCCCCTTAACCCTTTCCGGCACGGGCAAATTCTGTACTAAAATGGGAAATTATCGACTGACACCGGAATTCACAAACGATTCTTTTTTAAATACTTTGAATTCCTTAATTTAAGCTCTTATTGTAAAAACAAAATTTTACTAAAATATTACTGGTGCCGTTCATAAGTTTGGAATTAAAATTAGGTATCCCAGACCGGGCACAGTGTGCCGGAAAGGGTTAACCGCTTCACTTATTTGCCCTTACGACATACCGACAACATTCTTTCTTTTTTTTATTTTATCAATCATGACTTATTATTAACGCCAGTAAATTATCATTGTAAATTTTGTATTATTTAATCCGAGCAATTTTTTTCCAATTTTACAGAATTCTCTGTTTTGGAAACCAGTGATAACAGACTAAAAATTCTGAAAAACGCGCAAAAAATATGCATTATTTGAACGTTTTAATAAAATATTTTGATCAGTTAAGTGGTTAATGCTAAGAGGAAATAATTTTTAACTCCCAGGCTATCATAGCCTGGGAGCTTAGTGCCCGCCAGTTCTGTATGTATGTATGTTTGTTCGTACGTGCTTCATGATAAAAATATCCGATCCACTTGAAATTTTGTATATAGGTATATCCTGATAAGGCGCTTCCCTGATTAGTTTTTCGGATTTCATTCGATATGTGTAAGAGGGGAAACGGGGGCCTCATGCCCCTCCCCTTAATTGATATAAATGGGTTTTTCATGCAGAATTAACAGTTTTCGTTTAATATATAGATATAGGATCATTCTGATGAGGCGATTCCGTGACTGTTATTAGGTATTCATTGAATGAGTATGAACAGGGGGAACGGAGAATCTAATGCCCCTCCCCTTAATTTATATAAATGGGTTTTTCAAGCAGAATTGTCAGATTTCCTTCAAATCTCTGAATAGTTTTGGAAGTTTAATGATTAAGTATAAAAGAGGGGGATAACTCCTCTTAAATTATATAAATGCTAAATGGGTTTTTATTAAGAATTATCCGATTTGCTTTGAATTTTAGACATCGATTTTTAAATGATAAAGCATGTCCTTGATAGTTTAGGAGGTTCAATGATTAAGTATAAAAAAGGGGAAAGGAGAGAGCTGTTTCCCCTTCTTAATTTTTTTCGAACGGAACTAACCCTTGAAAATATAAGGCTGTAATGTACAATTAGTATGCGTAGCGTGTGAGCTCAATGCCATCAGTTTAACTGGGCAATATTCTTTTTATTAATTTAGATTTACACCTAATCAATAAAATTATCATTCAAGACCAATGTCTATTTTCTTTTAATTTTTTGAAAATACTCCAACTTTTTAGGAATTAGAAGCATTAAACTAATTTTCAATTGTTCTTTTATTACGTTTGACTATTTTCCAACATTCATACAATCTAATGCATATTTACTTTTAAATGACATTTATGACATTTAGGATTGCGTATTAATAATTGTGTCCTTTGCTATTTTTATGCCTTTATATTATTGTTGGTATGCAATATTCATCTAGAGAGAAATATTATCTCTGGTAAAAATAACTGCGATTATTTATCTGAATTTGTATTAATAATAAAAAATAGACATTCTGATATATATATATATATATATATATATGGGATTTTAAGTGATTAACTTATGATTTAAGCAAAACCAATATTCTTGAAAATATAAAAAGGTTTAATAGACATAAAATATGTACGTAACATTCAAATATAACAGTAGAACTGAATAATATTCAGCATAAACAAGCTTCCCTGAGCTTTGCATTAAAAATCCACCAAACTCGCCATCGCTGAAATTCTATATAACACTTCGTTCTTTCCATGCATCATCACACGAGTCTCCCTTAGGATATCACGTTCATTAAATCATTGAGTTTATTATCTTTTATTGCTGAATACTTCATACTTTATTCCCGCACACACACACACACATATATATACATATATATATTTATATATATATATACTTTCATTTTATAGAGAATTTTTAAACTTACAGATTTTTCAACATGATCATAATTAAACGAAATTTTAATTTATATATATTTGTATATATATATATATGTATTTACTTTTGATAATTGTCATGTTCTAATTTTGTGAATATTTAAATAAGTTGTAATGTAAATTTTATTTTATGAAGAAAACTTTTAAATCCAAAATGCTATCAAATATTGGGTAGTTTAAATTAAAAAAGGAAATAATTTAGAATTTGCTGAGGAAATGCTTTATTTTCTGAAAAAATATAATAATGTGGAAATTTCCTGCTGCATTAGAAAAAATCTTGGGCGCTAACATAGGTTTAACCATGCAATCCAGGAATATTATAATAATTATTACTGTTGAAAGCATGTTTATTTTATACTCATAATAAAATTCTAATTGCTAAAATGCAATTCCATAAGCAGACCCTAATTACATCCCCTGAGAATTCGGAAACATAAATTACCATAAATTTTAGAGTGTAAAAATTTGCACAGAATCATACGTTAAAATAAAAATTTAATCTAAATTCAAATGTTCTAAATAATATTTTTTGTTAATGATGTTTAAGCGTAATTTAATAATATATAATCCTTTTATTTAATAACATTATATCAAATTATTAACGATAAATCTAAATAATAAATATCGTTATTCTTTATGCAGGGTCTTCATATTCCTTTTTCAAATCCCAGTATTTTCTAAGAAAGGATTTATTGGTAAGATTCCAGAATTTTTGAAACAAAATTACATTTTGAAACATGTTTTTACAAAATTTTCAAGAAATATATATAAAGTTAGAAATTGCTCGTGAAGCGCAGCAAATGAGGTACGTTCGTACTTCAACGAAATATAAAAATATTCAGATTTTGCTGTTATAGCATAAAGTATTTCGGATAGAGTATAGTGGTCGAATTCTTATGTGTGTTCCTGTAAATACCATCTGCTTCCTATTATACAGGAAATAACTTGTAGTAATCTTCAGCAACGTCTATCAATTTCAAAAAATGTTAAATAGTTTAATACAATTAATATGCGCACCAAACAATGTCTCAATATATGATTATGTAATGGAATACTTTTGTGTGGCCCTGTAAATCAATAACAAATATTCTTTGCACCACAGATTGTATACAACCTGTATATTATAGTATATACTTCATAGATGCATTTTATTTTTTTTTTTATGTTCAGAAGAGTGTAAAACCATTAAAATGCACTTGAAACTTTTTCCCCATTGACCGCAACGTATCGGAATCCTTTTGATTGTCCCTGTTATTGAATTATTCATCCGATTTTCACAAAATTTAAAATGACTCGACAAAATTATCTAATAATTATATATTAAAATTTCAAACGATTCGGTTGGCTAGTTTTTGAGTTGTTATATGCGGATAGACGGACAGACTGATGTATTGTCCGACAACTATAGGTGCTGCGTATTTACATATTGCGAAAAAAGGTATGTGTGATAAAAAATCAGTTTCTTAATTCCTGCTTATTATAGATGAGAATGATTCAGCGGAGTTTAACATTAGAGCTGTCAGATATTTTACCCAATTTTTATAAGAGATATATCACACCAACATATTTGTTACTAGAGCTATTTAACATATTTAATTTCGCACCACAATTATCTTTAAAAGAATGCTGTTTTTACAATTTACTCAGATGCTAAGATTAAATAAAACAAAATTTTCTGTATTAACCCCTTCGCGACGGCAGCCTTTTACAAAATCTTCAATGCTTTGTCACCGGTTTTTAAAACCAGAAATTTGTGCTTAATTAAATCAAGAAAATGTTCCGATTAAATAAGGCAAATTTTTCAGTAAAATTTTGATGTGGATAAATTGGGATTCTTAAGAATTTTTGCGGGCCACAGGTGGTACGCACCGGCGTGAACGTGTTAAATTCCTGGTAGCCAAAAAGCCTGAGACTTGGCAGCTCTGAACTAGCCTATATTTGTACTTCATACATACAATTCGAAAGCAGCGTGTGGGGATAAAATTTAAACCTAACTACATTGTGATGTCAATTTACAAATGCAGGCGTATTAGTTGAGTGGTTTACATATCTCATGGGAAAAAAATGCAATCGACAAATATCAGTGTGCCAGGGGTCAAGATGACCCCTAATGATGGTTCTAGTGTTAAAATTCGGAATTGGAGCAAGTTTCTGAACAGGCCTCGTTTTTTGTACCAGTCTTGATGGAGTTGTGAATAAAGAGAAGGAAACTTAGAGTGTAGGGTCTGGCAATTGCGGGTGAAGTAAAAAAGGAGTGGTTGTCACAAAATGGCAGGTAATTTTTTACTTTGGAACAACAGTAAGTTTCTGATTACACCGATGCAAATTCCCTACGCGTAATGAAAATTTCATCTTATTAAAGCATTTTATTCAAAAAACATTTCGCTCACAATTATGATAAAAAAATTTCTATTTGTTTTTAAAGGTGACAGTTTGCCTAGATATATAATCTTTTTCACTGCCACTGACGAGAGATTGCCTAGGTTATCACAATATGGCTGAAATACAGAGCCTGACTACCCCTAAAGTGAACTTTCAGTAGTAAAAATTAAATAAACAAAAGTGTTTTAGCCAATATTTATAACTAAAATTTTGCATTAGTGTAGATTTTAACACATTGACGGACAATAAGAACAAGTTCCCAAAGTTTAATTCCCAAAGAGCACAGTGGCACCAGAATGTTTGTAAAAAAAACTTCTATTTATTAAATTCGTAAAATTTAGCTTTTTTCTTATTTATAAATACAATTATTTTCAAATCCCGGTGTCAATCATTAATTTCAACACTTAAAATTTTCGCTTTGACGGCTATAGACGCAAGTGTCCGTCAACGTGTTAAATAACATGACAATTTAAATTTACAGATGGAAGTTTGCCCCGAAGGTAATCGATCTCTTCGAAAGCGGTTACACTTCACAATTAAAAATTTAACATACAATTTCTGATTTATTTTCATAGTTTTATGACGATATTACATAATAATATATATTTTAACATTTTCGGATTTCTAAAAGTGATTCGGTATATTTAACCAATTTTCAAATAAAAAAAAAATCAACCTTCTCATGAATATTTAACCATTTCTCTCATTTGCCTGTACGACATACGTGCAACATGCTTTTGCCAATCATGATTTGACCGTACCAGGTACGGTCATCCATATTGCAACCATAATTTACAATTTTCATCAGTAATTTTTTTATTGTAAAATTTGTATTAATTAATCCGAGAATTTTTAGGATTCATTTAGACGAAAATCTCTGTTTTGAAAAACTGGTGATAAAACATTAAAAATTCTGTATAACACATGAAAAAAATAGGCATTTTTTGAAAGTTTTTATAAAAAATATTGATAAGTTAAGTGATTAAGATTAATAGTTATTTCTATAAAATAATACATTCTTAAACAATACAAGCGGCAGAAGAGACAATCTGAATAATTAAAGTAACACAAGTGTAAAATTTACAGCTGTTTTCTTAAAAATTCTTTCGAAATTTCGGATAAGCGTAATACAATGCAATTTCTCCTAATGAAAATTATATAAATGATAAAATGTAGCATATAACCTCAAGGGTCACAATTTACCCACTTACTGGAGATTCGCAGATAATTAAATTTGAAATGATTTTAAATTATTCTTAATAATTTGTATAACGTTACGTATTTTCAGTATCTAGCTCTAATGGCGGGGGAGGTTTATCGCGTAAAATTGTTTCCCCAGAGAAAAAGCAGAAGTTCATTTGCAAATTAAATAAGCTATTTCTATTTCTATCTGAATCAAATAAAACAATTTAGTAGACAGCAGATACATCTGTCCGCAAACATTTTCTTCTTCTGAAATAATGTGGGCTGTAATTAAACAGGGCATTCTACTTGTCCGGTTAGATATTCAAACATAATAAAAGGAAATATTAGAATGTTTTGTATTGTTTTTTGACAAATACGACAGTTATTCATGTCCATTGAATTCCGTAGAAATCAACTAAATGATGTAAATTTATTGTTTTGTTTTTTAACCCTCTAAGCGTTTGTCCCGTAATATTCCGTACACTAAGCTCCAGGTTTCACTGCAATATAAGCAATGTTTAAGATATTATAATTCTATAAATTTAATGAATTTTCAAAGCATTGAAGAATGATTAAGACGCTCAAGGATTACATTTATATTCCTAAATAAGATTTTTTATGTAATATTGAAAGAATCATATTTTATTAGCATTTAAAACAAAATGCAGAGAAAACAACATTACAATTTTACCCATTTGCAAGACGCTTGGAGGGTTAAATAAATATATAAATACAATTAAAATAAATATATTTATTTTAATAAGTAAAGGTTACTTATTAAAATAAATATATAAAATAGATAACATTTATATTCTTTTTTATAATATTGTTATCGTAGCTTCTATATTGTTATTTGCTATCGAAAGAGAAAGAAATATAGTATAACCGCGAAAATACGGCATTTTCGGGACCGGGACTTTTGAAAATTCCGGATTTCTGAAATGAAATTTCACTGGTAGTGTTTCGACTAATCAGATTTTATTGCTCGTCTGTTGCCGTTCTGTTATAAAATTATTCCAAAGTAATTACATCCACATACCGTAATTTACAAAATGTAATCTTGCTATATAAATATAATTTATTTCTTATAATAGAGAAGTAAAAGGAAGGTACCATTTTTAAAAAAAAATTTAAGTGCGGAATAAAATTGTTTTGTTTCATTCCGAAACATCGGAAAATCTCACGTATGAAACTGTTTTTTTTTTATAATTGGAAGCTAAGCGATCGAAGGAAGCTAAGATCGCGATTTCAGAGGAGGAGTTGGTCATTCTAATTTATGCCTTATTTGAAAGAAACCATATTAGATAAGATAACTTAACCAAAAATGACGGAAAATGAAATACAAAGACATGTACATATTTTAAAAACGAAACACATTTATGAAAAATAATGTATATAATGACTACATTGAAAATGCAATTTAAGAATAAATGAAAACTTAGCAACAAAAATTCAGGATGTACGATGTGTTCTTTAAAAAGTCTTCCATAATTTAACCCTTTTGCGGCGCAAACGTTTTCATTCCTAAAATGTTGAAATGGAATAAGGACGTCGTAATATGCGTACAAATTTATTTGAAAATAGAAAAAGCTACTTTTTAATACATAATTAACAGAAAAGAGTTATATCAGGATTCTTTTGTAATTGTAGTATTTCGGAAACAAGTTAGGTGTTCCATATAATCTAACACTGAGACAGAAAGTGTTAAGTGCGGATTTTGCTCTTCAGTATCTTCAACAAAAATTTTCATCTGCCCTCCTTCTTTACCTGTTGAAATACTTACATATACTTGAAATCATGAGAGAAAAAAAGATTATTTTCAATAGGGTCTAACAGTAAAAATGTTTAATCTTTGAGACTTATTTATCAACTTTGCAAATGACTGTATAATTAAAATTTTCATTCATATCAATTCATTTCATTTATTTGATTCATTGATCATTCAATTCAAATGTGCCAATGCAGTTTAACATTTTTATGACATTATATTATTCACGTATCTAAATATATGTATAACGTTGGCACCCACGCTTTCATTTTGACTTTCTTCTATCTTTACAAGAGGAAAGTATTGGATTCGTGAAAAAAATCAACTTCCGGTTTTCGATGGATTTATAGTTTTAGAAGGTCCTGAACACGATTTGATGTTTTTTAGAAAATTTCAATCTGTGACTCTGTCCATCAGTCTGTCTTTCTGTCTCTGTGTGAATCTGTACGTGACAAAAATTTTGTGGGCACTCCATCTCAAGAACTAATGCACGGAATTTCACAAAAATTTAGTTTCTGAGAGAACTTAATATAAACTAAAGCAGATTGATTTTTGGTGTATGTTGCCCAACAGGTGGCACTGCTACACTGCATAATTCACAACTTCTACAATAAGTCTAATTCAAGAATTAAAGCATATAATTCAATAAAACTTTAGATTATCTTAATACTTAATATAATTTGGTGGTGATTACGTTTTTGTGCAAATTGCTCAACAAGTGGAGCTGCTATGCTGCATTATTATTGATTATTGCAATAGCTCTATCTCAAGAACTCACGTACGAATTTTCATCAAACTTCAGATTCAGTTAGTCCCTGCTATATATTAATGTTGTTTAGTTTTTGGTGTAAATCACCCTATAAGTCACTATTCCATACTGAATTATTCGCAATTTCGTATTAGCCGTATCTCAAGAACTAATGCATGGATTTTCATCACACTTCAGATTCAGTTAGTATTTTATAAAAATTGATCCTGATTAGTGTTGGTGTACATCACCAAACGTGACCTAATATGCAGATATTTTTTTTATTTCAACAGCTCTATCACAAGAACTAATTAGGGATGAGATTTTTCCGCGTTTTTACATATCAGTATAATATTACAGAAAATGTTGTTCTGTTAAATCGCATTATTTTCCAATTTAGTAAAATAAAATTGACTCTAATATTACACTGGTAGGAAAAAACGCGGAAAATTCTTATCCCTAGAACTAATGCATTTTATCGTACTTCAGATTCAGTTAGAAGTTGACATAAGTTGTTGCTGACTAGATTTTGTTGCAAATCACCAATAGGAGGTGCTGCTAAGCTACATTTTTCAGAAAATATTAACTTATATGAGATAGAAGAAAGTTTTGGGATTTTTTTTTTTTTTTTTTTTTTTTTTTTTTACATCTGATTAATTATTTTCTTGAACAGGAGAAACAAAACATTTTTTCTTTCTAGCCGAAATTTTTTTCTACATTTTAGTGCATTTAAATAAATATATATCTATATATATTCCACATTTTTGTGAATGCTAACTAAAGGATATTTCCATGCGAACTTGTCATGTCTGTCACATTCTACAATTTTTGGCTACCACTATTTTAGTACAGAAATATTTGACAAATTTTATCGTAGATATCTCATTCATTGAATATGTTCAAGCAAAATTTTGAAAATAACTGCGGCCAATAAGTATAGTGATTTTTAGCTGTGTGACAGACATCATAAGTTCGCATGGAAATAGCCAAAAGTATGTCTTTAAAATAATAATAATATCATATTTTTAAATAAAATGTCACACATATATATCACATCAATAATTCGTGTTTCTTTTAAGTTTTTTTTTAAATTCTTATAAAACTCAGGAGTTCAGTTGATGTTAATATTTGTGAATGCCCGTGGTTTCGCCGATTTGCCTATTGCCATCAACAGAAGTTTGCTTGTAGCCGAAGCATTCCTGCGTGCTAAGACACTTAGACATTGTTTGTCCATTTTAATCTTTGGAGCAGGTTCTTTTTCTTATAATGCAAGGTTTTCGGTACAGGGCCTTAATACTCAGCCCGACTTCTCCTGCGGTGTAAACTGGCTAAGGTGAGTAGCTTTGCGAACAAACAAGGTCTTTAAATTCTTTTATGCAATCCGCAGTTGTTTCTTTTTCTGTTGACAGTTTCTCCTAAGCAAATATTAACTGTCTAATTACGTGTCTTTTCTCTCAACGATCCAAAAACCACAGCTAGCTGAAAAGGATAGGGGAGAGTAGTCTTGTAGTGTGTCTACACTAACCCTGTGCTAACATTGGGAAGCTTTTCTTCAGCTATACTCATTTAACCAATTTAATATCTTAATGAATGTTATAGAAATAAAGAAAACAAGTCAAACTTGTCTTATAGTTAGTTGTTTATTGGATTCTAAATTTAAATTCTTTGTACCTCAAAAATGAAAAAGAAATCTTATTTCTACTTTTCATGCATGAAATTAAACTTCTTGCAACTATTCGAAAACTTTTTAACCCTTTGCAACTAAATTTTTGCTTAGTATAGAGTACATTGTTGTCAGTTTGTATAATTTTTTTAGTAATTTTTTCTACATTATTTAAATCGTTATTTTGAATGTCTACACTAACCCCTTGTCCACACTAACCCCCCCTCTCCCCTACGTCTCCATCCATAGGCTTGTTTAATTGAAACGCCATTTCTTACCAAAGGACTAGAATTGGAAATTCCTTTCTGTCTTTCTTGAGTAACCCTCAAGAACGAGGCCAGTCAAAGTTTTTCATATGAAGACACAGACACTTTCTTCTATTTTATAAGAGTTTTTTCACTTGAAGCAGAACAAAACTACTGAATTTTAAGGTGATTTTTTTCCAGTCAGTAATCGTTGGTTTTGCGACAGGATATTCGAGTTATAATTAAGTAGCACTTTTTCCCTTGTCCAGGCTTTTTAGTATTTCAAATTTTTCGTTAGCAGACGAAGAAAAACTTCATTTACTTGCCATGCTTGATGTTTAACAGTTGACGTCAAGGACTGCGAAATAAATTAAAAAGGCGCAGTGACTCGGTTAAGGAGTAACTCAATATTCACACAAGTACATTTTTTCTGAATAAATTTGCAATAAGGGTGATTCTCCGATAAGTGGGTAATTTCTGCCCTTAGGGTTACATGCTGTTTTTTGTCATTCATATAGTTGTTTTTTAGCATAAAATGTATTTTGTAACGTATTTCTACAATTTCAAAGAGTATTTTCGAGAAAATAACTGTAAATTTTACTGCAATACTATTTTAAACATTCAATTTGTCACTTCTGTCCCTTGTCCCTCACCTCATGTACTGATCTTCCGGAACAATTTTAAGTGTAATGACAGAATATTTTTAACAATTTTACCACCAAAAATAAAAATCTGTACTCCAAAAGTACATGATAAAGTATTTTTATTGTAAATTAAAAATAGTTTTACATTTGTTCTGAGTCAGAGAAACGCTCTTCCCTAGTTTTTATGTCACTACTGCCCCTTTGTATAAAACATCGAAAATGACCACCAGGTCGCCAGATAAAATTTGGTGAACAGGTGCATTTAGTAGAAGGAGCCATCTTAACTGCTCATAAAAACACATGGCACAACTCTAAGGACTTCAACAATAGTTACAAGCTACAAAATGGTTAGAAAGATAAGATTATGTTTATTACTTGATACTACTGTCCCCCTACTTAAACTGTCCTTGTTATTATTTTTATTTATTTATTATTTTGTCATGATAGAACATACTTTTGCATAGTACAAAATATCATATTGCAGTGTTACTAACAAGGAAGGTCTCCATTGGCGGCATACTCAGAATTTTTTGAAAAAAATACGAATTAAACTACTCATGTAGGTAATAAAGGATCAGTGAAAATTAGCGGCGGAATTACATTATTAGATATGTAAAAAAATAAAATAATTTGGAATAATTGGCGTGAAAAGCTAAAGCAACGCGGGATTTGGCGAGCAGTGCATTTCCTCGCCAAAAGCAGACGATTTTAACGAATCTGAAAATTGATTTTAATTGACTTCATTGTTAAAAATCTGTAGCATTTACTGCAACGTCACTCCCCTACTTTTATAGAATGTCTCTCTTCTGACCAATGAGAATGCTCCATAGCACGGTGAATTAACCGTGTCATACACTGTTAAAAATCTGCATTTTGTTGCAACGTACTCCACCGCTTGTATATAATATCTCTATTCCAACCAATGAGAAAGATCCATTTCACGGCCAAGTAACCGTTTTCTATACAAGCAAGGGAGTGCGTTGCAACAAAATGCAGCAGATTTTTAATAGTGTATTTTTCAATTTGGAACAATTTTAATCAATTTAAATTGTGTTTTAAATGATAAAATATATTAATTTCATTTTGTTATAAGTACATATAAACGTATATGACAAAATTACACTTAAAGTAAAGTAAAAATGCAAAACTAAAATTACTTAAACTAAACTTATTTAAATAAATTGAACATAGAAAGTTTTTTCTTTAAAAAGTATTCGAAGCGTAAAAGCGTATTTTTCAAAATTTCGTTTTTTCGCCAACCGGAGATAAATCGCCAAATAAACGAAATTTTTATTATTTTTTTACGGACGTTATAAGGAGGTTCCGCCGAAATTATTTATAAACATATATAACTATATGAGAAGAACATTCTGTAATATTTCAGATTTTTCTGAGTATGCCCGTATGGAGACCTTCCTTGTAAGCCTTACTTACTATGTACACAGAAGCAATTTTCTTAATTTTGTCACTACTGTCTCTGTCACTTCTGTTCCCTTTCAAATTATTTATTTGAGGATTCAATCTCCGAAGCAGATATTAATGCCACATATGACTTGAAGACAAAGGATACAGTGATACCATCTATTCCAAATCTATTAATCTAAACTTTACTAAAACCCTGGTTTATAAAGTAAACAACTATCTTGGGGACAGTAGTGACATTGATTACCAAATTATTGGGTCGTTAGGAAAGTCCTTTCCGTTTGGAAAAATCAATTCACACCGGGAAATTTTGTTCATTAATATCTAAGTACATATTAGGTATCAGAAACAATATCTAATAATTAAATAGCAGAATTTTCCGGTGCGAATTGAATTTCCCAAACAGAAAGGACTTTCCGAAAAATCCAATAATTTATAAAATAATTCTTACAAAAATGTATAAAGCTTAAAGTTTATGCCGGAGTGTTGTTTATTACTCAGTAGCATATGCTGTAACTAATTATTAAAAAATATTGCTTAAAATTTGATTTTTATTTTTCACCAAATGAATGAGTGAAATTACCCACTTATTGGAGGACCAATCACCCATAAACGCACACAGTTCATCAAACTCTGCCAGAGTAAGTTCTGACCATGTGAAGAGTTTCAAAATCATTTGTCAACGCTGGCGGAAACATGGAATCTATATGTCATTCTTATATGACAGCGGAAATACAGTAACCGTTGTAGTAATTCTCGGAACGCGAAAATAAGAGAAATAAACAGAGTGGAGTGATGAATCGTCGAAAGGATTTGTCCTTTCTTTTCCATTTTTACTGGATCTGTTCATCACGATCTGATCAACGCTTTATACAGCTGATATTAGAAGATGCCCCCGCACTTAATTTAAGCCTTAACAAATAAATACATTATTATTAATGAAATCTGCCTATTCCGAATTTTTGGTAAACCGAATGGTGTTCGGTCCAAATTAGTTGGGAATTGCAGGACTAACTCTAGTCCGCAATAACTCTACGATATTTCTATTTTCTTGATTTTCACGACTTTAAAGCATTGTTCCACCCCTTTTTCTTATATTAAAATCATCGCCATTATAAAATTTTACTTGAGTTAGTATTTATTTGCTAAAAACGAAAACTATAACCTTTACCTGGCAATCGCAGTTGGTTTTACACTAATTTGGAAACTTAAATTTCATAAAAGTCATTTAAAAAAGTATTTATTATTTTTTTTATTTTAAGAAATCATTAAAAGTAATAAAAGAACATTCGAAAATTAACTTAGTAGACTCATTTTAGTGATCAAAGTATGTTTATAAAATGAAAATAAAAATTAAGTAAAACAAATTCTATTGATTGTTATATTATTTAGATCTCCAATCTAAAAGAAAAATTACTTTTGTTATTAAACATAATAAGTTGTACTTTTATTTCTATCAATTTAAAGATATAAGAAGTTTCTACCCAAAACGTATTATTTAAAATTACTTTTGCACTTTTAAATGTCATAAATGTGATTTATGGCTAAATATTTATTAGACTTTATATTAATGACTTTCAGTTGCGGATGTAATTTTGCGCCGATATAAAGTAAACATGCAAGGAATAATGCATAAAAAAGTTAAATTGCTTGGGCGAGACAAAATGAATTATTTATATCCCTCATAAATATTTAATTGCTTTCGATTTCATTCATTTATTAAATATGGAACGAAATACGTTTTTCTGTAGCAACTTTTTTCCTACTGAATAAATGTGCATGAAATTAATTATTGACAATACCGATTTTAAGCAAAATATATCTTTAGACGGATTTTAAATGTCAAAAACATATATTATTCGCATTTTTTTATTTTTCCATTGCTGCAGCTGATTTCATTGTCAAAACTTTCAGTTTCCCTTTTTTTTTAATCAGTCCAATATCGGTCTTTTTTGCCGTAAATCATATCTAAATGGATGATTAACTTTCCATGACACACTAAAAACATGAGCCCACCAGTGGCCGAGAGGTTCTACCCCCGAAATTGGTAGAAGGTAGGTGCTGGGTTCGAACCCAATCGCGACCGTCCGCCTAACTGTTCGGAGTTTTCCGTGGTTTACTTCGAACCTTGGATTTCCTTGCGCAAATGCAAGTAAGGCCCCTTAGAAAGACCCTAACGGAGGGCACCTCTCCTTAGGGTCTATATCCCTTGTGTAGATAACTGGCCGGCATAAATACAAAAAAAAAAATTGATAAAAAGAATTATAAAACTACTATAGGTTATTTTAAATATATTTAATAATGCAAAAAAACCTCTCTTTTAGACCCGAAAAATTGATTGCGTAATTTATAAGAATTTCTACTGAAAAGAACTTTAAAATTCTTATAATTTTTTCCGATGCAAAATACTTCAATTCGCAAAATTTAGAAATTCGTGATTGTACCAGAATTTTGAAACAGATTTATTTCAAATGAAGTAAAATCTTTTGTGCACGTACTTAATAAAAGAAAAACTTTAGGTGGTCTAAAATATAACGATCACCCTCGAAGAAAGGATTGACCTTTTCATGTGCACCGTTCACAGTTCATGAACGATCAATTTTAATGTTCGAAATAGCAAATTGCTCCAGAAATTTTATTAGTACAGTTTCTTTACCATAACATTCGTGAAAAAAAATTTTTTTGAATATTTACAAGTATTTTTTATTATTATTATTGTGCGAATTAATTATTTGAATATTTTTAGAGCAAAAATCTCTTGCCCCTGAAAAAGTTAAGCTTATTTTGAAGTTATTTTTACATTTAACTTATTATGTTTAATGTGTTATGCTTAACTTATTTTACACTTAAAAAACTGCTCAAATTCTTATAAATCTATAGCAGGACTGCCACATATGACTATTTTTAAATTCTGATTGTCACCAGTTTAGTTTTTCTAAACAGAAATTCTTAAAATATATTTTTATAACATTTGCACGAAAAATTTACTTCAGAGTTTTTATTACAAAAGTATTGGGGCGAAAAGAATATAAAAATAGTCGTTTGTGGCAATTCTGTTATATGCATTATCCGTTAAATGCAAGGCGACAAGTAAGGTGAATCTTCTCTCTCCCCCCACCTTTTGTATTTTTGAAAATAGCAACAGTTCAGTTATCTCACATATGCGCAGTACATTCTTCCCTATCTTACACAAAGTTTGCACTTCCCCAAAATTTTTCGTAGATGTTTGATTTTTACATAGATTCAACATTTGATATTGCATTGTGTTATAGAAAAGAAGGTTATTATGAAATTTTGTTTCAAATTGGACGAAAGTGTAACTTTCGCGTATTCATCGTGTGCGGTCGCAATTTGCTGCTACGAAATCATACAAGTGATACATTCTTTACCATAATACGCGACTTCATGCTGCTGTATATGTAATAGGATTCCTCGCCCAAAATAAGATTACTGAGTACAACCTCTATACTTCCCTGATTTTTCGCTGTCAGACTTTTTCATTTTTTCAAGAATGGAGATTTCTACACTGGATGGTCACATGTTTCAAAACTTTTAGATATAAAAGCTGTTATTAACAGGGTGATTCAAAATGCATTGAAAGAGGACTATTCCAGAATTTCCTACACTGATATAAACGTTGTCAGCAGTATTGTCAACATACATCCAGCGGAAAATATTTTAAAATAAATTCAGGTTCCTTTGTTTCAAATGTATAAAACCATAATATATCGGCCTTTATAAACCTCATTTAAGGGTTACACTTTATTGATATAGTAGTTTGCCTTTTTTTTAACGCTTTCCAACATAATTGAAAAGTGTTTATGACTTGTTTGCCTCTCTGTCTGACCGACTGTTCGAGCTCTAACTCTCCTACATATACTCGAATTGACAAGAAATTTTTGTTTTTGCAATACTTTGATCATATTTATTTCATCATATTGATCATTAGTGGCTTCGGTGCATGTTATTAATTTTAATTATTTATTATTATTATTATTGCAAGATTGTACAGTCGTTAAAAAAAAGTAAACGCTCTTTACTAACTCTACAAAAAATTATTGTAGAAGAAAGTTACTGGTGCCAAATTGTTGGAAATAAAGTCTACTTTTAAACGTTGTACGTAAATTTTGCTTTGAAGGGCAATCCACATATAAAAATAAATCCTATTTTTTTACTTATTTATTTTTTAATAAGAGTACTCAATTCTGACATAATGTATTACTCCACACCCTTCAATTTGCTTAAAAACATAATTTCATGCAATTCCTATGATAAGTTTCCAAGAAATTAATTAGTATAAAACGAACGTATTTTAGGGTCTGTATCCAAGTTAAAGTTCCGACCTCCATTGTTGACTGAGAGAGCCTCCTTCTTGATCAAAGCATCCTAGGCGCCACTCAAGCAGTTATAGAACACTGTTGGATTACAGGATAGCATAAGAAGATTGAAAATATCTAATCACTTCGCAGACAGGCCACTAAGGCCCCTGTTCCTGCCCGCGAAGACACTCGCGAGCTAATGCTTTTCCTATGGGGGGAAATTTTTCAAATAACTCTTTCGCATTTTGACATTTTTAAATTTTTACTTTACTTTATTTTATTTTATTTTTATTTATTTTTATTTATTTATTTATTTATTTATTTTGCATTGGATAGCTGAAGTTCACCTCAAGATCACTCCTTGACTACTTTTTCGATTTTGGTCACAGATATTTTCTATAAAGTTACTTTCACTAACAAAACCGGTTTTCGAAGTGAAAGTAACTTTATAGAAAATATCTGTGACCAAAATTGAAAAAGTAGTCAAAAAGCGATCTTGGGAGAGACCTGAACTATCTAATGAAAAAAAAAAGTAAAAAGCGAAAGAGTTATTAGAAAAATGCCTCCCCATATGAATAACATTAGCTCGCGAGTGTCTTCGCGGGCAGGGACAGAGACCTTAAGAGCACACACTAGTCACGCGGTAAAAGCCGACCGCTAATGGTAAGTCTATGGGCGCAATCTTTTCGAATATCTCGCTTAATTTTCAATATTTTTAAATGATTTTTTTTTTCACAGGATAGCTGAGGACATTCTATTACCGGGCTAGTTTGTACTTTTCTGATTTTCGTTATAGTTTTATTCTGAGGACCCTCTAAATTTTGGATTCAGTGAAATTCGCGGTGTTGTGCCCTTTTTACTCTTATAAAATCTATTTCAGCAAAATTCAGAAAAAATTAAAAACGCTTCACGGAATATTAGTGTTTAAGCTTTCCAATGATATGCTTTCCATATTTCTACTGCAATTAGGCTGAGCAAAATTTGGAAAGATTTTGATCAGAAATGGTACAAAAAAGCGTTTTAATTATATGCGCTCCGCCTCAGCCAGTCTCCGCCTCTCCTCCCCTTTTGAAAATTTGATTGGTTAACACGAATCCATTTTAGCAAATGAAAGTGACTTTTTTCCTTTCCTTGTATTTCCTTTCTGTTCTTGGTTTACAGTAACGTGTTAAAATAACCTCCCTTATTTCAAAATTTGGATTTATTTTTTCTACAATTATTGATAAATTTTAACTAAAATAGTCTTGAAAAAATCAACGACTTCTAATTTTTTGTTTTTATAAAACTAACGCTATTTTTAAGTTATAACTAACTTCCAAAGAAGAAAATTATACATTTCTTTATATATATATTTATTTTTCAAGTCCATACAAAACAAGGTAGATTTAATACAAATTACAGTAAGCTCCTTTTTAGCAAAAAGGAAATTCTGATAATTTTAAAATATAATTGGAACTTTTGTGAAATACATAGGTAGCATTAAAAGGACAAGGAGCTATATTTGGAATTTATAAATTTCCTTAAACAGCTTGCAAAATACATGAAACAGGGGGGGGGGGCAGGGGTGTGCAAAGAGAAAACTGCGCCCGGAGTAAAGTTCAGTTTGGCGCCCCATTCCCTGAACTTTTTCTTGTGACAGACTAAAAATTACGTTAGTAGTAAAAATTTGGCGCCCCCTAAATTTCGCACCCGGGGCAACTACCCCCTTGGTCCCCCTCTTTTTCGCACGGCGTTGCAAGGAGTACATTTTGAGGAGGCTTATTCAACACCGCGCTGTCCGAAGGGGGGGGGTAGCGCCACATTTATACTATCAACATCATTCTTGGGCTGTTACAAGAAAAAGTTGGGAAAGGGGGCGCCAAATTGAAACTTTGCCCCGGGCGCAGTTTTCTCTTCCCTGTGTTTGTTTTTGGTACTATACGATACTAGGCAGCCCAATTTCAGTCCAGTATTATTAAGTAAAACAGTAAAAAAAAATAAGCATTTTCAGTTCGAAAAACAGTTTTATCAAAAATAAACAGAAATTAAAAGTTAGAAAGTTTTAAAAATTGGTAATTTTAAAATTATTGATCAACTTGTTTCAAACTTTAAAGAAATATTTTTTAATATTTATTACTTTTGAGGAAAACGATACACTTTTAACAGTCGTTAAAAATGGGGAATTTATCCTGCGTAATACATTTTATTTTAATATAACATAAAGGTATATTTGCAAAGACAACGAATTGCAAATATTTATCATTATTTATCTATACTAATATTACAAAGAGGAAAGATTTGATTGTTTGTTTGTTTGCATTGAATAGGCTCCGAAACTACTTGACGGATTTGAAAAATTCTTTCGCCGTTGGAAAGCTACACTATTTCCGGTGAACATAGGCTATAGTCGCCGCTTAAAAGGATAAAAATAAAACGCCGGATAAACGAATCAAAAGCAATTTGATAAACTAAAGGTTACCTGACCCACTAGACACATGACAATCACTGAAACACATATGAAAATCGTAACTATGCAATCCCCTCCTCCCCCCCCCCAAAAAAAAAACAAAAACATTTTAAACTTTTTAGCCCGACCTGATATAAAACCGTGTTTTTTAATTTTTAAAACTATTTAGCAGTTACTAAAAAAAGGAAAAGAAATGCTGAAACGCAAATTAATTAAAGTTAAAAACAAATCACGAAACGATTGTTTTGGAGTTTTCAAAAAAGTTATAACAGATAGTAAATATTTTAAAGAGTAGTGAGCATCAAATATGGGGAGGGGGGATTTTTCTTTTAGGAGGAGCAGTCAAATATTTAAAATTGTAACGTTTTCTACAATTTCAAATGCGGACTTTTTAAATAAGCCTAGGGATAAATATTACTTATTTAATTTAATATAAAATTATAAAAAGGAAAGATTTGTTTGTTTGTTTGTTTGAATTGAATTGAATAGGCTCCGAAACTACTTGACGGATTTGAAAAATTCTTTCACCGTATGAAAGCTACACTATTTCAAGTGAACATATTATATTTTCAAAAAAAATTAGGGATCCTTATTAAAATGCCAATATTGTAACCCAAAGTGTAGAAAATGAACTTAAAAAATCTTTACGTCGCGTGCGTTGCGAATACTATTGATTATAGAACAAAATAATGTACTACGACTTTGTTAACATGTAATTATCTACAAAAAATGTCGCAACAGCATATGTCTAACTGTTATAGTTATGTCACAATAAGTGTTTTTTATTTAAAAAAATAATTAAAATGCCGTTTCTGTAAAAGCTCCTTATTGTTACTTTGGTATTGATTCTTATCAAAATAAATTACTTCAAAATCAAGACTAATTTAATGGTTGCCGTTTACCCCGCTCGACTGGGCTGCATCATAATGTGTGATGTAGCCGTCACTGGGGCACGGGAGGGGAGTCAATGTCAGAGACGGCATTTTAATTATGAGGTTATGAGTGTGTGTGTAAAAATTTATAACTTGAAATTTTTCTTAAATATCCGTTAGAAGTCGGGGCGGGCTGCTATAATCTATATACATAAAGCAAAATCGTGTTAGTTACACCATTTATAACTCAAGAACGGATGGATCGATTTTTATGAAATTTTGTATGGAGGTATCTGACACCTTAGATTAACATGTAAGCTATTTTTTATCCGACTACCTAAAATGAGGGTAATGTTTTTAATAGTTGAATTTAATGAGATGAAGTGGTAGAAACAATTTGCGGTGTCAGGAGTGGCGGGGGACTGGGCGACTTGCTCTACTCGAAGAAAAGCGAGAGCGGGCCGCTAGTTATAGTGTAAAAGTAAAAATAATGAAACTGTAAGGCAAAATATAGCAATTTTTTTAAAGTCTGCTATTCAGCAAATTTTTCTCTCTAATACTTTTCAGAATTGTTTCTTCTTTGGAGTTTTTTGTCGACGTTCAACTAATGCAGCTTCTATCGAGCAGAAGGCTTTTGCATGTTCCAAAACATTATAGTACAAAATATCGTGGACAAGATTTGTCGAGATATTTACAAACTTTACAAGTTCATATATATTTAATAGGTGACAATTCAATATAACATTGTAAAACTTTTAGACGATTTTGCAGTTTTTAGCAGTTTTTGTTTCTCCTGGTACAAGGGCAGATCTGGAGACTCCTCAAAAAAGGGGGGGGACTTTTCAGAAATTTGGAGATTCCAATCGCACCTGCAGTTCGTGTCGGGACAATTTTTTTCATCGTGAGTAGGATCGGGGCTAATTTTTTCGTTGCAGGTCGGGTTTCGATCCAGTTTACTTTCATTTTTTGCCGTTGTTCTGGTTAAATACTTTTTTTTTGCGAGTCGTGTTTGGGTAAGGTTCAATTCTACTTTATGCTGCGGGTTGGGTTGGGGTCCGATTCTCTTTCTTTATTGCTGCAGGTTGGTATTGAGTCTGGTTGATTTCTATTTTGTATGTGTGTGGGGGGGGGATTGAGTTGAGTACTATTTTATAGACGCTGGTTTGGTTTCGGTCAAGTTGACTTCTTCCTTTTTTGCTACTGGTCGAGTGGATTTTTACGTTTTTCTTGCTGACCGAGTGGAATTCTACTTTTTATCTGCTTTTCTCTGCATTCTTTTTTGTTGCTGTAGTTGTTTTCGGGTGAAATTAATGTACACTATTTTGGGTTCTGATCTGATTCATAGTGGATTTTCAATCTCGCAAGAAGGATTTGATTCGACCCCATATTTCAAATGAAAGTCTAAATATTTTCTCCGTTATGGAAGAAAATAGTTTAAAGGAGTATTATAAATAAAAATATTGAAGACACTATAAAATGAAACTATATAAATGCCATAACAGACATTTCCAAATAGTTAATTATGAATATTTAAGATTTTACATTTCAATTTACATGTTAACACTGCTATTCGCAAGTGTTAACATGTACATTAAAATATCCATACGGAATGTCTCGAATAAAAGATACCTCTATTTAACGAACACTTTTCAACAATTTAGCCATCTCTCTTTTGTTGATTCCGTTATGAGTATATATTAGATATTTATTTTCTATATAAAAGATAAAATTGATATTAGAAATATAAATGTCGACATTTAATAATTCCATTAAAACATGGATTGTTTTCCTTTCATTTCGATTCTAAATTGACAAAAAATTTTTTGGTCGGGTTTTGATTTGATTTCCAATGGTATTTTCGGGTTCGGATCGGAAGCAGGGCAATACTATACGCTCAGGGGTCAAATAAATTTTTTTGTCGAATATTTGAAAAATGAAGTTATATTAAATGCAATTCTTAGAGGAACACTTTTTTTGGATTCAAGGGGGGAACGCGAGAATCCTCAAGGGGGAGCGATTTCAAGATTTGGAGGTTCGGGCAGGAGATGATGTTTTTCATTGCTGGTGGAGATTATTTCTAAATTTTGCAGTGAATCGTGTTCGAATCGGCTTGACATGTTTGCTGTGGGTCGGATTTGGGTCAGTTTGACCTACATTTTTTCAAATTCGGTTCTGTTCTGGATAAAATTTCACTTCTGAGAGTAGCACTCAGGTTGATTGATTGGTTGGTTGAATGGGGTTTTATGGCGCAAAGTTACATCAAGATATGCTGCGCAAAGAACAAGGTGGGGATTCGAGTTAATTAGAAAGTTTGGTTAGGGATTTCTTTTTTTTTTTTTTTTTTGAGTTTGTTTTTTGTAGTAGGCCGGATAGATTTATATTTTTTTGCTACGGACCAAGTTTGAGCAGGCTGACTTAGGAATAGGTTTTGCACTAAAGAACAAATACTAGATTTTTTTTCTCTATAAATTATAACATTCAAGTTGAAGGTGTAAAACATATTTTTTTAATTCTATTAAAATACATGAACTCATTTTCTTTCATTTCAGTTTCATATGTTCGGGTAAGGGCTCGATTTGACATAATTTGTAATTTTTGGGTTCAGATTGATATATTATGGGTCGAGTTGACTTTAAACGTTTCGGATTCGGGACATTTCTTCTTTTGGATTTTGACAAATTCGGATCTAGTATAAACTGGTTGATGACTGGATTTTTCAATAGATCAGATAATTTTTTATATGAAAAACTATATGTTTGAATATTGACGAGTACATTATATATATATTCATTTTTCTACTTAAACAAAAATAAAAATTATTGATATAATTATATGGGATACCTTTCCCAATTTCCTTCAAATATTAGATTGATTTTGTTTCATTTTGTATTTGTTGATCTGTTTTGTATCAGGCTATTAGGTACTGAATCAGATATTTTTTCTTTTATTTATTTATTTATTTATTTATTTATTTTTTAGCGAGCTTGGGTTGGGTTAAAATTGAATTGCTTTTTGAGCCTGGGCATGGAAATTTAGGTTCGGGCAGACCTCTAAAAGAACGAAGTCCATGCCAGGCCCGAAGTGGAAGAAAAAATATAGTGTGGTCAAGTTTTGCAGAAAAAAAGTAAGATCCGAACTCGGAATGGTTTCCGAAAGAGTGAAGACTTGACTAGAGGTCTGGACGGGCTGAATTTTCCAGTCTCGCCCCGGCCCGGACCGAATGAATTTTATTTTGGCCCGGCCCGGTATAAAAACAAAATATTCGGCCCGAGCCTGGCCCGCTCGTTTACACTTTTACATTTCTAGGCCAGGCCCGGCCCGTACAGAAATCAGTGAAAATAGTCCAGGCCGAAATCGGCCTGCATCTTTATTTCGAAACAAAATCAGATTTTTATCATACAATTAATATGATTTAAAGATTACTGCATTCATATTTATTAAATGATTTTATAGAAAATTTTTACTGACAATACACAATAAGAACATTAAAGACTACTTAGGTTCTTAGACTTTCAACATTCAAATAAAGATGCACTGAAAAATTAATATGGTTTAGAATAAAAGAAAAAAAAAGGAAGTTAAAATTATCATAACTTTTGAAGCTGTGTAATAAAAAGTACATTTATGAAAATACTTCTTTATCATTTTATCAAAGATTTTCTCAAATTTAGAGGAGCTATTTTTCATGTATTTCTGATTTCATTTCTTTTTGGAAACACATGAGTTTAACAGGTGTTTTTATTCAGAAACAATGTAATGGAATGGCGTTGTCCATTTTTTGATACAAGCAAATACAATGCGCAACACACTATATAAAACGCTAATTTTCATGATATTTATGAAAATATTGTGAAAATTAGCGTTTTGAATCGAATTTCCCGAAGCGACAACATGCAAAAGGAGAAAAATCTGAAACCACGTGACAAGAATCTCTTATACCTCGACAAGTATATACAAATATCTTATTTACCAAAAATGAAATATGCTGTTCGATTCCAAATTCCTTCAATAGTCAGGCTTGTCAATTTTGTGCCTTTATAGTTAAAAATTAGTCAGAAAATTTGTCAAACTTTCGTGTTGTTCAGAAATGAATTTAAGAAACACCAAGGAGTATATTTCCAAAAAGTACGTTGACAGTACGTTAATAGTTTTTATCCCTTTTACAAATAATGTTGTCTGCCCTACACGTCTTACGATTAATTAAGTCTAGTTCTGACCCCGACCATATGTAGAAAAACAGTGCAAACCTGATCTTGTCTCGGCTCCAGTTTGCCAAAAAATTATTAAGCCCGTATAGACACAAAGCAACTGTCCGATGCTGATTTCTACGCTGTACACGTTACATTTATATATTGATGTTGTTAAACTAGTATCTACTCGTGACGCACATTTATACTTATGGTCGTTAAACCCATATTCATTGAAAATAGATCTCATTTTAGCGTTTTTGCCGAAATCTTTATAACACGCCGGCAGGCCCGTTAAACTTTTTTATCGGACTGGCCCATACGGCCTGTTTATTTATTTATTTATTTATTTATTTATTTTTGCCAGTCTGATACAGGCCGATGCAGATCTCTAGACCTAACCAAGCAGGAATGAGTTAAAACTGGCCCGGCCCAACCCGGGCAGTGACAGCTTCGTCGAGTCCGATCAGGTCGCACCGTTCTCAATCTTAAACACGATTCATTTATCCTGTGGACATCTAATATCATTTTGCAGACCCTTCATTGGGCTCAAAGGGGGAGGGGGCAATCGCCCTATCGCTTCTGGTATTCATCATATTGAAAACTTGCTATTGAATCGCATCTTTTTACATGTCGACAGATGGTTCGTGGGAATTATTACATTGTTCTGCAATGAATAATAAATTTTGAAAGAAAACTTAATTGTAAAACACTGTAACATTAATAAAGCTAGACTGAATGTGCGGTATCTTCCTTAAGAAAAGAAAAGAAAAAAAACAAATAGTGAAAAAGAAGAGACTTTAAGTGATAAAAAAAGCAAGGACGGCGGGAAACAGATGACCAATTTCAACAGGTTTAATTTGATTATATATATATAAATGGAATGTTTTTATGGAAATTCTTTTTAACAGAGAGTATACACGAAACAGCATTTCATTGCATTTCATATTCAAAGTAGTGAACATAATTTAAATACGCTAGGAACAGTTTTTCTCCGAAGAGCTTTTTACAACCGAATTCTTTTGTGTAACTCTGTAATTGAATGGCAAATGCTTTTCGCCAAATATTATACCGCAAGCATTTCTTAAGTCCATTTTAGAAGTTCGTATAAATTTCATTGTTTGTAAAAGAGTAACATTATTAAAACAACACATCGCGAAAGATTTTTAGACCATAATATAATAGATTACTATGGAGATATCTCTGTGTGTATACTGTAAGTGCTATACATGACATATTTTTTTATAATTGTCTTCGAGAGTATCTCAGTAATGTATATGAATTTCATTACTTTTAAATTAGTATGGCGCTCCTTAAAACACTGCAAATGATTTATCGACATAGACCATAATGTAGCGGAATAATTTTGAGTGATCCTACACATTTCTTATGTTTCTTCAATTTTTTAAAAAGTGTTTAATTTTTTAAAAGTAATTTTTGCTCCTTAAAAAAACTTTGTTAGTGTTATGCAGAATTTGCAAAAAGTCCTTAAAATATTTAAGTTTTTTGTTATTTATTAATTGGAGGTGAAAATCTGAGTTCTCTGAAATTCTGATTTAGAAAAATAATTTATATCACCCTTGCCCCCCCCCCTTTGTATCAAAATTTCGTTCCCGCCTTTTGCTCTCATCACAGCCTTCAATATTATCCCTTCCAGAAGTATCACTTCGCTGTTTTGGTGTCTATCTCACTGTATCCATGTTTACACAATATAGCCACTTTGTTGTAACAATAAAAAATCTATCAGAAAAATTCCTCCCCACTAAATAAAAATGAGATTTTTCCCTCTCATCCTATTAGTAAATGCCTAGAATTTATTCATTGAAACTTTCCCCACATTTTATTATTTTTTAAGCCCATTTATTAATGTTTTAAAAGGCAAATAAAAGAAAGTCATTTAAAAAACTTCTCCATCCCACATACACACCAAAATAAATAATTAACCCGGGAATGCTCGCACATATCTAGGATATATACGATTTATACTTTGGCACCAATAAATTCAAGCAAAAATCGTCATCTTAATTAATCATTGGCATTGCTCATAAATTTTGTGATAAAATCATTTTAAAATTACTTAAAAAATTAACGGTGAATAATGTAATAACTGTGCTCACCCTGGGTATGTCATACCCTGCGCGTGTAATTCCGGGTCAATAAATTGTTTCTCCCCCCCCCCAGCTCACAAATTTTAAACTTTTAAAGTCATCGATTTTTCTCAAACTTTTACTGTAATAATAAATAATCAATCATAGTTTTACTCTTAACCCCACAAAAATTGCTGTTTTCCTCCTATTTCTCCTTACCAAGTATATAAAATTTAGTCTTTAAATCTCTTTATTTTGTGTTTAGCCATATTTGTTAATCTTTAGTCATATAAAGTAAGTCATCTAACAAATTCCCTTCATCCCCCTCCAAAATAAATATATAAATACTTTTCATTTTTTCCTTCTCAGAGATCTCCAACAATTATATAAATGAAATTTTAAACCAATTATTTATATGATTTACGATATTCGAACGAAATGTGGTAATTCAGCATAAAAATCTTTTTCTAAATTTAAAGGGGGGGGTGTTAGCTACCCTTTCTCCCCCTATACTTATTCAATGAATTCTTAAAACTAATCGCCCCCAGGAGGATACCTTCTTTAAATATTCACAGGCTTCCTAACCCGAGACACCTGAATGATCTTTCTCTTTTCTTTTTCCTCTGATTTCTATTGTTTTCCTTTTTTTCTTTGTTTCACTCTCGTTGTGGTTTTTTTCCCGGAGGTGAGGGAAATTTGTATGAGCCGATATCACTCTGCATATCGATGAAGAATTGTAAACCACCCACGTGTTTGCTGTGTGTAACGTCACGTGTTTGTAGGAAACAGTAGAAGTTAACCGGATTCAAACGCAACCCACAACAAAAAGTAAAAAAATAAACCCGACCAGCAGCAAAAAATAGAAGCGAACCGGACAACAAATTTTGTAAAATGATCACGGAGAAAACACGAATATCTACAAAATATCGTGAAACAGACGCACATTTTGTACAAAAATTGCAAAAAAGTACGAACATTTTACCAAAGAATTCACCCCAATAAATTCGGATCAACCCGAACCTTTCTCGATAAAGTAACAAGTAAGAAAAATCATGCGTTAAGCATTGATTATGAAGCACTTTCCAACACTTAATGAAATCTTTAACAAAACTTTGTTATTTTGGGAAATAATGGTGTATAGCCAAATATGTATTCCAGTACTTTTGAACAGCTCTGTATTTCATATGTCACTTGATATAATGGGAAAATTTAGTTTAGCAAGAAAATACCCAGTAGCTTGAAATTTATTTTTCAGCATTTCATACTATCAGATGGAAACATACGTGAATACTTTTGTTCAGCCCTGTAGTTTACATTGTACCTTTATTACACGTCAGCATTAGGCTTAAAATTACTGTAAACTAAAACACTTTTAAAACAACTGAAATCACATTCTCATAAATCATCATTCATAAGCGTCCATGTACCGAATTCTTTGCGTGTCCCTGTATATCCTTTTATTTATATTCTGCAAACATTTCTCAGTAAATTGAGTGAAGCTCAGAGTAAAAATGCATAGCTTATTTAAGAACCACGTTTAAATAATTTACGCTCATATTCAGTAACGTTGGTGAGATCTTTTGGGTAGCCTTGTATATCAACTATAACATTTATACACACCATATAATGTACATATATTTAGCGAAATATAAACGCGCATATCACAATTAAAATGCATTTCATCCCTCTATCAGCCATCATCGGACACATATACGGTACTTCGGAAAGAATATATTATTTGAAATCTTTTGTATGGCCCTGTAAATGCTATGTACTTCATATTATGCAAGACAGTAGCGTATAATTTATATTAAGCTTCAGTGACATATATCAATTTTATTATACATGAAACAGCTTAATATATTTAAAATATGCCACACACAATTTCCCCCTTTTACCATTATCTTATGGAATTCTTTTGTGTGGCCATGTAAATGAATAATAGCTATATTTTCACCTTATATTTTATAGAATGCATATTTTAATATGTTTGACAGGGTATAACATCTTTAAAATTCCTTTGAAACGACTTTTCCATATAGGCCGTAATGTAATGGGAAACTTTTGATTCGTTCTGTAGATAAACTAATCGTGGTAGAAACTTCATTTTCAATAGGGTACGTGCTAGGGTAAACGTCAATAACGTCCTAAAATTTCATGGCAATCCGAGTATATTAACGATTTTCCCCCGTAGGCCGTAATGTAATGGGAAACTTTGATTCGCCCTGTAGATAAACTAATCATGGTAGAAACTTCATTTTCGATAGGATTTGCGCTAGGGTAAACGTCAATAACGTCCTAAAATTTCATGGCAATCCGAGTATATAAACGATTTTTCCCCATGGGCCGTAATGTAATGGAAAACTTTTGATTCTCCCTGTAGATAAACTAATCATGGTAGAAACTTCATTTTCAATAGCGTTCGTGCTAGGGTAAACGTCAATAACGTCCTAAAATTTCATGGCAATCCGAGTATATTAACGATTTTCCCCATACGCCGTAATGTAATGGGAAACTTTTGATTGTCTCTGTAGATAAACTAATCATGGTAGATACTTCATTTTTAATAGATGTCGTGCTAGGGTAAACATCAATAACGTATAAAAATTTCATAGCAATCCGAGTATATTTACGGGAGTTAGAGCGCGGACAGAAGGACAGACGGCCATCCGGCCAGACGGACAGACAAACCTAATGCATAAGCACTTTTCAACTTTGTGGGAAAGTGCTAAAAACCAAATCCTAAAGTGTCCCAAATGCGCTAAGCACTGCTAAAAAGTAAAAGTCAACCAGATTAAAAACAAAATGTAGTTGTCAACAAGACCCAAATATGGCAAAAAAAAAAAAAAAAAAAAAAAAAAAAAAAATCAGATATTAACTTGAACAGCAGCAAAGAGTCGAAGTCAACCCGACCCAATCTCGACCCAAGTAGGAATTAACCCAGACAGGAGCAAAAAATGGAAGCCAACCGGACTCAATCCAGACCCACAGCAAAAAAGTTAAAAAAAAAAACACGACCCACATAAAAAAATGAGCTCCGACCCGTGCATTACACTGGAGTATCCAAATTTCTAAAATCCTCCCCCCCCCTTGAGGACTCTCAAGATCAGCCCTTGGTCTTCGCCTTCCTTATCAAAATTTCGCTTCGCCTTTTGAATCTGTCACAATCTTCTAAATTGCACCTTACAAAAATATCACTTCGTTTTGTAGTCTACTCCACAATACCCATATTTGTAGCATATAAGTCACTTTAGTATATCAATAAACAATCAATCACAAAATTTCCTCCCCCCCTCCCCACGACTGAAATTAGGATTTATCATTCTGTTCCTTTAAATGCAGAAAATTTCGTTCTTTAAATAATTCCCAATTTTATTATTTTTTTAAACCGATTTATAAATATTTTGAAAGGCAAATAAATAATAAGTCATCTAATAAACATCTCCCCCTACACACACACACGAAAATAAATAAATAAATAATGTGCTTATTTCTTTTTTTCCTCAGCTCACAAATTTTAAACAAACACAAATTCCACCATTTTTTGAGGGGGGGGCATTGCACTATTTTCTCCCCTACCCATATCTCACTAAATTTAAAATCTTTGAAAGTTTTTTTTTGTTTTTTTTTTCAATAGGTTTATACATATTTTATTCTAAAAATAAATAATTAATCGTAAACAACCCATAAATATCGTTGTATACCCCCCCCCCCCCCTCGTTCTTTTGAGGTACACAAAATTAAAAATCTTTAAAACAATTTTAAGTTACATTTTTCATCCTATTAATAAATATTCAAGAAGGTAAATAAGCTCTCATCTATAAAACTGTCCTACTATCTCTCCCCCCCCCCCAAAAAAAAATCCGTTTTTTCCCTCTACTCCCCCCCCCTTCTCAACTTACAAAATTAAATTCTTTCTTTTTTCTCTCCGTATTTTAATAAAAAAATAATTAAAACTTGAAATCCTCCTTCTGCACAAATAATTAAGTCTTTAAATATGTTTAATTTTTTTTTAAGTGCTAATTATAAATCTCTGCTAACTATAATATTAACAAAATCTTTTTAACTATGTAGGAAAGTGTTAAAAATAAAGCGATAGATATGCATTAAATTCTACACAAAACACATGTTTACATTTTTTGCGTATTGTGTTTGTGCATTTCTTACAGTAAAATATCTTTAGAGAGATATTTAAATAAAATATTGTGATTTTCCATTAATGTGCAAGTAATTTTTCACAACTTTTCGCAATTATTTCCTTTCTATTAGCTCAGAATTGAACCACTAAACATAAATACCAAAATGACCCGAGTTTTCGGCTGAGTTGAGTAAATCCATAAAAAAATGAATCAATACAATATATCGGATCAAAACAAAAACCATTCTTAACCGACTGTATCATTTAAAAAACAGTTTTCAGAACCCCCCCCCTCCTCCTCCTATGGACTTTACTGCTATGTCAGTGCTCAAAATTAAAAATTGTTAGATCTTCTTGCGGTATTTATATAATGCTTGTAAAAATCATCAAGAATCTAAATTTTCTTCCACCTGAAATATTGACAAAATATTTTGCTTTAGTGGCTTAACATCACACAAAGTTTTTAAAATTTGCTACACTTTTTCTGTCACAATTGTCACTACAAACAATAATAAATTATGTATTATGTCTATAAACGACTAGGCTGGGATTAACACCTATTTCTCCTTTCTTCAAAATTTCTATTTCCTTTTCGCCCTTGCTTGCTTGCCTCTCCGCAAAAAATAAACAATGTTTAAATATTTAAATTTGTCTAAATATTTTTCTCATAATTGTATGAAGTATTTATGACTTTAACCTTCAGTGCTATTTATCTTGATAAGTTTCGTATTCTAAAAAGAACCCCTCCCCCTTACCCCCCCCCCAAAAAAAAATAGTTATTTAAACTACTTGTACCTGATATCCCACCCCCCTCATTTAATATTAATTTTTTACTTATTTATTTATTTATTTATTTATTTTGTGATTGCGTTAAGTAAATAAAATAGTTTTTATTTTATTGTAATCTATCTAAATTAATTACTATTCTTTTATTTTCTGAAAATCAAACCATTTTAATTTTGGAACGCTAATTATAAAGAGATTGAAATTCTTTTGAAGCTCGACATCATTGCATTTACCCAAAGTAATGGGAAATCAGTTGAAAAAAATACTTTAAACATGAAATCGGCTAGAATTGCGCACCTTTGAAGAGAAAAATCGTCGCAGATAATTGGTTAAGAGCATTCTACTTCCTAATTGGATGATTGCATGTCAATCAAAGTAATTTTAGCCCATCCTTCGAATCCGCTGAAAAATCGAGTCGCCATCTTGAATTGTCTTGGCTTGTGACAAGCGTGTCCTCTTAAACCATTTTTTTTTGCCGTTTTTTTAAGCATAATTTTAAAACTTGGAAGAAAATTTGAAATTTTGAATTTCCATAAAAAAGACTTAATAAATCTAAATCCATCAAAAAATTATAAGCTGCAATTCACAATTTTTTCGAATAATAATTTCATAATTTATACCTTAAAATTATAAAATATTGTAAATTCAACAAATTTATGTTTTGGAATATCAAAACATTGCTACATATAAAATAATAAAAACATGAAAATGTATTTTAACATTAAAAACATTAAATTTTGAATGTTTATAATTCAAAAACTTATCATTCAAACGCTTAGCTATTGTTTGAAGGTTTGAAATATCTTGTTGGAATTGGGCATTACTATTGAAAATAATGAAGTTTAATGGCAACGTGCAAATGAAACGCATTTTATGAGATATTGTACAAAAGATCCTTTGATAAGATTTAGGCTGTGGCAAATTTGGATTTATTTATGTTCTATCCCTTTACTGCAATTATAAAGCTTCAAAATATCATTATTTTTATTTTTTCTGTTCTTTTTATTAAAAAAAATAAATAAAAGTCATGAGTTTTAAACTTTTCAGCTTCAAATAAAAGTTTTGTATTATCATAGTAAACGCGGTAGCGTATGGTATAATATGTTTAAGAAATGGAAAATGCAAATATCTTTTTCAAATTTCAGGCGAACCAGTTGACGTACGTCCAGGGCCTGATTATCAAAGGGGCACTCTCCCACCAGAAAAAATAAATAGAAATTTTTTCCTTATTCATGATAGCAATTTTGACTGAAAAGCGCGTTTAAACAAGGCGAAAATTTCTATGTAATTTTACTGGGGAGAGAGTGCCCCGTTAGTAATCAGGCTCTGCGTACGTCAGTGATTTTTTTTCAAAAGATAGAACTCAATGAGACGAATAAAATGATAGCATTAAAAATTATCGTAATTTATTGTATTTTTTTATTTAATTTTAACAAAAAAAAATTAAGACCTAAAATTCAACAAGCGATAGCTAACGATCCCATGGATGGATTAAATTCATTTTTGGATTATTATAATCCTTTTGGCAAAACTTAAAATAGATTTTTTTCAATTATGTATGTTTTACGATCGCTGAGAAAATGGAATTAGTGTCTTAAAGCTCCTGTTAAATATTGTTTATTGTTGTTGCTGTTGTAGTTTTTTTTAATTTGTTGCCACTAAGTTTAAATAAGTATATATTTTTTTATGTATGTAACATAATTCATTTAAATTAAATAAATCGCGTGAAAAACATAAATATTAGTTTTTATTGCGAAGTATTTAGTTTTAGTTCTTTGAATAAAGTTGTGAACGCACAGTAATTATTTTCGTTCGACTTCCTGGTTTATATTTCACACATTATGCATTTAATATGAAAATGCAATAACTTTCTTAATTATTCTAATACAACAATAAAATTTTGGCAGCAAATATTTTGCTCTTGAAGATATAAAAAAATCTTAATTCTTTATCAAAAAATTTGAATGACTATTATTAAAAAAGTCATATTTGCGCTTTTTCCATATAAAAGAAATTTGCATTAAACTTTCCGTTTTTCTTTTTACAAAAATTTTCAATCCTGCTTTACATGTGAACTGCTCTGTTGACTCTGCATTGCAAACTGCACTGCTGACTTTGCATTGAAACTGCATTACAAAACAGTTTCCTGTGCAGTTCCATGCTGCGGGAATGTTGGTGGCACTGCATGATATGATACGCTGCAGGAACTGAGGTTTTGGTACTATTTCGCCTTACATTCATATTTAATTACGCTGCGTTTTTCCTGGCTATGTCTTTGCACTACACATTTTTATCGTGATTGTGACTTATTTTCTTTTACACGGAAAAAGCGCAAATATGACTTTTTCAAATTTGGCATTGACAGTGAGCTGCAGTCTAGAAGGGACCACTTGTCCTCTCTCATGCTCAATTAGAAGCACTTGTCAACACTTTTTCATACTTAAAAACATATTAACTTTTTTTGTTGCTCACGAGAGCATTTTTTAATATTATTATATTAGCATTATTATATTTTAAATAACTAATGAAATACGAAAAAATGCCACGGGTACAATATAAGGCGATTTATTATCTGTGCCAGACTAGCATAAAAATACTGAGTTCTTGATTTATCAGCACAGATGTCATATATGCACCACATTCGCGCGTTATTTTTCTGACGCAAATTTGGAGAAATATTCGTTTTCAAGTATCAGTTACATACATATTTTTTAACTAATTTCTATTATTTTAGAAAGGAAATTATAATAAATAAAAAAAATCAGATAATAATTATAGAATAAAATAATTTATATAGTTTAAAAATGAAAATAAAAGTAAACAAATAGTTTATTAATAAATAAATAACAATAGCCAGATTACCATGTGAGGCACATATATTAACCATTTTGTTGCAATCACGCCAATGTGGTGCGTATATGACATCTGTGTCTATTTCTCTAGCAGAATCTCCTAACTTGGCAAAAAATTGAGCAATTAAAATAAATTATGAATAAAAGCAATATGATTTAATGCTTAGTATACATTCAAAGGAGACCAATCTGGTCGCCAAGACCGGCTAGTAATGTATAATTTTATTATAATACAAATTGGAAAGAAAAATCATTGAGCGATAAATAGAAAAAATTAAGCTTTTCGAATAAGAAAAATAAAGGGGGGAGCTGTTTATTTTTTATTAATTTTCAAAATAAAAGAAAATTTAACGTTCACGTTACGGTTTTTCACGATAAAGAGTAAAAAAAAAAAAAATAGCTATGTCGTTTAATATATTTGGGGTTTTCTGACACACCATGTCCGTCCTTGTGTTACATTTTACGGTAGCTGTCTTTCTGGGCTAAATAAGGCAAATATTTCTTTACTGAAATATTGCTAAAGAGGCCTTGAAAATCCTTGAAATGTACGAATCCTTTATAGAATAACATTAAACAAACAAATCAGACCTATTATGATGAAAATCCCAATTTTGGACTTCCAAATGGAAAATATGACTATAAGAAAAGTAATACTCCATTTGAGGACCCCAGGAGCCAAGGGGTATAAGTGACAAAATTGAAAAAATTAAGTTAAGTGCACAGGGTATCTGGAAATATGCTTTTTTTCATTTCAGGTAAAGAAATATAGGTCATTTTCTGATTATTTGGAGAGTTATAGAGATAAACCACTTTTTTCGAAAAACAAACAATATTGATTAATTATACATTTAAAGAAAATTGTACTCTATTTTTTTAACAGTTATTGAAATGAGAGTTCAAAGATTAGAATGCAACTAGCAGATGTTTCCTTTTTAAATTTAGTCAATTGTTATTGATGTACCAAATATAACAACAATTATCTTTAAACTCAATTTACTCCAAATCGACATTTTGTCACTTGTACCCCTTGGCTTCTGGGCTCCTCATTTCTTTTCATGTTGTTGGAATATTTATGTCGTTTCGCGAAAGACGTTCAAAAGGGGAGAAGAGGTACTATTTTATAGTTATTAGCAATATTTGTTTGTGATATATTGCATTTTTAGAAATCATAATTTGTCAACTAGACAAATTTAACTTGAATGTTTTATGTTAATTTGAAATTGCAGTTATTGGAGTAATCAGATTTAATTAATAAAATGTTTTTCTTATATTTTTCTGGTTTGTACATTAAAAAGGTATTCGACATAATTTTTTAACACAAATATAAATACGAGTTTTATTCACTGATATGAATAATATAACATTGCATTTTCATTCTTTAATAACTTAAAAAAGAAAGACATAAATTCTTTAGAGTTAAAATTAACATTAGAAAACGCAAAAAGAATCGATTCCAATCTAAAAAAGTGATTGATTTTCAGTTCTATTTAGAAATTTTTTGTTGAAATATTTAAATTTAAACAACGCAAAAACATGTTATATAAATCAATTAAATAATTGTGAATGAAAATTCTCGTGTGGAATTTTATTATCAATCTTGAGAAAAATTTCTGGGTGTTCGCTCTTGATCGTAATAACCACTTCTTCTCTTATTTAAAAACTATGCTCTGAAAAAAATTGATTTTAATCTAATCTGGTTTGTATTTTATGAAACTGTATTTTTTTTAAAGTTCATAGTGCAAATAATTTACTTTAATTTGTTTTTATTTTTGTTGTTTATATCACTAGCATATATTTCGCAAAGAACACTTTAATTTACTATTTCCAAAGCACAAATATTTTGTAGCACGAGTACCGTTTATCTGCAAAATTTTTTGCTTTAATTTAGAAATAAAATGCAATGTAAATAGTTGAATAAATTTATTTTTCAACAGAGGCATATTTTATATCTAAAACATTGTATATCCTCTAGAGAAAAATATTTGCGGTCATAAGACAGGTTAGAAGTTAGTGAATTCTATGCTTTAAAGAATAATTTTTGAATTATTCTTCATGTAATACTCATTTGATAAATTTTAACTAGAATGTAGCATTTATTAAAGTTATATTATTATAATTTCCGAAGTTTCACCGACTGAAATTATTGTATATTAAATTCAAATATTTAAGGATACATTCTTTCTTATTGCTAAAAAGGTGCAAGGAAGATTTTAAAAATGAGTAATTTAGTTTTATTTAATCCTTTCCGGCACACTGTGTCCGGTCTGTGATACCTGTACCTTCGCAAACATCAACAATAATATTTTCGGAAAATTTTTGCTGTTCAAATAAAAACTTAGATTAAAGGATTCAAAATATCTAAAAAATTCGTTTGTGAATTCCGGTGACAGCCGATAATTTCTCATTTTACTAACAGAGTTTATCCATGGCGGAAAAGGTTAACTGTTTACAAGTTTCAATTCATCACCGATTCATTTTCAAAACAATATGATTGTTTTGAAAATGACTTGGTTATGACTTGAAACATGTTAACAGTTAAACAAAGCTATTTTTCTAGTTTTTAAAATCTTCCTTACATCTTTTAGCAATTAGAAAAAATGTATTAATACAAGTTGTTATTTTGTTATGTATTTGCAAATGTACGGATTATACACATCCAGAATAAATATTTTTAAAAGGTTACTTTCTTATTTTAATTTTATTTCATCATCCAAACTATTTCAATGCTTTATTTTATTTGATAAGACTTCGACTACAAATTAACTACATTTATAAACTATATTCCCCCATTATATAGTACATATATCAAACTACAGATAAACCACAAGGCTGTTCAAAAGTATTGGAAAAAAAGTTTGGCTATTGGCAGTAACACCTTACTTCCTTAAATAAAGAAGTTTTGTTAAAGATTTCAAGAAGTGTTGGACAGTGTTTTATAATCTATACTTAATGCATGATTTTCCTTGCTTGTCCTTTGTTTTCTGGGAAAACAGTGATTACATCTAGAGGATATTACATATCTCTCGGAAAATCAAAATTGTACAGGCAGAGTATTAATCAAATTTCATAAATAATGTGGTCAAATTTTACCTGATACTGATTGTCGCTGAAGTGCCACTAATCCCAATTACCCCTGATCCTAACTACACCTTTCTCTTTTATTTAAAAACTATGATGTGAAGAAAAATTGTTTGTATATAATATGGTCTGTAGTTTCTGTAAATGCATTTTTAAAAAGGCTTTTATGTGTCTAAATCAGCGGTTTCCAATCTATGGTTCGCTACCCACTAGTGGGCCGCGGCAGCTGTTTTGGTGAGTCGCGGAAAGATCGAGGTTTGTAATAAAAAAAAATCTTTTATTTCATCTGTTTAAAAAGATATGACGATTTCAACAGGAAATATTATTTCAAGGGAAAATACTTAATTTCCTTCTAGATTAATATACGAGCAGAATATCCAGAAATATTTAAATCAGCTTTGAGATATTTGATGAAAATCGACGCTTCGTACTTATGAGAACATGTTTTTTTCTGCTTTGCTGTCTTTGAAAGACACGTACTGAGACAAACTCCTGGTTAATGCATGTTCCCACATTGGTAAACACCAGTACAAGAAATCTCGTTGATTATGAAATTATGTTTTCATAATAATTTAACGTATTTTTAACTATCTTTGTAATTTGTGCACTGTTTTAATTACTATTCACTTACACATATTGAGATTACCGATTCTTGTTTTTATTGATAATGTATCTTCCTTACGAAAATTTGCGTTTTTCGTAGGATAGGATAATCGAGCGTATAGAGTTGTACAAAAATTGCTAAATTGATGTACAACTTTATCTTAGGAGGGTCGCGAATTTTTTTTTCTTTTACTGAAAGGTGGGTCGCGAAAATTTTTTTCACTGAAATATGGGCCCCTTACAAAGAAAGTTTGGGAAACGCTGATCTAAATAATTAACTTTAACTTGTTTTTATTTATTTTTTTCCTTACACTATCATATATTTCGTCAAACCCACTCTAATTTATTATCTCTGAAGAACAAATGTTTTGTAGTACAAGTGTCATTTATCTGCAAAATTGTTCGAATTAAATTAGAAAGAAAATGCAATATAAGTAGTTGAATAAATTATCATTGAATTGAGGCATCTTTTATCTCTAAAATATTGTATTTCCTCTAGAGATAAATATTCGCGCTTATTAGACTGTTAAGAAACTATTGATTTTTAAACGAAATTAAAAACTGTTTAAAAAGCATTCGTTCTTTAAAATTAATTTTTAAACAATATATTTTACAATCAGAAGTTCTTGGTAGAGTATTCATCGGATCAAATACAACTTGAATATAACATTTATAAAAGTTGTATTTTCTAAAGTTTCATCAACTAAAATTATTGTATATTAAATGCAAATGTAAGCATACATTCTTTCTAAAGTAGATTTAATAAAACAGAAAAAAAATTTTTATTCAACTCTTCACATGTTTCAACTCATCACCAAGTCATGTTGAAGACAATATAATTTACAAAACAAAATGATTGTATAGAAAATGAGTCGTTGATAAGTTAAAATATGTCTATTGTTAAAAAATATATATTTTTCTGATTTTTAATCTCCATAAAGTGTTTATTTTCTATGTGCATTATTCCAAATATTCAGAACATCCAAGTTTCCTACCAATATGTTAATTCAGAAAATATTCTTTTATTTAATTAAAACGTTTTAAACGATTAAGGCTACAGTGGACTCTCAAAACTAATTTTTTTTTAAATTTTCAATGAATTTCTTAAAAAAATTTCTGGAAATAATCATAATATATGGCTATTTCCATGAGTACTTGTAGTGTAAGTCACAGGCTACGATTTTTGGCTACCAGTATTTCAGAACGAAAAAAATGTGACTTAATTTATCGGCTCATTCTCGTTAATTGAATAAGGCCAAGCTGACTTTTTGAAAATAACGGTGGCAAACAAGCATAGTAATTATAAGTTAATGTGACTTACACTGCAAAACCCAAGGAACTAGCCATATATATCTCTTATTTCACAATTTTTGTAAAAAATATATTCAATAGTTTTTGAGATACAGATTTTTCTTTTTTAAAATTAACAAAAAATGGCAATATTTCAAAATGCACCATGCGAAATTCTTTATGCCCATTTTTCTGTTTTTTTGTTTAAAATGTTCTCTATGTATGTGTTAACAAAGGTTACTGAGCATTTTTAGCATATTACTTGTAAAACATTTAAAAAATAATTTTAACTTAATTCTTTTGTATTTTCCGTTAAAAGAATCATTAAAAATTTCATATAGCTGAAATTTAAAAAAATTACATGCGTCTAAAGAAATGTATTTCTTGTAACATTTGTTAACACATACATAAAGAGCATTTTAAACAAAAAATCAGAAAAATTGGACATAAAGAATTTAGCATGGAACATTTTGAAATCATGAATACGACGAAAATATTCATTCTGAGAAAAACAGGTTTTAGTAACTACTATTTTTCTACTGACACAGTTTCAGCTATTAAGGGATATAATATCATTTCTAGTTTATATGTAAGTGTTTTATGTTTTTATGGTAAATTCACATAAAATATGTGGCTTCGACAGCAATTCATGCAAAGGATGTGAAGTATCTGAATTTTAAAAAATCTAAGCGTAACATTTTGTATTTTCTAATGAAATTTTTTCAAATTCTACTAGAAATATTCATGGTATAAATATCTCTTATTGTACAAATTTTTTAAATGTATTAAATATTTTTAATATTTTAAATACATTAATATTTTTTAATTTACGCTAAAAAGGGGGACAAAAAAGCAATTCCTCTAAATACATTATAAACAAACGCTTAAAGAAACAGTTAAAAGTTACACTTAAAGTATTGTTTTGCGAAATCACAAAATTAATAATTTCATTGCAAAATAATAACATTTTGCATGGTAAAACTAAAGACCAGGCTAAATTTTACGGATGTGAATCGGCAAAAAAAAGGGAACAAAGAGGCGTGGCACAGTCAGCTGATTGGACAAAAATGCTTCTAATTTCAGTAAAAATAGTCGAAATTCAAAATATTCTTTTTGTGCTCAATAGCAGGGAGTTCATATAATGTTATTATGCTAAAAATGAAAATTCGACAATTTGATGATTTTTTGCGATTTTGAAAGTCCGCTGTAGCCTTAACAGGTCAAAAAATTTTCTAAAGTAAAAGTGGAGTGTAAGATGTTACAGACTCAAAAACTCTAAACATGGCATTTGGATCGAAATAGACCCGAACACTTCAGCAGGTTTCAAAATTTCCTTACGCCTTTTTAGCAATTAGAAAAAATGTTTTAATAGAAGATGTTATTTTGTTACAGATTTGCAAATGTTAAGATTTTACATATCCAGAATAAATATATTTTTTAAAGTTTATTTTTTTTTTACTTTAATTTTGTTTTATCGTGCAAACAGTTTGAATTCTTTATTTGATTATACTATGACTACAAATTATCTCTTTAAAATAAATATATTGCGATTGAATTAACGCAAAACTGCCAAACACTTTTACTTAAAAAATAAAAAAACTCCGAGTTTTTTCAAATAATAGATCCTATCGGAATATAGATTTTTTATATAGTGATAGTATAATTTTTATCCCAAAACAAAACTCCACTCTAAAAATAAACTTGTTCAACTGTTTTAGCATGTTAATTGCCATTCGATGCGCCGGCCGTATAGTAGTACAAGATGCGACGCGACCAATTTCATGGCATAGGTGAAAATTGTTGTATTTTCCTAAGATTATTAATTATGAAAACATTTTCTATTAATAACAAAACATGTTTTCAACCGTATTTAAAAGAAAATGCAGGAAAAATCAATAAAAATCTAAAAGCGGATAAGTGATGATTTTTATTTTTGGTGTGTGTGTTTAAATCTAAATATATAAATTTAGATAATATATAAATTTAGATAAAATATATAAATATATAAATAGAGTTTCAAAACTTGTTTTATGCAGAAAATCAAATTTGTGAAAATTGCGAAAAACTTTTGACTTCGTCCATTGGTTTTCACTGTAACAAAGCATTTATGAATATCAAAATACGCAATAAAACTAGTTTTTTTTATGTCGATTCAATTTTGTCAAGAGACTAATACTTTGAAATTCAGATTACTTGATTGGTGCGTGCCTCTTTTCTTAAATGGTAATATTCTCCTTGTTTTCGCCTTAATTAACATGTTATTAAAAAAATGCGGTTTTTACTATTTCAAAAAAAGTGGTGGCAAGCAGCAAATATGAATTTTAATAAAGTAGCTCACTGGTGTCTACGTTCAGAAATATGAAAAACTGATGAAGAAAACTCGATTTTTGAATTTGCGGATAAACCGAGCCTAACCGAGATAAACCATATATTATTTATGTTGTCAATATCTCTTTTTCTATTCATCTAAGAAACGTAAAAGAATATATAAATTATATTCTATAGGTTTTTTAATCTTTCTTTTGGCATAGTATTATGTATATGCAAAAGTATGTTCCATTATTCTAATAAATGAGGTAAGTGTTTTTATATTGATTCGTACGGAAGGTAGTGTTCGTTTGGAGAAATTAATTCGTACCAAAAAATTCTACCATTTAATTAATATTTATAGTTTCAGACATCTAATTTTTGTTAATTAATGTGCAGAATTTTCCGGTACAAATTGACTTTCCCAAATGGGCACAACTTCCGAACGACCCAATATATATTGTGTGAATCTAGTAATACATCATTTCACAAAATTTCTTCATAACTTTAAAAACGTAGTACATTGTATTTGATAAATTCTTTGAGGTGCAAAGCAATTCTGTTCAGAAAATGCTGAAATGATTGATCGACACCAGAATTTGAAAAGAAATTTTATTTCAAAATATATAAAAACATTTATTTACTTACATCATAAAATTAAAATCTTCATTTCAAAATTCCTGTGTTAATATGCAATTTTGCAATTAAAATTAAGTGAGGTACATTTTATCCTACCACCCTTCAAGGGGTTAAAGTGTAAATAACACAACTTTTATTTGATATAATATTGATGACTCCGTTCGAAACAATCGTCATTTGTGGGAAGTTTTGATTTAACTTTTATATAATTCAAAGAAAAACGCAGCTGAAAGTCATTGTTTACTTGTAAAAACTTCCGGGAAAAATACTCTTTCTAAAACTATGTGTAGAAGAAGGTTCACGCAATTTAAAGAAGGTTACCGTATTTACTCGAGAATAACGAGCACTTTTTTTCAAAAAAATTAGAACAAAACTCCTAAATACACGGAATATTTTTTTACTAATGGATGTTCGATATGTATAAGAATCACGAATGTATTCAAAGAAGACATAAGCACTCGAAAATCTTACTTAATTGAAATATTACTGCATATTTGTTTCACTCCTTGCACATTTTTATACAACAGAGCTAGAAAATTTTTTAAACGCTAATTAGCAATTCTCATTATCGTCGCTCACTCCAGCCCCCCTCCCTCGTTATTCACAAGTCTAAAAATGTATTTTTGCCTTGTTTTCTGGCATTATGTAATGTTTGTTTCGACATTCTTTACTGAAATTCATTTGGTCATTCATTCACTTGTATATCACATTTACAATGCGCGTTATACACGAGATTTTAAAAAATTAAATTTTTTCTTGTAAAATATGTGGGGTGCGCGTTATACACGCGTGCGCGGTATAGGGGAGAGTGGGGATACTTGAGCATAGGGGATACTTGAGCCACCCCTATTATATCTACAGTTGGTCCATTTTTCTTTCTAAAACTGGCAACATGGTAACATATTTATAGTTCTGAACATGTAAAAAAGAAATCAGATACCTTGGGACCATTTTGAAAGTATGGTGATTAACCCTTTGAGCTCTGCTGGTAGAATTTTCTACCACATAATTTTAATTCTGAAATGCCACTCCGACACCAGAAATTCGACCAAGTTTATTTGAAAAAGGTTTAATGCATTTTTTTCGCGTATAGTGTAAATCGGTTTTTTTTCTTTGCAAAATACTGGTGCGAATGTGACATCTGGCTCAATTATCCCCTCCATGGGAATACTTGAGCCACGAGGAAAAAGAAAAAGTAAAAATTTATTAGACATAGAAAAATAGTTCAAAATTAACTGAAAGTGGTTTTCAATTGAAGAAAATATATCGAATTTTCATTTTCAATATTTTATTTTGTTCTAAGAGATTATAAAAAATTAAAAAAAAAATTTAAATTTAAAAAATGGCTCAAGTATCCCCATCTTCCCCTACACGAGTAAATACGGTATTTAGATTTTGATGTCGTTGAACACGAAGGTATAAAATGGAAGCACTATTGGATAAAAATAACACACAAAACACAACAAAAAATCGCAGGAACATCGAATGTTGATCAATGCGCTGTCAGTAGACGTCTACAGGGAATGAACATGTAATAACATAAATAGAACATGTAATTTTAACCAAATATAGGAATTAACTTTTACATATATCTATTACATTTTCATTTCGTTAAAACATCTTTTGATTAAATTCTGCAGCTTATTAAAAATTAAATCAGAACTGCTTTCATAAATGAAATCTTTCTCAAATCAATATTGGAGAAAAAAATAAAGCACCACATTGCATGATGTTCAGTGATGGTTATAAAAAATAAAAAATCTAAAACTGATAAATTATGACGTTTCCGCAAAGTTTTATTTTACATTTATGATTGATGGATAGCAGTAATGATATACAAAAATATTTTTATTTCTCTTATTTCTCTTTTATGTGTGTGTGTTTTTAAAAATTAAAATAGTTGCTTTGTGTGAGTATTACTGAAAGTATATTTCGACGAATAATGCCCATTTAGGGATATTGTTAGGCATGAAGAACTGTAATCAATTACACTGGTGTCCAAAAATTAAGCATAATTGGTAATTAAGTAAGTAATGAAAGAAATATAAATCGAAATGTGGTGAAACCCCAGGCGTGTAAACAAAATAGTACGCGTCATATATTTTCGTGAAGAATTTTCCCCGAAATCGAACAGGGGACAGTCAACAAATTGAAAAAGAACGAAGATCTTTTGGATAACCCTGTCAAAACTAATGTAGCAAAAGTGTTCAAACTGCACATTATGATTAAGTGGCTTATTGTAGTGTACCGTGTTTATTTTTACAAGGATAGCATATATACTCGTAGAGAAAAAAAGGTTTTTATAAAAACAGTCCTAAGTTTTTTGCTTATAATTTGCAGAGTTCTTAATATAAAATAATGTTCTTTTCTGAAAATATGACAAACACCATTGTACACAATACCCTGTCATCAGAATTTAAAAATAATAAAAATTGTATGACAAATGAGCAGGTTTACTAAATAATTTTTTACTACGCATGCGTGAACGCTATTAAAATTTCATTTGCATATTATGTTAGTTAAATTTGTTGAGCAACTTTTGTGAAAGTCTCAAAAACATAGATTAAAAATTCTGAAAATTATCGTTGATAGAATGAGATCAAAATCCGCTATTCCCTAATGAAGCAAAAAAATGAGGGACTGTATCCATATTCCATTGTTTCGTGCCTAGACAATATTTGGATAAAACCCCTGATATTTTGCTTCCTTTTAGGAATAACGGATTTTGAGTTGATTCTATAGATGATAATTTTCAGAATTTTCAAGCTATGTTTTTGAAACTTTTACAGAAGTTGCTCTATACATTTAGCTAACACAATAAGCAAATAAAATTTTGATATCGTTGACGCATGCGCAATGAAAAATTATTTACTAAACCTACTCATTTTTCATACAATTTTTATTATTTTTAAATTCTGATAACAGGGTATTGTGTACAATGATGTTTGTTATATTTTCAGAAAAGAACATTATTTTATAATAAGAACTCTGCAAATTATAAGCAAAAAACTTGGAAAAATTTAGGACTGTTTTTATAAAAACCTTAATTTCTCTACGAGTATGAATGCTACCCTTATAAAAATAAACACAGTACATTACAATAAGCCACTTAATCATAATGGGCAGTTTGAACGCTTTTGCTACATTAGTTTTGACAGAGTTATCCAAAAGTTCTTCTTTCTTTTTCAATTTGTTGACGGTCCCCTGTTCGATTTCGGCGAAAACTCTTCAAGAAAATATATGACGCGTATTATTTTGTATACACACCTGGAGTTTCACCACATTTCGATTTATATTTCTTTCATTACTTACTTAATTACCAATTATGCTTAACTTTTGGACACCAGTGTATTTTACATGAAGTGGAGGCACAAGAAAGCGGAATCATAGCCACACATTGGGCATGAGGCAAAATGATAATGTATCCAAAGTAGCAGACATGGCTGGAATTTAAATGCATTCAAATATTTGTGTGTTAAAGGTATAAGGAAATGTAAATATTTGTACATGAAGTCTAAATAAATTTACCATTTTTGCAAATAAATAAATTTAAATGTGAACGCAATTAAACAAGTCGGAAATTGTACGTCAAGCGTAGTAATTGAGGTGCGTTCGTACTATATCGAATTTTCAATGATTTTCATATCTTGGTATATACAGTACTTCGGATACAGTATAGTGGCTGAAGTCTTTTGTGTGTCCATGTAAATACTCTCTGCTTTCTATTACAGCGAAAGTAATTTGTAGTAAACGGTAGTGATGTACATCAATTTCATAAAATATGAAATAGTTTAATATAGTTAAAATGTGCCCCAAACGATATTCTCCCTATATCATTATGTAATAAAATACATTTCCGTGGCCCTGTAAATTAATGACAACTATTCTTTGCACCACAGTTATACAGAATGTATATTTTCGTATATACTTAACTGATGCCTATCCATTTTATTATGATCGAAAATGTGAAACATCATTAAAATGCACTAGAAAATATTTTTTCCCATTCGGCGTATTATAACTAAATATTTTGGATAAAAATTATTGTTCCTGGGGGGTAATTAAACTAAACATCCAACTATATCCCTAATTTTCATAAAATTTGAAATGACTAGGCAAAATTCTGCAACAATTATAAATTTTAAATTTAAAACGATTCGGTTGGGTAGTTTTTGAGTTATTTTATGCGGACAGACGGATGGATGGATTGAACGACGACTATAGGTGCTACGTATTTACTTAATTACGAACGCCCCTAAAAGTTACATTTCATAAAATAAACCTTTCTGTATGTTTTTAACCAAAAATTAATTCATGATACTACTTTCTTCTAATTATAGAAAAACGTCTGCAATCAAAATTAAATAATACTCCCTCTGTCCCAAATTAGTTGCGACATTTAGGTTGAAAATTTTGTCCCAAATTAGTTGCGACATTTCAAATAGGCGGAGTCATAAATAACTTTGATGCAGTTTAGTAGTTCCACACCAGTAAAATTATACTAAGGATGAATATAATAATGTATACTAGGTGTCTTTGCAGAAGCATGCCAAAACATCAGACAATAAAAAGTATTGTACATGCGGACGAAAAAGAAATGCCACTGAGCAAAATCAAAGATGTCCCAATAAAACGAAGACAATCACTGCGAAGATTTTCATATGTTATGATTCGTAAATTTGTATTACACAGGATTCTCAAACCGGAAAAAAGTTCGGAACGTATTTTATCCATCATTAAGTACAGCCAAATAGAAAAAAAATATATAAGCTCGACAGAATTCGATTTTGTTTGCAGCATGTTTATGCTAAAATATATTTTTCAGAAATGTTGAAATAAAATGTTCGTGAATGAGTTCATGATTGATGAGCTTAAAGCATTATGTAATTACTGTTAAAAAAGTATTTAAAAATTGGGCCTTGGCTTAACAGCGTGTGAACCGGAATTTTTAAAACTAATTAATTATTTATTTATGGAATGATGGAGGGAATGTTAGGTAAGTAAATATTGTTGATTGATAGTATAGCTCTCTAAAAAATGTTCAAACAAAATCATAAAGTCATAAATATTAATAATCAGTACAAAAGTATTTAAATGTCGCAACTAATTTGGGACAGAGGGAGTAATTTATTTGTATTTGACGTAGCTAATGGGGAATTTGAGAGAAACAGAGCATAGAAGCGATACTTTTAGGGCGGCTTACACCAAGATCTAACAAAGATTTATTTATCTCAAGGTCCAATATAATATGAAGTTAAATGAAATTTCGTGTATTTGTTCATCGTAGAAATCGGAAAAAATGGAATATAGATGCAACACCTGCTGGGCCATTTGCACCAAAATCAGCATTAGTTTATGTCAAAGAGTAACGAATTTAACGTTTTATTAATTTATGTGCATTAGTTTTTGAAACATAGCGCTCTCAAAATTTGTGACACATACAGACATACAGTCTTACGAGCTAATATTTTCTAAAAACAATCTAATCATTGTCAATAACTCCTAAATCATATAAATCAGGCCTGTTCAACGTTTTGCTAAGCAGGGGCGCATCTCAGCTTTTACTGAACAACGGGGGGCGCCATTATGAACATGACTCAAAATATGCAACAAAATTATCTCACAATATTAGAAGCGAACACACATGCAAATGCATCTAACAGTAAAATACATAAGGGTCCTATAAATCTAAAAGAAAAAAAAAACTTAAATTTTGAATTATTTACATTTTTCAGTGAAAGGCTGTTTCCAAAAATTTTTTAAATCTCGTTTTGAATTAAAATAAAATGATAATCAGAGATATTGTTGGGTTTACTTTTAAAACATAAAAATATTCCTTGATTTATTTTGGAGGTGAAATTTGTCAGAGTTAAAAGTACAGAAACGAAGACAGGCAGGGTAGTGAACAATCCATGGGTACAGTGACGCCAACTTATATGGGCCCGTGCGGCCCGAGCCCACCCAATAATTTTAAATCATTGCGTAACGAATTTTCTTTGTTATAGTTAATTATTTCATTGTTATTTTAATATTCATTTTTCTCATTGGAATAAAATTTATTTTGCCAATGGCTATGTGTTTTAATTCTCCGACTGACATCCTTAAATCCAAAATAACTGAAATGTTTTGTTCCATGTTAAACTTTGCTAATTTAATTCGTAGTTATGTTTATGATATCATGACATTGCAATGAATATAAGTGTCTTTATAGGAAAAAATGCATGAAAATATACTTTTGCAAAATTGCAACTTTAATAAAACATGATAGTGTGGCTTAAAATTATCATCTTTCACCGTCTGTCAATTTTTCAAAGAAAAACAAACTAGTCGTACAATTTTACAAAAATATTTTTAAGCCAACCCAAAAATTTTGGGCCAGCCCAATATTTTTTAAAAGTTGGCGCCACTGCATAGGTAATTCCAAAGAGATAGCATGGAAGTGCTTAAATTGATGGAAATCATTTCAATCATTCGATTTTATAGATTTTTAATAACAAAATGGGTGAAATTACCTAACATTTCAGATGGTCAGAGGGGAAAATGACATAATTTTTTCCGTCTTATAAAGCGTCAATGGGCCGTTGAAACAATTTCAACAACAATAATAAAATAGTTGAATGTAAATGCATGACGGTGGGGCGCTTATTTTTCTACATTTTATTTCTTAATATATTTTTAAAAACATTATGCCGTTTTTTTACCAATTCTGATTGTTATAATTTTTCGAAAAATCTTTTATAAGGAATATCTATAAAATAAAAAAAAAACGAAATAACACTGCGTAAAGTACGTTTACCTTTTTGAAGTGTGAGTTACACTTGCAGGGATTTTAAAAAAAGATCCAAAGAAATATTAAAGATTTTAAATAAAGCATTATTTAAAATGGAATTTTGTTATTTTTAAAAATGCAAATGACAGAAATTATCAAAAGAGCGCCAGGAAAAGCTGCTAAGTCCGCCATGGTGCTCGCGGGAGCCGCGTTGGACAGCTTTGATATAAATCATCTGAAAACCAGAAGTCGAAATTTTTCACGAATCTAGTCATTTCTGATTATAATAGGTTTCTTATGCAGCAAGTGTTTCATAGGATATTAGGTGTTTACACTCTAAAAAATAAATGTGTAAATTTACACATAAGAATGAAATTGATGATACAAAAACGACATGTCTATGTGTGTAAATTGGTGTGTAAATTGTCAAAATACACGCCTAATGTGTAAATTTCAAATTACACATTTTAATGTGTAATTTGATGATAAGTCCAAATGTGTAAAAGTTATCTGATAACTCTTGAAATAAACACTTTAATGTGTAAGTTGCACTGAAATACACATATTTTTGTGCAATATTTTTACACATATATATGTGTAAAATTCTGTTTTTACATATATTTTTGTGTAAAAGGAAAATACACTCAATATTGTGTAATATGCAAAATACACATGTTTTTGTGTTATATACGGAATGCACAGATTTGTGTGTAATTTTCTGTTTTTACACATATGTCTACGGAACATGAAAAATACACATTTTTGTGTAATATTTAATACACAGGTTTTTGTGTACATAGATATTTACCTTATTCTTTGATGTGTAAACTGCAAAAAAAGGTTTTCAAAATCGCAAAATAAAATTACATGAAGAACAAATTCGTATTTGCTTTGCGTGTTTCTAAGTACGCGTTTGTAATTATATACATTGGTAGCACTTATAGTTGTTATTCAATCCGTCCGTCTGTCTACCTGTTCCTTCATATAGACGTACATCATATAAGAACGCAAAAACTACACAACCGAATCGTTTGAAATTTAAAATACATAACTGTTGCATAATTTTATCGAGTCATTTAAATTTTTATGAAAATGAGATGCATAATTCAATTATAGAGATAGTCAAAAGTGTTCCCTTGCATTATGACCAATGGGAAAAAATAATTTCAAGCGCATCTTAATAATGCACTTTTGAACATAATAAAATTTATATTCATCTTGGAATTACATACTACAATATAAATTCTGTATAATTTGTAGTGCAAAGAATAGTTTTTATTAATTTACAGGGCCATACTAAAAAATCCCATTACAATATGATAAAGAAGGAAACATTTTTGGGACGCGTTTTAATTATATTAAAATATTTCACATTTTATGAAAATTGATGCTTATGTTGCTGAGATTCGTTAAATATTACTTATTTTATAATAGAAAGCAGATGTATAGTGTTTGAAAAGACAAAGAAAAAATTTCGGATACTTAAACAGTATCCGAAGTACTGTCTACTTTTACACCAAGATCTGAATATTTTTTTAAACTTCTTTATAGTACGAAATGCACATGATTTGCTTTGTTTAACGTGTATTTTCCAACTTGTTTCTTCCTAACAGATTTGTAATCTTAAAACAAGAATTATTTACGCTCAATCAAGAAACAGGATCGTCTCAAATTGTAATCTATTATCTTTCTGTTATTATAATCTATTTTCTATAATTATTTTTCTTAATCTATTTTCTTTCTGAAATTATAATATATAATCTCCTTCTGTTTGCATATATACAAAGTGATGACAAAAAGGATTAATTCATTTTACATAAGGGTTTGCAAGCAGTAAAAGAAAACTGAAAAACGATTTTTTGATTATTAAAAAAAAAAATAACTTTAATAATGGATTATAGATATTACATTTTTATTTATGAAGTTATACATTTAAATCAATAATAACTCTTGATACATGATTTTAAAAAACGGTCATTAATTGTTTATATCTTACAGCAACTGGATGCTGTACTCTATTTTGCCTATAATGTGAAATTTTTATGTTCGTTTTTTTTTCTTTTTTCTTTTTTCTTTTTTTTTTTTTTTTTTTTTTTTTTTTTTTTTTTTTTCAAAAATGTAATTTTTGGCTGGATTCTGTTGCCAAGGCCACTATAACACTGATACTATCATAAATAGTACAAGGGATTAGAATTATTACTATGCAATTTTTAGAATAAAATGTGGGGAAAAATTTATTTTTATCAGTGTATTAAAAATACAGGTTATTTTTTATAAGACATAATAAAAAAAGAATAAGGAATGTGAATCCAGTAATGGAACCTCACAAAAGTAATAGATTTTATAACAATAATTAGAGCCAGGATTTAATGAAGGCATACTAATAAAACAAAATATTTACTTCAAATAAATTTAACAAATTAGCATAGCAATAATTAATGAAATATTTTGAGAATTGTTCACTGTTTAAATAAATCATTGTAACTATCACAATATCAAAATTTTAATTATTTTAGATACATTGTTTAAAATTCTAAATGTCAGGGAATTACAGTTATCAAATTATTTATACATTGGGAGGTTTAGATGGGTAAAAGAAAATATGAAAAAAAAAGTCATTTTAGCACAAATTCGTTTATTTCCCTCTATTTTTAACAATTAAAACGATGAGCGCCACTCAGTCTCCGGCGACAGATGTGGCACAATAGATGCAGTTAATTTTTCAGAATACAATTGATTTTTGACAATTTCTGTAACTTAATTGTTTTTATTTAAGGGTGTATTTCGATTCAAACTTCTTATTTTCCGATTTATTTTTGAATTCATTATTGCTCTCAAATGCACCAAACCTTCAAAATCTCTTATTTGGAAAGTACGCAAGGGGCCGTGGTTGACGATTATTTGATAAATGCAGAAAATATTGCAAAAAAAGCAATCAAAAACGGCATTTCGAACCGATTTTTCTCAAGCGGGAGATCAGAGAACGAAAAAAAAGGGTCATACTAATAAGGTAATTGTTTATAACTCAAATTCTAATGAATTGAGCATAAAAAGACATCACACTGCATCTCATACGTCCCTTCAAGAATCCCCTCAGCAAGTTTCATGTTTCTACCTTTAAAAATGTGCCTGAAATTGTATCGGAAAATTTCGAGCTGTTTAAGGTGAAAAAGCGTTTTTTCGAATACACCTTAAATAGGAATTATTAGATTTAATTGAGCGCCCCCCGCCCTCAATAACACACGCTTCTTAAATTCTTGAAAATAAATGAAATTTTCCAAATAGTCATAAGTACATAAAATTCAAAATTTTCTTTCTAACGAAAAATAAACACATGCAAATTTTGCAAGGAAAGAAAAATGACAGTATTACTTTTTTAAATGAAGACAACTCTTAGCAAATTCATTCAAATTTTCCTGAAAATCGATGGAACTTTGAAATATTACTTTCTGTGTCTTGATTAGAAGTATAAAAAATAATTTAGATTTTAAATCATGTAAAGAGGAGTTAGTGAAATATATATATATATAAACTGTTAATAAGTATTTTTTATTAACCAAAAATATTGAAGCTTGTCTATTACCTTCCCATCTAGCCTATATATACCTCATATGCATGTTGTACATATCATATATTTCATATTCATACATTTTATAATGTGATATGATTCATATATGAGTTAAATCTCTGTTTAAAGTAGAAACTATTGGGATGTGATAATACATGTTTAGTAATTATGTTAACTATTGGTTAAATTACTTTTAAAACCCAAAACTTTTAAAATTTAAAGAAACGTAATTTTAACCGCATAGTTTTAAAAAGGAAATAAAAATCTGATTTAAATGTCATTTAAATGAATAAATCGCTGGCATGCGGCCTTTTATTTCAACAAAATAAAAATTAAATTTACTAAAGTTTATTGAATTGATAAAAGTTAAATTAATGTTAGATATTGCTTTTATAAAATGTTGATGTGAAATTAACTAAAACTAAAACTATTAACTAAAAGAGAAAGCTGAGAAAATATTTTTTTCTTACCTATTTCTTATCAATGACCTTCCTGTGTGTTAAATTGGGATAATCCAAATAGAAATACGTAGATTCTTTGGTAGAATTATGTTCGAATCCAGTACAATGACATTAATGAGCTCTTTTTAACTACATTACTGACACTGTACCTTTTTCGGACTGTTATGTAAAATATCCTTTGGCCGCATTCTTGTAACATTTTCGTAAAAGTTTTAAAATTAATGCGAACTATATACGTTTATAAAAGAACAATATATCCGAGCGCGCTGAACGTTCTTTATTCCAAAGACCAACTCTTGTGATCGTTTGCAGGTGAATTTTTTGCACGCAGATGTTGTTTTCCGTTTATTTATACAATGCTAGATTTGGAAGTTAAATGCACGTTATTTTCATAAAAGTGGCTCGAATTAAAATTTTCTGTTTAATTTATTTTTTTTATGCATTTCACTTTTGTTTTTATTCAGTTTAAAAAAAATTCCTGTTAAAATGAATTGTTAAGTTTCTTTTCTATAAATTATTATATTGTATTAGTCATAATTTGGGTTATGAATTAATATATTGCCTTAATACATGTATCAATTACAGAGCAATCCAACTATTAACGCAAGTTAGAATACGGACAAACAAACCGTATTCTTAAGCATTTTCAACAATGTTGTAAAGTATTAAAACGACTAATAGGTTGAAATTTGACTTTTAGAATTTTATACCCAAAAGACGATAGCAAATTTTAATTCTTTTGTACAGCCCTGTATTATGTCTACTATTTTTGCATAAGGTTATGCCACTATTTATCTATGATTTAATTAAAAGAAAAACACGTTTAAATCTAGTGACCTTACATTTCCAGAGGTTATCTTACATAGGCAGCCATGTATCAAATTCTTTCGGTGGTCCTGTATATCATTTTCCTCCATATATATCTTAGTTTTTCAAATGCAATTCTGTGTAAAAATGTAGAATTTATTTTAAAACCACCTTTAAGTAACTTCCGTTCATGTACTGTAATCTGTGCACTTTCTGCTGTGTTACCCTGTACATGATCTACAGCATTTGTGCACAGAACGCAATATGCAAAAATCAATTTAAAAACTCATATCTCAATTAACAAAAAAGAAAAATTATGCGTTAAGCATAGATTACGAAACACTTTCCAACACTTCCTGAAATCTTTAACAAAACTTCATTATTTAGGAAAATAAGGTGTTATTGTCCATAGCCAAATATGTATTTCAATACTTTTGAACAGCCCTGTATTTAATCTGTCTGTTGATATATATACTATATAATAAGAAAATTTAGTTAAGCAAGAAAACGCTAAATTTTCGTTAATTTTATTTTTTAGCAATTCACACTAATGGATGAAAACGTACTTGAATACTTTTGTTCAGCCCTGTAGTTTACCTAGTACCTGTATTACAGTCCAATATTTACCTAAAATTTATTTTAAACTAAAACACTCTTAAAACTTCTTAAATAACATTTCCAGAAGTTATCATCGAATTGTGACCATGTATCCTGTACTTTACATGACCCTGTATATCATTTTATCTATATTCTACAAACATTTCTGAGTAAGCGGTTCAACGTAAAAATGTATAACTTATTTAAAAACCACCTTTTAGGAAATTACGCTCGTATTCAGTAACCTTTACGAGTTCTTTTGTGTAACCTTGTATATAAACTATAGAATTTATGCACACCATGTTATATGCATATATTTAGTGAAACTTAAAAACGCATATCATTATTAAAAATGCATTTCATCCATCCATCAACCATCATCGATAATACACAGTAATTCAAATAGAATATACTATTTGAAATCTTTTGTGTCTCCCTGCAAATGCTATGCTCTTCATATTATGACTCAGCGTATCAGCATATCAATTTTATTGTACACGAAGTCGTTATCATTATTAAAATATCTCGCAAATAATCCCCCGCCCCTTTGTTCTTGCATAATGGAATTCTTTCGTGTGGCCCTGTAAATGAATAATAACTATCATTTACACTGCATTTTTTTAAATACATATTTTAACTTACTTTGCAAATGCATATAAATTTAAGTATGTTTGGCAGGGTGTTACATCTTTAAAACTCATTCGAAACTATTTTTCCCATAGGCCGTAATGTAATGGTAAACTTTTGACTATCCCTGTAAATAAATTAATCATGATAGAAACTTCATTTTCAGTAGGGTTTGTGCTAACGTGATACACCAATAACATTTAAAATTTTCATGGCAATTCGAGTATATTTACGAGAGTTAGAGCGCGGACAGATGGACAGACAAAACGAATGCATACGCACTTTTCAATTTTGTCGGAAAGTCTTCTAATGCATTTAGAAACTGTCTTTTAAAATTTACCTATTTATAATTATGTAAAACACTTCAATTCGCGTAAATACACGTAATCTTTTACATTTACACACTTCTGTGTGTCTATTAACTGATAAAAACTTACGTACTCATTCTAATAAACAAAATACACATAAAAACAGGCAATTTTTTGTACGAAATGTGCAAATTTTAAGACAAGTGGGTGATTTCAGAAATTTACACACTTCTCTGAGTAAACATTATTATGCTTAAATTAGAATAACACTCCAATTCGTGTAAATTCAGGCATTTTTCGGAATTTACACACTCGTCTGAGTTTATCAAGTAATAACAAATTACACACTTACTTTCAGACGCTAAATACACACAAAAACAGGTAAATTTCCGAAAAAAATGTGTAATTTTTATTACAGGTGTGTAATTTTACAAAATTACACACATATGTGCTTAAAATTAGCCAATTTACACATTTTTTTTTACAGTGTATGTACCAAGAATTTTTTAAATACTAGTCCCTATATCTGGGCATAGAATTTATTTTCACTAAATAAAGCAAAAATTATTCTAAAGGCACTTGAAAGTCCTTCAAGCGTATGATACTTATATAAAGATTAAAGAAAGTAAGAATACAATAATATAAATACTTCAATAAACAAATGTTACACAGAATTAATCGAACTAAAAACGATTGGTCATATTAAGAAAACTATCAAAGGTAACAGATTGGGAAAAAAATCTGTTGCATTTGCGATGATGAGTATTGAAACAGAATATTGTCCCTTACTAACAACAGGAATCAGACTATCTTAACCCCTTAACTGGTATGCCCGAACATCGTTCGAGCAAGACGAATTTGCTTATTGCATCATTTAAAGCTTTTGATATCCCTATTATTTTTAATAATATTTTCATACTATTGAAAGGAGAAAATGTTTGGACTAAATTTTACAAATATTTTATATAAATAATAGTGGTGTGAATCCACTATTTTCAATTTATTGAACGGAAAAGAATTAACGAGTTAAGGGGTTAAAAATGTACAGCTACAACTGTACCCAGCTCGGCAGTAGTTGAGAGACGGGACGGATTCCCACTGGTAAACTTAAAAGACATTTTCTCCCCATTTAAAAACCTTTTATTTTAAAATAGATTTTCACAATTAAGGGAAAATTACCGATTTGTTTTTTCTGGTGGATGTTTGTCTTATGTGTAATCAGGGTTTGTGATTCATTGACAGTATGACACAAACAATCTTACTATCAAACTCTGTAAAAAAAATAGTATTGATGAAATGTTCGCTGGAAACATAAACAGAATTTTTTTTATCTTACTTATGACAGAAATTTTCCATGAATAAAGACTATAAACTAGGAGGGATAATACATAATTTAACAGTGGAAGTTTATCCCGGCAGTTCTATTAATCACAGAGTGCGGAACAGAGAATCAACTTTCATACACTGTAATGGCAACTTGTTTAACATGGGATTACGCATAGACAGTAGCGAGACGAGCGGATCACTCTGAAAATACGATCATAACATAAGAGAGGTTGCTAATTCGGCGAAACATCGCTTCCTTGGCGACAAATGATAAGGGAAAAAAGAAAAAAAATACAGCGACGGCTTGCTGCTTCTTGTTTTGAAATTTATGAAAGAATTATTTTAATATGGAATAACTTTGACGTATTCGTCTTGAAAACAATACATGTGTCTCTTCTTAACATAACGACCTAATAATTTAAACTTGAAAATTCAAGAACAATAACAGTAATAATTACGAATCAATATAAGCGCGGAAATCTAAGATCAAATAGCATATTTGTTTGTTTGGAGGGGGGGGGGGGTTGAGACTTATAGTTCAAATAGCATAAGCACGTGTGCAAAGATAATCAAATCAGCATTCAGCAAGAAGTGCCAAGCCAGAATATGGTTACAGTTAAACAGAAATCACAAGGATAAAAATCGCCAACGCGATGGTTTAGTTTTTAAGTGATCCACTGAGGGCGTTCTTTTCAAGCCGAGTTGAGGCTCTGTCCGTACTCTGTGGTGTAAACTAAATGGCATCCACCATCTTGCGAATGTGGTAGGCACTACACTAGACTGTACATCAGCTCATGTTATTCATAGTTTCATTTGTTTTTTATTTAGTGTTAATTAGATAAACGAGTAAAATAAAACTTCTTATTACATTTATTCGTTTAGTAATAGTATTTCTATTTTTTATTTCATTATTTAATACAAAGATGTAAAAGAAAATTATTATTGCAAAATCCTGTTGTCTGTTCCATAGCATATTCAAAAAACTATCTATAATAAGAAACATGTTATTAAGAATTTTCATTACTTAATGTAAATTAGGGGTTAAATTAAAGGGCAACTGCGAATACTAATACACAGAAAATGTGTCATAGCTTATGTTATGGAAAATGAATTATGTATGTATTTCATAAATATGTAATTGCTTTCCTTTTCTCCCTCTTTTTAAATATACTGTGAATGAAATTTTGTGCTTTTTTATTTTTGTTCTGCTGAATAAACATGAATGAAATTCAGTCTGTATAATGCATCAACAACATGTAGCTTTTGTAAATATGTTACACGAGCAGAATTTCTAAATTTAGCTATTTTCTTCTTTCAGCTTTCGTCAATACTGTTGTTTACTAACCCTTTTCGCTATTTGCAGAATTTATTGTTTAATTACTCTGCATATTATTTCTTAAGAATAAGTTACATGCGGCTTGAGACTTGTTTAAATGCTGAATAGTTTACTCGAAAGAGAATAAGATCGATAATAGTTAAGTGAACTCTTTTTTTATTTGAACAAGCTTTTATTACTGAAATATTATCTAGTCTCAAGAAACATATACAGGGGGATTCTAAATTAATGATACTAGATTCAAAGGCTGGTACAGGGCGTTGTAGAAATCCTTAATTATATAAGAATGTATGGGCGTAAATGACGCATTGAGAAACAAACACCAGGGGGACAGCTTGGCCCTTTTTGTAATTTGAAAATTTCTTATCCATATCAGAAATTTTCTATATTATTCTTTATTCGAAACAAACATTTCGTGATTATTCGACAAAACAGTCCACCTTTGAAAATTTCCGGAATGAAATCGAAATTTTTTAATTAAAAATCCTCACACACCTGTAAAATCTGTCAAATACAGGAAATAAATAAAAATAAACAGAAATGAAGTTTTTTTTTTAAATTAAAAAAATCGACTTCACGCCGGATTTAAAAAAAAAGAGAGTTTTCACTTTAAGCAGTCATGGAATGTCTTTAATGATGATAAGAATAGCATAAAAGATTTCTGGTTTAAATGAGAAATTTTGTAATTAACCCTTTCCGGCACACTGTGCCCGGTCTGGGATCCCTAATTTTAATTCCAAACTTGCAAACGGCACCAATAATATTTTAGTAAAGTTTTGCTTTTATGATGAAAGTGTAAATTATGGGGTTGTTAATTATACAAAAAATTGTTTCTAAATACCGGTGTACTTCTAATTTTACTAACAGATTTTGCCCGTACCGGAAAGGTTTAAAAAAAGCCAAATTGACCCTCTGTGCTTGTACCTCAACCGCCACTTGCTTCCATACATTTCAATACGATGAATGATTGTTACTTTTTCCAGCCCTTAAAGTTTGTACCATTAATTTAGAAATACCTTATTGTTATGATTAATGTAACTAAATATTAATAATAACTTATTATTATAAATATTTAACAAATAAAATCCAAATAAACCGGTTAATATGATTAATTTACGAGAATTTATCAAATTAATCGATTATTATTATTAATTACCAAAGAAATTGGGCCATCGCAATAAATTTCTATTGTTTAGCCTAAGATTTCCTTTAACCCTTTCAGGGGCAAGGTATTTCTGCTCCGAAAATGTTCAAATAATTGATTCACACCACAATTTAAGAACAGACTTATTTGAAAATAATCAAGAGCTATTTTTCGCGCATATTATAAAATCGAAATTGTACTAAAATTTTACTGGTGCCAGTTCGAAATTGGAACAGTAATATTAAGTGTTTGTAGACTGCAAACACCGCCCCTGAAAATGTTAACCCATTCGCGACGGGGTCCTTTTACGAAATTTTTAATATTTTGCCACCAGTTTTAAAAAGCAGAAATTTGTTCCTTCTTGAATCGAGAAAATGCGCCTATTGAACAACGCAAATTTTACAGTATAATTTTACCGGTTGGAATAAACAAAGATTCTTAAGCCTTTTTGCGGCACGTATAAGTGTCGCTCGTCTCCAAGGAGTTAAAGTTGCATATATTTACCCTGTCTTATCTTTTCACATTTTTTTCTGCTGCAATAGCTTTTGAGAGCGCATAAGTTAGATTATTCTGTTGGAAGCAGCTTGACCATATCATCTGATTGTTTATTTTCATACCTTTTGATACTTTGAATGATTATTTTTTTTATATATATATTTGTTCTTTGCAAAATGTGGCCATTTTAATATTGTACTATTTATTATATTGTTGTCCCAGGGTTTAAAATTTTTACATATTTGATTCAGTAATTATAAAAATAGCTAGCAAAACCCATGCTTTGTTTGGATTCGTGAAGCATTATTTCATAATATAAATATTTGAAAATAACATTTTTTTTATATTACATTTAGATTTTTACTAAGCAAAATCGTTAATTTTGTTTTTGCGCAATTTAATTTTAGAAATGTAAATTCAGCGAAATAGCGAATTTTTCATTTATTATATAAGATTGTTATAAATGAAAATATATTCGAAATAAAATTTTACAAAATATAAATTAATTTTATTTGTTTATAGCTCTTTTGTTGTCACTCTACAAATATATATATATATATATATATAATACAGTTGTTTTAAAATATGTAATAGATATTTAATGCGAACATTTTTATTTATTTATTTATTTAATCTTGGTTCTAACTATAATTACCAACACCGTGATTTATTTTTTCTTGTGAAAATATGCGCGTTTTATTTGTTATTTGCAAAATTACGTCTGTAATGGAAATACATGTAAAATAAATTAATTAAAATAATAATTTTTTTAACTTATTGTGTAAAAAATAATATAGTGCAAATCTACAGATCATAATTTATTTTTATGTTTAATTTTAAGTGAAAATATTGAATGGTTTTTTTTTCTGTAAAGTGTACGACAAAATGTAATTTGTGTAGCCTAGTAGAGGATTCGCTTCTCTCATCCTAATTATATTTAGTACCTACAGCTGTGGAGTCCTGTTAATAAACCGGACTGACTTTCCGTATTAATGTTTTCTTATCAATTATTCTTGTGATTAGCTTTGTACAGTAATGATAGTACATGTTCTAGTTAAGCAAAGATTCGTTACAATTCTTAATTTATTATATTGATTGAATTTCCTTGGTAGTTACTGATAATAACCGATAAATGTGATTGTTCAATGTAGGTAGACGTGCCGTGCCACCAGTAATTAAAATTTCGGTATCCAGAAACTGTAGTGAAATGAATTGTGCTTTTAGTTCTATAGTTGTATTTGAGAAGTGTCGGGGTTTCCGTGGCGGAGTGTTTAACTTACCATTCCGCTAATCGCTTGCTAGTGTAGAAGGTTGTGGATTCGATTCCTACTAGCTCCATTTCACACACTCTTTGTGTGGAGCTCCTGTTTGAATTTCTCTCCTGTTGTTAAACATCCTTGTGCTATCTCATCCCTGTATTTTGACGATAACTTATAAGCAGGCTTTTATGTCAACCACACAATTCAATTACATGTTGTTTAATAAAATATTAGGATACAAGATAATCGATTTTTCCGGTGTGAATTGAACATTAAAAAACACACTTACTTGGTCCTCAAATGGTTAAAGTATTAGATAAACACAACAGGTCTAACAAATGGTCCGGTTTTTCGACACCAGTAATATTTAAGGAAAAAAATGTCCCAGTGTTTTTACACCATTTGCAACAAAAATAACTTTCAAGGCGAGTACTTTGCAAAATTAATATATATATATATACATATATATAAATTTTTTTTATTAAGAAAGAAAATGTTGGTATATAAAAGTTGAGCCATTTGGGTGACTTTCCTAAATTTTATATTAGCAAAAATTATGTTGTATCTTATATCTTAACCTTTAATTCTCGTGACGTTGCACACAGTGACCGGGACTTTAATGGACAGCATAGTGTACTTTTTGCATTCCTCTATGTTTAACCACATAACTGACTCTTTTTTACGTAACATAAATTGAAAGTATGGGTTAACACTAGAGATGTGCCATTTGTTGAGGAACGATTCCAAAGAAACGATTCCGGCGGTGGAACTGAAGGAACGATTCCTGTCTGTAAAAAAGATTCGTTCCTTTTCGGAACGATTTAAAAAAGGAACGACTCCGTGGATTCGGTCTTTTTTGGAACGATTCCGCAAACAACCGAATCCTCGGACTCGTTCCGAAATGAAACGACTCCGAAAAGGACCGATTCCTAAAAGGACCGATTTCTCGGATTCGGTTCAAAATGGATCGATTCCGAAAAAATCAGTTCCTGTTCGTGTAGATTGTCTAGTTTTCATAAATTAAAGTACGCTATTTTATTTTAAAATAAGAGATTTTGATTTTATTAAAGCAGAGTGTATTGACCAAATGCTCCTCGAATGTGTATGAAAAAAAGCAGGGGGGGGGGGAACGAAAGAAAGAGAAAACAAATTGAAGTTGTGGGAGGGGGTGAACACTTAATAAACTACAACTGCGCATTATATCCTCTTAATTTAACGTTTAGAAGAATAGAAGTATATTATTTTACTTCATTTAAGATATTGTCTGTTACAAATTATTTGCTGTCATCTGTGACTTAATTACAATACTATTTGATTTTTTTGTGCAAAATTAATCTAAAAGAAATAATTTATGAAGTTGATTTTTTCTATCTGTATGAAAAAATGCCTCAGCTGGGATTCGAATAGAGAAACTTGACCGGCTTTATCGATTGAGTACCAGGATCCGAAGGTAATGGAACACCATATAGACCACCATAGATAGAACACCATAATCATACATGCACTAATACTTTTTCTAATTGGCAAATGTATCATAAGAAATAATATTTTTTTCTGAATGAATTTTCAAAAAAAAAAAAAAAAAAAAGATAAAAAAAAAAACAATTTGAAACGCTTTTGAATAACATAAGAAATACATCATCATGTCATAAAAATTGCATTTAAATGGGATAATAACTGATTTTCGATTGTTTTAATAGTTACGCACTTTTTATATATATTTCAGTTTCATGTAATTTTGTCTCAAGCATAATTTGAATTTGTGAAATCTTTGTCAAAAGAAAAAATAAAATCAGCTAATAGCGCTCAAGTACCACTTTATATCCTAGTCTGGCGTCTTGTTTTTCTTTCCTGAAGAAAATGATTAAAAAAATCTTGAAACTCTCGAAGATTGTTTTAAAAGATATTTATATTGAGTTTAAGTTTTGTAATTTTTATTCGAATTTCTATTATATCTAAAATAATTTTTCTTTGAAGGTAATTTTAAAGGTGTCCAAGATACAAAAATCTTCAAATTTTGAAAGAAAAGAAAAGAAAAGAAAAGAAAAAAAAATTGAAGTTTTCTTGTGCTTTTTGGCTTAAAATGACGTTTAAATTATATTTCAACTTTAATTACAAAAGCAATTTTTCTTTATTTATCTTTGTTTGTTTTCAAAATCAAGCTTTTAAGCAATGGTTGTTACGTAAATGATTTCTTTTGAAAATGCACCTTTTCTTCATGATGGTTTTTTTTCACAATTTCTCACCGTTCCTCACTCACTCTATTTGACTTGGTATAGCTCAAAAACCGTTTAAGATAAAAGGTCAAAATTTGGAATATATATTTTTCAATTATTTCACTGTAATTCTGATTCTCCAAATTAAAAAAATATATAATAATAATAGTAATAATAATAATAATAATAATAATATATTTTTTAAAGTTACACATCTTTCTTTTAAAATTTTTTCTTTAAATGTTTTAACATTTATTTAAATTATTTTTAAAAATACTGAAACAAAATTAAAGCTTATATATTTCTGTTTAATGATACGAAAAAAATTGATATTTCTACCAATAATATTTCGATAAGTTATTTAAGTTATAACGATTTATATTTACTCTCTTTTTAAATGAATTTAAAATTTTTAAAATAAAAAAAATATGGTAAATTTTATCATTTGATTTTGTTTACTATTAATATGGTTAACCATCGCACACACACAAAAAAAAGAAATCAAAATTTTAATTCAACAAATAAAAATTATTTTAAAATATATCTCGGACACCTTTAAAGCTAAAAAATGATAATTTCATTTTATTCTATTTTAGAAATTAGATAAATCTCGTGAAATTTCATATATTTCAAATAAATGCTCTACTCTCCCAATCTTTTTATCTTTTCCACAAATGTGTCAAATATAAGCGGCCCAACCACCTGTAGCGATTCATAAATGCAATAATTAGTTCCCTTTAATAAAATCTTAGTTTTATTTTAGATTCCCTTTTCACTAATAAACCCATTAGTTTAAATTAATTCTACATTTAATAGTTAATTTTAGCTTTCATACTCCCACTAATAGAAGTTAAAACTTATTAACTTTTGGAGCTCTCCGTAGAAAATAATAATAGAACTTCCTTTCTCACAAATCTCTGTTGTGTCTTCGAAAAACATCTGTGCGACAGATACCGCACTTATTAACAAAATTAAAGAACATTCTGGGCTTGGTTCATCATAATCTTTTATCCGTTACATTTTTACTAACATCTGCCTTCCACACCCTGTTTTCATTCTCACAATTAATGCTTAAAGCTAGAAATACTTTTATCTCTGTTTATCCTGACTGTGCATTGTTATCTGTTCAATTGCCCATCTGGTTAACATAAATTTTGGTCTGCAAAAGGCAAATGTATGTAACGGCCTGCTTATCTCATCTACTTCCCAGGCTTAAAATATTTCTATAACCCTATAAGATATTCGCAGATGTAAAAATAATCCTTGGGTTCCTAAACCGCAAAGTTTAGCAGATCCTGAAGGTGTGGTCTACCAAAGTAATATCGCCAAAATCTTTGTATGAAAAACTTCTTACGCCTCTTGGCGATAAGCGATATGACGTTGTGTCGTCACTTCACTGATTGCCACCAGATTGTTAACATGTAGCTCGGTAGAGCTCTGAGAATTCCCTCCCCCTTATGGGGAACTTGCAGTGTCTTAACTCTCGCTAATAAATGTCCTTAAATATATAAGTCTCTCGTTTTCGGAGTTTTTTTGTGTGCTCCTTTTTTGGTAAATCACCTGGGCCGATGATGAACACCTCCACATAAAAATCTGGTGCATCAGGCCTTTGTTTTTTCTCCGTTCAAAAAAAAAAAAAAAACACACACACACAGAGAGAGTTTAAAAAAAATAATTAAAATCTTCGACAGAAAAGCCTCTAACAAGCACCGACGGATATCAGTTAGTCAGGACTGCTCAAAAAAAAGCAACATTCTCCGAAGTTCCAAAGCCGCCTGTGTTTCATGGTGTGACTTATTCCCCTACACCCGAACCGAAACCTGCTACAGTCTCAAGTGTTCATTTATGACTTCTCCCGCACTCAAGAAATGTTTCATATCTGCTTTTTCTCCCTTTGGTTCTTCAAGATGCATACGACGGTCGCATCGACCGAATTATCAGCTGTTTCGCCATGTTCAAGGTCGGAAATTTTGATTTAGTTCACGTTTCAACCGAAACTGAAAATGTTTGTGTTATGCGCCGATGAGAAATAGTGTTCTGATTTCATCTTGTGTGTTTTTGCTGGATGCAACAGGAATACTCATCGGGTCTGCTGTGATGCCGTAACATATAAGTGAAGTATGCAGAATGAATCAATATGGACTCGGTGGTGTTTTTAGTGAGAAAATTTGTGTTATGTGGAAGCGATTAGTTATGTCAGCGCTCCGTGATAAAAGATTGTGTAGCACAAAATGTCTAATATTTTCTATACAGCTTATTATAAAAAAAAGAGAAAATTACAAAATTTATGCGTTACGGGTCGTCGAACCTGCACGCACCTTTATTCCGTCTTAACGCTAATATCACTTCAAAATTTGAATGCTACAATACTTTTGATACGGTACAAATGTGAACAGTTTTGTGCATGAAATTGTGTGACTTCCATAATCATAAAGTTTTTAAGTACAACAGTATTTACTGGTGCAATAAGGGGTCGTCGCAGAGCCTGATTACTAACGGGACACTCTCTCCCCAGTAAAATTACATAGAAATTTTCGCCTTGTTTAAACGCACTTTTCGGTCAAAATTGCTATCATGAATAAGGAAAAAATTTCTATTTATTTTTTCTGGTGGGAGAGTGCCCCGTTGATAATCAGGCCCTGGGTCGTCGCACCCATTTTTGCACGTACATTTTCTTTTCAAGAATCACTGCTAGAAAAAGTGCCGTGTTGAAAAAAATGACAGTGAAAAAAGTATTATTCCCATACTGAATACTAAAAATAAATAAATAAATAAATAAATAACAATTGAAACGTGATTAAAACAAATTATATTAACAAAAATTTTACTTTGAGGAACAAGTGCATGAGTGCATGTTAACAGTACACTTCTTTTATTGCTAAAATTATTGTTTGTTTTATTCTTTTATCAGCTTGAACAGAGAAGATTTTTAAATTAAATAAGGTGCATTTTTGAAGTTTTGTGGTTATTAACTTAAACAATATACATTTTAAATTTTAGTATTTAATTTGCACTTTTGAATACATTCTTCTCTTTTCATGCTCATTTTTCAAAAGTTATTAGTATGTTCAATGCATGTTTGGTATTTGTGTGTTCAATACTTAAATATATCACAGATTTTTTTTTTTATTTTATTGGTTCGCGCTTTAATTTTTTAGCTGACATTACTTGACCTTAATTAATTGCAGTTTGAGATTCTTATTCTCATTTTTACTAAAATTTTTGCCATTAACTTTGCCAGTACCTTGTTAAACAAGCCTTTTTAAACTGTGTAATTTCTGTCTGGCATGTAAAAAAAAAAAAAAAAAAAAAAAAAAAAAAAAAGGAATTTTGGCGTGGGTGTTTTTTTTTTTTGAAGGGTTAAATGCTTTATTTTAAATGCAGTATATGGTTTAAAAGTTTGGGTTTGCATGTTTTTTTTTTGAAAAAGGTATTATTCAGTGTATGCATTTCGGTTGTTTGTTTTCTGTGCTCACACCTCGTTTGCCCCTCCCCCCCTCAGTAAATGTGTCTAGATTCACTCGTAACTTGGCATGGTTTGCTCTCTGACTAATGCAAAATTTAATTTTTGGTTTGGCCTTGCATTTTTATGTTATTTCCCCCAAATTATTAATTTTTAATACTGTGGTTAACAGTCAAATTTGTTTTTCGTGCGCCTACTTTAATTATAAATCTTTTTCTTTTGATTTATATTAGTGCATTTTCTTTTGAAAATAGGTATGGCTGATATTGAGCTAAAACAAGCTTCAGCTACTTCCCAAACAATGTCAGAGAGAGATAATAAATTTGGGTCTGCTCTTGGGCAATCACAAGTTTCAATATCCCCTTTACTTGAATTTTATGAGGAAAATTTAACAAAGTTTTCAGACACAATTATCGCTGAAGCCACAGCATTTCAAAATCAAATAAAAAATCAAAACAACACTGATATACTTGACTCTAATTTTACAGAACTCAAATTCACAATCCAATGGGACCTGAATATTTTGAAAGAGACCTTTCAGGTACTCAAAGATGAATACACTAGAGTAAAACATGAAAAGGAAAATTTATTTTTGGTAAATAACAAACTGTTGGAACGAGTACGTGACTTGACTCAGGAACAAAAAAGTAAAACTAAACCTCACATGTCAAATACCCAAAAAGATATCACTCCCTCGGGTAATACCGCTGGTCTAAAATCTGTTCAGAATATGTCCACACAGACAGACAACAATCTCATTGTCAAAGCTTCCCACACTACAGTACATGAATGTTGTAATACAAATTCCCCTTTTTCTAGTGATCAACAAGTTAACGAATTAGGTGAATGTAGCAATTCTTCTCATTCCAGTATTTTCAGTACCCCTAAGAAAGATAGTAGTCGTTTTATCCCTGTTGTAATCATGCGTTTGCCTGAAAATTTTAGCATACCTGACATTCCTTTGGCTATTTCAAATCTAACTGATACTTCTTCGCCTCCCATTCAGTTTCAAAACAAGATAAAAATAAAACATTGTAATTTATTTAACTGGATATTTTTAATGCCATCACACTTAGCTGAAATTTTGCTTGTGCATAAACATATCACTATTCAGTCCACAAAGTTTACTCTTAAAAGGTACATAGATATAATAAGATGTTTTACATGTCAAAGTCTATTTCATTTAAGTAAATTCTGTCCTAATGACATAATATGCCCTGTCTGTGCTATGTCACATAAAGATCCTAATTGTGTAAACACACCAAAATGCATTAATTGCATAAGGTGCAATGAATCAAGTAATACCCATTTTGACACTCAACATACAGCTTTTTCTCATAACTGCCCAGCTGTTAAAAGATATATAAACATACAGAGACAATTGCTTCATACAACAGAGTCTATTTCAAATGAGAAATAAAGTTTTTTTTTCTTTAATTTAATTTTCCTGGTCGTCACACACATCATACTAAAGGATGAATTCACTACGCTTTTTATGCATCCTTTATACATTTTGACAGATTTGTTTTTCATTTTTTTTATAAAACATTTACTATTTTGTTCCCTCACATTTCCTGTTACACTTTAAATTTTAACAAGTTTTCTTCACATTAATCTTGTGTACAATTGCATTTTATTTCTTTTTCTTATTCGGTTATCAGGCGCCAGATGGTTGTGTAATAGAAAGAAGGCAAGTAAGAGTGAAAATTGTGATGCGGGTCGTCAATTTTGTTTTCACTTGGTTTTGGATGTTTCGCGTTGGTGTACACAATCAGCCTAAACATATTTACACAATCATGCACACGTTCTTTCCCCTTTAATGTTTTGTTTTTGCAGTAACAGGAATGCAGTTAACATTAACAATATTTCAACTCTATTGTTATAGAAGCTACACTTCCCACACTTTATACATTTTTCATGGTGTAAATGTTTTTTTTTGGATTCTCAATTAAATTTTAACTTTAAAACAGAGCTGCCAAGTCTCCGGCTTTTTGGATACCAGTAAATAAATACAGAAAATGTTCTTATATGTAATTGGAACACATCGGAGATTTAAAATAGTCAGATTTTCTTTAAAATAAAAGTGGTGTGCAAAAAGCCGGAGACTTGGCAGCTCTGCTTTAAAAGGATTTTTGACAGTATAACTACATATTTTTTTACTTTCCTCAACTTACAGTTATGTGTTTTTAGATAATGTCATGTGTTTCTCTCTAGGTCAAGGTATATCAGATACCAGGTCATGTGATTTCTATCACACACACATTTTTTTCCATTCATGTGTTTTACACAAGGTCATGTGCTTTTCTCTAGGTCAAGGTATATTAGATACCAGGTCATGTGATTTCTTTTACACACATTTTGTCTTTCATGTGTTTTTACACAAGGTCATGCGAATACACATTAGGTCATGTGCAACATATCAGGTTATGTGGTTTTTTTCCTTTTTCTCTTGTTTCTCGGGTTGAGGATTGTACATGAATTTCACTTGTTTTCTCAAAACTCGTTCATGATAACACACAACACTGTCATGTCATGTGTTTACATTTTTACACATTTGTCATGTGATATGAATCCTTCCCTCGTTAAATATAAAAATTACTTTGTAATTAGGTAGTTGAAAACCTCATTCACACAAACATTTTGGATATTTTTTTCTTTTAACACACATATCGTTTAATGAAAAAAAAAACAGTTGACATTTTTACAGTTTGTCAGGCTTACACTTGACCATTTCATCTTAATTGTTCAAGGTTTTATTTATTCCCTTTACATATTACAGTTCTTTAAACGACACTTTGTCCATTTTTGTTTGTCACATTTACAGTACATGTTTATTTGGTTTTTTTTACACTACATGTAAATTCCCTCGTTACACTTACCTCTTTTTATGTAGTGGCAGTACATTAAAAAAGGTCACTTAGTTCACTAATAATTAATTTTCATTACATGCATTTTATCACAACGTTGTAGTTCAACATTAATTACAAATTAATTTGGACAGTGGAATAGTACCATGCATAAAAAAAATAATCTTTCATCATTCTTATTTTTGAAATATTTCAGTTGTTGTAGCACCTACACCTGACTATTTCGTTTATCTTACCCGGACTGACTGTTTCATTTTAATTTATGAGATGGATTACATTCATCTTATATTTTATTTTTATTTTTCTAATTTATCCCCCAAAAGTCGTGAACCGTTCAAAATTGTGCCCTTAGGTTTCACGCCACTCCTGTCTTGCGAGACATTTTTACCTTGAATTGGCCTACCAATTCTTTTATGTTAATTTTTATGTGACTTCCAAGCGCGCTCCTTTCGTAGATCAGTGCGATTTTACTGAGGAGCGGGGCGGACTTATATTGTACGCAATATGGGTTCGTCCACTACTCCCTCTTCCCCTAGGGCTGACGTCTTAAACTGAAGCCATAATACTTGTATTTTTTGTACAAGATTAAGGGCTTTTTATGGGCATGCCAGTGGCATCTCTTTTTTAGTAGTCCTGTGCCTTATGCACGAAATTCGATTTTCTTTTAACAACATACAATTTTTTTAGAACATATTATTTTAGTTACTTTTCCTTTATTTTTGTTTTAAATATGTACTATTTGTGTTTTGTGTTTTATATATATTTTTTTGCTTGCAATTATGCCATTTTGATCTCAAAAAGTATCAGTTTAAAGAGAAGTTATGAAATATAAATCTAACAGGTGATCACAAAATAAATAAATAAATAAATAAAATACTTCTCTCAATTTTTGCTCATGACATAAAAAAAATAATAAACAGCTGGTACCAGCGCCACAACATAATAAAATAGAATAAAGGATCCGATATTAATTATATACTATGTGGCAACTTTGGACTATTAAGGAGCTCCCTGTCATGATGTTTACATATATATGGGCATTGTTTTTATTTACATATTCTGCAAGCAAATTACAACCAATCATTTTGAAATATTATATATACTTGTATGTCTTTTGATGTGTGTTTTTGTATATATTTTGGTGGACGGCACATTCAGTATCTTCCAAATAATGACAATAATAGTAAAAAAAAAAAAAAAAAAAAAAAAAAAAAAAAAAAAACTTTAATACAAGTATTAAGGTTTTTTTGTGGTGGTCAGGGTGAGTTATGTAGTGAAGATTATCGCTTCATATCTTTTCCCGTTCATAAATGCAATAATTAGTTCCCTTTAATAAATTCTTAGTTTTATTTTAGATTCCATTTTCACTAATAAACCCATTAGTTTAAATTAATTCTACATTTAATAGTTAATTTTAGCTTTCATACTCCCACTAGTAGAAGTTAAAACTTATTAACTTTTGGAGCTCTCTGTAGAAAATAATAATAGAACTTCCTTTCTCACAAATCTCTGTTGTGTCTTCGAAAAACATCTGTGCGACAGATACCGCACTTATTAACAAAATTAAAGAACATTCTGGGCTTGGTTCATCATAATCTTTTATCCGTTACATTTTTACTAACATGTGCCTTCCACACCCTGTTTTCATTCCCACAATTAATGCTTAAAGCTAGAAATACTTTTATCTCTGTTTATCCTGACTGTGCATTGTTATCTGTTCAATTGCCCATCTGGTTAACATAAATTTTGGTCTGCAAAAGGAAAATGTATATAACGGCCTGCTTATCTCATCTACTTCTCAGGCTTAAAATATTTCTATAACCCTATAAGATATTCGCAGATGTAAAAATAATCCTTGGGTTCCTAAACCGCAAAGTTTAGCCGATTCTGAAGGTGTGGTCTACCAAAGTAATATCGCCAAAATCTTTGTATGAAAAACTTCTTACGCCTCTTGGCGATAAGCGATATGACGTTGTGTCGTCACTTCACTGATTGCCACCAGATTGTTAACATGTAGCTCGGTAGAGCTCTGAGAATTCCCTCCCCCTTACGGGGAACTTGCAGTGTCTTAACTCTCGCTAATAAATGTCCTTAAATATATAAGGCTCTCGTTTTCGGAGTTTTTTTGTGTGCTCTTTTTTGGTAAATCACCTGAGCCGATGATAAACACCTCCACACCCGCCCTCATTAAATCATTGGAATTTTCTGTCTGCGAAAGGGGGTAGTTATATTACTGAAATACAAATCTTTGCTATAACTGTTAACAGCTAAATTTAAAATTAACTAAAATTTAAGCATTGAAACTTTACATGTGAATTTCTAATCTAAAAAAAAAGACACGTTTAATAAGAATATTGCAAAATGAATAGCGCGTTTTTAAAAGTATTTTTGCTAAAATAAGGTGAAAAAAAAAGCTAAAATTTAAATAAAACTCTCAAACCGGAAAAATAAAGCGAATTATGTTGATTATAATTAGAATTTCTCATTACCACGCACAATGTAAAGTTTATGGAAAACATTGTTCTTGATAATATATAGTCTTGTAAGACTGTATTAGATGTAAACACAGTGTGGGTCACAGGAAAAAGTTGGGGGGGAGGTAGGGGAGCGTCAAATTGAGACTTTGTCACAGGCACAGTTTTCTCTTCGAACGACCCTGATCGCCTGAATCAAGGCAAAAGAGACCATATAGGGGCACCATCTAACAAAATTCATGGTAGCTCAAGAGAAAAAGGCTTATTTTATGTTTTCTGGATCGCTGAATGAAAAATTTTCCTGGCAACTCCTCCCCCTCAAACACATACACACAAATTTTGTTAAAAGCGTATAATTGCATAACGTAGTGCACGTAGCGCTGAGAGGTAGGCTTCCCCCCCCCCCCCACACACACACACTCCATTCTTCCTAAGTCATTATGCCAGGTGTCGTATTTTTTGAAAATTTTGTCTACAATCTGAATTTCTAAATAATTTTTTCTACAAAAAAATGTAAAAAAAAACCTATATTAGCGATTATTTGACTTTTTTTGGAGGGGGGGGGGAGGGGAGAGGTGAGAAGTAAAAATTCGAATTCAGTGACCCGAAAACAAAAAATTAGAATTATTGAAAGTTCGGAGGAGAGAAAATGCAAACGATGCGAGTGGTTGCAAAATCTGCTAGTAAATTGAGAAACTATCGACTAACACCGGAATTCATAAACGAATCATTTAGATATTCTGAAAACTTTAAGCTTTATTGTGAAAGCAAATTTTACTAAAATATCACTGGTGTCGATTGCAAGTTTGGATTTTTAATTAAGTATCCCAGACTGGGCACAACGTGCCGGAAAGGATTAAGAGGCAGGCTCCCCCGTCCCCGTTTATCCTACGTCATAATGCTATGCATCGTATTTATTGGAAATTTTGTCTACCTTCTAAATTAATAGATATTTTTTCGTTAAAACAATAAAAAAGTGAATTTTTAAAAAATTTTTTGGGGTGCATTTTACTAAAAATGGGGGAGGGGGAGTTGCAGGGAGAAATTTTTGGTGAGAAGTTACAAATTCGGATTCAGTGACCCAAAAAACACAAAGTATGTCGATTTCTGAGAACTAACATTAGTTTTGTTAGGCAAAATCCTCGATTGCCTGGACTACAAGGGTTTTTTGTAAAACATTTCTTTATTAAAATATTGACTATTGCAGAAAAAATAATGTTTAATAATAATAATGATAATAATAATAATATAACAGCAACAGTGATGGGTGGGATTCAAATAAATTAACCAAGGTTCAATCCCTTAATGAGGTTCCCCGTTTTGAGTATAAAAACAAGAAAAAAATCACGAGCTACATATAGATTACTTTTTTTTTTTTTTTTTTTTTTTTTTTCAATTTTGCGACTTATATGTAAAGCTGCATACTTTATGCTTGTAATTAGATTTACAAATATAAAGTATATGCTTTATACTTCATTAGATCTTTCTTTAATAGATTTATGTTAATCTTCCGCCTACCAGATGGATTCCCGGCAGGTATACTTATAGTAATATGTCTCATTAAAATAAAATAAATAAAAAGAAGGACATTTTTTTAAAAAATATGTGGGATTTTTCTGGGATATTCTATTATTTTGAGTTGAACATTCCAGAAAAAGTCACATACAGTCGAGTCTCTATATAACGAAATCCATCGTTCCAGTAAAGAATTCGTTATATAGAGAAATTCAATGTATAGAGAATGATGTTAAAAATCTTATTTAATGTGTAAATTTTCAACAAATGTTATTTTTTATCTTTTTAATTAAGAATTTGAAATTTTTAAAAGTAAATATTAACCTAATATTTTATTTCTTAATTATTTAAGCATTTTCAAAAAAGAGAACAGATATTTATTTGAAAGCTTCATGAAAATCAAATGAAGAAGACTTGCATAAATTTCAGACGAAGAAATCTGTAATTTTTTTTTTTAATTTTGTTACGCTCTCAAAAAAAAGCTCAAATTTTAGCAAGGAATGAAAAATTGTAGTTAACATTTTCCTCCATTTCAAGGCATCTCTTATGTGCCTCTCATTGATTCCTCTCTTATATGTGTAACAATCCAATTGACTCTGTTTTGAGAAGGATGTTGAAAGGTATGTGGGAGGTGGGATGAACTCGTTGGATTTAAAGAACAAAGAGAAAAATAATATTAAAAAAAAAAAAAAAAAAAAACTCAGCACTGAACATTAAATTAAAAATAAGTGATTGAAAATTGATTCCATATTACTTCGAAGCTTTTTTAAAACTGAATAAATTAAGACCAATTTATTAAAAAATTCGTTATATATAGATAGATAATTTGCTATATAGAGACTGTTTTTAATGTAATCATGCAAAAAGGGGACCATTCCTACTAAAAATTCGTTATATAGAGAAATTCGATGTATGGAGTTTCGTTATACAGACACTCAACTATATTTGCAAAATTTTACCTTTTTATTGGAAAAATCAATTACAATATATCTATCGGGACTGTTGCACACTCCTCGTAAGCGGAGGGTTTAAGATTGCTTTAAACTAGTTTTACGATATACGAATATTGGCATAGTGAAACAACCATAATTTATAGTAAAGACACTTATTTTGTATGATATGTTTAATTAATGATTTTAATGCTTATATTTTAACCCTTTAACGTTCATTGGTTTCGCCACGAAACCACAAAATTTTAATTCCGATATGCAACACTGACACCGGTATTTTTATCTAAAAATATCCCTCTTATTATGTATGTGAAAAATGACGTTTTGTTATTTAGAAATATATTTGTTCTTAATTACCGGTGCCATTCATTTATTTCGACATCTTAGCAATGAAAATGCTTTGATCGTTAAAGGGTTAAACATGTGTACAGATTGGTAAACCTTTTTTATAATTGAAAAATAAAGAGCGATATTACGCCTATTTTTTCTTAATTATTGATTTCCAAAGAATGAAAGCTGAGATTGATTTTGTATATTTTTTCCCTTTGTCATTTTAGTTCAAGTTCTTGCAAAATAATAAGTTAATTAACTATGAGTTTGCTTTAACTCAGTGTACAATGAAAGGGAAAAAAATCGTTTCTCGTAATAATTTATTGTGAAAATTTTCCGCGATCCAGGGCCTGATTATCAACGGGGCACTCTCCAACCAGAAAAAATAAATAGAAATTTTTCCCTTATTCGTGATAGCAATTTTGACTGAAAAGCGCATTTAAACAAGGCGAAAATTTCTATGTAATTTTACTGGGGAGAGAGTGCCCCGTTAGTAATCAGGCTCTGCCGCGATCAAGCTTGATACTTGAAAATCCCGAAGTCAAACGCAGATTGATGCTTATTACTCTGAAGATAGATAATATATATCTGAATTTGAATTTCGATCAAAGTGAGACTCCCTTCACCTCAAACTAAATATGGTGTTTCAAGCCTAATATAAAACTTATGTTTTTATAGAGCTACAAATTAATGGAAATACAACACTACATTTTATGTATTTTCATTGTGTATTATTATTCTTTTTCAACTAGAACATTTATTAATTTATTTTCTTCCTTTTTTTTTTTAATTATGCGAAGTTTTCTAAAAAAGTTTGAATTTAATAAAATTTTTAATCTATTTTCAATAGTTTTGAAAATAAAAAGTTTAGAACACCAAATAAAAAAAAAAGTCAAATTATCAGACAATAAGGTTGATGCTATCTATAACAGGCTTAAGGGTGTTCTCAACTGCTTCGCTCAACAACCGCAAAACGATTTGACACATTTACATATTTATTTCCCAACGGAAAGATTTAAAATTGGAATGCCTAATTATGGAATCGATTTCGAATCGAAGTTAATTTTCCATTTTATGATAGTTAAATTATCTATCCAGTTCTAAGCTATTTGGATCACGTGATCACCTGCTTTTCGACCGTTTTTTTTTTCTTTCGTCGGAAATATGCTCAAAAACGTCAACTTTGATGGCTTGTTATGAAAAATCTATTGTGTTTAAAAAAAAAAAAAAAAAAAACAGAAAATTGAGTTGCTGTTAGACAGTTTCTAAATAACAACACCTGCTATTTTCATGCATTTCCGAACAGAAATAAATTAATGCATGTGTCACAAAAAAGTGCTCGTTTTGATATAAGAACACCCTTAACCCTCTGGATCCCAAACTGCATGAGACCGCCTGAGATATTTTAATTCGTATATTTCAGTTCCCACCAGAAAATAAAAACAACAATATTTGCTTTAATCAATAACGAAAGATTCCATATTTAAATAAAACGAAATTAGCCATTGAATTTTTCTGATGTGAAATGAACTACATAATTTCTAGAACGTGCTCTAGCATGGGAATTAAAGGGTTAAAGCAGATGTGTTTCATTCAATTGCCAAACATCGTCTACAAAATTAAAAAAAAAAGAGGATTTTTCTTTTTTATATAATACTACTACAATCTGTAATAATAATGGATATTCTTTTAATTTGTTTAGTTTAATTATACCAATCGATCGGTTTTCAATCAAAAGCTTAAAAATTTTCAAATTTAAAAAAATAGAACTTTGAAATTTAGTGAATCACTATTTTTTTGACGGATATAATATTTACTATATATATAATATCACATATGTTGTATGTATTACAATATTTATATATGTCTTATAATAATCTTATTTATAATAATTATTTTATATATACAATAATATTTTATACATCAGTAGCCAAGCTCTAATGACTCTATTTTCGAATCATGTGAAGGAGCGTTGACCATTTCGTTTAAAACCATAATAGAAAAGTTCACTGAGTTCCTGAGTTATAGCATTCCACAAACTTCAAGTCTAAACATAAACAAATATATTGAGCATCTCCGATACTCTGCGCTGCGTGCGGAATTCACCCACACCGAAAAGAAGCGCAATAGTAAAGATATAAGTGGAGAGAGGGGAGAGGGGGATGGGGGATGTGAAATAAGAGATTAGCTATAAGTGGCTTTTTTGTTGTTCATTGAAATTTTACAATTTTTTTTTTTTTTTTGAAGTTATCTGTTTAAATTATTAAAAAAATAAGGAGAACGGTAAGAAATGCCATGAAAAAAGATGTGTATGTAAGAAAATAAATTAGTAATAAGCATTAGGGACTGCATGTCGTTCATTGAAATTGCAAGGGACCGAATCCGGAGGTCATCCCTGCCTCCAATTTCATTCCTTTTTTCTTAAAATCGTTCTCACGCGTTTTTTTTTTTTTTGAATCTTTTTTTCTATCAAAATCTATCCTTTTTTTATCGGATTTGTTCTTTTTTTCTCGGTTTCGTTCCTTTTTTCGGAATCGTTCCTTTTTTTCGGAACGATTTCAATCGGAACGAATCCGAAAAACTCGTTCCTTTTGGTGAACGAATCAGGCTGGAACGATTCCTTAAAATGAACGATGTTGCCCATCTTTAGAACACTCCTTTTATAAGCTAAAGTATTCTTAATATTTAGTCTAAACATTTCTGCTACTGATCCGTATGAAATTGTATTTAAAAATTTATTGGTGTCAAAAAGCTTTAAGTAATCGATGAAACAAACACTTCCTGCCCGTAAGACGTACGGACAAAACAGTTAAGTGATTAACACTAGAACGCCCAGAAATTTTACTCAAATTTCATAATCGTCTTTCATATCAGAATTTTTATTTAGAATTATTTGATTCATTTCACCTAAATTTGCGTGTGCATGTTTAATTTATTTTGTGAAAAAAATTTCTGACTCCTGTTGACATTTAACCTTTAGATTACGGGACAGTGGTGGGGACTATTTTTGTATTTACTGGCATCACAATTTATAAAAGAATATTTTTATGGTAGAGTTCTGTGGAACGTATTCTAATGTAAGAGTAATGAAGAGATATTTTTTCAAAAAGTGGTGCGAATAGAATAAATAAATAGTAGTTGGGACGGCATATGTCCCAACCCCGTAATCAAAGGGTTAATCATATAGCCGGAATCGAATCGACTCCTTCCGGGCGTTCTAATGTTAATAGCAGAAAAAATTGTAACAAAAATTTGCTAACTGTGTTGCCAGCGGGCTACTTTTTTAAAATTTATATTTCCTTAAGGAAACAACTTTTTTGTAACGATAAAATTTTATTTGTTTTAGTGTTAAGTAATATGTCATTAAATAAATTACATTTTATTATTTTAAAAAAGTAGCCCATCTGGCAACACTGTTTGCAAAGGCTTCCGGTTTTCCACGGATTTACAGGTTTTAAGGTCCAGATACCCCCAAAAACATATTTATACAAAATGTCTGTCTGTCCATGTGTCCTTCTGTCGTTATTGTGACATCGAAAAGTGTACTAAAATATGAATAGAATTAAACCAAACTTTTTGTGTATGTTTTTAAACATGGCCAGAAAATCTTCCTCCAGTTTAGAAAAAATTCGGTCGAAAGTAGGCGTTTTAATATCAATTTTTATGCCATATTCAAGACTATTAATTAAAAACTGTATGATGTTATGCATAAAATTGAATTAAATTTTTGGAGTATGTTTTTGGCATTGAAAAGTCGATCTTTCCTGAATTTGAAAATATTTCTCCGGGATTGAGGGCTATAATTACGCTTTGCCATTTTCTATATTGCAAAATTGAACCAAATTTTTAGTCTGTTTTTAATTATGGCAAGCCTCTCCTCACTGAATTTCAAAAATATCAGCCGGGAAAGAGTGCTGTAATAATGAATTTTGTGCTTTTTCCGTTACTGTACCATAGATGATGTATAAAGTTAAGCATAGAATTAAACCAAACTTTTTGTGTATATTTTTCGCCATGGCTAACAGCCCCTCCTTTAATTTAGAAATATTTCGCTGGAAAAGAGACGCTGCGATAGCGATGTCTGTGATTTTTTATTATTGTACCATAAAAGAACCATGTCGAAACAAGTATATGAAGTTTTACACAGAATTGAACCAGATTTTTTGGTTATATTTCTGGATTTGACTAACATGTCCTTCCGAAATTTGAAAAAAAATGCCCAAAGAGGGCCCTTTGAAAGCAATTCCCGAGCCATTTTCAGTACTCGACAACCAAAAAGTGTATATATTGAGGATCCCAGAAGCCAAGGAGTATAACTGACAAAATTGAAAAAAATGAGTTAAGTGCACAGGGTATTTGGAAATATGCTTTTTTCATTTCAGGTAAAGAAATATAGGCCATTTTCTGATTATTTGGGGAGTTACAGAGGTAAACCACTTTTTTCGAAAAACAAACAATATTGATTAATTATACATTTAAAGAAAATTATAGGGGAAGATGGGGATACTTGAGCCATTTTTTAAATTTTAATTTTTTTAAATTTTTTATAATTTGTTAGAACAAAATAAAATATTGAAAATGAAAATTTGGTATTTTTTCTTCAATTGAAAACCACTTTCAATTAATTTTGAACTGTTTTTCTATGTCTAATAAATTTTTACTTTTTCTTTTACATCGTGGCTCAAGTATCCCCATGGAGGGGATACTTGAGCCAGATGTCACATTCGCACCAGTATATTGCAAAGAAAAAAACCGATTTACAATATACGCGAAAAAGTGCATTAAAACTTTTTCAAATAAATTTGGTCGAATTTCCTGGTGTCGTTGTGACATTTGAGAATTAAAATTATGTGGTAGAAAATTCTACCAGCAGAACTCAAAGGGTTTATCACCATACTTTCAAAATGGTACCAAGGTATGTGATTTCTTTTTTACATATTCAGAACTATAAATATGTTATCATGTTGCCAGTTTTAGAAAGAAAAATTGACCAACTGTAGAGATAATAGAGGTGGCTCAAGTATCCCCTATGCTCAAGTATCCCCACTCTCCCCTACTCTATTTTTTTAACAGTTATTGAAATGAGAGTTCAAAGATTAGAATGCAACAAGCAGATGTTTCCTTTTTCAAGTTAGTCAATTGTTATTTATGTTCCAATTTAACATCAATTATCTTTAAACTCAATTTACTCCAAATCGACATTTTGTCACTTGTACCCTTTGGCTTCTGGGCTCCTCATATAGATATGCGTAGAAGATAACTAATTTTTTGTGAATGCTTTTGGCTTTGGTCAGAGTCTACCAAGAATTTGGAAATGTTTGACAAGAAAAGGACTCTCTGACAGAGAATTGTGTATCATTTTCTCCATTTTTCATAGTTTTAAAGCCTATTGGTGGCCATTACATAAGGAATTATTATCCTGCTACGCCGGCTATTCGAAAACAGTTCATGACAACTGAATAAGGCAAAACTATCTATTTTAGTAAACATCACGATTCAGATGAACTCGTTTTTACTTCGATTATTTGACTGAAGCAGAAATGTAAGATGAAAGTCAAAGTTGGTGTAGTACTGAACTAATAATAATTAATTTTTAACATGTATTACTACTTGTTAAAATACTGTGATGTATGAAACAGCGCTGCCACAGGCGTTTAATGTTATTTATACCACTTTTTCTAAGCAACAATTTTTTGAGTGCGATTCGACAATATTTGTAAGAAAAACATACAGGATAATGTGTTTCTTAAACATAGGAGGGCGACTAAATTTGTAATATAAAAATTTGTAAGTAAATTTGTACTTAAATTGCAGTTTGAATCAATTATTAGAACACTGTTTGGGCGGAAATGCCTAGTCCCTGAAAGGGTTAATAGAGAATCTGCAATTGTAATTGCTTTAGAGGGTATTAATTATCGCTGGGGCAAACTACCACCAATAAATTTAAAAGACTTTTCGATATTTTAAAACGTCTTATTAATGAGAAATTTCCGTCATAAATAATATTGAAAACCCATATCTTTTTTTATTGCTATTAGTTTACTTCAGTGGCAACAAAACCCCGCGTTTTCATCACATTGTTATAAGCTAGATACAGGGCCTGATTATCAACGGGGCACTCTCCCACCAGAAAAAGTAAATAGAAATTTTTTCCTTATTCATGATAGTAATTTTGACTGAAAAGGGCGTTTAAACAAGGCGAAAATTTCTATGTAATTTTACTGGGGAGAGAGTGCCCCGTTAGTAATCAGGCTCTGGCTAGATAATCTCTTTCTTATCAGTGTCAGTGAGGATGATTAGAATACTCGGCAAATTGCCACCAATAAAAAAATATATAGAATATTTTAAAATATGCATAAGAAAAAATTTCCATGCACAAGGCACTTAAATAATACAAAAATTTCTATAAAATTTACAGATTTAAAATTCATAAAATATATTTAAAAACCGTTCACATTTTATAATTTTTGATAAAACTTTAAAAGCAATAACAGGACATTTGGAATTTAATTTAATATACTTTAAAAAAAATTAAAATTAAGAAAAAAAACACTAGTTTATAATGATTAATGTGTTGAAATGAAAAAAACTTCTTTAAACACCATAAAATAAGTTAACTGCGCAAGGCCTTTCGAAAGAACTTAGTCTTTCTTCGTCAGGCGCAAAAAAGACGTGCGTCCACAATGAATGTAGCGGCACGACTGAAGGGGAATGCGGGAGGGAAAGGGAGCAAGCAGAAGGAACAGCCAATAGGAAAGAAGAAGGCAACAGCCAATCACGGAAGAGCATAAACAAAACTAGATAGACAAAGAAGGAGAGGAAAGGAAGAAGGGGGGGAAAGGGAAATGGGAAAAAAGCGGGGTAAATTAAAAAATTAATTAAAAGGAGAGATTAAAATGAATTAAATGTGCGCAAAAAATATATAAATTAGTAAAAAAAAAATAAAAAAAAATAAATAAAAATAAAATAAATAAATAAATAAAATAAAATAAAATAAAATAAAATAAAATAAAAATACATAAAAATAAAAAATAGTTTACAATTATAAACACACATGAAAATACCTGAAAAATAGTATACATAATATATATAAAAAATAATAATAATAATTAAATAATAAACTTAATTATGAAGCAGTGCTGAAAAGATTCTTCCAGGCAACGGAGAGGGTTTTAGAATCAGATTTATCATTAACAATAATATCACGATTAATATAAATAGCTAAATTTTCTAGAAAGTCTAACTCAGAGGAACTCAAAGTTCCTCTGAGTTAGACTTTCTAGAAAGTTCCTCTGAGTTAGACTTTCTAGAAAATTTAGCTATTTATATTAATCGTGATATTATTGTTAATGATAAATCTGATTCTAAAACCCTCTCCGTTGCCTGGAAGAATCTTTTCAGCACTGCTTCATAATTAAGTTTATTATTTAATTATTATTATTATTTTTTATATATATTATGTATACTATTTTTCAGGTATTTTCATGTGTGTTTATAATTGTAAACTATTTTTTATTTTTATGTATTTTTATTTTATTTTATTTTATTTTATTTTATTTTATTTATTTTTTTTTTTTTATTTTTTTTTTTTTTTTATTTTTTTACTAATTTATATATTTTTTGCGCACATTTAATTCATTTTAATCTCTCCTTTTAGTTAATTTTTTAATTTACCCCGCTTTTTTCCCATTTCCCTTTCCCCCCCTTCTTCCTTTCCTCTCCTTCTTTGTCTATCTAGTTTTGTTTATGCTCTTCCGTGATTGGCTGTTGCCTTCTTCTTTCCTATTGGCTGTTCCTTCTGCTTGCTCCCTTTCCCTCCCGCATTCCCCTTCAGTCGTGCCGCTACATTCATTGTGGACGCACGTCTTTTTTGCGCCTGACGAAGAAAGACTAAGTTCTTTCGAAAGGCCTTGCGCAGTTAACTTATTTTATGGTGTTTAAAGAAGTTTTTTTCATTTCAATTGTGTATAACACCAGTTTCAATTTTATACATTGATTAATGTGTTATTTACATTGCCAATCTAAAAGAAAATCATATTTGCTACTAACACTATAAGTTGTACTTTTATTTCAACCATTTTTTATGTATAATAATAAATTTAAATATAAAAAATATTGTTTAAATCCTTTTTTCACTTTTAAATATCATAAATGTGGTTTATGCCTAAATATTTATTAGATTAATGACTTTCATTAGCCGATGTAATTTTGCGGCGATGTAAAGAATACATCGATGAACAATACCTAAAAAAGTAAAATGGCGTGAGCGAGGGAAAATGAATTATTTATATCGCTCATAAATATTTAATTGCTTTCGATTTCTTCCATTTATTAAATATGCATCGAAATAAGTTTTTTTGTTGCGACTTTTTTCCTGCTGAATAAATGTGAATGAAATTAATTATTGACAATACAATCCTTAAGTAAAATTTATCCTTAGACGGATTTTAAATGTCTGGAACGTATATTACTTACTACTTTTCTTTTTCTTGATTCTTGGTGTTTTTTTCTCTGCAAACATACCGTTTTCTTTTATTTAATCAGCCCAATGTATTTCTGTCCTTTTTTTTTACCTCTAGTCACATTTAAATCCATAAACAACCTTTCGCGATACAGTAAAAATACGATACAAAAATTTTGTGAAAAAGCTATATGTTATTTTTTATTTATTCATTAACACAAAGAAAACGCTTTTAAGGCAATATAATGTTGAAAAGGCAATATTATTTATAAGAATTTTTATTAAAAAGAATGCTTTAATTGTTTTAACTTACTTTGCATGTACTTTTGCATTTAACTTATTGTGTTAATCCCTTTATGCTGTGTTACCTAAAGTATCAATTAAATAGATGATTACAGAACTAATGTAATATGTCGATTAGTAATACTAGTGTTAAGAATCAGTTGTAGATACTTTACTTTATTCTGCTCACAATGTTTTATTGGTTGGAAACAAACAAACAACAACAATAAAAAATTAAGTAAGATTTTTTTTTATTTGCTTCTTTAAATTTTTCTAGGCATAGAAATAATGCGGGTTAACCTTTTAACGGACAAAGCATTTTCATTCTCAGATGTTATAAGTAAATGGGTGACATTGGTAATCTCGAAACAATATACAGTAAAACCTCTATAACGGACACTCCCGAATAGCGGACACCTCTATTTAACGGACAGTTTTCCAATCACCACTCCTGAAACCTTAATTTTTATATGTTTAACCTCTGAATAACGGACATTCCGAATAGCGGACACTAATTTGACGATGAAGGCTGAGAATTTATTTTTAAGGTGAAAAAAAAGTGAAAAAAAAAATCTCTAAATTTATTGGGACAATGTGTCATATTTTTTCTGACCACTGAAAAATTTAGGGTTAGGCTGGGGAAAATCTCCTTCCCGTGCCCTGTATTGAATTCAGGGAGTGAGTTGGGAGAAAATGTACCCTCCAGAGCAATGGTATGGCTCCTCCCTCGTCGAGAATTTGAGATTTTATGCTTTTAAGAAGCGGCAAAATATAGTGAGCAGTTATACAATTTTTTATAAGAAAAAAAAAAAAAAAAAAAAGATGATTCAGAAGTATTAAAACTACGACCTTGACTAGAACTTGACACTGAAAAGCAAATTACGTGTAATCGCAAGCAAAAGCAAAAGGTGTTCAAAATTTCGTTTCAGTTTTATTACTTAAAAAAATTTAATTTCTGATTATTTATATAATAGACGGTGGTATATTTTTACGGTCATATGTTTAGGAGGTACTTACGTATTAACGCTACCGCAGCAGAAGTTGTGCTAATGCGCTTATAAAGAGCAATCTTGTTGTTTGCACACTCACGCAGATATATATCGGATTCCTCTCTGTTTGCTGATTTTCGACACCATTTTTAGTACTTTTTTAGTGTTTTTTCTTTTAAAAAAGCACCAAGCTTTTTTTTTTTTTTGCTCATTTATTGATTTTGAAGATTTTTTTGTTTATTGGCGGATAAGCGCAACTGCTGCTGCGGTGGCGTTAATACGTAAGTACCATTTAGGACATGTATGAGTCAAATAAGGAAACATACTCATTTCTTATTAATTTTTGAATCGCCGAGGTTTTCCCAATAGCGGACAACTCCGAATAGCGGACATTTTCAGCGCTCCCGAGCTGTCCGTTATTTGGAGGTTTTACTGTATTTGTAAATAAGAAAAAGTGTTTTTTTTTTCATACATAATGAAATGGAGATTGAATATTAATATTCCAGTGTCGTTGTTGCATATCGGAAGTAAAATTTTGTGGTTTCGTAGCGAAATCAATGAACGTTAAGTGTAAAAAGTTTCATTTAGGAAATACAGTCGAGTCTCTCTATAACGAAACTCCATACATCGAATTTCTCTATATAACGCATTTTTAGTAGGAACGGTCCCCTTTTCGCATGATTACATTAAAAACAGTCTCTATATAGCGAAATATCTATCTCCATATAACGATTTTTTCATAAATTGTACTTAATTTATTCAGTTTTAAAAAAAGCTTCGAAATCATATGGAATCAATTTTCCACCACTTATTTTTGATTTATCGTTCAGTGCTCAGGGTTTTTTTTTATTACTTTTCTCCTTATTCTTTAAATCCAACGAATTCATCCCAACTCCCACACACGTTTCCACATCCTTCTCAAAACAGAGTCAATTGGATTGTTACACATATAACAGAGGCATCAATGAGAGGCACATAGAGAGGCCTTCAAATGGAGGAAAATATTAAGTACAATTTTTAATTCCTTGCTAAAATTTGAGCTTTTTTTTTGAGAGCATAACAATTTTAAAATCAAAACGACAAAAAATTACTGATATCTTCGTCTGAAATTAATGCAAGACTTCCTTATTTGATTTTCATTAATCTTTCAAATAAATGTCTGGTATTTTATTTCAAATAATTTATGATTCATACAGAATTATACATGTTTAAATTTTTTTTTTTTGTTTACTGCCGGATTTTTACATAATATATGTTACTTTATTTACTTTATACACCAATATGGTTATAAAACGCTTTTATTTTTATCAAGAGCATTAAATTTTCAACAAAAACATATTTCCTACAAGTTTTGTAAAACAACGCAACAATTCCCATAAGATTCATTCCCTGATAACGGATTCTCACATGAGAGAATGATAAAATACAAATTATTTACCTTTATAATTTGTACTTGTTTAATCGGAGATTTTGTATTACAAAATACTGGTAGTTATGAAATTACAGGATGCGTACAAACCCTGATACAGCATTTACCACTTAATCGTCGTTCCCGAGACATTCACGGGCTGCTAGCTTCACGGCTTTTATTCAGAATTCTTTGATTCCCACCAGTTTCATAAAATAGTGTAACTGGTTTTATCCTGTTATCATTTTACTTGTCATTAAATAAGAAGAATATTTTTTTTTTCAAAAAAGTGATGGCAGTAAAAAATTTGAATTTTTAAACAGTAATTAAATGCGACCATTAAGTTGTTAAAAACTTCTATGAATAGAAACACGTTACTAAGGACAGTCATTAATTAATGCAAATTTGTGGTTAAATTAAGGAGTAACTGCGTATAATAATAAACAGAAAATATAAACATCTTGTATTAAGGAAAATGAATTATTTATGTAATTCATAAATATGCAATTGCTTTGGGTTCTCCCTCTTAATAAATATGTTGCGAATGAAATTTTACTTTTTTTTTTTTTTTTTTTTTTACTTTGGTCTTATTTGAAAAACATGAATGAAATACATTCTACACAATACATTTTTAAACAAAATGTGCCTTTTGTAAATGTTACAAGAGCAGAATTTCTAAATTTAACTAATTTCTTCTTTCATCTTTCGTAAGTACTGTTGTTTACTGACCCTTTCCAGAATTTGCCGAACTTATTGTTTTATTATTCTGCATATAATTTCTAAGACGGGCACATATTTCGTCATACGGGCAACGTGTTTTTTGCCATTCATGATTTGCACGTGTCACGTACGGGCAAATAATTTCAAATGAAATTTTATTATTGACATCAGTAAATTTTTATCGTAAATGTTGTGTTGTTTAATGCGAACTTTCTGATTCAATCAAACAAAACTTTCTGTATTGAAAAACTGGTACAGAAAGATTAAAAATTCTGTAAAAATTATTTGAATGGTTTTTTTTTTTTTCAAAAATATTGTATCAGGTAATCGTCTAAAAAAATATTATTGGAAAATTATATTATCTGTTATATAATCATACTTTATATGGGTACCATTATTTGTCAGGTGAAATACAGCATTTTTTTTTACAGAAAAATAAATGTAATTCAAAAGCATGAAATTTCGTCTTATTAAATCAAACATTTTTTCTAACAAATATTTTTAAGGAAGAATTTCCTTGTCATGAAATTCCAGGACGCGACCAGTACAAACCCTGCTAAAGCATTAGAAAACATCTGTAACTACAATCGCGTTACTAAGGACTTTCATTACTTAATGCAAATTAGTGGTTAAATTAAAGGGCAACTGCGAATACTAATATACAGAAAATGTTATCGGCTTGTGTTATGGAAAATGAATTATGTATGTATTTCATAAATATGTAATTGCTTTCGATATCTACCTTTTATTAAATATGCTGTGAATGTATTTTTACTCCTTTTTTATATTTGTTCTATTGAATAAGCATGAATGATATTCATTCTATACAATATGTATTTTAATAAAATGTGCCCTTTGTAAATATGTTACAAGAACAGAATTTCTAAATTTAGCTATTTTCTTCTTTCATCTTTCGTATTTACTGTTGTTTACTAAACCTTTTCATTATTTGCGGAATTTATTGTTTAATTACTCTGTATATAATTTCTTAGAAGCAAATTACATGCGACGGGAGACTCGCTTAAATGCTCGATAATTTACTCGAAAGAGAAAAAAAATCAATGTAATCAGTTAAGCGAACTCATTTATTATCTGAACAAGTTTCTATTGCTGAAATATTATCTAGTTCAAAAAACATATACATGGTAATTCTAAACTCATGGTACAAAATTTAAGGGTTTTACAGGGTAGTCAAGCAGTCATTGATATAATAGGAATGTATGGGAGTAAGTGCTACATTGAGTTACAAACAGCAGAGTGCCAGTATGGCTCTTTTTTTTAGTTTCAAAATTTCTCTTCCATACCAGAAAAATCGTATACTATCCTTTCGTTTATTACTATAGCCCATTTTATTACTAAAAGACATAATTCTTAAAATTTTACGTCATAAAATGAAATATTTTTAATAAAAAAAGCGCAAATCTGCAAATTTATTTAAAAACAGAAAATACATTAATGGAAATGGAGATTGTTTAACTATTAAATTGTATTTATTTAATCGAAAATTTTGTATTACAATATACTGGTAGCGAAGAATTTCCTGATTATGAAATTTCTGGACGCGTACAAACCCTGATGAAGCACAAATAACAATAATAATAATTATAATAATAATAATATGTAACTAGAAACGCTTTATTAAGGACTTTCATTATTTAATACAAATTAGTGGTTAAATTAAAGGGCAACTGCGAATAATAATACGCCGAAAATGTAAACGGCTTGTTTCAAGGAAAATGAATTATTTATGTAATTCATAAATATGTCATTGCTTTCGATTTCTATCTCTTATTAAATATGCTGCGAATAAAATTTTACTCTATTTTTATTTTTGTTCTATTGAATAAAAATGAATGCTTATTTCTTAGAAGCAAATTACATGCGACGGCAGACTCGCTTAAATGCTGGAGAGTTTACTCGAAAGAGAATTAAATCGATATAAACTTTTAAGCGAATTTATTTTTTACCTGAACAATCTTTTATCACTGAAGTTTTATCTAGTCTCAAGAAACACCCTGTATACGTATACAGGGGGATTCTAAATTCATGGTACAAACTTTAAGTATTTCATAGGGCACTATAACACTCATTAATTTATTAGGAATGCGCGGATGTAAATGTAACACTTAGGTACAAAAACTACGGTATTAATATGACCCTTTTTTAGTTATAAAATTTGCTATCCATACCAGAAAATTTCTGTAACATTTTTTTCCTTTATTGAGGACAGACAGTTCATTGCCTCCCCCCTCATGTTTGTACCTCAACCGGATATTTGCGTCCATACATTCCTATACAACAAATGATTATTATAGTGTCCTCCACCAACCCTTAAAGGTTGCACCATGAATTTAGAATCAACCTGTATGTTACGGTTAATTTCATTAATCATTAATAACAACTGGTTATTAATAATATTTATCAAATAATATTTAAATAAAATGGTTAGAGTGATTGATGTATTAGAATGTATCAAATTAATGGTTTATTATTAATAATTACAAAAGAATTTCGTCCAATGTAATAAATTTTAATTTGATTAGCTTTCGATTTCCATTTCACTTGCATATATTTATCCTGTGTCATTATCCCATTTTCTTTAATAGTATAATATCTTTTGAGAGAGCGTAAGTTTCATTTTTTCTGTTGGAAGCAGCTTGACCATATCATTCGAATGTTAATTATACTATTTTTTACCAATTTAAATGTTTTGTTTATTTGATTATTTTTTTCCTTTTAGATGCATTGTTTATTTTTACATTTGTTTGTCAATTTAAATGCTTTGTTCACTTAAATATTTTTATTCTTAAAATTATTTGGTAACTGTGTACATATTAAAATTATATTATGTATTCTTTTATTGTCTCTTGTTTTAAAATTTTCAAGTGATTGATTTCGTAATTATAAAACTAATTATCTTCAACTACCTGGGCAAGAGAGTCCTAATGATAGGACCCGTCTATATATTCAGTATTAATGTCTCTTAACATTTTTTTGTTGTTGTTAGCTTAATTCAATAATGGTAATACGTGTTCCAGTTAATGAGAAATTCATTGCAATCCTCAATTATTTAAATTGATCGAATTTCATTAATAGTTATTAATATAACCCGTAAATTTGATTAATATGCAATATTTATAAAATTTACAAAAAGATGTGGTTATTATAGATAATAACAGGTTATTATTAATAATAATCGAATTTATCAAACTGACCGTAACATATATATTATGAATACAGGGCGTTTCACAAAAGATGGGCAAAACTTTAAGAGTAGAAAATACATATGCAAATAAATATTTTTCGTCAATGAATGCATTGGCGGAAATGAAATGCAAATTGCATTTCATGTGCTGGCGCATTTTATATTCCGAAACTTTGACTAGTGTTGCCAGCGGGATTTTTTTAAAATTCAGATTTATTGATTGCCATCAGTTTTCTGAAATAGCGAAGTTCGCCTTTTTTAATGACCTATTACCAATGTAACTAGAGGAAATTTTACGTAAGTTTTATAAATATACAGAAACCAGACAGATTATTTAAAATTATTTAATTTATACATTTAACACTAGAACATTCTTATCTATCCGAATAAAATTTACAGCGCCACCTGCTGTGACATTTACACCAAAAGGTAATCAGAATAACATTGTATCATGGACTAACTAAATATAAAATTTTATAAAAAAAAAACCGTCCATTCCAGATATAGCTATTGTGTAAATCGTAAAAAAGCAGCATAGCAACGCCATTTGTTGGAATATATGCTCCAAAACGTAATCAGAACCATATAATATAAAGGATTAATTATGACCTTATGTTTTATGAAAATCCGTGTGTTAGTTCTTGAGATATAGCTACTGTATAAATCGTGAAAAAGACAGCATAGCAGCACCACATGTATAGCGATATACACCCAAAACTAATCAGATACAGTTTATATCACGATCTAACTGATTCTAAAGATTTATGAAATTCCGTGCATAAGTTCACATACAGACCCACAATATTTATGCCACATAGACAGACAGACAGCATTACGAGCTCACAGACAGATATTTTTAAAAATATGTTTTTTGAAATCTATGACCCCTAAAACAACCTTCTCACCCATAAAAATCCTATATTTACTTCTTATAAATATTAGAAGAAAGTAAAAAAAAAAAAAAAATGCTGTTAAAAACAAAAATACGTATTCCATTTTTAACATTATTTTTAACACTAGAACGCCCGAAAGGAGTCGATTCGACTCCAACCATGTGATTAAATTTCCTTTCGAACCAGAAATTTTTTCTCGAACTAAGTTAAATTTAAACCACGCAGATTTACGTTTATTAAATTAATTAAATAATTTTGAATAGAAGTTCTGGTGTGTAATATTATTATCAAACTTGAGTGAAATTTACGGGCGTTCTAGTATTAAGAATATGATAATCTAAAAACACTAAAATATATATCTTTTTAAAATTTTATCTTTTGACAATATTTTTGTTACTTATATCATATAAAGTTAATTTCAGATTTCGACTTTATTATTTTTGTTCATTTTGCTGAACAAACATGTCAAACAATTTGGTTAATTAGCTACGCATTATCGCCGAATAACAATAGTTCTACCCTAAAAGCGCACTTTGTTATTGACTAGAAAAGAAACTTTGGTTAAACAGCTGAATAAACGTATTTAATTTGCCGAATAAACTTTTATCTAAACAGCAACGTCATTTTTCTTTAGAGATAATACTTTGTCTGTATACTTTGTGTCCGTATAATTGTAGAAAGTTTGTTTATTCGTTGAAGATGCATTTGGGTTGAAAAATGTTTCTTGCTGTTTAATAAATTTCGTTCAATATTATACTTTGCAGAGTTCGTACGGGTTAGAAAATTTTCAAAAATATTCATCTGTTTTTTTTTTTTTTTTTTTTTTGAAAGAGAAATTTAAGTTAATCCAGCCAAACTTCGCTTTCTTTAACCCTTTCCGGCGCTGTGTTACCACTCCGGCAACACCTAATTTTAATTCCAAACATACAAACGGCACCAATAATATTTTACTAAAATTTTACTTTTACAACGACAGCTTAAATCAGGGAGTTCTTAATTTCTAAAAAAGTCTTTTGTAAATTCCGGTGTCAGTCAACAATCTCTCATTTTACGAACATGTTGGGACCTTTTGCTACAAATTTTAGTAACTTTACTTTGAAATCCTATTCATAATTCACTTCTTAACATTAAGCATAAGTTTGAATTAAATAATAGTCACTTTCATATATTATGGGTTCAGTAAATAGATTGTTTCATCAACTTGATTACTAAATTAATTGAGATCTGAACTAAGTTTCCACCTACCTGAATCTTGTTGCTATAAAACAATTAAATTCACAGTAAACCCCATAATTATTTTGAAAAAGGGAAAAGAGGAATTAAAGAAGTAACTTAAAGTTACACGACCATATTAGTTAATTTACAAATTAATGAAAACATCCCCATTTTTGCATAAGTAAAAATATCTTAGAGACAACTTAAAAAGGGTGCAACAAAATTCTCAACCTGTTCAGATCTCTAATTCACTGTAAGCTTGTAGCAATGATCCCAGCTTTACCACTACTGTTTTGTAGGATGTTAAATACATATCAATGCTTAAGAGAAAACTACAAGTGCTTATCAATTAAATTTTAGAAAGAGGGAGTGAATAGCTGAAATCTCTCAGATATTCAGAGAGCCAAGAAAGACAATTTTTCCAAAATAAACAAAAGTATCAATAATATCAAAATAAACATTCTACAACACAAGTAATGGCATTTGACCCTGAAAGAATAGTAGCAGCACTTTTATATCCTTTTTTTTATTGCATTGTGAATTATCAACTCATTTTATTTCCATTTAGAATCCTCAAAATGCATTAGTATGAGATTCAAATGTAAAATTCCTGGGTGTTATTATTATAACTATCAATTTTTGAGAAAAATCAATTAAATATTTCCATTTTAAATTAGAATTAAGAAAAGAATTTTATAAAGTGAGCATAAAGTAAGTCCATCTATATCCATTTAAAATTTCTAAGAAGATTAAGAAAATATTTCATTTAAGTATTAGACTTCAAGTACATTATTGGAATGAAAATTACTTCATTTTAATCTTAGAATGAGATGAAATTATACCCAGGTAAATTTTAAGTGCTAAACAAAACAAAAAAATTTTTCATCTGAGTTAAAGTTAATCAAATTTCCTTATTATCTAAATAAAGAGAAAGTAGAGTAAAACTACAAGAAATATACATGCATTTTTTACTAACAAATCTTGTTTATTACATATATATTTAAATCCAATCAATAACACCTCTTTTTTTTTATACATATATACACTCAATAATTATAAAATTGTTTACCCAAATAATGAGGATCTCATCCTATAAATATCCATACACTTTTTTTTTATTCATAGCAAACTACTTACTTATGTAAAAGAGAAACATAATTTTACAGATCAAAATTAGCATTAAAATATGCTTACCCTTTGACGACATGGATATATCACTATTTAAGCATAACTCGCTCTTTCGAGATAGTCTCTAGTCAGGGCCTGATTATCAACGGGGCACTCTCCCACCAGAAAAAGTAAATAGAAAATTTTTCCTTACTCATGATAGTAATTTTGACTGAAAAGGGCGTTTAAACAAGCCGAAAATTTCTATATAATTTTACTGGGGAGAGAGTGCCCCGTTAGTAATCAGGCTCTGTCTCTAGTCCTTATGAAGTTAGGAGTATCTCCGACATAATTAGAGTTCAACTAGTAGAATTGCTTGCAATTCAGTCATCCTTACACCTGGATCATCCTTCAGTCATCCTTACCTCCCATGACGTCACTGAAGATTCCCCACACTATTATTACGCCCCTCGAAGAAACCTTCGCCACTTTGCTAGATGATATAAGTTCAAAACAAATTCTGGAGGTCTTGTCTAGTAGGTTTTCGTGTTACTCTAAGGCGGTTCAAACTTTTGTAAAGCGTGAGATGGGGTCGGCGTAACTCTCGCAGGGAGCAACAATTTTCCCACAGCCACTTAAAATTTTTTTTCTTGACGAAGTGGAACACACCAAGGTCTTATTCAAACAACGGATACATCCCTCCAGTGCTTCTCCCACTTCAGAAGCTAACTTCTAAAACTTATTGTTTGGTTCGAGTCTACTGGTGCGCTCCTAACTTCCTTCCAGCGCGAAACATCCGAGACAGTCTCGATTTCGAAAACTATGTCTGTACTGGAACAACCCTTAGCAGGGTTTTTGATGTCGAAAAAAAAAGGAAAAGTCTTCCCTTCATGCATCACCTGGTCCTCGGTCCTGACCCTGCACAACCTGAGCGACAAGTAAAGAGAAGCCTTAAAAATCTTATTCTAAACACCTCCCCCCTCTCCCAAAAAGGGGGGGGGGCACACAGCAGCTACTCCTTTCTACATCCTCATCGTAGACCGGACTCTTCTAAAACTAAAAACCTATATCCCAATTCTCAGGAATAAACTTAACTGCGGGGCTCCCTTACTACCAACACGGGCACACCCTTTCTCCTCGTGCGTACCGGGATGGGCTATCATTGGCTCAAAGTTAATTCTCCCTCTCCTATTACCATATAAGGACATAACAGGGCAACACTAAAACCACGTGACACAAACCCACACCCTCTGAAGGGGCCAGGTGTAAGAACTTCTCAGCCTGCGGTTCCCACGGAAAAAAGGGAAGAAAACATTTTAGCTTCTTGTTTTATAGCGGCAATAAAAATTTCGTTATCGGGGAGGTCTTTATTCAAAGTAAAACATATATTCAGGGGTATTTTAAAGTCTGTTGCTCTCTTTCTAAGAAACGGTATTGTTACCATTTTCTCCCGCAATAAAATCACCCTAATAATTTTTTTAAAAAGGCAAGTTTGCAGCTGTTTAGGCTTTCATTGTAAAACCAAAATTTTACTAAAATATTACTGGTGCGGATTGGACGTTTGGGATTAAAATTAAGTATCCCAGACTAGGCACAGTATGCCGGAAAGGATTAACCCTTTCCGGCACGGGCAAAATCTGTACTAAAATGAGAAATTATCGACTGACACCGGAATTCACAAATCAATTTTTTACATATTATGAATTCCTTATTTTAAGCTTTTATTGTAGTGATGGGCGATTCTGGAAATTTTGAGAATCGATTAAAATCGATATCGTATAAAACAACATCGATCATAATAAGTATCGATTTCTCAGTTCTAGAATCGATATTTCGGTATTCAGGTTCACACAGAGAAGATCGAAATTACTAATTCCAAAACTTAGACAATCAGCAGGACTGTAATTATTGCCTCCCACCCCCCCATCCTCATTTAGGGAGGCATAGAATTAAGCTATTGCAGATTTTAGAGTCGGATAATAAGAATTTTAAATTTTAGTATGATTGTCACTTATGGTTGTCACTTACACAAAAACTTTGACAAATTTGAGAGACATAACTCAACTAATAACAACACTGAGTAACTTGGCATTAACCCATTAACGCCCGAATTATTTTGTTCGCTAAAATTTAAATTTTGTATTTCCCACCACTTTTAAAATCATATTAACTTTTATCTAAATTTATCGAGGATTTTGTCTCGTGAAAGAAGGTATATATTTATACTCCTTTTTACTGTTGGGAAAACCACTTTCTTGCTGTTTTTATAACCGTCCTCAAAAGAGGACACTGGGCGTTAATGGGTTAAACCGAGTATAAAGAGTGCCAAGAGCGTGTAACTAGGATGGGGAACAAGAATTATAGACAAAAAAACTTTTTTTTCTAATGCCAACCAAATGTTACACGAGATAGTTTGGAAGAACAAAAAATATGCCCCATTCCCAAGGGGGCAGTTAAAGCCCATTCTTGACGGAAAGCCGACCACAGCCCAAATGTATCATTTGTCGAAATTTCAAAATGAGGATTTACAATAAAATAGAACGAGAATTGGACATTTTAAAAATTTCATGCATACTTTGAACGGCCCATTTAGTAAAGATTGGCGAGGAAGGGCTGAGGGCGAGGGATTAGAACGGACGAACTTGAAAAAAAAAAGCATAATTAACTAATAACCCAAATAACTGAGCTTCTAAACAAAAATACAGTGTTTAACTTAGAGTTGAATTCATGGGGTGGCCCGCGGGGAACATGCACTCTTTGGAACTATAAAAAGTGCCAAGAGCATGTAACTAGGTGGAGAGAGGGGTAGTAACAGAAAAAAACGAGGAGATAAAAGCTTTATAACGATATGTTACATGAGATGGTGTGGAAGAAACAAAAAATATGCCTCCCACCCAGGGGGGCAAGGTAAATCCCAAACGGACAGAAGGGCGACCCCGGTCCAAATTTATCTTTTGTTGAGGTTTCAAAATATGGATTTATAACAAAATAGAACGAGGATTAGACTTTTTTAAAATCTCAGTCATAATTTGAAAGAACCTGTAATTTAAGATTGGTGAGGAAGGGGGGGGGGCGGTAGGACAGGCGAACATAAAAAATAAAAATAGTTGCACTCTGAGAGTGCCAATAGAAGTGAAACCTTGAACAATTACGTGTGTATTTTTTGAATCGTTAGGATATATAATTTTGAATCGCCAGAAAATACTTTTAAATGACTAAAAGAAGGTTCTATAATATTAAAGAATATATTAATATCTATAAAAAAAAACCGCGTAATACCATGTGTCCATCTATTGTAGTTAACTCACTATAACTACTTTCTTACATTTTAAAACGCGATAAATACACCAGCCAAAATTAGACCATACTATCGATACTTTAATCCTTATCCAAATAAATCATTTTGTATAAATGCATGTTACAATATCTGTAGAATACTTTTTGAATTATTCAAATCGGACATTCCATTCAAAAGATATTACGAATTTAAAAATGACAATCTGAAGAAATAATAGCGCTGCTGAGTACTCGGTGGCCAATAAGCTTAGGGGATACGTGTGCAATCAAACGATTGCGGGTTCGAACCCCAGTTTCGCTGATATGTATCAATGTTTTGTTTTTGTTTTTGTTTTTGAAGAAGTTTGAAAAATTAAAATTTTAACACATTATGGGTCCGTAAAGTGACCTGAAATGATGGGAGAAAATTTCTTATGCTAGATTTGTAATGTATAAAGTATAAGCTTTCAATAGACATATTGTATCAAGAAATGAGAAAAAAAACTCTCTGCCCCCCCCCCCCCAAAAAAGGTCCTATAGGGAAAACCGGGAAACTGGAATAGCAAAAAGAACGGCGGGAAATGGTTAGCTATGCTAGAATTTTTCTCATCACTGTAATCCCTATAGAAGCAAAGTTATAGCCTTTTAAAGATTGAAATGAAGTGAAGAAATAAGCAAAATTAGGTGAGTGATCGACAGGGGGGAGGGGTCCACAGCTCTGGGGTGCTATGTAGCTTAAACTTTTAAGTTAAAAATGGTAGAAAATTAAATGAGCGAAATTTTAAGGTGTATATTGGGGGGGGGGTGCAAGCCCCCCACTCATTTTTTTTGAAGAAACAAAAAATATGCCCCCGGCATGGCGCAGATAAACCCCAAACGGGCGAAAGGGCGACCTTTTATTTATCTTTTGTCAAGGATTTAAAATGTGGAACTAAAATAAAATAGACCGAGAATTGGACATTTTTAAAACTGTATGCATATTTCGAACGGCCCTGTAAGTTAAAACTGACGCGGAAGGGGGGGATTAGAAGAGACCAGCGTGAAAAATAAAACATAATAAACTAATACTTCAAATAACTGGACTTCTAAACAAAAATATAACGATTTAACCTAGAGTCGAATTAATGGGGTGGCCCGCAGAGGAAAACCCCCCAAAAATACCTGTATTCAACACTCATTTAGCGTAGAAAAAAAAGAAAAAAAATCGAAATCGAATCTAAAGATCGAAATCGAATCTAAAGATCGACATCGAATCTAATGATCGACATCGAATCTAAAGGTCGAAATTGAATCTAAAGATCGACATCGAATCTAAAGATCGACATCGAATCTACAGATCGACATCGAATCTAAAGATCGAAATCGAATCTAAAGATCGACATCGAATCTAAAGATCGATCTTACGGGCAGGATCGATTTTGCATTTTTATTTTCTTTTGTAACTTTACAAGAGAGTATTAGATTCGTGAAAAATTTTGACTTCCCTTTTTTGATGGATTTATATATTTTAGAAGGTCTTTAACACGATTTCATGGTTTTTAAGAAATATCTGTCTGTATGTGTGTCTGTCACTCTGTGAGTCTGTATACGACAAAAATTTCTGACCGTTCTATCCCAAAAACAAGTGCACAGAATTCCACAAAACTTTAGATTTAGTTTGACCTTGATATAAACTGAATATAACTAATTTTTGGTGCATATAGCCTAACAGGTGGCGCTGCTATGCTGTATTTTTTGCGATTTGTGCAACAGCTATATCTGAATAACGAATGAACTTATTTTCATCACATTTTAGATCCAGTTAGTCCTTGACATGAATTGATGTTTTTTGCATTTTGATGTATATAGCTTTTCAGATGGCACTGCTATGCTGGATTTTTTACAGATTCCACTCAGCGCCATGTAAAAGGGGGGGGGCGAAAGGAAGCGGTCGTTCCGAGCACGGAAATTTAGGGGGAGCCAAATTTTTACTACTAACATCACTTCTAGCCTATCACAAGAAAAAGTTAATGGGGGGGCTAAATTGGAACTTTGAACCGGGCGCAGTTCTCTTTTCGCACGCCCCTGTTTCCATTTTAGCTTTATCTCAAGAACTAATACACGGACTTTCATAAAAATTTAGATTCAATTAGTCCTTGATATTATTTGATGCTAATTACATTTTGGTGGAAATCGCTTAAGAGATGGCACTGCTATATTGCATTATTCATGATTAACGCAATAGACTCAAGAATCTCAAGAACGAATTTTCATCAAAATTCAGATTTAGTAAATCTCTGACATAGATTAGTGTTATTTAGTTCTTGGTGTAAATTGCCCTATAGGTAGTGCTGATATGCTGCATTTTTTATGATTTCGCAATAGCTGTCTCTCGCGCTTTCATGGATTTTCATCAACATTCAGATTCAGCTGGTACTTAATAAAAATTGATCCTGATCAATTTTTGGTGTTATCACTCAACAAAAAACGCTATTTTGCAGGGGGGGGGGATTCTGAGGTTTCTTTAATTCTTCTACTAGCTGCATCCGTCGAGATTCGACGGTAAGGAATATGTATAAGATGAGTATGATACATTTAAAGCTTATAAATAATAAAAATGAATGAAATAAAAAAAAGTCTACTTAGAAGAAAATATAAATTTTATTTAGTTTTACCTATAATAAGTATGAAATCAGTTTTCATATTGGTTCAATGATAGGTTTTTATTTTCTTTTGGAGCTAAGATTTTAATTTTCTTTTCGAGTTAAAGTATTTCCTTATATACCACATTTTTTGTTGCTTTTTGGAACTATTTGCACTTTCAAATTTTTAAATGAACGTACTCTAGACATCGCGACATACAACTGACCCTGGCTAAATACTGGCTCAGGTAAATAAATACCAACAGAATCCATTGTTTGTCCTTGTGATTTATTAATTGTCATACAAAACGCAACACGAATTGGAAATTGGCGTCTTCTAAATGAAAAGGGAAGAGTTGTATCTGATGGCATTAAATCGATTCTAGGAATCAAAACTCTTTCTCCAGCTCTGTCGCCAGTAACACTGCTAGATCCAAATAATTATCGTACATATTTCGTACAATCAACCTGGTCCCATTTAAAAGACCTTCACGAGGACTTAAATTTCTTATTAATATTACTATTGCTCCGATTTTTATCGTGAGAATGTGTGGAGGCAATCCACTTAATTCTAAGCTATTTAAAAATTTCGTTGGAAATTGGAGGATTTCATTTTCATTTTCAGTTATTAAATTATTTATGCTCATGTATGTTCTGGATGTGCCAGGTATAAGGTTCATAACTTTATGGTTAATTCCATTGCAATGTTCGTTTTTTGGAGCTAGAATTGAAACTTTAGCAAATTTAGTGATACTATCTGAAGATGAAAATCCTTTTCCAAAAATTTCGGATACGATGTCATTTTCTGCTATAATAGACGGTGGTAAACATACTTTATTTGAGTCTCCAGGGGATTCTTCATCCATGCAAAAATTTTCTCCATTACTATTTTAAGCAAAAATTCCGAAAATTCCGATTCTTCTGGTCTTAATCGCATATTTTTTTGCAATTTAAATATTTTAAATTCTGACCAAAGAGTCGAAAACTTGATGCAGTTTTGAACTATGTTTTGTCTTGAAGCATGTGGAATCACTGGTAAAACTTGCCTGTAATCACCTCCAAGGACAATTATTTTTCCTCCAAAAGGAACATTAGTGTTCATAATGTCTCGCAGAAGTCTGTCCACGCACATTAATGCATATACATTGGCCATGGGTGCTTCATCCCATATAATTAGTCGAGCAGACTTAATGTCAGATGCAGCCTTACTATTGATGTTTAGGGATGATATGGAATTCTCATGTAGATTTAAAGGTAGTTTAAATCTGCTATGCACTGTTCGACAGTTCGGTAACTGCAAAGCAGCGATACCAGTCCATGCAACTGGTATAACTTCTAATCCTAGATCAAAACATTTTTGTATTAAACATTGATATACAAATGTTTTACCAGTTCCTCCTAGCCCATCTATGAAGTATGCATTACTTTTATTCGTATTGTTCTGTTCCATCACATAAATAACTTCGTTAATGAAAATGAGTTGTTCTTCGTTAGCTTGTTGTATCATTAAATCATAATTTAGATTCGGGTTTGTAGAAGGTTCAATAGCAGCAGTTCGTCTATTAATATTATATTTAGTAGCCGGTAATTCAAAAGTAGAAAGAGAAAATCTATGGGATTTGAGTTTTTTTTCAATATCTTTAAGAGTTAATTCATATGCACTTGCTTGACTATGATGTTGTAGGTAATCCTCACTAAGAAAGTCTTTAAATGTATTCCATAATTGAAGCACATTAATAGGTTGCTGAAATATGCAAATGAAAGAAAATATTTGGCTCAATTGTTGCGGCATTTGAACGGATGATGCTTCCTTTAAACAATGATACCATTCATTATTATCTTGAAGCAATTCTCGTTGCATTACAGCTTCTTTGAAAGTTGAATAAGTAATGTTCTTATATGTTCTGATATCTTCAAAACTCGTAGCACCCACTACATGAAGCAGCAACAGCCGAAGATGATATCTTTCAGATTCTTTTGGTGAAACATTATACATTCTACCTATAATTTTAATTAAATTGACGCCTTTTTTCCAAATTCGTTTCTTTCTATCAAATGAATAATAAAATGGTGTTTCTGGATATATATGAGGACTTCTTGTTGCCGGATCACTATTCAATTTAAACCAAGCGATTAACTTTGTGTTTTTCAGTTCCGCTCGAAGTAAAGCTTCAGTGGCATTATCGTTATGAAAATATAATTGTTGTTCGTCGGGTAAATGTACCGGTAGTCGCATTACTGAATGAGATTGTTGGTGCATAAGATAGGCGAAAATTCTATAAGCAGCTTCAGATGGACTCACATATCGGGTGTTTAGAAACGAAGAAACTTCATCGTGGTGAATTAAACCGTCTTTTCAGAAACAACGTGCAAATTAGCGCAGTCATGTCCTTTATAAACGTACTTATGGATATATTTTATACTGTGTACAGTTGCACACATTTCCACATTAATGTGTGTTTGAAAGTAAAGTAGAAGAAATGGATTGTAAGGAACGACAAAACGATTGTCAACTTCTATGGCAGTTCCTTTAACATGTTTTGTAATTGTCCTACCATTATTTCTTTTTCTATATAGAGGGTAACCATTCACATTATTATTTGTTTTAGAAGTATATTCTTTAGGAAATCCTTTTTTACACTTACCCTCATTCATACAAACTGAAATCTTGTTAAGATTGCCACATGGGCCGTGGAGCATATGACATTTAACTAAATTGTATAATGTTTCATCTCTAATATCTGGAATTTCTGCTGAAATAACATTATCAATATCTGAGACTTCTCTAAATTTACATTAATCTTGGAGGCATAATAAGTGAATCTGAGGTAATCTTCTTTTTTGAAATTCTACTGTGTAAAAATATGTTTGTACAGCCCCAAATATATTCTTTTGATTTACTAATCGTAAGAGTTCTTTAACTTTTGCATGAAAAAATCTAACTGTAATGTCTGGTCTATTGTAAGCTGTTTCATAAGAATGTATACTATTTGTAATTTCAGGCCATAAAGGGTTGCATGTAAACGTCAGAAAAATATCGGGTTTACCAAACTTCCTCACCATGGCCATTGCATCCTGATAATTTTGTATCATAATTCGAGGGCTTCCAATGAAAGTCGATGGTAAAATAACAACACGCCCAGTCCTTAACTTCTCGTATTCAGCCCTTACATGTAAAGCATCTGCTAGGCCGGCATATGTTTCCACTCTCAACTTTGACTGCTGACTTCGAATGAATTTTAATCGGTCGCCTTCAATTCGACAATAATAATCCACAATCAGCTGTTGAGTTAATTTTCCAGAATTAATTATTGGGTTAAAATTTCCTTTAGGGGCACAACCTCGAATCTTAAGTCTGTATGATACATATTCCCGCATAGATAAATTTTGGCGAACTTTAATCTGACGCTCTCCGCCAGATGGTATTGAAATATGCCATCCTGGTTCTCCATATGGCCATATTAGAATGTAAGACATTGGGTCACAGTGCATACTGTCAAAATCTATGGTTTTCAATTCTCCGCTCTTAGCATAAACTGCAATATGTCTATGAGAAGGTGGAGCACCATCAGCTGACTCAAATACCGCTGCGACTTCAGAACATGCAGGGTCATTATACCGTCAAAAATCCTCTTGGGGCTCATGATAAAGTCGCATTACTAAATTTATAGGTATGCGATTTTCTTTCAATGCTATTTCTTTTTCTTCACTCATTTTCTGATGCATTGTTTTATATAATCGTATATATGGGTTGCATTTGTCTAATATAGAGGTTAATCGTTCCAGAATGTCTTTCCTTAAAGAACTGTTAGCGGAATGATGCAGTCTGATTTCATTAGCCTCAGAAAAATCTAGAATATATAATTGCCCGTAAGAAGCTGTAGTTTTACTTTGAGGGTACAATGGAGAAATTCTATGATGTATTACACCAAGAATTTTAAAACAATAAGGACCCTGTCCAGGTGGCAATGTTACATTAGCTCCGAATGATACGAATGATAAAGCGTTGTTATATTGGCGAATGTTTTCTCTAAAATTTTTAGATAACTCATTATTTCCGCAGAATAATTCTTCGATATCTTTAGAAATACGAAATTCAGGTAATTTGATTTTTTTTTGTTACAACAGCATAAATTAAAATAGCCTGATGAATTTTTTTCATCTTTAAAATATAGAGCAGAGCAGTAATTACATTTATTGTTTAATTCACCTAACCTAAATGGCTGCATATTACAAACTACTTTAGAAACAGCACATCTGTATTGAATAGAAAAGGGTTTTCGTTCTTTGATTTTCATACGTTTGTTTATGATTTCTTTACGCCCTGTTAAACTTTTTTTTCTTTTTTTTGACATTTTTTGAAACAATTTGTTGAGCAAAATTAGATTTAGGACGAAATTCCAAAACATCATAATGACCTGAATCAACATTTCCAGAAAAGAGTAAATTACATATTATATTTCCAGACCCATAATCGAAAGTATTATTGCTAGTATTGTTTCTACTAGCAGGGGAGACCGAGCTTAGCTCGGTCAAAATTAACTTTGTGTTCAACTCGATATAGTATTTTCACTGTGTCATTCACTCGGTATTATTACTGTAAAACATGTTGTTTATTTAGAAAAACAATCAATAAGAAAGCTATGTTTTTATAAGCATGTTTGTAAATTTTACTTGATTTTAAAATTTCCCACGAAAGGACATCGATATAAATCACTTTTTTAGCTCGACTCTGATTGGTTTAACCATGCATCTAAAATCCTCTTAAGAATGTATAAAAAAAATTCTTTACATTCTGATAGACTATATTTTCTGCTAGATATATCCAAATTTGGAGGCATTCTTTCATTTGGCTCCAAATACGTGTTTTGGTTTTCGTAATTTTTATAGTCGATTTTTTAGCCATATGTCGCCAATATTTTTTCAAATATCACCAAGTTATTGGCTTTTGCCATATTCTCGTGACTCTGACCCGTATTACCCAAAATGAGCCACTAATCAAATTTGATCAAGCATGTGGCATAGCTCAATCGTCTTCAGGTAATCAAAAACAGTAGAATATAAAATTGAATCAAAATCTTTTAAGCCATTTTTTAGGTAAAATTAGCTTGGCAGCATTCAGCAATGAAGCAAAATGACCCACTAATATAATTTTGTTTAACACTCGACTCAGCCCAATAGTCTTCTCGTGACAAAAACATTTGGTTTCAAAATTTAGGTAAAATTGATTGAGTCGTTGTTATATATAATTAGAATGATCCTAGCTCATTAAGACCCAAAATGACCCACTAATCGAATTTTCGCGAGCATGTGTCCATCCAAATGGTTTTCTCTTGCTCAAAAACGATATAATACAAAGTATAGTTAAAATGGTGAGTACCATTTTCTATATAAAATTAGGATGACCCATTATGACCAACAAATGACCCTTATAATCAAAATCTCTCGAACGTGTGGCCTAGCTCATTAGTTTTAGCATGCCGAAAAACATTAGATACAAAATTTAGATAAAATCGATTGAGCCGTTTTTTAGATATAGTTAGTTTGACCCTGACCCCTTATGATCCAAAATGACCCATTGATCGAATTTTCTCAAAAATCTGTCATAACCCAATGATTTTCTTGTGCCGGAAAACGATAAAATACAAAATTTAGTCAAAGTTGCGCGAAACGTTGTCTAGATAAAATTAGAATGACCCAAAAGTGGCCCACTAATCGAAATTTCTCGAACATGTGACCTATCCCAATGATTTTCTCATGCCAAAAATATGTTGTATACAAAATTTCGTTAAAATCGACCCACCCATTCTTTATATATAGCTTAACCTTGAGCCATTATGACACACAAATGACCCTTATAATCGAAAGCTCTCGAATATGTGACTTAGTCCATTAGTTTTCTTGTTTCTAAAAATTGTTACGTACAGAATTTCGTTAAAATTAATCCTGCCGTTCTTTAATTATATATAGCTTGACCCAGACCCTTTATTATCCAAAATGACCCATTAATCGAAATTTTTCGAACATGTAACCTAGTCCAGTGATTTTATCATGCCAGAAAAATGTTGCATACAAAATTTCATTAAAATCGATCCACCTGTTCTTTAGCTATAGCTTGACAATGACCCATTATGACCCATCATGACCCACAAATGACCCTCATAGTCGAAATTTCTCAAACATGTGATTTAGCCCATTAGTTTTCTCATGTCAAAAAACTGTTACATACAAAATTTCGTTATAATCCATCACGCCGTTCTTTAAATATAAATAGCTTGACCCAGACTCTTAATGAACCAAAATGACCCACTAATCGAAATTTTTCGAACATGTAACCTAGTCCAATGATTTTATCGTGCCAAAAGATATTGCATACAAAATTTCATTAAAATCGATCCACCTGTTATTTAGATATAGCTTGACCATGACCCATTATGACCCATTATGACCCACAAATGACCCTGATAGTCGAAATCTCTCAAACATGTGATTTAGCCCATTAGTTTTCTCATGTCAAAAAACTGTTACATACAAAATTTCGTTATAATCCATCACGCCGTTCTTTAAATATAAATAGCTTGACCCAGACCCTTAATGACCCAATATGACCCATTAAAATTTTTTCTCGAACATGTAACCTAGCCCAATGTTTTTCTCGTGCACGAAAACCATAGAATGCAATTTTTAGTCAAAATTGCGTGAGAAAATCCCTAGATAAAAATAGCATGACCCACAATGACCCCAAAAATGACCCACTAACCGAATTTTCTCGAACATGTTACCTAACCCAATTGTCTTCTTGTAATCTAAAACGATGCAATATAAAATTTGGTCACAATCGTTAGAGCCGTTTTTTAGATAAAATTGGCTTGACCCATAATGACCCAAAAATGACCCACTAATCAAAATTTTTCGAACATGTGACCCAGCCCAATAGTTTTATCGTGCCAAAAAACGATTGGATAGTAAATTTCCTTAAAATCGATCCAGCCGTTCTCTAGATATATATAGCTTGATCTTGACCCATTATGACCCAAAATGACCAATAATCGAATTTTCTCGAACATGTGACCTAGCCCAATGGTCTTCTCGTGCCCGAAAATGGTAAAATCCAAATTTTTGCGAAAATCGTTAGAGCCGTTTTTGAGATAAAATTTACCCACACACACACACACACACAATTTTTGCTCGCATTATAGTATAAGACTAGCAGGGGTGACCGAGCTCAGCTCTGTCAAAATTAACTTTGTGTTCAACTCGATATAGTAGTATTAGTGTAAAACATGTTATTAATAATAGTATTATTTACAAAAACAACCAATAAGAAAACTATGTTTGTATGCACATGTTCATAATTTTTACTTTATTTTAAAATTTACAACGAAAGGACATCAATCCAAATCACTTTTTTAGCTCAACTCTGATTAGTTTAACTATGCATCTAGAAGACTATTAAGAATGTATAAGAAATTTCTTCACATTCTGAAAGATAAAATTTTTTGCCAGATGTAACCAAATTTGGACACATTCTTTCATTTGGCGCCAAATATGTGTTTTGGTTTCGTAACTTTAATAGTTGATTTTTCGGCCAAATTTCGCCAGTATTTTGTCAAATATCGCCAACTTACTGGCTTTTGCCATAGTCTCGTGATCCTGACCCTTATTACCCAAATGATCCACTAATCACATGTGATCAAACATGTGACTTAGCTCAATGGTCTTCAGGTAATCAAAAACAGTAGAGTATAAAATGAATCCAAATCGTTTAAGCCATTTCTTAAGTAAAATTAGCTTGACAGCATTCATCAATGAAGCGATATGACCCACTAATATAATTTTGTTTAATATGCAACTCAGCTCAATAGTCTTCTCGTGACAAAAGATGTTCCGTTGCAAAATTTAGGTAAAATTGACTGAGTCATTGTTATATATAATTAGAATGACCCAAACCCATTAAGACCTAAAACGACCCGCTAATTGAATTGTTACGTGCATGTGTCCTATCTCAATGGTTTTCTTTTGCCCGAAAACGATATAATAGAAAATATACTCAAAATGGTGAGAACAATTTTCTAGATAAAATTAGCATGACCGACAAATGACCCTTATATCGAAATCTCTCAAAAATGTGACTTAGTTCATTAATTCTTGCGTGCTGAAAAACGTTAAATACAAAATTTAGATAAAATCGATTGAGCCAATTTTTAGGTATAAATAGTTTGACATTGACCCATTATGACCCAAAATGACTCATTAATCGAGTTTTCTCAAACATCTGACCTAACCCAATGATTTTCTTGTGTCCGAAAACGAAAGAATATAAAATTTAGTCAAATTTGCGCAAGACATTGTCTAGATAAAATTAGAATAACCCAAATGTGACCCACTGATCGAAATTTCTCGGACATGTGACATAGCCCAATGATTTTCTCGTGCCATAAATATGCTGTATACAAAATTTCGTTAAAATCGATTCACCCGTTTTTTAGATATAGCTTGACCATGACCCATCATGACCCACAAATGACCCTTATAATCGAAATCTCTCGAACATGTGACTTAGCCCATTAGTTTTCTCGTGTATAAATATTGTTACACTCAAAATTTCGTTAAACTCGAACCTGCCGTTCTTTAAATATAAATAACTTGACTCAGACCCTTTATGACCCAAAATGACCCATTAATCGAAATTTCTAGATCAAGTGACCTAGCCCAATGATTTTCTCGTGCCAAAAAATATTGTATACAAAATTTCGTTAAAACTGATCCACATGTTCTTTAGATATAGCTTGACATGACACGTAATGACCCATCATGAACCATAAATGACTCTTATAATCGAAATCTCTCAAACATGTGAGATAGCCCATTAATTTTCTCGTGTCAAAAAACTATTACAGGCAAAATTTCATTAAATTTGATACTGTCATACTTTATATATAAAAAGCTTGACCCAGATCTTTTATGACCCAAAATGACCCATTAATCGAAATTTCTCGAACTGAGACCTAACCCAATAGTTTTCTCGTGCCAAAAAAATGTTGTATACAAAATTTCGTTAAAATCGATCCACCTGTTCTTTAGCTATATTTTGACCATGACCCATTATGACCCATCATGACCCACAAATGACTCTTATAATCGAAATCTCTCGATCGTGTGACTTAGCCCATTAGCTTTCTCGTGTCAAAAAACTAATACAGGCAAAATTTCGATGAAATTGATTCTGCGGTTCTTTAAATATAAATAGCTTGACCCAGACCCTTAATGATCCAGTATGACCCATTAAAATTTTTTTTCGAACATGTAACCTAGCCCAATGTTTTTTTCATGCCCGAAAACCATAGAATGCAATTTTTAGTCAAAATTGCGTGAGAAAATCGCTAGATAAAAATAGCATGACCCACAATGACCCCAAAAATGACCCACTAACCGAATTTTCTGGAACATGTTACCTAACCCAATGGTCTTCTTGTAATTCAAAACGATAAAATATAAAATTTGGTCGAAATCGTTAGAGCCGTTTTTTAGATAAAAATGGCTTGACCCATAATGACCCCAAAATGACCCACTAATCGAAATTTTTCGAACATGTGACCCAGCCCAATAGTTTTCTCGTGCCAAAAAACGATTGGATACAAAATCGCCTTAAAATCCATCCAGCCGTTCTCTAGATATAAATAGCTTGATCCTGACCCATTGTGACCCAAAATGACCCAGTAATCGAATTTTCCCGAACATGGGACCTAGCCCAATGGTCTTCTCGTGCCCGAAAATGGTAAAATCCAAATTTTTGCGAAAATCGTTAGAGCCGTTTTTGAGATAAAATTTACCCACACACACACACACAATTTTTGCTCGCATTATAGTATAAGATACATTCTAAAGGTATAATTCGGAAACAACTGGCTTAAGCAAACTAATTCTACATGACCTGCATATTCACTATCTAATGACATCAAATTTTCATAATCAGCAGAAGTACTTACCGGGTTTCTATAAGAGTTATCACCAATTATAAAATTTTCATATTGTTCCCAATTATCCTTCACTACTTGCAATCGAAGTTCACGGTGATATATATCAGTCTTATATACACAATACGATACTGACCGAGATAAACAATTTCCATCTCTTAAAATAGAGATAACATAACGATCCATGATAAAGATACAAACTTCAGAAAAAAATAAGGAAATAAATTATAAAGTATTATGATGGCTTAAATTCAGCTACAAAATCTCATATTTGAATGCGAAATTATTCAGGAAATTATTATACCTCAGACGAAGAATTCAAAATTTCTGCATAGATTATTTTTTCTCTGTTTAAATATCGCTTGGTAAATGTACCATAATTATACTATCAACAAAACATTTTAATTATAATAGTAACAGGGAGTTAATAAACTGCATTACTGACCCACTACTCATTTACGGCACTTGTAAAAAATTAAATTTATTTATTGGTTTGTAGCCTCCATGAATTTGTCAAAATTAATCTTATTATCATGACAACGAAAAGAAAAACGATATCTTTGTTGTTAAAAAAGAATAAAAAAATTGTATTTGTTATTGATCTATAGAAAACGTTTTATTTATTTTTATTTTATATAATAACTTAATACTACGGAATGATTTTTATTAATTTTTGATATCATGTAAAATAGAATTATCGTAATACCCGCATATCACATATTTTATTCTTTTTTTTTTTTTTTTTTTTTTTAATATGACACCATTTACACTTTCAGAAACACTAATCTTTTCCGAAATAAAAGCGTGATTTGTGCAGTTATTAAAAAATTCTTTAGTCTCATAAAATATTTATTATAATTAAATGAAAATGGCGCAATTTATAAAAATATTTTCATTTGTGCATACCAAGCACATTTAAATAAATAAAATAAGCTCTGTTTATTTAGATGAAGGAATAAAAGTCACTGAATATGACATCATCACTGATACAGCTATAGAAATCGATATTAGATTCATGGAATAAATTTATCTGGTTCCTGAATGACGACATTTTCTCCACCAAAGAAATTTCGCTTTAGATATTTTATTTTAATAAGTTTATTTACATAATACTTAATAATATTATTCAGTAAATAATATGTGTATTGTACCGCAATTAGTGAATAATTATGCGCAATCATTTTATCAGGATTAAATTTTACAAAAAACATTAGTTTTTCTTTTTTTTAATGCGATGACACATTCACCGATGAGATCAAGCTCCTGATTGATGGAAAGTAATAAAGTAAAATAAATTTTTATTTTCGCGAGAAAAGCTTAATCTGTTGCCACTGTTTTGAAGAAATGTCCCGAGAAAGCATATAAAATTAAAAATAAAATATAAAAATGGAAATAAACTAAAAATTAGCCAGAATGGGCAAATCTACACATAAACAGCTTTCATTTAAAAAAATAATCATCAAAATCGGGCCAGTAGAAAGCTCAGGGCTGATGACTAAAAAACAGCCAGGTGTTTTAAATATATAGATCTTAGAAACTAATGCACTGAAATTTTGGAATTAGCACATCCGTCTATTTTATCTTCGACTTTTGAAAGAAAATGAAAATTATGTTACCTTCAGAGAAATCGATTAAAAATTTTAAAGTATCGATTAAATCGAGTTGGCCGTAGTATCGATTAAATCGATTTAAAAAATCGAAATCGCCCATCACTATTTTATTGTAAAAGCAAAATTTTACTAAAATATTACTGGTGCCGTTTGCAAATTTGGAATTAAAATTAGGTATCCCAGACCGGGCACAGTGTGCCGGAAAGGGTTAAGAAGAGATTTTCTCTAAAAAAGTAATGGAAGTTTCTAGTCTGAGAAATTCCACGTGACGTATGAACTCTGATTTTGGTTTTACAGTCACAGGTTTCTGATCGGTATTTATTTTAGGTCATCACTAACTTACCTTTGAAAGTTTTCACCGTTTGTAATCAGGCCTTGAATAGTGTGACGTATGCAATGTACACACATACGATAGGGACGAGATAAGAATTACTCCGTTTTCCTCCCTTCAGACGTTTTATAAAAAAAATAACAGTAGCAGTTGAAAATTCAACCGAACAATCACACAATTAGTTCAAATATATAATAGCATCTATTAAAATTTGTTTACAGTTCCTAGAAATTTCTAAGAGTTTTAAATCCTTATCTCGAATTGGAAAGCTTTGCTTAATAATTTTTCTTTTTATTATAAAGCTTTCTGCGTGTAACACTAGAATTGCCGGAAATTTTACCCAAGTGTTCCAGAAATATCAGACACCAGAATTTTTAGTAATAACTTTTTAGCTTATTTAACTCATTTCGATGTGGTGCATATTGAACTTATTTTATGAAGAAATTACTGGTTCGAATCGAAATGTTTTTATTTGGTAGCAGACAAATTAACCGATACGGCGGTTCTATTGTTTGCCGAATAACTTGAAATGTTTGATTAGGCGGGAAAATTTGGTTAGAATTTTAAGTAAATCTGTTTACACCTTACAATTACTAAAAGAAGTTAAATCATCAAATTCGAAAATTTTAAATACTAAATTTAATAAAACTCAAAGCTGTATTCAGAATGGGTATATACTGCTGTAGTCTAGTATCATTAATTCCTATTATAGATTTTTAATTTAATATATAAACGACAGAATTTGCTATCAAAACATTTGATAGTAGAATTTGTAATATTTATTCCTGGAAACTTTTATTATATATATATATATATATATATATATTAATATAAACGCATTTATATTACAAAATGCCTTCAATAATGCAAAAGAAGAATTACTGTTAAAAGCAGAAAAATGTAATTTAATATAAAATTATTTTTAAGAGTATAATAATCTAATAACAACAAAATATATTCCCTTTTTAAATTTTATCAATTAAAAATATTTTTTTTTTCTCATATCATAAAAAATTAATTTCAGACTTCCATTTTATTATTTTGGTAATTTCACTGAACAAACATGCCAAACATCTTAGTCAATTATGCTACGCTTTATCGCCCAATAACAATACTTCTACGCTAAAAGTACACTTTGTTATTGACTAGAAAAGAAAAGTTTGGTTAAACAACTGAATAAACGTATTTAGTTTGCCGAATAAACTTTTATCTCGACAGCACCGTCATTTCTCTTTAGAGATAATACTGAGCGTCTATATAATTTTAGAAAGTTTGTTCATTCGTTAAAGATGCATTTGGGTTGAAAAATATTATTTCTGTTCTTGTAAACTTCGTTCAATATTATATTTTGTAGGGTTCATATGGGTTAGAGAATTTTCTAGGAAATTTACCAGAATTTTTTTTTCTTTTTTAATAGAAAGCAAAATTTGAGTTAAATTGCAAAATTTCGCTCTCTCTAACCGCTTCCCTGATTTGCCATTTGGGAAAAGAGTTTTTTTTTCGATCATGATTTGTCCGTATCACGTAAGTGCATTCATATTCTAATAAAGAATACTGCCCAGTTAAACTGATGGCATTGAGCTCACAGGCTACAAATACTAATTGTACATTAAAGCCTTATATTTTCAAGGGTTAATTCCGTTAAAAAATTAAGAAAGGGAAACAGCTCTCTTCTTTCCTCTTTTTTTATACTTAATCATTGAACCTCCTATACTATCAAAGACATGCTTTATCATATAAAAAATCTATATCCAAAATTCAGAGCAAATTAGATAATTCTTAATAAAAACCCATTTAGCATTTATATAATTTAAAAGGAGTTATCCCCCTCTTTTATACTTAACCATTAAACTTCCAAAACTATTCAGAGATTTGAACGAAATCTGAAAATTCTGCTTGAAAAACCCATTTATATAAATTAAGGGGGGGGCATTAGAACCCCTGTTCCCCCTATTTATACTTATACAATGAACACCTAATAACAGTCACTGAATCGCCTCATCTGAATGATCCTAATCTAAATTTTGAACGAAAACTTAATTCTGCATGAAAATCCCATTTATATCAACTAACGGGGAGGGGATTAGAGCCCCTGTTCCCCCTATTTATACTTATTCAATGAACACCTAATAACAGTCACGGAATCGCCTTATCAGAATGATCCTAATCTAAATTTTGAACGAAAACTTAATTCTGCATGAAAATCCCATTTATATCAACTAACGGGGGGGGGGGATTAGAACCCCTGTTCCCCCTATTTATACTTATTCAATGAACACCTAATAACAGTCACGGAATCGTCTCATCAGAATGATCCTAATCTAAATTTTGAACGAAAACTTAATTCTGCATGAAAATCCCATTTATATCAACTAACGGGGGGGGGGGGGGCATTAGAGCCCCTGTTCCCCCTATTTATACTTATTCAATGAAAACCTAATAACAGTCACGGAATCGTCTCATCAGAATGATCCTAATCTAAATTTTGAACGAAAACTTAATTCTACATGAAAATCCCATTTATATCAACTAACGGGGGGGGGATTAGAGCCCCTGTTCCCCCTATTTATACTTATTCAATGAACACCTAATAACAGTCACGGAATCGCCTTATCAGAATGATCCTAATCTAAATTTTAAACGAAAACTTAATTCTGCATGAAAATCCCATTTATATCAACTAACGGGGGGGGCATTAGAACCCCTGTTCCCCCTATTTATACTTATTCCATGAACACCTAATAACGGTCACGGAATCGCCTCATCAGAATGATCCTAATCTAAATTTTGAACGAAAACTTAATTCTGCATGAAAATCCCATTTCTATAAATTAAGGGGGGCGGGGCATTAGAACCCCTGTCCCCCTATTTATACTTATTCAATGAACACCTAATAACAGTCACGGAATCGCCTCATCAGAATGATCCTAATCTAAATTTTGAACGAAAACTTAATTCTGCATGAAAATCCCATTTATATCAACTAACGGGGGGCATGAGCCCCCCGTTCCCCCTCTTATACATATCGAATGAACTCCAAAAACTAATCAGGGAAGCGCCTTGTCAGGATATACCTACATACAAAATTTCAAGTGGATCCGATATTTTTATCATGAGTTATCGCGTTACGCACATACGCACATACATACAGAACAGACGGGCACATAAGCTCTCAGGCTATGATAGCCTGTGAGCTAAAAATGATTTATCATTCTCACCAGTAAAATTGTATTGTAAGTTTTGCCTTATTTAATTCGAGCACTTTTTTCTGATTCAATTAAAAAGAAAAAACATCCGTTTTTAAAAAAGTGGTGATAAAAGATTAAAATTTTTCTAAAAGACCTGAAAAAATAAACATTATTTAATTTTTTTTTCAAAAAATTTGGAACAGTTAAATGATTAAAGAGATATTTCTAGTCTGCGAAACTCCAGGAGGTGTACGAACCCTCGTTTTACGATCACGGGCTTCTCAACGGTATCTTTTAGGGCATCACTAATTCTTAAAATCATTTAGTGATCGATTACTATTTATTTGCGGAGAAAATCTGATCTTGAAGTTGCATTTTACGACACTTTAATTGTAAATGTAAAATAAAAATTTTCGTGAGGAAATAGTTGTTGTTATGTTTTTTATTTGGTCAATTTTTGAATGAGATCACTTCAAGGCTTGCAGTGCAATATATTTTATTTTTTTTAACAGTTCAGGAGGCAGCTGCTCAAAAGTATCACCACTTCAAATTGTAGGCTGAAATTTTTGTATTAATTATGACTCGCATATTAAAATGCATTTGTTTGCCAAGTCATAGCTTTGTCAAAAACCCTTGCTAACCTCATTTTTTTTGGTTTGCTGGCAGATTTCCCCTTGTGCTTTCCTACTCAAGGTTTTTCAGCCATTGAATGCAGGAAATCACTATGACAAGCCTACCTATCAATCATAAAATCGGATACATGGGTGAATTACGGTAGAGATTATTTGCAAATCAGTTGCATTTTATCCACTTTTCTTTTGGCCAGAACTGGACTCAGGCAGGAAGATTTTGCTTACTTCGTTAATAAAAGTTTGTTGGTACCTCTAATTTGTAACTAAGAATTTCAACTTATTAACTGGTCAGACCATTTTTCTATTATAAAAGATAGAATGTTTAGTATGAAAAAGTGGTTTTACGCCCTTATAAGTAATATATAGTGCCAAAAAAAATTGAAACAGTTAAGGGATTAACACTAGAATGCCGAGAAGGTGTCACTTCGACACCGATAACTGGACTAATTGTCCATTCGAAAAAAAAAAAATCTTCAATAAATAAGTTACATATAAGTTCCAATCAAATGAGCTAAACAAATAAACGAAATTATTTCAAATTATTTTTCTGGTTTTAAATACTATATTTTGTAAAATTTGCGTAAGATTTCCTGGCGTTATAGTGTTAATATGCCAATCAATGGCGGATCTAAATATTCCATTACATAATGGTATAGGCAGAACATTTTTGGTGAGCGTTTTAATTGTATTAAACTATTTAAGATTTTATGAAATTGATATACGTTACTGAGGAATACTACACATTATTTTCTGTATAATAGAAAGCAGATAATATTTACAGGGACACACAAAAGATTTCGGCTACTATACTGTATCCGAAATACTGTATACTATTACATCAAGATCTGAGTATTTTTAAGTGCGTCCATAATTATATAAATATGTAGGACTTATAATCGTCGTTCAGTCTGTCCGTTTGTCTGTCAGCTCACATACAACAGAGCAAAAAGTAACTAACCAAATCGTTTGAAATTTAAAAAATATAATTTTTGCACGATTTTGTCGAGTCATTTCAAATTTTATGAAAATCGGATGCATAATTTATATACAGGGATAATCAAAAACATTCCATTACATTAAGATCAACAGGAAAAAATCATTTCGAGTACATTTTAATGAAGTTACACTCTTTCGAATGTAATAGAATTGACATGAATCTTTCTTTTGTTAAAAACATATAATAATGCACATCAACGATGTACATTAATTTTGCAATTTTAGGCAATATAATTAAAATGTGGGACTTCTAACAATTAACGACCTTAGAAAGTAGTTGTTCCGATGACTTTTGCGGAACCCTGTACATAAATAATAAATATTCACTAATCATATTTTATTTGGAACATGGTAGAGTGAAGTTAGATGCCATATATCGAATTTGTTTCCGAAATTGCGATTATTTTTATTTTTTTACTATACTGCCCATCAATAGATGGCAGGACCATCATATTTATTTTAAGTTTGTTGTCAGTCCAAATCTAGCCTGATTTTAGCTTGAAAAAACTGTCACACTGCTGTCAACACTGGGTCAATAGCAGACTTTGTAATCAGGACTGCCTCAGACGACTATGTTTTATTTCTAACTGACACCACTTTCTTTAAACAGAAATTCTCAACAGATACTTTGCCAACATTTGCAAGAAAAATATACTTTAAAATTTATATTAGAAAAATACTGGGGCGAGACGGAATATAAAAATAATCACCTGTGTCTGCCCTGTGTAATATACTTTGAAAGTCAATAAAGCGAGATAGTTTTCTCAACACTAGATGGTCTACGAGGAGTTATTTAAACACTTAGTATATAAATGATTTGCGGTTCAAACCAGAATTTACTTTATAAATTTAAAACAAACAATGGAAAAAGATTTAAACTAGGACTTGTTTAAAATAGAAATCCTAGTGTTAAATATTTTTATATAACTTTAATCAAGTTTTCTGGCTTTTCAAATGTCAAAAAGTATGATGTAATTGTATAGATGTTGGTATTCAGAACACATAAAATTATACCTATTTAACCGCTTCCTTGGTTATACCGAATTATCTCGGGCTTATATATATCACAATTAATTATCAGCTCAAGAATATTCGGGCGTGATATAATTTGTCACTAAGATTTGTTTTAGCACTTTTCACTCGGCCTGAAGCTTAAAAAGTAAGAAAATATCTTATATAGTATAATAAAATCATACATAATATTTAATTTGCAGCTTTCCAAGTTTTGTGAAATAAAAAGCAAATAATGAAACGCAATAATAAATTTCCAAAAAAGTAATAATATATATATATATATTAGGTAAAGGATGCGGTTATGATTGCATGTTTAAAAAAAATAAGAAGTGATTATTTTTATTTTTTTAAACTAATTTATTATTTTTTATATTTTGACTGCTTTAAAGTTCTCAAATTATTCTCTCTAAAGAAGAAAACAGTTCTCTATTTTTGAATAGACAGACTATTCCATTACAGGACAATAAATGAATGAATAGTTAAAATTGCCTTTGTTTCAAAAGCTTTTCATTAGAAATCAGAATAATTCGGAAATCATGATATCTTATAATATTGCTTTTATCGCTTAATACACTCACGTATTGTTCAAAAATGAACAGGAAATAATTATCGTCATTTCAGAATAACGATTATTTTAGACATGCATGTCACATGTGATATTTTTGCATTATAAAAAATCTTTCAAATTAAAAATAAATATCAAAAATAAAACAAAGATTTTAAAAAAGACTTATTTTCTATTTATATGCCGCAATGTTTAAGTGAAATAATTTTAAATTGAAATTATCTCCTCTGTGATTGTTTCATACATAATGCATTATCTCCATTTATTGGTATAACATTTTTCTCAATTTGTATGACCTTATCTCCACTACACAAATTTATTTACCACACAATAATAATAATACCGTATCTACTTGTGTATAAGGCGCACTTTTTTTCCAAAAAAATAGGGCAAAACTCCTAGGTGCGCCTTATACACGGAATAATTTTTTACTGTTGGATGCAGTCGAACTATAAACATATGAAATAAGAAATTATTCAAAGAAGATATTAAAACTCGGAAAATGTTACTTAATTGAAGTATTACAGCATATTTATTTTACTCCTCGCAGTTTTTTTATGCAACAGAACTAATGACATTATCTAAACGCTAATTAGCAATTCCCTTTACCGTCATTCATTCCTATTTCCCCTCATTCTCTTACAACCCGATGTCTAAAATTGAATTTTCGTCTTGTTTTCTGGTCTGGTGTAATGTTTGTTTCGACTTCACTGAAATTCATTTGGTCATTCTTCATTAGCGTATCAAATTTATGGTGCGCGTTATATACGAGATTTTAAGAAATCGCCATTTTTACTTGTAAAGTAGGGGTGCGCCTTATACACGCGTGTGCCCTATACACGAGTAAATACGGTAAACCACACAAATTTTGTTGTAAAAAAACTACGAGAAATGTTACAAAAGAATCTCTTGGCTTTATAGGGCAAAACTGATAGCCAAATCGCCACAAAAAAATCTATTTATTTTATGAGAATAATCTGTTTCTTTTATTACGAATTTAAGAACAAAATATATCAAAATAACAGTAGTTAATCCTTTCCGCCGCGGTGTCACTAAAAAAAGATACCTAATTTTAATTTTACTTGCACCAAGAAATTTAATTAAAAATTTTCTTTTATAACATATTTGAAATAACCTACGTTATCTTTTGTAATGAATTCGCTTATTAATTCTGATGGGAGTTAATTATTTCAAACAGATTTACACCGCACCGGAAAAGATTATTAGAGAATATTTTCATAAAATATGAATTTTTCACTGATAGTTTTTTCCGTAAAATCATGTTTTTTTTTCTTTCTTTCAGAGTAAGTATTTTGTTACATACATGTATCCCTACAAATTAATTACATAAAATAAGTAAAACACTTTTTTTTTTCTACGAATTAAAGAAAAAACTACTAATGAGAATTTATTTATTTTTTAAAGCAAACTTGTTACTTTGTAATGAAAAATATGACACGGAAAATGTGTGTCTAACATTTCGTAAACAAAAAGTAAATGATTTAAATTACAATATTTAGGAGATCCAAATAACGTCATTTTTTTCGAATGGTTCGCATTTTTAGTCGCCAAATTTATTCGTTAAATAGAGTGAAGTAGGGTGATTTTGATAGGTGGGATGATTTTTCCGACTTTTGAAATATAAATAAATAAAAAATTAAGGTGTGTGCAGTAAAACTTCCCGCTCCTGTGTAGTAAATACTTCTTCAATCGCCAACACAAATATTATTGGTATATACTTTCATCTGAATGGCAGAAAACTCCGAATAGTGGGTAAATTTGACATTATTTTGATATACGCTATTCAGAATTTTTACTGTTGTTAACCAATTAATGGATTCTTTTTTACGTACAATAAATTGAAAGTATGGGTTAGACTACTTTTTTTAATCTTAAATATTCTTAATAAAAATATTAACATTACTACCATTAAATAGTATGAATTTGTATTTAAAAAAGTTTCTGGTGTCAAAAAGCTTTAAGTGCCGGATCAAGCAAGCTCTTCTTGCTCATACGATGCACGGGTAAAGCAGTCAAATGGTTAACCCCTTGGGGAAGAGCGACACGTATACGTGCCGTAAAAAGGTTTTTCATTGATTGAATCATTGTTTATCCTCACCAAAGAAATTTTACTGTAAAATTTGACATATTGAAACGGAACATTATCTCGATTCAATAAGAAACCAATTTCTGTTTTATAAAACCGGAGACAAAACATTAAAAATTTCGTAAAAGGCTCCCGTCGCGAAAGTGTCAAAATACTATGAAGGGCTTCCAAGCTCTAGATCTTTAATGCAAAATATGTTCTTTTATTTAATTAGAACATTTGAGCAATTTAAAATAATTACACTTTCTTTCAGCTAATACTGCTGTGCAAAAAAAAAGGGGGCCTTGGCAACTTTTTATCCGATACTTATAGTGTCCTGCTCAGATCGGAACTAAATATGCTCTGGACACTTGCATTTTAAAGTAATAATCATCCTCTTATATAATAGCAGAATTATCTGCAATTAAAAATGAGGAAATAACACGTAAGAAATTAGCTGTATCCAAGGCCGAAGCGCCGATTTATGGAGATACATGGCGACACTACCTGTAAACCTGTTTGTTCCATCAGATTTTATTTTTATATATGGAATAAATATGTATTTGTGATAAAATTAAATGAAATATGTAGTTATTTAAACTAAAAATATTCCATAAAAATGATAGCATCTACATTTTATTTAGAAAGCTAGCTTTATGGAAGGAAATCTGTATTTTGTCATAACCTTTCTTTCGAAATTCAATGTTATGGTTTTCATGGTCTGACAGCTGAAAGTAATAAAACAAAATAGAAAATTAGCACTGCATTCTGTTATAGTACTCAGTGATTTTGCCACAAATAGTGGCTATCAAATCTTTTTTTTTTTCAATATTTAAATGTATTCTTAATTTTTAATATATTTTTGTGAGCTTTAACCCTTTCCGGCACGGGCAAAATCTGTTAATAAAATAAGAAAATATTGACTGACACCGGAATTCACAAACGATTTTTTTAGATATTTTGAATTCCTTTATTTAAGCGTTTGTAGCAAAAGCAAAATTTTACTAAAATATTATTAGTGCCGTTTGCAAGTTTGGAATTAAAATTAGGTATCCCAGACCGGGCACAGTGTGCCGGAAAGGGTTAAAAAGGCAAAGAATATTTTTTAAAAATACTAGTTTTCAAAATCAAGGATGCATGCGACCACTGAAAATAAAATACGTCTATAGTCGACATTTTTTGTGTTAGTATATAAACGTAATACTCAAAGGTCTGTTATTGCCGAGCTTCTATTCACAGCTAAGATATTTTTCGATTACTCAAATCCCCTACGGTAAAAAAGTATTTCAATAACCATATGAATGAAGAATTTCTAAAGAGTTTAATTCTTAACTAATAGAATTTGCGCATATATAATGTTTTATTATTTATTTAGGGGAGAGTGGGGATACTTGAGCATAGGGGATACTTGAGCCACCCCTATTATCTCTACAGTTGGTCAATTTTTCTTTCTAAAACTGGCATCATGGTAACATATTTATAGTTCTGAACATATAAAAAAGAAATCACATACCTTGGTACCATTTTGAAAATATGGTGATTAACCCTTTGAGCTCTGCTGGTAGAATTTTCTACCATATAATTTTAATTCTGAAATGGCACAATGACACCAGAAAATTCGACCAAATTTATTTGAAAAAGGTTTAATGCATTTTTTTCGCCTATATTGTAAATCGGTTTTTTTCTTTACAAAATACTGGTGCGAATGTGACATCTGGCACAACTATCCCCTCCATGGGGATACTTGAGTCACGATGTAAAAGAAAAAGTAAAAATTTATTAGACATAGAAAAATAGTTCAAAATTAATTGAAAGTGGTTTTCAATTGAAGAAAAAATATCAAATTTTCATTTTCAATATTTTATTTTGTTCTAAGAAATGATAAAATTTTTTTAAAGATTAAAATTTAAAAAATGGCTCAAGTATCCCCAAATTCCCCTATATTTAATTTAGTAGAACCTGCTCAACAAAATTATTTTATCTTAAGAAGATTGAATGTTGAAAAGATTTTAAAGATTCATTTATCATCGCAAATTACAATCTTCCTTTTATTGATTGAAATACGATAACAAGGCTATCACATAAATTTAAATTGAAGCAATTACGTTATGAACAATCGCTTGAAATTACTTGTTGTGTTCCATGAAGTAAGTTTATTATCTCATTAACATAATCTTAATCTTAAAGTTAGTGATTCTTATATTTCCATTCATAATGTAATTAAATTGTCAGAAAAGCAATCAAAATTTTAAAGATTCCAATTACAAAATCATTATTTCAAGAAAAAAAATAAAACAAGTTGAATGCAGATTCTGCCATTGCAGAATTAAGTTTCGCCTCCGATTAGGAAAAAAAAAAAAAAAAAAAAAAAAAATCAATAGAGGTTTTTTAGAAGGGCGATCCCGTTTAGATTGCAATGAATTAACTTTATTTTTCTTGTGTTTATCAATATAATAGCAAACAGAACGGCGTGAAATGCCCAATTGAATAGCAATTTCTCTCTGAGACATTGGAATTGCGGAATAATAAAGAGACACAATTTGACGTGCTACTTCTTCATTGACTAGATTCATCAAAAACGGATTTTTTCTTTAGTTTAAACGCTTTTTTATAGACTCTGGGAAAAAGGAAATGCATTTTAACAATAAGACGAGTGGAATCCCGTCGAATTCGACGAATGAAATGTTTAAAAGACCCGATCGATTTTGCTTAAAAAAAAGCAAAAGTAATTACATTATTGAATCAATATATAATAAATATATTTCCAAACTTAATGTCAAGTTTTGCAGTTACAATTTTGCATGCAAATATTTGCACATCTTCAGTTAAAATTGTAATCTGAGTGCCGGCGAAATCCATAAATTTTATTTTATATGCACTACAGAAAAATAGATTTATTTAAAAAAAAAAAAAAAACTAATTTCGTTTTTATTATGACATTATTTTCACTAACTGAAGTCATCTGAATGTAAAATATCAATCTCAGTGTCCATAATGAAAAGAAATATTGAAATGTAATATCATTATGAGTAAAAATGCGATGTTTTAAATAGTGACGTCATTTCCTCTTGAAATGTTTTTTTAAAAGTTACTGTTATTAGTAATATAAAAAAGGCGTCCGTAATAATATTGTAAGTTCATTTTATCTGGTTGCTGAATGACACCATTTTCCTCATTTGAAATTTCTCTTATTTTGATTTAGACATTAATTTTTATCATAAATTATTTTCTGTTATTTTATTTACATTATTAATATTATTTCTGAGTAAATACATTTTTTTTACCTCAATTAGTGCATAATTATATGCAATCATTTTATTGTGGTTAAATTTTACGAAAACAATTAACTTTTTTTCTTTTAAATGCGAGGACATGTTCACTGATGAAATAAAGTTTCTGACTTGTGGAAAGTAATAATGGAAAATAAATTTTTATTATCGAGAGAAAAGCTAAACTAAGTTGCCACCGTTTTGAAGAAATATCGTAAAAAAAGCATTTAAAATTAAAAATAAAATATAAAAATGGAAATAAATTAAAAAATAGCTAAAATGGGTACAACCACAAATAAATAGCTTTCATTTAAAAAAATAATTATCAAAATCGGTTCAGTAGAAAATTCAGGGCTGATGACACGACATTTTTAGCTTGTCTGAAAGAAATAGCATCGGATGCTAAAAAAGTTTACTGTCAGCTTCAAATTATTTGAAGTAAATGTTTTGTTATCCTCAATGTTCTCACTGTCCAATCCGCGATTCTCACAAGCAACGCAAATGTAGTAAAATTCGGATATTCCGCGATTTCCGCGGGGATGCATTTTTTATTTCTAAATACCCCTTTTTGTATTATCCTCATCAGTTATTTTTTTTATTGTAAATTTTATTTTAATTAACAGAACATTTCTTCCTATTAAATTAGACAAAAAATTCTGATTTCAAAAACTGGTGTTCGTTATTCTGTGTTCGATTGCGATGTTCTGAACATCCTCCCTACTTTTTGGACATTGCTGTATCCGATTACTATTTGTATTTTTCTCTCAAAAATTCTCTTCACAAAAAAAAAAAAAAAAAAAAAAAAAAAAAAAAAAAAAAAAAACATTGACTTCTGGAATGACATTAAAAAGCCACCTCAGTCAGTATTTTGAAACCAAATAAAAAAATTTTGGAAAGAAATTTTGGAGAAAGCATTATAAGGCTTCAGAAAATATTGAAAAATGTTCGCAGAGCACACGCCAGATGACACATTAATTAAGGAAATGACGCTCGTCGCGAAAGGGTTAAATGGGCGAATTTTGAACCTGTTTTAATAAAATATCCATGCAACAGAAGAACTTAACCCCTTGAAAGTCGGTGATACATTTTTAGGCAACCAAATTTCAATTCCTAAATGCTACATCGACACCAGAATATTTGAATAGATTATTTCCTTATTTTAAGAACATGGTGAAAAGATTTTGTTTATTTGGAAAAACATTTTCTTGGAAATATTGGTGTCACTAATACAGTTCAGAATTTTATGGATAGAAATGCATTTTATCCGAAAGAGGCAATAAAAGAAAGTCGTTATATGAGTCTTCATTTTCCAGCTGGGCAAAAAAAAATGTCTGAACAAGGTTTTAACCCTTTGCGGGGCAGGGCAAATTCATTGCTTAAGTATTGAAATTAATGACTGACACCGGAATTTTAAAACAACTTTATTTGTGAATAAGAAAACGCTATACTTCACGCATTCAATAAGCCGTAATTTTCTTTAACAAAATTCCGGTGCGAATGTGGCATTTGGGAATTAAAATTAAGTGGTATATCTATGAAACCACCGCCCCTCAAGTGGTTAAAACAAGGTGTCTCGTCTGAAGCCGCCATATTCTGCCACATGAGCTATCACGGAGAAATTAGGGAGATCAAATTCATCCATACAACTTTATTGATCATAGCATGTGGTCTGATGTATAAATCAGTTCAACAGCATAAATCGCAGGTTATGTAATTCCAGCACATGCTGTATATGTAATTACACTAGATAGAATTTTAGCACAATTATTCTAATAGGTAAATATTAAGCTGTCCCAAAAGTTTCTTCCGTTTTCTGCAAAAAATAGCGTCATGGAAATTTTGATAAATGCAACATTTTATAGAAGAAAGCTTGTGTCAGTCTGTTGAACAAATCTTCTTCTACCTTTCGCTGGTCTAATAACACCTTTTTTCCACAACTTTCTTGATTTGGTGGCAAAATACTTACCGAATTGATTTTTTGTGTCATTCAAAGAGTTTATTTCTTTTTTGAAGAGAATTTTTGAAAGAAAGAAACAAATATTAGTCGGACGGAGCAATGTAAAGAGAGTATGGTCAGAATCTCTCAATCAAATTTATGAAGTTTGTTTCAGACAGTCAAATATACATGTCAAATGTATTCGTCCCAATGAAAGATGATACTTCGTTTTTTTTTCTTATTTTAGAGTATTTCATGGCTATTGTTTCCTTCAGCTCGTCTAGATGTCAGTAGTAATTTTCAGAACTGATGGTCTGGTTAGATAGAAGTCTCTAGTTGTAGATCAAATTTCGTCAAATAGAGACAAAAACATTCTTCTATAAGAGTATGACTTTAACGACAGGAATGTGACCTTTATCTCGACTGAATCAGGATTGTTTGCGTTCCTCATTATTATAAAGTATTTATCTTTCGTTTAAGGGGACCAGTCTTATTTTAAAAAAGGAACTTTTTTGATGTTGAAAATGCGATCTACAAAGTTGGTCGCCAACAGATCAACACTAGCACCTATTTTAAAATTTCATTCGCACCAGCATTTTTAGAAACAGGTTTAGTAGTATTTGTCTTTTCTAAATGTACTCAACGTGTGAGTAAAATATTCTTCTTCAAAAAGTGGTACCAGTTGAATTAAAATATAGCACATGAATTGTAAAAGAAGTTTTTGGGATAATCTTTGATTGGGAGAAACAAATCCCTTGCGTTCGATTGCAATGTTCTGAACATCCTCCCTACTTTTTGGACATTGCTGTATCCGATTACTATTTGTATTTTTCTCTCGAAAATTCTCTTCACCAAAAAAACATAAACTTCTGGAATGACATTAAAAAGCCACCTCAGCAGGGCCGTAGCTAGAAGTGAACAATGGGGGGGGGGCGCTCAAGAAAATGTAGATGGGGCTCATAATTTGTTTTTTTCTCTCTCTGACACAGAAAGATAAATTAGTGCATATTCCCATTGTAGATTCTATGTTTCTCATTAATCTGTTGTAATAACTTCATTTTATGCTAAGAAAAGAACATGATGATGAAAATTTTGAGTCTATAATTGGTGAAAAATTAAACATGTTAGCTTCATATGTACAAAAAGGATGAGGAAGTGTTGAAACACTTATTTTAGATACAATTTAGTAACTCTGCAAAACTGTGAAAGTGTCTCAAAACTAAATTAGATTTTTGAACAGAATTTCATTTGAATTTTTTTCGAAACAAAAATTCATTGACTGACCTTTCAACCTTTTCTAGGGGAGGAGGGCTCAAAATATTTGGGGGGGGGCTGAGCCGCCCATAGCGCCCCCTTAGCTACGGCCCTGCACCTCAGTTAGTATTTTGAAACCAAATAAAAAATTTTTGGAAAGAAATTTTGGAGAAAGCATTATAAGGCTCCAGTAAATATTGAAGAATGTTCGCAGAGCACACGCCTTTTCATGACACTTAAATTAAGGAAATGAAAAGGGAATTTTACCAAATGAAAAAAGTTTGCCAATCTAGAAATCTGAAAAAAAAAATAATCCACTGGCATTAGAGTTCAGATATTGAAGTCAAAGATTTTATAAACTTAACAAAAATTAAGGTCACTTATCCTAATTTTGACAATTTATATTAAACTTTTTTCAAAACCATAGCTGCTAACTTTTGGGATTTGTTCAAGTCAAATAAACTTATTATGAACCAGAAAACTTATTTAATTAAATTTGTCTTCTCTTTATATAATTTAATTAAAATTCATTTATTAAATAAAATTTTGGATTCAAAATATGAAAAAAAAAACATGGAAATCTATATTATAAAGGCCAAACGTATCTGTGCATAACGCATACGTCATTTTGCGAATGGCGACACTTTCCCATTCAATTTCGGGTTTGCAATTTTTGTTATTGCAATTTTTATACTTTTAAGCATCGCACATTTTTAATTTTTACACCGTCATATAGAGAAAAAAATGTACTTTTGAATTCAATTTGTTTCAAAGCCGTATCTCAATTTATTTTTGAGATATTAATTTTTTTAGAGTTTTTAGTACCAATTTTGTCCATTGTGGCAACAGAATCTGTCCATTTTCTCTTAAAATTGAAAGGGGAAAAAAGAAAAAGAAATAGAAATTAAAATGCGCAAAATTTTCTCATGCAATTTTTGTTTTGCAATTTTTGGTACTGCAAATTTTACACTTATACACATGATACATTTTAAATTTTTACACCGTCGTATAGAGGAAAAAATGTACTTTTAAATTCAATTTGTTTCAAAGCTGTATCTCAATTTATTTTTGAGATATTAATTTTTTTTTATAGTTTTTTGTACCAATTTTGTCCATTGTGGCAACAGAATCACCCCATTTTCTCTAAAATTGAAAGGGAAAAAAAATAGAAATTAAAATGGGTATACTATTTTTAAAATATCGTCGGTTACAAATCCGGGGAATTTCGGTTTTATTTCTTTGAATATATTTGAATAAATTGGATTATTGAATTTTATAGTATTTTGTTAATTTTAGCTTAAAATAATATTTGTTTAAGAGTTAGACTGACCAATATAGGATGTACTTTTTACTGTAACTAATTTTGTAGATTTATTATAAATCAATGAAACAGTTTTTTCTTAAAGACTTTCCTTCGTCGAATTTCGACGGGTTCCACCTCGTATTAATAAAGTGGGATTCACGTATCCTTAAAATAGAAGTGTTTTAAATGTAGCCTCTTTTGCAGAGGTTTATAAACACCTGTATAATTTTCCACCGGCAAATTTAAATAGAAATTTTCTCTTTATTTAAACATCTTATAAAGGAATAATTCCAGTCTTAAATATACGCAAAACAGATATTCATTTTTTCTGTCGGAAGTTTACTGCAGGTGGTACAAAAACCGTTCTTTTCCGCAAAATTGTGACATCCTAGACAATCTTCTGACCCACTAAGTGAAAATGAATATAATACTTGATCAAACTGGTGTCAGTAAAAACAAATAGAAAATTTTACTATATTTCTGATGCAAATATGCCATGAGTAAGATACTTTACCAAGACTAAATTTTCTATTCAAATCTATTTGTGGAAGTTTGTCTCCGTCGGATTTATGAAAAAGATTAAAAGGATTAAAAATAATAGCCACCATATTGTGATAACATCATCATTTATTTCATTCGCAGCTTATGGCTAATGCACTAACGTCTCCTCTCTTTTATTTATGACTCCATTGAATAAAACGGAGTCGACTGTGGAGAACGATCCTTATAAATAGAAAATTGCCAACTTTTACACCATTTTAATTGACATAAACATGCACTGAAGAAAAAAGAAAAAAATATATATATATATATCTAGCGCTGTGTCTGTCTGACAAAACGTAGCATATACAGTGAAACCTCCAAATAAAGGACACCCCGAATAAGGGACACCTCTATTTAAGGGACAAAAGTTCCGGTCCCATAGCTGTTTCTTATTTGGAATTTTCATTATAATTAAAAATCCGAATAAGGGACACCTCTAATTAAGGGACAAAACTTCCGGTCCCCTTGGTGTCCCTTATTCGGAGGTTTCATTGTATTTTGATTCTGGAAATTTGATTTTGAAAATTCTATTTTAAACATAGTTTTTGACTTTTAAAAAAGCGTAGAAGTTGGTGGTCATGTAAATACTGTCACAATAAAATAAAATCTCATTTTTTTTAAACTTTCTGTTTTCTTTTTTAGTTTTAAAGAATTCATCAGCAATTTAAAAGGTTTTTATTAAAAGTATTTAGTCAGAAATTTAAAAAATATATCTTCTATGTAAATAAGCTTTATTTCACTTAGTTATTCAGATTTGTGATTCCATCATGGAAACTTTTATCACAAATTCGTATCAAATGAATTAACTTCATTAGATAAAATGCATACGTTTGGAAAAAAGTTATAATCCAAAGAATAATGCAATAAAAAATGAATAGTTGAGCATAATTAGTTAATCAGTTCGGATTAATGAAAAAGTAATTGCTTTCAGATTTCTACTACCTCTTAAAAATGCATCGAACATAATTTTTTTCTGAATGATTCAATTTATTTCGTATGTTTGCTTTTCGTAACACTACTTTAACATTAATAAAAATTGAATAAATAATATACCATATTGGAATTTCCGACGTGACTTCAGAATTACTGACTAAAAGTATTAACTCTTACTGACTAAAAGTATTAACTCTAGCTGTACATACATGCTATTGAATGACTATTAGAATTCCATTCTTAAGTTTTACATACTTTTCTTCCAGCCACTAGATTTTCCTTTTTTTTATTTATGTCATATAAACGTATTTCGAACAGAATTTTAACCTAATGAATAAAATTAACCCTTAAATGCATATTATATCATTTTCGATACCATAAGTGTTCCCGATTCATTGGGGGTTTTATTCACATATTCCGTATTCTCACCAGATATTTAAAAGAGCAATTTTCAATTTACTTAATGACAGACCATTCGTAATTAAGTAAAGAAAAATTTACTATTTAGATTTTCAGGTATAAATTCTGATTCTTTGAATTGCGCATTTTTTGGAACGCGTTCTATCCTATGCATTTAAGGGTTAAACACGCAGGGGTCGCAGCGTTCGCACAATATTCGCACTTTCCTACTACAATTTTAAAACGACAATATACATAGTAAAATTTCATTGTAGATCTTAAAGGAATCTAGCATGAAGATTTTTCATTTAAAATAATGATAGAAAGGTGCGGAAATTTTAGGGATGCTGCGACCCCTGAACACGTGAAACAGTTACAAAATACACACTGCAATAAATGAATTATCTGGTTAAAAATATACATATTTGACACGTCTGTCCAAATTATTTCGGGCATATTTTTATATATTGGCATAAATTGCTACATATATTTTATAACTGTGATGTGTGTTCTATAAATAAACTAAATTGTATCATAATTATATTGTATATTTAATATTTATAATGTAAAATAAAACATATTTATATATTATAATGTAAATTATGTAACACTTTTAATATTGTATATTTAATTTTTATAATGTAAAATAAAATATATTTTGTATTCCCTTACTGCACATGGTTGTATTAATTATTTATAATACTTCTATTTCTTTTATATTTAATCCTATAATAATATGATCTAACAGATCATTTTATTGCAAAAATAATTTCTATTTGTCTTTTTAAATATCAGAATTATCATTTACATGTAAAAACGAATCTTATTAAGTAGTTTCATTACTAAATGTAAATTCGCCGAACAATTAATGAATAATGGCAAATAATAACGTATGAAAAACAAAGACGGTTTTAGTCAGGGAAAATGAAATCTTTATGTATGTTTCATTAACAAGTAATTGTTTTGAATTTATTTCGCCTATTAAATATGCAATGAAATAAGATTTAATTTTTTACAGTTATTATTCAAATTAATGAAATATGGATGAAATGATTTCTGAACAACATTTATTTTAACACATTATGTTCTTTATAAATATTTTTAATTTTGAGAGTTTTTTTCTCAATTGTTGTTCTAATTTTGCTCTCATTTCTTAGGTGCTTTGCAAATATAACGTTATCACCTTTTTGGACCCCCCCCCCTTTCCCGGTAATAATATTATTATGAAATTTTTTTATTATTTATTATTATTTATTTATTTATTTATTTTTGCAGTGATATACAGAGCTGGTACATTTATTTTTTGCATACTTTATTGATTCAAGTGAAGAGCAGTCAATAAAATATTGTTTTGCATCAAATAATTAGTTAAAAGAAACAGTTACTATTTAAAAGTATCTTATTTTAGCTTTTTGTTACATAATGATTTCGGCAGTAATAAAGTCTTGTTACACTTGCCCCAAACGGAGGAGGAGCGATGTGCAAACAGAAATTCTTATCAACAAAACAAATGGACAACATTCTTCCTCTTTAATTTATTAGTGAACACAAGCTTCATTTCAAACATACTTCACGTATGGTTTCTTGAACAACAATTATACATGCATACTCACATGCAGAATAAAAGTGATTTCAAACATTGATGTATCCTATATTTTAGAATTAAATAATTTTATAATAATTTAATGATTTATTAATGACTATTTTCATAAAAATTGATAATAGATTAAAAAAAATAACATACTATTTTGAATCACAGACAGTGTTATAAATAATAAGCGAAAAATTCGATTGCATCAAAAACGATATAGATATCAAAAGATAATCCCACCAACCTCCATCTAGAAATATCTTATAATACCATATACCAACTCCCCCTCCCTCTTAAAATGATAACTTTCTATACACAGCCCCTTAGAGATTTGCAGTTTAATTACACCATACATTAAGACTTTCGATAGAATCTTGCACCTCTTATCTGTTAATGCTTTAATTTAAATGATGAATAAAATGCAATGAGTATGCATACATTTTATATCAACACTGCCTTTTGAATTTATGACATTGTACTTCCTCTTCATGTAGATATTTACGTTCATGTAATGTGCAGTAAATTGTTAATATTTCTGGAGCTAACGATTACGAATTTAAAATACCTCCATTTTTGTACAGCAATATTTGTCTTATTTGCGATTTGCAAATTTTAAGTATATTTGGGTTTGAAATAAAATAAAACAATATTAAATTAACCATTGTTTGTAATTAGTATCGAATTTTACATATGTCTTGTACATTTACACCATCAACATCAACATTTTATTAAAATTGTGTTCTGTAGTTAAAATTGTTTTATACCAATACATAACAATGAAACAAAAGAAAAAAGTTGGAATTGTTACAGGGTACATTTAAAAATAATCTAAAATAACAATTATTTAAATGGCATTTAAGTATCCATATAGATAATTAGCTCAAAATAGAAAATTATTATGTACTTTTTTGTGATAGACGTAATTTATTATATTTTTTATTAAAAATGTTTGGTCCCGCTAAATTTAATGGATAACTGAGTTGTCTGGTAACAGAATTTACAATTAGGATTTTTATTTCTGTTATTGAATTAATGTATTAAATAAGATTTGAAATTAAAACATAAAGCCTGTTAAATAAGATCCAACAAGAATATAAATAGTACTATTACTAAAACATATAGATCTGTTTCTTTTAACTCTTTACCGATAGACTTCCACAAAAAAGGACACTCTATTTTAAGCGTGCTGCACCGAGAACATATAATAATTTTTTTTTTTATAAAGTACGGCGAAATAAGAACGCTTATATTTTCTTTAAAATTCGTGTGTAAATTCTTTTGACCGACCAACATTTCATCATTTTACAAACAGAATTACTCCGCACGGAAAAGGGATAATGGCAGGGCTCGAAAAATATATATGCCCGACGTCAGTAATGCCAAACAAGCTACTTTTATTAATTTCATTGGCACCACTTTAATTACGGGATAAAATTTCTCAGATTAATTTTCCATGACGTGTATAGAATCTAACAATTCCAAAAAATTAGTGTCTATCTGAATTTTAAAAATTAGTTCGCCTGGCAACATTGATGTCGGAATGCTGCAAGGGTTAAAAATATACATGCCTGACATATTTTTTTCTAATTTAATGGGCACCACTTTCTTTAAAGGTAAACCCCCCTTCTTTGATTAATATGCTGTTAACTACCCCATTTCAAAAACAGTGGTTCCAATCTGAATGTGAAAAAGTAGATCTTCTAGCAACAATGATGTCGGGCATGTAGGTTTTTCGAATCCTTTTTATTGGATAACATTACAAACAACCAACTTTTATTTTGGCTACCATATGTAATTTATGTTCGTTTCGGATAATACTGATTAAATATACTTCTCACACTGACTTTTCGTGAGATTAGCAGATAATAGTGCTGCACTTATTAAATTGAACAAATCTGGTTACACACCTGGCAACATACAAAAATATTCACCATATTAAATCTCAAAAATCTTATTGTTATCCTTTAGGTTCAATATATGATTTCAAAATGGCTGAAAGTAATCTCTAAAGCGAGTTTTATAATCTACAGAGTAATTTTGATACCTATTTTTATTGACCTTATTCTCGAATAAAACAAAATACCTAATATGTACAAAAAAGGTAACACAACCTTGAAAGATATTTATAGATTTATTACATTACATTAAGTATTTTTAAATACATAAGTTTTTCAAAGCTATTTTTAATTTGAAATAGATTAAATTTGAGTTAGAAATTTATCTTTGTTCTGTTAGACAGCTGATTACCTAGGTTAACAATTTCATTAAATTTTATTTCTGAAAATTTGTAAAGAATATTCTCATTGTAAATGAATAAATCTTAATACTTTTCCCTTATTGAAGAAACAAACAACGAATCTTTCAGGAATATTTAATTTGTAAATACAAAATAGTCTTTTGTCGGATATAATTTTTTTTCCAAATTTGAAAATCTCCCTTATATAATAATAAATAGCTATAATTAAATAATGCATATTTAAATATTCGTGAGAAGCGTCTTTTAAAATCCATAATCATCTGCACCTACCACTAAAAATAACTCTTACTATCTAATAAAATACATTTTTCAAAAAATTATGTTTTTATAAGAGTTTTCATCTTTCGTTTTAGAGGTACTTACAATATTCTGTGTATACTCGTCGAATGTTTGTTTAATTATACCGAGCTTTATCTCTTAAAAGCAAATATTTTGGAGAGGCAGCACTGTTTATCTGTAAAATTGTTTTACTTAGATAAGAATGAAGTACAATAAAAATAGATGAATAAATTCATTTTGAAGCAAAAGAACTTTTATCTCTATAACATTGTAGTTAATTTAAATCAAAATAATTGCACCGAAAAATTGCTAAAAAATAACTGATGCTGAGAAAGCACATGCTATAACTGTTTAAAACCTTGGGGACGTGCGTATACGTATACGTAAGTAAGTACGTGCGTATACGTAATATAAAGTAACAGTACTTGAGATGAGGAGTGGTTGTAGTTCAGAGGTTAGATATTTTTAAAAACATTTAATTAAACCACATAAAAATAAAAATAACTGTTAGTTTTAACTTGATAAATAACAAAATACCCAACCATACTATGAACAAACCACACTAAACAAAGTTTTTTTCCGTATATAGCCTTGACTAATTACTTTACTACATATAGCTTTCTCCAAAGAAAATTTTTTTTTTACATATATTTGGTACAATTCCTTGACATTTGCTGCCATTTAGAAACCAAAAGATTTTTAAATTTCTTCAACCCTTTGCATAGTGATGCAAATTTACATCACCTTTTATTTAACTTTTAAAAAATAAATTAAGTTCTTAGCAACCACTATATTTATATAGAAATATTAATCCTGTAAAAATTACAAAAAAAGTGCCTCTGTATAAGCTTAAAAATCTATCTATTAATATCTGGTGTCTAATTCTTAATGTAAGAATAAAAAACAGAATTGTAAAAGAATAATTCATGTAGTTAAGATTTAAAACTTAATTATTAAAAAAAATGGAATAGAATTTTATATATATATATATATATATATATATATTGTTGCAGCGTATATAGGGTTCTTTGATCTTACGGTTAGACAACTTCAAACTCTTGCTTATAGAAAAGTAGAAAATAATTTATTTACAGAACTTCAGAACAACAGAGTCTTCGAAACTCACAAATATTTCTAGATATTCAAAAATAATTGTTCAAATCTATCGTATAAGTGCAGATATAGATTCCAGAGACTCTTTATACAACGTCTCAACACTAAATCACATTCAAAATAACGTAAATAAGACTCAAGCAAACTCGCTTAACAAACGCCTTGTTCACTCAATGACTGACTGGTAAATAATATCCACAACTCGCATCGCTTCTCTTCTTATATAGGCTCGTAGCAGGTGCTGGAAATTTCTAGAACCAACTCGAAAAATCCACGGAACAACAAACAAGGTATCAGTATATCTAAAAGGGGGGTTACAATTGAGAGGGAAGGGTTACCATCGCCAACAATCGCCAAGTTTGTCGCCAACTTGGCGATATATCGCCAAATTTGGCGACCAAAATTAGTCGCCAAAAGTGACGCCAACTTGGCGATATCGCTAATATTTCGCAAAGCTGCCATAGACATTCACTGAAAATAATAGACAAGTTTGCTTGATAACAGAGACAATGTAACAAAAACTAATATTAGTAAAGAAATGGAGCTTAATAAGATTATTTACATTATTTTACAGAACAAACACTAACTATTTACAAAATTCGTAACACTACCCCCCTCCTCAAAGACTGCACGTCCCGGGCAGTGCAATCCTTGAGTTAGAGGAAAACACTTAAAAAAAATAAACAAATAAATAAATAAATAAATAATAACAATAATAATAAAATTTAGATAAATAAGAACTAATTACTATTTACATATTTACAAAAAGTGACTTTCATGACCATGGTTTGAAATTCCAGTTTTGAATTTTTAATCACTTTGGCCAAAATAAGGGGCTAGCCGGTTATAATGTACGACCTTGGGTTTGGTGTGTGGCGATTTTCGTATGCGTACGACGACGTCATTCAGCCTGTTGACGACTGTGTAAGGACCGTCCCAGTTTCTTTGTAGTTTTGGCGACAGTCCCTTACGACGTATCGGATTCCACAACCAAACTTTGTCACCTTCGTTGAACTCATGTCCAGTTGCCTTTGTGTCGTACCGTGTCTTCATCTTTTCTGATGCCAGTCCAATTCGGTTCCTCGCTAGACAATGAATCTTCTCAATCCGTGCCTGGAGTTCATCGACATATTCCTCAGGCGATGAAGGAGCAACAGGAGGACGGCCAAACAAAAGATCAGCAGGCAGACGAAGATCACGACCAAAGAGCATTTGAGAAGGGGAGTAACCAGTGGCCTCATGAGTGGCACTCCTGTAGGCAAGCAGAAAAAGAGGCAATTTCTTGTCCCAGTCCTGTTGGTCTCTAGACACCAGGAGAGAGAGGCTATTTAGGATGGTACGATTGAACCGCTCCACCATGCCGTCCGATTGAGGATGTAGAGGTGTAGTTCGAGTTTTGTCCATGCCGAGTAGTCCGCACATTTCCTTAAACACAGCCGAATCAAAGTTTCTTCCTTGATCGGAATAGATTTGAAGAGGAACTCCGTATCTGGAAACCCAGTGTTGAACTAGTATGTCTGCTACGGTTACCGCCTCTTGATTAGGAATGGCATAGGCTTCAGGCCACTTAGTGAAGTAGTCCATGACAACGAGGATGTACTTATTGCCATCAGATGTTCTAGGAAGTGGACCCAGGATGTCTAGAGCAATTCGTTCGAAAGGAGCTCCTACATTATAACGTTGCAATCGCCCACGGGTTCGCCTCTTTGGACCTTTACGTGCTACACAGGTGTCACAAGTTCGACACCACTTCTACACGTCACTGCGAACATTATTCCAGTAGAAACGCTCTCGAACCTTTTGCAGGGTCTTCATTACACCAAAATGACCTCCTGTGGGACTACCATGCAGTTCTTGAAGGACCATAGAAATTCTCGACTTAGGGAGTAGTAGTTGCCATCTACATGTCTTTCCATCGTCAGACTCCCATTTTCGGTACAAGATGCCGTTCTTCAAATGTAAGGAATCCCAGAGAGCCCAATAACGTTTAGTCGTAGGATGGTAATGGGCCATGTCTTGCCAGCTGGGCTTCCTGTTGGACTCCTCTTTCAGCTCTAGAATTGGCTTCATTTCAGGATCAGCAAGTTGATCTTTACGCAGGCTCTCGTCACTCCACGGATCTTGCGATGATGTAGACCCAGTTGTAATTTGTCTTACTATAAGACATTTGACATTAAATTTCTTCTCAACCCGGTCGCAGTATCTACAATTCTCTGAGCAGGGTCTTCTTGAGAGAGCATCTGCATTTCCATGTGATGAGCCTTTTCGATGGCGTATCTCCATATCGTACTCTTGAAGCTTTTGTATCCACCTGGCTATCTGGCCTTCAGGGCTCTTAAAATTAAATAGCCAAGTTAGAGAAGCATGATCAGTTCGGATCAGGAATTTTCGACCGTAAAGATAGTGATGAAAATGGTCTATGGCTTTCACTACAGCAAGAAGCTCTTTTCTTGTTACGCAGTAGTTTCGCTCTGCCTTTGACAAGCACTTGCTGAAATAGGCGATAACACGCTCATCGCCGTCGATTTCCTGGGACAGTACAGCGCCAATGCTTTCGTTACTTGCATCCGTATCAAGTATGAACTGTTTATCGATTTGAGGGTATGACAGAATTGGAGTGGATGTTAATGCCTCCTTAAGCTTTTCGAAAGCAGCATCGCATTCCTGTGTCCACATAAATTTTTGATTGGCTTCTGTTAATTTATGAAGTGGTCTTGCAATCTTCGAGAAGCCTTTGACAAATTTTCTATAATAGGTGCATAATCCTAGAAAGCTTCGAAGCTGGTGAACATCTGCTGGACGATTCCAATTTTTCACGGCCGATATCTTCTCCGGATCAGTCCTAACTCCTTCCGCCGAAATGATGTGTCCAAGGTAAGCAACTTCATTACGAAACAAACTGCACTTCGAAGGGCTTAACTTCAAATTAGCTTCCTTTAACTTTTGTAGCACCCGCCTGAGGTTGTTCAGATGTTCATCAAAAGATTTTCCTATGATTATGATGTCATCTAAATAAACAAGACATGCTACATACGACAGCCCCCGGAGAACCGTTTCCATAAGCCGTTCGAAAGTTGCAGGTGCGTTACATAGACCAAAAGGCATTACCTTGAACTGCCATAATCCTTGTCCCGTTGTAAAGGCAGTCTTCTCACGGTCGTCCGGATGGATCTCTACCTGCCAGTAACCACTCTTCAGATCCAGAGTCGAGAACCAAGTGTTGCCCGCAAGTGTGTCAAGAGTGTCGTCAATCCTTGGTAGAGGGTAACTATCCTTTTTAGTGACATCATTCAGTCGGCGGTAGTCTACACAAAATCTTGTAGAACCATCCTTCTTTCTTACTAATACAATGGGAGACGCCCATGGACTTGTCGATGGTTCGATGACGTCATTTTCTTCCATATCCTTAATTAAATTTTGCACCTCTTCTTGCTTGGCAAAAGGTAATCGTCTAGGGTGTTGTTTAATAGGTGAGTGATCCCCAGTATCAATTCGGTGTTGTGCCATTTTGGTTCGTCCAAAGTCTTCAGATGTTTGGGAAAATAAACTTTGGAATTCTCTAATTAAATTTTCCGCGGCGTCCATCTGTTTTGGATCTAAGTCTGTATTTTGTAACAAATCCTTGACTAAATTATCTGAAGATTTCTCAGAGTGACTGGAATTTTGACTTATGCACGTCACAGGAGAACACGATGCTATCACCTCTCCTTTCTTGATAGTCTTCGTCTTATCACTGATGTTAACAATTCTGACTGGAATGGTCTTTTTCGAGAGGTCTACTACAGAAGAAGCCACCAATACTCCTGCTTGTTTACTATTGTCTTCGGGATAATCTATATGGCCAAATCGGTAATTAGTTTTATTTTTAATTACAGCTGGAATTAAAAATTCTGTTCTTGGATCAAGATTGATGTCTTCTTTGGCTATTACTGTTTGTTTACATTCAATTTCGTTATTTAATCCAAAAAGACTTATTTCTTCAAATTTTGAGAGCATTTTGTTATTTTTGAAATCAAGTTTGAAGCCAAATTTCTTCAGAAAATCTAGCCCGATTAAGCAAGGATCTGTTATGTCAGCCACATATGCCGTATGGTAATATTTCGTTCCTCCAAAGTGTATGGTTAAATTGGCCTTTCCATATATGCCAATCTTGTCGCCCGTCACAGTTTGCAGGTTAACGCAAGGTTGAGTCCAGATGAGTTTAGATTTCAATTTTCGAACCAAATCTTCTCTTATTATTGTCACATTGGCTCCTGTATCGACAATCATACGGCATTGAATTCCGTTAATAAAGCCTATCACATATAATTCATTATCACCGCCACTCATTTTTGATATCTGGAGGATCTTCAGGTGGGGCTTTTCATTCTCTGGCAACCTCCGCCCCGCGATATGGCCAAAATTTTGTTTCCCTGCTGACTGTTTGAATTTATCTCACGTTCGTGGATTTTGGGGCAATTTCTTCGGAGATGTCCTGTATCACCGCATCCCCAGCACGTGAGATTCTGTCTTCTTGCGCTTGTTCTTCCATATTTTAAAGCTTCAATCTCTTGATTTATTTTCCTAATTTCTTTCAAGACGTCGTTCTCAGTGTCTGAGCTTTTGTTCACCGTTGCCCCTCGGACTGAATGACGATCTCTTCGGCTGGCTTGTGTAGCTGCTTCCAACTTTAAGGCATATAGTAGTGCAGCTTTTAAATCCTGTACATCTGCCATTCGTTCCGCTCTCTGCACTTCTGGATCTTTTATTCCGTCTACAAAACATTTCAGTGAGAGCATTTCCCGTACATTTGTTGGACAGTCAATGAATGCTAAATTTGCAAGCCGTTCAATTTCCGAGGCAAACTCTTGAAGGGTTTCACTCGATTTTTGATGGCGGCTCTTCATTTGTATTCTCGTATAATCCTTGAAGAATTTTTCGCCGAATCTCATTTCAAGTGCACAACTTAGAGTCTCAAAATTGAATTGCGTCATATCGGGTAATGTTTGCAGCACGTCGGCGGCTTCTCCTCTTAAAGATGCTGCCAGTTGACAAGCTTTCACCTCGTCACTCCATTTGTTCGCTTCGGCTACAATGGTGAATTGGGTCTTGTAAACTTGCCAGGAACTCTTTCCGTCGTATGTCGACAGCTTGATGTGCACGGGAGAAGCAGGCGGATTCCTAAATTCTTCATAATTACCACTGGACGCTGAAAGTTTCTTCTCAAGATCTTGTACTTTTTTATTTAGCTTTTCATCTACTTCACCTAGTATTTTCTCTTTAACGTTACAAACTTCATTCTGAATTTTCTCTTCTACTTCCGCCATTTTCCTTTACATTTTCTGTTCAACATTACTAACTTCATTCTGAATTTTCTCTTCTACTTCCTCTATTTTCTCTTCTACGGAGCCTATTCTTCTCTCTACCGATGAGAACTTTTCTTCCAAAGTTTTCTTCATTTCTTCTTGGCATTTATTAACTTCCTCCTTTAATTCTTCCATTCTCTTTTGGCTTCTTTTCATTTCTTCAGTCACATCTTCTTGGACTTTGTCGATTTTATTCGATAACTCTTCTTGGCCTTTGTCAATTTTATTTTTCAACTCTTCCATTCTTTCTTCGTTTTTATTCATTTTTTCCGTCAACTCTTCTTGGCCTTTAATCATCTTTTCAGTCACATCTTCTTGGCATTTGTCAATTTTATTTGTCAACTGTTCCATTCTTTCTTCGTTTTTGTTCATTTTTTCCGCCAACTCTTCTTGGCCTTTATTCATCTTTTCCGCCAACTCCTCTTGGCCTTTATCCATTTTATTTGATAATCCATTAATAGCTTTCAACAACTCATTTAGTTGCTCTTCCGTTGCTCTCGTTTTCGCCATAAGATCCCAAATTCTGACACCAAATGTTGCAGCGTATATAGGGTTCTTTTGATCTTACGGTTAGACAACTTCAAACTCTTGCTTATAGAAAAGTAGAAAATAATTTATTTAGAGAACTTCAGAACAACAGAGTCTTCGAAACTCACAAATATTTCTAGATATTCAAAAATAATTGTTCAAATCTATCGTATAAGTGCAGACAGAGCCTGATTACTAACGGGGCACTCTCTCCCCAGTAAAATTACACAGAAATTTTCGCCTTGTTTAAACGCGCTTTTCAGTCAAAATTGCTATCATGAATAAGGAAAAAATTTCTATTTATTTTTTCTGGTGGGAGAGTGCCCCGTTGATAATCAGGCCCTGAGTGCAGATATAGATTCCAGAGACTCTTTATACAACGTCTCAACACTAAATCTCATTCAAAATAACGTAAATAAGACTCAAGCAAACTCGCTTAACAAACGCCTTGTTCACTCAATGACTGACTGGTAAATAATATCCACAGCTCGCATCGCTTCTCTTCTTATATAGGCTCGTAGCAGGTGCTGGAAATTTCTAAAACCAACTCGAAAAATCCACGGAACAACAAACAAGGTATCAGTATATCTAAAAGGGGGGTTACCATTGAGAGGGAAGGGTTACCATCGCCAACAATCGCCAAGTTTGTCACCAACTTGGCGATATATCGCCAAATTTGGCGACCAAAATTAGTCGCCAAAAGTGACGCCAACTTGGCGATATCGCTAATATTTCGCAAAGCTGCCATAGACATTCACTGAAAATAATAGACAAGTTTGCTTGATAACAGAGACAATGTAACAAAAACTAATATTAGTAAAGAAATGGAGCTTAATAAGATTATTTACATTATTTTACAGAACAAACACTAACTACTTACAAAATTCGTAACAATATATATAGTTTCACATTTTCTTAATTTTACTTCAGCCACATTATCGACAGCCAATTTATATTTTCGAAACGTGTTGTTTCCAATTGGACAACACCATTTTTGCCCAAAAATTTCCTCTTATCAGTTCTCCAAGTTTCAACAAGTAACCTCTTCAGACATGATGTGTTCTATAGGATACACATCTTTAGAATTTTTTTCATGAAGATAAATAATGTTACGAAAGAGAAATTGGTGTAAATGGAACCTGACAGATATCAGAATTAAACAAAATAGCAGTTTGTTTCTTATCACGCTTTTTTAATGAGCTGCCGTAATTTTGCCCGTATTCGCCGCACCTCAGATAAGTCGATTTCCCCACAGAATTTATTTTAAATAAAATGTGGCTTACTTTTGCTTAGCATTTATCTTACTCTTACAAAAGAAATTTTTTACAATAAAATTTCCGGTCTGAAAAAGACTTAACTCAGCCGCGGCGTATACGCGCGAAATTACGGTACGTGTTATATAAAAACGTCTTGCAGCAGAAATGTTCGAAATGTACAAAAAGGAAAACGCAAATAATTTTATTGTTCATTAAGATACCTTTTGTAGATTCCATTAGTGTTAAAATTCATTAAATGTATATTTATTTTATGTTTTTGCAATGCAAAAATGTCAAAATAAAATTTTAAAAAGCCAAACAAATTGTCAAATAATTTATATTTTGTGTACTCACTTATCATCAAATATAAAGAACGAAAGACATGTTTTACTTTTTTTTTCGCTCTTCAATCTTTCTTAGTTTTTGTTAATATAAATCCATGATTGAGTAAAATATATCCATAAATCTTTTGGTTTCTAAATGGCAGCAAATGTCAAGGAATTGTACCAAATATATGTAAAAAAAAATTTTCTTTGTAGAAAGCTATATGTAGTAAAGTAATTAGGCAAGGCTATATACGGAAAAAAACTTTGTTTAGTGTGGTTTGTTCATAGTATGGTTGGGTATTTTGTTATTTATCAAGTTAAAACTAACAGTTATTTTTATTTTTATGTGGTTTAATTTAATGGTCTGAAAAGGAAAATGGAGAAAAAAAGGGTTCTTTTGCCAGAATTTTTGTAAAAAATATATGCCTTATTAAATGAAAATATTATAAATCATCAGACATAGCGATCATTACATTACGAAATTCGTGGCATTAAAAAGGATAAAATTCTCTGAATCCCTTGATGCCTATGAACTCTGGAAAAAGGAAGTTTGTCGAAAAATGTGGGGTTAACCACTTAACTGATTAATAGGTGGGACTTGTTGAGCTTAAGGTAGGTCACCCCTGCTATCTGAAAATGAAACTTAACTCATCAACATTTTTGAAAATAATGGCTATCTTTCAAACAATGGTTATTTTTTAAAAAAAAGTTTTTACGAATTTTTAATCTTTAATCACCGGTTTTTTCAAAGCAGAAATTTTTGTCTAAGAGTTGCATCACACGAATCTCTTTCGCAGAACTTTTTCGCCTACACAACGTTGCAGTCAGCAAAAGTTGCATGATCTTGATGGAGGGGAGAATTCTACTCACTATTCTTGATCACCGAGCGTTTCCGGAACAGCATGGAAAATGAGAGCCATTCATTCAGTGTTGATCAATCGACCAATAGGAGCGCAGCGAGAAATTAACCCTTAAATGCATATTGTATCATTTTCGATACCATAAGTGTTACCGATTTTTTGGGGGGTTTTATTCACATATTCCGTATTCTCACCAGAAATTTAAAAGAGCAATTTTCACTTTACTTAATGACAGACCATTCGTAATTAAATAAAGAAAAATATACTATTTAGATTTTTCTGGTATGAATTCTGATTCTTTGAATTGCGCATTTTTTGGAACGCGTTCTATCCTATGCATTTAAGGGTTAAATAACCCCGCGAGATTTTTGAAAATCCTGTTTACCGAACACGCAGCAAGATGAACGATCATGTTTTGTAAAATGTTTGTGCTATATTCGTTTTCCGCTTAATACAACTATAATACAATAGGAAAAAGGATCAGATTAAATAATACAACATTTACAATATAAATTTACTGGTGAGAATAATGAATCATGATTAGCAAAAACATATTGACCATACGACGTACGTGCAAATCAGGGAAGAAGTTAAAATAATAATAATTTGAAACAACACATTTAGGCAATATAATAACCGTATCACATGAAGCTCTTTCAGCGAGTATTTTCCCCAATAGAACATTTCAATCAGCAAAAGTTGATTGACCTTGATGAAAGGGAGAATTTTTTGAGACTATTCGTGCTGACTGAACATTTACCGCATCGCGCGGTAAAATGTTGACCATTCATTCACCTCTGATCAACTGACCAATAAGAGCGTAGCGAAAAAAAACCCACAAAAACTTTGAAAAACCTGTTCACCGAACAAACAGCAAGCGAATATATTTTGTAAAAAATTGCTGAAATTAGGGATGGCTATTTCGCGTTTTTGTTTAAATATTTTGTTACAGAAATTGTTGTTCTGTTAAAACATACAAATGTTCCGATTAAATGAAATAACATTTTCCCGAACAAAATACTGGCGTCCAAAAATGCGGAAATTCCATCCCTATGAAATGTACATTGCTATCGTTCCCCGTGTGATACAGCTATAATTGATTGTCAATGATGATATTGTGACATTTATTTCATAAGTTTAATAAATAAACAGATTATCACTCTGAAATGCGTTTTTTAGGTGCGTTCGTAATTATGTAAATACGTAGCACCTATAGTTGTCGTTCAGTCCGTTCGTCTGTCCGTAAGATCATCCGTCCACATATAACAACGCAGAAACTACCCAACCGAATCATTTGAAATTTAAAATATATAATTATTACATAATTTTGTCGAGTCATTTCAAATTTTATGAAAATCAGATCCATAGATCAATTACAGGGAAAAACAAAAGAATTCCGTTACATTAAGGTCAATGGAGAAAATATTTTAAATGCATTTTAATGGTTGTGCACTCAATCAAATATAATAGAAAACATGAACCTATGAAGTACATATATATATATATATATATATATATATATATATATACAGGGTGTTTCTAAATTCATGGTACAAACTTCCAGGGGTGATAGTACACATCAATACAAACAATATTAAATAGGAAACTAAGGGTTCAAAACGTCTTCCGAAGGAGATAGGCGCCATTAAAGTTTAGGGTCCAAAAATTCAAATTATTATAAAAAACAGAAAACTTGTTCGATTCGTTTGCGGTTTTCACTAAAACTATTGTTTATGTCAGTATTGTCTTGAAAATAAATTGTTAAGATAAATTTCAAAAAGTGCTGATAGAGGGCGCTTTAGATTTTGGAGTAACGAACAACTATTTTTTACCGTTATATTTTGAATCTCATTAATTTTTTTTAGAAGTTTAGACATAAACTGAAATTTTGAGCTCAAAATCTGAATCGTTGGGAGTCGTTAAGTAGCGCAAGCCGAACTGTGGGGGGAGGTTCAAATTTCAAATGATTATAAAAAACGGAAAAATTGGTCAATTGATTTGCGATTTTCACTGAAATTATTCTTTATGTCAGTACTATCATGAAAATAAATCATAAAGATCATATTCAAAAAATGCCGATAGAGAGCACTTTAGACTTTGGAGTAACTTACAACTATGTTTTACCTTTTTTTTTTTTTTGCATCTCAAAATTTTTTAGAAGCTTAGACAAAAAATTAAATTTTGAGATGGAAATCTGAATCGTTGGGAGTGGTTAAGTAGCGCAAACTGAACTGTGTTCAATGGGGGTGGGCAGGTTCTAATTTCAAATGATTATAAAAAAGGGAAAAATTGGTCGATCCGTTTGCCGTTTTCGCTAAAACTATTCTTTATGTCAATATTTCCTTGAAAATAAATTTTAAAGATTAATTTCAAAAAATACCGTTAGAGGGCGCCTTAAAATTTAGAGTAACCAACAACTACTTTTTAACCGTTATTTTCCGTATCTAATTAAATGTTTGCAAATGCTTAGATTCAAATTTTGAGCTCAAATTCTAGATCGATGGGAGGGATTAAGAAGCGCAAACTGAAATGTGTTTAGGAGTTGAAATGTTATCCTCCCCACCCCTCGAACACATTTCAATTTTCGTCTACTTAATTACTCACAACGATGCAGATTTTGAGCTCAAAATTTAATTTTGAACATTTACAAGCATTTAATTAGATACAAAAAATAACGGTTAAAAATAGTTGTTGGTTACTCTAAAGTTTAAGGCGCCCTCTAACGGTATTTTTTAAAATTAATCGTTAAATTTTATTTTCAAGGAAATATTGACATAAAGAATAGTTTTTAGCGAAAACGGCAAACGAACCGACCAATTTTTTCGTTTTTTATAATCATTTGAAATTTGAACCTCCCCACCCCCATAGAACACAGTTCAGTTTGCGCTACTTAACCACTCCCAACGATTCAGATTTTCATCTCAAAATTTAAGTTTATGTCAAAGCTTCTAAAATAATTTCATGAGATGCAAAAAATAACGCTAAAAAATACTTGTACGTTACTCCAAAGTCTAAAGCGCCCTCTATCGGCATTTTTTGAATTTGATCTTTATAATTTATTTTCAAGATAATACTGACATAAAGAATAATTTTAGTGAAAATTGCAAATCAATTGGCCAATTTTTCCGTTTTTTATAGTCATTTGGAATTTGAACCTCCTTCCACAATTCAGTTTGCGCTGCTTAACCACTCCCAACAATTAGATTTTGAGCTCAAAATTTAAGTTTATGTCTAAGCTTCTAAAAAGATTTAATGAGATGCAAAAAATAACGGTAAAAAGTAGTTGTTCGTTACTGCAAAGTCTAAAGCGCCCTCTATCGGCATTTTTTGAAATTTATCTTTACAATTTATTTTCAAGACAAAACTGACATAAAGAATAGTTTTAGTGAAAACCGCAAATGAATCGACCAATTTTTTTGTTTTTTATAATCATTTGAATTTTTGGACCCTAAACTTTAATGGCGCCTATCTCCTTCGGAAGACGTTTGGGACCCTTAGTTTCCTATTTAATATTGTTTGTCTTAATTTGTACTATCACCCCTTAAATTTTGTACCATTTAGAAACACCCTGTATATATATATATATTAGAATATACATTCTGTAAAATATGTGATGCAAAGAATATTTATTATTAAATTACAGGGCCACATAAAAGTATTCTACTACATAATGATATACGGAAAAACATTATTTGGGGCGTGTGTTAATTATATTAAACTATTTCACATTTTATGAATGTGATATACGTTGCTGAGGTGTAACAAAACTTTTTTCCAGGAACACAAACAAGATTTCGACCACTATACTATATCTGAAGTACTGTCTACGATAACAGCAAGATCTGAATATTTTTAAAGCTTCTTTATAGTACGGACGCACCTCATTTGCTACGCTTCACGTGCAATTTCCAACTTGTTTATCATAAGTCTTGAAGCATTAAGTAATTTTTCTGAGAAAAGAAACGAATATTATAAAAGCTCCTGTAAGTCCTTTTACACTTGAAAAATTCTTAAAAAAATTAATAAATTGTCATATCATAGTTTAGTTTGAATGTCAATGATGCCATCCAATACGTTCATTTATAATTATTTTTTAAATAGCTTTTGAAACATGAATGAATTTATGGCACATCTCGTATTAAAATTATTGATAGGAAAATCAAATTCGTGTATGCTTGGAATTCGAGTAATTCGGAATGACTTGTCAAATGCAACGAAACTTGTACTATTTGTATTATAGTCTAATTCGTAAACATTCGGCATTCGAATAATTAGGAATAACTTTGTAAATACAATGAAACACGTAGCTGTGTATTTCTTTAATAAATTATACTCATTTTAAAATAATTTTAAAAATATTCAAGTATAAATATCAGCAGTTCATTTTTATTGTTTTAAGACAATAATACCGGGTGTCCTGAAAAGGACTGAACGATTTTAAAAATCAATAACTTGCAAACTTTTACAGATATTTAAAAAATTCTTGCACGAGAATCATCTCAAAGGTCAAAAGTTTTTTTCCTGCGATTCTTGATTTTAGTTCGTATTGGAAACAATAGATGGCGCTGAGAGCGCTAGATGCGGTGTTGAGATGGATATTGACGTCACTTGGTACTGAAGCAAAATAAGGAGTTTAAGGCTGTGGAGTGGGTCTCGTTTGACAATGCAATCTTGCTCTTAGGGCCCGATTTTGAACTTTTGTTTATTTGTTTTTATTGAACAACATACATTTGACCTGTGCACTCGACATGAAGCCCGATTTTGGACTCAGTCGGTATAATTTCAATGAAATGTGTTGTTGTCATGGAAATAATAAATCCTTTTATATAATAGCAGCGATTGGAAACTGGAAATGAATTTAACGAGCAGCATACGAGTTTTGCAGACGATTTTACATTTAAGAAAGCCGTATTTTCTCGGATTATATTAATTTTTATCATCTAATTTAAAGAATACTTTGTGCATCATATTTTAAAATAAAGTGAAACGATTTAGTAGTTTTTTTTTGTTGTTGATGTTGTTGTTAAAAATTAATCAATTTTGCTATTTTAAAAAAATTGTTATATTCTAAGAAATGCTAGTTTGTTTTAAAGAAGTTCTTTAATAGAGTTTTATGTATGTTGTAAAAAAATTGCGGAAATGGTTTATTCTTTAGAACAAAGAATATTCATAGTATAAACATTGAAAATTTGGTGCAATAGCTGTTGCACTCTTTTGTAAAAATACCCAAATACAAAATTTATTACGATTATGTATATTAAATTCATGGTAATAGGGAAATAATACTACCTCCACCTTAAATGAGCCATAATCATAATGACAACCTAGAATCATCACCTATCATTGGATATCATTGAATTAGTCACGCAGAATAGGTTTTAATAGAATGAAGAAAACATTTATTAATATCCTTTTAAGCTTTGATTCACTTTTCATAAAACTTTAAATGAGTAACGAAAATTCTGCAACGAGTATATATATTATAATTCAAAGCATTCTGTTGGGTAGTTTTTGCGCTATTATGTGCGGACAGATAAAAGAACATTCCAGATGACGAATATAGGAGCTACATATATAATTATCCCCACAGAACATAATGTAATGGCATAGTTCTGAGTGTCTGTGTAAATGAATCATGAATTATGCATAGTTTGTTTACAATACTCAACACGGCATAATAAATCTTATTAATATTAACATATATCATTTACAGACCAATTCAATTATTTCAACGCAAGTTAGAGTTTGGAAAGACAGACAGGCAGATGGCTAACTAAAAAGAAATCATAAACATTTTTAACTATGTTGGAAAGCATTAAAAACACATATTAAGTTGAAATTTGACCTTTAGCAATTTATTTAAATAGACGGAAGCATATTTGAACTCTTTTGTATAGCCCTGTACTTTTCCTACTATCTTTAAATACACGCCATTTATCTATCTAAAATCTATTTAAAACCGAAACATGCTTTAAACTAATGAAATCACACTTCCAGAGATTACCATCCAGAGCCGGGTATTAATCCAATTTTTGAGTGCCTCTGTATATCGTTTCATTTCTATTCTTTAAACATATCGTAATATGCTTAAAGCTGTTCAACGTAAAAAATGCATAACTCATTTACAAACCGCCTTTAATATATTTGCTTACACACTTAGTAAGGAGTGCGAATTCTTTTGTGTAGCCCTGTATATGATTTGCACCAATTATATACACATCGTAACATGCAAAAATGTAGTGAAACTTAAAAAAAATCATATCAAAACTTAAAACTTCAAGCAATTATCGTTAGCGTACAGCATTTTTGATGCAGCATGGTTTCCGAAATCTTTTGTGTGTCCCTGTAAATATTTCATATTTTCTATTACACAGTAAGAAATTCGTAGTAAACCTAAGTAACTTATAACAATTTTATTATATGTGTAACAAAATTAAAATATGCCGCAAAGTATGTTCCCTTCTATACCGTTATGTTACATAATTATTTTGTGTGGCCCTGTAAATGAATAATAACTATTCTTTGTGCAGCATATTCTACATCATTTGTATTTCAATTTAATTCATAAATGCATGTTAATTTCATTATGTTCGGACGAGTGTAATATCATCAAAAAGCACTTGAAACTTTTTCCCCGTCGGCCATAATGTAACGGAATACTTTTGACTGTCCCTGTATTGGAAATACGCTTCCGATATTCATAAAATTTGAAATAACTGGATAAAATTCTTCAATAAATATGCATTTAAAATTTCAAACGATTCGACAGAGTAATTTTTGCACTGTTATATGCGGACAGACAGACGGACGGACGCACCAGAGACGAGTATAGGTGATATGCATTTATATAATTACTAATGTATCTAAAAAACAGCTAAATTTAAAAGCGCATGCCGAAACTGAAAACGCATTTACAGCAGTTATTACTTAAAGACAGTACAGAACCGGTTTCTTTTTGTGTGCCCCTGTAAATGAACGTTAAATGCTATAAATACCAAATACTCTATTCTATCATAATCATCTTATACTGAAATTCAGTGATTTATATCAGTTTCAATACATTTGAAATAGTGTATTTCATTAATATACACTGCAAGTGATTTTTCCCCCATAGACTATGATGTGATGCAATCTTTTGGGTGTACCTGTAAATTAACTGTTAATCCCACATACTTAAAATACAATACAGGACATTACTAGGTGACATAAAAAAGGTTTAAAAGATACCCAGATAAATAAATAAATAAATAAGATATTCTGTTCTCAAAAGTACTTACATTCTTGAAATGTAAAAAATAAATAAATAAATAAATAAATAAATAAATAAATAAATAAAAGTCGGTAATTCGAACGTCGTTGTTTCACGCATTTTGATTTCAAAGGAGTCGTACCCATGAAAATAATATTTTTCTCTATTATTGCGCTGACGCCAGCAAAATCAAAATTATATGGATTGCATTCAAAATCGGACGGTAAAAGCAAAAGTTCATTTTTGAATAAGATCCACTCCATAGCTTTAACCTCCTTATTTTACTTCAGTGCCAAGTGACGTCAATATCCGTCTCAATGCAGCACCTAGCGCTCTCAGCGCCATCTATTGTTTGTAATTCGAACTAAAATCCAGAATCGCAGGAAAAAAACTTTTGACCTTTTAGATGACTCTCGTGCAAGAATTTTTTAAATATCTGTAAAAGTTTGCAAGTTATTGATTTTTAAAATCGTTCAGTCCTTTTCAGGACACCCGGTATATGATTTAAGAAAAAATATTTAATATCTCTTAGTTTCATTTCATGAGCATAATTTTGTTAATCGCAATCATTTAAAATGAATTTTCTTTTTGTATTTTATTATTTGTGTTATACAAATTTGTCGTCCATTTTGTTTATTTACGTTATGCATTATAGCTGAACAAGAACACTTTTCATGGGTGAAGAAACTCCTATATGCTGAAGTATTTTATTGACTATGAAACAATGTTTTGTTGAAACAGCTGGATAAATGTATTTAGCTTACGAACAAAATTTTATCTCTTTAGCATTTTTTTTCTTATCATAGGTAAAAGTTTGTGCATGTGTAATTTTGAAGAATTTTTTCATTAGCTCAAAGAACATTTGTCTTAAAAATTATTATGATATTTAACGTCTAGGACAATTGGTTTAATATTATTTTTCGTTATACTGTACATTATGATAACTTATTACCTTTGCGCAACAAGATAATTAAATTTCCATGCTTATATTTGCTAGCAAGTTACGACGATTTTGGAATTAAAACATTTGCCTTATTTAGAAACATTGATAAATAAATAGAGCGAAGATTTTCTTTCAAGATTTGTGGGGGCAAACGTTTTTCTATAACAAATTTGAAGATCCTTCTGTTATAATTTTATTAGGGTTTGAAATGTTGTAAAATCTTCCAGCTAGATTCATGTGCCAAAAATGATATTTTTGTTTTATTCTACAGGTTTAGACATGTAGGTTGCAAATATCTTAGGTGCCATTTTTTTCTTGATGGCCTGCAAGATGGTCTCCATTTGCTGACTTCTTAATATTTGCGGGATATTATTGATCAATATGTCAAATTATATGTTTTTGCTAATATTAAAAATTCTTTACTGAAAGACGTATTTGTGTACATGACAATTAAAAACACTTAAAAACATTAATTAAAATCACAACCGACAAGTTTTGACCACCCTCTGGCCTTCATCAGGATCGTAATGCGACTAGTACGCACAAGAAATATCTTTCAAGGGCTCTTTCACTCCACCAATGTTCTTCAGTTCTTTGATTATCCATTCCAAATTCTGGTCTGAAAATAGTATCGTAAATGGCACATTGGATTTGTCTACTGCAAAACAATCAGATTCGTGACAATTCCATACTTCTAGATATGTTTTTTTATGGTTCTTCAGCTGTGCTATGTATAATGGAATTGTGTTTAACATAATGAAATTAGTCATGAGCAAAATGACATTTTATTTGTTATTCTAATGACGCGAGATGCAATGCCCAATGTCCTTGACGAGTGGCACGGATAAAACGCACCAAAGGTCCAAATTGGTTTACATACTGTAGTTGGAACTTTGTAATGTGACCACCGCATTGTGTAACATATGGAAGACAATCTTTTTCAAAGACTGCTCTGATATCTTCAAACAAAGTTGTAGTTCAACTTCACAGTTGTGCAACTTCTCACATAAAGAGTGTCATAATTCTTGCAGAGAAATAATCTGTGTACAATGTGGCAGTGTTTGAAAAAGAAGGTCGTAACATGCAAAATGGTATTATGTGAAACTAGTGCTGCTAGTCTATTTTCTCCCTCCAATATTCTGACGAAATATTGCAGGAGAATACAGATCAATTTCAGTATTTATGAGATGAAGGTCACTACCATTAAGGTATTTTTCTTCCATATGGAGAGATGCACAACAAACATGAAACTTTCCCACTCGGAGCTGTCACTTTTGATTGCCGATAGACAATTGAATTTACAGAGCAGACAAAATGGAGCAAACTTTGAACTACTCAAATTTGCTCTTTTTGTAGTATATTCTTTCAGTTTCTTGAGATTACCCATTCAAATTTTTTGACATAATTGTACTTTTCAAGCAATAAACAATGTTGTCACTTCTTGGTGCTATTTGAGTGCTCTAAGAAAATTTAATCAGAGCCATATTCAGACATATACATATACATAGATACATATCATATTAACACAAACCAGTCTATTTTCACAATTTTAAATCTGTGCGAAGCGCGTGTAATACTCACAGACCGGATGGTGGAAGCACAAAAACTCACTCTATCAATTTCACGGCTGAATTTTAGAATTAGTTGTTTAAAATATTTAGTACCATTGTCAGAGTTGCCAAGTCTCCGGCTTTTTGCATACCAGTATTATAATACAGAAAATATTTCTATGTTTAATTGGAACAATTGGGCGATTTAAAAGCACAACATTTTCTTTAAGATAATAGTAATGTGGAAAAAACCGGAGACTTGGCAGCTCTGCATTGTTATATTTGGTAATTTAAATTAAGCACGAAATATATACCCCACCACTTACGAAAGGGTTGATTAACTCTTTCTGGCGCAGCGTGCCTAATCCGATAATACACAATTTTGATTCCAAACCTTCAAGCTTCATCAATAATATTTTTATAAAATTTTGCTTTTGCAATGAAAATCCGAATTAAAGAATTCTTGATTTCTAGAAAAGTCGTTTGTAAATTCCGGGGACAATCTGTAATTTCGCATATTACTAAAAACATTTGTCCGTGCGGATGGATTGACAATTTGGCCCCCACATTTAACCCATTAGTGCCTAGCGTCCTTTTTTAGGTACGCTTCAAAAGGTGCACTCAGCACTATTTTTGACACCGGTAAAAAAGAAAAGCAATAATTATTTTATTTAAATAATTCATTTTCGTGATTAATGAACTAAACTTAAATCTTCTAAAAATACGGGTGCCAACCAAATAAAATTTACGCAAAAGATGCTGGGCACGAATGAATTAATTTAAAAACTTCAAACTCACATCAGAATTAAAAAAAAAATAGTTCCATTTGATGAGTCAAGAAACATCTGCAATTAAAGGAAGAAAACAATGCAATATACGGCTTCTGGTGAGAAAGTAAAAAAAAAAGGCAACCCTGCAGTGCGGAAATGATCAAGGCGAAAACAAAGCCAATTTTACCTTTTGAAATTGTGGTACCAAGCAAGAAAACTGAATTTATAAAAAATAATCGACTGGAAAAGTGTCAATTATGTTCCTTTTATTTTTAGCCGTTATCTTTTAGGAAAAAATCATTTTTGTATAACTAATTAAATAAAATTCTGTGTTTACATAAACGGACATTTTCCGTGCAAAAATACTGACGACTAAAAACCAGAGTTTTGTGTAAGCTATACCATAGATGCCAATTTTCCTTAATTATTCCGGAATCTGGTAAAAGGCGAATATGTTTCAAAACGGAAATTTTATTTCATTAAAAATTTCAAAACGAAATCTGAAAAGTACTTTCTAGAAACAAGACGCATTTCCTTATACAATGTTTCCGGTTTAAAACATGTTTGTCTCCTGTCAGATTCCGGAATAATTAAAATATATTGAAATATACAGCTATTCCTGCATACATAATGCGTGGTTCTCAACTTCAACCCCCTTTTTTTATATCAAATAAATATACATAAACAAGATATTTTGCGTTACAAATTGCGATATGTAGTGAACTTTAGATGAATGAATAAATTCAGCCTATATATATATTTTTTAAAACTGCGTGTTTCAAAATTTGTTTCTATGAAATAGATGTATATGTTTAAGGATGAATTTGAGGAACCTATGAGTGAGAAAAATTACATGTTACAATTGCAAAGTATTGCAAGATTGGAGACATTTTAATTCAGATTATTTGACTGTCACCACTTTTTTAATGTAGTATAATTCGCCCTATTAGAATTTTATATGTGTTTTTGAATAGGAAGAATATTTTTATTGCAAAAAGCTGTGACAATCTAAATATCTAAATTAAAATTATTCCCAATCTGGCAACACTGTTCTAGCACATACTATTAATCCCTTGGGAACGAGCGACTTACCAGGGCTACCACAATTGACTATTTTTAAATTCTAACTGGCAACATTTTCTAGGAATAGAAATACTTAACCTACACTTTGACAATATTTGTAAGAGAAATCTACTTCACAATTTATAAAGAAAATCACTGGAGCGAAAAAAAAATATGAAAATAGTCTCCTGTGGCAGCCCTGGTGTACGTGCCTCAAAAAGACTTAAGAATCCTTATTTATCACCACCAATAAAATTTTACTTTAGAATTTGCTTTTTTTTTAATCCAGGCATTTTTTCGTTTCAATAAGACACAAATTTCGGTTTTAATCCCTTAACTGGTTTGTCCGAACGCCGTTCGGGCAAGACGAATTTGCTTATTTCACCATTTAAAGCTTTTTGACTCCACTGTTATTTTTAAGAAATTTTTCTTATTATTGAAAGGCAGAAATGTTTAGACTAAATTTTACAAATATTTTATTTAAATAATAGTGGTGTGAGTCCGCTATTTTCAATTTATTGAACGGAAAAGAATTAACCAATTAAGGTGTTAAAAAACCGTTGACAAAAAAGTAGAATTTTTGTACGAGACTCCTGTCTCGAAGGGGTTAAATAAACCGGAAATTTCGGTCATATAATATTTTTTCATGTATACTGATTTAAAATTTAGATTTCTTCATTGGGACCATTTTTTAATAGAAAAATTCCCTTTGTTTTTATCTAAATGTGAAAAATATGGGAATTTATCGTTTTAAAAAAGTGGAAGAAATCTGAATTTTTAAAAAGTAGGCGTGAAACAACATTATTCGACAGAACTTTCCGGTTGACATAATATTTCGAATTCTGATTTAGTTCAAGTCAATGCAACATTTTTGAAGCAGATTTTTTAAAAAAAATATTTCTTGTTTCTATGTAGTTCCTATGCAACTTGATTTTCCAAAAAAAATTTTTGATTCGAAATATCGTTATTCCAGTTCGAAAAAATAGGAATAATGGCGGTTTTTAAAGCTTGAGTAATTAATATTATCAAAACAAATAAAAATCGCTGATAATTTCACTACTGTTTGGAGATTTCAAAGGATTTTTCAGTCAGTTTAAAAGGTTTCTAATAAATCAATTTAATTTAAAACTAGAAATAATCTTCTAAATAAATCAGCTTATTTTGAATTGTGATTTCATCTTTAAACTTTTAAAAGAATTGCGTATCAAATTAATTAATTTTGTTAAAGAAAATGCATACCTTAGAATAAAACTGTAATCATGCAAAGAATAATTTAATAAAAGAAAATGATTACTTGCGAATAATCACATAATGATAAAGAGTTAATGAATAGTAAATAACTTTAATAAATAAGTATTTACTTTTAGATTTGTTCTTCCTACTAAAAATGCGCTGATTTTTTCAAAAATGTATAATTCTTGTCACTAAAGGTTATTTTTTTTACTTCACAAAATACTATTTAAAAAATAAAATTTGACTAAGCGTTGTAATTTATTTCTTAGAAAGTCACGTTACTTTAACTAAGCACATTTTATTTTGCCATATTTATTTTTTCTATTTCTGTTCTTCTTCCAAGCTTATAAAACTTAGAATGAACTGTTTTATCTAATTTTTGCCTTATTATTTATGCCAGAATTGATTTGACTTTACAAGCTTTTGAATTCTCATTTTTAACCAGATTGATTTAAACATAGCCATCCAATTTTTATTCCTTTTTTTTCTTTGGTTAAAAAAAACTTATTTTAAACAAGAAGAATTTCGGATGATTTTAGCTTAATTTCAATATCAATCTTAACCCTTTAACTGGTTAATTCTTTTCTGTTCAATAAACTGAAAATAGCGGATTCACACCACTATTATTTGAATAAAACATTTGTAAAATTTAGTTTAAACATTCCCGCCTTTCAATAGTATGAAAATTTTCTTTAAAATAATAGTGGTGTCAAAAAGCTTTAAACGCTGCAATAAGCAAATTCGTCTTGCCCGAATGCCGTTCGGGCAAACCAGTTAAAAGGTCGTCGCATTAAATTACGGTTTAAAAATTAAAATTCATTATTGCCACCACTTTTTTGAAAAAAAAAATTGTTCTTATTATATGACAAAGTAAAATGATACCAGAATAAAACTAATTACACTATTTTATAAAACTGGTGGTAATCAAACAATTGTGAATGAAAGCCGAGAAGCTTGCAGCTCGTGAATGTCTCGGGCGCGATGATTAAGTGGTTAACTCCTTGAGGACAAGCGACACGTATACGTAAAAAAGCTTTAAAATCCTTGTTTTCCCCACGAGTAAAATTTTACTGTAAATTTTGCTTTATTTACTCGGGGCATTTTCTCGATTTCATAAGACGTAAATTTTTGTCTTGAAAAACCGGTGAGAAAACATTTTTTTTAAACCCCTTAACTTGTTAATTCTTTTTCTTCAATAAATTGAAAATAGTGGATTCAGACCACTATTATTTAAATATAATATTCGTAATATTTAGTCTAAACATTTCCGATTCCATTTCAAAAATATTAAAATTTTCTTAAAAATAATAGTGGTGTGAAAAAGCTTTAAAATGTGAAATAAGCAAATTCGTCTTACCCGAAATAAGCAAATTCGTCTTGCTTCGGGCAAACCAGTTAAGAGGTTAAATAGGTTTCATGTTGCTTTCTGAGTATATCTTAAACCGATTTTTTCTTCGTAAAGTACTTGTACCAATCTAACATTTTGAATTTTGAAGTAATTTATCCTCCAGATCTCTGAGTTAAGTAACCGCTAAGGTGCGTGGAAGTTGCAAACAAATAAATAGTTCCAAGCGTAGAGCGCTTTGTTTCTTTTGTTTATTTTCATTTAATATATCTAAAGAAATGTATCTCAGATTTAAGCTTTTCTTTATTAAAAGAAACAACGATAAGTCTAAGATTAGAGATCAATAAAATTTTGAAGAATCGGAACATCCTAAATACTTAGAAAATATCGAAATATCTTTGTATTTAAGTTATACATATTTTACGAATTGAATATTTCTAGCTGAGCGAAAAATTGCCAGGCCGGGAATCGAACCCAGATACTTGCCTTACAAAGCCAATGCTTTACGTGTTCACCCTTTAACGATCAAAGCATTTTCATTGCTAAGATGTTGAAATAAATGAATGACACCGGTAACTCCGAACAAGTATATTTCTAAATATGAAAAGGTGATTTTTCACACACACATGATAAAATGGGTTTTTTTAGATAAAAATTCCGGTATCGTTGTTGCATATCAGAATTAAAATTTTGTGGTTTCGTAGAAAAACCAATGAACGTTAAAGGGTTAAGCTAAGTAAACGATAGCCGGCTGGGATTTTTCGCTCAGATAACTTATTGGTCATAACATCAAGTCTGTCATTTAGACAGCTCGGCAGGTAATGAAACTCCATATAAGGATGGATACATAGATAAACTATCATTTTAACACAATAAAACTGATTGGTAAATTTATCATACTAATTGAATATTTCCAACTGAGCGAAAAATTGCTCAGGCCGGGAATCTACATATTTTAATCAAATAAAAAATGAAAATGTCAAAATAAGATTGAAGTACAAGGTCTTCCCCTGCTTATGTTTATGTCTTCAAATACAACAAATTTCCTTTACATTTAAAAAACGCATTACATTGGGGGATTTACATTACTTAAAATACATTTACCCAAGAATTATGTAACAATTACAAAGAATAACACATAAAAAAGACAGACGTCTTAAGTCGATAAAAATGAAATTTTTACGCATGTTTCATTTAGAGGTAATTGTTTTCAAATTCTTTCACCGTTTAAATATACAATGTTCTAACATTTACTTTTTGCAATTATTATTCATCAAAATAAAATTTGAATGTAATGGTTTCGGTAAAATACATTTTTAAAACAAATTCGCGCGTCATAAATATTTTAAAATTTTAAAACGTGTAAATTTAGCTAATTTAACATCTTTACTTTCATTACTAGTATGAAGTACTCCTTAGAGAATTCATAGTGAAATCATCCACGAAAGAATTAACGCTTTTCTGCTAAATTCACTTATTTAAATGTAAAATAAAATGCAACACAAAAGCATGGATGTTTATATATTTAACATCATGACTAATAATTTTGGAAGTAGAAATGTATTTTCTCTTGAGAAAAACATTTGCGATCGTAATATTGGTAGACATTTTAGATATTTTTAATAAAAAGCTCTAAGCGTGTAATCCTTCTTATTCTCATGGTATGTTCTAGAAATTCCGTAATTGGATTCATGCGAAAATCTGAATTTTTACGAGAAATTTTCAATATAAAATTTTATTTTATAAAAAAAGTTAGTTGAAGTTAAATAACATAGTTAAAGCTTTTTTAAATTTCTGGTATGGATATGAAATATCAAAATTAGACACTGTGATTGTAACATACTTCTTAGCATGGACATTTCAGGGTTAAGAACAATAACGGAGTTAGAATACTTCTATTTAAGTAAAATAATTCTTGCTTTATATACCTATTAAATCGGTAAAACTTAAGTAAACCAATTTTCATTTTCGGAAATAGTTGGACATAAAATATCTATGATATCTATGGTTTAGAATAATATCTAAATTTAAAAACGAAAGAGTATATTTAGCTTCTCAGGAAAAGTTATAATTTATTGGATCAAGTTATTTTTTAAACGTTTTATTCCCCTTCATTTAAATTACCCATCTTGGTTTAAATTGCTTAACCCTCTCCGGCACGGGCAAAATCTGTTAGTAAAATGAGAAATTATCGACTGACACCGGTATTCACAAACCAATTTTTTAGATATTTTGAATTCCTTAATTTAAGGTTTTATTTGAAAAGCAAAATTTTATTAAAATATTACTGGTGCCGTTTACAAGTTTGGAATTAAAATTAGGTCTCCCAGACCCGGCACATAACCTGTTAATGGTCGCATTAAATTACGGTTTAAAAATTCAAATTCACTTTTTTGGCAAAAAAAATGTATTCATCTTATTTAATGACAAGTAAAAAGATACCAGAATAAAAACAAATTACACTATTTTATAAAACTGGTGGGAATCACATATTTCTGAATAAAAGTCGTGAAGCCGGCAGCCCATGAATGTTTATGTGGTTAAAAACAACTCGTTCACTCGAGTTATTTGAACTTTTTACAAGAAGCTGACTTTCAAATCCTGAGATAAGTGGGTCTCGGCAAAACTTGAGTTATTTTGTGACTGACAAGGAAGGTCTTCATATTGGGCATACTCAGAATTTTATGAAAAAAATACTAATTAAAGTACTTATGAATGTAATAAAGGATCAGTCAAAATTAGCGGCGGAATCACAATACAAAATATGTAAAAAAATAAAATATTTTCGAATATTTTGCGGAAAAAGACGAAAGAGTCACTCGATTTGGCGAGCAGCCCTATTCCTCGCCAAAAGCAAACGATTATAATGCAACTCAAAACTGATGGATATTTAGAATGCGTGTAAATGGTATTTAATGAATTTAAACATAAACAATGAGAGACTTTAAGATATTATATTCATATATATACATATTGTATTGCATATATATATATTACTTGTTGAAGTAGTTATTTAATTAATCGCTGGAAAAAAAAATGTTTTCAGAGATAAAAAAAAATCATATTGAGAAAAATTATCTTCATACATTTATGCGTATTGAAAAATAAAAGCCAGGTTTCCATAGAAACAAAATTTAATCGACAATTCTCAATTGGACTTTGAGATTGAAACAAATCTAATTAATTGAAATTATGAATTTCGTTTTAAATCTCAAATTTTGATGATTAAATTTGAATGTATATACATATAAATATCGATATAACAAAATTATACTTAAAACAAACTAAAACTCACAAAACAAAAGTTATTTAAATTAAATTTCTCAAAACAAGTTCAACATGCAGCTTTGCTTTTCCTTGAAGTGTATTTGATATAAAGTATTTTTTGAAATTACATTCCATCGCCTACCGGCGATAAACCGCCAAATAACGAAATTTTCATTATTTTTTAGCGGTTACTGAATGGAGCTTCCGTCGAAATTTTTTTTATAAACGTATATAACCACACGAGAAGAACATTCTGTAATTTTTTTTCAGATTTTTCGGGGTATGCCCGTATGGAGACCTTCCTTGTGAGGTTTTAAGAGAGTAACAATAATAACTTAACATTCGTGAGTTTTGATTATTTGCGAAATAGAAAATGCAGAACTTTACAACATTCGCACAACTTTTTAAAAAGAAAAATCTTTTGCATACGCGTTGACAACATTTGTGAAAAAAGCATATTACATAGGAATGAAATTTCCGCGTTTTTGGACGCAGTAATATAATAGATAAAATGTTATTCCATTTAATCGGAACATTTTTAAAGATTTAACCCTTTCCGGTCAGGGATATCTAATTTTAAATCCAAACTTGCAAACGGCACCAATAATATTTTAGTGAAATTTTGCCTTTACAATAAAAGCTTAAATTGAGGGTTTCGAAATATATGAAAAATCCGTTTGTGAACTCCGGTGTCTGTTGGCAAATTCTCATTTTACTAACAGATTTTGCTCGTGTCGGAAAGGGTTACCAGAACAACATTTTCTCTGACAAAATACTGGTGGGAAAAAACGCAGAAATCTCATCCCTAAATACAAAATGTATTTTTATTTCATTCTATCTTTACAAAAAAAAAAAAAAAAAAAAAAAAAAAAATTGGATTCGTGAAAAAATTCGAATTTCGGTTTTCGACAGATTTACAAGTTTTAAAAGAATCAGAGAATCCCAAAACATATTTCCACAAAATGTTTGCCTGCGTGTTTGTATGTCTGTCTATATGTCACATAAATTTTGTGTGCTATCTGGAGAGCTAATGCACAGATTGTAATAAAAATTTAAATTCAGGTAGTTGCCGATGTAAATTGGTGCTAATTCGTTTTTGGTGTAAATCTCTCTATAGGCTGCTCTAATGTTTCTTTTTCTATTTCCTCTATAGCTCTATCTCCAAAATAATGCACGGAATCAACCTTCAGAATCAGTCTTTTCTTGACATGAGTTAATGTTTGTTTACGTTTTAGCATAAATCGTTCCATAGGTGGCGCCACTATGTAACATTATCTAAAATTTCCCCAATTGCTAAATCTCCATAATTAATGCACTTATTTTCATTACACTTCAGATTAGGCTAGTCTTTGCCGTGAAATGACTTTTTTTACATTTGGGTATAAATCGCTGTACTGGTGGCGCTGCTATGCTGCATTTTGCGCGATTCTCTCAATAGATCTATCTTCAGAATTAACTCATGGAATTTCGTCAAACTTGAGATTCAGTTAGTCCTTCACATAAACTGATTTTTTTTTTATGTTTTGGCTTCAATCATTGAGTGGGTGGCGCTTCTATGCTGCATTTTTTAAGATTTCCGCAACAGCTCTATCTCAGGAACGAATGCACGGATTTCCATCAAGCATCAGATTCAATTAACTCTTGACATGAATTTGTTTTATTTACATCTTTGCGCCAATTGCTACACAGGTGGCGCTGCTATGCTATATTTTGTAGGAATTACACGATTTCAGCAATAGTCATACATCAAGATTTAATACATGGAATTTCACATCAAGTATCCTAATGATGGGCATAGATTGCCACTTAATTCTGGCCTTGTGATAGCAAATTTCGAAATGTTTACATGCATAAGACCGAACAATGTTTTGGAATTGATATATCCGGCTAGTTTTTAAATATTGGTACGAACAGAATATAAAATTGATAGTTTTTCGGTCGCGATTTTGAAATTCTCGGAACCTAACCCTCGCGAATGTTAAGGGTTCATCTCTTTAACCCTTTCCGGCGCGGGCAACTAGAGCTCATCAGTGATGACGTCACAACTCCAGAAAACTGGGTCAAAACAAGCCACAGAGTTCAGATAAGATAGAGATGAAATGTGTTGTTTTATCGTGAAGCTAAAAATTCAACACTGAAACTGATTTAAATAAGTTACTATTCGGCCCAAACACTTGCGGATCGTTTTTAAAACTTCACCCAGTTCAATGAATTCAGCCTTTGAACGATATCTGATTTCATAATGAAAGACTTTTTGATGGAATATAGTGCATCTCCAGCACATTCTAAACTCTCTTAATTTGTATTGACCCAGTTGCTATGGAAATGCGGGGTTGAGTTGTCTGTGACGTCACACTGATGAGCTCTATTTTGTAGTAAAATGAGTAATTATCGACTGCCACAGGAATTTGTAAACGACATTTTTAGACATTGTGAACTCCTTAATTTAAGCTTTCTTTGTAAAAACAAAATTTTGCTACAACATTATTGGTGCCGTTTGCAAGTTTTAAATTAAAATTAGATATCGCGGACCGGGCACAGTGTGCCGGAAAGGATAAATCCCATGATAGAACACGTTCTAGAAATTATGAAGTTCCGAGAATCTGATTTTACACCACAAAAAATCAATAACTAAATTCATTTTATAAAAATACGAAATTTTCTGTTATTAGTTATTAAACCATATATTACTGTTTTGATTTTCTGGTGGGAATTAAGATATACGAATTAAAATATCTTAAAATATCTCGGGTGATTTGGGATCCAGAGGGTTAAAATATATGTTTAATTGTCTGAGCGTAGCGAAGTCTTATACTCAGAGTACGTAACGATATTAAAAATGAAAAAAATTCTTTCGTCAAGCAAATCTCAAAAAGTACTTGTCGGATTTCGATTCTGTTTGTACCAGAAGGTACCTATGAAGGTAATCTGGTGAATGCACCTACTTTTAAAAATTAATTCCAAATAGTTTAAAAGTTATATTAAAAAAACTGATAAAAAAGCACAATTTATTTGCATACGTCACAGAAATTTGGTGTGCGTGATTTTCACAAACTGGATATTTTCGTAGATAACCGAATCAGTACATGGAGTAAATAGTAATCATTTACGCACTCAGAAATATTGAATGCAATAAAACATTTTAAAATTTAATCATGCAGGAAAATAAAACTGTTATTTTTTTATATTAAAAATATCATAAGAACTTAATAGCATTTTTTGATAGCTAAAAGAATATTTTATATATTTCGCGTGTGAAAATTAGAAACAATTACGTTTTTAAATAAAAAGTTTCTTTTATGACATCATTTTCCCTTTATATTTATTTTTATTGCATGTTTTCTTTTAACTTATATTTTGTTTGTGTGTGGAAGTCCATTCTGGTCACTAATTTTTCGGCAAGGATGTCACACGCGCATCAGACTTGGCGCATTTTTTTTCAAAGCCTATTTGGCGAAAACTGCGTTTTCAAATAACGCTTACATACACATTTTTAAATTATTTTCTATTATCAAAAAGAACTTACAGTAAATAAAATAATAATAATAATTAATAACTATAAAAACAAATATTTTATATAATTAAAAAAAGGAAATGAAAGTAAATAAACATTTTATAAGTAAATAAACAAATAATAAATAAATAAAGCCGGGTTACCATCTCAGGTAAAATAATGCCATTTTGACGCCAATTATGTACCCTGGTGCATATGTGACATCTTTTCCCATTTTTCATCCATTTCCTGTTGGCATACAAGCTTGAAATTTGGAATATGTGTGCATACCTGGGAGCAATACTGGAATTAGACATTGGTTTTTCTTTTTTAATTCGATCCAAAAAGGGGCAACGGGGGTTATTTTGTAGAGATTTATTAATTTATACTGCATAAAGGAGCCACTTACTTATTTTTATATACAAGAAGAAGTAAGTGGCATGTAAAAACAATTATAGTATACATAAATAAAATTCTTGAGATAATATACTAGAGATATAAGCACCGGGTTTGGCGAGATTTTTTATGCCGATTAGGCGAAAACATCGTTCTGATTACCAGGAACATATAGCTTGCTATAATAACACGTTATTTATTTATTTCAAAATAAAAAAAAGGAATAAACGAAACATTTTCTGTTAGAAATGGAATATTTATGGAGAAATAACAACCAAAAAAGAAATAACAACCAATAAATGATAATATTTTTAGAACAAACAATTTATTATAACATTTATATGATAACCATGTTGGCAACTGAACGCCATTTTGGCACCAATTAGGTATCTTGGTGTGTATAGGGCATATGTGTGCCATATTTACTTGTAAAACTGAGCATGAACTTTTACCAAGTGTGTTTTCATAGCCGCTTATATCTTTTTACAACATAACGCACCTTTCGAAGCCAAAACTGCACAAAAGAAAAAAATCAATATTTGCAGTATTTGTATTTTATTTAATTTTTTTTTTAAATGTAATGCACATTTTGTAATCAGTAGGTTCGATTATCAGACCTCGTTTTTTTTGCTTTAAAAGATGATATTTCATATGACGCCTTTTTTGGATTCGTCGTTTTTCCATATTTGATAGTATGCGTCTACTCGTTTTGTAACTTTTTTTTTGTAACTTTCTTCTTTATTAACAGCGACATTTGGATTTCCTATTTAAATAAAAATTCTTCTAAATGCAAAGAATTTTGTTAAAATAAATAAATAAATGAAATGCGGACATCTATTGCTTAAAGCACAAAATTGTTCCTATTGAGTTAATAAAAATCAGTAAAAACATAATTTTTATGATGGTAAAAAAATGACTTATGTAATAACAGAGTCATATATTATGTATGTTATGGAATAAGTATTAATATTTCTCCACCATTTATAAATAATAATAATAATAAAATAAAATTCGGACAGACCAAAGTCTATATTTGACTGAAAACAACAACCATTTTCTAAATGCTTTAAAAAATGGCCAATGAAAAGTGATATTTCAAAAGTATTATGAAATTAGTTAAAAACCATTTACTTTAAACTAAATGAATAAAAGATTTATATTTTTAATGAAATAAATGGAATTTGAAAAATTATTGGAAATTTATCACCATAGATGTATCAATATTACAATCGGTACCTTGTATGCAAAATGGAACAATTAGCAATACTTTTTGTACCCGAAAAATGGTCGTTGCTTTTTTTAAGGTTAAAAAGTAGATTACGAAATATTCCTATACAAAGATGCCAAGCCCCCGCTTATTGCATAGCAGAATTTTCTTATAGGAAAAGTTATTTTTTAAATCTGCAGAATGTTCCAATTTAATAAAACATTTTCTGTATTAAAATACCGGTATCCAAAATGCCGGAGACTTAGCAGCTCTGCCTATAACATTTTAATTAATCACGGTACTTTTTTTAATCGGATTCAAATTTAGTGGAGACTACGTTTTTTGGCCAAAAGCAGCTTTTTTCCACATGTGTAACTACGATACAATTCCTTGTTGCTGAAATAAAATGTTTTGACTTATGCTATTATTGCTTCCTCTTATTTATTTATTTGAATTTTAAATAAGATGACTCAAAATCGTGTTTTTTAAATGTACTCAAAAAATGCATTTTGAGAGAGGGCGAAAAAAACAATATTTGGCGATTTATTACCTGCGTTTGGCTAAGTGTCTTACTACCTTGTATTTAATACTCTTCACAATACTTGGCTGTTATATGGACTTAGCCGCTTTTATAAAAAGTTTGACGTAATTCGGGCTTAAGAAAGTGAGTTTTTTATTGAATAATACAAATAAATGAAAAATGAATATTAAGAAATACTAAGAAAAGAAAAATGAAGCATTATATTGATCTATGTATATTTAAAAATGTATCTGCAAGCACTAATTAGGTAATTTATGTATATAATAGAAGATAAATAGCTTTTGATTCTATATTTCTATGCTATAAAGCAATAACGTTTGTGTGTTTTTCGTTATCATTGGGAGTACCCAGCCGATTTAAAAAATAATGTGGGCAAAAAATGTTGGTAACCATGTTTGCTGCAAAATATACCCTATTTTGCGTAGGAACAATAATCACCATCAATGCACGAGCAAAAAAAGTTCTAAAATTGAGAATTCTTTAATGTTGATATGACTATTTTTTTTTTTTTTTTTTTTTTTTTTTGGCAACTTTTAAGATATAATATTCTCGTTATGAACGATTTCTAAAACATTCGACAATTTAAATTCACAAATTAAACATTTTTTTTTTCTAGAAAAAGTTTTAAACCCAATTTATTGAGAATATTGCAATTTCTAGGATAATGTTGGGGTTAGAAACTAGAACTTTTGCATCACAGTAACTTATAAGATGTAAATGATCGTTTAGGACAAATTTTTAAAAAAGGATTCTTTAATTCTTATCGACAACTTCATGGCATCCATGGAAAACAGATGTTCAACAATATAAACTATTCAGACGGATCTCACACCATATAAAATACACTCCATTCTCTTCAAACATAATAGTTTATGCTATTTATAGTTTCTCAAATCGGTGCGGAGCTTCTGTTTATGCTCATGACATCATTTCAAAAAGTTATATTTCCAATTTAGGAAAATTTGGTGTTTTATTTTCTGTATTATTTTTAACATTTTGTATATTTCCAATTTTATATCCATGTATGGTTTGCTTTCCCTTTTATAGAAATAGTATATGCAACTTTATATATAAGATTTTGTAATTCTATGATTCAATATGCTTATTTTCATCATATTTTATCACAATGAATAACCAATTAAAGGTAACATCTCATTTTCTTTAATTATCGCAAGTTATTAAATGTGTATTCTCAGCAACATCGCTCAGACTAATCCCTCTGAGGGAAGTCCTAGTTGTCTGAGCGTAGCGAAGTCTTATACTCAGAGTACGTAACGATATTAAAAGTCAAAAAATGCTTTCGTCAAGCAAATCCCAAAAAGTACTTGTCGGATTTCGATTCTGTTTGTACCAGAAGGTACCTATGAAGGTAATCTGGTGAATGCACCTACTTTTAAAAATTAATTCCAAATAGTTTAAAAGTTATATAAAAAAAAACTGATAAAAAAGCACAATTTATTTGCATACGTCACAGAAATTTGGTGTGCGTGGTTTTCACAAGCTGGATATTTTCGTAGATAACCGAATCAGTACATGGAGTAGATAGTAATCATTTACGCACTCAGAAATATTGAATGCAATAAAACATTTTAAAATTTAATCATGCAGGAAAATACAACTGTTATTTTTTTAAATTAAAAAAATGTCATAAAAACTTAATAGCATTTTTTGATCGCTAAAAGAATATTTTATATATTTCGCGTGTGAAAATTAGAAACAATTACGTTTTTAAATAAAAAGTTTCTTTTATGACATCATTTTCCCTTTATATTTATTTTTACTGCATGTTTTCTTTTAACTTATATTTTGTTTGTGTGTGGAAGTCAATTCTGGTCACTAATTTTTCGGCAAGGATGTCACACGCGCATCAGACTTGGCGCATTTTTTTTCAAAGCCCATTTGGCGAAAACTGCGTTTTCAAATAACGCTTACCTATACATTTTTAAATTATTTTCTATTATCAAAAAGAACGTACAGTAAATAAAATAATAATAATAATTAATAACTATAAAAACAAATATTTTATATAATTAAAAAAAGGAAATGAAAGTAAATAAACATTTTATGAGTAAATAAACAAATAATAAATAAATAAAGCCGGGTTAAAGGTCTCAGGTCTCAGGTTGGGGGTCTCAGGTAAAATAATGCCATTTTGACGCCAATTATGTACCCTGGTGCATATGGACATCTTTTCCCCTTTTTCATCCATTTCCTGTTGGCATACAACTTTGAAATTTGGAATATGTATGCATACCTGGGAACAATACTGGAATACGACATTGTTTTTTTTTTATTATTCAATCCAAAAAGGGGAAACGGGGGTTATTTTTTAAAGATTTATACAATTTATAGTGCATAAAGGAGCCACTTACATATTTTTATATACAAGAAGAAGTAAGTGGCATGTAAAAACAATTATAGTAATACATAAATAAAATTCTTGAGATAATATACTAGAGATATAAGCACCGGGTTGGGCGAGATTTTCGGCGAGATGCCAATTAGGCGAAAACATCGTTCTGATTACCAGATACATAAAGCATGCTAAAATAACACGTTATTTATTTATTTAAAAAAAAAGAATAAACGAAACATTTTGTGTTATTAAAATAAAAAGGAAATAGCAACCAATAAATGATAATATTTTTAGAACAAACAATTTATTATAACATTTATATGATAACCATGTTATGCAACTGGACGCCAGTTTGGCACCAATTAGGTATCTTGGTGTGTATAGGGCATATATGTGCCGTATTTATTTGTAAAACTGAGCATAAAGCTGCTATTAGATTCACGGACTTTTAGGCGAGACAAACTTTTTAGACGATTTTAACTCCAACATTTTCCCGTTCAAATAGAGAAAAAGGTTACTTTTGTCCTTGAAAAAATTAGAGAAAAAGCCGAAAAACCAGTTTCTACTAGTGCCAGGCGTTGATATTTATCGTCTACTCGTATCAGTCGCTTATCTCTAATTCGTTGAAACGTTCGATGTGGATGAAAAATCTAACCTAGACCAGACTTTTTTGAACTTGTGGGAAAAAGTTGGGAAGACATTGCAGTTTGCTATTACACTGGATGTTGGGAGGATATTTCGCAATAAGTTGGAGGAAATCCAGTGTTGGCTCAAAAGTCTTACGGAATGTTGGTGTATCTAATAGCGGCTTAAACGTTTACCAAGTGTGTTTTCATAGCCGCTTATATCTTTTTGCAACATAGCGCACCTTTCGAAGCCATAACTGCACAAAAGAAAAACAATCAATACTTGCAGTATTTTTATTTATTTTTTTATTTTTTAATGTAATGCACATTTCGTAATCAGTAGGTTCGATAATCAGACCTCGTTTCTTTTTCTTTAAAAGATGATATTTCATACGACGTCTTTTTTGGATTCGTCGTTTTTCCATTTTTGATTCCATATTATGCGTCTACTCGTTTTGTAACTTTTTTTTAAACTTTCTTCTTTATTAGCAGCGACATTTGGATTTCCTATTTAAATAAAAATTCTTCTAAATGCAAAGAATTTTGTTAAAATAAATAAATAAATGAAATGCGGACATCTATTGCTCAAAGCAAAAAATTTTTCCTATTGAGTTAATAAAAATCAGTAAAAACATAATTTTTATGATGACAAAAAGGTGACTTATGTAATAACAGAGTCATATATTATGTACGTTATGGATTAAGTATTAATATTTCTCCATCATTTATAAATAATAATAAAATTAAAATAGAATGCGGACAGACCAAAGTCTATATTTGACTGAAAACAACAACCATTTTCTAAATGCTTTAAAAATGGCCAATGAAAAGTGATATTTCAAAAGCATTATGAAATTAGTTAAAAACCATTTACTTTAAACTAAATGAATAAAAGATTTATATTTTTAATGAAATAAATGGGATTTGAAAAATTATTGGAAATTTATCACCATAGATGTATCAATATTACAATCGGTACCTTGTATGCAAAATGGAACAATTAGCAATACTTTTGTACCCGAAAAATGGTCGTTGCTTTTTTTAAGGTTAAAAAGTAGATTACGAAATATTCCTATACAGAGATGCCAAGCCCCCGCTTATTGCACAGCAGAAATTTCTTATAGGAAAAGTTATTTTTTAAATCTGCAGAATGTTCCAATTTATTAAACATTTTCTGTATTAAAATACCGGTATCCAAAATGCCAGAGACTTGGCAGCTCTGCCTATAACATTTTAATTAATCATGGTACTTTTTTAATCGGATTCAAATTTAGTGGAGACTACGTTTTTTGGCCAAAAGCAGCTTTTTTTCCACATGTGTAACTACGATACAATTCCTTGATGCTGAAAAAAAATGTTTTGACTTAAGCTATTATTGCTTCCTCTTATTTATTTATTTGAATTTTAAATAAGATGACTCAAAATCGTGTTTTTTAAATGTACGGAAAAAATCCATTTCGAGGGAGGGCGAAAAGAACAATATTTGGCGATTTATTATCTGCGCTTGGCTAAGTGTCTTACTACCTTGTATTTAATACTCTTCACAATACTTCGCTGTTATATGGACTTTGGCGCTTTTATAAAAAGTTTGACGTAATTCGGGCTTAAGAAAGTGAGTTTTTTACTGAATAATACAAATAAGTGAAAAATGAAAATTAAGAAATACTAAGAAAAGAAAAATGAAGCATTATATTGATCTATGTATATTTAAAAATGCATCTGCTAGCACTAATTAGATAATTTATGTAGGGGAAGATGGGGATACTTGAGCCATTTTTTAAATTTAAATTTTTTTGAATTTTTTATAATTTCTTAGAACAAAATAAAATATTGAAAATGAAAATTTGATATTTTTTCTTCAATTGAAAACTACTTTCAATTAATTTTAAACTATTTTTCTATGTCTAATAAATTTTTACTTTTTCTTTTACATCGTGGCTCAAGTATCCCCATGGAGGGGATACTTGAGCCAGATGTCACATTCGCACCAGTATTTTGCAAAGAAAAAAACCGATTAACCATATACGCGAAAAAATGCATTAAACTTTTTTCAAATAAATTTGGTCGAATTTTCTGGTGTCGTTGTGACATTTCAGAATTAAAATTATGTGGTAGAAAATTCTACCAGCAGAGCTCAAAGGGTTAATCACTATACTTTCAAAATGGTACCAAGGTATGTGATTTCTTTTTTACATGTTCAGAACTATAAATATGTTACCATGTTGCCAGTTTTAGAAAGAAAAATTGACAAACTGTAGAGATAATAGGGGTGGCTCAAGTATCCCCTATGCTCAAGTATCCCCACTCTCCCCTATATAATAGAAGATAAATAGCTTTTGATTTTACTATATTTCTATGCTATAAAGCAATAACATTTGTGTGTGTTTCGTTTTCATTGGGAGTACCTAGCCGATTTAAAAAATAATGTGGGCAAAAAATGTTGGTAACCATGTTTGCTGCAAAATATACTATATTTTGCGTAGGAACAATAATCACCATCAACGCACGAGCAAAAAAAGTTCTAAAATTGAGAATTCTTTGCTGGTGATATGACTAAAATTTATTTATTTATTTATTTATTTATTTATTTATTTATTTATTTTTTGACAACTTTTAAGATATAATATTCTCGTTATGAACGATTTCTAAAACATTCGACAATTTAAATTCACAAATTAAACATTTTTTTTTTTCTAGAAAAAGTTTTAAACCCAATTTATTGAGAATATTGCAATTTCTGTTACTGTTGGGGTTATTACTGTTGGGGTTAGAAATTATAACTTTGGCATCACAGTAACTTATAAGATGTAAATGCTCGTTTAGAACAAATTCTTAAAAAAGGATTCCTTAATTTATATCGACAACCTCATGGCATCCATGGAAAACAGATGTTCAACAATATAAACTATTCAGACGGATCTCACACCATTTAAAATACACTCCATTCTCTTCAAACATAATATTTTATGTTATTTATAGTTTCTCAAATCGGTGCGGAGCTTCTGTTTATGCTCATGACATCATTTCAAAGAGATATATTTCCAATGTAGGAAAATTTGGTGTTTTATTTTCTGTATTACTTTTAACATTTTGCATATTTCCAATTTTATATCCATGTATGGTTTGCTTTCCCTTTTATAAAAATAGTATATGCAACTTTATATATAAGATTTTGTAATTCTATGATTCAATATGCTTATTTTCATCATATTTTATCACAATGAATGACGAATTAAAGGTAACATATCATTTTCTTTACTTGTCGCAAGTTATTAAATGTGTACTCTCAGCAACATCGCTCAGACTAATCCCTCTGAGGGAAGTCCTAGTAAAATACATATTTCAAGTATATTTTTTATAAAAAAATCTGCATGTCCAAAACATATAACTATAAGTAATGATTCCTTTACCTTTTCCTCTTTCAGTATTACTATTATTCAGTATATTTATTTGTACTTGTTATTTGTTCGTTTAATTGCAGGTTATCCTTAAAAGCAAATATTTCAGAGCGAAAGTACCGTTTATCTACTGAATTGTTTTACTTCGATAAGAAAGAAAATGCAATATAAATAACTGAATTAAACTAATTTTGTTGGAAACAATCTTTTATATCGCTATAAGATTTTATTAAAGTTAAATTTTCGTGCTAAAACATTGTTACGAAATATCTGATACCATGGAGAGCCTATATTACAAATAATTAGTATTATTTGGTACTCTTGGTGCAAAAGTGATTTAGATTAATTTTGATTTGAATGTAGTAAAAAATCTAAACTTTGACTAAGAGTCGTACCGTTAATAAAAATGACTATAACTTGAGGAGGTTTTGCAATTGGGAATGTTTTTATATTTACGAACTTATATTATATCGAAACAAAACAAATGTAACATTGCACGTCAATCGTAGCAAATAAGGGGCTTACGCATTATAACAAAGTTTTAAAAACTTATAGATCTTCTTGTAACAGTATAGAGTATTTCGTATACAGTATAGTATATTTTGTGTGGGCTTGTAAATACTATCTGTTTTCTATTATATTGGAAGTAACTTGTAATAAACCTCAGTAGCGTATATCAATTTAATAATGTGAAATAGTTTAATATAGTTAGAACGCTCTAAAAACAATGTTTTCCCTATACCATTATGCAAAGGAATACTTTATATGGTCCTGTAAAAAAAATAACAAATATTCTTCGCACCACACATTGTACATAATGTATATTTTAGTACATACTTCATAAATATATATCAGTTTTATCATGTTCGAAAGAGTTTAGCACCATTAAAATGCATTTGAAATTATTTGTTTTCCCATTGGCCGTAATGCAACGGAATATTTTTGATTATTTTTGAAATTGAACTATGCATCCGATTTTCATAAAATTTGAAGTGACTTGACAAAATTATGGAAAAATTAAATATTTTATAATTTCAAACGATTCGGTTGGGTAGTTTTTGCATTGTTATATGCGGACAGACAGACGGACAGAACGATGACTATAAATACTACATAGTTACATTTTTACGAACACACCTAAACACTGAAAGTTTTACTTAGTAAAAGATAGATTATTATACTTTTTAATAAAGATATCGTAAATTAATATAGGACAGGAGTGGCGATCTGTGGTACATCGGATACCGATAATAAGAAACATAACAATTTCTTTAATAGTAGAGATTCAAATAATTGGGTATGGCAATGATTACTATAAAATTTTATTGAGTCCAGCGTACCACACTTGGAAACAAATTTTATAGAATATGTATAAATGTATAATGATATCAAGTTTTTGACAATTTTCGACCCCCCCCCTTACCCTTACGATATCAGGCGTCATCATTCCTCGAACCCCCATCCATCGCCTAAATGTCATAGTGATGGGCGATTCTTCAAAATTTAACAATCGAAAAAAATCGTAATCGTTATAAACATAATCGTATTGTTATCGATTAATTTCGAGAATTTACAATTGAGATGATTTGAAATAGATTATTAAAATCATTGTTTTTAAATGTGTATAAAGTTGTTTTTAAATAAATACATGATAACTGGAAACATAGGAAATTTTGATTTATTCGACTTAATTATTCAATCGACTTTTTTTCCAATTATATTGTAAGATCGATTTCTAATTTTATTTAGTAGAGTATACTGAGGAAAAAACTCTGCCTTATAACCGACAAAACAATTGTTAAAAAAAAAAAAGAATCATAAAAAAACATTTTGAAAAGGTATCTAGTTTTTTTAATACACAATATTTATCTTCTTTTAATTTCGTATAATCAAAATATTCTTGTTCAAAGTCATATAAAATTAATTTTCATTTTAATTTTATAATTTTAGTTGTACAAACTTACCGAACATCTTGTTTAATTACGTTACGCATTATTTCTGAACAAGAATACTTTCTGGAGAAAAGTACCACTTATCTGCTAAAGTACTTTATTGACTTAGAATAAAAGTTTGGTTGAAACAGCTGGATAAACGTATTTAGTTGCCAAATAAACTTTTATCTTTATAGAGCATTGTCTTTTCTCTTTACAGATAAAAGTTTGCGTACGCATAGTTTTGGAAAAGATATTGACTACTTGAAGAATTATTGACGCTGAAATATATTATTTACGGTCTGATACGTTTGCTTTTATATTAAATTTTATTTTCACTATACAATATGTTTAAACACATTTTTTTATATTATAACTACAGAGTTTAATGATATAATAGTTTTTATAGAACAAAGAATATACATTAAATGACAGTACATACCAGGATTGTTCAATCGATTTCTTTTCATGTCTGTAATTACTTTATTAACAAAGCAAACTAACGATTTTAAATTGACATGTAACTTTGAAATGTCATTTATTCCATGGTGTTTTCATTTTGCAGTTGGGAACGCAAAATTCTAAAATGGAGGGCTAAAATCACAGTCCGGTGAAATCCAAGCGCATTATTGGTCATTGAGCCGCGTCCTTTTCAGAGAATAATCTCTTAGCGGTAGGGGAAATGTCGCCTTACTTCTTTTTCCGAGGAAAAATCGCAGCGGCAATTTTGAAGTAAATCAGATCTGTTTTCATTTATAATCAAAATTTTTCACTCTCGTTCTATAAAATGTCATCAAAATATCTTAACTGAATTGATTTCGATGGTTTATCATAAATAAGAACAGACGGCAACAATCGCTTGAAAATTACTTTACCGCTCCTTCTTTTTCAAATGGAGAAACAAATTCGTGATTTTCGCATTTTCCACACGACCAATGAGGTGTCTGGATTTTACTTGACTCTGAATTTGGCCCTCCATTTTAAAATTTCGCGTTGGGAACACTGACTTGTAAACAAGGAAACAGAGAACGTCTAACAAGAGGAATTGTCTTCAAAACAGCGTGCAATGATCGTATTTCCGATAGCGGAGGGTGTTGTATCAGTCGATGTGTACAGGCGAATGAGTGCTGTATATGGCGAAGCATCTGAAAGCAGAAGCACAGGCAGAAGATGGATATGTGGCAGCCGATAACGATCACAGGAACGTTGAGTGTGCATGATAAGCCACTCTGTGGAACGGAGGAAGTTATTCAATCAGTTAACATCATAACCAGCGCTAAAAAACCGAGACTGAGCGTTCTAATTCAGAGACATCAGATGGGAATGCCAATTAATAATTCCTACAATGATTCAAATCACTATATTAATACTAGTGTCTTGATCAAATTGACAGCTTGTTATTAATGTAAGTTTTAAAATGTACACATAATTACATAAAAGGCGTTGAAAAATAGATGTTATTTATTTTTATGCACCTCAGAGCTTTCGGATGCACTCGAAACCATTTTCAAAGGACGAAAAAGATAATTTGTTTAGAATACAAAACTTAAAAACTAAACAGAAACAAAAACGAAAACAGTTCGCGTGCGCAAACTTGCTTTAAACTCTAAATTTTTTTTGTTTTAGTTTTGTTTTTACTTTTTCTATTCTAATGAAATTATCTTTTTCGTCCTTTAAGAATGGATGCGAGTGTATCCGAAAGATCTAAGGCATATAATAAATAAAATATGTATATATTTCAACGCCTTTTAACTAGTTATATGTATATAATTTAACATTTACACAGTTTTTTCCTACTTTCAGAAGTTTTTTCCAAACACTAAATCTTCAGCTTAACACGGGCAAAATATATAAAGAACGATTTTCGGCCCGTGATATGGACAAAAGTGAGATTTCCGGTGTCAGTTAACCATTTCTCATTTTACCAACAGAATTTTCCTGTGCCGGAAAGGGTTACAATGGTGAATTTTCAATAATCAGGAACAAACCAAATTTACTTACCGTAACAAATATGTTTTTAGCTCACAGGCTATCATAGCCTGAGAGCTTATGTGCCCGTCCGTTCTGTATGTATGTGCGTAACGCGATAACTCATGATAAAAATATCCGATCCACTTGAAATTTTGTATATAGGTATATCCTGACAAGGCGCTTCCCTGATTAGTTTTTGGAGTTCATTCGATATGTATAAGAGGGGGAACGGGGGCTCATGCCCCCCGTTAGTTGATATAAATGGGATTTTCATGCAGAATTAAGTTTTTGTTCAAAATTTAGATTAGGATCATTCTGATGAGGCAATTCCGTGACTTATTAGGTGTTCATTGAATAAGTATAAATAGGGGGAACAGGGGCTCTAATGCCCCCCCCCCCGTTAGTTGATATAAATGGGATTTTCATGCAGAATTAAGTTTTCGTTCAAAATTTAGATTAGGATCATTCTGATGAGGCGATTCCGTGACTGTTATTAGGTGTTCATTGAATAAGTATAAATAGGGGGAACAGAGGTTCTAATGCCTCCCCCCCGTTAGTTGATATAAATGGGATTTTCATGCAGAATTAAGTTTTCGTTCAAAATTTAGATTAGGATCATTCTGATGAGGCGATTCCGTGACTGTTATTAGGTGTTCATTGGATAAGTATAAATAGGGGGAACAGGGGTTCTAATGCCCCTCCCCCGTTAGTTGATATAAATGGGATTTTCATGCAGAATTAATTTTTCGTTCAAAATTTAGATTAGGATCATTCTGATGAGGCGATTCCGTGACTGTTATTAGGTGTTCATTGAATAAGTATAAATAGGGGGAACAGGGGTTCTAATGCCCCCCCCCTTAATTTATATAAATGGGTTTTTCAAGCAGAATTTTCAGATTTCATTCAAATCTCTGAATAGTTTTGGAAGTTTAATGGTTAAGTATAAAAGAGGGGGATAACTCCTTTTAAATTATATAAATGCTAAATGGGTTTTTATTAAGAATTATCTAACTTGCTCTGAATTTTGGATATAGATTTTTTATATGATAAAGCATGTCTTTGATAGTATAGGAGGTTCAATGATTAAGTATAAAAAAAGAGGAAAGGGGAGAGCTGTTTCCCCTTCTTAATTTTTTTTTTCGAACGGAATTAACCCTTGAAAATATAAGGCTTTAATGTACAATTAGTATTTGTAGCCTGTGAGCTCAATGCCATCAGTTTAGCTGGGCAGTATTCTTTATTAACTTCATATCTTGAAAACATGAAATTAAGTAAGAAGTTTTCAATAAACTTGTAATATTTATCAAGGCGTTTTGTCTTCAAAAAGCTTTATTTATTTATTTATTATTATTATTATTTGTTTAATAAATTAAACAATTTAATTACGCGTTGTTTCTTCAAGTCAATATGTAGCTGCTTGCCTGATCTGCCTGTATGTCATAAGGGCTACGTGTTTTGGCCAATCATTATTCGCCAGTAATACGTCCGGGTATCCATATTCCAAACATGATTTTTTATTTTCACCAGTAAATTTTGCATTGTTTAACCCTTTAACGTTCATTGGTTTGTCTACGAAACAACAAAATTTTAATTCCGATATGCAACAAGGATGCCGAAATTTTAAATGAAAAAAAAAAATCCATTTTATTATCGATGTAAAAAATTACTTTTTTTATTTATCTGTTCGCAATTACCAGTGTCAAACCTACATTTCAACACTTTAGCAATGAAAATGTTTTGTTTGTTAGAGGGTTAATCCGAGCATTTATATGATTCAATTAGAAAAAAAATCTGTTTTGAAAACCGGTAATAAAAGTTTGAAAATTCTGAAAAAAGACATGAAAAAATACAGGCATAATTTGAAAGTTTATTTCAAATATCCTGCTCAGTTAAGTGGTTAAGGTATTGATGTAGAAACTGTAAATTTTTCTGTACCGTAATTTACTGCGTATAATCCGCAGGTCAAACAAGTATTTTTCGACACGGAATTTGTTTAAAAAGAAATTTAAGTTGTTTAGATCGCCGTAAATATTTGTCTTCAATCACTAAATAAAATTTCTGGGTCCGAAAAGAATTGTTTGATCCGCGGATTAGAAGCAGGAAACTACGGTACTTTTTTTCATATGTTTGAGGAAGTCTTGAGATTATTCAAAAAGTTTGTATTAACTTAATGTAATTAAAAAATAAAACAAATCTTCTACTTCTTTTTGCGATATCATCATTAAAACTTTGAACATAAATTAATATGAAGTTAATTACCTTTGTTACAAAGAATGCATACGTTTTGGAAAAAAGTTAATCCTATAAAAAATAATTTGATAACAACATTGATTAATTAGGAATAATTAGATAATGAGTTCGAGTTAATGAAAAATAAGTGTCTTTTATAAATAACTAATTGCCTTCGCATTTTTGCTCTTATTTGTATATGCATTGACAATATAGTTTTTACTAATGTTTTCTGCTGTTCTGAAATTGTTTTTCTACTATGCATCTAATTTACATGCAACTTTCCTTTAACTCTTTGAGGTGCAGAGCAAATTCTTTGCTTAAGCATTGAAATTAATGACCGACACCGGAATTTGAAAACAGCTTTATTTGGAAGTAAGAAAACGATATATTTCACACATTCGATAAACCGTAATTTTTTTCAACAAGTTTCCAGTGCCAATGTGACGTTTGGAAAATAAAATTAACAGGTATATCTATGACACCACCGCGCCGCAAGGGGTTAAACCTTATGTAGTATCCTCCAGGTTTACCGAAACGCGAAAAATGAAGCATTATTTAATTTTCTTAGTTTTAAAATGAATGACTAGATGCCTACTTTAAAAATTATTTTAAGTGCATATTTAAGAGCCCAAATAAGTTACTGGAAAGATCCTGCTAAGAATGTTAAGTCATTGGAAGCTTTCTTTTCAAATATCTCGCTGAAATTTTATTTATTTATTTTTATACTTTATTATTATTATTATTATTATTATTATTATTTTGCATACGATATCTGAGGGTGATCTACAACCGGGTTATTTTTCACTTTTTCGATTTTGGTTTCAGATTTTTCTCAAAAAATTACTTTAAATTTCTGAACCAGTGCTGAAATTGAAATTATTATAATACATAAAAAATATAACCAAAATCGAAAAGGGGAAAAACTAACTCGGTTGTAGAACGTCCTCAGCTATCCAATGCAAAACAATCGCGTAAAAATACTAAACTTAAAAAGCGAATTGTTTGAAAACAACGCCCTCCTGGACCTAACATTATCACCCAGGTCACTTTTGGTAACCTGAGTGGCCTCTTTAGTTGTTCGACAACCCTACTTATTTTTTTTTCTACTTATAATAAATATCGTTTGTAAAATCTGGTATCAGTCAATTATTTCTCGTTTTACGAACAGAATATTTTTGTTCCGGAAAGAATTAAAATGGAGAATTTTCAATATTTCACCAAATTAAATATCGTAACAAATAATTTTTTTGAACGACATAACTTGAAGACATGAATAAGTAAGAATTTTTAAATAAACTTTAAAAGGTGGTTTTCTAAGAAAAACTTTTTTTTTCTTTTTTAGTTTTTATTTTTATTCATTTAATAAAGTAGACAGTTTAATTGCACGTTGTCTCTTTAAGTTATTCTTTAATTGCTTCCCTGATTTGCCCGTCCGTTATACGGGCGATGTGTTTTTGCCAATCATGATTTGCCCGTACCATGTCCGGGTATCTATATTCTAATCATGATATATTATTCTCAAACTATTCCTATTAGCATTAAATTTTTATTGTAAATTTTGCATTGTTTTATCCAAGTATTTTTCTGATTCGTTTTGGAAAATTTCCTATTTTGAAACCCTGGTGATAAAAGTTTAAAATTCCCGTAAAATACATGAAAAGAATAAGCATTATTTAAAAGTTTTTTCAAAAATGTCGATTAGTTAAGTGCTTAAGGTATTGTCAAAGAAAATACAATTTTTAAAAAACTTTTTTCCACATTTTTGAATAATTCTTGTAATTGCTCAAAAAGTTTGTATTAGCTCAATTTAATTAAAAAATAAAGAAAATCTACTTTTTTGCGATTTCATCATTAAAATTTCGAATATATATTAATATGAAGTTAATCACCTTTGTTACAAAGAATGCATACGTAAGGGAAAAAAGTTGATCCCATACAGAATAATTAGATAACAGCATTGATTAATTGAGAATAATTAGATAGTGAGTTCGAGTTCATGAAAAATAAGTATCTTTAATAAATAACTAATTGCCTCCGCATTCTTGCTCTTATTAAATATGCAATGACAATATACTTTTTCACTAATGCTTTCTGTTGTCTCAGAAATTGTTTTTCTACTATGCATCTAACTTTCATGCACTTTTTCTCTCGGCATTAAGTATCTTGCAGCGTAACCAAAACGTGAAAAATGAAGCAGTATTTCATTTTCTTAGTTTTAAAGTGAATAACTAAATAACTATCTTAAACGTTATATTAAGTGCATATATAAGCTGTATCTTAATTTAGGACTTTTAGGACTAGTTTCTCTAGGACAAGTGTGTGCATATAGGTTGTTTTTCAATTCAAAATATTCATCCTTGAAATCTGAATTATTTCAAATCTTAATTCAGAAAAGAGGGTTATTGAGAGTTCCAATTGCTATAATGAGATTAAGGAGGGATGATCATATGGGAAGTTTTACCCACCCCTCCGATTTAATATTTATCACTTTGAGGGGCGTTGGATTATGTTTTATCCCACCTAAATTAAACAATATTTTCTCACCAAAACCTTTAAAAGAAATCTTATATTTTTAACTTTTGGTGCAAAATGTAAAAAAAAAAAATTCTTTTTCTATACTTTAAAATAAAATTTTTGAATTGTTCTGGTGAGAATTCAGTAATACAGAGACATTATTGTTTGCCTTTCAAGGGATTTACAACTTAACCCCTTAACGGGTTAATTCTTTTCCGTTCAATAAATTGGAAATAGCGGACTCACACCACTATTATTTAAATAAAATATTCGTAAAATTTAGTTGGAAAAGGAATGTCCTAAAAATAATAGTGGTGTCAAAAAACTTTAAATGATGCAATAAGTAAATTCGTCTTGCCCGAACGCCGTTTGGGCAAACAAGTTAAGGGGTTAGTCGTCGCACCCGAGACATTCACGGGCTGCAAGCTTCCCGGCTTTTATTCAGAATTGTTTGATTCTCACCAATTTTATAAAATAGTGTAATTGGTTTTATTCTGGTATCATTTTACTTGTCATTAAATAAAATGAATATTTTTTTTTCAAAAAAGTGGTAGCAATAATGAATTTGAATTTTTAAACCATAATTTAAAGCGACCATTAAGTGATTAAAAGAATTTCAAAATTTAACCAAAAAGTCAACCAAAACTACCGTTATGCTCAAACAAGATTCTTTCTTTCAAAAAATTAATGGAAATAGTTGTGGAAAAAATCAATTGTGATGCGTTTTCAGTCAAAAGTTGCGTTTTAAAAAATCTAAATTGTTTTTAAGCAACATGTATTATAGAAATTTAAATATGTAGGCTTTACGTTACGCAGAAATATTGAGGTTCCATTGCAAGCATAAAGATTGTACTATAAATTAGGCTTAAGATAAAAATATGCTAAACTTTATAAAAGAACTATGTGGAGATACTTGACCCAATCCATGTGCGGAAGGGTTGACCAGATGGTCAAAGCTCCATTAATAAAGTAGTTTTGGAAATATTTATGTAATATATCAAGCTTTTTTTTAATAATTATCTTAATAAATTAGACAAATTATTTACACATAGTTTCATTAAGTCATTCTTTAATTACTTCCCTGATTTGCCTGTACCTCATAAAGGCACCGTGTTTTTGCCAGTCATTATTTGCCCGAAACACACCCGAGCAACTATATTCCGATCATGATTTATTATTCTCACCAGTAAATTTTTATTTTAAATTTTGCATTGTTTAATTCGAGCATTTTTCTGATTCAATTAGGAAAAAATTATGTACTGAAAAATTGGTGATAAAAGGGGAAAAATTCTGAAAAAGACATGAAAAAATGTAGGCATTATTTGAAGCACTTAACCAGTAAAAACAAATTGAAATTATTAGGATATGCGTTAGAAAAATTTTGTATCACTAAGCCGATAAATTAAGGGGAAATTTTCAATTCAAATTTTCTGGTGCACGTTTGCTTCAGCGGTATTCAGGAACTATTAATCTGGTGTAAAAAAAAAAATCATTTGTCATCGTTTGGTTACCTTCTCAGGTACTTCGTTCGTAACTGGTAGATACTACATTATATGTCTTCCCCTTTTTTATAACTTGATAGGCAAAATTCTAAAGATATAAGTCAAAGGTTTATTCCACATTACCATGGAACTATTAATAAAGAGGAACTGGCATATAAAACGATTTCAACTGTAACTGCTTTCCGTGGAGTTGATTATCGCCGGAGTAAATCGCCACAAGTAAATTTATATAGCAATTCTCACTTTAATAACTCGCCTTAATAATGCAAAATTTCAGTCATAAATAATTTTATTAATAATAATAATTAATAATAACAATTAATAATATTAATTGCCTATCAAGTACCAGATTAATAGCACATTCGAATTTTACTTTTGAAAATTTCCTTTTGCAGTAGTCAGGCATTCCGTTTCCGCTATATTGTGACGACCTCCTTTCAATGAAGTGAAACTTTTTATAATACCTAGGCAAATTGCCACCTGTAAAAACAATAGAAAATTTAACCATGTTTCTGATTTTAAAAAAATCATGAAATAAATAAGGCAAACGTTTATATTAAAAATCACAGGTGAAAATCTTCTCTGGACAGGGTTCGCACACTCCTTATATTTTGTAAGGACTCTGGCACCTATATTAATGATAAGAAATTTTTTTTTTAATTTTTAAGAAACAGATTTCGCAGATACCTCCTCGATTCGCAATTTTCGCAATATTTTTCTACAGTGAAATGCATTGAAAATACTGTAAAAATTTAGTGATAGAGTTGTGCGAACCCTGTCTGGATGTTATCAGAAATTACTGATCAGCCACCAGATCTTGTGACAACCTCTTCAGTTACTTTATTTGCAACTCATAGACGATAAACTATATGCCTCCTCCTCTTTATTCATACTTTCATTCCCATTACAGAACTGTTGAACTCGAACGGGACGAGAGCCTTTTACAGAAATTTTAACCTTTCGTCACCGCATTTTTAAAACAGAAATTTTTGCATAATTGAATCGCGAAAATGCTTAATTTAATTAAGGCAAACCTTACAATAAAAATTTATTGGTGGGAAAAATCCAGGATTATGAACACCTTAGGCGGCACGTACACCGGTCGGTCGTCCACAAGATTCTAAAAGGTGCCGAGGAAGCTGCGGAGACTGACATTAAATCAATAAGAACACGAATCCTTAACCCCTTAGGGACAAGCGACACGTATACGCGCCGCAAAAAAAAAGCTTAAGATTCCTTGTTTATCGCCACCAGTAAAAATTTACTGTAAAATTTGCCTTATTTAATAGGAGCATTTTCTCGATTTAAAAAGAAACAAATTTCTGTTTTTAAAATCCGGTGACAAAACATTAAAAATTTTGTAAAATGCTCCCGTCGCGAAGGGGTTAAGAGTAAGAATATGTTTTATCCTTGATAACCCTTTCAAAGGCGATGGCTAGGGAGGTCTAGACACAATTCTAAAACTCACAAATGGCACCAACAATTTTTTTGCTAAATTTTCGTTCTGTAAAGGAGGGTACACGACATTTCGATCCCGCCACTTTGGTCCCGCGACAATTCGGTCCCAAGACATTTCGGTCCCGAGACAATTCGGTCCGTGGTCATTTCGGTCCCTGGCAACTTTTGTTCCTTGCCATTTCGATCCTTAGTCATTTCAGTCCCTTGTTATTTCTTTGCTCGCTATCTTATAAGTCGGATTCTAATTGTTGTGGGCCTGCCAAGTGGTATAAGTTCAACTTTATTCGGGCCTTTTTTTAATTCTTTTAATTCTCCCCCTCCCCCCTAAGTTTTTTAGAAAGCTGAATATAAGAGTCCTATAAATTTAAACTTTTATAACTCGTGATCATGAAATCACAGCGAACTGAAAATTTTGTTTGATTAAATAATGTGATATAAATTTAGGGGATGTTGTCTTTTGCTTTTAGTAGTATTATTATTAATCAGAATAAAAATTTAAAATTTTATTATTAATTATTAGTATCAGTATTTTATATAAACTTCTATAAACTATATAAATTGAAAAGTATTTTATATAAACTGCCATAACTATTTTTTGGCTGTTTACGTACATTTTTTTAGAACCTTTAAATTAAGCATCAATTAAATAATAAAAAAAAAACTGTGCTTATTTTTTCCCTTCCAATTAGTTTGATAATAAATGTCTTTAATAATTCAATTATACAGTTATAAGTTATAATATATACATATTTCCTCAAATCATCTGTCTACACCCTCTCCTTTGATAATTCAGAAATGATATATATTTATTGAAGAATTTTTTTTTATTTTTCTTATTATTTTTACAATGCAAAGTTGCATCTTATAAATTTATTTTAATAAGCTACTTTCCACTACAAAAATTGGAATAACAATAGTGATTTCGTAACTGGGCATTGTATGAAAAAAAAATTGTTTTTAGAAATTCGCCTTCGCCACTTTTTTTCCTTTTTTTAAAAATAATAATAGTATTTATTGATTGCATTTTTTAACAGTCCTCTCACGCCATGAAGACAATTTTTGTGAGTTAATTTTATTGAAACTGGACCTATTTCATTCTAATAAAATGATTTTTTTTAACGTAAAATTTATGTAATAATATTTTAAAATATGATAATATAAATATTATATATAAAGTATAATATATAATTTAATAAAATATATTAAAATGTAATATAATAATATTTTAAATAATTTTATTTTCAGTTTTTAAGTGACAAATCCAACAGTTCAATTCAAGTTCAACAACAATTCAAGTGTCCTTTTATTTATTTATTTATTTGTCTTACCTTTTCGCTCTTTACTTTCCCAGAAAAAAAAATATAATTCTTATTTTATTTTTATTTTTAACTATACTAATAGTTTTAAACTTCTGTAGTTTTAAATATACAATAAGTAAACAAGTAAAAGATAAATTTCAGTTCAACTACTAGGAAATATAATGATGTATTGAATATAAAATGGATTATGTATGAGTTTATTTTTAAATAAAATTCATTATGTAAATTAATCATGTTATTAATAATAAATATATTTAATAAAATATTAACTTGATTTTTATATTAAAATTACTAACTGTTTTGAGAATTAGGATTATCATACAAAATTTGTGTGAATTATAATATTTTGTGTAAGAGTTATACGTGTGTGTGGTTTTCGGGCACTTATACTAACTTATATAATATATTATTATATTCGGGTACATTATAATAAAATTTTATGGCCTTCAGTTTAAAAACTCTGCAGTGTTCCCTATAAAATTATGTCTTATTTCACAAAATTTTAGTTTGCAGGAGAAGGGACCGAAATATCTTGGGACCGAAATGTCTCGGGACTGAAACGGCGGGACCGAAACATCCTGTTAAGGACGGCACCTTCCTTCCCGTAAAGGAAGTGCAAAATAGCGGGTTTATATTTTCTAAGAAATTTGTTTGACTATTCTGGTGTCAGTCAATCACTTCAACATTTTACGAGCAGAAACCTTCTGCCCCTGACAGGGTTAACTCCTTGTCAAGGATGACTTCAAGATGTTTTGTGTAATCAGACCGCGGGAGAGTAATAATATTATTAAATCAATTTTGTTGGCATATGTTATCTCGAGAAATAGACTGCAATTTTTTTTTTTATTAATTCTTATTATGGATGTATATATATAAGCTTTAACACGTTCGCTGCCTCTTACGTGAATATGTGATGATAGTTAATGCCGCACTGTAGAAGTGGGTTTTTCTTACAAGCCGATTTACTTTTTATAACAAAGAATCAGTGAAAGATTTTTCCGAGCCAGCGCGTGACTGGCTATTGAGACATATCTCCAAATCACGCGCTGGTGCGTGAATGGCCCCTTAACGTTGGCGCCATATCAGCGCGTGATCGGCAGCGAATGTGTTAAGTAGCTGTACAACGTACACTGGTAGTGCGTGGACGCGTACGACTTCGATTTCGAATATATTCCACACCCGGTTAGTAACAAGTGTGAAGACAGAAGACAGAAGAGCAATCTACTAACTTGAATGGTACCAATAGCAGGAACGCACTAAATAATTACGGTAGTTAAAATTTAAAAAGAAAATAAAAGTGGAAAAAATGAGTTACTGTAACAGGCGAGCACGAGTAAAAAACTATCACTACATAATTCTTATTTTATTATATATATTTTCTGGTACTAAAATGTCAATTTCCCTTTTATTTGGCCTGAATTGATATTTTAATTGGAACCTGAATTTTAGATGTGAAATTAGAAAATATAGGACTGTATATGCATCTAATTTGAATTTAAATATTTTATGTGGACTGGAATTTAATAAAATAACACATTATTCAATTAAAGTAATAATATTTCATTTTTTCCAAGAAACAAAATTTATTCGTGAAAATATTTTCATCTACATTTTTTGTAAAATGATAAAACAATCATTATAATTTATTGTTTCTTTTCGATACATGCAATTTTTTTTAATTTTTGTTGACACAATTTGTTTATAAGCGGCTAAAAATCTTCCGCATAATTATAATTCACTGCACTTATATCAAGAATAAATATTTGAAAATCGCTGTTGCGTAACATTGGATAAAGATAATTTATTATTTCATCGGTGTTTATTTAACTTTAAAGAAAATAATTATAATATTTCTTTCCTGATTTTTATTAAATTGCTGCAGTTGCAATCGTAAGTTTGAAGATTGCCTTTAAAATATATTCGATTCCTTTAAAAAATAACTTTTCAAGGCGTGTATAATTTAAAGATTTCCTAGGATTATAGTACTTGCATATACGCCCATTTCTACACCTGTTTTTAATAACAAATAATCATATTTGAATGAGAATGTTTACTTAGTAAATAAAACGAGATATTTGCACCCATTAAATAAACAGGACTAACGTTTTATTAAATAATTCTTCAGTTTAAAATGTGTTTATATGATTTAAAATACGTAAACATTTTCAGCTATATGCACCAATATAAACTATGCTTAGAAACTCTATATCACAATACAAAGCGTCACCTATATCTTAATAAATCAAATAAACAAAACCAATACCTGATTCACAATAAATTTATTTAGAAGTTTTAAAACATTTAAAAGGAATAAAAGATTTTTGACAAATTCCGACATCAATATTTTTACATCTTGAATAGTTTTCAAAAGTTTTGAAACTGTTATATCTTTGAGAAAATATAGTAGAAATTGTGGGCTAGTATTTAACATAGTCTGTATTGTATATTGACAATAAATTATTGACTTACTACAGCTCATATTCAAAATATTAGAATAATTACCTTTTTTTTAGAAATTGAAAATATCGTTTGGTAATTTAATGTCTTTTAATGAAAATATGCAAACGATATTTTTATTAAGAACTTATTGTTGATTAAACTTACTTGTTATCTTAAATTTAATATCATTTTTGAAAAGATTAATTGCAAAAAAAATTATTTTGAAAAGTCAAAATATTAGAATATTTATTCAAGTGGTTCAAAATATTAGAATATTTCATATTAATTCTCCTTTAATTATTACCAATTCTTAACTGGTGGCATCATTGATTAAATTCAGACTATTTTATTTAAAATCAGTATTCTTTTTTGCAGTTTGTTTCTTTTTCGTCTTAAAATGGGCCGTGTGAGTGATATTCCTGAATGTACTAACTTCGTATGGTTGATTTGTATAGGCACGGTAAAAATCAATGTTTTATAGCGAATTATTTACATTGTTCGCAATCGAGCGTTAGTAAAATACTAACACAATATTCAAAAATTGGAAAATTTCAAAATAATCGCCGAAATGGTGGCCGAAAACCAAAAACATCTGCTAGAGATGACAGGAAACTGAAGCGTATAGTTAAGAAAAACCGTTTTAAAAGTGTGCGATTCTTGCACCGAAAATGGAAAGAAGAAGGAGTTGAAGTTTCTACATCGACAATATTAAGACGTCTCCATAAATTTAAATTTGAATCTCGTGTACCGAAAACAAAACCTCTCATGACTGCAAGACAAAAGCGTATAAGATTGAATTGGTGTAAATCAAGACGTTTATGGAGCAATGAAGATTGGAAAAATATATTATTTAGTGATGAAAGTATGTTTTGTATTTCATATGGTAATCAAGGTATTCGAGTTTGGAGAATGAAGCAAGAAGCATTTGATAAAGAATGCCTTAAACGTTCCGTAAAATTTGCTGCTAGTGTCATGGTTTAGGGTTGTATGAGTGCAGAAGGACCTGGAAAGTTATGCATCGTCTACGAAAAGGTTAACTCTTTGATATATCAAGAAATTTTAGAATATTACATGATTCCATCATCAGAAGATTTATTTGAAGATGATTTCATCTTTCAACAAGATTTAGCGTCCACGCATACCTCGGTGTCAACTAAGAATTGGTTCCGCCAACGCAACATTAAGGTACTTCCTTGGCCACCAAATTCCCCAGATCTTAATCCCATCGAAAACTTATGGTGTATAATGAAGAAAAAACTTCAAGAAAATCCTCCTACAAGTAAAACTGAGTTAGTGGCACGTATAAAGTCTATTTGGATCGATTATACGCTGTTATGAAAGCTAAAGGGGATGCTACAAAATATTAACTACCATTTACTTCATATTCATAAGGTAATATTGTTGCGTAAAATAAAATATTCTAATATTTTGAACCAATCTAAATTTTATTCTAATATTCTGGTGTGTTTAAGGAAGCTGTATACCTAATTTATTGTGCTGTATTTTATATTTTATAAATGTTAAAATCTTATCTAAACATTCCAGATTTAATTTATAAGAAATTTAATTGCATTTACTTAGTATAAAAAATAAATAAATGACAAATAATTTTTTCTTATTACTTTTTCTCAATTATTCTAATATTTTGAATATGAGCTGTACCTCTGACAAAAAAGTTTGGAGAATGAGTTCCGAACGGCCGATCTGACAACACTGGGGAAACAAAACGCAGCACCTGCATAGAAGCAACTGTTGACCGTCTTCCCCCACCGTTGTTAAGCTGAGCTTCGTTTATGTTCTGTGTAAGACGTGCCTTACTAAGTGCTTGTTCAGTGTGTTGGATCCTAACTGAGAACAGGAAAATTAACGAACAAAATATGTTTAAAGTTTGGTTTTAAGCTTTGCAAGCCACCGAAAGAAATTCATGAGTGGCGGTTCAAATTGAACATCCATCTTACTCGCCAGATCTCAATCTTCCAGCTTTCTTCCTATTTTCACCACTCAAACTCTCTTTCAAAGAGATTTGACCATATTGCTGACATCCAATGAAACGTGACGACGCTTTTGAACTCCATCCCAAAAGAAGACTTCTTGCGAATTTCCCAGGACATGTATAACAGATAACAGCTGTGCATAGTTATGGGAGATGACTATTTCGAAGGATGGTATGGTAACTTTCATCAATATTTCATCTACACTAATGTTACAGGACTATTCACCGAACTTTATTGCCAGAGGTAGTATATATCTATACTAATAAAAGAACAAAACGCTCTGTCTGTGTGCGTGTGTGTGTGTGTGTGTGTGTCTGCGATGGCTAGCAAAATCTACAGCATGTACGAAGCTCAAAAATTTTTTGAGAGTAGCCCCAAATCTCTCCTGATGCACCTGAGTTTCAGAATTTCGAAATTCAAATTATTAAATGAGTAATTAATTAAAATCGAGAGGTCACTCTCATAAAAAATCATCTTTTTCCCAATTTTTTTCTCTTTCGTTTGTTTACGGTTGGTTGGTTGTGTAAAAACTTTCGCAGAAGTAATAAGAAAGCTGAGAGAGAATTAAAGAAACCCATAGAGGAATGAGATAAGTGGAGGTGAAGTAAGCCTCAAAAAATGTTTGCAATATGAAACCATTTATCGCTCAAATTTTAATGTGCCAAACAAAAGGACGTGGAAGGGATTTTGTATTTTAAGACGAATTGAAAGTAATGAATTACAATTGAATCATATTTTAAGAGGAAATAGCAAAATTTTAAAATGGTCTTTGTTCTATTATTATTTATTAAAATAAATGTTCGCTTTTAAAATGAAGGAAATTGGAAAATTAGCAATAATTAAATATCAAATTAAAATTAAATAAGATATTGAAAACATTTGATACGAACTAAAAATTTTATTACTAAAAGTTTCCTTCAATAATGTAATTTTAAATACTTTATAACGTAGATGAAAAATGTTTATAACTTAATAATTGCATGTAAATAAATATTTAAAATAGAATGATGAAAACATTCTTTTAAAATCATTTATGAAAACTTAATAAATAATAATCTAAAATATAGATTTCTGACTGCAGACGATTTTAATGTATTAACAAAAGAATGTTATATTTTCAAGCAAAACGTTAAAAAAATTTTCTATATTGATATTTAAAACACATATGATAAAATAGTTAAACAACAAAACTAAAAAGAACTAAAAAGAACAAAAATATTCTAAACAACCATAACCGTATCCAAAGAAGACAAAATAATTTCCATGGACATGAATAAAATCCGAACTTAAAATTCGGATGTTCTACAAAACATAACCGTAGCGGTGGAAAATGAAACTAAGCACTTAGTGCGAGATGGTTAAGATATTTCGTTTATAGTTAGTGTTAAATTAGAACTTGGTTACGGTTAGGTAACAGTTAGGTTGCAATTACGTTCTGGTGAGCCTTATGTTATATTTAATATCCGGTTATGTTACAGTTAGGTAATGGTTAAGTTACAGTTAGATTAAGGTTAAGTTGAGGTAAGATTGTGGTTAGATTATGGATAGGTTATGATAAGGTGACGGCCATTTGACGGTTACATTTATGGTATTTTTAAGTTACAGTTAGGTTACTGTTAAGATACAGCTAGGTTACAGACAAGTTATGATTACAATACAATTACCGTAATTTAGTGTAGATAAGCCGCAGCTCAAACAATTCTGTTTCGACCCAGAAATTTTCAAAAATAAAATGTAACATTTTGAATCGCTGTATATATTTATCTTAAATTACTGAGTGGATTTTCTGGGTCGAAAATGAATTGGTTGAGGTGCGGCTTATCTACACGTAATTGCGGTAGATTTCGGTTAGGGTTTTGTTCACAGAAAAAACATTACGCATGTTTGATAAAAAATATATACCTATTTCTGTAAAATGGCTCTGAAATTATAATACTATATACTAACCTTTTAGCTAATCATCGAGAATCGATTTCATTCACGGTATAGTAGGATTTAAGAGTGATATAATTAGTTTGAAATTCAAAATATTTCACTTGATATCTATGTTGATATCTATGTGAAAAAAGTATTTGGTTAAGTCACTTAACAGTAATTTTAAGGATAAATATCAACACTTTAACACGAAAATCACGCAATCTTGGACACATATTCCCTCCTGCGTTTCTATTGCAGTCATTTTGGGTATTTTTGAAGCTTAATATTTGTTTTTTTTAAACCGATTTTTGACACAGTCAGGGGGCACGTATTTAATATAATGTACACTGTAAACAATTTGACCCTTTTGCTGAATCATCACTCCCCCGCTTTTATAGAATATCTCTCTTTTGACCTATGAGAATTCTCCATAATAGGCTGAGGTAATCATTTTCTATAAAAGCGGTGGAGTGACAATGCAGAAAAAAGGTCAGAATTTTAACAGTGTATTTACACATATTTCGAGTTAAAGATAAAATCATAAAAATTTCAAGTTGGTTTAACATTATTATTACGGACCCGGGCAACGCCGGGCGGGTCAGCTAGTATTGGCATAAAGTATAGCGTTTATCTGTGGCAAATGATGTATCTAAGGTATCTAGGATGTAGACACAGGATGATGATGATGATTATTTTTTTTTACCAAGAAACTGAACAGGCATCTGTCCCAATTCGTGCCGACTTATCCACTATGCTGAAATTTAGTAAGGTGGATTAAAAGATGTTTACTGTACTACTGAATACTTATAACTTACTTTATTTTAGCACGAACCTTTTTTTCCTATTTTTATCGGAATTTCGAATAATCCGAACATGCAACTGTCCCAATTCGTGCCGAATTATCCAATATTCTAAACCATAGTAAGCTGGATTAGAAGATGCTTACTGTACTGCTGAATACTTATAACTTACTTTTTTTAGCATGAATTCCCCCCCCCCCTATTTTTATCAGAATTTCGGATAATCGGAATTTTTCTCCAATCCGAAAAGGCATCTGTGCCAATTAATTCGAATTAGCGGATTTTTACTGCATTTTACATTTTAATAATCCGTTTGGTTTGAAAAATCATCATTAATTAGCGAGTCATACATAGAATTCCATATCGTAACTTTCAACGTTTTAATTAATTTTTGAGTACTTTTCACTAAGGGTGCAAATTTTACGACAAAATAAAATCCCTTTATAATTACTCTCTCTTATGGTTTAGAAAGTGCCATGTTAACGTCATCTGGGATTTTCAGATATTTCACAGTGCCATTTCAATATATTAGCTAAATCAATATATGAAGTAACTTTACAATTGTAATGAAATTCAGAACTGTCAAAACATTTTGCTTTACTATACAATTCACATAAAGTTATCCCGAACGTTTACAGTTTATGTGGAACACTTCTGTGGAAGAAAACTAATTATTATTCATATTCGTGAAAATATTAATTTGTAAATCTTGAACTGCAACTTATTTAAGTTTCTCTTCTTTACGTAATAAAAAGCACTAATTAAGTAAAATAAATTCTCTTAGCTTGATTAGTCATAATAGCTTGACATCATAAGGATTCATAAATTCTCTACATAAAATTTACAAGTGGAAGTTTGCTTCGACGATAATAAGTAACAATAGATACGGTATAAAAAATTGGCCTCCATTATGTGATTTCCTCATCAGTTATTTCACTCGCAAATGGTAGATTCTATGTCCCCTCCTTTTTTAGTTATAGCGACATTGTTACAATAGAACAGAATCTCGAGACTGATTACCGGGCCAAAGAAGTAAACTTCCACCAATAAAATAAACATCTGTTTTAAGCAATTCTTATGACGGAATTTTTCCATTAAAAGGGTATTTTAAACGTTTCACTCAGCGTGATTCTACTGAGTTTCTCACCGCGTTCAAATCCGACAGCCGGAGCACCAAAACGTAAACAGAGCCAGAGTTGGCACAGACGAGTATTTTTTCGTTCTGTTCCACGTTGTTTTTACAAAACAAAACTTTTTTACATATGCATTGACAACATTTGCAAGATAAATCTACTACGATATTTTTTTAAATATTGGCGAGAACAGAATATAAAACTAGTTTCCTGTGGCATTCAATATCAAGGTTCTTTATCAACATGGTATAATTTAATATGTTATCCTGAATGTAAATTAATTGTGTTGAAAAATATAGTATAATGTGTATATTTCTTGGATTTTCATGTTGTATAACCTTTTTTGTATTTTTGTATTCATTCCATGAAATTTCTTCTAGAAGTCTAACTGAAAATCCTATTTTGTTGATCAGAAGAACGCCATCCATATTTGAGAGTCGGGGCACCCGAGGAAGCATATCTGTCACTCAAATATGGGTGGCGCGGTTACGAACGTGTTAAATAAGGAGAAAATGTTTATTCATATATATTGATGGAAATTTACACTAGCAGAGCTGCCAAGTCTCCGGCTTTTTTGTATACTAGCGTTTTAATGCAAAAAAACCTTTTATTGAATTGGAACATTCGGGTGATTTAATAGAACAGAATTTTAAGATAATAGTGTTTTTAAAAAAGCTGCAGAATTGGCAACTCTGCACTAGCGATAAGCAGCTGCTTCATAACCCGTTACGGTTGAATATTCACCATTTTGAGGAAATATCAATTCCTCTTTATTTCGTCGTTTCATGAAATGGTCAGAAGATCCAACTTCAGTAACTCGATAAAAATGGTTTTTATTTTTATTATTTATTTATTTATTTATTTATTTATTTATTCTCATCCTATGTAGTATAGGATAAATTTTGTGATAGATTTTATTTTTTATTTTATTTTATTTTATTTTTACTTATTTATTTATTTATTTTGACAGATTAATTCGTTTTAGACACTGACGATTCCAAAAAAATATTTTTAGAAGAAAAAAAATGCCGTCTATATCTCTGTGTATGTGTCTGTAAATACTCTATCTCTAGAATAAATTGATTTAAAAACCTTAAATTTTGCATGAAGAATGAAGTTAATCGAATTTTAAGGTGCCGAGATATTTTCAAATATTTTTCACACTGTTCGATTTTCTATGACCTTGTTATTCATTCAAATTTTAATTCAAAAATATATGTTAATAAAAAATGCGACTCTTAATCCGAAGCAGTATATTATTAGTTAATATGATTGCCATTTTTGGGGTTATAAGGATGTTCCAGTTACGCTATTCAGAAAAAGAATATTTAAAGTTTATGACATCTTTAAATCACGATTTTAAACGCTGTATCTAAAGAACAAATTGAGATAGAGACTTGAAAATTGGTATTCTTATAATGTAATAGTGTGAAAAGTCTATTATAAATTTCAGTAATCTTAGTTATTCGGAACTATTTTTTGGGCTTTTGAAATATTGGTTCTGATGATGCCAAATATATAATAATATAAACGTATAAACATTTTCGGAATCATTTCTTTTAAAGAACAAATGCACCATAAAGTTCGTTTATTTATTTATTTATTTTTTTTTCTTTTGCTTTAAATTAGAATGCATTTTATAAATTGTTTGCAAGTGTTTTATTTTCATACTTAGTATTATGCATACCCATGATGGGTAAAATTCACCGTGGCTCCCAATGACTAGTTTAAACACATTTTTAGACGCACCATAACATTCTTTTAAATGTAAATTTCAAAAATCAGCCCAAAAAAAAAAAAAAAAAAAAAAAAAAAAATGTTTCATGTTTTAATATGAATGCTGCCATGTTTGTGCATCCGGCGTATTGGACCATTTTGAATCATATTATCCTTGCTTGATAGGTTAACGTATAATTCATATGTAAATTAAAAGTAAATTACTATATAATATGTTACAGTGTAAATTCAATATTAAAAAAGAAGTTCCACCAGATGAGCCGACACTAGTTTCTTCTAAATTAAACGCCATTTGTAACAGTTACACTTCATTTCAGTAAATTTTGTAACTGGAAAAGTGTTTCTTTCATCATAGCCCTCTTTTTTATACCATCTGTTAAAATATTTTTGTTAGTAATGTTTGTAATATTACTGTAATTTATTTTCAGAATTTTCCTGTTTCGAAAATGATTTTTTGTTCCAGCTTTTCTAGTCAATCGACACATAAATACAAGCTCCTATGTTAGGTTGTAGCATGGTGAATAATATATGTTTTTATTATTAACATAATACCATTTCATTCTGATTCTCTAGCGAAATGATATGATTATTATTCTTTTCTAGTCAGGTGAAACATAAATACAAGGCTCGTATGTTACGTCATAAAATGATAAATAATTTATTTTTACTACTATTATAATTTTATTTCAGCGTGATTCTGTTTCAAAATGAAATTTTTATTACCGCTTTTCTTGGCAAATTAAACATAAGTATGCAAAAGGCCCCTAAGTTACGTTATATTATGGTACATTATTACTATATTTTTATTATATACATAATTTAATTTCAGACTGTTTCTCTACCAAAATGTAACGCTTATTATCATTGTTCTAGTCAAACGAAACATGGTACAAATTTCCTACTCCGTCCGTTCTTTGCGGGCAACTTTTTTTATTAACTCGTTAACCCTTTCCGGCATGGGTAAATTTTGTAGTAAAATGAGAAATTATCGACTGCCATCGGAATTTGCAATTGACAGTTTTAGATATTATGAACTCTTTAATTGAAGCTTTCATTGTAAAAGCAAAATTTTTCTAAAATATTATTGGTGCCGCTTGCATGTTTGGAATTAAAATTAGGTATCCCGGGACAGGGAACAGTGTGCCAGACAGGGTTAAAATCAGTATCTTTTACATGAACCTTATTCATTTGGTACCACTTTTTGTTAATTATTTGACTTAGGTTTATAAATCATGAAAATGTCGTTAGTAATTAAAATCAATTTTACTTTTCTTCTTTTATAGCATCCAGCTCAAGCGTTTCGCTTGAGGGTGCATATTGTACTCTCGAACGGCTTAAAAAATTTGGTTTTTAGAGTTTCCTTGCAAATTTAGTAATTTACTCCAAAAATCGTTTTTTGTTGCAAAGGTTGTGGAAACCCACCTCGATTTTTTTTTCTTCAGAAATATTGGTATCTAAAAAAATGACTACAAGGAAGTTACAATGTTAATTCTTATCGATTTTCAAAAACGTTTAAGAAAGTAAATAAAATAAAATTAAGGGTTAGTTTTATAATAACAATTTTCGTTGTTAACGGGTTTACAGAATAAATATGTTATTTATTTTTGTTATAAAACTTCCAACATTTAGAGAAATGTTTTGTCAAAAAAATACTGAACAATTTTTTACACTTATAACTGCACATTTTTTCGCTGTTTTCGTACCACTAAGCAAAAACAAAAACAAAAAAAAATCGATTTGTCTAATTGTTAATATTACATAATACAGAAAACAGGGTTTGTACGAGTTCCGTTATTTTCCAGGTGATATACTAATATATATATATATATATATATATATATATATATATTTTTTACTAAAAAAATGGATCTAGTTTAACCACTTAATTGATCAATATTTTTGAAAAAAAACTTTCGAATAATGGGTATTTTTTCATATCTTTTACAGAATTTTTAATCTTTTAACTCTTTAGCTGGTTAATTCTTTTCCGTTCAATAAATTGAAAATAGCGGATTCACACCACTATTATTTAAATAAAATATTCTTAAGATTTAGCCTAAACATTTCCCCCTTTCAACAGTATGAAAATTTTCTTAAAAATAATAGTGGTGTCAAAAGCTTTAAATGATGCACTAAGCAAATTCGTCTTGCCCGAACGGCGTTCGGGCAATCCAGTTAAGGAGTTAAAAATGTAGACGTAGGATGAGGGTTTGGTAATTTTACATTCTCGCACAAAACAGTTAAGGGGTTAACACCGAATTTTCAAAACAGAAGATTTTGCTTAGCCTTCACCAAAACAGGTAATATTTGTAGTAAAATGAGTAATTATCGACAGCCGCCGGAATTCGTAAGTACTTTTTTTGATATTCTGAACTCAGTAATTTAAGCTTTCATTGTAAAATCAAAATTTTACTAAAATATTATTGGTTCCGTTTGCAAGTTTGGAATTAAAATTAGGTATCCCGGACCGGGCACAGTGTGCCGGAAAGGGTTAATTGAATCAGAAAAATGCTGGAATTAAATAACGGAAAAATTTACAATAGAAATTCACTGCTGAGAATAATAAATTAAAATTGGAATACAAAAACCCATACATGGTACGGGAAAACCATATTTAGCAAAAACATGTTGCCGTAAAACGTACGGGCAAATCAGGGAAGAGTTTAACACTAAAACGGCCGTGAGCGGTCATTTTTACCGCTACCACACGAATATATTTCATTTCAAACCAGAAATTTGATTATGCAATAGATTTAAAAGATACAAAGAAGAAAAGTTTAAAACAATAACGTTAAGCGTCTCTAAAAAAATAATTAAATGCTAAATTTCTGATATGAATTTTTTTATATAAAATTTGGCTAATATTTTTGGATTTTTATAGTTTTAAACACTGCTGTAGTTGGTAAAAAATATTTGTGGGAACTCAACTTTTCATAAATTGTGATGCTTCCGGATTTTTGCTAATCCAAAAGTCGATTTGAAATATTTAGCCAAAAGCAGACTTAAAAAAAATTAACAGTTATAATTATTATATTGAAGTTTTTATACTAATGTAATTTTCTTTCACTCATCAAGAATATGACAACTGACATCAGTTCAGAACCTCCGTCCCTTGAATACTAAGCCTTAATGCTGACAAAAAATGGCAGCTTTTTTTCAGAGTGTGTACGATCTCTTGAGTTTTGGTATCAATATTTTCTTTTAATTTTTCACTTTTTTCTGATATTTAAAGTCTGAGAAATCTTTTATAAAATACTGGAATCAAAATTTAGGGGACCGTGAACATTTTTAAAAAATCAGTCTTGCGCAGCCGCCATTTTTTTTTTTTTTTTTTTTTTTTTTTTTTGTCAGCGCTTAGGTGTAGTATTCAAGAGGCGGTGGCAGCACGACGGTTCAAAGCCTCTGATAGGTCGAAATATATCCTTTCTTGATAAGTGAAAATGGATCTTCTCAAAAATAGCAAAAATTAGCGTTTTACTTGAAGAAAAAATGGATTGCGTTCGTACACGACTTTTTTTTTTTTCCCTTTTTACAGTGACAAACCAAATATTTCTGGGAACGGAGCTCCCACGCATTCCCGCCCAATTACAGAACTGGTTTTAAACGAGCGAAATTTTGCAATTTGGAGGGAAATTTTCCAATAAGAAATTACTGATTCATGCTACAAAAGAATTTCCTGCATCGACATTCCAGGATTCGTAAGAAAAATAAGAAAACGATAATGTATGTTAAAATATAGTGATAGGAAAAAATAGTAAAACACTATCTATGCTTATTTTGCGCTTTTGCCCTACCACTATAATAAACAAAAAAATTTGCTTCCTTCAATCGTTACATTTCGAGATGAGTCGAATTATTTTTTTTTCTAATATAGTTGTAAGAGGGGAGGGGGGTGTCAAAATGTGGAATTCTCTTCTAATGTTCAATTCTTTAAATCATAATTAAATTCAGAGATAAATTCAGATCTGACACCGTTAAACTTTTAAAAACTTATATTCAAGTATTAATTATTTACAAAAGTAATATTTACACAAATCTATTTACAATTTATACAATCATATAAGTTTTAGTTAATTACTACACGTCTCAAGCGGGAAGTCGTCATCATCCAACATTCTTTTTTTACGACCTAAACCACAAAACAAAACGTTCCATCAAACGTTATCTTCATTTCACTTCTCAAGTGTCACGGCTTTCGTCTGGCTGCATAGGAATTATAGCTGCTGTTGAATTGTCTGCCTTGCTGAGAACCTTAGTTTCAGAGTGGTGATATGGAGAAGCTAAAAGACATACTGCTAGTCTGCTGTATGAGAAAGATCGCTCCTACAAAAATGTTAACAACATTAACCCTTTCCGGGGCAAGGTACTTGTAATCATAAAATGTTGAAATAATTAATGAACACTAGTATTTACTGGAAAATATACTTGTAAACAAGTAAAAATGCATTTTTGCGTATTTAATAAAGATGAAATTTTCTTTAAAAATTTCGGGCGCAGTTAAGGATTAAAATTATGTGATGCCGTGGACGCATCACAGCCCTTGAAGGGGTTAATTTTTTCAGACTCGATGTATCCTATAGGATACACATTTCTACAATTTTTTCACATGTATAAATGATATTTTTTTTTAAAAAAGGGGAACTGATATGAATGAATAGCAGAACAAAAAAAAAAGCAATTTCTTTGTTGTAACGCTTTTATACTGTTCTATATCAAAATGGCTTGCATTAAAAATGTACGAAATGTATAAAAAAAACGCAAATAGTTTTTTTTGAATAACCACTTCTATAGTCCATTAGTAACACAAAATTATTAAATGTATAATTAATTCATATTTTTCATGCTTTTTGCAGTGAAAAAAATAATAAAAAATAGAAAAGAATAGAAACAAATTGTCAAAAATTATTGTGCATCAATGTATCATCAAATTTTATGCTTATTTTTTTTTCTCTTTACAGTCATTTTCAGTTATCAGTTAATATAAATTCATAACTTAAGTAAAAATATATATATTATTAAACCCTAAGGTCGTAAGAGGTTAAAACTGATTTTGGTTAAAACCAATCAGTAATTAGAAAACCATATATGAAATTCCATTTCGTAAATGTTAGCTTTTTAATTAATTTCTGAGTACTTTTCGCTAAGGCGCAACATTTGCGACAAGAACAAATCCGTTTTTAATTACTCTCTCGTACGGTTTAGAAAGTACCATATTCACTATCATCTGAGATTTTGTGACGTTTCACGGGGCTAGCAACCACTGGTTAAATCAATATCTCAAATAATTTGGCGAATGTAATTAAATTTCGAATTATCAAAATATTTTTATTTATTATATAGGTAACACAAATTCAAACTAAACATTTCCGTGGAATATGCCTGCAGCACAAAATTAGAAATATTAATCATATTAGGAAGACATTTATTCCGTGTAAATACCGTAATTTCCGGTGTATAATCCGCGGATCAAACAATCCTTTTTTGACCCTGAAATTTTATTTTGTAATCGAAATCAAATATTTACCGCGATCTAAAATGTTACATTTCATTTAACCCTTAACTGATTTGCCCGTAAGCGGCTCGAGCAAGACGAATTTGCTTAATTCATCATTAAAAGCTTTTTGGCACCACGATTTTTTAACCCCTTAACTGGTTAATTCTTTTCCGTTCAATAAATTGAAAATAGCGGACTCACACCACTATTATTTAAATAAAGTATTCATAAAATTTAGTCTAAACATTTCTGCCTTTCAATGTAAGGACAATTTTCTTAAAAATTATAGTGACGTCATAAAGCTTCAAATAATGAAATAAGCAAATTCATGTTGCCTGAACGGCGTTCGGGCAGACCAGTTAAGGGGTTAAAAAATAATTTCATACTATTTAAAGGCGCAAATGTTTAGAATAAATGTTACGAATATTTTATTTAAAAAATTGGGGTGGGAATCCGGCATTTTTAATTTATTGAACGGAAAAGAAATTGCCAGTTAAAGGGTTAAAACATTTTAGGGGAGAATAAATGATTGTTTAATTCGCGGATAATACGCAGGAAATTACGGTACTACTAATAAAATATATTTTAGGTATAAATAAAACATATAACATTTATCTTGAAATTTATACTATTCTATTTCGGTGAAATTAAAAAAAATAACGATAAAAAATACTGCCAGACTTTATTCTATAGAACTATTAATAAAAAGAAACTAACATTTTCTTAAAATAGTCAGAACTATATGCATCATGACGTTATATTGCAAGATTTTTTTTTCTTATTTAGATTCATGAAACACCGTTCTCGAAGTACATCTTTCATCTGATTTTGTAATTTTCTTGAACATAAATATCGGAAGCATGCAACATAAATAACGATAGTCCCTTATCACCGTGAAGTAAATATTCTAATTTCTTCCTTAATGTCCGCCACAAATTTCCTTGAGTCATTTTAATGTTCTAAAATAATTTCCGTTTATATTTCATTTATAAGGAATGAAATTTTCTACACTAATGAAATATCTTTTACGGACAAAGTTGGCTGGTTTCATAATCTGGACACTTTTTTTCTCAAAAACTCTTATGTAAGAAAAGTATTTTCAGCATAATATTTTGTGTTAACTATAGCTGTAAAGAATTTAAATATGAACGTAAATCAAAGAAAAAGCAAAGGCAAAGTGCTTTAGATTTTATGAAAATATTTTTAAAGAATTTTTTGTTTCATTACATGCATTGTTATTTATTTCTGATAGTATAGCATTATTAACTTTCTTATATCGTCAAAAGACGTTTATTTTAACTGATTAAGTTATAGTTTTAAATAATAAAAATTTATTCAAGGTTCGTACGCATGAAGGAATTCAGGGGATTTTAGGTGGTTTATCACCAGAAATTTCGCAAAGTACTGTTCGCTATGTATGAAGATAGTTATTTTTTCAATAAATGAGGCAAATATTAGTTTTCAAAAACTCTGATAACAGGTGCTTGAAAGTCCTTAACACTAAAACAGCCGGGTATTTTACTAGAGTTTTAGAAAAAGTGTTTCGCACCAGAATTTCTATTTCAAACTATTTAACTTATTTGATTAGTCTATTTTTGTGCTGCACATATTTAACATATTTTATGAAAAAATTTCTAGTTGGAATCAACTATTATCATTCTATTAGGGGTCATTTTGACCCCTATTGGCGGTTTTAGTGTTAAAACGTATGAATCCTGTTTTTGCAAAGAGATTATTGTATTCAATGCTGTTGTCTCTAGAGGAATCATGGTGGTCATTTTGACACTGATCATATGAAGCTATTTCGATTTAAACCGGATAATTGTTCAAAATATTTTAACATACATTCTAAAACCATAGCACTTTTGGGCTTCTTTTTTCTTTTGCTAAATTTTTACTTACTCCTGATCGCTGCTAACAGTTATGATTTGACCTTACAGTTGCTTCTCTACAGATTATGCATCGGGGATGAGGGACATGAGTTCCAGGCTCCTCAACCAAACAGTCATAGAATGCTTATTATTAATCGCGAAAATTACTTCAATAAGGTTATCTATTCAACGGTGCGAACAATAGAACAGGACGACCATAGTGGTCTCTTAACCTTTTCGGGGGGAAAGCATTTCTGCTCCAAACGTGTTCAATAATTGATTCTCACCGCAATTTACGAACGAATTTATTTGAAATTGATCAAAATCTCTGTTTTATGTTAATTATGAATTCGATACTGCACTCAGGGCTCGCACCTTTCTTAAAATTTTCACTCGTTGCTACCAGTATTTTAAATTAAAAATCCTCATGGAAGGTCCGTTTAACATCTACAATAGAAATACAGAATAAATATTACCGTTTAAAAATTGTGGTTGGAAATTTCAAAAATTTTAGGAACAGCGCGAACCCTGTGCACGAAATATTATTGGTGACATTTTGAAATTTGGTTATTAAAATTAACCGTTTACAGACTGCAAACGGCGCCACTGAAAGTGTTAAGACTTATTAAAAAAAGTTTTTCGAACCGAATCAGAAATATGTTTTTGAAATATTTTAATCGTTGAAAATGAAACTTGTTCTTTTTTCGAGGAATGAATAGAAGACAGATTTCTTTTTCTAAAGACATGCTTGCAAAACACAAATTCATTCCTTGCTCATAAGTTTTACCTATTGAGCTCTATGAGGTACGCAACGTACATCATGTATTTCGGCCAATTTTGACAATAATGTACGTAACGTACGAGATGTTATTTCAGCTATTTCTGAGAATGACGTACGTGAGATGTTATTTCAGCTATTTCTGAGAATGACGTACGTAACGTACGACATGTTATCTGGCTAATTTTTTAACCGTTTGACCTCTGGTGGGTAATTTTTTTCAAAATTCCAAATGTTAAAATGATACCAGTATTTTGTGACGAAAAAATTAGTTTTAAGATATACACGAAAAATTGCATTGAATCTTTTTCAACTAAATTTCATTGAACATGAATGGTCGAATATTCATTTGACATGAATTTGTTCAACTAAAATCAACGCAACACAAAATGAACAAAATAAACAAAAAATTACTTTCAAGTTATAAATAATATTAGTTTCTAAAAATAAACTTCAGAGATCAATGACTTAATCTTACATTTTCAAAAATGATCCTTTGTATCTTTTGGTCATTAAGCCTAACAGAAAAAATGAAAACATTACAAACAGCTGATAAAAATATGTTATCAGCTTGAAGTAAATGTTCTATTTTCCATTTTAAGCTTAACTTTGAAAATCATATCCATTTTTAGGTGCATTCATAATTATGTAAATAAGAAGCACCTATACTCTTCTTCCAGTCTGTCCGTCCGTATGCATATAACAGAGAAAAAACTACCGAACTGAATTGTTTTGGATTTAAAATACATATTTGTTGCATAATTTTTTCGTGTCGTTTCAATCTTAATGAAGATCGGATTTATAGCTTACTTACAGAGACATTCAAAATTGTTCCTTTACATTACAGCCACTGGGAAAAATACTTTCAAGTGGATTTTAAGCACGTTACAATCTTTTGAACATAATTAAATTTATGTGTATCTATGGGCGATATACTAAAATATACATTCTGTATAATCCGTGGTGCAAAGAGTATTTGTTATTCCTTTACAGAGCGACACAAAAGTATTCCATTACATAATAATATAAGGGGGAACATTGTTTGGGGCGCGTTTTAATTATATTGTACGATATCACATTTTATGAGATTGATATATGTTGTTAAGGTTTACTACAAGTTATTTCATGTATAATAGAAAGCAAATAGTATTTACAGGGACACACAAAAGATTTCGAATACCATACAGTAACCAAATTACAGTATATTATTACATCAAGATCTGAATTTTTTTTTAAACTTCGTTATAGTACGAAAGGCACCTCATTTGCTACGTTTAACCCTTTTTTGCGCAGTGTTGCCGGGCCGGCAACACCTAACTTTAATTCCAAACTTGTAAACGGTACCAGTAATATTTTAATATAATTTTGCTTTTACAATGAAGCTTAAATTAAGGAATTCCTAATATCTAGACAAGTCCTTTATAAATTCCAGTGTCAATCGACAATTTCTCATTTTACTAATAGAATTTGCTTGCGCCGGAAAGGGTTAAAGTACAATTTACGACTCTTTAAATAATGTTCAAAGAAGAAAACTTATGAAACTTATAAAATAATATCTGAGAAAATATTTGTTTAATTTCAAAGTATTAGAATAGCATATTTTGATAGTATCTTACTGTGAATATTCCATACTACATTTTACACCAGGGATGGCCAACTGTGGCACGCTGCACACATCTAATATTTTATAGTAATCATTGCCTTATCTAATCACAGGGCTGTCGCAGACTATTTTTATATTCTTTTCGCACCAGTATTTTTCTGGCATAAATTTTGAACCATATTTCCCTTAACAGAAAGTGCTAAGATTTCGAAGTAAGAGCCATTTTTGAGACTTCCGAGTTGACATCAAATTTAACCCTTTGTCACGCAGGGCAAATGCATTGTTTAAGTGTTGGAATTGATGACTGGTGCCAGATTTTGAAACAATTTTATTTGCAATTAAGAAAAAGCTATTTAGCAGGATATCAATAAAGTGAAAAAATTTTTTAATTAAAATTCCGGTGCCAATGTGGCGTTTGAAATTTAAAATTGAATAGTTTCATAGATATACCATCGCGCCGCAAGGAGTTAAGCCCACTCCATTGATGAATGTCTTTCAATTAAAGGGCCGTCCGGAGAAAAAGTCTAATTGTAGTATAAAACTACGTAACTAGAATTATTATAAATTAATATAAAAATAAAAAAGTACCTTAGAAAAAGGTGATATTAGGATTAAATTAAAAAATGAATAAAATATTTTAAAAATGTTAAAAATAAATTAAGTTTAAAAGGTTTAAAGAGAATTAAACGCAGTTAAGAAAAAACTGTCGGAAAATGCTGGTAAGGGCCGGACAAGCAAGAGATGTACCAAATGTTATGTCACAGTAAAAAAAAGCAGATTTTCAGGGTCATTCATATTTTCTCTGTTTTGTTAATAAGTAACAGAATAAATTGTCATAATCATTAGTGACTATTTTTTCTTACAGTTTTTGCCAAAGCGTGTGATATGGAATTCTCCCTTGAAAAATTGGGGCCAGTTTGCATAAAAAAATAGTTGCCAGCTTCAGTCCTGTAATCTTTGTATCTCTGCGATTAAAAAAGATTCATATTTCTTATATATATATATATATATACAGGATGTCCCTAAACACATGGTACATACGCTAGGGGGTGATAGAACATATCAAGACGACTAATAGTAAATAGGAAACCAAGGGTCCCAAACGTTTTCCAAAGGAGATAGCCGCCATTAAAGGTTGGGGCCTGAAATTTCAAATAAACATAAAAAACGAAAAAATTGGTCGATTGATTTGCGGTTTTCACTAAAACTATTCTTTATTACGGTATTTTCTTAAAAATAAATTATAAAGATAAATTTGGAAAAATGCCGATAGAGGGCGCTTTAAACTTCGGATTAACGAACAACTATTTTTCGCCGTTATTTTTTGCATCTCATTAAATGGTTTGGTAAGCTTAGACTTAAACTTAAATTTTGAGCTCAAAATATGAATAGTTAGGAATGGTTAAGTAACACAAACTGAACTGTGTTCAGAGGGTTCAAATTTCAAATGATTATAAAAAATGGAAAAATTGGTCGATTGATTTGCGGTTTTCACTAAAACTATTCTTTATGTCGGTATTTTATTGAAAATAAATTATAAAGATAAATTTTAAAAAATGCCAATAGAGGGCTCTTTAGACTTTAGATTAACGAACAACTCTTTTTTTTTTTTTTTTTTTTTTTTTTTTGCATTTTATTAAATGGTTTCGTAAGCTTAGATTTAACCTTAAATTTTGAGCTCAAAATATGAATAGTTGGGAGGGGTTAAGTAGCACAAACTGAACTTTGTTCAGAGGGTTTAAATTTCAAACGATTATAAAAAACTGAAAAATTGGTCAATTCGTCTGCGGGTTTTTCTAAAACTACTCTTTGAATCAGTGTTTTCTTGAAAATAAATTTTAAAGATAAATTTCACAAAATGCTGATAGAGGGCGCCTTAGACATTGGAGTAGCGTACAACTATTTTTAACCGTTATTTTTTAAAATCTCATTAAATGCTTTCAAATGCTTGGATTTAAATTTTGAGATCAAATTCTGAATCGTTGCGAGTGTTTAAGTAGCGCAAAATTGAACTGTGTTCGAGGTGCGTTGGTCTACCCTGTATAATGAGTAACTTCGTCGGTTTAAACACCAACAGAGTGAGTAACCTCAGACGCTTCGAGTAACTTTTGGAGGTTACTCGGAGTGTCTGAGACCTGAATTACGCGTTTTCAATAACCAGGATGCTAAATCTGCAGTTTTTTGAGGTTACTCGGAGAAGCGATTTATTGCCGTCATGAATACACACTGTGTGTAACATTTTATTTGCCACTGGTTTCAGCGCCATCTTATGGAGTGTATTTTGATAGCCTCGAACCCCAAAACTTTTACAGATGCAATGGCTTTCTACCAAGTAAGCTAAGGTTACTCGAAGATGCGGTATTTTGTCATATTCTACACAGCCACTTCAGTTACTCGATCATGCAATCTTCTTCCATATATACACAACAATATAAGTTACTCGATCGTGTGAATTTTAGCCCGTATGTATACACAGCATTATTGGTTACTCGATCGTGCAATATTCTACCCGTATGTATAAGGAAATATAAGTTACTCGGTGATGCAGTAGTTTGTCAATTCCTACGCACAAATATCTCCGTTACTCGATAAAGCTATGTTCAGCACACACAAGAAGTTTAATTACTCGATAATACAATAATTGACCTAGTTATAAAAATACAAAGGTATTACCGTAAAAAGATGTCGGGAAGACAATAATTGACCTAGTTATAAAAATACAAAGGTATTACCGTAAAAAGATGTCGGGAACGTTGGCTTATTAAAAGAATTTCGACAAGCATTTTATCAAATTGTTAGATTGTCTGTTACTTTTTACGATGAATAATTTTATCAAAATTTAAAAGCTGGAGAAAATGTGAAATATATATTGATATTTGTTGGTAGTGTAATTAAGAAAATAAAAATAATAGCGATAAGATTAATATCTTTTCAGAGGACAGTGTATCTTTTCAATAATTTTGTTTATTTTGGAAAATATAGATTAAACGGTGAACTGACTACTTTTAATGTTCAGTTAACAGTGAATTAATAAAATAAACAAACAAACTACATTATTAATTAAAATTGTGAAAATGTTTTAAAAAATTGCATTTAAAAAAAATTTCTACTACATTTTTAAACACTATTATTTTGGCTTTTTTTCCCTTTGAGCTTTTAAAATATGTATTACACGAGACTGCTCGTCGGAAGAAAAAAGTCGGTTAAAAGAAGCCTTTATTTAATATATTAAAAAAATCGCCTTTTAGATCAATTTTGAAATAAACTCAAATTACCATTTCATAACACCTTTGCTGTGAAATGAAAGCATAAAAAATAATGCATGACATACTTGACTCTAAAAAATATCACTTTGATCATCTACACTTAAATCTCAATTAAAAATGTTTTCTTTCTTTGATTACTGAGTAGAGTTACTCGAAGAGTCACTGTATTTTTTTAACTCTGTACACAGTTTTCTAAGTTACTCGATAATGCCTGAATGCACAGCAATATAAATTACTCAATGGTAATGTATTTCACCAGTTCCTACAACACAATTATATCAGTTACTCGATAATGCAATCTTCTGCCTGTATGCACAACAATATAGTTACTCAATGATAATGTATTTCACCAGTTCCTACACACAATTATCTCGGTTACTCGATAATGCCATTTTCTATCCATTCGTACACATTTACGTTACTCATTGGTATGGTATATTACCAATTTATACACACAACTATCTCAGTTACTCGATAATGCGTTCTTCTGTCCATCTGTAGACACTACAAGCTAAGTTATAGATCATACAATATTTTATCTAATAATAAAAACACAGAGCTATTATGGTAAAAACTGAAGGGAAGGTGAGGGGGGGAATCACTTACAAGAATTGAGTATTGTGTAAAATCGCAGCGTGGTCTGCAGCTACTAACTTGAATATTTTTTTTAATCAAAATTATAAGAATAAATGTGAATTAAAGGAACAATTGTAGATAAATTTGTAGCTGATATCGTATTATGGATTAATATTTTTTGTGGTACTTTAAGAAAATAATTGTATTAACATTAATTTCTCTTAAATGTAAAATGAGAGCCTTAATGATAGATCATATGATATTTTCATATAAAAAATGTCAGTAAGCACATGATATGAAATTATTAGATTTATTTATACAATGAACTTAATAATTAAATAAGTACTTATGTACTTTTCTTTAGGTACTAAGTATAAAAGTTAAATGGATATTCTATAGAAAAAGAAACACTATTTTTCAATAAATCTTTGAAAAATGTTACTGTTTTTTAATATCAAACAGAACTATTTTTCACTGGTTTCGATAATTTACTAATAATATCACTTTTTTTATGTATGTGTCTTCATCTGTATCGTAAAATTTAAAACTTTCGCAATATGAGTTCAGAAATTTGGTTTGCTATCCCCAACATGTTTTTTATTTATTTTATTTTATTTTATTTTATTTTATTATGTGATTTTTAACGGCATTATATAATTTTCATAATTTGAAGAAAAAAAAAAAGAAATTAATTAATTTCCGTAGTAAGAGAAACTCATAAAAAGTATTTATAATTTTGGGAGTAACTGGATTTTAGATGGTTTAGATTCTCCTGAAACATGTCGCAGCTACCCCATTCTTGAAAAAATTATGGAGTAAACGATAGATACTTGATGTACGGGTCTACAAAAAGTGCGCCTACGGTAGAAGGAGATCATAAACTGCGCTTACAGCTTCGACCATATCTCTATGATCTGTGCTCGAGGGGTAGTAATATATCATTACATTGAGGAATGCCTTAATGATTTTTTACCCACAAACACTTCTGTGTGCAAATAGAGCATGGTAACTCTTGGCGACAATAGTCACATTACTTATAAACATCTGGTCTGCATTCGTACTACATCTTACAAGATACTCAGTATATACATATAAAATAAATAAATAAATAAAATGAATCGCAATTTCTCAAGTAGTGGATTACAATTTTTGCAGAGGATTTCTATTTTAAATGGAACCGGTGCCCCAAATTTTGTTAACTCTTTCAAGGTATTCCATGGATTAATTAACACACACCATTGTTATTTATTTATTTTTTTTATTATTATTTATTATTATTATTTTTTTTTTTTTGTAACTCATAGATAAAAAGCGTTTTTCTGTTTTTATTGACAAAAAATGTTGAAAATTCTTAAAATTCAAATTATCATAACTCGGTAAGTTTTATTTGTACAAAAGTGAAACTTTTATTGTTTTACTTATTAGGACACGGAGAAAGTTTTACTAGTGCTTAAATGTCGTAAATAAATAAATAATTTCTATAACTTTATAAAAAATACATTTTTTTTATATGCGTTTACCATGAAATGAAACAACATTCGATTGAATTCTGAATTAAAACACCTAATTTAATGTGTTTTCGAGCAAAATTGAATTCAGAAATGTGTTAGAAAAAAGCTTCTTTAAATTTGAGAGCAGATTTAAGATTGACTTCAAACCCAAACTGGTTACTCTCCAGAATTTATATTTGTTTGTACTTGCATGGCTGTTGCATGAGAATGACATATAATGATATTTAGAGTGTGTGAAATCAAAGGATATTTCCAATTTTCATTAAAAGCAATTTTTCACAAAATGCTGTTTAAAAGCATTTAGAATTTGAACTAAATTTCTATAAAGTGCTCTAAACTGAATTTTCAGATGTTATAATGCTATAAATTTTCATAAAACAACAAGCGCTTATAATTCAGCATGTAATTCAATGTATAAAAATGAGTGAAAAGTTACTAAAATTTAAGCCAATTAAATATCATATCTGTAAATAACATGCTTTGGCGTTTTGTGTTTGTAAGTTTATAAATTTCGAGGAAAACTCTTACAATCTATATTATAAAGGCCAAATGTTATGTGCGTAATTATGTGCGTGACGCATACATCATTTTATGAATGACAACACTTTCAAATTTGAAATGGAATTTCGGTTTTGCAGTTTTTGCTATTTAAAATTTTTAAGTTTCTAAACATCACACACTTTCAATTTTATACCAGATTATACCAGCGCTCCTGAAAATCTTTGCTGAATGACTGCAAATCGAAATTTGTGTATAACGAAAAAAATGCGCTTTTCTCAAAATCTATGTATTCTAGGGTAATCGCTATAGTTTTCCTGGAACACATAAATTAGAGTCTAGAACCTCTAATTTTTTCATTATTTTAAATTCAGCTGATTTAGAAAAAGAGGGGGGGGGACATATTTTCGTACTTAATTTTCTTCTATATCTCTGAAAATATAGTACCTAAAATTAAAAGAAAGCATAATAATCATGTTTATGCAGTCGTTCTAGTTACATATTTTATTTTTAACACTGAATCCAGAATTTCCACCACCACATTTGTCCGAAGAAAAAGCACTCTCATAGAAAACACAAATTTCATCATTTCACCTTTTTATAATCCATTTATGGCAAAATGCGCTTTTTGTGAAGTGATCCTGTAACCAATTTCATTCTAGAAGACGGCCACGTTTGCTTTTATTTTCATATTGCAAAATGAGACTGGAACTATTTCTGAACCATTTAAATTAATTTATTAAGCATGGAACTATTTAAATTAATGTTTTTCCTTTTCTTCAAGCAGAGCACCCACAGATGTCTAAATACCTGCTGACCAGTGGACGGTATTCACATCATTGCTGTGTTTAAATTAACAAAATAATATTGCAATGCAAGTAAAAAAAAAAAAAAAAAAAAAAAAAAAATCTTAATTTAAAAAAAAGAAAGAAAAAAGTTTTTAATAATAATAATAATAATAATAATAATAATAATAATAATAACGTTCAAAAGCTTTATCTAATCCTTAACAAATAATGTGTGTCTGTCATGTTAACGATAGTCAGGTTATTTTTTTTATATAAGCGTTTATATTTCACAATTTTCAATTAAAAAAAAATATTAAATTAATGAATTCGCATTAATGGAAAATAAAGCTAACCACTGATAATTTTAATAATAATACAATTTAATAAATAGATTAAATAATAATACAATTTTGCGAAAATTAAGATAATTTTATTAAATAATAATAAGGCCATCCATTTTTATTATCTTTTAACTTAAACTCATTTCAATGGTTATGAGCTCCCGATTCGCGTTTCTTTCAGGCAAAAAGTAAATGTGTCGTCACATTATATAGCTCCCAAATTAGAATACTTGTCATTAGGATGTGTTTAAATTCAAAAATAAATTTTAAAATGAGTCATTATATAAGCGTAATTGATTTGAGATTTTTTCTTCAACTACTATTTTTGTTAAATTTATTTTAGCTATAAGGATTGGTCCTATAAAAAACTTGTCGTTGTAAAAGCTGTAGATATTATTAAGTAGATGTAAAATAAATATAATCTGATTTAATAGCTTAAAAATTGACGAAGTAATAGATATTTTCTTCCACCCCACTTTTTTCTTTCGTTTTTAATTTTATTTTTATGTTTATTTATTTATTTTAATTGTTGATTTTTTTTTCCTTATCAGTAAGAATTGGCATAAAAAAATAGCAGTACAAAAGTTTTGGATAATATTACGTACATTTATAAAGAAAATTATTTGGATTACATATCTTGAGAATTGACTTGAAGTTATGAATTTTTTCTTCCAAAAACACCCTTTATTTCGTCCATTTTTAAATTCATCATATGTCTGTCATGCATAAACTTCTTCGCTAATATAAACTTTATATCAGCAGAATTATAGAAGTTATCGAGCCCATAAAAGAGTGATGATAATATATGAATTACTCTGGTTATATAATGTCCATTTATTCATATATTTCTTAGTAATTTGGTAATCTGCCTTCTATTTCTCTTCAAACTTCAACTGTTTTTAATAATATGATTGTAAAAATACTGGTTTCATTGGTTCTTTTATTGGTATTGTCTGAATAACTTTGGATGTATTTATAAAAGTATTTATATATGTGTATATATATATATATATATATATATATATATATATATATATATATATATGTATATATATATATATATATATATATATATATATATATATATATATATATATATATATATATATATATATATATATATATATATATATATATATTGGTTATGCAAATTCCAATTGTATTCATTTTTTTATTTTATTTAATTTTTATTTTTCTTTTAAATTCAAATGTTTTATTATATAGCCCTTATTAGTGATTGGAACTAATTTTTTTTCGTGGAATCTCTTTTTCCTTGTTCTTAATAATCCCCATATAAATTTTAAAGCAGTTCCGGTTATTAGAATTAGCTACAGAGAGCTCTAAATAACGTCAGTTACACTCTGTATCAAAACACTCTGTATATACCGGGTGTCCCAAAAATGACTGGTGGATTTTAAAATTCAATAACTTGCAAACGGTGACAGCTATTTAAAAAGTTTTTGCAGGAGGGTTATGTAAAATGTCAGGAGTTTTTTTACCGTAATTTTTTATTTTAGTTCGCATCTCAAACAATAGGCGGCGCTGACGGCGATTGAGGGCCAGGTGTTCAGTGCTGAATGAAGCGTCGACCTGGCCTTCCATCGCCGTCAGCGCCACCTATTGTTTGAGATGCAAACTAAAATAAAAAATTACGGTAAAAAAAAACTCCTGACATTATACATAACTCTCCTGCAAAAAATTTTTAAATAGCTGCCACCGTTTCCAAGTTATTCAATTATAAAATCCATCAGTCATTTTTGGGACACCCGGTGTATATATATATATATATATATATATATATATATATATATATATATATATATATATATATATATATATATATATATATATATATATAAATTGGGATCTCAGGGTAATTACTGTTGTAGACCTGCAAAAATTTTCAGAAATTCCAGCTTGAGAGCGATCGCAAAACGCATTATTTCATTTAAAATCTACCTAAAAAGAGGAGGAAGAAGTTTTCAAAGTAAAGCCGTTCATAAATAAAATTGTTATATATTTATTTTTCACAAACTAGTACAAAAAGGAAGGGGGCTCTGAAATTTGTTTTTGTTTAGATAAAATTTAAATAACACAATATTCAACATTATATCCGAGTTACTTTGGTTTTATTTGTAAAAATATTTACACACACACATATATATATATATATATATATATATATATTGTAATGCTGAAATGACATCATGTCTGTTTTATTGTTCTAAATTTGATAAATAAAAATTGTCATAAATGCTAAAAACTGGAAAAAGTATTCCTTTTGTGTACTTCTAAACACAATTGATATAAAGTATTAAAAATTAATACCTAAAACTGACATAAAATTGTTCCTTTCTGTTGCAATTAATAAAAAACATTAGTTATGCCTATTTATTAATTATTCTTTGTTCATACATTAAACAATGAAAATAAAGCATTTAAATTCTTTATTATATACTGCCTTACTAATTATGAATACCTTGGAGTTCCGTTATGTTTAAACACGTTATGTTAATATGTGTATTACCTGATAAGCCCAGGGTTCTCCCAAGTGGGCCCCACTTGAAAAAACCCATTTTGGGGTTTTTTCAAATTTTTAGGTTTTTTACAATTGTATCATTATTTAATCTAAGGTGTGAGAATGCAAAGATAAATGCCAACTTAAATATATTTCAAAAGAATCAGATTTAAAGGAATTTCAAAGCATTTATTAAAAAAAAAAAAAAAAAAAAAAAAAAAAAAACAGAAATGAGGTTGTAAAGAAGAAAGATTTCTATTTATGTACTTTAAAATGCATCCTAGTGCTTTAAATCTTAATGCATATACTTGAAGGTAGCCCTTGAAACTTGAACCCCATTCTATTTGCTTGCATTGTTATAGCTTTTAAGATTAATCGTTCCATTTGTTATCCTGCTTCAATGTATGTTTAATAAAAGTGTTATGCAGTAATTTTCAACACAATGACAGAGACAGATTATAACAAAAAAAAAAAAAAAAAAAAAAAAAAAAAAAAAAAAAAAAGTAAAAGATAAGTTTCCTTGTGGATTTTGTCAGTTTTTTCCGTTTTTTACATTCAGCACAAACTATTTCTGCTTCAATTAAACAATACTTTTCTAAATTTGATCTGGTTTGGAGCAAATTACGTAATCATTTAGGGGCTTATTAAGTTACAAAGCTAGTAAAAGTGTATTTCCATTTGTGATCAAAATTTACAAATGCCACTGACACTGACTTCTATGACAATCTAATTTTACATTTAATAGTCTTGTAGTATATGTAGCATATTATTCAAAAATTTTCAAAAATATTATTATAAATTTCCTAAAAAAAAAAAAAAAAAAAAAACTGTGTCTGATTTTTGAATTGAAGTGTATAAAATTAGCATTTTTAACTTAAGGCAGAATTTTTGCGATTTTTCCCATCCCAAAAAACTCAAGTGGCCTTTTTTCCTGAAAAAATCCAAATGGGTTTTTTAAAAATTTTAACTTTAAATTATGTAAGGCTATATATTTCTTAATATCAGTATACCATTTAAAGCTTAGCCCCCTCCCCTTCCAAGGAAAAAAAAAGTTAGGTCTCACAATGACAATTTTTTTAAACAAATAATTCTAACTAAATTTTCTTTAAGTATCTTTCTATATATATATATATATAAAGTGAATTTCATTTTTTTTTCTACGAGGTTGAAATAGGAATCTTCAAATTTGGTACGAGATTTCACCATGTTATGGCGGCATCTACTAAACACGAAAATTTGTTTCAAACTAGAGAAATTTTTTTAGCAGTGTACTTAAAAAAAAAAAAAAAAAAAAAAAAAAAAACAATCTACATCGAAAAAGTAAAAAATAATCACATTGAATATTGACTTCAGGTGTCCTATGCAAAAGAAATTCTTTGAAACTATTCAAATTTAAACGAGAAATCTGAAAACAGCCTGCCCATTGGTTTAATGTTATGGATCTGGTGTTTTAAATTGAGTGAAGTGCCCTTTTTTAACTCTGTTATCAAGTAATTTTTACCATACACGTTTCTTTTAGTGTTGAAGTAGAGAAGAAAATAATATTTCTGAATTAAAGAGAAAATATTGTATTAAATAAGATGATAAACGATAAACTATAATAAAAATATCGAATCATTTTCGACATAATATACTTATATTATTACTTAGAAAGTTAAAGCGCCTAGTAAAATTGCGTATTTGCATCATTCCAGATAATTTTTTAATACCAATGTTGCCATTTCAAAGTCTGTTCGCTGATTAACTTTCGGCAACAATGTAGACAAAAACGGTAAACACTTTACTTGGAAAAAGTTGTTGCATTATTTCTTTGCTACAAGCATTTCTATACATTCCAGTAATTATAGTTTCACTTTTTTCCTACTCTTAGCAGTTTTTCACCATTCTTCCGGAGGTCCTTTGCATGCTTATTGTTACTGATTTCCATAAAAATTTTCATTTTACCAGTATCTGTTCTCCTAACTTACTCTCATGTACTCAATTCATGCGAAAACACGCACTTGAAACAGTTAATCCTCATGAAGATTTTTTTTAATACATTGTTTGCGTTTCAATATTATTATTCTTTTTTTTTTTTTTTTTTGCATTTATGGCTGGGGTTCTTCAATAGATAAGCAATTTTTTATTTTTCCTATTTTGCTTATAGATTTTTTTTTCTCTTTTGATACTAACACTTTCGGAGCCGGTTTTGAAAATTGTGGTATACTGACAGAAAAAAATTATGAAAAATAGTCGAATATTTAAAAAAAGACAGCTTCTTCGGAGATTAATCTTGGCCCGTTCATCTTGGCATCAAATACAAATAAATAAATAAATAAATCATTTAAAAATACGGAATTTCAAACGAGATATTAAGAAGAATTTTTTTCTAAGGATTTTCATAAAGGAATGTGCGTGAAGGGCTCTTAAGGGAACTGTCTAATGTTCACGTGACTTTTATTACTTTTTAATGACAAAAGAAAAGAGATATCACCTGCGTGTTTTTATATATTTTTTTACTTATTTTCAATTACATGCTAAATTTTTTCTGCATTAAAAAATGAATAACACGTCTTGAACGACAGTGAGTACCTGTAGGTGTTTGTCGTGAAATTCCAGTCTGGAGGCGATTATTCTCCGGGTTCACCAAATTATGAAAGGGCTTAAAATTATTTATCGCTTAAAGTAAATTTAGTTTAAAAAGTGATTTTTGACAAAATGTCCGTCATTTCAACAAATCATAATATGCTTTTGCTTCATTTTTAGGGTTTCGTTCATCTGATGAAACCCTATTCGTCTCTGTCCGTTGTCTGTTTGTCTGTCCGTCACAGAGTCGGTACACAAAAATTACATATGCTAGAGAGTTCAAATTTTGTGTATTTATAGCTGAATACCTGTTGTCACACAGCAAATCATAAAATTTTGAAAAAAGATTATTATTTTAATTAACATATTAATTTTAATATCATCAGTTCATGATTTTGTTGTTTTCTAATTACTCCATTGCTTTTACTTTTAAAAGAAATGGAATACTATTGTTTCTACAATTACAAAATTGGTGCTATCAATATCTCAAATATAAATTGAGTTACAGCTTTCAAACAAATTGAATTTAAAAGTACATTTTTTCCCTATACGATCGTATAAAAATTGAAAATGTACGATAGTTACAAGTATTAAATTTTGAAACAGCATAAATTTCAAATTAAAATTTCATTTCTTAATTGTTGCAAGCAAGGTTAAATAAAATTATTTTTCATCTAATTGTTGAAAAAAGTTCAATTGATATAGAAATTATTATTTATCTAACATAAATTAATGGATTAAATAAATCACATGAAACATGTTTATTTGTTTTTAGTTTGGTAATTAACTCCACGGCAAACCGCGTTATATCATAGAGTAAAGAGAAAAAAATAATCCTATCTCATTTCTCCATGACATGATATGGGAAAAAAAAAGCGATAAATTTTCATACTGAAGTTTGATAATAGGGGTAGATTTTATTTTATTTTATTTTATTTTTTTTTTTAAACTATTGATTTACATATTTATTAGTTTCGCATCCGGGTGTTATTTGATGCGTTGATTACTAAAATCTAAATTTAAAAATCAGATCACTTCTTTCCAATTTATGAAAAAATAAATTTATAAACTTATAAAAAAGATGCTTTTTCGCACAGAAAAATGACGTGAATTTGTTAAAATTTGGAAAACTAAATGATCGCTTTTACACTTTGATGTAGTTTAATACATATAATACGAATTTTATAAATTTAAGATAGTTTGAATTTTTGTTAGGGGGAAGGGCAATATTGTCTTTTTTCTTAAAATAAGCTGTTTATTGCATTTTGACTGTTTTTTTATTTTATTTTATTTTATTTTATTTTTTTAACTTATTACTGATGTAAATACTATTTCTTGAATTTTTATTTTTTTTTAACTTATCACTGATGTAAATACTATTTCTTGAATGTTTTATTTTTATTTATTTTTTTTAACTTATCACTGATGTAAATACTATTTCTTGAATGTTTTATTTTTATTATTATTTTTTTTTAACTTAGCACTGATGTAAATACTATTTGTTAACATTAAATATTTGAAAGAGTGGAAATTCAAGGGGAGGAGAGGGTCGTCTGAGGAGGGGCTATTTTCACAATTTTGTTCAGTTTGGGGAAAATAAAGAATCGATCCTTTAAACTTTGACACATGGTTTGTAACACATAATGAGAACAAGCGTAAAGATTTTTCAAAGAGATATTAAACGAAACCCTAAGAGCGATCTGTGATCAAAGTTGCCCACTTGTTTTTTCTTTTTACCAGTTTAAACAAATGATCATTCAAAATGATACTTTTCATTGGTATAAGCTCCAACAAAAATTATTACCTATATATATATATATATATATATATATTTTCGAACCCATTACCGTCGAGTTTCGTTTACACTTTTTTAATGCATCTGCATCAGTTGATTCCAGTATTTACATAATTATAATTTTTACTTATTTAAACTCTCAAAACTTTAGATTAGATAATATGAATATTTCATTCCTAAAAAACTGATTTTCACATCGGAAATTTGTTAATTTTTATATCGCAAGTTTTCTTGCCAACTGGCTTTAATGAGTTAATGAAAAAAATCAATGGAAAATTTCTTCAAAAAAAAGAAAAAAAAATTAAATAAGTAAGTTTCCAGAAAAACAGATATAAAATTTTATCTTAACGTAAAATAACGTTGAACTAGCATTTTTACAATTAATGAACAAAATAGTTGGTAAAGTACTGACGCGATGCCCAATGACTTATACACTTGAGGACTAGAAAAAAAAATTAAAAATGATCCAAAGATTTATAGTTTCCCCTTAAGAAGTTTCCTTTTAAATTACAAAATTAAAATCAGGAAGTAAATTTCTGATTTTGGTTGATACAACCCCAACCAAATATTTTGGTTGGAATGACAAAATTTTGGTTTGACTAACGAAATGATTTTGTTAATTCAACCAAAGTTTGTTTAAAATTTGGTCCTTTTAACCAAATTTTTGATTGGGGCTATATCAATTAAAATTTAGTAGTTTTAGCAAAACAGTTTTTTTTTTCCTGTATGTGTGTGGGGGGGGGGGGGTCTGCAAATCTGAAATAACTATTTGAATCAAAATTTAAAGAGATAGATAAATTTTAAGCATTCAATTCATTTTAGTATGGACTTGGCCTTCGATACATTCTCCCTCAAAAAAGTTCGAAACAGTAAGAGAATTTCTTTCAATAAGAGTTGTTCTATTTATCTAATGTTCACTAAAAACACCAGGGCAGATATTTCTCACCTCCTTTTTGAGTGACGTGTAATCTTTACCCCTTTGTCCAGTAGTTTGGGCAGTGCAGTAGAAAGCTTTTGTGTCGCAAATGCTTTGTGATGTCAATACATGGGTGAGAAACTTGTATTTGTAAAGCTGATTTCGGCTCGTTTCTGTTTTCAAACATATGGGAAAGAAAGATTTCCACACACACACATATAATATATACCTATATAGATCAGAATAAGCAATCTAAGTAACTTTTTTTTAGTAGGATGATGAAATAGCGCCAGTAAAAATTCTATTATTTTAAATACTTTTTAAATCAGAAGATTATGTTTCATTTTAAATGTAAATTTTAAATTTACATAATAATTGAAATTAATGATCCCTTATGCGTTGTTTATAAATTCTATCATATTTATTTTTAAAATATATATTTAAATTTTACGTACAATGAAACCTCCTTATTTTAGTCAGGAATTCTGCAAAATTTTCTTTAATTTGTTATATTAAAACATGTCAGCTATTTTAATATTATACAAGTAATTCAACTGAACTATAATTACACCAAACAATTTTTATATGATTTGAAATTTAAACTTTGTTTTTCAAAACAAACAATATACTAGCATCCTTTAGTTATTTTGGTAAAATTTATTATAATTTTACCTTAAATTATGTATTTGCTTACAGAATAATAACTTTGTTAATGTTACTTTACTAATAAAAACTTTAAAACTACCTTTCGTTTAATTTCTTTTTAATTTAATTGGCATTCTATACTCTTTACAGAATTTTTTTTCATACAAATAAAAATTTTTTAATTCAAACTTTATCTTGATATTAATAGTTTTTTCAATTATTACGGTAAAATAAATTTTATTAAAAAACATATATATAGTCTATTCTGATATAAACTTCAAACGTTTCTCTCTCTCTCTCTTTTTTTTTTTTTTTTTTTTTTTTTTTTTTAACTCATTAGAGTTGTCGTAAAATGTTTAAGATTTTGAATTATAAAACATACGAAAAGAATAAAAAATATTATAAAATATAATTAATTTTAATAAAGTTTAAGAATTAGAAATCGTAATGATAAATATTCGTAAGATTCAATTAAATCGTAAAATTTAATGAATTTTTTAATGATATTTTTGTCATAATAAACTTTTTAGTGTTGTTTTCAGCTATTTTATAAAGTAAATAATAAAAAACCGAATGTTTTTTTTTTTTTTTTTTTTTTTTTTTTTTTTTTTTTTTTTTTTCGCTATTACAAATGTGTGCATTGTAAAAAAAAAATTGTAAAATTACTAATTTTTTTAGATTATTAGAACTTTTCATGTAACCATGACAGCAAAAATTCATATAACCGAATCTGTTACATGAATTCTTACTGCTACAGTTATATAAAAAAATCTTGAAATCCAAGATTCCTAGAAAAAGTTTAATAACTTTACAGATTTTATTTTATATATACTGTATGAGTTTCTTTACAATTGTGTTATCTGTAGTGATCTTTTTTTTTTTTTTTTTTTTTTTTTTTTCAATATTAAACTAACTATGTGTAGGGAATAACTTCATCCCAGTAGTTAGAAAAAAATTACTCAAGTATAAAAACTTCCAAAATATTTAATGACATGGAAAATAAATTACAAAGAATAATTGCGGAAACTGCAAGGGAAAAAAATGCGACTACACACACAAAGAAAAAAAATTGCATATTGATATTTTATTTAACTGTAAAAATTTAAATGTTTAAATTTTGCAATATGTAGGGCCTGACTTATGCAGGGACATGCGGGGCAATTGCCCCGGGCCCCCCGGCTTGAGGGGGGCCCACAAGAACAGATTAATTTTTCGTTAAAAGAGTGCCAATTGATAAAAAAACAGCCAAAAGTGACCAAATTCTTTTTTTTTTTTCAGTTTTAAGGAGCTGTCTTCTCCTACCCCCTCTGTTTCTGTGCCCCATGCCCCCTTAAGGTCTCACATTTATCCTTATACCCCCCACTTTCTAAGTCGGGCCCTGGCAATATGGAGGTAATAAATTACTCCAATCAGTTAGAAATACTATTAAAATATTTGCAAAATTGCTTTATGTTAATGTTTAAACGTTGATGGAATTTCATATGTACGAAAACTATAAAACTTTTAGTTTTGTTACTTTAAAATTTGCAATTATATTTCATTTCTTTTCTTTTTTCTTTTAACAGATGTACAATCATTCATATTCATAAAATGTACATATATATGTATATATACATTTATATAATCCTTAAATTGGCCGTTTACATACATATATATCTATCTATATATGTATGCATATGTGTGTATATATATATATATATATATATATATACACACACACACACACACAATCCTTAAGTTGACCGTTTACCTCAAAAACAAACAAAAAATCAATTTACGTTTTTCAATATTGAAAGAAAACCTCTTTGATTGCGAAATTTGGATAACTCACTCTTACAGTAATTAAATCGCGAGATATTGTAAATTTTGTTAATATACCCAGCATAGTTCCCCACTTAAATGAAAACTTTAAACGATTTTTTTTTCTTTGTTCATACTTTTTACTTACCCATCATACGTAGTATAGGGTAAATCTTGCAATCGTTTTGAAAATCGAAAATTTTTTTTTGACGGATTTACACGTTTTAGATAGTGGATCCGAAAAACATATTTTTAGAATTTTTTTTTTGCCGTCCGTCTGTCTGTCTGTCAGTCTGTCTGTCTCTAAACGCTCTATCTCCCGAACAAATTGAGATAGAGACTTGAAATTTTGTATGTACTTAGTATGTAAGAATGGTACGAAGCCTATTGAATATCAGCAACCTCGATTATCCGGAACTATTTTTTTCGGACTCTCGAAAAATTCGTTCTGATGAAAGGTACATAAAAATTTTCGAATTTTTTTGTTCTAAGGAATGGATGTAAAAGGCAATAAAATAACACACATTTTGCATATAGAACGAAGTCGATCGGATTATTAGTTGCCGAGATATTTGTAATCCTGTTTTCCACATTCTTCGATTTTTCGTGACCCTATATTTCATTCAAATTTCAATTCAGAAGTATATTTTAATTGGAAATGAGACTCTTAATCCGACGCAGTTAATTGTTAGTTAATAGAATTATTATTTATGGAGTTATAAGGATGTTTCTTTTACACAGTTCGGTACTACTTGAGTAGTTTGGCGTTTTATATAATTTGTCGAAATTGGTACATCAGCAGTTCTTTAATATACTATGTATATTATGTATGCATTACTATGTATATTAACAATATTTAAATTTTGTTTATGAATTGCAATGCATTGTATAATTAGTTTTACATGTTTTATTTTCATATACATATCCATGATGGGTAAGTATTACGGTGGCCCCCAACGATTAGTTTCCTGTTTAAAAAACGCTCCGCTTTTTTTTTTTTTTTTTTTTTTTTGAGTTCTTGAGATAGAGAATTAATTTTTTTTTGTACGTGTTCCTTATTATATATGTGATAAATCTACGCATGGAATTTTATGGAATATTTTAATGAAAACGTGTAGATTTCATCTCTTTATACTACAAATATCAATAAAAAAGTTATAATTAATGTCATATTAGATTTAAAAACACATGCGTAGTCTTGTGCAATAGACATTTATGTCTATTGCACAAAAATATATATATGGACAAAAATATGAATATTAAAAAATATAGCAAGTATTTAAAAAAAAATCGTTTTTTTTTTTTTTTTTTTTTTTTTTTTCTTTTTTTTTTTTTTTTTTACTTAAAAAATTGTAATCAAATAAGCAGGAGCAGTATCAAGCATTGCGTAAGCATATCTTTAGTCATTTTTACCAGTCCTCCTTTTGTAAGGAAAAATATGCAAATACTAGACTTTCTCCTTCTTCCCGTTTGCTTACATCAAATTTAATGACAATCAATACTGTCCACAATAACAATTTACATTTAGCGATAAATTACATTATTAATCAAGCAAATTTACATAGTAGTTGCGATATCGACAGGGTACAACTAAAGCTATGGGAGGCTCCGCGGCATCATTCTGGGCCACCTCCCCCCCCCCCCTCACTCTTCTGTCTATAGGTAGAATTTTTTTTGTGAATAATGTAGAAGTGGCTAAATATATATCTAAATATATATATTATATAGTACGATAGTACTAAACTTAATGTATATATGTATTAATTTTGTACAGTACTGGATATCACAAAAAGATAGCCATAAATTTAAGAAAAAGTACTTGCAGGATAATTGTAGAAAAAAATGATAGATAGGTTGACAAAAGTATCTCTTTGTAAACTTTTTCTTTGCCTATTTACATATGTTATAAGATGGCTAAAAGAAAATATTACAAATTGGTTATATTTACTGGTTTTAACTTGCCATGCTATGCGGATAACGTTACTAAAATATCTCTTTTGAAAACAATAGAATACGAAAAAATTGTTACAATAAAAATGTAATTATAAATTTTCTAATGTAGTTTGTTTTTCGCATAGATAAATCGGGAGGGGGGGGGGGTGACAAAAAATGATCACTCTTATCTTCCTAGATGTTTGAAAATATATGAATTTTGATCGCTTTTGGCTAACTTAAAACATTTGGCACTTTTTAGTGAAAATTCTAACTACCCTCATGGGGGGGCCCCTAAAAAGGGGGAGCCCGGGGCAATTGTCTCGCATACCCCTGCATAGGTCGGGCCCTAGGTATCGAAGGAAAACAAAATCGGTTTAATACATTATTACTTATTGTAATAAATATTTCATTGAATACAAAATAATTTAATATAATATTATTTATCGCATAAAAAAAACTTTTAAGAAATACAATAGAAGTAACTTATTAAAGCACATAAGTAAAAATTTTAACAAGAGCCATAGGAATTTCAATGTAGTGATGGTCTGTAGCAATTTTCTACAATTTAAGTTTTTGTTTACTCTACTATATCATTTTTCTCCATTTATTCAACATCCGTAGAATGTTCATCCAAATCATGTTATTTTGCCTTTCTTTGTTAAACCTTTCCGGTACGGGCAAAATCTGTTAGTAAAATGAGAAATTATCAACTGACACTGGAATTTACAAACAAATTTCTTAGATATTTTGAAATCCTTAGTTTAAGCTTTTATTGTAAAAGCAAAATTTTATCAAAATATTATTGGTGTCGCTTGCAAGTTTGGAATTAAAATTAGGTATCCCAGACCGGGCACAAATTGCCGAAAAGGGCTAACTACAGCTATTTCGTTATCTAATGCTTACGTAAAGTGCCGCACCAATGGCGGAGAGGTTCTGACTTCTCAACTGGTAGTAGGTGCTGGGTTCGAACCCAATCGCGGCCGTCGGCCTAACTGTTCGGAGTCTTCGTGGTTTTCTTCAATACGGGTTAGTTTCCCTTAAAAATACTCCCCAAGAGAGGGCACCCCCTCCATTTGGGCTCTCCCTCCAAGTATATTTTCCGCTTCCCCCCCCCCCCCTCTCTCCACAGAGTACCAAAAATGCCGAAATAAATTAAAAATCATTCTCAGGTGATGTTATTTACTAAAAATCTGCTTTTTCTAAACTTTTGCCAGAAAGGCTATTATAAATTGTATATTCCCTCTCCTCGGTGAATGAAAGGGGGGCAAGTTAAAACAATCATTATATTTTTGAAAAGAAAACCCCATATAATTTTTTTTAATAATTGTAGATACGAGATCTAAATTTTAAACTAAATATGAAACATTAGACAGACTGTAATACATTTAAAAAGCAACTAAATTTTAAAAAAATATTAATAAATAAATAATAAAAATGATCAGTTAAAAAATATCAATTAAAAAATAATCAATTTTAAAACTTAAATGCTTTTTAAATGTATTCAAGTCTGCCTAATGTTTCATATTTAGTATAAAAGACTATACTATTTTATTTCAGACTTTAAAATGTACATGTATCTTTAAAAAATATAAAATATTTATCACGTAACTTATAGCTTCCAATTTTCACTTTCATTTTTCAACTAAGTTTAATATTTTTTAAATGTTTGGAGGTCCTTTTTGTAAAAGAAACTTGCTCAAAATAGAGCCTTTATTCAGCAAAGAGAGTATTTTGTCCAGAGGGGATTTTGTCCGAGGGGATTATGTCCATAACCCAGGAAAGACTGGGGGCACGTAAACAGTTCCCATAAATATATTTTTTTCTTAACTGATTTAATTTCGTTAAACAAAAACTACTCAATATAGTAAACAGAACTTTTTTTTACACATGATAGATTCTTCTTTTTAACACCTGCATAGTTCTTAAAATTTTTTATCATGTTATAAATTCAAAAATTGTTCACATGTGCCCGACCAGTGGGGTAGTTTATATATTTATCTAATTTCTGAGCGATATGTTTAAACCTTTAAAAACTAATCTGGCCCGTTTTGGCTCTGTCATTTAACTTCTGGGACGGCTTGTTGACGTAGAAATAAGAATGGAAGGTACAAAAGAGATACTTTTCGACCCGGCATGCGGGATTTTTCGTTATAGTCCGCGATCGCTTTGTTTGATGACAGTGATGGAATGGTTTGTAGTAGCCTCCAGGTTTGTCATCTGAAGTGATTCTATTCAGACAAGCTGCGTTTTTCTTTACTCAGTTCTTTTCTTCAAGAGAACTACATTGTTTGCGGATAATTTTTATTATATTAACTAATATTTAGATTTTCATATTTTTTTTTCCATTTTTTGTGACGATTTCCCCTCTTTACGACTGAAGCATCGAAATGTTAAAATAAAAATTTTAAATTTAGTTTTGTAATCAGTATTAATAAGTTGCAACTCCCCCCCCCCCCCCCCAAACACACACTATCCAGAATTCCATATTGCCCGCCCTCGGACCTGCAAAGTTACATCTGAGAGAAAAAAGTTTTTATTCAACAATGATCACAAATCATTTTAAATTTACGGTGAGTTTAAGATGGTTCTGAAAGAAGAAGAAGAAGAAGAAGAAACGTTACTTAGCAATACGAATTCTGGCAAATTTACTGAATCATTTTAACGTAAAATTGTAATACAGGAAGACATTATTACCGAAGTCGTTTAAAATCAAAAATATTTTATCAATTATTGATCGATTGAATACACATCGAGTTATAATAAGCACTTGTTTTTCCATGAAGACAGTTTTTTCTTTTCTCGGGTGGCCAAGTCAGGAACTTCTGTTCAAAACGGTGACTTTTGCGATATTTTCAGAAAGATATTTTATATTTTCAGCTCAAAAAGAAAAAGAAACAGTTCGATTTGAAAGTTTTCGAATAAAATGATATGCCGTTTTTAACCGTATAGAACAAAAATGTTTAAAAAATACGTGATTCTATGAGGAATCACGGAAAAAATCGCCCCTCTAAAAATCTCCCCACAAAGAAAGGTAACCGAAAAATAAGGCTTTTTTAAATTAAGATTGAAAAAGCCCACACATATGAATAACAAAGATTTGATGACTTTGATTATGGCAATTATAATTTCAAGTAAATCACGTGCTAATCACGTGTATTTGTACTGGAAACAATTACGGCATTATATGCATATTGTTTAATAATAAAACCTTGATATGAAATAAAGTCCTACTTCCATGATTATCGCAAGGGCAAACGAGGAAGCTGCCCCAGCTACCCAAACTCAAATTTTGGATTATTATTATTATTATTATTATTATTATTATTATTATTATTATTATTATTATTATTATTATTATTATTAATGCAAATTGTAGCTACAAAGACAGTTTGGATGCCCTCATTTGAGTCTTCACTTCAGATATTGAATATTGTTATTCAGTCATTGATAACTCATTACTTATTAGGATACAAACCTACATTTCATTTCGTATCATTTTTAAATCCGATTTTTATTTGTGTAATAGAAACGAACAAGGAGAAAACTCTTAAACAATGAATTTTTTTTTTTTTTTTTTTTTTTAATCGGGTCGCACAAAATAAGAGAATAGGGAGGAAACAGAGATATGAATGTTAAGGCTGTTTTTAGATACGAAAGGACAAATCTATGACATAAGTTTTAACTTGTTTTTGTTCGGAAATTCATGAAACTAGCAGGTGTTAATGTTCAGAAACTATCTAATCCAATTACTAACTCGTATTTTTTTTTCTTTTAACCCGATAGATTTTTTAGAAAATAATATCAAAAGGGGTGTTTTGAATTAAATTTCCTCGCGAAAGATGAATAACCACACAAACAGGGGTAAAAATCTGTTTGTCACTTGATCAAAATCTCTTATATCTCAACCTTTTTCATTATCTATCTTTTGAGGTGAGGGAGGGGTTGATTTTAGGGGAGGTAGCAAAAAAATATGAGATAAAATCTAGCGACGTTTGGGAAAGTCGGATTTTCTGTGTGTGAAAGGAGGGGGGGGGGGGCGAAGGGCTAATCTAAAATAAAATGTAATTTATTGATTCTTTCACTTCTATTCATCTATAGCTTACATGTATAAGTAAAGTTGCTTCTGTCTTCATATATATTTTTTAAATTAATAATAATTAAATCAAATTCAGCTTAGAATTATTGTTAAATTCAGCTTAGAATGATTGGATTTTCTCCAAACAATTTTTCTGTTATTGCTAGTCAAAAAGAAATTATTGCAAACACTTTTGCACAATGTATTCCGAAATAATCATTATTTTTCCAATTTTAGTATCCTCTTTTTTTATTGTTATTTAAAAAAACTATAAAAGCTTTTAAAATATTTAATTGTCATTTTTATTTTTTATAACTAGAAAAGCATGCTATGTAGAGTAAACTTTTGAAATAATTATAACATTCTTATATTTTCATGGTAATTTATGTAACAAAATTTTTGCGCAATACAACTTTCTGAATTTGCAGTTAGGAGAGATAACATGTTATCTTGGCATGTTATCTTATATACAGTTAAATATGAAGAAAAAAATGATATTATAAAAATATTATTATAAATATATTAAATAAATAAATAAAATAAAATAAAATAAATAAATGCTACACTGCTGATAAAATAGAAACTTGCTTATTAACCTTTAACTTTCAAAAATTAATTTAGTACACATGACAAGTAAAATTTAAATTTTATATTTATTATTTAAAAAAAAAGAAAGAAAAAAATGTGGAAAATGATATTGAAACATTTTTATTGAATTAAGATAAACAATTTTGAAACGTAACTAAATTATTAGATTTGCATTCAGTGTCAAATCTAGTAACTCTATTTAGACGACTATTATTTATCTTTTTTTCATACAGGGAAACAGGGGAATCTATATTTCTATGAAATTTATATCTTCTACATTATTTTTCGAATAAATTAAAATCGAATAAACTCCAAATCAGTTTAATAATGGGGTCTACAAATGGCCCAGTCGAAACACGTTATTGCTTATTTCGTGAAATGGTGCTTGGACTGTCACACGCGCTAAGATATAATGATACAAAAAAATATGAAGCAACCATTTTCTACAAAGATTTAGATTTATTTTTCTCTCTGATATAATTTTTTTTTCATTCATAGAAAAAAGCATAAAAATCTTCATAATAAAACTTACTAAGACCATGCAAAGTAACTTTTATTTATTCAGGATAGCTATTACTTTCCTTTCTTGCAAAGAGAAAGAAATTTTTTTTAATATTAAGAATATTTTTTATTTAATTTTTATTACAGTGTTTGAGTATTTATTTAAAACAGATAATAAGCCAAGGCTAATATATATATACATACATATAGTAGAATGTAATTTCATTTAAGGTATAGCAATTTTCTTGTTATTACGTCATAAATATTTCTTTTATGAATATTTTTTAAACTATTGATTTTGCAAATCATTGTAAAGACTGAAAAGAGCACTTGCTTTAAAAATAGGGACAGATATCACTGATACTATTATGAAAAGATAAAAAAAAAAAATGAAGAATATCGTACACATTCAAAATCAGTTTCATCTACATATTTTACTGATACACCAAAATGTAAAATATATCTCCAGAGACAAAAAAAGAATGTATTTTTTAATCTTATCCTATTGCATACTTGCCAAGTTTTACACATTAGGTGAAAAATTTACACATTTGGGCTGTTTTTTACACTTAGGATATTTTCTTATATTTTTTGGATTTTTTTTTTCCAAGCTCCATTTCCCCCCGTAAATTATGAATTGTTTTCTAACTGCTTTAATTATAAATACTTAAGGGGGTATATTTAAGTATAGTGAAAAAATAAGCTTGTTTCATTATTAAAAATCATAGAATTTTTAATTTGTATTGTGTGTAAAAGTTAATTTCGTTTTAAGTAAATTTTGCCTGTATTTTTCTATTAAAATTTGAGAACTGAAGATATGTTTAAAATTAGTGATGCAACGGATAATGGTTTGTCCAAATAACTGAAGAACTAAATATTCAGTATTCTTTTCGGTATTATGATTGACACTGTTTAAAGTAAAGCAAACAAAGTTACTATTGTCGTACTAAATGTCCATCATGGGCTATTTTATAAAAAATCATTAAAAATATCATTCACGTATTGTTTTACACATTTGAATTTTCTCAGGTTGGCAAGTACGCTATTGTTTTATGAAATAAAATATACGATTATTATTATTATTTTTTTTTTTTTTTTTTTTTTTTTTTTTAGAAAATTTGATGTAACTGAAAATGAAATCAAGATTATCTATAAAAATACTGTTATAAAGAACTTATATTTAACATCAGAAACTATTTTTTGAGAAAAGTTTCTCTAAAATAAAGTATACTTATTTAAACAATGATAATAGTAATAATAAAATACACTTCTAAGTTAACTGGTGGGCATCTCGAATTTGTGTAATAAACTTTATCCAGAATATAAGAATCGCAAAAAATATATACATTTATATATTGAGAGCTAAATAAATACCTTATTTATAATAATAATGATGGTATTAATAATTATAAAATTCAATAAAAGTGCTAAGACAGAATCTCTGTTTCTCAAAGCTGGTAGATGGTTATTGCTGGATTTTAACCCAATCATGTCCATCGGTCTAATCTCTGGAAACTTTCTCGCATTTCTTTGTGAATCTTGGATAATCTTTCTTAAATATGGATATGGTTGCCTTACCGATATCAACATGGAGGCTTCCCCCCCTCTTTTTGATCTTTATATTTTCAGTGATATTCTTCGAACCTTGGATTAGAGTCCTACATCTGAGACCCTCCCCCCTCCCCTGGCGCGTCCTAGCTGCGGCCCTGAGTTTAGTAAAGAAATACATATAAACTTTAGCTGAAAATTCGCTTTCAGCAATTTCCGCTATTAAGGTGAATGGTATGTGAACTCTTTTGTTCAATTCTGTATATAAAGTATGGATTTTATCATGCACAAAAACAGTTAAATTTAAAAGAGCAAGAAATTGAGAGCGCACTTCCCGCAATTATTATTTTAAAACAGTACTATAATCGGTTTCTTCAGTGTGTCCCTGAATGACAAATGCTATGAATACCCTGTTCTATCATAATCATCTTCTAATGAAATTCAATGATTTAAAATTAGTTTCAATATACTTGAAATAAGTAATATTATTAAAATTTTCTGTAGTAATCGTCTGCAATATTTGCAATTTCCGACCATACTCCATATCATAATATAATGGAATTCTATTGGGTGCCCCTGTAAATGAACTATTAATCTCACATACTTCACATACAATATCAAACAAGAATTATAAAATGTACAAATATAATGTTCTTTCAATATAAATTAAGAAATATTTTCGAATTGAAAAATCCCCATCCCCCTCCCTCAGCGCCAAGAAATCTGAAAAGATACGAAAGCAACAGAAAAATTTTTGCAGATCTACACCGATCATGACCCCTAGACCCCAAAGCTACCATAAGTAAAAAACTTATATAGGCACGATAAGTTCTATAATTCTACTCAAATATCCTCCAAACTAATACATAAAATCTTGTTCAAGTTCGTTAATGGACAAAATCGGACCAAGGGGGTCGAAAGGGGGGAATTTTGTAAAAACAGAAAAAGCCCCATAACTTTTTAATGAAAATAGATATTGAATCAGTTTAAAATTTATATTAGTTCTAAAAAAATGGGCCAAAAGTTTAACCATGGCAGATTTTTGATAAAATTAAAAATGGGCTCAAGCAGCGCAAAAAATAGGGTTTTTGGGAAGAAAAAACTCAGATCTTCGTCAATTCTTATGATAAAAATCAAATATCAAATCCAATTAAATTTTTTAGAAAAGTTCTTAATATCATATAAAACTTTTGTATTTACAAGTTTTTGATAAGAACAACTCTTATTGCAATAAATAAATAAATAAAAACGAAAACAAAATGGAGGGAGTGAACAAAAAAATCTGTAACTGCGTCAATTCTTAAGATATCAAATCCGATTAAATTTATTTTACATCTTCTCAATAACATGTACAACTTTTACACAGAAGGGTTTTTTAAAACCAATCATTATAGCAATATAAAATTAAAAAAAAAAAAAAAAAATAGGAGTGGAAAAATAAATCTTAAATCCAAACAGCCTTTATTCTGACTCATTTTTAAATTCATTTTTGAATTTAAACGGACACATTTTTCACTTTAAATGTATCCAAATGACAAGTTTTCTTATTTGAAAATTATGTAATGTGATATATTGGCCAGTTTTTTGGTAAAGGCGGAATATAGTTGTGATGAAAAAATGCTTTGAAAATGGGGCATTTTGAACAGAATTTCCCGAGACCATTGTAATTGAAAAATTGAGAATCTATTCAAAGAACAAAATAGCTTATTTTCTGTCTCATTTTTTAATCCATTTTTGATTTTAACGCATGCAAATGACCAGGCACGTAGCCAGGGAGGGGGCTAAGGGGGCTGAAGCCCCTCCCGAAAGTTAAAATATTACATTAAAATTTATTGCTAATGATAATGAAAATTGACGTTTTTCTTGTATTTGTCTTTAATTACATTAAAACTAGATACATTTTTAGCTATAAAAATATAAAAGTATTCAGTTACATGTACTGTAATACCCCGTTATATTTCTCATTCGAATATGTTCGTCTTTCGTATCTATCACTAAAAATATAAGTTCTTCTTAAAACGCAAATCTAACTATCTTTATACACAGTAAAATTTGATAAGCGCAATTCCATATCACAATTTGACTAAGAAAAAGTAAGTGAAATAAGCATATAGCGTATAAGTTAACTTTAGGAGTAAAATGTAAAACATTTACTTGCGCGTTATTATATTCCTCAGTTTTATCTATCCTATTTATATCAAGCGAGCAATGAAAACCAAGAGATATCCAGTGTTAAATTGTTTTGTAAAGAAAAAAGCCCAAAGCTTTAATAGTCACTTATAATGTAAAACCTTGTGGAAATTAATGATTTTATAGAAAATATACCTTTGAAAATGGTGTTATAAGTGTAAAAGACTTTTTATTTAAAAAAAAATCTAATAGTAGAAAATTCTGAAAAAGGAATGACACGAAGAAAAACGATAGGGTATTGAAAAACTAAAGGCCTCCACAATGACGTCTCCGTGTTTTTCATTGAACGATTTTACTTTGAATAGTTTGCATATGAATTTTTAATTGAAAAAAAAGTCACAGAGTAGTCTATCTAAAAAAATTTCTTGTCTTTTGAAGAATTATCAATTTTAGGGTTGGATACTCTTATGTAGTGTTTCCATACACAGGCATATGATGGAGCAGTCAATATTTTGGGCCATGTTAGTAAAGGTCTAGTCTAGTCTAGAATTCGACAAATGTATCCAAAAATTAAAAACACTCGTTTTACAAGCCGACGATTAAACCTTGCATTGTCCATCAGCATGCTGATTCCTGCCATCCGAAATTTCTTGAAACTGTTAAGCGTGTGGCAAATGTTTTATGAAATCAACCAAAAGTAAATTTATTACTTCTAAAAGCAATTTCATCATATGTCCTAGAAAAAAAAATACCAGACTTTTCCACTTTTGCAACACAATATTTGTCGAAATGCATGAAAGCATATTAACTTTTATTGAGCTGTTTAAATGCATGTGCATTAACTTAGAAGATATTTCGGAAAAACACATGAAACATATTTAAAACAGCTAGAGCTTTCTTGGCAGTCTTCGAGTGATTTTCTCATAATCCGGTTGTTTGTGACAAGCCAGGCCCGTAACCAGATGGGGGCCAGGGGGGCTGAGCCCCCCCTAGCTTCCTTCAGAGCCCCCTCTAATGCTTTAAATATTTTTTTACTTTTTTTACAAAATATTTTAATTTTCCTCAAGAAAAAAAAGGAAGAAAGAAACTAAACTTCACTTTTAGATTTTTAACTGCTTTGAATGCAATGAAATATCCCAAACATTTTTTCTTTCAGAACCCTATTGTATCAGTTATTTACGTTTTTTTTTTTTTTTTTTTTTTTTTTTTTTTTTTTTTTTTTTTTTTTGCTTACGGCAAAGAAATTTATGGTACAGTTCTGGAAACGCGTTTTAGATTGGAATATTCCTTTCTCCTAAAAAATTAAACCCAGATGCACTAACTAGCTGCCACATGTTTCGTCGGTCGCTTTGTCATAATTTTAAAGCAATAATCTTACACAAGATGAATGGAAACATGCACCTTGGTCAAGCTGTTCGGGGGCAATGGGGAAACGCCTTCACTAACCGTAGTTAACTAAAAACACGTGTTTCTAAATTTTAATGATTTGCCTATTGGCAATATATATTTGGCAGTAGGTTTAGTTAATGATGAAATATCCCTTGCAAAACAGTTTGTTGGAGAAAATTAGAAGAGAAAAAATTTGTCAATTTATACAAATGAAATAAGAAAAATTGTTTGAATGCTAGTAATTGTTTCATGCTGGGGGTGTAGGCTGTAGGCAAGGAAAAATTGGGAAAGCAGAATTAAAAAAAAAAAAAAAAAAAAAAAAAAAACTTTTATCTTTTTTTGTGTGTTTCATAAGTTTGCAAACCATTTTTTTTTTTCAATTTGTCATATAACAATAAAAAACATTAAGCGAAAAAGCATGATTAAGGTTAAGTTTATTTTAAGATAAAATATATTAATATCTTATATCAAAATATCCTCAATTATTTGTTGTATGTTGCATTTAAATACACTTTCAAGCTTAAATCAGCTACTTTCTGACACATTTGCAAAATAATTTTTATTAATAACGGCATAAAATTTGTAGATATGGTTTATTCAGACTCAAAGAAATAAACTGGGCAACTATGTTTTGTGTTTTATAAGACTGTTTACCAATTTAAACAAACTACTTTCTGATTATTTTTGTTATATATATATATATATATATATATATATATACAGATATTTGCAATTATTCAGACAATACAGGATCTAACAGCATTTTATGTTTTTCTATAACAGAATAAAAAATAATAATCTAGTAAAAAAATAATGACAAATTTGACACTGTAGGCTGATATTTCTAAAATTTAATGATGAAATGCTAGTTACAGAGTTGAAAATAATTAGAACTTATGATATATGGCCTTTTTATATGTTAAAAAGAGAGAGAGAAACAGCATTCCATTCTTAAGCACATGAAGGTGAGAAGCTGAAATTTTTAGGTAAGCCAAGAAAATTCTTGAATGCATCATGAAAACTGATCACGATATTGATTGAAAGAAAAACATTTTTTAACCCCTTGAAAGGCGGTGGTATAAAATATATACCACTTAATTTTATTTGAGCAATGTCACATCGACACCAGAATTTTGTAATGAAAATTTTAATTTCATCAAGTATGTGAATAAAAGCTTTTATCTATTTTGAAATAATTTTGATTTTAAATTTTGGTGTCAATCAATGATTTCAGCATTTTAAGAGTAGAAGTGCTTTGCCCCTCAAAGGGTTAAGACTCTTAGAAACAGGGGAAATGCATAATAATAAACAGTTGCCGTCATTTAATGAAAACTGTTCATTTGTTTCGAAAATCGTGCCCTTGTGTGTGTGTGTTTTTTTTTTTCTTTTTGAAATGAGTTTGGATCAACTTCAGGAAAAAAAATGTAAAACATATACGAAGAAATCTATGTTAAGAGGGCACAGTACCTTTTGAAAACATATCTTCAATTTTGAATAATATTGAAAAATATCTGGTGGCACAGTACAAGTTAATACTAAAAATTAAATAAAATTATTATTATTATTATTATTATTTGTAAAACAACCTATTTTACTAAAATTAAATTTAAAAAATAACTTTTTAAAAATCGTTACTACATTTATCATCGCTGAATATTTTGACTTTGATTTTTTCCCTCATTCATTGGAAAATAATACATAAAAGTGTGTATGAATTTTTAGGTGTATGGGGTTTTACATTTAATATGAATTTCTTTTTTCTCTCGTGTATATCAAAAAGTGAAGGAAATTCAATAAGCTCTCAATTTAAATATTTTTTTTTTTTTTTTTTAATAACTATAACTCGGATATTAAATCCATAGCAAAAATATTCAGCATCCCCTGAAGAACAATTAAAAACATTTCAAACCTCTATCTAAATTAGCAAAAAAGCCTTTTTTTTTATATAAGGATGCTTTCACTTTCGAAACCGGTTCCGAAAATAAAAGTGTCCTTACAAAAAAGTACCTGTAAATGAAATCGAAAAAGTAAAAAGTGACCTTTGTACGGATCAATCACAACTATTAAAAAAAAAAAATTAAAAATGTGTAAATTCAAACGAGATACTTTTTTAAAATCTCTTCCATAGGATTAGAAGTAGCGAGCGGGTCTTTTTGCTTGACTGAACTAGCCTCTTAAATAATTGTGTGAATTAGAGAACTGCACGAGCCGGGCATCGGCCCGAAGCCCAAACACGGCCCGACCCGGGGGCCGGGTTCGGGCAGATTACAACATTCGTGCCGGGCCGGGCTAGGGCTTTAATTCTTTTCCTAGAGTATCGGGCAGGGCCTAACTTATTTTTAACGTACGGAGTCGAGATTGATTTCATTCTTCCTAGTCTTCACGGATCAAATTAATCAGTTCCTGTTGATTCATCTCGTATGAAAATTCTTTTCTTGACGTGGCCAAGTCTGTTCACAAATCAGTAAAATTTGGCTTGGTCCAAAAATTTTTGGAAAAGAGGTTTATACTTTTAAGTCGTCATTATTCTGCAATTAAACATTATAATTTATTCTTTTTAAAGAATCGTAGATTACTAGGCTTATTAAAATATAATTAAACACATGGGAAAAAAATGATTATGACGGTATTTTTTTTAAACTGAAAATTGCAAATTTCTTTTAAACTATTCATCCGTGCAAAATGAATACAATAATACGCGAGAAAAATATATATTAAACATTTATACCTGCTAAGAAAGGGAATGTATTTTTTTATTTCCAATGCGATTCCGTCTAAGAAAAATTTACAATTACCATATATCATTTTTTAGACTTTTATGTCTCCATTACATGGAATATGGATTAATAATACTAATGATAACTGAAACATTTACATACAACAAACAAAGGTTTATTAAAAGCATAAATATTGCAGCCTACTGCACTTCTGCATAAATGGAGATTATAAACAAGGAAAAAAAAAGGGACTATTGTAACTTTTTTTGGTCTGAATTCTTCCGAAAGAGTAAAAATTAATGCCTGTGAAATACACTCGGGCCTTGCCGATTTTTTAACTTTTTTCCGGGCCGGGCCGAGCACGGACCTTGTTTTAACTATTATATCGGGCCGGTCGGACCCCTAAATCTTCGCTACGGGACGGGCCAGGCTCGGCATGAAATTTTAACTTTAATAACAGGCCGGGTCAATATATTTTTTTTTCGTTCAGGCCGGGCCAATTTTTTTTTTCTATGGATTGGGCCGGTAGCTCGGGACTGGAAATTTCGGCCCGTGCAGACCTCTAGTCTGAATATTCTAATGTAAATTCAAAAGTTCACAAAAAAATCTTTAGAAGATGACATTTTCATGAATTCAGGACTTGGGACATAAAGGGTTCAGAGGTACACAGCCCCTAATTGTTTTATATTCATTTTCCGATGATCACGAAGTATTTTCCATTCAGGAAGATTTCATCATATAGCGGTTACGCTTTAGTCGGGTTCCTTTATAGACAGGTCCATTTTATCAATTTTTATTGTATTGGGTTTGCTTAAGTACTGTATTTATTGCTAAAAGATGTCAGCCCCACAAAAAATACCGGAGCCCCCCCTGACATGATTCGCTGGTTACGGCCCTGTGACAAGCTTTGCATATGCAGTCTGATAAAGCCACTGTCAGTTATTCCAGAAAAATCTCGTGGCATGATATCGGCCTTAACTCATGCTAAAGATATCCTAATTATCTTACACAGACATATGAAAAATGTAATGGAAATCTTTTGCGAGATATTTAATTCTGCATCAGAACTTTGAGAAGATACCCATTCAAACTGAAATAAAGATTCCAAAATTAACACTAAGGCAAACACGTGCAAACCCTCGAATTACATATGCTGAAGAGTATAACATGGTCATGGTTTTTAATCCTTGAGTAAAAAGCCTTATCATAGCAAACGCGGTAGTGTTTGGTATAATATGTTTAAGAAATGGAAAATGCAAACGTCTTTTTGAAATTTCTAGTGAACCAGTCGACGTACGACAGTGATTTTTTTTTTCAAAAGATTGAACTCGACGAGACGAATAAAATGATAGCATTAAAAAAATTTAGCGAAGTTTACTGTAGTTTTTTATTTAGCTTTTAACGAAAAAATTTTAACGAAGACCTAAAATTCAACAAGCGATAGCTAACGATCTTATGGATGGATTAACTTCATTTTTGGTTTATTTTAATCCTTTTGGTAAAACATAAAAACGATTTTTTTTTTCATCTTTGTATGTTTGACGATCGCTGAAAAAATCGAATTTGTGTCTTAAAGCTCCAGTTGAACATTGTTTCTTATTGTTACTGTTGTAGTTTCTTTTATTCATTGCCACCAAGTTTAAATAAGTACATATTTTTTATGAATGTAACATAATTCATTCAAATTAAATAAATCACGTGAAAAACATAATTATTTGATTTTATTGCGAAGCATTTACTCTAAGTTCTTTGAATAAATTTGTGAGCGTACTGTAATTATTTTCGTTCGACTCCTTGGTTTATTTCTCAGACATCATGCATTTTATATGAAAATGAAATAACTTTCTTCATTATTCTAATACAACAATAAAATTTTAGTAGCAAATATTTAGCTTTTCAAGATATAAAAAAAAATCTTCAGTTTTTATCAAAAAATTTGAATGACAAGTATAAAAAAATGCTCTGGTGAGCAACAAAAAAGGGTAATATGTTTTTAAGTATGGAAAAGTGTTTGACACGTGCTTCTAATTGAGCATGAGAGAGGATAAGGGGTCCCTTCTTGTCAATGCCAAATTTGAAAAAAAAAAAAAAAAAAAAAAAAAAAAATCATATTTGCGCTTTTTCTACATACAAGAAGTTTGTGTAAAAATTTCCGTCTTTCTTTTTAGCAAAATTTTCAATCCTGCTTTACATGTGAACTGAGCTGTTGACTTTGCACTGCAAACTGCACTGTTGACTCTGCATTGCAACTGCATTACAAATCAGTTTTCTGTGCAGTTCTATGCTGCGGGCATGCTTGGTGGCACTGCATGAGTAAGATACGCTACAGGAACTAAGGTTTCTGGTACTATTTCGCTTTACATTCATATTTAATTACGCTGCGTTTTTTCTGACTATGTCTTTGCGTTACACATTTTTATCGTAATTGTGATTGGTTTCTTTTACATGGAAAAAGTGCAAATATGATTTTTTTTCAAATTTGGCTTTGAACAGTGAGCTGCAGCCAAGAAGGGACCCCTTATCCTCTCTCATGCTCAATTAGAAGCACTTGTCAAACACTTTTTCATACTTAAAAACATATTACACTTTTTTTTTGCTCACCAGAGCATTTTTTTTATACTTGTTAAACATTTGAATAAAAGGTTTATTTCGAATGAAGACTTTTTTATCAGATTTCCAAGCATTTCTTCCAGAATTTGCTTCATGTAAAAGTCAAGATTAATCTAGATCTAACAATTAGATAATCTTCCTCAATATTTGACAATAAAATGACAATGTTGCAAGTGAAAGCGGAATATGAATTATGATCGAGATGATTGCCAATGTTGATGCATACACATAGGATAAAAAAACTGTATAGCACCATATTACAATATGATGAAATATTTTTCTAACAGTCTTGATTACAATTCTGGTAGCAAGTACTGAAAATCCTTTTGCGACAGTGAAAATAATTAAATCTTTGTCTCGAACCATTATGGTCGATGAAATACTGAGTAATCTTGAAATGATTTCCATTCACTGGAACACTACAGTAAATCCTGATAAGGTAACCAGCCTCACTATTGATTAAAGAACCTTCTCAGGTGTAAGTTGTAGATTTGGACGAGTGTGGTATCAAAAGAAAGATCTCGTCATGTACATTAAAAAATGCAATGGATTTTAATTTTTGTTAACCCCTCCCCCCCCTAAAAACACTCCCGGTTTCCAAATTGGTGTAGAGCCTGGAAGTGCTTCTGAAAATCAAAAATTCTAACAGAAATCTAAACAATATGAAAGAATTTTTGACATGGCCAACAAGTATTCTATGTTAGGATCCTTAGGTTTATCCTGATTTTTTTTTTTTTTTTTTTTTTTGCTTTAAATTGGGCAAATTATTATGGTCAGATCAGGATAAAAAAATTAAACTTTGAGCCCCTCCCGAAGGAAAATCCTGGCTACGGGCCTGCAAATGACAGGGTTTTTTTTGGGGGGGGGGAGGGGAGGGGGAACTATTTAATGTGTCGTATTGGAGAGTTTTTTGATATATGTAGAATATATTTTAAAAAGATGCTATCAAAGTCGGCATTATCAGCATAATTTTCCGAAGCGAAAGTGATTGAAGAATTGAGGATTTATTCAAATAACAAATTGCTTATTTTCTGACTCATTTTTAAGTATAATTTTGCTCTCAAACGCATTTGTTTGACAGTTTCTCTTATTTAGGAAATATATAATGTGCCGTGTAATGGTCGATTTTTTCATACTGTTAGAATATATTTGAAAAAATGCTGTCAAAGTGAGCATTTTGAACCGAATTTCTGTTAAGATGATTCTGATAAAAACAGTTCTTATAGAGAAATAAAGTTAAAAATTCTTCAAAAGCAGCCAAATAAAATTGTTAAACTGGATTTATGTCTAATCATATTTTATTTTTGTTGTTGAAATGCGCACTTAACTTCGAAATCTACCTCCGCCTATAGGCCAAACCGGTAAACGGAAAAAAAGTGACAGGAAAAAAGTTATCGGAAAAAAGTGACATAAACTACAAAAGCGGAAAAAAGTGACACGGAAAAAAAGTGACGCGGAAAAAAGTGACGCGGGAAAAAAGTTACCGGAAAAAAAGTGACAAGGAATTGATTTTGCGGATTTATTATTGATTTTGTGGATTCATAGGTTAAGTATGAAAGGGGGATCGGGGGGGGGGGCTCATAGTTTAGGTAAATGGGTTTTTCATGTTGAATTAACTGTTTTGGTTCAATTTTTGGATATACGTTCATCCTGAAAAGACGCTTGCCTGGTTAGTTTTGGGAAGGGACGATTACCCTCCCCCCATCCGTCCTCAATTAAAAGAATGGGTTTTTACGCAGAATTATCCAACGTGTGTCAGATTTGCATATAGGATCTTTTCGATAAGGCTTATGTATAGTATAAAATGCCTGAAGAGATTCTAGGAGTTTAAGGGTTAAGTATAGAGGGGGTCCGAGGGATAACCTTTCTTAAATTAAATTAATGGCTTTTTACGCATAATTATCTGATTTGCTTAAAATTTTGGACATAAGTTCATTATGATAAGACGTACCTTAGATTAGTTATGGGTTCTTCTGCTTATTATAAAGGGGGGGGGAACGAGCAATTCTCCCCCTCAAACTAGATAAATATGTTTTTATGCAGAATTATCCCATGTATTTCAATTTTAAATATAGGTTCTTTCTGGTAATGTGAATTCCGGAACAGTTTTAAGGATTTAATGGCTAAGTATAAAGGGGAGATGCAGGAAACCCCCTCTTAAATTAAATAAATGGCTTTTTACGCAGAATCATCCGATTTGCTTCAAATTTTGGATGTATATTCATTATAAGAAGGAGAATCTCTGATTAATTATGGGGTTCTTTTGATAATTAAATACGGGAAACGGGCGATTAATCCTCCACTCTTTAAATAAAATGAATTGTTTTTTTTTCTTTCACAACTGTTCAACGTATTTCAAAATTTGGATATAGGTTTTTCCTGATAAAGTGAATCCCTGAATAGTTTTAAGGGTTTAATGGCTAAGTATAGAGCGATGAACGGGGGATAACCCACAATTAATCAGGACTTCGCCTTATCATAATGACCGCCCAATCAAAATTTGAATCAAATAAGATAATTCTGCGTAAAAAGCCATTTATTAATTTAAAGGGGGGTATCATCCGTTCCCCCAGTGTTTACTTAGCCGTTAAACTTTTAAAATTATTCCGGGATTCACTTTATGAGAAAGAACATATATCCAAAATATGAAATATATCGGATAAGTGAACATAAAAAACAATTTATCTAATTTAGAGGGGGGGGGGGGGATAATCACCCGCCCCAATTTTTAATTGGCAAAATAACCCCATATGTAATCAGGGATACGCCTTATCATAATGGTTCTATAATCCAAAATTTGAAGCAAATCTAATAATTCTGCGTAAAAAGTAATTTATTTTAAGGTGGGTTATATTCTATTCCCCTTCTATATACTTAGATATTAAATCTTTAAAACTATTCAGAGATCCACCTTAACAGAAAGAATCTATATTTAAAATTTGAAATACATAGGATAATTCTGCATAAAAATCTATTTTTCTAGTTTAAGGGGGATATAATTGCTCACAACCCTTTATAATAAGCAGAAGAACCCCATAACTAATCAGAGATACGTCTTACCATAATGAACCTATGTCCAAAATTCTAAGCAAATCGGATAATTATGTGCAAAAAGTTATTAATTTAATTTTAGAAAGGTTATCCCTTGTTCCCTCTCTATACTTAACCATTAGAACTCCTAAATCTCTTCAGGCATGATATACTATATATAAGCCTTATCGAAAAGAACCTATATGCCAATTTGACACACGTTGGACAATTCTGCATAAAAACCCATTCATCTAATTGAGGACGGATGGGGGGGGGGGGGGGGAGAGAGTAATCGTACCTTCCCAAAACTAATCAGGAAAGCGTCTTTTCAGGATGAACGTATATCCAAAAATTGAACCAAAACAGTTAATTCAGCATGAAAAACCCATTTACCGACACTATGAGCCCCTCTTCGATCCCCCTTTCATACTTAAGCAATGAATCCCCAAAATCAATAATAAATCCCCAAAATCAATTCTTTGTCATTTTTTTTCCGGTAACTTTTTTTCCGTGTCACTTTTATCCGCTTTTGTAGTTTATGTCACTTTTTTTCCCGATAACTTTTTTCCGGTCACTTTTTTTCCTAGATTCATTACGAATGACTTAAGCCAATATTATCTTTCATAAATTCTTAAATCGATGGCCAAATTCTTTATATAGGTTAAAATTAAAAAAATGAAATACATAAAATTAGCAATTCTTTGATATATTTAAGACTTTTGTATCAAAATCTAAATGATTATTTCATACTATAACATATACAATAATTATCATATATTAGATTTATAAAATTGAATAAACAATCTGTAACGAAAAAAAATATAAAACGGAAAAAAAGTGACCGGAAAAAAAGTTATCGGAAAAAAAGTGACCTAAACTACAAAAGCGGAAAAAAGTGACACGGAAAAAAAGTGACAAGGAAAAAAAGTGACACGAAAAAAAGTGACACGGAAAAAAAGTGACAAGGATTGGTTTTGGGAATTTATTATTGATTTTGGGGATTCATTGGTTAAGTATGAAAGGGGGATCGGAGGGGGGGCTCATAATTTAGGTAAATGGGTTTTTCATGCTGAATTAACTATTTTGGTTCAATTTTTGGATATACGTTCATACTGAAAAGACGCTTGCCTGATTAGTTTTGGGAAGGGACGATTACTCCCCCCCCCCCCCATCCGTTCTCAATTAGATGAATGGGTTTTTATGCAGAATTATCCAACTTGTGTCAAATTTGCATATAGGTTCTTTTCGATAAGGCTTATATATAGTATAAAGTGCCTGAAGAGTTTTAGGAGTTTAATGGTTAAGTATAGAAGGAGAACGGGGGATAACCTTTCTTAAATTAATGGCTTTTTACGGATAATTATCCAATTTGCTTCGAATTTTGGACATGGGTTAATTATGATAAGACGTATTTCTGATTATTTATGGGGTTCTTTTGCTAATTAAAAAGGGGGCGGGTGATTACTACCCCCGGCTTTAAATTAGATTTAAAAAAAATTATGCACACTTATCCGATTTATTTCAAATTTTGGATGTAGGATCTTTCTCATAAAGTAAATTCCTGAATAGTTTTAAGGGTTTAATGGCTATGTATAGAGGGAGAACGGGGGATAAACCCCCTTAAGGGTGTATTCAAAAAAACGCTTTTCCACCTTCAACAGCTCGAAATTTTCCGATACAATTTCAGACACATTTTCAAAAGTAGAAACATGAAACTTGCTGAGGATATTTTTCAAGAGATATACAAGGTGCCATGTGCTGTATTTTTACGCTCAATTCATTAGAATTTGATTTATAAACAATTATCTTCTCAGTATGACCCTTTTTTTTCGTTCACAGATCTCCCGCCAGGGGAAAATCTGTTCAAAATGTCGTTTTTGATTGCTTTTTTCGCAATATTTTCTGCATTTATCAAAGAATTGACAATTACGGCACCTTGTGTACTTTCTAAATAAGACAATTTGCCAGTTTGATGCATATGAGAGTAAAAATGAAGTTAAAAAAAATCGGAAAATAGGCAGTTTGAATCGAAATACACCCTTAAATTAAATAAATGGCTTTTTGCGCAGAATTATCCGATTTGCTTCAAATTTTCGATGTATATTCATTATAAGAAGGCGTATCTCTGATTAATTATGGGGTTCATTTGCTAATTAAATAAGGGAAAGCGGGCGATTAATCCCCCACACTTTAAATAAGATTTTTTTTTTCACAATTATCCAACGTATTTCAACTTTTGGATATAGGTTTTACCTAATAAAGTAAACCCCTGAATAGTTTTAAGGGTTTAATGGCTAAGTATAGAGGGATGAACGGGGGATAACCCACAAATAATCAGGAGTTCGCCTTATCATAATGAACGCACATTCAAAGTTTGAATCAAATAAGATAATTCTGCGTAAAAAGCCATTTATTAATTTAAGGGGGGTTATCCTCCGTTCCCCCACTGTATATGTCGGACGTTCCTCTCAGCCCGCACAACTTTGAAGAAAGTCCGTGGTAGTTATAGCTGCCACCACCGATATTACTAGGTGATATCGGTCACCCACTGTGAGGATTGTGTAAATGAACACTGACGCTGTCAATTAACTGAATTAACAGTTTATTTAGAATATATGTACACAGTAAATACGCTATTTACCATTATATACAATTACAACTCGGATATAGGTGATCCGGTTCAACATTAAATTAAATACAGTAAAGGTTGGCTGTGTACTATTCGAATTACACCTTCCACCTCACACTCAATGCACGTTAGATTAACTTTATCGGAGATCACTTTCGAATCTCTCAACACATGGATACTCGGCTTGCACTTCTCGGCCCAGAGCACTAAACACCAGGACGTCTGTGTCCCTTGCTCTCCAGATACGCATTGCCTCCGCTCTACAACGCAGAGCACACCCTATCAGGACCTCTGTCCTACACTACTCTCTAGGTATGAACCCAGATACGAACTGAACTAATCTGAGATAAGACTTGCTCTTCTCAAATCACGGTGTTTCCCCAATGTCAACCCCCTTTGGGGCTTATCCATTGGACACATTCCACATTCCTTTCTTGATTAGTGACATGTTACTTGTCAGCTCATCATCCACATACCTCACTGACGGATGAACACGCCTCTCCGCAATCTCCTCTTTCTCACTCACCACCTGTAGAGGATTACCTGTCAATTCTCCCTTCAACAAAGAAAGAATGTCACCTTGAAAATTCTAGTACACAGCCGGTATAATATAAAAGAGATTAAGATAGAGAAATAACGGAAATTCCAATCTTTAGCAGAGGTGGTCTCAGAACCTGACAGTATACTTAGCCATTAAACCCTTAAAATTATTCTGGGACTAACTTTATGAGAAAAAACATATATCCAAAATATGAAATATATCGGATAAGTGAACATAAAAAACAATTTATATAATTTAAGGGGATCGGAAAATCACCCGCTTTAATTTTTAATTAGAAAAATAACCCCATATGTAATAGGGATAAACCTTATCATAATGAATCTATAATCCAAAATTTGTAGCAAATCCTATAATTCTGCGTAAAAAGTAATTTAATTTAAGGTAGGTTATATTCTATTCCCCTTCAATACTTAGATATCAAATCCTTAAAACTATTCAGGGATCCACCTTATCAGTAAGAACCTATATTTAAAATTTGAAATACATGGAGTAATTCTGTATAAAAACCTATTTATCTAGTTTAAGGGGGAGATAATTGCTCGCCCCCCACCCTTTATAATAAGCAGAAGAACTCCATAACTAATCAGAGATACGTCTTATCATAATGAATCTATGTCCAAAATTCTAAGCAAATCGGATAATTATGCGTAAAAAGTTATTAATTTAATTTAAGAAAGGTTATCCCCCGTTCTCCCTCTATATATAACCATTAAAACTCTTCATGCATTATATACTATATATAAGCCTTATCGAAAAGAACCTATATTCACAGGGCCCGACTTAGACAGTGGGGGGCCCTGGGGCAAACATTATTAGAGTGGCCCCCTTCTATCTTAAAAATGTTTGTGAATTATACTCAAATGACTAAAATTAAAATTCAAACCTATTGTATGCATGCATAAATTTTGTACCAAGTACTGATTTCAGTATTTATATTTCACATCTTTATACATAATAACAGATGATAAATAATTTTAACTATTAATTTTCTTATGATGTAACTATTACTTTAAGGGAACGTGGGGCAGGGAAGCAAAGGGGGTAGGAGAAAAAAGACCCCTTAAAATTGAAAAAAAAAAGAATTTTGGTAATATTTTGCTATTTTATATCATTTGGCCCTCTTTTAACAATAAACTTTTCTCTCCTTGGGGGCCCTCCTCAAACCAGGAGCCCGAGGCAATTGCCCCGCATGCCCACAAATTTCACATACGTTGGATAATTCTGCATAAAAACCCATTCATCTAACTGAGGACGGATGGGGGGGGGGAATCGTCCCTTCCCAAAACTAATCAGGCAAGCGTCTTTTCAGTATGAACGTATATCCAAAAATTGAACCAAAACAGTTAATTCAGCATGAAAAACCCATTTACCTAAATTATGAGCCCCCCCCCCCATCCCCCTTTCATACTTAACCAATGAATCCCCAAAATCAATAATAATTCCCCAAAATCAATCCTTGTCCCTTTTTTTCCGTGTCACATTTTTCCTTGTCACTTTTTTTCCGTGTCACTTTTTTCCGCTTTTGTAATTTAGGTCACTTTTTTTCCGATAACTTTTTTTCCGGTCACTTTTTTTCCTAGATTCAAATTCATAAATCTTTTTTTTTTTTTTGCATATTTCACCTTTAATCATAAAATTATAATTAAAAAAAAATCTTAGTTTCTGCGGTTTATAAACATATAAAATGCTATAATTTGATTAAATAAATATTTTTTTCAAATAAAAAATAAATGAGCATTTGCAATTAAACAAATATTGAAATTTCTAACTTCTCGCGAAAAGACCTTTAAATTTTAATGAAAGAGTTTTTTTTAAATGATCCTTTTGTTTACTTCTATCGATTCTAAATACTATATAATTTATTTCAATGAATTTTGTAAAGATTTCTTTATACACACAATTAATGAAAGATTAAATCATTAGTAAAAATGTTACATGCAATTTCATTTCTGCAAATAAAAAATGTGAAAACTTAAGATGAAATACTTGCTATATTTTTAATACACAAATAAAATTACGTAATTATTTTGTGACTGCAAAAACCACTCATGTATAATTCATTCATTGAAAGTACTTTTGAATCTGTAAGTCTAAATCAATATACAAACACAGCTTCAATAGAAAACATATTTCGTAAATTTTTGGTCTCAAGTCTCAAGAGTAATTTTGACACTCTCAGTGCAATACATTAATCCTTCTACTTACTGACAGTCATTGTATTTTCACCCGCCTTCCAAACAAAGCAAGCTAGCTATGCACGGAAGTTTGTCTGGGGGGAAAAATTGCTTTGAAAATGCTTGAGATACTTGGTCATCTGTGAGCAGGTTTCAATGAAAGGAACTGCGAATATTTACAAGAATGCTTATCGGGAAAAAAAATGAAATAATATAAAGAGAAAATAAGTAAGATTTGAGGAAGCTGGGGGGGGGGGGGGTAGACTTAGATAATTCGTTAAATACTATTGCTATAAAAAAACAAAGAAAGAAGTAATTAAAAAAAAAAGACATTAAACTTTTTTTAATTTGTTTGAAGGGAATCGTAGAGAATGGGATGTTACTATTTATTAGAAATCAGCTGAAATACAAAAGATTCTTACACCAGAATTTAACATATTTATTTGCACATTATAAATTAAAAAAATCTTTTTTTATGTAAAATCTCGACTATAAACCACCCCTTCCCTAAGTTTAATTTCTTTTGCTTTTTTGAAAGAAGAGTGGGAGAGGGGAGGGTTTACAATTGTATTTTTACAATAGTTATCAGCAATAAAAATTTATTTTTTAAATATTACTAATAGCTATCTCCATTCAAAGATCATAAATATAATTGTTTTAGATATGGAATGAAGAAATCATTGCAACTTTGGAAGACATTAAAAATAAACATTTGCAAAGGTAATATTGTTTTATCTGTTTTTCTCCGTGCGCTTTTTTTTTTTTTTTACATACCCGTTAAAGATGTGTTTGTGAAAGTTTTAATTTAAAATCAACTTGTAAAAAGGAAATATTTTTATTTCAGAAAAATTATAGATATTGGAATTCACATTATTTTTCACAAGGTTAATACAAAGATCAAAATCACAGAATGATTATTGCAACTTTTATAAATTGTTCAGATTTACCCCGACTACACCCAGAAAAAGGAATTCATTAAAACTACAAAACATGTTTTGTTGAGTATATTGTGGTTGTTTTAAGCGAATTTTTTAATTACAGTAAAAAATAATTTTCTTGCTGATAATATCTATCTATCTATTTATCTATCTATCTATCTATCTATCTATCTATCTATATCTATATCTATATATATATATTGTTAACACTCTTACAAATTTTTAATAAAATTTCATCAATTTTATTTGAGTTTTACTAAAGTCTCATATTTTTAAGCTGCCAACAAAATTTTGTTGTTTTTTCAAAATTTAAATTGGTGTGCATTATCATAGCTCTCTCACGTAATTTTTTTAATTAACTTAAATAGCTATAAAGGATTAACATAATTTTTAGATAATAAAATTTTTTCGACTTTATTACGTTATTATGTATTTCAGACGAAAATTGTAAGCAGAAAACTGAAAAAAAAAAAAAAAAAAATCAACAATATTTTTTTTTAGTTTATTCAAACAAAATTTTAAAAGATATTTAGATTATTTTCAAAAGATATATATCTTATTCTTCTTGAATATAATATAAATAGAAAATAAACATTCTAAAAACATTCAAACTCCCAAATATTACGTAACTTGGTCGTAAAAGCCAAATACTGCATAGATGCAAAATATTTAGTGCATTCTATATACATTTAAATATACTTATATGTACGCTTTTGTGAAAAATAATAACTATAATAATAATTCCGAGGATTTTTGATATAAAGTAGTAATGCAAATTACATTGACCAAGTATGAAAACTTCGGATAGATTGCGAAAGTTTTTGGCAACTTGTCTTTAATAAGGCGTTACTTCGAACCCCTATGCATTTACAAATCATTGATAGAGCATATAAGTGCTTGTAAAATACAAAAGATGCACTTAAAGTGTTTAAAGATTTTGAAAAATATTAATTATTCAGATTAGCGCACCATTTTCAGATTAAATATTATATAACTTCATTATTCACTATACTATTTCAAATCAAATTTGTGTTTCCATTGCAACATAAAATCATATTTATATAATTTTCTATAAAAGTGATTTCTTGAAGTAACTGTAATGTTTTGACACTATATATCAGTATTGAAGTAAATGTCTATTCTTAGTTAAAAATAATCTATTTTCTATACATAATTATGTTTGTTACGTTTTATTTTATTTGTTTTACAACCGGTTTATAATTGTAATGTTGATTCCTTATGATTTGTATATTTCTCTAAATTAAACACAAAATCTCCGATTCGGAATTTATAACAAATGAGATCAAACCGATCTATTATATATGAATAGCATTGTTAAACAAAAGTCTAGAATAACAGAAAATGAATATTTCCTCAACACTCGCTGAATGCAAACAAAGACGGATATTGCAATTTTGTGCGAATATATATATATATATATATATATATAAACGGTTTTTTTTTTTTTTGTCTTAAACTTTATAGTGACGGGGAAGAGAATTATCTTAGTCCATTATAGCAATCAGCACTAAACACAGCAGATAAAAATTACCGTTCTTCTGAGTAACAATTTTTATTATCTTAGTTCGAGGTTATGTTACTCACAACGCCATGTGTGTAAGCTGAACCAGTTACTCGATCTACATGCGAAACATCTCCTGCTGTTTTATTTAATAAAAAATAATGTTACAAGAAAAATATAATTTTTAATATAGTTATAGCTTTTATTAATTTGAATACGTATCAGTAAATTGCATTTTTACGGTTTTGACCACAATTTCTAAGGTTACTCGGAACGTATTGTGTAAACACGGTTCCTCACTTTACAGGGTAGACCAACCTGTGTGCGTGTGTGTGTGTGGGGGGGGGGGGGTTATTTCCAACTCCTGAACACACTTCAGTTTGCGCTTTTTAACCCCTTCCAACGATTCGGAATTTGGGTTCAAAATTTAAGCTTCAATCTAAGATTTCGAAGACATTTAATAAGTTTTGGAAAGCGTTTAATGCGATACAAAAAATAACGGTTAAAATTAGTTGTTGGTTACTCTGAATTTTAATGCGCCCTCTAACGGAATTTTTTTTAATTTATCTTTAAAATTTATTTTCAAGAAGATTGTGACTTAAAGAATAATTTATTTTAAACCGCAAACGAATCGACCAATTTTTCTGTTTTTAGGTGCGTTCGTAATTATGTAAATACGTAGCACCTATTGTTGTTGCTCAGTCCGTCCGTCTGTCCGTCTGTCTGTCCGTCTGTCTATCCGTCCGCATATAACAACGCAAAAACTACCCAACCGAATCTTTTGAAATTTAAAATACATAATTATACCTTAATTTTGTCGAGTCATTTCAAATTTTATGAAAATCGGATGGATAGATCAATTACAGGGACAATCAAAAGGATTCCGTTACATTACGGTCAATGGGGAAAAAAGTTTCAAATGCAGTTTAATTGTTTGAAATTTAAAACATATAATTATTAAGTAATTTTCTCGAGTCATTTCAAATGTTATGAAAATCGGATCCATAGATCAATTACAGGGACAATCAAAAGGATTCCGTTACATTACTGTCAATGTGGAAAAAAAATTTCAAATGCATTTTAATCGTTTGAAGTTTAAAACGTATAATTATTACGTAATTTTATCGAGTCATTTCAAATGTTATGAAAGTCAGATGTATAGATCATTTACAGGACAATCAAAGGTATTCCATTACATTACGGTCAATGGAAAAAAGTTTCAAATGCATTTTTATGATGTTACACTCATTTCAACATAATAGAATTTGCATGAATCTATGAAATATATACTAAAATATGCATTCTGTACAATCTGTGATGCAAAAAATTTTTATTATTAAATTACAGGATCACACAAAAGTATTCCACTACATAATGCCACACGGGGAAACATTGTTTTGGGCGTGTTTTAATTATATTCAACTATTTCACATTTTATGAATAAGATATACGTTGCTGAGGTGTAATAAAAATTACTTTCTGCATATTTACAGAAACACAAATATTTCGACTACTATACTCTATCCGAAGTACAATCTACTATATCAGCAAGATCTGAATATTTTTAAAACTTCGTTATCGTACGAACGCACCTCATTTGCTACGTTCACGTGTAATTTCAAAGTTGTTTTATAATCATTGAAATTTGAACCCTGTGAACACAGTTCAGTTTATGCTACTTAACCACTCCCAACTATTCGGATTTTGAGCTTAAAATTTAAGTTTAAGTGTAGGTTTACGAAAACATTTAATCAGATGCAAAAAATAACGTAAAACATAGTTGTTCGTTACTCCAAAGTCTAAAGTGCCCTCTATAGGCATTTTTTGAAATTTATCTTTATAATTAATTTTCAATAAAATACCGACATAAATAATAGTTTTAGTGAAAACCGCAAATCAATCGACCAATTTTTCCGCTATTTATAATCATTTGAAATTTAAACCCTCTGAACACAGTTAAGTTTGTGCTACTTAACCACTCCCAACTATTCAGATTTTGAGCTCAAAATTTAAGTTTAAGTCTAAGCTTACGAAACCATATAACGAGATGCAAAAATAACGGCAAAAAATAATTTTTCATTACTTCAAAGTTTAAAGCGCCCTCTATCGGCATATTTCGAAATTTTTCTTTATAATTTATTTTCAAGAAAATACCGTCATAAAGAATAGTTTTAGTGAAAACCGCAAATCAATCGACCAATTTTTCCGTTTTTTATGCGTATTTGAAATTTTGAACCCTAAACTTTAACACTAGAACCGCGGCGACGGGTCATTTTGACCCGTATTCTATGCAGAGGTGTCGATTCAAACCAGAAAACTTTTAATAAAATAAGCTAAATACATGCTGAGCAAAAATATTTTCAATAAATAACTTAAACAGTTTTAAATGAAAATTCCGGTGAGAAATATTTGTATAAAACTTCAATGAATTTTCCCGCGGTTCTAGTGTTAATGGCAGCTATCTCCTTCGGAAAACGTTTGGGACCCTTGGTTTCCTATTTACTATTACTCGTCTTGATGTGTTCTATCACCCCCTAGTATATGTACCATGAGTTTAGGGACACCCTGTATATATATACTATATAAACTAGTATCCTACGTGTTACAGTTAGCTACCCTAGTTTTACACTGTAAACTTATTTTTACTTTCTTTTTATCTTTGGAAGAAGAATGTATTGTATTCGTGAAATATTTCGACTTCCGGATTTCGTCGAATTTATGTATTTTAGAAGGCCCTGAATATAATTTTTTTTAATGCTGTCTGTGAATCTGTGTATGACAAAAAAAAAATGCGCCACATACCCTAAATGCAAAACTATGGCATACCGGATACAACTTTTTTTTCTTTTAATCCTTTGAGGGACACAGCATTTCTACACGTAAAATGATTGATCGATACTAGAATTTAAAAAGAAATTTATTTCCTAATAGATAAGGCACCGTCCTTAAATGATGTCACACATGGACGGGGGGGGGGGGGGGGGAGTTGGTGATATTTTGACAAGGGTGTGGGAGGGAGTAAGAAGAAGTATGATAACAAGTCTTAAATATGGCATATTTTCTTTGGGATTACACTCAGTCTTGTCGCTCTTTAAAAATCACGTGATATGACTGTTAAAATATATTGGTTTCAGGAAGAATGAATGGGATCATCAATCAATAAATATTAACCAATACTTCTTAGGAATTTATCTTTTTTGTCACTTTTGAAAACTGATCTTGCAAATTTGACGTTAGAAATGCATTTTCTCCCAGAAAAATTACGCTTTTAAAACAATGTACAGATTTGAAATGCATTGTAGTGTTAGTACATGTAACAGCATTTCTTTCTTATTCGAGGACCTAAGCAATTGCAAGTCGTTGCTTGGCAATAACATTAATAAGATATAAACTGAATTGTGTGCACTTGATTGCTGTTTTAGGCTGTCCGTTTTATTGTTAAAACCAGGGCATCGGAGTCGGAGCCGTGCACATTTTTTTAGTAAAAGAGTCGGAGTCGCTAAAAAACAAGCTGACTCAGACTCCTGATTTTTTTGTTAGACAGTTTTAAGTTTAAGGGGCTCAGGGCTTGAAAACTTTTTCAAAAAATCAATTTTTTATGATCTATTTTGATTGTTCAATTAATTCAGATCTCAATGCAAAAAACAGCATAAACAATATTTGCATTTTTAACGGAGTTATAAGCATTTATGTATCAATACTTTCAAAGCCGCACCCATATAATTTCAACTTTAAGTCGCGTTTTCTCAAAACTTGATTTTTGAAGACTATCAGTAAGATTTAAAAAATACTATTTGATAAAATGGCTTTTTTTTTTTTTTTTTTTTTTTTTTTTTTGCATGCACATAACATTATTATTGGTAGGATTAATTAACATATTTTAGATAGTTTAATATTTTGAGTATTTTTAATGCAAAAAAATTGTATTTTTAGGGGTTTTTTAAATTTTCAAATTTGAGAGATTTTTTAATAACTTTTTTGAGTGATAGTTATATCTTTAATTCATTCTATAGAGTAAAGTTTCCTGATCATTTGAAAGCAAAAATTAAATTCTTATGTCAATTCAACGTCAAGATATCTTACGGATGTTGATATAACATATAATTTTTTTTTTCGAAAATTGTGTTATATGAATTTTGCTTGAACATTAATGTTTTTCGTATCGATCAAGCCCTGAGCCCCCTTAATTAAAACAATTATATGTAATTTTAAATCTATAATTGAATTCTTGTTCTTACTTTTTTATTATATCGAGCTACCAAAGTTGCAAATTCCCAATATACTGTACGACGTACACAGTAGATGAAAACTATTTAAAATAAAAACCCTAAGTAGATCCCGAATTACTCCCGAACTAGAAAAATTTTCATCTTTGATTCTTATTTTGCTTTCCATAGAAATTTTTCTGCTGTATAGAACACGAATTAATAGCAAATAATAAAAACTTGCCCTTTTTTAAGTCCACGGATCCGAAATAGTAAAATTTTTATTTTGTTTAATTCCTTAGATTTCGATAGTTTGATTTTTCGGGTTTGTAAAATGCAATATTGAACAAGTTGGAAATTGCACGTGAAGCGTAGCAAATGAGGTACGTTCGTACGATAACGAAGTTTTAAAAATATCACTCTCATATATCAATCTCATAAAATTGTAAATAATTACAATTAAAATGCGCACCAAACGATGTTCTCCCTATACCATTATGCAATGGAATACTTTTGTGTGGCCTTATAAATCAATAACAAATATTCTTTGCACCACATATTATCCAAAATGTATATTATAGTATGTACTTTATAGATTATCAATTTTATTACGTTCGAATGAGTGTAACACCATTAAAAATGCATTTGAAACATTTTTACCCATTAACCGTAATGTAACGGAACACTTTTGATTGTCTCTGTAACTGAGCTATGCCTTCCGATTTTGATAAAATTTGAAACAACTGGACAAAATTATGTAATAATTAAGTATTTTAAATTTCAAACGATTAAAATGTATTTGAAACTTTTTTCCCCATTGACCATAATGTAACGGAATACTTTTGATTCTCCCTGTAATTGGTCTATGCATCCGATTCTCATAGAATTTGAAATGACTCGACAAAACTATGTAATAATTATGTATTTTAAATTTCAAACGATTCCGTTGGGTAGTTTTTGCGTTGTTGTATGCGGACAGACAGACGGACGGACTGAACGACAACAATAGGTGCTACGTATTTACATAATTACGAACGCACCTAAAAATTAATAAAAAAAGAATATATGTATATATTTTAGAGTGAAATAAAGTCGAAATAGTGAAATTTTTGCCTAATTTTTCTTTCGTTCTCTCATAATTTTGAAACAGCAACACTAGTATATTAACCAGTTTGGAGTCGGAGTCGGCCATTTTTTCCTCCGACTCCGCAGCCCTGATAAAAACTTTGAATTCGTGTCAGAAATTCTGAATGAAGAATTTTTACTTCAGGCTATTACGAAACGTCTGTCATTAATAAAGGGAACAATGCTATATAGAATTGTAATGTGAATGTAAAATTTCAGAATTAAAAAAGAGGCCAAAATAGATAACCCTGATGCGCATAATTTGTTCGTTACTTTGTGTTTTTTTACGCAATACGAACTATCCAAATTAAATATATTTTAGACCATAAACATCATACACGACTATAAATATTTCAGATTATATATATATATAGTTTGTTTCTTCGAAAAATATAATGTTTATAGATAAATACTGTAAAAATAAAATTCATCGCTATAATGGTAATTTTAAACATAAATATCCTACTAAATACCCACTTGTTTAGTTTCAATCTTAACCCCTTGGGAACGAGCGACACGTATACGTGCCGCAAAAAGACTTAAGAATCCTTGTTTATTCCCACCGGTAACATTATACTGAAAATTTTGCCTTACTCAATCGGAGCATTATCTCGATTTAAGAAGAAACAAATTTCTGTTTCTTAACACCGGTGACAAAGCATTAAAAATTTCGTAAAAGGCTCCCGTCGCGAAGTGGTTAATCCAAAAACGTCGTTAACTTCAAATAATTTTTTTCCTATATTCTGTTTGCACAACGATACTTTAATAATAAATGTTTTAGTAAATCTCTGCAGCACTGGTCATTGTACAGCTAAATATTTTTCTTTAAAAAAAAAAAGTGGTACAAATGTGATAAATTAGACTATAGATGAAAATGTTTTCAAATGTGGCATTGGTACGTTGAGGATAATAATACAAACAAATTAGTAATTGCACGTAAAGCGTAGCAAACGAGGTACGCTCGTATTACAGTCGAACCGTTATAGCGAACCCGGCTTATAACGAACCCACGGATATAACGAACTAAAACTTTGGTCCCGCCGTTTTCCTATTGTATTTAATGCTAATTTATTTTTTATAGCGAACCTCCGAAATCATAAAAATCGGTTATAACGAATATTTTTTCCATTCGACCAAGATTTTTTTTCTACACTTTTTCGTAGGCGTGAAAAATGGATTTCCACTCTTTTTTATAAGAAAATGTGAAATGGAAATGCATGCAGTCTAGTGATGCATGGTGCAAATTAGCCATATTTTGTTTTATTAAAAGATAGGAAGAACTACATTCTTTTTCTTATATGGTAGCTATTCTATTGGCATCTAACGAGTAAAGGTTTTAGCATAGTCAGAAACATTTCTTAAATTGTCTGTCCATTTATCTTACCATTTGCTTATCCAAACTAAGGTCGGTCTCTATTTGTTCGAATAGTCGACGCTATGGTGTATTTCTATTTTTCTACATTTTTAATTAATTTATTTAGTATTATGTCAGTTTGATGTAACCGATTTTAGTCGATTTATTTCATTAATGATCATACTTAATGGATTTTACGTTTTTTCTTTTTCTACTTTATTGTTGGATATGAAGGTGGCAGCTAAAAATATACACATTTTGTAAACTCTTACAATTTTTTAACATTTTGGATATAGAGAACCACCGGATATAGCGAACAAAACTTCCGGTCCCTTAAAGTTCGTTATAACGGGGTTCGACTGTACAATGATTCTTAAAAATATTCAGATTTTCCTGTTATAATATACAATACTTCAGATACAGTATAATGGTCGAAATATATTGTGTGTTCTTGTAAATGCGCTCTGCGTTCTATTATACAGGAGGTAACTTGTATTAAACCTGAGTAACATATATCAATTTCATAAAATATGAAATTGTTTAACAAAGTTCGCACATTCCTTGTGTTTTTTAAGGACTTTGGCACCACTATTAATGACTAGAAAATTTATATTTAACTTTAAAGAAGAAGCATTCTCAGCGCTCACCTTTATTCTCAAATTTTGAAATATTTTTCTGCAGTGAAATACTTTGAAAATACTGTTAATCCTTTCAGGGGCGGTGTTCGCAGTCTGCAAACACTTAATATTACTGTTCCAATTTAGAACTGGCACCAGTAAAATTTTAGTACAATTTCGATCTTATAATATGCGCAGAAAAACAGCTCCTGATTATTTTCAAATAAATCTGTTCTTAAATTGTGGTGTGAATCAATTATTTGAACATTTTCGGAGCAGAAATACCTTGCCCCTGAAAGGGTTAAATTTCAGTTGTAACCTTTTGCGAACCCTGGTTAATGTGATTAAAACACGCCCCCAAACAATGTTTTCTGGTATACCATTATATAGTGGAATACTTTGTGTGACAATGTCTCGAAAAGCTGCATTGATCAATTGAAGGCAATAATACATAAAATCAGTAAATCTTCGAAGATAGCATGTAAAAATAGTGAATGGTTTGATGAAATTTTGAGCAGTTTTGCTAAGCACATTTTTGCTTTTTTAAGGTGCTTTCGTACATTAAGGCTACAGTGGTCTCTCAAAACTAATTTTTTTAATTTTCAATGAATTCTTTAAAAAATTTCTGGAAATGATCACAATATATATATCTCTTATTTCACATTTTTTTTTAATATATTCAATAGTTTTTTAGATACAGATTTTTCTTTTTTTAAATAAACAAAAAATGGCAATATTTCAAAAAGCTCCATGCGAAATTCTTTATGCCCAATTTTTCGGATTTTTTGTTTAAAATGCTCTCTATGTATGTGTTAACAAATGTTACTAAGCGTTTTTAGCATATTACTTGTAAAACATTTAAAAAAATGATTTTAACTTAATTCTTTTGTATTTTCCGTTAAAAAATCATTAAAAATTTCATATAACTGAAATTTAAAAAAATTACATGCGTTTAATTTTTTTTTCTAGTAACATTTGTTAACACGTACATAAAGAGCATTTTAAACAAAAAATCAGAAAAATTGGGCATAAAGAATTTCGCATGGAACATTTTGAAATCATGAAAACGACGAAAATATTCATTCTGAGAAAAACATGTTTTAGTAACTACAGTGGTTATAATTGCTTAATATTTTCCTACTGACACAGTTTCAGCTATTAAGAGATATAATATCATTTCTAGCTTATATGTAAGTGTTTTATGTTTTTATGGTAAATTCACATAAAATATGTGGCTTCGACAGTAATTCATGCAAAGGACGTGAAGTATCTGAATTTTAAAAAATCTTCTCAAAAGTAACATCTTGTATTTTCTAATGAATTTTTTTCAAATTTTACTAGAAATATTCATGGTATAAATACCTCTTATTGTACAATTTTTTGTTAAATATATTAATTATTTTTAATATTTCAAATATATTAATATTTTTTAATTTACGCTAAAAAGATTGGAGACAAAAAGCAATTCCTCTAAATACATTGTAAACAAACGCTTAAAGAAACAGTTAAAAGTTACAGTTAAAGTATTGTTTTGCGAAATCACAAAATTAATAATTTCAGTGCAAAATAATAACATTTTGTAAGGTTAAACTAAAAACTAGGCTAAATTTTACGGATGTGAATCGGCAAAAATGTAAACAAAGGGGCGTGGCACAATCAGCTGATTGGACAAAAATGCTTCTAATTCCAGTAAAAATAGTCGAAAATGAAAAATTCTTTTTGCAGGGAGTTCATATAATGTTATTATACTAAAAATGAAAATTCGACAATTTGATGATTTTTTGCGATTTTGAAAGTCCACTGTAGCCTTAAAGCGAGACATAAGTGAAACTTTTTGAATTTTTCTTTTTTGTTTTATTAGTTTTTTTTTTTTTTTTTTAATTTTCGTGAATCCATTGTTATGGCCGTTATTACTTACCCATCATGCGTAAAATAGGATAAATCTTGCAATCGTTTTGAAAATCGAAAAAAGTTTTTTGACGGATTTACACGTTTTAGACACTAGAGATTCCGAAAAACATATTTTTAGAAAAAAAAAATTGCCTTTCTTCTGCCTGTGTGACTGCAAATGCTCTATCTCCCGAACAAATTTGATGTGTACTTAGTATATACCTTCTCTTGAAAAGGGATTAAGTTCAACTTAATAAGCTTAAAGTAATGAATGAAATGCTTGATTTGAGCAAGAAATCCAGTTATTTTACTTTCTTTTTTACATAAAAATGCTAAAAAAACTTTAATTTTAGTGAAAAATTACAGCTAAGAACTATTTAAATACGTTTCCTAGAGTATCATTTTTTTTTTCGTTTTTTATGTACCATAAATTAATTACAGAAAATGTGTTTAACACATTCCAAAATTCTCAGCACTATCAACCGATCTGGCAAAATTGGCTTATTGTTAGTTGAATGTTGTTCCATGGTATACCTTACAAATTTATAAATCACAGGGGACATTTTTATAATCCAGTCTACCTTATTTGCAACTGCTGCTCCTTCTTTTGAATTGAACTTTCTCAGAAAAGAACACTTAATAATAATAATAATAATAATAATAATTTAATTTAACAAATTACAACAACTATTTGAAAAATTTTAAAGATTTTTTCATCATTTCATCATTTTTAAAATGATCATAACGAGTCATATATTACGTACGCCATGCATTAAACATTAATATTCCTAGACCAATAATAAAAAATCAGTAGTTTATAGATATAGGGGAAGATGGGGATACTTGAGCCATTTTTTAAATTTTAATTTTTTAAAATTTTTTATAATTTCTTAGAACAAAATAAAATATTGAAAATGAAAATTTGATATTTTTTCTTCTATTGAAAACCACTTTCAATTAATTTTGAACTATTTTTCTATGTCTAATAAATTTTTACTTTTTCTTTTACATCGTGGCTCAAGTATCCCCACGGAGGGGATACTTGAGCCAGATGTCACATTCGCACCAGTATTTTGCAAAGAAAAAAAAACTATTTACAATATACGCGAAAAAATGCAATAAATCTTTTTCAAATAAATTTGGTCGAATTTTCTAGTGTAGCTGTGACATTTCAGAATTAAACTTATGTGGTAGAAAATTCTACCAGCAGAGCTCAAAGGGTTAATCACCATACTTTCAAAAAGGTACCAAGGTATGTGATTTCTTTTTTACATGTTCAGAACTATAAATATGTTACCATGTTGCCAGTTTTAGAAAGAAAAATTGACCAACTGTAGAGATATTAAGGGTGGCTCAAGTATCCCCTATGCTCAAGTATCCCCACTCTCCCCTACAATTTTAATTGTTTAAAATTTGCAATTTTATTTGATGGAGTTAATCAGATTGACTTCTGAACGCCTCATATTATGTAAGACATGGATAAAGCATAAATATTACTGGATACATGATAAATAAACTTGAAATGAAATTTAACTTTTACAATTTTCGTAAAGTAAAAAAGTTAAATAAAAAAAATCGATGAATTTCGACAAATATTAAAATGTGAAATAGTGTAAAATATCCTTGACATCATTTTATTTTCTTACATTATAAAATAAAAATAAATTCTTATTTAAAAATATTTTTTAACAAGCGATGTTTTCATTTATATATATATATCATCATTATTCGAATAGTTATTGTTTCTTGTAAAAGGAATAAAATGGTTATGATATAAAGAAAACGCTTCAATATTACCAGCTATGGACGAGAAAAGTTGCAATTTAGATAAATTTTGCATTGCGTTTATACGACAAATATCCTAAAATGCTTTCTATCAAACTTTTAACAAATAAAAAAATAATATAACATCAAATATTTTCCATAAAAATATAGTTAAAACATATATAGTTACGAAACATATCGAAAAAACTAAGTTGTCTCAGCAGTATGGAGAAAAGCTGGTACAGTGAAACTCGTTTAAAATACGCCCGCTTAAAATACGATCCCGCTTAATATACGAATTACCTTCGGTCCCTTGAAAACTGCCTATTAAACCTGTGTAAAATTACCCGCTTAATATACGTACGCATAAGATACGATCCCGCTTAATATACGAAGAAATTTGGTCCCTTGATGTTTAAAAACCCGTTTAATATGCGAAATGGTGCTAATGTAATCCGTTTATCACGTGTCTTTGACAGGCTATGTAAAATCTTATTTACATAGATAAAAGACATAAAATGCTGCTTTTTTTTATAGAAGAAAGTATTGTAATCTAATTTTTTTTCGACTTCAGTTTTCGACGGATTTACACATTTTAGGGGTCAGAGATTCCAAGAAATATATTTTTACAAAATGTCTGTCTGTTCGTGTGCTTGTGTTTATGTCTCTGTGTGTGTCCGCATGTTGTCATTCTACCATCAAAAAGTGGATGAAGATATGATGCATAGAACTGAACAAAATTTTTTGTGAATGTTTTTGGTTGTGATAAGCAATTCCTCCTTCATTTTTGAAATATTCTGCCGGAAAGGGAAGTTGCAATAGCGATTTTTTTTCATTTTTAATATTAACCGACTAAAAGTGTATGAAGTTATGCATATAATTAAACGAAATTTTCTGTGCAAGTGTTTGGCTATAGCTAGTATGTTGGCCCTGGTTTTGAAAAAAATCAGCTGGAAAGGGGCGCTATAATCACGATGTCTCTGCCATTTTCTTTATTTTATCCTCAAAAGTTATGCAAAGAACTGAACTAAAATTTTTGTATATGATTATTTTTGGGTATGGCATTTAAGTCCTCCCTGAATTTGAAAAAAATATGTCTATTGTTCTATTTTTCATCGGCTCGTGCAGAGACGGAATTTCGTTTTTACTTCAATTAATTGACTGAAGCAGAAATTTAAAGTAAAAATCAAAGTTGGTAAAGTATTGAATTAAAATTGTTAAAGCATTAATATGTGTAACTATTTTTTTTTAAATATTAAAATGTACATATAAGATAGAAAGTTTTAGAATTGGCACATCCGACTAGTTTAATTTGGCAGATATAATGCCTATATAAAGGCATTTAAATTTTTTTTACTGTATAGACAGATATTTAATAAAATTTTGGAGAAAATAAAATTATTCTTTATTTCAATATTTTAAACTCAAATTTCCTAGAATACCTAAAAATTGATAAAAATTGATAAAATCAGAATTATAAATGGCTAAAATATGTAAATAACAATGTGCACTGTTTTTACATGCATTATTATTCGAGAATCTATGAATTCCGGATAAGATACGATCCCGCTTAAGATACGAAATGCTCTCGGTCCCTTGATTCGTATCTTAAACGAGTTTCACTGAGTTAATCAGATTGACTTCTGAACGCCTCATATTATGTAAGACATGGATAAAGCATAAATATTACTGGATACATGATAAATAAATTTGAAAGGAAATTTAACTTTTACAATTTTCGTAAAGTAAAAAAGTTAAATAAAAAAAATCGATGAATTTCGACAAATATTAAAATGTGAAATAGTGTAAAATATCCTTGACATCATTTTATTTTCTTACATTATAAAATAAAAATAAATTCTTATTTAAAAGTATTTTTTAACAAGCGATGTTTTCGTTTATATATATCATCATTATTCGAATAGTTATTGTTTCTTGTAGAACGAATAAAATGGTCATGATATAAAGAAAACGCTTCAATATTACCAGCTATGGACGAGAAAAGTTGCAATTTAGATAAATTTTGCATTGCGTTTATACGACAAATATCCTAAAATGCTTTCTCTCAAACTTTTAACAAATAAAGAAATAATATAACTTAAAATATTTTCCATAAAATTATAGTTAAAACAAATACAGTTCCAAACTTTAACTAAAAAAGGTAGCTATTTCAACAATACTGAGAAAAGCTGGTAATTTATTCTCTGCCTCGCTCAATAAATAAATCAATGAAGAACAAAAGAATAAAAATGAAGAGAGTTGTAATATCAAAAGAAGAAATTGTTGTAAAGACATGTAAGAGAAAAAACAAAATACAGCAAATTACCTACTCTTTTTTTTTTTTTTTTTTTTTTTTTAACGTCAACAGCAACAAAGATGCATTGTTTATTGGAAAAAATTAAGTCTAGACGGGCTGTATTAATCATTGATAATTACAAGTTCATATTATTTAACTGATAAAAGTGGCTTATAATAAAGTTGTATGAATCCTTGATGTATTATATTTTTCTATAGACTGAATAAAATGTTATAAAGAGCAACTAATTTTTTTTCTTGTAGAATTTAACACTGAAGCTACCGGAATAGTATAAAAACTATTCGACGCGTGTTAGTTACGAGTAATATTTTTTTTGTGATTTTAAATCTTATATTAAAAATTGGAAGCCAGACATTTAACACTAGAACCGCCATTGGGGGTCATTTTGACCCCTTCCAAAATGAAAATAGCCAATTCGAGCCGGAAATTTTTTGAGAAGATTTGTTAAATTCGTGCAACACAAAAATAGGCTAGTAAAATATGTTAAATTGTTTTAAATAAAAATTCTGTTGTCAAACAATTGTTATAAAACTTGAATAAAATAGCCGGCGGTTTTAGTGTTAAAGAAAAATTTCAAAATTTATTTATCAGCATTTTCTTTACTTTTTTTCGTTTTTACACAATTAATATTTGTATTTATTCTATCTGTATAAAATCCCAATGAAACGAATTTATGAAACAATATTATGAAACGACCGATTATGTTTTACGACGATTTTTGTGAAAATATTGACTATTGTGCTGTGAAATTGAAATGGAATAAACTGCTATTCTTTATAAATTTACCATATAAATTCCAATTTTTAAGATACAATAAATGTTTTTTTTGCTATAATCTTAAGTGAATTAATTCCATCGAAGAAAGAATCTGTATTGATAAAAATATCTCAAAACTTGTATTAGAATTTAAAATTATGAATTATTTTCAAGCTATTATTTTTTTTTCTAATTTGAACTTTCTGGTTTACAGATAAAAAAATAATCTAACATCAAATATTTTCCATAAAGTTATAGTTAAAACAAATACAGTTCCGAAATATAACGAAAAAAGTAAGCTATTTCAGCGATTCTGAGAGAAGATGGTAATTCATTTTTTGCCTCACTCAATAAATAAATCAATGAAGAATAAAAGAATAAAGTTGAACAGAGTTGCGATATCAAAAGGCAGAAAATGTTGTAAAGACATGTAAGAAACAAAACAAAATACAACAGTTGCCCTTTAAATTACCCTTTTCAAAAACGTCACCAGTAACAAAGATGCATTGTTATTCAATGTTTATAAAAAAAATATGTCTAGACAGGCTGTATTAATCATTGATAATTACAAGTTCATATAATTTAACTGATAAAAGTGACTCTTGATAAAGTTGTGCGAATCCTTCATATATTACATTTTTCATAGACTGAATAAAATGTTATAAAAAGCAAAAGATTTTTTTAAGTAGTACTTAACACTGAAACTACCAGATTTTTTATAAAAAAATTATTTAATAAGTGTTACTGAGCAACGAATAATAGTTGTTGTTATCAAACTTTACATGCAGAAAGATTATAATTTTAAATCTTATAGAAAGGATTGGACACCCGACATTTTAAGGTAAATTTCAAAATTTATTTAGTGGCATTTATTTTTTATATCGTTTTTTCACGACTAATATTTCTATTTACCCTATATACATAGTTGCCAACGTTTATGCATTTTGGCTACCACTAAAATTGTACAGAGATTTTCGATTTTATTAATCTTGAGATTTTGGCGATTAAATTGGAAAATATATACTATAAAATTTTTGAGGTAGGAAAAATGCGTAAAAATTCACAGCTATGCCTACATATATATAATCCTGATGAAACGTAGTTATGAAACAATTTTATAAAACGACTGATTATATTTTACGACGATTTTTCTAAAAATATGGACTATTATGCCGAGAAATTAACACCTAAAATCCGTATTAATCAACAGATCTCAAAACGCATTTTAGAATATAAAAATTTGGATAAGTTTTCGAGATATTATTTTTTTTTTCGAATTTGAACTGTATGTTTTATAAATAAAAAAAAAAATAATGTAACATCAAACATTTTGCATAAAATTATAAATAAAACAACTACAGTTCCGAAACATAATGGAAAAAGTAAGCTGTTTCAACAAAACTGAGAAAAGCTGCTTATTTATTCCCTGCCTCGCTCAATAAATAAATCAATGAAGAACAAAAGAATAAAAATGAAGAGAGTTGTAATATCAGAAGGCAGAAAATGTTGTAAAGACATGTAATGATACAAAAGAAATTGCAGCAGTTACCCTTTAAATTGCCTACTGTTTTTCTAAACGTCAACAGTAACAAAGATGCATTGTTATTCAATGTTTATAAAAGGAAAATAAGTATAGATAGGCTGTATCAATCATTGATAATTACAAGTTCAAATTATTTAGCTGATAAAAGTGGCTGGTAATAAAGTTGTATGAATCCTTGATACATTACATTATTCTATTGACTGAATAAAATGTTATAAAGAACAACTGATTTTTTAAGTAAGTACATAACACTGAAACTACAGGAATTTTTATAAAAACTATTTAATATGTAACGAGTACTAATTTTTGTTATTAATTTTGAAATGCGTGAGAATTTTTATTTTAATTGTTATATTAACCTTCCTACCCTGAATGGGTCTAATCGACCCATAACTATAATTTGTTTTAAACGATTCGAACCAGACCTTTTTTCATAAAGAATGTAAAATAACACATTCAGGGAAATAAGTCAATTGAATATATTAAAATGTTTTAAATAACAATTCTGGTGTGAAATGTTTTAGTAAGATTGAGTACAATTTGAACAGGGTAGGAAGGTTAAGAATTGGACGCCAGACTTTTTGAAATTTTTTCAAAATTTATTTATTAGTATTCTCTTTTTTTTTAAATCTTTTTTACACGACTAATATTTGTATCTATCCTATATTTTTATATCCCAATGAAACGAATTTATGAAAAAAAATTATGAAACGACTGATTATGTTTTACGACCATTTTTCTGAAAGTATGGACTATTATGCGGTGAAAGTGAAAATGAATAAACTGCTATTTATAAATTTACCATATAACTTTCAATTTTGTAAGATAGAATAAATGTCTTCTTGCTATAATCTTAAGTAAATTGATTCCACCAGGCCAAAAATCCGTATTGATCAACAGATCTCGAAACTGATATTAAAATTTAAAAAATCGAATTACTTTTCGATATATTAGTTTTTTTCTAATTTAAACTGTACGTATTACAAATAAAAAAATAATATAACATCAAATATTTTCCATAAAATTATAGTTTATACAAATACAGTTCCAAACTTTAACTAAAAATTATAGCTATTTCAACAATATTGAGAAAAGCTGGTAATTTATTTTCTGCCTCGCTCAATAAATAAATCAATGAAGAACAAAGGAATAAAAATGAAGAGAGTTGTAATATCAAAAGACAAAATTGTTGTAAAGACATGTAAGAGGAAAAACAAAATACAGCAGTTGCCCTTTAAATTACCTACTCTCTTTTTTAAACGTCAACAGAAACAAAGATGCATTGTTATTCAATGTTTATTGGAAAAAGTAGTCTAGACCGGCTGTATTAATCACAAGTTCATATTATTTAACTGATAAAAGTGGCTTATAATAAAGTTGTATGAATCCTTGATGTATTATATTTTTCTATAGACTGAATAAAATTTTATAAAGAACAACTGATTTTTTAAAGTATTACTTAACACTAAAACTACCCGAATTATTATAAGAATAATTTGGTGTGTATTACATAGCAAAGAATTATAGTTTTTTTTAATTGATCGTAAAGTGCATGAGAATTGTATTTTTTTATTCTTATATTGGAAGTAGCATTTTCTATTTTTTACCGTTTTTACATGGCTAGTATTTCAATTTTCTTGATATTTATATAAAAACCTTATGGAACGATTTCATGAAACGACTGATTACGTTTTACAGCGATTTTTCTAAAAAATATGGACTATTATGCTGTGAAATTAATGCCAAAATTCCGTATTGATCAACAGATCTTAAATCTGGTATTATAATTTAAAAAATTGAATTAGTTTTCGAGTTATTTTTTTTCTAATTTGAACTGTGTGTTTCACAAAGACAAAAATGATATAACATGATATATTTTCCACAAAATTATAGTTAAAACAAATACGTGTCCGAAGTGTAACGAAAAAAGTAAGCTGTTTCACAACAATACTGAGAAAAGCTGGTGGTTTATTTTCTGCCTCGCTCAATAAATAAATCAATGAAGAATAAAAGAATAAAAATGAATAGAGTTGCAATATCGAAAGGCAAAAGTGTTCTAAAGACATGTAAGAGACAAAACGAAGTACAGCAGTTGCCCTTTAAATTACTTACCCTTTTTCTATACGTCACCAGTAACAAAGATGCATTGTCATTCAATGTTTATTAAAAAAATAAGTCTAGACGGGCTGTATTAATCATTGATAATTACAAGTTCATGTTCTTTAACTGATAAAAGGGGTGTTTGATAAAGTTATATGAATCCTTGATATATTATATATTTCTATAGACTGAATAAAATGTTGTAAAGAACAACTGATTCTTTTTCTTGTGTATTTAGTATTGAAACTATCGGATTTTTTTTATAAAACCTATTTAATCTGTGTTATTTAAGATCAACATTTTTTTTAACTAACTGCTTTGCGGCGGGAGTCTTTTACGAAATTTTTAATACTTTGTCACCGGTCTTTAAAAACAGAAATTTGTTTATTATCAAATGGAGAAAATGCTTTCATTAACCCTTTGTGGCGCAGTGGTTTCATTTATATACCACTTAAATTTAATTCCCAAACGCCACATTGGCACCGGAATTTTGTTACAGAAAATTACGGTTTATTAGAAACGTGATATATAGCTTTTTCTTATTTACAAATGAAGTTGTTATCAAATTCCGGTGTCAGTCTTTAATTACAATACTTAAGCAATGAATTTGCCCTGCACCGCAAAGGGTACCCCCTTTGGGGACGAACGACACGTATACGTGCTGCGAATAGGCTTAAGAATCCGTGTTTATCGCCACCAGTAAAATTATACTGTAAATTTTGCTTTATTTAACAGTAGCATTTTCTTGATTTAATAAAACACAAATTTCTGTTTTTTTTTTTTTTTTTTTTTTTTTTTTTTTTTTTTTAACTGGTGACAAAACATTAAAAATTTAGTGAAAGGCTCCCGTCGCGAAGGGGTTAAATAAACCAAATTTTACCTTAAAATTTAACTGGTGGGGATAAACAAGAATTCTTAAGTCTTTTTGAAGCACGTATACATGTCGTCGTCCCCAAGGGGCTAATCTTTAAATGCTTGAGAATTATGTTTTAAAATCTTATATTAAAAAGAAATTTTAATGTATACAAAACTTATATATAGTGGTTCCTTACAACGTAATTAATTTATTAAAACATAATTAAAAAGTGATGTAGATTTATATCGTAGTGCATTTAAGGGCCAATCATGTTAGGTGTGGTACACATTTAACTTATTTTATAAAAAATTTCACGTTTAAGTCTATATTTACTCAATGGATAAATTGGGTGCTGTTAGTCGTTCTAGTATTAAAATTAAATTAATGTATGTGTTTGCAAGCTTTGCATTATTACAGAAAATACTAATAACTATCAATATTATGAAAGAGAAATGTGTATGATCGTAAAGCCGACGTCATTTTGCGAATGACAACAGCAGAATAAAATTTCACCAGAACAAAATCAGCGGAACAGAAGATCAAATTTTGATTTCATCACATTTTTTTTAAAATTTTAAAATCTTTTAAGCATCGCATGTTTTCAAATTTTACACTGTCTAATAGGGAAAAAATGTGTGAAATATTTGATGAATGTGAAATATAAATCCGTTCGCTCTTAGGTTAAAATAAATAGCTCATAATTTGTCAGTTAATATTCTATAAAGGAATTAAAATCTTCATTAATCAATAAGTAAAACAATAAAAATAAATAATTTATTTATTTAAGGCACGTAATCAATTTTTTCGCTTAAACCACTAAAATGTACCAAACCAGAAAATACTGGTTGTGAATTGCGATCTTCGGCGATTTCTTCGATGATTAATAACATGAGATTATTAGGAAAATGTCCGTTCCTGGCGCGGTGTCCTTAAAAAAAGACACCTAATTTAAATTTTACTGGCACCAGGAACATTTAACCCGGCAGAACGCGCGCTTACCCAGGATATGAATGATTTCAACTTTGTCACCAATAAAATCAAATTAAAACAATCGCTATATTTAGACGGAGACAATTCTTACAAATTTTGAGATCAAATAAGTAGAAAATTACTTTTAAAAAATTAGTGGTTACAATTGTAAAAAACCATACACACTCCGGGTCTTTTAGACCCTGCGCGCGTCCTCCCGGGTTAATGAAAAATTTCCTTTCATAAGATAGCTGAAAAATAGCGCGTTCATGTTTTCGAATAAATTAGTTTATAAATTCTGGTGCAAGTTAATTATTTCAAACACTTATACTCCTCGCCTTAACCCATTAACGCCCAGCGTCCTCATTTGAGGACGGATACAAAAACAGCAAGAAAGCGGTTTTCGCACCAGTAAAGAGGAAGAAAAATATATACCTTCTTTCACGAGACTGAATCCTCGATAAATTTAGATAAAAATTAACTTGTTTTTAAAAGTGGTGGGAAATACAAAATTTAAATTTTAGCGAAGAAAATAATTCAGGCGTTAATGGGTTAAAGGCTTATTTTAAACTTTAGCTGATTTCCAAAACGTTATTTGAACGCATTTTTCCTGTTTTATATAAATGCCATTTTTATTATTGCTATTGAACATTCTAAATTGTACATTAAATCTAAAAATCAATTAGAGTAATGAAAAAAAAGCTGTATATCCTTTCTCATCGCAATAATTGAAATTATTTGTTGATACATTTGTTTTATCATTACATTAAAAAAATTAAATTAAAAAAAAATAAATCGTTTAACGATACATAAATGTACTGCATCGAAAGCAAGTTACAGAACCTTTTAAAAGTACTTCATTCATTGCTTCATTGCTTTGTTTTTAGTATGTGCCGACAGTAAAAGATACGATATTCAGTCATCATATGGGTACCGTTGTTTTCCAAGTAAGATATCAGTAAATTCTATTTAAAAAATAAATTTAATTCAAACGCTCAAAAGTTCGCTTAATTATGTAAAGAATGTCTATAAGAAAGCACTGTATAAAAAAATTTCCTGATTTAGAAATTCCAGAACCTGTACGAATCCTGATTTCACAAATAATATACGTATATGACGGTTTTCACCAATATGTACTATTAGCCGTGAGTCTCGGTTTTACCTCTTAATTGATTTTAGATTTAATCCATTTAACTCATTGTGGCGCGGTGGTATATCTATGAAATCACTTAATTTTAATTTCCAAACGCCACATAGACACCGGAATTTTCGTAAAAAAAATTACGGTTTGTTGAATGCGCGAAGTATAGCTTTTAGAAATGGAGTTGTTTTCGAATTCCGATGTCACTTATTAATTTCAACATTTAAGCAGTGAATTTTCCCTGCGCCGCGAAGGGCTAACGCCCAGCGGCATATTTTTAGATCGCTAAACTTTTTCACCGGAGTAAATATGAAGATAAACGTGTACATTTTTCACAAGACAAATTCCGTGAAAAATAAGATAAAAATTACTCTTATTTTAAAGGTGGTGAGAAATTCAAAATTTTCATTTCAAACGAAGAAAATAATTCGATCGTTAATGATTAACACTTTCCAACACAGTGGTCTTACTGCGAGATCATCTCATTTTAGTTCTTAATTTACAAGAGATACTAACAAGGAAGGTCTCTGTCGGTCGTTCCTCTCAGTCCGCACAACTTTCAAGAAAGTCCGTGGTAGTTATAGCTGCCACCACAGATATTATTAGGTGATATCGGTCACCCACTGTGAGGATTGTGTAAATGAACGCTGACGCTGTCAATTAACTGAATCAACAGTTTATTTAGAATATATGTACACACTAAATACGCTATTTACAATTATATACAATTACAACTTGGATATAGGTGATCCGGTTCAACATTAAATTAAATACAGTAAAGTTTGGCTGTGTACTATTCAAATTACACCTTCCACTTCACACTCAATGCACGTTAGATTCGCTTTATCGGAGATCAACTTCGAATCTCCCAACGCATGGATACTCGGCCTACGATATCCGGCCCAGAACACGGCACCTGGACCACGGTCCTACACTACTGTCTAGGTACGAGCCCAGATACGAACTGAACTCCAATCTGAGACAAGACCTTGCTCTTCTCAAATCACTGCTTTCCCAATGTCAACCCCCTTTGGAGCTTGTTCATTGGACACATTCCACATTCCTTTCTTGATTCGTGACATGTGGCTTGTTTGCTCATCATCCACATACATCCCTGACAGACGAACACGCTTCTCAGCAATCTCCTCTTTCTCACTCACCACCTGTAGAGGATTACCTGTCAATTCTCCCTTCAACAAAGGAAGAATGTCACCTTGGAAATTCTTGTACACAGCCAGGACAATACAAAATATTAAGATAGAGAAATAGCGGAAATTCCAATCTAGCAGAGGTGGTCTCAGAACCAGGCACCCTTCACCTTAGCGGAAAATATGCCTTTTAGGGGCTAATTTTCCCCAAACATATAGTAATATCGCAGAAGAGTTCAATAGTCTCGTTACAGATTTCTTCCTTATGCTTATTACATAGGTATTTCCAGGTGTCTGACCATTATCTACTGACATCTCTACCGAACCTTGTACTAATATTATTATTACATAAACAATACACATGTTAATACACTATAATAAACACAAAATTCAAAAACATTTACACATACACAAAAAAATTAAACATGTGATGACATCCCTTTAAGGTTGTCTACTACTTGGTCGTTGATGCTGATGGGCTAACAACTGGTTGTTCTTCCCAGCTTTTTCTAGGTAGCCTGGAAATTGCATCAGCATTCAAATGTTGAGCTCCTGGACGATGAGAAATACTCAGGTTCCAGCGTTGCAAGGCAAGAGCCTGTCTAGTGAGTTTTGGTGATCTTGGGATTGTTTCGGTGAGAAATTGTAATGGATTATGATCCGTGATGTTCTCAATTTGAGATCCATAGGTCCACTTTTCAAACTTTCGCAACCCAAAGAGAACACTCCAAGCCTCTTTCTCTATACTCAGCCAAGCACGCTGAGCCCCTGACAATTTCTGCCTGGCAAAAGCTATCGGTTTAAACTGACCCTTTTCATCATTTTGAATAAGACAACATCCTACTGCCAGGTCGGAAGAATCTGCGTGGAGCTGATATTCCCGGCCTACGATAGGTGTAGCCAAACTCGTCACTTTACATAACTCATCTTTAAGAGTATTAAATGCTTTTTCTGATCTTTCATCCCACGGTACAGTATTTTTAACCTTCCCTTTAGTCAATTCGGTTAACGGTATAGCAATTTCGGCATAATTTGGAATATAAGATCGGTAAAATCCCATTAATCCCAAAACAGATCTAACTTCCTTTTTAGTTTTTGGTCTTTTTAAATCCCTTATTGCACCTATTTTCTCCTCATCAGGTGCATGCGTTCCACCTTCAATTACATGACCTAAAAACTTAGTCAATTTCTCTCCAAATTTACATTTGTCTAGCCTAATCGTAAAATTTTTATTTTTCAACTCTTCAATGACAGCCCTAAAATGCTCACAGTGCTCTTCCCAGATGTCGGAGAAAATGATGACATCATCAATGTATGTTTCCGCATACCTCCGATGACCTTGAAGAACATCATTCATATCTTTCTGAAACGTGGCAGCCGCCCCTGATAATCCAAAAGGCATAGTACGCCACTGATAAGTTCCGTTATACGTTGTAAAAGCTGCCACATGTTTACACTCCTCTGCCATTTTAATCTGCCAATAACCCCTCAATAAATCAATCGTTGTTAAATACCTAGCCGCCCCTGCGGTATACATGATTACTTGAGAATCTTTCATCGGAAAGGTTGGAACCTGGGTTACCGAATTTAAAGCTCTATAATCTATACAGAGTCGAACGGTTGCGTCTTTTTTCGCCACACAAACAATTGGATGACTAATTTCAGCGTTTGACACCTCGATTAGATTTAATTCTAATAACTCCTGAATCTGCCTATCTATTTCCTCTTTGTAAGCTACCAGTACACAATATATCTTTGGCTTTTCCTTGCCACCCCCGGTTTAAGATCAATACGGTGTTCCCCTACTTCCGCTGGTCGTACAGGGCCCATAAACACCTCTTTATTCTCCCTCAAAATAGACTTTATAACTTTAACTTGATTGTTAGATAACCCTTTTATTTCGAACCTCTCTATATCTCGTTCTACTTTCTGATCCCGGGTCAAAATAGAAAGTTCCTCAACTTCTCCAAATTCCTCATCCCCTTCGAAAACAATATTAACTATATTACATTTAGCAATAAATTCTCGTACTTTATTTTGATGTACGTGCTTCCTACTCCCGCCGGCTAACTCAACTATAAACGAATGTTGGTTTCGTTTTTCGACGATAGTTGCCGGCCCTTGCCACCTAGAATATAATTTATTAGTTGAATCGGGGATTAACAATATTACTTTATCGCCTACTTCAAACGTTTTTTCTTTTGACCTTAAGTTATAATGATACGCCATTCTATTTTGTTGCACCTCAGACGATAATTTTGCCTCATTTGGGCTCTTTCTAAGCGTCCCCTAAGTTTATTCAGATACTCATGAATCGGCATAGTATCTAACTGCGCCCCCTTATTTTCTCCTGCCCAGGATGACTTCAGAATCGATAAAGAACCCTCCGGCGCTCTACCATATAATAACTGGAAAGGTGCGATTCCCGTCGTAGAATTTGGGACTTCTCTATACGCCCATAATACAAATGGTATTTGTTCATGCCATCTTTTCCCTTCTTCTCTAATAGTGTGATGTAAAATACGTTTAAGAGTCTGATTAAATCGTTCCACAAGCCCGTTAGACTGTGGATACTGTGGGGACGAAAATCGTGGACAAGCGCATAACCTTTTCTGAAATTCCTTCGTTAAGTCAGCGGTGAAATTGGTTCCATTATCGCAGGCGATTATATTCGGAATTAAATATTTGAAGCAATGCATCACACACGGTTTTAGCAGTTAAACTTTTTAGAGGGATCGCATCCGCCCATCTGGTATGCTGATCAATTAAAGTTAGTATATACTGATGCCCTTGTGAACTTTTAGGATTAATAGGCCCAATTAAATCAATATTAACTACCTGAAATGGGAGTTCCGGCCGCGATACTGGGGAAATAGGAGCTGTATCATTCACTTTAACCCCTCTAGTCAATTGGCACTCTAAACATGACTCACAAAATTGTTTAGTTTCTTTCGCCATCCCCTCCCAATAAAACGAATACCTGATTCTCTGTAAAGTTTTCTTGGCTGCATGATGCCCTCCAAATACCGAACTATGCGCTAATTTTAAGATTTCTTCACCTCTTACTTTGGGTACTACTAATTGCGCTACAGTTTCGCCTACCAATTTCACTTTATGGTATAATAAGCCATTTACTATATAATAATCCCCCTTATCCATTTTAGCTAATTCACAAGCTTTCTCTAACTCTTTACATTCCAATTGGGATTTCTTAAACAAATCGGAATTGCTAACAATAGCTTTATTATTTTAATCCGCGTCCGTTTTTTCTGTATTCTGACTTTGTAAATTTTCCGACCGCGCTTCTATTGCGTAAACATTACAATTATCGCTACTGATACCTTCCTTTTCATTCGAGTTATCAATAATAACTTCTGAACGTTCTAATTCTTGGGGTTCTAGCAATGGCTCCATGCGGTTGATACCTGACAACTCATTAATCACTTCGGGATGTAAGATTACTTGCTCATTAATATTATCGTTGACTGCGCAAAGTACTTCCTGATGAATTTTATTAGTTTGTCCAAATTGCGGAATAGCTAAAGGTAATTTAACTTCTTCACCAAATAACCCTTGTAAATAAATACTACCCGCTCCTTTTAATTTCTCTTCCGGTACCAAATCTTTATGAACAACACTAATTTCACATCCAGAATCAACCAATCCCTTTGCTTTTTGCCCATTTACAGTAACTTCAATTTTCTCAAGTTTATTTAATTTCTCACCAATAACATTAGTTCTCTGTTCGGCCTTTGCCGATATTCTCGCCACAATAGGTCCATTAGGTAACTCTTTGACTCCTTTTACAACAATCTTATGTACACCCGCTTTCGGATCTCGCCCTTTATTACCATTATTATTTCCCTCATTGCCCACTTTATTACAAAAACGTTGGTAATGACCTCTCAAACCACATTTAAAGCATTTAGGCGCTGAAGCATCACTAAGTTTCTTAAAATCTATTTTCCTACCCGAAAAAGAATTAGTCTCATTACTCCCGTTTTGCCTCCAATTACCGCTAACTTTGCTATCCTCCCTCGGTCTCATTTCTTCATTGTTTACATACCTATCTTTACCTTTAAAACTTTTATACGTCACGGCGTAAGACTTATTTTTAGCGTCAAAATAATTGTCACATTCTTTAGCAATTTTAGAAGCTTTTAACCATTTACCTTGGTGAGTTAACCCAATATATGATGCAGTATCCTCATCTAACGTACTTACTAACTTATCAGTAACTATTAACTGGTTGACCTTTTCATAAGAGTCAGCACCTCTAATCTTACAGTAATTTTCCCATGTCGCTATTAAACGCGATACAAATAATACATGAGTTTCGTTCTGGTTTCTCTTAGCCTTCTTAAAATTTTCCAAACACGCCTTCGGTGTCGGCTCATGTTCCCTTAGAACTAACTCCTTTAATTCCTCATAATTCTCCATTTGCTCCGTAGTGGTATAAATTAACAAATTATCCGTCTTATCTCCTAACATATTTAGTAGAATTTCAGCCTGCTGGTTTTCCGGTACATTTTTAGTTTTGAATGCCCTTTCTAAACTGTTGAAAAATAAATTCCATCCCTCAGTCCCTTCTGGTACTTTGATAGATAGAATTTTAACACTTTTGATCAATTTTTCTATGTTACTTTCATTATTAGGTTCCCTAGACACATTATAGTTATTTTTGATCCTTGAACACTTAACCTCTCCATTTCTAATTCATCTTCCATCCTTAATTTTTCTCTTTCCAACCTTTCCTGTTTTTCTTCGCGCTCCAATTTTGCCTGTTTTTCTTCGCGCTCTAATCTTTCCTGCTTTTCTTCGCGCTCTAATCGTTCTGCAACAATAGCTTCCGATAATTCCTTAATAACCCCCTCGTCATACCCATCACTGTCCATTATCTTTGTCCTAAGCTGAATTCTGGTATCATCTTCCATGAATTTAACACCTAATTCTTCAGCTATCACCTGAAGATCCACCTTTTTTAGTTTCAATAAGAAAGCCATACCTTCTCCGATTGTTATTACCGCCCTACAAATATAATACTTAAACTTACCAAATTAATACTTCCTGACTTAGTACAGTTATACCCCGCTTATTATACTACTTAATATCCTTCAGATAATTGATGTATTACATTTCTGATTAACCTACTGAATACTCTATTTTTTCTCAACCATTGATATCACACAATTTACTTCCAATAAAACAAAAGGTAAAACAGTAATTCGATTTGGCTACTATGCAATATAGATTCCAATTTATACACTTAGATAATAACATACAATTTACATAATAAAACTGATACGTTGAAATTGAATAAAAGTAATGATGTCACTCAAAAAATTCACATAAAGAAAAATTGTATAACATGCATATATAAATTTCTACAATTATCCTCACTAAAATATTTCAAATTCAATACTGGTTCTCACGCTTAAAACGAATATGATATTTTGATCACAAGATCTTCACTTTTATTTTTTCCTCACTATGGCCCTCTTTTGAGCCTTTTTTTCACTACGGCCCTCTTTTGAGCCTTTTTTTTTCTTACTACTGGCCAATTAAAATTTTAAGCAAATGTTGTTATCAACTCTTCAAACTTAAACAGTATTGCTTCATTTAAATATTACTTTAACAATAATTTAAATTTAAGTAAATATAATTATTCCTTCCAACTACTATTAACACAATTATAAAAAGAAAAAAATATAGAAAGTCAATACTAGCTCAAGTTATTATGACCTTTCCTTAAAACAATAGAAAATATGATTATTGATACTTCATAGGTAGGAAGTATTGATAAACCACATAAATAATCTAGACGATTTACTTAAATTACTATTAATTATACAACAACAAATTTTGGTTCGAGATGCCAGCAGAAAGAAATGATCAAAACACCTTACCTTATATCTTATTTGCTGGGGTACTTTTCTAATCACAGGTAGTTCCACGATGTAGCGGTAATATGGAACAACACTTAGTTCAGTTCTTTCTAATACTGATATGGTACAGGCACAACACTTTAGCACACACTCGAAGATCCGGCTTTAGCACGCAAGAGTTCCACTGGGTACTCCGGCACTAACACACTGCAACACGGCTCGATGGTCACTGATCTCAGACGATTCTATCCCACCGCTGCCACCAATTTGTCGGACGTTCCGCTAAGTCTGCACAACTTTGAAGAAAGTCCGTGGTAGTTATAGCTGCCACCACCCATATTATTACGTGATATCGGTCACCCACTGTGAGGATTGTGTAAATAAAAACTGACGCTGTCAATTAACTGAATCAACAGTTTATTTAGAATATATGTACATACTAAATACGCTATTTACAATGATATACAATTACAACTCGGATATAGGTGATCCGGTTCAACATTAAATTAAATACAGTAAAGGTTGGCTGTGTACTATTCAAATTACACCTTCCATTTCACACTCAATGCACGTTAGATTCACTTTATCGGAGATCAACTTCGAATCTCCCAACGCATGGATACTCGGCCTACGATATCCGGCCCAGAACACGGCACCTGGACCACGGTCCTACACTATTGTCTAGGTACGAGCCCAGATACGAAATGAACTCCAATCTGAGACAAGACCTTGCTCTTCTCAAATCACTGCTTTCCCAATGTCAACCCCCTTTGGAGCTTGTTCATTTGACACATTCCACATTTCTTTCTTGATTAGTGACATGTGGCTTGTTTGCTCATCATCCACATACATCCCTGACGGACGAACACGCCTCTCAGCAATCTCCTCTTTCTCACTCACCACCTGTAGAGTATTACCTGTCAATTCTCCCTTCAACAAAGAAAGAATGTCACCTTGGAAATTCTAGTACACAGCCAGGACAATTCAAAATATTAAGATAGAGAAATAGCGGAAATTCCAATCTTTAGCAGAGGTGGTCTCAGAACCTGACAGTCTCCTTGCTGAGCATACTCAGAATATGTTGAAATATTGTACTTATACTACTTACGTATGTCATAAAGAATCGGTTAAATTTATCGGCAGGATTTCAGTAGAAAGTCTGTAAAAATAAAGTATTTTCGAATATTTGGCGACTAGACGAAAGCGACACGAGATTTGGCGAGCAGGATTTTTTCTCGCTAAAAACAATCTATTATAATGCATTTGAAAATTACTTGTTAATTGTCGCTTAGCCTCCTTCATTATTCCCACCAGTTATTTTTTATTGTAACGTTTAACTTATTTGATCTGAGCATTTTCGTGATTCAATAAAAAATATTTTTCTGTTTATAAAAACTGGTCATAAAAGATTAAAAATTAGGCAAATGACTCTCGTCGCGAAGAGGTTAAAGAGTATTCGGCATAAAAGCGTATTTGTTTTGAAATTATGTTTCATCGCCAGTCGGTGATAAATCGGCAAATAAACGAAAATTTCATCATTTTTTACTGACGCTCTGTTGAGGTTCCGCTTTAATTTCTTTTATAAACGTACATATCTTCTTGAAAAGAACATTTGTAATTTTTTCAGATTTTTCTGAGTATCTTCCTTGTAAGAATAGTTTATTAAAATTTTCCTTTCCTAATCAGTTTAAAATAGCAGGTTTTAAATTTCTAAGAAGTTCGTTTGTAAATTCTGCTGTCAGTCTGTCAATTCTTTTACCATTTTTCGAAAATAGTTTTTATGGGCCGGAAAGGATTAAACCAAAAACAATTGATGAATACTACTAATAATAATTGTTAAAGTGATGTTGAGTTAACTGTAAAAGGCATGTTGTAAATTATACAACATGTCAATCTTTATGTCAGTGTTACAAGCGAATCTTAGCACGTAATGAACATTGATTCATTGAGTCCAAAACTTTAGGGAAAACAAAACTTTTCAACATTGTTGGAAAGTGCTTAAAAAGTAGCCCGCTAGCAGTGCGACACAAAATGGTCTGTCACTATATCAAATAACTATGTGGGTCTTATTTATAGTCCAAGACCGACCGCAAAAATCCCTAAGACATCGAGTACTAGAAAAATTCCTTTATTTTTATGGAAGAGTAGTAATAGGGGAATCTAATCATCCATCAGGGTGGCGAATGGTCATAGAAAGCCGGAAAACACAGTCAAGGAAAGGGAATACAGTAGAACCCCACTAATTCGGACCCCGATAATTCGGATGTCCGGATAATTCGGATTGGTTTGGTCATTATTTTTTTCAAGTTTGAGAAGTGATTGGCTGATTTCCATAACATTAACTTGTTTCATCGTCATATTCTGAATAAAAAAAAACTTTTTCTGAAATATTTTCGGAAGAATTAAGCAAAGTGAACATTTTTACTGTCTGTAAATATTCAATAAGTTTAACATAAAGCTGATTTTCTGTAAATATGTTCTGTTTTATTTCATTTTTTTCTAATTCTCCGGATAATCCGGTTTGGGTTCGGTCCTAATTGATCCGAACTATCGGGGTTTTACTGTACTACCAGTTATTTCTTACAAAAAATACTTCAAATAATTTAAATAGATTATATAAACTGAATTTATCTTTAAGAAAATACTGGTATCATCTATACTGACTGTGTTTTTATCTAATCACTCGCCACCCTGCCCATGTCTGCCGGAAGCAAAGTGGAGCATAAGCCGAAAATTGATACCACTAGTAGTTGTTTTCCTGCACCCAATTTTCAATGTTTTCACACTTTTAACTGTACGGCAAACACAATGTTAAATGTACGAGTGACCACTAATGGTATCAATTTTTGGCTTATGCACCACTTTGCTTGTTTGTAATTAATTAAACATAACAGTCATATTCTTTAAGATGTTAACGTGTCTGTGAAAAACTTACATCTTTCTACTTTATGGAATACAGAATTTCCAAGCAAATTTAAAACCACGTTCTGACAACTTAAAAAAAGAACTGCAAAAGCCGTATTTCTTAATTTGTAATCAGCTATTTAAGATAAGTTATAAAAAAGTCAGATCAATTATCTCAAAAATACAGAAAGATAAGTGTGATAAACAGAGTTCCTTTAGAAAAATAGCTTTTTTGACATGTATTTTCCACAATGTGTCAATCAGCTGACAGTATTTGGTTGCTGTTTCACGATATTTGACTGGATATGTTATACAAATTTTCCTAAATAGCTGACTAAATTAAAAAATATGGTTACTAAATTGGAAATTAAGTAAAATGTTCAATATCCATTATGATGCGCAATTAAGATTTTATTAATTTTTTTTATTAAAATGGCCATATTATTATATTCAGTATATTTTTGTTTTAACTCATACGTGCCTAACGTCCCTTTTTAGGCACGTTTATAAAAAAAGCAAAAAAGCACTTTTCACACCAGTAAATAGAAAGATAAATAAGAACTATTTTTCACGAGAGAAAATCCTTAATAAATTAAGATAAAAGTTATCCTTCTTTAAAAAGTGGTGGGAAACCCAAAACTTCATTTTTAATGACGAAAATAAGGCCTTTGTTTTTTTGGTTCCGGCTTCTCCCCCCCCCCCCTTCTTTGTTCCTGACGTTCTGTTTGTCAGACTTTGGCTATGACTTAAATTGTTCCATGTATCATTTCTCTACTGGAGGTAAGGAGTTGATCTCTCCAGGCTCTCTCACAACTGTCTCGTCCAAGTTCAAGTCCAAGGTCATTAATGGGTTAATTGCATGCAATTACTGTTTCTAAGTTTCTTTTTTATACTTTCAAAAAGTGGTGCTAAATTTGGTTGAAAACTTAACCAAATTTTAAACTGAGTTTAATATAATCAAAAAAGTTTCATTTTTTTTTTCATAGAAACGCTAACACCTTGAAGAATTTATAAGATTTTTTTTACCACTAAAATTTTATAGTAAATATTCATTTATTTCATCGCCGAAAATGAAAAAAAATATCAAAATTTAGTGATACATGAAAAGAGCAAAAGTTGACTTTTACATGGAGTATTGAAAACATCATTTTATTATTACATTTATTATTGGTTTCGTAATTGCTATCGCGACTGTATCTTCACAGAAAAATATGGCGCGTACCAATTTTTTTTTCTATATTCACCAATTTCAAGGACAACATGTTACATATTTCAATAAAAATTAGACAAATAGTGTAAAATTGAAGAGCGGTCATAATTTTGCAACGTCATAAAATAGCAGTGTTTGATATGCAAAAATTGAAATGAAAATGACGTGAAATTCAGATGTCACCGTTGCACCTATTATTATTATTATTACTATTATACCGCAGACCAGGCCCCTACCTGTCAGGCAATATGCCTAGTTTAACGCGTTTTTTACCTAGCTGCTGGGCAGAATTGCCACAAGCTGAGATCAATCTGATTGTGGCTGTATCGCTATTAACTTTATCATATTTGTTACTATGCTGGTCTGTTCTAGGTTACTTTAAATTATCTGTTTGGGTTTGTTCGTACGTTGTTGGAAATAGAAGGGATTAAAAAGAAAAGACGGGGGTAATGCTAACTCGTCCACAGAACTCATACGAACCGCCTACAAGGGCGACACTCGATTTTGATATCGCAATTTTGAACTTTGATCAGATGTCAAGATCTTCACCTGACTAGGCACCTCCAGAGGTGTAATTCACATGTAACTAGGACGACTTTGCACCCACGACGGATTTTACAAACACCAGGTGCCATTAGCGTACATGGCGGGTTCTTAGCTAGCAGTGAGCCTCAAACCCACGATCTTTTCGTCTACAAGCAGTACGGTCTGCCATCTGGGCAACCGCTGCCCATATATTCCTATTTGTCTTATGTTCATTTTCTCATATCTTGGTTGTTGGTGTCACATATATTGGTTATTGTAGTCACAATCGGCAGTACCAGTTGATGTTTTCTCTAATAGTTGATAACCAGTTGATATTTTCTCCTTGTTCACCGATGGGATATTGTTTTCTTGGTGCGCTATAGGGTGGAGACTGTTGGTTGGCCTTTAGTTGTCACCGTTGCATACAGAGGTATTTACGACAAAAGGGAAAAATCGTCAAAAAGAACAACTAATGTAAATTTCTCGAAAACAAACATCACGCGGCGAACCCGTTTGAATTGTCCTTTTTCATAGGGACTAATTACATTTGAGTCAAATATAAAAAGATGGAGACATATAGTGTATTGTGTAGCAGATGCGAGTGAAGTAACTGAGGAGGTTGTCACAAGATGACGACTGTTTTAAGTCGGTGTCAGGTTCTGAGTAAACCTGTACTACAGATTGGAATTTCCATTATTTCTCTATCTTAATATTCTATGTATTGTACCGGCTGTGTACTGGAATTTTCAAGGTGACATTCTTTCTTTGTTGAAGGGAGAATTGACAGGTAATCCTGTGCAGGTGGTGTGTGAGAAAGAGGAGATTGCTGAGAGGCGTGTTCATCCATTAGCGATGTATATGAGTGATGAGCAAACAAGGAACATGTCACGAATCAAGAAAGCAATGTGGGATGTGTCGAATGGAGAAGATCCACAGGGAGTTGACATGGGGGAAAGGCAGTGATTTAGGAAGGTCAAGTCTTGTCTGAGATCTAGCAGTTCGTATCTGGGGTTCGTACCTGGAAGTGTGTAGGACAGAGGTCCTTGTAGAGAGTGCTCTGTGTTGTAGAGCATAGGCAGTTCGTATATGAGGAGCAAGGGACACAGATGTCCTGGTGTTGTGCTCTGGGCCGGATAGCACAGGCCGAGTATCCATATGTTGAGAGATTCGAAATTGATCTTCAGTAAAATGAATCTAACGTGCATTGAGTGTGAGGGAGACGGTGTAATCTGAACAGTACACAGCCATCTTTTACGGTATTTAATTTAAATGTTGAACCGGATCATCTATATCCGAGTTGTAGTTGTATATAATTGTAAATAGTGTATTTCTTGTGTACATATAGTATAAATAAACTGTTAGTTGAGTTAATTGACAGCGTCAGTGTTCATTTACCCAATCCTCACAGTGGGTGACCGATATCACCTTATAATATCGGTGGTGGCAGCTATAATTACCACGGACTTTCTTCAAAGTTGTGCGGGCTGAGAGGAACGTCCGACAGTCGGATCAACAGTTTCTGATTACCGCCGGCGAAAACTTCCGTCAGCAAACTTAAATATAAAATTACGTTATAAGTAAATGCCTAAATTGTCAGGAAATATCTGTCACAAATATGATTAAAATTTTCTATATTTTTTATTGCTGTCATTTGCTCTAGGTATTGTATCTTTTCACTGACACTGACAGGAGATTGTCTTGGTTGTCACAATATGGCGGAACTACTACCGCCGAAGTAAACTTCCATCAATTAAATATTTTGACTATTATTTGTGACTGAAATTTGCCATAACTGGGGCGATTAAGCAAATATAATTTTACCCCATAAATTTAGTATTAGAAATTCGCCATGGGGGTAAAGATCCCCTGCGAAAGTGGTTACAGTTGAAGCTTTTTTATTTTAAGGGTATGTCAGTTCATATATCTTAATAGTTCCACGCTAATTACAGAACTGGTAAATTTCTACAAGTATCAAATAGAATGTTTTGCCCCCTTTTTTAAACAAAAACCCTTCATGAATAAGGTGTTTAATAAATCCGAAAACTTTTATTTAAATTTACTCGTGAAAGCCCCCTTCCTCCATCCGGTAATCAGGCCCTGCAATTTCTAAATAGTAATTTCCGTAACAGTAAATAGTATCATTTGTAGTTTTAAAAACTACTTGCAGCGAATTTATTATAAGAAAATACAGTTAATACCAGAAAAAAATCACTAGTTCAATTTAAATAAAATTTAAAAATTAACTGTTTGTATTGATTCTCTCTACATGGGTTCCGTTCCAGTACGTAAGCAACTCGAAAGATTTGTTTAATTGTTTTGTCACAATAAAATAAACATGTGGGCAAAAACCACTTCTTCCTCCATAGGCGTATATGATCCGAAAACTTTTCGCCAATTAATGAATCAAAAATTATAGTTAATAATTTGTGGTGCCTAAAAGCTTTTAGTTACAAAGTAAGCAATGTCTTCTTGTCTGTGCGGCATACGGGTGAAAATGTTAAATGGTTAAAGACAGCATAAAAACATGATTACGCATAAAATTTAACGTTCGAAGAATTAAATTAAATTGAATTAACATGAATTGAATCTACATTAAATTGAAACAGTTTTCTTTTCAAAAACCATTCGCTGTGTTTTAACCCTTTACGACATAAAAAATTTCTGTTCGTAAATTGAGAAATTATTGACTGACACCAAAATTTACAAACTTTTTTTTTTATAATCAAATGCTTCTCCTCACATATATTATTAGATTGAAATTGTACTAAAAATTTACTGATGCTATTTGGCAATTTTGGAAGTAAAATTAACCACTTTCAGACGACAAACGGCTCCCTTAAAATGGTTTAAACCCCGAAAAATGGAACCATGTTTTTGTAGTGAATGATTTTAGATAATTACGCGGAATTATCTTTAATTTTTTGATAATGTGATATTACATATCGGCCATTAATAGACAATATTAATGGGCCAGTTAGTGAATAATTTCCATCTGTCATTTATTGGAAAATAAAAGTTAAACTTCATCATGTTTTTTCCTTCTTTGTTAACCCTTTCCGGTGCTTACAAATTCTGTTAGTAAAATGAGAAATTATCGACTGACACCGGAATTGACAAACGAATTTTTAAGAAATGTTAAACTCCTTAATTTAAGCTTTTATTGTAAAAGCAAGATTTTACTAAAATATTATTGGTGCCAATTGCAAGTTTGGAATTGAAATAAGGTGTGTTCAGACCAGACACACTGCGCCGGAAAGGGTTAAATATATAAAACATAAAGTATTGCGTAATGTACAACTGCCAAGAATGAACTTTAAACAGTATTTTTCTTTCGCATACCTAATGGGGCTCACGCTAGTCTATGAGTTCGCTTCTGTAATTTTTTCTAAATACAAACCAGAAATTTCCTCATAAAATTTTATAAATAAATGCTACCGAGATTTTTATTGTTATGCAAAATTCAACAAAGATTTTTTTAATTTATTAGATGTGTCCAATAAATATGTTAAATAATTTTAAATAAACATTTTCACGCGTATGGTTTCAATTAAGGTTCAGACAGTCTGATATGTCAAGTATTAATTAGAAAGTGCAGAAGAAATAAAATTCATATTGAATATGAATACTAAATATAATTTTAAAATCTTCAATCGACATTGGAAATAATTACATAATTCAGAATCTACTATTATATATCTCGAAACTGTATTGACTGTCATTAATTTGGACACTTAACCCTTTCCGGCACGGAAAAATTCTGATAGTAAAATAAGAAATTATCGGCTACACCGGAATTTAGAAACAACTTTTTGAGAAATAGCGAATCGCTTAATTTAAGCCTTCAATGGAAAAGCAAAATTTTATGAAAATATCTTTGGTGCAACTTGTAAGTTTGGAATTAAAATTAAGTATCCCAGACTGGGCAAATAGCAACGGAAAGGGTTAAGCAAAGAAAGTGCTCTGCGACGTAAAGGGTTGATCTACCTTTTAACTGTATATTTTCTTTTCTTTCTTTTAGACTTATTATGTTATTATTCTGGTTTAAACCGAAATACATTTCTTTGATTCGATTTAAAATTACCATTTACAATCATTCTAGAGTCAAAAATTAACATCTAGTGTAGAATTATTTACAGTAAAACTGAAAAGTTTTATTTTACATATCTCGCAAAAAAATCCGAATATAAATTTTGATGTATGTATGTAGTATAAAAGATTTATATGTATCATTAATATAAAAGAAATGACTCCAGAGGAAAAACAAGAATTGAAATTTGAGAAAATAAATCTTTTTAATTTTCACATGTTACAACTATGCATGTGTTGAAGAAGAAAATAAAGCTTTAAATTGACAGAAATTTCGACATATAAGCCGTTTATTCTATAATTTATATCATTTTACTTATTTAAATTCTTGGATTACATCCAACTGTGCATTTTTTTTTTCAGATGATAATTTCGTCTCGCAAGGGAAAAAAATAGCCTTTTTATTTTTCATTAATATTCTATGTTGCTCAGTCTTTTTCTGCATAGAATTCGAATATCAAAATTCGAATCAAATGGAATATCTGGATATTATTGCACATCATATTTTATATTGTTTTCTACGTAAACATGCATAAAATATGGACAGAAAATGTAACACAATAAACATTCTAAATTTTAAAATAATATATACGTTCTTTTGTATGCATTTTATTTGGTTACATATATGAAATTATAACAGAAGTAATTTATAAGGAAATTTTTGGCTTGTATTTAGAAAAAATTACAGAAACGAACCCATAGACTAGCGTGAGCCCATTAGGCATGCGAAAGAAAAATATTGTTTAAAGTTCATTCCTGGCAGTTGTACATTACGCAATACGGCTTCAGCCAATACATCCCTGGTTCGAATCCTGGCCCGGACTTTTTTCACCCAATATTCAAAAATGGAATAAATTACTTCTGGCATAATTGATTTACCGATTGAATAATCGTGTTTAAAATTAATCTAATGTAATTTCGTATGCAGCGATTTTCTGCAGTTCCATATACTGACATTCGATTTATTCTGTTGAACTGATCCAGAGTATCAAACTAGATAAAAGTGATCGTTGAGGTTAATTGGGTGAAGTAGTCCTCCAGTGTTCGTGTCCGGGATAGCTCAGTTGGTAGAGCATTGGCGGCTTCAGCCAATACATCCCTGGTTTGAATCCTGACTCGGACTTTTTTCACCCAATATACAAAAATGGAATAAATTACTTCTGTTATAATTGATTTACCGATTGAATAATCGTGTTTAAAATTAATCTAATATATGAAATTAGTTTGGAGACAACTTACATTTTAATCATACTTACAGTTTTACAGCTTACTTTTTTTCCATACATATTCGAAAATAAATAAATAAATAAATGAACAGTGCTTAACTATCCCCTGGACCCAAATCTCCCCAGATTCACTTTCGCCGGATAAGGAATCAGAAGTCTTTAATTAACTCAAAAACGGCCGGCAGTCAGCGGTCATTTTTCCCAATATTATATAGATGCATTTCGTTCCAAACCAGATATTTCATTTCAAATTAACTTTAAATTATACAAAGATGAAAATCGTTAAATAAAAAAAGTTAACTGATGGTAAAAAATAAAACTAAACTATTAAAAGTAAACTGATTAAAATCAAAGTTCTGGTGTGAAATATTTTTTTTTATAAAACATGGCTTAATATTCCAATCTTTTTAATGTTAATGAACAAGTTTTTTCTTCTTTTTTTAATATTAGGTGTGGAGTTTTACCTAAACGTTTATTAGGCCATGTGGAGATTTGTTAAATTAAAACGTTGCATATTTCAAATGAAAATTAAATTCTTTATTGCTTAAGAGGCGCAAATGCCATCCTAGTGAAAAGTTTCCTTGCCGGGATCCGAATCCAGACTATCAGAATAGCGCACTGGCGTTCTACCAAATAAACCACATGGAAAGGCTAACAAAAGCAGCGCAAGATGGAATATATAGTAGTGAGAAGTTCTAGGTTGTGTGTCGTTCTATTTAGTAAGGCAACTAACGTCAGTGTGCTATACTGATCGCCCGGGTTCGGATCCGGGCAAAGAAACTTTTCAATAGGTTTTCATTTGCGCCTCTTAAGCATTGAAAAAAAAACTGAAAATTTATTTTCATTTGAAGTATTGTATGCAAAACGAATTTTATCTCGCTAGAAAAATTTCAAAGTATTAATTAAAACACAACTACCACTTTTGCACTTTTTTCTTATCACTTAAATTCAATAGTAAACGTTAATTTGTTTAATCTACAAATTTTTTAGTTAAATTAACCTCTTGGGAACGAGCGACACGTATACGTGCGGCTAAGAGGCTTAATAATCCTTCTTTATTGCCACCAGTAAAATTTTACTGTAAAATTTGCCTTATTTCATCGGAGCATTTTCTCGACTTAATAAGACGCAAATTTCTGTTGCTAAAAGCCGGTGATAAAATATTAAAAATTTCGTAAAAGGGTCCCATCATGAAGGGGTTAAGCAAAATAAAGTATCAAATGTTAGAAGCATTAGAAAAACACAATAATTGACAGTTATGTTAAAACAGAAAACATATAATTAATTGAAATGTATTTTAAAATAAAATTCTTAGCTGTTAGCCTTCTGTGTTTTTTTTTCTTTAAGTTAAGTTTTAAAACATAGAACTTTTGTTGAAGCAGAAACTCTCACTATTAAATTGTTACCATTTTTTTAAAAATCATTAGATGATTCTGTACATTAACCCACAAAAAAACAAGAACGCAAATGCTACTGCTTTATAATATTAGTGTAGAGAATATCAAGTGACACAATCTACTCATTTATTTCAGAATCTCTCACATATACGTGAAAGACCTTCTAAAACATTTTTTTAACGGAAAAATTTAAATAAACAAATGGTAGGTTTTAATAAATTTAAGATGTGTTAGTTAACAGAATGTTGTATTAACCCTTTCCGGCACAGGCAAATTCTGTACTAAAATGAGAAACTATCGAATGACACTGGAATTCGCAAACAAATTTTTTAAATATTTTGAATTCCTTAATTTAAGCATTTATTGTAAAAGCAAAACTTTACTAAAATATTACTGGTGCCGTTTGACAGTTTGGAATTAAAATTGGGTATCCCAGACCGGGCACAGTGTGCCGGAAAGGGTTAAAAGGCATTTCCTGAGGTCATACTAAGGTGCAGTGATGGTAATCGCGTCAGCTAGATTTTCCACCAAAGTTTCCCACATCAATCTGACTTTCGTCTGATAATAAAGAGTCGGTGCTGTTCTCTGTCGGGAAAAGTTCAAGTTACCTCACTTTCTATACCTTTTATTTCGTATGTTTATTACCTTATTCCTGAGTTGCCAGACTTGGCCTCTTATTTAATTTTGAAATTGTATATTTATACCAGAAATTCTACATTGTGTAGTTTTCTTTATTTAAATGCAAACGTTTCCGGATTAGCTAAAGTAAAATTTTTGTTTCCGAATTTCTTATGTGAATTCAGAGATTTTAAATTGAAAGTATAGGCCAAACTGTCAACCCAGCCTTATAACTTCTCCCTCCCCATACGTGCTGTTTTAAGTTTTTTTACTTTTAAAAAATTTTACATTTTTCATGGGTAATATTTAATAAAAGTAAACTAAGAACTTTTGGAAGATTTTTCTGATTTCATTGATAAATAAAGAGTGAACTCGAGGATTAAAATACTGAAAAACAAGAATGACATTTACTTGGTTTATTTAAACTAAGCATATTTTTCGACCTTTAGTAATAAATTGAAATGGTTAATTTTTAAACAATTTAAATGTATCTACGAGAAAACCTGAAAATTAAAAAAACAAGTTTGCCTAACATTGTATAAACTTTGACAAAAGAAAGACATTACACATATCAAGAAAATTTTAATAACGGATTTAATTACAATTACATTATCTGTAATCTGTGATTTTTGAGAAGTTGTGTTGCATCTCTTAAGATTCTTAAAATGTCATATAATTTGTATTTCCACATAGAAAAGGATGTTTTTTTCTTCGAGTATTTACTCTTGAACAGCGAAAAAAAACTTTATAATGAATGCTCTAACAGCATATGTATAGTTAATGCAAAAAGCTTCTTCTTCTAATCTTTTTTGTTTCGATTCTTGGATTTTCCCAGAAAATTTTGGATGCAGAATAATAAAAGACATACTTCTTTGTTTATGTTCAACCTTCATTTTTTTGTAAAAGATCGCATTCTAAATCCAAAAGAAGATTTGAGAGATAACAGTGCATTGAAGCAAGAAGCAGTTAATACCAGGATACCATGTATCTATTTTATCGTTCTAAAGTTAAATAGAACTCAATTATCTACAGTGGAGCGCCAATTATTTGGACCGGTTAAAGCCGAGACCGATCCCGTTAATGAAGAATCCGGATAATTGGACAACTTTAAAAAACGTGTATGGCAGTATTTTTAGGTAACTTCTCTACATACTTTTACAACGCTTAAGAGTGACAATTGTGGTAGTGCACATTTTACCACATTGTAAATGGCTTATTTTTAGGTACCAGTTTCTACAAAACTGTACAAGGGACATACAGAGAAGTATATAGAGAAGTACACATAGAAATTATTACATGTATATATATATGTACATGCACTGTACACTAAATACATTAAAGTATTCACTGTGACATAGGAAAAAAAAATATTGACGGTTTTAAGCTTCATAGAAAGCTTTCTTTTTTCTACGTGGGATTTTCGCGCGTTAGAAGTGAAACTCCATAAGCTCTAGAAACAGTTGATTCACAGCATTGTCGCATTTATATTTGTTGGCGATTTTATTACTTCTGTGTTGAGAAATGTTTATGTAAGTGTTAACTTTCATGGCATCCTGTAATACATATCATAATATCAATCCGCGCCTAATGAAGTTTCATTTAATATTTGTTTAAAGTTGAGAACATAAACTATGGCCATTAATTGTTCTGGTTAATCGGAGTTATGATAATTGGAAGACTACTGTACCAGGGTTCGCACACTCCTTATATTTTGTAAGGACTCTGACACCACTATTAATGATAAGAAAATTTATATTTAATTTTTAAGAAACAAAATTCGCAATCACCTCCTCGATTCGCATTTTGCGCAATATTTTTCTGCAGTGAAATACATTTAAAATACTATAAAAATTTAGTGGTAGAGCTGTGCGAACCCTGTGTACTGTAATTTCCTTGTTCTTATTTTTTCTTCCTCAATAAAAATGACTTCCCCTCCATACTACGAAGAGAAATTTAAACACCGTTCAGATAACGAAACGGACGACCCGGAACGATACTTCATTTATGGTGTTTGCTAGTTATAATGTTTACTATGTTGTATGAGAATGTTTATTGGGTCATTTAGAGTTATGTAATTTAAATCTTTTTCTCTGGACGAATTTTAAAAAATCATACACAGTAATTTGGCCAGCGCAAATGTTACGCTGCTCATTTTGAGGAAAAATTGTCTAAGGAAGAAAATTCTCAAATATGTCGAAAATTTCCAAAATAATCCCAAAAACTCCCTTTTCCCCACACAGATTTGTTTTTTCCAAAAAAGAAGGAAATTTCCTTCACGTTATCATCACTGTTGTGGAGTAATGGTAATGGAGTATGTCCTTTAACCCCTTGGGGACGAGCGACAGGTATATGTGCCGCAAAAAGGCTTAAGAATTCGTATTTATTACCTCCAATAAAATTTTACTTTAAAATTTTCTTCGGAGCATTTTCTCGATTTGATAACCCAGAAATTTCTGTTTTTAAAAACCGGTGACAAAACATTAAAAATTTCGTAAAATGTTCCCTACGCGAAGGGGTTAACCCCTCGATTCGCAATTTAAGATTTGCACGAGAAATTTTTAAGAAAGTTTAATTTTATAGCTTTTGGGGACAAGAACTGAAAAATTGCTATTCATTATTTGAAAAATCGTTTTTCTAGCTCAACGTACGACTATTTTGAGTATTTTGACTATTATTGCATTGAGTATTGTTGACTATTTTGAGTACTACATAATGTTTTTCTAAATTTCCGGTAAAAATTCAGCTTTACACGAATGCAGTTGGTTGAATCTAAAAAAAATAAGTGAAGACTTTTAAAACTTTTGTATTTTTGGCAAAAGCCTTTTGAAACTTCCTGAATTTACTATATGTCTGTTTTTTTCTTCTGATTATTACGAAGAATCGTGAAAATTCAAAGAAGTATACCGTAACGGACGCCACTTCCATTGGCATTAATTTTATTCTAACATTTTACACTTACATCTACTTTAAAAATTCTTCTCTCACGGCTATATTTTTACTTTCTTCTATCTTTACAAGAAGAAAGTATTGGATTCATGAAAATTTTCGACTTCCGGTTTTCGACGGATTTATACGTTTTAGAAGGTCCTGAACACGTTTTGACTATTTTTAGAAAATGTCTGTCTGTGAGTCTGTCCGTCTGTCTGTCTGTCTGTCTGTCTGTCTGTCTGTATGTGATAAAAAATTTGTGGGCGCTCTATCTCAAGAACTAATGCTCGAAATTTCATAAAATTTTATATTCAGTTAGACCTTGATATGAATTAGTGCCTATTGGTTTTTGGTGTAAATTGGCCTGCAGGTGGCGCTGCTATACTACGTTTTTCATGATTTTAATGATTGCTATATCTCAAGAACTAATGCACAGAATTTCACCAAACTTCAGATTTTGTGAGACCTTCATATACATAGACGCTGATTAAGTTTTGGTGTAAATTGGCCTGCAGGTGGCGCTAATATGCCACGTCTTTCATGATTTCCATGATAGCTATATATCAAGAACTAATGCACAGAATTTCACGAAACTTCAGATTCCGCAATACCTTGAGATACATTGCCACTGATAAGGTTTTGGTGTGAACTGCCCAATAGGTGGCGCTGCTATGCTACATTTTGCACGATTTTTGCGATAGCTATATCTGGAGAACTAATTCAGAGAACTTTATGAAATTTCAGATTGTGGTACACTATAATATATAACATAATTAGACGCTGATTACATTTTGGTATAAATCTCACAACAGGTGGCGCTGCTATGTTACGTTTTTCACGATTTTCACGATAGCTATATCTCAAGAACTAATGCACAGAATTTCACGAAACTTCAGATTCTGCAATACCTTGAGATACATTGCCACTGATAAGCTTTTGGTGTGAACTTCCCAATAGGTGGCGCTGCTATGCTTCATTTTGCACGATTTTTGAGATAGCTATATCTGGAGAACTAATTCGGAGAACTTTATGAAATTTCAGATTCTGGTACACTATAATATATAACATAATTAGACGCTGATTACATTTTGGTATAAATTTCACAACAGGTGGCACTGCTATGCTACGTTTTTCACGATTTTCAAGATAGCTATATCTCAAGAACTAATGCACAGAATTTCACCAAACTTCAGATTCCGCGAGACCCTGAGATACATAGGCGCTGATAAGGTTTTGGTGTGAAATGCTCAACAGGTGGCGCTGGTATGCTACATCTTGCACGATTCTTGCGATAGCTATATCTCAAGAACTAATGCTGAGAACTTTATCAAATTTCAGATTCTGTTACACCATAATATATAACATAATTAGACGCTGATTACACTTTGGTATAAACCTCGCAACAGGTGGCGCGGCTATGCTGCATTTTGCACGATTTTTGCGATAGCTATATCTCAATAACCAACGCACAGAATTTCATCAAACTTCAGATTTTGTTACAATATAGTGCATAACATAATTACACGATAATTACGTTTTGTTATAAATTCCTCAACTGATGGTGCTGCTGTGCTATACTGTACACGATTTTTTTTTTTAGATAGCTATATCTTAAGAACTTATTCTCAGAATTTCATCAAACTTCAGATTTTTTTACACCATAACATAATTAGACGCTTTTTTACGGTTTGATATAAATTGTCCAAAAGATGGTGCTGCTATGCTACGTTTTGCAAGATTTTTGCGATAACTATATCTCAAGAACTAATGGAGAAAATTCCATCAAACTTCAGATTCTGTTAGGCCTTGACATTAAAAGATGCTGATTAGGTTTTAGTATAAATTACCCAACATGAGGCACTGCTAATCTCAATTTCTCAGAATTTTAACTAAATTTTGCATTTTAGGTTTTTCGGACACCAGAATCTCATCAGGCTAGGTCAAATGTTCGAGGAAATTCGATAGTGGGTAAATTTCGGGTTGCCGCGGTTTTTTGGGCCACGCCAATTTTATCTAAAAAGCGGCTCGTACGATTTTTATTAAATTTTGCATCCTATAGTTTCCGGACTCAGGAAGATCATTGCGCTAGGTCACATGAGAAAATTCGATAAGTGTCTCATCATTGGGTCACCGCGGGTAATGCCAAATTTATCTTTAAAAAAAGCTGAAACAAAATTAAACGAAAATGGAATTAATCCGGCTTTCGACGTATTTGTACATTTTAGAAGGCCCTAAACACGATTTGAGTGCTTTTAGAAAATGTCTGCCTGTGACAAAAATTTTGTGGGCGCTCTATCTTTAGAACTAAATAATGGAATTTAATAAAACTTTATATTTAATTAGACCTTGATTCAGATAGGTGCTGATTAATCTTTAGAGAAAATTTTCCAACAGGCAACGCTGCTGTGCTACATTTTGCATGATTTTCACGATAGGTATATCTCAAACAAATCGCAGAATTTCATCGAATTTCGAATTTTGTTAGACCTTGACATATATAGAACGCCAATTACGTTTTGATGTAAATAGCCCAACAGTTGGCGCTGGCATTCCCTTTTTCCCATGATTCTTACTATAGCTCTACCTCAAGAACTAATACACCGAATTTAACAAAACTTTATATTTAGTTAGACTTTGATATTGTATTGGTGCTGATTAATTTTTTGTGTAAATAGCCAAACAGGTGGTGGTGCTATGGTACTTTTTTCATGATTTTCACGATAGCTATACCTCAAAAACTAATGCGCTGAATCTGAACAAACATCATATTCTGTTGCACCTTGACATAATTTGATGCTGATTAGCTTTTCGTGTAAATCTTGTAGCAGGTGGCCCTGCTGTGCTATATTTTTTACTCATTTCGTGTTAATCGCTATTTCTCAAAAACTAATTCAAGTAATTTAATCAAACTTCATGCTCTGTTATAGTTCTACATAAATAAATTCTTATTAAATTTGTGTACATGCTGCTTGACAGATGTTGCTTTTATTATCTTTCGGTGTAAATTTTGGTTGCGGATATCTAAGAGTATTTGCGCCGAAATTTAATGATTTGTTTTAAAAATGCGATAATTATACCTCCCTTTTAAATGCACAGAATTGAACAAATCTAATATCTTTATAATCCTCATGATCGGACAGACTCTTATATAATTTTGATTGTAGGCTTTTAAGATTTTAAGAGTTTACCGAAATTCGATGATTTGTTTGAAAGGTATGAGGCATATTTTCAGTTTAAATGCACGCAAACAAACGAAAGTATTTACATAGAAAATTATGCGATCTTTAGTTTTTTAAGAAATAAAGCGATCTCTTTAAAAAATAATATGAAAAATGTGCATGTATGATGTAATAACATAGCGTAGAAATTCCACAATCTAATCTTACAAAAAAGTATGTATTTCTCCATCATTGAATGTCATTGGTTTTAAATCGTCTGCTTAATGATACAGGGCAGAAATCGCGCAACGTAATTATTTCTTCCAAATTAAATTATCTATTTTCAAATCATTGAATGGCATTGTTGTAAATCGTCTGCCTGAGTTTATAGAACTGCTTAAAAGTAGTAAATATTTTACTTTGCGTGCAAAGAACTACAGGATAAAATTATCATTTCGATTTATGAGATGTATTATAATATTTTATTTTACCTTTTCATGAAAGTTAATGAAAGGAAGGTGTAGCTATCTTTAAGCGAGTAACATTTTTGTGATATACGTTCAAAGTTCTAAAAAATGGAATTATCTCAGTGAATAGAGAGACTAAGAAAAAAGGAAGAGGAGAATCAACGGTGAGATGAAATTTTGAATTAACAAAATATAATGCATTTTAACAGTATCTATGAAATAACTATTAGTTTTTTGACGCGGTACAATGAAGTGCAATTTTAAATCTGCTACTAACTCATTTTGCTCAATTTTGCGTATATTTAATGAAATATACTGCAGTAACACGCTAGACAATATTACTTTGTTGAATCGAAATTTAAACCTGATAGAATAAAAAATACTTTAAAATGCTGCAATATGTAAAAAGTTATCGGAATAAAATAAATTATTAGTGTAAATAAACTTTTTATATTTTTATAATTTCTTCAAGGTGATTGCAATATATTTTTTATCAACTACTAAAATATGTTATAAACATTCATATCTAATAATCAATTTATTTTGTTTAGTAAGATTATGCAGTTCAAAAATTTTGTACTTTCTTCAGTCTTATTGCAATCAATATTATATTAACTATTAAATAATTCTGCAGAATTTTAAAAAGCATTAAGCATTTTTTTGCAGTAGAGAAATATGAAGCGCGAAGTTAAATTTTCAAAAACTTTTCGCTAGATCGATTCCAATAAATATATTATTAGTTAGTAAATAATGTAGTAGAATTCTAAATACTGTAAAAGAACTGCCTTTCAGCATAGTACGATGAAGCGCAAAGTTAAGTTTTCAAGAATAAAAAAACTGGAGAAGAAGGAATATATGAAGGAGAAGAGAAAAAAAGATAGAAAGAAGACGTGTTGTAAGGATAACAAAATTATACGGAAGCAGAAGGCTGATAAATTCAAATTAATGCGAAGAAAATTTATGCAAATTAAAAGAAAAGACGACAGTTACAAACTAAAGGAAAAAATAACAAATGTAAAAAAATACGACGACTGAGGCAAGACAAGAGCTACAGATATAAAGAAAAAGAAAGAGAAGCAAAAGCAAAGAAAACGTTGAGGGAGCAATATGATTACAGAGAAAAGGAGAAAGTGAAGGACGCAGAAGCAAAAAAAAAAGTTGAGACAACAGGAAGAATACAGAGAAAAGGAGAAAGAGAAGGACGCAGAAGCAAAGAGAATGTTGAGACAACAGGAAGAATACAGAGAAAAGGAGAAAGAGAAGGACACAGAAGCAAAGAGAATGTTGAGACAACAAGATGAGTACAGAGAAAGAGAGAAAGAAAGAGATAAAGAGGTAAAGAAGAAATTGAGGGAACAAAAAGAATACAGAGAAAAGGAGAAAGAGAAGGACGCAGAAGCAAAGAGAATGTTGAGACAACAAGATGGGTACAGAGAAAAAGAGAAAGAAAGATATAAAGAGGTAAAAAAGGAATTGAGGGAACAAAAAGAATATAGAGAAAAAGAAAAGAAGAAAGATGCTGAAGTAAAGCAATTGTTGAGGAAGCAGGAAGAATACAGAGAAAAAGAGAAAGAGAGAGATGCAAAAGTAAAGAAAGAGTTGAGAAAACAAAGCGAATACAGAGAAAAAGAGAAAGTCAGTGATGCACATATAAAGAGAGAGTTGAGGAAGCAGGAAGTTTATAAAGGAAGAGAAAGGAAGAGAAACACGGAAGTAAAGAGAAAATTGAGGCTACAGCAAGAATACAGAGAAAAAGAGAAAGAAAGAGACTCACAAGTAAAGAGAAAATTGATGAAACAGGAAGAATACAGAAAGACGGTGCAACAAAAAAAAATAAAGAAATAATGAGACAATTGAGAATGCAAGAAGAATACAGAATGAATGAAAGAATGAAAGATATACAAAGCAAGCATAAATCTAGAGAAGATGCACATTTTAGAATAAATGAAAAAGATAAAGATCGTGAAGCAAAGAAAAGAAAAAGGCAGGTTGATTTACTAAGCTTCCGAGAATCAGTATATAATAGTTTGTGCAGAAGTGACAATATGTTCGATAAAAAACAATTACAATTCCTTGAAGAGCGGAAATGTACACCAAGTAATGTATGTTGTTGTTGTGAGGGGTTATTTTTTCAACATTCTGTAGTAAAGTTTGAAATGGAACATTTTACACGTGAATTAATGTCACCCTTTTTCGCTAAAATTTATAATATTCAGTCTAATTATATATGTAAGACATGTCATAGATATGTTTCAAAAAATGTAATACCAAAATTGGCAACAAGCAATGGGCTAAAATTTGTCGAAATACCCGAGTGCGTTAGAAATTTATCACCCTTAGAAGAAAGGATGGTTTCCCCTTTCATTAATTTCATGCAGATTCGTCCTTTAAAGTCGTTTGCTTTAAATCCTCAATTAGGGATTAAAGGTAGCGTGGTAAATATTCCCATTGAAATTAATGATATATTGCAAGTTTTGCCAAGAACTTTTAACAATATGGCGACCATACAGGTTAAATTAAAAAGGCATATGCTCCATGCTACTGACTATATGTTTGAAACAATTCGACCAGCTATCGTATGTGAAGCTCTACAATACTTACTAAAGACTCCTTTGTATGAAAAATATCAAATAGAAATTGATAAAAATTACTTAGAGCGATATGATGGAAAATATGATGAAAAAGTAAATTTCATTGTCAAGCCATCTGATATAAACATGGATGAAAAATTAATTAATACGAGTTCTCACATGAACAATTTTGAAACGCAAGAAATAAACGATGAAGATGATATGACATTTGATGAATTTGATTTCGATGAAGAATTTATAGTAATGGACAGAAACTTTCAGTTCAATGAGAATATGAAAATTACAGCACCTGGCCAAAACAAGAAACCTGTTCCTTGGCATCTCGTGGATGATCTAGATGAACTGACGTTTCCAACTATTTTCGGAGGACATGCATTTAACATACCACCAGAAGTAAAAATAACTTATAATGACAGGGCTAAGTCCGAGTGCAGAAGAAAAGATCGTAGGTCATGTACATCAACCAGGCTATTATACATGGCAAAAAAGAAGCTGGAAAAATCTTGTCTTGCAAGCATAAATGTATGTCTGAGAAAAACTAAATTTACCCAAGATATCTGTGCCTCTCACTTCAAAAATCCAGATTTTGTTAAAAATTTAATAAGTTTCGATGCAGGCTATGACATCTTGAATAAAATTCGCTCATCTCCAAGTTACTGGGAGTCGAAGAAAAGGGAATTATTGGCAATGATAAGACAACTGGGAAAGCCGACACTATTTTTGACTTTATCAGCAGGTGAGAAAATTTGGCCAGAGTTGATAAAAACGTTATATAAATTGCAATATGATACAAACATTACAGATGAAGCAGTCTACATGCTAAGTGAATATGAGAAAACAATGCTAATTAGAAACGATCCAGTTACATGTGCGCGCTACTATGATTATAAAGTAACAAAACTTATGAATCTTATTAAACAACAAGACAGTTTTTTCGGGAAATATTTGGTAGAAGATAGTTATAATAGAGTAGAATTTCAGATGAGAGGCTCGCCTCATGAGCATATTTTTTTATGGTTAAAAGATGCCCCCTCATACGAAGCTGGTACGTCGACAAAGAAATGCATAGAATTTATAGATAATTTTATCACTTGCCAATATGATCCTAAAAATCCATTGATAGCCCTTCAAAGACATAAGCATTCACATACGTGCCACAAAGGAAAGAGGAATAAACAAAAATGCAGATTTAATTTTCCCATTCCAGTCATGCCTATAACTATGATTTTAGATCCTCTGCCTGAAAATGAAAAAAACATAGAAATGAAAGAATCGTCTAAAAAAATTCGGGAATTGATGAGGTTATTCTACAAAACACCGGAAGACATTTCTTTTGATGACATTCTAAAGCAGCTTCATATGACTGAGGAGGAATATATTCTATCAATTAGGAGCTCTCTCACACGAACACAGGTTTTTTTGAAGAGAACTAGTTTAGAAGTTGGAATAAATTGTTATAATAAGCCTATGCTCAGCCTCTTTGAGTCGAATATGGACATACAATTTATTTTAGAAGAATATGGTTTAGCTTCATATATAATCAATTACATATCGAAAGTAGATGCTGGTCTTTCGAAATTGCTAAGAGATGCAGCATCAGATGTGAAAAGTGGAAACAAAAGCATTAAGGAAAAATTTAGAAAAATTACAAATGTATTTTTAAACAGCAATTTAATGTCATCACAAGAAGCTGCTTATCATGTGCTGTCACTACCTTTGTCGAAAATGAGCAGACAGTGCATATTCATAAACACGAGTCCATTGAAAGAAAGGGTGTCCATGTTAAAATCAAAAAAAGAATTGCAAAATTTACCAGATAATTCCATTGAAATATATATGAAAGATAATATAAGAAAATACAGCGAACGCAATATGAAGTTTAAAGATGTATGTCTTGCAGATTTCTGCTCTTTGTATACTAGGAAAGCTTCAATAGAGACCGAGAAAAATGAAGATGTTGATAATAAAGATTCTCATTTTTTCAATGCGAGAAAAAAACCTGCAATAATTAGATACCGTCGCTATAAACTGACCCAAGATCCAAGTAATTACTACAGAGAACAAATATTGTTGTTTTTACCATGGAGAAACGAGCTAAAAGAGATCGAACACGTTGATTGTCAAGAAAAGTATTATTTAAATATCAATGAAATAGAAAAAAAATCGAAAAAAGTATGCAGTTGTTGGGGATGAAGCATTAGATTTAGCAATGAAAGCTGCTACAAATGAAATCGTTGATATAGAAGAAGAGGAAATAAATAAATATGAAGCTGATGTTATATGTAGCCAGCAACAAATGGATATTTTACAACAAGCTGGAACTGACGACGAAAAATCTACATCTCGCTACATATGTCCAAAAAGGATTTCTGAAGAAGAAATGTTTTCATCAATGCAAAAACTCAATCAACAACAACGTAACTTTGTTTTATACGTCTTGCATTGGATGAAAACAGAAGTAAAACCTTTGAGAATATTCCTGAGTGGTTCTGCAGGTGTAGGTAAAAGTACGGTCATCAAGTGTATATACCAAATAATTACAAATTATTTGGTAATATGCCAGGGGGAAATAAAGATAAGATGGTAGTTCTGCTATGTGCACCCTCAGGTAGAGCAGCTTTTCTTATTAAAGGTGTCACTTTGCACACAGCGTTTTCTCTCCCAGTCACACAGTTTAGTGGTAATATGCCCGAGTTATCTCACGACCTGGCCAATACTATTAGAGAAAAGTTATCTGGATTAAAATTAATAATAATTGATGAAATATCAATGGTTGGAAGCACACTCTTTCACAGGGTTGATACAAGACTTCGACAAATAAAAGGCGTAAACTCATCATTTGGAGGCATTTCAGTAATTTGTGTAGGGGACTTAAATCAGTTACCTCCAGTAATGGATACACATATTTTTAAAAATACAAAAGTTAACGAAATGAGCGAATTTTTTGATTCAAGTCCACTTTGGAAGGAATTCTATTTTTATAATATAACAGGAGTAATGAGACAACGTAATGAAAAATACTTCATAACAGCTTTAAATAATTTGGCTAAGGGAAAAATGACAGAGGATGATATTATTCTAATTAAATCTAGAGAAGTAAAAGAAAATCAAGTACCAGAAGATGCAATCAGATTATTTTCGGAAAACGTTGAAATCGAAATGTTTAATAATAAAAAAATAGAAGGCTTTTCAGGAGAAGAATATATTTCAGAAGCCAGTGACAATATTTTAGGTAAAGTTAGTGATAAAACGCGATTATCAATTTTATCTTCTCTATTAACGAAGAAAACACCACAAGTTAATGGATTGCCACATAGACTGCGATTAAAAATAGGCATTCGATACATGATCATCAATAATATAGATGTTGAGGATGGCTTGGTCAATGGGGCTTGTGGCACGCTGAGATTAATTACGTTCAAATCAAACAGCCAAGATCCAAGGCTGCTATGGTTTGATTTTGGTTCAAAAGAAATTGGTTATAAAGCTCGAATGCTACATCTGAATCAAATGAAAAACGAATGCATTGATGATAATTTGACACCACTACAGAAATCGAACATCATACTTAATATATCAAATAAACTAAATTTCCAAGTAACAAGACAACAGTTTCCAGTTACACCTGCGGAAGCTATAACAATACATAAAAGTCAAGGACAATCCTGTGAGAGAGTTTGCATAGATTTTAATAAAATTAAGAGAGTGACAAGACCCATGCTATATGTTGCTCTAAGCAGGGTAACCTCGTTATCCGGTTTATATATATTAGGAAATTTTAAACCCCCAAAGTCCAACTTAAAAGATGACATAATACTTCAAGAACTAAATAGACTAAAAACAATGAGAGGAATTTCAGAAATTTCAGAATTTCAAGCAATTTCTGGATTTAAAATTGTCTACTTGAACATATGTTCCTTACCAAAGAAAATTATGAATATTATTTGTGATCAATGGTACCAACATGCAGATATATTAATTTTTTGTGAAACATTGACTAAACCTGGAAAGGAAATCGAAATACCTAACTTATTTCAAATTTTTAGATCGAATGCTATTGGGGGAACTCGCGGATTATTAGTATTTGCAAAAAAGAATGATATCGTTCTTGATCAGCATATTATTGATATAACGAAAGATGCTTATATTGAAATTTTTAGTTTAAAAACTAATAATTGCATTGTTATATCAGGCTACAAGTCACCGAAATTTTTGCACTCTAAGTTCGAAGAAATTTTTGCAAAAATTTTTGATTTTCTCCCAGCGAGGGAAAGAAATAATTTAATATTAATGGGGGATTTTAATTTTGATATCATTGAAGGGAGAAACAGCAACTTGTTAAATTTTTTCTCCTCTTATGGCTTTCAGAGTCAGTTACCATTGGAAGCCTAAACAACAAATTTGAAATCTCAGATTGATGTCATCCTTTCTAATTTTCAACCCGTTAAAGTAGGAACATATGAAACTTATTTTTCATACCATAAATGTATATATGCAATTATAAATAAAAATACCAATAATCTAAATGCGACTAAAATAAGTAAAAAGAAAGAGAATAATAACTTAGATGAAGATATTACCCTAAACAAAAGTGACAAGGAGAGAGAAATAAGAGAGGATAAAAATATCAGAAAAATTACAGAGAATGAGATGACGATTTTGTTGGATAGTAAAGGTTATTTGGAGGATTCACATTTGGATTTGTTTGGTGAAATAGTGAACTTTTACACAAATTTTAAAATGCAAAGTGTACTGTACATACAAACTCCAAGTTTTATTATGTCAATTCCACACGGCAAACCAAATTTACAAATTTTGTACAGAAGTTGTCCAGGTTCAAATATTGGTCACTGGATCTGTACATACTATGATGGAAAAGTAAATCACGTGTACGACAGTATGAATTCGAAATCCTTAAACACAGATCATGAAACATACTTGAACAGACTTTATGGTAATCACATTGTGAATGTGTTTCATAGAGTACAACAACAACAGAATCCATATGATTGTGGACTTTTTGCTATGGCTTTCGCTGTAACTATATGCCTAGGGGGAAATCCTGTATCAGTGAGATACAATGCACAGAAAATGAGAACGCACGCTGCTGAAATCTTCAAAAGAAGGGTACTTATTCCTTTCCCAAGTGACTAAAAATTACATTTTTTAACTGTCCTTTTAAAACTTTTCAACATTCCGTTGGCGATTTCTCATCTATGTAGTTTTGACAAATGTTTCAGTTATATTAAGCAAAACAATTATCCTAGAGAAACAAATCATTAATAATATAAATTCGTTTTTTTTCTTTTTTTTTTCTTTTTAAGAATATACATTATGATAAAAGTTATGTGTAACATCTATAAATAATGTAAATAGTCTAATTATTATTTTATTATTCATGTAACTTTAAACAGTTTTCATTGCACTGAAAAGCTCATTTAATAATTTAAATATGAGCCAAGATATATGTTAACTTCAAACTTTGCCGAGTTTTAGGTAAAATTTAAGGCCACCATAAGGTAAGGTCTGTGAATATTTTAATTAATGTTATTATGCAATTTTTAAGAAACTCTTATTTAAAATTCTCAATTAGTAATATATATGTACCGAGATACATGTTATTTTCAAACATGGCAGTATTTTAGTTAATTTGTGAGTTTCATGACCAAATTTTCTTTTGTGTCAAAGGAGTTGAACATTGCTTTTGATCAGTTTATTTTATCCAGAATCCTTTTATAGGTTTCGCTATAAATCTACATGGAGTTTTAAATATCCGGAGACCAACTATAAACAAATATCTTTCTTTGTCATGTTGAGTTTTTTCAAAGTTGTTTGTAGAAGCTGTTTGATATTTTTCTATTATGTTATTATTTATTGTATGCAAATATTTGTTTTATCACACAGTATAATTGTACAGTTTGTGTTTATTGGGGTAAATTCAACAACCTATCATTGTATATAGTTTACGTAACACTAAAAAACCCATTTAATTTTAAATATGAGCCAAGATATATCTTAACTTCAAATTTAGCAACGATTTTGTAAATTTAAGGCTATAGTGAAGACATTTGTATGATATATAAACAGTTAAATTATTGTTATGTAATTTTTGCAAAACTTTTAGTAGATTGTAATTCTGATTTAGTAACTCATATATGAGCGGGGGTATGTGTTATTTTCAAACATAGTGTTTTTGTAAATCTGAGAGTTTGAAACTGAAAATTTTTGTGCTGAGGGATAATTTCTAATGATAATTTCTTTTGATGTACCGATTCATCCAAATCTGCATTATTTTGTAGGTTTTGCTATAAATCTGTGTTGTTTTCAAATAGCCAGGGACCAAATATAAAAAAATATCTTTGTTCTGCTGATTTTTTAAAAACTTGTTTTAGAAGTTGTTTGATTTTCATCTATTATGTTATTATTTATTGTATATAAATATATAATTTATGATATAGTATAAATATATGGTTTGTATTTATGGTAATAGTATATTGAACAACCTGTCAGTGAATAACTAGCAATTCATTGTAATACATACATTTTAGTGCATCTTATACTTCTTATAATTATTATTTTGTTTAAAAATTGGTTAAAGTATGCAATCTTACAACTGTCGACTTATGACTAAGTTTTGTAGTTTAATTTAAAATAGTATAATCTAATTTTTTTTTAATTGCATTTTATTGTATACATTAACAACTTTGTGTGCATTATATGGCAGCTATAAAACACATGATATCTGTAGTATATTTATATATATGGAGTTTGTCATAAGATTTATAAAATATATGATATTTGGATTATATTGTATTTTTTAAGTAGTATGCCAAAATATCTCATAAGTACAATTAGCTATTTATAAAAAATAAAACTCAGTGAGTAATTTTATAAATCGTTTATATTTTATAAATATTTATGAACTATTTATAAAATGCTTAAAGACTTCAGTATAACATAAAAATCAGTAATTAAACCATAAAAATTCAGTTGTTTAATTTAGAGACAAAATGTGTGTGAATAGCTTTGTGTAAATAGACGCACACAGACTAACGTTAAAATATATAAAACATTATGCATAATATTCTATATATTAGTGTAGTTATAATCTGACAATATATGTGTTAAATACTATTAATAATTTATGTATAAAAAGAATTTTTACTCATAATGATCTTAGCATATAGTTGTACAAAATATTCAAAATTTTTGCAATGTGCTTTATAAATATTACAAATATAAATGTAAGAAAAAACAAAATGCAGACATCTTTAGAGTGGCATATATTTTGACATAAGTATTGCTGCAGAAATGCATAGTACAGTAAGAAGTCTGCTGGTTTTTGATACTTTAAATATATTATTATTAAAACAATTTGAATGTTAAATTTAAATAATAAACTAGGTTATATCATGTAGTAATAAATGCGTCAAATAAATTTATACCAAATATTAGATGTTAATAAAGGTACACATTGCTACATTTTGATGTAACATTGATTGATTATTTAAATGCATTCTGTGAAATGTAATGAATGCTGTAAATAAATTTTTCCTGCATTAAAAGTTTTTATTATTCACAATTCCGTAACATTGTATATATATATATTAAGATGAAATTGATCATGTACACAGTTAAAAAAGAACTGTATTGGAAAATTAAATAGAATTAGTTTTACGTAATGCATACAGTAAAATTAAAAAGGTTAGAGTGAAAATTAAGATGATGAAATAAAAATTATATACATATATATATACCTATGCGCTAAATCGATGTAATAATTTGAACTTTTTAAATGGTTTAATTGACGTGATTTAAATAGAAGAAAGTTTTGTGATGGCCACAACATACTAGTTATAATAGGCATGTTGTCAAAATACAAGTAAAATTCTTTTATATAAAAGTGTTTCTAGTTGAGTAAAATTTATGCAAGAGATGTGGGTCTGGAAGTTGCGCAGGAAGATAACAGATTTGCTAAAGGTTAAAAAATTGCTTAATATATGAAACTAAATTTTATTTATGTATTTTTTACGAAATTCTTTACATTTAAACCAATTTTTATTTAAATAGGAAATCGAAATATCTTTGTGAATAAAGAAGAAAGTAAAAACGTTACAAACTGCGGAGACGCAAATTATCAGATATGGGAAAAACGGAATCCAATAAAAGACGTCGTGTAATATATTGTCTTAAAAAAAAAAAAAAAAAAAAAAAAAAAAAAAAAAAAAAATCTGATTATCGAGCCAACCGATTACGAAATGTGCGACGACTTTGAAAATGGAAGGTATTTAAAATTGAGGCGATTGATTGTAAAAAGTCATGTTTATAAGTATATATGCATATATAATTGATTTAAAAGTCATAATTTTAGTCTTTGATAAAATCGTTTTTTAAATGGTTTTTGTAGTTGATTAAATTATTTTTATTATTATTTTGCAAAGGGAATTTTCACAAGAAATAACCAAAAAGTAGTAGGACGGATTGTCCAGAGAGTAGGGAATATATCCCAAATGAAAGCAAGATGTTTGTTTCTGGCAGTTAACCCCTTAACTGGTTTGCCCGAACGCCATTCGGGCAAGACGAATTTGTTTATTGCATCGTCTAAAGCTTTTTTACACCACTATTATTTTTAAGAACAGTTTCATACTATAGAAAGCCGGCAATGTTTAGACTTAATTTTACGAATGTTTTATTTAAATAATAGTGGTGTGAGTCATTGCCCCAAAAGTTTGTTTCTCAACTCATGTGATGTTTTAAAATTCAACTGGCACAATTTTCTAATAATAAAAATATTTCACATATACTTCGGCAGCATAACGAAAGAAACATACTACAAAATATATCATTAAAATAGCGATAAGAATGAAATATAAAAATTAGTTTCCAGTAGACACAAATTGGCACGAACTTTCCGGACAACTCAATAAATAAATTGAGAATTGAATTCTATGGCAAATATTAATTATGTTCTAATGCACTTTCAACACCCTTGTATTTTTGCGAGAAATTAGGGGCATACTGCATTTACTTATTTATAAATATATGCAAAAAAAAAAATAATACTGCATTTAAATTTATTTATAAATTTACATAAACTAAAGAAATTAAATTGAAAACATTTTTTTCAAATAATTCTTCAACAATTTTAAATATTGTATAATATATTGAAATTGTTGGAGGAATTTCATGTTATATCGCCGTATATCTAAACTATCACCTATACACAATTTTTTCGATATCTTACAAAGGATACTTTCAATTTTCGTTTCACGTAAAAGATAGTATAAAATAAATTCAAAATGTTTTCATAAACAATGCAGAAGAAACTATCACATAATATTAAATTTCAATATATTTTGCAAAAAGTACAAAGCGTATTGAACTAAGAAGTATAGTAGTAAGAGAATCGCTGTCTCCATATATATATATATATATATACAAGATCAGTTTTCTAAATGTAAACCAGGCACTGGACTTCTTTAAATTATTTGAAATTTTTTTTTATGTTTTTCTCTTTTGTATGCATAAAAACAAATGTAAAAATAACAAATAAAATTTGGAAAACACAATAGCTACTTTGCGGTAAAGGGTTATCGAGATTTACTGTTTATTTTCAAAACACAATCAACAGGTGTGTAAAACTGAGGCCTTCCGAATATTACTAAAATTCTATAGTCATCGTTGCCTTATGCAATAATCAGATCTCATATTAAAGACATCATCTGTTTTTTTTTCAGTGGTATGCGGCAGGCACAGTTTGATACCCTTGACTTACAAATGCACAAAAAATCTTTAGGTTGAGAGACTGATTCTAATAGAAATGCGTTTTCAGTTGTGAGATGCTTTTTAGGTGCGTTCGTAATTATATAAAAACGTAGCACCTATAGTCGTCGTTCAATCCGTCCTTCCGTCTGTCTGCATATAACAGAACAAAAACTACCCAACCGAATCGTTCGAAATTTAAAATATATAGTTGTTACATAAGTTTGTTGAGTCATTTCAGATTTTATGAAAATCAAAAGAATAGTTTTATTGCGGGGACAGTGAAAATCATTCCATTATATTACAGTTAATGGGAAATAATAATTTTAAGTGAATTTTAATAATGTTAGCTCTTTTGAATATGATAAAATTAATTTGGGTATGTAGTATATACATTTTGCACAATTTGTGGTGCAAAGAATATTTATTATTAATTTAGAGACATTTAACAGAGCGACACAAAAGTATTCCATTACATAATGGTGCTGAGATCGTTGAAACTGAGATAGAAACGGCTTCAGTTGATGAAAATGACGTCATAGTAAAAATGAAATGTGTGTTACATGCAAAATTGTAACTGGTTTAGGAATATATTGCTCTTCTTCAAGAAAAGTGACACATCTCGACAAAACAGAATTTCACGGGAGAGACAAATCAAAATTTCCATGATGTTATTATAAAAAGAAATTATAGTTCTTAGCTCTGCATGGAAAAATTAAAACGTGCATAAAAGCATAAAACCATTAATCCCTTAACTGGTTAATTCTTTTCCGTTCAACAAATTAAAAATAGCGGACTCACACCACTATTATTTAAATAAAATATTCATAAAATTTAGTCTGAACATTTCCGTGTTTCATTAGTATGGAAATTTTCTTTAAAATAATAGTGGGGTCAAAAAGCTTTAGGTGATGCAATAAGCAAATTCGTCTTGCCCGAACGGCGTTCGGGCAATCCAGTTAAAGAGTTAAAAATGTAGACGTAGGATGAGGGTTTGGTAATTTTACATTCTCGCACAATCCACCTCTCTTCAGTAGTTACAAATGGACAAATAACGTAATAAAGTGATTTTCTACATAGCTACAATTATCAAACTATTTGTATTTCATGACGCACCTGTGACAAAACTATAACTAAAATAAAACGCAAGATGAATTTTTGCGAGTTGTATTCCGTTTTTTTTTTTCGGGCGAACTTTATGTATAATTTATGCAATAGTAACATGTAATAATCTATCGTTAAAATATACTTAAATTAGTGAATAAGAATATGAAAAGTAAGAATGTAAATTTTACGACGGCGTAAAATGTTACCTTTAAATTTCCTCGTAAACAAAATTTAAATTGCATCATATAAGCGACATTTTCATTCATTTTTCATTGCATAATACCAAGTATTAGTCTCTGTTAATAGCTTCATAATTTCATTTTCTTAATTGTATATTATTGATGTGGTATAGGATTAAAAAAATTATTTCAATAATTTTTAAAGCAGGAAATAATTTTATATTTCTTTAGCAGGGCTCCCACTGGTCCGTTTTTTGAAAACCATTAATTTTTTTGAAAGAAATTCGTGGTAGATTTATGCAATAATTCCAAGAAAAATTTACTTCATGGCATGTCTCTATGAAATTTATAAATAAATATTTTCTTTGAATAAAATTGGTGTTTTAAAAGTCGACCATGTTAGAGTATACTGTTACAAAAAAGTAATATTTGTTATATGAGTTAGACTGTACTAAAGATAATAATCGCCACTGTACTAAAGATTAAGTATTCTGTTTATTTATTTATTTTTTTATAAATGCAGTCGATTAGATCTTTTAACAATTTTTATTCATCGAATTCGACGGGTTACAACTCGTTAATTATTGACACACATGACCTCTTGTATTCATTGTTTACTGTTTTAAAAAATGTCTTTAAAAAATCAAATATCAAAAAAGAATTACAACCGGAAAAATAAAAGAGGTAAAATATGATAACATTTCAACATGAAAGATCTCAACGTGCAGGTATTGTGTAAAGTTAGGTGCTCAAGTTGTAAAGCGATTCTCTTGAAACGCTTTAAAGAGAAGAAAATCCAGTAACCATTTTAATTCCTTGAGCGGCGGTGGTATGTCTATAAAGCACTTAATTTTACTTACCAAATGTCACATTGTCACCGACAGAAAAAGTAATTTTTGTAAAGAAAAAGAAATCAGTTCATTAGATTTGTGAAATAAAGCTTTTTTAAGTTTCAGAATCATTTATTAATTTCAGCTCTTAACCCTTTCCGGCGTGGACAAATTCTGTTAGAAAAATTCGAAATTATCGATCGACACCGGGATTTACAAACGACTTTTTAAGAAATCAAGAACTCCTTAATTTAAGCTTTTATTGTAAAAGCAAGATTTTTTAAAAATATTATTGGTGCCAAAAGTTTGGAATTAAAATAAGGTGTGTCCAGACCGGAAACACTGCGCCGAAAAGGGTTAAGCAAGGGAAGTCTTTTACGCCACAAAGGGTTAACCCCTTCGCTACGCGCGTCTTTCACACTTTTATCGCTATAGATCCATTAACCCTTTGCGGCGCGGTGGTTTCATAGATGCACCACTTAATTTTAATTCCCAAGCGCCACATTAGCACCGGAATTTCGTTAAAAAATTAAAGTTTATTGAATGCGTGGAATATAGTGTTTGCTTATTTACAAATAAAGTTGTTTTCAAATTCCGGTGTCAGTCATTAATTTTAATACTTAAGCAATTAATTTGCCCTGCGCCGCAAAGGGTTAACAAATAAGAAGTGGCATATCTTTAAAAAAGTGAAGCTTCAACTGTAACCGCTTTCATTGGGGTTGATTGCTGCCGGTGCAAAATTCAACCGGTAAATTCAATTAGAATATTTCTCCTAATTTTAAAGAGCTATTAATATCAAATTTAGCCATAAAAACGGTTATTAATTTTGTCTCAAGGAAGTTTACTTCGGCGGTAATCAGGCCCTGAGTTTCCGCCAGTATTGTGACAACCTAGCCAATTTTTTATCAGCGTCAGTGAAAAAGATTATATTACCTGCGCAAACTGCCGCCAGTAAAGACACAAAAATTAGCAATATTTTTATGAGTAATTTCTCGTGGAAGGGGCAGCTAAAATAAGGCAAAATTTCCTATTCAAGATTTACTGGTTGAAAGTTCACTTTAAAAATAAAATAAAATAAAATGAAGTAAAATCTGTAAATTTTAAAAATGAATGACACCGGAATTTATAATCATATTTATTTGAAAATAAGAATAATTTGCTCGTCCCATACATGATAAACGGAAAATATTTATGCAAAAATTATGGTGCCATTGTGACATTTTGGAATCAAGTTGCGTGTTCCATGAAATTGAACAGTGGTTACAATGAACAAAGTGGTTACAGTGGAACAAATGGTTAACTCTAGTAAGACCGTTAGGTGCCATTGTGACCCATACCATTTGAAAACATTTTGGTTTAAACCAGGAATTTCTATATAAATTAATTGTTTTAAAAAAAAGCAAACAGAAAAAAAAATAATTTAAGCAGATTTAAACAAAAATTCGGATTTGAAATATTTTTTTTTAATGAACTTCAGTAAAATTTCCATCCATTCTAGTGTTATGAGTTCATGTTGAAGAAAAAGCCGAAAACAATTTTTCCATTTATCTTTCGAGTAGAGTTTTGCGCAGATCCGTTTGTAGTCGAACTGAAACAAGGTAACTATTTATTACTTCAATTCGCAGTTCGACTTGAACACGATACACTTCACGTGAACACCGAACTCAAAATATTTAAACCCAAACCTGGAATAAAATAAAATAAATGCATAGTATAATGTAATAATCCAATTTTATTCAAACGTCATCTTTTAAAAACAAAAATGAAAATAATTACTAATTAATGTTCAAGTATATAGTTTTTCATCAGAAAAATATTCCGTTTTTTCTTCTTATAAATCGGCCCGAGCCGAACTCGACTTATAACAATCAAATTGAACCCGAAATATAATTGACTTGAGCACATTGCCGTGTAAATAAAATCTGAAAACAGGATATGTATTAATTAAAATTAAAGAACTATATTTTGTTTAGAAGAGCAATTCCCTGATTAAAGCCCTAATTAAAGTCTAATTTTGAAACAATTGCACGGGTATAAAAAAAATATTCTGTTATATATATATATATATATATAAATCTTAAAAATTAATCACATTTTCAAAAGTTAAAATATGCTGTTTTGAGGTTTAAAATACAATTTTAATTATAAAACATGAAAACTATTTTAGTTTTAATCAAAGTTTATGTCCTTGGATGCACTGTAAATATATTTAAAGAATTTTTATCACATTGTTGTTGGAAAATTCCACACTTTACAGAGTGTGTCGTTTAATAAACTTCTATTTTTTTTCTCTTTTTTTTTGCAAATAACCAGCTTGGAAAAAAATTAAAGTATTAAACTTTTGTTTAATAAATCTTAGACAATGTGTTTTCTTTTATCTCTTTCGTAAAAAAAAAAAATTTGAAGTCTTACAGAAAAAATTCTTGTTTAAGTGTTTAAAACTAGGCATACATTTTAAAAAAATCGATTGTTTTAAAGGCTTTCTTAACGGAAGAGATATTACTTTATGATGCTGAATTATAATATTCTGTGTAAAAAACAGATAAATAAATGAATAAATAAATATCGTAATGTAAATAAATAATATAACATACATCTTGAAACAGGGTGATAACAATAGTAACTTCCAAACGGTGACCACGATTAATCAAAATATACTAAATCGATTCATTTCTAATTTTGTCATCTTTTTTTCATACAATGCATTCTTTAAATTAAGGTTTTTAATAACCACTGAAGGATCACACCTGATAATGGTAGGTTACCTTTTTGACATTTATATATTCACCTTATTTAACCCTTTCAGGGGTGCCGTTTTCAGTTTGCAAACGGTTAATTTTAATGCTGCGAACTGTCAACGGGCACCAGTAAATTTATAGTACAATTTTGATCTCATAAAACATGTGAACAGGAGCTTTCATTATTAAAAAAATATTTGTTTATAAATTGCGATGTGAATTAATTATTTATTCCCTTAAGGAGCGATGGTATATATTTTATCGCACCTTATCTAAACGAGATCCTTACCAGAAGCATTTTTGCCGATCCCACCGATGTTAGCACAGGGTAGAAAATACAAGCTTCTGATTGGTTGAATAATTTCGAGAGCACTTTGCTTTGGATCATTTTTGAGTTTACGTTTATTTAATCATCAATTTCTGTTTGAAAATGATTTGAGAGAAGATTTTGACAAATTTCCTTCTCATTTTAAACATTTATTAATAAAAAAATATTTTCTGGAATTTATAATTAAAGAAGTTAATCTTGATGTTTCTCAATTGTTCTCTATTACTTCTAGAAAATAATAAAAATAGTTAAACTAATAATAATTTGGGTATTAATAATAATCATGTTAAAATAATAATTTATTTTTATTATTTTAACATTATATGCACATATATGCCCCTAAAACGTACATCCACATTCTTAACAGTTTATTTACAAACAATAATCACATTTCTTTTTTAGAGCGTCAATTACGCGATATTTACTAGTACTTTTGTTCTATATTACTGTTTTTTTTTTAATTGCCATTCCTTTTTATTATTATTATTATTATTGCATGATATAGCCATACATACTTCTAATATGTACATACGCATTCAGAACAATTTATTTGCAAACAACGATTGCGCTTTAATTGTTTCAACCAATAAGAAGCTCGTATTTTCTTCCCTATGCTAGCTTCGGTAGGATCGGCAAAAATGCTTACCAAAGCTTACCAAATGCTTACCTTATCTTGTAACGAAATTTTATATTTTTAACTTTGGCGGCAAAATGTTTAATAGCCTATCCTTATTTTACAACAAAGTTTTTCGATTTTTCCGGTGAGAAATTATTATTACAGATACATTATTGCTTGCCCCTTAAGGGGTTAAAAATTTTTGGAGCAGAAAAATCTTGGCCTTGAAATGGTTAAAGGCAAAGAGAATAATGCCAAGATAAAGCCGAATATACTATTAAAAAAACTGGTAGAATTCAAGCAAAAATCATGAGCGTGGTAGTTAATCCAAAAATAACCGTCAATTTCAAAAATCATTTTTTTTCTTCAGACAACAACATATTTAAAATATTCATTATTTCATAAAATTTTTTCTCCAATTACTCAGCACAAGTTATGTAATTATTAACTATTTTTTTTTCTGTTTTTGAGCAGAGCTGCAATTGTCATCGCAACTCCACTATCCCCAAATTAATAAAAGAATTAAAAATAGAGAAAAAAATGAAGAGTGGAAATAACTGAAAACATATTTACTCCTTTTAGAAAATAAAATATATGTAAACCATCTTTAACACCTTCGTAACTGAGGCCATTGATAATTTTTTTTATTATTTCATCACAGATTTTAAGAAACTGGTTTTCTACTTAATTGAATAGCAGAAATGTTGATTATTGTCCAGTATTATCTTGTCCTTCTAGAAAAAAAAATAAAGTTATTATTAGAGTGTTTCTAAATCCCCAGATGTCGAACCAAGGGAAGACAAGACCGGTTGAAATCCTACAAAAAATATCGCAAATTTAACATCCGTTTCCTTGGAAACTATACGACCGATTGTGGCGAAATTCGAAGTTCATATTCACTGGATTATCCTCAAGATTTATGGCAGACAGTTTTTTCTGCGATTAAAATTTTTATTTCCGAGCAATATAATTTTTTTCAAAAATTTTCCATTTTTTTTAATTCTTTTTTTTAACTAATTAAAAAAATTAAAACTGTCTGACACGTACAATCTTACATTCATACTCTACGACCAAAAATCTTATTATCAATATCGCTCGAGAACTTTATAAGATAATGGAATTTTTATATGATAAGAACAATTTTTTGGAGAAACAAAAAACTTATACCCTTGTTTTATGTGAGAAGTTTTTGCACTATTTAATCAAACATGAATTAAAGTTTCATAATCAATTTCATAATATAAATGAGGTAATGTTTTAACTCTTGCCAGTTCTATATCACTTCCATTGGGGCTTCACCAAGCATCTCTTATATGAATTTTATGTGGTGAACACCACTATTTTTATAAGTAAGAAGTTTACTTCTACTTTGATAACATGTTCATACTACAAATATTATTTTTAAAATATAGTGGTGAAAGGGGAATAAAAAAATGGAAATAGGTACAAAGTGTTAGCGTAAGATTAATGTAAATGGGCGTGACCTCTGAAACGGTATATTACCTTGAATTTTTAAGATTATTTCTAATAGTCAGAAAATAGAAATGTACATGCCAATGGATACAGGAAGATTCAGAGAACATTTTAGGTCATTAAAAAAAATTAGCTTTTTTTTTCAAAAAATTTCTCTTATGTTTAAGCTTAACACCTTCAAAGTGAGGTTGTTTGACAGAATTTTTAATATTTTATATTAGCTTGAGAACCCCTGCACTCAAGGATTAAGTATCGCTATTAATTAGTATACATTGTAATTAATCAATTGATAGCAGTTACATTTTTGTAGAATAATTTCCGAAAGACTTGATAGAAGGCAATCATTTTTGTTTCGTCAAGACAGTGAAGAGCAGGCTGTGGAGTCCGAGGGAAAAATTTCCGACTCTGGTCGAGCTGGTATACTAATGTTGCTGTTGGTTAAAATTATTGGAGAATTCAAGAAAAATAATGCAAAATTGAACTATTTCCGTATTAATTTAATTCTTGTAGCTTTGAAAGAAAAACAGAAAAAAAAATGATTTTCCATTTTCTAATTTTTAGGTGCGTTTGTAATTATGTAAATACGTAGCACCTATAGTTGTCGTTCAGTCCATCCGTCTGTCCGTCCGTCTGTCTGTCTGTCCGCATATAACAACGCAAAACTCCCAACCGAATCGTATGAAATTTAAAATATATAGTTATTACATAATCGTGTCGAGTCATTTAAAATTTTATGAAAATCGGATGCATAGATCAATTAGTAGGGGGACAATCAAAAATATTCCGTTACATTACGGTCAATGGGGAAAAAGTTTCAAATGCATTTTAATCGTTTGAAATTTAAAATGTATAATTATTGCATAATTTTGTCGAGTCATTTCAAATTTTATGAAAATTTGATGCATAGATTAATTACAGGGACAATCAAAAGGATTCCTTTACATTACGGTCAATGGGGAAAAAAGTTTTAAATTCATTTTAATGGTGTGCATTCGAACATAATAAAATTAACATCAACCTATGAAGTACATATATACCAAAATATACATTCTGTACAATCTGTGATGCAAAGAATATTTATTATTAAATTGCAGGGTCACACAAAAGTATTCCACTACGTAATGCTATACGGAGAAACGCTGTTTGAGGCGTGTTTTAATGATATTAAACTATTTCACATTTTATGAATATGATATACGTTGCTGAGGTGTAATAAAGTTAATTTCTGTATTTACAGGAACACAAAAAAGATTTCGACCACAATAGTGTATCCGAAGTATTGTCTACTATGACAGCAAGATCTGAATATTTTTAAAACTTCGTTATCGTACGAACGCACCTCATTTGCTACGCTTCACGTGCAATTTCCAGCTTGTTCAATTTCGTGTCTCACAAACCCAAAAATCTAGCTATCGAAATCTAAAGGAGAAAACAAGACATAAATTTTACTATTACGGATCTGTGGACTTGAAAAAGAATAATCTTTAGAATTTTGATGTTAATTCGTGTCCTGGGCAGAGACTTTTCAATGGAAAGGGATAAAAATAAAGATGAAATTCTTTCTAGTTCGGAAATAATTTGGAACCTACTAGAGTTTTTACTTATAAACGGGTTTCTCTACTGTACATGCCGCGCCGGGCAGTATATTGGAAAATTTTAACTTGGGCAGTCCGATATAATCCAAAACTAACCATAAAAAATTCCTTTTATGGATGTAAAATTACATTTAAATGGTATAATTTCACTTCAATTTGTCTAACAAAAAAGCCGGAGTCGGAGTCGGCTTGTTTTTTAACGACTCCAACGCCAACTCTTTTACTCAAAAATAGTCTCGCCTCCGACTCCGACTCTCCGAACTCAAAAATGATCCCAAATCCGACTTTGACACCGCAGCTCTGGTGAAAAATGTCTGTGTCTTTAAAAAATACATGATTTTTTGTTAAGCATTTGGTTCTTTTTGTTCTTTTTGCGTGTCATAACATGCATTTAAGATCGCGAAGCCTCTTTTTGTCTTGATTTCTTATCAGCTGGAGGTTATAATATCTTACGTTGATACCGCTTGCAATATGCACGACTTGTGATTTTTCTTGATCTTTATAAGTTATTAATTATTAATTCTGAAATATCATTCAAAGTATTATAGAAAAAATACATTTTTGAATTACATTAAAATTATTTTTTATAATTATACCTAAGGAAGCACTGAACGATAACGCAATGCAAAAAGTTATATTTGTTCGACATTTTATCTTAATTTATTTCTGATAAGTACGTGACTTTAAGAAATTTTCTAAAGAAATACATTCTTCATTTTAAAAATGTAGGATTTATACATGTGTTTTCAGATTTAAAAAAAGAAACCGAATTAATCTTCAAAGTGATCACCAGACTTGAAAATCAAAATCCCTTAAATAGGAATTGCATTAGATATTTTAAATATTGACCGATCACAATCTTTTTCTCTGATTCCAAGTTAAATAAGATGTTACGCATTCTTCGTTTTAATATTTCTTTACATTTCAACTACTGTCTAGAATTAAATAATCTTTTAAGGGGGCTCAGGGGTTGAAAACTTTTCAAAAAATGGATTGTTTTAAATGATCTAATTTGATTATTCATTTAATTCCTAACTCAATGCAAAAAACCGCATAAAAATATTTGCATTTTTAACGGCGTTATAAGCATTTATGTATCAACACTTTCATAGCCGCATCCATATAATTTCAACTTTAAGTCGCGTTTTCTCAAAACTTGATTTTTGATGACTAACACCAAGATTTAAAAAAAACTATTTGATGGAATGGCTTTTTTTTTTTTTGCATGCATATAACATCATTATCTAGATTATGAGTTAATATATTTTAGATAGTTTAATATTTTGAGTATTTTTAATGGAAAAAAATTTGTATTTTTTGGGGTTTTTTTTAAATTTTCAACTTTGAGAGATTTTTTAATACTGTTTTTATTAAGTGATAGTTATATCCTTAATTCATAATCTAGATTATGATGTTATATGCATGCAAAAAATTAAGCTATTCCATCAAATAGTTTTTTTTTTTTTTTAACTTGGCGTTAGTCATCAAAAATCAAGTTTTGAGAAAACACGACTTAAAGTTGAAATTATATGGATGCGGCAGTATAAGTATTGATACAAAAATGCTTATAACTCCGTTAAAAATGCTAATATTTTTATGCGGTTTTTTGTATTGAGTTAAGAATTAATTGAATAATCAAACTAGATCATAAAAAAATTGATTTTTTGAAAAGTTTTCAACCCCTGAGCCCCCTTAATATGGTATCACTCAATCACTTTTTTATTTATGCTATCATTAAATAAAGATTCTTTATTTGAAAATACGAGAAAAAGTGTTTTAGAAAAGCTTAAATGAAAATTAAACTAGTTTACTGTATAAATCAAAAACAATGAATAACCGTTGTTAAACAAATGTCAGAAGGTATAACTACATTAATTCTTTAATGGTTTATTTAGCAATTGTTGAGTTGCGAAATTTGTTCAATTCGGTTTTATTAGCTTGATACTTTTTATTTATTTATTTTCTTTTATGTTTCAAAAGTTCAAATTTTAATTGGATCATTGGAGACAACAGCTCAGACGCTATACACTGTTAAAAAAAAAAAAAAAAAAAAAAAAAAAAAAAAAAAAAAGGACGATTCAACGGAAATATTACTGGTAATCTAGACGCCAGTACTATTTACTGTTTTTAACGGGAAAATTCCGTAAATTCCGGACAAAAATCGCAAAAAACGTAATATTTTTCGGAATTTTTCCGTTAAAAAACAGTAAATAGTACTGGCATCTAGATTACCAGCAATACTTCCGTTAAATCGTCCGTTTTTTTTTTTTTTTTTTTTTTTTTTTTTTACAATGTAAATCTTAAAAATCCTCCCCTTCAAACAAACGAAGTTCAAATTTTATATCAATTCTCAAATGTTTCCCAATAAAAGCCTTTATTGTAAAAAATCGATATTTTATGCTGTCTTTTTTAAGGGTCTGTGGAAATATAACGTCATCAACATTTTGGTAATTTTGGACGTCCTCTCCTCCTTTTGATATTATACCTTCTCACTTTCGAGAAATGACGCAAAATTTTCTAAAATTTTTGCAAAAATTTCCATTAAAAAACAGTGAACTGTCCTGACGTCCCGAATGCTAGTAACATCGCTGTAAAATCGTCCGTTTTTAGGTGCGTTCGTAATTATGTAAATACGTAGCACTTATTGTTGTCGTTCAGTCCGTCCGCCTGTTTGTCTGTCCGTCTGTCTGTCTGCCCGCATATAACAACGCAAAAACTACCCAACTGAATCTTTTGAAATTTAAAATACATAATTATTACATAATTTTGTCGAGTTATTTCAAATTTTATCAAAATCGGATGCATAGTTTAACTACAGAGACAATCAAAAGTGTTCCGTTACATTACGGTTAATAGAGGAAAATGTTTCAAATGCATTTTAATGGTGTTACACTCATTCGAACGTAATAAAATTGACATGCATCTATAAAGTACATATTATAATATACATTTTGCATAATCTGTGGTGCAAAGAATATTTGTTATTGATTTACAAGGTCACACAAAAGTATTCCATTGCATAATGGTATAGGGAGAACATTGTTTGGTGCGCATTTTAATTGTAATTATGTACAATTTTATGAGATTGATATATGTGAGTGATATTTTTAAAACTTCGTTATCGTACGAGCGCACCTTATTTGCTACGCCTCACGTGCAATTTCCAACTTGTTTTACATTGAAAGTTCCGCAAAATGGGATAATTGTGCTTTGGTATTTTCAATACCTTTATTTCTCAAAAAATATTTTCAACTTATATTATCGCATATTTCTATTATTAATTAATGTGATAATTACTTTTATGAAATAGCTCTGTTCTGAATAATGAAGAAAACTGCATCAATGACGATTCTGTAAAAAATAGTGTCATTTAACGCTTTGAGCTCTGATGGTTGAATTATCTACCACTTAATTTTAATTCCAAAGTGACACAATAGCATCAGATACTCGACCCGCCTTTTTTTTTTTTTTTTTTTTTGAAAAAAGGTTTAATTTATTTTAGTGTGAGTATCGTAAAACAATTTTTTTCTTTGTAAAATACTGGTGCCAATGTGACATGTGGAATTTTGATGACATTTACCCACCAGAAGTCATATGGATATAATATAATAGCAATCATCCAGCCAATAAAGTATAAAGCAGTTTCAATTTTCTGCTTTAACCCAAATGTTATTAAAATCAAAATGCTGCAGCATTTTGAAAACAAAATTTTCGTTTTATTAACCCCTTCGGGACGAGCTTTTTTTTTTTTTTTTTTCAGAAGTTTTAATTTTTTATCGATTTAAAAAAGTATATATATTTGCTTTATCGAATCGTGAAAATGGTCGAATTAATTAAGACAAAATTTACAATGAACATTTACTAGCTTGAATAATCAATGATTCTGCACGTTTGAATGCACCTATACCTGTCGCTCGTTCCCAAGGGGTTCAATGTATAAACAATCCATTAATTTATTTCCAAATAAATTTGTTCGAATACTCCTGTGGAAATCTGAAGTTTGAGGATTGAAATTAGATGTGCAAAAATTTAACCCATCAGAGCTCAAAGTCTTTGACCCTTGATACATGCATAAATTATTTCTGTTGTACTTTTGCATTGAAATTCTGAAATGCATTGAATTCCCCAAATTTTATATACTGTAAAAACTTCGCGAAAATCCATTTATTGTTAGGTTGTAAAATACAAGTGTACGTATGAAATATAAAAACAAAAGCTTTTTTCGACTTCTTTGTATGTCCGTGTGCTATTATTTTGCTTACAAAACATATGCGATCCTATTAAGAAATATATAATAGACCTGGAGTGTCAGCACAGATAATCCCTTCATCGAGTTCACGGGTGAAAATCTAGGATTAGTTAAATCTCAATTCGCGTATTAAAATGCAATGAGTCTGCCAAGTCATATGTTAGTGGAAATTACTTAAAAAACAGATTTAGTTAGTTAACTCGCATATTAACATTGTGCTTTTCTGCACCAAAACGTGTGAAAGCATGGAGGATTGGGAGCAGTTTAACCCCTTGGGGACGAGCGACACGTATACGTGCCGCAAAAAAAGGGCTTAAGAATCCTTGTTTATCCCCACCAGTAAAATTTTACTATGAAATTTGTCTTATTTAATCGGAGCATTTTCTCGGTTCAATAAACCACAAATTTCTGTTTTTTAAAACCGGTGACAAAACATTAAAAATTTCGTAAAAGATTCCCGTCGCGAAAGGGTTAACATAATGATAAGCCAATGAGTTAACCAATAATCTTGTTTTTGATGTTTTCCATAGATATAACTTGGCAGACCGATTGCGTCTTTATTTGCGGATCGATATTTAACTAATCCTAGCTTTTTATCCCTGAACTCGATGAGGTGATTGTCTGTGCTGCGCCTCCCAGTCTATAATGGATACCGAATATTTCGCAATTTTGGAACTACATAATTGAATTTTACAATGTAAGGTATATCTATATATTTTAACATGCTTGTCAGTTTATATATATATAGAAAAAAAAAAGATTGATTCGTAAAGGACGAAAATGTGGTATTGTAAAATTAGAATATAGACAACAATGTAGCTTAAAACACTCAAAACATTAATTATTGACACAGGGCGTCATTACATAACATAAAAAACATAATAAGAGGAATGTGTAGAAAGAACGATATATCCAGCAAACGTCTCGTGTAAGAAAAGTTTTTAAACACTTCAGGTGCAAAATTTTTCTGTACTTAAAATACAGTAGACTCTCTTTATAACGAAACTCCATACATCGAATTTCTCTATATAACCAATTTTTAGTAGGAACATTGAATTTTTCACGTGATTACATTAGAAACAGTCTCTATATAGCGAAATATCTATCTCCATATAACGAATTTTTTCATAAATTGGTCTTAATTTATTCAGTTCTCAAAAGCTTCGAAATCATATGGAATCAATTTTCCATCACTTATTTTTGATTTATCGTCAGTGCTGAATTTTTTTATATATATTACTTCTCTCCTTGTTCTTTAAATCCAGCGAATTCATCCCACCTCCCACACACCTTTCCACATCCTTCTCAAAACAGAGTCAATTGGATTGATACACACGTAAGAGAAGAATCAATGAGAGGCATATAAGAGAGTCCTTCAAATGGAGGAAAATGTTAACTACAATTTTTCATTCCTTGTTAAAATTTGAGCCGTTTTATTGAGAGCGTAACAATTTTAAAATCAAAACAACAAAAAATTACAGATTTCTTCGTCTGAAATTAATGCAAGTCTTCCTTATTTGATTTTCATTAAGCTTTCAAATAAATGTTTGTTCTCTTTTTTGAAACAATTTAAAAAATTAAGAAATAAAATGTTAGGTTAATATTTACTTTTAAACATTTCAAATTAATAATTCAAAAGATCAAAAATAATATTTGTTCAAATTTCACACATTAAATACGATTTTTAACATCATTCTCTATACATCGAATTTCTCTATATAACGAATTTTTTACTGTAACGGTGGATTTCGTTATATAGAGACTCGACTGTATTAAAATGATTGAATGACATCGGGTTTTTCGAACAAATTTATGTGAATGTACGTATAAGTTTTACTTCGCCTACATTATATAAAAAAAAATTTTATTCCTAAATTCTGCTGCCAATGTGACATTTCGAAATTAAAACTGAGCGGTTTACAATATACATAGCTGCACTTCAAGGGGTTAAAAAGACAACTAAAGAGATTAATATTTTTTGTCCCACAATGATTATTTAAAATACGTCGTCAAGGACCAAGTAAAGAATTTGAATAAGGAATTTGTGTGATTTCTGATACATAAATTTACGAATATACAAACTGCGTATTATATTATGAAGGTTGTTGAAGTGCTCTGATCTACAACGCCTATTATTTTCAAGCGAGTATTAAATGTAGCACAATATTCATAATATGGAGAACAAATTTATTTATAGTGAAAAATAAAAGAGAAGCAGCTGCAAAATAAAACATTGGTGTAATTCTATAGAACTTTTGTTCTCAAATCTGAAAATGCATTATATTCTCGAAAACCATATTTCGTAATGATTTTGCATAACCCATCTGTTGTTTGGTTGCAAAATACAAATATACGTATGACACGTTAAAAAAAAAAGCTGTTTTCGACTTCTTTGTATATTCTAGTGCTTTAATTTTGCTTACAAAACATATGCAAACATTCTAATACAGAAATGTGTAATGCATGCCAGATATCTGGCAGTTTTGGAACTACATGGTTGAATTCAACGATGTAAAGGATATTGTGTTTCTTTTATTCATTTTTGTCAGTATGATAAAAGATAAATGCTTCGATTCAAAATGGAGAAAAATACATGCGTAAAATACATATCTAAATGCATCTAAAAGTTTTATTTTACTTAATTTTTAAGAAATCGCAAAAACAAATGTAAAATCTTTTTTTGTTGTTATTGCTCGTTTTTTTACAGAACTATCATAAAGGGAAGAGCCCAATTATGATTAAACCAAATATTTATTACTTTATAGTTTTTTTATTTGATAGGGCGCTAAGTCCCCTACGAGCCACTCTCGCCAATCCTCCTTTAGACACTCCATATCCTAAAGGCTCGATAATTTCACTAGCTTTAAAACGATTAAATTATAATTATAAAAAACAGTGGTGATCGCCTTGTAAATGGTTTAATATTCATTTTCTTTTGATTGGAGATTTTAAGACAAGATTAGCCGCTGTTGAGAAATACAATGCCTGTTTTCGTCTTTGACTCAAAAAATAACTTAAAATTTTAAAATAAGTTGGATTAAAATGAATTAAGTAAACAGAGTGTTTGTTTCTTAGTATTTTTTAAGAATGCTATAAAAATTCTTTTAGATAAGAGATTTGAAAAGGCTCGTGTATCGTTTTAAATCTGACGTATTTTTCACCAAAGTTTTCTTTCTGTTTTTATAATCTCGTGAAAATACTTTTGTTGTAAGGAAGGATATATTATTTGCGCTGTCTTAGAATCCACAATAATAATTAAAAAGATTATCCCAAAATATGAAATAAATGTGTCGTATAAATCACTTCTATTAATATCTTTTAAAATTTCAATTCTATATCTTAAATATTGTTTGGTCATTTCGAATATGACGTAATTTCTCCTGTTTATTGCTTTTAATTCTTTTTAATGATTTCTTTTTTAAGATTTATTTCTCACATTCACGTGAAAATATTTTTATTCCATGAAAAGAAATATTTTATTTTCGCTGCTTTATAGAAATGGCAACAATAGTTTTAAAGATAGCCTAGAAATGCGAAAAGTCTCGTGTAAATACATTTTTCAACTGTTGTATTGTTTTAAACCTAAAGTAATTTTCTCCGAAGTCCTTTTTTATTTTGCACTCTTTTAATCATAGTGTAAGATACATATACGACAGACAGAAATAAAGGATATAAGAGGTTCTGATGAGTTTTTTAGTATTGATGCAACAAGTGGCGTAGCCAGGTGAAGGGGGAGTGTCCAAACTTAATGGATACCAGTAAAATAGCCACAACCAGTAAAATAGCCATATTGCAAAATTCTACTCGCTTTATCTAATTGGGGAACTTTCGGGTGTTAATCAATGAAACTAAAACTTCACAATATTACAGTTACCCAGATCATATGAAACCTCCTCCCTGGCATTACGACTGGGTGCAAGAGGCTCAACAGAGAAAGCCTCTAAAAAGATATCTTCTATAATTTGATATCTCTGGTGGTCAAAATAGGAACGCCAAAATGCCTCTTACGGTGTTGAAATTACTTAATAATACAAACATAACAGCATATTCAATTAACCACAAATTCATGGCGTTCGGCAACTCTTTCCTTCCGAATGTCCCAGAATTTGGTTTGATTGAGCAGAAAGTTGCAATCAACAACACATGTCCAAGTTCCAGAAGCTCGGAATGAAATTAATATGAATGCAAGGATGAAATCTCCCAAAATTTCATAACATTAAAGATAAGGATTGAAACTTTATTATTACTTTCTTCTATCTTCAATAGAAACTACTTGGATATGCCAATCCCAAAATTTTCTTCTTTCTTATACGTACATTTTAATATTTCAAAATTTAATTACACATATCAATGCCGTTAATATTATTAATTCAATACTATACCAACTATGATTTCATCTTAAATTTCTGCTTCTGTCAGTTACTTGGAATAAAAACGAGATTTCGTATCTGCGCGAGCCAATGACCGGTAGAACGATAGTCAGATTTTTTTCAAATTCAGGAAGGATCTACTCGCTATACTCCAAAAAAATCATACACAAAAAAATTTAGTTCAGTTCTATGCATAACATCAAACACTTTTTAATGGTAAAATAATAAAAATGGCACAGATATCGCGATTATAGCGCCTCCTTCTGGCGGATTTTGTTCAAAATCTGAAAGGGTCTGCTGACCATAGTCATACACTTATACAAAAAATTTCATTCAATTCTATGCATAACTTCATACACTTTTCTGTGGTAAAATATTGAAAATGGCTCAAAAATCGCTATTACAGCGCCCCCTTCAGGAGGATTTTTTTCAAATTCAGGGAGGACAAACTAGCCATAACCAAACACTTACACAAAAAATTTCGTTCAATTTGATGCATAACTTCATATACTTTTAGTCAGTACAATATTGAAAATGGCACAATAATTGTTATTGCAGCGCCCTCTCCTGGTGGAATATTTCAAAAAAAGGAGGACCTGTTTGCCACAGCGAAAAATATTCACAATAAATTTTGTTTAATTCTATGCATATCTTCATACACTTTTTGATGGTAGAATAGCGACATACTGACACATAGACACACGGACAGACAGACATTTTGTAAAACATGTTTTTGGAATCTCTGACCCCTATAAACGTGTAAATCCGTCGAAAATCGGAAGTCGAAAAAAATTCGACTACAAGACTTTTTTCTATTGAAGATTGAAAAAAGTAAAAAGTATTGTAATCGAAATTTTTTTCGACTTCCGGATTTCGGCAGATTTACACGTTTTAGGGTTCAGAGATTCCGAAAAACATTTTACAAAACGTCTGTGTGTCCGTATGTCGCCATTCAACTATCAAAAACTGCATGAAGATATGCATAAAATTGAACCAATTTTTTTGTGAATGTTTTTGTCTGTGGCAAGCAGGTCCTCCTTCAATATTGAAATATTCCGCCGGAAGAGGGCGCTGCAATAGTGATTTTTGTGCCATTTTCAATATTGTACCGACTAAAAGTGTATGAAGTTATGCATCGAATTGAATCAAATTTTTGTGCAAGTGTATGGCTATGGCTAGTTGGTCCTTCCTGAATTTGAAAAAGATTCTCCGGAAGTTGACGTTGCAATAGCGATTTTTGTGCCATTTTCAGTATTGTACCATCTAAAACTATATAAAGTGTATGCATAGAATTGAACGACATTTTTTGTGTAAGTGTTTGACTATAGCGGGTAGGTCCGCCCTTAATTTGAAAAAAATCTTCTATGGGATGAGCTATAATCACGATGTCTGTGCCATTTTCATTATTTTACCCTCAAAAAGTGTATGATGTTATTCACAGAACTGAGCTAAAATTTTTGTGTATGATTATTTTTGGGTATGGCTAGTAGGTCCTTCCTGAATTCGAAAGAAAAAATCTGCCTATCATGCTATTGTTCATCGGCTCGTGCAGAGACGGAAACTCGTTTTTACTCCGATTCATTGACTGAAGTAGAAATTTAAGATGGAAATCAAAGTTGGTGTAGTATTGAATTAAAATTTATAAAGGCATTAGCATGTATAATTTTTTTAAATATTAAAATGCACCTATCCCAGATGAGAAAGCTTTGGGATTGGCACATCCAACTAGTTTTTATTAAATTTTTGGAACAAAATATCACAAGCAGAAGAAAGGAAGGATACCGAGGAAGGTTGTTTTTGTTATACGGAGGTTAGATTGCTTTGAGTTATAAGAGGTTCCTTGCGAGTTCCTTCATTTCACTGTTCAACGAGGATCAATCGTTTCGTAAAATAAATTTTGAAAAACGGGCTTGTGCACGCAAGTGACACTCAAGTGACTGAAGTGCTTGTGCACGCAAGTGACTGAATTTCTCAAAATTCAGTCAAGATGTATTGTATTTGACCTATAGAAAAATTCTTTGACGAAAAAGAAAACTATGATGGAACTTCTGTCGTACAATCCATTTCGTACGTCCATTTTACCATCTATACTTCAAAAATCTTCCAGTAGAGGTCAACACTAGGCTCCAAGCTATTTTTTCTAGAGAGCATCATGATAACAGTGATGATGATAGTACTGTATAATATCTACGGCATTGTGTACTATACTACGTACAGTTAAGGCTGATGATGACTAGAAATATGCATTAATTTTTAGGTGCGTTTATAATTATGTAAATACGCCGCAGCCATAATCGTCGTTTTGTCCGTCCGTCTGTCCGCATATAACAGAGCAAAAAGTACCAAAATGAATTGTTTGAAATTTAAAATATGTAATTGTTGCATAATTTTGTCGAGTCATTTCGAATTTCATGAAAATCAGATGCACAGTTTAATTATAGAGGTAATAAAAAGTATTCCGCTACATATGGCCAGTGGGACAACATAGTTTCAAGTGCATTTTATTGATTTCACAGTCTTCCGAACTTAATAAAATTGATGGAAATCTATAAAGTATATACTAAAATATACATTCTGTGGGGCAAAGAAGGTTCGTTATTAATTCACAGGTTCACACAAAAGTATTCCAATACATAATGGTATACGTGGAACATTTTAATTCATTCATACGTGGACGTTTTAATTATATTAAACTATGGCACATTTTATGAAATTGATATACATTGCTGAGGTTTACTACACATTATTCTTGTATAGTAGAAAGCAGATAGAATCTACAGGGACACACAAACGATTTCATGTACTATCTGTATGTGAAGTTCTGTGTTTTATTACACTAAGTAAGATCTGAATATTTTAAAGACTTCGTTATATTACGAAAGGAACTCATTTGTTTCGCTTGACATTCAATTTCCGACTTGTTATGTTTTATTTAGAATAAAATAAATAAATATAAATCAAAATTAAGTGTTTTTGTAATCATAAGAAATTTTTTTTTATTTATACATGGGAGTTTCACAACCATACTAGACCAAGTCCTCATTTACGGGGAAAAGAAGCATAAATGTACAGTAAATATATCAATTTGTCATTTGTAAAAGTAAGGCTCTACACTGTTAAAAATCTTGTTCTAGTTTGAACCAAAAAAGTTTGTTTTTTGGTGCTCAATAGCTGCCACCATAAGATGGTAAAATCTCGTACCAACATTTGGAAAATCCTACTTCAACCTCGATCCAAGTATTGGTGCTATGCTTCAATGGGAGCTCCAAATTTTGGTTCAAGATTTCACCATCTTACGGTGGCACATAATGAGTACCAAAAAACAAACTTTTTTGGTTCAAACTAGAACAAGATTTTTAACAGTGTATAAAACTGACACTTTAAATTTAATATTGACATATATAATCCTTTTAAATCACTTGACCTGAATTAATTATTTATTAAAAACTTTAAAGCATTATTATTCACAACAGAGAAAAATGAACTTGGACAAATGTGTTTCGAAACCCTCATATAACATAGCATCTACCAGCTGTGAAAGAAGAAAACGAAGAGATTGTTACAAGATGGCGACTCAAAATACGTCAGATCAACGGGTTTGATTACTGCCGAAACAAATTTCCACCAATAAATTTTGCGCAAAAAAATTCTTCAGATTTTAGCCGCCTATTAACGATAAATGCCTTTCTGAGATAGGATATAAATTTCTATTCATTTTTACTGGTGGACGATGGCCCGGGTCTTATAATATTTAACACGGAGACTGGAGGAGGTTATTTAGATTGTCCAATATAGAGGAAATATAGAGCTTAACTATCGTCTAACTATACTCCCACAGAGAAATGCAAATATCTATTTTTGGCAGTAATTATAATTGTAATCTTTCATTAATAAGGCATTTGAAGAAAGAGAAAATATCTATTCAAATTTACTGGTGGCAGTTTTTCTCGGTGGTAGTTGATCACTGAAAAAAGGTTATAGTTGAAGCTTCACCATTTTGTGGATATGTCAGTAACTTTTAAACAGTGCTGCCATGTCTCGGGCTTTTTGGACACTCTAGTATTTTAATATAGAAAATAATCTTTTATTTAATTTTAACATTTAGTCGATTTAAAAGAACAACATTTGTTCTAACAAGGAAGATCTCTATACTGGACATACGGAGAATTTTTTGAAAAAAATGCTAATTAAACTACTCATGTAGTAATAAACGATTAGTCAAAATTAGCGGCGGAATTACAGAAAAAAACCTGTAAAAAATTAAAATCATTTCGAATATTTGGCGTGAAAAGACGAAAGTGTCACGCGATTTGGCGAGCAGCACTTTTCTCCGCCAAAAGCAAACGATTTCAATGCAACTGAAAACTTTTGGATTTTTAGAATGCGTAGAAATGATAAATGAATTTAAACATAAACAATGAGAGAGTTTAATATCTTATATACATAAATACATATTGTATTGCATATATATATTGTTTGTTGCTGTACTTATTTGATTTACCTCTGAAAAAAATATTTTTATATATATAAAAAATTCATATTCAGAAAAATTATTTTAATACATTTAAGCATATTCAAAAATAAAAGCAAGATGTCTCCGTAGAAACAAAATCGAATTGACAATGTTCAACTGGATTTTGAGCTTAAAACTATTTTAAATTATTTAAATTTGAATTTCATTTTAAATCTCAAATTTTGATGGTTAAATTTGAATATAAATACATATAAATATCGATATAACAAAATTATACTTAAAACAAACTAAAACTGACAAAAACAAAGTAATTTAAATTAAATTTACCTAAACAAGTTGAACATGAAACTGTTTTCCTTTAAGATGCATTTGACATAAACATTAATTTTTTAAATTGCTTTTCATCGCCAACAGATGATAAATCGCCAAATAATGAAATTTTTATTATTTTTTTTTACGGACAATGAACGGAGGTTCCGCCGAAATTTTTTATAAACGTATATATCCTCATGAGAAGAACATTTTGTAATTTTTTCAGATTTTTCAGAGTATGCCCGTTTGGAGACCTTCCTTGTAAGATGATATTGGTGTGCAAAAATCGGAGACTTGATTACTCTTCTCTTTAATCATAGTTAATCATTATAATTTCACTCCATTCATAAACTGTTCAATTTCGCGCCTAGATAATTAAAAAAAATAATCACTTTTATTAATATTAATGTAATTATGAAAAAGAAATGCATTTATATTTGATGTGGTACTAAGACGTTTTAGAATTTTTAATATAACAAAGATATTTTATGAATAATTTTGACATAATAAAAGAAAAAAGAAATAACTAGAAATTTTTGTATTCGAATTCTGAAAATTTATTTTTGTTTTCCGAAACAACATTTCGGTGGTATTTTGCGTATTCCATTGGTATCGTGGACTGTAAATTACAAGAATAGATACGACACAAAAAGGAGTTCTATTCTATTTCCTTGAATAAAAGTGTTCGAGTACTGGTTTTGCATTCAAAACATATACGATTTCACAAAGGAAGTGCAATGTGTATCAGGAAATGTGACTGAATTTAATGATGTAAAGGATATACTGTTGCTTTTCTATTTTATCGTATGTCCGTTTATAAAAGAAAAAATGTATTGTTTCGATATGGTTAAAAACATACGCATAGAAATAAATCAGTAATAGAGTATCTGACACTGTTTCTAAATTGCACTGCTCTTTTATTGGATCTAACATTGAAATCTTTGAAGTTATCCAACAATTTGATCTCTTATTACACAAATTCTTATACCGACTAAAGTATTTCATTTCAAATAAAGTACAAAAACACAAGTGTTGGATATTTTTACATGTTTACTTATTTATATTTTGTTGTTATTCTTCTTTAACGAAAACAAAAATAATTATGATGGAAGCCTAATCCATAGATGCTGAAACTAGTCACCGAATATGTTAAAATAAAATTTAAGTTGTACACATTATAGAAATTGTGAAACAAATATCTACTGATAGTACAAAATGAAATGCCGGAGACTTGACAACTCTGTTCTTTGATCATGGTTCAGCGAAAATCTCACTCCAGTCACAAACTGTCTAATTTTGCGCCTAGATAATTAAAACAAATAATTATTTTTATTAATATTAATATTATTGTGGAAAAGGAATGTATTTTTCTAGTTGAGATGGTACTAAAACGTTTCAAAAATTTTAATTTAACAAACATATTTTAAGAATAATTTTGACATTGTAAAGAAAAAGAAAATCCATAGAAATTTTTGTATTTGAAATCTGGAAAATTTATTTTTGTTTTACGAAAGAACATTTCGGTGGTATTTTGTATATTCCATTTTTTGCCTGGATTGTAAATTACAAGAATACATATGACACAAAAAGGAGTTCGATTCTATTTCCTTGAATAATTGTGTTTGAGTACTTCTTTTGCATTCAAAACATATACGATTTCACAAAGGAAGTGCAATGTGCGTCAGGAAATATGACTGAATTTAACTCTGTAAAGGATATGATATACCGTTGTTTTTCTATTTTATTTTATATCAGTTTATAAAAGGAAAAATGTATTGTTTCGATATGGTTAAAAACAGACACATAAAAATAAATCAATAGTAAAGCGTCTGATACTGTTTCTACACATACTACACTGCACTTTTATTCATATTGAAATTTTTGGATTTATCCAAAAATTGTATCTCTTATTACCTAACTTTTTGTATCGACTAAAATATTTTATTTCAAGTAAAGTACGAAAACATCAGTGTTGGATTTTTTTATATTCCTAGTTATACATATTTTGTTGTTATTTTTCTTTAACAAAATCAAAAAGAATTCTGATGAAAGCATTTTCTATACAGGCTGTTAACTAGTCCCAATACGCTAAAATAAAGTTTAAGTTAAACACATTATAGTAATTGTGAAACAAATATCCAATAATAGTAGTCGGAAGAAAAATTTTCCTTTTCAGGCGTAGACATAGCTGCCAATTTTTATGCATTTTTGCCACCACTAAAATTGCACAGAGATTTTCTATTTGTTTAATCACAAGATTTCGACGACTAACTAAGACAATATTCACTATAAAATTTTTGCGGCAGGAAAAATACTTCTAAGCTGGCGGAAACACGTAGAGCATTTCATCGCAAAAATGTTGAAATGACTGAATGTTAACGCAATTTAATACGAGAATTCTGCTATCACTGTAGCATTTTGGAATCAACTCGGATGTTCCATCTAATGGGACATTTTTAAAAATATGTGTATTGAAAAATCGTGGTAGCCGATTTTACTCGCCCTGCAGACGTTTCTTATGTATGTTTTATGAAAAGAGCGGTGTACTGTAAATAGTTTAACTTCAGTGACTAAACGCCAATAAAGCAAGAACACATTTATTTGCGGCACCTTGAGAAGAACACGACCTTTACAAACATAAAAACATGAAAGTTATGCACCGTAATAAAACTTTAATCAACTAACACTCATCGGAGTTGGCTGCTGGGGCGCATCTTTCCCGCTCTACTCCCGTATATTGAATCCCCGGAGGCTCAGTTTTATTGTGTAAATCTAAGTCCTTTTCCTTTGTTATTCCCCCGTCTTTGGGAGGAATGAAAAGGCAACTAGTGTGTCTGTGGGTTATGACAGTGTTGCCAGTGGGCTACTTTTTTTTAAAAATTCACATTTCCTTATTGGCGCCACTTTATTCAAATCAAACGGCAAATTTCTCTTTATTTTTGCCTTATATAATATGTCATTAAAAAAGACGCAATTTACAATTTAAAAAAGTGGTGCCAATCAAGAATTTCGATTTAAAAAAAGTAGCCCATCTGGCAACACTGGGTTATGAATTTGTAGTTTTTGTAGTTTAATTATGTAAATACGTAGTACCTATAGTCGTCGTTCAGTCCGTCCATACGTCTGTTTGTCTGTCTATCTATCCGTCAGTCTGCCGTCGGTCTTTCCGCATTTAATGGAGCTAAAACTATCCAACAGAATTATTTGAAATTTAAAATATATCATTTCTGTATAATTTTGTCGAGTCATTTCAAATTTTATGAAAATCGGATGCATAGTTTAATTACAGGGACAATCAAACTTATCATGTTACATTACGGCGAACAGAAAAAAATAGTTTCAAGTGTATTTTAATGATGACACACTCTTCCGAATGTAATAAAATTTATATGAATCTATGAAGTATATACGAAAATATATATTCTGTTAAATCTGTGATGCAAAGAATATTTGTTATTAATTTACAGGGCCACTTAAAAATATTCCAATACATTATGGTGTAAGGGGAAAGATTGTTTGGTAGTCGTTTTAATAATATTACAGTTTTTCGCATTTTATGAAATAGATGTGGGTTTCTGATGTTGACTACAAGTTACTTCCTATATAATAGAAAACAGATATTATTTACAAGGACACCGAAAAGATTTCGGCTACTATACTTTATAGAACTGTACACTGTTATACCAAAATCTGAATATTTTTAAAACTTCGTTATCGTATGAATTGATGTACGAGTACCATTTGATATGTTGAGAAACACCGAAATCACTGGCGATAAATTTATAAATAAGCTAAAGGAAAAAAAAACTTTGTAAAATCACCATAAAAAGAAAATTGAACAGGACGCGTTTCGAGCTTCAAAAATACAGCTCGTCATCAGCTAATCCAAACACATGTCACAAGGAACAGAGTGGAGATAAAAGTGAAAGAAAGAGGAGGGAGATAACAAAGAGTGCGATAGGTGGCGCTACCTGACAGAGCCAAGGAGGAAGAAAAAAGTAAAGTTAAAAAAGAGGGAGGAGATTACAAAGAGTGCCATACGTGGCGCTGGCTAAAAGAGCCCAGGTGGAAGAGAAAAATGATGATAAACTAATAAAAGAGAAAAAAGATAAAAATAAATAAATAAATAAATAAAATATAAAACAAATAAATAAATAAATAAAATAAAAATAAAATAAAATAAATAAATAAAAATAATAAAATAATTGTAAAAATAGTAAATAAAATAAATAAATTAATTAATTAAACAGTAAAAATTAATAATAATAAAAAAACTACAAAAGTAATTTCCACGCAGGAGAAAGGGAGGGGGATGATGAGAGATCATTGACAAGAGTATTAGAATTTTTACAAATAAAATAAGCTTCGTGAATATCTAAATGAGAAGGAGAGGCAGGATTAGAAATAATTCTGGCCATGGAAAAATTGAAATAATGACCGGAAGACCAACAGTGAGAAGCAATCGAAGACCTAGATAATTCCTGATTTTTAATATATCTCTGATGTTCATCCAATCTTTTCTTCAACGATCTTATGGTCTGACCAATATAACTCAAATTACAAGAACAATATATGATATGGTTCACTTGCAATTTCCAACTTTCAACTTTTGTTGTTATTATTCCTATTTTCGCAGAATTTAGGTTCCATCATTTCAGCCGCGATATGTTATACATTAAAAGGTAACAATTTAATTTAAATTCTTACAAAATAACAAATGCACAAGCCGGTAACAAATATATAAGTCGAAAGAAAAAAGACAATCTTACTTTTTCTGTCTCATTTTTCCCTTCACATTTCTGTTACGGTTTTTTGACAGTATAATCTATACTTTCAGTGAATATTTCTGACAGGTGACCATTTTTATAGAACCAGTTTTAAAAACTTTCTTTAGAGTTTATTTTAACTTTACTTTCTACGGTGACTTTTCACGCTTCCCTCATTTTTTTGTTTTCTACTTATTGGAACACTCCATATGTTTTTATTCGCAATTATTTGACATTTCATTATTATATTACATGTCGTACTTTTTAGAAGTTTTTGGATAAAGCAATACTAGTTCTTTTACAACTAATATATCGTTAAATAGCTCAAAAACTCAAAACTTCTTTATTTTTATGTATTTGTAATGAATCGAAAAATGCCCGAGTAATTATGTCGAAATTTCTCTGCAATTATTTGGTAAATATTGTAAACTAAGTGTTACTATAAACAAGTAAGAAAAATCATGCGTTAAGCATAGATTATGAAGCACTTTTCAACACTTTATGAAATCTTAAACAAAACTTCGTTAATTAGCGAAATAAGGGTATATAGCCAAATATGTATTCCAATACTTTTGAATAGTCCTGTGTTTGATCTGTCGATTGTTACACATATTATAAAATGGGAAAATTTAGTTTTGCAAGAGTTTATCAAAAGCTTAAAATTTCTTTTTGAGAATTTGCATTAAGAAATGGGAAACATACTCGAAAATTTTTGTTCAGCTCTGTAGTTTACCTTGTACCTTTATTACACGTCAATAAGAGGCTAAAATTCATTTTAAACTAAAATACTCTTAAAACAACTTAAATCGCATTGTTATAAATTATCATTCATTGATGTCCATGTGAACAGTTACTTGCGTGGCCCTGTATATCATTTTATCTATATTCTGCAAACATTTCTTTGTAAATTGAATGCAGTTCAGCGTAAAAATGCATACTTTATTTAAGAACCAACTTTAAGTAATTTACGCTCATGCTCAGTAACGTTGGCGAGTTCTTTTGAATAGCCCTGTATATTAACTATAACTTTTATACACACCCTTATAATGTACAAAGATTTAGTGAAACTTAAATGCGTATATCATAATTAAAATGTATTACATCCATCCATCAGCCATCATCGGAAACATATACGATCCATCGGAAGGAATATACTATTTAAAATCTTTTGTGTGTCCCTGTAAATGCAATGTACTTCATATCATAGAAGACAGTATCGTATAATTTATATTAAGCCTCAGTGACATACATTAATTTTGTTATACATGAAACAGTTTAATATATTTTTTAAATGTCGCACATTATTCCCCCCTTTTACCATTATCTAATCGAATCTTTTTGTGCGGCCCTTTAAAGGAATAATAGCTATATTTTCACAGCATATTTTATAGAATGCATATACTAGTGTACCTCTTAAATGCATGTAAATTATAATATGTTTGACAGGGTGTAATATCTTTAAAACGCCTTTGAAACGATTTTTCCCCATAGGCCATAATGTAATGGGAAATTTTCGAATCTCCCTGTAAATAAACAACTCATGGTAGAAATTCCTTTTGAATAGGGATCGTACTAGTGTAAACGTCAATAACATACAAAAATTTCAAGGCAATTCGAGTATATTTACAGGTGTTAGAGCGCGGTATGACGGACAGACAAACCGAATGCATAAGCACTTTTCAAACTTTCGGAAAGCGTTATAAACGTTAAAATTCATTTGAAACGATTTTTCCCCATAGGGCGTAATGTAACGGAATACTTTTGACTGTCCCTGTAAATAAATTAATCATCGTAGAAACTTCATTTCAATAGGGTTCGTGCTAGGGTAAATCTAAATAACGTCCAAAAATTGCATGCCAATCCAAGTATATTTACAAGAGTTAGAAAGCGGTCAGACGGCCAGATGGCGACACAAATCGAATGCATTAGCACTTTTTAACTTTGTTGGAAAGTGCAAAAAATGATGTTTACTATTATTATTATTAAATTAAATTTATTAGTCTTTAAATTTATTAAATTTATTAGTCTTTAAAATTAGAAAAGTCTTTAAAATTTGAGTCTTTGTAAATATCTTTTTTTCCAAATAGTCGTTGTAATTTGTTAAATTTCAATTTAATTTTATATATCTTGCGGCCAAAACCAGATATCTGTACAGTTCTCGAATTCGCCGGTCATTTTGTAAAGCTTCTGAGAATCCTTTCTAAATTCCAAAGATCACTATTCTTCTTGTTCTGCACTGTAAAAAAAATCTGCAAAGGTACTAAACCTTTTCTAGGAAACTAGTTTTCCAAGAACTTTTCCTGTAACGGCAACAGCAAATATTCAAGTTTCAGAATCGATTACATGAATTTTTCCTGTTATCGTTACATGAAAAGTTCTTGGAATCCCAGTTTCCTAGAAAATATTTAGTACCTTCACAATTTTTTTTTTTACAGTATGGACAGCTAGTTTGTGAAGTGGGCGGATATGACAAGTGAATATCCTAATTGGTGATCTAAATCATTGCGAGAAGTACCGCACATATGATGTGGTGAGAAGCAACAGCGATAATATTTTGTTCATTTTTTAAATTTCTCGCCTCTGTGATTTTTTTTTTTTTTTTGACACATGGAGCCATTGATAACATTGTATTCTTCAGTTTCACATAGAATTATATATATAATATATGTATATATATATATATAAGAATATATTTACATATGAGGAGCCCAGAAGCCAAGGGGTATAAGTGACAAAATTGAAAAAAAATGAGTTAAGTGCTCAGGCTATCTGGAAATATGTCTATTTATTTGTAGGTAAAGAGTTAAGAGTGATTTTTTCATTATGTACTGAGTTATATGGGTCAGTCACTTAACCTCTTTCCCAAAACTGTGAAACGATTGTTAACGTCTATATAGCAGAAGTACGACCAACGACATACATACAAAGCCATTTGCTTTTTTATGCATTAAATATATGCATTTTAACTGTTATCAAGTAAGAAAAATCATGCATTAAGCATGGATTATGAAACACTTTCGAACACTCCCTGAAATCTTTAAAAATTTTTGCTATTGAGGGTAATAAAGAGTTACAGTCCATTGCCAAATATGTATTCTGATACTTTTTAACAGCCCTATGTTTTATTTGTCGGTTGATATATACTGTATAATGGGAAAAATTAGTTTAGCAAGAAAACGCATAAGAGTTTGAAATTTCTCTTTCGGCAGTTTATATTAGTAGATGGAAGCACACTTGTATACTTTTGTTCATCCTGTAGTTTATCTTGAATCTTTATTATACGCCAGTATTTAGCTGAAATTTACTTCAAATTAAACACACTTAAGACTACTGAAATCACATTTCCAGAAATTATTATTCATCGATGACCATGTATAAAAATTTGTGTGTGATCTTGTATATCATTTTACCTATATTTTACAAGCATTTCTTAGTAAACTGAATGCAGTTCAGCATAGAAATACAAGACTTATTTAAAAGAAATCTTTAAGTAAAGTACGCTCATAGTCTGTAACCTTTACGAATATTTTTGTGTAGCCCTGTATATGAACTATAGCATTTATACATATCATATAACGTGTATACAATTAGTGAAACTTAAAAGCGCAAATCATAATTAAAATAGCATTTTGTTCATCCATCAATCATCATCGATAATTATACAGTAATTCGGATAGAAATTCGGTCCTATATGAAATCTTTTTTGTGTTCCTGTAAATACTGTGTACTTTGTATTATGTGCGAAATAATTTATATTAAGCCTCAGCGATATACATTAATTTTATTATACATGAAAAATGTAATATAATTAAAACAAGTCGCAACAATTCCCTCTTTATTATTAGGTAATGTAAATCTTTGTGTGGTCCTGTAAATAATTAATAACTATTCTTTTCACCTCAGATTTTATACAGCTCATATTCAAAATATTAGAATAATTGAGAAAAAGTAATAATAAAAAATTATTTGTCATTTATTTATTTTTTATACTAAGTAAATGCAATTAAATTTCTTATAAATTAAATCTGGAATGTTTAGATAAGATTTTAACATTTATAAAATATAAAATACAGCACAATAAATTAGGTATACAACTTCCTTAAACACACCAGAATATTAGAATAAAATTTAGATTGGTTCAAAATATTAGAATCTTTTATTTTACGCAACAATATTAACTTATGAATATGAAGTAAATGGTAGTTAATATTTTGTAGCATCCCCTTTAGCTTTCATAACAGCGTACAATCGATCTTGCATACTATATACAAGGTGTTTACAAACATTTCTATCAATATTAGCCCAAATAGACTTTATACGTGCCACTAACTCAGTTTTACTTGAAGGAGGATTTTCTTGAAGTTTTTTCTTCATTATACACCATAAGTTTTCGATGGGATTAAGATCTGGTGAATTTGGTGGCCAAGGAAGTACCTTAATGTTGCGTTGGCGGAACCAATTCTTAGTTGACACCGAGGTATGCGGGGACGCTAAATCTTGTTGAAAGATGAAATCATCTTCAAATAAATCCTCTGATGATGGAATCATGTAATATTCTAAAATTTCTTGATATATCAGAGAGTTAACCTTTTCGTAGACGATGCATAACTTTCCAGGTCCTTCTGCACTCATACAACCCCAAACCATGACACTAGCAGCAAATTTTACGGAACGTTTAAGGCATTCTTTATCAAATGCTTCTTGCTTCATTGTCCAAACTCGAATACCTTGATTACCATATGAAACACAAAACATACTTTCATCACTAAATAATATATTTTTGTATTATGTATATTTTTAATATATTTTTATTATATTTATTATAATAATATATTTATTTATTATATTTTAATAATATATTTTTATATTTTATTATTTAAATAATATATATATATGCTTTTGTCTTGCAGTCATGAGAGGTTTTGTTTTCGGTACACGAGATTCAAATTTAAATTTATGGAGACGTCTTAATGTTGTCGATGTGGAAACTTCAACTCCTTCTTCTTTCCATTTTCGGTGCATCGCACACTTTTAAAACGGTTTTTCTTAACTATACGCTTCAGTTTCCTGTCATCTCTAGCAGATGTTTTTGGTTTTCGGCCACCATTTCGGCGATTATTTTGAAATTTTCCAATTTTTGAATATTGTGTTAGTATTTTACTAATGCTCGATTGCGAACAATGTAAATAATTCGCTATAAAACATTGATTTTTACCGTGCCGATACAAATCAACCATACGAAGTTTAGTAGATTCAGGAATATCACTCACACGGCCCATTTTAAGACGAAAAAGAAACAAACTGTAAAACACAATACTGATTTTAAATAAAATAGTCTAAATTTAATCAATGATGCCACCAGTTAAGAATTGGTAATAATTAAAGGAGAATTAATGTGAAATATTCTAATATTTTGAACCACTTGAATAAATATTCTAATATTTTGACTTTTCAAAATAATTTTTTTTGCAATTAATCTTTTCAAAAATGATATTAAATTTAAGATAACAAGTAAGTTTAATCAACAATAAGTTCTTAATAAAAATATCGTTTGCATATTTTTATTAAAAGACATTAAATTACCAAAAGATATTTTCAATTTCTAAAAAAAAGATAATTATTCTAATATTTTGAATATGAGCTGTAGAATGTCTATTTTAGTGCAATTCATAAATGCATATAAATTTTAACATGTGACAAGGTGTAACATATTTCAAATTCATTTAAAACGATTTTTCCCATCACCCGTAATGTAACGGAACATTTTTGATTGTCCTTGTAAATAAACTAATCATGTTAGAAATATGTGCAATAAGTTGCACAGAGTCATTGCAAGAGTCATTTGCAATAAGTTCGTGTTGAAGTAAACATGAATAATTCCCAAAACTTTCAGGGCAATCCGAAAATATTTACGAGAGTTAGGACAGACGGACGGACAAACCAAAATCATATTCACTTTTCAACTTTGTTGGTAAGTGTTAAAAAATATGAAATTCCAATGTTTCTAAACTTATAATAAAAATTTAAAACTTATATTAGAACAAAAGTTTTTCATTTCATTCATTATATCAACATTGTTCATAAATTTTTCGTAAATTCATTTTTTTATTTCATATTTTTTCCTTTTTTAGAATTTATATTAAAACAAAATTTTGTTCTTTGATTTATTTGTATCAACATTAATCTTAATTTTTTCATGAAAAATTTTTAAATAAAAAATTGTATTTATTTCTTGTGTTCATTCGGCACTTGTACCCTTTAGTTTTCAAGCAGTTTTCATTACTGTTTGGAAGCCAAGGGGTATAAGTGCCGAATGATGATAAATATTGCTTAGTTATAAATTAAAAAAATATCCTATTCCACCTTTTTTTAAACAGTTATTGAAACAAGAGTTCAAGGATCATTAAGAAATAAACAAAATTTTCATATCTCAATTCATTCAATTACAGTCGATGTGTAACTTTGAACTCAATTTACTCGAAATCTAAATTTTGTCACTTGTACCCCTTGGCTTCTGGGCTCCTCATATATATTCACAATAACAGAGGGGTGATAGTACACATCAAGACAAACAATATAAAATACGAAACTAAGGGTCCCAAACGTTTTCCAAAGGAGATAACAGCCATTAATGTTTAGGGTCCAAAATTTCAAATACACATAAAAAACGGAAAAATTGGTCTGTTGATTTGCGGTTTTCACTAAAACTATTCTTTATCTCGGTATTTTCTTGAAAATAAATTATAAAGATAAATTTCGAAAAATGCCGATTGAGGGCTCTTTCGACTTTGGAGTAAAAACAACTATTTTTTGCCGTTATTTTTTGCATCTCATTAAAAGATTTCGTAACTTAGACTTAAATTTTGAGCTCAAAATCTGAATAATTGGGAGTGGTTAAATACACATTAAATATACATAGAAATTCTCTTATACGTCCATTAAAAATATTTCAAAAATATGTATTAAATTATTTAATTGCTAAAAAGGACGTCAAATACTAATAAAATACATTAAAATATCTTAATAATTTGACATGTTTCGATTGAATTTACACATTCATCCTCAGAAAAACAAAATACAAATAAATACAAAGATGGAAAATGACAATAAACTATTACAAATAAAATTTAAATGCGCGTGATTTTTATTTATTTTTAAATTCAATAATTTAAAAATTGCAAAATTGCAAAATTTAAGGACGAGTCTCAAAATGCCACTTTTCAAGGGAGATATCAAGTGATAGATTTCACGCGAATATTCAAAAGTAAGTAATATAATTCGAATAATTACAATCCCTGCATAACAGCAAGTCCATATAACATCTCATTCAGGTCACACATGGTCACAAGAGTCACAGTCACTATGGCAAAACAAAAAATAGAAAATTCCATACCTTTCTTTTATGACTGTCAAACGACTACTATATGCGACTCCACTGACCGGTCATTGCGACTGCTGCTTTGTGTCGAGTCACCAGGTGAATTTACAATGTCGTTTTATTGAGACTCTCATGTGACTGTCATTTGGAGACACAATTTCAAAGTCATTTGGAATGTTGCATTATGATAAATCACCAAAGAATGTCACATTAAAGTTACATGGTGACTTTCTGTCACAAGACTTTTTCAAATGGTTACAGATACCCTACTGAGAAGTAACCATTGTGAAAAGTGGTGCAAACTCATCATGTGTTTTTAATGGGACATTATTTGGTAATTTATCTTAATGCAAGGTTCACAATGACTTAGAAATAGAGTCTCCAATGAGAGGTCACACGAGAGTCTCAATGAAACGACAGCCATAAAGCAGCAGTCACAATGACTTGTCAGTGGAGTCACATATAGTAATCATTTGAGACTCATTTTTACGTTAACAACCGAAAACTATGTGTCACGGGTCGGAATTAATAATATTCTTTTCAAAATATCATGAGGATTCATTGACGGATATCTACCCGATATATTATAGCTGTCTTAAAAGGAATAAAGACTTCAATTTTAAATAAAAGGACATTTAATTCACAATCACACAGAAACGCAACATTACAACATAAAAAAAAGAAAATGGAATCACCGAAAAGTTTGTTTCTTTCTCGAGGAAAAACAGTTCAATTCAGTTCAATTCAATTTATGTCACTGACGCAACATATCCTCCCCCCTTTTGAGTTGGCGAATGCTGGCTCAAAACCACTTTACTGGAGAGAAGCAAGCAATCAAGAGTCTTCACAACATGATCGGCTTTAATTTCCATTGGCTTGGCATGAAAGGAATCATTCGGTTTCGGAATGAAACCTGAGTTCTTTTCTAATCCACTTTTAAAATTTGCTTCAAACTGAGCACCTTCTTTTTGAGTTTGCTTCTTCATTCTATTTAACTTATTTACATAAGCAGGTTGTATTTCTCTTTCCATTTTTTCTCGCTCTTTCATTGGCGACATTGAACCAACTTTTAATTTGAGTGTTTCATTTTCTTCAGAAATTTTCACAAACTCAGATCTAACGTTGTTTAACTCAGCTTGTAAATTTTTCATTTCATTTTCTAAATATTTGAATCTTTTTTCGTAGCCATAACAAGTAAATTTCATTTCAGATTCAGCCTTAGAAGTCAATTCTTCTTTTGGTTTTGTAATAATATTTTTAGGAGATTCTGGAAATCTTCTTCGACAATCTTGAACTATCTCTATATTTTCTTGCTTATGATTTTCTAACTTTTTAGCTGTAAAGTTTTTAAACTTCCCTTTTGTCTTTTTTCTTTTCCTGTCAAGGAATAGCCAAACTTTGTTTCTACTGCAACTAAACCCGATTTCAATTTAATTGATTTCCCAGTAAGCAAATATCCTGCTATATCAGCTCCTAAAATCATATCTATTTCATAATCAGGTTTTTTAAAATCATCTATTTCAATTCCCGATTCCTTTAACTCACGTATTGCCGTACTATCAGGTACTCTTGGTATGAAACCACAAATTTTATTTTCAGACAATACTTCAATTGGAAAGGAAAAGGTATCTTTCAAATTACAAATCTTTACATCAAAGGCTTCATAAGAGCGGGGTTCAGTTACTCTCCCCCCAAATAGCCTGTCAATCAATTTTACCTTGCGCTTAGGTTTCAAATTCAAATCTTTAATAACTCTATTACTCAAATATGAGTTCTGAGATCCTGTATCCAAAACAGCTCTGATTTTAAGCTCACGTTTTTGAGCTTTCACTTTTACAATTAATGTCATCAAATATACATTATCAGTTTTACAACTATTTCCTAAGGCATTGCAAGTCTCTGCATTAGTCTGGTTTTACTTTTTCGTGATCTTATCTCGATCTGGACACATCCACAGATAATGATTTTTATCGCATAATTTGCACTTTGGCTTAAATTTACAAAATCTAAATGTGTGACCCACTTTAAGACAAGAAAAGCAAGCGCCTTTCTTCATCAAAATATTCCGCTTGTCTTCTAACGGCATCCTTTTTGACGAAAAACAGTCTTGACTCGCATGCCGTCCCTCACAAAATAAACAATGCAAAATTCTCTTACCTTGACCGCTTTTTTCATTCGCAGTGCTCACAAGGACAGATGCTGTTAAAATTTCTGCTTTTTCACAGGTGTCTTTCTTTTGTGTAGTTCCAAACCCAGCACGAGCAAGCGCAACCATTTCTTGTCCTTGTACTTCTTTCTGGAGAAAAGACATTAATTTTTCTAACGATCGTTTTCCGAAATCTTTAGCACTGCGCTGTCTTTCCCAAGCAATCAAAGTTGACTCTGGCAAACACGATTCAACAAGAGGAGTCAAAAAGTCACCATATTTATCTTGAGTGCATCCTAGACTCTCTAACGCTCTCAGCTTTGATTCAAGCTCATCATATAGTCCAACCAAATCAGTTCTTGTTCGATTTGAAACAGCATTTTTCATAACCATAGACAAAAGTTCTCTAACGTAAATCTGTATCAAGAGATCCTCTCTTCCAAACCTATTTTTTAACTGCTCTATGGCTTTGGGATAATTTGCTGCTGTTGGGGGAAAGCTTTCTATTACTTTTGCAGCCTTTGACACAGGAACTATTGCTGATAATAAATATTGAAACTTATCTTCATCAGGCAAAGTGTCATCCTGATGAATTTTCTCGAATTGTGACCGAAACGCTAAATAATTTTTCGCTTCACCATTGAATTTTTGCAGTTCTATTTTGGGTAATTTAAATCTTCTTTTTTCTGTAATTGTCCTCTGCGGCAATTTCTTTTCTTGTATCAGACTTTCAGACTTCATTATCATTTCAGAAAATTGATCACGGTATTTTTCTGCAGCAATAAATTCTTCTTCATATTCTTTTTCAATGCCTTCTGTTTCTAAAAATTTATCTTCTATTAAATTTTGGTTATCTTCCAGTCGTTTAAATTTGTCCTTTAGTTGTGCCTGTAATACTGCAATAATCTTCAAGTCGGGATCGCTTTTTTTAAATTCAGCATCTAGTTTGTTCACACAGGTGCTAAATGAAAGTCTTAATCCTTTTCTTTTAATTTTCAATGGTTCCATTTTAAAAGTTTCCGTGATCTAATCTTTTCAGCTACAAACCGTCGAGCCGCACGTCTGGGCGCCAAATTTTACGTTAACAACCGAAATCTATGTGTCACGGGTCGGAATTAATAATATTCTTTTCAAAATATCATGAGGATTTATTGACGGATATCTACCCGATATATTATAGCTGTCTTAAAAGGAATAAAGACTTCAATTTTAAATAAAAGGACATTTAATTCACAATCACACAGAAACCAGGGTGCGTAGTCATAAAAAAACTCAGAGGATTTTAGTTCTTTTAGCATCAGAAATTCTTTAAAGCACTGGTTGTTTCATCTGAAAAAAGATTTCTTTTTCGTTAAATAAAACAAATATTACATTATAAAAATTCTGGTAAATGGTGCTTACAAGGTCCTTCCACACTACGCACCCTGGAAACGCAACATTACAACATAAAAAAAAGAAAATGGAATCACCGAAAAGTTTGTTTCTTTCTCGAGGAAAAAACATCAGTTCAGTTCAGTTCAATTCAATTTATGTCACTGACGCAACACTCATAAAAGAGACGTATGAAATTTCATATTTTTTCTTTTGTCGTAGTGACTGTGACTCTTGTGACCATGTGTGACCTGAATGAAATGTTATATGGACTAGGTGTTATGCAGAGATAGTAATTATTCGAATTATATTACTTCCTTTTGAATATTCGCGTGAAAATTATCGCTTGAAAATCCCTTGAAAATTGGGATTTTTGGACTCGTCCTTAAATTTTGCACACGATTGCATAAGAGTTTATACATAAATATTTTATTTTTGTTCGTACTGTTATTGTTTTATACTCTTTAATTTTGTGGATGTGTAAAAATAAATAAATGTCATTTTTTTGTTAAATAAATTGTACAAATATTGAAAAAAAATGCTTGTTTGTATGAAACAGTCATTAGGTTTAATTTGCAGATGAACTCCCTTCGCCAAGGCGACTTTTTTTTACTCAATACTTATTTATATGTTCGTACATATATGTATGTGTGTAAGTGTATTTATATAAATATATTAAAGCATATGCAAATATATAATATGTGTATATATAGCATTAGCTTATATATGTATATATGCCATACATATATTGCCATACTTATATACATATATAGGTTTAATTTGCAGATGAACTCCCTTCGCCAAGGCGACTTTTTTTTACTCAATACTTATTTATATGTTCGTACATATATGTATGTGTGTAAGTGTATTTATATAAATATATTAAAACATATGCAAATATATAATATGTGTATATATAACATTAGCTTATATATGCATATATGTAATGTATGTGAATATATAAAATCGTGCCAATTTGGCGATTTTTAAAAATGGCGAAGGGGTTTGTTCTGCAATTGTACCGTAAATAAATTACCAGAGAATTTCGTTCTGTCGCCAGTACTTTTTCCTGCATCTCGTCCAAGTCCCCTGTGCTCAAAAAGTTCCAAATTTTGCTAACAACATTTTAGGTATTACTTGCTTATTCCGTCGACTAATAAATTATCACCAAAATTAAATAATTAAATGCCAATAATGGATTATCATAACTGTCACAAAAAAATTACTCATGTTTGTTACGTAAAGAAGTAATTTCAATTTAATACTTTATTTTTATGTTTATTAATGATTTTCTAATTTGCTCTTTATTTTGTAATTTTTTTAAGGGATGATTTAAAGTATTGTATGGTGAATAGTTTGAAGCACAGAAGTCATATACGCACTGGATTTGGCTCGATATTTTTCTGACTCCAATTCGGCGAAAATCTCGTTTTCTAATGCCAATTAAATACAATCTTTTTCATTAAATTCTATTTTTTTAAAGGGAATATAAGCAAAAAAGACACAGACGTCATATACGCACCACATTTGCACGTGCTTTTTTCTCCCGCCAATTTGGCAAAAATTTTGTTTTTGAATATCAATTACAAATTACATGCAATACAAGGGCGCGATTTTTTATTGAAATATAAAAATAAAATAACGTGAAAAAATGAAAGCGAATCTAGTATTTTAAGAAAGGAAATAATAAAAGTAAATAAACGATAGTTTCATATAAATTATTAATATAGTATGTAATAAAAATAATTTAAAGTATTAAAGTAAAAAATAACAGTAAATAAACATGAATTTAATAAAAAAGGAAACAATAATTAAACAATTATAAATAATAAACTTACTAAGCAACAAAACAGTAAATATAATCTTCACAATAAATGGTAAATAATAATGCTTATAGCCATGTTGAATGCATGCAGTTGTACCATTTAATCAGCACATTTTACTGAAATATTTAACGTATCCTATTTTCCTAATAATTCTTATAAACTTGTATTTTTAACAAATGCATTCTTAGTTGTTATAAACTTATTATACGGATCTTTTCCTTGGCACAGATGTGCAATGCCAAATTGGCGGGAGAAGAAAGCACGTGCAAATGTGGTGCGTATATGACATCTGTGCCGCAAAAAATGTTTAATTAATAATTATAGAACAAAATAATTTATTCAATTTTGTAAAAGAAATTAAGAGTAAATAAACAATTTATTAATAAGTAAACAAAAATAGCCGGGTTATCATATCAGAAAAATATAACAGCATTTTGGCGCCATATAAATACTCAAGTACGTATATGATATCTGTGCCTAGTTTGGCAATCAGTATGTTAAGCAAAAATTGGGATAATTAAGTTTAGTACCTAATATTAAGTTACTCTGCACAAATGTCATATACGTACTATATTGGCACGATTTTTTTCTGATGCCGATTTGGCGAAATTTTCCTTTTTAAATACTAGTTACTTATACATAATTTTGGAGCAGATGTCATATACGCACCATGTTAGCGCGATTTTTTTTCTGACACCAGTCTGGTGAGAAGTTCGGTTTCAATTATCAATTATATATTTATTTTAAAATTATTTTCTTTTATTTTAAAAAGTAAATAACAATAAAAAATTAATTAAGTATTGTAGGAGAAAACAATTTATATCATTTGGAAAAATAAAAATAAAAGTAAATAAACAGCTTATTAATAAATAAACAACAATAGCTGGGTTACTGTGTGAGGCTTAAAATTACAATTTTGTTGCAATCGCGCCAATGTGGTGCCTATATGACATCTGGAAATAATTTTAAATAATTTTATATTATTTTAAATTGGAAATAATAATAAATAAAAAAATATAACATATATGAATGTTCTGAAATTTTTTATTTCTATTAATGTAATTATCCAATAAAAGTCTAAAATTCTGCCCAAAATATTTTGACTTTCAAATGAACTTAGGTGTTACATGAAGAATATTCTAATATCTTAAGAAGTAATACAGGATTTGCACAACTGTACCACTAAATGTTTGCAGTTTTTTCAATGTGGTATTTCACTGTAGAAAATAATGCGAAAAATGTGAATTAAGGAGGTGCTTGCGAATCATGTTTCTTAAAAATTAAAAATAAATTTTCTTATAGTGGTGCCACAGTTCTTACAAAATATAAGGAGTGTGAGAACCCTGTAATATGTAAAACATTGCAAATAAAATTATATTGTGAAAAATATGCATTCTGTGTTTGAAATTTTCTATCTCAAAACAGGACTTTGTACTATCATCTTCCTCTTATTCTTGATGCTACAACGTTTTTTCATCTTACTTTGTCCATAAATTTAATTTTTTAAGCCCTCTTTTATGTGTAAGATTTAAACTTTGCTTTCCTTTGTATTCCAGAACGTTTTTTGCAATTGTCACTAGTAACTAAACTTTCTTTATTATCTTTAAAATCGTTATTCTTTGCCATTAGAGGAGTATCTATTCTATCAACAAGTTTGATTTCATCATCGTTCTCACAACTTCTATTATTTGCATCGGCATCTGAAAGTCTTTCTTTTTTTCTGGCATCATATTGTCTTCTTGACCAGAGCAAGTGCCAAATGAGGTTCCAGAGCTGTCGAATGTAGTACCCTTGAATTCAACCAGGCTGTCGATTTCTTGTTCTTTAAAAGATCCATAATTATCAGCAATAAGCAAGGTTTCATTTAAATCCACTGTTTTCTTTACTTCATTTTCAGAGTTGTGACAACAGTTTACATAACTTTGATTTTGTGTAACTTCAACATCAAATACTTTTTTAACTTTCATAGGCGTACAATCAACTTCCCATAACGGACTTAAAAAATTATCTGAATTGTGCATTAATCGGGTTTTTTAGAAACTTTAAAGCTTCTGAAATTATTTAGATGCAAGTCAATTTTCGGATCTTGTTGAAACGTAAAAAAATTTGGAGATGTGTTCAATTCTTAAGCATTTGAAGGGTTGAACGTATTCAGTAAGTACAGGGTTCGCACACTCTTTATATTTTGTAAGGATTCAGGCACTACTATTAATGATAAGAAAATTTATATTTAATTTTTAAGAAACATAATTCGCAAGCACCATTCACAATTTTCGCATTATTTTTCTACAGTGGAATACATTGAAAATACTGTAAAAATTTAGTGGCAGACTTGTGCGATCACTGAAGTATGTGCCTTATTCCTGAGATGATCGGACGAAATTTTTCTTCTCACCGCCAGATGCAGCCTGCAAAACATTGCATCCATTAAGAATTTGGCTTCTGCGGATTCTATTGGACTTTTTTGGACGTCTATTCTTTTTATTGCTTCTTTCTCCAGTTAATTCTTCTAAAAAATGCGATATTAAATTTTTTAATCTTTCTTTGAGTTCATTTTTTAAAAAATCATTACTTTTTGTTTGTCCATCATTCAGATGACTCTGAGATCTCGGTGGCGAAAAAGGCAAGATTATGTTCACGTCTTTAATAACTGTAGATTTATTATCAAAATGTTTCATTTTATCAAAATTCAATGTGTCTTCTTTCATCAAATCACATTTCTTACCTTCTTGATTTTCATGTCTTGTATTTGTCTGTAAAATCTCTGAATTTTCGACAACATTATTTTTTTGAGAAGTTTCATTTTTGAATGATGTACCTGCAGTTGGCTCAGATGTCATATGCGCACCACATTTTCAAGTGCTTTACTCCCCCGCCAATTTGGCATTGCATATGTTTGCCAAAGGGAAAAGTTCAAGATTTCAGTGAAATGTGCTGATTAAATATACAACTGCATGTATTCAATATTAATATAAGTATTAATATTTATAAATTACTGCGAAAATTATATTTAGTGTTTTGTTACATATTATTATTATTATTTATAACTGTTTATTTATTGTTACCCTTTTTATTAAATTCATGTTTATTTACCATTATTTTTTATTTTAATTTCTTAATTATTTTTATTATATATCAATAATTATTTATATAAACTATCATTTATTTATTTTTATTTCCTTTTTTGAAATACTAGAAACTCTTTCATTTTTTCACGTTATTTTATTTTTATATTGCAATAAAAAATTACGCCCCATTATTGAATGCAATTTGTAATTTATATTCACAAGAAAATTTTCGCTAAATTGGCGGGGGAGAAAAGCACATGAAAATGTGGTGCGTATATGACATCTGTGCCGATTTTTCTTCGAAGCTTTCTTGTTCGCTTAAAGCACTCAAAGCGCAAGTTTTATAATAAACATCGTGAGCTTTTGTATAATTTTGATTGAAAATCCCTAATATTGGCATTTTTTCACCTTGATTAGTAAAAGAGTTTGTGTTTGTTTGTAGATAATGATTTTCACATTCTTGTGGTAGTCTTGAGGTAGTCTTGTGATAGTCTCCAACCTCTTATTTCTGAAGTTTCAAATCCGCTGGAATTGATTCTCCATTTTTATCTATAGAGACTGTTTCTGAGACGCTATTCCCTTCTTTATTTACGTCTTTTGAAACAGAAACATTCAATTCATCAACTTTGTTTGCTGCCTCTTCTAATTCTTTTGAATAGAGTTTGTCACAGGTTAAATTAGAACAGGATACAGTTTTAAATTGGACTTTTTTTGTCTGAATGCAGTTGGTCCGAATATTCGCTCCTTCATAATGTCTTTCTGATCAATATAATTTAAATCATTATTTTTCAATGGTGAATTACTTACAGAAGCTCTTTTTTAAACACTTGTGTATGGTACCAATGTATTTGTTATATCAAAAGTAGTCTCTTTAGATTTTATGACCGTATTTTTTGCTGCAACTGCAGGAAGTGGTAAAGACTTGGGTACATGGATTTTGGCAATAACATTTTTTTTCTACATTTAAAGATTTTTTCGAAAGTAAATTCATATCATTTTTATTTTTTATATTAGAATTCACATCCTTTAAAGTTAGTTTATCAAAAAAGTTCTCCTTTCTCTTAAATTTACTAGGGTTTTTATTCTTTGATAACTCATAACCTGTATTTACAGGATTACCTTCTTTTGTGGTTAATTACTCAGCTTCCGATGGCACTTAAGATCTCAAGTTATAGCCTCTATATGAGGTAATGGCGTTTGAATTCATCGCATTTCCTTCATCGTCGTTAGAAATTATTCCTTTTTTTTCGGGGGGTTTCACGCATTTCAATTTTTAAACTTAGATGTTTCGATTTAGTTGAGCTCATATTCTACACACATTTACGGAAGAGCTATCTCGAAATAAAAATAGATAAATTTTGTTTATTCCTGTTCGTATATTAATGATGCAAAATGGAACATCAAAAATTTTAATTTGTTTTTATTTCCTTATTTTAATTGTTACACGTGCGTTGTCATCATATAAGAAAGCGCATGCGTGAATTACGTGTATGCGTGCACGCATTAATAAAGTAGCTATTAGTTAAATTCGTGCAATTAGTTACCTCTTTCAGTGTTGCCAGATGGGCTACTTATTTTAAATTCAGATTCTTGACTGGCACCACTTATTGGAAATAGTAAAATGCGCCTTATTTAATGACATATTAAGAAAGGCGAAAACAAATGGAATTTTGCCGTTTCAAAAAAGTGGTGCGAATCAAGAAATCAGAGTTTTAAAAAAGTAGCCCACTGGCAACACTGACCTCTTTGGGTGTGTTCAGCGCAACTTACCAAAGTAACCAATGTTACCGACCGATTATAGGGAGTATGAAAGTGAATTGTAGCACCAATGAAAACTATCCTGTTGAATTGTAGCTGACATCACACTTCGCCTTGATTTTCATTTCGTACTTGTCTACAATCGGTAAGTTGTACTGAACACGCCCTTCGTTCCACTGAGAATCTAACCACAAAGTAAAGAGAAAGAGTTTCTATCCTCTGAGGAGTCGAAAGTGCAATTAAACGAGGGAATCAAAGTCGCTTCAAATTTAGGGGTCTCCATTGTCTCCATTTTATTGATAATATCCGAATATAAAAGCATAGCAGATTTTATAAAAAATATTATGTTATCATATTTTTTAAGAAGTAGTGTAAATTGAAATAATAAAATATCCACTGGAACGTATATTTTGCAACAGTCAAAGTCATTTGAACATTCATGAAGCAAAATTTCCTATAGTAAAAATTCTACTATATATTCTATGTAAATTTTGATAAGGCATTCTATACTCGAAAAGCATATATCGTGTTATTATACATATTCCATCTGTTGTTCGATTGTCAAATAAAAATCCACGTATGGAATAAATAACTGTTATTTTCGATTTTCTTGAATGGAAATGTGAGTGTTATTATTTTGCCAAGAAAACACATGTGAATCCATAAAGGTAGTGTAATGTATATCTAAAACACCTTATTATTGGAATTACATATTTAGTTGGATTTAGAGATGTAAGGACATTGTATTTCCTTTGCGCGTTTTTGTCAATTTATAAACAGAAGTATACATTGATTCCAAGCGAAATACAGCAGATATGTAACAAAATATTTGAGAAAAGGAGTAGATGATATTTTTACTGCACTTCAGTTTATTTACTCATCATATGTAGTATAGTATAAATCTTGCAATCGCTTTGAAAATCGAAAAAAAAAATTGACGGATTTACACATTTCAGATAGTAGAGATTCCGAAAAACATATTTTTAGAAAAAAAAATTGCCATCCGTCTGTAAACACTCTATCTCACGAACAAATTGAGACAGAGGCTTTAAATTTCGTATGTACTTAGTATGTAAGAAAGGGACAAAGCCTATTTAATATCTGTAACCTCGAGTATCTGGAACTATTTTTTTCGGACTCTCGAAGAATTCGTTCTGATGAAAGGTATATACAAATTTTCGAATTTTTCTATTTAAAGGATTGGACGTAAAAGGCAATGAGAAATAGAAATTTTGCATAAAAAACGAAATCGATCGGATTATTATTTACTGAAATATTTGTAATCCTGTTTTCCACACTCTTCGATTTTTCATAACCCTGTATTTCATTCAAATTTCAATCCAGAGATATATTTTAATTGGAAATGAGACGCTTAATCCGATGTAATAAACTGCAAGTTAATATTATTATTATTTTTGGAGTTATAAAACTGTTTCTTTCAAGCAGTTCGATACTATTTGAGCAGTTTGGCATTTTATATAATTTGTCGAAATGGATTCATCAGCAATTCATTAATAGAGGATTGATTTGTATAGTAACAACATTTAAATGTACGATTAAATTTTGTTTTGGAATTGCAATGCATTGTATAAATAGTTTTATTTTCATACATTATATTATGCATATCCATGATGGGTAAGTATCACGGTGGCCCCCAACGACTAGTTTATTAATTCTCTTAACCCTTTCAAAGGTGGTGGAATGATTATGAAATAACTTAATTCCCAAATACCACGAGGTATCAAAATTCTGTGTTTAAAATTTTATTTTGATTATATAAATGAAATATAGTTTTTTCTTATATGGGTCTTATGGGGTCTCTTTCTCAAGAGAGCTATATATGGCTATTGCGTAATCCATCATATATTACGTAAGCTATGGATTAAACATAAATATTTCTGAACCAATCATAAAAAAATTTTAAATGAAATTTCAGTTTTACAATTTTCGGTACTGTGACTTTTTTAACTTCTAAACATCGCACATTTTCAATTATTACGCCGTTCTATAGGGAGAAAAATGTATTTTTAAATTTAAATTGTTTTAAAAATGTATCTCAATTTATTTTCGACTTATTTGTTTATTTTTTAAAGTTTCTATTAATTTTTCTTATTGTGGTAACAGAAATATTAATTTTTTTTCTCATTAAACACGGATCAATCAGTAAATGAATAAAATCGAGACATCACAAGTTTTCGGATATATTTCAGATATCTCTGTTTTCGTCACAAACTACCATTTTCCAATTGATTAAAAATGGTAGATTTCTCTTGATAATAGCCGAGTATAAATGCATTGCGGGTATCATTCTTTAAGAAGTAGTGAAAATTAAAATAATGAAATGTCCAGTGGAACGTATATTTTGCAACAGTGAATGTCTTAAACGTTCACATATTCATGAAGCAAAATGCTCTGTAATAGAAATTCTACTGCATATTCTATGCAAATTTTGATGATGCATTCTTTACTCACAAAGCATACATAGTGTTATTATACGTATTCTATCCGTTGTTCGATTTTGAAATAAAAATCCCCGTATGGAATAAATGCTATTTTTGATTTTCTTGAATGGAAGTGTGTGTATTATTGTTTGTTTAGAAAATGTAAGTGAATCCATAAAGGTAGTGTAATTTATATCCAAAGTGCCCTATTATTGGAACTAGATATTTATTTGAATTCAGAGATGTAAGGACATTGTGTTCCTTTTATGCACTTTTGTCAATTTATAAACAGAAGTCTGCATTGATTCCAAACGAATTAAGTAAAAGTAACAAAATATTTGAGAAAAGGAATAGCTGATATTGTTACTGCGCTTCATTTTTATTGCCTCTCTTTACCTTTTCAAAGGCAGTGATATGTTTACAGGGCACCCAAAGGGTCCGAGAACTGGACACCAATATTTTTAACAGAAAATTTCATAGTAGGTTTATACAGCATTTGTGCCTCCGAAGGTGATTCCTGCGCAATTTGAAAGAAAAACAAAACGAAATTATTTTTAAGAAAATATTGATGTTCAGTTGGCGAACCATTAGGGAGCCCTGTGTTTATAAAAATCACTTAATTTTAATTCCCAAATATCCCGATGGTATCAAAAATTTGAGTTTAAAATTTTCTTTTCATTATATAAGTGAAACATAGCTTTTTCTTATATGTGTCACATCGGGTTTTTTTCTCATGAGGCTATAATAACAGAATCATATGTTGCGTACGCGATGAATTAAACATTCATATTCATGGATTAAACATTCATGATGTTCTGGGAAAAAAATTCAGACATCACAAAGCTTAAGATATGCTTCAGATATTTCTATTCTTTACTAACAGAAACAACCATTTTTCGAAACGATAAAAAAGTGGTACACTGTAAAAAGAAAAAAAAAATCTGTAAAGGTATTAAACATTTTCTAGGAAACTGGGATGCCAAGAACTTTTCATGTAACGATAACAGGAAAAATCCATGTAACCGATTCTAAAACTTGAGTTTTTGTTGTTACCGTTACAGGAAAAGTTCTTGGAATCCCAGTTTCCTAGATAAAGTATAGTACCTTTACAGATTTTTTTTTACAGTGTAGATTTCTCTTGATAATATCCAAGTATAAGTACATTGAAGATAATATTTATTAAGATAAAATTGAAAATTTTAAATCGAAATAATAAAATGTCCACTGATGCGTATATTTTGCAACAGTCACAGTCTTCGTCATTCACATATTCACGAAGCAAAATTGCCTGTAATAAAAATTTTACTGCATATTCTCTGCAAAATTTCATAATGCACCATATATACGAAAAGCATATATTGTGTTATTATACGTTTTACATCTGCTGTTCGATTGTCAAATAAAAATCCACGTATGGATTAAGCAACTGTTATTTTCAATTTCCTTGAATGGAAGTGTGTGATTATTTTGTTTAGATAACATGTGTGAATCCATAAAAAGGTACTGTAATATATACTTAAATACCTTATTATTGGAACTACATATCTATATTATAAAGGCCAAACGTATCTGTGCCTAACGCATACGTCATTTTGCGAATGGCAACACTTTTCCCTTGCAATTTCGATTTTGTAATTTTCGTTACTGCAAATTTTACACTTCTAAGCATCGTATCTTTTAAATTTTTACACCGTAGTATAGAGAAAAAAAGTATTTTCAAGTGCAATTTGTTTAAAAGCTTTATCTCAATTTATTTTTGAGGTATTAATTTTTTTTTATAATTTTTAGTACCAATTTTATATTTGTGGCAACGGAATCAATCCATTTTCTCTTAAAACTGAAAAACAAAATAGACTAATACTAAAATGCGTATACTTTTTCAAAAATATCGTTTGTTATAAAATCTGGTGAATTTTGGTTTTATTTCGTTTAATAATTTGAATAATTAAATTTTATAGTAATTTGTTTAATTTTAGTTTAAAATAATATTTGTTTGAGTATTAGATTGCCAATACAAGATGCATTTTTTACTGTAACTAATTTTCTAGATTTATTATAAACCAATAAAACATTTCTTTCTTAAAGATTTGATTTCGTCGAAATTCGACGGGTTCCACCTCGTTTATTTGAATTCGGAGATTTGAGGATATTGTGCTCCTTTTATGCGCTTTTGTTGATTTATAAACAGAAGTATGCATTGATTCGAAACGAAATAAAGTAGATGCAATTAAATATTTGAGATAAAAGTGTAGCTGATATTATTACTGCACTTCATTTTTATTGCCTTTCTTAACCCTTTCAAAGGCGGTGGTATGTTTATGAAATCAATTTTAATTTCCAAATATTACGATGGCATCAAAATTTTGGGTTTATAATTTTCTTTTCATTATATATGTGAAATAGGGCTTTTTCTTATATGGGCCATATGGAGTCTTTTCTCATGTTTACGTAATTACAGAATCATATATTGCGTACGTCATTGATACTGCTGGACCAACTATAAACAAATTTTAAATGAATTTTTGAGTTTTACAATTTTTGGTACTCGGATTTTATAATCTTGTAAACTTTGAATTTTTTTAAATTTTACATCGTTCTATACGAAAAAAATGTACGTTTAAATCAAATTGTTTCAAAGGGGTATCTCTATTTATTTTTGAGTTATTATTTATTTTTTGTGGTTTTTAATACTTTTTTGTCAACGTGGCAAGAGAAGTATTCCATTTCTGATCATCAAACATGAACAAATCAGAAAACGAATAAGTTCCGGACACCACAAATTTTCACATATGCTTCAGATATATCTAATCTCGACCGATAGAAACAACAAATCCCCAAATGGCTAAAAAAATGGTATTGGTAAAAAATGGTTATATTCAGGTAGTTTTCTGTTGATAATATTCAAGTATAAGTGTAAGCAGAGTACTAGCAGATAAAAAAATTTTAAGTAGAAATGTAAATTGAAGTAATAAACTAACCACTGGAACGTATATTTTGCAACAGCCAAAGTCTTAACCGTTCACATATTCATGAAGCAAAATGCTCTATAATGGAAATTCTGGTCCATGTTCTATGCAAATTTTGATAATGCACTCCATACTCAAAAAGCATATATCGTGTTATTATACATATTTCATCTGTTGTTCTATTGCCAAATAAAAATCCCCGTATCGAATAAGCAAATGCTATTTTAGATTTTCTTCAATGGAAGTGTGTGTGTTATCATTTTGCTAAGAAAACATATGTGGAGCCATAAAGGCAGGGTAATGTACATCTAAAGTACCTTATTATTGGAACTACATATTTATTTGGATTCAGAGATATAAAGACATTGTGTTCCTTTTATGTCCTTTTGTCAATTCATAAACAGAAGTACGCATTGATTCAAAACGAAATAAAGTAGATATAACAAAATATTTGAGAAAATATTTAGAAAATACATTATATTATTCTTCGATATCATGTTTCGTGGTATTTTTGCATATTCCATTTGATGATCATTCTAAATATATGCCAATATAAATATAAAAAATATTCCAGTTTTTCCGATTTCTTTTATTGCAGTGCATGCGTTTTTATTTTGTATTATTCAATATTATTATTCAAACTTAATATTATTCAAACCGTATGCTATTTCATAAAGGAATGTGTAATGTATACCCGATATATCTCAGGTTTTGAACTGTATGCCAGAATTTAACCATATTAGATACATTGTCTTTCTTGTATGCTTCTTTGCCAGTTTACAAAACATTTAAAAGATAATTTTAAATTTTAAACCAAAGTTTATATTTCTGTTTTTGAAATTTCCCCATGTGATTTTTATATTTCAGGCTTCTTATAATGTGCTTTTTGAAAATTAGTATTTTTGAAGTGTATGCGTTATTTATGATGATCGATTATCTGCACAAAAGATATAGGCTCTAAGGAGAGTGCTCTTCTCGGGCGTTTTCTAAGTGAACCAACCAGTATTTACGCAAGTTTCCCCAAGTATCGATGAAAACCACAGAAAACTCCGAATGGTTAGGCCGACGAATGTGATTGGGTTCTAACTCAACACCACCCGTTTACCAGCTTCGAGAGCGGAAGGTATGGCTGAAAGATTTTTTTGTAAGAGCTTTTTGCAGGAATTTCAAAAAATTAACCTTGTAGAAAGTAACCTTGTAAACAGGTATGTCTGGAATTTATCAGAAATAATTAAAAAAATTAACTCTAGAAAAAATGGTATTAAGGGGAAAAAACTGACTGAGTGGGAGACCTGTATATTGCGTCAAGGCAGCATATTATGACTCACTTCTGTCCTTTTTTAGGCCGAAATTCATAATTCACACCAGAAATTTTAAATAATACTTTCTTGTTTATTCTTTGAAAGACATTCGGTAATTACTTGACCCTTTAACGATCACAGCATTTTCATTGCTAAGATGTCGAAATAAATGAATGACACCGGTAATTAATATATTTCTAAATAAGAAAAGGTGATTTTTCACATACAAAATAAAAGGGATATTATTAGATAAAAATACCGGTGTCATTGTTGCGTTCGGAATTAAAATTTTGTGGTTTCGTGGCGAAACCAATGAACATTAAAGGGTTAAAGTAAAAAGTCTTCTATTTGAACTTCTGACTAGGGAACGTTCCCAGGTGTAAGTTGTTGATTTCGACGAGTGTGGTATCAAAAGAAAGATCTCGTCATGCACGTTATAAAGTGCAACGGATTTCCCGTCCGAATCCAACTGTTTTCATGATATCAGCACTTGAAGTGTGAATGAATAAATAAAAAAATTGACAGGCAGGCATATAAATTTTTCACAAGTCAGCCCTGCCTAAGAAAAACATTCTATTTTACGCAGTATATATACATACAATTTATAAATCAAGTCGCGCCACACATTTCCATAAAACAAAGTTCTGGAAATAACAAAAACAGATGGAAAAACATTCCGAATGTAGCCATACTCGAAAATTTCATTGTAGAATGTGAAAAAAGGCGATGTGTTGTCTAAAAGAGGGGAAATAACTGGCAATGTGTGATTGTAAAGGGTTTTTCTCGTAGCGCGAGAAAAGGTATTGGCAGAAGGATTAAAAACAATGCAGAGAAATTTTTAACTTGCGAACAATTTATATACAAAATTGTGTGGCATCGGAAAGCTCTTCTTGCCCGAACGGAATTCAGAAAAAACTGTTAAGTGGTTAAAAAGTTTTTGATACAAGCGCTTGAAAGTCCTTAATGCGTACGGGCCTTGATAATACTTGATCGGCCTTATTGATTATTTTGACTTTGAAAATTTGATGACAAATGTGACCAAGCAGTGACGATGACTTGAGGTCAGTATGCTGTACTGCAGTAAGAATAAAAAACCTTTGTAATAACAAAAACAAATGTTCCAAGACGCAGAAATTTTGTAAAGTATGGTTAACCACTTAACTGATTTGCCTGTACGCCGCTCGGGTAAGAAGAATTTACTCAATTCATCATTTAAAGGTGTTCTTAACTGATCCGCTCAACAAGCGAAAAACGTTTTGACACATTTACAAATTCATTTTTTAACAGAAAGTTATAAAATTTTAATGCCTGACTATGGAAGCGATTTCCAATTGAACTTTTTTTCCCATTCTATGATAATTAAATTACTTATCGAGTTATAAGCTATTTCGATGACGCAATCACCCGTTTTTCTCCTCCTTTTCGACCGGTTTTTCTGCTTTCGTCGGGAAATATGCTCAAAAGTGTCAACTTTGAAGGCTTGTTATGAAAAATCTATTGTGTTTTTTAAAAAACAAAAGAATGAGTGCAATTAGACAGTTTCTGAATAAAAACACCTGCTATTTCCATGCATTTCCGAACAAAAATAAATTAATGCATGTGTCACAAAGTTACCCTTTTTGATTTAAGAACACCCTTAAATCTTTTTGACACCACTAATTTTTTTAAAAGTACAATTTCATACTATTTAATTTCAGAAATGTTTAGACTAAATATTATGATTATTTAAGCTTACAAAACTGATGTTAATCTACATTTTCAATTTATTGTACGTAAAAAAGGGAATTAGTTAAGGGGTTAAAAGAATTTAACGTGCCAATTGCATAGGTTCCGTTTTTTGGACCGGAAAATTTTATAGAAAATTTTACTATTTCAAATCGCCGTAATCTGCCGAATAAATAAGCCAAAAAATCGAAAGAGTTGGGCAGCTATGCAATTGATGATTACTCCTGAAGAATCTGCATTCTTATTATTTTGTTATTATTATTATCATTGCAGACTTTTTATTTACTCACGTAAGTAACTATATGTTATACTCATAAAAAATTAGATTATAATTTATATGCTTAATAAACTATTAAAAAATGAATAATCTATGTAAGTCGAAAAACAATCACAATTCTACATTTTCTATCGCATCTTTCCCCTTCACATTTCTTTTCTCTTCACATTTCTTTTACGGTTGCTAGTGTTTAATTATTGTAATCTATATTGTCTGTGAATTTTTTGACAGGTGATCTTTTTTAAGGATCTTGTTTTATAAACTTTCTTTGGAGTTTATCGTAACTCTTCTTTCTTCAGTGACTTTTGACATTTACTCATTTTTTTAATTTGCTATACATTGAAAGTTGCCATTTGTTTTTCTTAATTGCTCATTTTTTTACGCAATTTTCGACATTTCTTTATTATGTTTTGAGACGTCCTTCTTGCAAACTGTGCCATAAAAGTATTGTACTCTTTTTATAATTAAAGGTTACTGAAACTTTTCAAAAATCCAATATTATTTTTTATTATCATTTCTTTTTCTTTTTAGTTTAGAGGTTATCACACGAATACGTCACGAAATTAAGTCAAAGTTTTTACATCTTACTGAAAAACCACTGTTATAATTGTCGATTAATAAATATTTACATTTCTATGCACAGGGTGTCTTAGCCACGATGTTAAAAACTTCGATGGGAGATAGAGTACACTCGGATAGATGACTCAGAATCACACAGGAATGCCGTTTCGGAAATGCGTTTCTGACCTAATAAGGGTATTGACAATGTTGCCAGTGTGATACTTTTTTTTAATTCAAAATATCTTAATTGGTACCACTTTTTGGAAATTGTAAAATTCTCTTTATTTTCATCACAATTAATATTTCATTAACTCCTTGAAGACGAGCGACACGCATTCGTGACGCAAAAAAAAGGCTTAAAAATTCTTGTTTATCCCCACCTGTAAAATTTGACTGTCTTGTTTAATCGAAGCATTTTCTACATTCAATAAGGCACAAATTTCTGTTTTTAAAAACCGGTGACAAAACATCTAAAATTTTATAAAAGACTACCGTTACGAAGTGGTTAAATATAGGAAATTTCATGATTTAAAAATAGTGGTGCCAATTAAGAAATCGAAACAGTAAAAAAGGTAGCCCATTGTCAATTGTTAAAGGGCCAAAGATGAGCCTTTGTGTGATCCAACATATTAAATACGTAGTGTTGCCAATGGGCTACTTTTAAAAAACATAGATTTCTTCTTTGCCATCAGTTTTTTGAAATGATAAAATTCCCGTTATTCAATATCATTTGGCATCACATTTAATGTTACACCAAAAATTGCTTCAATATAAACTGACAGAGAACCCATCTTTTAAATACAAATCCACCATTTGTATTTGTATAAAAGTCGACCGTCCAATTCGAAAGAGATATAAAGTTAAATACCAATATTCATTTGGTGTTTCCTAAACCTACGTAGTTGCTTTCCTTTACTATCGCGCAGAAAAATTCTATGCAGTCTGTGTAAAATGAGACAAAAAGAACTTTTTGCGAATACTAGTATTCAAACTGCTTTTTCTATTGAAATCTATTCTATTGAAATCTCAGTATATGCACTTCTTTCACTGATTGATATAGGAAATCAGTTATATCATTGTAAACATTATCCAGACGATCTGATAAAAATTGTAAAAATGCTTCTGTAGCACATACTTTTTTTTATTGAAATCAAAGTTCATATGTGAGCTTAAAGATATAATATTCTACAGTGCATCATACGATTCTACATTTGGGAATAATGGAGATAATGAATTAAGTGGAAGACACATGTTGTGTATAGCCTTCCGATTGCAAGTGTAATAACTCTTGCTAGATGGCCACTGTTGTATTTTATATCGGATGAATAGGATTTGATTAAACAATTTTTCAACAAAAAATTTCATTAGATATTTTCACCTTATTTAAACTCCTTATTCACGCAGAATTTCTTTTCATAAAACAAGAACTATGAAATTTGTCCTGTGTACTCCAACTCCTGTTTATAATCATCGTACGTACGGGTGCTGGAATTTCGAAATCGGGGAATTTTTCATAACCAGTGTTTTGTTATAGAAAATCTCTACTTAAATAAGGCGATATTTTGCTCCTTTTAAATTAGATTTATTTTTCTGATGAAAAGAATACTGATGTTTCACCGAAAAAAAAGGTTCTTGCACGATCCCTGATAATTATACGTATAAAGTAATTGTAATAGAACTATTTCTAAATAAATGAATCTTCATATATTGTTGTTGGTATATAGTTACTTACTGCTGATTAAATTTACTTATACTTATTGAACTATTAGTTCCAAATATAATTTATTTATCTTCAATATTTATTCAGGGTATGTGTGAAAAATATATTTTTATGTATCATAACTTTAAATACTGCTAAATTATGATTAAAATAATATTTTAACACTATTATCTAAAAAAAAATCACAAATAAATCGTTTAACACCAGTTTTAAAATAATTTATACAAAAACTATCATATACTATTTCCTTATAACCTCGCTTTGCTATAAATCTTTCCAATGATGTTAACCGCTTTTGAGTCTTTTCAGGCGTTAGCTTTGTTTGTACGGTCGCTTTGGCAGGCCTTATCAGTATCGCAGTTGCTAGTTTAGAGTTCATTTTCACGGTCCTGAAATTTGCAGATCAGGAAATATTGCGTCTCTAGCATTTTCTTATAGACAATCTTTCAATTAAATGAGCCGAAACTTCGTGTTCTCGAACCAGATTTATTTTCTATTAAAAAAAATTCTGATTTTGTACCTGGAAAATAACATTACTCCTACGAACCTTGTAATTAGGGCGATTTTTTAATCAAAATTTCGTACCAGAATTTGTCAAAGAAAAATAATTTTTTTATATTATTGCTAACTCTTTGTCACTAAATAAAAAGCAAAATTTTATTGAATTTTTTGCTAGAATTTGTGGTTTCTTTCTGTTTTTTAGCAACCATAAGGAACAATTAGACTACCATTCAATGTTGCTAGTTGCGTGCGTTTGTATACAGTTGGGACATTTTTTTCTAATTCAGATTTTATGTTGGGCACCACTTTTTTTCGAAATAGTTAAATTTACCTTTTCAAAAAAGAAGTACCAATTAAGAAATCTGCACAAAATTAGCCCAGTGGTTAACCTGTTTATAAATATTCATAAATAAACGAAATTTTTTATTATTGTCACTTTTTTTAAAAATATAGTTTTATTGTAAAGGCAAATAAAGTTTGAGCACTGAATCAAACTCTCTCTCTCAAAAGAAAAAAACAAAACTGAAACGTTAGTGAGAATTTTAGTAGTGCCAACTTTTTCGGAGTTTACTGCTTAACTCTTTCGGCATAGAGTGTCCAGTACTGGCACAGCTAGTCTCAAACTTGTAAAAGGCACCAATAGTATTTTATTAAAATTTTGTTTTTACAAAGAAAGCTTCAATTAACCCTTTCCGGCACACTGTGCCCGGTCTGGGTTACCTAATTTTAATTCCAAACTTGCAAATGGCATCAATAATATTTTCGGAAAATTTTGCTTTTCAAATAAAAACTTAAATTAAGGGATTCAAAATATCTAAAAAATTCGTTTGGGAATTCCGGTTTCAGTTTTTCCAAGAGAATTTGTCAGTGCAGGAAAGGGTTAAGTTTCTGGACTCTACTAATATCCCACAGTTTATTTCGCCATCTGTAAACGCAGACAACACTATCATTAGGTAAGACCAAAATAAATAAATAAATAAATAAATAAATACTGACTAGCAGAGTCTTTTACGGCCTTATTTAAGTTGGAAACTTTTTTTTAAAATACCGAAATGTCACATTGTCACCAGTATTTTGCAAACAAAAAAAGTCGGTTTATCATATACGCGAAAATATTCATTAATTTATTTTTAAAAAATAATGGTCGAATATCCCGGTGTCACTATAGCATTAGGAGATTAAAATTAAGTAGGAAGAAATTTGCAAACTCGAGTTCAACGCGTTAAAGTCTTAGTATCTGTTGTTTTAATATCGCTTATTTTGGATGATTTTTAATTTAGTTTTATATACTTTTTCAAAAATGTGCTGAATAAGTTCCATGGTTCAGAAAGTTTTTTTTTAATGGTAATCACTAATCATGTTCCGTTAATTGCTTTCAGTGCCTTTAAGATAATTTGCATACCTCAATAAATTTCTCATAATGTAAATTCCATTAGCAACTGTAAAAAATAAAGGTTGCTTTTATTCACTTTTGCTGGTCTCTGGCGCTTTATAATTGTGACCTTTTGATTCAATTATTCAGTATGGAAAATGCACCCAATGAAATAAATGTTCAATGCTGGATATTTTCTAAAAGATTTTAGTTATTTGCTGACAGATATTTTAAAAGTTAAAGATTAATTTTTAGAAAATGGAAATCTTATTTTAAAACCGTAATGACATTGCTAAAAAATGCATATTGCTAACTAAATAAATTAAGGATATATTCTACTTCATTGGCCTAAAAGGAAGTACAATAAAAGTGGCCTCAAAATTATGAAAAGGCATTGTATTCTCTGGTGTTTACGCCAGTTCTTAGTTTATTATTTTATTTTATTTTTTTTATTTATATTTTTTTGACAAAATGATGGCGATTATTTAATAAAAGATGCCTTTTTTTCTTATATTTTGCGAAATTTAAAATTAATTTAATCACATTTTGGTAGGATAAACAACTACCTTTCATTTAAAAAAAATGTTTAATTTTAAAAATACATTTTCTAGTCGTTTTCGACATGGTTTCCAGTAGTCATAGCTACCAACTTTTACGCACTTTTGTTACCACATATTGTACAGAGTTTTTCCATTTGTTTAATCTTAAGATTCCGATGATTAACTACGATTAAATAATGCAATATTTACTATAAAATTTTTATAGTAGGGAAAATGCGTAAAAGTTGGCCGCTATGCAGTAGTTATTTTCGACATCGTGTCGAACATGGAACTATGAATAAAAAGAATTGGTATATATTTATATTGCTGAAGCTACAGCAATAACCGCTTCTACCAGTTCTGATTTTCACAAAAGCAAACTTCTGTAGTAAATTTCAGCAAAAATTTCCTCCTTTTAAATTCATGCATAATTTGTGTAATAATTAAGTCAAGAATATCAACTTATTTTTAGGGGAATTTATTTCAGAATGAATAAAAGCCTGTTACAATTTCAAACAAAAATTGATTGGGAAGAACCCACCCGAGTTCAACAGGTTAATATTAGTACCTGTATACTTAGTATCTGTTGCATTGATTTCGCTTATTTTGGATGATTTTTAATTTAGCCTTATACATTATTTTCAAAAATGGGCTAAATAATTTCACTGCTCATAAAGTTTCTTTTTAAAGGTAATCACTAATCGTTTTCCATTAATTGCCTTCAGTGCCTTTATGATTTCCAAATCTCAATAAATTTCTCATTATGTAAATTCCATTAACAACTACAAAAAATAAAGGTTTCTCATATTCACTTTTTTTGGTCTAGGGCAGCGGTTCCCTTATTGGTACGCGACCCATCTCTAAATAAACAAAAAATTTCGCGACCCTCTTAATATAATGGTGTGTATCAGAATAGGAATTGCTATGTGAGATCTATAAGCTATCGGTTATCCTACCCTACGAAAATGACAAATTTTCGTACGAAGGATACACTATCAACGAAAACAACAATTTGTATTTCCAATGTATGTAAGTGGAATAATAATTAACACAACATACAAACTAGAAAGATAATTAAAAATACATTTAATCACCCTCCTATCAAAACATAATTTTATAATCAATACTTTTTCTGCGTTCACCCAAGTATGTTCTGTTGAATCTCATCAAGGAATTCAAAGCTCATTTAGGTGTTTCCGTATATTCTACTCGTGTATTTCTTCATATGGAAATTAAGGAATTTCCCTTGAAAGATTATTTGCTTTTGAAATTGTTATATTTTTTTAAGAGATGAAATACAAAATATATTTTTGTGACAAATCTCGATTGTTTCCGCCACCCACTAAAATAGCCGCCGCGACCCATAGTTTGGGAATCGCTGGTCTAGGGTCTTTCATATTCGTGATCTTTTAATTCAATTATTCCGTGTGGAAAATGCAATCAAACAAACAGAATCAATATTTTGATGCGGCATATTTTCTAAATCATTTTAGTACATATCTTTTAATTGTTGAAAATTAATTTTAAGAAAATAGGAAATTTATCTTAAAACGGTAATGATATTGCTAAAAAATACATATTACCAACTAAATAAATTAAGGTGATATTTTACTTCTTTCGCCGACATACAAGTAAAAAAAAATTAATTCCAAAATTATGAAAAAGCCCTTTATCCTCTGGTGTTACATCAATTCTTACTTTATTATGTTATTTTATTTCATTTTATTTATTTATTTATTTGAAAAAATGATGGCGATCATTTAATCTAAAATATGATTTTATTATTTTATTTTACCTTATAATTTGCGATATTTAAAATTAATTTAATTACGTTTTGATGGGATAAGGAACTACTTTAATTTTTTTTTTTTTTTTTTTTTTTTTTTTTGAAAAAAGGGGAAATAAAATGATTCGAATAGCTCAAAAAAAATTAAAAAATATATTTTCGAGACGCTTTCGTCATGGTTCAAAATTGTTATTTTTGACATCATTTCGAACATAGAAATATGAATAAAAAAGGAATTGGCATATTCTTATAAAGGTGAAGCTACAACAGTCACCAGTTCTACCAATTCTGATTTCCACATAAGCAAACTTCTAATATAAATTTGGATAAAATTTTCCTCCTTTTTAATTCATGCAAAATTTCTGTCCTAATTAAGTTAAGAATATCAATTAACTTTTAGTGGAATTTAACCCTGCATAAATAAAAATATTTTCCAATTTGAAACAAAAATTTACTGGGAAAAGTTCTCCCACTTGGGTTTAACAGGTTAACGTCTTAGAATCTGTTGCGTTATTTCCTATTATTTCGTATGGTGATTTTTAATTTAGGTTTATATGATATTTTCAAATATGTGCCGAATAATACCTAGTGTTAAAAAATCTTCGTTTTAATGGTAATCACTAATGGTTTTCCGTTAATTGCCTTCAGTGCCTTTAAGATTATTTCGAAACCTCAATAAATTTCTCATTATGTAAATTCCATTAGCAGCTACAAAAAATAAAGGTTCAATTTATTCGCTTTTGTCGGTCTCGGGTGTCTCATATTCGTGACCTTTTGATTCAATTATTCCGTATGGAAAATGCAATCAATTAAATAGAATAAATGTTCAGATGCGGAATATTTTCTGAAAGGTTTCAGTTATTTACTGACAGATATTTTAAAGGTTGAAGGTTAATTTTTAGAAAATAGAAAATTTATTTTAAAATGTTAATGATATTGCTAAAAAATGCACAGTGATAGCTAAATAAATTAAGGGAATATTATACTTCTTCGGCGTAAAAGGAAGCAAAATAAATTTGGTCTCTAAATTATGAAAGGGCATGATATCCTCTGGAGTTTATACCAATATTTACTTTTGAAACGCTTTTATGACAAAATGATGGCTATCATTTAACCTAAAATTCTCTTTTTCTTGTATTTTGAGAGATTCAAAAGGAACTTAATTAATTTTTCATAGGATAACCTATTGCTTTTCTTTTTCAAAAAACGAAAAAAGAAGAAAAAAACTCGAATAGGTTCTCGAAATAAAAATAATCACCTAATTTGAAAGGACTAGCGGCCTTCGCCAGCTACGCTGGTAGGTTTAGACGGACAGACGAGCATTAATTAATTTAGTTGTCAGTATTAAATAGTTTAATACTATTAAAATACATAATAAACAATGTCTCAATGTATAAGTATGCAATGGAATACTTTTGTGTGGCCCTGTAAATCAATAAGAAATATTATTTGCACCACAGATTGTACAGAATGTATATTATAGTATATACTTCATAGATGCATATCAAATTTATTATGTTCGAAAGAGTGTAAGACCATTAAAGTGCACTTGAAACTTTTTTCCCATTGACCGTAATGTATCGGAATCCTTTTGATTGTCCCTGTAATTTAACTATGCATCCGATTTTCATATAATTTTAAATTAACAACAAAATTATCTAATACTTATATATTTTAAGTTTCAATCGATTCGGTTGTGTAGTTTTTGAATTGTTATATGCGGACTGACGAACGGACAAACAAGCAGACAGACGAATGGGCAACTCGGGATCCCGGAATTTTTTTCCTTCAATTCAAAACAAACGCGACATTCCTCCGTTTCCGGGATCGAAGGAGATAGCTCACATACATACATACATACATAAAGTCGGATTTTAATAGTGTAGATATTTTTGAGATGTTTTCGACATGGTTTCATGTAGTTATCTTCAACATCGTTCCGAGCATGGAACTATGAATAAAAAAGAACTGAAATATACTCAAAATGGTGAAGCTACGATTACAGTTGGTTCTTCCAGATCTGATTTTCACAGAAGCAAACTTCTGTATTAAATTTGGACAGAAAGGGCATGGCCGGATAAGCATTGGAAACATGCCTTTCAATCAAATTTCTTGATTTTTTTTCCCAGGTGCATCTGCATATCTGACAATGTATTTCCCCTATTATCAGCTTGTAAATATTAATATTTTAAGAGATAAAAATGTTTTTTCGATTTTTTAAAAACCTCATTTTTTCAAAAACTACTGTACCGAATTACATGTGATTTATTGAGTTTATATAGACATTAAAGAAGCACAACTGGTAAGTTTTGTATAATTTTCTGAATATAAAAAGTGTGTGAAATAGCGATTAAAAATTTTTGAACGATAGAAATCATATTTTATAGTTGTCGGAAAATTACCATTTTCTAGTACAAAATTCCTCGTATGTGCCCATATATTATATATAAAAGTTGTAAGTTTGCGTTGGGTACTACATATAAATATTTACAAAAGTATGTATAAAATAATTTAAAATTCATTTAAAGGCGTTACTTTGAGCAGAGCTACGCAACTTTGAAATTCCAAGAATCTTTGGAACAATGTCAATAGAAAATGTCTCAACTGATGTATTTTAGATTTCATTAATAGTATAGGTCATAATTTTCAACTCAGTCCATATTTTTTCGATATCGAAAATTGATGGTTTCTATCGAAGACAATATTCTGAAAAATATTTTCAATTGGAAAACAACAACACTCTTCGATATCTAAATGTTACGACAGTTACTATAATGATTTTTATTCGAATATTCTCACCACATTTAATGAAGGGTAATATGAGTAAGTAGTTCAGTTTTTTTTCTTTGTAACGCAAAGGCTCTAGGTTTTTAAGCAACAAAACAAACCGCTGAGACCTCAACACAACCTTCCTTCAAAAAAGGATTAAATATTTGTCTAATAACTTCTACAATAGCATAAACTTAATCTCCAATGAAATTATCTATGAGCTCCCAGACTACGATGCTTGCAGCCCTAACAATAGAAAAAGACCCCGTTATTCAACCATTGTTGATGAGTAATTTAGCTAAGATTCTACCACTTTTCTTTTCTTTCTCTATTTTTTTTATGGTTTTGCATATATTCTAAATAATTAAAAAAAAAAAACTATATAAAATTGTGTAGCCTTTAACTGCTAATTTTGTTAATAAGCTATGCTATGTATATATATATATATATATATATATATATATATATATACCTAGTATAGCTTTTATACTTTAATGACACCTATGCTATACTGTAAGAGTAAAAATAAACTATATAAAAAAAAAATATATGTGGCAATGAATTGGGCCTTTGTTTTGTGGGGAGGGGCTACCTTCGCTTTTCTACCTTTTTCGTCTTGCATGCGATGATTTCTGAACATTGAACTACTATCTTTAGACTCTCTATAATTTTATTTAAATTCAACTTTAATTTATTTTTAACTAATTAACTTTTTTTATATTATAGTCTTAGTATTTTTTTACTTTTTAAACTTAACTTTCCTCTTTTAAATTTCTCCGCCAGCGAGCGTAGCGCACAGGAATCTCGGTATGGTAGTGCCGGCCAGGTGCCCGGATAACATATACCGATAAAACGGGGAACCAGTGCGGTTGCGTTAGCTGAGCCCTTTAAGTTTGCAGTATCCTTTTAACTTAGACTTAAATTTAATTTTTAAATTTTATTTTTCATAATTTTATAGTAGACTCGTTCTACAGTTAAACATTTCGTTAAGGCTTAACATCACGATGTGCTCTATGGTCACTTATAGACAGGGCGTGGAGTTGCTTCGCAACTGGGAAGCCCCTGAAATTGCCTCATCATGTTCATGTTCATGTTCATGTTGTAACGCAAATCAAATATTAATAGGACGTAGCTGGATTTGGAGCCTAATGCACTCTTTTAATTCTGAGATATCATCAGGATTGGGTGGTAACAGACAATTTTTTATTAAAGATATATACTAATAACTTTTTTTTCTAATAGCAGATTTCTAAAGCTATTTAATCCGAAGATAATTATTACTGAAGGGTTCACAATGTGAGTTAAAAGAAAGCTGACAGCACTGGATGATATTTTGTATTAAAAAATATATTTCTACAATTTTGAACCGTTTTATATTTGATAAGATAAAAAAAATGCTTTTTTAAATAAATATAATGCAAAAAAGCAGTGGAAAAATTAGCAGAAGATAAAATAGTGTAAACACACAGCTAATTTTATGCGAATAGATTATAATCTTATGTGTAAATACATAGTCGGTTTCAGTGTTTTATGGCTCACTGTCAAGAACAGTGACTTTTATGAGGAAAAAAACAGCTGACACTTGATAATGTATTACATTATTTTATACATAAAAATTAAAATAGTTTTTTTCTGTAACCACGAGTTTTTTCAAGAAACTTCCTTAACAATCACATTTCGAATTATCATTCTTAGATAACATCATAAGAAATATAAATCATTCACTACATTAAATTTGTTTCTGATCGCGGCGGTTAACCATTACTTAGACATAAACGTTTAACATGATGGTAATCAGGGCCCATCGCTCGGTTAAAAAGCTTGAAACTACTAACTATATATTCTTTTTATAAAAACTGATGAAAGCCATTTTCATTTAAATTGACTGTGATCATTGTTGTTACATTTCGATATCGAAGAATGTAGTCAGTTTCTATGACAAAAATATTCTTCCTTGTTTTTGTATGTGACACCAACAAAAAATGTTGTTATCGAAACAGAATCGTCAGAGTTGAGAATGATGCTCATGCGTTCATTAAAATTTAAAATACACCAATTCTGTAAGTATACATTCCAAAGATTTTTGATTTCAAAGTTGCGTAGCTCCGCCCAAAGTAACGCCTTTAATTGAATTTTAATTAATTTTATACATACTTTTGTAAATATTTATATGTAGTACCAAACGCAAACTTACAACTTTTATATATGATATATGGGCACATTTGAGGATTTTTATACTAGAAAATGGTAATTTTCCTACATCTATAAGATATGATTTTTATCTTTCAAAAATTTTTAATCACTTTTTCACACACTTTTTATAATCAGAAAATTATGCAAAACCTACCAGTTGTGCTTCTTTAATGTCTATATAAACTCAATAAATCACATGTAATTCGGTACAGTAGTTTTTGAGAAAATGAGGTTTTTAAAAAATCGAAAAAACATTTTTATCTCGTAAAATATCAATATTTATAATCTAATAATAGGAGAAATAGATTGTCAGATATGTAGATACACCTGGGAAAAAAATCAAGAAATTTGATTGAAAGGCATGTTTTCAATGCTTATCCGGCTATGCCCTTTCCTCCTTATTAATTCATGCAAAATTTCTGTCATAATTCAATCAAAAATATCAATCAATTTGTAGCCGTGGAAGTTTCCTTTTGCAGTAGTTCAGACTACATCGTAATTAACCCATATTGTGACAACCTAAGCCATCCTTCTGTCAATGCCACCGAATTTGAATATTGTCAGGCTAACTTCTAATAGTAAAAATATAGATTTTTTCATCCCTATTTACACATTTTATTTATGCAGAATTTCGTTCATAAATATGGTAGACATTTCTATTCGTTTTTACTGGTGGTAATTTGTCCAGGCATTAATAAGAACTTGATCTACAGGAAAAAAACATGAGCTGCCATCTTGTGACAAATTCTATAATTACTTCTCTTACAATTGTTAATACTAAATTATGTGTCACTTTCCCTTTATTCATAAATCCATTGTCTCGAAGATTTTTTTTTCTTTTTATGATTTTAGGACACAATGAACTCTGAACGTAAACATGCGCATAAAAACCTGCAGGTTATGACGTGTTAAGTTTAGTATCAAAAACGATTGAAAGAAATCGGAATATAAAGAAATCGCTTTGGGGTAACAATCTACATACTCGAAACATGTAAAGAAAAAAATCGCCGGTTTTAACCTAAGAAGTAAAATCTTACTTCTTAGTACAGTAAGTAAATCTTAATACAAGTGTTTAATAAAGTTTAAGAAACTTTGGTAACAACGTCGGTAGCATGTCAAACTATCCAATATGAAAACAGTATCGACAGTAAACTAATTTTCAAAAAAAAAAAAAAAAGATTTTTTTATTGGTACCACTTTTTTGAAATAGTAAAATTAGCTTTATTTAACCTTATTAAATGACTTGTAAGAAAAAAACGAGGAAATTTTACTTTTTCGAAGAAGTGAGGCCAATCATGATGTTTGAATTTAAAAAAGAGTAACCCATTGGCAACACTGTTTTTATGTTGGATAATTAGACATGGTACCGACAATATTACACTACAAAATAATACAATGCATCCTATAGCGTTAATTCAGATGCTATAAATTTTATGTTATAACTTTTATTTATTTTTTATTTTTTGATCTGCTGAAGGTAATATTTTAAATGTTGAGAAAGAGCTCTATAGTGTGTAATACATTTTATATTGTTTAGCTGGAAATAGCTGCTTATTTATTTATTTATGTCTTGGATTATTGCTGACAGCTCCTACGATTTTCATGAAAACCAGGTAATTGAGTTCTTAAGGGTCTAGAAATCGATGTTATTTATATTTTTTTCTATAAAAGCAAGTTAAAAAGGCTTAACAGACAAATTGTGATAGAACTTAAGCCTTTAAGCTCTGATGATTGAATTGTTTGCCACAGAATCATCTAGTTTTAAATCCGAAATGTAACAATGGCACTGGAATATTCGACAAAATTTATTTGAAAATTATTAACGTATTTTTTCGTATAAAACGCAAACCGAATTTTTTTTCTTTTCAAAACACTGGTGCGAAGGTGACACTTGGAATTTTGAAGAAATTTTCCCACCAGTGCTGAAAAAGTTCAAAGAAATCGCATTAACGCCTTCTAGACGAGCGACCGGTAAATGTGCGGCTTAGGGTACTCAGAATTCTTGTTTATTCTCTCAGTAAATTTTTATTGAAAATTCTGCCTTATTTAATTCAAGAATTTTCCCGAATCAATTAGACAAAAATTTGTATTTTTGAAAACCTTTGACAAAAAATTAAAATAACATTAAAGGATGCTCGTCCCGGTTGGGTTAAGCAATGTAGATTGTTATGTGATGGAGCAGAATGCATGCAGTTTAATGCACAAACGTTTGAAAAAAATTCCCTTTATTCACGGGAATACTATTCTAAATTCTGCAATAAAAAATACAATTATGAAATCTGCAATTTAAATATGAATGAGGATAAAATATTTCTAATTCGCAAAAGTGGTGCCTGACTCCTTCAAAATTCCAGAGAAGATATGTACCTTGGAAACGAGATGTTTTAACGTTGTAATGCATTGTTATCTTTATAGTTTTATTTTTGAAATTACATAATAAAAATTTAGAAACAAATATTAAACTCCTGTCATTGCCCCCCTGAATACTACGCCTGAGCGTTGATACAAAAATGGCGCCTGCCAAAGGTTTATTTTTTTAAACCGTATCTATGGTTCCTTATATTTTAACACCAGTAATTTTTGAAAGATTTCTTTGACTTCTTTAATCTCAGAAATGTTAAGCGAAAACAATTTTGGTACCAAAATTCAAGGGATCGTACACACTCTGAAAAAAATACACTATCGGCAGTCGCTGTTTTTCAGTCGGTGCTAAATTTTTAGAATTTAGAATGTGGTTCGCTTGAGCTCTATGACGTCATATTATTTTAGTCATTTCCGACAAGGACGTACGCAGCGTATTTCCTGATATCTGGCCGATTTATTAATTAGACATTCCGAATTCTCATCAGAAAGTTTTAACTCTTACTTTTAGTTTACAAGATCACTGATTTTGCTTTAAAAAATAAAAGAAGATTAAAACTTAAGTGTGAATTCGAAATTTATATAAATTTATTTCTACTTTTGTAGTTATTTGATATCCTTCTTTGAGAATTTCCATTTGATTCTGCAAGTTTTCATCTTTATCTGTTTATCATTATGGACTATTTTAACTATTTAAGTATAGATTTAAATATTTTAATTATTACTATTATTGTATTGTCATATTTTCTATAGGCAGTTGAAATTTTAAGTTTTTCTCATTTCAATTTCCAATTTTAATCGTCAAATATTTTATACACATCTATTTCATTATATGATTCAGTTGGTATATGGTTTTAGATGTTCTGGTTTTTTACTTATTTCTAATTTTGGTTACGATTAATCGGTCAGTGGTAGATAATTATGCATCAGGACATTTTCCCGATTTTTACCTCAAAAATTAATTGTAATTGTTTGTGACTGCTTGGCATTGCCCTTGAAAACAAGCCATGTACCACAAATTCCAATTTTATTTGTAATTGTTCCATTCTAGCTATTTTTTTCATTGTCCTGTCGCTTTTAAGTTTGTTATATTGAGCTATTCTATATTTGTCGTAGATTTTGATGTGTAGTATTATAAAATGGTTATGTATATAAATATATATATAATCTGGTGGGGAATATAAATAGGACAACACCAGTGGTGCAGCCAGAATTCGGTTCTAGAAGGGGGGGGGGTGAGATTATGATAAAGGTGATCGTCGGTTATTAAAATTGCCGGTTAATAGAATCAGTACTATTTAGAACATTCACTGTATAATACTTAAATCAAAGAACATCTGTGTGGCAGGAAATCATCTTTTTTTTCAGCATAATGCGTCGAAGAAAAATGATTTAGTTCAAACAAGCAATTTTTATTTAATTGATGTAATATGCACTTTCCCAGTTTTAAGTAGAATTTTCGCCATTTAAATGAATCAGTTTATTAAATGAAATCTAACTCAAAAAAGTGGCGGATTCCGAAAAACATTTAAGTATTTAAGTTTGGTTTTGATTCATATAAGCGGCAATTTTAGCGATCTTTCTTAGCTCTAGGAGGGGTTTTAACCGCAAAACCACCCCCTTGGCTGCGCCACTGGACAACACTAATGGGTAGTTACATACATCCACTAATAGCTCAAGATCGTAAGTGGAAAACATTTACAGATTACTTAATTCTACAAAAAAATATTTAATTTTTTTTTAAACAAATTGTTAATTATAAGATTTTTTTTATAAAAATAAATTGTATAATTTATGTACATTAAATAAGAAAATTTTATTAATAAATTAAATTTTATTAAATAAATGTCATTTTACATAAGATAAGAAACATTAAGTATCAGGCCAGAGAGAAGTGGGTTTTAAATAAATAAAATCACAGGAAATATGTACATACACATTTTACAATAACGTTTACTTGAGATTAACGAATGCTCTGACTGAAAAACATGAAATATTATAAAAAGTCTTTAGTGACAATGGAATATTTGGAATTAGTCAGTTATTTTCTGAACAATTAAAATTTTAAAATGCAGGCTTTAAAAGCATTGCAGGTACAACCATTGTGTTTTTTAACTAAAATGTCAATAGATGTTTTCTAAAGTATAGCAATAAATTTACATTTAGACATATCTTTTCTTTTTAAAAACGCAATTTTGCTCATTCTTTGATATTGTTGAATTAAAATGTCAATAGATGTTTTCTAAAGTATACCAATAAATTTACATTTAGACATATCTTTTCTTTTTAAAAACGCAATTTTGCTCATTCTTTGATATTGTTGAATTAATTTAGTTTGAAACCAGAAAAATAAATTAAAATTTCTTTTATAATATTTTAACTTTTTGCAGTTCTGTTAAATCATAAATAACATGCATTTTCATTTTCTGTTACTGTACAACGGTAGTCGGTTTCTTTTAAGTCTGTTATACTTACTTCTTCTAGCAGCTCGGTCAAACTCTGTCTCCTGTTTTTATAAAATCTAAAGCGTGATGAAACCTTCTCTATGCATTAATTAAAAATAAGTTCAATGTTATTTGACAGAATTGTATTTCTGTGCTGACAAGGAAAAACATTCATAAGTACAACGTCTTTATACAGTTGATGAAGAGACTTCTATATTCTTAGAAGTATTGCACCTATTGAAACACTGACGGTGGCCATACATTCTCATATTTTACGAGAAGAAGATGAAACATTTATAGATAGTCCAAGTTTTAAACAAATATTAATCCAAGATATTTTTACACGCAACATTTAATTAACCCCTTAACTGGTTAATTCTTTTCCGTTCAATAAATTGAAAATAGCGGACTCACACCATTATTATTTAAATGGAATATTCATACAATTTAGTCTAAGCATTTCCGCCTTTCAAGAGTGTGAAAATTTTCCTAAAAATAATAGTGGTGTCAATAATATTTAAATGATGAATTAAGCAAATTCGCCTTGCCCGAACAGCGTTCGGGCAAACCAGTTAAGGGGTTAAGAATTTATCAATTTGTTAAATATTCATTTAAATAGTTTTATAAATGAAGAAAACTCAAGCGACAGTTATTAGTTGCTCTTGTGTCAGTCTTAAAAATATGTACATTTACGGCATGATATCGCAACAGTTTTTAAATCAGTTTACATAAACTGCTGCGGATCATGACCTTTTCTTGGTTTTCGCCAACATCTACACTTATCTATCGTTAATCTGATAAACGCTTTTTTGAAATCCTTGTTGTTGAGGGCGTATATAAGAGGGTTAATAGCTGAATTCACCCATCCCAGCCAAACTAAACAGGACAACAGCGTTGGATGGAAGAAACAGCTTTCACAAAATGGTTGAATTAGGTAAACGATAAAAAAAGGCAGCCAACATATAATGAAACCACCCACAACGACACTCAGTGATTTAGCAACCCTTCTTTCTCGCTGAAAAGCAGCTCTCTCGTAGCCATCTTTTTTCCGGATGGTGAGTCTTGTTGTTTTTGTATGACTTTCCTTTTTAGGGTTGCAGTACTGGCAGTATTGACTGGTGGGTGACGTAGCATCGGTATCATACTCTCTTGATTTCCTCCTTGTTTGAAGGGAATCGTCAAGTGTAGTGCTTGTTTGCTGCATCCATTCGTCACCTTCGTGATGGTGATCATGACAAAGCTTGGTTTTGACGCTGGGGTTATAAGAATTTTGGCGGGATAAGAAGAAAGGAGTGGACCGCATTATAGAAAAAGAACTCTTTCGTCGTTCGCTGTTACTTCTGCTCTTGGTGCTTGCACTTCTAACCTGCAAATGAGACATTATAAATTAAAATCATGTATAGTGTAATTCAAAGCTGTATATATATGTATGTAATAATATAAAGAATCCTACACCTCCTGAAAACTAGGTCTGCGAGTTGAGACAAAATGGCGGCTGCCGAAAGCGGATTTATTTTTAAACCCTTGGGAACGAGCGACACGAATACGTGCCGCATCATATAAGAAAGCGCATGCGTGAATTACGTGTATGCGTGCACGCATTAATAAAGTAGCTATTAGTTAAATTCGTGCAATTAGTTACCTCTTTCAGTGTTGCCAGATGGGCTACTTATTTTAAATTCAGATTCTTGACTGGCACCACTTATTGGAAATAGTAAAATGCGCCTTATTTAATGACATATTAAGAAAGGCGAAAACAAATGGAATTTTGCCGTTTCAAAAAAGTGGTGCGAATCAAGAAATCAGAGTTTTAAAAAAGTAGCCCACTGGCAACACTGACCTCTTTGGGTGTGTTCAGCGCAACTTACCAAAGTAACCAATGTTACCGACCGATTATAGGGAGTATGAAAGTGAATTGTAGCACCAATGAAAACTATCCTGTTGAATTGTAGCTGACATCACACTTCGCCTTGATTTTCATTTCGTACTTGTCTACAATCGGTAAGTTGTACTGAACACGCCCTTCGTTCCACTGAGAATCTAACCACAAAGTAAAGAGAAAGAGTTTCTATCCTCTGAGGAGTCGAAAGTGCAATTAAACGAGGGAATCAAAGTCGCTTCAAATTTAGGGGTCTCCATTGTCTCCATTTTATTGATAATATCCGAATATAAAAGCATAGCAGATTTTATAAAAAATATTATGTTATCATATTTTTTAAGAAGTAGTGTAAATTGAAATAATAAAATATCCACTGGAACGTATATTTTGCAACAGTCAAAGTCATTTGAACATTCATGAAGCAAAATTTCCTATAGTAAAAATTCTACTATATATTCTATGTAAATTTTGATAAGGCATTCTATACTCGAAAAGCATATATCGTGTTATTATACATATTCCATCTGTTGTTCGATTGTCAAATAAAAATCCACGTATGGAATAAATAACTGTTATTTTCGATTTTCTTGAATGGAAATGTGAGTGTTATTATTTTGCCAAGAAAACACATGTGAATCCATAAAGGTAGTGTAATGTATATCTAAAACACCTTATTATTGGAATTACATATTTAGTTGGATTTAGAGATGTAAGGACATTGTATTTCCTTTGCGCGTTTTTGTCAATTTATAAACAGAAGTATACATTGATTCCAAGCGAAATACAGCAGATATGTAACAAAATATTTGAGAAAAGGAGTAGATGATATTTTTACTGCACTTCAGTTTATTTACTCATCATATGTAGTATAGTATAAATCTTGCAATCGCTTTGAAAATCGAAAAAAAAAATTGACGGATTTACACATTTCAGATAGTAGAGATTCCGAAAAACATATTTTTAGAAAAAAAAATTGCCATCCGTCTGTAAACACTCTATCTCACGAACAAATTGAGACAGAGGCTTTAAATTTCGTATGTACTTAGTATGTAAGAAAGGGACAAAGCCTATTTAATATCTGTAACCTCGAGTATCTGGAACTATTTTTTTCGGACTCTCGAAGAATTCGTTCTGATGAAAGGTATATACAAATTTTCGAATTTTTCTATTTAAAGGATTGGACGTAAAAGGCAATGAGAAATAGAAATTTTGCATAAAAAACGAAATCGATCGGATTATTATTTACTGAAATATTTGTAATCCTGTTTTCCACACTCTTCGATTTTTCATAACCCTGTATTTCATTCAAATTTCAATCCAGAGATATATTTTAATTGGAAATGAGACGCTTAATCCGATGTAATAAACTGCAAGTTAATATTATTATTATTTTTGGAGTTATAAAACTGTTTCTTTCAAGCAGTTCGATACTATTTGAGCAGTTTGGCATTTTATATAATTTGTCGAAATGGATTCATCAGCAATTCATTAATAGAGGATTGATTTGTATAGTAACAACATTTAAATGTACGATTAAATTTTGTTTTGGAATTGCAATGCATTGTATAAATAGTTTTATTTTCATACATTATATTATGCATATCCATGATGGGTAAGTATCACGGTGGCCCCCAACGACTAGTTTATTACTTCTCTTAACCCTTTCAAAGGTGGTGGAATGATTATGAAATAACTTAATTCCCAAATACCACGAGGTATCAAAATTCTGTGTTTAAAATTTTATTTTGATTATATAAATGAAATATAGTTTTTTCTTATATGGGTCTTATGGGGTCTCTTTCTCAAGAGAGCTATATATGGCTATTGCGTAATCCATCATATATTACGTAAGCTATGGATTAAACATAAATATTTCTGAACCAATCATAAAAAAATTTTAAATGAAATTTCAGTTTTACAATTTTCGGTACTGTGACTTTTTTAACTTCTAAACATCGCACATTTTCAATTATTACGCCGTTCTATAGGGAGAAAAATGTATTTTTAAATTTAAATTGTTTTAAAAATGTATCTCAATTTATTTTCGACTTATTTGTTTATTTTTTAAAGTTTCTATTAATTTTTCTTATTGTGGTAACAGAAATATTAATTTTTTTTCTCATTAAACACGGATCAATCAGTAAATGAATAAAATCGAGACATCACAAGTTTTCGGATATATTTCAGATATCTCTGTTTTCGTCACAAACTACCATTTTCCAATTGATTAAAAATGGTAGATTTCTCTTGATAATAGCCGAGTATAAATGCATTGCGGGTATCATTCTTTAAGAAGTAGTGAAAATTAAAATAATGAAATGTCCAGTGGAACGTATATTTTGCAACAGTGAATGTCTTAAACGTTCACATATTCATGAAGCAAAATGCTCTGTAATAGAAATTCTACTGCATATTCTATGCAAATTTTGATGATGCATTCTTTACTCACAAAGCATACATAGTGTTATTATACGTATTCTATCCGTTGTTCGATTTTGAAATAAAAATCCCCGTATGGAATAAATGCTATTTTTGATTTTCTTGAATGGAAGTGTGTGTATTATTGTTTGTTTAGAAAATGTAAGTGAATCCATAAAGGTAGTGTAATTTATATCCAAAGTGCCCTATTATTGGAACTAGATATTTATTTGAATTCAGAGATGTAAGGACATTGTGTTCCTTTTATGCACTTTTGTCAATTTATAAACAGAAGTCTGCATTGATTCCAAACGAATTAAGTAAAAGTAACAAAATATTTGAGAAAAGGAATAGCTGATATTGTTACTGCGCTTCATTTTTATTGCCTCTCTTTACCTTTTCAAAGGCAGTGATATGTTTACAGGGCACCCAAAGGGTCCGAGAACTGGACACCAATATTTTTAACAGAAAATTTCATAGTAGGTTTATACAGCATTTGTGCCTCCGAAGGTGATTCCTGCGCAATTTGAAAGAAAAACAAAACGAAATTATTTTTAAGAAAATATTGATGTTCAGTTGGCGAACCATTAGGGAGCCCTGTGTTTATAAAAATCACTTAATTTTAATTCCCAAATATCCCGATGGTATCAAAAATTTGAGTTTAAAATTTTCTTTTCATTATATAAGTGAAACATAGCTTTTTCTTATATGTGTCACATCGGGTTTTTTTCTCATGAGGCTATAATAACAGAATCATATGTTGCGTACGCGATGAATTAAACATTCATATTCATGGATTAAACATTCATGATGTTCTGGGAAAAAAATTCAGACATCACAAAGCTTAAGATATGCTTCAGATATTTCTATTCTTTACTAACAGAAACAACCATTTTTCGAAACGATAAAAAAGTGGTACACTGTAAAAAGAAAAAAAAAATCTGTAAAGGTATTAAACATTTTCTAGGAAACTGGGATGCCAAGAACTTTTCATGTAACGATAACAGGAAAAATCCATGTAACCGATTCTAAAACTTGAGTTTTTGTTGTTACCGTTACAGGAAAAGTTCTTGGAATCCCAGTTTCCTAGATAAAGTATAGTACCTTTACAGATTTTTTTTTACAGTGTAGATTTCTCTTGATAATATCCAAGTATAAGTACATTGAAGATAATATTTATTAAGATAAAATTGAAAATTTTAAATCGAAATAATAAAATGTCCACTGATGCGTATATTTTGCAACAGTCACAGTCTTCGTCATTCACATATTCACGAAGCAAAATTGCCTGTAATAAAAATTTTACTGCATATTCTCTGCAAAATTTCATAATGCACCATATATACGAAAAGCATATATTGTGTTATTATACGTTTTACATCTGCTGTTCGATTGTCAAATAAAAATCCACGTATGGATTAAGCAACTGTTATTTTCAATTTCCTTGAATGGAAGTGTGTGATTATTTTGTTTAGATAACATGTGTGAATCCATAAAAAGGTACTGTAGGCTAGTTCCATGGGTTTTGTAGTGTAAGTCACATTACCTTATAATTGCTATGCTTGTTTGCCACCGTTATTTTCGAAATGTCTGCTTGCCCTTATTCAATTAATGAGAATGTGCCGATAAAATAAACCAAATTTTTTCGTACTAAAATACTGGTAGCCAAAAATGGTAGCCTGTGACTTACACTACAAGTACTCATGGAAATAGCCTGTAATATATACTTAAATACCTTATTATTGGAACTACATATCTATATTATAAAGGCCAAACGTATCTGTGCCTAACGCATACGTCATTTTGCGAATGGCAACACTTTTCCCTTGCAATTTCGATTTTGTAATTTTCGTTACTGCAAATTTTACACTTCTAAGCATCGTATCTTTTAAATTTTTACACCGTAGTATAGAGAAAAAAAGTATTTTCAAGTGCAATTTGTTTAAAAGCTTTATCTCAATTTATTTTTGAGGTATTAATTTTTTTTTATAATTTTTAGTACCAATTTTATAATTGTGGCAACGGAATCAATCCATTTTCTCTTAAAACTGAAAAACAAAATAGACTAATACTAAAATGCGTATACTTTTTCAAAAATATCGTTTGTTATAAAATCTGGTGAATTTTGGTTTTATTTCGTTTAATAATTTGAATAATTAAATTTTATAGTAATTTGTTTAATTTTAGTTTAAAATAATATTTGTTTGAGTATTAGATTGCCAATACAAGATGCATTTTTTACTGTAACTAATTTTCTAGATTTATTATAAACCAATAAAACATTTCTTTCTTAAAGATTTGATTTCGTCGAAATTCGACGGGTTCCACCTCGTTTATTTGAATTCGGAGATTTGAGGATATTGTGCTCCTTTTATGCGCTTTTGTTGATTTATAAACAGAAGTATGCATTGATTCGAAACGAAATAAAGTAGATGCAATTAAATATTTGAGATAAAAGTGTAGCTGATATTATTACTGCACTTCACTTTTATTGCCTTTCTTAACCCTTTCAAAGGCGGTGGTATGTTTATGAAATCAATTTTAATTTCCAAATATTACGATGGCATCAAAATTTTGGGTTTATAATTTTCTTTTCATTATATATGTGAAATAGGGCTTTTTCTTATATGGGCCATATGGAGTCTTTTCTCATGTTTACGTAATTACAGAATCATATATTGCGTACGTCATTGATACTGCTGGACCAACTATAAACAAATTTTAAATGAATTTTTGAGTTTTACAATTTTTGGTACTCGGATTTTATAATCTTGTAAACTTTGAATTTTTTTAAATTTTACATCGTTCTATACGAAAAAAATGTACGTTTAAATCAAATTGTTTCAAAGGGGTATCTCTATTTATTTTTGAGTTATTATTTATTTTTTGTGGTTTTTAATACTTTTTTGTCAACGTGGCAAGAGAAGTATTCCATTTCTGATCATCAAACATGAACAAATCAGAAAACGAATAAGTTCCGGACACCACAAATTTTCACATATGCTTCAGATATATCTAATCTCGACCGATAGAAACAACAAATCCCCAAATGGCTAAAAAAATGGTATTGGTAAAAAATGGTTATATTCAGGTAGTTTTCTGTTGATAATATTCAAGTATAAGTGTAAGCAGAGTACTAGCAGATAAAAAAATTTTAAGTAGAAATGTAAATTGAAGTAATAAACTAACCACTGGAACGTATATTTTGCAACAGCCAAAGTCTTAACCGTTCACATATTCATGAAGCAAAATGCTCTATAATGGAAATTCTGGTCCATGTTCTATGCAAATTTTGATAATGCACTCCATACTCAAAAAGCATATATCGTGTTATTATACATATTTCATCTGTTGTTCTATTGCCAAATAAAAATCCCCGTATCGAATAAGCAAATGCTATTTTAGATTTTCTTCAATGGAAGTGTGTGTGTTATCATTTTGCTAAGAAAACATATGTGGAGCCATAAAGGCAGGGTAATGTACATCTAAAGTACCTTATTATTGGAACTACATATTTATTTGGATTCAGAGATATAAAGACATTGTGTTCCTTTTATGTCCTTTTGTCAATTCATAAACAGAAGTACGCATTGATTCAAAACGAAATAAAGTAGATATAACAAAATATTTGAGAAAATATTTAGAAAATACATTATATTATTCTTCGATATCATGTTTCGTGGTATTTTTGCATATTCCATTTGATGATCATTCTAAATATATGCCAATATAAATATAAAAAATATTCCAGTTTTTCCGATTTCTTTTATTGCAGTGCATGCGTTTTTATTTTGTATTATTCAATATTATTATTCAAACTTAATATTATTCAAACCGTATGCTATTTCATAAAGGAATGTGTAATGTATACCCGATATATCTCAGGTTTTGAACTGTATGCCAGAATTTAACCATATTAGATACATTGTCTTTCTTGTATGCTTCTTTGCCAGTTTACAAAACATTTAAAAGATAATTTTAAATTTTAAACCAAAGTTTATATTTCTGTTTTTGAAATTTCCCCATGTGATTTTTATATTTCAGGCTTCTTATAATGTGCTTTTTGAAAATTAGTATTTTTGAAGTGTATGCGTTATTTATGATGATCGATTATCTGCACAAAAGATATAGGCTCTAAGGAGAGTGCTCTTCTCGGGCGTTTTCTAAGTGAACCAACCAGTATTTACGCAAGTTTCCCCAAGTATCGATGAAAACCACAGAAAACTCCGAATGGTTAGGCCGACGAATGTGATTGGGTTCTAACTCAACACCACCCGTTTACCAGCTTCGAGAGCGGAAGGTATGGCTGAAAGATTTTTTTGTAAGAGCTTTTTGCAGGAATTTCAAAAAATTAACCTTGTAGAAAGTAACCTTGTAAACAGGTATGTCTGGAATTTATCAGAAATAATTAAAAAAATTAACTCTAGAAAAAATGGTATTAAGGGGAAAAAACTGACTGAGTGGGAGACCTGTATATTGCGTCAAGGCAGCATATTATGACTCACTTCTGTCCTTTTTTAGGCCGAAATTCATAATTCACACCAGAAATTTTAAATAATACTTTCTTGTTTATTCTTTGAAAGACATTCGGTAATTACTTGACCCTTTAACGATCACAGCATTTTCATTGCTAAGATGTCGAAATAAATGAATGACACCGGTAATTAATATATTTCTAAATAAGAAAAGGTGATTTTTCACATACAAAATAAAAGGGATATTATTAGATAAAAATACCGGTGTCATTGTTGCGTTCGGAATTAAAATTTTGTGGTTTCGTGGCGAAACCAATGAACATTAAAGGGTTAAAGTAAAAAGTCTTCTATTTGAACTTCTGACTAGGGAACGTTCCCAGGTGTAAGTTGTTGATTTCGACGAGTGTGGTATCAAAAGAAAGATCTCGTCATGCACGTTATAAAGTGCAACGGATTTCCCGTCCGAATCCAACTGTTTTCATGATATCAGCACTTGAAGTGTGAATGAATAAATAAAAAAATTGACAGGCAGGCATATAAATTTTTCACAAGTCAGCCCTGCCTAAGAAAAACATTCTATTTTACGCAGTATATATACATACAATTTATAAATCAAGTCGCGCCACACATTTCCATAAAACAAAGTTCTGGAAATAACAAAAACAGATGGAAAAACATTCCGAATGTAGCCATACTCGAAAATTTCATTGTAGAATGTGAAAAAAGGCGATGTGTTGTCTAAAAGAGGGGAAATAACTGGCAATGTGTGATTGTAAAGGGTTTTTCTCGTAGCGCGAGAAAAGGTATTGGCAGAAGGATTAAAAACAATGCAGAGAAATTTTTAACTTGCGAACAATTTATATACAAAATTGTGTGGCATCGGAAAGCTCTTCTTGCCCGAACGGAATTCAGAAAAAACTGTTAAGTGGTTAAAAAGTTTTTGATACAAGCGCTTGAAAGTCCTTAATGCGTACGGACCTTGGTAATACTTGATCGGCCTTATTGATTATTTTGACTTTGAAAATTTGATGACAAATGTGACCAAGCAGTGACGATAACTTGAGGTCAGTATGCTGTACTGTAGTAAGAATAAAAAACCTTTGTAATAACAAAAGCAAATGTTCCAAGACGCAGAAATTTTGTAAAGTATGGTTAACCACTTAACTGATTTGCCTGTACGCCGCTCGGGTAAGAAGAATTTACTTAATTCATCATTTAAAGGTGTTCTTAACTGATCCGCTCAACAAGCGAAAAACGTTTTGACACATTTACAAATTCATTTTTTAACAGAAAGTTATAAAATTTTAATGCCTGACTATGGAAGCGATTTCCAATTGAACTTTTTTTCCCATTCTATGATAATTAAATTACTTATCGAGTTATAAGCTATTTCGATGACGCAATCACCCGTTTTTCTCCTCCTTTTCGACCGGTTTTTCTGCTTTCGTCGGGAAATATGCTCAAAAGTGTCAACTTTGAAGGCTTGTTATGAAAAATCTATTGTGTTGTTTAAAAAACAAAAGAATTAGTGCAATTAGACAGTTTCTGAATAAAAACACCTGCTATTTCCATGCATTTCCGAACAAAAATAAATTAATGCATGTGTCACAAAGTTACCCTTTTTGATTTAAGAACACCCTTAAATCTTTTTGACACCACTAATTTTTTTAAAAGTACAATTTCATACTATTTAATTTCAGAAATGTTTAGACTAAATATTATGATTATTTAAGCTTACAAAACTGATGTTAATCTACATTTTCAATTTATTGTACGTAAAAAAGGGAATTAGTTAAGGGGTTAAAAGAATTTAACGTGCCAATTGCATAGGTTCCGTTTTTTGGACCGGAAAATTTTATAGAAAATTTTACTATTTCAAATCGCCGTAATCTGCCGAATAAGTAAGCCAAAAAATCGAAAGAGTTGGGCAGCTATGCAATTGATGATTACTCCTGAAGAATCTGCATTCTTATTATTTTGTTATTATTATTATCATTGCAGACTTTTTATTTACTCACGTAAGTAACGATATGTTATACTCATAAAAAATTAGATTATAATTTATATGCTTAATAAACTATTAAAAAATGAATAATCCATGTAAGTCGAAAAACAATCACAATTCTACATTTTCTATCTCATTTTTCCCCTTCACATTTATTTTCTCTTCACATTTCTTTTACGGTTGCTAGTGTTTAATTATTGTAATCTATATTGTCTGTGAATTTTTTGACAGGTGATCTTTTTTAAGGAGCTTGTTTTATAAACTTTCTTTGGAGTTTATCGTAACTCTTCTTTCTTCAGTGATTTTTGACATTTACTCATTTTTTTAATTTGCTATACATTGAAAGTTGCCATTTGTTTTTCTTAATTGCTCATTTTTTTACGCAATTTTCGACATTTCTTAATTATGTTTTGAGACGTCCTTCTTGCAAACTGTGCCATAAAAGTATTGTACTCTTTTTATAATTAAAGGTTACTGAAACTTTTCAAAAATCCAATATTATTTTTTATTATCATTTCTTTTTCTTTTTAGTTTAGAGGTTATCACACGAATATGCCACGAAATTAAGTCAAAGTTTTTACATCTTACTGAAAAACCACTGTTATAATTGTCGATTAATAAATATTTACATTTCTATGCACAGGGTGTCTTAGCCACGATGTTAAAAACTTCGATGGGAGATAGAGTACACTCGGATAGATGACTCAGAATCACACAGGAATGCCGTTTCGGAAATGCGTTTCTGACCTAATAAGGGTATTGACAATGTTGCCAGTGTGATACTTTTTTTTAATTCAAAATATCTTACTTGGTACCACTTTTTGGAAATTGTAAAATTCCCTTTATTTTCATCACAATTAATATTTCATTAACTCCTTGAAGACGAGCGACACGCATTCGTGACGCAAAAAATGGCTTAAAAATTCTTGTTTATCCCCACCTGTAAAATTTGACTGTCTTGTTTAATCGAAGCATTTTCTACATTCAATAAGGCACAAATTTCTGTTTTTAAAAACCGGTGACAAAACATCTAAAATTTTATAAAAGACTACCGTTACGAAGTGGTTAAATGTAGGAAATTTCATGATTTAAAAATAGTGGTGCCAATTAAGAAATCGAAACAGTAAAAAAGGTAGCCCATTGTCAATTGTTAAAGGGCCAAAGATGAGCCTTTGTGTGATCCAACATATTAAATACGTACTGTTGCCAATGGGCTACTTTTTAAAAACATAGATTTCTTCTTTGCCATCAGTTTTTTGAAATGATAAAATTCCCGTTATTCAATATCATTTGGCATCACATTTAATGTTACACCAAAAATTGCTTCAATATAAACTGACAGAGAACCCATCTTTTAAATACAAATCCACCATTTGTATTTGTATAAAAGTCGACCGTCCAATTCGAAAGAGATATAAAGTTAAATACCAATATTCATTTGGTGTTTTCTAAACCTACGTAGTTGCTTTCCTTTACTATCGCGCAGAAAAATTCTATGCAGTCTGTGTAAAATGAGACAAAAAGAACTTTTTGCGAATATTAGTATTCAAACTGCTTTTTCTATTGAAATCTATTCTATTGAAATCTCAGTATATGCACTTCTTTCACTGATTGATATAGGAAATCAGTTATATCATTGTAAACATTATCCAGACGATCTGATAAATAAAAAAAATTGTAAAAATGCTTCTGTAGCACATACTTTTTTTTATTGAAATCAAAGTTCATATGTGAGCTTAAAGATATAATATTCTACAGTGCATCATACGATTCTACATTTGGGAATAATGGAGATAATGAATTAAATGGAAGACACATGTTGTGTATAGCCTTCCGATTGCAAGTGTAATAACTCTTGCTAGATGGCCACTGTTGTATTTTATATCGGATGAATAGGATTTGATTAAACAATTTTTCAACAAAAAATTTCATTAGATATTTTCACCTTATTTAAACTCCTTATTCACGCAGAATTTCTTTTCATAAAACAAGAACTATGAAATTTGTCCTGTGTACTCCAACTCCTGTTTATAATCATCGTACGTACGGGTGCTGGAATTTCGAAATCGGGGAATTTTTCATAACCAGTGTTTTGTTATAGAAAATCTCTACTTAAATAAGGCGATATTTTGCTCCTTTTAAATTAGATTTATTTTTCTGATGAAAAGAATACTGATGTTTCACCGAAAAAAAAGGTTCTTGCACGATACCTGATAATTATACGTATAAAGTAATTGTAATAGAACTATTTCTAAATAAATGAATCTTCATATATTTTTGTTGGTATATAGTTACTTACTGCTGATTAAATTTACTTATACTTATTGAACTATTAGTTCCAAATATAATTTATTTATCTTCAATATTTATTCAGGGTATGTGTGAAAAATATATTTTTATGTATCATAACTTTAAATACTGCTAAATTATGATTAAAATAATATTTTAACACTATTATCTAAAAAAAAAATCACAAATAAATCGTTTAACACCAGTTTTAAAATAATTTATACAAAAACTATCATATACTACTTCCTTATAACCTCGCTTTGCTATAAATCTTTCCAATGATGTTAACCGCTTTTGAGTCTTTTCAGGCGTTAGCTTTGTTTGTACGGTCGCTTTGGCAGGCCTTATCAGTATCGCAGTTGCTAGTTTAGAGTTCATTTTCACGGTCCTGAAATTTGCAGATCAGGAAATATTGCGGCTCTAGCATTTTCTTATAGACAATCTTTCAATTAACCCATTAGTGCCTGGCGTCCCATTTTTGGGACAGTTTCAAAAAATTCAAGTAAGCACCTTTCACACCAGTAAAAAGGAGAATAAATAAATACTTTCTTTCTCGAGACGAAGTCTTCGATAAATTAAGCTAAAAATTATTCTTACTTTAAAACTGTTGGGAATTCGCAAAATTCGAATTTTAGGAAAGAAAATAATTCAGGCACTAATGGGTTAAATGAGCCGAAACTTCGTGTTCTCGAACCAGATTTATTTTCTATAAAAAAAAAATTCTGATTTTGTACCTGGAAAATAACATTACTCCTACGAACCTTGTAATTAGGGCGATTTTTTAAATCAAAATTTCGTACCAGAATTTGTCAAAGAAAAATAATTTTTTTATATTATTGCTAACTCGTTGTCACTAAATAGAAAGCAAAATTTTATTGAATTTTTTGCTAGAATTTGTGGTTTCTTTCTGTTTTTTAGCAACCATAAGGAACAATTAGACTACCATTCAATGTTGCTAGTTGCGTGCGTTTGTATACAGTTGGGACATTTTTTTCTAATTCAGATTTTATGTTGGGCACCACTTTTTTTCGAAATAGTTAAATTTACCTTTTCAAAAAAGTAGTACCAATTAAGAAATCTGCACAAAATTAGCCCAGTGGTTAACCTGTTTATAAATATTCATAAATAAACGAAATTTTTTATTATTGTCACTTTTTTTAAAAATATAGTTTTATTGTAAAGGCAAATAAAGTTTGAGCACTGAATCAAACTCTCTCTCTCAAAAGAAAAAAACAAAACTGAAACGTTAGTGAGAATTTTAGTAGTGCCAACTTTTTCGGATTTACTGCTTAACTCTTTCGGCATAGAGTGTCCAGTACTGGCACAGCTAGCCTCAAACTTGTAAAAGGCACCAATAGTATTTTAATAAAATTTTGTTTTTACAAAGAAAGCTTCAATTAACCCTTTCCGGCACACTGTGCCCGGTCTGGGTTACCTAATTTTAATTCCAAACTTGCAAATGGCATCAATAATATTTTCGGAAAATTTTGCTTTTCAAATAAAAACTTAAATTAAGGGATTCAAAATATCTAAAAAATTCGTTTGGGAATTCCGGTTTCAGTTTTTCCAAGAGAATTTGTCAGTGCAGGAAGGGGTTAAGTTTCTGGACTCTACTAATATCTCACAGTTTATTTCGCCATCTGTAAACGCAGACAACACTATCATTAGGTAAGACCAAAATAAATAAATAAATAAATAAATAAATAAATACTGACTAGCAGAGTCTTTTACGGCCTTATTTACGTTGGAAACTTTTTTTTAAAATACCGAAATGTCACATTGTCACCAGTATTTTGCAAACAAAAAAAGTCGGTTTATCATATACGCGAAAATATTCATTAATTTATTTTTTAAAAATAATGGTCGAATATCCCGGTGTCACTATAGCATTAGGAGATTAAAATTAAGTAGGAAGAAATTTGCAAACTCGAGTTCAACGCGTTAAAGTCTTAGTATCTGTTGTTTTAATATCGCTTATTTTGGATGATTTTTAATTTAGTTTTATATACTTTTTCAAAAATGTGCTGAATAAGTTCCATGGTTCAGAAAGTTTTTTTTTTAATGGTAATCACTAATCATTTTCCGTTAATTGCTTTCAGTGCCTTTAAGATAATTTGCATACCTCAATAAATTTCTCATAATGTAAATTCCATTAGCAACTGTAAAAAATAAAGGTTGCTTTTATTCACTTTTGCTGGTCTCTGGCGCTTTATAATTGTGACCTTTTGATTCAATTATTCAGTATGGAAAATGCACCCAATGAAATAAATGTTCAATGCTGGATATTTTCTAAAAGATTTTAGTTATTTGCTGACAGATATTTTAAAAGTTAAAGATTAATTTTTAGAAAATGGAAATCTTATTTTAAAACCGTAATGACATTGCTAAAAAATGCATATTGCTAACTAAATAAATTAAGGATATATTCTACTTCATTGGCCTAAAAGGAAGTACAATAAAAGTGGCCTCAAAATTATGAAAAGGCATTGTATTCTCTGGTGTTTACGCCAGTTCTTAGTTTATTATTTTATTTTATTTTTTTTATTTATATTTTTTTGACAACATGATGGCGATTATTTAATAAAAGATGCCTTTTTTTCTTATATTTTGCGAAATTTAAAATTAATTTAATCACATTTTGGTAGGATAAACAACTACCTTTCATTTAAAAAAATGTTTAATTTTAAAAATACATTTTCTAGTCGTTTTCGACATGGTTTCCAGTAGTCATAGCTACCAACTTTTACGCACTTTTGCTACCACATATTGTACAGAGTTTTTCCATTTGTTTAATCTTAAGATTCCGATGATTAACTACGATTAAATAATACAATATTTACTATAACATTTTTGTAGTAGGAAAAATGCGTAAAAGTTGGCCGCTATACAGTAGTTATTTTCGACATCGTTTCGAACATGAAACTATGAATAAAAAGAATTGGTATATATTCATATTGGTGAAGCTACAGCAGTAACCGCTTCTACCAGTTCTGATTTTGACAAAAGAAAACTTCCGTAGTAAATTTCATTAAAAATTTCCCCCTTTTAAATTCATGCATAATTTGTGTAATAATTAAGTCAAGAATATCAACTTATTTTGGGGGGAATTTATTTCTGAATGAATAAAAGCCTGTTACAATTTCAAACAAAAATTGATTGGGAAGAACCCACCTGAGTTCAACAGGTTAAAGTCTTAGTATCTGTTGCATTGATTTCGCTTATTTTGGATAATTTTTAATTTAGCCTTTTATATTATTTTCAAAAATGGGCTAAATAATTTCACTGCTCATAAAGTTTCTTTTTAAAGGTAATCACTAATCGTTTTCCATTAATTGCCTTCAGTGCCTTTATGATTTCCAAATCTCAATAAATTTCTCATTATGTAAATTCCATTAACAACTACAAAAAATAAAGGTTTCTCGTATTCACTTTTTTTGGTCTAGGGCAGCGGTTCCCAAACTTTATTGGTACGCGACCCATCTCTAAATAAACAAAAAATTTCGCGACCCGCTTAATATAATGGTGTGTATCAGAATAGGAATTGCTATGTGAGATCTATAAGCGATCGGTTATCCTACCCTACGAAAATGACAAATTTTCGTACGAAGGATACACTATCAACGAAAACAACAATTTGTATTTCCAATGTATGTAAGTGGAATAATAATTAACACAACATACAAACTAGAAAGATAATTAAAAATACATTTAATCATCCTCCTATCAAAACATAATTTTATAATCAATACTTTTTCTGCGTTTACCCAAGTATGTTGTGTTGAATCTCATCAAGGAATTCAAAGCTCATTTAGGTGTTTCCGTGTATTCTACTCGTGTATTTCTTCATATGGAAATTAAGGAATTTCCCTTGAAAGATTATTTGCTTTTGAAATTGTTATATTTTTTTAAGAGATGAAATACAAAATATATTTTTGTGACAAATCTCGATTGTTTCCGCCACCCACTAAAATAGCCGCCGCGACCCATAGTTTGGGAACCGCTGGTCTAGGGTCTTTCATATTCGTGATCTTTTAATTCAATTATTCCGTGTGGAAAATGCAATCAAACAAACAGAATAAATATTCTGATGCGGCATATTTTCTAAATCATTTTAGTACATATCTTTTAAAGGTTGAAGATTAATTTTAAGAAGATAGGAAATTTATCTTAAAACGGTAATGATATTGCTAAAAAATACATATTACCAACTAAATAAATTAAGGTGATATTTTACTTCTTTCGCCGACATACAAGTAAAATAAAATTAGTTCCAAAATTATGAAAAAGCCCTTTATCCTCTGGTGTTACATCAATTCTTACTTTATTATGTTATTTTATTTCATTTTATTTATTTATTTATTTGAAAAAATGATGGCGATCATTTAATCTAAAATATGATTTTATTATTTTATTTTACGATATTTTTTGCGATATTTAAAATTAATTTAATTACGTTTTGATGGGATAAGGAACTACTTTCATTTTTTTTTTTTTTTTTGAAAAAAGGGGAAATAAAATGATTCAAATAGCTCAAAAAAAATTAAAAAATATATTTTCGAGACGCTTTCGACATGGTTCAAAATTGTTATTTTTGACATCATTTCGAACATAGAAATACGAATAAAAAAGGAATTGGCATATTCTTATAAAGGTGAAGCTACAACAGTCACCAGTTCTACCAATTCTGATTTCCACATAAGCAAATTTCTAATATAAATTTGGATAAAATTTTCCTCCTTTTTAATTCATGCAAAATTTCTGTCCTAATTAAGTTAAGAATATCAATTAACTTTTAGTGGAATTTAACCCTGCATAAATAAAAATATTTTCTAATTTGAAACAAAAATTTACTGGGAAAAGTTCTCCCACTTGGGTTTAACGGGTTAACGTCTTAGAATCTGTTGCGTTATTTCCTATTATTTCGTATGGTGATTTTTAATTTAGGTTTATATGATATTTTCAAAAATGTGCCGAATAATACCTAGTGTTAAAAAATCTTCGTTTTAATGGTAATCACTAATGGTTTTCCGTTAATTGCCTTCAGTGCCTTTAAGATTATTTCCAAACCTCAATAAATTTCTCATTATGTAAATTCCATTAGCAGCTACAAAAAATAAAGGTTCAATTTATTCGCTTTTGTCGGTCTCGGGTGTCTCATATTCGTGACCTTTTGATTCAATTATTCCGTATGGAAAATGCAATCAATTAAATAGAATAAATGTTCAGATGCGGAATATTTTCTGAAAGGTTTCAGTTATTTACTGACAGATATTTTAAAGGTTGAAGGTTAATTTTTAGAAAATAGAAAATTTATTTTAAAATGTTAATGATATTGCTAAAAAATGCACAGTGATAGCTAAATAAATTAAGGGAATATTATACTTCTTCGGCGTAAAAGGAAGCAAAATAAATTTGGTCTCTAAATTATGAAAGGGCATGATATCCTCTGGAGTTTATACCAATATTTACTTTTGAAACGCTTTTATGACAAAATGATGGCTATCATTTAACCTAAAATTCATTTTTTCTTGTATTTTGCGAGATTCAAAAGGAACCTAATTAATTTTTCATAGGATAACCTATTGCTTTTCTTTTTCAAAAAACGAAAAAAGAAGAAAAAAACTCGAATAGGTTCTCGAAATAAAAATAATCACCTAATTTGAAAGGACTAGCGGCCTTCGCCAGCTACGCTGGTAGGTTTAGACGGACAGACGAGCATTAATTAATTTAGTTGTCAGTATTAAATAGTTTAATACTATTAAAATACATAATAAACAATGTCTCAATGTATAAGTATGCAATGGAATACTTTTGTGTGTCCCTGTAAATCAATAAGAAATATTATTTGCACCACAGATTGTACAGAATGTATATTATAGTATATACTTCATAGATGCATATCAAATTTATTATGTTCGAAAGAGTGTAAGACCATTAAAGTGCACTTGAAACTTTTTCCCATTGACCGTAATGTATCGGAATCCTTTTGATTGTCCCTGTAATTTAACTATGCATCCGATTTTCATATAATTTTAAATTAACAACAAAATTATCTAATACTTATATATTTTAAGTTTCAATCGATTCGGTTGTGTAGTTTTTGAATTGTTATATGCGGACTGACGAACGGACAAACAAGCAGACAGACGAATGGGCAACTCGGGATCCCGGAATTTTTTTCCTTCAATTCAAAACAAACGCGACATTCCTCCGTTTCTGGGATCGAAGGAGATAGCTCACATACATACATACATACATAAAGTCGGATTTTAATAGTGTAGATATTTTTGAGACGTTTTCGACATGGTTTCATGTAGTTATCTTCAACATCGTTCCGAGCATGGAACTATGAATAAACTAGTTGGATGTGTCAATCCCAAAACTTTCTTCTATCTCATAAGTACATTTTAATATATATATTAAAAAAAAAAAAAAAAAAAAAAAAAAAAAAAAAAAACGTGGTGACCTCTCGAATTTCCTCGAACATTTGACCTAGCCTAATGTGATTCTGGTATCCGAAAAGCCTAAAACGCAAAATTTAATTAATATTCTGAGAAAAAGAGCTTAGTAGTGCCTCATGTTGGGTAATTTATACTGAAACCTAATAAGCATCTATTTATGTCAAGACCTAACAGAATCTGAAATTTGATGGAATTTCGTCCATTAGTTCTTGAGATATAGTTATAACAAAAAATTTGCAAAGCGTTGCACAGCAACACCATATCTTGGACAATTTATGCCAAAACGTAAAAAAGCGTCTAATTATGTTATGGTGTAAGAAAATCTGAAGTTTGATGAAATTCTGTGCATTAGCTCTTGAGATATAGCTAGTTTAAAAAAATCGTGTAAAATATAGCACAGTAGCACCATCAGTTGAAGGATTTATAACAAAACGTAAACATCGTGTAATCATGTTACATGTCATTTTGTAACAAAATCTGAAGTTTGATGAAATTCTGTGCTTTGGTTGTTGAGATATAGCTATCGGAAAAATCGTGCAAAATGCAGCATAGCTGCACTACCTGTTGCAAGGTTACTACCAAAATGTAATCAGCGTCTAATTATGTTATATATTTTAGTGTAACAGAATCTAAAATTTGATGAAGTTCTCTGCATTAGTTCTTCAGATATAGCTATCGCAAAAATCGTGCAAAATGTAGCATAGCAGCGCCACCTATAGGGCAGTTCACACCAAAACCTTATCAGCGACTATGTATCTCAAGGTATTGCGGAATCTGAAGTTTGGTGACATTCTGTGCATTAGTTCTTGAGATATAACTATCATGAAAATCATGAAAAACGTGGCATAGCAGCGCCACCTGCTGGCTAATTTACACCAAAACTTAATCAGCGTCTTTGTATATCAAGGGATCACAGAATCTGAAGTTTCGTGAAATTCTGTGCATTAGTTCTTGAGATATAGCAATCTTGAAAATCTTGAAAAACGTAGTATAGCAGCGCCACCTGCAGGCCAATTTTCACCAAAAACCAATAGGCACTAATTCATATCAAGGTCTAACTGAATATAAAATTTTATTAAATTTCGAGCATTAGTTCTTGAGATAGAGCGCCCACAAATTTTTTGTCACATACAGACAGACAGACAGACAGACAGACGGACAGACTCATAGACAGACATTTTCTAAAAATAGTCAAAACGTGTTCAGGACCTTCTAAAACGTATAAATCCGTCGAAAACCGGAAGTCGAAAATTTTCATGAATCCAATACTTTCTTCTTGTAAAGATAGAAGAAAGTAAAAAGAACTGAAATATACTCAAAATGGTGAAGCTACGATTACAGTTGGTTCTTCCAGATCTGATTTTCACAGAAGCAAACTTCTGTATTAAATTTGGACAGAAAGGGCATGGCCGGATAAGCATTGGAAACATGCCTTTCAATCAAATTTCTTGATTTTTTTCCCAGGTGCATCTGCATATCTGACAATGTATTTCCCCTATTATCAGCTTATAAATATTAATATTTTAAGAGATAAAAATGTTTTTTCGATTTTTTAAAAACCTCATTTTTTCAAAAACTACTGTACCGAATTACATGTGATTTATTGAGTTTATATAGACATTAAAGAAGCAAAACTGGTAAGTTTTGTATAATTTTCTGAATATAAAAAGTGTGTGAAATAGCGATTAAAAATTTTTGAACGATAGAAATCATATTTTATAGTTGTCGGAAAATTACCATTTTCTAGTACAAAATTCCTCGTATGTGCCCATATATTATATATAAAAGTTGTAAGTTTGCGTTGGGTACTACATATAAATATTTACAAAAGTATGTATAAAATAATTTAAAATTCATTTAAAGGCGTTACTTTGGGCAGAGCTAATTCCAAGATTCTTTGGAACAATGTCAATAGAAAATGTCTCAACTGATGTATTTTAGATTTCATTAATAGTATAGGTCATAATTTTCAACTCAGTCCATATTTTTTCGATATCGAAAATTGATGGTTTCTATCGAAGACAATATTCTGAAAAATATTTTCAATTGGAAAACAACAACACTCTTCGATATCTAAATGTTACGACAGTTACTATAATGATTTTTATTCGAATATTCTCACCACATTTAATGAAGGGTAATATGAGTAAGTAGTTCAGTTTTTTTTCTTTGTAACGCAAAGGCTCTAGGTTTTCAAGCAACAAAACAATCCGCAGAGACCTCAACACAACCTTCCTTCAAAAAAGGATTAAATATTTGTCTAATAACTTCTACAATAGCATAAACTTAATCTCCAATGAAATTATCTATGAGCTCCCAGACTACGATGCTTGCAGCCCTAACAATAGAAAAAGACCCCGTTATTCAACCATTGTTGATGAGTAATTTAGCTAAGATTCTACCACTTTTCTTTTCTTTCTCTATTTTTTTTATGGTTTTGCATATATTCTAAATAATTAAAAAAAAAAAAAAAAACTATATAAAATTGTGTAGCCTTTAACTGCTAATTTTGTTAATAAGCTATGCAATATATATATATATATATATATATATATATATATATATATACCTAGTATAGCTTTTATACTTTAATGACACCTATGCTATACTGTAAGAGTAAAAATAAACTAAAAAAAAATATGTGGCAATGAATTGGGCCTTTGTTTTGTGGGGAGGAGCTACCTTCGCTTTTCTACCTTTTTCGTCTTGCATGCGATGATTTCTGAACATTGAACTACTATCTTTAGACTCTCTATAATTTTATTTAAATTCAACTTTAATTTATTTTAAACTAATTAACTTTTTTATATTATAGTCTTAGTATTTTTTACTTTTTAAACTTAACTTTCCTCTTTTAAATTTCTCCGCCAGCGAGCGTAGCGCACAGGAATCTCGGTATGGTAGTGCCGGCCAGGTGCCCGGATAACATATACCGATAAAACGGGGAACCAGTGCGGTTGCGTTAGCTGAGCCCTTTAAGTTTGCAGTATCCTTTTAACTTAGACTTAAATTTAATTTTTAAATTTTATTTTTCATAATTTTATAGTAGACTCGTTCTACAGTTAAACATTTCGTTAAGGCTTAACATCACGATGTGCTCTATGGTCACTTATAGACAGGGCGTGGAGTTGCTTCGCAACTGGGAAGCCCCTGAAATTGCCTCATCATGTTCATGTTCATGTTCATGTTGTAACGCAAATCAAATATTAATAGGACGTAGCTGGATTTGGAGCCTAATGCACTCTTTTAATTCTGAGATATCATCAGGATTGGGTGGTAACAGACAATTTTTTATTAAAGATATATACTAATAACTTTTTTTTCTAATAGCAGATTTCTAAAGCTATTTAATACGAAGATAATTATTACTGAAGGGTTCACAATGTGAGTTAAAAAAAAGCTGACAGCACTGGATGATATTTTGTTTAAAAAAATATATTTCTACAATTTTGAACCGTTTTATATTTGATAAGATAAAAAAAATGCTTTTTTAAATAAATATAATGCAAAAAAGCAGTGGAAAAATTAGCAGAAGATAAAATAGTGTAAACACACAGCTAATTTTATGCGAATAGATTATAATCTTATATGTAAATACATAGTCGGTTTCAGTGTTTTATGGCTTACTCTCAAGAACAGTGACTTTTATGAGGAAAAAAAAACAGCTGACACTTGATAATGTATTACATTATTTTATACATAAAAATTAAAATATTTTTTTCTGTAACCACGAGTTTTTTCAAGAAACTTCCTTAACAATCACATTTCGAATTATCATTCTTAGATAACATCATAAGAAATATAAATCATTCACTACATTAAATTTGTTTCTGATCGCGGCGGTTAACCATTACTTAGACATAAACGTTTAACATGATGGTAATCAGGGCCCATCGCTCGGTTAAAAAGCTTGAAACTACTAACTATATATTCTTTTTATAAAAACTGATGAAAGCCATTTTCATTTAAATTGACTGTGATCATTGTTGTTACATTTCGATATCGAAGAATGTAGTCAGTTTCTATGACAAAAATATTCTTCCTTGTTTTTGTATGTGACACCAACAAAAAATGTTGTTATCGAAACAGAATCGTCAGAGTTGAGAATGATGCTCATGCGTTCATTAAAATTTAAAATACACCAATTCTGTAAGTATACATTCCAAAGATTTTTGATTTCAAAGTTGCGTAGCTCCGCCCAAAGTAACGCCTTTAATTGAATTTTAATTAATTTTATACATACTTTTGTAAATATTTATATGTAGTACCAAACGCAAACTTACAACTTTTATATATGATATATGGGCACATTTGAGGATTTTTATACTAGAAAATGGTAATTTTCCTACATCTATAAGATATGATTTTTATCTTTCAAAAATTTTTAATCACTTTTTCACACACTTTTTATAATCAGAAAATTATGCAAAACCTACCAGTTGTGCTTCTTTAATGTCTATATAAACTCAATAAATCACATGTAATTCGGTACAGTAGTTTTTGAGAAAATGAGGTTTTTAAAAAATCGAAAAAACATTTTTATCTCGTAAAATATCAATATTTATAATCTAATAATAGGAGAAATAGATTGTCAGATATGTAGATACACCTGGGAAAAAAATCAAGAAATTTGATTGAAAGGCATGTTTTCAATGCTTATCCGGCTATGCCCTTTCCTCCTTATTAATTCATGCAAAATTTCTGTCATAATTCAATCAAAAATATCAATCAATTTGTAGCCGTGGAAGTTTCCTTTTGCAGTAGTTCAGACTACATCGTAATTAACCCATATTGTGACAACCTAAGCCATCCTTCTGTCAATGCCACCGAATTTGAATATTGTCAGGCTAACTTCTAATAGTAAAAATATAGATTTTTTCATCCCTATTTACACATTTTATTTATGCAGAATTTCGTTCATAAATATGGTAGACATTTCTATTCGTTTTTACTGGTGGTAATTTGTCCAGGCATTAATAAGAACTTGATCTACAGGAAAAAAACATGAGCTGCAATCTTGTGACAAATTCTACAATTACTTCTCTTACAATTGTTAATACTAAATTATGTGTCACTTTCCCTTTATTCATAAATCCATTGTCTCGAAGATTTTTTTTTCTTTTTATGATTTTAGGACACAATGAACTCTGAACGTAAACATGCGCATAAAAACCTGCAGGTTATGACGTGTTAAGTTTAGTATCAAAAACGATTGAAAGAAATCGGAATATAAAGAAATCGCTTTGGTGTAACAATCTACATACTCGAAACATGTAAAGAAAAAAATCGCCGGTTTTAACCTAAGAAGTAAAATCTTACTTCTTAGTACAGTAAGTAAATCTTAATACAAGTGTTTAATAAAGTTTAAGAAACTTTGGTAACAACGTCGGTAGCATGTCAAACTATCCAATATGAAAACAGTATCGACAGTAAACTAATTTTCAAAAAAAAAAAAAAAAAAAAAAAAAAAAGATTTTTTTATTGGTACCACTTTTTTGAAATAGTAAAATTAGCTTTATTTAACCTTATTAAATGACTTGTAAGAAAAAAACGAGGAAATTTTACTTTTTCGAAGAAGTGAGGCCAATCATGATGTTTGAATTTAAAAAAGAGTAACCCATTGGCAACACTGTTTTTATGTTGGATAATCAGACATGGTACCGACAATATTACACTACAAAATAATACAATGCATCCTATAGCGTTAATTCAGATGCTATAAATTTTATGTTATAACTTTTATTTATTTTTTATTTTTTGATCTGCTGAAGGTAATATTTTAAATGTTGAGAAAGAGCTCTATAGTGTGTAATACATTTTATATTGTTTAGCTGGAAATAGCTGCTTATTTATTTATTTATGTCTTGGATTATTGCTGACAGTTCCTACGATTTTCATGAAAACCAGGTAATTGAGTTCTTAAGGGTCTAGAAATCGATATGTTATTTATATTTTTTTCTATAAAAGCAAGTTAAAAAGGCTTAACAGACAAATTGTGATAGAACTTAAGCCTTTAAGCTCTGATGATTGAATTGTTTGCCACAGAATCATCTAGTTTTAAATCCGAAATGTAACAATGGCACTGGAATATTCGACAAAATTTATTTGAAAATTATTAACGTATTTTTTCGTATAAAACGCAAACCGATTTTTTTTTCTTTTCAAAACACTGGTGCGAAGGTGACACTTGGAATTTTGAAGAAATTTTCCCACCAGTGCTGAAAAAGTTCAAAGAAATCGCATTAACGCCAACTAGACGAGCGACCGGTAAATGTGCGGCTTAGGGTACTCAGAATTCTTGTTTATTCTCTCAGTAAATTTTTATTGAAAATTCTGCCTTATTTAATTCAAGAATTTTCCCGAATCAATTAGACAAAAATTTGTATTTTTGAAAACCTTTGACAAAAAATTAAAATAACATTAAAGGATGCTCGTCCCGGTTGGGTTAAGCAATGTAGATTGTTATGTGATGGAGCAGAATGCATGCAGTTTAATGCACAAACGTTTGAAAAAAATTCCCTTTATTCACGGGAATACTATTCTAAATTCTGCAATAAAAAATACAATTATGAAATCTGCAATTTAAATATGAATGAGGATAAAATATTTCTAATTCGCAAAAGTGGTGCCTGACTCCTTCAAAATTCCAGAGAAGATATGTACCTTGGAAACGAGATGTTTTAACGTTGTAATGCATTGTTATCTTTATAGTTTTATTTTTGAAATTACATAATAAAAATTTAGAAACAAATATTAAACTCCTGTCATTGCCCCCCTGAATACTACGCCTGAGCGTTGATACAAAAATGGCGCCTGCCAAAGGTTTATTTTTTTAAACCGTATCTATGGTTCCTTATATTTTAACACCAGTAATTTTTGAAAGATTTCTTTGACTTCTTTAATCTCGGAAATGTTAAGCGAAAACAATTTTGGTACCAAAATTCAAGGGATCGTACACACTCTGAAAAAAATACACTATCGGCAGTCGCTGTTTTTCAGTCGGTGCTAAATTTTTAGAATTTAGAATGTGGTTCGCTTGAGCTCTATGACGTCATATTATTTTAGTCATTTCCGACAAGGACGTACGCAGCGTATTTCCTGATATCTGGCCGATTTATTAATTAGACATTCCGAATTCTCATCAGAAAGTTTTAACTCTTACTTTTAGTTTACAAGATCACTGATTTTGCTTTAAAAAAATAAAAGAAGATTAAAACTTAAGTGTGAATTCGAAATTTATATAAATTTATTTCTACTTTTGTAGTTATTTGATATCCTTCTTTGAGAATTTCCATTTGATTCTGCAAGTTTTCATCTTTATCTGTTTATCATTATGGACTATTTTAACTATTTAAGTATAGATTTAAATATTTTAATTATTACTATTATTGTATTGTCATATTTTCTATAGGCAGTTGAAATTTTAAGTTTTTCTCATTTCAATTTCCAATTTTAATCGTCAAATATTTTATACACATCTATTTCATTATATGATTCAGTTGGTATATGGTTTTAGATGTTCTGGTTTTTTACTTATTTCTAATTTTGGTTACGATTAATCGGTCAGTGGTAGATAATTATGCATCAGGACATTTTCCCGATTTTTACCTCAAAAATTAATTGTAATTGTTTGTGACTGCTTGGCATTGCCCTTGAAAACAAGCCATGTACCACAAATTCCAATTTTATTTGTAATTGTTCCATTCTAGCTATTTTTTTCATTGTCCTGTCGCTTTTAAGTTTGTTATATTGAGCTATTCTATATTTGTCGTAGATTTTGATGTGTAGTATTATAAAATGGTTATGTATATAAATATATATATAATCTGGTGGGGAATATAAATAGGACAACACCAGTGGTGCAGCCAGAATTCGGTTCTAGAAGGGGGGGGTGAGATTATGATAAAGGTGATCGTCGGTTATTAAAATTGCCGGTTAATAGAATCAGTACTATTTAGAACATTCACTGTATAATACTTAAATCAAAGAACATCTGTGTGGCAGGAAATCATCTTTTTTTTCAGCATAATGCGTCGAAGAAAAATGATTTAGTTCAAACAAGCAATTTTTATTTAATTGATGTAATATGCACTTTCCCAGTTTTAAGTAGAATTTTCGCCATTTAAATGAATCAGTTTATTAAATGAAATCTAACTCAAAAAAGTGGCGGATTCCGAAAAACATTTAAGTATTTAAGTTTGGTTTTGATTCATATAAGCGGCAATTTTAGAGATCTTTCTTAGCTCTAGGAGGGGTTTTAACCGCAAAACCACCCCCTTGGCTGCGCCACTGGACAACACTAATGGGTAGTTACATACATCCACTAATAGCTCAAGATCGTAAGTGGAAAACATTTACAGATTACTTAATTCTACAAAAAAATATTTAATTTTTTTTTTAAACAAATTGTTAATTATAAGATTTTTTTTATAAAAATAAATTGTATAATTTATGTACATTAAATAAGAAAATTTTATTAATAAATTAAATTTTATTAAATAAATGTCATTTTACATAAGATAAGAAACATTAAGTATCAGGCCAGAGAGAAGTGGGTTTTAAATAAATAAAATCACAGGAAATATGTACATACACATTTTACAATAACGTTTACTTGAGATTAACGAATGCTCTGACTGAAAAACATGAAATATTATAAAAAGTCTTTAGTGACAATGGAATATTTGGAATTAGTCAGTTATTTTCTGAACAATTAAAATTTTAAAATGCAGGCTTTAAAAGCATTGCAGGTACAACCATTGTGTTTTTTAACTAAAATGTCAATAGATGTTTTCTAAAGTATAGCAATAAATTTACATTTAGACATATCTTTTCTTTTTAAAAACGCAATTTTGCTCATTCTTTGATATTGTTGAATTAAAATGTCAATAGATGTTTTCTAAAGTATAGCAATAAATTTACATTTAGACATATCTTTTCTTTTTAAAAACGCAATTTTGCTCATTCTTTGATATTGTTGAATTAATTTAGTTTGAAACCAGAAAAATAAATTAAAATTTCTTTTATAATATTTTAACTTTTTGCAGTTCTGTTAAATCATAAATAACATGCATTTTCATTTTCTGTTACTGTACAACGGTAGTCGGTTTCTTTTAAGTCTGTTATACTTACTTCTTCTAGCAGCTCGGTCAAACTCTGTCTCCTGTTTTTATAAAATCTAAAGCGTGATGAAACCTTCTCTATGCATTAATTAAAAATAAGTTCAATGTTATTTGACAGAATTGTATTTCTGTGCTGACAAGGAAAAACATTCATAAGTACAACGTCTTTATACAGTTGCTGAAGAGACTTCTATATTCTTAGAAGTATTGCACCTATTGAAACACTGACGGTGGCCATACATTCTCATATTTTACGAGAAGAAGATGAAACATTTATAGATAGTCCAAGTTTTAAACAAATATTAATCCAAGATATTTTTACACGCAACATTTAATTAACCCCTTAACTGGTTAATTCTTTTCCGTTCAATAAATTGAAAATAGCGGACTCACACCATTATTATTTAAATGGAATATTCATACAATTTAGTCTAAGCATTTCCGCCTTTCAAGAGTGTGAAAATTTTCCTAAAAATAATAGTGGTGTCAATAATATTTAAATGATGAATTAAGCAAATTCGCCTTGCCCGAACAGCGTTCGGGCAAACCAGTTAAGGGGTTAAGAATTTATCAATTTGTTAAATATTCATTTAAATAGTTTTATAAATGAAGAAAACTCAAGCGACAGTTATTAGTTGCTCTTGTGTCAGTCTTAAAAATATGTACATTTACGGCATGATATCGCAACAGTTTTTAAATCAGTTTACATAAACTGCTGCGGATCATGACCTTTTCTTGGTTTTCGCCAACATCTACACTTATCTATCGTTAATCTGATAAACGCTTTTTTGAAATCCTTGTTGTTGAGGGCGTATATAAGAGGGTTAATAGCTGAATTCACCCATCCCAGCCAAACTAAACAGGACAACAGCGTTGGATGGAAGAAACAGCTTTCACAAAATGGTTGAATTAGGTAAACGATAAAAAAAGGCAGCCAACATATAATGAAACCACCCACAACGACACTCAGTGATTTAGCAACCCTTCTTTCTCGCTGAAAAGCAGCTCTCTCGTAGCCATCTTTTTTCCGGATGGTGAGTCTTGTTGTTTTTGTATGACTTTCCTTTTTAGGGTTGCAGTACTGGCAGTATTGACTGGTGGGTGACGTAGCATCGGTATCATACTCTCTTGATTTCCTCCTTGTTTGAAGGGAATCGTCAAGTGTAGTGCTTGTTTGCTGCATCCATTCGTCACCTTCGTGATGGTGATCATGACAAAGCTTGGTTTTGACGCTGGGGTTATAAGAATTTTGGCGGGATAAGAAGAAAGGAGTGGACCGCATTATAGAAAAAGAACTCTTTCGTCGTTCGCTGTTACTTCTGCTCTTGGTGCTTGCACTTCTAACCTGCAAATGAGACATTATAAATTAAAATCATGTATAGTGTAATTCAAAGCTGTATATATATGTATGTAATAATATAAAGAATCCTACACCTCCTGAAAACTAGGCCTGCGAGTTGAGACAAAATGGCGGCTGCCGAAAGCGGATTTATTTTTAAACCCTTGGGAACGAGCGACACGAATACGTGCCGCAAATAGGCTTAAGAATCCGCGTTTATCGCCACCAGTAAAATTATACAGTAAATTTTGGGTTATTTCATCGGAGCATTTTCTCGATTTAATAAGTCACAAATTTCTGTTTTTTAAAACCGGTGACAAAACCTTAAAAATTTCGTAAAAGACTCCCGTCGCGAAGGGGTTAACATACGTACGGTCCCTTAACTCCCCCTCCCTTTATACCAGTATTTTATAAAATATTTCTTTAATTTTTACAATCTTTAAAAAGAAAAAGCTTTGAAATATTATTGGTGCGAATATTCAAGGGTCCGTACATTTGCTGAAAAAGATCCGCCTTCGACATCCGCCATTTTTGTGTTAAAAAAAAAAAAAAAAAAAAAAAGGATTAAAAAAGGCGAATTTTTTTTTAATCAAAATACTGGTATTTAACACTTATTTTGACAGCATTTTTTAAAAAAATCTCTTGCGCAATTTGTCAATGTACAAACAAAAACGTTTCGTTAGAAAAAGTGCTTCCAATCGAATAATACCTTGTAAAAGTTATCTGTGTTCGGGAGGAATAATTCGACTGTTAATGGATTTAATCTGTCGACTGTTAATGGGTGGATTAATTATCATATATGTTAATTATATTAGGGCTCCAAAATGGTCCGCTTTTTAAATAGAGACTTTTTCTTAGAAAAAACTTTGTAGAAATTTTGAAAATTAGAAAAATTTCGTTGTCTTATTTGAAAATTTTAAAGAAAGGCATTCCTTTATTTTTAAAAATAGTTCTGTTAAAAGATAACGACTTAACTTTTATTTAAATCTCTGTTCTTATTTCACCTGATAATTCATTGTTTCTTCCAATTCACTTTATAATTATAACCTTTTATATAGCATTAATGAAGAAGCATTTTAGTTTTTTATTTCGAAGGATTATTCTACGTATATTAAGACTGTCTTTTAAAGGCTCTTCTTATAAAAGCATATTATAAACATTTGTAACATTCATAATTAATTTGACCTTTCGAAAATTCATCTTTGCGTAAAAGTAACAAACTATCACAAGCTCCCACACCTTTCAAAAGATTATTATTTCGAATAATAAATATTATATTCACTTAAAATATCTTAGACAATATCTCACTGAGTATTACTTAAATACGAATGTTATTCACTAATCCCGTAAGAAAAAACAATGTGAAATGCTTTTAAATAATTTGAAATAGATGCAAGTACCTAAGAAAAGCTTTTAACATTTTACTCATCCAGAGAAAAGTACAATCATGAAAATTAGTAACGTTTAAATAAATAAAAGAAAGAAGAACAATTTGGATTGCAAAAATTGTTTAAAACATTGTTTAAAGTTTTTGGAATGTGACGCAATGTTAAAATAAAGTAAAATCATACATCAAGCATAGATTATAAAACACTTTCCAATATATATGTCGTTAAGTATTATTTAAATACGAATGTTACTTGCTAATCCCATAAAAAAACAAGCAATATAAAATGCTTTTAAAATAATTTTAATCAGATGCAAGCATCTAAGAAAAGCTTTTGAATTCTTATAAGCGCTGACAAAAGTACAGTCATTAAAATTATTAATGTTCAACTAAATAATGGAAAGCGAAAAAATGTATATGTATGACAAATATGGATATGAGTTAAAGCATTCATTAAAATTTATGGAATCTGACGTACAAATAAAATAAAATGAAATTATGTGTTAACCCTTTCCGGCACGAGCAAAATCTGTTAGTAAAATGAAAAATTTTCGTCTGACACCGGAATTCACAAACGAATTTTTTAGATTATTTGAATTCCTTAATTTAAGTTTTTATTCTAAAGGCAAAATTTTACTTAAATGTTATTGGTGCCGTTTGTACGTTTGGAATTGAAATCAGGTATCCCAGACAGGGCACAGTGTGCCGGAAAGGGTTAAGCAAAGATTATGAAACCCTTTCCAAGATATATTGTAGTTTTGATTAATTTTCTTGAGGGAAAAATCATTCCTAAATCATTGAATATTAACCTTTTCAGGGGCAAAGTAATTTTATTGCTAAAATGTTGTCATTAATAAGTGACGTCGGAATTTGCAAACAAATTTATTCATAAATATGAACAAACAGTATTTCACATACATAATCAAGCGAAACTTTTATACACAAAATTCTGGTGTAATTGGGGCATTTGGTAATTAAAATTAAGTGAGTAAGCATACCACCGACCCTCAAGTGATTAAATACGTGAATTATTAAATCGCTAAATAAGCGTAAAACCAAGTAAAAAATTTCCAAACCTGGATTCTTTGAATTACAATACAATGCTTTACCATTTAACCCCGGGGGATGTAGATATGTATCATCAAAAAGTGCACGTGAACTTTGATTTTGGCACCATCAAAAAATAAATGTACCTTATATCCCGCGGATCAAATAATTATTTGTCGACTCAGAAAATTTTCAAAAAGAAATGTAACTTCATAGGTCACCGTGAGTATTTGCATTTTTCACTAAATAATATTTCTGAGTCAAAAAAGAATTGTTTAATCCGCGGATTATACGCCGGAAATCACGATAATACTTATCTTTTTAATTCGAAAAATGTTTGGCATTTTACAATTAAAGGGACAGTTTATTAAAAAGCGTTGACACTCAAATAAAATTTGTGTATGGGGTGCCGTCACAAAAGGGTTAACTTACAAAGCAATATTCAGCCCAGAGTCTCTCACTCACACAAGTCGGAGAAGTTGCTACCACAGCAGAAGATATGAACCTATTCTATGAGCACAAAACCTTGCAGTGAAACTTTAGACTAAGAAAAATGATGGACTTCATTCTTATTTTACAAAAAAAAAAAAAAAAAAAAAAAAAAAAAAAGAAAAGAAAAAAAAAACAGAAAAAAAAATTAACAGTTTTACAAATTTTTTAATATTTAATTAAAATTTTTAGTTTCCTATCTTAATCTATCGCGTTTTTTTCTACTTTTCTTTAATTAAACTTTCCTTCTTTCTTTTTTCGTTTTTATCATACTTAATACACTTGATATACATACCAGCTAATTAAAACTTAAAATTTAGAAAACTATGATTAAAGTTTGAAAAACACGTCAAAATAACTTATGAAAAGAAGAAATACATAAAAAAAGAATGCTGTTTTAGGCAACTAGCACAAGACTGGAATAGGGTATGATAAGAATACTTCAGGTATCGATTTTTTCCCTTATGCAATAACTTTTTAATTATTGTTTTGATTTCAAAAGTTTTTTTTGAGCTCAGTATAACACTTCATACTAATAATATGTGATAAACATCCCCCTTAAAATAATAAAAACTTTTGCAAATTAGTTTATTTTATTTTATTTTATTTTATTTTATTTATTTTTTTTTTTTTTGAAAACAGAAAGATAAAACTAAAAGAAGTTACTATCATTAAAAATATATTCTTTTAGGGTTTCGATTTTTATTTAACTTTTATTTATTATTTTAGCAACTTAGTGAGCAACAAAATTCTCAAAATTACTTTCAGCTTCCATGTAAACATTAATTACTTAACCCTTTGCGGCGCAGAGCAAATTCATTGCTTAAGTGTTGAAATTAATGACTGACACCCGAATTTGAAAGCAACTTTATTTGTAAATAATAAAAAGCTACATTTCACACATTCAATAAACCAATTTTTTTAAAAACCAAACTACCGGTGTCAATGTGACGTTTGGCAATTAATATTAACCACTTATTCGTCGCGCCCGAGGCATTCACGGGCTGCAAGCTTCAAGGCTTTTATTCAGAATTGTTTTATTCCCACCAGTTTTATAAAATAGTGCAATTGGTTTTATTCTAATATCATTTTACTTGTCATTAAATAAGACGAATATATATATCTTTTTAAAGTGGTGGTAATAATGAATTTGAATTTTTAAACCGTAATTTAATGCGAACATTAAAGGCTTAAGTGATTTCATAGATCTACCACTGCGCCGCAAGGGGTTAAATCATTATCCCGTGGTTTTGTATTCTTTCAGATGATTCATGACACAAAGGAACTGGCTCTGTAATGGCAACACTGAAGCAGACGACTATTTTTATATTCTATTTGCACCACTATTTTTACAAAGAATATTTTATACTATATTTTTCTTGCAGAATTATATATTTTATATTCTATCGTACCCCTAATTTTATAAAATATATTTTATAGTATATTTTTCTTGCAAATATTGTTAAAGAGTATGTAAAATAATCTTGTTTAGAACAAACTGGCACGAAATGTAATTAATGAATATCTCCTGTAATAGACATACTATGTATACATGAAATAAATTTAGTAATCGTGGAAAGCGACCGACATTTCTGATTTAAGTAAAAAATAACTAAAAAGTCAGGAGGACACTGTGATAAAAAAAAAAAAAAAAAAAAAAAAAAAAAGAAATTTCATCTTACTACTTTTTAACCTTTAAACGTCCTGTAAAAACTTCCATTCACTTTTAACGATTCATAAAATCGTAGCTATGAAAAGTATTGTCATGATAATTTGTAGTGGGTAACCTTATTTATATATTTATCTCTTTGACTTAAAAAAATTAGCTTTAATATCAATTTTTTGTTAAATCAACCTTTTATTTCAAAAGTTACGCGACGGAAAAACCCGATTAGGACGCTTAAAGGGAAGAATAATACTTGTTGTAAATATATTCAAAATGTGCGATAGAATACATTACATATATTTTTTATTTAAAATAGCATAGGATTTTTTTTTTTTTACTATTTCTGCTGCCTCTGAAAAACTTAGTTTCATCGAGTGAAAATCTTACTGCAATGATAAAAGGCTGCGTTTGATCAACAATCATTTTAAGATACAAAAGTATTTTCTTTCTACTTTTTTTTGGAGAATTTTCTGACACACTCATGTGGTTTTCACTTTACCTGAGTTTTTTCCCTCACAAAAAAACGGAAAAAAAACCCGTATGATTCTAATACTTCAGGGCCGGATAACATTTTATCTGAAAGAAACTAACAAACAACACCACCAAAAAAAAGCTATTATCACATTAATTCTGGTTTAGTCTGGACTTTAGTGTTCCATTAGATGGAACACCCAACTTGATTCCCAAAGACATCAGAATTCCGGTATAAATATTTCCCGTTTACAATGCTTGGGAAAAATGGTTTTGCATTATTTTCATCAAATTTGGACGTAAATTCTGGTTTTATTAAATCATTTCAACATTTTCGGAATGGAAGTGCTCTGCTGCTTAACCTTCCTACCCTGTCCAAATTTTACTCAATCTGGATAAAAACATTTCACACCAGAATTATTATTTAAAATACTTTAATATATTTAATTGACTCGTATCATTGAATTTTTTATTTAATTTTCTGTATGAAAAAAGTTCTGGTTCGAATCGTATAAAACAAATTAGAGTTATGGGTCGATTAGACCTATTCAGGATAGTAAGGTTAAAGGGTTAACACTTTGTAGTCAAAGTAGTTTTCTTAGGCACAGGTATCTCCAACACGAATTTCATTGGTTGTCACCATTTTTTTTAAAGAATTTTTTTACTTGCACTTTGACAACAAGAGTAATAAAAAAATTATAAATTATGTACTTTTCTAGTATAGTAATGCGGCAGACTATAAAATACAATTGTATACGTAAAGCTAAGGCGGCTATTTACGACACACGACACCGAAAGGTTAACTCAGGGCCAGCTCATCGTCAGAGGATTCAAAATTAATTTCCAGAACAATTTCCGAATAAAAAAATTGATCTTGCGGGTGTAGAACAGGTGGGAACTTGCGGGTGTTGAACGGTGTGTAGAACACACCGTTTGGCAAGGTTCACCGGTCACCGGTTGGCATTTAATGAAGGATAATTTTAGTTTATTAAAATTCTGGTAGTACACTGATTCATCGACGAATGACTTCTGCATTAACTGATAGGAAGTATTCGCCGTTTCAGTAGGGAGTGCGATATGTCAGCATATTGCATTTCTAAATCAAAGATTTCCCGTGTACCTAATGTATATTACAAATATATGTAGATTTCTGTAATGATACTATTTTTAATACAAGAAGCCAATTTCCGCATAAAAAATTTGATCTTGTCAAACGGTGTGTTCTACATTTAATGAAGGATAATTTTAGTTTATTAAAATTCTGGTAGTACACTGATTCATCGACGAATCACTTCTGCATTAACTGATAGGAAGTATTCGCCGTTTCAGCAGGGAGTGCGATATGTCAGCATATTGCATTTCTAAATCAAAGATTTCCCGTGTACCTAATGTATATTATAAATATATGTAGATTATTGTATTGATACTATTTTTAACACAAGAAGCCAATTTCCGCATAAAAAATTTGGTCTTGTCAAACGGTGTGTTCTACATTTAATGAAGGATAATTTTAGTTTATTAAAATTCTGGTAGTACACTGATTCATCGACGAATCACTTCTGCATTAACTGATAGGAAGTATTCGCCGTTTCAGCAGGGAGTGCGATATGTCAGCATATTGCATTTCTAAATCAAAGATTTCTCGTGTACCTAATTATATTACAAATATATGTAGATTATTGTATTGTTACTATTTTTAACACAAGAAGCCAATTTCCGCATAAAATTTTTTATCTTGTCAAACGGTGTGTTCTACATTTAATGAAGGATAATATTAGTTTATTAAAATTCTGGTAGTACACTGATTCATCGACGAATCACTTCTGCATTAACTGATAACGGAAGTATTCGTCGTTTCAGCAGAGATTCCGATATGTCAGCATATTGCATTTCTAAATCAATGATTTCACACGTACCTAATTATATTACAAATATATGTAGATTATTGTAATGATGATATTTTTAACACAAGAAGCCAATTTCCGCATAAAAAAATTTGATCTTTCCAAACGGTGTGTTTTACATTTAGTGAAGGATAATTTTAGTTTATTAAAATTCTGGTAGTACACTGATTCATCGACGAATCACTTTTGCATTAACTGATAGCGAGTATTAGCCGTTTCAGCAGGGAATCCGTTATGTCAGCATATTGCATTTCTAAACAAAAGATTTCCCGTGTACTTAATTATGTTACAAATATACCGGGTGTCCCAAAAATGACTGATGGATTTTAAAATTCAATAACTTGCAAACGGTGACAGCCATATAAAAATTTTTTGCAGGAGGGTTATGTTTAATGTAAGGAGTTCTTTACCGTAATTTTTTATTTTAGTTCGCATCTCAAACAATAGGTTTCGCTGACGGCGATTGAAGGCCAGGTGATCAATGCTAAGTGAAGCGTCGACCTGGCCTTCAATCGCCGTCAGCGCCACCTATTGTTTGAGATGCGAACTCAAATAAAAAATTACGGTAAAAAAACTCCTGACATTATACATAACCCTCCTGCAAAATTTTTTTAAAAAGCTGTCACCGTTTGCAAGTTATTGAATTTTAAAATCCACCAGTCATTTTTGGGACACCCGGTATGTAGATTATTGTAATGATATTATTTTAACATAAGAAGCGCTAAGAACAGTCAATTTGACTGATACTATCTATGAATAATTAGACTTGAACCAGATTTTCTTTTAAAAAAGGAGTTATAAAAGAATATAACAAAAAAAAAAAAATTAGAAAAAAAAAAATCAGTTAAAGAGATAAGTTAAAACCTTGAAATAAAATTCTGGTGAGAATATATTTTATGAAACTTGAGGGAAATTTCTGGCTCTTCTAGGGTTAATTTAATTATTTAAATGCGGTGAACATTAATTATGCAAACACAGTTATTATATTTTCCGAAATAATGCAACAGATAAAGTTACCTGTTTGTGGAAGAATTAGATCTGGTGTGGCAAACTGTGGCAACAAAATAATAAAAATTCTATAGCAATCATCCTTACCTAATAATCGAATCTCAGCAATTAAAGGAATCTACAAATCAAAAAGAAAATAAATAAATGGCATCAGGGCCCTTGTGAAGATTTTTAATTGTTGGGGGAATAAGCCTTAAAATTCCAAGTCAAAATTTAGTATTTGCCAACTCAGTGAAAAGTAAACATAAATAATTCTTGACGTTTGCCAACTAGTTTTACAATTTTACCAAGTTATCACAATTAGAAATTGTAATATACTTTTTATTTGTAAAAAGCTTTGTAATATTTGTAATTATATTGGTAACTTTCGCCAAATCTATCGGAAATAGAAAATGTATTATAGTTTTTAATTAAAATCTTGAATTAATTTGTCAATTCAGTTTGTAAATTTGTCAACTGTAGCAACATGTGCAAACGTTTGGGGGGAAGGGTCCCCTTCTGCCCCCCTTTAGAAAGGCCCCTGAATGGCCTTGACATTGAAGCCTGAAAAGCATGGCCTGAAAGGCAGAGATTTTTCTTGTATATGGTTATCAGTTTGGCTTTTATTCTTAACTCAACATTTCAAACTCACAACAAAAATTTTCAAAAAAAAAAAAAAAAAAAAAAAAAAAAAAAAAGAAAGAAAGAAAAGAAAGAAGAAGAATCTTTGCTTTACGAAACTGCAAAGTTTCTGTCATTAAAGAAAGCAAAAAATACTTATTTTAATTTCTGGCGCAAATATGGATTTTCTGAATAAAATTGGAGGCGAGTTTGTCAGTCCTACTTTAGTGCTGGGTTGCCAGATTTGGCCTCTTTTTTAAGTCTTTTAAATCTGAAATTTTACATTTACATCAGAAATTCTGTATGGTTTTGTTCTCTTAACGTAATAACAGACGTTTCGTGGTTATCAAAAGTAAAACTTTTTCTATCAGAATTTCTGATGTGAATTCGAAGTGTTAAATTGAAAGTAGAAGCCAAACTGGCAACCCAGCTTTACTGGTGTCTACAAACCGTAGCCGTAGGCTGTGTGAATTTATCTCTGCAGATGTTTGTTGATTATTGAATGTAAAGAAACATAAAAATCGTTTAACACCAGGAAAATACGAATTCTCGTAACGTAGATTTTTTGTAGTATTAATGTTCGATTAAGGTCCATTTCCAGTAACATATAATTTTTGTTGTAGTTACATATTCTCCAGGAAACATCTGAGGTTTTAAATTCCTCAGATTGCGTTAAAGTTTGTAAGGATTACCAAATAATGAAAGTTCTTGGATACAGGCGAATAAATATGATGTTGGATTTCATTTTGAATTAATATTTTTTTTCTGTAGTATATATGTAGGTAACAGTTAGATGTTCAAGTACACTTAAAAAACAATATGTTTATTGATGAATATGCTATTGTTTTTTATGGGAATAATATATAAAAACGAAAATGATATAGAATTTCAGAACTATCAAACTAATTTTAATCTTTTATACACCGGTCAATCTTTTAAGAGCCAAAAGTTTGTTGTTTCACTAAAGGCATTGCGTCACTTAACAATAATATAACATAGCTGCCAACTTTTACGCATTTTTGCTACCACTAAAATTGTACAGAGGTTTTCCATTTGTGTAATCGTACGATTTCGACGATTAAATATTACAATATTTACTCTGAAATTTTTGTGGTAGGAAAAATGCATAAAAGTTGGCAGCTGTGATATAATCACTTCATAATAATACCTTAGGGTAATATATATATACTTTTCTGTACCATAACATTATAAAAGCATTATTAGTAGTAACAGATAAAGGTATCTTTAAATTTTTGTGATCATGAAAGAAGTTTGCGTGAAATATAAAATCCTTATTTGCAAACTGATAGGTTAAATAAAATTTATATTAAATTTTCTTTAACGATACTTAAATATACAGCCGAAGCATAAAAGGCCAATAGGCAAGAGTAAAAAAATCTAATTTGAAGAAAGAAAATTGCGAAACAGCTAAATGTAGAAAATTAGACGGCAATTTTTTTCACCTCAAAATTGAAACAAAGCAATGAAATATATGATTTTTAATTACTTGTGACAGCTGTAGTACGTTTTCTTCAGAAACATCCGATGGAATTTTCAGAATTCTTTGATGGTCAGCGTTGTTGTGCAAAGATGCGTCACCAGCAGTAGATGAATTACTGTCAGAACCTTGAGCTTCTTTATTCATGCTTCCGCCTGAACCTTGCATTAAGACTGCCTGTCTTTTTCGTGCTACAGCAAATATTCGCCAATAGACGTATACCATAATTATAGCAGGTATGTAGAAAGAACCTAGAAAATAATTATATCTTTTTAAGCACTTTAGGAAACAATTATAACATTACAATCAATTATAATTTCATTTTAACTCTCTAATAACCTTCGTACGTTTCACGTTATTTACCAGACAAAATATCAGTACTTTTTAGCAACAACAACCAATCTTTTTTAACCCATTCTGGCGCTGTGACCCTGCTGTGTCCCTCTGGTTTTAATTTTACCACCACCAAAATATGTAATTAAAATTTTGCTTTCATAACATACCGAAAAAAAAGCAAGTTTGTATTTTGCGTACGTGAGTAAATCAAGATTTTTAGCCGAGATTACAATGTTCTAAACATCTCAGGGTTCGCATGGATCCTGGAATTTTCAGACTAGCAAATTCTTTGGTACCAATATTTTATTATATAAAATTTCTAATTAAATAAGGCGAAATTTTGTCCGTTTCAACTAGATTTTTCTTTTTAAAAATATGTATGATATTATACCTGGAAAATAAGGGTACCCTTAAGAATCCTGGCATCGACTTGTTTTGCATGTCTAATGGTGTTGTGATTGTTTTGTACACTCTCATAACATAGACATACAGTTTATTTTGTTATTTTCTATATTTCTGCGCCTTATTTTAATGTAACAATAATTCGGAAAAACTTACGAACTTGTAAAAGTTGTTTGTTTGTATTTACAGTAAAATTCCATTAAACGAATCACTCGAGAGCACTGATTAATTTCACTGTACTAAAATATTGTTAATGTGAATATTTAAAAAATGAAATAGCACAGCAAAATGTTTTTACCAATTCAAATAATATTCGTGAAACTGGAAAATTCGTTAAAGTAGCATTCGTATTAACAAAATTCGACTGCATAAAAAAACCTTTATTTCATAACTTCTCATTACATAGAATTACAAAATTCATATGCAGTTAAAAATAATATCATTAACTACTTTTTGATTAAATTTCATTTTTCTGATGTTCGACATTCTATCACTTAAATAAATCTGCTACTAAACCTTTTCAGACATGTCGCTTTAAATCTGCAAGTGGTTTATTCGAATGCCCTAATTGTCATATGGCACCAGTTATTTTTAATACACATTCAATCTCTTACTGTACGCGAAAAAAAACTTTTCATTATTTACAAATAAATTTTTTCGTATATTTCGTTTGGACTTAATAATTTGAAATTTTTTGGAGCAGAAATGCCTCTTCTTGAAATTGACAAGTGGTTAAGGAATAAAAATGCAATGGTATAATTAATATACCACCGCTCTTTAACACGTTCGCTGCCAATAACTCCGTCTTCTGTGTCAAATGATTGATAATTTCACGCGCTAATTTCACCGGCAAAGAATGTGTTAAAATTTTAAAACTGTTAAAAATGTATTGCCACATCTTTTTTAAACTGGTAACACCAGCTTCATTTGAAGAGAGATTAACGCTAGTAAGGCCGAAAATTTGAGTCAAGTTTTATAAAATTAATTCAAATCATAATTTTCATTTACAACAGTTTAGCTTTTTATTTAACGTTTTTTTTTTCTTTGTATCTTTAAAACCTTTTATATAATGAAATTTCTGGTATCAATCAAAATGTAATAGTATGGTGACAGTCAAAATGGCCGCTAACAGCCGTTTTAATTTTAAATATAACGAAAATAACAGCAACTTTTGTCAAAAACTCTGATCCATATGTGGCATCTAAGGTGGATCAGATCAGAATTCTTGCTTTAATTAAATTTAGTTTAGTTTTTAGGTTTTTTTTAGTTCCTTTAAAATTACTATATTCCATAAACCTAACGGTTGGAGTTCCGTCTGGGTGTTTTGTGTCCATTTGGCATTTTAACATTAGGTATTATAAAAGTATATCACAGCTATTCATAGAGTTAAAATGACGATAACCATTATGTACGGGTATCGTTATTTTCCAGGTGAAATATCAGCAGTTCTTTAATGTAAAAATAAATCTACTCCAAAAGTGCGAAATTTCGCCTTATATAATCAGAGAGTTTCTATGAAGAAATACTGGTACTGAAGAATTTCCTGGGCGTGAAATTACTGGACTCGCGTGAACCTTACATAGAATCAATCATTTTTAATTAACCCTTTGCGGAGTAGGGCAAATTCATTACTAAGTTTTGAAATTAATGACTGATACCGGAATTTAGAAACAGCTTTATTTATAAATAAGAAAAAAGGGCTATATTTTACCCATTCAATAAACCGTAAATTTTTTTAAATCAAAATTCCGGTGCCAATGTGGCCGTTGGGAATTTAAATTAAGTGGTTTCTTAGATATACCACTGCACCGCAAAGGGTTAAGTGTTGTCGAAGAAACAAAATATGCATACCTAAAGCAGAATACACGACGTATCCTTGGTCAGCAATGTATTCGCAGTCAGTCGAATTCTGGTTTCTGTCATTCCATCCGAAGATTGGTGGGCAGGTGATCAATGCACTTACTAACCAAACGACACCAATCATAATTAATGCCAGACGAACACTGCGTTTGACTGCGTATGCTAATGGCCGCGTTATTGCAAAGTACCTATAAAGAAAATAAACAATCAGAATCCAATGACAGCTGTACTTGCACGACTGCCACAGATGACTATTTTTTATCTCTCACCTCTATTATAAATCAGAATTTTTCATATCAAGAGAAATAATATTAAAAATTCATTTACTCAAAATAGTGATGCGAAAACAAAACGGTCGTCTGTTTCAGCCTTCTATTTCGGAAACTGTTTTATTTTAAGTATTACCTCTATTTCATGGTAGTGATTTTTTAAATATGGAAATCGTGTCATTACATAAAATGAGAAAAACACTTTTCAAAAATGGAAATATTTTCAATAAAATAAGTTGCTAATATTGGGTAATGTTAGACAGAATACACATTTTAGAAAATTTTGCCATTATCGTGCAAATTTAAAGTATGTAAGGAGAAAACATTTGAGTTTTCAGTACTACTATTTCTAAATAGTAATTTTTATCTAATAGTAACCATTATTATATCGGTGATAACAGTATTTATCTACAGACAAAAACTACCTTGCTTAACCCCTAAATCCTCGTGCCCATGGTATTCACGGGCTGCGAGCTTGACGACTTTTATTAAAAATTGTTTATTTTCACCAGTTTTATAAAATAGTGATATTGACTTTATTCTGATATGATTTTCCTTGTCATTAAATAAGATGAACATTTCTGCATCACAAAAGTAGTGGTAATAATCAATCTGAATTTTTAAAAGGTAATTTTATGTGACAATTAAGGGGTTAACCCATTCGTGCCCTACATCTTTTGCGTAAATTTTATTTGGTTGGCACCACTACTTTTAGAAGATTCAAGTTCAGTTCATTAATCACGAAAATGCATCTTTTAAATAAAACAATTATTGCTTTTCTTTTTTACCGGTGTCAAAAATAGTGCTGAATGCACCTTTTGAAGCGTACCTAAAAAGGGACGCTAGACACTAATGGGTTAATGTGGGGAGTTCTTCAATTTAAAAGTGACAAAATTATGATTCTTAAGAAACGACGGCCAGTAAATGTTAGATTTAAAAAAAAAAAAAAAAAAAAAACGTTTCTGGTGTTATGTTATTATAAATTTTCACCATTAGTCCTGATGTTTTTCCTGCAATTAAGGGGGTTTCAGGAGTCGCACTTTTTGCCTGATGGTGCAATCTAGCAACATGTCACATTTAATTTTTTTTCTCAATCCTTAGGATGCATAAATGGATAAAATGTTCAATATAGACAACTTAATATCTCTTTTATTGAAAATATTTTTTTTTCATTGAAATTTTATTATTTTATTTAAAGATTAAATTTGATAAAAAAAAATCAAAATTGTTCTTTGACTTGCAAAGTTAGCGCCACATTTCTGAAAAACTAATAAAGCAACTTGCATGAAACTTGGTAAACATCTTATTTTTAAGTTAAAGAATAATTCATACTTCAAATTTAGTATTATTTATAGCATTGATTATTTAAAACATACAATTTTTCAATTAAAATGATTTTTTTTCAAAATTTTATAATTTATATTTAAATTTAAAATAAATAAATAAATATTTTTTTCAAATAAAATATAAGTTCAAGATACAGTCGACTCTCGTTAATTCGAAATCGGATAATTCGAATCTTCGCTTAATTCGAACTAAATATGAAGTCCCGAAATTTTCAATGGCAGAATAACGTTAAAAATTTTCATTAATTCGAACTCATTTTCTCTTGATATCGTTTAATTCGAACTAATGAGAATTCCGATTTTTCGTTTTTCTTTTCTTTCTCACGGATTTTAGATCAATTTAATAACTTTCTTTCTTAGATTTTCGTGAAAATTGTTCCGAACGTGTATACATATAATCCAATGCATCTGTTTTCCACTTTCATAGTGCCCCATCTGTCCATCAGTGACGCTTTAATTTTTTCTTCCATTGTGCTTGTTTCTAATATTTTAATTAGTTTATATATTTATACATTTTAATTTTGTATTAAGTCATATTCTAATGATAACAAACAAAATAAATCTTAAAAACAATATAACATTAATTCCTTTGTAATAGTACCATATTAAGCATCTTTTCATTTCAGATTTTCCATAATTCGAACTTCGGATAATTCGAACATTTCTTGTAGTCCCGAAGAGTTCGAATTAACGAGAGCCGACTGTACATTAGTTTTACATCATTATTAATGTTATTGGGTACTCTTGAACTGATAGTTTTACTACAATCTTGCGCGCAATGGATGCAGGTGAAAAAAAAATTATCAAAAGTAAACGTTAAAGAAAATAATTTCAATGTAGAATATTATAACAAATACTCTAAATAGAAAATGTATTAATTTGTATATATTAAAAATTTTATCCATTTATATTTTATAGAAACTGAGAAAAAGTATGAAATGTGACGTATTGCTAAATTGCACTAGCAAGTAAAAGGTAACACTCCTGAGATCTCTTAACCCTTTAACGATCAAAGCCTTTTCATTGCTAAGATGTCGAAATAAATGAATGACACCGGTAATTAAGAACAAATATATTCGAAAATAAGAAAACGTCATTTTTCAGATACAAAATAAAAGGGATATTTTTAGATAAAAATGCCGGTGTCAGTGTTGCGTATCGGAATTAAAATTTTGTGGTTTCGTGGCGAAACCAATGAACGTTAAAGGGTTAAGGTGCCTGCCTATCTTCAGAAGGGATTTTTTTTTATATTTGAAAAATTGCCTACTTCTGTGCGTTATATTATAGAATATAGCTAAAAATTGTGAGTAACGTGTAAAAAATATTTAAATTACTAAATATTTTGATTTTTAGGCTCAAACCATATATAATAATTGCTATAAAATGGCACTTTTGCAAAACATTAAAACTCAATTTTAAATGAAGATATTTTTATTCTGTAAATTTTATTATGATTAATGAAATTTTCTTGAGGTACTGAAGCATTTTCATAACTATAACTATGTTATTTAAAAAATTATAGAAGTTAAAGTTTTTACACACAGAAAAATCAAGAAAATATATGAAAATTCATAACTTGTATCAACTAAAATATGAAAAAAATAATTAAACATCATAATAGTAGAGGCACAAAACCTAAATAAACTCCTTAAGAGTATTTTTGCAAAGTTTTATAATGTTACAATCATGATTTTTCGAGTTATGATGTTTTGCGATAAAGCAAAATGTGCAAAATCTCATTTTGAGAAAAAGCACAAAATATAATTAAAAACCAGATTTTCCCTATTAAATGACTAATATTAAAATGCCTGCAACTCGAGTTCTAAATAAGATAGAAACACAATTCAAACTGATTTTGAAAGCTAAAATATCAGGGTTTAATATTAAACCAAATATTGAAAATTGGATTTTTGATCGAAAATTGCATTTTAAAGGTAAGCAGATTACCTTAATATTTAAAAATATCTGACGACATCAAAATCTTATTGCAAGATCATAAATATAATACTAAATCTGTTTCTTTTGGTGTAATCGATTTATTTGCACTTTCCGTTTTAAAGAATATGTGCATGATTTTTCATCACATCCACAAAAAGAATTTTAGTTTATGTATGTAGAGGGTGTCTGGAAAAAAATTCTGGGAATAGTCGAATAGCTTGAAAAATACTTATAAGATTAAAAACGAAAAAATACATCTTAAATATTTTTTAAAACGATAGTTAGTGATAGCAAATTTGGTTCCCGCAACCGACCCCTTGGGGGGTCAGAGAAAGTCCAAACAGCTACAAACCATTGCAAAAAAAAAATGGTATATTCTGTTGCCAATTATTTATCTCCACACTTTGTTTTTGAAAATGCTTTGCTCTTAAAAAGGCTAATCAAAAATTAATAAAAACATGTATTATCAAATAATATGAAATTGCGGTGAAAAAGCTTATTATTATTATTTTATTTATAACTCAAATACTATTTTTTTTACATTTATTATATTACTTTTTGAATGCCCACTGATAATAATAAATATCGCAGGGCTCCCAAATGGTCCGCCAATTGAATACCCATATTATTTTAGAAATATTTTCTTTTTAGATTTTTCTTACAAACCGCCCCGGAACCACCTTTAAAAGTTAATTTTAGCGCAAACCTACCATAAAATTTTCTGTTAAAATTTATTGGTATTCAGTTGGCGGACCATTTGGGAGCCCTGATATCGTATTTATATGAAAATGACAAAAATATATTCACGTAAAGTTTTTAACTGTATTAAAAGCTACATTTTTATATTGACCTTGTGCAAGGAGTTAAAAATCGCTATTTACAGGGGTTCTACCCTTTAGGGTATTTTTTGGATGAAAATTAATTCTAGCTTAAAGTTTCGAAATTTTGTTTTAGATAACAAAAGGTTTTCTGGAGAAAATATTGGTATTAAGAAATTTTTTAATCTCGAAATTTTAGGCCACATAAGATACTTGTATTTAAATTAACTTTTTTGATTCTGTTTACTTCAGTTGAACGAAAAAATGAAACTCGATTATATGTCTTAAATGTATGTTTTATTTCTATTTTATTGTACCATTATATTCATTGACTAAGGTTATAATTTCGTTTTGGAATATAAACTGGAATCAAATGATTACATATTTATATCAATTATGGTATGTTTTATTAATCTTCTACACGCGATAGATACCGATTCTAAAAAACAATGTTTAACTAATTTAAAAACAATAACCATTGAGTAAATATAGCGATACAGTTATTAAATAAACAGCGATATAGATTTCAAACAAATTGCTTTTGAAAGTACATGTGTTTTCTTTATTCGATAGTGTAAAATCACGAAATGTGTTATTTAGAAGTTTATAAAAATTCTAGAAAAGTTGCATTTAACCGTCTGCTATCGCCTCTCTCAAAATTACATCAACATTATGCACAGAAAATTTGTTCTTTATAATATATTGAATTGTCCCATAGGTTCCTTCCGTTTTTTGACCAAAAATAACCCAAGCAAGGTTTATTAACAGCGAGATTTTATAGAAGAATATCTGTGTTATTCTGTTTAGAGAACCTTCTTTTATATTTCCAGGAATCTCATAATGTCTTTTTTCGAATCATTTTTGGTTTGGTTCCAAAATACATACCGAGTATATTTTTTATGTCATTCAAACAGGTTAATTTTATTATTATTATTATTATTATTATTATTATTATTATTATTATTATTATTATTATTATTATTATTATTATTATTATTATTATTATTATTATTATTATTATTATTATTATTATTATTATTATTATTATTATTATTATTATTATTATTATTATTTGTGGAAAGAATTTTTGAAGAAAAAAAATCAAATAGTAATCGGATGGAGCAAAGTTCGAAGAGTAGGGAGAATGTGCCAAAATATCTCAATAGGGAACAAGTAAATTTGATTTTCCCAGCTAAAAATTGTCTCAATAGCTTCTTTTGCAATTCATGTGTTATTTTTTAATTTAAAATTTACACCATTTTCTGAAAATAAAAACCTTTTACTTCGACTTTGACATTTGCAAACTGGATACTGTATAATAACCAGGAACGCAAACAATTCTGATCCTGTTCAAATAAAGGCCACATTCCTGTCGCTAAAGCCGCACTCTTACAGAAGAAGGTTTTGGTCTCTATTTGGCAAAATTGAACATCCTACGAGCACCCTCCAACTAACCAGACTTGAATTCTGAAAATTATTACTAACAACTAGAGGAACTTAAAATAACAATAGTCATAAAATACTCCGTAATAGCAAAAAAAAAAAAAAAAAGAGAGAGAGAGAGATTATCTTCATTATGACGACTCCATTTCACATGTATCTTTAAATTTCAGAAACAAACTCCTTGCATTCGTTTGAGGCATTCTGGTCCATTCTCTTTACTCTTCGGACATTGCTCCCTCCGACTAATATATATTTTTTAATTTTCTCAAAAATTCTTTTCACCAAAGTAAAATAAACTCCTTGAATGACATAAAAAATCACATCGGTAAATATTTTGCCACTAAATAAATAAAAATAATAATAATGGGAAGGAAAGAGTTATTAAACTACAGAAAAGACAGAAGGAGATTTGTTCAACAGATTTGCACAAGCATTCTTCAATAAAATATGGCCTTTTTCGAAATTTTCTTGGTTCATCTTTTGCAAAAACACGGGAGAAATTATTGGGACAACTTAATACATATATTAATGTTTAAATATAAATTTTATTATTTAATTTACACCAGAAAATATTGATAAAAGTTTTAAAAAATACTGGATTTGAATAACATTAATATGTCATGAATAGTTATTTCAAAAATTCTTGTAACAGCTAACATCAGGATAGCTGAGTTATAATGAAAGGCAGGAGGGACGCTGGAAAATTGCGCCTGGGTGCTAGGCCTGACCCCTAACAGAAAAAGGGCGAATATCGTGGGCGGATTTTTTTTAGCGAATGTGCAGTTCCCTAAATTTTGATACTAATGTTTTATAATATTTTACTTTAATTTCAGAAAAAACCTAACAAACCATAACATTCATATTCTTTTTACTCACAATAAATAAAAATAATAATAAATAAAATTGATGGCAAGCAGTGTGTCAGTTGGCATATTATTTTTCTCAATTTGATTGTTTTTTATGTGAAAATTTCTGGATTAAATTAAGATGAATGCGAAAGTTGGCAACTATGTTTTTGCGTATACCTGGGAGGTTCATTCGAATATTAAAATAACTCATTACGTTTCACATGACACACTCATTATGGCTCTATTAAAAAATTATTATACAAAAATTTTTAAACATTGAATACATCTAAATCACAAAAAAACTTTTAAGCACGCCGTAAAAAATGTATATTAATGCAGAATATGATGAAATAATAAAGAATGTCAGTATTTTTCTCATCCGACGTTACAGAATTTGCAAATAAATCTTCTAACAATTGGTTTAATTTGTCTCATATTATAATAGGGAAATTAATTTTTAACCGCTTTTAAAGTCATCAATTAACTATGTTTCAACATGATCCATAAAGTGTACATAATGTTTTCTTTGTTACAATGGTCCGGGACATAATTTAACCAGCCCTTTCCGACACGGACAAATTCTATTAGGAAAGGAGAAATCATTGTCTGCATAGCTGCCAATTTTTACGCATTTCTCCTACCACAAAAACTTTATAGTAAATAATATCTTATTCAATTGTCAAAATCCTATGATTAAACAAATGGAAAATCTCTGTACAATTTTAGTGGTAGCAAAAATGCATAAAAGTTGGCAGCTATGTGTCTGATACCGTAATTTACAAACGACCCTTTCAGAAATTAAATTCTCCCTAATTGTCAAGGAAAAAATCTTATTAAAATATTCCTGCTGCCGTTTTCAAGTTTGGAATAAAAATTAGGTGTGTTCGGGGAGTGGAACAGGAGCATGTACAAGGAAGGGGTAATACATTACAACGTCTAAAAATGTACTGTGAAAAAATTATTTTATTTTTTTTTATTTTATTTTATTTTATTTTATTTTATTTTTCCTTCTATTTTTCTAATAACACCTTCATTCACAAACTTTTTTGATTTGGTGGCAAAATATACACCGATGACATTTTTTAAGTCATTCAAAGAAGTTCATTTTATTCTTGTGAACAGAATTTTTGAGAAATTTAAGCAAACAGTACTCAGACGGAGCAATGTCCATGAAGTAAGGAGAATGGGTCAAAATGCCTCAATCGAATGCACGATGTTTGTTTCTGACAGTCAAAGATTCCTGTGGAATGAAGTCGTCATAATGGGAAGTCATACCTCATTTGATTGCTATTTCGGGGTGTTTCATGGCTATTCCTACCTTCAGTTTAGGTGCCAACAGTATGTTTCATAATTGAAGATCTGGTTATGTGGAAGTCGCTCGTAGTAGGTACAATTGGGCCCAATAGACAACAAAACTATCTTCTGTAAGAGTCCGGCTTTAGCATTAGAAATGGGACTTTTATATCGAATTGATCAGGTTTGTTTGCGTTCCTGGTTGTTAAGTATATAGCTTTTGACGACAGGACCATCTGTTCATAAAATGATCTTTTTGATGTTGGGAATGCGATTAACAAAGTTGCTCGCCAACAGGTCATGAGCAGGTCAGCAAGTAGAAATTATTTTTATATTCTATTCTCACCAATATTTTTAAAAGCACGTTTTGCGGAATTTTTCTTTTGCAAGTACAATCAAAATCAGTGTGAAAGATTATTATTATTATTATTATTATTATTTTAAGTGGTAACAGTTGAAATACAAAATGTTACATGAAGATACTCTTGTGATGCTCTTGTGACAACTTTTGACTGGATCCTTGCATTCGATTGAGTTGTTCTGGCGCACTTTTCCTACTCTTTGGACATTGTTCTATTCGATTATTTTTGGCTTTTTTCTCTCAAAAATTCTCTTCATAAAAAAAACGAACTTTTTGAACTTCATATTTTTGTTGTTGTTCTACGAATGTCTGAGAAGAATTCAAAACTTTAAATACATTTATTGCATTCAGAAAGTAAACTTTATAAGATTAGTCATATAGAATTGTTGTCAAAATCGGCTTTTAGGGTAGCCAGTTTGGCATCTCTTTTTGTTAAGAAATCCCGAGTTCATAACAAAAATTGTAAATAGTACTTTTGTTTTGTATAAAGAATGAAACAATAGGACAATGTTTTTTTTCATGAAAAAATGTATTTTTAATTAAATACGAAAATTAAGGTCGATTTACGAATTAATTAAAGCCAATATAATTATTTTAAATTTCTGGTATGATTTTGGAATATGCAAATTAAAAATATGACTAAATTCTAAATACTGTTGATATGATGTCTATATGATATCATGAGCATTTGAGGACTAAAACAGATATATCGTAATTAAATAAAGTAAAAATTATCTTATGATAATTTCCAAAATGAATTTAGAGTTTTTGAAGGCAATCTGGCAGCCCTATCTCCTAGTTCAATGTTGCTAATATGCAATAACAAAAAATACCGTAATTTCGGGTGTATAAGCCGCGGGTCAAACAATTCTTTTTCGACCCAGAATTTTTTAGGAAATAAGTGTATCTACTTAGATCGCCGTAAATATTTGTCTTCAATCACTAAATAAGATTTCTGGGTCCAAAAAGAATTGTTTGATCCGCGGCTTATACACCCGAAATTACGGTAAATAAATAAAATCTCGGTTGACAATTTTTTTTTTTTTTGTAAATTTCATAATAATAAACGTGTCTTTATGAAAGGCTAAGCGGTGCAATTAAGATTTCTGAATTTAAAAAAAGCAGCCCAATGTCACCAAGAAATTTAAGGAATTTTATGCGTTTTAGTATTAGAAATTTCTCGTCGTTAATCTGAAAAGAGATACTTTTTAATTAAATAAGATTGCTTCACGTATTTTAAAAGGAAATTTTTCCACTTCTCTGGTGATAATTCAGCACTACGCTAACGCATCTGCTAGCGTTTGAAAGGATTAAATAGAGTTGATATTGCTATTTTAAATTTTTGGTGCGAATTTGGAATATAAGAATTAAAAATTCGACTAAATTCGAAACACTGTTTATAGCATGTATGTTATCATAAATGTTGCAAGATGGGCTACTTCTTTTATATTTAAATTCTTGCTTGGCACCACTCTTAATTGTTATGCCTTTTATTTCGTGACACACTTAATTAAGGCGAAAACAAAGCTAATATCATCGTTTCAAAAAAGTGGTGCCAATTGAGAAATCTGAATTTTTAAAAAGTAGCCTATAGGTATCTATGGCTACCACAGGCATTAGAGTGATAAAACAAACATTTCATAATTGAATAAAGTAAAATTACTCTTATAAATATTTCGTGTATATATCAAGAATTTCGTTTTTTCAAAAAAGAATCAAACTGGCCACCATGACCAATTTGACCTGCCATCTCAAAAATAAATAAATAAATAAATAAATAAAAATAAATAAATAAATAAAATAAATGAATATATATATATACATACATATATAAAACTGTTTATTTATACTTACCTATCTAGACTAATACAACATAGGTTTAATATAGATGCCGTGCATAACATGACATCTAAGGACACCCAAAGTTCACAGGCTATCCTGCCGAATAGCCAAAGTCCATTTGTCACTTCTCGAACTACAGCAAAAGGCATCACAAGTAAGCCAACTAGAAGATCCGACACAGCCAAGCTTACGACAAAGTAGTTAGTGACGGTACGTAATCTTCGAGTTGTGGCCACAGCAGCAATGACGAGGGTGTTGCCCAGTATAGTTATGAGGATGATGACACATAAGGAAATGATGAGGGATATATTCTTTACCTCCAAAGAAAGATCCTGAAGTTCTTTATGTGGTAGTGTCATGTCATATAGGCATCTAAATTTCTAAATCTGAAAGGAAAAGAAAAAGATTTTTTATAAACTAGAAATACAAAAGAGTTAATTAAAACCTGAAAACAAAGAATTGATTTCCCTAATATATAGATAAAAATCTATAAATTAAGCTTTTCACATTTTTTTGCGTCGTACCATACCACGTATAGGTGAGAGAGATTTTTTAATCAAGTGATCTTATTTTTACTTCATAAAAATGTTATTTTATAGGGAAATTCCGTCATCGTGAGAAAATCTCGGAAAAGAATCGCCCAAGGAAACTATTTTTTTTATTATTTATCAGCCATTATTTTATTGCAGTCATTCCATTGCATATTTTTACTGTGAATTTAATGCGAAATAGAAAATTTTGAATAAATTGTTGAACAAAATAATTGTAATTGAAAAAAAAAAAAAAAATTGTCGCACACATGAATGCAACTATCATAATTTCCGACTTAAAAACCGCGAATCAAATTATATTCTTCGACCCAGAAAAATTTTAAAGCAAAATGTAACTCTTTATATCGCGGAATAACATTTAGTTTCAATTACAAAAAAAATTCTGGATCGATAGAGAATTGATCCATCCGCGGATTTTACTCCGGAAATTACAGCACTGTAAATGTAAAAGCGCTTAGACATTATGATTTTAATAGGCAAAATGTAATAAAATTCTTATATTATATTTAAATTGATGATAAAGATGCGAAAAGTGATAGATATCTAATTAGAAATAAATATAAAAATAATTGTAACTTATTTCAGGACACAGGTAAGCACCAAATATCGAAATGTACGTCGAATTAAAAAAATACCCTAATATAATTTCCATTCATCCTGTTTAATATGTCATTAAATAAAACTAGCGCAGTTCACATCTTATTTACAAAAAGAAGTGTGTTTTAAATGCGTCCTGCATGGAATCACTAATTTCAAAGAAAAATTTTGAATGTATCGAAAAAGTTCTGCGATTAAATAGAATGAAAACTTATCAAAATTTGTGGCTCCACACAGGCCGTAGTTCGACCATACAGTTGCAAAACATTAGAAAATGTCTTATGCTGTAAACTAAAATTTAACATTGTCACTGCAAATCACAATTTTTTTTTCAAATGTGTACTCATGTTATTGCCGGATGTGACACGCTACAAACATACTCGTTATTTCTCTTGGATATTCTTGTAAGAATTTCAGAAAAGAAAGTTGGAAAATTGTATCGATTTTTTATCAATAAAATGAAAATTTTTGATTTAATTAAGCTCTAAATTTGTTCGAAATTCGGTGATTCAATAATTAGCTATAATCTTCCATAAAATTTTAGTAGAATAAAAAAATCTGTACAAGATAGCTGCTATGATAAAATGTACGTGTGGACTGGAGATCGCATTCCGTATCTGCCAAATTTACGGCACTTTTTCGAATCAAATAAATACATTTTGGACAAGAAAATTAATTTTTTTATAAGGTTGGGCAGTTTTATTTGATATCATTTATTAAGTAAAATATTTCTGGCTGTTTCTTTTAACTTAAAAGTAGCAGAAGATTCGCGATTATGCATTTTTGCCTATCTAAGTAATGGAGAAATTGCATGTATGGCGAAGAAGCTGTAGTCTAATTCTTCGTATTTGGAAGATTTTCACATCTTTAAAATTAAATGTACGTAAAATGTGTCAATGTAAATTAGATTCCTCTACTTTACTGTGTATCTAACAAACTAATTATTTTATTTTACGTTGTTAATTTCATGTTTTGACAGAGGTATTTTATCCCCCAGGGGGATACCTTCTTTAGGTATTCACGGGCTTCACAACCCCGGGGCACCTGAGTGATCTTTCTCTTTTCCGTTTCCTCTTACTCCTCTTGTCTTCCTTTCATCTTTGCTTCACTCTCATTGTGGTTTCCTCTTCGGAGGTGAGAGCAATTCTGTATGGGCCGATATCATCCTGTATATCGACTCATGGAGAATTGTAAACCACCCACGTGGTGGCCGTGCGTGGCGACCCGTGTCCCTGGAAAGGGGAATCCTGGCAGTTGAGGGAAACCAACACATTGCTTTGGCCTCTGCTTCAGGTAGACGGGAGGTGCATATTGGTCCCGTATGCATCAATCGGCTTGTCAGCTGACTTTTGTCACTGGCTTTAGGGATCAAGTGATCGAGCAACTACTAGTCATCTCGTTAAGGGTGGAGACTGACATAGGGTTGTCTTGTGACAGTATGGGCCCTGGTTAGCACTGGTGCACGAATATGCATCCCCTTGTTGGGCTCGGTAGTGGGTGGTGCGGCCAGGGTCTGAATTATTTTTTTCTAATATGGATGGAACTACTTCTATTCATTCTAATCCTCTCCCTTGTGGAGAGCAACAAATAGTACAGACTTCTTCAATTACTCGTTTTTTTGTCATTAAATGTACCGATAGTCTCTCTAATAACTCCTTTAAAAATACTTCACCATTTCTAATTGCAAAAACATTCCAGTCTGTTTTAGGGGATGGTCATTCTATTAAAAAATTACAATCTGGAGATTTACTAATTGAGGTTTCCACAGTTAAACAATCGCAACTTCTCTCCGATTGCTCTACAATAGGCACTTTTTCCGTCTCTGTACAAAAACATAAAACTCTAAATACAAGTCGTGGTGTCATATCTGAATCTGATCTCTTATTCTCTACCAAAGATGAACTATTAGAAAATTTAAAAAGCCAAAATGTCATAGATGTATGCCGTATTACTATCCGTCGCAATGAACAAGTACTACCTACAAAACATATTATTTTAACATTCAATAGCCCTACACTACCAACTAAAATTAAAGCTGGCTATTTAAGCTGTCCAGTTCGACCATATATACCAAACCCTCTCCGCTGCTTTAAATGCCAACGTTACGGCCATACTAACGGTACGTGTCATGGATCTCTTACCTGCGCTCGTTGTGCAGAAGACGGCCACGACAGTAAAAACTGTGAAAAACCCGAACGTTGCGCAAACTGTAAAGGTGATCATACAGCCTATTCTCGCACTTGTCCTAATTGGAGCCGTGAAAAAGAAATAATTACGATAAAAATTACTCAGAATTTGTCTTACTCCGATGCCCGCAAACTTGTTGAATCCAGAACACCATCCATTGGAATTTCCTATTCCAGTTTACTTAAAAACCAATCAAAATCCGTAAGACATATAAGCACTCAGACAGAATCATGTAATCTACCCATTACCCCAAAGAAAAAAACATGATGTCAGCTGTTCAATTGGATGTTCTGCAGGTCCAAAATTGGAGCGCTGGGTGCCTTCTTCAGAGTCTGTTACTATTCTGAAGTCAACTCAACTCCAGGCTAAAAATAAGGCAACTATATCCAATAAAAAAAATCCTGAAAACCGTTTATCAATCTGCTTCTAATAACCAAAAGACAAATTCTTTTCAGACTGTGAAACCGATCCAAAAGGCAAAGGAGAGGGTTCCCATCCGAGGTTCCCATCAGTGGCAGACTGTCGCAAAAAAACACCGCAAATCACACCAAAACCTGTCTATTACAAATTTTAAAGATCCCAAACTGCTACAAAACTATGTGGAAGATGCTATGGAAGAATCTGACGACTCGAGTACAGAAGAGAATATTGTTTTTGACGAATTCATTCCGAATTAACTTCACATTTTTTAAATTCTGACTTGTGCATCATCTCATTTGCTTTTTTTTTAAACAATTACTGCATTATTTTTACTTTTTTTAATTGCACCTTGTGTTTAACACTTGCCGTGTTGTTTTTACCTCTTACTTTCTTAAGTTTTGTGTTCTTAAAAATTGTGTTTATATGATTATTGTGCATCGTCTATAATTTAACATATTTTTCTGTATTTTTATGCATTTTTAACAAAGGACTGTAGACTTTTAATTGGTTTAATTACGCATATGTTCACTTGCTCTTACCTTTTTTTTATTTTGACTTGGTCTTGGCGCAGCATGTCCCTAAAGGGATTTTTCGCCATTAAACCCCATTCAACCAACCAACCAGAGGTATTTTAATAGGCAGAGTCTAATGAACAAAATTAAGTACCATAACAAAACTGTACTTCATATAATATGCAGGGATGAGATGTCTGCAGTTATCACACCAGTACTTTGTTAGAGAAAACATTATTTCATTTAACGCTTTCCGGTGCGGCACGCCTGAAGAAAGACATCTAATTTTAATTTTACAGACACCAAGAATATTTAATTACAATTTTATAATATAATGAAAATTACCAAGCTTTTTTTTCTAATAAATTCGTTTATTAATTTTGGTGTAAGTTAATTATTTTAAATAGATTTCTTCTGCGCTGGAAATGATTAATCGGAACATTTTTACGATTTAACAGCACGACTTTTTTAAAACAAAGTACTGATGTACGAAAACGCGAAAACCTCATCCCTTAATACAACTGAAAGAAATATTGAATCCTTAACCCTCTAAGAGTTTGGAATGTAATATTTCGTTCACTGAGCTCCAGGTTTAACTGCAATATAAGCCATATTTAAGATAATATAATTCTATAGATATCATGAATTTTCATTACATTTTAAAATGATTGATACTCTCTAGGATTATAGTTATATTTTTAATTATGTTTTTTAATTATGTTTTTAATTATGTTTTTTTTTTTTTTTAATGCCGAAAGAATCATATTTTCTGAAGATTTAAAACCAAATTATAAGAAAACAACATTACAATTTTACCTTTTTGCAAGGCGCTCAGGAATGCCAACAAACAGTTTTTATTGTTCAAGTGCATTGTTTTTGACCACACATCTGCAATTATGCAGGGAGCATTTTTCATTGTTTAATCTCAAAATTCCAAGAATTAATAATAATAATAATAATATGTCAAAAAAGAAATTGATAAGAAATAAATAATACGAAACAATTCCTTCAAGGAATAAAAAATACTGTGAACAGTGTTGAATTCAAACACCAGAGGCCAACCCTGAAATCATCGCTGATTGTGAATATGGAGCAAATTTAACGTGTGTAACAAATTTATTGTTTAAAGGGTTAACTCCCCCCCCCAAAAAAAAGTAATAGTCAGAGTTTCAATTATTTTTGCCTTGTCATTAACAAATTCAAATAATTGTCACCATTGTAAGTGGAATACAATTATTGTTTTAAATTCTGTGGTGAAGTAATTTCGAAAAAAATAGGGGTAAAATTGAAGAGCTCGGATTATAAAGATGGAATATGACAAAAAAGAAGTTATCTGATAATATGATGGAAGATAATGTATGGTCCCCCACAATGTGTTAAATTACTATTTGAAAAAAAAAATCCTGAACTCCCAGCAATTTTAATTGCTAAATGAGGCATTTGCCAAAACACAAATGTATATTTTGAAATTTATAGCTCATTTTTGAAAATAATGTTGCCACTTTCCACGTTTGACATCAAAGTTTTTCAATTTTAAACACTGTATGCACCATGCGTATGTCATATCCGACAAGACGTCTTCCGAGTTACTATTACGTAAGAAATTACACGATTCCTTTAAGATTTGCCTTTGGAGCAAATCTCTAGAGCATTGCATTAACATTAGCCTGCAAAATTAAAATTGAACCTCCTCCTTTCCAGTACTTTATTGGACTCCTGTTTAACCCATTCGTGCCCAGCATCTTTTGCGTAAATTCTATTTGGTTGGCACCACTATTTTTAGAAAATATAAGTTTAGTTTATTAATCACGATAATGCATCATTTAAATAAAATAATTATCGCTTTTCTTTTTTACCGGTGTCAAAAACAGTGCTGAATACACCTTTTGAAGCGTCCCTATAAAGGGACGCTAGGCACTAATGGCTTAAAAAACAATGGAGTAAATTATTCAACTTAATTAAATAAAACTGAATTAAAAATTATATATATAATATTCTATAATATGGTATTTTCGTTACTTATTAATATTGAAAATTATAATTTGCGAAATTTTCTGACGTAAGGATTAAAAATGTTGGTCATTTTCAGATTCAGTACTGAGCAAATGCATAAAAATTCAATTATCGAATAATAAAAATTAAACCACCTCCTCTGTTTTATAGTATGAGATATTTCGTATTTTTTAACTTAAAAATGTATGATTTGCCAAAATACTGACATGATGGTTAAAAAAAAAACCATAGCGCTGAAAAATACATAAAAATCAATCGTCAAAAGTTAAAAACACAACCCCTCCTCTATGTATTATTATAAAAGTTTCGGCTTTTTTCTCTTTTTATTTTCGAAGTTTACGATTTGCGAAAACTCCTCACGTGATCTTTAAAAATAAAGATCATTTCCTAATTTTTCATTAAAAAATAAATGAAAATCAATTATTGAAGTTAAAAAACAAAAACATCCCGGGTTTCTGTTATCTATACTGACACCAATACATTTTGCTATGAGCTTCCTTTTATATGCAAAGTAGCCTTTTAAATAAGGGTATTACCATGAGCACTTGTCGCGTAAGTCGCATTATTAGTAATTGTTAAGTTGGGTCCACCGTTATTTTCAAAAGATTTGCATAGCCTTATTCAATAATTAAAATATCTGTGATAAAATAAGTCACATTTTTCCGTTCTAAAATACTGGTAATCAAAATCGTAGAATATGACTTACACGACATGTGCTCATGGAAATGTCCATAAGTAATAGTAACATTTTTAATATATTTTTTTTTCTAATCGCTTTTTGGAAAAATCTTAGAAGATGTAATAGTTTCTCTATACAGTCAAATAATTTTATTCTGTTGAATACCACGAATTTTTAATGTATATATACAGGATGTCCCAAAAATGACTGATGGATTTTAAAATTCAATAACTTGCAAACGGTGACAGCTATTTAAAAAATTTTTGCAGGAGGGTTATGTATAATGTCAGAAGTTTTTTACAGTAATTTTTTATTTTAGTTCGCATCTCAAACAATAGGTGGCGCTGATGGCGATTGAAAGCCAGGTGATCAATGCTGAGTGAAGCGTCGACCTGGCCTTCAATCGCCGTCAACGCCACCTATTGTTTGACATGAGAACTAAAATAAAAAATTATGGTAAAAAAAAAAAAAAAAAAAAAAAAAAAAAAAAAAAAAAAAAAAAAAAAACTCCTGACATTATACATAACCCTGCTGAAAATTTTTTTTAAATAGCTGTCACCGTTTGCAAGTTATTGAATTTTAAAATCCATCAGTCATTTTTGGGACACCCGGTACATACATATATACATAAATATGTCGATAGATATAGATATAGGTGTAAACATTTAAATGAATTGGGTCGTTAGGGAAGTCTTGTCTGTTTGTAAAAAGTAATTCGTACAGAAAAATTCTATCATTTTATTATTAAGTATTGTTTCCGATATCTAATGTTTAGTAACTAAATGACAGAATTTTTCTGTACGAATTGATTTTTCCAAACAGACAAGACTTCCCAACGACCCAATAATTTTGTGTTTTGAAAACAGAAAGAAAAAAAAATCTAGTTGCAATTGCTTATAGATGCAACCCAATGATAAATTGCCTAAGAGATGACTATTTAAAGCTTATTTTCTGAATACTTTCTAAATAACATTTTAAGTTCAGTGTCAAAATATGCTTTAACCCTTTCCGGCACCTCTGTAGTAAATCTGTAGTAAATTTAGAAATTATCGACTGAAACCGGAATTCACAGATGAATTTTACAGACAGTTTGAATTCCTTAATTTAAGCTTTTATTGTAAAGGCAAAATTTTACTAAAATATTATTGGTGCCGTTTGCAAGTTTGGAATTAAAATTAAGTATCCCAGACCGGGTACAGTGTGCCGGAAAGGGTTAAACAATATGCGCTTGCGTATTTAATTATCTTGGATCGATTCAAAATATTCACTGCTTAGCATTCAACATTTACTAAAGAGAGAAAAAAATCAAATTAAATCTGTCAAGAATTTTCTGTTCATGTATGATATATATTCTCGTATATATTTATCAAATACATTTTCAAATATATTTATTTATTAAAATTTACTAGTTTCAATTCAGAATGCCTAAGTAAAAAATCAGCCAGACGTAAAAACACTGTTTTAAGCTATGCGATATTTTGAATTTTCTGTCAAATGTCTTCACACAATCCAATAAGACGAATTCTTTCAAAAAGAATATGTTTAAATACACTGCATTTTTAAAAGTAAGACAGGAGATAAAGCTAATACTTTGAGAAGCAGCATGTTGAATTTTAGAACAGATAAATATTTGTCACTCTGTTTTAAAGCTTATTTTCGAAGGACTTCTACTTTAAATAACGTTTAATCTTGTGTATTGCAGTACGTTTTTTAAAAGATGTCTTTTTTATATAGTGAGCCTCGATATATTGAAAATGTGAAATACTTAAAAAACAACAGTATAAAATGTAAATAGGTATAAAAATCCAGTTCTACAGCTCATATTCAAAATATTAGAATAATTACCTTTTTTTAGAAATTGAAAATATCGTTTGGCAATTTAATGTCTTTTAATGAAAATATGCAAACGATATTTTTATTAAGAACTTATTGTTGATTAAACTTACTTGTTATCTTAAATTTAATATCACTTTTGAAAAGATTAATTGCAAAAAAAATTATTTTGAAAAGTCAAAATATTAGAATATTTATTCAAGCTGTTCAAAATATTAGAATATTTCACATTAATTCTCCTTTAATTATTACCAATTCTTAACTGGTGGCATCATTGATTAAATTCAGACTATTTTATTTAAAATCAGTATTCTTTTTTGCAGTTTGTTTCTTTTTCGTCTTAAAATGGGCCGTGTGAGTGATATTCCTGAATCTACTAAACTTCGTATGGTTGATTTGTATCGGCACGGTAAAAATCAATGTTTTATAGCGAATTATTTACATTGTTCGCAATCGAGCGTTAGTAAAATACTAACACAATATTCAAAAATTGGAAAATTTCAAAATAATCGCCGAAATGGTGGCCGAAAACCAAAAACATCTGCTAGAGATGACAGGAAACTGAAGCGTATAGTTAAGAAAAACCGTTTTAAAAGTGTGCGATTCTTGCACCGAAAATGGAAAGAAGGAGGAGTTGAAGTTTCTACATCGACAACATTAAGACGTCTCCATAAATTTAAATTTGAATCTCGTGTACCGAAAACAAAACCTCTCATGACTGCAAGACAAAAGCGTATAAGATTGAATTGGTGTAAATCAAGACGTTTATGTAGCAATGAAGATTGGGAAAATATATTATTTAGTGATGAAAGTACGTTTTGTGTTTCATATGGTAATCAAGGTATTCGAGTTTGGAGAATGAAGCAAGAAGCATTTGATAAAGAATGCCTTAAACATTCCGTAAAATTTGCTGCTAGTGTCATGGTTTGGGGTTGTATGAGTGCAGAAGGACCTGGAAAGTTATGCAACGTCTACGAAAAGGTTAACTCTCTGATATATCAAGAAATTTTAGAATATTACATGATTCCATCATCAGAAGATTTATTTGAAGATGATTTCATCTTTCAACAAGATTTAGCGTCCCCGCATACCTCAGTGTCAACTAAGAATTGGTTCCGCCAACGCAACATTAAGGTACTTCCTTGGCCACCAAATTCACCAGATCTTAATCCCATCGAAAACTTATGGTGTATAATGAAGAAAAAACTTCAAGAAAATCCTCCTTCAAGTAAAACTGAGTTAGTGGCACGTATAAAGTCTATTTGGGCTAATATTGATAGAAATGTTTGTAAACACCTTGTATATAGTATGCAAGATCGATTGTACGCTGTTATGAAAGCTAAAGGGGATGCTACAAAATATTAACTACCATTTACTTCATATTCATAAGGTAATATTGTTGCGTAAAATAAAATATTCTAATATTTTGAACCAATCTAAATTTTATTCTAATATTCTGGTGTGTTTAAGGAAGCTGTATACCTAATTTATTGTGCTGTATTTTATATTTTATAAATGTTAAAATCTTATCTAAACATTCCAGATTTAATTTATAAGAAATTTAATTGCATTTACTTAGTATAAAAAATAAATAAATGACAAATATTTTTTTCTTATTACTTTTTCTCAATTATTCTAATATCTTGAATATGAGCTGTATTCAGTGCTGTCAGTATGACAAGATTCATATTCAAAATATCTGCCATTTTTCGACTAAAAATTATCTGATTATTTAATCAAGGAATGTCTTTCATTTTATAAAGATAATATTACTAATATGCTATAGAAATAAATAAATATATATTTTTTAAAAAGTCCATCTTGGTAACAATGGTTTAAATACTACAAGAGTACAAGTGGCAAACAGTATTGCTTAGTCTGGCGATTTATTTATTTATTATTATTATTCTGAAATTTCTTGTTCAACCCAGAAAAACTTTAAATATTAATTTTATGTTAGTTTGTTCACAAATCATATATGAACACAATCCTTATAAAGGCAATAATATTTTTGTGAAACAACTTAATTTTAATTCCAAAACACGACGTTTACAACAGAATGTTTTTTTTAAATAAATCATGTTTATTACGTACGTGAAACAGATCTGTTTCTTCTTTTCAAATAAATTTGTTCAAAATTTCGGTGTCGTTTATTCATTTCAATATTTTGTTCGCTGAAAGGACTAATAACCCAAAATACCCTTTAAATCTTCTGTGAAGAATTTAGAATTTTTTTTTAACAACAGTTTTATAAAAGACGCATAATTGCATCAAAGGGCAACATAATGTTAATAAAGCCTCAGGTAAATGACTATACGGATGCACAACGAAGTTTAAAAAAAAATGAATGAAAGTAATAATATTTGAAAAAAAAATTATGATATTTTTCGCTCAAAAATAACATCACTGCTCCGCAGAAAAAAAATATTTTTATTCTTTAAACTTTTATTTTGAAATAATTGCTTAAAGCAGAGGTGTAAAAATTTAGGCTCCAGCAAGTACACTTTCATTATTACACTAATTTCGTTTTTTTTTTTTTTTATATTTTCAGTAAAATTTTTGTTAAAATACTATTAAATTTTCAGCAAAGAAAACTTTTTAGTTGTAGAGGCGAGACACTACCTGATGGCGCCAAAACTTTTGCATATCTGACTTAACCCATAGCTGCCAACTCTTCTGATATTTTGACCCAGAAACATTTAACAGAAATTTTTGCTTTATTTAATCAGTAGATTCCAGCGATTTGAAATAGTAAAATTTACTGTAAAGTTTTTCCGGGCCGAAAAAGCGGAAGATGTTGGCAGCTATGCTTAACCCTTTCCGGGGCAAGGTATTTGTATTTGTTAAATGATGAAATAATTGAATGACACCAATATTTACACAAAATTTTATTTGTAAGCTAATAAAAGTGTATTTTTGCGTATCTAATGAAAGCGAAATTTTCTATGAAAATTGGTGCCAGTGTGGCAATTTCAATTTAAAATTAGGTGTTGTCATTTGCCAACACCGCCCTTCAAGGGGTTAACCTCTTCAGTCCCATATCTTTTATAGAATCTACATCTTTAAGCGCTTCCTCTGTATATTAAACAGGCAACGTGTTATTGCCAATCATGATTTATCCCTACCCCATACGGGCATCCATATTCCATCCATGATAAGTTAATTGCACCAGTACATTTTTATTGTAAATTTTGCATTATTTATTCCGACCACTTTTCAGATTCCAGTAGGCAAAATTTTTTGTTTTGAAAAACCTGTGATAAAAGATTAAAAATTCAGTAACACACTCAAAAAAAAAAAAAAAAAAAAAAAAAAAAAAAAAAAAAACAGTTTTTTTTTTTACATGCATGTATAATGTTTAAAAAAATTGGTGTGAATAGGATAGATGAGATAGGTGAACTAAACATAATAGCATTTGTTTCTTATAGCACTTTTTTAGCAAGATATGTGTTATATTATAATGGGTTGCAGAAAAAATGCACGAAATTTACAAAAATGAAAGTGTAAATAATTTTTCTGTGTGTTAAGATTTATTTGTAGACTCCATTAGTAATAAAAAAATATTAAATATACATATAATTCTTTTTTTATTTTATTTATTTATTTATTTATATTTTGTAATACAAAAATAATAAAATAAAACAAAATATTCCAAGGAATTCTCAAAAAATGTTATTTTTGAATTCCCATATATCATCGAATTTCATGTGCAAAAAATGAATTTTATTTTTTTTTTCTCTTTTTAACCTTTCTTATTTATCAGTTTGTTAATATAAATTCACAAATAAAGTTTTAAAAATGTGTGTAAATAAAATCTAGTGTCTGAAGAGGTCAAAATAAAAAGTTTTATAGCATTTAAAATTTAAGATCAACAGGGTGACAATTATTGAGCTATATTAAATTAAACCGTCATAATTTCTAAACATTCTGGGTGGTAAAGTTTTAAATTTGGTGGTTGGTCGCAAAACATGATGGGAATTAGTGTGCACATGCGCACGCAACTTCTTTTTGTAAGCCCATTTTCTTTTAATGGGTTCGTCAATAAGCAAAATTGGCACATTTTAGGGACTGAGAATCCACTTTTCGCGATCGAATAAATCTCTCCACCTTCAACAAGTGACTCTGTGTTGTGCAATATTCAATATTCAGTTACGGAATAATCGGTCCAATATTCGTTGACGGCACGGTGACTACTGAACGATATATGAAAGTTTTGAAAAATGGTTTCATCCCTATTATCGAAAGTGATCCTAATTTCGACAAGTTGTGGTTCATGTAAAACGGAGCTAGCCCCCATAGGACCAACAAAGTGTTTGATGTCCTGGAGGAGTACTTTGGGGACCGCATTCTGGCTCTCAGGTACCCAGAAGCCATTGGAATGGGACTCGCATGGCCACCATATCTCAGAATCTGAACACATTTGACTCATTTTTGTGGGGTTACATTAAAGACAATGTGTCCATGAATAACCACATATCATTTCTGAGCTGAATGCTGCCATTCAGTAGATCGTCGACAGCATCAATTTTCCGACAAATCAGAGAGTCATGCAGAATTTTCCTATTCGTATGCGCCACAATATAGCCGATGACGGCAGCTATATCGTATACGTCATTCATAAACTCGATTCGAATATGTGCAGTGATATTTACATGTTGAATAAAGTTTGTGCACTCAGTAGTTTTTAAATAATTAACGTTTTGTTTCAAAATGTGCAATAATTGTCACCCTGTATGATTGCAAGGAAAATTATCCTATTTTCATTTATTAAGTTATTATTTTGATAAAATTATTCCTTAACATCATAAACAAAACTATATAAACACGAAACTTAATTTCAAATAAATAGTACAAAAAGGAAATGTTTAATATTATCTGAAACATTATGCTTCCTTAAAAGCGGCTTATCAGCAACTATCTACTGCACCAGAGTAATCTATAAAGAAATCAACTTTTTCTTTCATACAAACTCATCGTTATATACTGCATTTTTTATGCAATGTGTCTGTTTAAATTGAAAGCAGTAACTTTTTAAACAAAAATTGAGTTCGTTTTATGTGAAATTTTGTGAAACTGTGCGATGCTTTCTCCTTCCTGCCAAATAATTTTACTTGGCTCAATATCACGAATACTTTTCGAGAAGCGTATAATCTATTTAAATATACTGCATTTTGAAAACAGAAAGCAGAAGGTAAAATTGACTTCTTTGGATGTTTCACGTTAAATTTTTAGCAAATAAATTTTTCGGATTTCTTTTAGAACTTCTTTTGGACGGGTTTTTCTGTAGATAACATTAACACTAGAGCTATCGTACTCTATCATTTTGGCGGCTAGCATATCAATATGTTTAGATTGAAACCAGAAATTCGTTTATGAAATAAGTTTAAAAGATGCAAAGAAAAATGTTAAATAATAACGTTAAGCTGTTTTAACCCTTTAACCCTTTGCGGGGCGCTGGTTTCATAGATATACCACTTAATTTTAATTCCCAAACGCCACATTGGCACCAGAATTTTGTTAAAGAAAATTACGATTTATTGAATGCATGAAACATAGCGTTTTCGTATTTACAAATAAAGTTTTTTCAAATTCCGGTGTCAGTCATTTATTTCAATACTTAAGCAATGAATTTGCCCTGCCCCGCAAAAGGTTAACTGGAATTTTTTTTTCCATTCAATAAATTGAAAATAGCGGACTCACACCACTATTATTTAAATTAAATATTCGTAAACTTTAGTCTAAATATTTCCGCCATTCAATGAATGAAAATTTTTCTTAAATATAATAGTGGTGTCATAAAGCTTTAAATGATGAATTAAGCAAATTCCTCTTGACCCGAACGGCGTTCGGCCAAACCAGTTAAAGGGTTAAATGAAAATTTTGATGTAAATTTTTTTTTTATAAAAGTTTACTCAAATTTCCTTAGTTCTAATGTTAATGTCGAGTAATGTCAATTGTTTTTTGAAACACATATTTCCCTGGATGTCAAAACGTGTTATTGTTTATAAAAAAATTAATCGGATAACCCCGCTGAATTATTCACACTGCTGTACTGTGCTGATCAACGTAAAAGTTTTATTATTTAACACTATCATCATATAAAGTGTGAATAAGTGTTAAAACTTTCTGGTGATATTTCAGGTGAATTTAAGTGTAAATAATTTTTTTTGAAATAATTTGTATGCACTAAATACAATACACAATATTCCTATGACGTCAGAGTGCAAAAAGAAAGTATTGTATCCATTTTAAAGTAAGTATTTAATAATCTAGAAATCCTTTAATGGATAAATAAAAAATTAAATAAAACCAAAATTCCCACATTTTATAGCTAAGTCGAGAATAAATTTTTTGACATATGACATATTTAAATTTAATTTTTAATTCACTCTTTATGAAAAAATACAGTAATCTGCTTGGCTTTTTCCCTTTTACTTTTAATAGAAATGAAGTACATCTGTTGCCACAATTACAAAAACTGTATAAAAAATTACAAAAAAAGAAAAATTAATAATAATAACTCAACAACAAATAAAGCTACAGCTTTCAAACAAACTGCATTTAAAAATACATTTTTCCCTATACGATGGTGTAAAAATTAAAAATGTGCAATGTTTAGAAGTTTAAAAATTTGCAGTAGAAAAATTGCAAAACTGAAATATAATTTTAAATTTCAATGTGTTGCTATTCGCAAAATGACGTATGCGTTACGCACAGATACGTTTGGCCTTTATAATACGGTTACCCAGTGGGACGAATATGTATAGCTGACGGGATGATACCCGACACCAGGAATTTTCCAGAATGTAAATAATAATATGAGGCGGCACTGTCAAGATTGCCTGACGTCTTCTGAACATAATTTCGATCGCTTTCTGTAGTACAAAGTTTCAATAAAATGATTTTTGTCTCTTGAATGTGTTGCTGTTTTTGTTCTTTTTCTCTGCTTCTTTGTGCCAGTGTTGCCAACAGGCTACCTTTTTAAAATTCAGATTTCTTGATTGTCACCAATTTTTTGAAATTGTAAAAGTCCCCGAATTTTATATTAATAATTTAAACTTATTAATACGCTATTGGATAAGGCGAATTTTACTACACTGCTCAAAACAATTAAAGGATATTGCAGTTTTAGGTGGATTTTGTATCTGGGAAACTTTTTAGCTGATTGATACATGGTCGACAGACATAGTAGGTTATATGAGAATAAATTACACATGTTTGGCAGAAAAAAAATGTATTTTATTGCGCATTTGTGTACAAAAGGAAAAAAACACAATTTGTGCATATGAGAAAAAAAGAATAAGAAAAGGTGTTTTCTTCAAAGAAAATCATTTTCAGTAGGGGGTATGGTTTCCACGGGCGGCCAGCAACGTTGAACACCTTTGAGACATGGACTCAATGAGGCTATTAATGACGAGTTGGGGTATTCTGCCCCACTCTTCCAGAAGAGCTCTTTCCAGTTCTTGGAGAGTTTGTGGGGGTTGTTGGCGGCCAGAAACTCGTCTTCCTAGAGCGTCCCGAACGTGCTCGATTGGATTCATGTCTGGAGAACACGCTGGCCATTCCATTCGAACGATTCCTTCCTCGAAAAGGAAATCTTCCACCAGGTTTGCACGATGTGGCCTGCAGTTATCGTCCATTAAAATAAAGTTATCTCCGATTGCTGCAGCGTAAGGGACTACAATATGTCTGAGGATCTCATCCCTATATCGATGACCAGTCAGAGCTCCATCTCGAATGATGTAGAGGTCAGTGCGCCCGTCAATGGAGATGCCACCATACACCAACACTCCTCCACCGCCAAATCTGACACTTTCGTGCACGGACGCAGGATTATTCCTACTGTCACGGTCCCTCCAGATGAAAATACGCCTATTATCCGGATGCCCAGAAAAACGGGAATCGTCAGAAAACAGAATATTGCTCCATTCATTTCTCCTCCAGTTGACATGCTCGGTTGCCCACTCCCTTGGTCGCGACGATGCCTTGATGTTAATCTAACACATACCATCGGTCGGCAAGCATACAGACCTACAGCATGGAACCGGTTTCGGACAGTCTGAGTTGAAATCGTGGTGCCTGTAGCCGAGCGAAGGTGCTGTTGGAGAAGAGTAGCGTTCATGTTTCGGTGTCTCCGAGCTGTTAACGCTAAATACCAATCTTCATAGGGCGTTGTTGCCCGTCTACGACCTTGCCCTGGTCTTCGGCCTGCACATCCACTCTCCAAAAACGGTTCCAGATCCTGGAAATGACACTTTGTGACACTCCAGTGGCTTGCTCTGCTTCGGCTTAAGTTTGGCCCCCTTCTAACCTACCATAAATTCCCCAAGCTTCTGAATCTGTCAAATGACTACGCTGAGACATCGTACTTATCGAAACAAAGCAATCACTGAATACCGATCATCCTTGTCTTCATTCTCTTTTATCCAGTTGAAAGTCAAATTTCATTCGTTGCCGCTGAAGCGACGTTTTTGACGTCGAACTCAAAATTTGCATACTCCACAGTTTGAAAACCAGAAAAATTTGCATTTGTGATTCTCTTCTTCTATTTTCGGCCAAAAAAATTTCATTTATATCTTTATTTTATATAAAACTTCAAATATCCTTTAATTGTTTTGAGCAGTGTATATTCAAAAACTGCTGCAAATCACAAGGCTGCCACAGGCGACTACTTTTTAATTCTGGCTGGCATCAGGTTCTTTAAGCAGAGATCTTTAATGGAGACTTTGACAACAATTGCAAGAAAAATATACTTCAAAATTTTTATCGGAAAAATATTGGTGCGAACTGAATATAAAAGTAGTCACCTGTGGCAGCCCTGTTATCAAAAAATCGGAATTTTAAAAAAACTAGCCCTCTGGCAACATTTCTTTGTATTATAACTGATAACTACGGCATTTTGGACCTTGCATTGCTATATGATTCTAAGTTGCCTTTGTGCCTGCTATACCTCCAATAAGTTTGTTGGTCGTGAAACACTTTGTATATTCACCCATGGTCCCGAAGTTGTTAAATGGGACTCATGAGTACATATCTAGCACGTTATAGTAGTCTGTACTGAAATCAATGATTTTTACTTTCTTCTATCTTCAACAGAAGGAAGTATTGTAATCGAAATTTTTTTCGACTTCCGTCTTTCAACGGATTTACACGTTTTAGGGGTCACAGATTCCAAAAAACCTGTTTTTACAAAATGTCTGTCTGTCCGCGTGTGTGTGTGTGTGTGTGTGTCTGTGTGTATGTCGCCATTCTACTATCAAAAAGTGTATGAAGTTATGCATAGAAATGAACCAAATTTTTTGTGAATGTTTCTGGCTGTGGCAAGCAGGTCCTCCTTCAGTTTTGAAATATTCTGCCCTAAGGGGGAGCTGCAATCGTGATTTTTGTGCCATTTTCAATATTGTACCGGCCAAAAGAATATGAAGTTATGCATTGAATTGAACCAAATTTTTTGTGTAAGTGTATGACTATGGCTAGTTGGTTCTCCCTGAATTTGAAAAAATTCCGCCGGAAGGGGACGCTGCAATCGCGATTTTTGTGCCTTTTTCAATATTGTACCGACGAAAAGTATATGAATTTATACAACGAATTGATGCATTTTTTTGTGTAAGTGTATGGCTACGGCTAGTTGGTCCTCCCTGAATTTGAAAAAAAATCCGCCGGAAGGGGGCACTGCAATAGCCAATTTTATGCCATTTTCAATATTGCACCACCTAGAAGTGTATTAAGTTAGTTCTAGAACTGAACTAATTTTTTTTATATAATTATTTTTTGGTAAGGCAAATAGGTCCTCCCTGAATTAAAAAAAAAAAAAAATCTGCCTATCATTCTATTGTTCATGGGCTGGTGTAGAGACGGAAATTTGTTTTTACTCCGATTAATTGATTGAAGCAGAAATTTAAGATTAAAACCAAAGTTCGTATGGTATTGAATAAAAGTTATTAAAATATTAAAATGAGCAACTATTTTTTAAAAATATTAAAATATACTTATGAGATAGAAGAAAGTTTTGGGATTGACACATCCAACTAGTTTAATAGAAACTTTTGTTATAAGCTGCATTTTTACTTTCTTCTATCTTCAATGGAAGAAAGTATTGTAATTGAAGTTTTTTTCGACGGATTTACAAATTTTAGGGGTCAGAGATTCCAGAAAACATGTTTTTACCAAATGTCTGTCTGGCCGTGTGTCTGAGTGTCTGTGTGTATGTCGAAATTCTACCATCAAAAAGTGTATGAAGTTATGCATAGAAATGAACCAAACTTTTTGTGAATATTTTTGGCTGTGGCAAGCAGGTCCTACTTCAGTTTTGAAATATTCCGCCGGAAGAGGGCGCTGCAACCACGATGTTTGTGCCATTTTCAATATTGTACAGACCAAAAGTATATGAAGTTATGCATCGAATTGAACCAAATTTTTTGTGTAAGTGTATGACTGTGGCTAGTTGGTCCTCCATGAATTTGAGAAAAATCCATCGGAAGGGGGCGCTTCAATCGCGATTTTTGTGCCATTTTCAATATTGTACCGACCAAAAGTATATGAAGTTATGCATCGAATTTAACCAATTTTTTGTGCAAGTGTATCGTTATGACTAGTTGGTCCTCCCTGAATTTGAAAAAAATGCGCCAGAAGGGGGCGCTGCAATTGCGATTTTTGTGCCATTTTCATTATTGTACCGACCAAAAGTATATGAAATTATGCATCGAATTGAACCAAAGTTTTTGTGTACATGTATAGTTATGACTAGATGGTAACGTGAATTTGAAACAAATCCGCCGGAAGGGGGCGCTGTAATAGCGAATTTTATGCCATTTTCAATATTGCACCACCTAAAAGTGTATGAAGTTTGTTCTAGAACTGAACTAAATTTTTTGTATACGATTATTTTTTGGTAAGGCAAGTAGGATCTCCCTGAATTAAAAAAAATATATTTGCCTACCATTCTATTGTCCATCGGCTCGTGCAGAGACGGAAATTCGTTTTTACTCCTATTAATTGATTGAAGCAGAAATTTAAGATGAAAATAAAAGTTGGTATGATATTGAATTAAAATTATTAAAGCATTAAAAAGAGTAACTATTTTTTAAAAATATTAAAATATACGTATGAGAAGAAAGTTTTGGGATTGGTACATCCAACTAGTTTATGCAAAAAATCTTTTTAAATTGGAAACAGTAACTTTTTAAACACACAAAAATTCATTTCGCATTCTATAAAATTCATAGATTCTACATGATGCTTTTCTTCCTGATTATTGATTTTATTTGGTACAAAAATCTGGAATGTTTTTCCAGAAAAGTAATCTATTTAAATATACAGTATTTTTCAAACAGAAAGTAGGAGATAGTATTCACTGTTTTAGGTGATCCATGTTACGTTTTTGAGCAGATAAATATCTTGTATTTCTTTTAAAACTTATTTTTCGTACGACTTCTTCTGTATTTAATTTTAAAATTGAACATCGTTGTTTGTTTCTGAAATATCGGTTTTTCTTATAATCAAAACGCGTTGCTTCTTCGCAACAAATCTATATTATAAAGGACAAATGTATCTGTGCGTAACGCATACGACATTTTGCGAATGGCAACACTTTCAAATGATATTCGGTTTTGCATTCTATACTATAAACATCGCACATTTTCAATTTTTACACCATCGTACAGAGGAAAATATGTACTTTTAAATTCAATTTGTTTGAAAGTTGTACCTTAATTTATTCCTGATTTATTAATTTTTTTTTTATAGTTTTTAGTACGAATTTTGTAATTGTGGCAACAGAATACGCCATTTTCTCTTAAATTAATAAAAATTGAAATATGCGCATTAAATTTTGAGAAGATGAAAATTATGACGAGATTAGATTTACAGAATACGCCAGATAGAGATACAGAATACGCCATTTTCTCTTAAATTAATTGGAATATGCGCATTAAGTTTTGAGAAGATGAAAATTATGACGAGATTATATTTCACGTGAAATTCTAAATTTGAAATAATTTTTATTTTTCATATGCATTTATACCAAACAATGGATAAGAGCCTCAATGGATAACTTCACCTTAATAAATATTCTTTATTATATTTTACTTTATATTTTTACATGTGCGATTAAAGTTTAATTTTAATAATTTGGACAAATGAGTTTTATAGAAATAGTATTTTTTTAAATTAATTTTATCTTTTATTAATATTTGTTTGAGAGTTAGACTGACCAATATTAAATTCATTTTTTACTGTAGCTAATTTTGTAGGTTTATTATAAATGAATGAAACAGTCGCACATTTAACAACGGCGAGCATGTCCTGTTCGCCGAAATTCGACAGGATCCACCGTGTTGCGATAAATACTCAAATTAAATTGCAATAAATTCGTACGTTGATTGATTAATCATCAGTTAGTTGTAAGTACATAAGTGATGTTTTTTTTTAATAAGTTACCTGGTGTTGCTTTGGGGAATGTAGCACATTGTTACCGCATCCGACTGATTTTTTATTTAGGCATACAAAATTTTCACTGGTTTATTTTAATATTGTAAATTCTTGCGTATATTCCGCGACTTAGTTAACACTAGAACCGCGGCGACGGGTCATTTTGACCTGTATCATAGGGAGAGATGTCGATTCGAACCAGAAAATTCTTAAGAAAGTAATCTAAATATATGCTGAGCAAAAATATTTTCAATAAATAACTTAAACAATTCTAAATGAAAATTCCGGTGAGAAATATTTTTATAAAACTTGGATGAATTTTCCCGCGGTTCTAGTGTTAAGCCTATTTCAAACCTTGAAATACAGTGTAGAACCCGGGATATCCAAAAATAGGCTCAACCCGAAAGACCTTAAAACTTCTTAAAGTCTATTTTAAATGTGAAAATTTTATTGTTTATTTTTACTGATGTCAAATAATACCTTTCAACATACTTTTATGTGCGATTACTATTTTACTTGTAAGTTTTAGATCTAAGCACTTCTGAATCATTCTTAATACATTGAAGAGTTGCTTTAATACATATTGCTTTAAAAAAATTAGAAACAAAATACGTAAAAATCAAAACTTTGAAAGCGTATTATTGCACACTGGTAGAAATAGTGTTAAAAAAGTAAATTCTTTACGAAATAAACAAAGTCAACTTACTTATTTGATCCTTTAAATTGCATTTAAAATACTTTTATTGTATCCTGATGACGTTAGCAGAAGCGAATGAAACGCTGATGAATTTTTAAGTGTATTTTAAATTTATTCTTTTTATAATAGTACCATTTAGTTATCTGTATTTATTTTAACCCCTTGCGTCGTGGTGGTATATCTATGAAACCACTTAATTTTAATTTCCAAACGCCACATTGGCACCAGATTTTCGATAAAAAAATTTCGGTTTATTGAATTCCTTCAAAATAGCTTTTTCTGAATTACAAATAAAGTTGTTTTCAAATTCCGGTGTCAGTCATCAATTTTAACATTTGCTCAATGAATTTGCTCTGCGCCGCAAAGGGTTAATACATATTTTTAGTATAATTTATGGTGTAATTGCCCGATTTATAATTATTGTGATTTTCTTTTGTTTTTCAAATCGAGGGGGCTTTGAATACGGTACCACAACATTTTTATTGCAACTATGTTATAAATTACAATCACAGCTTTTTATTCAATAAGTTTTCATCATAAGACTTCCGGTTATTCGAAAATTCCTGTGGAATCCCGGTTAACCGAAAATCGGTTGGTCCCATTATATTCGGATAACCGGGGTTTTACAGCAGTTTTTTTTTACAGAAGGTATTCATTCAATAAATAAAATTAAACTGCAATTCAATGTTATTAATAAAATATCTGCTATATGCAACATTACTGATTTTGCAACATTTTACTGAAAGTATTATATTAACCCATTCGTGCCCAGCACCTTTTGCGTAAATTTTATTTGGTTGGCACCACTATTTTTAGAAGATTTAAGTTTTGTTCATTAATCACGAAAATGCATCATTTAAATAAAATAATTATTGCTTCTCTTTTTTACCGGTGTCAAAAACAGTGCTAAATGCACCTTTTGAAGCGTCTTTTAAAAAAGGACGCTAGGCACTAATGGGTTAAATTTCGCCTTGTTTAATCGTATAACGTTCAAAGATTAAACCATTTGAAATATAGAACATAATAATATAGCAGTAAAAAACCGAAGGCAAGCCCACCTTTAACAGACTGCAAATTTTTAGTATTTTAAGGAGGACATATAATTGGAACATTTGTCAAAAAATAGGAAAATTGAGAGGGTAGAGTGTGATATATTTAGAATTTGTGAATTTTCACAGAATTTTTACAATTTATGAAATAAACTTAGATCAAATTAACAATTTTTAGTTTAAAAGTTCCCTTCCATGGAACCTAAGACGTTTCAAATAATAAAAAAAAATTAATTAAATAAATAAATTTACATAAGCTAATTATATTATTTAGAAAAAAAAAGAATAAGTTATACAACTTAAACTAAGTATAATATTTTATTAAATCGTAGTGCATAAAAATCAAGATCATCAGGGATACACGAGGATTCTAAGCGCTTCATTCGGCAGGTATACCAGTCGTTCGTCCCCAAGGGTTAAAAGACCTTGTTTTTTGTCCCAGTAAAATAAAAGTGTAATTTACTTTCTTTAATTTTAATAGTATATTTTGAAAGAAAATTTCTTTTAAATGATCTCGTAGCATGCTTTGCGAAGTACGTCATTCTATGGTATAATAATATATAAAAAAATTAGATTAAAAAAAATTGCAAAAGATGCAGTCCTTTAGGAGATATTAAAAAAAGACTTAAATCGTTCGGGAACATATATACACCCTTAATCCCATCACGACGGTAAATTTTTATAATTTTTTTAATATTTTGTCACCTATTAAAAAAAAATTGTGCCTTATTGAATCGAGAAAATGCTCTGATTAAAAAGGCAAATTTTGCAGTAAAATTTTACTGTTGAGGATACACAAGGATTCTGAGCGCTCCATCCGGCAGGTATACCAGTCGTTCATTCCCAAGGAGTTAAAATACCTTCTTTTTCGTCCCAGTAAAAAAAAAGTGTAATTCACTTTCTTTAACTAACCCCTTTTGGACGAGCGTCTTTTACAGAATTTTTAATATTTTATCAACGATTTTTAACCCCTTAACACTAGAACGCCGGGAAGGTGTCAATTTGACACCGATCACTGGACTAATTATCGATTCGGATCAGAAAAATCTTCAAGAAATAAGTTATATAACAGTTGCAATGAAATGAGCCGAACCATTAAACTAAGGAATTTTAAATTATTTTTCTGGTTTTAAATATGTTCTATAAACTTGTCTAAATTTTGCCGGCGTTCTAGTGTTAACTGGTTTGCCCGAACGGCTTTCGGGCAAGACGAATTTGCTTATTGCATCAATTAAAGCTTTTTGACACCACTATTATTTTTAAGAAAATATTCATACTATTGAAAAGCGGAAATGTTTAGAGCAGCGGTTCCCAAACTTTTGAACTCGCGGAGTCCTTTTTAGGAAGAATTTCTACCACGGAGCCCCTGAACCCAGCGATACTCTGTGGTTTACAAATTAATGTTTTTTTATGCCTATGGAACAGAAAAAAATCTGCTGGATAAAAATCTGAGCCAATTCGGCTCTTTCTTGAAATTCTGAATTCATAATAGAAATTTAAAAAATCAGATTTTCTATTATATAAATCTTTAACAGTTTTATTTAATATTACTATTATTGGATACAATAAAATAAAAATAAGGATTAAAGCGCACTCTTTTCTGTAATAAAATATCTAACTTGTATAATCGAGAAATTTCCTTCAAATAAGCAAAAATTATTGTTAAAAATTTTTGATTTATGAAAGCTTTTAGTACCGAGAAAAACAAACTCTCTTTTTTTTCCCCGAGCGATGTTCAAGCAATAATGCAAAGGGGTTAATGACATCCACTTTTAAAATAAGAAATATTCTTTCGGGATTTCCAATAAGAACTCGGAATTAACCCTCTCACTGACAAACCCGTCTATAGACGTTCCCTAAGCTCCAGGTTTCACTGCAATGCAAGCAATAATTAAAATGATATAACTCAGTTGATTTAATGGATTTTTAATACATTGTGCAATGATTAACACACTCAAGGATAACATTCATATTCGTAAATAAGATTTTTCTATAATTTTGAAAGAATCATATTTTTTTAGCAATTAAAACAAAATGCTGAGAAAACAAAAGACCAAAATGGTAACCATGTTTGGATTATGCATTGCATTTGCGCCTCTATAAAACTATTATTATTTATGGGAAGAACCACACACACAGAGAAAAAAAAAAGTTAAGTTGTACAGTTTTTGTTTGCTGAGAGATACTTCTGTATAATTCCAGTTGGCTACTCGCAAAAAAGGAGAAAATGAGTAGTTCCAGTCACTCATGAGTAATTTTGTAATACGTTTTCGCTTGTCCCGCCTACCCGTAATAGAATAATGCGATTATGGAATATTTTTTCGTTCTTCTTTAAGTTTCTAGTACTTCTAAACATGCAACGAAAATGAATTGCCTCTCAGATTCTTTTTTTGAGCCATAAAAAAATAGAAGCAGGTCATTGTTTTAGTGTTTTAGTGAGTGGGGCATAATCTATAAGCTGTATTGCACAATTGCACATGTTAAACGAACTCCAACTAGTAGAATAACTTTACTAATCTAATGGGATTAAATTTATACCATGGCGGGTACTCATTGACAAAATGTCTAAGCAAGGGGTTGAGCTGTGCAAAATTTTAAATTCTTAGTGTGATGACAAATGTAAAAAAAATGTTTTTTAAGTTGCTACAGACTTATTTCTGATTGGAAAATCTGACAGAGACCAATTAAAAGAAAATTTTAAAGAGGGGCTGTAAAGTGATACAAGATGCTAAAAAAACGTGTTGTCAGCAATATAAATTGCTTATAAAATTAAGTACAATTAAGTAAAACAGCACAGAAAATTTAAATATATTCAGAAATTTCAAAAATAAAATAAACAGATTAAAGAAATTAAAGTTAGAAAAGAAAAAAAGGCTAGATGAATCTAACAAGGGGTTTATTAAATGATACAAGATATTACTAAAAACAGGCATTTTAGTCGACAAACAATGTTGTAGTTTGAAAAAAGTATAGAAAACTTAAATATACAAATAACATAAACAAATTAAAGAATCTAAATTTATATGTAAATATATATATATATATATATATATATATATATATATATATATATATATATATATATATATATATCAGGGTTGGGAAAAAATCATGATTTTTTTAAAAAAATCAAAAAAATCGGATTTATTTGATTTAAATCAGATTTTTTTTATTTAAATCGGATTTATTTGATTTTTTTAGAATCCTATATTTAATTACTATGTTTTTATGTTTTTACAATACATGAAGCAGTTTTTTATAATAAATAACTAAAAAAGAATAAATAATATAAGAAATAATTATATAGTTAAGAAAATATTATATTCTAGCTACTGATTGGTACTAAAAATTAAACATCTAGGCTTTAATCTAAAGCCATTGGGTTATTTTGTAATTGAATTGTGCATACTAAATAACAAATAAGAAATAAATTTAAATATGTTGTAAATGAATAAAAACTGGCAAAAAAAAATTAAATACAGAAGACTCTCTTAAATCCGCTGCCCTAATATCCACAACTCTCTAAAATCCGCGCATAATTTACAGATGTAAACAATGAAGCTCTCAGGTCAGGTATAGGGACAAAATTTGACTTTTTTATTTTTATATCAATTCTATGAAATCTGTAACTTTCATTAATATTGCTAAATTCATGCTTTTTCATGAAGGAAGAATAAATTTATTTCTGAAAAAAATTCAAGATATTGCTAATATCAGTGGTGATCACAATCTTTATGCAAAATGCATTTATACATTCATCAAGCTTTTTTTTATTGTTAAGTTTGGTTAAACCTGAAATAAAACTTCTATATTTTATGATATTGATGTGAATTAGTAGTGCACCTTTATGGGGCAAGTTCCATTGAATAATTTAGGAAAAAAATGCATCTCATCTTTATAATAAATATTTAGTTATACATTATTGATTATTTACTTCATCTTTGTTGCTTTCAATATTTTAATCATTTTTAATTATCTAAATTTTTATTATTATAGTTTATTAACTTAAATAATTTTTTTAATGTTTTACTATATTATAAACATTCATTAACTTCAGTTGCATTATTAATTACAATCAAATTACTGTTTAAAAATGTAAACAAACCCATGACCAGAAATCCACAAAATTCTAAAATCCACACAACCTCTGGTCCCAAGCTGTGCGGATTTGAGGAAGTCTACTGTATTCATTTAATGTGAGCTATTTATTAAGGGATAAAAATCACAATTAATTCTATATTTCTTAAGCAAATAGGAAAAAATCAGGGATTTAATTGTTTGAACAAAAACACTAACTTAGAAGCTTTGTCTACTCCTAATTTATTATGAAGGCTTGAATTAACTACTCCAAAAGAAGAAAATTTTCTTTTTACTCCAGTAGATGAAGCCACGGTTGTTGTTATTTGGTAAATAAATTCAATTTCAATTTTGCTGATTCTCTCTTTACGTCCCATTACATAAAAGGATTTCCGCCAATCATAATCTGTCATAATATCAGAAACTTTTTTCTCAAGCAATGGTAATTTTTGGAATGGGCTGTTTTTTGCTTGAAAATGTGCTAAAGTGGTGAGAAGATTTAGACAATCTTCTTTAATGAATGCCAAATCTTCGTTATTTTTCCTTACATTAAGTTTCACTTCATTTTGATTTAAAAGAAAGAACCTTAATAAAACTCCAGCAAAATGACAGCCATTAATAGTTTGTTCATATCTTGCTTTAAATTTTGTAATTCTATCGTTATCTAATACATTTTCTTACTTTTTACCCCAAATTTTCCTTTGATATGTGCATTCATGTGAAATTGCAAAAAATTGATTTAAATCAAATGATTTTTTTTAAAAAATCAGTTGATTTAAATCTAGATTTAAATCTTGATTTAAATCAGTTGATTTAAATCATGCCAACCCTGATATATATATATATATATATATATATATATATATATATATATATATATATACACAATTTACATAAATGTAATATGAATCTAAAGAGAGAGTTTAAGTTTATATGATGGAAGATGCAATAAAAAATATGTGATTAGCGACAAACATCATTTTACTATAAAAAACAGTATAAAAAACTTAAATAACTAAAGATTAATACAAATAATATAAACAGATTTTAAAAAATCAAAGATAAAAAGAAATATATGCACACATTACACACAAATGAATCCGTTGAGGGATTTTAAATGCTACAAGACTTTCTTAAAAAAAGACGTTTTAAGCCAAAGACATTGTTTTAAAAATTAAACTCAAATTTGAAAACTAGGAAAGAAGATTGGAATAAGTAAAATTTATTAAAAATAAAATAAACAGCTTAAGGAAATTAAAACTCCAAAAATAAAAATAATACAATATGCAATATATACAAATATTAAATACCGATATTTTTTTATTCATTCTGCTTAAAGTTTGACGATCAATACTATATCAAAGTTTAGTATGAAAAATGTGCCTGAATCGTTTTGAACAGTTGTTTTTTTATATCTGGTGCAATTTTCGACATTTGTAGGCGAATGTCTGGTTCTGCATTTAATCGGTTACTGTATTTCGTTTTGATACTTGTGTTAGTAGAGAATCCAGCTTCACACAGGTATGTCTTTGAAAACGGGAGTAAAATTAATATTGCTTCGCCTGTCAAGATTTTGTATTCATCTGTCAAATGACACCGAAATTCACTGATACGCTTGCTTTGAAAAGAGATTACTAGATCGTTTTGAAATTTTAAATCAATGAGAACTTCGTATTCTTCAGATCTTAAGCTGTGTGACTTTGTTTTTACACTGAATGCATTTAGTATCCATTTAAAGTCGTCTAACATCTTGAGCGGCTGGAAAGTAATACTCAAATAAATCTCTCAGAGTTTCGAGATGATCTTGAATACGTTTCTGATTTTTTTTCAGAAACTTAGTTATTAAGCAAAAATGAATTAAGTATAAACAAATGAATGGGCGAAGCTTAAAAAAAAAAATATTTTCTTCCGTTTATTCGGCAAGCAGAGTTAACAGTTCTGGTGGGCCTTTTATTTTTCGATTCACGTTGTGCATTCTATTCAGAATTATATCTCTTATTTCTTGTAATTTATTTTAAATCGAAATTTTAAAACACATTAAATGCAGAAACATAAAATAAAACAATTCAAATCATAAATATTATACAGAAAATAGGTAGATCTGTAATTCAAATGCTTAAACAGTTTTGAAGTGTATTGAATCGTTTCAACCCACTTATAGATATATTATTTTTGACTCACACACACAAAAATTCCTACAAACTTTTGAAAATTTTTCACTTGAAATATGCTAATTTCTTTCATGTTTTATTTTCCTTCAACGCCACGGAGCCCCTGGAAAGTTCAGGCGGAGCCCCAAGTGCTCCGCGGAGCACACTTTGGGAACCTCTGGTTTAGAGTATACTAAATTTTACGAATATTTTCGTTAAATAATAGTGGTGTGAATCCACTATTTTCAATTTAGTAAACGCAAAAAAATTAACCAGTTAAGGGGTTAAACTAGAGATTTCTGCCTAAGTCAGGGGTCGGGGCATATAGGACAAATTTCATTGTTCTGACCAGAATTTTTTGCCACTAATTTTTATAATATATTCCTATGTATAATATATTCCATGTCTTGTAAAAATGTCTCTTAAAGATTAATCATAAAAAATTCTAGTGAGAACAATAAAATTTGTCCTATATGCGCCGACCCCTGGCCTAAGTGAATAGTCAAAACATTCAGATTAACACCAGAACGTCGAGCAGGTATCAAATTCGACACGGAGCAGTTGACTAATTATTCATTCGGACCAGAGAGTTTTTTAAAAACTAAGATGAATACAAATTTCTCTATAATAAATTAAATTATTAAAATAAATATTTTTAAATAAATTCTCTGGTTTCAAATATTTTAGTAAAACTTGCGTAAAATTTCCTGGCGTTTTAATGTTAAAGAAGGCAAAATTTATAAAAAAAAATTGCTAGTGAGAAAAATTAAGGATTCTGAGCACTTCATGCGGTGCGTATACTTTTCGCTTGTCCTCGAGGGTTTAAAGCATTTTGTAATTATTTTAAGTACGGGTATAGCTGCCAACTTTCACGCATTTTTCCTACCACAAAAATTTTATAATAAATATTGTCTTATTTAATCATCGAAATCTTATGATTAACAAATGGGAAATCTCTGTACAATTTTAGCGGTAGCAAATGCGTAAAAACTGGCAGCTATGGTAAAGGTAATTTTTTTAAAAACAGTTGTGTCCGGATAAAATTTGCGCCGGTCCCGAAGGAGTTAAGTTATTTCTAATGAAAACATAAGTGGATCAAAAGCGTTAGAAAATAAAACTTGAAGTGGAGGTATTATAAATGGCACTTTATAAAAAAAGAAGAAAAAGTTTCATGTATACGGAGAGTTTATTTTCGGAGGGGTGATTACTTTCGGTAGTTTACGGTAATAATAAAACATTAAAGAATCCTCTGACGCTACATTACAGTATCTGGAAGTATGAGTGTTGATCAATAAGTAATGCCTTTTTTGTCTTAAAACTTTATTAATGACTTAGTAACAGCAGAATTTTTTAGACAGTCTGAAGATAATGTCATTGGCCTGAAATGTGCATTACGCAAGACTGGCATTCTGCATATTGCATTACCATGCAATTGCATATGCATAGCTGCCAACTTTTACGCGTTTTTGCTACCACTAAAATTGTACAGATATTTTCCATTTGTGTAATCCTAAAATTTCGACGCTTAAATAAGACAATATTTACTATAAAATTTTTATGGTAGGAAAAATGCGTAAAAGTTGGTTGCCATGCATATGTTTACACATTTAGTTAACATAGGCATCAAAACCAATTTGGAACATTTCAGTGTTTTGCTTTTTTTTCAAAATTTTGTAATTATTAATTGCCAAGAGCCATAGAAAAACTTCAACGCATCAGCAACGCCCAAGGCTGTCACAGGAGATTTTTTTTTAATTCTAATTGGCACCACTTTATCCGAACAAAAATATTAAAAATTTATTAAAATTATTTTAAAGGATAATTTACAGGGTGTCCGAGAAAGATCCGTACAACTTCAAAAATTTATTGAAAAAGAAACAGTAGGGTAACAGCAAAACTAATTAGGACATTAGATAGAATAACTCAAAAAGTTTTTTCTGCAGTATGTTTTTGACCATAGATGGCGCTACATGTCATGCAAAGGAATATTAAAGCATTTTAGTTATTTCAATGGCGGATCGCGTGAAGAAAGCTCAATGTGTTGCGTGGTTTATCGAAACAAAATCCGATACGCAAACACATTTCAGTCGCTGAATAATTCTTTTCCACAGCGTTGGATTGGCAGGGATGGTCCCTTTGCATGGCCACCCCGGTCTCCTGACCAAACACCACGGGATTTTTTCTTTTGGGGTTATGTCAAAGATACTGTATACCGAACGCAAGTTAACAGTCTCGAAGAATTAAAGCAAAACATCCAAACAGCTGTAGCTACTGTTGATGTTAGCATGCTGAAACGGTCGTGGATGGAATTGGAATATCGTCTTGATATTGTTCGTGGTACGAAAGGGTCTCATGTAGAAATTTCCTAAGGTAATAACTTAAGTTATAGGGAAAAAAAAATTGAGTTATTCTATCTAATGTACTAATTAGTTGCGCTGTAACTCTATTGTTTCTTTTTCAATAATTTTTTGAAGTTGTACGGATCTTTCTCGGACACCCTGTATATTGATGGTAATATCATACATCGAATATTAAACAACGTAATGCCTATATGAAAATACAATACGTCTGGAATGTCAAGCCTTGGACAAGCTAGTAACCGCTTATATTGTTTAATCTTTTCCAGTACTGACAAATTCTGATCGTAAAATGAGAAATTATTTATCGGCACCGGAATTTAAAAACGTCTTTTTTTAAAAAATTAAAAACGCTTTCAAATTCAGCCTTCATTTTAAAAGCAAAATTTTATTAAAATATTGTTGGTGATGAATGCAAGTTTGAAATTAAATTTAGGTGTGCAAGGAGGTAGACCGTGGTGCCGGAAAGGGTATTAAAATTAAACTGACGGTACTCAGAGGCTCATAACTCAGGTTCTACTGAGCGGATCCGAATGAAACTTTAGATATATGTTATGTAGATTATGCGGCCGAGGTTTTCGTAAAAAAAGTTTCAAATTTCGCCATAAGATGGCGCTGTAGTGCTAAAACCACATGTAAATGAGTAGTTAGTGCAATTTCGCTATAAAAGTGCTACTTATGGTTCAAATAAATCATTCGTTCGCAGTGAACATGCCGCTGAACAAGAAGGAACGAGCTTTGATCGTTAAACTCTTTTATCAGAATGAGAGTAATGCTTCGGCAGCGCTCCGTGCTTATCGACGAATGAAAAATTTAAGGAGAGGACCCATGTCCATAAATGCAGTTAAATGCATGATTCCCAAGTTTGAAAATACTGGTTCTCTGGATGTTGCACCTGGAAGAGGAAGCCAACGGAGCCAGCGATTGTGGAGGAAGTTGCAATTGCAACAGCTGAAGCATCTGTAAATTCTTCTAATGCTACTGTAAGTAGCTAGGTGTGTAAATAAATAAAATATTCCGTCAATCTTTGACTTTTGAATTGTTATCTGTCATTTTATATTGTTAAAACGCCACCTAGTGGCGAAATTTGGAACTATTTTTTTGCGAAAACCTCCGGCGCATGATCTACATAACATATAGCTGAAGTTTCATTCGGATCCGCTCAGCAGAGCCGGAGTTATGAGCCTCTGAGTACCGTCAGTTTAATTTTAACCACCCTGTATATCTGAAGTTTTTCTCTCATTAACCCTTTCGAGCACTCTGAACATGGTCTGGGACACTTAATTTTAATACCAAATTTGCAAACGTCACCAATAATATTTTAGTAAAATTTTGTTCTACAATAAAGGATTAAATTATGGGTTTCAAAATATATAAAAAATTCATTTGTGAATTCCGGTGTCGACCTATAATTTTCTATTTTACTAACAGATTTTGCCAGTGCCGGAAAGGCGTAAATAAGGCAAATATTACTTTAGAAAAATTCTGACAAAAAATGTTTGAAAAACCGTGAAATGTACGAATCTGTAATTAGCTTGAAAATAATGTCAATAAAGGAGGAAAAGAAGAGTAAACCACTGAACTATTAACCCTTTTCATTCAAGAAGCAATGCTCACTTACCACTACTGTCCCGCGTAAAAGGGTTTTTTAAATGCTCTGTACACCTATATTTTAAACTAATTTTCTTCGCCCTATCAAATGGATGAATACTTTGTACTAAAAGTTGGTGAAATAAAGTATATTAAGTATGATATTGGTGGTGTCTAGAGGATTTGACGTCCCGATTTACGAGGGACACTTGGCAATAATAGTGGTGAGTGGGAATCATCTCTCGAGTTCAAAGAATTAAGCAAGAAGAACTTGCATACCCTTAAAGTAATGAAGCTTCAACTGCACCGCTTTCGCAAGGATTGAATACCATCGCGGCAAACTTCCACCAGTAAATTTATGCAGAAATTTTTTCTTTATTTAAACACCTGACGAATTGAAAATTTTAATCAAATTTAAAAAAAAGATTATTTATTTTTACTGATGCACTTTATTTCGACGGTAATAATTTTGCCACATTGCGACAATCAAGAGAGACTTTTATCAGTGTCATTGAAAATATTATAATTTCTATGACAAACTGACAACAGTATATAGAAATTGAATTTTTTTAGTATATTTGTGAGAGAACATTCTCATTAAAGCCGCCCCTAAATAAAACAAAATTTTCTATTCGAGTTTAATCGTGGAAGTTTTCACCATCGCTAATCAGAAACTGTAGATCCGGTTAGAAAGATAAGCTGTCCTCTTGTGACAATCTCCTCTACTACTTCACTCGCAGCCGATAGACAATGCATTATATAACTTCTCTTTTTATTCACAATTCCATAAGAAAAACTAATGTATCTATGTATACAGGCATATTCTCTATGTATCTAATACATACCGGGTGTCCCAAAAATGACTGATGGATTTTAAAATTCAATAACCTGGAAACGGTGACAGCTATTTAAAAATTTTTTGCAAGAGAGTTATGTTTAATTTCAGGAGTTTTTTTACCGTAATTTTTTATTTTAGTTCGCATCTCAAACAATAGGTGGCGCTGACGATGATTGAAGGCCAGGTGATCAGTGCTGAGTGAAACGTCGACCTGGTATTCAATCGCCGTCAGCGCCACCTATTGTTTGAAATTTGAACTAAAATAAAAAATTACGGTAAAAAAACTCCTAACATTATACATAACCCTCTTGCAAAAAATTTTTAAATAGCTGTCACCGTTTGCAAGTTATTGAATTTTAAAATCCATCAGTCATTTTTGGGACACTCGGTAAATAGCCTAAATACGTTTAAACTTCCTACCCTGAATGGGTCTAATCGACCCATATCTATAATTTGTTTTATACGATTCGAACCAGAAATTTTTTCATAAAGAAATTTAATAACCGATTTAAAAGTAAAGTCAATTAAATAAATTAAAATGTTATAAATAACAATTCTGGTGTGAAATATTTTTATCAAGTTTGAGTGAAATTTGAACAGGGTAGGAAGATTAAACCCATACATTTCGCTCCCATGATATTGACGGGCTGCAAGCCTCGTGGATTTTATTCAGAATTGCTTGATTCCCACCAGTTTTATAAAATAGTTTTATTAGCTTTATTCTGGTATAATTTTGTTTGTAATTAAATGAAGTGAATATTTCTTTTTTTTTAAAATGGTGTCAATAATCGATATGAATTTTTAAACCGTCATTTAATGCGTCTGTTAAGAGCCCACACTACTGAATGAAAAGACCCGGATGATAATGTAATGTCTATGGGGGCATTTTGTTTTCAAATATCTCGCTCAAATTTTAATGTTTAGTCGTCATTTTTTTGCATAGGATAGCTAAAGACGATCCACAACCGGCCTAGTGTTTACTTTTTTGATTTTGGTTATATTCTTTTTATATCAGAATAGTTATAGTTTCATTACCGATTCAAACCGCTTCTGAAAGTTAGAGTATTTAAAAAAAAATTGCTAGCAAAATCAAAAAAGTAAAAACTAGGCCGGTTGTGGATCATCCTCAGCTATCCTATGCAAAAAAAAATTCACGCCAAAATATTAAAATTTGAGCGAGACATCTGAAAAGAACACTCCCATAGACTTTACATTATCATCCGGGTTTTTTTCATTCAGTAATGTGGCACTTAAGGGGTTAAAACAGTCTTTTTTTAAATGCAAATAATAAAAATTAAAGGAAGACTGTAGAAACATCTGCAAAAGACTACATACCTTTAATTTACAGCAGTCTATTGTAAAAATCTCTTGCTAGCTTAAATACAATATAGACATTTTCTTTCAAACGCTTCGTTATTATCTGCTTTATTTTTGCACGAAGCATATCGTTGAATATGATAAAGTAACTTTATAAAAATATACAAAAATCAGCTCACTTTCTAAAAAATCCTTTAAAGTTGAGGGATACATTCTCCTTCCTGTCAAATGTTTTTACTGAGCACAATATCAAGAATATTTTTCGAAAAAAAAATAAAATATTTAAATGTACTGTATTTTGAAAACGAAAGCAGAAAATAAAGCTGATATTTTGAGATGCAACGTATTATATTTTCGAGCAGATACATTCCTCATATTTAGTTTTAAAGCTTATTTTCCTAAGTCTTTCGATATATTTAAAATATTCGAAACACAAGACTGTTTATTTCAGAACTTATATGTATGCCTTAGCTTTCTACTAAATAAATTTTTCTAATTATATTTTAAATGAAAGCTACTCATTTGTAGATGTACCTACACCAGCTATTTAAAATATATTCCAATTTTTAATTTTTAAATATATATCAATTTTTAAATACATCAATTTTTAAAATATATCGATTTTAATTTGTAAAGTTTTTTTTTTACAAAACAAAGGCAATAGGATTACGTCCATTGTTTCAGGGCGGAGATAAACAATGGGGTTAATTAACTTTATTGTTTTGTTTATATTATTGTTCATTCGATTTTTTTATTCCAGTTAAAATTCATTAAAATAATAGACAAAAAATGCTGCTACGCTCTCAAAAACGGGTATTTTTTTTCATAAAACATCCAAATTTCAATATTTTACATTCTGAAGACCATTGAGTTTGAGAACATAAGCGAAATGCTCCAATAAGCTAAAATGATGCCATACATATCTGTGTATACAAGGCTAATGAAAAACGACAAACGACTGCGCTGCGACGAAAAACAAACGACTCGAATTTTTTTTTATATATATATAAAGGTTGCTGGAGTCATGTGATGCGCCAATGCATTTGTACCAAAAGAGCATCACGTCACTCTAAGGATCTGTAAAAAAAGATACATGGATTGCACCGCGGTAGCTGGTCAATTTTCGTTAGCTTCATATATGTTCACACATTTTATTTGATGAAATGAAATGATTTACCATGAATGCATCTAAAATACATAGATATATATGTATGGGCGTACTGTATTGTTTAATTTTCTAGTAATTCGAATAGTTTAAGTTAATAGTAATAGTATTTTGAGTACTTTAGAATTATAACAGTTTTTTAAGAGCTAAATCAATCAATGCAAAATAAATCTTTTATTGTAAGGAATTTCGTAGATTAATTATAAATTCAATGTAGCAGTTCCTCTTGAACCATATTGGTTCTTTGAATTCAAACGAGTTACACTTTTTAAATATTTAAAGATCTATATAACAGTTTTTTAACACTTTGCACAAAAGTTGGAAAGTGTTTATGATTTCGGTTTGTTTATCCGTATGTCTCTCCGCGCTCTAAGTCCAATAAATATACTCGAATTGCCCTGAAATTTTTGGAAGTTATTGAAGTTTACTCTAGCACGTATCCTATTTAATATGAAGTTTCTAGAATTATTAGTTTATTTACAGGGATAGTCAAAAATTTCCCGTTACATTACGGCCTAAGCGGAAAAAATGCGTTTCAAATGAAATTTTAAGATGCTACACCCTGTCAAACAAAACAAATAGCTATTATTCATCTATAGGGATACACAAAAGAATTCCATTGCATAATAGTAAAGAGGAGAATTGTGTGCGACATATATTTAAATTATATTAACCTTTTCCAGCATTGGCAAATTCTGTTAGTAAATTATTAGCAAATATTAGAGCAATTATCGACTGACACCGGAATTTAGAAAAAAAATTTTGTGTAATTATGAATCCCTTAATATAAGCCTCAATTGTAAAAGCTAAATTTTAATAAAATATTACTGGCGCCGTTTGCAAGTTCGCAATTAAAATGTGGTATCCCGGACTGCGCACAGTGTGCCAGAATGGGTTTTAAACTATTTCATCTATAATAAAATTGATATATGTTGCCGAGTCTTAACACGTTCGCTGTCGCTCACGCGATAGCGCGTGATATGGCGTCGACGTTATGGGGCCACTCACGCGCCAGCGCGTGATGTGGGGTGATGTCCAATAACCAGTCACGCGCTGGCGCGGGAAAATCTTTCACTGATTCTTTATTAAAAAAGTAAATCGGCTTCTGGGAAAAACCCACTTCTACAGTACGGCATTAACTATCATCACGTCTTCGTGTAAGCAGCAGCGAACATGTTAAAATAAGTTATACGATATAATCATGTGTAATACAAAGTGCTCAACATTTACAAAGACACACAACAAATTTCAAATAATGTGTTCTTTCCGAAGTAATGTATATGTATCTGATGATGGCGGATGGATGGGTGAAATTCATTTCAATTATGATATGCGCTTTTATGTTTCACTAAATCTGTGCATATTATGGTGTGTATAAATGCTATAGATGATATACAGGGCTACACAAAAAAGCTTGCAAACGTTATTGAATATAAGCGTAAATTACTTAAAGGTGATTTTTATAAAAGTTATGCATTTTCACCCTGACCTACTTTCAGTTTACTAAGAAATATGTATAGAATATGGATAAAATATTATGAAGGCCCCGCAAAGAATTGGATACATGAAACCTATGAATGATAATTTCTGAGAATGTTGATTCTAGTAGTTTTATGAGTGTTTTAGTTTAAAATAAATTTAGCTAAATACTGGCAGGTGATAAAAGGGACTATGTCAACTACAGGGCTGAATAACAAAAGTATTGATGTATATTTCCATCTATTAGTATAAATTGCTAAAAGTGAAATCTGCTTGGCATTTTCTTGTAAAATAAAATTTCCCCATTATATAGTGAAAATTACAGGCGACAGATCAAATACAGGGCTTTTGAAATATATTGGAATACATATTTGGTTACAGACAATAACCTTATTTCTTTAAATAACGAAGTTCCTTAAAGATTTCAGGAAGTGTTGGATAGTGTTTCTTAATCTATGCTTTATGCATGATTTTTTGTACTTGTTTTGTGTTTGTTGTAGATAATTATCCTTTTTATTTATAAAAGACGTATTGATTTGTATTAGCATTCTACATTTACAAAAAAAAAAAAAAAATTCAAGACAAAACAAAACAAAAACTTATTCGTTTTAACCGCTTTTATGATTTTCTCGTATGCCATACGGACAACGTTGCCGACCATCATTTTCCCACATATTGCGCACGGGCATTTATATTCCAATAATGATTTATTATTCTCACCAGTAATTTTTTTAGTAAATTTTGCATTATTTAATCAGAGAAATTACTGATTCAATTCGGCAAAAATTTCTCTTTTGAAAAACTGGTGATTGGAAATAAAAATTCTGTAAAAGACTTGCAAAAATAGTTACTATTTAAGGTTTTTTTTCAAAAATATTGATCAGTTAAGTTTTTAAATCCAGTTTTTAAGTTGTTAAGTTTTTAAGTTGTTAACCCCTTGAGGGGCGGTGGTATCATAGATATACCACTTAATTTTAATTCCCAAACGCCACATTCGCACCGGAATTTTGTTAAAGTATATTACGGCTTATTGTGCGTGAAGTATAGCGTTTTCTTATTTACAAATAAAGTTGTTTTCAAATTCCGGTATCAGTCATTTATTTCAATACTTAAGCAATGAATTTGCCCTGCCCCACAAAGGGTTAATGCATGTCAAAGTGAGCAATGGGTTTGAGTTTTCTCCCCGAGAAATGCACTTATAGTCTAAAGCGAAAGCTGAGTAGCCGTGGTGGTCATTCCTTGTCACTTTGGTATTTAAAAAAGTAATGAAACAATGGGTTATAGAATTATCTTTGCCAAAAGATACAGAAAATTAAAGCATATATTTGAACTTTTATACTCTACAATGTATATACATGTGCGATAGATTAAATTGTATTGTATGATCAATCAGTATGTTAATACCTAATGATAACTGCAAACATCATACAATTTTTAATCCCGATTTTTTTAATGTGCAAATGTTTGTTTTATACAGTCACAGAGTTCCTGCAATTACATAAAGCGAACATTTTTGTAAAAAAATTAATAGTATTAAAGTAATCTCGATTTTGGCAACTGTGCATATATAAACACATTCTGCTGAAATATTAGGAATTAAAGTAACAAATATCTTACATAAAATTTAATTAAGTAATTAATATCCCCATCATATAAAGAATCTTATTTAAGTCCTCCAAAGTAATGCGAATCCCAAGCCGAGTGAAACGGAAACCTGTGGCATTACATTTCGAACTACAATATTCAATGCAGGTTACCTTGAAGGTAAAATATTAACCCCTTCGCGACGGGAGCCTTTTACAAAATTTTTAATAGTTCTTCACCGATTTTTAAGAAAAGAAATTTATGCCCCATACATTAAATAAATGAAAATGCTCCGATTAAATAAGGCAATTTCTGCTGTAAAATTTTACTGGTGGGGATAAACATGGATTCGTTATCTTTTTTGCGACATGAATACGTGTCGCTCGTCCCCAAGCTTGATTAGCTGAGATCAGCCAATCAGCTGGAATTAAACTAAAAGATATGATCATACAACTATTTGCAAAGCATACTAATAACTTCGTGTAATTACATTGTTCCTGTGGCCAATCCAAACACCAATTACTGAACTACGATGACTGTAATTATTTTGAAAATACGAAAACGCGTTTTGATTAAATCTTGAATAAGAGCAAAGATCATAAATAACTTAGTATGAAGAATAATTTTGAATGTATTTTATTAAAAATAACTTAAGAAATCATGAACATTTAATATGAATTAAAACACTTTTGGGTAATCAGAAGCTGATTATTTTTATTACAAATTTATCGTTTAGTCCCAGATCAAAATTTATGCTTTTACCAGCAACACAATTATGCTAGTTATTGCTAGGTATTGCTATACCTGCTAGATTTCCATGCTATTATATGCTAGCTAGCATCACATGCTATATCGCTAGATTGCACAACAAAAGCATGAAAAGCTATATGCAAGCATTTCATGCTTATTTCCAGCAAAGTGGGCCAATACACACCGAGAATTGCTGGAAATTCTGCTGGAACCAGCAATGTGTAATGCTAGTTTATGCTATTTTACTTGTTGGGTTATAGCACTTGGTGCTTGTCTAGCAAACAAATACCAGCATGAATTTCGACCTGGGGTTAAACAAATGTTATCTAATTAATAGTTAACGTTGGGCGATATTAACTATTAGGCTGCTAGCATTTGTGCATTATTTATCTCTTAAATGTGATTACAAATCAATCACAGTGATTTGTTAAATTTTACTCATAACTGCAACGAGAATATCGGAAAGTTGCAAAGTATGCATATACATATTCTTGTAAAAGATTAGGAGTTAAAATAACAAAAAATAATGTATATACTTTAATTAATAATTAATATCAACATCATATAATGAATCTTAACTTTCCTACCCTGTTCAAATTTTACTCAATCTTAATAAAAACATTTCACACCAGAATTGTTATTTAAAACATTTTAATATATTTAGTTGGCTTATTTTAGTGGATATGTAATTTAACGTTCTTTGTAAAAAATGTTCTGGTGCGAATCGTATAAAACAAATTATAGCTATGAGTCGATTAGACGCATTCAGGGTAGGAAGGTTAAATAATTCAGCAAAGTAATGCGAATCCCAAGTACTGTGAAACAGAAAGCTGTGACATTACATTTCGAGCTACAATATGTACTACAGGTTACTTTGATGGTAAAATATCAAGCAGAGATTAAAGTAAAAGACATGATTATATAACTATTTCCAGAACATACTTATAACTTCGTGTAATTACATTGTTCCTAGGGCCAATGCAAACACCGATTATTAAACTAAGATGATTGTAATTATTTTCAAGTACGAGAACGCGTTATGATTAAATTTTTAATAAGAGCAGAGAACTTAACTAACGGAATATGAAGAATAATTTAGAATATGTTTCATTGGAAGTAACTAAAAAATCATCAACGTTTAATACGAAGTGAAATACTCTCGGCAAATCAGAAATTGATAACCTTACTATAAATTTACCGTTTAATTAAATAAATGTTATTCAATTAAATGTTGATTTTGTAAAATATTGAATATACGGCTGCTAACCTTTGCGAACTTTTGATTATTAAAATGTTATAACAAATCAATTAACAGAACTTTAATTAAGTTTTACTGGTAACTGGTAAAAAAGCATAAATGTTGGCAGCTATATGTTTATATTAGAAATAAATTCTTTAGGTTTTAGTTTTTGAAATTCGATGCAAGTTGTAAACCACAAATTCAACATGTTTTCAATTATTTTTTTTAAGTAAATGAAATTGTTTTGTATTCTATTTAAAAATATGGTGTTTAGTTATGAAGTTTTGTACATATCAATAGTTTAATATTTTAGTTATTTTAAAGAAGATAAATTCTTTGATGACTTCTGTTATGCGAATTTGTCTTACGATTGAATTTCTACAAAGTATCTTACTGCAAATTAATCTACACAAATTACAGGGCTGCGACAGGTGACTATTTTTGTATTCTGTTCGTACGGGTATTTTTTCAACATAAACTGTCAGATAATTTTTTTTATGATGTTATTAAAATTTTGTTAATAATTTCTGTTTAGAGAAAGTGATGTCACTTACAATTAAAAAATAGTCGCCTTTTCTTAGCCTTGAAATTTCTGCTCGAGTTATTGCTAAAAAACAAATATTTCGTTTACCCGTTAAGCTTCGCGAACGATAAGCGTAAAATACTTTTCTTTAAATTTAGATTTTTTTAATTGCACCTCTATCATTGTAGTATCCGTTTTATTTAATGCAGATGAAATAATGTAAGAATAATTATATTAAAATCTGGTTTAAATTAAGTAATCTAAATTTAAAAAAAATCATAGTCTACAATGCTCGTGAAAGTCATAGTTCCAACACAAAAGGTATAACACTGGCTAGTTTATTTTTCAATAATTTATATCTTGCTAACTTCTTCTTAAGAAATTACGTAAAGTTGTATGCTCATGTTTTTTCTCACTAGGAAAATAAATATGTCATAAAATTATGGTGTTTCTATTTAAATTTTGAAAAATACGAGCAATTTTAATGTTTAAAGATGACAACTTCTGAATAAATAACTCACATACTTTCATAAAGAGAGAAATACGAATTAAAACGTTCCTGCTTGTAACTCTTTTGCTAAGTAAGAGAACGGGCGGCTATTTTTATTTTCAAATGTACCACAGTTTACAAAAAATGTTCACTGCGTCTATTTAATTAAAAAAATACTATTAAAGGTGTATGGCTAACATAATAAAACCTTCTTAAAGCGGCCACGTTCCTTTTCAACAAAAATTGGTCGCTCCTTGTTGAAAAAAAGGTTACAATTAATGTTACTAAAATTTATTTTTTACATTAGGAAAATCTATAAGAATTTAAGTATCAAAACAAAAGATAATTATATGCGTTAATTACTGCTGTAATTAATCCTTTGAGGGGCGGTGGTATGTCTAAGAAACCACTCAATTTTAATTCCCCAAAACCATATTAGCACCAGAATTATAGTTTAAAAAATTTCGGTTTATTATATGCGTGAAATATAGCGTTTCATATTTTTAAATAAAGTTGTTTTTAAATTCTGGTGTCATTCATAATAAAACTTACTCATATACAGGAAGTGGAGTAGATCTGCTACCGGGTATCCGATCAACGAGATAAACTGCTCACTGTTCATGCATATTTTTATAGTATTTTTTACAACTACATCTAAAACTTATTGCTCCACTCTTTTTCAATAACTAAATCGACACAAGTTTCTAAATTTATTCTCATTTTAATTTTTCCATTAATGTAAATTTTTAATTTTTCTCAATTATTTTTTTATTTTTATATTAAGTAGTTTATTTGCATATATTATTTTCCCCTACGGCTCTGAACAACATATCTCATTTTCTTTGGTTATTTTATTCACAACTAGGTAAACTCTCAAAGCTGCTCCATTTATGCACTGTTCATGGACATTTAAAGACTCCCTAATCCTCAGCAAAAAAGACTCACCTCTACACTGCATGTTAAGTTGCCATAAAATTAGGAAGTTTCATGGAAGAATACCAGCTCACATTGTTACATTGTTAACGAATCACTTCTACAATGCATGTTAAGTGCCATAAATTTAGGAAGTTTCATGGAAGAATACCAGCTCACATTGTTAAATTGTTCCATTGTCTTGTAAACAATGCGAGATACAGAGAATGTCTGCATGGGGAATCACAAATTCAGCCGATATAGGTAATATGTATTGTTTAAGCAGCGAAAATGATTGTATTCAGATGCAGGTCCAATTCCTAACTGATCCCAAAGGGTTCTGATTTATAGAAAGCTTTTTTAACCCTTTTGGGCGCAGTGTGTCCTTTTTGGACACACCTAATTTTAATTCCAAACTTGCAATTAGCATCAATAATACTTTAGTAAAATATTGCTTTTACAATAAAAGCTTAAATTAAAGAGTTCTTGATTTCTTAAAAAGTCGCTTGTAAATTCCGGCGTCAGTCGATAATTTCTCATCTTACTAACAGAATTTGTCCGCGCCGGAAAGGGATAAAGAAACTAAAAGTGGGAATATATTAGATGTCGAAAACGAATCTCTCAAGGACGAATTCTTAATAGATTTCAATGATTTAGGAAACTATACTAAGGTTTATTATAGAAAGTATTTTGGTAAGGATGCGAATGCATTGAGGGAATGCGATCGCAAAAAACGTTTTACAGAGTTGAATAATGAAAATGAGTGTTCTCTCAAAAAACCTAGATTAAAGAAATAAAAATGCGCCAGTTTTTCAAATTGTGTAATTGTATCAAATACAAAAAAGCGTTAAAAATAAATCATAATAAGACACATTCTAAAATAGAACTTAATAATGATAGTAAATCGGAAATTACTGAGTTAGGGATCATGGACCGTCATTATTTCGAAGGGCACCCGATAGATGCCGAGAAGAGTACAATCTCGAATTCTAAATTAACTGTAGCTTATTTGGAAATTAAAGCCAGCGAAATTAAATCATGTAAGTAAAAACAATCAAATAATCTACCAAAGCTATTATCATAAAAGAAATTATTGCCACTGCGGATTTTGCGTCAAAATTAGAAACAGATTGCGATCGGAATTCTGAAATTACGTATCACAATAACAATCGTATCGTATTACAATTGCATAAAATTTGATAAAATTAAATGATAGTCAAAAATCGATTCTTTTGTAAGTTTAACAAAATTACCTTTAAAAACTTTATAAAAATGCCGTAGAACAAAAAGACATATCTCAAAAACTTTATCATTTATGGATGGAATCTCCAAAATCCCTCATGATTAAAATTTTAGTTTTTTTTTAAGTTAAAGAAACCTGTAAATAACTTATATAATTACGCCAAAATGTATTTTTATAGTCTTTGGAAACCAGATTAATGAGGTAGAATGTCTTTATAATGACTAAATGGTCCGAGCTTATCTTAAATACTTCGACTGGAGCAGGCACTAGGTTCCAGCCTCCTAAAATCTTTTAGTATTTGTCATTATTTTAAAAATTATTGTGTACAGCTGTTTTTACTATTAGCAATTTTTTTGCCTCATGAGTTATGAATTATTTCACAAAATTTGATGCAAAAATATTTGGAAACAAAGAATTTTTTTTTTTCAATGCCTTTTGCAGCAGAGACTTACGTCAGAAGAGAGGGGCTTAACGAATCCAACCAATGGGAAATTGGTTCTCCGTACTTCTGCTATCCCTGTCACATCTCTTCTTGGAACTATGAAAAATATGAGCCGACATACCTGTAAAATAGCGAAATTTCATCTGTAACTGCTTATAAAAGGGATGATTACCACCGGATCCAAATTCCATGAGTTACTTTAGGCTAATTCCATAAAAACTTGTCATGTCTGTCACATGCAACAATTTTTTACTACCAATATTTTAGAACGGAAAAATGTGACTTGTTTAATCGGAGATATCTCATCAGTTGAATAGGGCGAAGTAAACTTTTTAAAAATAACGGTGGCGAACACGCATAGCGATTTTTAGCTGTGTGACAGACATGATGATTTTTCATGGAATTGATCTTTAAATAAATTTCTTCGCCTTTTTAAAACGCGCTTTTGCCGCAAACTTTTGGTTAAAAATCATAACAAACACCGATATTAATTTTTACTGGTGGAAGATTACTTTGGCGGTAGTCAGACCCTACTTATCCACCAAACTGTGACAACTTACATAAATTTTTCTCGGAGACAACAAAAGTTATTATAATACATGGTCAAACTGGCACCAGAAAAATCAAATAGAAAATTAAACTGCATTTGTGAGAGAAGTATCATAAAACAGTCCGCTAATATAAAGCAAATTTTTCTCTTCAAAATTTACTGATAGAAGTTTGCTTCGGCGAATAACAGAAACAGTTTATTGAATGCAAGATATTATCCGCCATGTTTGATTACTTCTTCAGTTGCTTCACTGGCAACTGACAGACAGTACAGTATATGTATTCTTCTCTTTATTCTTAAGGCCTTGGGGACCAGTGACACGTATATGTGCCGCAAAAAGGCTTAAGATTCAGTGTTTATCACCACCAATTAATAAAATTTTACTGTAAAATTTGCCTTATTCAATCTGAGCATTTCCCTCATTCAATAAGGACCCAATTTCTGTTTTTAAAACCGATGACATGTTTTAAAAATTTCGTAAAGACTCTCGTCGCGAATAGATTAACACCATTCGTCTATTGTTTTTTACGACTAATCCTTATTACGTCGACTTGGCTTGTATTAGTTATTCAGGCCTGTTCAGTTTCTGTGAATGCGAAGCACAGGTCTCGGTCTCTCCGGTAAAAGATCTTTACAGGTCATTCATCAAGTTATGAAGTAAAAATAAATATCAAAACTTACTGATTGGACTTCAGAATGCCTGAAAAAAAATCAGGCAGATGCAGCAACACCTATCGTTACCTGACCTGAGATACGAAGGGTCTAAATCAAAGGATTACTTAGAATTGAATTTATAGCATTCATTCCGATATATGTTTATTAATGTATTATTAAAACACACACTAAAGATGAATCCATTTACAGAATTGTAAGAATATCATAAGGTCATAATATGGAATTCGACCAGTAAGAGCACTCAGAATTTTACCCATTACATATTTTTCATATTACGCAATCCAAAAAATCAGAAGAATCAGAATCGTATCCATTACATATTTTGTAACTACATTATTAACTACTAGTTACATTCATGTCATACACAGGATTCAAACTTGAACCTTCGGCGTAGTAGTAGGTGCTACAGCCGATCACGCCACTGGGATGACAAACATATATAAATATATTATTTTTACACTTTAACAAACCATATCAAATATAGTATCATAGGAAAAATGCTTAAACTTGAAAAACAAAAATGTATAAGTAACCTTTTGTTAAGCAGTTTGCATTTCTGTCATACGCATAATGTTAACTGGACAGTCTTAAGTTTTTTAATCTTAAGCAATTACAAATAGAACCCTTTATAATTACATTTAAAACTCGAATTTAATTACAGCTCCCTACTAAAATATTTAAAAGAGATTAAACTGAAAGATATGTTTAACTATTTACGAACATAATAATAACATCACGTAATCACATTGTTCCTGCGGGCAATGCAAGCACTGATTACTGAACGAGGATATTTGTAATTATCTAGAAAATGCAAGAACTCTTCGTGATTAAATCTTTATTAAAAGCAAAGAAAAACTAAAGGATATGAAGAACTAGTATTAAAAAATGCTCTAACGAGCACCAAAAAAGGTTAATATGTTTTAAAGTATGAAAAAGTGTTTGACAAGAGCTTCTAATTGAGAATGAGAAAGAACAAGGGGTCCCTTCTTGGCTGCAATTCACTGTCAATGCCAAATTTGAAAAAATCATATTTGCGCTTTTTCCATATAAAAGAAATTTGCGTAAAACTTTCTATCTTTACTTTTTTATAAAACATTCAATCGTGCGTCAACAATGCAGTTAACATGTAACATGTTAACTGCATTGTTGACTCTGCACTGTAACTGCACTACAAATCAGTTTTCTGTGCTGTTTTACACTGCAACAGTTTATGGTGGGACTGCGTGAATGTGATACGCTGCAGGCAGTGTTGAATGCAGGAGGTGGGTCGGGGGGACATTCCCTCCCGAAGGTATCAAATGCTCCCCTCCCCCCTCCAATAAAATTTAGATTTTGTGTTTTTAATGGTAAAAAAAGTATAATCTCCTTAGAACTCTATCGTGTCCCCCCCGAAACCACAGAAGACCCTCCCGGAGAAAAGTGTCTAAATTCAACACTGGCTGCGGGAACTATGGTTTTTGGCCCTATTTTGCTTTACATTCATGTTTAATCACGTGGTGTCTTTTCTAATTATGCCTTTACACTACACAATTTTATCGTAACAGTGGCTGATTTCTTTTATATGGAAAAAGCGCAAATATGATTTTTTCAAATTTGGCATTGACAGTGAATTGCAGCCAAGAAGGGACCCCTTGTTCTTTCTCATTCTCAATTAGAAGCTCTTGTCAAACACTTTTTCATACTTTAAAACATATTAACCTTTTTTGGTGCTCGTTAGAGCATTTTTTAATACTAGTCATTTAAATTTTTTGATAATTATATATTGAATATAAGAAAATCTCAGTTGCTTTTAAATATTCCCAGTACTTTTTCTTATTTCGCTCAATATTGAACTATTTAATCAATGTAAAAAAACGTGAAAAAACGAAATTAATTTTAATTTATTCGTACAGAAATTGACAGATTCAATTAATTTTAGATAATACATATTTTGTAGAAAAATAATGCGAATAGAAATTTTTATTCTTTTCGCATATTATTCGTGGCATTCTTATCTACTTGTTTTAAAAATCAGATGTTATAAATATGAAATATTTCTGCTATTAGCGCGATTTTTGTGATCATGGCACCCAAAGGTCGCTAAACATAACTTTATAGTCAATGCACATAAAAACGAGTTTTCCCATTTAAATAAAAAAAAAAAAAAAAATTAAGTAAAATATTTTTATTTCTCCTTCCTGATATCTATTGGAATAGCTTATTCCAATTATTGAATAATATTCTAGAACATTTTCAGGAAAATTATTGGTTAAATTATCTTCCTTGGAGAAAGTCGCTCGAAATACAGCCTTAATAGATTTGCGCCAAACCAAGGATGAAAATATACTGAAAATTCATTTCTAGTATTATTTGTAAAATTGACAGAGAAATCACCAGCTGTAATTAAATTTTTATATAATATACAGTGGAACCTCAGTTCACGATCATAATCCATTTTTGTATCTGACTTTCTATATGTGATATAATTTTTTTAGGAGCTCTATCCAAAAACTAATGCATGGGATTAAAAAAAATTATATTCAGGTAATCCCTGATATAAATTGATGCTGTTTACTGTTTACATTTTGATTTAAATCGTTCAACAGATGGCTTAACCGTGTTGCATTTTTCATTATTTTCGCAATAGTTCTATCTCGAGAATTAACGCACGGATTTTCATCAAACTTCAAATTCAGTTAATCTTTATATGAATTGGCTTTGTTTACGTTTCGGTTTAACACATGGCGCTGCTATGTTGAATTGTTCCGATTACCACAATATCTCTATCGCAGGAATTAATCCACAAATTTTCATCAAACTTGAGTTTTAGGCACACTTTGATTTAAATTATTGCTCATTGCGTGTTTTGGGTAAATCTCCCAACAAGTGTCGCATATATGCTGTATTTTTCCCGATATCCGCAACAGTCCTATTTCAAATTTCAAAAACTAATGTTCGGAATTTCATGCCTTTAGAATCTTCACGGTGAGCATATGATTGTCATTTGATTTTGGCACTGTAATAATTAATTTTGACTCATTAAATGCATGAGATAGAAAATAGTTTTGGGGTTGCCACATCCGACTAGTTTTTTATAATCGGAGTAATCGACGGTTCATCTACACTGTATTGTTTAGTTATTTTGATTATCATCGTTCTTAAGTTTTGTCACTACTTCTTTTCATAATTGATCAGTAATTCGCTTAAGCTTCTTACTACTGCTATATCACTAAACGCTTTTTCATTCTTAGAAGTCATAATAAAGGCTAAAAATTTCGCAAAAGTGATTAAAATTAAAACAATAAGTTAATTGTTTTACTATTCTGAAGGTCACAAAGCACTCTGATACGCGCACTTTACTTCAAACTTGACTTATAACAAGATTTATGTGAGGGTTGCCAACTGAACTATTCGACAACTTTGGTCGCGAATCGAGTTATCCTACGCCGAAAGAGTAAAATTTTGATCACTGAATTTGGTCATAAACCGAACTTGTCAAAAACAGAGGCGGCCGTAAACCAAGGTTTCACTGTTTTTTGACCGATAAGTTTGCAAATATGGCATTTTTTATATATTCAGTGGCGATGATCATTATGCAACTTGGCGATTTAGCCGATTAAATTTGCAATTTTAAAGTAGCGTTTGTTAATAACGGAAAATTAAGAATTTCTATTAGAAAAATTAGGATAATTACTATAATTTTTATGCACAGTTTTAAGTAAACTCTGATTTTTTTTCCATAATTTTAAATTTAGTACATTTGGAAATGGAAGGGAGAGGGAAAGTATATCTTTGCAATGCTTTTTCGACAATATCGCAAGCAAAAATACTTTTAAATGCCAATAATTGCTGATCGTTAATGTTACATTCACTTCACACCATCACAAAAGTTTTTTGCTTCAACATGTGTTTTTTCATTTGATGCTTTCTTAGCACAGATGCCATAAATGCACGACATTGTGCGAAATTCTTCTGACGCCAATTTCGCAAAAGCTTAGTTTTCAAACTTCAGTTACATGTATATATATATTAAGGTACTACTTAGTTATCCCGTCGACCAATTTCGCCAAACTATAGAAATTGCCAAACTCATTGCGAAATTATACATATAGACATAATTTTCATTTTAAATAACACAAAAAAATAATTTGGAGAATCTTAATAAAAAATACAAATAAAAAGTCAAAATAAAAATCCCTTAGTGGCTTTTTAAACACGTGCATCGTATTTAATGTCATTGGATGCGACATTCACGATCATCCATTATTGGCATATAATATTATAGTTTGGCGATGGTTTTTTGGTCGACGGGACAACCAAGTAGTACCTCTATTAACTATTTTCTATTATTTTCAAAAGAAAATAATAATAACTAAAAACCGGTGATAATTGATTACCCTTCGAACAAAAAATTATCGCCAAATTATAAAATTAAATGCCAATAACGGATTATCATAAATGTTACATTCAGTTTACATTAAATAGGTTACCCATGTTTGTTATGCCATAATGTGATTTTGAATTCAACTTTTTGCTTGTACTTTTATTGATATTTTACTAATTTATTTCTTCTTTCGTTATTTAAAATAAAAATTATGCCAATATGAATTACATGGTGAATAACTTGATGATTTGTACAATTTGGCGAAATTGGTCGACGGGAAAATCAAGTAGTATTGAAAAGTTTAATTAATAACAACAGAATGAAATGATTTTTAAAATTTAACAAAATTAAATAAAGGTAAATAAATATATATTTTTAATAAACATTAGCCCGGTTATCATATCAGACAAAATAACAAAATTTTCGTGCCAATTAGGTACCCTAATGCGTATTTGACATCACATCCCTATTTAAAATCAATTGAATGCTATTTAAGATATGGATAGAATGTGAAATTTTTGTTTTACTCTATATCTTTCCCTTATGTAAATTAGGAAGTTATATGATCATAATTAAAAACGCTTACATTTAGTTCCTGAAAAGAAATTTTGGTTTTCCCAGATACTTTTTTTCCGATGTACTTGTTTTTTTCCCATTTTTTTCTACTACTAAAATTTAAAATGTTAGGACACTCCAGAAAATCATCCCATGGTCATATAAAATGCATGTTATTTGAAAAATTAACCATGGATTCAAACAAACAATAAATAAATAAATAAATAAATAAATAAAATAACACTGCGTTCACAACTTTATTATTTAAAGAACTGAAACTAAAAGCTTCGCAATAAAAACAAATAACCATGTTTTTCACATGATTTGTTTAATTTCAATGAATTATGATACATACATTACAATTTTTATATTAAATTTAGTGGCAATGAATAAAAAAAACTACAATCGCAACAGCAAAAAGTAATATTCAACTGGAGGTTTAAGACAAAAATTCGATTTTCTCATGTACCGTCAAAAATACAAAGATAAAAAAAAAAACTGTTCTAAGTTTTATCAAGACGATAAAAATAAGCCAAAAACGAAGTTAATCCATCCATAAGATCGCTAGCTATCGCTTGTTGAACTTTTCGTCTTAATTTTTTCGTTAAAAGTTAAATAAAAAACTACAGTAAACTACAATAATTTTTTAATGCTATCATTTTATTTGTCTCGTCGAGTTCTATCGTTTAAAAAAAAAAAATCACTGTCGTACGTCAACTGGTTCGCCAGAAATTTCAAAAAGACGTTCGCACTTTCTATTTCTTAAACATATTATACCAAACGCTACCGCGTTTGCTATGATAATTAGTGCACGCATTATTAAAAGTATCATCAGCGAACTCAAGAAAATTTATGATAAGAAAAAAAGATCTCAGCAATGTCAGCAACTAATATGTTTAGCATTTAATTAAATAAACGTTAATTAATTAAACACCAAATTTTAATAATTTTTACTACCATGAGTAAATTTGTCACAGTTTAGTCTCTTCATCTCGAGTTATATGGAAACAAATTCTAAGATGATTTGCAGTTCTTTTTTTATGTAACTAAGTGAGAGTAACCTTGTACGTAAATTTAAGGTAAAACATATCATTATATTTCAAATAAATAATATTTAATATAAAGTAATTTTTAAGCACGAGTATTTTTTTTTCAATATGTATAACAGGCGTGTAACTATTAATTTCTCTTAACTTCTCCAGGACAAGTGTCTGAAAGAATTAATAAATATAGAACTGAAGGAGTTAACCCCTTCGCACTGGGAGCGAAAACCCCTTCGCACTTTTACGAAATTTTTAATGTTTTTTTCACAGGTTTTTAAAAACATAAATTTGTTCCTTATTAAATGGAAAAAATGTTTCGATTAAATAAGCAAATTTTACAATAAAAGTGTACTGCTGCGGATAAGTATGGATTCTTATGGATTCGTGGCAGTAGCTGCATATAACGATTTGTAAAGCCACTGGGGTGACAAATGTACATAAATATGTTGCATTTTATACTTTAACAAACTGCATTGTACACAATATCATTGGAAAAATGTTGAAACATGAAAAAACAAAAATTTATAAGCAATTTTTTCTTAAGCAGTCTGCATTTCTATCATAGACACAGTGCTACCTGAACCCACTTAATTTTTTTAATCTCACACAATTACAAGCTGAACCCTGTGTAATTAAATTTGGAACACAAATTTAATTACTGCGCCCAGATTAAACTGAAAGACATGTTTAACCTGGGACATGTGAGACATGAAAGACATGTTTAATTATTTACTAAACATACTAATAATATCACGTAATCATATTGTTTCTGTAGTTAATGTAAGCATTGATTGCTGAGTGAAGATGTTCGTAATTATTTACAAAATACAAGAAAGCTTCGTGATTAAATCTTTAATAAAAGCAAAGAACATAACTAAATGGTATGAAGAATAATTAGTGTACGCATTATTCAAAGTATCATCAGAAAACTCAAGAAACTATATGATGGAATATAACGCTCTCAGCAATCTCAGCAACTAAAATTTTTATAGTTTAATTAAATAAACATTAATGAATTAAATTCCAAATTTTAATACTATTTACTACTATGAGTAATTCATTTACATTTTGTCTCTACAACTCAAGTAAAACGCAATTAATAAAACAAACAATTCCGACGTAATTCGCAGTTTTTTTTTTATGTAAATTAATGTAAGTAATTTTGTATACGTAAATTTAAAGTAAAACATATCATTATATTCATAAAAAAAATTTAATATAAAGTAATTTTTAAGCATGAGTGTTTTCTTCTTATGTATATCACACATGGAAAGATTAAGCCATCAGGGCGAGTGTCTGAAGGGGTTAATAGTTACTAAACTCAAAGGGTTAATAGAACCTCTCGGTATGGCAGAAGCTGTTGCTACCGATCACGTCACTGGGGTGACAACCGTGCATAAATATATTATATTTTACACTTTAACAAACTGTATTATATATAATATCATTAGAAAAATGTTAAAAAATGAAAAAACAAAATTTTATAAGTAATGTTTTGTCAAGCTGTCTACATTTCTGTCATACTCATAATCCTATGTGAAATTTCTTTAGTTTTTTAATCTCAAGCAATGACAAACAGAACCCTGCATAATTACATTTGAAACTCAAATTTAATTACACTTCCCAGCTAAAATATTTAGAAGAGATTAAACTGAAAAATATGTTTAACTCTTTATGAAGCATACTAATAACATCACGTTATCACATTGTTCCTGTGGCCAATGCAAACACTGATTGCTGGACGAAGATTTTTGTAATTATCTAGATAATACAAGAAATCTTCGTGATTAAATCATTAATAAAATCGAGGAACATAACTAAATGATTAGAAGAATAATTAGTGAACGCATTATTAAAAGAGAACTTCCGAGAGCTCAAGAAAATTTATGTTGAAGTAAAACACTCTCAGCAATGTCAGCGACTAATAATTTTAGCATTTAATTAAATAAACGTTAATTAATTAAAATCCAAATTTTGATAATATTTAATACTATGAGTAATTGATAATATTTAGTACTCGTTTACATTTTAGTCTCTGCAATTCAAGTAATACGCAAGTAATAAGACAAATAACTTCAACACACTACGCAATTTTCTTTTTTTAATGTAACTTACTGCAAGTTATTTTGCGTAAGTAAATTTAAGGTAAAATGTATTCATAAATGTATAATAAAAATCTTAATATAAAGTAATTTTCAAGCATGACTGGATTTTTCATATGTATATCACGCATGGAACTATTAACCCGTTCAGGACGAGAGTCTGAAGGGGTTGATATTTAGTGAACTGAAGGGGTTAATAGAATCCCTCGGCGTGACTGTAGTTCCTGTTACCGATCACTACACTGGGGGGACAATGTATATAAATATGGTATGTTTTATACTTTAATAAGCTATACCGTATATAATAGGGTTGTGAAAATGTTGAAACGTGAAAAAACAAATATTCCTAGGTAATCTTTTGTTAACCCATTCGTGTCCACCTCCTTTTGCGCAAATTTTATTCGGTTGGCACCACTATTTTTAAAAGAATTACGTTTAGTTCATCAATTACGAAAATGTTTCAATTAAATAAAAAAAAGATTGCTGTTCTTTTTTACCGGTGTCAAAAACAGTGCTGAATGCACCTTTTGAAGCGTCCCTTTTTAGGGACGCTTCAAAAGGTGCATTCAGCACTGTTTTTGACACCGGTAAAAAAGAAAAGCAGTAATTATTTTATTTAAATGATACATTTTTGTGATTAATGAACTAAACTTAAATCTTCTAAAAATAGTGGTGCCAACCAAATAAAATTTACGCAAAAGATGCTGGGCACGAATGGGTTAAGAAGTGTCATACACATAATGCCAACTGAACTCTCTTAAGTTTTTTTAATCTCAAGCAAGTACAAACCGATCTCTGTATAATAAAAATTTGGAACTCAAATTTAATTACTGTTCTCAGCTAAAATACTACGAGGAGATTAAACTGAAAGACATGTCTAACTATTTAAAAAACATTAACATCACCAGGGTGCGTAGTCTGGAAGCACCTTGTAAGCACCTTTTACCAGAATTTTTATAATGTAAAATCTGTTTTATTTAACGAAAACGAAATCCTTTTTCAGATGTAACAGCCAGTACTTTAAAGAATTTCTGATACTAAAAGAATTAAAATCCTCTGATTTTCTTGATGACTACGCACCCTGATCACGTACATCACATTCTTCGTGTGGCTAATGCAAACTGATTACTGAGCGAAGATGCTTGTAATTATCTTGAAAATACAAGAACGCTTTGTGATTTAATCTTTATTAAGAGCAAAGAACATAACAAAATAGTATGAAGAATAATAAATGTAGGCATTATTAAAGTATCATGGGAGTGCTTAAGAAAATTTATGATGAAGTAAAACACTCTCAGCAATTTCAGCAACAAATAATTTCAACATTTAATTAAATTACTAGCGAGCTACGCCCGCTAGCTGGGCCACTTTTTCCAAACGACGCTCGGTATTAAGCAGTATATAATAAGCAAAAAAATTCATTTAATAAGCAAGTCTTGGTGTTCGAATCCTCAAGCACAAAAAAAAGTAAATTAAAGAGCCATGGTCCCGTTAAAAATATGTGATTTCTCACTGTGGGATACGTGCACTTGAAGAAAAAGATTGTGGATCGGAGCTATGGTCGCTTCGCGCCCATAGTCCCGTTAAAAATATTTGATTTTGCACGGTGGGCACTACGCGCCCATAAGACATTTTTTCGTATTTTTTAGTTCATCAGAAGCAGATTTTCACGCAGATTCTGAATATGTAATCAGTTTTTTCTACTTTAAAAACTGTCTGCAGGATGGTTTAAGAAAAAACGCGCAAAAAAAAGTTTCGATAGTCCTGTTTTATTTCTAAGTTCAGTATTTTAGCGAAAACTACGGTAAATATTCTTCGGCAAGTCACAAGAAATTGCTGCGGAAAAAAACGCAATTAGCGCCGGTAGAAAAAGCGGTTTTCGGCTGTTTCTTCTTTTAGCCAAAGGGGTAAAGTTCAGGTTCTTCACCGCAAGGTGGCGCAGTGTTCTGCTTCGGAGCTCCGTTTGGGAATTGAGATGTTTTTCGTTCCGATTCCGAAGGGGTTTTTAATTCATAACTTTTTTTAATTTTGGTCCCACGGTCTCGAAAATGCCCGAAATGACTTCCCCGGAATTTTTCCAATCGAAAGACACCTCTCGCGACTTCCAACTCGCCCGCGTTGCGAACTGTAATCGGCTTCAAGCAGACAGACAGACAGAGGCGCACGGATTTTATTAGTATAGAAGGTTAGTTAATTAAACTCCAAATTTTTCTAATACTTATCACAACAAGTAAATCTTTCACATTTTAGTCTTTGCATCTCGAGTAATAGGCAAGTAATAAAGCAACCAATTCCAACATATTTCGCAGATTTTTTTTTTTTTTTTTTTTTTTTTTTTTTTAACCGCTGACCTTTTTTTGCCGAACTTCAAAAAGCAACGGGTTTAAGCCAATCACAAGGCTCGCAAATGGTCCGCTAACTCAACGTCAATATTTTCTTAGAAAGATTTTCCTGTTATATTTTTCTTTCAAATTGCGCAGAAACCACCTTCGGAGGTTAATTTTAGCACAAATGCTGTAGAAACCTATTATGAAATTTTCTGTTAAAAAATATTGGTGTTCAGTTCGCGGACCATTTGTAAACCTTGTAAACATGATTTGCCCGTTTCACATATGAGCGTCATAATACAATCATGGTTTATTATTCTCACCAGTATCTTTCAATAATAAATTTCTAACTAATTAATTTGAAAATTTTTCGGTTTCAATTAGGCAAATATTAGTGTTTTGAAATATCGGTGATAAAAGATTAAAAATGTTGTAAAATACATGAAAAAAATCGGCATCATTTGAATATTTTTTTCAAAAATATTGATGAGTCAAGTGGTATGTAACTTAATGTAAATACTTAATGTAAATAAATTAAGGTAAAACGTATCAAACTATCGTACTTATCATACTTATTAAATAAAGTGATTTTCAAGCATGAGTGTTTTTTTAATCTCTATATAGCCCATGGAACTATTAATAAAGAGAAGCTGAAATATATGTATATATATAGCTATTTTAAACTTTAATAAACTGTATTATATATAATATCATAGGGAAAATGTTGAGACATGAAAAAACATAAATTATAAGTAAACTTTTGCTAAGCAGTCTGTATTTCTGTCATACACATAATGCTAACTAAACCCACTTAATTTTCTTAATCTCAAGCAATTACAAACATAATCCTGTATAATTTCATTTGGAACTCAAATTTAATTACAACTCTCAGCTAAAATATTTAGATGAGATTGAACTGAAAGATATGTTTAACTCTTTACGAAGCATATACTAATAACATCACGTAATCACATTGTTCCTGTGGCCAATGCAATCACTGATTACTGAACGAAGATGTTTGTAATTATCTGGAAACAACAAGACCGCTTGATGATTAAATCTTTAATAAAAACAAAGAACATAACTAACTAGATTGAAGAATAATTAGTGTAGGCATTATTAAAAGTATCATCAGAGAATTCAAAAAAAGTATGATGGAAAAAACGCTCTCAGCAATGTGAGAAACTAATAATTTTAGTATTTAACTAACCCCTCTTGGACGGGAGCCTTAAACGAAAATATTAATGATTTGTCACCAGTTTATAAAAAAAAGAAAAGAAATTTGCGTGTTACTATTTTGTGAAAATGCACCGACTAAATAAGACACATTTTACAGTAAAATTTTACTGGTTGGGATAAACAAGGATTTTTAAGCACTTTTGCATATATGTCTCTCATCCCCAAGGGGTTAATACAAAAAATGTTGTTTTAATTAATAGGAACATCTCAAGGATTTAAAAATTCAATATTTCCTCTAAGATAATAGTGGAGTGCAAAAATCCTGAAATTTGACAGCACTGCTTACTACGCTCATTGTGCTCCTGTTGGCTACCCAAGCCTGTTCCATTTTTGGAAATGCGAGGCATAGGTCCCGGGCTTTCCGGAGTAAGTCTTCACAGGTCCATCATCTTATAAAGTAAAAAGAAAACTATTAAAACCCATTGGTAGGAATCCAGAATATCTGAATAAAAAGTCAGCCAGATGAGCAACACCGGTCCTGACCCGAATTAAAAGATTATTTAGAATTGAAATTATAGCATTCGTTTAGGTATATATATGCATAAATACATTATGTTTTGCACTTTAACAAACTGCACCATATACAATATTCTTGGAAAAACGCTAAAATATAAAAAATAAATTATATAAGTAATCATTTCTAATGCAATTTGCATTTCTGTCATACACATAATGCTAACTAAACCCACTTACGTTTTTAGGTGCGTTCGTAATTATATAATACGTAGCACCTATAGTGGTCGTTCAGTCCGTCCGTCTGTCCGTCCGTCTGTCCGTCCGCATGTAACAACGCAAAAACTACCAGACAGAATCGTTTGAAATTTAAAATACATAATTATTACATAATTTTGTCGAGTCATTTCAAATTTTATGAAACTCGGATGCATAGATCAATTACAGGGGCAATCAAAAGTATTCCATTACATTACAGTCAATGGGGAAAATTTTTTCAAATGCATTTTAATCGTTTGAAATTTAAAATACGCAATTAGTACATAATTCTGTCGAGTTATTCCAAATATTTTGATAATCGTGTGCATAGATCAATTACAGGAGCAATCAAAAGTATTCAATTACATTATGGTCAATTAGGAAAAAGTTTCAAATATATTCTATACGTTTGAAATTTAAAATACATAATTATTACATAATTTTGTCGAGTTATTTCAAATTTTATGAAAATCGGATGCATAGATCAATTACAGGGGCAATCAAAAGTATTCCATTACATTACGGTCAATGGGGAAAAAAGTTTCAAATGCATTTTAATCGTTTGAAATAAATACGCAATTATTACATAATTCTGTCGAGTTATTTCAAATATTTTGATAATCGTGTGCATAAATCAATTACAGGGGCAATCAAAAGTATTCAATTACATTATGGTCAATTAGGAAAAATTTTCAAATATATTCTATACGTTTGAAATTTAAAATACATAATTATTGAGTAATTTTGTCGAGTTATTTCAAATTTAATGAAAATCGGATGCATAGATATATTACAGGGGCAATCAAAAGTATTCCATTACATTACGGTCAATGGGAAAAAATGTTTCAAATGCATTTTAATCGTGTTACACTCATGCGAACTTAATAAAATTTATATGCAACTATAAAGTACATATTATAATATACATCATACATCATCATATACATCGTACATCATTGTGGTGCAAAGAACATTTGTTATTGATTTACAAGGCCACACAAAAGTATTCCATTACATAATGGTATAGGGAGAACATTGTTTGATGAGCGTTTTCATTGTAATTCACTATTTACAGTTTTATGAGATTAATATATGAAAGTAATATTTTTAAAACTTCATTATCGTACGAACGCACCTAATTTGCTACGCTTCACGTGCAATTTCCAACTTGTTTTAATATGAAGCAATTAAAAACAGAACCCTGTATAATAACATTTGAAACTCAAATTTAATTACAGCTCCCATGTAAAATATTTAGAAGAGATTAAACTGAAAGATATATTTAACTAATTATGAAACATACTAATAACATGACATAATCACACTGTTTCTGTGGCCAATGGAAACTTTGATTGCTGGATGTAGATGTTTGTAATTATCTAGAAAATACAAGAACGCTTCGTGAATGAATCTTTAATAAAAGCAATGAACAAAACTAAATGATACGAAGAAAAATTAGTTTACACATTATTAAAAGAAAATTTATGATGGAATAAAACGCTCTCAGCAATGTCAGCAACTAATAATTTTAGCTTTTAATTAAATAAATGTCAATTAATTAAAGTGCAAATTTTTATAATACCGGGTGATCCAGAAGTTTCGGGAATTTTAAAATGCTAATAATTAGTAAAGTATAAACAATAGAAAGATGCGGTTTTTTCAGAAACTCTTAGAAACTTGTAGGATTTAGTTTTTTAATAACAAAAAATATGTTATATTAATTACACTTTTTGGCAACAGGTGGCGCTGAAATGGATAGTATAATATTGCTATGGTATGCTACAACTGATTAAAAATAAAGAATCAGTGTCCAAGGATTACAACTTTTCAGTATGACCCCTATCAGTTATAAGTACCGCCGTGAGATGATGTAAAACAGCTTGCACAGCATTAAAAAGCAATTCAGGGGTTATCTTTGAAACGTTCTGGTGTATAGCATCTTTTAGCAGAGTCAATGACATGGGCCGATCTCTGTACACATGCGATTTCAAGTAGCCCCACAATTAAAAGTCACAAAGTTTAAGATCTGGAGATCTTGGAGGCCATTCATGCTGAAAAAGTTCGATTCAGGACAGGGGTATCTCCAAACGTAGTCCTCAGGATCGTTCTGACAGGAGAAGCAATGTGGGGAGGCGCTCCATCCTGCATGAATGTTACGGAATGGAACGTTTTTCTCTCTTTCAAGTGAGAGATGACTTTATCCTTTAGAAACGCTGCATACCTGTCTCCCACAGAAACTGTTTGCAATCTACCACCGGAAATTTCCTCGAAGAAATAAGGACCAATAATGAAAGAACCTGTAAATCCACTTAGTCACTTTGACATCATGAAGAGGTTTTTCCACCAATGCATGAGGATTTTCTTTAGCCCATATGCGACAGTTTTTCGTGTTCACGCTTCTACGTAGGGAAAAGTGTGCTTCGTCTGCCCACAAAACATTTGAAATCCCGTCCGCATCATTCACCATGCTTGCAAAAACCCAATTAGCAAATTCTTCACGTCCTATAAAATTAATTGACTTTAATTCATGCACATGCTGAATTTTGTACGGGTATCTCTTGAGAGTGATTTTTAATGATCGCCATACGAGTCCATAAGAAAGTCCAATTCGTCACGAAATCGCACGTCCACTGCATTTACCATGTACTGATGATGTGGATTGAGTACAGGCATCGAGCTCTACCTGATTTACGATTGCAACAGACGTTTGGGGTCTACCACTTTTTTTGGCTATCTTCCAATCAGCCTGTTTCCTCAAACGTTTTATCATAGCCTTCAGATATGTAAGGGTCATAGGTCCTGTTCCGTTTTAATTCCACGCATTGTACCACAAGAACGCAAAGCTAAACTTGCCGATTCATCCTTTTTGTAAAACAGCTTAACTAGCGAAGCTTTGTCATCCAAAAAAAGCATTTTTTAACTTAGCAGTTACAAATCAAATTTTGTATCGAAATTCCTTTTAAATGAAATTTTCTTAACCTTCTAAAAAGAATTTGAACATTAACCAGCCTTAAAGAGAAACCTGAGCAATAATCTTACGAAAGATGTTGCGAAATGAAGTCATCTGCTTATGTAACGCATGGTACAGAAACTTTCGATGTTGTATACTAGCGCCACCTGTTACTAAAAATGTTAACTATTTATTTAAAAAAAATTCATTAACCCTTTCCGGCGCAGGCAAATTCTGTTCGTAAAATGAGAAATTGTTGACTGACACCGGAATTAACAAAAGACTTTTTTAAAAATTAAGAATTCCCTGTTTTAAGCTGTCATTGTAAAAGTAAAATTTTATTAAAATATTATTGGCGCCGTTTGTAAGTTTGGAATTAAAATTAGGTGTTGCCGGAGTGGTAACACTGCGCCGGAAAGGGTTATAAACGAAAATCCCACGCTTTTCTGAGCATATATCAGAGAACCGCATCTTACTATTGTACATAGTTTTCAAATTATTAACATTTTAAAACTCCCGGAATTTTCCTCCTCGGAGCATTTTCTCGATTTAATAATGCACAAATTTCTGTTTGTGAAAGCAAGTGAAAAAACATTAAAAATTTTGTAAAATACTCTCGACGCAAATGGGTTAAATAACTAACGCGCAAGATAAAATTAAAAAAAAAATTATCTGTTAGAAAATACCGGTGCCAAAAAAATTAATGGCTTAGAATTTTTCTGAGGAGTGTAAACATGAAAAAAAAAATATGTATGCATTATGTCCAACTTTGATTATAATAACAGTTTCTAACAACATTGCTTTTAATAAACAATAATCTTGAATGCATATATACCGGGTGTCCCAAAAATGACTGATGGATTTTAAAATTCAATAACTTGCAAACGGTAACAGCTATTTAATTTTTTTTTTTTTTTTTTTTTTTTTTTTTTTTGCAGGAGGGTTATGTATAATGTCAGGAGTTCTTTTTACCGTAATTTTTGGTTTTAGTTCAAATTTCAGACAATAGATGGCGCTGACGGCAATTGAAGCCCACATTTGACGCCGAAATTGACCTCACGCAGCACTGATCACCTGGCCTTCAATCGCCGTCAGCGCCATCTATTGTTTGAAATTCGAATTAAAATAAAAAATTACGGTAAAAAAAAAGAATCCTGACATTAAACTTAACCCTCCTGCAAAATTTTTTTTAAATAGCTGTCACCAGAGCCTGATTACTAACGGGGCACTCTCTCCCCAGTAAAATTACATAGAAATTTTTGCCTTCTTTAAACGCCCTTTTCAGTCAAAATTACTATCACGAATAAGAAAAAAATTTCTATTTACTTTTTCTGGTGGGAGAGTGCCCCGTTGATAATCAGGCCCTGGCTGTCACCGTTTGCAAGTTATTGAATTTTAAAATCCATCAGTTATTTTTGGGACACCCGGTATATGGTACATTATATTGTTATTTTGAAGAGTTTACAAATAGAGAAAAATAAAAACCTCGAAATCCTTCATGAATCTATTAGTATTCCTATCATATTAGTATTCCAACATTTTACGAATATAAATACCTTGACCTGAAAGGGTTGAAGACAGATTTTCTATTAAAAAGTAATTTTGCTGAAAAATTTCCTGATCTGGAAATTCCCTGAAATGTGGCAATCCTGATTTTTTTTCATTACGCCGTATTTTGATTATCATGATAGTTTATAAAAACATTGCTTTTAAAAAAACAGTAGACCTGAATGTACATATAAATGTATATAAGGCATAAAATTGCTATTTGGGATGAGTTTACAAATAGTAGAATATTCAAAAATCTTTCATTAATCTATTAGTATTCCCATCGTAAACAAATCAGAATCCTAACACCTTTTAATTTCCGATAGTGCCAAATAGAATCTTCTGTAATTTCATCTGAAAGCAAAATATTCAGTGCGCCTGTCATTGTTGCTGAAATATTAAGCAGTGATTTAACAGAAAGATATGATTATATAACTGTTTGAGTAATATACAAATAACTTTGTGTATTTGTATTGTTTTGCAAACAGAGGATATTTCTCTAGAATGACTGAAATTGTTTATAAATTACGAAAATGCGCCATGATTAAATACCTAATAAGAACTAAGATCGTAACTAACTGGATGTAAAGAATATTTTATTGGGACATAGACAGAGAGAAAAACGTAAATAAAAGTTATCTCCCAAAATCTAAAAAGAATCCGTGTGATTGAATGAAACGCTTTTAGCGATTTGCGTCCAAGATAAAATTTAAAAAAGAGATTAACTGTTAGAAAATATTGGTTCCGAAAAAAAAATAATGGTTTGGAATTTTCCTGAAGGGTGTCAATTCTGAAAAATTGTTTTCAGCATTATGTCCAACTTTCTTTATAATAACAGCTTATAAGATCATTGCGTTTAAAAAACTGTAAACTTGAATGCGCTTATAAATGTATATGGTATATTATATTGTTATTTTGAAGAGTTTACAAATAGAGAAAAATAAAAACTTCGAAATTTTTCATGAATCTATTAGTATCCCATCATAAAACAAATCGGAATCATAACACCTTATAATTTTATATAATGTCAAATAGAATCTTTTGTAATTACATCTGACAGCAAAATATTCAGTGAACCTGTCATCGTAGCTGGAATATTAAGCAGAGATTAAACAGAAATATAGTATTATATAACTGGTTGCGTAATATACAAATAACTTTGTGTATTTGCATTGTTTTGCAAAGTGAGGTTATTACTCTAGGATGACTGAAATTGTTTATAAATCACCAACATGGCCCATGATTAAGTCTCTAACGAGAAGGAAGATCGCAACTGGATATCAAGACTAATTTGTTGGGACATAAAAAAAGTAAATAAAAGCTATATCCGAACATTTAAAAGAAACTGTATGATTAAGCGAAAATCCATAGCTGCCAACTTTTACGCATTTTCCTACCACAAAAATTTTATAGTAAATATTGTCTTATTTAATCGTCGAAATCATAAGATTAAACAAATGGAAAATCTCTGTACAATTTTAGTGGTAGCAAAAATGCGTAAAATTTGTCAGCTATGGCGAAAATCTTTAACACCTCGAGGAAGAGCGGCACGTATACGTACAGTAAAAATGCTTAAGAATCCTTGTTTATCCCCAGCAGTAAATTTTTACTGCAAAATTTACCTTATCTAATCGGAGCATTTTTTTTTTTGATTTAATAAGGCACAGATTTCTGTTTTTGAAAACCGGTGAAAAAACATTAAAAATTTCGTAAGATTCTCTCGACGCGAAAGAGTTAAACGACTGGCGCACAAAATAAAATTTAAAAAGGAAATTATGTGTTAGAAAATACTGGTGTAAAAAAAGAATTAATGGCCTAAAATTTCTCTGAAGAGTGTCAAACCTGAAAAATTGTTTTTTATGCATTACGTCCAGCTTTGATTATAATAATAGTTTATTAGTACATTGCTTTTAATAAAAAGTAATCTTGAATGCGTTTATGAAGCATATGGTACATTATATTGTTATTTTCAAAAGTTTACAAAAAAAAAAAAAAAAAAAAAAAAAAAAAAACTTCGAAATCTTTCATGAATCTATGAGTATTCCCATCATAAAACATTTTAGAATTCTGACACCTTTTTATTTCCGATAGTGTCAAATAGAACTTTCGGTAATTACATCTGAAAACAAAATGTTCAGTGCAACAGTCATTCTTGCTGGAATATTAAGCAGAAATTAAACAGAAAGATATGGTTATATAACTGCTCGCGTAATATACAAATAATTTTGTGTAATTGCATTGTTTTGTTTCTGTCAAACACAGGATATTGCTCTGGGATGACTGGAATTGTTCAGAAATCACAAAAATGCACCATGATTAAATCTTTAATAAGAATCGTAACTTACTGGATAATACGAATAATTTATTGGGACATAGAGAAAAAAGTAAGTAAAAGTTATCTCTCAAAAGCTAAAAGAAATCATAAAAGAAATTGTATGATTGAGTTATGCGCTTTTAGTGACTGGCGTACAAGGTCTCTTAGTACCAACTTTTAATATTTCCCGAGGATTCTTAGTTTTACATAAATTAAACCAGAAGTTTAATTTTATTATATATATGTAACATCTTCCTAGGATATGCTTAACCTTTTTCGGTGCATAGAAAATTTATTGCTTTAGTGTTTTAATTAATGACTGACACCGGAATTTGAAAACAACTTTATTTATAAGAAAAAAAAGGCCACATTTCACACATTCAAGAAACCGAAATTTTTTTTAACAAAATTCCGGAGCCCATGTGGTGTTTGGGAATTAAAATTAAGTGGTTTCATAGGTATACCACCACACCGCAAGGAGTTAACAGTGCGCAGCTATGCAGTCACGTTGAAGGGGTTCAAATTTCACATAAACTTTACGTCCAGTCTGTTGACGAATATCTTACAATTAATGACCCTTCTGTTTAATTTATAAATTAAGAACAAATTTTTTATTTTTATTTTTTTTTTTTTTGTCGTTTTAAACATTACAAATTTCAATAGAAAATAAATGGCGACATATAAGTGCTCAGTGGTACTTGGAGGGTTAATAAGCTTTAAGCATTGTTCATGATGCTTGACGTAATTCTACGTCATTTTTAAAAATCTTGATTAAGATATTCTAAATACTCACCCATAAAATTTAAGAAATATATTTTTTTTATTAAAGCGATCATTTTCCTTAGTGTCTTGTTTGGGTAGTCCGGTGTTAGGCAGACCGCTTTACCTAACTTAGTTCCATAATTCTAAACGAGATTTCCCATAAAGATGACAAATACGAGTTTTTAAAACATCGACCCAGGATAATTTTTCCTAGTTTTTATCTCATTGATAGGGTTTTCCTTCCTGAACGTTCACCATCTCCTAGTCTTTATTTTGTAAATACTTTTGTAAATATTTGTAAACATTTTTATTTCTCTTATACTCTTATCTATTTTATTTATTTTGTATGATGCCCTTAAAGGGCCTTTGTTTTTTTTTGGGACCCGGCTCCCCCCCCCCCATTTGTTTCTGACGTTCTGTTTGTCAGACTTTAGCTATGACTTGAATTGTCCCATGTATCATTTCTCTACTAGAGGTAAGGAGTTGATTTCTCCAGGCACTCTGAAAATTATCTCGTCCAAGTCCAAGTGTCCTGTTCTAATAATAATAATATTTCACAAGAACATAGCTTTTAACTCCTTAACTGGTTATTTCTTTTCTATTCAATAAATTGAAAATAACGGATTCACAACACCTTAAATAAAATATCCGTAACATTTAGTCTAAACACGTCCGCCTTTAAATAGTATGAAATTATTTTTAAAAAAAAAATAGTGGTGTCAAAGAGTTTTAAACGATAAATTAAGCAAATTTGTCTTGCCCCGAACGACGTACGGGGAAATCAGTTAAGGGGTTAAAAAACAGTAATCTTGAATGTGTATACAAATGTATACAAGACATTATATTGTTATTTGGAAGAGTTTATAAATAGTAACAATAAAATCTACAAAATCATTCATTAATCTATTAGTATTCTTATCTTAAACAAATCAGAATCTTAACACTTTATAATTTCTCTGAAGCGTGTCAATCCTGAAAAATGGTTTTTATGCATTACGTCCAACTTTGATTATTAGGATGAGCGAAGCGAATCCTCTACTAGTCCACTCAAATTACAATTTGTCGTACGCTTTACAAAAAAACTATTCAATATTTTAACTTCAAATTAAACACAAAAATAAATTATGATCTGTAGATTTGCAGAATATAATTTTTTTTACAGTAAAACGTTAAAAAAATTATTATTTTAATTAATTTATTTTACATGCATTTCCAATACGGAAGCATTTTAGCAAATAAATAAAAAATGAAACGCGTATATTTTCAGAAAGGGTCAATCCATTTCAAGTGGTCCAGAAAATATATTTTTGGTCGCTCGACCATTTTTAAAAAATCTGAATTTTTTTGTACAACAACCCTAACATGACGGAAGTTCAAAATGACCATTCTTTTAATTTTACTATTTTTTGTTTGTGCATGGCGGCCATCTTTGTTTCATCGTGTGCAGCGATTTTCTCAGATACTAGGATACACAAAATTGTAAATATCTCGACTTCTATTTTCCCAATTGAAATGGGGTTTGCAGCATTTTGTTCAGAATACAATAGGCTAAATATACAGTGATAGAAAAATTTTGAAAAATAAATTTTTACAGGTGAAATTTTAGCACAAAATGTGCGATTTTTTCCAAAATCTATCCGTTTGCAAGAGGAAAATTTTCATGCAAGAGCAACTGTCAACCTTACACAATTTTTTCTACAAACAGGTCAAAAGTACGTGTACTCATACAGCAAGTCCCAGATCTGGGAGTTAATTTCTCTTTGCGAAAAAAATTCCGAAATTCGTCAAAAATTTCAAAAATCGCATTTTTTAGGCTTTGATATCTCTGGTGGGGCACGAGATAAAAATCTGAAATTTTGGCCTGTGATAGTATTATGTAGTAGCGTTATGTACAAAAAATGTCAAGAAGGAGATTTGATTACAAGCTGAGATATGACATGGAAAATATGTGAAAACAATACTGTCAAACTATTGTAAACCTACTATGTAATTGTTCAACAAGACTGTCAACCTTGCACAATTTTTTCTACAAATAGGTCAGAAGTGTGTGTACTCATAGACCAAGTCCCATATCTGTGAAATGATTTCTCTTTCCGAAAAAAATTCCGAAATTCGTCGAAAATTTCCAAAATCGCACTTTTTAGGCCTTGATATCTCTGGTGGAGCACGAGATAAAAATCTGAAATTCTGGCCTTTGATAGTATTATGTAGTAATGTTATGTACAAAAAATTTCAAGAAGGAGATTTGACTACAAGCTGAGATACGGTGATTAAAAATATGTTAAGAAATGCTATTACGAGTACATTAGGAGAAATGAGATTAGTCTCTTTTATTACAATATTTACACAGAAAATATCGTTTGTTGAAAACAGTTAAATAATAAGCATTTAATTTACAAAATACTATATATGCTCAACAAAGAGCTTAACAATGTTTACGAGAGATGTTATGAGTTCAACCAGTTACTGTTGTCAGTCCACCAGGCTGTTCTAACTAAAAATTTTAATTGAATCCCCCCAAGTCTTGTCATCCCTTATTAACTTGAGTGAAATTCTCTAGGTTTAATAATTGAAGCCATGTCAACTCCATCAGTTGCAATTCATTGTCTGTAATTTACTTTTCCTGAAATGTGTTCCGAGTAAAATTGTTGCCATAGCATTTCTAGTAGATTTGTTCATCTGGACAAATAGTGTATTGGCTTAGCATACATTCTGAATTGTTTAAATCACACAGAAGCATTTCAAAAAGATATTTGTAACTAACATTTAACTTTGTACCATAAATAATTAATTTAAAATTTTGGAGGTATGAACAATTACATAGTATGTTACAATAGTTTGGCAGTATTGTTTTCACATATTGTCCATGTCATATCTCAGCTTGTAGTCAAATCTCCTTCTTGAAATTTTTTGTACATAACACTACTACACAATACCATCAAAGGCCAGAATTTCAGATTTTTCTCTCGTGCTCCACCAGAGATATCAAAGCCTACAAAGTGCGATTTTTGAAATTTTCGACGAATTTCGGAATTTTTTTTCGCAAATAGAAATCATTTCCCAGATCTGGGACTTGGTGTATGAGTACACGCACTTTTGACCTATTTGTAGAAAAAAAATGTGCAAGGTTGACAGTCTTGTTGAACAATTACATAGTAGGTTTACAATAGTTTGGTAGTATTGTTTTCACATATTTTCCATGTCATATCTCAGCTTGTAGTCAAATCTCCTTCTAGAAATTTTTTGTACATAATGCTACTACACGATACTATCATAGGCCAAAATTTCAGATTTTTATCTCGTGCCCCACCAGAGATATCAAAGCCTAAAAATTGCGATTTTTGAAATTTTTGACGAATTTCGGAATTTTTTTCGCAAAGAGAAATTAACTCCCAGATCTGGGACTTGGTGTATGAGTACATGCACTTTTGACTTATTTGTAGAAAAAATTGTGTAAGGTTGACAGTTTCCCTTGCATGAAAATTTTCCTCTTGCAAACGGATAGATTTTGGAAAAAATCGTAAATTTTATGCTAAAATTTCACCTGTAAAAATTTATTTTTCAAAATTTTTCTTACACTGTATATTTAGCCTATTTTATTCTGAACAAAATGCTGCAAACCCCATTTCAATTGGGAAAATAGAAGACGAGATATTTACAATTTTGTGTATCCTAGTATCTGAGAAAATCGCTGCACACGATGAAACAAAGATGGCCGCCATGCACAAACAAAAAATAGTAGAATTAAAATAACGGTCATTTTGAACTTCCATCATGTTAGGGTTGTTGTACAAAAAATTTCAGATTTTTTAAAAATAGTCGAGCGACCAGTGCTGGACCACTTGAAATGGATTGACTCGAAAAAAAAGTTTAAATCATGGAGTAAATAATTATAGATAGAATCATGATTAATTTATTAAATAAAACATGTTTTCATTATCCCGCAAAATCGTTTGCACTGATGACACTTAAACATTTTAAAAGAATTGTATTATGGATTTTTTTTTTTTTTTTTTTTTTTTTTTTTTTTGTAAACTGGCAACAAAATAATTGTAAACAAATAAAATTAATTCTTAAATTTGTTATATAAATGAAAAATTAAAAGATCTGCGTGAAGTTGTTGGTTCAAGCTCTTTATAAATATTTTTGCGAAGGTCGTATTGTGGCTAAATAATATCGACTCATTAATCAGAAGGATTTTATAGAAAAATAAGACTTTAATAAGTTCGCAAACGCAACAATAATTATTCGTGAAAACGTCACTGCGAGAATGAGAGAGCGCTTCGTTAAAAGGTAATTCCATTAATTGAGTTGCCATTCGCAGAAAGTAAACAGTTCTCCCACGCGGAGAGAATTACAGCAATTCTCATACGCTAACATGTATAAAAACGAAGAAATTAAAATAAAATGTTTTACAGTTGAAAATTCATAGTATCAACGAAAGCAGATTTCAAATGTTTTTTCCAGAAAATAGGATTTTGAAGAAGTAACTTTCTTCAAGCTTTCTTCAAATATATTATTCTAAAATAGCTATCAAAGATTATCGGATGTTGATTACAAAGATTGGAAACATGCATATTTCAAACAATTAAAAAACACCAGTGGCTACTTGAAATTGTAAAAACATCTTTAAAAGAGCTTTTAGTTGAAAATTAAAAAAAAATTGTAAAAGTTTGCTTCGAAAATATCTTATGCCAGTTTTACATCATAAGTAAAAAATTAAAATGCGCCAAAACATAAAATAACGTTTTTGTTTAATAAAAATGCAAAAATAATAATAAAAAAATATATATATTGTTACTTTCAAATATCTGTTTTATAAAATAATGCTTCGCGAAGAAATTAAAGCAAAGCATGGCTTTTGCTAGTAATAATAGTTTATAAGAACATTCCTTTTAAAAAACCGTAATCATGAATGCATTTATAAATGTTTACGATACATTATATTGTTATTTTGCAGGGTTTATATATAGAAAATAAAATGTATATTCCCAACATGAAACAAATCAAAATCCTAACACCTTTTAATTTCCGATAGTACCAAATAGAATCTTCTGTAATTAAATCTGAAAGCAAAATGTTCAATGCGCCTGTCATTGTTGCTAGAATATTAAGCAAAAATTAAACAGGAAGATGTGATTATATAACTGCTTGCGTAATATACAAATAACTTTATGCAATTGCATTGTTTTGTTAACAAATGATAACGCTCTAGGATGACTCAAATTCTTCATAAATGACGAAATAACGCCATGATTAAATATCTAATAAAACGAAAATCGTAAATAGCTGTATATGAAGAATATTTTATTGGGACATAGAGAAAAACGTAAATAAAAGCTATCTCCCAAAATCAAAAAAGAAAATGAATCAAAACGCTTTTAGTGATTGGTGCACACGATAAAATTTAAAAAATACTGATGCCTAAATAAGTAATGGTCCAAAAATTCCTTAAAATTTGTCAATCCTAAAAAATTGTTATTATGCATTACGTCCAACTTTGATTATAATAATTGTTTTTAAGAACTTTTTCTTTTAAAAAAACAGTAATCTTGAATGCGTATATAAATGTATATGGTACATTATATTGCTATTTCGAAGAGTTTACAAATAGAAAAAAAAATAAAAACTTCGAAATCTGTCATTAATCTATTAGTATTCTCATCATAAAACAAATCCGAATCCCTACATCTTTTAATTTCTGATAGTTCAAAATAGAATCTCTTGTAATTACGTCTGAAAGCAAAGTATTCAGTGCGCCTGTCATTGTTGCCGGAATATTAAGAAGAGATTAAACAGAAAGATATGATTATATAATTTCTTTTGTAAACACAGGATATTGCTCTAGGATGACTGGAATTATTCAGAAATCACTAAAATGACCTTTGATTAAATCTCTAATAAGAGGGAAGGTCGTAACTAACTGGAGAAGAAGAATAATTTATAAGAACAAAGATAAAAAAGTAAATAAAAGTTACCTCCGGAAACTAAAAGAAATGGAAAAAGAAACTGTATGATTAGGAGAAACATTTTCAGTTAATGGCGCACATTAAAAAATTTTGAAAAAAAGATTATTTTTTAGAAAATACTGGTGCTGAAAAAAAATAATGGTTCGAAATTTCCCGGAAGCTTGTTAATCATGAAAAATTGTTTCTAAATATTACGTTTATCTTTGATTCTAATAATAGTTTATAAAAAAAATTGCTTTAACCCTTTAACGTTCATTGGTTTCGCCACGAAACCACAAAATTTTAATTCCGATACGCAACACTGACACCGGTATTTTTATCTAAAAATATCCCTTTTATTTTGTATGTGAAAATTTACGTTTTCTTATTTAGAAATATATTTGTTCTTTATTACCGGTGTCAATCATTTATTTTGACACCTTAGCAATGAAAATGCTATGATCGTTAAAGGGTTAAAAAACAATAATTTTGAATGCGTATATAAATATATATGGCACATTATATTGTTAGTTTGATGAGTTTAGAAATAGCAACAATAAAAACATCGAAATCTTTCATTAATCTATTAGTGCTTTCATCAAAAAACAAATGAGAATCCTAACACCTTATAATTTCCGATAGCGTCAAATAGAATCTGTAATTACATCTGAAAGCAAAATAATCAATGACATGTCATTGTTGCTGGAATATTAAGTTGATATTAAACAGAAAGTTAAGATTATATAACTGCTAGCAAAATACACAAATAACTTTGTGTAATTGCATTGTTTTGTAAACACAGGATATTGCTTTAGGGTGACTCAAATTGTTCATATATGACGACAATGCGCCATGATTAAATCTCTAATAAGAACAAATATCGTAACTAACTGGATATGAAGAATAATTTATTGGGATATATAGTAAAACATAAATAAAAGCTGTCTCCCTAAATCTCAAAAGAAACTGTATGATAGAGTGAAACGCCTTTAGTGACTTGCGTCCAAGATAAAAAAAAAAAAAAAAAAAAAAAAAAAAAAAAAAAAAAAAAAAAAAGATTAATTGTTAGAAAATACTGGTGCCTAAAAAAATGGTCCGGACTTTCTTTAAAGTTTGTCAGTACTAAAAAGCTGCTATTATGCATTACATCCAACTTTGATTATGATAATAGTTTTTAAGAACATTTTTTTTAACCCTTTGCGGGGCAGGTCAAGTTCATTGCTTAAGTATTGAAATAAATGACTGACACCGGAATTTGAAAACAACTTTATTTGTAAATAAGAAAACGTTATGTTTCACGAATTCAATAAACCGCAATTTTCTTTAACAAAATTCTGCTGCCAATGTGGCGTTTGGGAATTAAAATTAAGTGGTATATCTATGAAACCAGCACCCCTCAAAGGGTTAAAAAAAACGTAATCTTGAATGCGTATATAAATATATGATAATCTTTATTGATATTTTGAAGAGTTTAGATATAGGAAAAATGAAAAATTCGAAATCTTTCATTAATCTATTAGCGTTTTCATCATAAAACAAATGAGAATCCTAACACCTTATAATTTCCGATAGCGTCAAATAGCATCTGTAATTACATCTGAAAGCAAAATATTCGTTGCACCTGTCATTGTTGCTGGAATATTAAGTCGATATTAAACAGAATCATATGATTATATAACTGCTCGCGTAACATACAAATAACTTTGTGTAATCGCATTGTTTTGTAAACACAGGATATTTCTCTAGGATGACTGAAATTATTCATAAATCACTAAAATGACCTTTGATTAAATCTCTAATAAGAGGGAAGGTCGTAACTAACTGGATCAAAAGAATAATTTATAAGAACATAGAGAAAAAAAGTAAATAAAAGTTACCTCCTTAATCTAAAAGAAATCTAAAAGAAACTGTATGATTGAGAGAAACACTTTTAGTTACTGGCGCACATGAAAACATTTGAAAAAAAGATATTATTTGTTAGAAAATACTGCTGCTGAAAAAAAAAATGGTCCGAAATTTCCCGGAAGCGTGTTAATCCAGAAAAATTGTTTTTAAACAGTACGTTTAACTTTGATTATAGTAATAGTTTATAAAAACATTGATTTAACCCATTCGTGCCCAGTATCTTTTGCGTAAATTTTATTTGGTTGGCACCACTATTTTGAGAAGATTTAAGTTTAATTCATTAATCGCGAAAATGCATCATTTAAATAAAATAATTATTGCTTTTCTTTCTTACCGGTGTCAAAAACAGTGCTAAATGCACCTTTTGAAACGTCCCTAAAAAGGGACGCTAGGCACTAATGGGTAAAATAAACAGTAATTTTGAATGCGTATATAAATATATATGGCACATTATATTGTTAGTTTGATGAGTTTAGAAATAGCAACAATAAAAACTTCGAAATCTTTCATTAATCTATTAGTGTTTTCATCATAAAACAAATCTGAATCCTAACACCTTATAATTTCTGATAGCGCCAAATAGAATCTGTAATTACATCTGAAAGCAAAATGTTCAGTACTCCTGTCATTGTTGCTGGAATATTAAGCAGAGACTAAACAGAAAGGTATGATTATGTAACTGCTCGCGGTAATATACAAATAAATTTGTGTAATAGCATTGTTTTGTAAACTCAGGATATTGCTCTAGGATGACTGGAATTATTCATAAATGACTTAAATGACCTATGATTAAATCTCTAATAAAAGTGAAGGTCGTAACTAACTGGATAAGAAGAGTAATTTATAAGAACAAAGAGAAAAAATTAACAATTTCTGGCACAGACAAATTCTGTTAGTAAAATGAGAAATGACGCTGGAATTCACAAACGACTTTTTTACTTATTATGAAATCCTCAATGTCAGCTTTCACTCTAAAAGCAAAATTTTTCTAAAATATTATTGGTGCCATTTGCAATTTTGAAAATAAAATTAAATGTTCCGAGACCGGACACTGTGTACCGGAAGGGGTTTTAAGACTAGAACCGCGGTGACGGGTCATTTTGACCCGTACAAAAGGATTAAGTGTTGATTGGAGCCAGAAATTTTTTCATAGAATAAGTTAGATATATCCTGAATTAAAATAGTTCAAATAAGTAAGTTAAATAGTTATAGATAAAAATTTTGGTGCAAACAATTTTTATGAAATTTTAATAAAATTTCCCGCGGTTCTAATGTTAAATAAAAGTTGCCCCCTAAACTCGAAAAGAAATCGGAAAAGAAACTGTATCATTGAGCGAAATGCTTTTAGTGACTAGTGCATAAGGTAAAATTTAAAAAAGAGATTATCTGTTAGAAATTACTGTGCACAAAAAATTAATGGTCTGGAAATTCTTTGAAGCGAATCTATCCTGAAAAATTCTTTAATTGTGATTTAATTAAAATTGTGTAATTATATAACTGGACGCGTAATATACAAATAACTTTGAGTAATTGCATTGTTTTGTAAACACAAGATATTGCTCTAAGAAGGCTGAAATTGCTCATATATTTTGAAAATACACCATTATTACGAACGAAGATCGTAACTAACTAAGTATAAAGAATATAATCTTGGGACATTTAGAAAAATGCTAATAAAAGCTTTCTCCCAAAATCTAAAGGAAATCGAAAAATAAACTGTATAGTTGAGCGAAACACTTTTAGTTACTGGCGCATAAGTGAAATTTAAAGAAGAGATTATCTGTTATAAAATATTGGTGACGAAAAAATTAATGGTCTAGAAATTCCTTAACCCTTTGCGGCGCAGGGCTTATTCATTGCTTAAGTGTTTAAATTAATGACTGACCCCGGAATTCGAAAACAACTTTATTTATAAATAAGAAAAAGCTATTTTTCGCCGTATCAATAAACCGTAAAATCTTTTCCCAAAATTCCGGTGCCAATGTGGCGTTTGGGAATTAAAAATAAGTGGTTTCGAAGGTATACCATCGCGCCGCAAGGAGTTAAAGCATTACAATCCTGAAAAATTATTTTTATGCGTTACGTCCAACTTTGATTATAATAATAGTCCATAAGAACATTGCTTTTAAAAAAACAGCAATCTTCAATGTGTTTAATACTGTTTATATTTTTTAAGGACCTCTGACAACACTATTAACGATAAGAAAATTTACATTTAACTTTTAAAAACATATTATTTAGCCAACGCCTTTCTTGTCAAATTTCGCAATATTTTTCTGCAGTGAAACACTTTGAAAATATTGCTAATACTTAGCGATGCATTTGTGCGAATCCTGGTATATAAATGTATATAGTACATTTTAAGGTTATTTTGAAGAGTTTATAAATAGGAAAAATAAAAACTTTGAAATCTTTCATTAATCTTTTTATATTCCCATCATAAAACAAATCAAAATAATAACACCTTATAATTTCCGATAGTACAAAATAGAAAGTTCTTTAATTACATCTGAAATGAAAAGTTTCAGCGCACCTGTCATTGTTTCTGGAATATTAAGCAGAGATTAGACAAAAAGATATGATTATATAACTGAACTGTAATATATAAATAATTTTCTGTAATTGCATTGTATTGTAAACAGAGGATATTGCTCTATGATGATTGGAATTGTTCATAAATAACGAAAATGCGCCTTGATTAAATTTGTAATAGGAACGACGATCCTTACTAACTGGATATAAAGAATAATTTATTTTATTGGGCCATAAAAAAACTAAATAAAACTTATCTTTCAATATCTAAAAAAAATCGAAAAAGAAACTCCATGATTAAGCGAAACACTTTAGGTGACTATCACACAAGATAAAATTTTACATTTATTGTATGGACGCAAGTGATGTGTTGAGGTCCAAACGCCAGGGCTCAAATTTGGTCTTTTTCTATTTCAAAATTTCTCATTCACACCAAAAGATGCCTGTACTTACTATTCTTTTCTTTATTTGAGACACACATTTCATGGTTAATAAAATAAAACATTCTTCTTTGAAAAATTGCAGTATGAATTTAAAATTTTTGAATTAATAAATTTTAAAAAAATCTGTTTTTTTTTCCTTTTTATGTATTTCCTTTGTTTGACAAATTTGCCAGTTCTGTTTATATATATATATATATATATATATCAACATCGTAGACCAAATAAAATCTTCATTTATAAATAATTCGATTGCTTTAAAATTCTATCAATAGAGACTCTTTGTTATGTAGTATAGCTAAAGCTGTAGTTCTGGCGTTGTAAGATGTTCTCTAAGATAATAACGCCACGTAAAGGTTCTACCAATTTTAAAGGCTTCGTTGTAATATTTTTTCAAACACATATAGGATATGATACAACAACATATTGACTCTTGTATGTATACAGGAAAGAATATTTTCGCAGATATATATTCATAAAATATAATAGCGTGATTTATTGACCAATGCCATTTTGCGTTATTATCCGCTTATGTGACTGAGGACGCTATTTTAAAAAAAAACTATAAAATAAGTAGGTTAATAGCATGTAAATTGTCCAATTTTAAAGATTCATACTTTACAGCCCTAGAAATTGAAAAATCATTCTTACTTACCGTTAATTGCAATATCATAGTGCAGTAATAATCATTTGTTATTTTATTCATCTGGCATGAAAAAAGTAGCAGCACTTACACCACATATATATCTCTTTGTCTTTTTTTCTTTGCAACAATGAAAATCATGCTTTCTCGTGCATAGAAAGAAATTAAAGCATCTTCTTGTATGTAGTCCCAAAGCTGAAAAGAATGAGCCTGAGTAATAATGCCATTGGAAGGCGTTATTACCCCGGTGTACTTTATATGGAGTATATTTTAAATAACAAACAAGCGCGCGAACACATCCAAAGTCTTCCAAGACATTTTGAAAGCACATGAAATAGTCCGGTCAAATAAAACCAAAAAATAAGAGTAAAGTTACCTAAATTCCCACCAAGCTGAAAATCGCTAAGATTGTTTAAAATATCATTAAAAACACAATTTGAAAGTTCCCCATCTTTCCCCTGTAAGGGAAAAAAATTATTCAAGGTCAAAGGTAAAAAAAAAATGAGTTTTTCGCGATTTTCAGCAAAACGGTAAGTTTTATCATAAAAATACCTCAGACAAAAATTGTAGATCATAAAATTATCTAAAAAAAATTATAAGGAGAGTGATTTCATTCAATTTACTTTCGAAGATCTACTTTGAAAAATTTATTTACCACATTTTCTACTTTTTATGCATCTATTTACATTATCACAGCTGTTCGATCTCCGTTTCTGTCATCCGCGTGACGTTTCTGTCCTGCTCTACTCTGATTGGCTGTTCTTCAAATGGAACAACCTTATGATAGAAAAACCTTGATCGTAACCTTGAAAAAACATCTGTCCCCTGTTTAATTGTGTGCGTGGCTAGGGTCTTACACCTGCTATAATAAATGAAATACTGTTAGTCTTGAACGCCAGTTGGTAGTGAAAACACGTGTTTATCCTAACCTATATCGTGCTAATTTGAGTTTTATAACAAAAATGTCAGAATATTGTTTTATTTGCGCTAAACTTTTAACTGAAAGTGAAATTGTTACTGTTGAACGTGGTATGAAGACATTAATTAATGCAAGTATCGAAAGAGCAGATGAATTTTCGGAGTATCTAAAAAATCTAAAATCTGTGACAATACATGAAAATTGTCGTAAAAATTATACTCGAAAGTCTTCTATTGCTGCAGCTAATAAAAGACAACGTGAAGAACAAGAAGCCAGTACATCCACAGAAAGTCCTCCTCGTACTAGATTACGTTCGAGTGAATCAGCTTTTCGTTCTAAAAAACAATGGCTATTTTGTGGCCAGGAATTGAATGAAGAGTATGAGAAAAGAAAACCCTCAAATATTCGCCGTCGAATCAGCCAAGTAAGTACACTTCAATTTAAAGATTCAATTCTGGAAATAGCTCGGACTCGTAACGATACTACAGCAAAAGCTGTTCTTGCTCTACTCGAATTTGAATATGATTTAGTTGCTGCGGAAGCTAAATATCATCACGATTGCTATGCTTCTTTCATGAAACCTTCCACTGGACTTAAAATCGGTCGTCCTAAAGACGAAGCTACGGATCGGGCAATGGAGGAAATATTTACTTACATGCAAAATAGCGATGACTGTCAGTTTACTTTAAACGAATTAAAGAATATTTGCAAAACTACGACTTTAGATAACAGAACGATTAAGATACGACTAAAACTGAAGTATGGCGATAAACTTATTATCACTGAGAAATCGGGAGCATCAACATTCAAATGCCAATATTCAATATTCATATAACAAAAATTTCTTTCTAATACTGACAAGTCTCGGTTCATTTCAATGTTGAAAGAAAGATTTACTACGTAAAATATATTGGTAAGACAAGCTAATAATGATGCTGATGTATTGATAATTGAAACAGCAATTGAGCAATTCAATTTGACAAATAAAACTATTGTTGTTGGTGAAGATATAGACTTACTCGTATTACTGACTGCTCGAACTCCAACTGAAAAAACTATTTTCTTCTTAAAACCAGGAAAAGCTCAACATCAATCGGAAATGTATTCATCAAAAAGTTTATCTACTTTTGCAAAGTGTCAAAATCATGTACTATTTTTACACGCAGTAACTGGCTGTGATACGACATCTGCATTTTACAGGAGGGGTAAAATAACAGTTTTCAAACTATTTGAGAAACAAAATTTAATTGAATGTGCTGAAGTTTTTAAAAATAGTAATTCTACTCGGCAAGAAATTATTACTAACGGCATTCGCTTTCTTCTTTCTATGTACGGAGCTCCTAAAAAAACTACCTGCTTAGATAAGTATAGATATGCATGTTTCGTTAAAAACACCAAAAGTAAAAAACAAGTACAATTAGCTTGTCTTCCTCCAACCTCAGTTGTTGCTCATCATCATCTTTTTAGGGTATATTACCAAGTTCAAATGTGGCTTGGTTATCAGCTAGACCCTACACACTGGGGTTGGAAGTTGGTCAACAATTCATTAGAACCAGTGCACACTTTACTTCCACCTGCGCCGGAAAAACTGCTGAACTCGATTTTTTGCAACTGCAAAAAGGGATGGAGTGCTAAATGTGGTTGCAAAAAAGTCGGACTGTTCTGTTCTCCGGCATGTACACATTGTCAAGGCCGGTTGTGCTCTAATATTGAATCACCAACAGTAGAAGATCCGTTTGATTCCAACGAGGCAACATGCGATACATCGCTATTAACGAAGATTACATGCACTCAGGATAAAGATGAAGAAGAAGAACAAGAACAAGAAGAACAAGAACAAGAACAAGAAGAACAAGAACAAGAACAAGACGAACAAGAACAAGAAGATCAAGAAGAAGAACAACAAGAAGAATTTGAAAGTTACGACTCGGACGATTAAATTTCACTACTTTTTTTTTTAAACTTAAATTGCTTTTATCTTTTCAATCTCTGCTAATGTCCATTATTTTTCAATAGTTTCAAATTAAACAGGATAAAAACAGACTCGTGGAATAGGCCTACTGGGGAAAGCACGTAAAAATAAAACGTGCTAAGTACACTACCTCATAGGTGGCGTGGAAACGTGTGCATATTATGACGATTACAACTATTACAACTTTTTGAATCGTTATATCTCAAAAACGGTGGCTCGTAGAAAAAAATATTAATAATTTTTTTGTAGATAATTTTATGATCTACAATTTTTGTCTGAGGTATTTTTATGATAAAACTTACCGTTTTGCTGAAAATCGCGAAAAACTAATTTTTTTTACCTTTGACCTTGAATAAAATTTTTTCCTTACAGGGGAAAGATGGGGAACTTTCAAATTTTATTTTTAATGATATTTGAAACAATTTTGCCGATTTTCAGCTTGGTGGGAATTTAGGTAACTTCGAATGTCTAAATTGACCGGACTAAAATACACACAAAAATTATGTAATAAACAAGGTACATCCTCATAAATATATAATTTTCAGATCATAAAAAATCCCTCGCAAATTTTAGATAGGGAATTAACTCTTATTTGTTTTTATAGCGACTAAGTTCACAAATGGAACAAATTATATTTTAGCAGTTGTTTGTGAATCAGATGACTTAGAGCCCTGCTGCGCAAGACATTAGATGCCATTTCCCGGATTCCTTCGTAATTAGCCCTTTCCGGAGTGGACAAATTCTTTTAGTAAAATGAGAAATGATCGACTGACACCGCAATTTACAAACGACTTTTTAAGAAATCAATAACTCCTTAATTTAAGCTTTTATTGTAAAAGCAAAATTTTAATAAAATGTTATTGGTTTCAATTGCAAGTTTGGAATTAAAATTAGGTGTATCCAGAACTGACACACTGCGGCGGAAATGGTTAAGCTTGATATTAGCACTTGGTTTTATTTCTCACCCTGGTGTTATTACTCCAGGACATTTTATTTATTTCATTGGAGTAACATTTACACGTATTTTCTTTAAAATTCTTTTCAAAATAGTAGAAAGACATTAAAGAATATACTTTTTGCGAACTGAAATTATGTAAATAATAAAATGTAGCATATAACCCCAAAGGAAATACTTTATTATTGGAGAGTCGCCCGTATATATGCGTTTCACCTTTTTTTTGTTTTTCATTCAGAAATTAGAAATTTCTGCCAGAAATGTTTAATAGTAATTTTGACTTATTTTACTGAGAAACGTTTTCTGAATGCCTAATGAAAGTGTTCATCCATTGATATTACTCAGTACAAAATTCATTCTTGAAATGGAACTTTTTTCGTGTAAATTGGTTAAATAAGCTTTGATTTTGTACCAAAAAAATATTGTGTAAAAGGGGTAAAACATGCAGTTATTCATCATATGTGTCATGTTGCGCTAACAAGATTCCCCTCTTAAGAAATTAAAATAGCATATTATAATTTTGTTGTAGCATTTCAGACGTTATTTTTTAATTAAATAAGAATGTTTCATCTGTTTAGGTTCATTTATATGACAAATATGTTAAAATTACATTAGAAAAGCGAATACACAAGAAAAAACATTTTCGGCCGCTTTCTTATTTGAATATTTTATTCTCACAAGAATCTGGCTCATAATCTTTTTTAATCATGCAAATGAGATAAAAACAATACTTTTTAACTAAACATTTAGAGTGTGGATTTAATTCATTTGTTTTTTCTCTTATTAATAATTGCTCAAAATAATTTAAGTATGTAGGTCTAAACATGCGATGAATAATTCATCCAAGATCATTTTTAGCACTGAAACTTCCACACTGAAGTAGAATTAAATGAATCTCTAAAGTATGTGTCCACTGATATATTGTTTAATATTCTTCGTAGTACTTGCAGAAATAAGTAATTTTGTCTCTTGAGATCATCACATAATTCACTAATCACTAAGTAAGGCAGACGGGACATTAATGGGATAATATTTTATATTTTTATCTTAACGATCACACAATGCAAATTTAATAATTTTGAGAACAGATAACGTGTCGTTATTACATATTTGTTTGTACATGTATATTTCATAAATTCACTCTTATTTTATTTTCAAAAGCATTATCCATGTATGTAGCTTGATAATAAATCTTCTATGTATCTATATTTATTGTAAAGGACAAATGTATCCGTGCTTAACCCATTCGTGCCCACCACATTTTGCGCAAATCTTATTCGGTTGGCACCACTATCTTTAAAAGAATTAAGTTTACTTCATTAATTACGAAAATATTTCAATTAAATAAAATAAAAATTGCTGTTCTTTTTTACCGGTGTCAAAAACAGTGCTACATGCACCTTTTGAAGCGTCCCTAAAAAGGCACTCTAAGCACTAATGGGGTAACCCTTTTTGTCACGGTGCACAGGGTAAGATATTGCGAATCTAGCGGGTCAATATTCAATTTATGAAAATTACCAATATTAAAGTAATAAAGTTGATCTTACTAAATATAAAATGGTTACGTACTATGAAGTATCATGAAAAAATATATCTTTATATATTTTATTGTACAATTAACATTGTCATTCCATCTTCATAATCATAATAAAAAGATTTTTTTGTCACTTTCATATATTGATATTTATGTCGTGTTTGCATTCAAAGTATATTTTTTAAAAATATAGTACATAATTATTTTCAACAATAAGAGTTTTCTTGTATTAAAAAATATAATTAGTTAATTGCAAACTGCTATATATACCCAGTCTTATCATAAAGTGAATCATTGTCATTTATTATCGTCTGCTATACTTTTATAATTTGGACAAAATATGAATGTCCTGTGCAATAAATGACTCTCATAGTGTCTTGTACCAATCCTTAAAGTTTGTACTAAAAATTTAGAATCACCTTGTATATATGCAATATTAAACAGATATATCGAATACATTTTTTTTACATTCTCCAAACGATATGAGAAGAAAGTATTGTAATCGAAATTCTTTTAGGCTTCAGATTTTTGACAGATTTATACGTTTTAGGAATCAGAGATTCCAAAAATCACGTTTTGACAATATGTCTATCTGTCCGTATGTACGTGTGTCGCCATATACTATCGAAAGGTGTATGAAGTTATGGATAGAATTGTACTAATTTTTTTGCGTATGTATTTGGCTGTGGCAACCAGGTATTCCTTCAATTTAGAAATAGTCTGACTGAAGGGGCACTGTAATAGCCATTCTTGTGTCTTGTTCATTATTGTACGATCAAAAAGTTTATGAAGTTATGCATAGAGCTCAATAAAATCTTCTGTCCATGTTCTTTTGTAAGGCCAGTAAGTAGGTCTTCATTCGATTTGGAATTTTGTCGCCGGAAGGGGGTGCTGAAATAGTGATGCCTGTGACATTTTAATTATTGTATCAGCAATAAGCGTATGGAATTATGCATAGAATTGAGTTTAACCAAATTTTTTGTGTATGTATTTGACTGTGGCCAGTAATTTTTTCCTGAATTTAAAAATATTCTTTCGGAAGGAGTTGCTGTAGTAGTGAATCTTGTGCATTTTCTTTATCTTCCCCCAGGGGGATATCTTCTTTAGGTATTCACGGGTTTCACAACCCCGGGGCACCTGAGTGATCTTTCTCTTTTCCCTTTCCTCTTACTCCTCTTATCTTCCTTTCATCTTTCTTTCCCTCTCATTGTGGTTTCCTTTTCGGAGGTGAGGGCAATTCTGTATGAGCCGATGTCAACCTGTATATCGACTTATGGAGAATTGTAAACTACCCATGTGTGTGCCGTGCGTGGCGACCCGTGTCCCTGGAAAGGGGGATCCTGGCAGTTGAGGGAAACCAACACACTGCTTTGGCCTCTGCTTCAGGTAGACGGGAGGTGCATATTGGTCCCGTATGCATCAATCGGTTGGTCAGCTAACTTTGGCACTGGCTTTAGGGATCAAGTGATCGAGCAACTACTAGTCATCTCGTTAAAGGTGGAGGCTGACATAGGGTTGTCTTGTGACCGTATGGGCCCTGGTTAGCACTGATGCACGAATGTGCATCCCCTTGTACGGCTCGGTAGTGGGTGATGCGGCCGGGGTCTGAATTTTATTTTTTCTACTATGGATGGAAATACTTCACTTCCTCGATCTCTCTATAGAGAGCAACAAATGTCACAGAATTCCGCTTTCACTCGATATTTCATAATTAAACGCACTGATAGCCACTCTGATAGTTCCTTTGGAAAAACTTCACCATTTCGCATTGCAAAAACATTCCAGTCAGTCAAAGAGGATGGCCACACTCTCAAAAAATTACAATCTGGAGATTTACTAGTATAAGTATCTACAGCTAAACAATCGCAGCTTCTCACTAATTGCTCTACAATAGGCACATTTTCCGTTTCTGTACAAACACATAAATCTTTAAATACAAGCCGAGGTGTTATCTCTGAACCAGACCTATTATTTTCTACAAAATATGAACTCTTAGAAAATTTAAAAGATCAAAATATCCTTGTTGCACATCGTATCACTATCCGTCGGAATGGACAAGTCCTTCCTACAAAGCATGTCATTCTCACTTTCAATAGCCCTACTTTACCAAATAGAATCAAAACCGCTTACCTGAATTGTCCTGTCAGAACTTACATTCCTAACCCTCTCCGTTGCTTTAAATGCTAACGTTACGGCCATACTAATGGTACATGTCGTGGATCTCTTACCTGCGCACGTTGTGCAGAAGTGGGCCATGACAATAAAGATTGTGAAAAAACCGAACGTTGTGCAAACTGTAAGGGAGATCATACTGCATATTCCCGTACTTGTCCTAATTGGAAGACAGAAAAAGAAATTATCATAGTTAAAATTACTCAAAATTTGTCTTATCCTGAAGCTCGCAAACTTGTAGAAACCAGAACCTTATCTGTCGGAATTTCTTACTCCAGCTTACTTAAAAACCAATCAAAATTTGTAAGACACATAAGCACCCAAACGGATTCCTGATATCCACCTAATAGATCTACTAAATCACAATCAACCAGCACACCAATTAAAGAATTTTGTGATGTCTGTCTCCCTACTAAAATGTCTGGAAGCCCTAAATTAGAACGCTGGCTACCATCCAAAGAACCGGTTAAAATAATTGACTTAGAAAAAAGACAACAGAAATTAAATGCTCAATCCAAAAAATCATCTGATCCCCAAACTAATACCAAAGCTGGAACCAGTACAAAAAGTCCAACACTGTCCGAAAACAGAATTTGAAAGAAACATCACAGGCACAAAGTGGAAAAAAGAAATCAACCCTAACTCCAACCTCTTCACTGTGGAAGACTGTGGTGAGAGGAAAGAAAAATTCTACGACTAACCCATTTCTTAAAACGTAAAAGATTCAAAGGAACTGCAGCAGTACATTAAAGAGGCTATGGAGTCCGAGTCATATAGCAATGACTCGGACGCCGATGACGATAATTCTATATTCCAGGAATTCGAGCCGACTTGAATGCACACTGTTTTATTAGCATTTTATTCTTATTCATCCTGCCACTTTACTTATTGTACAGATTTTAACTAAGTATAAATATATTTTTTAATTTTTTACATTTTACTCTCATTGACTGGTTTTCAACTACATTTGTGCCATCAGATTTTATTATTGATTTTTAAACCTGTGTTTTTATAGCACTAGTAGATCATCCTTTTCACTGTTTTTTAACCAGTTTTAGATTTTTACAGTTTTAATAATCTTTTAGTTTTCTAACTATGGTCTTTTAAATTATTTTTTATTATATTTATACTATTAGTGTATTTAATTGCATTCTTTTTATTATTGTTTTTCTCAATTTGACTTTGTCTTGGCGCAGCATGTCCCAAAAGGGACCTTGCGCCATAAAACTCTAATCAACCAACCAACCAACCAACTTTATTTTATCTAGAATCTTATTTTACTAGAATTCCGGTGCCAATGCAGCGATTGTGAATTAAAATTCAGTGGTTTCATAGATATACCACCGCGCCGCAACGGACTAAAGGCGGAAATGTTTAGACTAAATGTTACGAATATTTTATTTAAAAAATAGTGGTGTGAACCCGTTATTTTCAATTTATTGAACAGAAAAGAAAGAACCAGTTAAGGGGTTAATTGACTGAGGTAGAAATTTAATTCGAAAATCAAAGTTGGTGTAGTATGGAATTAATAATGTGGCATTATTAACAAATGTAATTACTTTTCGGAAATATTCAGTTGTATGAGATAGAAGAAAATTTTAGGATTGACATAAAACTAGTTTATAATCTTACGTTCAACTCATGTACGTATTTGAAAATTGTTATTTAGTCTATCTTAACCGCTTCCCAGATATGTCTGCATGTTAAACGAACAACGTGTTTTTGGCAATCATTATTTGCTTTTTCAACGTACGGGCACCAATATTCCATTCATTATTTATTATTTTCACCAGTAAATTTGTATTGTAAATTTTACATTACTTAATCAGATCATTTTTCTTATTGAATTAGGAAAAATATCTGTTTTGAAAAACTAATGATTAACAATTCTGCGGAGGGCATAAAATTAACACGAGAACCGCCATTAGGGATCAAAATGCCCCCTATCAGATTGCTAATAGAAGATTCGAATTACATGGCTGCCAACTACTACGCCAATTTCAAGTCAAATAAACATATTGGAATCAGAAATTTTACTTAATGATTAACAATATGTATTGGAATACATAACATTAAATGTATTTTGCATCCATTTCATTCTAAAAATTTTGTGGTTCCAAACATGTTAATATGATTTAAAAAGGCGTAGAAGTTGGCAGCTCTGGAATTAGAATCTTCTCCGAAAGATATGTTAAATCTTTGCAGCGCAAAAATAGAATAATTAAATAAGTTAAATAGTTTGAAATTAAAAATCTGGTGAGAAACACTTTTTGTAAAACTTGAGTAAAACACCCGGCTTTTCTAGTGTTAAATATTATTTGAGTATTTTTTTTTTCAAAAATATTCATCTCTTAAGTGGTTAAACTAAATTCTAATTATGTATCAATAAAATTACTTAAAAAATGCGTAAACAAATATTCGTACGATTTATTCTAAACAAACAAACAAAAAAAAGTTTCATTTGAAGGAAAATTTACATCTCCAATATTTTAATAGTGCGTTAAAACCAAGCGATATCGAACTGTTGTGAATGATTTCCTCCTCTTAAAAAATTTAAAATGTTAGAATTTGAGAATTCTCAACAGAGATTTTAAGTAAACAAATTAATCTGAAAACTAATCCCAAGTTAAATTTAAATTAAAAAATGTGTTTTCGCATAAATGATTAAATTCTTGCCTTTTATATGCATTATTTCAACCAAAATAAGTCCTTTTTACTGAGACTAAAACTAATTAAAATGTAGACTAGCAATAAAAAAATTTTAATTATTCCCAAAACAATTTAAACACAAATGAAGAGAAATTGTGCCTTTAATCTAAACAATTTTATTAGTTTGTTTCCTTCTAAAATTAAATATTTTTTTTATTTTACTTATCAATTTTAACTAATTATATTATTTCACTTTCAAATTATAAAAAGGGTCATGTAATACTGAACAAATTTGAATTTGTATTTATTATTTCTTAGAAAAATTGGACAGTTTTATCCGTTTTAACTATTTAAATTCACTGTCTGGTATGTTTTCCCTTTTAAATTATAAATTATTATATTTATATTTTATATTTATTATATTATATTTTTTATATTATATTATTATTATATACATCATTATATATTGTTATATTTAATTTAATTTTATATTTAAAAGTGCATTTTGGTGCTTTTTTTGAGCAATCAAATGTATATATATATAAATGTATATAAATAGTAAAGAAATATTAGAGTTTTCTCTACAAAGGTAAATAATGCTTTTTGCTTATACTCTGTACCAAAAGAACTCCAAATAGGATCCCATAGTTTATTTGGTAACTGTATTTTTTTTAAATCTTATGTCACTTAGATATCATGGAACTATTTAAAAAATGAAGTGACCCAGCTTGAAAATACTGAAGTTTTAACTGTAGCCGCTTTTGTAGGGGGTAAAAACGTTTAAATTTTCCACCAGTAAATTTAAGTGGAAAGTTTCTTTTTATTTAAAATACTCAATAATTCCTTAACCCATGGCTGTCCAACGCGGCGCCCCCGGGCGCCATGGCGCCCTTTGAAGGTTTTCTTGGCGCCCCTATGAAGATTTTTTGTTACTAGCATTTTTTAATGTGAAATTTCCTTTTAAAAGGTGCTTTTTTTAGGTCCTTGATATTTGCTTCGGAGACGTTTTCATTGTCTATAAATTTTTTAAAACGGCAAATTTGAACTTTCGAAATAAATCAAGGAGTATGTTTGCGTCACGAAATATACCTAATTATATTTCTGATTACAATTATATTTTAATAAAATGCAAGAGATTCAGTTGTCCGGTTTTTTAAAATTAGAAAAAATTTTGGGATAGCCCAAAATTCCATACAGAAGAATGTGTAATTCGAAACTTACGATGATTTACAATTTTTTTAAAGTTTTATCTTTTACAATTTTTTTCTTTTCTTTCTTTCTCTTTCTCTCTTTTTTTTTTTTTTTTACACGGTGATCCACAAGAGCCTTCTATCTTCTACAGCTTTTACATAAATGTATCACTAACAGGTGTATGTATAATGTAAGATAATTAATTTTCTTGCATATTTTGAGCTATATTAATAATGGCGCCCTTCATTGTTTGCCAAAAGCTGAGATGCGCCCCTGTTTACTGAAAGTTGGACAGCCCTGCCTTAACCCATTAATCTTTCATTCGAACGCCGTTCGGGCAAGAGGAATTTGTTTATTTCATCATTTAAAGCTTTTTGACACCACTATTATTTTTAAGAAAGTTTTCATTCTATTGAAAGGCGGGAATGTTTTGACTAAATTTTAAGAATATTTTATTTAAATAATAGTGGTGTGAGCTCGCTATTTTCAATTTATTGAACGGAAAGGCATTAACCAGTTAAGGTGTTAAGATATGATTTCAAATGAAAATAACTTCAAAAAATGACATTCGTTTTTACCGGTTTACATCTGCGGTAGTAGACCCTCCACAATGTGAAACCAAGACAACCTATTACCTGTCTCAGTAAAAGAAAAATATATACATAAACTTTATCCAAACTGATTCCAATAAAAAAGGGAAGTTTTCTACTTCATTTGTGAGGAAAATTTTTCATTAATGAGGCGCCTATGTTAGACGAAAATTTCTATTCAAATATACAGGTGGGATTTTTCACCAGCTGTATTCAAAATTTGCTAATACGGTTAATAGAATAGACGCCATGTTGTGACAATCTCCTCAGTTACTTCACTCGGAACTACTGGACAATACAGTATATGTCCAGGGGTGCAAAAATTTAGGCGCCAGCAGGCAGTTTCTCACCACAAAATTTATTTCGTTTTTCTTCGTCTAATATTTCGTGTAAAATTCCTGCTAGAATGCTATTAAATTTTGAGCGAAAAAAACTTTAAAATTTTAGTGGTGAGAAACTACCCTCTGGCGCCTAGATTTTTGCACCCCTGTATATGTCACTCCCTCTTTAATTGTAACTCCGATTTAGATGTAGCTCACTATTTTCTTACTGGTTTGGAATCCAAGCCTCTGCGTTACGAAAGATTGCCAATCACTGGATTAGAGGATATAAAAAAAAACTGTGACGTGACGATCGATGCATTTCATGCTAACACGCGTTTAACCATAGCAAAGGCGCCATTTGGGGGAGGGCAGGGGGGCATAGCCCCCCCCAAGAAAATAGTCATTTTTGAGCACAGCCTCTATTACGAGAAAAAAAAACTTCCAGAAGAAAACGTGTGAGATTAATGAAGATGTATTATATGACTATCAACAAGGAAATAAACAATCTAGAAAGCCATTTTGGGGGATCTGGCGATGTGAGGGGAATTCCCACCCCATGTAGTGTATTTGATGTTGCATGATGATGTGCTCCTTTCATACTCCTGAGGAAAAAATGCTTGAATAATTCCCTCCAAAGATAAAAAAAACTGTCTTAAATGAAAGTTTTCTTCAGTCCTTTGCGATTTCATATTCTAAATCTTTACTTTTTTATCATTGATGATTCGATAAATTTTTCTGGTTTGAGGATTGGAGGGGGAGGGAGTAATAAACTGACGCTGGATCATTTCACACTTTGCTATGCAAGTGTCATCAAAGAAAACTTTGCCTGCCTCCCTCCCAACCAAGGAAATTCTGAAATGGCGCTCCTGAACCATTGACGTCAACATCTCTTAATTATCTCGGAGTTTGGGCCAAAATTTGCATGCTCCAACCGGAAAATATAGTTAAGAAAATGTGTCTTGTCTCTGTAAGGTACATTTTCGATTTAAATTTCAAATTTTTGGTTAAATAAAATTTCCGGTTGAAAACATGCTTATTATGGAACATATTCCGGAATAATTAAGTGATGTTTCCGTCAATGGTTTAATGTATATAAGCATTCTAATTCGAATTCTAAGATTCGAGCTAATGAAAATAAAACAAAAATACCGCTCTGAAGTCAAACGAGAGAAGAAATAATTCAGTGATAAATATAAAAATACTGTAATAATCGCCAGTAGTGAAGAGGTTAACACTAAAACATCCATAGATATTCAATTGCACTCTAAATAAAACACTATAATAAAAATACACAGACGCTCTATTTTACGAACTCAATCGGACTCCTATAATATATTCGTAAAATCGAAAGTTCGTAACTGGAAGGGTGCTACGGAAAAAAGACATATCAAAAAACTCATTTTTATTCGCTTATGTTAAAAAACTCAATTATTTTCGATTTCATTGATTCTTTTCAAAAGTAGTTTTCCTGTAATTTTTTTTTTTTGGGGGGGGGGGCGATGAATCATTTCTTTACCTATCAGCTGCAAAACTGTGATGACATTTGGTGATAGGAACATCACTCGCATTTCCTTCGAACATAGGAATTTCAACATGTGGCTTACTGCCGTCTACTATCAATAATTTTGCTATTCTTTTATAAATGCTTGTTTACAACTCTTTCAAGCCAGTCATCATCATCTACGCTTTCTTCTTGGTAAAGTACGCAAATGGGAGGGGTTTTTTTTAACGTCCTTGAAATATCTGGCAACTTTACATTACTTTTTTAACTCAGTTTGGCATTACTTTTTTGGAGTGTTAACATTTGTTATAATAATGGCATATTAATCAAGTGGAATTTCATTCTTTAATAAAAGTAGTGACAATCAAATTAAATATAAATAGGCAATCTGGCAATACCCGCCCAATAGAATTAACCCGTCAGGCATGTTGATTTTTCTACCCCAGACAATAAGCAATATCGTTAGTCTTTGTTTTGCCTTTTCTCCACCATCACATATGTCATTTTCAAAAAGGCATTTTTGTTTCTGAAGAAATTCTAAATGTAATCCAGTTTCCTCCGCATCGAAAACTTTTTTTCAGTGCATATTCTGTGATCAGAGCCTGATTACTAACGGGGTACTCTCTCCCCAGTAAAATTACATAGAAATTATCGCCTTGTTTAAACGCCCTTTTCAATCAAAATTACTATCACGAATAAGGAAAAAATTTCTATTTATTTTTTCTGGTGAGAGAGTGCCCCGTTGATAATCAGGCCCTGTCTGTGATAAGAGATTTCAGTTTTTTTTCACCAATTACTTCTGATTGTTTAATCCGCGGCAGCACTTTCATCGCATAATCGTCGGAAACTCATAAAATGTTTCAAATTAAATTTTTGCTACCAAACACTGAATGCTTAAAATCCTTCATGTCTAGCTCGAAGCCAAATATGTTTGGTCGCTATTTGAAAACGTTTCCGTCAATGGGAATGTTTTTTTAACTATTTGGAAAATAGTTGTTGTCCTCGGTAGAGAACTGAGAAATCTAAAGTATATCTGAAGTTTTTTATGAATTATATTCCGCATTTTATTCATTTTCTGATTGGTCCATGTTTAATGTCCAAAAATAGAATACGTTTCTTGTTACGAAGAGAAAAAAATTAAATTAATAAATCATTTGAAAACAAAGTATGATATAAAGATTTCAAACAAATTTCATTTAAAAGAGTTTTTTTTTCTCTACGCAACGGTGTAAAAATTAATAAAAATGTGCGATGTTTAGAAGTTTAAAAATGTATAGTTCCGAAAATTTAAAACTGAAATTTCATTTGCAATTTGTTTAGGATGGGTCCAGAAATATGAATGTTTAACCCCTTCGCGACGGGAGCCTTTTACGAAATTTTTAATGTTTTGTCACCAGTTTTAAAAATTAGAAATTAGTGCCTTATTAAATCGAGAAAATGCTCCGATTAAATAAGACAAATTTTACAGCATAATTTTACTGGTGGGGATAAACATGGATTCTTAAGCCTTTTTGCGGCACGTGTCCGTGTCGCTCGTCCCCAAGATTTTTATTCATGTCGTACGTAATATGAGGCGTTCTGAAGTTAGTCTGATTAATTCCATCCAATAAAAATGCACATTATAAACATTAAAAGTTGTATATCTATAAACTACTTTTTTTTATCATTGGTCTAGGAATATTAATGTTTAATGCATGGCGTAGGTAATATGTAACTCGCTATGATCCTCCTAAAAATGATGTTATTATTATTATTTATTTAAACATAGATATTTTTTATAAATCTTTAAAACTTGACTCTTTGAAAATATCATTTTCCAAATAGTCGTTGTAATTTGTTAAATTACATTTTTTTAAATTTCTTTTTTTCCCAATCTTCAGAAATCAAGAAGCTGAGGCATTTTGAAGATCAGGAAATTTCAACAACCGAAAACATTTTCGGGGAAATGCACCTTCATCAGATGCATTCCTTACGGCAAATGTGATTTTTGCTTTCATATTTGTTTCTTTTTAATGACCATCATTGCTAAGGTCAGTGTGATAGAATATAGCAGTGCTTCCCAACGTCTTTACCTTTGAATACAACTTTTTTAGACTTTTCATTTTTAAGTACCTTCAATTTCTTATAAACATATCCTACTTCTCCCTCCCCTAACTCAGCCAGATAATAGAAACATGCATTTCTTCATTAGTAATCTTCCTTATGAGAACCATTTAATAAATCAATACAAATTGCATTGCCATTTTTGATATCTTTGTGGCTGTAATAACTATTTTTGCGAGTTTATTAGCCACTGGAGGGGCAAGCTTTTAAGAATGTTTCTTTAGGTTTCTTCAATAAGAGAGAGAAGGTTCAAGAAGGTTTCTTTGATATTGAATTTTCACCGGAAAATCGAAAAATTTTGTTTTAAAATAGTAAAATGGCAATTGGTCACAAGTTTCTGGTGAGAATTTCGTTTAAATTAAATAGGATAAAGTATATCCCACCGTCCCTCAAGGGTAAAACTATTTTTGTGATTCCCGCCTGTACCAATGTTATTTTCACATACCTCTGGAAGGTCCGCGAATTGGGAACCGCCGGACTATGCAATCAAAAAACAGCTTATCGCCATGCTGTTTCCTTCCACAGCATTAAATTTGCCAGTGGTCTACTCTTTTAAAATTCAGATTTCTTGATTGAAGCCATTTTTTAAAATGGTAAAATTTACCTGAATTATTCCTTAATTAATATATTATTAAATAAGGCGACTTTGGCCAATTGAAAAAAGTGGTGCCATTCAAGAAATCTGAATTTAAAAAAATGTAATTCACAGGAAACTGTACTGCTGTTGTATTAATAACTCATGGTGGGAGAATGGAGTTATGAATGACGAGAAAGAGACATATAGTGTATTCTTTACCAATTGCGAGTGAAGTAACTGACGAGGTTGGCACATTAAGGCAGGTGATATTGTTATTATAATTATTAGCATCGGATAAACAGCTTATGATAACCGTTACGTAAACTTCTACCAGTAAATTTTGAACATAATTTTAATGTTAATGTTAATGTTAGGGTTCTTTTTTTATGTTTTTATTTTTTCCGGTGTCGGTTTGACCGTATATTATAGTCATTTTCGTTAACACTGAGTGAAGATTGTCTACGTTATTACATTATTGCAGAATAGTTGGATCTGACTACCGCCAAAGTAAACTTTCACCAATAAAATGAATGTAATTTTTTATCAAAACTTTGAGTTAAAAATTATTTATACAAAGAGAAAATTACTATTTCGATTTTCTGCTGGAAGTTTGACATGGTGGTAATGAAGTGCTGCAATAGCGGTTACAATAAAGATATGTCAGTTCCTCTTTATTAATAGTTCTATGATTTATCAGAACAAAATTTATATGATGTACTTTTGCAGATTCTTTCTATTTTCAACATATCTATTTGCCGCAAGTTGGCACTAGGGCTCGCTAGCAATTTTAAATCGTATTGAACACGCTGAATCTATAATTGCTCTGCCCAACACCACTAATTTGAGTAAGGATTTTTCAGTTTAATTTTAATAAGCAATTGCATAAATCATATTAGCATCATTCATTCACATATCTTGTAATATGTTTTAGCTGTTAAAGTGAAAAATTCCATTGAAAAGTTGTGGCAAAATTGCATGGACCCTATTACAGTAACTTAATTAAGTACGAATTCAACGCAAGTATTCAAGTTAACTTAATTAAATATTTCATTATTACATTTAAATTTACACATTTTAGAAAATTAGATTGAAAACCGTGCTGGAAATAGTACTTTAAAATTAAGTTCCGAGTCACGGTTCAATTACGTGCTATTTTTCCTACCGACATAATTTGTAGAAGTTCCGAAAATAGTTATTTTCTCAGAAATATTAAGAATTTTTAGTTTATAAAAATTATACGACAAGTTTTCCCAATTCAAAATGACCTAATAATGTTGTATAGTGTAGAGCATAAAGTAATGCTTATTTTAATATGTTCTCCACAATCCTAAATGTTTTAAATGAAATTTCAATTAAGAGAATTGTTTTCTTTCCTGTAAAAGAAATTAGGCTAAAAAAGTAGAGTACAAGAAAACAAAACTGCGATTAGTTAAAAAGAATGCTGTAAGGAAACTTACTGGCAAACCTTAAAGTGCAATAAGTTTTTCGTTAAAATACAAATGTTCTTCTGCTCTAGTAATTAAATCTCTAATGGTAAATTAACTGTAACCCAAATATTAAAACAAGCTCAGTATCTGGCAAAAAATCAAGCAATTTTATGTTCTAATATTTCAGATAGTTTACAAACATGTTATTTAATAATTAATGATCTTTTAGGAGAAAATTTTACACAATGTTTTGCGAAACCTCTTGTGATATTCAAAGTGAAAAAGTAATACTTAAATTCTATAATTAGAATTTTATTTATCATAATTTGTAACACTTGCTTACATACATTTAACTGGAATGTTTTAACCCCTTCATGGGCAAGCAGTATTGTCTCGGTAATATTGAATTCACACCGGAAAAATCAAAAAGTTTTATTTTAAAATAAGAAAAAGCAATTCGTCAGCATAACACCACCAAAATTAAAGATATAAAACTTCTTTAAGTTTTTCTGGTGAGAATCTTGTTCAAATTAGGTGGTATAAAATATATAACACCGCCCCTCAAAGGTTTTTAATAGAAGAGCATGTGAAATCAATAGTAATTATAAGTAATAAACTTTTTTTATGAGCTGAGAAATAAGTGGTATGTTAAAGAATTGTAGATATTTTTTAATCTGTATATGTACTAGGGATGCACCGAATATTCGGTATCTATTCGGTATTCTGCCATGTTACCGAATATTAGGTTAGGCCGAATATTAAACTATTCGGTATGGCCGAATATCAAAGTATTCGGTCGAATCCAATACTTAATAAAAACTTTTAAAAACTTTTCACTATTTCTACTTTTAACTGTTAATTTTTTAATTTACATTTAAAATAATTAGAAACAAAATCATTTTTAAATAAAATAGAATGTTTTTAGATTATTTATTTGCTGTTTGTAAAGTATAACTTAAGAAATTTAACCATGAGAAGGATTAAAATGGTGATTTATTAGGATTCTCCTTAGTAATAAATTATGTGCTGATACAAGTTTCTAAATTTTATTTAGTAAATAATCTGTTTCTTGCTTTTTCCCAAATAAAAGTCCTTTAAAAGAAAAAAAACTTTTGAGATTAGTAATAGCCATCAAGGCAGACAATTTTTGTTCATGAAACCAGAATCAACTTATTGAGTCATAAGTACATTGTATTTCATCTCACTCTAGGTCAAAACTTGTGTGTTCATTTATTACATTAACAATAAATAAGATAACATATTTTCAACTCACATGCTTTGATTTCTGTAAAATATGATGTGATGGGAAGGGTGGAAAATACCACCGTTAATAAGAAAAGAACTAGGAGCCAAACATACCTTTTTCAGAATTAAGTTGAAAGTATTTATATTTGTACATTATATTGAAAAAAATTTGCCTGGAGTTATTTAAAAATGACAATTATCAGACTGTAAAATTTTTCTTCGGCCAATTTTTCGTTATTTGATTTTAAACTGTTTGTTTTGATTCGTAGATAATTTTATTAATTAAAGTTTCATAATTGCGCATCTTAAATAACTCAAGACGGATTTTTTTCAATACTAAATGCTCTTATAAAAAGCTCTTGTTTATCACAATGTAAGTTTCTTTTATTACTATTATGTAAAACTGTTTTAAAAAGTAACATTTTAATACCTTTAAATTTTGAAAAATAAAAAGTATTTGGAAAGCTGAATATTCGGTATTTGGCCGAATAGTTAACTATTCGGCTGGCTGAATATTCGGTATTCGGTTCACCTGTCGGCCGAATATTCGGCATTCGGTATTCGGTCAAAATCACTATTCAGTGCATCCCTAATATGTACCAACTTCTCTTTAAACAAGTAAGAAAAATCATGCGCTAAGCATTGATTATGAAACACTTTCCAATACTTCATGAAATCTTTAAGAAAACTTTGTTATTTAGGAAAATAAGATGTTACTGTCCATAGCCAAATATGTATTCCAATACTTTTGAGCAGCCGTATTTCAGCCGCCGTTTGATATATATATATATATATATATATATATATACTATAAAATTTAGTTTAGCGAGAAAATGCCTAACTGGTTGAAATTTCTCTTACAACACTTTATTCTAATAGATGGAAAATACGTCAATACTTTTGTTCAGCCCTGTAATTTACCTAATACCTTTATTACATGGCAGTAATTTGTTTAAATTTAGTTCAAACAAACACACTCTTAAAACTACTAGAATCACATGTCTAGAAATTATCATCTATGGGTGACCATGTAGCTAATTCTTTGCGTAACCCAGTATATCATCTTATTTGTATTCCACAAACATTTCTTAGTAAACTGAAAGCAGTTTCATGTAAAAATGCATAATTTACTTAAAAATCACCTTTAAGTTAATTACTCTCATATTCAGTAACCTTTATGAGCTCTTTTGTGTAACCCTGTATATCAATTATAACATTTATATACACTGTATTATTTGCAAAACATTTAGTAAAACTTAAAAGCACATATCGTAATTGAAAATGCATTTCAACCATCCATCAGTTATCATCGATAATATACAATACTTAGCATAAGAACATAAGATTTGAAATATTTTCTGCGTCCCTGTAAATTCTATGCATTTCATATTATGCGTTAAGTATTAAGTCTCAGCGAAGTATATCAATTTTATGTTACTTGAAATCGTTTAACACTATTAAAATGTGTCGCAAACAATTCTCCCCCCTTTATTATTGTGTAATGGAATTAATTTGAGTGTCCCTGTAAATGAATAATAACTATTATTTTGACTGCATATTTTACAGAATGTGTATTTTAGTGGATTTTGCGATTCCATGTAAATTTGAATAAGTTTGACAGGGTGTAACACCTTTAAAATTCATTTTGAACGATTTTTTCCCATTGACCGTAATGTATCGGAAAACATTTGACTATCCCTGTAAATAAACTAACCACAGTTGAAACTTCATTTTCAATAGGGTTCGTGCTAGGGTAAGCATCAATAAAACAGAAAAATTTCATAGCAATCGGAGAATATTTATGGAAGTTAGAGCGCGGACAGACGTCCAGACGGCCAGACAAACCGAATGCATAAACACTTTTCAACTTTGTTGGAAAGTGTCAAAAATTATGCATGAATGATTTTGGTAATTTACTTACGATAAATGCCTACGGCATTTAGAAAACGTAGAACTAATTCCTCTGGTAAACAGAGTGATTTGTAATAACAGTTTTATGCAATATATTTTGCGAGCACATCTGAGGAGTCCAGAATTAAACGACCATATGTTAATTGCTTTCCTGATCTGCCCGTACGTCTTACGACCAACGTGTTTTTGTCAATCATGATTTGTCCGTACGCAGTGTTGCCGCATCTGGCTGGTTTCCGGCTAGGTATGTCGAATTTTCACCCGGAAGTTTTAACAGTTATTTTTAATTTATAAGATAACTGATATTCCATAAATAAAAGAAAACAAAATTTTTAATAAAACTTCTCTGGTGTATATTCAGTATTTCTAATAAAATGACCGTCAGATACGACAAAACTGCCCGTACGTGGTACGGGCATCCATATTTCAATCATAATTTATTGCTCTCCCCAGTAAATTTTTATTGTAACTTTTAAATTATTTAATACGAGCATTTCCCTCATTCAATTAGGTAAAAATTTCTGTTTTGAAAATTCGGTGATAAAAGATTAAAAATTCTGTAAAAGACATGACATATTAGGCATTTTTTGAAAGCGTTTTATTTTTTAAGTTGATGAGTTAAGTGGTTAAAGACGAAACTATTGTTTAGAATGCTATTAAATTTCGTGTAGGACATACAGTAATTACTCGTGTATAACGCGCACCCCATACTTTACAAGGAAATGAACAGCAAATTTTTTAAATCTCGGATATAACGCGCACCGTAAATTTGGTATGCTAATGAAGAATGACCAAATGAATTTCAGTAAAGAAAGTCGAAACGAATATTACACATGGCCAGAAAAAAGGCGAAAGTGCAATTTTAGACTTCGAGTAGTAAGTGAATGACGAGAAAAGGAGTGAGTGACTGTAATGAGAATTGCTAATTAACATTTAGATAATGTTAATAGCTCTGTTGTATAAAAAATTTTAAGGAGTGAAATAAAGATGCAGTAATACTTAAATTAAGTAAGATTTTCCGCGTGATTATATCTTCTTTGAATAATTTCTTATTTCATATGTTCATCGTGGGATTACACCCAACAGTAAAAAAATATCCCGTGTATAACGCGCAGCTAGGAATTTTGACCTAATTTTTTGAAAAAAAATGGGCCCGTTATACAAGAGTAAATACGGTAACAAAGGTATGGGAATTTGTTGGAACGAAAAAAACCTTGTTCAAATGTCGCCGCCGGAGGGTGATTTTTAATGATTTACAGATTTAGCACAGATATGCGATAGTTTACAAATTTTTATTCCAGCCAAACTTGCTCCTCATGATGGTCGTCATATTCAGTTACTCTCTAGAATCGTAATATAGCGTTCTCCACATTTCCCCACAGTGTGTTCTGGAAAATAGTAAGAACAATCGTGAAATGCTTTCTTCATGATCAGGTAAAATTAATGAAAAATTTCTTAACAATCGTAAATTATATGATAAATTTTTTATTCCTTAAAATGTCTCCTAGTGGCAAAATTTTGAACTACTTTTTTTGTTTGTTTAAGTTCAAATGGATTCAATTCCTTTAATTATGAACAATATTTACGCCTGCAGGAAATTTTAAAATAGGATCTTTTAATTATAAACACACTATTAGGGTGGCGAGTGGTCAGAGCAAAACACCTTCAGAAAAACAGTTTAGCTCCAATATATTCTGATAGAAAATGCTTCTAGTAATATAAAAGGAATGAAGCAGATTAATATCTCTTTAACAGAATACTGGTATTTGAAACATTTTTGACTGACCACTCGAAAACCTGCACTGCATAACTTCCTATCGGTCTATATGTTAATAGTTCCATGGGTTTTTGTAGTGTACGTCACACAAAAACTGCAATGCTTGTTTGCACCGTTATTTTCGAATAGTTTTCTTTGCCTTACTCTAAGGAAATGTTTTCGACAACATAATTCATTGTTTTCCCTTCTGAAATACTAGTAGCCAAAATTCGTAGCATTTGACTTACACCACAAGTACTCAGGGGATATATATATCTGTAAAATCACTTTACCATTCTGGGTTCAGTCCCCGGCATGAATATTTTTCACCTTGGTAGTTTCTACGCTTAGTTTAGCAAGTGATAAATCATGTATTAAATAGTCAATAATTTCAAGCGTAATTTCATTGCTAAACATTAATTGGAAAATTAACCTCTTAACCCTTTCCGGCACGGGCAAAATCTGTACTAAAATGAGAAAATATCGATTGACACCGGAATTCACAAACGAATTTTTTAAATATTTTAAAATCCTTAATTTAAGCTTTTATTGTAAAAGCAAAATTTTACTAAAATATTACTGGTGCCGTTTGCAAGTTTGGAATTAAAATTAGGTATCTCAGACCGGGCACAGTGTGTCGGAAAGGGTTAACTGGTTTGACCGACCGCTATTCGGGCAAGACGAATTTGCATCATTTAAAGCTTTTTGACACAACTATTATTTTTAAGAAAATTTTCTTACTATTGAAAGGCGTAAATGTTTAGACTAAATTTTACGAATATTTTATTTAAATAATAATGGTGTGAGTCCGCTATTTTCAATTTCTTGAACGAAAAAGAATGGAGAAATTTCACGATTTTCATTTTCACTTTTATATTGAAGAGCAGAAAAAATCAAGAAAATTGATACCATTTTTATGTATATTTGAAGCTTTAATAATTCACTAAATGAATTTTAAAACTGCAGTTTTTGGCTTGGCGCGAAAACGCTGCATCGCGGACGAAAGCGACTCTGACGTCATTTGCCATGTAAACACCGTAGTACTACGTTGCTGGCTTAAGTGTTTGATACATTTCTTATATGTTTTTAAATTTTCTGTATTAAAAATGAGTAGCAAAGTGTGTTATAAATGTTGTATAGTGCCATTTTCACATATAGTACTGTAAATTCGCCTGATAAGCACTTTTTCTTAGCGTTCCTAACTATTATGATAACGATAATTTATTCTGATGTTAACTTGATAGAAATGTTTTTGTAAACTTATAACCTGCTATTCTTCCTTTGTATGCGTATTTATTGATTGAATATAAATATAATTTTGATATCCATGTTTAATGTATATAACAAACATTAACATAATATGTGTAAAAAAAAAAAAAAAAAAAAAAAAAAAAAAAAAATTGTTTATGAAAACAAATTTTCAGTCAAACGTTCATTCACAACGAGGCATTTTCAGACTTTTTAATAAGTATTTTTGAATTAGTAGCATATCCAGAAAAAAATGAGGGGAGGGGGAGTAAGAAAAGGTTTGTTCTACATTAATGTACAGTAGCTTTAATACACTGAGGAATTCCAATTTTGGGGGATTTTTAAAGCAGATTCTCGCTCCCTAAATAACACTTTTAGGGAGTTTTTAACACTTTTAGGGAGAACTAGTTTTTTTTTTTTTTTTTTTTTTTTTTTGGGGGGGGGGGGGAGTTTAATATTATGTTTATGTTGTGTGTATAGAATTAAGTTTTTTTCATGAAAATTTATATTTTATCTCAATTGTAAAATAAAATTTCTACTACCGAAAATATAAGCTATTTTATGCCTAGATTTTTATTTATTTATTTATTTTATTTATAGTTATTATTTACCATTATATATTTTTAATGTATATATGTATTTTATGGAATTTCAAGTGAAAATTTATTATTTTCTGTAAATTATAAATAATAATTTTGATATCAAATGTCTAAATGTATTTAACTTTAGATGAATAAAAATGGACAAATTATATATATTTTTTTTCACTCTAACAAAAATAAAGCAAAAATTTTCAACTAGAAATTTAAAAATTATTTGCTGATCCCACATGACATATAATCTATGATACATACATATACAATTATACTTCTTATAATAAATCGTCAGCTAGACTTACATAATAAATCAGAATAGATATATATATATATTTTATTTATATCGTTTTTATTTTCTTTTGAAGGCAAATACTAGCTAAGAAGTAATGCTCTGTATAGGAAATTTTTCCAGATAAATACTATTCTGTTCTGAATATTTTTATATATGTCACCGATTAATTGTACATTTAGTAAATTTCAGAGTCAGTAATGATAAACATTTTTCTATTTCATTATTTGACATATATTAATACTTAAAACTAAATATTAAAAAAGTATTCATTTTGTTACGCATTTTCTTTTTTTAAATAAAATATTATGCATTATTTGAGACAAGTATTTATAATATAAAAAGGTAGACAGTCTTATGAGAAAAAAAAATCTCCACAAATTAAATACAAAGTAACCTGTAATTCCTCCAACATAAATGTCACTTTAAAAATGAAACAAGAAAGTTTCATAAAAAAACAAGCGTAATTAGTAAGCGTATATTTTCAATGAAAATGAAAAAAAAAAAAAAAATCGAAGCATTAGCAAACTTTTTTTAAAAATATGTCAACACGCAGAATCGAACCCGGGCTATCTGGCCAGCTAGCGGATACTCTACGAGCACGTCACGGATTATTTAGAAGTAATTGCAAACTAGCTATGCAAATTTTAGTTGGAAGAATTAACCTGTCACGATTACAAGATAAACTTTCTGTCTATATTTGTTAATTAAAAAATTGAATAAATCTAAAAATTTAGATTGATTTCCTGTTCATTATTCAATGTTATATTAAAAAGTTGCACAAGCACAGTAGTTTTTAGAAAATGATCCATATCACAATGTTTGTCTCAACTTGAGCTTATTTTTTTCCGTAAAGTATGTTTTTAATAAAAGATTTAAATAATACTTTATATATTTAAAAGAAAAAAAACATTAATTACTCTTATAATTATTATGAACTTTTTTTTTTTTTTAGTTTGAAAGGGAGAGGAAGGGATGAATTTTTTTTTTCTTTTTTATAACTTTCTATCGGACAGATTTTACTGTAACAATTTTAATTTTCTCAGGTATTGTTATAAACTTCTCTTTTCAGCTTTGATACAAAGTTTTGTAGTTTACCGAGAAAATTTTTACTCAGAAGTCAGAAAATACATATTAAGTATTAAATAAATAAAACGTCTGTCTTATTTCTCAATATTTTATTTTATATCAAATATACTTTATCAGTATTGTAAAATAATTTAAACTTTATTTAAATTAAAATATACTGAAATAAGAAGATAACTCATTTCAAGAACAACAATCAAGAATCACGAACTACTGTTTTAGCTTTTAATCTTTCATTTCATTTTAATCATTATTATTATTTAGCAAATAAAAATAAAAGTAGAACAGAAATACATATCCTTTAGATTTCTCGTATTTCTGGGCCGATGAAATCAGAATCCTTTCCTAAAAAATTAACATGGAAATAGAATCCAATTTTGGGAGCCTATTGTCCGATTGCCCGAAACTACATTTCTAAGGCCGAAAATCTACATTTTCAAATTAAAATGAAAATAAAAAGTAAACTATCTATTTTATATTAAGATAAGTTAAGTCTTACTTTTTTATAAATTTAAAGTTGCTAATGTTAAATAAATTTGTAGAAACTGATGAAACAAGGTTGCAAATATGAAAAGCAATGGGAAAAAGAATGCGTGCAAAACATAAACATTTCAACTTCGTGGCAAATGACGTCACAACCAATCACGTCGCGTGTTCGTATCACGTGGTTTTGTTTATGTTTTTACGTTGTTAAAAACAGTAATTAAAAATTATTTAGGATTATTTTAACGATTCTGAGTGGATTTTTGAGAATTTCAAGATAAACTTTATCAGTTACACACAAAAGAAAACGTATTCCTCCCGGGTGAAATTTCTCCATTAACCAGTTAAGGGATTAATTATATTGTATTTGTTTTCACTGATGTTGGGTTTGTTATGCGTCTCATGTTACGCCGCAGGAATGTGTTCTCACGAAGACTATTCCATCTTGTGCCACACTGCAACTTTACGAACATATGGGAGGAGAAAATGCCCACCTGCTCATTATCCACATAGCTTAAGTGGAAGAGCACTTACGGCGGTATTCCGAGGTTTCCGCGTTCAGTCCCCGACTTAAACATTTTTCACCCTGTTGGTTTGTACTCTTTGTTAACAAGTGATAAATCATGTATTAAATATTCATTTTACCATATTATTGATGTATTACTTATCTCTGCATTTATCTATCTTATACTCTGTTTATCAATCGCTGTATCTTTTTACATTTTTTGTGCGTATATATATATGTATATATGCTAAAATATGCATATAAAATTTTTATTAATAATAGTGCACATAGCTTTTTGAAATCTAAAAAAAATTTCTTGATTTAATCATAATTATACTATTTGGAAGTTTATTTTATTAGTAACTAGCGACCCGCCATCGCTTTGCTTCGGGTAGTCCCGTGTCAATACTGACACCGCAAATTGTTACTACCACTTCATCCCATTGAATTCAACTACTAAAACCACTACTCTCCTTTTAAGTAGTCGGGTAAAAAGTAGCCTGTATGTTAATCTAAGGTGCCAGATAACTCCATACAAAGTTTCATAAAAATCGATCCATCCGTTCTTACGTTATAGATGGTGTAACTAACACGACTTTGTTTTATGAATATAGATTATAGCAGCCCTCCCAGACTTTGTACGGGTATTAAAAAAAATTCAAGTTATAAATTTTTACACATGCTCATACTCTTCTTTGTGGGTGGAGTTATTAAAAAAGTGTAAACTTATAAAAGAAAATTCGGATATTAGTATTATTTTTTATTTATTTGTAATTCATACACTACATTTTTACTTATTTACTTTTTGCATTTTTACCTATTTTATTTTTACAACAATTACAGGATGTCTTTATACACAATAAATCTTGTAGGGTTCAGCCTGCGTTTGCAATGCATAAGCGGAAAAAATGAAATTATTTACAACATCACATTAAAAACCTCAAAAATAACAGTATTTCTCCACTATTTAATGGATGTTATTATACATATAAACCTTCCTCTTGAATCACTCTATTAAAAAAAAACCGCATCAAAATCCGTTGGGTAGTTTTAAAGATTTAAGCGTACATAGGGATATAGGGACAGAAAAAGCGACTTTGTTTTATACTATGTAGTGATTTCTCCACTATTTAATGGATGTTATTATACATATAAACCTTCCTCTTGAATCACTCTATCTATTAAAAAAAATCTCATCAAAATCCGTTGGGTAGTTTTAAAGATTTAAGCGTACATAGGGATATAGAGACAGAAAAAGCGACTTTGTTTTATACTATGTAGTGATTTCTCCACTATTTAATGGATGTTATTATACATATAAACCTTCCTCTTGAATCACTATCTATTAAAAAAAAAATCTCATCAAAATCCGTTGGGTAGTTTTAAAGATTTAAGCGTACATAGGGATATAGAGACAGAAAAAGCGACTTTGTTTTATACTATGTAGTGATTTCTCCACTATTTAATGGATGTTATTATACATATAAACCTTCCTCTTGAATCACTCTATCTATTAAAAAAAACCGCATCAAAATCCGTTGGGTAGTTTTAAAGATTTAAGCGTACACAGGGATATAGGGACAGAAAAAGCGACTTTGTTTTGTACTATGAAGTGATTTCTCCACTATTTAATGGATGTTATTATACATATAAATCTTCCTCTTGAATCACTCTATCTATTAAAAAAAACCGCATCAAAATCCGTTGGGTAGTTTTAAAGATTTAAGCGCACATAGGGATATAGGGACAGAAAAATCGACTTTGTTTTATACTATGTAGTGATAGTGATTTCTCCACTATTTAATGGATGTTATTATACATATAAACCTTCCTCTTGAATCACTCTATCTATTAAAAAAAACCGCATCAAAATCCGTTGGGTAATTTTAAAGATTTAAGCGCACATAGGGATATAGGGACAGAAAAAGCGACTTTGTTTTATACTATGTAGTGATATTTTAGGAGGATTCCTAATATATTATTAGTAATATATTAGGAATATTTTATTAGTAAACAATAAACTTAATGAAATATTTTCATTATGCATATTTAATTTTAGATTTGCTTCACTTTAATTTATTTAGAATAAATTGTTAATTTAAAATGATTTAAACTCAAATTGTATTTGAATTGAATTTGATTTTCAATGGTAATAGAAAAACCTGAGTCTCGAAATAAAATTCTCAGAATCCTTTTTTTTCGTCATTTTTTTCTCCTTTTCAATTTGTAATGATAATTAAACATAAAATTGTATACAGAAAATAAAGTAGAAGAATGTTGTATAAAATAAAATAAATAGAAAGAATTTTACAAAAGAAAGATAAAAAATGTTCTACTAAACAAACAGAAAAGTGTTCTACAAGTGAATTAGAAAAATGTTTGCACAAACCATTATATAGGAATCTTGTTCATTTAAATTATGTACTATTTTGTAAGTATTTACTAATCAAAAATCGACAAACTGTCACTTGAGCTTTTTGTGAAGACCCGATTTTTTTTATTTGTTTGTTTGTTAGGCTGTTTGCCTCTGTGTATGTTCCGCGATAACTGCTGCAAAACGGTATTCGATTAGCTTATTATTAATCCTTTGAGGTTCAAGGAATTATGTTTTTGTAATGTTGTATTTCCACCGAAAATTTTGAAATATTATAGGTCTAAATAACGTGAAACATATTTTTTTTCTAGCCTCTATTTCACGAAAATTATAAAAGTGAAATCAAATTAAAAGTTTCTGGCGCAAATTTTAATTAAAATTTTGTGGGATATAATGTATCCCGAAATCCATCAAGGATTTGAACACATATGTTGGTGTCGTAGGTGAAATCAACTGTATAATGTTTTGTTAAATTTTATTGATTTGTTCGAAATACATATAACAATTATTTTCATCGTTATAATGCTTCTATATTCTAATTTTGACGTTTTAGAGATCTCAGATATATTTTATGCTTATTAATATATAGGAATAAAACGATCGAATAAAACAATCGTTTAATTAAAACTGTGTGGGATATAATGTATCCCGAAATCCATCAAGGATTTAAACACATATGTTGGTGTCGTAGGTGAAATCAACTGTATAATGTTTTGTTAAATTTTATTGATTTGTTCGAAATACATATAACAATTATTTTCATCGTTATAATGCTTCTATATTCTGATTTTGACGTTTTAGAGATCTCAGATATATTTTATGCTTATTAATATATAGGAATAAAACGATCGAATAAAACAATCGTTTAATTAAAACTGTGTGGGATATAATGTATCCCGAAATCCATCAAGGATTTAAACACATATGTTGGTGTCGTAGGTGAAATCAACTGTATAATGTTTTGTTAAATTTTATTGATTTGTTCGAAATACATATAACAATTATCTTCATCGTTATAATGCCTCTATATTCTGATTTTGACGTTTTAGAGATCTCAGATATATTTTATGTTTATTAATATATAGGAATAAAACGATCGAATAAAACAATCGTTTAATTAAAACTGTGTGGGATATAATGTATCCCGAAATCCATCAAGGATTTAAACACATATGTTGGTGTCGTAGGTGAAATCAACTGTATAATGTTTTGTTAAATTTTATTGATTTGTTCGAAATACATATAACAATTATCTTCATCGTTATAATGCCTCTATATTCTGATTTTGACGTTTTAGAGATCTCAGATATATTTTATGCTTATTAATATATAGGAATAAAATGATCGAATAAAACAATCGTTTAATTAAAACTGTGTGGGATATAATGTATCCCGAAATCCATCAAGGATTTAAACACATATGTTGGTGTCGTAGGTGAAATCAACTGTATAATGTTTTGTTAAATTTTATTGATTTGTTCGAAATACATATAACAATTATTTTCATCGTTATAATGCTTCTATATTCTGATTTTGACGTTTTAGAGATCTCAGATATATTTTATGCTTATTAATATATAGGAATAAACGATCGAATAAAACAATCGTTTAATTAAAACTGTGTGGGATATAATGTATCCCGAAATCCATCAAGGATTTAAACACATATGTTGGTGTCGTAGGTGAAATCAACTGTATAATGTTTTGTTAAATTTTATTGATTTGTTCGAAATACATATAACAATTATTTTCATCGTTATAATGCTTCTATATTCTGATTTTGACGTTTTAGAGATCTCAGATATATTTTATGCTTATTAATATATAGGAATAAAACGATCGAATAAAACAATCGTTTAATTAAAACTGTGTGGGATATAATGTATCCCGAAATCCATCAAGGATTTAAACACATATGTTGGTGTCGTAGGTGAAATCAACTGTATAATGTTTTGTTAAATTTTATTGATTTGTTCGAAATACATATAACAATTATTTTCATCGTTATAATGCTTCTATATTCTGATTTTGACGTTTTAGAGATCTCAGATATATTTTATGCTTATTAATATATAGGAATAAAACGATCGAATAAAACAATCGTTTAATTAAAACTGTGTGGGATATAATGTATCCCGAAATCCATCAAAGATTTAAACACATATGTTGGTGTCGTAGGTGAAATCAACTGTATAATGTTTTGTTAAATTTTATTGATTTGTTCGAAATACATATAACAATTATTTTCATCGTTATAATGCTTCTATATTCTGATTTTGACGTTTTAGAGATCTCAGATATATTTTATGCTTATTAATATATAGGAATAAAACGATCGAATAAAACAATCGTTTAATTAAAACTGTGTGGGATATAATGTATCCCGAAATCCATCAAGGATTTAAACACATATGTTGGTGTCGTAGGTGAAATCAACTGTATAATGTTTTGTTAAATTTTATTGATTTGTTCGAAATACATATAACAATTATCTTCATCGTTATAATGCCTCTATATTCTGATTTTGACGTTTTAGAGATCTCAGATATATTTTATGCTTATTAATATATAGGAATAAAACGATCGAATAAAACAATCGTTTAATTAAAACTGTGTGGGATATAATGTATCCCGAAATCCATCAAGGATTTAAACACATATGTTGGTGTCGTAGGTGAAATCAACTGCATAATGTTTTGTTAAATTTTATTGATTTGTTCGAAATACATATAACAATTATTTTCATCGTTATAATGCTTCTATATTCTGATTTTGACGTTTTAGAGATCTCAGATATATTTTATGCTTATTAATATATAGGAATAAAACGATCGAATAAAACAATCGTTTAATTAAAACTGTGTGGGATATAATGTATCCCGAAATCCATCAAGGATTTAAACACATATGTTGGTGTCGTAGGTGAAATCAACTGTATAATGTTTTGTTAAATTTTATTGATTTGTTCGAAATACATATAACAATTATTTTCATCGTTATAATGCTTCTATATTCTGATTTTGACGTTTTAGAGATCTCAGATATATTTTATGCTTATTAATATATAGGAATAAAACGATCGAATAAAACAATCGTTTAATTAAAACTGTGTGGGATATAATGTATCCCGAAATCCATCAAGGATTTAAACACATATGTTGGTGTCGTAGGTGAAATCAACTGTATAATGTTTTGTTAAATTTTATTGATTTGTTCGAAATACATATAACAATTATTTTCATCGTTATAATGCTTCTATATTCTGATTTTGACGTTTTAGAGATCTCAGATATATTTTATGCTTATTAATATATAGGAATAAAACGATCGAATAAAACAATCGTTTAATTAAAACTGTGTGGGATATAATGTATCGCGAAATCCATCAAGGATTTAAACACATATGTTGGTGTCGTAGGTGAAATCAACTGTATAATGTTTTGTTAAATTTTATTGATTTGTTCGAAATACATATAACAATTATTTTCATCGTTATAATGCTTCTATATTCTGATTTTGACGTTTTAGAGATCTCGGATATATTTTATGCTTATTAATATATACAGAGTTGCTACGCTTCAAGGAAACTTCCAGGTCAAATATCAATATTTTTTTATGAGAAAATAAATTTTGTAAAGAAGCATGAAATCTCGCCGTATTCAAGGAGAGATTTTCTATAATAAAATACTGGTACTGAAGAATTTTTCAGTCTGAAAATTCCCTGACCCGTATCAACCCCGTATATAGGAATAAAACGATCGAATAAAACAATCGTTTAATTAAAACTGTGTGGGATATAATGTATCCCGAAATCCATCAAGGATTTAAACACATATGTTGGTGTCGTAGGTGAAATCAACTGTATAATGTTTTGTTAAATTTTATTGATTTGTTCGAAATACACATAACATTTTTTTTCATTGTTATAATGCTTCTCTATTCTGATTCTGACGTTTTAGAGATCTCAGATATATTTTATGCTTACGAATATATAGGATGTCCGAAATGAAAATGGTAGAATATAACAATCGTTTAATTAAAACTATGTGGGATATAATATATCCCGAAATCCATCAAGGGTTTAAACACGTATGTTGGTGTCTTACGTGAAATCACCTGTATAATGTTTTGTTAAATTTTATTGATTTGTTCGAAATACATATAACAATTTTTTTCATCGTTATAATGCTTCTCTATTCTGATTCTGGCGTTTTAGAGATTTCAGATATATTTTATGCTTACGAATATATAGGATGTCCGAAATGAAAATGGTCGAGTAATTCGACAAATACATAATATGAGATTAAAAATGGAAAAAAATATGCGTTAAATATCTTTTAAAAAGCACAAAAATAAGCATTTCATCAGAATATCATTACTTTGATTAACTGATTAAACTACTTGTATAAAAAGCCGGAGATTTGGCAGCGCTGCGTTGAATATTAAACTGATCACAGCTAAGAAACCCTTCACTGTTGCTAAACTGTTCAGCTCTGTTCTTAATATTTTTCATCAATTATCTTCAGAAATTTTGAAAAATAGAATTAATTTTTATATTTGAGTACCTAAAAAACCAAGAAGGACAAGTGATAAAACTTCGATTTGAAGTAAATTGAGTTCAAAAATTATTGATGTTAAATTAAAAAATCAATAATAATTAACTGAATTCAAAAAAGAATCTGCCGTTTCGTTCATTGTTATTTTTCAATTCTTATTTCAATAACTATAAAAATTGTAGAGTACGATTTTTTTAAATTTATAATTAATCAATATTGATTGTTATTTGTCAAAAGTGCTTGATCTCTAGAATGCAGCATATAATTTGAAAATCACTTATATTTCATTACCCGAAAACAATAAAACATATTTCGAGCTCGTCCGTGTACAAAGCTCAATTTTTTCAATTTCTTCACATATACCCCTTACTTTTTAGGTTTTTCATTTATACGAGATTCATGGATAAATTCTGATTGAAAAACAAAAATTTTTTTTTAATAAAAAATTTTTGGTGGCAGTTGAATTTTAAAAAACAAAGATTCTTAACCATGCTTTTGGTCATAGTTACATAGTGCATGCTGAGTGATTCACTCAAATGATAATGTCATTCATTCTGCCGAGCCCTAGATTACTTGTTATAAAATATTATACAAGAGTAATTGATAGACTATGAGCTGAATTGATTACCTAGATCAGCAGATTTATTAATTAATAGAATTATTGCTTTAAAATATCATACAAAAAATATGCAGACATTATCTGTTTTCTCAAATCTCACTTATTAAGTTTTAAGTAAAGACATCAGTTTCATAAAAAACATACATATATAAGAAAAAGAACTACTGAAACAAAGAAAAAGTGCAGTTAGTATAAAAAAAATTGAATGCTTCAAAACAAGGAAACATCAATTGCAAGCTTTTGCTTGGAAAAAGTTTTCTTTTTCTTTCCTGTACTTTTATTTTTCAAAGTCTAGTTAATTAATTCTCAGATGGCAAGTAAACTACAAACCAAAAATACAAATAAGCTCAGTATTTTAATTCGGCAGAATGTCAAACTATTTCACTTCAAATAAGTTTTTTTACTAAATAAATAATTTTCTCACGTTTAATTGAAAAAAACTTTTAAAGTATGTTTGAGGACATATTTTGTAACAAAATTTGGGATAAAATAAAAAAATGGTGATCTTGTTAATTTAGATTTTATTTACTTCTTATTGGATTTCTTATGAAGAAATGCAGTATCACATATGCAGGGCTGCCACAAACGACTATTTTTATATTCTGCTAGCACCAGTATTTTTCTAAAACAAAGTTTGGAATATACTATTTTTGCAAGTGTTGACAAAAGTTATGATAAGAACTCTTATTTTGTGATAGTGGTGCGAGATAGAATTAAAAAATAGTCCCCTCCTGCAGTCCTGTATAAGAAAAAGGAGAAAATTCTATAATTATCTTATAAAAAACTATTCATAAAATAATACGTATTTGCCAGCATTGTAAGTAGCATGTAGAAAGAAAATGTTAAAGTAAATTTTACCTTTTTAAATTATTGTATTTGGCCGATTTCATTTGGTGAAAATTCTATTAAACTTTTAAAATACAAAAAAAAAAAAAAAAAAAAAAAAATCGAAGAGTTGGCAGGTATGGCTATATACACAGTAGAGGTCTGCACGGGCCGAAATTTCCAGGCCCGGGCCGGCCCGAAAGTTAAAATTTCGGCCCGAGCGAAAGAAATATTGGCCCGACCCGGCCCGGCCCGAAAGTTAAAATTTCGGCCCGAGCTCGGCCCGGTCCGGAAAAAAAATTAAATTTCGGCCCGAACCCGGCCCGGCTCGAGTGAATTTCTACAGAACATTGATCTTTAATCTTATGGAAGAGTTCTGACCAAAAAAAATTATATTAGTCTTTTTTTTTTCATGTTTTTAATCTCCATTTATGCAGAAGTGCCATAGGCTGCGATATTTATGCTTTTAAATGAATCTTTGTTTGTTGTATGTAAATGTTTCAGTTATCACTAGTATTATCCCTCTCACTGACAAGCCCGTCTATAGACGTTCCCTAAGCTCCAGGTTTCACTGCAATGCAAGCAATAATTAAAATGATATAACTCAGTTGATTTAATGGATTTTTAATACATTGTGCAATGATTAACACACTCAAGGATAACATTCATATTCTTAAATAAGATTTTTCTACAATTTTGAAAGAATCATATTTTTTTAACAATTAAAACAAAATGCTGAGAAAACAACATTACAATTTTGCCCTTTGGCAAGACTGTCAGAGGGTTATTAATCCATATTCCCTGTAATGGGGACAAAAAATCGAAAAAGAGGTACATGGTAAAATTCCAAAGACAAAATCGCTTTGGAACGAAAAAAAAAAAAATGCATTCCTTTCTTAACAGATGTAAATGTTTAATATATTTTTTTTCTCCCGTATTGTTGGATTTGTTCTGTAAACAATCAAAACTTATTTGGGTTCAAAAATCTTCTAAATATTCTTGAATTTTCTTTTTAAAAATTTTATTACATACTTAGAATTATAGAATAAAGAAATATTGAATTCAAATTATTTACATACTATGTACAAAATGTATAATATGTACAAAATATAAATGCTTTTACCTTGATAATTTTTGATCATCATACTAAAAACTGGAAAGATGATCCTTTATGCATTTCTGCGTGCCTTTTCATAAAATTAACATAATTCTTCAATAAAACTCAAGACACGCACGACAAACAAAAAATATAAACATTCTCTCTAAAAAAATTCTTTTACATTCCATCAAAAATTGATGCCAACTTTTTTATCTAAACTTTTAACTCATCTCGTAAGATAAAAAATATAAAAGCAAAGCAGACGAAAAAAGCTTCGCTTCCATAGCAACGAGTTGCGTCTTATAAATAAATTAAATATCACAATTGCAAATATGCAAACGATTTTCGGTGAATAAACTGGAATAACTTAATTTATCAATTTCTAACATACTCCCACCTTTAATTTAGGCGGAAGCCAAATTAAACTTAAGATCACTTTTGATCAAATTAAGCCCTAATTCAAAATAAAAAATATATAAATAAATAAAGATAATAACTAAACAATAATAAAATAATAATGAAACGTTTAGAGTTCTAGAAAAGTTATTTCAGAGTTCTAGAAAAAGTCATTTCACAGGTCTATTATTTACTGTTGCTTCGACATCAGATAGGACAGTCGAAAGGTTTCAAAAGTTAGAACTGAAGCACCGAGTGTTCTGATCAAGGGAATTCTTAACACATATAAACAGATGCTCCCACCATCCACCAAGCTGATGCTCGAGGGATGAACTTCCATTTAAGAGGAGCCAGTTATTTCGAAGAAACTATCGCCTTCCAATCCTGCATATAAATCTTCGAAAGGATTGAATGAATCCTTCTGTTGAGAGACTGGATACAAGTTCCAAATGTATTGCCCTATACTATACTGCACATGTAAAAAGTACAACCCAAACTTTGGATCTTTGCTTTACGAAAAGAGGGCCAAAAAGATCAGCTCCAACAACTTCAAAAACTTTGGAATCTCTGACTCGATCTAGAGGTAGGTGGATTGGAGATGTAGTATATGGCTTTGTAGAGTATCTTTTGCATCTGTAACACTTAGACAATTGACTTCTAATGATGCGTCTAGAAGAAATTATCCAATATTTTTCTCTCAAAATGGATCCAACTGTTTGAAGTCCAGCATGACAATTCTTTAAATGACATTCTTGAATCAGACAATTCACTACATGATGTTTCGATGGTAATAAAATTGGATATCTGAAAGAAAACTCGTCATCTCGCTCTAATATCTTTGTTTTTACTCTTAACAAACCTTCTTGATCTTTCATAACCTTTAATCCTTTTATTGCATCAGTAGTATTACCAAAACTTTCAGATTGTATTATTGACCAGAGCGACCTTTCCGCATCTTCTTTTTCTTCAATTGACAATTCTGATGGAAAACATATATTTCTGTTTCTGCACTTCATTATGAATCTCTTCACCCAACATACGACATTAATAAATCTACCAAATTTTGAAATTCTACTATATATCATAAATTCATGTGAATTAGAACATAAAAGAGTAGGTACTGAAGTTTTCTTCTTTTCCATCATTACTAATTCTTCGTTGGGGCTTGTTTCTGAATGTGGCCAATTTTCTTCTGATAACTTCAACCATTCTGGTCCCTCCCACCATCTCATCTTCAGCAGCTGTTTAGGACTACATCCGCGAGAAGGTAGATCAGCAGGGTTGAGATGACCAGGTACGAAGTTCCATTGTTGAGATTCGGAAAATTTACAAATTTCTCTAACTCTATTGCCTACAAACGTTCCCCATTGATCATTTCTTCGAATCCAAGCGAGAACAGTCGAAGAGTCGGTCCAATACTTTACTGGTATGGAAATACAATTAAAGGCTTTCAAAACAAATTTAGTCAACCTTATTCCTAAAATACAAGCAAGAAGCTCTAAACGTGGTATGGTTACATTTTTCTTTGGTGCAAGACGAGACTTAGCTCCTAAAAGTTGTACAAAGACTGCGTCTTTATCTTCACAACGTAAGAAAACTGCTGTTGCATAAGCTCTGGTACTTGCATCACAAAATGTATGAATAGACCATTTTTCTTTACAACCATATCCTACACGTCTATTTATCTTCACGTCATTTAAATACTTGAGTTCGCTATACCATTTTTGAAAATTATTCCGGATTTCTTCTGGAAGTGGAGCATCCCAATCTAATTTCGTCGACCAGGCGTCTTGAATTATCAGTTTGGCTGGCAACAATGCTGGGGCTAAAAATCCTATTGGATCGAAGATCCCTTGGGTTACAGCTAATATCTTTCTTTTCGACAGATTTTCTATCTCATCACTAAATTTATAAGCGATCTTCAAACTATCTTCCATTGTGTCCCACTTCAACCCTAAAACCGGAACTATCGTTGTTACATTTTTGCTGAGCACCTTCTTTTCGTTAAGGAAACTGCTGTCTTCACTTTTAATTGGTCCGAATTCCCACATTCTTAATTCCATTTTCGCATCAGCCATGATTTCTGTAGATTTTGAAATAAAATTTTCTAGTTCAGGCACATTGTCGACTGAAGTAACGCAGTTATCTATATAGTATGATTTCATAAGCTTCTCAGCTATCTGTTTGTTTTCTTCATCAACATTACTCAAATGATATCTTATAACTGCACCTAGCAAAAATGGGCTACAAGTTGCTCCAAAAACTACTCTATTGTGTTGATAAACTTGAAATTCGTCAGGACTCTTCCACCATAAAAATCGCAAGAAATGCCGATCTGATTCTTTGACTTCAATTTAAAGAAATGCTCTTCTTATATCGGCTACTACCCCAATAGCTTTCTCACGAAATCTTATTAACACTGCAGGAATTTGTTCGATGAGGTTTGGTCCTTTAAAGAGGCAATCATTTAAAGAAGGAGACCTCCCTACCTTACACGATGCATCAAAAACTGGTCGAACACTTGTAGTAAGACTATCTGGTTTGATGACGGGATGATGAGGTAAAAAATGTCCTGGAATCTTGAGTGCTTCATCTGGTACTTTACTTATAACGCCTTCTTCTTCCCATTCATAGAAAACTTTAGCATATTCTTCAAACATTTTCATTGATTTTAATTTCTTTGTTGAATTTATCAATCTTCGTTCAGCTATGTGTCTATTTGAGGGAATCTCACGTTTGCCGTTAATCCAAGGAAGACCTACAATATAGCGACCTTCTATATTTCTATCAACTTCTTTTATAAAATTATCATGAGCGAGTTCTTCTTCTTCTGCTTTAGACAAAGTTTGACAGGGATCTGTTATACCAATTGTCTCTAACTTCCATAATTCTGGAATCTTCATATCTTTTAAAGCTAGGTTCGTGATAAACATATTTCCATAATTTAGGCAAGACTGTGATGTACTTTCTAAACGACCACAAAGTGTCCATCCAAACTTTGTCTCTATTGCTGTAAGACCGCTCTTTAACTGTTTTACTCGACCTGTAAGAAGTTGTCCGTAGTAATCGCTTCCAATCAAAATTTCAATTTTTGGACTTCCTGCTCCTAAATCTGTGATCCATAGTTTATTTTGTTTAAGCTCTTTAATTACTGATTCTTTTGGTATCCGAGGAATATAGTTACAAATTATATCTTGATCCAAAAGTTCTAAGACTTCTTTCGTTTGTTTCTGTCTATCAGAAGAACTTAACTCAACTTGGAATTTATTGTGAGATTTAGCTTCTGTTTGCGTACCACCAAACAAAGTGTGTACAATAGCTTCAGAAGAAGTGGGATGTAAACCTAACTCTTCAGCTGTACCTTTTAAAATATAGCTCTTTTGCGACCCACAATCAAGTAACGCTCGTACTTTCTTTGTTATTCGACCTTTAATAACTATTTCTAAAGTCATAAGGGCTACTTCAGCAGAACACTGCTTACTTGCTATGGTGCTTTGAATAACTTCTGGGGTCTTAACTGTATTTTCTGGTTCTTTACACATTGAAATTTCAGGGCATAATAACTCGGTATGGGGTTTAGAACAAACGTGGCAACGAATAAAAACTTTGCAAACTTTAGCGTGGTGACCAAAACGAAGACATTTTAAACAGCAATTTTTATTCTTAATTTTGGCCTTCCGTTCATTAAAGGAAAGAGATCTAGCCCTAACACAGTCCTTGCTTTCATGAGATTTACTGCAAAATAAACAAAGGCGTTCTTTTGCGCTAAATAGCCCTGCCGCAGTAGGTATTTTACTTTCTGCTTTTCTTAACTTTTCTTTAGGTTTGTCTTTAAAGCCCAGCTCTATAAAACTCGATTTGGCTAATTTGAATCTTTCCTCGTTTGCAACTTCTTGTTTCAGAAATTCCATCAAACTTACTATATTTGCTTTTGTTGCCAATGCATTATTATTACTAACAGTGTTTGATGTGATTGAAATATTATATCGCTGCCATGCTTTTAATACATCTTCCGATAAGCTAGATTCTATCATGGGATAGAGCCACGCCGAATTGCTTTCTAAACTTAAACCCATTGATTCTAACGATCTTAAATATGCCTCGACTTTCGTGAATAAATCTGATAAGGGAAGTTTATCTTTGCCGTGCGCCTGTACATTAGCTACAATCAATTTTAGGAATTCTCTAACGTACACTTCTATTAGTAAATCTTTGTTTCCAAAACGCTCTTGAAATGCCTCGACAGCTTTGGAGTAATTAACTGCGGTCATTGGATAGCTCTCTAACAAACTCCTGGCACTGGTTCCAGGTTCTACCGATTGGATAAGATACTGAAATTTGTCACTATTATCCAAATCTATGTCTTCATGAATTTTCTGAAACTGGGACCAAAATGAAAGATAATTTATTAACTGCGAATCGAATGGCTTAATATTTAGTTTAGGTAATTTATAATGCTTTGATTTGGAATAACCGTGATCTGTGCTTTTTTCACTATTATCTTGATTACGTTTATTTTTATCCAATGCTTCACTAACTTTACGCTTAATGGTAATAAATTGATCTGAATAACTTTCATTTTCCACTACTTCATTTTCAATAGCCTCTTCGTCGCATTCATCATCATCTAACATGAGTTCAATTATAGCTTCATCAATAGCTTTAATTTCATGAATCAAATTTTCTAATTTACTAAAACCGTCTAAAATTTTGTCCTTATCTAATGACTCGCCGTTAATTTCTTCATTCAAAACATTTAAAGTTCTGGTAAATGACGAACGTAGCGGCGTACGCTTTTTCTTTAGCTTATTCATCATCGAAAAATTAAGTAGTAATGCACAGCTTATGAAAACACTATACGCTATAAAAACAATTCAATATCTCAACAGTATTATTCAAATGTCCCTGTTCGGGCGCCAGATTTGTTCTGTAAACAATCAAAACTTATTTGGGTTCAAAAATCTTCTAAATATTCTTGAATTTTCTTTTTAAAAATTTTATTACATACTTAGAATTATAGAATAAAGAAATATTGAATTCAAATTATTTACATACTATGTACAAAATGTATAATATGTACAAAATATAAATGCTTTTACCTTGATAATTTTTGATCATCATACTAAAAACTGGAAAGATGATCCTTTATGCATTTCTGCGTGCCTTTTCATAAAATTAACATAATTCTTCAATAAAACTCAAGACACGCACGACAAACAAAAAATATAAACATTCTCTCTAAAAAAATTCTTTTACATTCCATCAAAAATTGATGCCAACTTTTTTATCTAAACTTTTAACTCATCTCGTAAGATAAAAAATATAAAAGCAAAGCAGACGAAAAAAGCTTCGCTTCCATAGCAACGAGTTGCGTCTTATAAATAAATTAAATATCACAATTGCAAATATGCAAACGATTTTCGGTGAATAAACTGGAATAACTTAATTTATCAATTTCTAACAGTATTAATTTTGCATGAATGAACATTTTAAAAGGAACTTTCAGTTTTCAGTTTTAAAAAAAATTCCGTCATAATCATGTTTTTTTTTTTTTTTTTTTTTTTTTTTTTTTTTTTTTTTTTTGTGTGTGTGTGTGTGTGTGTTTAATTCTATTTTAAAACGCCTAGTAATCTACGATTCTTTAAAAGGAATAAATTCTAATGTTTAATTGCTGAATAATGATGGCTTAAAAGTATATGCTTTTTTTGCAGAAATATTTTGGACAAAGCCAAATATTACTGATTTATAAAAAGTCGAGAAAAGGATTTTCATATAGGAAGATTCAATAGGAACTGATTATTTTGGTCCATGAAAACTAGGAAGAATGGAATCAGTCTCGACTTCGTACGGAAAAAAAAAGTTAGGCCCGGCCCGATACTCCAGCAAAAAAGTTAAGGCCCGAGCCCAGGCCGGCCCGAAAAGAGTAGTGACTAGGCCCGGCCCGAGTCTTCAGAAGCAAGGCCCGAGCCCGGCCCGGCCCGAATGCCATTATTGGAAATCGGCCCGAGCCCGGCCCGTGCAGACCTCTAATACACAGTTTCATATATGAAAGAATGACAGCCTGACACATTGCTTAGATAAATATAGCTACAATAATGCAATTGTTATTAATAAATGTCTGACAGATTTTAATAAGCATTTAAATAATGCAATTAATATTCTTGCAATAAACGAATAATTTTAGTTTAAAAAAAACTTTAATTAAATATTTCTCTGTGAGTCTATATATAATATCACCATCTATATATATATACCTGTTACCCTGTTTATACAGGACACATAGAGGTCAGCATCAATGCTGAGTGAATCGCCGACCTGGCCTTCAATCGCCGTCAGCGCCACCTATTGTTTGAGATGCGAACTAAAATAAAAAATTACGGAAAAAAAACTCCTGACATTATACATAACCCTCCTGCAAAAATTTTTTAAATAGTTATCACTGTTTGCAAGTTATTGAATTTTAAAATCCATCAGTATTTTTGGGACACCCGGTATATATATATATACATATAATAGGTATATATATACAGATAATAGGTATTCAATGTATCAAAATTTTTATTTTCACTAGAAATATATTTTTTACCCGAAAAACATATTTTATATGTACGGTATTTTTCAATTTAGTTTTCTAAATAAAGTTTTTCGTATGAAACATATTTATATGATCTAGCCTCAGGAAAATGTAAATATTGCTAAATATGCTAATAGCTTATATCAGCTACATATCTATTTCATAAATATTTTTATAGCTAGGGAAGTCAAATAACATTTTTACCACAACTGGTGATTGGATGTGGGTTTTTTTAAGAAACTTTTCAAAGGAAATTAATGCAATATCTTTAGAAGTTTTGATACATGTATATTAGGCATAAAACATAAATATTTATAAGATTTATGCACCTGCATTCTGAACATTTTTTTCCGAACTGCAAAATATTTTGTTTGATTTTTCGTTTCAAATAATTTATTAAAAGATATTTTTGAATTGAATTCAAAATAAAATATTAAATTTTTGTCCTTATTTAAATGTTTTTATCGAATTTATTATTATTATTATTATTATTTATAAAACGAAGCTCAATTATTATAGTATGCTTAAATACACTAGATGAAAAATGAGGAATATTTCCAGTGACCAACATTTCTCAATTCCTATTAATAGATACAGTGAAACTTCCATTTTACGAAATCTCATACTTACACTTAAACACTTCGTTAAATAGGGTGTCGAGTGGTCAGGGGAAAACACAGCGAAAAAAGACGTTAAATACCAGTATTTTATTGAAGAGAAATTTGCTTTCATTAATTCCTTTATTTTATTTTTACATAAGTATTTTCTATAAGAAAATACTGATGATTTTTTCCTGTTTTTAACTGTGATTTTCCCTGACCATTGGTCACACTGTTATAAAGATAATTCTTTATATAAAAATCAACTCAAATTCATTAAAATTCATAATAAAATACAAATGCTTAACATGAAAAATACACATACAGTGAAAATTTTGAAAAAAATGTATTGTAACTCGGTCAGTAACATTATACATAAAATGTAGACATAGAGAAATTTTGATTTAGAAAAAAGTACTTTAAAAACATATAATAATGAGAGCCAATCAAAACTGAAGAGTAGCGTAAACTTTCTCGCTTTTTACAATATTTCAAATACTTAACTATAAAAAAATCTGCAGCACTACTTCGTGCAGATTTTTTAAAAAAATGCATTGTTTTAAAAATTTTCGTAGTTTTGTATGTCATCTAACAATTCATTTATGGCATTTTGGTGAAATCGGAATCCTGTTCTTATACTATATCGAAAGCTTTTAAGATGTCTTCTTTTTAATGGAAAAAAATTAAATAACTAAATAATTTCCTTTTATATAGTCTTCTGAAATAAATTAATCCTCTAAACTGAATGTTGTACGTGCATATAAGAGACATAAACTTTCTTATATAGATATCAAATGAAAATCAAATTTTGAATTGCTTAAAAGGCGCAAACGCCAACCTAGACCCTAGTGAACCTAGTTGATTTTCATTTGATATGTTATATTCAAGGCAAATTTTCTCTCTCTGGAAAAATTTCCATGCATTAATATATTCCTTATATAGAATTTTTTTTTTTTTTTTTTTTTTTTTTTTTTTTTTTTTTTTTTTTGTAATATAGAAATTGTTTTACACGCTAAACTTGTTCAGTGTTCAGCATAAATTTCGTTAAGTAAAAAACTTCATTAAATATTGACTTCGTTAAAAAGAAATTCCACTGCATATTATTGGCAAACAATATAATATATTTATAATAGCTATTTAACTATCTTATATATTAAATCTTATGTTTTAAATCTGATATTATAAATCTTATGTCTAATCTTATCTTATATTTTAAATCTTATATTTTAAATCTTATATCTTATATTTAAAATGCATTGTAATTCGGGCAGTAACATTGGTAAAATATATAATATATATAAGGAAATTCCACTGTACATTATTGGCAAAATATATAATATACATATAATAGCTATTTAACTATCTTATATTTTAAATCTTATATCTTATATTTTAAATTTTATATCTTATCTTATCTTATATTTTAATCATATATATTAAATCTTATACCTGATATTTAAAATGCATTGTAATTCGGGCAGTAGCATTATTTTTATATATAAAATGTAGACGTAGAGAAAATTCCACTGTATATTTTTGGCAAAATATTATACATATTTAACTATCTGTACATCTATTTATACTATACTTCTATATATTTATATATCTACACATACTAATCTATACATCTATTTATCTATTTATATATATATAATACATATTTAACTATTTAAGTATCTTACATTTTAAATCTTATATCTTATACTTAAAATGTATTGTAATTCGGTTAGTAACATTCTTTTTATATATAAAATGTAGACAGAGAGAAAAATAATATATTATTGGCAAAATATATAATATACATATAAAAGCTATTTAACTATCTTATATTTTAAATCTTATATCTTATATTTAAAATGTATTGTTATTCGGGCAGTAACATTATCTTTATATTTAAAATGTAGACATAGAGAAAATTCCACTGTATATTATTGAAAAAATAGATAATATATTCATATAATAGCTATTTAACTATCTTACGTTTTAAATCATTGAATAAGGTAGATAGTAAAGTGAAATACCTTCTTTAACTTTATTACTTACCCATCATACGTAGTATAGGGTAAGTCTTGCAATCGTTTTGAAAATCGAAAAATTTTTTTTGACGGATTTACACGTTTTAGATAGTGGAGATTCCGAAAAACATATTTTTAGAAAAAAAAGTTTGCCGTCCGTCTGTCTGTCTGTAAACGCTCTATCTCCCGAACAAATTGAGATAGAAACTTGAAATTTTGTATGTAGTTAGTATGTAAGAATGGGACGAACCCTATTTAATATCAGCAACCTCGATTATCCGGAACTATTTTTTTCGGACACTCGAAAAATTCTTTCTGATGAAAGGTACATAAAAATTTTCGAATTTTTTTGTTCTAAGGAATGGACGTAAAAGGCAATAAAATAACACACATTTTGCATATAGAACGAAGTCGATCGGATTATTAATTGTCGAGATATTTGTAATCTTGTTTTCCACATTCTTCGATTTTTCGTGACCCTGTATTTCATTCAAATTTCAATTCAAAAGTATATTTTAATTGGAAATGAGACGCTTAATCCGACGCAGTTAATTGTTAGTTAATAGAATTATTATTTTTGGAGTTATAAGGATGTTTCTTTTACGCAGTTCGGTACTACTTGAGTAGTTTGGCGTTTTATATAATTTGTCGAAATTGGTACATCAGCAGTTCTTTAATATAGCATTACTATGTATATTAACAATATTTAAATTTTGTTTATGAATTGCAATGCATTGTATAAATAGTTTCACATGTTTTATTTTCATATACATATCCATGATGGGTAAGTATCACGGTGGCCCCCAACGACTAGTTTTTATCACGCATGGAAAATTTATGACTGGCAAATGTAACTCTTGCTTTTTTTTAACCTTGAATTTAAAAAAAAAAGGTTAAAGTAGATGACGTTTCAAAACTCCATTTAACTCCCTTTTTTTTTTTTATTAGCACAACAAAATAAAACATTAATTCGTAACCAATATTTTTAATTCTAGTGTTAATTACTGAAATTGTTTTTAAAAAAAATTAAAACAATGGAAAAAGACACAGCGTTCTTCTCTGGACGGGAAAGATCCCGTAAGACATGATGACGTCACTGCAACGTCGTTGTGAAGTCACATTGTGACTTTGTGACCATCGATTGTCGATGTGACGTCACGTGACGTCGATGTGAAGTCACAGTGACTAAAATGTGAAGTCGTTATGGCCGTTTTAGAGCTTTTTTGTGACGTCACATTGTGACCACTTTGCGACGTCACAATGTGACTAATTTGTGAAAAGTGTGTCATTTGTGACTACTTTGACATTAACATTGTGACGAACTGTGAAAATTTTTTTAGAAAGTCACATCTTAGTCACATTGTGACGTCACTGAGTGGTGGCCTTTTCGTCACAGATGTGATGTGACAAAGTGACTCACTGTGACGTCATTGTGACGTCACTGTGAACATGCATGCTATGAGGGATAAGACGTAACTTTATTTTTCTACGTAAGCGCCAAGTGAATTGAGACATTTACCATACGCTTTTGTAAGCTTCAAAAAGACCTCCAAGATAAAATCAGGACTTTGCATACGAAAGAAGCGTTGGACCACTTGTATGATTTCGGTATTGCTTCCAAAGCTGTAGTGAAGCATTGTTTTAGTCTGTAGTGGCCGTGCACGCCGGCCCAAGTTCGGTCTGTGCAACACTTGTTGATGCCTCTCTGTGGAAGTCTGTGGGCCAGATGTAATGTCGAAATAAAAGGTGCTGAGACAGTTCCGCCAATTCAGTGAGGGTCATCATCAAATATTGGACAGATTGAGATTTGGACGGGCGTACATAGTCACTACTGACAAAATCAATGCTAGACTACAGATTTGGAAGCAATGCCGAAATCATACAAGCAGTACAACGCTTCTTTCGTATTCAAAGCCCTGATTTTCTTAGCGGTCTTTTTGACGCTTATAACGAAATATGGAAAATGTCTTAACTAACTTGGCACTTATGTATAAAGTTACGTCTTATCTTTAATGTTTCCTTATATGTTTTGTTCTCATTCAAACTTCTGTCCACAGTTGACAGGGGAAACTTATTTTCAAACTTTCCCTCGTAAATGGATCATTTCACTGATAGACAGAGTTCTGGATAAATAATGTGCAGCATACACTTACTTTTTTGCATTTTAAATATTATGCTATTTAAAGTATATTTGGTATAATAAAATACACTAACGTTTTAAATTGAATAATAATTAAAGCATGACAGCTGTATGTTTATGTACAACAGTAATTTTCCAATATATGCCACTTATTGTTTACTGATAGTCTGTTTTTTATCTGATACTTGAAGTTATTTAACTTAGAATTACGAGATACTATTTGTTCTACCTTTTACTAATCCCATTTGAATTGCTTGTCGATCTAATAGGCATTCTAATGAAACTGTAAAACGTGACGCGAATTCATCTTAGCTGAAATCCTTTATTTCAATTTAAATTGAAGCAACACATTTGCATATAATTTTTTAAAGTATTCAAATAAATTTCATAACAAAAAGGAACGTATAGTATAGATGCTAATATTTCTTAATTATTTTGGAGTCGGTCATGACAAGTCTGTTTCTGACAGCAAATTTTATTTAATAAAAAATTTGAACATCAAATCTTAGAAGCACTTGATAGAAAGGAGAAACATAGATTCTTGCATAGATTTTTCAGTTTTAAATATATTTTATTTGAATCAGATTCCAGAATTGTTAAGAGATGTGGGCATCTATGCATATAAGCCTTAGAAATCTATGCAAGAAAAATAAAAATAAATCTTCAGACATTTGATGACGGAAATTCAGCAATTAACTTATGATTTCCATTAGAAATTTAGGGTATTAAAATGTTAGGACAGTTTGTTGTTTAGACATCTACGTATTAACATTACTTCACCTGAGAATAAGATGGTTCTATCTGACCAAAAATCGATTTCGAGTTAGAAGACTTTGAAAATTAGCATGCTGTTTACGTGCAGCTATTAAAGTTTGCAAAAAACTTTTGGCATTAATAGGTTCATATGTTGGTATAGACAGTAATTCTAGAAAATCAAAGTTTTTAAAAAACATTTTCGTGGATTTTTTTACATTTAAAAAATTTGATAGGACCGTATTATTCTCAAACGTCGTGTTATCCTTAGAATAAGATGGTTTTATCATCAAAAAACCATATTTTTCTTAATTTGTGTAATTTTTTTATAGTTTAACAAAGTGAAATTTCGTTTATTAATTCGAATAAATTTCAGTGGATAGTAAAATATTTATTACTATCTATGTTGTAGCAGAATAACACCAAATTTCAGCTTCAACTTATTCATACTAATTAAACAATCTTCACAAAACTAATTAATATATGTAAGTTAAATTTATTATTTAACTGAACATAAAATAGCTTAAATACTTTATTTTATTAAATAGGAACCCAACGGTTTTCCTTTTTTAGCGTGCTATTTCAGTGGGAGAGTATGAAAATTAATACAAAAAATTATGATTATAGTGATAAATGAAATTGAAGTGAATTATAAATGAAATTTTTCGTATTACAGTCAGGTAAAATCTTCATCAAAAGAAAAGACTTTATTTATCTAAGGAAAAACTTTCTTGTTATTTTTAAAACAAAATAAGTTTGATACTCTTTTGTTAGTCAAAATTTTGGAATGTTCCATAAACCATGCTTTATTTTATATTACAGTTAGGTTAATTTCTCTTAAACATATTTTGAAAATAGAACCTTTCATATCTCGAAAACTACTTTAGCATGCTCTGCAGGTCTTTTGGTCTTTTATTTTATCTTTGTTAATGCATTCCTTCTTTCTCTGTTCACTTTAGGATTTGGTAAAATCCTTTGTGGAAATGATGTTGATACTCCTCGTCGTTTGAAAGGGTTCCATTGCAAATTCACCGCTGTGAAATTCTGGTCAACACAGTTGCTTGTCTTAAACTCAATATTATAAAGAAGTTGTGTGATTCATAATTGTATCACCTTGGTCTACGGAGCGAGATTACAAGCAAATATTTTACTACACGAATGGAAACCTAAGAACTGTTCTGATTTCATTCTCAAGGCTGTAAATGGATTACTGTGATTTACTCTCAGCAACAGACGTATAAATGAATGTGGCGGAAAATATTCTACTAAATTCATTACTCTTTCTATTTGGCTGCGAATATTAACCTCTTCTTGCAGACATCAAAGTCCAGGTGTACAATATATTAGAGTAAATTCCATAATATGTGAATGAGATTGTATAAGTATTGCAATTGCATAAGATATCATTTGGTTTCTATTCTGACGAATACAACTGTCACAATATAAAATTAAAATAGCATGTTGAAAGTCTGTCAGTATCTTCCGAACAGTCGTTGATACAGCTGAGCTTATGTCATTCCCATCTCTGCCCGATATTTCGTCTGTCCACAAGCAACATTATGCTTTCTTTTCTTTCTTTCATGTTGCATGTGATGTCATGTTATGCAAGTTAATTTTCTTTGTAGAAAAAGTTGCTGAGATCGCTTTTAGAACATGTTATAACTTTTCTAATCTTATACTATAATGCGAGCAAAAATTGTGTGTGTGTGTGGGTAAATTTTATCTCAAAAATGGCTCTAACGATTTTCGCAAAAATTTGGATTTTACCATTTTCGGGCACGAGAAGACCATTGGGCTAGGTCACATGTTCGAGAAAATTCGATTATTGGGTCGTTTTGGGTCATAATGGGTCAAGATCAAGCTATTTATATCTAGAGAACGGCTGGATCGATTTTAAGGAAATTTTCTATCCAATCGTTTTTTGGCACAACAAAACTGTTGGGCTCGGTCACATGTTCGAAAAATTTCGATTAGTGGGTCAATTTTGGGCCATTATGGGTCAAGCCATTTTTATCTTAAAAACGGCTCTAACGATTTTGACCAAATTTTATATTGTATCGTTTTGGATTACAAGAAGACCATTGGGTTAGGTAACATGTTCGAGAAAATTCGGTAAGTGGGTCATTTTTGGGGTCATTGTGGGTCATACTATTTTTATCTAGCGATTTTCTCACGCAATTTTGACTAAAAATTGCATTCTATAGTTTTCGGGCACGAGAAAAACATTGGGCTAGGTTACATGTTCGAGAAAAAATTTCACTGGGTCATATTGGGTCATTAAGAGTCTGGGTCAAGCTATTTATATTTAAAGAACGGCGTGATGGATTATAACGAAATTTTGTATGTGACAGTTTTTTGACATGAGAAAACTAATGGGCTAAATCACATGTTTGAGAGATTTCGACTATGAGGGTCATTTGTGGGTCATGATAGGTCATAATGGGTCATGGTCAAACTATATCTAAAGAACAGGTGGATCGATTTTAATGAAATTTTGTATGCAACATTTTTTTGGCACGATAAAATAATTGGACTAGGTTACATGTTCGAAAAATTTCGATTAATGGGTCATTTTGGATCATAAAGGGTCTGGGTCAAGCTATGTATAATTAAAAAACGGCAGGATCAATTTTAACGAAATTCTGTGTGTAACAATTTTTAGAAACGAGAAAACTAATGGACTAAGTCACATATTCGAGAGCTTTCGATTGTAAGGGTCATTTGTGGGTCTTAATGGGTCAAGGTCAAACTATATCTAAAGAATGGGTGGGTCGATTTTAACGAAATTTTGTATACAACATATTTTTGGCATGAGAAAATCATTGGGGTAGGTCACATGTTCGAGAAATTTCGATTAGTGGGCCACTTTTGGGTCATTCTAATTTTATCTAGACAACGTTTCGCGCAATTTTGATTAAATTTAGTATTTTATCGTTTTCGGTCACAAGAAAATCATTGGGTTAGGACAGATTTTTGAGAAAATTCGATCAATGGGTCATTTTGGATTATAAGGGGTCAGGGTCAAACTAACTATATCTAAAAAACGGCTCAATCGATTTTATCTAAATTTTGTATCTAATGTTTTTCGGCATGCTAAAACTAAAGAGCTAGGCCACACGTTCGAGAGATTTCGATTATAAGGGTCATTTGTTGGTCATGATGGGTCATGCTAATTTTATATAGAAAATGGTACTCACCATTTTGACTATGCTTTGTATTATATCGTTTTTGAGCAAGAGAAAATCATTTGGCTTGGACACATGCTCGCGAAAATTCTATTAGTGGGTCATTTTGGGTCTTAATGAGCTAGGGTCATTCTAATTATATATAACAACGACTCAATCAATTTTACCTAAATTTTTAAACAAAACGTTTTTTGTCACGAGAAGACTATTGGGCTGAGTCGCATGTTAAACAAAATTATATTAGTGGGTCATTTCGCTTCATTGCTGAATGCTGCCAAGCTAATTTTACCTAAAAAATGGCTTAAACGATTTTGATTCAATTTTATATTATACTGTTTTTGATTACCTGAAGACGATTGAGCTATGTCACATGCTTGATCAAATTTGATTAGTGGCTCATTTTGGGTAATACGGGTCAGGGTCACGAGAATATGGCAAAAGCCAATAACTTGGTGATATTTGACAAAATATTGGCGACATATGGCCAAAAAATCGACTATAAAAATTACGAAAACCAAAACACGTATTTGGAGCCAAATGAAAAGAATGCCTCCAAATTTGGCTATATCTAGCAAAAAATATTGTCTTTCAGAATGTAAAGAATTTTTTTATACATTCTTAAGAGGTTTCGAGATGCATGGTTAAACCAATCAGAGTCGAGCTAAAAAAGTGATTTAGATCGATGTCCTTTCGTTTTAAAATTTAGAATAAAATAAAATTTATAAATATGCGCATAAAAACATAGTTTTCTTATTGATTGTTTTTCTAAATAATACTATTATAAACATGTTTTACTGTAATAATACAGAGTTAATGATACAGTGAAAATACTATATCGAGTTGAACACAAAGTTAATTTTGACCGAGCTAAGCTCGGTCTCCCCTGCTAGTATAAAGTAAAGGACTGTCTTATGAGGGAAATTTCTGTCATAATTTCTGAGAGTTCCGGTGGATTCCACTTCTTTTTTTTTTGTGCAGATCATACATAAATTGCATGTCATTATTAATTTCTCCCTGGGTTTCCGCATGTTTATACTCCTCACAATGATCACACCTATCTTTCTTTGGTTTACTGAATTCTGAGTTGAACTGCATATTAAATATGTGCCTATAATATGAAATTTTCACTGGCTCTATATTGTTTTCTCTGTATTTCTGAAAGAACAAGTTATACATTTTCTGTAAGTTAATCCCTGGTTCTAAGTACGTTTTTTTTAGTGCTTCCCCTGTTGTAGTGTGACTCAATCCTGGGAAAACTTTCAGTATGAGCTTTTATTTTATTCTTGATATCATTTGAGAATATTCTGCTTGAAAATTTACCTCGGGTATTTTATTAGCAGCAAGAGACAAGGTATTGCCAGTAGGATATACATAACTACATAAAGGCATTTTTAACTTACGAAAAACCCATAGTCCTGCTATCGATTGGATTTGTAGGAATTACTTTTACTGATTTTTCAAAATTGTTTTAGCATTAAGAATATCTAGAACTGGGGCTTCATTTAAACTGTCATCTATTCTTTCCACAGGATTATCTAAATCTAAATGAATTAGGATTAGTCCTTCATCCCTGCTTGGATCAGGTCCATTAATAAAATTAAACACAATTCGTTTTGTATATTGACGAACTAAAAAGCATACTTAAAAAATTTTTACTGATAAAAATTTCCTCTATACTTTACCGAAATACGATTTATTTATCGAAATAATATATTCTTTCACACAAGAAATAAAAGATTGCCGATTTTCATTATATATTGTAAAATAAAATAATAATATATCATCTTATATGCTGTCTGCGATTACTTTACACATAGAACTCTGTTATTCTGACTGTTTTCAACAATTTCTGATGGAACTATATTATTCTCTTTCGCAAGCGGATTTAAATTATTTATATCGAAATTTTAATGTAGAAATGCATTCATTGATACAAATAGAACATTCCTATGCCAAAAAGTGGAACCTTATTATTCTCAGGTGACGATTAGTAATGAACTATCATAGTGAGAAGCAAATTGAAGTTTTACGTACTTGCAAAATTCCAACTAAACTTCCATAAAATGCGAGATAATTTAAACCAGATTAAACGGATTTCTAACGGGAAAAAATTTAGATGTATCTTTAGGTATTTAATTTTCCGTTATGACATGGAAATTGTGTGGCATCATTTCTTCAAAAACAATTTTGGTTCAAAGTATGTTTAACCTGGTTTAAATTAAGTTACAGTTAAATCCAAGTTCGGCAAGTATGCATTTATTGTTTTTCATGGTTTGTAAAGGAAATAAATGCAAAATATTTATATTATATTGTACTTCACATTTATACCAATTAACGTGCTAAAATACTTTAAAACTAGAACTACCTTGATCCGTCATTTTGACGGCTACCATATCAATATGTTTCGGCTCAAATTAGAAATTTGATTATGAAATCATTTTAACCCCTTGAAGGGGCAAGCAAAAGTATCTAATATTAAATTCTCACCGGAAAAATCGAAAAAAAAAATTATATTAAGAAAAGGCAATTTTCCAAACTTTTGCCGCCAATGTTTAAAAATATAAAATTTCGCTACAAGTTTCTGGTGAGAGTCCCATTTGAATAAGGTGGGATAAAATATATCCCACCACCCATCAAGGAGTTAAAAGACACAAGGAAGAAAAACGTTAAACAATAAAGTTAATTTTGGCTATCATTATTTTTTATGAAAGAAATAAGTTGCACTTTAAATATTTATTTCTTATACAAACGTTTTAAAGAGCTACTTTAAAAAATCAATCCAGATTTTTTTTTCAGAGTGTTAACTTTTGCTCTTTTTCAACTTTTCTATTTTTTGCACTGTCTAAAATCAGTTTTTATCAGTTTTCATTAATAAATATCTTAAAAGGAAAATAATGAAAAAATCTGAAAACATAAAATTTTTGTAATATAAAATTATGTAATTTTTTTAAGGGAGGCTTAAATAGATATTGAATAACACTCTACGAAATTGTATAACTCTCTTCATTTCTTTTAAATGTCAGAGAGAAGACGTTTTATCAGTTTATGATGCTTTCTATTCTTTCAAAAAAAAAAAAAATCCAAGATTGTTCTCTTAATCTTAAAATAGTAAAACCTAGATGAATAAATTGTAGCCTTTAGGTTTTACTGAAAATATAAAAACAACAAAATATTAAGAATGCATTGCAAATAGTGGTTTAAATTTGTACAAGTGGATAGTATAACAGTTTTAATAAATTATGCTTTAGAAGTTTCGGTAACTTAACATGTGAAAAGCACTTGATATTCTTTAATATAAAGGAAACATTTAATCTTACTTACCAGTCTTTTAAGAATAAGGTAAACCGAAGAAATCTATCATTATCTTGAAGAATAAAGTACTACATTTTGACACATAGTAGGAATAGTTTGAAATCTGCTTCTTGAAAGACAGTTGAACCGGAAGAAAACATTTTTTTGTAGATCGATCATCAAAGCTTTAGAACTTTGTTTTCTGTCAGTTTTTCCACCATAGAGATTACCTGCGAAAAATATATTTATGAAATAAGAAACAGCGATTTTGAAAGTGTGAAAAACAGATAATTTTACACTTTGTATACGAACTATAATGCAATATTACAAATAATAATAATAATAATAATAATAATAATAATAATAATAATAATAATAATAATAATAATAATAATAATAATGTTGTTTTAACAGTGTTGTATTCAGATACTTTTCTCTCCGAGACATTTTTGTGAGTCCAGGACTGGGTATTATAGATAACCGGGAGGGGAATTTTGACGAAAAAGAGCTAAAAACTGGCTTTACCTTATTTTAAATTAGATTTTTTCCAAATATTACCGAAACATAGTTGCTTACCAGTTCAGGAACAGTGGGATATATTATATTCCACCTATGTTTTATCAAGATTTCCACCAGAAACTTTTAATTAAATTTTTGCTTTTCTAACTTTGGTGGGGGAAAAGGGGGGGGGTGTGAGAAAAATGCTTTCCTTATTTTGAAGTAATATTTTCTAAATTTCCGGTGTGTTTTCAACATTACAGATGTTCAATTATTTGCTCCTGAAACGGTTAACCCATTAGTGACTAGCGTCCCTTTTGAGGGACACTTCAAAAGGTGCATTCAGCACTGTTTTCGTCACCGGTAAAAAAGAAAAGCAATAATTATTTTATTTAAATGATGCATTTTCATGATTAATGAACTAAACTTAAATCTTCTAAAAATAGTGGTGCCAACCAAATAAAATTTATGCAAAAGATGCTGGGCACAAATGGGTTAATGTAGATAATAGTAATATTGTCTGGTCTTCATTTGAACAGTGTTACAATGTTCATATTATACTAAACAAAAAAACCGTTATTTTGTCTGTTATTTAATATTTCTTTTTAGCATCTTTTGTAAGAGCTGCAAAATGTTTACCTGCAGTATCTGTCAATAAAATTTTTGAGATCTTTTACTATTTTGTATTGTTATTCATGCAACATTTGTGAGAACTGTATTTGTTTGTCAATGTGTTTAAGAGTATAAATTTATACATCTTTGTTGGGGTAAACAAGTATACCATTAAGACATAGCTGCCAACTTTTACGCATTTTCCCTATCACAAAAAATTTATAGCATTGCATAACACTAACAATTAATAGCATTGTCTTACCTAATTGGCAAAATAGTATGATTAAACGAACGTAAATATCTGTACAATTTTAGTGGTAGCAAAAATGCGTAAAAGTTGCAGCTATGTTAAGATGAATCAGATTGCTTGAGAACAGACGTCGCTTACCTGCTTTACATAAAAGATTCCTAGAGCTCGCAGCATTCCTAAAATTTTCGCACTTTTCTATCACCATTTTTAAACGATAATCTTTATTGTACAATTTAATTGTAGGTGTTAAAGGAATCAATTTTTTATTTATAATACTGATAGCAAAGTACTCAAATTTTACGACTTTGTGAGTCTTAGATTTCTTAACGAGGCTGAATTCTGCATATATGGAATTCTGATTCGAAGTAAATAAAAAGAATAAAAAACTATACTTTTAATTTTTTCAGTTTTTTTTTTCTTTTTTTTTAGAAATTTTTTAGATTTTTTTTTAAATTTGAAATATCTGACTCCATTGTCTGGTACACGGATGTAAGTATCAGTCGAAGTATGACTATGATTTAATGCCAAGGAGATGACAAAGGATAATAATAAGAACATATATCTTCCTATGTGGCTATTAATATAACGAGGTGGAACCCGTCGAAATTCGACGACAGAAAATCTTTAAAGAAGAACTGTTTAATTGATTTATAGTAAATCTACAAAATTAGTTAAAGCAAAAAATACATCTTATATTGGTCAGTCTAACTCTCAAACAAATATTATATTTTAAGCTAAAATTAACAAAATACGATAAAATTCAATTATCCAAATTATTAAACGAAATAAAAACGAAATTCACCAGATTTTATAACAAACGCATTTTAATTCCGTTATTTTTTTTTTTTCAATTTTGAAAGAAAATGGGGATTGTGTTGCCACAATTACAAAATTGATACTAAAAACTATAAAAAAATTAGTATGTCAAGAATAAATTGAGATACAGCTTTCAAACAAATTGCATTTAAAAGTAAATTTTTTTCTGAGTACGACGATGTAAAAATTTTAAATGTACGATGTTAAGAAGTGTAAAATATGCTGTAGCGAAAGTGCAAAACCGAAATTGCATGGGAAAGTGTTGCCATTCGCAAAATAACGTATGCGTTACGCACAGATACGTTTGGCCTTTATAATATAGATTTGCGTATTAAAGTTCAATAACTTTTATTTATGGCATGTATACGTTTCTGTTTGTCACTTAGATCGTAGTCTGTAGCTCTACTTTCCCTATTTTGCTCGTACGTCGTACGGGCAACGTGTTTTTGCTAATCATCATTTGCCCGTACCACATATGGGCATCCATACTTCAATCATAATTCATTATTCTCATCAGTAAATTTTATTATACATTTTGCATTACTTAATCCTAGCATTTTTGTGATTCAATTAGGAAGAAATTTCTGTTTTGAAAAACCGGAGATAAAAGATTAGAAATTCTGCTAAAGACATAGAAAATACACATTATTTGAAAAAAAAATTTGAAAAATATTGATCACTTAATTGGTTAATATGCATGTTGGTCTTTTTATAATCTTCTCCATATGAGTATCATGTGACATCTAAGCGGATTAATTCATATATAACGTTAATTTCCTGCAATCGATTATATGCAATACTTTTCCTCGCTTATTTTCTAAACATTAACCCTTTCCGGCACACTGTGCCCGATCTGGGATACCTAATTTTAATTCCAAACTTGCAAACGGCACCAGTAATATTTTAGTAAAATTTTGCTTTTACAATAAAGGCTTAAATTAGGGGTTTCAAAACATCTAAAAAATTCGTTTGTGAATTCCGGTGTCAGTCGATAATTTCTCATTTCATTACAGATTTTACCCGTGCCGGAAAGGGTTAAAGATATTCGAAATATGGTTTTTTAGTCAGTTTCAAGTTACTTTGAACGAGGAATTGTTGCTTAGAATTTATGCGGTTGGCCGGTTAACCACATAACTTATCAATATATAAAAGAAACTTTCAAATAATGCCTATTTTTTTCATGTGTTTTGGAGAATCTTTAATATTTTATCACCGGTTTTAAAAAAAATGGCCTCATTGAATTACAAAAATGCTCGGATTAACACTAGAACCGCGGTGACGGGTCATTTTGACTCGTACGAAAGGATTACGTGTCGATTGAAACCAGAAATTTTTTCATAGAATAAATTAGATATATCTTGGATTAAAATAGTTCAAATAAATAAGTTAAATAGTTATAGATAAACATTTTGGTGCAAACAATTTTTATGAAATTTTAATAAATTTTCCCGCGGTTCTAGTGTTAAATAATGCAAAATTTACAGTAAAAATTTACTCGTGAAAATAATAAGTCATGATTAGAATAATGATGTACTTACGTAGTACGGGCAAATCATGGTTGGCAAAAACACGCTGTCATATGAGTACGGGCTAATCCGGGAAGCGGTTAAGCAATAATTACACAACGAACAACTGGATTTTCATACAATTAAATTAATAAATTCTTAACTTTTAAGTAATTTTAAATGTTAATTTAAAATTTTCAAATCTAGTGTAGATTATATCATTTAATCTAACCATTCAATCTAATACACATCTTCAGAGTATTCGAAACTGGAAATAGTTTTCATGAAAGGTGAATATGATATTTACTATCGATGCAAATACTTATAATCGCCTTCCATTGAAATAACAATAACACTTCTTTGAATATCCCAAGCAAAAAATGTGTAATACTTAATCCACAGCGTACAATTATACTAATATAGTTTCAACAAAAGTCTACTAAAATTTTTTTTCGCAAATATAGATATGTTTGAATATAATAATAGTTTCCAATCCCTCATAAATTCGAACCTATGAATAATAATTATACATCCTTTCTGCATTTTATACAGTTATGTTAGTAATTTCTTAATGGTTAAATAATTTTTTTTTCATCTAAGAATAAATTATATCATTTAATCTCAGTATAATTTAATACTTATCTTCAAAATATTGAAATCTATACGAAATGCCAATATATTTTTTGTTAAAGCTAAAAGTAATAATAAATATCTATACATAAACCTATAATAACCACCTATTGGAACATCAACGATATCTCTTTGAGAGTCTATTGCACCAATTGTGCAATAATTACTGCCTTTTCATACTGTTATGTTAATAAAATATTTTCCGCAAAGAAACCTTCAATAGTTCCTTAATTCTTTCAGCTAAACTAATTCCGCCGAAGAGTAAACAACTCCTGAATGAATGGCCTTTCTTGACTGCGCAGGAAACAGTCATTAAAGAAAGAGTCGCAATGCAATTTCGGGAAAATTGTCTAGTCCCAAACAAACGAAAAATGTCCTTCAAAATCATAGCTTCAAGAGATGCTTATTTCTCTTCATAATTCCAAGAAATTCTATAACTATGAGAGAACCAAGCTATGAGAATAAAATAATTCGGCTTCATTTCTCATGATGATACTAAGATTAGAAGTGTGTTCTTAAAATTAAACACGTAAGATAATTATATAAGATTATGCAGGATAAAGTTACAGAAAAAAGAATAAAAAAGAACATTGTTTAAACACAAAGTTGATATTTCACGGTTTGTCGTTGAGAGTTATTGTGCACTTTAATTAATTTATAAATTCATTACTCCATAAATTCATATTTAAAATAACATAAAACTTGTAAAAAACTTAAAGTGAAATACTTAATCCATGATCGACAATTATACTAAGACACTTTCAAGAAAAGTTACTGAAAAAGAAATTTTTTAGTAATTTAAATATTGGTATGTTTGAATATAAAAATTATCGTCAGTCCCGAGTACGTTAAAACAGATGAGCGGTTATTATAGTACCCCTACTGCTTTTTATGGAATTATTGTATTAAATTTTTAACGGTTAAAATAAATTTTATTCAAAATTACGTGTAAATTATATCATTTAATCTTTATATATTTTAATACATATCTTAGAAACAATGAAATCTATACGAAAAATGAGTATATTTTTCGTTAAATTTAAAACTAATAGTAAATATCTATACAAATACCTACAATTTCCTTCTCTTGAAACAGCAATGATATCACTCTGAGAGTCTTTTACACCAATTGCGCAATGTCTACTGCTTTTTCTTACCGTTATGTGAATAAAATATTTTCTGCAAAGAAACTTTGAATATATCCTTAATTCTTTCAGCTAAACTAATCCCGGCGAAGAGTAAATAACTCCTGAATAAATGGCCGTTTCGTGACTGCGCAAGGCGCAGTCATTAAAGAAAGGTGTCTCAATATATTTTCTGGAAAATTGTCTTGTCGCAAACAAAGTAAAAAGGTCCTTCATAATCACAGCTTCAAGAGATGCTTATTTCTCTTCATAATTCCATGAAATTCTATAATTGTGAGAGGAAGAAACTATGAGGAAAAAATATTTAAGCAAAAATGTGTTCTTAATACTAAACACTTAAGGTAATTATATAAGATTATATAAGATAAATTCACAGAAAAAATCACAACCAAAAACACTTGTTTTTGGTCTTGTCAAAACATTGTGTCAGTATCATCGTGTCAATGTCAAAACATTGTTTGAACACAATGTTTTGACTTCATCAAGGGTCGCAGTTTCCCTAAAATTTTCATACTTTGATACCAGTATTTTAAATTAAAAACCTTGAGTGGCAGATTTCTTTAACATCTACAGTAGAATTATATAATAAATATTATTGTTGCAGCTTTGTGCTAGGAAAGTGTGAAAATTTTAGAGACGCTGCGATCCCTGCTTCATTGTTTGTCCTTGCACTTTAATCAATTTATAAGTTCACTATTTCATGAAGTCATATTTTCGTCATTTTAAAGTTACTTTGAGTGAGAATTTCTTGAGTGTAATTTATGCAGTTGGACATGAAGCAAAAATTACGCCAGCTGCATTTTCATACAATTATGTAAATAAATTCTTAACTTTTAAAAAAGTTTTATTATTAATTTAAAGTTTTCAAATCTAGAATAAATCACGTCTTTTAATCTAAACATTTAATTTAATACATATCTTTATAGTATTAAAAAGTCAAAATATTTTTTTATGAAAGTTGAATATAGTATTATTTATACAAATAGTTATAATCGCCTTATATTTAAGAAGCACACCTCTTTGCATATTTGATGAAGAAAATGTGAAATAATAAAACCATAGCGTAAATTACACCACGATATTTTCAAGAAAAGTTTACGAAAAAAGAAATATTTGCCGAAACGTCAGTGAAGGCTTACTGTGGAGACACGAAATTTTTTGGTTTCTGTCTGTCTGTCTGTCAGTTTGTCAGTCTGTCTGTTCCGCGATAACTACCGCAAAAAACATCCGAAAGACTTGAAATTAAGTGTGTATATTGGTAAGGCACTCGGATTTAGCTGTATAGTTTTTTGTTATATTTTATTAATTCGTTCGTAAAATATAGAATATTTTATTTTGCGCAATAATGTTTTTCTATGGCAAATCCAACGATTTTCAAATTTTTATTTGTTGAGAGAAAATGACTCATTTGATTAATGGAATTCAACGATAAATGGATACTGAAATTTGCCAGTACGGGGCTTAAATTATCCATATTGTTTTGAAATTTTATCTATGCATATGTCAGATTTTTTAAATTATTGCTGTAAATCTTGGCCATTTTTTATAAATGTGTTCCAATAATATAAGCTAATTTGTTTTAGAGATTTACTTATTTCAAATGTATTTATTTCGTTTTCTTCATTTCTTTTAATAGTCGCTAAGCAACCATTTATCCTAATTCTTATTCTTATAATATTATAAATTTTAAAATGTGTACGGAAGTTTGAATAACATAACTTCAATGCTTCAATAGCATAACTTCAACTTTGTATCTTTGCGTATAGATAATTATAGCCAGAAAAGAACAAAGGCTATGTATTATTTATTTTATTCGAATATTTTCGTTAATAATTCTGAATTTCATTATTTTTCATGCATAACCAATCGGCATTTTTTAGATAAAATTTAATCAATTGCCAAGAAAATCAAAATTTCGAATATTAATTTTTCAGCGACGATAAATTTTCAACTGAGCAATTTCCATGCGAAAACTGAAACTAAGGAAAATTTAAAAGAAAAAAATAAATATGACGTCGTATTTGCAATAAAAATAAATATACTATTTTTCGTTAAATATTAAACACTGATATTTGTTTCGTTAACATGAATATTTTTGTCAATATGGCGACATAATTAAAAATAAAAGGAATAAAAATATTTTAAATAAAATATTTATTTGGTAAATTATGACGTCATAATTGAAATAAAAGAGGTATTTTATAGTAGTCGTTAAAAATAAACGGGACATGGATAGCAGTAATTCATGGAGTTAGAAAAATAATGATGTCATATTTAAAATGGATAAGAAATATTTTTTACGAATACTAAATTATAAGTTACATACAGATAAAAAACTTCATTAAAAACTAAAAATTAGCAGTGGAAGGCTTTTTTTTGTCGGAAAAAAGGGGAAAATAAAACTGATTAATGTATTTTTGAAGCTATTTTTTTCTTTAAAGTTAAAAAGAATTAAGTTTCAATTTGTGCAGATGGCATAAAAATTAAAATAAATTTTCTAAAACTAAAAATATATTTTCAAACATTGACGTTTCATTAATGAACTTTTTCAACAGAAGCGAAAATCATCTGTCAGCAAATTAAAATTTACAACCAAGAATCTACACTATTAAAATCCGACCGTATGTATGTATGTATGTAACGCTATCTCCTCCGATCCCGGATACTTAGAAAAGTCGCTTTTGTTTTGAATTGAAGGGAAAAGAATCCCGGGTTCCCGAGTTGCGCATTCGTCTCTCTGTCCGTCCGTCCCTCTGTTCGCATGTAGCAACTCAAAAACTACCGAACCGAATAGTTTGAAACATAAAATATATATAATTGCCGAAACGTCAGTGAAGGCTTACTTTGGAGACACGAAATTTTTTGGTTTCTCTCTGTCTGTCTGTCAGTCAGTCTGTCTGTTCCGCGATAACTATCGCAAAAAACATCCGATTGACTTGAAATTAAGTGGGTATGTTAGTGAGGCACTGGGATTAAGCTGTATAGTTTTTTGTTAGATTTGATTCATTCGTTCGTAAAATATAGAATATTTTATTTTGCGCAATAATGCTTTTCTATGGCAAATCCAATGATTTTCAATTTTTTTTTTTCCTTGAGAGAAAATGACACATTTCATTAATGGAATTCAATGATAAATGGACACTGAAATTTACCAGTTAAATTATTCATATTGTTTTGAAATTTTGTTTATGCATTTGTCAATTTTTAAAGTTATTACTGTAAATTTTGGAGATTTTTTGTAAATGTGTTCCAATAATATAAACTAATTTGTTTTAGATATTTACTTATTTCAAATGTATTTATTTCTTTTTCTTTATTTTCTCTTAAGGGTTGCTAAGCAACCATTCATCCTGATCCTTATTATATTTTAATGCTATAAATTTGAAAACGTGTACGAAAATTTAAAGTCAAAGTCAAAACTGATGAATTAATTAATGTCTTTGTATCTTTGCTGATAAATATAACATTGCCCAGAAAAGAATACAGGCTATGTTTTATTAATTTTATTCAAATATTTTCCTTAATAATTCAAAATTTCCTTCTTTTTCATACAGAATCAACAGCGATTTTTTAGATAAAATTTAACCAATTTCCTTTATCGTTGCCAAAAAAAAAAAAAAAAAAAATCTGGAATAATTTTTCAACGGCAATAAGTTTCAATTGAGCAATTTCCATTCGAAAAATTAAACTAAGAAAAAATAAATATGACATCAGAATTAAAATAAAAATAAAAATAGTACTTTGTTAAATATTAAACACGGAAATTTGTTTCGTTAATAAGAATTTTTCTGACAAAAATGGGGGCATAATTAGAAGTAAAAGAAATAAAAAATAATTATATTTTTAACAAATATTTCAATTGATAAAATTTGACGTCATAATTGAAATAAAACAGGTATTTTATAGTTATCGTTAAAAATACAAGAAACATGGACAGCAATAACTCATGAATAATGACGTCATTGCCGAAACTTCTGCGAAGGCTTATTTTGGCGATGCAAAATTTATTGTTTTCCACTCTCAGTCTATTCTTCTGTCTATCTGTCAGTCCCCGATAACTGCCACAAAATGCAATCAAAACTTCTTTTTTTCGTAAACAAAATTGTAAAACCTTAGATTACTGAGTTTACACTTTCAAAAGTTCCTGATACATCAGATTTAGGTGGTTTTGGTGGGCAGGTATCTAGAAGTATGAGGATAATGAAAAATGCTTATTAAAACTTCTCACTTATCCTTATAAATCAAAATGTAGAAAAAATACAAGATATACGATAACCATTAGCAGATTGTTAGAAAGTTAGAAATTTAAATTTAATGAGACTACGGGGGGTTCAAGGGGGCGGAAATCTACTGTGGTATAATAAAAAAACAAAAATAATAGATGATGAATTTTTCAGAATATCCTAACATAACTAAATCTTTAATTTAACTGCTTTTGATGGCTTCAAATTTCTTATTCTTATTTTATTCTTATAAATAATTACGTAATTCGAAAATTTTAAATTACAGTTTCCAGGAAGTTGAATATTACGACGCTAAGTGTGTTTTTAAAAAAAGAAGTGAAAAGCTGACGTTGAGGCTCTTGATCTGCAAATTTACTAGTTTGTAAATATTGGTTCGTTTGAAAATAAAAATAATTGCCAATCCCATTTATATTCAGACAGATAAGTAGTAATTATATACCAAAAACTGAATGTTATGCAATTGTGTGAATAAATTCTTTACGGTTAAATAAACTTTTTTTTTCCAAATCTACGAGTACATTTTATCAATTAATACGGTACAATTTAATACATATCTTCAAAATATTGAAACCTAAAGGAAAAATTAACTCATTAGTGCCTAGCGTCCCTTTTTAGGGATGATTATAAAAAAAAAAAGCAATAAAGCACTTTTCACGCTAGTGAATAGAAAGTTAAATAAACACTATTTTTCACGAGACAAACTCCTCAATAAATTGAGATAAAAGTTATTCGTCTTTTAAAAGTGGTGGAAATCCACAATTTCCTTTTTAATGAAGAAAATAATTTGGGCATTAATGGGTTTAATATATATTTTTATTAAAACTAAAAGTAAAAATAAATACCTAAACAGATATCTATAATTGTTTCGTATTGGAGAATCAATGATATCATTTTGCGAGTCTTTTGCACCAATTGTGCAATGGCTATTGCCTTTTCATATCGTTATGTGAATAAAGTATTTTCTGCAATGAAACTTTGAATAGTTTCTTAATTCTTTGAGCGAAACTAATTCCGGCGAAGTGCAAATAACTCCTGAATGAATGGCCGTTTCGTGACTTCGCAAGACGCAGTCATTAAAGAAAGAGTCGCAATGTAATTTCGGGGAAATTTTCTAGTCCCAAACAAACGAAAAATGTCCTTCAGAATCATAGCTTCAAGAGATGTTTATTTCTCTTCATAATCATCTCTCTAAGAAATTCTATAACAATGAGAAGACCGAACTATGAAGATAAAATATATCGGCTTCTTTTCTTATGATGTAACTAAAAGCAGAAGTGTGTTCTTAAAATTAAACACGTAAGATAATTTTATAACAAAAATAATTTTATAAAACAGATAATAATTTTATAACATAGATAATTTTATAAGATTATATTAGATAAATTAACAGAAAAAACAAAAACGAAAGCGAACATTGTTGATATTTTATTTTTCCACATTGCAAGTTATTGTGCACTTTAATTAATTTATAAATTTATTATTTCATAAAGTTCTATTTTAGTCATTTTAAAGTTAGTTTGGCCGAAGATTTGTTACTTGGAATTTATGCAGCAGGCCGGATAAGAAAAATTAAGGCTTCTTTATTTGATACAATTATATTAATAAATTCTCAGCTTTTAAATAAGCCTTAATATTATGTGGAAATTTTTAAATATAGTGTAAATCATATCATTTAATCTAATTATTTAATTTTACGCATATCTTTATAGTAGTTAAAAGTCAAAATATTTTTTTATGAAAGTCGAATGTAATATTATTTACACAAATACTTGTAATCTGCTTATATTTAATTAGCAAAAGCATCCTTTGGATATTTGATGTAGCAAATGTGACATACTAAAGTTTTTTTTTTCAAGAAAAGTCTACTAAAAAAGAAATTGTTTGTAAATATTGGTATATTTAAATATAAAAATAGTAGCCAGTCCCTGATTTATTCAAACGGATGAGCAGTAAGTTTACAACCCTTACTGCATTTTATACTATTATATTAATTAATTTTTAATGGTTAAAAGAACTTTTTTCGAAACTTCGAGTATATTATATCATTTAATCACGGATTAGTGTTATACATATCTTCAAAATATTGAAACAAATACGAAATTTCTTTTGTTAAATTTAAAATAATATTAAATACATATTACAAATACCTATAATTACCTCCTATTAGAACATGAATGATATCTCCTTGAGAGTCTATTGCACCAATTGTACAAAACCTACTGTCTTTTCATACCGTTATGTGAATAAAGTATTATCCGCAAAGAAATTTTGAATAGTTCCTTAATTCTTTCAGCTAAACTAATTCCGCCGAAGAGTAAATAAGTCCCTAATGAATGGCCGTTTCGTGACTGCGCAAGATGCAGTCATTAAAGAAAGGGTAGCAGTGTAATTTCGGAAAAATTGTCTAGTCCCAAACAAATGGAAAATGTCCTTCAGAATCATAGCTTCAAGAGATGCTTATTTCTCTTCATAATACCAAGAAGTTCTATATATGTAAGAGGTCAAAACTATGAGGATAAAATATTTCGGCGTCATTTCTTATGATATTACTAAGAGGAGAAGTGTGTTCTTTAAATTAAATGCATTTATATAAGATAAAAATCACACACACACAAAAACGAACATTGTTTGAATACAAAGTTGATATTTCATTGTTTAACATTATAAGTTATTGTGCATTTTAATTTATAATTTAATTACTTCATAAAGACATATTTTAGACAACATAAAATTTGAAATCGCAATCTATTTTTTGAATTTCTTGATAGAATGGGTTATGATATATAAATTACAATGATATCTTCTTTAGAAGCATATAATTAATAATTGTCTTTCTAACGCACGCCTTGTTTCATAGGTATGTGCAGAAGTTTTTTTTTCAATAATACTATATGTTTAACAATAGAAACATTTATCTTTATTAAATCACTAATTATCTGAATAAATACAGAAAATATTACAATTTCAAAATAGTAGTATCAGAAAAAAAATTTTATGCACTCTGTAATATTTGTCATATTTTAATGTTCATCTGTCTGCTATATTATACTTGGATCTTTCAATTACAATAACATCCCTTTCATGTAGCTGCCAACTTTTATGCATTTATTCTACCACTAAAAATTTATAGTAAATAATATCTTATTTAATCGTCAAAATCCTAAGATTAAACAAATGGAAAATTTCTGTACAATTTTAGTGGTAGATAAAATGCGTGAAGTTGACAGCTCTGCTTCCAGAATCTGCTGAAGTCAGTGTGAAATATTTAATACATAGCTCTTTCTTTCTAATCGATAACCAGGCCTCTACCTGCCGAGTTATCTCAGCTTAACGGGTTAGATACCTGGAAACGGAGCGGACGACCGCATAATTGCCACGTAGCGGCAATAAACTTTGCTTCGCATGCCATCATTTCTGCAGTACTTGCTTGTCGTTGAGCATACTTTGTTTCGCCTGTTAAATAATGGTACATCCTGTTGTTTAAACTGCAAATGGCTTTGCAAGATGGTCTCGTAATTTAGAGCCTCGATCAGATGACGAGACATTCACCTGGCAAGGCACCTCCAAAGGTATCATTCAAAGGTAACTTGGAGGACTTTGCACCCACGACGGATTTTACATGCACCAGGCGCCATTAGCGTACATGATGGAATTTTAGCCGGCAAAGTGGGGGCAATCTACGCAGACAAGTGCCGAGGACGACTGATTGTGGCTAACGGTTGCTGGACTGAGTAGTTTATTGCCTTTGTGAATGTACTGTGTTTGCTGAGATATTTTCAAAAAAAGTCTACTAAAGCAAATTTTTTGTAAACAATGATATGGCTGAATATAAAAACAGTTGCCAGTCCATTAAATATTCAAACTTATAAGAAGTAATTTTACAACCCCTACTACATTTTACACAATCATATTAATAAATTCTTAACGAATAAATATATATATATTTTTCAAATCTACGAGTAAATTATATTGTTTAATCTCGGTACCATTTCATACATATTTTCAAAATATTGAAACCTATAAGAAAAATGAATGTATTTTTTGCTTAAACTAAAAGTACTATTAACTATACAAATACCTATAATTACATCCTATTGGAACACCAATGATATCTCTTTGAGAATCTGTTGCACCAATTGTGCAATACCCACTGCCTTTTCATACCGTTGTGTGAATATAATATTTTCTGCAAAGAAACTTTGAATAGTTTCTTAATTCTTTCAGCTAAACTAATTCCGCCGAAGAGTAAACAACTCCGGAATGAATGGCCGTTTCGTGACTGCGCAAGACGCAGTCATTAAAGTAAGAGTCGTAGTGTAGTATCGGGAAAATTGTCTAGTCCCTAACAAACGAAAAAGGTCCTTCAGAGTCATAGCTTCAAGAGATCCTTATTTCTCTTCATAATTCCAAGAAATGTATAACTATGATAGGACCAAGCTATGAGGATATAATATTTCGGTTTCATTTCTTGTGATATTACTGGGAGCAGAATTGTGTTCTTTAAATTAAACACATAGTATAATTATATAAGTTTATATAAGATAAATTCATCGAAAGAAAGCAAAACAAAAACGAAAATTGTTTGAATAAAAATTTTATATTTAATTGCAAGTAATTGTGGACTTTAATTTATTTATAAATTCATTATTTCATAAAGTCATATTTCAGGCAACTAAAATTTGAAATCGAAATCTTTTTCTTGCATTTCTTCGTTTAATACACATATTATGATACATATATTACAATAGATCTTTCTTAAACGCATATACTTAATAAACGTCTTTTTAACAAACGCCTCATTATACAGGGTGTGTAAAAGTATTTTTTGTTTTACTATCACTCTTTCACAATAGTAAGATTTATCTTTTTTCAAACAATAATTATGCGATTGAATACAAAAAAATATTACAATTTCCAAATAGTAGTATCATAAATAAATTTCATGCACGCTGGCAATGTGCATCTGTCTAATATATATGGATTTTTCAATGATACAAATTTAGAATAAGTAAGAAAAAAAGGGAGAAAGATTTTCAATAGAAGTTAAACTTATTATTTTTCTCTTCATTTTTGAACGAAAAGTTTTGTTGCATCAATCAATGTAGTTTTTTTTTTTTTTACTCTAACATCCTCACTCCTGATGTCGTTAGGTGGAGACACTAAAAAATACTCTATAAAATAATTTAAATGCCTTCTAGAATCGTCAAAACTAATTTTATATCTTCTTAATATAGTCCAGGCATTAAGTGCTCAAAAAAGACAAATAAATGCAAGTTTTGGTGTAATTTTGATTTTTGATTCTCTTTACGTTTTTTGGGTCGCTGAACACGAATCTAGCATTACGGAACAAAATTTCTCCCAGGAAACACGTTTTTTTAGCAAAAAACGTGGCTTTTTTTGTTTTTTCTACATAATTTCAAAATTATGCATTTTACATAAAAGTCATCAATACATAAATTAAAGAGCACAAAATTTCCTATATTTTACGTATTAAAAGTTTTTTTTTCTCTGATCAATGGTTTAGCCGTGAGAGAGTCGCAAAAATGGGTGTGAAAAGCAAAAAAATCTGAAAAACGTGAATTACAGCACCGTACGTCGATGAAACATGAAAAACAACCATTTTACGCAAATTTTCCCCACTTAATAATACTAAATATATTATTATTGACTATATTTTATTAATCTGATGTTCATTGTTTCTTTCATAACAAAAAAATAAATAAAAATGAGCATATTTGTGATCAAAATCTTTGCTATTGATTTGCTATTACAAAATAATAATAGTAATAATTTCTTATTTTGACTTTTAAATAATTTAAATGAAATAACTAAAACAGGCTTTAACATATAAAAGCTAAGACGGATTCATGTTCTTAAAGTTCCCGAAGTTCAAAATGTGGGTGTGAAAATAAAAAAAAATCCGGAAAATAGGAATTATGGCACTGTACATAGATTTAACATGAAAACTGACCATTTTTCGCAAAGATTGGCTGTAAATGATTCTGAAGATGTTATGATCGACTATATTTTACAATGAAGTTGCTAACAATAAAACGACGACTCATTAGGAATTATTATTTAATTATAAATAATTATGTACATTAGTAAGGACATTTACTTAAAAAAAGAAAGTACTATTTCCGCTTTCTTTTATTTGGGGGTCCCTGCTTTTCACCGACATCTACAAAATAGAAAATAGACGAATGAAATTAGTGGGTGTTTTTATAACTATCAATATTGTTAATAAAAGGTTTTTTTAATAGAAAATATTTGATAGCTTGCTGCATGACTATTTCCCCTTCCACTGGATCCTCTGGATCATTGTGTGGGTCATCCATTTCCAGATCGGCTTCAAAGTCTAGCTCATCCTCTTCGTCTTAACACACAACTGCGATGTTGTTTCAGTTTCCCGAAACAAATCTTCTAGCTGATATCTTCGCAAATAATTTTTTCTGCTGCTTCAACCACTCGCAGATCAGATTTACATATTTGCTGATACCATGCATTAGTCAGTATCTTCCCTCCTATATTCTTGAAACACACAATGGACTTTTTTTCTGATTCTTTGTGATCTGTATGTCGTCTCCATATCTCTCAATGAGGTTAAACTTTACAGTTCTCATATCAGGTTGATAACTCCATGTAACCTGTTTCATTAGCTCTTCCACGGAGAATTCACACTCGTCATCGTGATTTACAAGGTAATCGTATATACATTGCGTTGCTCTATCGATTGCCTCGGCAAATGGAGCACGTTTCTTCTGCTCTTGGACCTTCGGCTTCTCATAAATATATTTAAAACATTCGATGTGGTATTGAGCATCTGCTGCCATCAAATCATTCATTGGTTCGGTGAGCTGAATTGTAGCCTGCACATAATCATCATTGCGAGCTCTTGCTGCTTTCAGAATTGTACTTTTGAATCTCATGTGCCGCACACTGTAAACAGCATTGAGTTAGCTTGGTGAATTTTTCGCTTGTGTTGCAATGTATTCTTCCGAAATGCACTGTCCACATATAAAACAATTAGTTCGAAAATTAAACTGAGGAATTGGTGATCTTAAAATTTGAGAAGTGCTAGGACTTTGTTCCTCAATCTTCTTCACATAAGCAGTAATCATCCTTTCATTTACGTATGCTTTTCTGAACTTAACATGCACATCTACTGAGGTTTTCTCCTTTAGGAAAACTGCCTTTCCATCATTTCTTTCTGTACTTGCCTTGATTAACGCTGCAATACCTCGACTAACTTTCACTGAAGGCCCCTTTTCTAAAGGAGAGTCACAAATAAAACACAGCGACATCGCGAAAAATCACTTTAGATGTTCACTATATTCACGAAGACACAAACAGTGAATTACTAAATTATAAGTAAGCAGTTGCATATGGAAACTAAGAGGAATGTGTCCTCCTGATAAGCTAGTGATCTGTGCCGCGCATATTTCTAACAGAGGCGAAACTGGTGGGGTAGGAGGGGGTTAGTATTCCACTGAACGTGGATATGGGATGCGGAGGGTGGGCGCGTGACCAACGTTACTTCACACTTGCACCCCTTCAATGACGGGGGAAAGTGCAGATGGGGTCAGTTAAAACCTGTTTTAGTTATTTTACTTACATTATTTAAATGTCAAATTAAGAAATTATTACTAATATTATTTTGTAATAGCAAATGAAGATTTTGATCACAGATATGCTCATTTTTATTTTTTTTTTAGTTATGAAAGAAACAATGAACATCAGATTAATAAAATATAGTCAATAATGATATATTTAGTATTATTAAATGGGGAAAATTTGCGTAAAATGGTTGTTTTTCATGTTTCATCGACGTATACGGTGCTGTAATTCACGTTTTTCAGAATTTTTTGCTTTTCACATCCATTTTTGCGACTCTCTCACGGCTAAACCATTGATCAGAGAAAAAATTTTTAATACATAAAATATAGGAAATTTTGTGCTCTTTAATTTATGTATTGATGATTTTTATGAAAAATGCATAATTTTGAAATTATGTAGAAAAAACGAAAAAAGGCCACGTTTTTTGCCAAAAAACGTGTTTCCGGGGAGATATTTTGTTGGATAATGCGAGATTCGTGTCCAGCGACCCGAAAAACATAAAGGGAACAAAAAATCAAAACTACACCAAAACTTGCATTTATTTTTTACCAAATTACCTGGACTAATAATTGTATAAATATCAGAAGCATCGCCTGATGCATCTTTGGCGATGGTTTTTAATAAATTTAATGTGGTTTTTGTAGTCCCACAAAATATTTGTCTCAGGACTGAGGAGGCTATGCACTACTGCTTCATTATACAATTTCGTTAATAGCCACTGTATTAAATTACTGTTGGTTATAGTTTTTTTTTTTTTTTTTTTTTTTTTTTTTGTATTTAAACAAATTGTATGAGTGATATTCTTGAATCTCGGGAGTACACGCGCCGGGTCTTTTTGACCCCGAGTGGATATGATTTTTTCTATAATGTTATAATTTGATTTTATTGGTGACGAAGTTAAAACCATTTCTACCCTGAGTAAGCGCATGTTCTCCCGTGTTAAACTCCATATGGTTGATTTGTATCGGCACGCTAAAAATCAATGTTACATAGTGAATTATTTGCATTGTTTGTAATCAAGCATTAGTTTCATACTAACACAATACTAAAAAAAATGGGAATTTTCAAAATAGTCGACGAAATCCCAAAACATCTGCTAGAGATAACAGGAAACTGAAGAGTTTAGTTGAGAAGAATCGTTTTAAAATTGTGCGATTCTTTCATCGAAAACGGGAAGAAGAAGGAGTTGAAATTTCTACATCGACACAATTAAGGCGTCTCCATAAATTTAAAATTCAATCTCGTATTCCCAATACAAAACCCGTCATGACTGCAAAACAGAAGAGTATAAGACTGAATTGGTGTAAATCAAGACGTTTATGAAGCAAAGAAGATTCGAAAAATATATTATTTATTGATGAAAGTATGTTTTGTGTTTCATATGGTAATCAAGGTATTCGAGTTTGGAGACTGAAGAAAGAAGCATTTGTTAAAGAATGCCTTAAACATTCTGTAAAATTTGCTGATATTCTCATGGTTTGGGGTTGCATGAGTGTAGAAGGACTTGGAAAGTTAAGCATAGTCAACAAGAACGTTAACTATCAGATATATCATGAAATTTTGGAACATTACATTATTCCGCTATCAGAAGATTTATTTGAAGATGATTTAATTTTTCAACAAGACTTAGCGTCACCGCATACCTCGGTGTCAACTAAGAATTAGTTCAGCCAAAGCAGCATTAAGGTATTTTCTTGGTCACCAAAATCACCAGACCTTAATTTCATTGAAAACTTATAGTGTATAGAGATGAATAAACTTCAAGAACATCCTCCTTCAAGTAAAACTGAGTTAGTAACATGTTTAAAGTCTATTTGGGCTAATATTGATAGATATGTTTGTAAACATATTGTATAGAGAATGCAAGGTCGATTGTATACTGTTATAAAAGTTAAAGGCGATGCTGCAAAACAAAGTAATTACCATTTACTTCATATTTATGAGGTAATATTATTGCGCGAAGTAAAATATTCTAATATTTTGACACAATCTAAATTATATTCTAATATCTTGATGTATTTCAGAAATCTGTATATTTAGCTTATTTTACTGTATTTTATATTTTGTAAATGTTAAAATCTTAAGCGGGCGCAATGTTTTGTTTTGATTTTTAAATTATATTTATATCCAGTGTCATTTAATTTTCTACTGATTTTATATGTTATGAATACGGTTCTTATTAATGAACCGAAACATGTCAACTCTTTAATTTAATTTTTATTTGTGACACCTTCTAAGTAAATAAATATGAAATGTTTTTATACGTGTTAAAATCTTGTCTAAACATTCCAGATTTAATTTATAAGAAATTTAATTGCATTTACTTAGTGTCAAAAATAAATAAATGAAAAATATTTTTTTTCTTATTACTTTTTCTCAATTATTCTCATATTTTCAATATAAACTTTAGAATCCGATTCACCATTGAATGTATTTGGTTACTTCATTTGATAATCCTTACTATATCATTAGCATTATTTTTTAAAAATTGACAATGGTTGACGTCTTTAAATAACAGAACATGATAAATGGAAATATTTGAAAAAACTTGATCGGACAACTTGCAGGTATTTTTCTTTAACTGAACTGAAAACTTCTATCATATTTGAAACATTCTAAGCCATGATTTCAAGAAAACTTTCTAAATTCTACTATTTTACCATAATCATGTTTTACCATAATCATGTTTTACCATAATGAATGTATACTAGACACGGATGAATACTCAAGTTTAACCTCCTCAATCCTAAGACAAATATCACGTGGGATTACTAAAAACAGTTTAAAATTATTATAAAATATCTCCAAAGATGCATCAGTCTATATGTTGATGCTTCTAATATGCACACATTTCTTAGGCCTAGATTTAATTTTAACAGTTCTAGAAGCATTTAAATTCCTGTAAATGGTATTTTTCAGTGAAGCTTACAGGCGACATCAGGACTGAGGAGGATATGATATAAGTCTACCTGCTAGGTATTTACCCTACAACACTAGTTACATTCAGAATAAACCTTTACAAATTTTATAACATCCGTCTGTATAAATTTCAGGGTGCAAAATTGTAGTATTCGTGTCTTGATTTTTTTGACTAAGGTATATAACCTAAATAAAACTACCTATCTCTTTTCTACGTCACTTGTCGTGGGTAGTTATATTTCAAATTCCCTCTATCACTCATATCTCGAATTTTAAATTAAAATGTTTGTAAGAAAAACAACGCCTCATTTATGATAAATACTGCAGTGTTTGATTTTTCTACTGTGGATATAATCATAAATCTCAGTACTCATGCAATAATAAATATTCTTCCTGATAAAAAATTCACATCATAAATATAAAATCGTTGCTAAACAAAATAAAAATTAAGAGTTACTTACTTAACTCGATGAGTTTCACGAATTTTCTTAAACTTATTTTATATATTATTAATTTTTGTGATCATATTTAACCATTTATTTCGAAAAAACCCATTACTGTTTCTAAAATTATTTCCCTGGTGGTAACGGTTTTCCATTTTCTTCGTTACAATTTTTACACTTGGATTAGTTTGAAAAATTATTTAGAAATAATATTTAAGATGCTTCTTTCTGTTTTCTCAGCTGTATTATATTCATCTATAAAAAAGTTTACTAAAAACATTTCCTCTGCATTATTTTCACATATTTTAAACTCAGTTTACACTTCATACATTTATTTAAAAAGTATACAGAAAAATAATTTAAATTTCTTCTTTATATCATGATTTTGATAATTTATTTTCTGTTTTAGAAAATGATAAATTTAAAAAGTACATTTTAATCAGCTTCCTAATTTATTTGAAATGTGCTCAGTTTTAAAAGAACTTTTTTTCTTTAAGATTTAACCCTTAAATCCAACATTTTAGATAGCTGAAAATTTAACAACATGATTTCGAAAATTATTTACCAAAGTTATTTAAAAAGAATCTTTTTTTTTTTTTTTTTTTTTTTTTTTTTTTTTTTTTTTTTTTTTTTGCAATAGCTTTACCCTCTTATGCAAAAATGCAGGAATATAAAAATTTTTACGATGATATATATTAATTTCAGTGATATGAAACTAATATGACTCTTTTTTAAATAGGACAAAATCATCAAGGCAACCTATTATCATTACCTATCATACAATATTAATGAATTACTTACGTATGATATGATTTAAACGGATAAATAAAAAATTATATACATTTTAAACTTTTGATTTAATTTTTATAAAATGCGAAAGTTTCGTCAAAATTCTACATCGAATATATGTATTAAATTACAAACGATTCGGTTGGGTAGTTATTGCAGAGAGACAGACATATAAGATGATGATTATAGGTTCTATGTAATTACATAATTACGAAAGCATTGAAAAATACTGCTATGCTTGATTTTTCTACCCTGCTGATAGTCATGCATTGTATGAAGTACATAATACCCATGTTATTATATACTTCATGATAAAAACTCACATGATAAATGTAAAATGTTACAAAAAAAAGTAAAATAAAATAAAATAAAATAAATAAAGTAAAATAAAATAAATAAATATATAAAGACTAAGAGGAAGAATGGCGAATTTAACGAATCTTTAATATTTAATTTGCATAACATTCATGTTTATCATCACATTTAACCACTTATTTCGAAGAAAACCATTATTATTCGTAAAAAACAAAATATATTTGTGATAGTATCGGTTTTACTTTTTTCATTGTTACAATATTTACACTTGGATTAGTTTGAAAAATTATTTTGAAATAATATTTAAGTTGCTTCTTTCTGTTTTGAGAGCTGAAGTACATTGATTTATAAAATAGTTTACTAAAAATATCTTTCCTGCCTTATTTTCACATATTTAAAACACAGTTTACGCTTGATATATGTATTTAAAAAGTGCACAGAAAAATGACTTAAATTTCATTCTTTATATCATGAGTTTAATAATACATTTTCTTTTTTAGAAAATGATATACAGTCGGCTCTCGTTAATTCGAACTCGCCGGGACCGCAAGAAATGTTCGAATTATCCGAAGTACGAATTATGGAAAATATGAAATGAAAACATGCTTAATATGGTACAATTACAAAGGAATCAATGTTATAGAGTTTTTAAAATTTATTTCGTCTGTTATCATCAGAATATGACTTAATATTGAATAAGAATGTATAAATACATAAACTAATTAATATAATAGAAACAAGCACAATGGAAGAAAGTTTTGAAGTGTCACTGATGGACAGAAGGGACACTAACAAAGTGAATACCAAATACATGGGATTACCTGTATACTCGCTCGGAACAATTTTCACAAAAATCAAAGAAAGAAAGTTATTCAAATGATCTGAAATCCACGAGAAAGAAAAGAAAAATGAAAAATCGTAATTCTTGTTAGTTCGAATTAATGAAAATATTTAACGTTATTCTACTACTGAAAATTTCGGGACTTTATGTTTAGTTCGAACTAAGCGAAGATTCGAATTATCCGATTTCGAATTAACGAGAGTCGTCTGTATTTTAAAAAGTGTATTTTAATCAGCTTACTAGTTTATTTAAAATGTTTTTTTTCCCTTTAAGATGTAACACTTTAACTCGTTCGCTACCGCTCACGCGAAAGCGCGTGATATGACGCCAACGTTAAGGGGCCACTCACGCGCCAGCGCGTGATGTGGGGTGATGTCCAATAGCCAGTCACGCGCTGGCGCGGGAAAATCTTTCACTGATTCTTTGTTATAAAAAGTAAATCGGCTTCTGGGAAAACCCCACTTCTACAGTGCGGCATTAACTATCATCACATCTTTATGTAAGCGGCAGTGAACATGTTAATATAACATTTTAGCTATCTCAAAATTTAATACAATGATTTTGAAAATTACTCACTCATCAGTTAAAGAAAAGTATAATTTCATTGATATATTTAATTTAAATTTAAAAAAAATCAAAATAAAACTTTGCGCAATAAAACTTTGGTTTTCATTACACATTATTAAAATAACTATCAATAATAGCAACGAAATAAGCAAGAAACTTATCATAATAAAGCTCAAAAAGTGTAGTGCGCAATGGTTTTATTGTGTCATGAGCTATTATCATGAGTAGAAAACAAACTTTAATTCTCTTGCGATATTGATAATGAGGGTAAATTTAGCAAGTCGGAAATTATACGTCAAACGTGATAAAAGAGAAGCTTTTGTACTGTGACTAGTATTATAAATATTCATATGTTGGTGCAATAGTTTTACCCTCTTATGCAACATTGCAGGAATACAAAAATTATTAGGATTATATATACTAATTTCAGCAATATTAAAATAATATGTCTCCAATGTAAATAAAACGAAATCGTCATAGGAACCTAGAATCATTATCCATCATACAATATGGCTGAATTAATTAGGTATGACAGGATTGAATAGAAAAAAAAATAATGTATTTTTAAATTTTGATTCGATTTTCACACAATACGAAAAGTTTCGACAAAATTCTGCAACGATTATGTGTATTATATCTTCAAACGATTTGATTAGGTAGATATTTCAGACAGACATATCAAATGATGACTATAGGTGCTACGTATTTATATATTCATGAAAGAACCTAAAAATAATGTAATGCATGATTTTTGTACCTTGCATATAATCATGCTTTGCATAATCCATATAATGATGAATATACTTCATGATAAAAGCTTGCATAATAAAAATCAAATGTTACAATAAATAAATAAATAAATAAATAAAACTAAAAATTAAAAGAAAAGTATAGTAATCTTCACGAATGTTTCGTATTTAGCTTGAATATTATTAGCGTTTCTGATCACATTAAGACCATTTATTTTGAAAAAAAAAAAACCCATTACTGTTCATAAAAATATACTCCTTATAGTATCGGTTTTGCATTTTATTCACTGCAATATTTTCACTTGGATTAGTTTCATAAATTATTTAGAAATAATATTTATGATGCTTTTTTCTGTTTTCTCAGCTGACTTACATTTATGTATAAAATAGTTTACTAAAATTATCTCCTCTGCATTATTTTCACATATTTTAAACTCTGTTTCGCTTCATACATTTATTTAAAAAGCGTACAAAAAATGGCTTTTAAATTTCACTCTTTATATCGGGAGATTGACATTTTTTTCTGTTTTATAAACTGATATATTAAAAAAGTATATTTTAATCAGTTTCCTAGTGTATTTGAAATATGTTCAGTTTTAAAGAAACATTTTCTCTTTAATTTATAAAATTTTAATCTAACATTTGAGTTATCTCAAAATTTTATATATTGATTTTAAAAATTATTTACCCTTTAGTTTAAAAAAAGTATAATTTTATTGATTTTTTTATTTACATTTAAAAAAAAAAAAAAAAAAAAAAAAAAAAAAAAAAAAAAAAAAAAACAAGATAAAATTTTCCATAAAGAATCTCTGGACGCATTATTAAATTAACTATCAATAATAATAACGATATAAGTACCAAACTTATTATAATAAAGTTATAAAATAAATGCAATGCGTAATGATTTTATTGTGAAATGAGCTATCATCATGGGTGCAAAACATTTTTTTATTGTCTTGAGATATCAGTAATTAGAGGATCAATTTAGCAAGCCAAAAATTATACGTTAAACGTGACAAATGAGAAGCATTCGTACTGTAACTAGCATTGTAAATATTCAGATCTTAGTGCAATAACTTTACTCTCTTAAGTAAAAATGCAGGAATACAAAAATTATTACGATAATATATGTAAATTTGGGTAATACGAAAATATTATATCTCCATTAACAATAGAATAAAATCATCATAGGAACCTAATATCATCACCTATCATGCAATATTTATTGAATTATTTGCCTATGATAGGATTTAATAATATGATAATAACTTTTTAAAATGTATTTTTAACTTCTGATTTAATTTTCATAAAATGCAGAAAATTTCGAAAAAATTCAGTAGCAATTATATGTATTAAATTTCAAATGATTCGTTTGTGTAGCTATTACGGACATAAGACAAATCAGATGATGACTACAGAGTTCGTACGGGTCCTGGAATTTTATGACCAGGAAATTCTTCGGTACCAGTATTTTCTTACAGAAAATTCTTATTTAAATAAGACGAAAACTCGCGCTTTTGAACTATATTTTTCACTAAAGAAATGCTGGTATTTCACGTTGAAAATAACGGTACCCGTACGAACCATATGACTATAAGTGCTACGTATTTATATAATTACAAAAGAACCGTAAAATATTGCAGTGCTTGGTTTTTCAGTTAATTGTATATAATCAATCATACACTGCGTTGCCCATGCAATGATAAATATACTTCATGATAGTAAAAACTCACATGATAAATATAAAATGTCATAAAAAAAATAATAAAGAATAGTTTATATATTATTAATGGTTATAATCACAGTTAATAATTTATTCCGAAGAAAACCGTTACTTTTAGTAAAAATATATTCGTGATAGTATCGGTTTTGCATTTTCTTCGCTAGAATATTCACACGTGGATTAGTTTGAAAAACTATTTAGGAATAATATTTAAGATGCTTCTTTCTGCTTTCAGAGCTGAATTATATTCATTTATAAAATAATTTACTATAAATACCTCCACTACATTTATTTTCACCTATTTTAAACTTACTTTACGCATGATATATTAATTTAAAAAAGTTACAGAAAAATGGCTTGTAAATTTCATTCATTATATCATGAATTTGATTATTTATTTTCTGTTTTACAAAATGTTGTATTTCAAGAAATATGTTTAAATTAACTTTTTTTTTTTTAAATATGTTCAATTTTAAAAGAACTTTTTCTCTTTAAGATGTAACACTTTAATCAAACATTTTAGATATCTCAAAACAAAATACAACTATTTTAAAATCATTTACCTTTCAGTTAAAAAAAATACAATTTCTTTGATTTGTTTAATTTAAATTTAGAAAATTTCAAAATAAAACTTTGCGTAAATAAACTTTGGACTTCGGACTTCGTACACAGTATTAAAATAATTATCAATAATAATATTGATATAAGTACCAAACGTATTACACTATATTGCCATTGATTATGGGACACTTGCGATTTTAGACATTTTACTAAATATCTAGAAAAATACATGAGGAATCATCTCGAAACTCTTAGTGTATAAATATAATAGTATACGTCATACATCTCCGTGAAGATTTTTTCCCGAAACTCCAAAAGGGACCGTCAACAAATTAAAAAAAAATGAATATCTTTTGAATAACCCTGTCAAAACTAATGTAGCAAAAGCGCTCAAACTCTAGATTGTGATTGAATGCCTTATTGTAATAAGCCTTGTTCATTTTTATGCAAATAGCATGCATACTCGCAGAGTAATTAAGGTTTTTATAAAAATGATCCCAAATTTTTCCAAGTTTTTTCCTTATAATTTTCAGAGTTCTTAATATAAAATATTATTTTTTTTTCAGAAAATATGACAAACAACATTGCAACATTGCACACAGTACCCTGTAATCAGAATTAAAAAATAATGAAAATTGTATAAAAAATGAGTTGGTTTACTAAATAATTTTTTACTGCGCATGCCTCAGCGATATCAAAATTTCATTTGCATATTATGTTAGCTAAATGTATAGAGCAACTTTTGTGAAAGTCACAAAATCAAAACTTGAAAATTCTGACAATAATCGTCAATTGAATAAGTCGAAAATCCGTTATTCTCAAAATGAAGCAAAAACAGGAGAGGTTGTATCCATATATTCATTGATTAGTGTCAATATAGAATACACAATATGGGATGTACTACTGCATTTGGATAAAATCCCTCATTTTTTAGCTTCATTTTGGAAACAACGGATTTTGTCCTTTTCTATAGACGATTACTTTCAGAATTTTCAAGCTATGATTTTGAGACTTTTACAAAATTTGCTCTATACATTTAGCTAACATAATATGCAAATGAAATTTTGATATCGTTGACGCATGCGCAGTAAAAAATTATATAGTAAACCTACTCATTTTTCATACAATTTTTATTATTTTTTAATCCTGATTACAGGGTACTGTGTGCAATGTTGTTTGTCATATTTTCTGAAAAAAAATATTATTTTATATTAAGAACTCTGAAAATTATAATGGAAAAACTTGGAAAAATTTGGGACCATTTTTATAAAAACCTTAATTACTCTGCCAGTGTGCATGCTATTTGCATAAAAATGAACACAGTGTATTACAATAAGGCATTCAATCATAATCTAGAGTTTGAGCGCTTTTGCTACATTAGTTTTGACAGGGTTATTCAAAAGATATTCATTCTTTTTTAATTTGTTGACGGTCCCCTATGGCGTTTCCGTAAAAAATCTTCACAGAGATGTATGACGTATGCTATTATATTTATACCCTAAGAGTTTCGAGATGATTCCTCGTGTACTTTTCTAGATACTTAGTAAAATGTCTAAAATCGCAAGTGTCCCATAATCAATGGCAATATAGTGTATAATACAGTAAATAAATAAGTGTAGTGCTCAATGATTTTATTGTGTAATGATCTATCATCATGAGTGCAAAACAAACTTTTATTGCCTTGTGATATTAGTCATTAGAGGTTTATTTTAGTAATTCAGAAATCATACGTTAAAAGTGATAAATGAAAAACGTCCGTGCTGTAATTAGTTTTATAGTTTTATAAATATTCAGATCTTATTACAATAGCTTTTCCCTCTTATGAAAAAATGCAGAAATACAAAAATTATCACGATTATTTATATTAATTTCAGTAATGCGAAATAACGTGACTCCATTATAAATAAGATGAAATCATCGTAGCAACGTAGAATCCTTATTTATTATGCAATATCATTGAATTAATTACGCATAAAATGATTTAAGAAAATGAAAAAAGAGACCTTTTTAAAAAATATTTTCCATTTTGTGTTCGGTTTTCATAAAATGCACAAAACTACCACGATTATATGTTAAATGATTAGGTTGGATAGTTAATGCGGACAGACAGACAGATCAGATGGTGTACGCATTTATATAATTACGAAAGTTCCTAAAAATATTGCAGTGCTTATTTTTTCTAACTTGCTTATAATCATACATTCCATCGTTTAGTGATAAATATACTTCATGATAAAAACTCACATGATAATTATAAAATGTTACATAATTAAATAAATAAATAAAAATTTAGAGGAAAATATGGTGAAATTCACGAATGCTTTCGATTTATTTTGTATATTATTAATGTTTATGATCACATTTAACCATTTATTTCAAAGAAAACCATTACTGTTGGTAAAAGAATACTCGCGATTGAATCGGTTTTGCATTTTCTTCGCTACAATATTTACACTTGGATTAGTTTGAAAAACTATTTAGAAATAATATTTAAGATGCTTCTTTCTCAGCTGAATTATACTCATTTATAAAAGAATTTGCTAAAAATATTGCTTCTGTATTATTTTCACTTATTTAAAACTCAGTTTCACTTGATTTATTTATTTAAAAAGTATACAGGAAAAGCAATTTAAAATTTTGTTCTTTCTTTTATGAGTTCGATAATTTATTTTCTTTTTAAAAAAATTATATATTTCAAAAAATTACAAATGTTAAAAATTTCCACATTTTTATCATTGTTCTAGTTTATTTGAAATATGTTTAGTTTTAAAAGATTTTTTTTCTCTTTAAGATGTAACACTTTAATCTAACATTTCAAATATCTCAAAATTTAATGCAATGATTTTGAATCCTATATTCTAATTAGTTTTAAAAAAGCATAATTTTTTTTATTTGTTTAAATTAACCCGGGTGTACACGCACCGGGTCTTTTTGACCCGGAGTGCTTATGATTTTTGCAATTGTAACCACTAATCTTTTAAAAGTAATCTTTAACTTATTTTATCACAAAATTTGTAAATTGTCTCCTTCTAAATAAAATGACGGTTGTAATATGATTTTATTGGTGGCAAAGTTAAAACCATTTCTACCTTGGGTAAGCGTGTGTTCTTTCGGGTTAAAGAAATCAAAATAAGACTTTGCGTAGAGAAACTTTGGACTTCGTACACATTATTTAAATAACTATAAATAATAACAATTTTATCACCACCAAATTTATTATAATAAAGGATACTACTTGGTTATCCCGTCGACCAATTTCGCCAAATTATACAAATAGCCAAACTAATTGAAAAATTATGCATATTGACATTATTTGTATTTTAAATAACGAAAAAGCAAATAATTAGTAGTATATTCATAAAAGTATAAATAAAAAGTCGAAATAAAAATCACTTAATGACATTTTAAACACGCGTATCGTATTTAATGTTATTAAATGTTACATTCACGATCATCCATTATTGGCATTGAACCTTATAGTTTGGCGATAGTTTTTTGGTCGACGGGTTACCAAGCAGTACTTAACCCGAGAATAGTCGACTTTTTTCACAACGTCATTAGTCGCGCTCGGTCTTTTCGCCGCCGGCCCCCGCATGCAAAAAATGTAAATTAAGAAATATTTTTCACTTAATATACGAATATAACATTTCAATGAAAATATAAATTTGAAGTTTTCTTAAATTATGCATTTTATTCATGATATTTAGAGTAATGGGAAAAAGTAAAATGAACTGACATTAGGGATTGTTACGTAGACTTTTTCACCTATTTCAATTTTGTTTCTAAAAATGTACTTTAACCTCTTGAAGGGCTATATAAGCTGGCCATTCGCTGGTATATTATATATACCTGTTAATTTTAATTCCCATATGCCCCATTGGCACCGGGATTTTCGTATTAAGATTTGCATTTTACAATGTACGCGAAAACCAGCGTTTACTTCCTAACATATAAATTTGTTTGTGAATCCCGGTGCCAATCAATCATTTGAACATTTTAGGAACAGAAGTGCTTTGCCCCTCAAGGGGTTAAGGAACAACAGAGATGCCCTGTTACTTCACTAATGTGGTTCAGAAACCTTTAAAGTCAGCTACATGATAAATCTCCATTGTGTTTATTGTGGGATATGAGTTAGGAGAAGATACATGAAACGGGCGGCAAAAAGACCGACACTCGACTATTTACGGGTTAATAGAGTTTTTTCAATAAATGTAGTGCGCAATGATTTTATTGTGCAATGAGCTATCATCATAAGAGCCAAATAATCTTTTATTGTCTTCAGATATTAGTGATGAGAGGGTAAATTTAGCAAGTCGGAAATTATACGTCAAACTAGAAAAATGAGAAAACTTTGTACTGTAACTAGTTTTATAAATATTCAGATCTTGATGCAATAGCTTTACTCTTTTAAGCAAAAATGCTTAATACAAAAATCATTACGATTGTATGTATATTAATTTCAGTAATACGAAAAAAATATGAATCATATTAAAAATATTACGAATTCATCAAAGCAAACTAGAATCATTACCTATCATGTAATATTATGGAATTAATTACGTAGTATAGGATTTAATAGAATGAAAAAAAATCAAGTATATTTTAAACTTTTGATTCAGTTTTTATAAAATGCGAAAAGTTTTGACAAAAATCTGCAACGATTGTATTTTAAATGATTTGGTTGAATAGTTATTGAGAGACAGACAGATAGATCTGAAGATGACTACACATACTACGTATTTATATAATTACGAATGTACTTAAAATGCTGCAATGCTTGTTTTTTCTGTCTTGGATATAATGATGTCATTATGATGTTACCCATTTGATGATACCATGTGTGATAATATCCATATAATGATAAATATACTTTATGATAAAAACTCACATAATAAAAATAAAATGTGTCAAAATAAAATTATAAGTTACTTTCTTAACTCGGTTAATTTCACGAATGTTTCGTATTTATTTTGCATATTATTAATGTTTATGATTAAATTTAATAATTTGTCTCGAAGAATACCATTACTGTTCGTAAAAATATATTCATGATAATATCGGTTTTGCATTTTCTTCGCTACAATATTTACGCCTGGATTAGTTTTAAGAAACTATTTAGAAATAATATTTAAGATGCTTTTATTTCTATTTTCTCAGATGAGTTATGTTCGTTTATAAAAATAGTTTACTAAAAATATCTACTCTGCATTATTTTCACATATTTTAAATTCAGTTTACGCTTGATATATTTATTTAAAATTTATACAGAAAAATGACTTTTAAAGTTTGCTCTTTCTATCACGTGTTTGATAATTTACTTTCTGTTTTAGAAAATGTTATATTTCAAAAAGTATATTTTAATCAGTTCTCCGGTTTATTTGAAATATGTTTAGTTATTTTTTTTTTTTAATCTGTTCGATAATGTTAGATAGCTCGAAATTTAATACAATAACTTTGAAAATTATTTAATAATAAGTAAAATAAAAGGCATAATTTGTTTAATTTAAATTATAAAAAGAAATTCAAAGTAAAACTTTACGCAAAGAATCTCTTTACATTGTGCATAATATTAAATTAATTATAAATAATAGCAACGATTAAGCACTAGACTTGGTTTGTGTATTGCGCATTTATTTTATTTCGTAAAGAACTATCATCATATTTGCAAAACAATATTTTCTTGTCTTGTGAAATTAATCATTAGATAATATATATTTAACTGCTTCCATGATTTGTTTGCATGTCATGCGGGCAACGCGTTTTTATCAATTATGATTTATTCCTCTCACCACTAAATTTTTATTGTAAATTTTGCACTATTTAATCCGAACATTTTTTCCTGATTTATTTAGGCAAAAATTTCTATTTTGAAAAACCGATGATAAAAGATTAAAAATTCTTTAAAAACAAAAAAAAAGGCATTTTTTAAAAGTTTTTTTTTTTTTTTTTTTTTTTTTTTTTTTTTTTATCAGTTAAAACAATATTCCGCGAAATGAAGTTTGTTCAATCTAAATCTGATTACGAAAGTTTATCCAATTACCTGCTACCACTATGTTTATGGAATGTTAGAAATAAATGCATATGCTTATATTTACGATCTACGTACCACAATTTTTAAATGAAAAAAAAAAATGTGTCATTTAATTACAGAAACTTGGCCACTAAGTAAAGCAAAAACTTTCTTTCAAAATTTGTAGGAACAAACGTTTTTCTGCTAAAAAGATTTAACCCCCCATAGGAAGTTAACCCATTCGTGCCCAGCATCTTTTGCGTAAATTTTATTTGGTTGGCACCACTATTTTTAGAAGATTTAAGTTTAGTTCATTAATCACGAAAATGCGTCATTTAAATAAAATAATTATTGCTTTTCTTTTTTTACCGCTGTCAAAAACAGTGCTGAATGCACATTTTGAAGCGTCCCTAAAAAGGGACGCTAGGCACTAATGGGTTAATACATTAATCATAAAAACCCGTCAGATATTTTATAATTTTTGTATGTGAATTTTATGGTGTCTATGATGTGTTGAAATCGCATCTATTGCTGCGTGTATTGGAACAACTTTTTGCATTAAACTGAAATCTGCAAACGCAAAACATTGCTGCTTTCCCCCCGGCACTAATTTTAATTCAAAACTTGCAAGCGACACCAAGAATATTTTAAAGAAATTTCGCTTTTACAATGAAAGCGTAAAATTGGGAATCCTCAATTTCTATAAAAGTCGTTTGTAAATTCCGGTGTCAATCAATAATTCCTTATTTTATGAGCAGAATTTTCTTGCGCCGGAAAGGTTTAATAGCTGAAATGTTTGATTAAATAAGGAAATGAATATCAAAAGAAAGTATTGATGACCAATAATCGTAGCAGCTATGACGAAAATACAGATTTATTTTATATTTATTTGGAACATAAAATTAAAAAATTAACTTTTTAACTTAAAAATCGAAGTTTTCGATTCATTTAAAAGTTTTTACCTAAGTTATAGTTTAAATTAAGATTGCTGGATTAACCCATTAGTGCCTAGCGTCCCTTTTTAGGAACGCTTCAAAAGGGGCATTCAGCACTGTTTTTGACACCGGTAAAAAAGAAAAGCAATAATTATTTTATTTAAATGATGCATTTTCGTGATTAATCAACTAAACTTAAATCTTCTAAAAATAGTGGTGTCAACCAAATAAAATTTACGCAAAAGATGCTGGGCACGAATGGGTTAAAGAAAAAGTTACTCTTTCAGGCATATATATAAATTTATATAACATATATATATATATATATATATATATATATATATATATATACAGATAGATAGATAGATAGATATAGATATAGATATAGATATAATACAATATATGCATAAATTATATACAAATTTATAATGAAAGGATTCGGAAATAATATTCTCATTTTGATTTTTATTGTCATAGCCTTCTTTGTTATTTCTGTTATTATTATTATTATTATTATTATTATTATTAAAAACATTGATATTCAGGAGAAGAAACAGGTGAAATTTAATAAATTATGCTTAAGTAATAATCTGTTTTTGAAAAATGAATTAACCAGTGGATCGTTTTTTGATATAAGAGAAAGAAATACGCAATCATAAAGGGTATCCATGGTTAATAGGTTAAATTACATTTCTAGCTAATTCTTTACGATCAGCTCTCAAACAAATATCAATTTTGAAGCAAAATTAAATGTTTCTATTTACTTTATAGTTTAGAAAACGTTTGCGAAAATAATTAAAAATGGTTTGTTTCTTTTGTCTTCAGACACATCGAAAATTATCGCAAAGTATATCTGGATTCAGTTTATTCTGCGTTATTATTATTATCAACATCATTATTTATTATTATTATTATTATTATTATTATTATTATTATTATTATTATTATTATTATTGTCATTACTAACAGTAATAAAATAAACGAATAATTTTTTTTAATTAAAATTTTTCTTTGAGATCAAAGGGCTGATTTCAAATAATTCACTGGGCTCCCAAACGGTCTCCGAACTGAAAACAAAATTTTTTTTAACAAAAAGTTTTACAGTTGGTTACTACGACATTTGTGATAAAACTAACCTCCAAATGTGATTTATGTGCTATTTGCAAGAAAAATCTAAAACGAAAAATTTTCTAAGAAAATATTGATGTTCAGTTGGCGGACCATTTGGCAGCCCTGAATTCAGAAAAATGACCCATATATTCCAGAATAAAGAGTCTCCATTGTAAATAGATTGAATGTCTTTTCTAGTTAACTTTTTCTTTTAATTCTATTTTCTTCTTTATCTGAATTAACTTAGAAATTGAATTTCTCGACTCAGTTAAAAGTTTTTATTTAAATTATAGCTTACATTAAGTTTGCTAGATTAATAGAAAAGTTAGTCTTTCAGACATTCAAATTTATAATGAAAGGATTCGTGAAACAATATTCTCATTTCTATTTTTATTATCATCGTCTGCATTCTTATTTCTGTTATTATTATTATCATTATATTGCTAACAATGATATTCAAGAGAAGAAACAGGTGAAAATTGATAAATTACGCTTATGTAATAAATGACCAATTTTAAAATCTAAATTAAGCAGGGAACCCATTTAAAATTAATAAGAGACAGGGACAAGCAATCTTAATAAAGGGTCTCCATGGTTAATAGGTTAAATTACATTTCTAGCTAATTCTTTACGATCAGCTTTCAATCAAGTATCAATTTAGGAGTAGAATTAAAGATTTTTATTTACGTTATAATTTAGAAAAAGTAGTTCGCTACAATAATTGAAAATGATTTTTTTTTCTTTTGCCTTCAGATACATCAAAAAGAATCGTAAAGTATACCTGCATTCAGATTTATTTTGCGTTCTTATTTTAGTTATTATTATTATTATTATTATTACTAACAGTAATAAAAGAGACAAATGTTTTTTTTAATTAAAAATTTGTCTTTGAGATCAAAAGACTAATCTCAAATGATTCAGGAAAATGGCCCATGTATTCAAAATAAAGAGTCTCCATTGCAAATAGATTGAATGACTTTTCTAGTTAATTATTTTATTCCAATTGTATTTTCTTCTGCATCTGAATTTACTTACAAATCGAATTTCTCTACTCAATTGAAAGTTTGTATCTACATTTTAGTTTAAATGAAGTTTGCTAGATAAACTGAAAAGTTAGTCTTTTAGACATTCTAATGTACCGAAAGAACTCTTAAAACTAGATTCTGATTTCTATTATTATTATTGTCGTCAGGATTCTCAGATCTGTTATTGCTATTATGATCATTATCACTACATTATTAACATTGATATTTTAGGAGGCCCGGGACACATTAAAAAAAAACTTTTATTTATTGAGTTAAAACTTTGAAATTTTTTGTGATAGTTAACCATATCATTTGTAAACAAAATCGCATGATAAACTTCTCAGATTTCTTTTAAATTTATTATAAATGAGAGTTAATTTAAAATTGTTATATCTCGAACTATTATTTATAAAGTTTTTTTTTTCATTTAAATAAACAAAAATATATAAGCTTTAAATTTGATTCAGTATTTTTAAAAATATTGATTTAAATAAAAATTCAAAATATTTAATGTAAAAATTTGAAAAAAATTATGTAACTAAAATTAAAACAAACAAACAAACAATATATATATATATATATATATATATATATATATATATATATATATATATATATTAAAATAAATATTCTCTTCAAATTTCGTCAATCAAAATAGAAATAAAACAACTGAAAAAGATATTTTTCAAATTTGAACCATTTACCTTCAAGGGTTCTTTACTCATAACGATTTAAATAGGAGAAATTATTAAAAAAATTGTGAAAAGAACAAAAGCAAAAAAAAAACGCAATTTTACAAGAAGTCGTTTCCATAACATCAAACATTCTTTTAAGCAGAAAAAGAAAAAAAATCACTAAGACACAAAAATCTGCAAATTTTCTAAAAATCTTGTATTGCATTAAATTTTTCCTTGAATTTTTTATAGTTAAAATGACGTTAAAATCATGTTTTTATTTTAACACAAGGAAGAAACATTAAAATTTTCGTCTTAGTTTGCTTTCAAAATTTAGCCTTCAAATAATGGTTGTCATTGAATTACCTCTTGTGAAAATGAGTTTTTCTTCATGATTTTTTTTTCACAATTTCTCGGATTCAAGTTGCTATAAATCCAAAACCACTAAAGATAATTGCTTCAAACTTGGAACATGTCTTTTTTTTATTATTTTACTTTAATTTTGATTCAGCAAATTAAAATATATGTATATTTACTTTTGAAAATATAATATATATAAATTTTTAAGTTACATAATTTCTTCTTTTTAAAATTTTTATTTTAATAAATTTTAATTTTTTCAAACATCAATATTTTTAAAAAAGCCGAATCAAAATTAAAACTTAGATATTTCTGTTTATTTAAAAGTAAAAAAATGAAATTCTACAAATAATACTTTTAGTTGTAACGATTTTAAACTACAACTCTTTTTTTATTTAAATTTAATTTTTAAAAAATAATGACAAGTTTTATCATATGATTTTGTTTACAAATAATACGGTTAGCCATCACAAAAAATTTGAAAATTTTAACTCAGTAAATAAAAATAATATAAAATGTGCCCCCGATCCCCTTAATAGAAAGAAAAGATCAAGTTAAAAAGAAAGAATTACCCGCTTTTTCTTATATATTTCACAATTCTTTCCTAAAAACTAAACTAACCAGTAGATTCTTTTCCAATAATTTAAGAGAAAAGAACCCGCAATCATAATAATCCACGGTTAATAGATTAAATTACTTTTCCAGCTAATTCTCTTCGACTGATTCTCGAATTCTCATTTAGGTTTTACCTTAGAAATGAAATTTCTCGAGACAGTTGAAAGTTTAAATTAAGTTTACTGGAATAACTGAAAATATGACCTATTAAATCTTTAGATATAATGAAAAATTTCGTAAAATATATCAATATTATGGTTTATTCTTATTGCTATCGTCTGTTTTCTAATTTTAGTTATTATTATTATTAGTGTTGTTATTTTATGTGTCACTAACAGCGATGAAAGATACTGAAAAAATAACCTGAGCATGAAATCCAAACTAGCCGATGGGCTCATTTCAAATGATATTAGAAAATGACACACACATTCTGAATAAAGAGAATTTATTGTTGTTACATTAGATTAGTTTTCTAGTTAATATTTTGTATTCTTCTTCATCTGTATAACCTTAGAAATTGAATTCCACTATTCGGTGGAAAGATTCTATGAAATTACTATAATGAAGTTTGTTAAATTGACTGTACAACTAGTATTTAAGCTATACACATACTCGGAAAGAATTCGTGAGACACGATATTTTCATTTCTCTTATTACTATTATCGCATGCATTCACATATCTGTTGTTGTTATTATTATTTTTTCATTATATTACTAACATTAATACTTAAGGGAAGAAATAAATTTTAAAAAAAATCAGACTTTTCATTATTATATCATGTTTTGTTTCTGAAAGATAATCTGACAAGTGGACCCATTTCAAATGAAATGAGAGTGAATATGAACGGGAAACATACTCAATCGGAATGAAAATTCTCGATAATCAATAGTTAACACTAGAACCGCCATTAGGGGTCATTATGACCCCTGCCAACTTGAAAATAACCAAATAACCAATTCGAACCAGAAATTTTTTGATAAGATTTGTTAAAAATGTTCAGCACAAGATTTGGTTAATTAAATACGTTAAAAAGTTATAAATAAAAATTCTGGTGTCAAACAATTTTTATAAAAATTGCATAAAATAGCCGGCGGTTCTTGTGTTAAATTACATTTTTAAGTAATAATTCTCTTCTTCCAATTTTGTATTCTTCTTGATTTGTATTAACTTAGAAATCGCATTTTTCGAGACAATTTAAAAGTTTTATCTAAATTATAGCTGAAGTCAGTTTGCTAAATGAACTGAAAAAGGAGTCTTTTAGCTAGTCAGATCATGTTTTGTGCTTGAGAATTAAATTAAACAGTGGATCATTTGTAAATGAAATAAAAGAAAGACACATGCGATGATAAAAAAGGTCTCCTTGATTAATAGTTAAGTTAGACATTTAGTTAGTTAATTCTCCTCTTTCAGATTTGTTTTCTTCTTCATCTACTCCACTTTTGTTTTCTTCATCATGCACTAGAAAAAGAATTTCTCTACTTAATTAAAAATCTTTACCTAGATTGTAGTTTAAATGAAATTTACCTGCATTAACTGAAAGGTGAGTCTTTTAGATATTCACAGATACAGAAATGAGTCGTGCAAATAGATTCTCATTTCTACTATTATTATTGCCCTCTTCATTTCCGTTTCTGTTATTATCATTATTATTATTATATTAATAACTTTGATATTTAAAAAAAGAAATAGATTAAATAAAAAAGTGCATCTTTTATTATGTATTTTATGCTTTGTTCTTGAAATATAATGCGAAAAGCGAAGCCATTTCAAATGACATGAAAGGGAAACACACTTAATCGGAATGAAAAGTCTCCATAATCAATAGTTAAATTACATTTTTAAATAATAATTCTCTTCTTCCAATTTTGCATTCTTCTTGATTTGTATTAACCTTCCTACCCTGAATGGGTCTAATCGACCCATAGCTATAATTTATTTTATGCGATTCGACCCAGAACTTTTTTCATAAAGAAAGTTAAATAATAAATTCAGAGAAATAAGTCAATTAAGTATATTAAAATGTTTTAAATAAAAATTTTGGTGAGAAATTTTTTTATCAAGATTGAGTAAAATTTGAACAGGGTAGGAAGGTTAACTTAGAAATCGCATTTTTCAAGACAATTTAAAAGTTTTATCTGAATTATTGTTTAAGCCCTTAACTGATTTGCCCGTACACCGTTCGGGCAAGACAAATTAGCTAATTCATCATTTAAAGCTTTTTGACACCACAATTTTTAAAAGAATAATTTGATAATAATTAAAAGCGGAAATGTTAAGACTAAGAATTAAGAATATTTTATGTAAATAATAGTGGTGTGAATCCATTATTTTCAATTTATTGAACGGAAAAAAATTGCTAGTTAAGGGTACAGTGGACTTTCAAAATCGCCAAAAATTGTCATATTGTCGATTTTTCATTTTTAGTATAATAACGTTATATGATCTCCTTACTATTGAATACAAAAAAAAATTTCAATTTCGACTATTTTTTCTGGAGTTACAAGCATTTTTCTCCAATCAGCATATTCTGCCAAGCCCACGCCCTTTTGTTTATTTTTTACCGATTCCCATCCGTAAAATTTAGCCTAGTTTTCAGTTTTACTTTACAAAATGTTATTATTTTGCACTGAATACTTATTAGTTTTGTGATTTTGCAAAACAATACTTTAACTGTAACTTTTAACTGTTTCTTTTAGCGTTTATTTATAATGTATTTAGAGGAATTTCTTTTTAGCGTAAAATAAAAAAATATATATATTAATATATATAAAATATTAAAAATATTTAATATATTTAACAAAAATTTGTACAATAAAAGGTATTTATGCCATGAATATTTCTAGAAAAAATTTAAAAAAATTCATTAGAAAATACAAAAAGTTATTTTTGAGAAGATTTTTCTTAAATTCAGATACTTTACGTCCTGTGCATGAATTACTGTCGAATCCACATATTTTATGTGAATTTTCCATAAAAACATAAAACACTTACATATCAGCTAGAAATGAAATTATATCCTTTATGTATAGCTGAAACTGTGTCAGTAGGAAAATATTACGCAATTATAACCAATGTAGTTACTAAAACCTGTTTTTCTCAGAATGAATATTTTCGTCGTTTTCATGATTTTAAAATGTTCCATGCGAAATTCTTTATGCCCAATTTTTCAGATTTTTTGTTTAAAATGCTCTCTATGTATGTGTTAACAAATGTTACTAAAAATAAACTTTTTTAGACGCATTTAAATTTTTAAAATTTCAGTTGTATGGAATTTTTAATGATTTTTTATCGAAATAAACAAAAGAATTAAGTTAAAATCATTTTTTAATATTTTACAAGTAATATGAGCATTTTAAACAAAAAATCAGAAAAATTGGGCATAAAGAATTTCGCATGGAGCATTTTGAAATATTGTCATTTTTCGTTAATTAAAAAAAAAGAAAAATCTATATCTCAAAAACTATATCTCAAAAACTATTGAACATATTTTTTAAAAATATTGTGAAATAAGAGATACATATATTTTGACTAATTTCAAAAATTAAAAAAAAAAATCTTTGAAAATTAAAAAAATTAGTTTTGAGAGTCCATTGTACCCTTAAGGGGTTAAATCAGTTTGCTAAATGAACTGAAAAAGGAGTTTTTCTGCTAACGAGATCTACAGAAAGGACTCATACAACTAGATTTTCTTATTTCTTCTTCTTATTATTCTTGTCTGCATTTTTATTTCTGTTACTGCTATCGTTATTATTATTATTATTATAATAATCACTGACATTGTTATTTAAAAGTTTTTTTAAAAAGTACACTTTCTATTATGTATGTCAAGCTTTATTCTTGAAAGCTTAAGTAGCCAGTGGAACTATTTTAAGTGAAATAAGAGGAAGGGACGTGCAATCAGAATAAAAAGTCTCCGTGGTCAATAGATTAAATTACTTTTCTAGCTAATTTTCTTCGGATTATTCTGCATTCTGATTTAGGTATTAGCTTAGAAATAAAATCTCTCGGAACAATTCAAAGTTTTTATTCACTTTATTTCTTTAAATTCAATTTGCTGTAGAATTACTTAAAAAATAGTCCATTATATTATGTATATAGATATAACAAAAAGTTTAGAAAAATGTTTTAGTTTATACAATAATAGAATGAAAAATAATAAATTTTGTAAAACTGTAATCAAAATAACAGTGTAAGAAAACTAAATACATTTATATGTATAGTAGAACACAACAAAATAACAAAACTATAACAAAACTATTTCTTCATAATTACCAAAAGTGTTTATTTAATAGTATAAGTAATAATGTTAGAAAATGAAATTCATTAATATGTATGTTAGAAGAAAATGCTATTACAAAACTATTTCTTCATAACTACCCAAAATGTTCATTTAGAACAGACATATAATTGTTGTACATTCTTCAGAAACATAATTTTTTAATATATACCGTTAAAATAGTGTCCTCATGGAAATATTAGAGATACAGTATTAACGAATATAGATATTCATTAATTTAGATTTTAAAGTCAAACATTTTGCCGAATTTGTGTTGACTAAATATGGAAGTATTTACTAAATTATAAAAATGATTATATGTTTTTTTCTATGTAACAAAGTTCTTAATTCTTTCATTATGTTTCAAATTTATGCTAAATCAAATCGGTGATTTATTTTGTTTGTGTTTTATACTGGAAACTGATAGAAAGAAATAAGCTTTAATGTTAAAACTATATTATCGCCTACGTAAAGAAATTTAGGCTTTTAGGCCATTTTTAACCAGTTATTGTTGTGTATATCCTTTATTACATCCATTATGACCTACGGATCAATTGTTTGGAGATCTATCTGTGAAACTCGGATGCAGAATTTTCAAACTGCCCCAAATAAAATATTAATTGTAGTACTTGGAACTGCCTATATCTACTTTTATCATTATTTATTTTCTCATTACTTTTTCTAAAAAATAATAATCCCTGTAGAAGTTAAACAGAAATCTGTTTTGAAGATTACAGTTTTTATATTGTGGTAGGCTAAAATAAAATAATAATAATAATAATAATAATAATAATAATAATAATAATAATAATAATAATAATAATAATAATAATAATAATAATAATAATAATAATAATAAATGTCGGAGAAAGAACCGCACATGAGGTATAAAAAAAAGTTTGGTAAATAATCATGATGAATACATGTTGATATTATGGATATGAAACGTATGTAGCTAATGAATATACATGTTTAAGTGCTGTATATGATAGATATGTAACAGAATAAAAAAATTAAATGTTACATATACCAGACGTGGAAAGGCCGGATAAAAAAACAATAATACTTCGTCCTTTGTATCCATGTAAACAAAGTTTTCCTTAAAATTCAGTATGAGTTGGCCGATTTTAGCTTGCAATCCTTAAACATTAAATTTTTTTTTTAAATCTTCATACAACAGGGATGAGATTTCCGCTTTTTGCACACCAGGAAAATTTTAGAGAAAAATGCTATATTATGTAATCGGAACATTTTTGAGATTTAACAGAACAACATTTTTTCTAAAATTATACTGGTGGCCAAAAAAGCGGAAATCTCATCCCTAATACAATAAATATTTTAAATATTGGCTATGGCTTAGTTTAACACAGGAGAACGCGCTCTTATCCAGGGTATGAATGATTTTCACTCTATTACCAATAAATGCAAATAATAATATGCCCTCGCAATCGGGCTCTTGTGCCTGGCATAATATAATGAGTAATACATGCAACTCAATTGTGATGTGTTAATGGTTGTGACCTCTATTATCTCATTTTATGCTCGCTATTTGTTTAATGAACGATTCGAACGCAGAATATACTGGATATTTATTGATGATAACAGTCTTTCACTCCTCCGGGTTCGTCCTTTTTACCTGAGACGGAAGAAAAAACAGCTCATCTGCTCTTTAGTTAAAGACAATTGTTACAAATTCTGCGACAAAATAAGGTGAAAATTACTTTAAAAATATTAGTCGTGACAGTTGTGGAAAACGATACGCACTCTGGGTCTATCAGTTCCGGTACACGTATCCCCTGGTTAAGATTTTTTCAAAAGTTAAATGTTTATGAAAATTGTCGCATGAAAAAGAAAATCAATCTGCCCACAGAAAAATGCTACAAATTGGGAAATGAAATAAAGATAAAAAATAGCTAGAAAAGTATTTAAACCCTTTTCGGCACAGACAAATCTTGTTTGTGAAATGGTGAAATGATTCACTGACACCAGAATTTTTCAATAACTTTTATAAAAGTTTAAAGATCGTCCCTTAAAACATTTATTATAAAAACAAAATTTTAGCAAAACACTCAGCGTTGTCGAAATCTAGCAGATTTTCTTTTTTAGCAATTTTGTATTCATACCACAAAAACTTATTTGGTAATTTAGTTTTACTTTATTTTTGGAAGCATTTATGATCGGGCAAAATAAAAATAAAAGTAATAAATTTTTGATGAGATCTCGGATTGTCTAATTAAAAAATCAGTTGGATGTCATGACGTATGCTCCGTACGTCTCGCTACGTACGTTATTTTCTGAAATGAACAAGATAGCATAACGTACGCTGCGTATGTCATAAAGCTCAGGAGGTTAACCATAGATATTATTTAATCTGATAGGAGTGCCTTTCACTTATATCATTTGAAATGGGTCCAAATGTTGGTTTAGATTTCAAGAACAAATTCTGACATACATAAGAAAAAGAGAAATTAAAAAAAGGAATTTGGTTCCTTTTCTTAAATGTCAATTTTAGAAATATAAAATAATATTAATAAAAATAATGATAAAAATAATAATAGTTACCGAAATTAAAATGCAGACTATAATACTAAAAATATCACAAATGCGAATCTAAACATCTTTCATTATGCATGAAGACTTAATCTAAAATACATTTTTTTAGTAATACAAGCAAATCTTAAGTAGCTCAATTTGCAATTTAATTCAGAACGTTTGAATTAAAAATGAAAGGAAATCAGTTGAATTTTCCACGCGCAATCAAAGCCAGGGTTGCCAGTTTGGCACTAGAAATTGCCACTTGCACTATTTGCTTTGTTAATTGATTGCCATTTCGTGTTTATATAAAGTAAAAATTTTCGGTTTGGAATTTTTGGTATGACCGCAGAATTTGACAATAAAATGAGGGCTAAACCGACAAACCTGATCTAAGATATGAAAACAGTTAGATAGGAAGTGTTTTTCACCAGCATAATGATGATAATAAAATATACGTACTTTTACTGAGGTAGTATCAGGCTTTCCTTTACTTTTTCTTTGCAATGCAGTATCTTGAAATTGAAGCATATAAAATATTGATAGTTACTGATAATTATTTGTGGAGGTTAAATAATTAAAAAAAAAGTCGTATGGAAAAGACGTTATTTTCTCACAAGTGAACCCACTTTTAGTGCTACTCGCACTCGCTAATGGGTCATTCCATGACGTTTTGTAACGTCAATCACGAAGATTATAACTGGGAAATTGTTGTCCACCGTTATTTTCAAAAAGTTTTCTTGGCTTTATTCAATTAATGAGGTATCCCGGATGACAAACTTTTTGAAAATAACGATGGACAACAATTTCCCAGTTATAATCTTCGTGACTGACGTTACAAAACATCATGAAATGACCATAATGTGTATTTTGTAGTCCTACATATAAAACATAGAGAACCCATACAATTTCTCTGTTAAAATAATATTTTTGTACTTTTTTACACTTTTAATTTTTTTATTATTACAGTTTTATTTGTTTATTTCACGCCAAACGGGTCTTAATTCGCCACAAATGGCACTACAAAATTTCAACCTGCTTTATCATGGTAATGTATTCTACACATGTAATGCAATTAAATCAGATTGCGATTTGTTTGGTAATTGATAGAATAAGAAACAAGAATTAGTTTTTTTTCTTCTCTATGCAGAGGGAAAATGTATAAATAGTAACTATGATATATTTCTGAAAAAGCTTTCATCATTGAAAAGATCATTGAAAACTGTTTTTTTAGTGATCAACGATATAAGCAAACAGCTTTCTTTGAATAGAATATAGATTCTAAAGTTTAATAAGAAATGTTGTTTTAAATACCCTAATTTCCTGCGTATAATCCGCGGATCAAACAATCATTTTTCGACCCAGAAATTTTATTAAATAAAATATAACTTTTCAGATCGCCGTAAATATTTGCCTTCATTTACAAAATAAAATTTCTGGGTCGAAAAAGAATTGTTTGATCCGCGGATTATAGGCAGGAAATTAGGGTATGTCTTTTTCTAAAAGTAACCGTAATTATATTAATGTTATAATATAACCATAATATAATATTTATTTTATGTATTTTTATGTATTTTTATATATTTTTTGTAATTTTAAAATTTTACCTTGGTTGATTAGGTGGGGCATTATAATTTCTACTGAAGTTCAAACTACTCCTCACACAATACCAACAGCTATGACATTCGGCTAGGGTTTCCAGAAACCTTTACTTTTGAAAAAAAAAATAACAACTTTACCCCCCACAAAAAGAAAAAAATGTGAGTATAGCGTTGCGATTTCTGAAAATCAAATTCGTATTTTCTTGTTAGATTTTTTTTTTATTTTTTATAATATTTTTATGTTTAATTTTGACTAATTTAAATTTTTAAATCATTTCCTTATAAAACTTCAGTATTAATAGTCTAATAAGCAGTCACGAATATTGCATTAATAAGCAATCACGAATATTGCATTTTCAGAAAGTTATGCTACTATAAAATCAAAAATGATGATTTTAAGCAAAAAAAAAAAAAAAAAAAAAAAAAAAAAAAAAATATCGATTCTTAAATTTTGTAATGTAAAATTTAATATGCAGCAGGTCTCAATGTTAAGTGGTTCACATGTCAGTAAATTTTGCAACAATCGTTTATTATTATTTTTTTCTTTAGGTAGATATAAAATCAGTGTCACCCATTTTTTTTTTTTTTAATTAGGAGCTTCTTATCAGGTGCAGATGAGCAGAAATTAAATTGACGATTGATTGAATAATTTGAATATTGTAATATACATAATGATGACTAGCTTAACTAGCGATGGGTGGGTGAGGTCCAATTTTTCTGAATACCAGTAATATTTTAAAACTGTTTTTTTTTATTATTATTTATTTATTTTTTTCCCTGTTTTAATTAATCGCAGAAAAATGATCGATTAGATAAACCCGAATTTTACACAATTAGTGGTTTCCATATCGTTTGGACCTCCACTCTGATAATGGTAATTAAATTCTAACAGTGGAAAATGCAAAATTAAGTTGATGATTGGTTGAATAATTTGCATATTGTAGTATGCTTAATGATCAGTGGCGTAACCAGCATGGGGGTTCCAAATCCTCAGGTACCAGTAATATTCTAAAGCTATCTTTGGATTGATTAACAGCAAAAAAATATTTGATTATATAAGGCAAATTGGAACTTCAAATTAGCGACTTCCAGAGCTTTTACCCCCCCTCCCGCGAAAAAAAATCTTGCTATGCCACGAATAATGATAATTTCTAACGGTACAAAATGCAAAACTCCTTTTTTGTGATTAACCACTGCATTAGTTTCCCGCAATTCATTAATTTCTTTTTAGCGCCTTTCATTAAGCCCATTCCTTTTGAGATTAAGTAGATTCTAAATGACTCTCGAGATCGTGATTGGATTGGAAAGATCTTTTGTGATGAGATGAGCAGTTACACTTACAAAGATACTACCCTATAATCAAAGAAGTGTCATTTTATATGATTGATTTCAAGCATTTATTTAGTGTGAAGTAAGTAATTTGTGAAAAAAGTATTCTTTTATAATAAATTCATGGGACTTTCAATGCGGCAATACAACTCAGAACACAACTGTAAAAGATGTGTCCAAGACAAATTTAATACCAAAAAATACTTGGCCACCCTGCTATGCCACTGATAATCTTATACTATAATGCGAGCAAAAATTGTGTGTGTGTGTGTGTGTGTGTGGGGGTAAATTTTATCTCAAAAACGGCTCTAACGATTTTCGCAAAAATTTGGATTTTACCATTTTCGGGCACGAGAGGACCATTGGGCTAGGTCACATGTTCGAGAAAATTCGATTATTGGGTCATTTTGGGTCATAATGGGTCAAGATCAAGCTATTTATATCTATAGAACGGCTGGATCGATTTTAAGGAAATTTTGTAACCAATCGTTTTTTGGCACGAGAAAACTATTGGGCTGGGTCACATGTTCGAAAAATTTTGATTATTGGGTCATTTTTGGGTCATTATGGGTCAAGCCATTTTTATCTAAAAAACGGCTCTAACGATTTCGACCAAATTTTACATTTTATCGTTTTGGATTACCAGAAGATCATTGGGTTAGGTAACATGTTCGAGAAAATTCGGTTAGTGGGTCATTTTTGGGGTCATTGTGGATCATGCTATTTTTATCTAGAGATTTTCTCACGCAATTTTGACTAAAAATTGCATTCTATGGTTTTCGGGCACGAGAAAAACATTGGGCTAGGTTACATGCTCGAGAAAAAATTTTAATGGGTCATTAAGAGTCTGGGTCAAGCTATTTATATTTAAGGAACCGCAGAATCAATTTCATCGAAATTTTGCCTGTAATAGTTTTTTGACACGAGAAAGCTAATGGGCTCACACGATCGAGAGATTTCGATTATAAGAGTCATTTGTGGGTCATGATGGGTCATAATGGGTCATAGTCAAGCTATAGCTACAGAACAGGTGGATCAATTTTAACGAAATTTTATATACAACAATTTTTTGGCACGAGAAAACTATTGGGCTAGGTCTCAGTTCGAGAAATTTCGATTACTGGGTCATTTTGGGTCATAAAAGGTCTGGGTCAAGCTATTTATATGTAAACTACGACAGTATCAAATTTAATGAAATTTTGTATGTAAGTTTTTTGACACGAGAAAATTAATGGGCTATCTCATATGTTTGAAAGATTTCGATTATAAGAGGTTATGGGTCATTATACTATGAGTCATGATGGGTCATAACGGGTCATGTCAAGCTATATCTAAAGAACACGTGGATCAGTTTTAACGAAATTTTGTATACAACATTTTTTGGCACGAGAAAATCATTGGGCTAGGTCACATGATCGAGAAATTTCGATTAATGGGTCATAAAGGGTCTGGGTCAAGTTATTTATATTTAAAGAACGGCAGGATCGAGTTTAACGAAATTTTGAGTGTAACAATATTTATACACGAGAAAACTAATGGGCTAAGTCACATGTTCGAGAGATTTCGATTATAAGGGTCATTTGTGGGTCATGATGGGTCATGGTCAAGCTATATCTAAAGAATGGGTGAATCGATTTTAACGAAATTTTGTATACAGCATATTTTTGGCACGAGAAAATCATTGGGCTATGTCACATGTTCGAGAAATTTCGATCAATGGGTCACTTTTGGGTTATTCTAATTTTATCTAGACAATGTCTCGCGCAAATTTGACTGAATTTTATATTCCATCGTTTTCGGACACAAGAAAATCATTGGGTTAGGTCAGATGTTTCAGAAAACTCAATTAATGAGTCATTATGGGTCATAATGGGTCAAGGTCAAACTATTTATACCTAAAAATTGGCTCAATCGATTTTATCTAAATTTTGTATTTAACGTTTTTCGGCACGCAAAAATTAATGAACTAAGTCACATTTTCGAGAGATTTCGATATAAGGGTCATTTGTGGGTCATGCTAATTTTATCTAGAAAATTGTTCTCACCATTTTCAGTATATTTTCTATTATATCGTTTTCGGGCAAAAGAAAACCATTGAGATAGGACACATGCACGTAACAATTCAGTTAGTGGGTCGTTTTAGGTCTTAATGGGTTCGGGTCATTCTAATTATATATAACAACGACTCAGTCAATTTTACCTAAATTTTGCAATGGAACGTCTTTTGTCACGAGAAGACTATTGAGCTGAGTTGCATATTAAACAAAATTATATTAGTGGGTCATATCGCTTTATTGCTGAATGCTGTCATGCTAATTTTACTTAAGAAATGGCTTAAACGATTTTGATTCATTTTATACTCTACTGTTTTTGATTACCTGAAGACCATTGAGCTAAGTCACATGTTTGATCATATGTGATTAGTGGATCATTTGGGTAAAAAAGGGTCAGGATCACGAGACTATGGCAAAAGCCAATAAGTTGGCGAGATTTCACAAAATACTGACGAAATTTGGCCGAAAAATCGACTATTAAGGTTACGAAACCAAAACATATATTTGGCGCCAAATGAAAGAATGTGTCCAAATTTGGTTATATCTGGCAAAAAATATTGTCTTTCAGAATGTGAAGAAATTTCTTATACATTCTTAATAGTCTTCGAAATGCATAGTTAAACTAATCAGAGTCGAGCTATAAAAGTGATTTGGATTGATGTCCTTTCTTTGTAAATTTTAAAATAAAGTAAAATTTATGAACATGTGCATACAAACATAGTTGATTGTTTTTATAAATAACACTATTATTAATAACATGTTTTACAGTAATAATACTATATCGAGTTGAACACAAAGTTAATTTTGACCGAGCTGAGCTCGGTCACCCCTGCTAGTGATAATTAATTTCTAACAGTGCAAAATGCAAAACGCACTTTTTAAGATTAACCCCTGCATTAGATTCCCGCATTTCATTAATTTATTTTTAGTACCTTTCATTAAGCCCATTGCTTTTGAGAATAAGTAGATTCTAAATAAACGTCGAGATCGTGACTGGATTGGAAAGATCTTTTGAGATGAGATAAGCAGTTACACTTACCGGGTGTCCCAAAAATGACTGATGGATTTTAAAATTCAATAACTTGCAAACGGTGACAGCTATTTAAAATTTTTTTGCAGGAGAGTTATGTTTAATGTCAGGAGTTTCTTTACCGTAATTTTTTATTTTAGTTTGAATTTCAAACAACAAGTGGCGCTGACGGCGATTAAAGGCCAGGTCGACGCTTCACTCAGCATTGATCACATGGCCTTCAATCGCCGTCAGCGCCACCTATTGTTTGTGATGCGAACTAAAATAAAAAAATTACGGTAAAAAAACTCCTGACATTATACATAACCCTCCTGCAAAAATTTTTAAACTATCTGTCACCGTTTGCAAGTTATTGAATTTTAAAATCCATCAGTCATTTTTGGGACACCCGGTACAAGGATACCACCTTATAATCAAAGGAGAGTCATTTTATATGACCACTTTGAAGCATTTATTTAGTATTAAGCAGGTAACTTGTGAAGGAATATGCTTTGAAAATGAATTCATGAGAATTTTTCATGTGGTAATACAACTCAGTGGATATCTGTAAAATATTTGTGCAAGACAAATTTGCGATTAAAAAAAACTTCTAAAACGTAAAAAAGAAATATTAACCCTTAAATGCATATTGTATCATTTTCGATACCATAAGTGTTCCTGATTTATTGGGGGTTTTATTCACATATTCCGTATTCTCACCAGAAATTTAAAAGAGCAATTTTCACTTTACTTAATGACAAACCATTCGTAATTAAACAAAGAAAAATTGACTATTTAGATTTTTCTGGTATGAATTCTGATTCTTTGAATTGCGCATTTTTTGGAACGCATTCTATTTTATGCATTTAAGGGTTAAAAAAACAAGTTGAAAAGTGTTTTTAACTTTCTCAGTCCAGAGACTGAAAGACACGTCACTGATAATGATCATTAATTTCTAACAGTGCAAAATCCAAAACATATTTCTTGTATTTAACCACTGCATTAGACTTTTGCAATTCACTAATTTATTTTTAGCATCTTTCATTAAGTTCATTCCTTTTGAGAATAAGTAGATTCAAAATGCCTGTCGAGATCGTGATTGGATTGAAAAGATGAGATAAGCAGTTACACTTACAAAGATACCATCTTATAATCAAAAGATACTCGTCTCCTATGATTTCATTGCTGCACTTATTTAGAGTGAAAAAGTAATTTGTGAAGGAGTATGCTTTAATAATGAATTCATGGAATGATTTTTTACAGTTATAGAATACAGAGGATAATTGTTAAATAGTTACACAGATAAATTTAACAACAAAATATAACTTCTAAAATATAAAAAGAAAGTTCATATAAAAACAAGTTGAAAGCTGTGTCTCACTTCCTCAGTCCTGAGACTGATAAACATGTCATTGATAATGACAATGAATTTCTAACAGTGCAAAATGCAAAACACATTTCTTGAGATTAACCGCTACATTAATTTCTCGCAATTAATTATTTTCTTTTTAGTACTTTTCGTTAAACCCATTCTTTTTGAAAATAAGTAGATTATAAATGACTGTGGAGATCGTGACTGGACTGGAAAGATCTTTAGAGATGAGATCAGCAGTTACATTTATAAAGATACCACCTTATAATCAAAGGAGAGTCATTTTATATGATTGCTTTGAAGCACTTATTTGGCGTAAAGTAAGTAATTTCTGAAAGAAGATGCTTTGATAATTAATTCATAGGAATTTTTCATGCGGTAATACAATTCAGAGGATAGCTTTAAAATATTTGTGCAAAACAAATTTATCGCAAAAAAAAAAAAAAAAAAAAAACTTCTAAAACGCAAAAATGAAAGTTTATATTAAACAAGTTATAAACCATATCTAACCTCCTCAGACCTGAGATAAATATTATTTCTTACTATAAAAAAAGTGTGAAACTACTAAAAAACATTCCAAAGATATATGCTTGTGATAGCCATGCATTCATTTAAAAGGTCTAGAGGTAATTTTAATAATTTTAGAAGTATTTATATTAGTTTAATGGGCTTTCTTTAGTGTCTTTTACGACACTACTTTAGTATCTCTGGCGACACCAGGATTGAAGAGGCTAAGAAGCACTCTGATATCAATTATCCAACCTTATATTCTGTCACCTATTTAACATTTTCTGTTCACTCAGTGTTCGCATGTTAATAAATCAAGAGCATACATATGATTATGTTGATAGAAATTCTACTGTTCTGTACTAAATACATAACTGGTTTTCTATTGAGAAGAATTTGGTATTATCAATTTTCTTTTTGTAAAATTCTACTTGTCATTAAAATATTTTTCAACCATTTGAAAAAAATGGGATAAGTTTTATGATTTGCTACTTTTGATATAAACTGAGTTCTTTATTTTTTCCCACATTTTCTGTCTCAATATTTTACTTCAAACACTAAAACGCTCAGAAGGAGTCCATCCGACTCCAGCCATGTGATTAAATTTCAATTCAAGCCAGAAAATATTTATTGAAGTAGATTAAATTTAAACCACGAAAGTTTACGTATAACAATCAATTAAATAATTTTGAATAAAAATTCCGGGGAAAAATATTATTATGAAGGTTAAGTAAAATTTACAGGCGTTCTAGTGTCAATCTGTCTTTGCTGTTTTAGTAGTAAAACGCACCAATGAGAAATACAGTTTAATTCCATCGCAATGCATTGTCGCATTATTTACTATTTTCATAATTAATTTAACCCTTTCAAAGATAAAGTACTTCTGTTCGTAAAATACTGAAATGATTGAATGACATCAAAAATTATAAATATATTTTTTAGATTTAAGTAAAAGATTTTCTTCACCAGCGTTTCCTTTGGGCTACTTTTCTAATCTCAGATTTATTGCCCCGCCCCAATTTTTTTACGATGGCAAAATTCCTTTTCTTTTCAATTTACGCAATATGTCATTAAATACGGAGAATTTTACAATTTCAAATAAGTGGTGGCAATAAAAAAATCTAAAATTTAAAAAGTAACCCGTGAGCATCACTAATCCTTCACGAAATTAATAAAAGGAAAAATTTCATTCCAAAATGTTGGCGGGCATTAAAATTAACTCATTCAAGGACGGTGGTTCATTTTGAACCCCTTAACTTTAATTCCATTATATATAATAAATATATGTTATATACAATAAATTATAAGCCATTCATTTGGGTTAATTTTTGCGCTTTTTAATGAGCACAGACTAACGAACAGATTATGCGACTAGTATAACTGCTACATTTATATAATTACGATAGCGCATAAAATCTAAATAAATCCTGCAAATATAAATTTTTAAGAAAAAAAAAACTTTTAGCATAAACCATTTTCTATTTGAAGATCATGAATAAAAAGTACTTTCATTATTTTATCTAAATCAAATATTTACTTGTTGACATTGTATTAACGCACAATTAACATTATATCCTAAATATAAGTATAAATATTTATTAAAATTCAAAAGGCATTACATATAATTTACTCAATACATTATGCTTCGAAACAAAATAAAATTGTCCATTCGTTTGTTAAATTCTACTCAACCTGTTCCTTTCTAGAATAAGTGGTTTCTCAATGAATGGCGAGATCGTGACAGGATTTGAAGGAGCCATTGAGATAAGTGCGATTTTATTTCCTAAGACATTGTCTTGTAATAAGTGTGAAATAGTACTGCATGATAACTTGAAAATAGATCTTTCATGTGCATTAAATACTCTTATTCGGTCATTAATAAAATGTGTAAAGATAATGAAGAAATATTTAATATATAAATTGAAACACGGAGGTAGCATAGCACAAGGGACAACTCTCTATTAATTCTATCTCGCATGGCTTAAAAACAAAATTTTTGCACATACTATTTGACAGCATCTGAAAAAGAAATTTATTTCAAAATTTTCTTGCTTAAGCCATTAACTGGTTTGCCCGAACGGCGTTCGGGCGAGACGAATTTGCTTATTACGTTATTTCGACACACCACTATTATATTTAAGAAAATTTTCATACTATTAAAAGGCGGAAATGTTTAAACTAAATTTTACGAATATTTTATTTAAATAATAGTGATGTGAGTCTGCTATTTTCAATTTATTCAATGGCAAAGAATTAACCAGTTAAGGGGTTAAAATAGTGGTGCGAATAGAATATAAAAATAGTTGTCTGTGGCAGCGCTCATACTAGTACAATAATTATCAAGCATTATACGCATCGAAATATTTAAATACTAGTTTTTTTATATATTTATTACTAAAATTAAACCATTATTAGCAAAACGCTATGTTTTAAATCACATTTCAAATTTTAATTTTAAACTTTCACTACGTGTTTTAATGACATTTGTGAGCTAAACAATAAAAATCATTCGTATTTTGTATAAAATAAGGTTGAAAAAAATAAGAATAATATAGAATAGTAATAAATTATTAACATCAAAGAGCAATTGAAAACAATAGTATTTTGGAATTTGGAATATAATTTAACATATTTGGCTTTAAATCTTATTTTTATGAACACAAAATATTTTAGTTTTAAAATAACTTCATACTTCATAATTTAATCCACTGAATTTTAATTCTTTCATTTTAAACAAAATGTGTAATGTTAAATTTTTGTACCCCTTCCAACCCCTTTATCGCAAACTGTCACAATTTCATGGACTCCCCCCCCCCTCTCCCTTCAAGCGTGACATTATTTATGGACGGCCCTTTAGAGATTTCTAAGGCAAAATAAGCCGCTGTTAAAAGATACAAAGTTAGTATTAATCTTTGATTCTTTGTTAAAAAAATTAGTTAAAAATTTGAAAATAAGCTAATATAAATGGAACTAAGCAAATAGTAAACGCTGTCTTTGTCTCAGGTTATTTGCCTATATATCATATAGTTCTGGATTGTGAAAACTCATGTATATGCGTTTATATTTCACATAAATATATTTATTTTCATTTTTAGTACACACGATGAAACGACATAAAATTTGTATCGTATTTTCGAAATTTATGTTGTTAATTTCAATATTTAATAAAACATTTGTTATACGTCAGATCAGGATCAACCCGGAATCATCGTGTAATTCCTTCGTGTTAAAAGATTTTCCACCTTTATTGCCACAAAACTGTAATAACGTGTTATATCATAGTAACAAAGGTTATAAAAATAATATAAAAGACCATGGAATTGGTCCAATATACATGTGCACATGTGTTTTTTTTTTTTTTTTTTTTTTTTTTTTTTTTTGTTCGATAAAAAGAACATCAAATAAATACTAGTGTCAGTTTTCGTTTAGCAATTTAATTTCCGTTTTAAGGCGATTCTTTATATGCCAATTACAGCTGTGCTAGAAATCTTATCTTTTCTCTATAATTACTTTTCGAAACCTTGTGATTATCTTAATTGAAATGTCGTTTAAAACACACGGTACCATTAATGTCTACATTTGTATTCTTCGTCGTTTTTTATTGCTTTATCCATTAAACTTTCACAGGCTTTGAAAATAAAAATACAAACTAAAGAATTAACATAATTATTTTAAATATTTTATCGTTATTATTAGGACGTGATTGAGGGTGTACGTGTGATACAATATTGTATTGGTAAATGATAAATTATATATTTTTGCGTCGTATTTAATAATTGTGAAATTTGTTAAGGTAATATTTAAAAAAAAAAAGTAATAATATTAAAAATCTATTTGGGAATCTGAAACTATTTTTTAATTACTAACCACTGATATAAAAGGTTTAATGCATTTTTGTGTATATGGTAAATATTTTTTTTATTTGCAAGATACTGGTGATAACGTGACATTTGGAATTTTGAAGAAATTAATCTACGAAAGCTCAAAGGGTTAAATAAAAATGCAATGAAAGAAAGTAGTATTGAAAAAATGTATCAGCACAATAGTTATAAATTAACTTAAACTGTTTTTCAATCTTTGTTGTCACAAAACTAAAGTAATGTATTATATATTACTAAAAAAGAATTATAAAAAGAATCAATAATACAAAAGACCATAGTATTGCATAATACAGAAACGCTTCAACATTTATTTTGACTCCATTTTTATTTGTTTACATACTTTTTTCATAGGATGTTTTTGTTATGTATGTTAAAAAGCTAGTAACATTAAATTACATAAAAAAGAATTTATAAATAGATTACCTTTCTTCAATAGATTAATAAAGTGTATGCATATTTTCAGTCACAAACTGACATTATAATCACATTGTCTAACATATATGTGCGCCGAAACACAATATGTCTGCAACTTTATATGCACTAAGTTAATTGTCCAGCGAAACTCTACTACTTTAGCATTGTATTTTACAAGTTTTCTTTATTCAATAAAAAGAACATCAAATAAATACTAGTGTCAGTTTTCGTTTAACAATTTAATTTCCGTTTTCGGATGATTCTTTATATGCCAATTACAGCTGTGCTAGAAATCTTATCTTTTCTCTATAATTACTTTTTGAAACTAGTGATTATCTTTATTCAAATGTCGTTTAAAACGTACGGTGCCATTAACCCTTTAACGATCAAAGCATTTTCATTGTTAAGATGTTGAAATAAATGAATGACACCGGTAATTGTGAACAAATATATTTGTAAATAAGAAAAAGTGATTTTTCACATACATAATAAAATGGATTTTTTTAGATAAAAATTCCGGTGTCAATGTTTCATATCGGAATTAAAATTTTGTGGTTTCGTAGAGAAACCAATGAACGTTAAAGGGTTAATGTCTACATTTGTTTTCTTCGTCGTTTTTATTGCTTTATTCATTAAACTTTTGCAAAAAAAAAAAAAAAAAAAAAAAAAAAAAAAAAAAACATAAACTAAAAAATTAACATAATTATTTTGAATCTTTTATCTTTATTATTAGGACGTGATTGAGGGTGTACGTGGAATACGATATTGTATCGCTAAATGGTAATTTATGTATTTTTTGCGTCGTATTTAATAATTGCGATTTTTTTTTCTAGGTAATATAAGATAAAAGTAATAATATTAAAAATCTATTTGAGATTCTGAAACTATTTTTTAATAACTAACCACTGATATAAAAGTTTTAATGCATTTTTCGTGTATATCGTAAACAACTTTTTTTATTTGCAAGATACTGGTGCCAACGTGATATTTGGAATTTTGAAGAAATTAATACACCAAAGCTTAAAGGATTAAATAAAAATGCAGTGAATGAAACTAATGAAAAAATGTATCAGCACGATTTTTATAAATTAATTTAAACTGTTTTTCTATTTTTGTTGTCACAAAACTACAGTAATGGATTATCACACTCAAAAAGAATTATAAAAATAATCAATAATAGAAAGACAATAGTACTGCATAATACGGAAACGCTTCAACTTTTATTTTGATGCATTTCTATTTGTTTACACCTTTTTTTCATAAGATGTTTCCTTCTATATGTTAAAAAGTAACATTAAATTACCGTAATTTCCTGCGTATAATCCGCGGATCAAACAATCATTTTTTGAACCAGAAAAATGTTAAAATTAAATGTAACTTCTTACATCACGGTGAATAATTGGCCTCGATTACAAAATAAAATTTCTGGGTTCAAAAAGAATTGTTTGATCCGCGGATTATACGCAGGAAATTACGGTACAGAAAAAAGCATTTATAAATAGATCCTCTTTCTTCGATAGATTAATTAAGTGTACGCATATTTTCAGTCACAAATTCATGTTATTCACATTGTTTAACCCCCTGGGGACGAGCGACACGTATACGTGCCGCAAATAGGCTTAACCCTTTCCGGCACACTGTGCCCGGTTTGGGATACCTACTTTTAATTCCAAACTTGCAACCAGCACCAGTAATATTTTAGTAAAATTTTTCTTTTACAATAAAAGCATAAATTAAGGAATTCGGTATATTTAAAGATTTCGTTTGTGAATTCCGGTGTCAGTCGATAATTTCCCATTTTAATACAGATTTTGTCCGTGCCGGAAAGGGTTAAGTATCCGCGTTTATCGCCACCAGTAAAATTATACCGAAAATTTTGTCTTATTTAATCGGAGCATTTTCTAGATTTAGTAAACCAAAATTTTCTGTTTTTTTAAAACTGGTGACAAAAAATTAAAAATATCGTAAAAGGCACCCATCGCGAAGGGGGTTAACATACATGTGCGCCGAAATACAATATGTCTGCAACTTTATTTGCACTAAGTGAACCGTATAACGAAACTCTTCCACTTTAGCATTGTGTTTTAGTCTGTATTTCTTTAAGAAGTTTTCTTTATTCAATAAAAAGAACATCAAATAAATATCAATGTCAGTTTTGTTTAGCAATTTAATTTCCGTTTTAAGGCGATTCTTTTTATGCCAATTACATCTGTTCTAGAAATCTTATCTTTTCTCTATAATTACTTTTCGAAACCTAGTAATTATCTTAATTGATATGTCGTTTAAAACATACGATGCCATCAATGTCTACATTTGTTTTCTTCGTCTTTTTTTATTGCTGAATTCATTAAACTTTTAAAGCCTTTGAAAATAAAAATATAAACTAAAGAATTAACATAATTATTTTCAATCTTTTATAGTTATTATAAGGAGGTGATTGAGGGTGTACGTGTGGTACGATATTGTATCGTTAAATAGTAAGTTATACATTTTTGCGTCGTATTTACTAATTGTGAATTATTTTAAGGTAATATAAAATAAAAGTAATAATATTAAAAATCTATTTGAGATTCTGAAACTATTTTTTAATTACTAACCACTGTTATAAAAAGTTTAATGCATTTTTCGTAGTATATCGTAAACAACTTTTTTTTTTCTTTGCAAGATACTGGTACCAACGTGACATTTTGAATTTTGAAGAAATTAATCCACCAAAGCTCAAAGGGTTAAATAAAAATGCAATGAATGAAATTAATGAAAAAATGTATCAGCATGATATTTATCAATTAATTTAAACTGTTTTTCAATTTTTGCCGTCACAAAACTAAAGTAATGTATTATATCATACTCAAAAAAGAATTATAAAAATAATCAATTATACAAAAGACAATAGTGTTGCATAATACGGAAAGGCTTCAACTTTTATTTTGACGCCATTTTTATTCGTTTACATCTTTTTTTTACATAGGAATTTTTCGTTATATATGTTAAAAAGTAAGTAACATTAAATTACATAAGAAAGCATTTATAAATATATTATCTTTCTTCTATAGATTAATAAGTGTATGCATATTTTCAGTCACAAATCGATATTATAATCACATTGTATAACATTCATGTGAGCTGAAACACAATATGTATGCAACTTTATTCGCACTGAGTTAACCCATTCGTGCCCAGCATCTTTTGCGTAAATTTTATTTGTTTGGCACCACTATTTTTAGAAGATTTAAGTTTAGTTCATTAATCACGAAAATGCATCATTTAAATAAAATAATTATTACTTTTCTTTTTTACCGGTGTCAAAAACAGTGCTGAATGCACCTTTTGAAGTGTCCCTAAAAAGGGACGCTAGGCACTAATGGGTTAATTGTAAAGCGAAACTCTTTCACTTTAGCAATGCGTATTTCTTTAAAAACTTCTGTATTTCTTTAAAAAGTTTTCTTTATTCTATAAAAAGAACATCAAATAAATACTAGTATCAGTTTTTGTTTAACAATTTAATTTCCGTTTAAAGGCGATTCTTTATATGCCAATTACAGGTGTGCTAGAAACCTTATCTTTTCCCTATAATTACTTTTCGAAACCTAGTAATTATCTTAATTGAAATGTCGTTTAAAACATACGGTGCCATTAATGTCTACATTATTTCTCTTCGTCGTTTTTTATTGCTTTATTCATTAAACTTTCACAACGTTTGAAAATAAAAATATAAACTAGAGAATTAACATAATTATTTTAAATCTTTTGTCGTTATTATTAGGACGTGATGGAGATTGTACGTGTAATACGATATTGTATCGCTAAATGATAAGTTATATAATTTTTTCGTCGCACTTGTCAATTTTTTAAGGTAATATAAAATAAAAGTAATAATATTAAAAATTTATTTGAGATTCTTAAACTATTTTTTAATTACTAACCACTGATATAAAAGGTTTAATGCATTTTATGTGTAGATCGCAAATATTTTTTTTCTTTGCAAGATACTGGTGCCAACGTGACATTTGGAATTTTGAAGAAATTAATCCACCAAAGCTCAAAGGGTTAAACGAAAATGCAATGAATGAAATTAATGAAAAAATGTATCAGCACAATATTTGTAAATTAGTTTAAGCTGTTTTACAATCTTTGTTGTCACAAAACTAATGTATTATGTAATACTAAAAAAGAATTATAAAAAGAATCAATAATACAAAAGACCATAGTATTGCATAATACGGAAACGCTTCAACATTTATTTTGACGCCATTTTTATTTGTTTAGATCGTTTTTTCATAGGATGTTTTTGTTATATATGTTAAAAAGTAAATTACATTAAATTACATAAAAAAGAATTTATAAATTGATTCTCTTCCTTCAATAGTGTATGCATATTTTCAGTCACAAATCGATATTATAATCACATTGTCTAACATACATGTGCGCTGAAACAAAATTCGTCTGAAACTTTATTTGCGCTAAGTTAATTGTACAGCGAAACTCTACCACGTTAGCATTGTGTTTCAGTCAGTATTTCTTTTAAAAGTTTTCTTTATTCAATAAAAAGAACATCATATAAATACTAGTGTCAGTTTTCGTTTAACAATTTAATTTCCGTTTTAGGCTGATTCTTTATATGCCAATCAAAGATGTGCTAGAAATCTTATCTTTTCTCTATAATTACTTTTCGAAACCCAGTGATTATCTTAATTGAAATGTCGTTTAAAACACACGGTGCCATTAATGTCTACATTTGTATTCTTCGTTGTTTTTTATTGCTGTATTCATTAAACTTTCATAGGCTTTGGAAAGAAAAATGCAAACTAAAGAATTAACATAATTATTTTAAATCTTTTATCGTTATTATTAGGACGTGATTGAGGGTTTAAATGTGATATATAGCTTTATTATTAAATAATAAACTTCATTTTTTTTTGTATCGCCTTTAATGATTGCGAGATTTATCTAGTTAATATAAAAAAACAATAATATCAACAATGTGATTGCCAATTTGAAACTATATTTTGAAATTAGTAACCAGTGATAATGTTAGTACTTGATTTCAATATTTTGCATTCAAAAAATTCGAAACACAACTTTTAGACAGTGTTGCTATAAGCGATTATTTTTATATACGCACGACTCTTTTTTATAATATGTACTTAAAAATATTAAATATTGACATAGGATATGTTAGAAATCTTATTTTGTTTAACTCTTTAACTTTCAATGGTTTCTCTGTTAAATTTTATATCCGTATGCAATAATGTCGCCGGAATTTTAATTTAAAAAAATCTACTTTGTTATGAACCAATGCAGTATTAGTAGAAGTTCCTACTGGAGTCGCTATGCTCCAGTTCACCTTCTATCGAAGTCGATGAGTCGAGTGTCATATTGCGTTGATGTTATGCAAGAAAATATGGAATTTCATGAAATTCCTGAGCATTGGGTCGGTCGGTTGAGCCTTATGGTAAAGCAGTTAAAAAAAGCCTAGAGTCATACATTTTTTTCTTTTTTATATAAATTAGATAAAATCCTAAATATTTTAAAGGGAAATATCGATAAAAATACAAAAATATATAGAAATAAGTTCAATTTAGCCAAAAAAGTTAAATTTAGTAAAAATAATAGAGAAAAAATAATAAAAATATCATTAACCCTTTCCGGCACACTGTGCCCGGTCTGGGATACCTAATTTTAATTCTAAACTTGCAGACGGCACCAGTAATATTTTAGTAAAATTTTGCTTTTACATTAAGGAATTCAAAATATTTAAAAAATTCGTTTGTGAATTCCGGTGTCAGTCGATAATTTCTCATTTATTACAGATTTTGCCCGTGTTGGAAAGGGTTAAAGAAAAAATTTCGCCCCACCAGTGGCCGCGAGGTTCTGACCTCCCAACTGGTAGACGGTAGGTGCTGGGTTCGAACCCAATCGCGACCGTCGGCCTAACCGTTCGGAGTTTTCCATGCTTTTCTTCGAACTTTGCGTAAATACGGTTTAGGTTCCCTTAAAAAGACCCCCACGGAGGGCATCCCACCCCATAGGGCCTATATCCCATAGCGTAGATAATTGGCCGACATAAAAACAAACAAAACAAAGAAAAAATTTCCATAAAATATCACAGAAAAAGCAAGGGATACGATGAACAACTTGATCAGCCAATGAAATTTGAGTAGGCGACCAATGAAATTCATCCGTTCACAACCTTGAAAACTACAAGCGTCCGATATTATTTTGTTAAGTATGCGAAAAATAAATTTTTCATATTAACAAATGTATTTGCTTGCAATTACCGGTGTCATTCGTTTATTTCAACATCTTAGCAAAGAAAATCCTTTGTCCGTTAAAATATTAAGAAATGTAAAATAGATTTAAAAAATAGTCGCCTGTGACAGGTCTGTATATGTTAATTCTGCTTAGATGAAGGGCAGACTTTTAGCGAGTTAAAAAAAAAAAAAAACCTCTGTATTAATGGATTAGGCCCGCCACACACCAGTGAAACATTGAACAAAAAAAACGTGCGACATGCGACAATTTCACCCTGATAACAAAGAAAAAACCAGTTTGACTGCGTCCGGTTGCACGATTTTTGACGCATGTCTCCCTGGTGTGTGGCGAGCCTTACTGTACAGGATACATACGCAACAAGGAATTCAAGGGAATTTCGTGAACTAAATGTTTCGTAAAGTACTGGTGGCTGGTACTACTGGCTATGATAGCACTACTGGCTAAGATATTACTGGCTAAGTACTATTGGCTAAGATAGACATTTTTTTTTCATAAAGTACCGTATTTACTCGTGTATGAGGCGTACTTTATCCCCAAAAAATTAGGGCAAAACTCCTAGGTGCGCCTTCTACACGGAATATTTTTTTTACTGTTGGATGCAGTCGAATGATATACATATGAAACTAGAAATTATTCAAAGAAGATATTAAAACTCGGAAAATGTTACTTAATAGAAATTATTCAAAGAAGATATTAAAACTCGGAAAATGTTACTTAATTGAAGTATTACTGCATATTTATTTCATTCCTTGCAATTTTTTATACAACAGAGCTAATGACATTATCTAAAAGCTAATTAGCAATTCTCTTTACCGTCACTCATTCCAATTTCCCATAATTCTCTTACAACCCGAAGTCTAAAAATGCATTTTCGTCTTGTTTTCTGGTCTGGTGTAATGTTTGTTTCGACTTTTTTTTACTGAAATTCATTTGGTCATTTTTCATTAGCGTATCAAATTTATGGTGCGCGATATGTACGAGATTTTAAGAAATCGCCATTTTTACTTGTAAAGTAGGGGTGCGCCTTATACACGCGTGCGCCCTATACACAGTAAATACGGTATTTCTAATACTATTTTTAAAAAATCTGGTACAACGTGCTTGAAATTCCTTGAAGCGTACAAACATAAAAAAATAAGTACATAAAACATAGAACATATAACATACGTAAAACTAGTTTATTTTATTTGTACTTCTATTCATTTAGCAAATATTATTTGAAGGAGTTAATTTTATTATAATTTTGAATAAATGTAACTGTCGTTTGCAAAATGCATTGAAAATCGTCATTCAAATTTAGTTTATTTAATAAGTTGTAATACATTATTACCACAAATACAGAATCTTAAAAATAGCGGTTAGTTAAGAAGGCACGTATGATTTACGGAAAGGTTAAAAGTCTCAATAAAATACTATGGTCTACACCAGTTTAATTATTCAAAATTATACTTTGTAGATCATTAAAATTTTAAAAAACATGGTAGAACTGATTTTCTTAGGTTTAGCGAAGAAATATGTTTCCACATTGATTTTTTTCTTAGAATTTGTATAATATTACTAATGATTTAGAAATGATAGTTAGTTAACAAAGAGAATATATAATGTGTTAAGAGATTTTAGAATTCAGAATATATGTGTACATGATATTGGAATTCGTAGCTATTGATTAAATTTAATTGGCATGATATTCTAGTTACGAGATTAATTTCCATTTTCTTTAAGAACAGAAATTTTTTTCACAATATTTTTTTATATTATGGAAGTATGAAAGTTGGAATTTTCTTTTCTAATCTTCATATGATTCTTACAAAAACTAAATGCATTTTCTTAACGCAACATTATAGTTATACTCTAAGCATTTTAAAAATCTATCTAAATTTTTAATCTTTTTGAGGGAAAGAGGTTTGCACAGGGAAATTCTGAATAAAAAGGAAGAGGCATACATAGAACTCTCAACCCATTAGTGCCTAACGTCCCATTTTTGGGACAGTTTTAAAAACTTCAAGCAAGCGCATTTCACACCAGTAAAAAGGAGTGTAAAAAGTACTTTCTTTCTTTAGACAAAGTCATCGATAAACTAAGATAAAAATTATTCTTGCTTTAAAAGTGGTGGGAAAATGCAAAATTTGAATTTTAACGAAGAAAATAATTCAGGCACTAATGGGTTAAGAAGGGGGAATTGACATATCCATAAAATAGTGAAGCTTCAACTGTAACCGCTTTTGAAGAGAGTTGATTATCAAGGCAGCAAACTTTCACCAGTAAATTTATGCAGATTTCTTTTTCTTTATTTAACCCTTTGCGGGGCAGGACAAATTCATTGCTTAAGTGTTGAAATAAATGACTGACACCGGAATTTGAAAACAACTTTATTTTTAAATAAGAAAACGCTATATTTAACGCATCGAATAAACCGTAATTTTCTGTAACAAAATTCCGGTGCAAAAGTGGTGTTTGAGAATTAAAATTAAGTGGTATATCTGTGATACCATCGCGCCGCAAAGGGTTAAACGCCTTAATAATAAAACATTTCAATTAAAAATAAGGCTAAAAGTCGATATTCATTTTTACTGGTAAGTGTTTAATTTGGCGGTAATAATTCTGCCACTTTGTGATAACCAAGACAATTGCCTGTCACTGTCACTGAAAAGATTATAATACCCGGGCAAAATACCAGTATTAATAAATAAAAATTGTTTAGCATATTTGTAAGAGACATTTCCCATCGATAAGGTGCTAAAATAAGACGAAATTTTCTATTAAAGCTTTCTGGTGAAAGTTTTCATATGCGGTAATAAAAAAAAAGATTAACAAAAAATAGCAGTCATCTTAACACATTCGCTGCCGATAACTCTGCCCTCTGTGTTAAATGAATGGGAACTTCACACACTAGGATGTGGTTGTCTTAACACATTCGCTGCCGCTCACGTGTTAAGACAACCACATCCGTTACTTCATTCGCAATTGATAGACAATGAACTCTGTGTCTCATCCTTTTTATAATATCTCCATTAAGCCATACAGTGTTGTCTACTAGTTACGAGCGAAGTAACTGAGGCGGTTGTCATAAAATGGCGAACGATTTTTTACGTTGAATCTACAATATCTGATAGATGTCAACATTAGCAGTTCGTCAGGGAGTGCTGCATGAAGTTTTTCACACCGCAAAAATGTATAGTAATTTCAATTTTCCTTAATCAACCAAGTTTGTCGAAAAAAATAATATAAAAGATTCTGGTAAATTTTAGTGGTAGGAAAAACTTCCTGCAGTCACTCTTCGATGAGCCGCTATTGGTTGTCTATCCAATCTTCCATCAGTAAATTTTGAATAGAATTTTTACCTTATTTTAATGGCTTATTCATTTGATATTCTGCTCACAAAAATGATGAGAATTTCTTATTTAGTGATGGAAGTTAATCCAGGTATTATATTTTTTTTTACTGGCAGCAGGATATTCAAGTTGTCACAATATGGCGAAAGTGTAGGATCTGACTATCACCGAAGTAAACTTCTCGTAAAACTTATTTACATTATTTTGAATTAATATTCTTGTGTTCTTTTAAAATTAGCCCCTTCGCGACGAGAGCCTTTTACGAAATTTTTAATGTTTTGTCCTCGGTTTTAAAAAACGGAAATTTGTGATCTTTTAAATTGAGAAAATGCTCCGATTAAATTAGGTAAAATTTACCGTATAATTTTACTGGCGGCTAAAAATACGGATTATTAAGTTTATTTGCGGCACGTATACGTGTCGCTTGTCCCCAAAGGGTTAAACTAACCACTTAACTGTTTTTTCTATACAATAATTTGAAAATATTTATTGGAAACCACCTTTTTTAAAGCAAAAATATTCGTAATATTTGATTTAAACATTTATGTCATTAATTAGTGTGATTTTTTTTTATTTAAAAAATTAGTGGTGATAAAAATCTTTCAGTGATGGATCAAGCAATCTTTATTGTCCGCACGATGTAGAAGCAAGTCAGCATAGTGGTTAATATGGCAAAACTGAATAATTGGATAAAAATTATGCAACATTTTCGTAACGTTTTACTTTGTAAAAAAAACTATTCCCTTTTTTAAGCAATAACCTTCGGTCCTCCTGCAGTTTGTTTAAAAAGCTATACATTTTATTCACTCTATTTTTGCTTCCATTTATTTAATACATGACATTTTAGGTAAATCTGTTTATTTTTGAAAAAGGCCAAATATCTATACTATACTGTTTGTCAATTTGAATAAAATCTTTGTTAGGTCTAATTCCATGGGTTCTGTACTGTAAGTCACATAACTTATTAATTGCTATGCTTGTTAGCCACCGTTATTTTCGAAAAGTCCGCCTGGTCTTATTCAATTAATGAGAATGTGTCAATAAAATTAATCACATTTTTTGATTAATCACATTTTGTTCTATAATACTGGTAGCCAAAAATCGTAGCCTGTGACTTACACTACAAGAACTCATGAAAATAGCCTTAGGTATGTTTATATTATTTCGTAGCTTGTAATGAAATACTAAAAATAAATGTAACTCATGAAAAAGTTACAGAACTCGTAAAATCTCTTTCTTATTATTTTGATTATAATCTCCTTTTATTTTTTTCTCTTTTTATTATTTTGAGTTCAACATGTACTTAATTTGCCTCTGTGTACTAATTCACACATTTTTAGAAAACAATTTGTCCTTTCTGGAATAGTTTTATATCTTGCGATTGCTATAATAAAACAATTTATCTATTCTTATCTGTACATTTTTCCCCAGAAAAATTAAATAAGATAGCATTAAATTAATAAAGCATTATTTAATACTCCAGGCTTCAGGTTGTTAAAAATCCATTCTAAAATTTGAGACCTTTTAACTTTAAGTGAAACTTTAACAATGAAATTTTCGAGTATCTACGCAGTTTAAAAGATTTTTTTTTATCTTTAAATTTACTCAGAAACATCATAATATCTGTGAGAACTTTTTCATAATTAAATAAACATTATCGGTTATATTTCAGAGTGAACATTTTTTTAAAAAATCCCAACTACATTGAAGACATGTACAATAAAATATAATCAATGATCAGAAATGTGATAAGGACGACGAGCAAAATTTGCTGTATGAAATTTCCCATTCAAGCGAATATTGATAAGAATTTTAATTAGTATAACATAGCAAATTGTATAGTTATTTTTAAAAGATATTGATTATGATTTAAAATTAAGATTGATATTGATAAAGATTAAAAAATATTTAGATTAAATATAATTTAAAACTTTAATCTGCATAATGAAAATACCTTTTGTTTCCTCACGATTTGAAAATATTTACGAAAAATAATACTAACAAGGTTTGTACGAGACCTGCTATTTTCCATGTAAAATATTAAATAATAATTAAATAAATAAATAAAAGTGAAATAAGTAAATCTTGTTTAAGTGCGCAAAATCCCGCCTTTTTAAATTACCTACCCTGTTCAAATTTCACTTAATCTTGATAAAAACATTTTACACCAGAATTGTTATCTAAAACATTTCAAGACATTTAATGGACTTATTCCTCTTAACCCTTTCCGGGACGGGTAAAATCTGTTAGTAAAATGAGAAATTATCGACTGACACCGGAATTCACAAACGAATTTTTTAGATATTTTGAAAACCCTAATTTAAGCTTTTGTTGTAAAAGGAAAATTTTACAAACACAGTGTGCCGGAACACCACACTGTGCCTGGTCTGGGATACCTAATTTTAATTCCAAACTTGCAACCGGCACCAGTAATATTTTACTAAAATTTTGCTTTTACAATAAAAGCTTAAATTCAGGATTTCAAAATATCTAAAAAATTCGATTGTGAATTCCGGTGTCAGTCGATAATTTCTCATTTTATTACAGATGTTGCTTGTGCCGGAAAGGATTAATCTATTGTTTAACTTTCTTTAAAGAAAAATTTCTGGTTCGAATCATATAAAACAAATTATAGTAATGGGTCGATTAGACCCATTCAGGGTAGGAAGGTTAAATAGAGAATACTGGTATCAGGGCTCGCACCGTTCCTAAAATTTTCATACTATGCTACCAGTAATTTAAATCAAAAATCTTCATGGAAGGTACTTTTAACATCTACAATATAAATATGAAATAAATATTGCAGTTTTAAAATTGTGGTAGGAAAGTACGAAAATTTTAGGACCAGTGCGAGCCCTGTGGTATAGAGAAGAATACTGGTATAGATAATAATAAGCAAATACTGATACCGGAGAATTTCCTGAACTGGAAATTCCCGGAACTGTACAAACCCTGTACTAAAGTAAACTACAGGCGCACACACACAAACCATACAGTACAACTTCTCTTTAACAAAGTCCCTATTTAACGAAGTTTTCTACTTAAAAAAATTTCTGCAGAACCTAGACTTTGAACATCATTAACATGTAAATTAATCTCCATATTACAAAAAAATGTAAGATTGTGCCACTTTCGTCCGTGTACAAAATTCAAACGAAACTGTTGCGATGGATGTAGGAATTTATTTCATCATTCTCATCAGTAAATTTTTATTCTAAATTTTGCATTATTTAATCCGAGCATTTTTCTGATTAAGTTAGGCAAAAATCGCTGTTTTAAAAAATTGGTAATAAAAGATTAAAAATTCTGTAATTAAAAATTCTTTTCTAAGCATTATTTGAAAAAAATTCAAAAAAATTCATCAGTTAAGAGTTTAAAGTTAAGGATTTGCAATACTAATAAAAAAAGAGTGAAAGTCCGTTACTCTTCAGTATTTCTTTACATCTGCTTATTATGAGTTTTTTAGATATTATTCTAATTTATTTTTTTCTCATATAGCTTACATTTCATAAAAAGTTACTGCCTGTATTAAAATATAATTTTCTAATATTCCCGTGTTATGTATATTTTCATTTTATGATTCTGAATTTTATTTTAAAAATTTCATGAATTTAAGCAGATTTCTATTTAACGAATTTTTCTTATAACGAAATGTTAAGCGTAACAATGAGACTTCGTTAAATTGAAGTTTCTCTGTATTTTGAGCTATGACTAAGTGATACATATTTTGATAAGCCCTAATATTTCATTTACAGAGGGCTTGCAGTGTTTCTTAATCTTTTTAATTTTGTTAGCAATTTTTGTAAGCGATTCTTTGCAACAGGATTCTTTAACACCTGGAATAGAAATATACCCAAGTATTATCATTTTAAAACATTGGTAGTAGAGGTAGACTATGGAAAAATGATTAATGAGGAACTGAAACATTTGGAAAATAATGAAGTTTAAGCTTTAACCGGTTCTTCAGGTTTTGATTTCCACAAGAACAACATTCCACTAGTAACTTTAAATATAAATATGCAGCTTAATAATGCATGCAATTTTTCTGTCATAATTAAGTCAAGAATATCAGTCCTTATGATTGATATCTGCTCTAGCAATAGTCAGATCTTGCAATTCCGCCATTCTGTGACAAACTAAACAATACTCCTCTTAGGTCCGGCAGAATAGATTATCGCAGGAACGAGCTTTCACCAGTGAATTTGTAAATAAAGTTTTATCCTTATTTAAACGCATTATTCACACACAATTACTTTCATAAATATGGCAGAAATTTCTATTAATTTTTAAGTATGGGAACTGTTCCCGGCATTAATAACAGCCTCATAAAATTGAAACAACTAGCAGGTGCCATCTTTTGATATTCCCCTCGGTTATTTTATACAATTACTTTCATAAGCATCGCAGAGATTTCTATTCATTTTTACGTATGGGAATTGTTCCCGGCATTAATAACAACCTCATACAATGGAAACAACTAGAAGGTGCCATCTTCTGACAATCTGCTCGGTTATTTCACACAATTACTTTCATAAGTACCGCAGAAATTTCTGTTGTTATTCACTGGTGGGTATTTGTCTCGGCATTAATAAAAATCTCATACCATGAAAACAATCAGCAGTTGCCGTCTTGTGATAATATCCTCAGTTACTTCACTCGTAAACTAGTAAATGCTACATTTTGACACATGCCTTCTTTTCTGTATTCATTTGATAAACAATTTTAGTAATTATGTGAGTGTGTTATAATTATTCTGCATTTTTCGGCATATAACACTTATTTTTGATTAGATTTCGTTGTTTATATATTCGATGCAAAAATTCCACGAGATATTTAATGTCTGTCTTTAATTTGAATCTGCACAAAATGATTTTAAACTCATTCCGGTTGAAACATTTAATCACATAGATTTTCTTGTTCATTGAGAGATCACACTACTGAGGGAATGATGACTGAGGAACGGATGATAATGTTATGTCTATGGGGGCGTTCTTTTAAAAAATCTCGCTCAAATTTTAGTATTTTGACATGATTTTTTTTGCATAGGATAGCTGAGGATGATCTACTACCGGGCTAGTTTTTACTTTTTCGATTTTGGTTATATATCCTTAATATTATCATAATATCAATTTCTGAACCGGGTCAAACCGGTCTCGAAACTTAAAGTATTTTTTTTTTTTTAATTTCAAACCAAAATTGAAAAAGTAAAAACGATCCCGGTTGTAGATCGTCCTCAGTTATCCTATGCAAAGCATGTAAAAATATTAAAATTTAAGCGAGATATTAAAAAAAGAACGCCCCCATAGGCTTAACATTATCATCCGGGTTTTTTTCACTCAGTTGTGTGGACTCAGTGCCTAGCGTCCCATTTTTGGGACAGTTTTAGAAAATTCACGTAAGCGCATTGCACACCAGTAAAAAGGAGTATAAATAAATACTTTCTTTCTTTAGACAGAGTCCTCGATAAATTAAGATAAAAGTTATTCTTGCTTTAAAAGTGGTGAGAAAATACAAAATTTCAATTTTAACGAAGAAAATAATTCAGGCACTAATGGGTTAATATAGAAATTTCAATAGGTATATTAATATATTCTTATTTTTTAACTGTTTTATTTCTGTACCTTGCATTTAGTGCACACATGGGAATTTACAATATATATATACACATATATATATATATATTTGTTTCAAAATGCACTTTGTCAGTAAATTTATGAAACTAATTCATTTTATTTTTACTTATAATAAATGACAAATTACATTTATACAAGCGTATTTGATTCTGACCCAGCGTAAATATCTATGCTGTTTGTAAAATATAATGCAAATTCTCATTCAAGCTTAGGTTATTCAGTAACGGTTAATATGAACCTAAAAATAAATGTAGTTGTCTTGACAACCGTAAATAGCAAAGAAAGAGCAAGTGTGACGTGCGAACAGGTTGTAGAATTCATGAAACATATTTACATTATTTCAAATTCATATCTTGGGATACAATACTAATTGAATTAGCATAGTAACATAGATTTGTATATCTTTAACAAATATATGATGTTTTCACAAAGATTTCATTTTCCTTCAGAAATCTTTTCTCCTTATAATCATCATATTTTTTCTTTAGATAATTAAATAAGGGTACTTTTGCAGATATATTATAATTAACGATAGGCTATTAATAATAAAATTATCCTAAAACATGTGAATAGGTATAAATGTTTAGCACTCCGTCTAATACTTTTTAGCATTATGCTACATACATTAAACACGAGTTATATTTATAAAGAAAAGCAATATATAAAGACATCTGCGAACAACATAATTCGAGATAGAATATAATCTCATTAATTTCATGAAAGTTAAATTAAAAACGATTGAAAGGCATGCGCTCAAGAAAAAATTAATAATCGCGTTTTATCTGAACTAGAAGATGACGTCAAGCACTTATGGGGAACCATGACACAAAGAAATATAAAAACAACACATATAAAATGTACAAAAATAAAAAAAAGCATACATTTTAAGCTGTACTTGAAATAAGACTGCTTTGATTGCTCTTTGCTGTCTTGATCCACTAAGCATTTTAATTTAAATTTTGCTTTTAATTAGAAATATGACATAAACCTGTGCAAAGACATACACAAGTTATGTTTTTTCCTACCTTTTTTTTTTTTTTTTTTGCTTTTTTTATAATTAATGTTGAGTATGATAAAATGCAGTATTCTTTCGGGCAACATTGATTTTGCGAAAATTTTTATTTCATTTATCAAAACAAAGCTGATTTCATTTCCCCTCTCCGGCACAGTGGTCTCACCGCGGACAAACCTTATTTTAATTTCAAAATTGCAAACGGCACCAAGAAAATTTTACAAAATTTTGCTTTTGCAAAGAAAGCTTAACACGTTCACTGCCGCTTACATGAAGATGTGATGATAGTTAATGCCGCACTGTAGAAAAGGGTTTTTCCCAGAAGCCGATTTACTTTTTATAACAAAGAATCAGTAAAAGATTTTCCTGCGCCAGAGCGTGACTGGCTATTGGACATCACCCTACATCACGCGCTGGTACGTGAGTGTCCCCTTAACATTGGCGTGTTAAATAAGAGTTCTTAACCCTTTCGGGACGCGAATCTTTTACGAAAATTTTTAATGCTTTGTCACTGGTTTTTCTAAACAGAAATTTGTATCGTATTAAATTGAGAAAATCTCTTATTAAGCAATACAAATTTTACAGTAAAATTTTACTGATGTCGATAAACACGGAATCTTAGGTCTTTTTGCGGCACGTATACGTGTCGATCGTCCCCAAGGAGATAATTTTTAAAGAAGTCGTTTGTAAATTCCGGTGTAAATCGATAATCTGTCACAAAACATGTTTTAACTCTTGCAGGGTCAAAGCACTTCCATTTTTAAAATGCTCAAATGAATGGCTGACACCAGACTTCACAAGAAAAATTATTTGTGAGTTAGAAATACGCCTTTATACAAATTAAAACGGTTTTTAAAATCAAAACTCTGGTAATGTCTTGGCATTTGGCATTAAAATTAATTGGTTTCATAAATGTACCATTGGTCTTGAAAGGGTTAACTAAATGTGAGGGTACTATGTCAAAAGTCGGTTCGAAAATCGTCCAAATGATATCTGATGCATTGCTGCGGGTTTTGAAAATTCATGGAAAAAAGTGACGCTGGCAACAAAAATTACACATTCAATGACGAAAAAAAATTGCATTAGCTGGGAAAAAATGGAAAAGTGTTCTATGTTTGAGTTTCATTTATAGAGATATTGTTATATAATGATACACTTGTATTATTAATTTGACGTAAAAAATGATTTCTTGACATGCATAATTACTATCACTACTTCTCATTGGGAAAAATGCACTATTTTTTCAAAACATGGAACAAAGTATTTAACCTTAAATGCAGTAGATAATAATAAATTTCACATAACTGAGCCATGTTACATGAATGTTGATGTATTTATGCGTAAAATGGTAAATACAATACTTTTTAGCTTTTCTGCGAGTGGCACTGACAACTTCCGTTGGGTCCGGTATCGTAAAAATAGACTTCTGGACGTAATGCTCAATTTCATGGTACAAAACTCTAATAATGTTCTCTATACATTTAATCTTGGTAGCCTCGTTCTTTTGAGCAATTTTTGCACTCATTACAAGCCAATAAATTTTTAATTGGATTAAAATTAGGACTATTCTCAGGTCAGTCCAAAGTTTTAACACCAGATTTTTTCAGATAGCCCTGAGCCTAAAATGAGGAAATGAGTGGGAAATCCTTTTTAGGTGCGTTCGTAATTATGTATATACGTAGCACCTATTGTTGTCGTTCAGTCCGTCCGTCTGTCTGTCCGTCCGCATATAACAACGCAAAAACTACCCAACCGAATCGTTTGAAATTTAAAATACATTATTATTACATAATTTTGTCGAGTCATTTCAAATTTTAAGAAAATCGGATGCATAGATCAATTACAGGGACAATCAAAAGTATTCCGTCACATTACGGTTAATGGGGAAAAATGTTTCAAATGCATATTAATGGTGTTACACTCATTCGAACGTAGTAAAATTGATATGCATCTATAAAGTAGATATTATAATATACATTTTGCTTAATCTGTGGTACAAAGAAAATTTGTTATTGATTTACAAGGCCACACAAAAGTATTCCATTGCATAATGGTATAGGGAGAACGGTGTTTGGTGCGCATTTTAATTGTAAATATTTACGAGATGAGATTGATATATGAGAGTGATATTTTTAAAACTTCGTTATCGTACGAACGCACCTCATTTGCTAAGCTTCACGCACAATTTCCAACTTGTATTAATTTATGTTATATTGCGGAGATAAAACCTCACCCTTTATAGTACATTGTCTACCATTTGTGAATGGAGTAACTGGGAGGGTTGTCACAATATGGTGGATGATATTGTTTCATCGAAGCAATAGCTTCTGATACTGCCGAAGCAAACACTCAAAAATTTTAAATAGAAAAATTTGCCTTTCTTTAGCGAATCTTCTACCCCCTTCCCCCGCATTATATTTATCTCACAAATGCTATAAAAGTTCCAAATTTTTTGTAGTGTCAGTTTGGCCATGCATTATAATAATTTTGTTGACATTGGGAGAAGATTGTTTAGGTTATCACAGTATGGCAGGTAAATGTACCGTTAAAGTAAGCTTTCATCAATAAATATGAATATCCGTTTTTGCCATTAATTTTGACTTAAATTTTGCATTAAAACAAAGAGAGAAAATTTTGATTGATATTTACTGGTGGAAGGTTTGACACGGCGGAAATCAACCCCAACAGAAATAGTTTCCGTTGAAACTTCACTGATTAAGGCATATGTCAGTTTTTTTATTAATAGCTCTTTTCTTTGGAAAATACTAAAATTGCTATTAAAATTTTTCCGGTGTGAATTTAATATTTCTAAAAAAAAAATCTACCAGATGTGGGAATACTGTTCATTGTTTATTCTTATCTTTATATGTAACACGATATATCATCAAGGCTTTGCTGAGATAAATTTATTTTAATTAACTGAAATTTATAGATTAAGCTTTAATGTGCTTTTTTTCTGACCACAGCTGAGAAAAGTTAATAAAAATTTGCAAATGAACACTTTCATAAAATGAAAAGATGAACAATATCAAAATTTGTTAAATGAAACATCAAAATTAAATAGATTTTGATGAGTTCGTCGTTTTGATAAGCTTTTTAATTAGCATAAATTAAATAGATTAGAATTTCTTTCTTAAAAATGTATTTATAATTACCTGAAATTAAAAAAATTTTGAACTGCTAAACATTATAAGGATTAAATGTAATTAATGAATTTTGTGCTATACCATGAGAAACGCCATCTTTCATTATAAGTTTTGAAAGATATTTTCGTAGAATAGCAGCTCGAATTAAACATTACATTTTAAAAAATTACATGTCTTAATACCACAACGAGACATTACCTTATCACCCTCTATTTTAATTTTTATCGATTGTTTATTCCCTTGAGGGGCAAGCAATAATGTCTCTGTAATATTGTATTCTCACTAGAATAACAGAAATATTTTATTTTATAATATTAATAGGAAATATTACAACATTCTGCCACCCCCCCCCCCCCAAATTAAAAGTATATATATATTTTTTTAAGTTTGCGGTGCAAATTTTGTCTCAGTTAGACGGGATATTATCTATCCCACCGCTCTGAAATGGCTAAAAGAAGACTAAATTTTAATACTAAGTCCAATCCAGTAAAAAATATACTAGCTTTAACCCCTTCGCGACGGGAACACAATAAGAATTTTTTTATGTTTTGTCACCCGTTTCTAAAAACATAAATTTGTGCTTTATTAAATCGTGAGAATGCTCTGTTTAAATAAGGTAAATTTTACTGTTAAATTTGCCTTATTTAATCGAAGCATTTTCACTATTTAATAAGGCACAAATTTCTGTATTTTAAAATCGGGGACAAAACATCAAAAATTTCGTAAGAAGCTCCCGTCGCGAAGGGGTTAAGACCTGTTTCCTCGGATTCTACTCGATTGATTTTGGGGGAATTTTACATCCATATTTACTGGATTATGCTCAAGATTTATGGCAAACATTTTTACGCAATTAAAAGTTTTTTATTTTAGAGGAATATGAATTTTTAGATATACTTTTTAGCTAATTGTAATTTTTAAAGCTGTGTGCCATGTATTATCTTATATTTATGCGCTATCACATTTTTTTTTCTTTTACCAAAATCGCTCTCAGTTACTCCAGGAATCAAAAGGATTTTTGGCTGAAAAATGCAGTTTTTCGGAGAGCTAAAAAACTTAGACACTTCTAACTTGTGTGACAGTCCCGCACGGTTTAATCAAATATAGAGTATAGGGGAGAGTGGGGATACTTGAGCATAAAGGATACTTAAGCCACCCCTATTATCTCTACAGACAGTTGGTCAATTTTTCTTTCTAAAACTGGCAACATGGTAACATATTTATAGTTCTGAACATGTAAAAAAGAAATCACATACCTTGGTACCATTTTGAAAGTATGGTGATTAACCCTTTGAGCTCTGCTGGTAGAATTTTCTACCACATAATTTTAATTCTGAAAGGTCACAACGACACCAGAAAATTCGACCAAATTTATTTGAAAAAGGTTTAATGCATTTTTTCGCGTATATTGTAAATCGGTTTTTTTCTTTGCAAAATACTGGTGCGAATGTGGCATCTGGCTCAAATATCCCCTCCATGGGGATACTTGATCCACGATGTAAAAGAAAAAGTAAAAATTTATTAGACATAGAAAAATAGTTCAAAATTAATGAAAATGGTTTTCAATTGGAGAAAAAATATCAAATTTTCATTTTCAATATTTTATTTTGTTCTAAAAAATTATAAAAAGTTAAAAAAAAATTAAAATTAAAAAAATGGCTCAAATATCCCCATCTTCCCCTATACATAAATATATGTAAGCACTTACATGAAATTTAGTTACATGTAATAAATGAGGTAATGTTTTAACTCTCCGTGGCGTAGCTAGGATGGATGACACCCGGGGCGGATGTAAAGGGTGTCACCCCCCGCCCCTCTTCGGATCCGTCATTTTCTTTCAATCACAATTCTACGTTATAACAAATGAACAAAGGAAAATTTGCTTTTGCTACCCACTCGCTGGGTAGATAGGTTTTTTTCTTTGGTGCATATCTTATTTAGATGCATTCTGTATAAAATTTTAAATTCTCAAAAAAAAAAAAAAATCCTTTATTGTGTTGTGCGCTAAAAATTCCATTTTATTTCAGAAACCCTATCTTACAAGATTATATTTTTCATTTGTGAATTGGGTGCTATAACTTAGGGGCGGGCCGCCGCTTCCGCCCCCCGCTAGTTACGCCACTCTTATCAGCTCTTTGTCATTTCACACGTAACTTCAAGACCGGCATCTTTCACCCAAATTTTATACAGTTAGTACCACGTTTTTTATAAAATAGAAGGCTCTCTCTAGTAGCTTGTCCACATGTGCATACTACAAAATTTATTTTCAAACATATGGTGGTGCGAGTAGAATTTAAAAATAAAAATAAGTATAAATTGTTAGAGTAAAATTAATGTCAATGCGCGTGTCGTTTGAGTCGGCATATTCCCTTGAATTTTTACTATTATTTATATATTATCCTTAAATATTGCCTCTAGACCCATACTTCCAATTGCAAAAATTCATAAAAAAGATGAAATTTCTGATAAGGTAAGTTGCAACTCCATGGGGGGGGGGGGAGTCTATTTGAAAAAATACGAAAATTAAATTTTTAAACGGCCCCCGTAGAGCAAAATTCCCAATTAGGAAATTATTCCTTATCCATTCCTAAACTAAACAAAAAAAATTTCATCTCCGTATCTGAAAACCTGACAGAGATATTAAAATCCAAAATTCTCTGAAATTCGCGACTTACACCACTTTACCATGCCTGTAAACGAAGCGTTTTTCATCCATTTTCAAAGCAAATAAGGGATAGTCCACAAATTGTTCGTTTTTATATGTCGATTTAAGACTGTGCCTCTTATTTGGACATAATAAGTCAGCGTATTGATTTAAATCAAAACTTGTTTTCAAAATAAGTTTATCGTTAGCACTGGAGGTCTGCATGGATCGAAATATCTTGGTCCGGTCCCAAACCGACCCATAGGAAAAAAAAATCTGCCCGGCATGAAAAAATGTTAAAATCATAATCCGGACCAGCCTGGAAAAAAGTTTAAATCATAGCCCGGCTCAGCAGTGAATTTCTACATAGTTTTTTACTTCAATGTAGTTAAAAATAGTTTTGCATGGAGGAGTTCTGACCAAAAATACTTATTATAGCGTTTCATTTTTTATATTTATAATTTTTATTATTAAAGAAGTGCCAAAGGCTGTGATATATTTATTTTATCAATGAATCTCTGTTTATATGTAAATGTTTCACTTATATTTTAATATTGCTAATCCATATCTCGTGCGTTGGAGACTTTGAAAAATATTATACAGTAAAACCTTTTAAGACGGAATCACATACCAAAGAAAAAAATACGTAATAGACAAATGCCCTTCCTAATAGGTTTAAATGGAGTTTATTTTTTCTCAGGTATCATTGTATTTATTCTCCATGGATCAACACATTTTCTGTTTGAGACAGAATTCCGTCATAGGCAGATTTTTTTCTCTGGTTTTATTGTGTTTAATTTTTAGCACTTAAATATACTATTCTCAAAAAATTAAATTTTAAAGTTTATTTATTTATTATTTATTTATTTATTTTTTTTTTTTTGTTAAATAAAAGCAATTTTAAAATCTATATAGTTTTCGTAAAAATTTTGATTGAACCAAATTTTACTTATTTCATGCACGTATTAGGTCAGTCAGATCTGTGATTTTAATACGGATTGTTCGAGACAGGGATTGAAAATTTCGTTCAGTGCGGATATAAGAAGGAACCAGTCCGCTCTGGTATGAAAAATACATCAGACCTGAATAGGCGAGTCATCAGAAAAAAGTAACATCTCGGTCCTGATCCGACCTGGGCCCAGAATACAGATTTTTTAACAGCCTTTCCAGGACAATAAAAAGCTTGAAGTTGTAAGAGCTAAATTAAAAAAAAAAAAAGTCTTAATCTACATCTTAGAAAAGCATTCTTTTAAATAACTGATGGGTAGTAAAACAGTACCACTTCGTATTTCACAGTTTTCATTTTTCTGCATAATGAAATTTTTTTCCCGACTATTCTTGTCTTTAAATTATTATAAGTTAAGAAATTGTTAAAGAAAAAGAGTACAAACATGAAACATGTCATTTTTAATTATTTTACATTTATTTTGTTTCAAAAAATTCGAAAAATATTTACTTTTGAGTATATAACTTTTTTAAATTTATTTTTTCAATAAATATTTTTAATAGTTCTAAAATTAATATTGAAATACAAAAAACCCAAAACAAAACTAAAAGCAGATTTTCATCTTTAATTAAATGGAAAGAAATTGAAATCCGATAAATAATGTTTGGAGTTATGACGATTTCTAACTATCCCATTTAAACCAGTTCTTACTATATGAAATTTTGATAAATTTTATGATAAATATTAGGATGTGATTTTCTTAGCAAATTATATGGCTAACCATCACAAAAAAGAAAAAAATCAAAATTCTAATCCAAAAGATAGCTTTTTTACACGTTTCTTTGAACTGTTAAAGTAATATTGTCTTTTGAATTTCTCGCATTTCAATTTGTGTCTAATCCCTTAAAGCCTGACGAATTATTTAAACGGCTATAACTCTGCAAGTTTTAAAGATATGAAGATGGAACTTTTTGTATATTATTCAGGACTCCCTGTATATTACAGTACTACCGTAATTTCCTACGTATAATCCGCAGATCAAACAATCATTTTTCGGCGCAGAAATTTTATTAAATAAAATATAAGTTTTTAGATCGCCGTAAATATTTGTCTTCAATAACAAAATAAAATTCTTGGGTCGAAAATGAATTGTTTGATCCACGGATTATACGCAGGAAATTACAGTATTGAGAATAGAAAAGATGGTTCAAAAATACTATGTCCCTTTAAGATAAAGATGCACAGCCTGCGGCCCGCAGACCAAAATGAGACCACTATTTTTATGTAGAATAATTTTCCTTAAAACAATGACAAAAACTTTGCTAATAAATAAAACAAAACTCACTCTTCAAATATTTTGGTGGCAAACAATTTTCTCGACTACAAAATTCGAATATATTCTCTCTACAATATTTTCCTGGATTTTTCGAACGTTTAAAATATAAACTCAATAAATACAATATATCCATAGTTGCAAAACCGTCTGCTAAATTAAAAAACTCAATATGTAGGAAAATTGACCCAATAGAACCACATCAAATATCTGGCGTATATGAAATACCATTCACAAAACAAGATGGAACAAAACAATATTACATTGGTGAAACAAGTAGAAAACTCAAAACTAGAATTAAAGAACATATAGCAGACATCAAATACAATAGGAAAACTACAGCTCTCTCAAGATTATACAGCAAAGGACCATTACAAATAGATTTTAAAAATAGCAGAATAATATACCCTTCTAGATCATATTTTCCGTCAATCATAAGAGAATCAATAGAAATCTTCATACGTAAAGACAATATTTGCAATGAATGTGCCTCCATGGAATTACCTAAAATATGGAAAGAAATGCTTCAAAGGTTTTTAAGACAATAATTTGTAATATGTCACGCTCACAATTATTTTTATTCATTTTATTTCCAGTTTATTTTTATATGCTCATGTTCACGTGATTTGTGTTTTTTCTGTTTATTTCGGGAAATTCCTTTTTCTCATTTTATTTGCTTTTGAAAATGTTGCCGTAAGAGCAATGAAACATGTCAAGCTGTAATCTTTTTATGTTATTTTAATTTATCACTTAAAGCATTTAAATTAAATTGATATTTGAAAGTGATGTTTATATTATATGTAACAATAAAGTTATTGCAATCTAAAACATACCACTTGAAAAAATCAATGAAATTTAAATATTTATAAGTTTTTTGTTAGCTTGTTTGATTTTGTTAAATCTCTAAAAAAGATCTCAACCAATTTTGATGAGCTATAAATGACCAATTTTAGGATATCTTCTTTCAATTAATAAAAATATAATCATGAATCGGTCGCATAGTTTCGAAGTAATCGGTAAACATACATTAAGAAAAAATAATACACAGACGTGACGAATTGGGACCTACTCCTTTTTTTAAATTTCTTTAAAAAGAGGATGAATTTGGAAGGTGTCTTGAGCCCCTATTTAAGATTAAAAAACGTTTGATAACATTTTTTCTTTTGAGTAACAATCTTTTACGATTAAACGCAAAAGTTTTAGGCATTAAATAAGGTGTAAAAATAATTACTCGAAAATTGTTGTAAAACTTCACGCATCCTGCTTTTCTCTGCAAAATTAAATATGGTTTCTTGGCATAAACAGTATAACAAATACCAGAAAATTTAGAAAGTTTCTAAAAAATACATTTTTAAACGATAGAATTAAGCGTTTGGCAGTAAAAGATTAAAATATTTGCAATTTAGACGTTATTTACTCTTAACTTAAATTTACCAATTTACTTTGTTATTTTGACTTAAATGTGATAAACATTATTTAATTAACCGGATTTTAAAGATTAGATTTTTAGATAAAGAGCTTAAGATTTTAAGGTAAGTATATTTGTCTTGTCAGCTATCTAGATAAATAAAAACTAAAATTGTGTTCTAATTAACACTCTAATAAATGTGGTTTTGAGCGCGAACAAAATTAGTTTAATGAAATTTTGTACTTAAACGGAGTTTGAAGAGTTAAAATGTATCCACAAACTTGTTAAGTAGTTTACTTTATTAGAACAAATTAGCTTGCCAATTATAAAAGCGTACTAAGAATGCATAGAAATGAAAAGTTTTTAAACAAGTGGAAAAAAATAAGATTCAATGTAATTAATTGTTTTTTTTTTTTTTTTTTTTTTTTTTTTTTTTTTTTTTTTTTGCGATATTTACTGTATAATTAATGAGCAGATTTTGCCTGCTACACAGATTGGATTTTCCAAATGAATCTTTAATCAAACGATTTTGAAAATAATGGGAACAAACTTTTGTGTCTGTCCCATGGTAGAATTAAATCCCTTATCGCCGGGCAAAAGGGTAAAGTTGTAATGTTGTTTTTTGTGTATTTTTTTTTAAATGCTGAAAAAATGTGTTTTTTCCAACGTGATACATTTTTTTTATTACGTATAGTTATATAAGCTTCCAAAGTATAAATCATAACTTAATTTCTTAAAACTGGATTATATCTGTTGAATTATGTAAATTTAAAAAATGCTACCCTAGTGACCTGCAGCTTAGTAAGCTTATATATCAGTTCGAGGAATTTGAAAAGGTTAATAAGAGGAACTGACGAATTCTGGAAAATAGTGAAGCTTCAATTATAACCACTTTCGCAGGGTTTGATTTAACCTGGGATAAACTTCCACCAGTAAACTTAAATAGAAAATTTTGACTTGTTTACACATCTTACTCATGCGAAATTTTGATCATAAATAATGGTAAGAATAGATTTTTATTTTTACTGGTGAGAGTTTACTTTGGCGGTATTCAATCCTTGCATTCTAGTATATTGTGACAACTTATACAACTGCCTGTTAGTTAAACCCCTACCAGTAAAAAACAAATAAAAATTCGATCATTGTTTGTAAGAGAAAAGTTTCAATGGGAAAAATAAAGTCGTTAAATTAAAATGAAATTTTCTATTAACAATTTACTGGTTGGAGTTTGATTCGGGGGGGGGGGGGGACAGAAACTATTATTCAGATAAAAAAAATCAGCCGCCATCATGTGGCAACTTCTCCATTTACTCGCAACTGGTAGCCAATATGCTATATGCTTCTTCTCTTTATTCATAACGCCAATGTCAGTCTTTGGAAGCCAATACGGGCTTTATTTTATGTCGATTATATTATAAGCGAAAAATATAATAAAAATATTCTAAAATTGCTGGTTCTGTGATACTGACAGAATGAAACTTGAAATTTTGCAGTTTATTTTCTAAAAAATTACAAATTTAAAAGGGGTGAGATGAAAAGCATTCTAAAAAACTCTAAATTATGATTTCTTTAGAATTGTTAAATTTATAGGCTTAACATACCTGCCAATTTTCAAACGCAAATGCTAGTGCAGAATAACTTTTAACAAATTCGAAATTTAAAAGGAAGCTGGAGGGGTAAAAGATCTAAATTGTAATTTTTGTGATTCTGAAGGGACTAGAAACTTTAAATTTCACATGGCAATTACTTTTAAGATAGAAATGCTCCCTAAGAAAAAATTTCAAAATTTGAAATGAGCAAGAGTGTTTTAAAAGCATTCTGAATAGCGATTTCGATAGAACTGTTATGGATATAAACTTGAAATTTGACATGACAGTTATTTTGAAAATGCAAATATTCACATAGAACAATTAAAAAAATTCGGATTTGAAAAGATGGAACATTGTAAAAACGTTCTAATTTAGGATTTCTATGTAATTATTAAGGATGGAAACATGAAATTTGCCACAGTCGCTATTTTTTAGACGCAAATGCATGCACAGAACACTTAAAACTAATATTAATGATAATAATAAATTACAAGGAAAAAAATAATCAAAATTGTATAGTTTGTAGGAGAAAAAGCTCTAATTTACTATTTCTGAGATACTGAAAGGGCTAGAAACTTGAAATTTAGCATGGGAGTTTGTTTTAAGATGTAAATGTATACATAAATGCAATGTATGAAATCCAAATTATTAATGAAATTAAAAATGATATATGCATAAAAGCAATATCACTAACAATTGTTTTTTTTTATTGAAATTTAAATGGATAAAATGAGCAAAAAGTATTTTTTTTTTTTTAAATTTCTAACTTACGATTTCAAAGGAGCTTTTAATGAAAAAATACGAAATTTAGAAAGACTATACTTTTAAAACAAAAATGAATGGTTACAATAGTTTAAAAAAATCAAAATTCAAAAATATGAAATGACGGAAAGAATTTTGTAAATTTTTGAATTACAAATTTCTGTGGATAGTGTTCTTAGAGCAGTGGCGCAGCAAGGGTGGGAGTTTTCAAGCTCAACATGCCGCTATTTTTATACGATTCACTTTGTAAATTTTACTTGTAGAATCATTTTGATTAAATGAATCAAAACAGAATTGTAAGAAAAAAGTGGTATCCAATGCCTCAAGACCCATATCCTGACTGCGCCACAGTCTTACAGTGGAATGCGGTATATGCAGCCCTCGGGAAACAACTGATGCACTGACACATTCATGCGGAGGTTGTAAGAAATAAGCTCCCTATTTCAGGGGGCTTTAGAATGAGGTCTATTGGACCAAATAAGATCAAATTTGAACTACAGATAGTTCAAATGATGCGCTTGATATTTGCTAACAAAATAAATATATAAATAGATAACGAAATTAAGATTACAAAATTTTACCATTAACGTTTAAATGTCTTTAAGCGTTTCACAACGTCTCTTAGTGCGAAATTTTCTATTTTCAATTTTTGTAATTTTTTTTACTATATATTAAGCGTATCATTCGAACTATCTGTAGTTCAAATTTGATCTCATTCTAGAGTCCTCTGAAAAATGTTTCCTTTTTCTAACAATCTCCTCATGGTTGTGTGAGTGTCCCAATTGTTTCCCGAGTACTGAAAATGCCGTAGTCAGGGGTCGTACAAGTCTGGGAATTTTTACAGACAAGTATCAGTATTTCTTCATAGAAAAATAAATCTAGGTTCAACGCGCGAAATTTCGCTTTATTTTAAGAAGATTAATTTCTATGAGAAATACTGCTACCGAATATTTTTCTCGTCTTAAAATTTCAAGACATGTGCGACCCCTGCATACTCCACTGAACTGGAAATCTTACAGTAGATTTTGCATTTTATTGACCAGTTTCACTCTTTTAATATTATTTATTACTTTAAAATTAATTAAATGTTTTATGTGTATTGCATTGCGTCCTAGAGGAGAAATTTACATTTTAAATGTTTGTACTTTTTTTAATCTTTATTGTCAAGAGCATCACTTGAATTATCTCTAGTTTAAGTTTGATGTCATGTGAACCAATAGAACGCATTCAAGAGCTTCTTAAGTGGAGAACTTATTTCTTGATCACCCTGTATATGATGTATTATACGAGTATATGTCCTAATATAAGGGGCAGAGCACCCTAGTTTTGAAAATAAAAATAGGAAATATTTTTTATTTATCTAAAAATTAGTAATAATAATAATGATAATAATAATAACAATGATAACAACAACAACAACAACAATAATAATAATAATAATAATAATAAACGAATATTTAAAAAATTAAAATTTTTCTGAGAATCCGACAGAATAAGCATATTAACAAAGACATTTTTAAAATTTAAGCCAAAAAAGAAAAATATACATTAGTTTAATAATTTCATAGTCGAAACAGAAAATTTCAAAAAATAATATGCCATCGAAATTATTGCAACTGCAATCAGAATAAAATAAAAGAAATATGAGTTTTAAAAAAATTAAAATTACAAAAATAAGACATGTCTCTTTCTACATCTCTTTCTGTGTTAATTATTAAGAAATGCAATGTAAAAATGTCATTCAAACGTTATCACTCGCAATTAAAATAAAGTTATCAGAGATTTAAAAAATAAAATGATATTTAAAGTATGTCATACTTTTGCTGAAGTATATAATAAAAAATAAAGAAAGAAAGAAATATTAAAATAAAAATATAAATAAGTTTGCCTGTGAATAATTTCTGAAAAAAAGATTTGAAAAAAATATATATACTTTAGATTCATAATTATAATCGTTCTTTAATGTTTGAAATAACTGTCTCAACTTTTTTTAGATATCTAAAAGAAAACTTATTAAATGTGAGAAAACACCAATCGATCCGTAAAGAAAAAAAGAGAAAAGAAAATCGTCAAGGAACGAAGAAAGTTACACCCACATTCAGAAAGAGAGAAAAAAAAGCAATCATTACTGAAAGAAATCAGTGAAAAATTTCAGAATCTTAATATCAGTCGACTGAATAAATTTTAAACTCATAAGAAATATATATGAAAGAAATCTAAAATATACTGTTTATGCATTTAGCTTCACTCATAATGTTTTAGAAAATATATTCTACATTTTAAAGAAAAATGAATCAGTAAATGTTTTACTTTAAGTTAATATTTTAATTAATAAATAATTGTAGTCATGAAATTAAAAATAATTTTACAAATTGAAAATCCTTAAAAAAAGTCCAATGCTATTCAATCAGTTCATCAAGAATCATTTACAAATTGTAAAAAATATATAAAAAATTTAAAAAACATTTAATAGTTTTGCACTGTACAATAATTAAAATTATGCATTATTATGCTATCCGGAAAATTCTGCAGTTATTTTGATAAAGATTGAATCCACAAATGTCCGACTATCAACGAAATTTCGGCAAAAATTTAGATCCTTTGATGAACATGAAGACTACTTTTTTTTTTGCTTATTTAAAAAAAAAATTTAATAAATTTCCAGTGTCAATCAGTTATTTTAACATCATCTCAACAGTAGAAGACTGCAGAATTTTCTTCATGATCCAATATTTAATGATAATATATTAGGACATCCGGAAAGTTCTGTCGTATAATGTTATTGAATGCATAATTCAAAAAAAAAAAAAATCATATTCCTTGACATCACTTTTTTGAAATGTTAAAATTCCTATAGATTTCACGTTTCACATTAAAATGAAAACAAAGGGAATTTTACTACTACAAAATTGTGGTGCCAATGAAAATACTCGGAATTTTTAAAAAGTAGGTGTGAAATACGATTACATGACAAAACACTTGACTTAATATATTTTGAATTTTTTTAATGAACGATATTTTCCGAGTTTGCTAGGACACCATCACTTTCCAGGTCAAATTTTTTTACAGAAAAACAAACCTATGTTAACCCTTTAACGATCAAAGCATTTTCATTGCTAAGATGTCGAAATAAATTAATGACACCGGTAATAAAGAACAAACATATTTCTAACTAAGAAAACGTTATTTTTCACATACATAATAAAAGGGATATTTTTAGATAAAATACCGGTGTCAGTGTTGCATATCGAAATTAAAATTTTGTGGTTTCCTGGCGAAACCAATGAACGTTAAAGGATTAAGCGGACAAAATTTCGTTTTGTTTAAGTAGATATTTTCTATGGAAAAATACTGGTATCGCCTAGTTTTCTAGTCGGGAAAATTCAAAACCAGTACAAACTCAGATTTAAAAAAGAAAAAAAAAGAAAAGTCAAAATAGACCAGTTTATAAATTAATCCTTTAACCATTTTGTCCTTGTGAGAAAAGAATTTGCTTAATCCGTTACTATAAGCATTTGGACACCACTAATTAGCACATACGCAGCTAACTATAATCTTTGCTTTATTAATTGAAGGACATTTTTCCATTATACAGGTTTTTTTTTCTTTTTTCTTTTTTTAAGTTGTGAAAATAAAATCCTATAACAAAAGTATCACTGAACCGGATGACCTAAAATTTCATCAATATACTACCAAAGCAATGGACATTTTTAGGCGTGGTTACAAATGAAAAAATAATAATAATAAAATTAAAACGATATTTAGCGCTGCATATGCTGTAAAGTCAGGAGTGAGCTAGCGCACGACGTACGCGCATTGTCGATAAAAATGTGAAGCACGCATACCTCGTGTTCATATTTTACAGATATCCTTGCAGTGACTGTGCCATTGACGCTGAAAACGTTGGACAGCACTTGAAAATCTTTTGCATTAGTTGCACAGTTAGGTATAAATACTTTATTCTATGTTTTAATTTCGTTCTGTTCTTTGCAAAGTTGTCCGCAGTCATTTTCCCAATTACTGTATTCTAAAAAACAATGTGCGGAACTTTAAGAAAAAGAAAACCATATTGTGCATATCAAAAAGATATAAGGTCTGTCTCAAAAGTTTAAGCATAATCATAAAATGCCGGTTTTCAAAGAATTATAAAAAGTTAGAATGAATGACATTTTTTTATTTGCAGATTTTGCAACATTATTTAAATAAATTATATCAAAAGTAGAAAAAAATAAGTTATATAATTGTAAAAAATATAATTCAAAAAGTGTTTAAAAAACTGTCTCAAAAGTTTATGCACAATGTCAAAACAACCAGATTTATAATTTTTACAGAACTTTTACTTACATATTAGTTTTCCGTGACTTCGTTCAAATAAACTCACGCCTATCGAAATTATTAGTTTTTGTAGGGTTCCTGGTGGCAAGGAGTACTACTATACTTTCTCAATGACTTTTTCGAGTTCTTCTATAGAGTCATACTGCTTTAGATTACCGTAAACCTGCGGATTAAAATAGTTCAGACATTCTCAATCAAGTTTAAGTCTGGACTTATAGCTGGCCAATCAAGAACTTTAACATTTTTCTGAGAAAGCCAAAGTTTTGTAGAATGTGAAACGTGGATTGAGGCATTGTCTTATTCAAAAGTCAATTCAGGACCCCCCAAAACCTCACCGAATGGAATCAAATGTTGGTTAAGTGTTTCTTAATATTTTTTTTTAAATCTAGTCTTCCTTTTAGAAAAGCCAGAGGGGCCTGGTCATTGAATTCAAAAGCCCCCAAAACCATAATAGATTTACAGCTTTACTGCCTGCTGAAAAATGCCCTTGGTTCCTTACGTGAATCATGCCAATACGTGTTCCAAACATCAATGCCATCTAAGTTGCACATTTTCTCAGAGCTGAATAAAACAGTAAGCCATTTCTCCCGGTAGGACATGTGATTTTTAGCCCAATTCATTCTTGCCTGTTTATGATGCAATTTGAGAGAAGGTTTGCGAGCCATTTTTTTAAGCATGATGTAATCACACTCTTAAATATATCTATGCACAGTGTCTTTGGACTCCTGTACACTGAGATTATTTTTAATTTGCCTTATGGACATATTTTTGTCTAGATACCAATCTCCGTGATCTCCGATCAGTCTGAAACGTTGTAATAGGGGGTCGTTCACATCTTGATTTCCGCTTAAAATTATCCTTTCTACAGTGTACTTGATATATACCTCACTTTTATCGAATTTAAAGCTTTTGCAACTTTAGAAACAGTTTTATTTTGCAGTTTCAATTTAAAAACTTTCAAAATCTCACATTTTGTGAATTCTTTGCCCTTCGGCATTTTTATAAAGAGAGGAAATAATTTCTCTACCTTTTATACTTTTGTGCATGTGCAATACGATGTCATACAGCATCATTACACATGACCAATCCCGTGTTTCTAGAAAAATTTGCATAAAGTGCTTAAATTTTTGAGGCAGCATTTCTTCAAGAAAAAGAAAAATTAAATAAAAATAAATATATTTTTTTATTTTAACCATCCAAAATAGCTTATTTCATTTTATTTTGATTAAATGTCGAGTATTTATTGTAAATAAGCATAAAATATTTTCTTCTTCCTTTCTTTTGACCCTTTAACGATCATAGCATTTTCATTGCTAAGATGTCAAAATAAATGAATGACACCGGTAATTAAGAACAAATATATTTGTAAATAAGAAAACGTGATTTTTCACATACAAAATAAAAGGGATATTTCTAGATAAAAATACCGGTGTCAGTGTTGCGTATCGGAATTAAAATTTTGTGGTTTCGTGGCGAAACCAATGAACGTTAAAGGGTTAAACCAGATTTGCAGAGTGCTCAAACTTTTGAGACAGACTATAACAGGGTTTGTACGCATCAGGGGATTTCTGGGATTTTAGGTGGTTTTGCACCAGAAAATTCGTAAAGTAATGATTGCTATATCTAAAAAATTAGATTAAAAAAATAAAAATAAAAAAAATAAGGCAAATATTATTTTACAAACATTCTGGTATAATGTCCTTGAAGCGTACGAATCCTGTATAATTAAGCAAATGTATTTTTAAAATACATTTGCATAAACGGAAGATGTCTACTACGTGTTATTGATTAAAACTGCAATTATAAGGTAGTTATCACTGGTTTCAAAATTATACTGAAATATAAAGCAAGTGGTTCGTATAAATTACAAATCATAATTGGTACAAATATCAAAAATAAGTCATAATATATTCTGTAAACAAAATTCATTTTGATAAGCATAATTGTTTTTTAATGTGAAAAAGTAACCTTCCGAACTTTCTTCTGATGTTTAAAAGACATCGTTTTGTAAATGACTTTCATATGAAAAGTAAAGATACAAACACCCTAAATGAACAAAGTCATCCAAGAACGTAGTAAGTTACATTCTCACACACAAAAAAGGCAGTCATACTGCACGTAATTCAAGATTTTTTTCAAAATGTTAATGTCAGTTGGGTAAGTAATTTAAAAAATAACTGATAAAGTATACAAAGTGATTTGAACACGTGCATTTATGAATGCAATTTTACCTCATATATTAGTTTTGGAATGTACATTCTTGAGAGTTAAAAAATATATATGTATAAACCTTTCTTCATTTTTTATTTTTTGTCATTTTTTAATTGAATATTCATATTTTATGTACCTTCATCTTTAGAATATATCTATATTGAGCTAACATCTATATTGAGCTATAAAATGCATTTCAAAAGGAAAAAAAATATAAATTAGTTAATGCTTTAAAATTCAAAAATATGTCTTCCGTTTTCAAATTGCCCTGTTTGAAAATTAAACTGAAAGATGTCTTCAATTTATGCAATAAATAAATAAATAAATAAATAAATAAATAAATAAAATAAAATAAAGAAATAACATGCGTCAAGCATAATTTATCAAGCACTTTGCAACTTATTCAGAATAATGTAACAAAACTGCACCGCTTAAAAAATTAAAAAATTACATCTCATTTCATCATATGGAAATGTACAACGAATTTCAGCTGTTCCCATATACTTCCAAAAAATTATCTGACTTTTTTAGCAGCCTTGTGTATGAAATACAGATTTGTATATATTAACAGCATACATTCCAAAATTTAGTTAATTTAGGAGATATATATATTTCAGTTAAAAATTTAACTTAGATTTCATCTAATAAAGGTATGCGAATATTTTTGTGCAGCCCTGTATATGAGGAATAGAAGCTATATATAAAGCGTTACATGCAATAAACTAATTTGATTTAAAAGCGTATACCGAATTTTGAAACGTACGCTCCAACAATTATTACGCAAATCCTGTTTCTTTTGTTTGTCCCAGTAAATTAATAACAAATGCTATGAATGCTCCGTTTTAACGTGATCGTAGTGAAAGCCAGTAATTTATATCAGTTTCAATGCTTTTGAAATAGCATAATATCATTAAAATATTCTCCAAACGATTTTTCCCCATATACAATACTGTAATCGAATTCTTTTGAGTGTTCCTGTAAATGAACCATTAATCTACAATTCATATTAAATACCAAACATGCTTTTATGACCCTAAATAAGCTTTATCAATTTCCATCTGAATGTATTTACTGGAGTTAGAGCGTGGACAGATGGAAAGACGGAGAGACGGACAGACAAACCGAATGAATAAGCACTTTTCAGTTTTGTTGAAAAGTGCTAAATAGGTTTTAATTCTGTTAAGTTTGTCTCAGAGATTATACTGCGCATTAATTATTTTAAAATTATAATCGCATAATCTGAAACAGTTTATTTTAAAACGATTAAAATCGCAATTTCGAATATAGTACAAATTTATCCCAGGTTTCAAAAAGTAAACTGAAACATCAAGCATGAAATCCGCTTTCTCTTGGTATAACTTTCGTATAAATTATAAATTATAATTCGTATAAATATTAAGAACAAATTTGAATATATCCTGTAATAAAAATCTCTATAAATAAAAGGAATTCCGAGGATAATTAATTGAGGCACAGGGGAGCAAATCTTGGCAATGCGCCAACTCGGTCCAGAGGAAGCAAATCTTGGCAATGCGCCAACTCGTAAATATTAATCTAAAATATAGATTTCTGACTGCAGACGATTTTAAGATATTAACAAAAGAATGTTATATTTTCAAGCAAAACGTTAAAATAATTTTCTATATTGATATTTAAAACACATATGATAAAATAATTAATATTTTTTACCGGTGAAGCGATAGATTAGTTCTTTTTAAAAAACAACAGTCAGTGGCCACGTATTTCTGACAATGCATTTCTGCAAGTTTCGAGTTAATGATAAAATAATATAAATTTCAAGTTCGTTTAATATTGTTAATACGGACCCGGGCAACGCCGGGCGGGTTAGCTAGTAAAAAATAAAAATCATATTCTTAAGTATAATTGTTCTTTAATGCGAAATATTAACCACTCTAACTTTTCTTTGATACGTAAAAGAAAACTTTTTTTCTAAGTGACCTTCAAATAAAAAGCAGAGGCAGAAAAATCCGAAATGAACTAAATTATCAAAGAACGGAATAAATTATGTGCACATACAGAAATAAAAGAAAGCAATCATACTGGTGAATGTAATCATTGAGATATTTCAGAATGTTAATGTCAGTAGAGAAAATTAATTTCAAAAACAGCTGATAAAATATACGAAATGATTTGAATATGCTCTTTTATGCATGAGATTTTCCTCATACAGTTTTAGAACATATATTCTTGGGAATTAAAATATATGCACTTATAATAAAATAGGAATATTCATATTGGTACTTTTATCTGCAGAACAAACTTATATCGTATTACTAAAATGCTTTTAAAAGGAAAGAAATAGGGAGTAAAGCTTGCGGGGACATAAAAATATAAAAATATAAAAGGTTTCTTCAATATTTCAAGCTGTCGCATGCAATTGACTATAATACTTTAACGGCCAGAGCATTTTCGTTACTAAGATGCTTAATTAAATGGTTGACATCGGTAATTGCGAAGAAACATATTTGTAAATAAGAAAAAGTGATTTTTTTTTCCACATACACCATAAAATGGATTTTTTTTAAACTAAAATTCCGGTGTCGTTGTTGCATATTTTAATTAAAATTTTGTGGTTTTGTAGAGAAAACAATTAACGTTAATAAATAAAATCTAGTATACATATTATAATAAACACATTCTTTTTTCTAATTTCATAGATACATTTAAATCAGAAAGAAAACTGGTCAGTTTGGAACATAAATTGCACAAATGTTGCTTTACATAAATTACAGTGGAATTTTGCCACATAGCCTCTTTAGCGACTCATGCAGTAACGAAAAAAAAAGCAGTTTACATATACATAGTGTAAGTACTGTCTACCAGTTGTGACTGAAGTAATTGGGGATGTAGTCAAAAGTTGGCTGTTATTTGCTTACATCAAAGTACTATATATAAAGCATTTTTATATTTATTTGTTGGCAGTAAACTTATGTTAATATTTCGACTCAATTGTTTCAATATTTCGTCAAATCTTGCCAAGTTTAGAAAATGCGTAAATAAGCATGGGCAGTTTTAGAGGCTCGGGAGAAGGTATAGGAATTATGGTCATTTAAAGTGTTGAACTCCTAGAGATAAATTATTAATAGTTTCAAAAAAATTTCAATTGCTTAAAGATTTTTAAGTATAAATCAAAATGTAGTTGGCGGAGTAACGTGATATTTCAGATTTGCATGTTTGAAGCATTTAGAAATAGATTTATACTAATCTTTTTATATTACAAATACTAGTTCCTTTCGAATATTTAATATATATGCAACAATAAAAAAACATCATTTTTAACGTTATTAAATTATTCCAAATTCTTATCAACCTATTTTCCGTGTCTTTTAACCTTTTGCGGCGCAGGCCTAATTCATTGCTTAAGTGTTGAAAATAATGACTGACACCGGAATTTGAAAACTACTTTATTTCTAAATAAGAAAACGCTATACTTCACGCATTCAATAAACAGTAATTTTTTAAAACAAAATTCTGGTGCGAATGTGGCGTTTGAGAATTAAAATTAAGTGGTTCATCTATGAAACCACTGCGCCGCAAAGGGTTAACAATATTATAAATATATACTATATTTTAACCCCATTCATTTGAAATTTGAAATCTTGAAACTTGAAGTCTAACAAAACTATTGATACTATTGCAGCTTCTTTATTGTTTATGGGGAAATTCCAAATGTAATTACAACTTTGCCTTTCACTACGGTTGCTGTTTCGCGCGCTGCTGACTGACATAGATAAAAGAAGAATTTATGTTGTCTCGCATTTCTAAAGATTTATAGCTTGTTAGAGAGCAATATTCCATTAGTTTTCGACATGATTTACATTCGTTTCGAATAATATTGCGCACGTATTTAAATATACATACAAATAAAGAAACATGCATTTGAAAAATCCATCAATTGTAGACAAATGGTTCAAATTTTACTATAATCATTAGCCAAAAATCGATGTGAACCCTTTCCCGATGTTTTCAAGGGGTTTTTCAATGCACGATCATGGATCAGCGCTAGTGTTGCCAGGAGTACCGCATAAATCTTGTCTCCAAATGCCTTGTACACCACTAAATTGTTACAGTTTTTTTTTAACAATCTTTAAACACAAATAATTCCGTCATTACACAAGGCGAAGAAAAATACTTTAAAATACTGCTGTTCAGAGCTTTTCGAGAGCCAATTAATTCAGAGCATCTGGAACACTAAGCAAAGCAGAACGGATTTTTTTACATTTTTCAGAACCAGCAAAAATAAATCTCGATAGTCTTTGAACCATTGTACCCTAACACAATCGCTGCCGATCACGCGCCAGCGCGTGATAGGGTGCGAAAGTTAAAAGGCTTCTCACGCGCCAGCGCGTAATGTGAGGTGATGTCACAATAGCCAGTCACGCGCTAGCGCGGAAAAATCTTTCATGATTCTTTGTTATAAAAAGTAAATCGGCTTCTGTGAAAAACCCACTTCTACAGTGCGGCATTAACTATCATCGCATCTTCACGTAAGCGGCAGCGAACGTGTTAAAGTCCTTGTTTCAAATTTCTACCAGAACTAAATAAAAATGAAGAACATTGATTCATCTCAAGTTGCAAAAGCTACTACTCCACGTAAAAATGGTGAAAATTGAATCATTATTCAACTATTACTATAATCGTTAGTAAAACATTCAAGTGAGCCCCATTTTACTGTTTTCAAGGGGTTTATCAATGCTTGATAAACGTTCATGTTGTTAAGAGTACCGCATAAATCACCAAATGCCTTCACACCACTAATTTGTTACTGTCTATTTCGCAGTATTTAAACAGAAATAATTTTGCCGTTACACAAGGCGAAGAAAATTAGTTTAAAATAGTGGTGTTCAGAGCATTTCGAACCCAAATTCTTTCAGAACATCTGGAACACTAATCAACGCTGGACGGAATTTTTTTTTAATTTTTCAGTACCAGCAAAAATAAATCTTGATAGTTTTTGAACCATTTCTTCTTAAAATCCTTATTTCAAACTTCTACCAGAACTAAATAAAAATGAAGAACATTGATTCATCTCAAGTTGCAAGCACTTAAAAAATTTTTTAGTCTGTTAGTGTTAACTAACTTTACATTTTTTTTTTTTTTTTTTTTTTTTTTTTTTTTAAATGTATGGTCTCTATAAAGAGTCTTTTTTTTCTAGTTGGGGCATCCCTTCGGTAGCTTTTTCGTCCTTTGCTTCTCGAACATTACGAACAGTTTAAGTTTTTCGTTTTATTTATTTTACTTTTTCTTTAATTTAAATTTTTTACTCTATCTTTTATTCCATGTTAGCTAATGTATATATATCTTAATTGTGGCTTGCCACAAATAAACATTTTTTTAATTTTTTTTTCTTATGGCTTCCTAAGCCCTTGCAACACGGCTTACATTGTTAACCTGGATATAAAGTTGTCTTTTCAACTAGGAGGTCCATCACCATGCTTACATTGTTCGCATTGTTCGCACCGCTACTTTACGTAACCAACACGTAATTGAAACAATTTTCTATTTGGCCACCTCCCCGATTATCCCGTACATCATACGGGCAACGTGCTTTTACAGTCATGATTTGCCCGTACCTCGTACAGGCATCCATATTGTAATCATTTTCTATTACTCTCCCAAGTAAATTTTTATTGTAAATTTTGCATTACAGTAGAACCCCGCTAAATCGGACCCCGATAATTCGGATCTCCGGATAATTCGGATCGGTTTGTTCATTTTTTTTCAAGTTTTAGATGCGATTGGCTAATTTCCATAACATTAATTTGTTTCATCGTCGTATTCTAAATAGAAAAAAAACTTTTTCTGACATGATTTCGGAATAATTAAGCAAAGTAAACATTATTACTGTCTGCAAATATTCAATAAGTTTAACATAAAGGTGATTTTCTGTTAGTATGTTATATTTTATTTCATTTTTTTTCTAATTCTCCGGATTATCCGGATTTTCGATAATCCGGATTGGGTCCGGTCCCAATTAATCCGAATTATTGGGGTTTTACTGTATTTAATCCGAACATTTTCCCGATTCATTTAGGCAAAAATTTCTGCTTTAAAAAAACAGTAATAAAAGATTAATTTTTTTTAAAAGACATGGAAAAAGTGGGCATTATTTGACAGTTTTATTCAAAAATATTGATCATTTAAGTCATAGGTTCCCAACCTTTTCTGGTCCACCGCCCCCTTTACAAGAGGAAAAAAACTCCAACGCCCCCTCTTCCATAATAGTTAAGTATACAAAATATTAAAATATTATTGCATATTATCTATATTTTCTATTAATCTATATTTTCTATGTCAATCTATTAATCAAAATAGAAGTTAATTAAAACGACCATCAAGTGTAACGTAATTTTTGGCATATAATCCGCGGATCAAACAATCATTTTTCGTCCCAGAAATTTTTTGAAATAAAATGTAACTTTTTAGATCGCGGTAAATATTTGGCTTCAATTATTAAATAAAACTTCTGAGTCGAAAAAGAATTGATTGATCCGCGGATTATATGCCGGAAATTGTGGTAGTAGAAAATTGTTTTATAAAAATTGAAAAATAAATACAAAAACAATAAGAATTTTTAAAAAATAACGAAATAGTCGAGGCTAATAGTTTTAACAACTTATTCATGCTAGATTTCGATTTCTTCAGCATCAATCACAAAATGTCATGTTCAAAGATGCATGTTCCTTTTCTTAGTAAGTTTGCTACTACACGGAACCCACTTTCAGCCAAAGCTAATGAAAGGAAAGTAATTAAAATTTTATGTACTCTCCCTCACAATCCAGATTAGAGAGCTGTAGGTTTTTAAAGTTAGAACTCTTGGTGTCCATTCCATGTTTTACTTATAGTTCTCGTTTGCTGCGAATTACACAATTTCCTTCTCCAAATATGATGATACTGCTGTAGCTGCATTTGCGAAAGGATCTAAAAAGCAACTCGTAAAATCATGTATAAGTGTATCATGTATCTTGGAATCTGTATGAGTAAACTTCATGAAGAGCGTCCAAGTGTTGAGAGTAAATAAGTAAATGTTCTTGTTATCACAGACTGCGAATATTGTGGCAACTTGGCTGTATTCTGTTCTACTTAAATTTCCTTTGAGCAAAAGAAATTTACCCACAGAAGCAGCTAAGAGGTTTTTTTATTTGAATTAAATTCAACTCATCATATTGCAATCAACGTATGCCTTTTTATAAATATTTAGAATATTTAAATTCATTTAATTAAAGATTCTAAAGAGGTCTGTCACAAAATCGATGTCATTTTTCAATACAATCAGGTTTTAGCGTATTTTTACACCTCTGTTTTTAGTTAAGTGTAATATTAAAGCAAATATATCGAAAAACGATTCAGACAAATACCTTTTCAGAGACAACGAAGTTAAGTGTGCAGCAGTAACCGATTGAATTCAATTGCAAGTCTGATACAAAGTGACAGTGACAACTGCAACTACAAAGTAAAACAATTGTTTCATTTTGTTGTGAAATGATTTTCACTTACATATTGGCAAAATATCCGACCATTTAATGATTTGCTTTTATTTCTTTTGACTGCTCTAATAATGTAATGAAACGACGTATACAGGTTATCATTCCATTTTTTTAAAACCAATTACTGATGATGTGTAATGGAATTTACAGAGAGTATATTTAGTACTGCTTGTTTAAAATGTGTTAATGAAACCCTCCTGATGTCCCGTCGTTGGTCGAGCAACATCAGCAGTAAATGGCAAACTATTATGATAAAGAATTTATTTCTCTTGGACTAACTTCGTGATATTAAATATTTATTCTGTATTTGTATCAGTTTGAAAATTTTTAGCAAATAATTCTTGATTTTTATTTTCTTTTATGAGTGTTTGTTAATTGGTAACGCTGATCCATGGAGTTGAATGTAAAATTTGCAGGTCTTTAAGTAACAGCATAATGATACTTCAATGTTTTTAGCCATCTATTCCTCTTTGAACCGAATTATTACTCAGGATTTTTTCTGTTGATATGAGATGGTTTCTTAGGATGAAGAACAGTTTTTATTATCTCTCTGATTACAAGCAAGATTTATTTCTCGCCGATTGTGTGCAATTTTAATACATTTGTTATTAAAATTATAATGATATATAAGGCTCATAGTCCGCCATCTTCTTGTTTAAAAAATGACTTAAAAAGGTTTGATATAGTGGACTATAATTTTCCTTTTTCAGTCTTTGAAGTGGTCAGATGTGGCAATCCCAAAACTTTCTTCTATCTCGTATATGTGAATACTTCAAAATTCATTATCACAGTATCAAAATTAAATGACAATCTATGTCCATCGTAAGGATTATAATGGTATAAAATTCCGTACACTAGTTTTTGAAATAGGACTACTGAGACTATCGAGAAAAATGCAGAATAAAAGTGCCACCTTGTCATGCAATTTGCACCAAAACATAATCAGCAATGATATTTGTCAAGATAAAACTGAATACAAAGTTTCGTGAAAATTCGTGCATTAACTCTTGAGATACAGCTGTTGTAGAAATGTGAAAAACACAGCATAGCAGCACCAACTGTAGAGAAATTTTCAATAAAATGTAAACAGCATTTATGCTAAAAAATAATCAAATCAAAAGTTTGGTGAAAATCTGTGCAGCAGTTCTTGAGATAAAGCCGTTGCGGTAATCGTGAAAAAAAGCAGCATAGCAACGCCATTTGTTGAGTAATTTACACCAAAAACTAATCAGTATCAATTTATAACAGAGAATACCCGAATATGGCTTTTTTCTAAATTCCATGCATTGGATGTTCAAACAGAGCGCCTATAAAATTTATGTCGCATACAAATAAATAAGCTAACAGACAGATTCACAGACAGACATTTTGTAAAAACATGTTTTTGGAATCTCTGATCCCTAAAACGTATAAATCCGGAACTCGAAAATTTTTACGAATCTAATACGTTCTTCTTCTAAAGATAGAAGAAAGTAAAAAAAGCATATATTTTTGTCTTTTCTATCAGCATGCATTTATTCAAATATTCTTGTAGCCTAGAAGGCTTCATGGCTTCATTTGAAAAAAACTTCTTGGCAAATTAAGCACATAAGTAACGATTGGTTTGTAGGAGAATGCCTAGATCCATACTTCAAATACTCAATTTTGTACTGCTGGCATTTCTTCTTCGATTAAGATATTTTGAATTACCGTAATTTCCGGCGTATAATCTGCGGATCAAACAATTCATTTTCGCTACAGACATTTTATTTAGTAATTTAAGCCAAATATTTATCGCGATCTACGAAATCAAATTATTTTTTTAAAATTTTTCTGTGTAGAAAAATAATTGTTTGATTCGCGGATCATATGCCGGAAAACCAATTTATAGATATAACGATTTTTTTTATCACTTTCACTAAGACTATACACAACTTTATATAACTATATATACAAATTTCTTGAACTGATTCAAATCACGGGCTTGTTTAAAAACCTTCGTCCAGGCATGTGTCGCCATACTTCAGAATTTTTCGTAATAGAGGTTAATGAAAAAATAATAATGTTTAAAACTTATAGCCAGCCAATTATCGCGTATTTTTTCTCCACAGTTTTTGAATTCATAGTGATTTCTGATTCGAGTCATTGCCCTTCTTCGAGTTCTACGGCTATTTTTTGATATTAGTAAAATAAATTCAACCTCCCCCCGCCCCCTCAGATTTAGGTTCGTCTGTATAGATTTCCATTCAAATGTGCAGTTAAGGTTTTTGTCTCGTACTGGACAATGTAGAGGCAATCAACTATTTTCATTATATTAGTTCCTAATAAGTAGCTATGCCATGACCGCCCCCCTCGACTATCCTAACGCCCCCCATTTTTCTCTAGACAAGCTACCGCCCCCCTGGAAGGCTCCAGCGCCCACTGGGGGGCGGTACCGACCCCGTTGGGAACCTATGATTTAAGTGGTTAAAATAGAAAAAACAAAATAAAACATCTGAACATTAAAATTGTGGATTAACTGTCTTTTTTTTTCTTGCTGGCATAGCACTCTTCTTAAAAAGAAAATATTTTTAATTCCAAAATAAATTGATAATTTAATCTCCGGACAAGTTCACTCCAGATTTTAACTTCCTTAAAAATTAATTTTAAAACTATCAACAGAAGGAACGAAAATTTTCAACTAGGAAAAAATGGTCTGAGTAATTTTTATAAATATTCTTCGTTTCTTATTCTGTAAAAATAATGTCAGCAATAGACATATAAAAATAACATTTTAAAATCTTATTTTTAAATTTCAAAATAAAAAAAATGCAAATTACGTAAAGTAAAAATGAAAAGCAAGTGTAAAGAGTAATAAAAAAGTGCACAGCCATAAACAAAAATAATTGTTTTAAAAATCTGAAAGTATTTCTCTTTAAAGGTACATCCGTATTTTTCTTTCTTTAAAAAAATATCTAGTATCAACGAAAGAAATAAAAATATAAGAATTTAAATATTTAAAACTCGTATTAGAAGAGATCTGTTCAGTAAATTTTTTTTTTTTCATTTATTGAAATCACAGCAACTTTTGTTTCATTTATTTGAAACAAAGTATCTAAATATATCTAAAAATAAGCACTAAATCGGTGCATTAAAATGGTATTTAGTAAAATATATCATATAAACATATCCGATACAAGTGATATTGTAAACAATACATGCAACATCAAAGTAAAAGAAAATGAACTGAAAATTTTATCCTACTATGTATTCAAGGAAGTTTAAGTTTGTTTTAATGCCTTTTGAAAAATAAATTGAATAATTTCTCTAAATGATTTTCATTTGATCTGTCTAAGAATTTTTCTTTATATGAGAGAAGCGTTTCGTAACTTTCCTTTGATATTTAAAAGAGCAATTTAGTAAATGACTTTCAAATAAAAAAAAAAGGCAAAAGAGCAGGCATAAAAAAAGAGGGTGAATTTTAAGACCATGCATAAGTAAAAAAGTTTATAGGAGAGAAATAATTATAGTTCTCTTTATAGATCTCTTTATAGATATTATCACTAAAGTAAAATAGTGATAAATCAACCCTGGTGCGGCTACTAAAATATATGAAATGAATTAAAGAAAATTCCTTTTTCACTTGATTGTTTTACAAGGAGAAAAATAATTCAAGGTTATATATCATATTCAATCATGGAAATACACTTGTAATCCGTTGTTTTCTGACCTATAATCCATGTCTATATGTAGACAGTGTCTTAATACGAATAAAATTAATAGTATCAAGTTGGAAAATTCACGTCAAGCATAGCAAACGTACTTCGGATACAATAGAATATCCGAAAACTTTTATTCATCCCTGTAACTACTATCTGTTTTTATTATACAGATTTTATTAACCTCAGTAACATATATCATTTTCATAAAATGTGAAAAAGTTTAACCCTCTCATGCATGAATTATTTTCTACACAGTAAAAAAAATCAAACAATCATTTTTTTGTGATAAATGAGAGCAGTTTATCATGAAAATAATTTTATTGGAAATTTTTATACATTATTTATTAATATATTCATATGTCCTCATTTGAGAACATTGTGCGTCAAGGGGTACATTCGTACTGTCCTCAAATATGGGGACAATGATTCAATGTTCACATATCTGCATACGTTTCATATGATTTATTCAGTATAAAATGATTCTATACATTCTGGACATACAGGTACAGCGCATGTTCCACAAATGTATCGTGTTTTACTTTTGCAATTTTTATCTCTACAGCGATTGGCAAACTTTACTTTCGTTTTCTTCGGATAATACTCTCCTCCATCTAAACGCATAGTTTGAGGTACATCGTGTGTATTCCCGTGTTTTATTGCTGATTATCTTTCAGAGGGCTCTTTTATTTTTATTTATCGCAGCTGTACCCTTATATATCAAACTCATTTCAAATGAACTTTTGAATTCCGGCAGGTCTATGCTTTTGGTGTTTTCTGATTTCCATAGAATCCCAGCGTTAACAATGGTGACAAAAAATACACATGTACCACCTCTTATTTCTGAAATCATTACGATAGAGGGCTATGAGAGAGTCCATAAGGTCAACCCCTCCCGTATCCTTATTATACTTGGAGATACAATGTGGACACTTGATAGAAATAATTTTTCTTTTCCATTGTAGTGAAATGTGTTACTTGGCCTTCAGGTTCCTTTCCATAGTACGAAGAAATTGTATAAACCGATGTACTATCGATCCATCGGGTGATACTTATGTTATCCGAAGATAAAACAATCGAACTACTACCCCTTCCTTCATTCTTCAGTTGTTTTATTGATTTTAGCTGCTTTTCTGCACCCATCAGCCTGTTAATTCTTATAGCTCCAACATACCAAATTCCCAGGGGTTTTAGTTTTAAAATCAATGGTAATCTGGAAAAGCAATTATCTGCATATATTTTGCAGTTTGTCTGATGCAAACAATGAGTCAAACGAAGTATGACATCAACAGATGCACCACAATCAGATGTTACCAGTTACATCTTGAAACTATTCAAAAGAATAAATGGAATCAGATACACCAGCACTACATCACATTTTGTATCCCAATTTTGTGCGGTTTCTTAGTTAAGTATTGTTTTACAGATGATTTTCCTTTGAATGGAATCATCATCTCATCCACACTTTGATATTTCTCATTATAGGCAGCTTTGTGAAATGTATCATGCAATTTTGTCAAAATCGGTCGAATTTTTATATATTCATCTGTATTGTCACCAGTAATCATTGTATTATTTATAAAATGTGTTTCAAAAATAAATAAAGGTAGTAAACAAGAATGTGTTTTGTTTACTTTAGTGCAAACTGTCCTCATATAAGGACAGATATATTTTATATTTTAAATAAAAACCTAATTGAAATATTGTAAAAAATTTCTATCATTACATGCTATATGATGATAAATTGTATGTAAAAAAACTTACCTTGACTATATTGTAAATATTTCCTAGTCTATTTGTAGCAAATTCTGCGCAATATCACTATACTTCAATACTTTTATTTTATTGCAACATTCGTGTGAATTACAACAATCAGTATGTTGTTGCTATCTATTGTGTTGCATGCAAGGTAATATCTGTCCATAAATAAGGTTCCCATGAATGAATGCTGAAAAAAATTCGTAACTCTAATATTTTATAGGGTAATATTTATCCGTCCTCATATGAGGCCAGTATGCATGAGAGGATTAATATTATTAAAATGCATCCCAAAAAAAGTCCCCCCCCCCTATACCATTATGTAATGGAATACTTTTGTGTAGCCCTGTAAACGAATAAAAAATGTTCTTTTCCCCACAGATTGTACAGAATGTGTATTTTAGTATGTATTCCATAGATGCATATCACCTTAATTATATTCGAAAGAGTGTAGCACCATTAAAACGCGCTTGAAACTAATTTTCCCATAGGCCGTGATGTAAGGGAATTCTTTTACCTTTTGAAAAATAAATTGAATAAATTCTCAAAATGATTTTCAATTTGCTATGTCTAAGAATAACCGATTTCTCTTTATATGAAAGAAGCATTTTGCAACTTTCCTTTGATATGTAAAAAAGCAATTTTGTAAATGAATTTCAAATAAAAAGAAAAGGAAAAATGGCAAAAGGGCAGACATAAAAAAAAAGAATGAATTTTAAGCATATGCATAAGCAAAAAATTTTAAAGGGGGAAAATAATTGCAGTTCTTTTTATAGCATCAGAAAATCACTACATTCAAGTGATAAATCATCCCTGGTGCGGCTAGTAAATATATGGAATGACTTAAAGAAAATTTCTTCAATTGATTTCTTCTACAATGAGAAAAATAATCTACGGCCATATATTATTTCCAGTCTTGAAAATATATTTGAAATGAAATATTTCCTAACCTATAATCCGTGTCTATAAGTAGACAGCGTTCTAATACGAATAATATTAATCGTAACAAATTGGAAATTTCACGTCAAGCGTAGCAAACGAGGTGCGTTCATACTATAAGGAAGTTTTAAATTTAATCAGATCTTGATGTCATAGTATGTAGTACTTTGTTTACAATACAGTATCCGAAAACGTTTGTGTATTCCTGTAAATACTAACTGCATTTCATTATACAGGGAGTAACATGTAACAACGTATAACGGCAATGTATAACAATTTCATAAAATGTAAAATAGTTTAATATTTTTAAAATGCGTCCCAAACAATGTTTCTCCCTTAACATTATGTAGTGAAATATTTTTGTGTAGCCCTGCAAACGAATGAAAAACATTCTTTGGACCACAGATTGTAGTACAGAATGTATACTTCAGTATAATCTTCATACATGCATATGAATTTTATTATGCTCGAAACACCATTAAAATGCACTTGAAATTAATTTTCCCATTGTCCATAATATAACGGAGTATTCTTTTTAAATAAATTGATAACTTTCTTTAAATGATATTCGTTTCATCTGTATAAGAATAAACAATCTCTCTTTATATGAACGAAGCAATACTGCAGCGTTTGCAACTTTCCTTTTGATATTTAAAAGAGCAATTTTGTAAATGATTTTCAAGTAAAAAGAAAAGGAGAAATAACTTCGGTAAAAAGGCAGGCATGAAAAAGAGGGTGAATTTTATGCACATGCATAAGTAAAACATTTTATAGGGGAAAAACAATTACAGTTCTTTTTACAGAATCATACATTCACTAGAGTAAAATAGTGATAAATCATTCCTAGTGCAGCTGGTAAAATATATAAGATTAATCAAAGAAAAATCCTTATGCACATGATTTCTTTTACAAGCAGAAAATAATCCACGTCCATATATACAGTGGAACCTACCTAAAGTGACCACCCTTGGGATCGACTAAAATGGTCACTATATAGAGGTGGTTATTTGCGAAAAGCCAGATTTTTCAAAGCATTTTGAAATTGTACTTTGGCGTACTAAATTCCACGAATCATTAACCCACATTATGGCATCGAGGGTGTTTAAACATGAAGCAATTTCATTTGCTGCTTTACATTCTTCTGTTCTGGAAATTATAGCCTGGAGCAAGAATTTCTATAATGTAGCTTGAATACTTGAGTTATTCCTTGATCTAGCTGTAAATGCAATGTAGTATTAGGTGGTAGAAATTTTACTTCCACATTTGAAAACGAGAAATCTCTTGGATGGGCTAGACAGTTATCTATAAATAATAAAATATTTCTCTTTCTTTGCTTCATCTGCTTGTTTAATTGTGTAAGCCCTTCAATGAAAATAGAGGATGTCAACCAAGATTTTCTGTTTCCATACCACGAGACTGGTAAATTATTTTGTAAACCTTTTTTGAAACAGCGTGGTTTTCTGGCTCTTCCTATCACAAGAGGTTTTAGTTTCTGTCCTGTTGAACTGCAAGCAAGCAAAATGGTAATTCTCTCCTTAGAAATCTTTCCATCTTTACATTTATCTCCAGACATTACTAATGTTTTGTTTGGCATTGCTCGATAAAACAGACCACATTCATCAGCGTTGAATATGTTTTCTTTCTTGTAATTCTCTAGTAAATCGAAAATCCGTCTTTTAAAGGAATCTACAGTTTCCATATCAACTCATGAGACTCTCCACACAAAATTTTCTGAGAAATATTATTTCTTTACTTGAAAGATTCCAACCAGCCATTGGAAGCAGTAAAATTTTCTACATTGAGTTTTTTTGAAAACTCTAAAGCTGCTCCTTGTAACAAAGGTCTAGAAATACGAGCATTCATCCCAAGAATTTTTTAAACCATTCAAAAGTTGCCTGATTTACTTTGAAATAATTCGTTTTTCAAATTTTTCGACTCCTAAGCTCATTTTGCATTTTCTTCAAATCTTTGTAGATATTCCGATTTTCTTTTTAAAATATTGTTCACACAAGTTTTACTGATTTTTTCAGCTGCTGCTCTTTGACTATTATTTTTTAGAAAATTAATAACTTCAATTTTATTCTTTAAACACAACTCTTTATACTGTTTAGATTTTTAAAATTTAGTTTCTTTATTCGCCATAATTTAAGAAGAAATATAACTGCATTAAAAATTTCTAAGAATTATATCAAAGGAACGCTTTTTAAATCACACTCAAACAATCACAATGTCATCTCCTCATATAAACGTATTACTAACGTATGACTTAATTAGCCAATGAGTAACAGCCACAGGATTTCTGTCCTACGATCCATCAATATATGTATGTGTGTGGGGGAGGGGGAAACATTCTTTATTCCTTTCACACCTCGAGAGAAAAATGGGAAAGGCTTGACAGGTGCAAATATCATTACAATAAAGCACAAACTATACATTAAGCAGCTATTACTAAAATATAAATTCCGGCACTTTTTTGTGGATGAAAATAAATATTTCGGAAAATGGTCACTTTAATCTTTTAGTTTAAAAGTTTTCAGCATGCAGAAAAATCGATGGTCACATTTTGCCGGTTCAAATAACATTGACAATGACAGGCAATCTGGTCACTTTACACTATAGTCAGGTGGTCACATTATCGAACAATTCTCATATTTTTTGTATATGAGTTCGGGTAAAATTTTGCAAAAGCGGTCACTTTATCCAGATGGCCACTTTACCAAGGTGGTCAATTCAGCAGGTTCCACTGTAATATTAAATCTTGAGAATATACTTGAAATGAAATGTTATCTAACCAATAATCCGTGTCTATAAGTTCACAACGTCTTAATAAGAATAAAATTAATCTTAACTAGTCGTTGGAGACCACCGTAGTATTTACCCATCATGGATATGTATAATATAAATACATGAAATATAAAAATAAAAGATGCGTAAATTATTTATAAAATGCATTGCAATCCCAAAACAAAATTTAAATACCGTAATTTCGGGTGTATAAGCCGCGGGTCAAACAATTCTTTTTCGACCCAGATTTTTTTAAGAAATAAGTGTAACTACTTAGATCGCCGTAAATATTTGTCTTCAATAGCTAAATAAGATTTCTGGGTCCAAAAAGAATTGTTTGATCCGCGGCTTATACACCCGAAATTACGGTATGTATTTAAATATACAAGCCGGACCCTGTTTGGATTACAATGGATGTCTATACGAATTCGGCGAAATACCGGAAACTTTCAGTGAGTAATTTTAGCCACCAGATTTGGCGATGAACTTGCGTAAAAGAAGTAAGAATTGAAGAAGAAATTAATAAAAATGCAAGACCTTCAAATATTTAAGCATCATATATATATATTTATTTATTCAGTTAGATTTTTTTACAGATTGCATTGATACAAAGTATTTAAACATGTACAAAAATAAACACTTAAGAGGGATGATGAAAAGGTATTTAGCATAATGTAATATGTAAATATAGTATGTAATACAAGAAATACTGTACTGACGCAAACAGAACATCAAAGTAAAAGAGAATGAACTGGAAATTTAATTCCAGCGTACATTCAAGTTTCTTTAAATGCCTTTCGAAAAAGTAATTGAATAATTTCTCTAAATGTTTTTCATTTGATATAAATAAGAATAAATATTCTCCCTTTATAGGAAAAAAGCATTTTGCATCTTGCCTTTGATATTTAAAAGAGCAGTTTTATAAATGAGTTTCACATAAAAAAGAAAGGAAAAACTCCTTAAAAAGGGCAGCCATCAGAGAAAAGGACTTCTATGCATACGCATTAGTAAAAAGTTTTTATAAGGAATAAATTATTACAGTTCTTTTTATAGATTCATAAAATCACTAAAAAAATAGTCATAAATCATTCATGTTGTAGATAGCAAAAATATGAAACGGATTTTTTTTTTTTAATCTTATGCACTTGATTTTTTTACAAGGGAAAATAATCCTCCACCATATATTATGTCCAATCATGGAAATAAACTTGAAATGAAATGTTTTCTAAACTATAATCCGTATCTATAAGTAAGCAGCACCGTAACACAGCCTACTGATTCAAAAAAGCGCTGATTCAAAAATGGCGGCTGCCGAAGGCGAATTTATTTCAATGTGTGAGCGGTTCGTGGAATTTTGGTACCAAAAAAAAAAAAAAAATAAAATAAAATCCTGTTTAAGTTTCTGATATTGACAAGACAAAGGAAATTTTTTTATAAAATACTGATGCCTAAATTTGGAGACAATAATAATTTGGAGACATTTGGATAAATAACAGAGACAATAAGTAGCATAATAAATAGATCCGCCTTTGGCAGCCGCCATTTTTGTATCAGCATTTAGGCCTTCTATTTAACTCTTTGATTAGGGGCTGGGATAATGTCATCCTAGGGTCTATTCTTTTAACACCACTTTTTGAAAATTATGCTATTTCATAGATATATACCAGAATAAGTTTTCAAGAAATCAACCACAAAGAAATTTCTCTACAGATTATGGTACAACTATCAAATTTAAAAAAAGTCATTGTCCTACCCCGTATTCATAAAGTTAAGAGGAGGTGAACATAACATGAATGACGTTGATCTTAAAAGCTGAACATCATTCAACCTATCAGAACCACATAAATATGCAAAATTGTGTTCGTCAAGCAGCACGTTCCTTCAAATGAAAATTTTTCTTTAAAAATAAACTTAAAATATTTCCACTTGATGTTTTAATTTTTAGCTTTTATATAAGTTAATTATTGAGCTATTTCTAAAAGTAAGATAGTTTTATAAATAAAGGAATAGCTTTTTCAGAGTGATTTCTATGAAAGTTCACCTTTTGCTTTTTAAAAATAAAATTTCGCTAGATAGTGCATGGAAAAAACTTTCCTTTGTAATTTAAAAGTATAATTTTGGTAAAGATTTTTCTCGCAGATAGAAAAGAATGGAAAATATTTGAAATATCACTGTCTTCAAAGGATGGAGTAAATTTTATGCACACACAAATGTAAAAAGTAACTGTGATGTAAGTAAAATGATACTGTGGTTCAGCATCATCGTTTCCGAAATAAAAAAGCGATAAATGATCATGTACTCAGGGGTTAAATATTTAAAAATAATTGAAATGTGTTGTTTATGGTTCTTTACGTACATGTAAGCATTAGTTCGAGCATTTATAGACCCGATAAAAGGTCATTCAGGAACATATGGCAACGATCATGCGGATGCACTAGCAAAGAACACAATAACACAAAAAGGTGTGCAAGAGAAATATCATCCACTCCCAGCTTCTTTTCTTAAAAATATATTAAAGCAGAAAACTCTTGCCCAATGGCAAATGAACTGGGACTATTGCAATGTACGGAGATACACATATGGCCTTCAGCTAAAAATAAATTTAAACACTATATTACCTCAAAGAAATCTTTATATATTTACAACCAATCATGGACCTTTTCCAACATATCTTCATAAAATTAAAAAAGCTTCGACTCCATTCTGCACATGTGGAAAATTAGGTACTTTAATTCATTATCTAACAGAATGCACATTAACTTCCTTATTTCATATTCGAAAATTCAGAACCATATAACTACAGCAGTGGTTCAACATTGTGCAAAAAACTCCATCTCTCTACTCCAAAATTATAGAATGTGTCAAGATTATAGAAAATAATGAACATATTTTTCAAAGTACAAACAATAATTATGAGGATTCTGATCCCGAACCATAGCTACGGTAATCTGTACAAAAAATTTTATAATTCTCTCTTGTCTTATAAAAACAACTCTCAACAAATTACTCATAGACTTGTATATAGAACATTTAACAACTATTATATAGACCTGTAAATAGAACATTTAACAACTATTATATAGACCTGTAAATAGAACATTCAATAACTCAGTTATAGAGTTGAAAATAGTCTTTTTTTAACAACATTAAAAACTGTAAACATCATCTTCATTTTGTTAAAAAGATTATGCCATGTTCAAATATTGTTAAATAATGTAATGTATTTTTTTTTTAATAAAGTTGCAACGCGGGATCTGGAAGCCTATGCCGATTGGTGGGTTATCCCGGCTGCTGAATCTGGAGTCTCAGAATACAGAAACTCTGGTATTTTTGTTTGCTATTATTATTATAATTTTTACTTCTTGAATTACTTAGAGAAATTATTTCTGATTGAATTAATTCTTGATTCCGTTCTATTGATGTTCATAACATTACTTTCTTTAAAAATCATAAGGATCCCAATAACAGACTCACAGGAACCACTAAAAATCTTTTCAATTTACATATAATTATGTATATATATATATTAACGATCAACTATTACCATTTATTTTATTAGTAAATATTATTCAATGCTCTGAGATCTTTAAAGCACTTAGGAGTATGTTTGATTGTAAATTTCATGTGTTTGATTTATAGTTCTCCGTGCTTCAAAATGCAATTATTAATCATATTCTTCACTCATGGTATTATCTATATTAATTAATAAAGATGCTTGTGTGTGTGTATGTGTGTTTGTCTGGGATGACTAGGTAAATTTACACCGTGTAGAAATACGAAAATCTGTTTGAGATGAGTATAGTCTGGGCAGTTCCTGGTGCACCTGATGCTAGGATATTTCATCATTTGTTAATTAACAGATATATTAATTAACAAGTAAGAAAAATCATGCGTTAAGCATAGATTATGAAGCACTTTCCAACACCATGATATTCTTAATAAGACTTCGTCATTTAGGGCAATAATGTCACTGTATATAGCCAAATATGTATTTCAATACTGTTGAACAGGTACTCGATCTGTCGTCATTCAAAAGCGTCCCTATATTCAATTTTTTGCGTGGCCCTGTATATCGTTTTATCTATATTCTACAAATATTTCTTAGTTAAGTGAATGCAGTTCAGCGTTAATTTATTTAAAAACACCTTTAAGTAATTTATGCTCATATTCAGAAACGTTTTCGACCACTTTTGTGTAGCCATGCATATCAACTATAGTATTTATACACACCATATAATATGCATAAATTTAGTGAAATATTATTGTACGCACATATCTTAATTAAAATTCATTTCATTCATCCATCAGCCATCATCGGCATATACAGTACTTCGGAAAGAATGTACTATTTGAAAACTTTTGGGCGTCCCTGTAAATTCTATGTACTTCATATTATGCAAGAAGATGTCGTATAATTTATATTAGGCCCCAGCTATACATACCAATTTTATTATATATGAAATTGTTTAATATAGTTAAAATATGCCGCACACCATTCCCCCTTTTCCCCCAATTCCCCCTTTTACCATTCTATAATGGAATATTTTTGCGTTCCCCTGTAAATGAATAATTAATATTTTTCACGGCATTTTTTACATAATGCATATTTTAATGCATTTTGTAAATGGATATAAATTTTAATATGATTGACAGGGTGTAACACCTTTAAAATTCCTTTGAAACGATTTTTCCCCATAGACCGTAATGTAATCGTAACCTTTTGACTACCCCCTTGTAAATAAACTAATCATGGTAGAAACTTCCTTTTTAAATAGGGTACGTGCTAGGGTAAATGTTAATAACATATAAAAATTTCATGGCGATCAGAGTATATTTACGAGAGTTAGAGCGCGGACAGACGGCCAGACAAACCCAATGCATAAGAACTTTTCAACTTTGTTGGAAAGTGCCAAAAATTGCACTGAAATCGCGGAACTGAGCAAAAGCCTCCACACAAAGTCCAAGACACAATTTCTAAAATTACAAGCAGGTACGATCCGAAAGGATGAAAGTGGCTTCCGCCCATGTCTTTCCAACTCATGTCTTTTCTTTCCATGTCCGCATCGGCTGAACCGCTTGAAATATTTATAAACTATAACCTCTTCAGACCTGAGCATAAAATAACTCTACAAATATGTATTTATTACTTTTGCATAATCGAAATGACAACATAGATGACAGAAAGAGTCATTTTTATGAAATCAGTACTTTAGGGGACTGTTAATTTAAGTTGACAAATATGGGTATAGAAATACTAATCCCCTGAAAACATAAACTTAACTAACAGTAATATAAATTTGCGCAATAACAAAATTAAGGTCTTTAAACAAGTAAATGATCAGCAAATCCTCAAAAATTTTTATTGTAAAGCATTTAAGTTAAATAATCATGAATATTTCTTACTTTCTTAGCCACAATTTCTTGAAGGTATTTTTGAAATTCGGGTGAAAGTAATATTTATTTTATGAGGTAATATTCATCAGTGTAGACATTTATTGGTTTTATTTTAAAGCAAAAAACATTCAGCTGTATAGAAGTGAAGTAAAAATAAAAAAAATTCGAACAGTTTTGTTTTTATGAGGAAAAGAATGGAGGTACACATTTGTGTACCTCAGGTATGAAGAGGATAGAAATATTACAAAATTTCGTACTGTTCAATTTCGAATGCCTTTTATCGCATACAAAATACAAATTTTAATCCTTTCACTATTTTTAAGCTTCATTTCAGGGATCCCTCCCCCCTCATACTTTAATTTTCAAGTTCGTATCGAGCCGGGATTAGATTTATCCGATTTTCTGCACACCAGTATCATCTCAGAGAAAATGTTATTGGATTTAACCGGAAAATACTGAGAAATAAGAGAACTACATTTTCTATAATATTTTACTGGGGTGCAAAAGGCGGAGAAATCCCATAGCTGCATCGAGCTTAATTTATATGACACAAAGAAATATAAAAAATCCACTTATGCCTGATAGTATTTTATCTACTACGATGTAATTCGTTTTCAAAAATACGAATAATAACATTTAAAAAAAATATTCGCAACTGCAAGTCACTTCATGCTTCAGGCAGTCACTCATTTTTTTTCTTCGCTAAAAGTAACTATATATCCGTATTTTAACCCAATGTATGTTTTTTTTTTTTTCACTTTTTGCACACTTGATCACTTTAAATATAAATTTAACATTCCGGTAAATATAAGCCTTTTTTAAAAAAAAAAATTACAGATTTTTACGTGATTCGTGAATACGCGGATGGCATTTGGTCCTGTTTTTAGAACTAAATATGCATATTATTGCCCCAAACTTATATACTGGCTTCAAAGACATTATATTTATAACTCAGAAAACTACAAAAAGGGCGATAAGAAAAAAGAGTTTTTTTAAAAATAAAAACAACTTAAATCAAAAAAAGAAAAAAAACACGATGTAAACGGACAACTGATTAAACAAAATACCAATAATTTTGACGATTTTTTTAGATAGGTGTCAAAACCTTTACTTTTATAGCTGATAAAAATTTCAAGCCATTTAGACTAGTCATGCACAATCTTTTTGCAAGAAAGTAATTTGACATCACAATATTTGAAAAGTGACGTTTATTTTATTCAATAGCAAAGTTTCTGTCATTATAATAAGGAAAATTATTCAGCATAAAAATAGTAGTATCCGCGGGCCAAAGGTTGTGCATCCCTAAATCAGACAAAAAAAGCTGTTTATTTTACGGTATTAAATGACCCGTTGTGTAAAAAAAGCTTCTTGCAAGCGCATTTACGACTAAATAGCGGTTTCGATATTGAATCACTTATGCAGGTTTTAAAACCATTATTGAAGTTCAAAACCATATTGAAAATTCATAAAAAATTCAAATAGTTTGGATTTTAAGAATTTTCTACTTTAGTATTAAATGACCTTGTATATATATAGAGATAGATATAGCGGGTGTCCCAAAAATGACTGATGGATTTTAAAACTCAATAACTTGCAAACGATGACAGCTATTTCAAAAATTTTTGCAGGAGGGTTATGTATAATGTCAGGAGTTTTTTTCACCGTAAATTTTTATTTTAGTTCGAATTTCAAACAATAGGTGACGCTGACGGCGATTGAAGGCCAGGTGATCAGTGCTGAGTAAATCGTCGACCGAGTCGTCGTTTAAAATCCATCAGTCATTTTTGGGACACCCGGTAGATATATACATAGATAAACACATACTTTAAAGTTTTTAATCAGCTATTTTTGTTGAAAGAACTAAAAGCATACAACACTTACTTAACCACTTGATTGATCAATATTTAAAAAAATAACTTTCAAATAATGCCTATTTTTTCATGTCTTTAAAAAAAAAAATTACCTTCTATCAACGGTTTTACAAAATAGAAATTTTTTCCCTTATTGAATCAGGAAAATTCTCGTATTAAATAATACAAAATTTACGATAAAATTTACTTGTGAGAACAGTAAATTATGCGGGAATATGGATGCCCGTATCAGGTACGGGCAAATCATGATTGGTTAAAACACGTTGCCCGTATGACTTACGGGATAAACAGTGTAGCGATTAAACCGCATAGAGAGGACAACTTACTTTTGATAAACAACGACAAAACGCAATGGTGCCATTGCCTGTCTGAACTGCAATATTTGATATGTATTTTCATACGAACGAACTCCCATTCCAACATCTACTGTCTAAACTTGATGGTGAAACAACGGATCCTAAGACCTTTGCCGGTCCGATCGGTGCTAGACTAACGGGGTGTGAAGATCTACATGTCACTTTGTTCGAGCCTATTGCTGTTTTTTGGACATCAGAAATGAAAAATACTGAAGATCTAAATACCGATCAAATGTACATATTTAATATTTATACAGCAGCTTAAACCGGAGTATGTACTCGAAATTAAGAAAATAGAAAACCAGGGACAGTTGTGAAATCGAAATGGATCACAACAGCTTGACAGAATTTTACGCTTTTATGTTAGTTGTTCAAATCCTGATAAAGTGTTAAAATTTATCTCGCTTAGTACGTGATACGAGTTTATGCGCCCTTTTGATTTTCTGTAAGCAAAACGCCAGGTTGCGTGGTCGGACCTAGACATATGTGGTAGATAGTTAAACTTTCAGCGTTTTTACCAGATGACCTAAAGGAGGCAGCGCATTCAGTTATCAAAAACAAATGGATACTGTGCTCATTCTGAGAATTTATAGATAGCAATGGCAACCGATGATAGGCAACATATTAGAAGGATGGCATGGTAGAGAATAAAAATATGCTGCAATTTAAAGAAGATAAAAACCAACGTAGTGCGAGAGTTTCAAGATCCAAAGCTGAAATTTAAGGAAACGGAGCATTATGAGTGTATCGACTGGATCGCTGCCGACATCCGCGAACTTCCTATAGGAAAAATCTTTCCACTGGAAGAAATTGGAAAAAAAACATAATTTCAGGATCCATGTTGGATGAATCATTAGTCTGCTTTCCTGTTCACTCGCAGGCTGTGGAAAGTGTCGTCAAAATTGTGACAGAAGCTGCATCAAAGGTATGTGGGAGTGAAGGTAGAGATGCAAAACTCCAAGCAAAGAAACAGATACTAAAGTTACTTTCTAAGAAGTACTTTTTGGAGTAAAAAATTATACATTTTGTATAAAACATTGTGCGGAGAGGCGAGTGGGTAAAACTCGGCGTGCAATCACTTTGCCGGTATGTTCTGCAATGTTTCGCGTTGGTACCGAATGCAAAACAAGAGAAATGCTGTTCATTTTTAAAGAGCATAGCACTAAAATAATACATAATTAGAGGTTACTTAAACGTTTAGAACATTAAATATATCTTTTCAACTAAATACAACTGAAATAAACTTAAATTAACATTTTTAATTATTTTGCTAAAAATGTTCAAAAATCAGCATTTTTGCAAAACTTCAAGCCCTTTGCGGGAAGGTAAGGAATGGTTCAAAAAATCTCAAACTTTTGTGTGAACTGACTGCCAGCAGTGGCCACTTGTCCGCACCCACCGCCATCGAAATTCGAAAAAAAGCTTTTTCGGTCCACCCTAATAACCAGGGTGGGTTCCCCAACCTATTTATATTTTTAAGTTTTCTTCTTGTCGATTTATAGCAGAAATTTTTCTGGTTAGATAAGGCGAACAGAACTTTCAAAAATGTCCGATATTCAGAGCATTTGAGCAGCCATCCTGGTTACGCCACTGAATTGAGTGAAGAACCAGATTTGTTTGACTTTTTCCACCTGTTAACATCTATGCTAACTGGTAGTTTGCTGATAACGATAGATTTTTTATTCTAATTTCTTCTAATACCAACGATGATTCATAACATCATAAGACCTGGTCTTTATTACGAATGGCGGGAGCGGTTTTAGCTTATATGCTGCTACATAAATTAAAAAGATATAAGATAGCTCATTGTATCGTCATGGTGAAATTTATTTTTTGTTCACTCCACTGACTATTTGAGCTGACTTCACGACTGGGCCAAACATCAATAATTCTGCTGCTCATCGAATTTACCCTTTCCGGCACGATAGATCTAAAAAAGGACACATTATTTTAATTTTATTGACTCCAAGAATAATTAAATAAATTTTTCCTTTTATAACATACTTGGAAAATAGGTAAGTACGATTAAAAAAAATCGTTTATAAATTCTAGTGGAATTTAATTATTTCAAACAGGTTTACACCGCGCCGAAAAATATGATTGAAAGGAGTTACAATGCTGTCGTTTGAATGCTTACACTCCCGATTTCTTACAATAATCCATTCATCTATATACAGGGTGACGAATGGGCAGGGAAAAACTCAGTCAAAAAAAGGAAACTACTAGTATTTTCTTATAGAAAATAATTAAAATAATAGGGGTGTCAGATCTCCGGCTTTTTCAACACCACTATTATTTAACAGAAAATACTGTTTTTGTTCCAGTTAAACAGGATCACTTTCTTTGTAAAAAAATACCGGTATCGAAAAAGACGGAGACTAGGCAGCTTTGAAACAATTTAAAAGGATTGAAAAGGCGAATTTATCTTTAACAAAAAAACTGTATTTAGTACCTTTTTTGACAATATTTTACCCTGACAACTCGCTACTTTATATATACATAGCAATATAGTAAATAAAAAAAGTTAACCCTTTCCGGCGCAGTGTGTCCGGTCTGGACACATCTAATTTTAAATCCAAACTTGCAATTGGCACCAATAAAATCTTGCTTTTACAATAAAGCCTTAAATTAAGGAGTTCTTGATTTCTTAAAAATTCGTTTGTAAATTCCGGTGTCAGTCGATAATTTCTCATTTTACTAACAGAACTTGTCCACGCCGGAAAGGGTTAATACAACTTTATAATTACTGACATTTCTAAAAACACTTTCTTCAAACCATTTGCAGATTAATCAATTAAAATAGTGTGTAACAATAGGATTCAATTGTTTGCGAAAATGTTTTCCAAAGAAAGAGATCAAGCAAAAAGTAAATATATTGTTTCAAGTTACATCTCCGGTAAAAATAAATATCGGTATCATTATGGAAAAACATTTTCTAAATTTCATTGGATATTTAAAACAATAACTTAGTAAATGACTTTCTCATAAAAAAAGAAAACATATATACAGTCATCAAAGAACGGAGAGAATTTATGGACAGACATAAAAATATAATTAAAGTGAAAGAAATGCGAAAATTGTTTTTCACAACCATTAAGTCAAATGAGTTAAAAAGTTGCCAGTCATTTTCACCAAAACAAAACGAATGGAATTTTTATAAACATTACCAATAATTTTCATTTCAAAGTAACCAATTTCTTTTTCGAAAATTGTTAGCAAGAATAGAATTCACATACAGCATAAAAGAAACGATCCAAGAAATATACATAAGTAATAAGGATACGCCTAAGTCATAAACAATTAATAATGACCAGTGTTTTAAAAAGTTCATGTGGTTAAAGCTTTCATGAAAAAAACCCATAAGGTGCTTGTTCTAAAAATGGAAAATAGAATTATAGATTTACATTCTGAACGAAATTTTAATTAGTTGACTTACCTTTATAGTCAAACAAATCACTTAAGGGAATATATATGTTTCAATAACATGCGAAAAATTGAGGAAAGGATCAATAAATGTACTAAACATTTAAACTTATGAACACTTAGATTTCGTGACGAAGGATTCTTTTTTGGGCTGTGGTTGTTTTTTATAAACTGCCTTGCTTGTGCAGATTTAGAAACTTCTCTAAATTGGGACCGTTTTAATTTAGCTACAAGAGTGACTTTTTCATGCATCAATCTTACAAGGAAGGTCTCCATTGGGGGCAAACTCAGAATTTTTTGAAAAAAATACGAATTAAATTACTCATGTAGGTAATAAAGGATCAGCTAAAATTAGCGGCTGAATTACATTATTAGATATGTAAAAAAATAAAATAGTTTGGAATAATTGGCGTGAAAAGCTGAAAGCGACGCGGGATTTGGCGAGCAGTGCATTTCCTCGCCAAAAGCAGACGATTTTAACGAATCTGAAAATTGATTTTAATTGACTTCACTGTTAAAAATCTGCAGCATTTACTGCAACGTCACTCCACTACTTTTATAGAATATCTCTCTTCTGACCAATGAGAATGCTCATAGCACGGCGAATTGACCGTGTCATATACTGTTAAAAATCTGCTGCATTTTGTTGCAACGCACTCCACCGCTTGTATATAATATATCTATTCCAACCAATGAGAAAGCTCCATTTCACGGCCAAGTAACCGTTTTCTATACAAGCAAGGGAGTGCGTTGCAACAAAATGCAGCAGATTTCCAACAGTGTATTTTTCAATTTGGAACAATTTTAATCAATTTAAATTGTGTTTTAAATGATAAAATATATTAATTTCATTTTGTTATAAGTACATATAAACGTATATGACAAAATTACACTTAAAGTAAAGTAAAAATGCAAAACCAAAATTACTTAAACTAAACTTATTTAAATAAATTGAACATAGAAAGTTTTTCTTTAAAAAGTATTCGAAGCGTAAAAGCGTATTTTTCAAAATTTCGTGTTTTCGCCAACCGGAGATAAATCGCCAAATAAACGAAATTTTTATTATTTTTTTACGGACGTTATAAGGAGGTTCCGCCGAAATATTTTTTATAAACATATAAAACTATATGAGAAGAACATTCTGTAATTTTTTCAGATTTTTCTGAGTATGCCCGTATGGAGACCTTCCTTGTTAGTTTTTACTTTCTTCTGTTTTTTCATGGACAACTGGGATAACCAGACCATCTCTGAAATAAATATTACCAATATTTTTTTTTAATTGAAAGTAACGAATGTCTTTTGCAAAATTATAAGCAAAAGTAGAATTCATAAACAAAACGATCCAAAGAGATAAGAAAAAAAAGAAGATGATAGATAAAAGAAACGATCCAATAAATGTATGCAATGGAAGATATACCTAATTCATAAATAAATAATAACGACCAGTGTTTGAAAAAGCTTATGTTGATTAAATGTTACATTAAAAAAAGAGATAAAGGTGTGCTTGTTTTAAAAATGGAAAATAGAATGACAGATTTACATTCTGAACGAAATTTTAATTAGTTGACTTACCTTTATGCTCCAACAAATCATTCAAGAGAATGTATATGTTTTAATAACATGCGAATATTAAATGAAAGAATGTACTAAATGATACTAAGAATAAATGTAAAAATAAAATGTAATACTAAGAATAAATGTACTAAACTTCTAAACTTATGAACATTTAGATTTCCTGACGAAGGATTTTTTTTTTGGGGGGGGGGGGCTGTGGTTATTTTTCATAAATTGCCTTTCTTGTGCATAGAAACTTCTATAAATTGCGATTGTTTTAATTTGGTTACACGAGCATTTATTTCATGAATTAGACTTATAGACTGGGAAACGGCAACACAGATAATCACCTCATAGAGTTCATGGGTAAAAATCTAGAATTAGTTAAATATCGATTCACATATTAAAACACAATCGATTTGTCAAGTCATATCGTGATGGAAAAAACATAAACACCAGATTTTAGCGTTTAATTCATATGTTTACCTTTATATTTTCCTGTTACCAATTTTCCATGTTTTCATACTTTTGGATATGGAAAAATTCGATAGTAAACCCAAGAGACTATTCATGCTATTCCTTCATAGCATATCACGCTTGCAAGCATTAAAAAGCATATAATAACAGGTTTATGTTCCTACATCTCCATGCTTTGGAAGAAGCTTAAGTAGCAATTAAGCATAGCATGCTTGTACATAGTGTGTCATGCTATTTCTCCTTAAATTTGCTACATATCATATTATGCTGGCAAGCATAAAAAAGCATACTATAGCATGTTAACTTACCTAACTCTGCATGCTTTAAGATAGCTTAAACGGCAAATAAGCATAAGATACTTGTACATAGCTTGTCATGCTATTTCTCCTTAAGCTGGCTGCATATCATATTATGCTGGCAAGCATTTAACCCTTTAACGATCATAGCAGTTTCATTGCTAAGATGTCGAAATAAATGAATGACACCGGTAATTAAGAATTTCTAAATAAAAAAAAAACGTGATTTTTCGCATACTTAATAAAAGGGATATTTTTAGATAAAAAATAATGAATAAAGCCGAGTAAAAGCCTCGGCTATGTAAAGTCTTTTTCACACCAGAAAATCTATTGAGAAAAAGAAATCAAATGCAAGCTAAGCACAAACAATTAAAATTTTTTTACAAATTAATTCTGGTGGGAAATTGAATTATCCAAGGTGCTGCGTTTACGTGAGAAATTACGGTACTTATACGATACTGCGATAATTATATCGATAAGTACTTCCGGTACATACATCAAATAAATAAACGAACGACTAAAATCTATAACGTTTCCTTATAAAATTATATAATAAAACAAAGATATTTATGGATATGAGATCTTAAATCGATAAGCGTGCTACTAATTATAGAAAATATTGACGTTGAGAATTTATTATATTTTTATTAACCGTATTTATATGCAAATATTGTTTATTGCGTTAAAAAAATATCACTTAATGAAACTATTTCACCGAACTACTGGAAGTAAAAATTACATATAAAAAAAAGATCTAAATCAGTTAACCATATATTTTTCTGTCAGATGTGATGATTTATCTGTTAAAAAAAAAAAAAAAAAAACTTTATTTTTTGTAATATTACCTTAATATTAGCTCTTGTATCTAAACCAAAATACCCAATAACAATTTATTTTAAATATAATACGATTTTTTTTAGTTCGGATATTGTTCCAATAAAATTAATTTTAAAAAAAATGTCCATATCTTTTTCTCTTGTGTCTATAGATATCATTTACCAAAATCAAAGACCATGTTAAAGTCATTCTATAGTTAAGGAAAGACAATACAACATACATAAAAAAATCGATTAAGAAAGTACTTTTGTTCCGCATGTGATCCTTTATCGGTTAAAAATATACCATTACCTCTTCTAAAATAGGCCTAATATTGATCTTGAATCTGACTTGAAATAGATTACATACTTAATTTCAATTAACTTTAGACATATATCGACATTCTTTCAAAGAGAACAATTGAGAAAAAGAAAGATGTTTCCCTCTCGTTTTTAATATCATATAACAGTCTTTAAATAAAACATATAAAAATAAAAGATTATATAAATGACCTTCTATAGCAATAAATAATTAATAATTAAGAATTATTAATTCATAAAAGCATACATAAAAACAACAATATTGATCCATATCAGATATTACGTTAAGAATACATTCCAGTAATAAAGCATTAATCATTGATCATGTTATTGCGTAAAAAATGTATGATGGAAGGAAATTTTCACATTGTTTTAAAAAGAAAACATATAATATAAACTTTAAAATGCTCATTTTACTTAAAAGGCCATTAAAATAATCAAATAGAAATGTTAATAATATATTTAAAATATCTTAGTACTTTCAAGCCTTAATCGGGCTCGATTTCAGAGAATATTTTTATAGCTGATTTTTGTTTATTTATACAAATACATGATTTCGTTATAAAAATGAACGAGCTAGCAATTTTTACAGTTGAAATAGCAGTAGTTTTTTCGATTAAACTTAATGAGAGAAGATTTATATAATTATTAAATGCATTCAATTTACTTTATTATTCCATCCTGTGTTCATTCATCACTTTTAATTTTTAATTGTGTGACTTGAAGATACTCTTTTACATTTTATACTTTTTATATTTTTTTCATACTTTCTATTATTTTGTTTAATATATACATGTAAATGACATTTGTACAAAACAAAAATTCATATACTCACCAATAAATCAATTATCCAATGATTCTAAGTTAAACATTACATGTCGAAAAAGACAGTAAACCCTGACAACTGTTACTTTCAGTTAAGCATAACATTTTTTATCAGGTGAAATGAAACTTTCTCTTCTAAAACAAATCTCCTATTTCTTTTTGAATAAAAATCATGTACAAAATACCTGATACACTTCATTTCATGCATTTATTTTACTTGAAAAAAATTTCCATTTTTATTCTATGATTGTCTCAGGGCATTTCCATGAGCACTTGTCGTGTGAGTCACATTATTAGTGACTCCTAAATTGTTGGCCACCGTTATTTTCGAAAGGTTTGCATCTCCTTATTTAATTAATAAAATAGCTCTGATAAAATAAGTTATATTTTTCCGTTCTGAAATTCTGGTATCAATAATCATATTATGTGACTTACACGACATGTGCTTATGGAAATAGCCCTCAATAAAAACCGTTTTCAAAATATATCCTTCTACTTTTTTACTCTTCCTCCTGTTCCTTCCCCCCCCCCCTTTTTTTTTTTTTTTTTTTTTTTTTTTTTTGGTTTTGGTTTTATAAAAGCGCATAATAGTTATCAAAATCATGGATTTTATAAACGATATTTCTATTTCTTTACTAATGAACGGCTGGTGATTAAGAGAAATCTCTCATAAGAGCATACAAAATGATAATAACATTGATTCGATTCATATGAGACATTATATTAACGTCATAATCTAACCAATAAGCATTAATCAGAAAAAATAAAAAAATCATTTTCTGTTAAACGTTTTAAAACACACATATAAAAATATTTTTTAGAGATAGATACTCAAATATTATTCAGTATAAAAATTTCACCAACTTAATCTAAAGTAAAACGTTCAAACAAGAAAACAAAACCGTTCAAGTGTTAACTTTTCTTAAGCACAAGATACTTTTCCAGTTGGAACAAAACATTATATCTTCTAGAGCAACTTTTCTGATTCCTTTAAAGTCTGAATCATGAACAATATACATAACTGACTTCTTTTCAGGAATTTATTTTGCTTGAAAAGATTTCTATTTTTCTTCCGTGACTATCTCAATAAAAACTATTTGCAAAATCTATCGTTCTACGTCTTCCGATCTTCCTTCTGTTTATCTACCCCTTTTTTCAGTTGCTCGCTTTGGTTTTATAAAAATGCTTAACAATTATACAAATCATGGATTTTACTAATAATATTTTTATTTCTTTAGTAATGAACGACTGATTAGTAAGAGCTAATCTCTCATAAAAGTATACAAAATGATGATAACATTGATCCACATTAACCCATTAACGCCCGAATTATTTTCTTCGCTAAAATTTAAATTTTTTATTTCCCACCACTTTTAAAAGCAAATTAACTTTTATCTAAATTTATCGAGGATTCTGTCTTGTGAAATAAGGTATATATTTAACTTCCTCTTTACTGGTGGGAAAACCGCTTTTTTGCTGTTTTTGTTACCGTCCTCAAAAAAGGACGCTGGGCGTTAATGGGTTAACAATATTCTTGCGCCAAAAAAGCATTAATCGCAGAAATATAAAAAATTCCATTTTGTGTTATACGTTTTAAAATACAAATATAAAAATATGTGTTTTATACATATACTCAATGTTAGACAGTGGGCCTGTCCAACCTTTCAGTAACCAGGAGCGAATCTTGGCTCTTGGCACTCAATGAATTGCGCCATTATATACGAGATTAAAAACATGGGTAATATTATCGCATAGCATTAGTATACACACACGTCTTAACATAATGCAAATGAATCGTACAGCGGTAAGCAAAAGACCCCTATAATTCTGGAGTTACAAGTATTAAACTTTGATCTATGCATTTTTAATGCCAAGTCTATATTAAAAATTGTTTTATAGGGTATGGGACCAGAAATTTTAATCGCGTCTATAATTACAATAATAACAAATAAATAAACATGAAAATCAGAGATATTGCTAAGTTTCTTTTAGGATGTGAAAATACGGTTTGATTTATTTTGAAAGTGAGATTAATTTATGAAAAGTACAAAAACAGACAAGCATGATAGTGACCAAACCATGTGAGTGGTTTCAGAAAGATAGACTGGAAGTGGTTGCATATAAGGAAATCAATGTACACTGTTTATTATTTTTTTCTAAGCAAAATTATAGAAAAAAAAATATGGAACTCCTCCCAGCCTAAAATTTTAAAAGTCAAAGAAGGTAAGAAAAATTAAGCCTTTTTTCCTTAATATAAATGCCAATGGGTCAGTGCGACAACAGTAAAAAGAAAAAAGCTGAGTTTTCATGTACATGCGTCGACAAAGGGGAGGAATCAGGCGAAAATTTACTTTTTAAGTATTAAAAAAAGTTATTACCAACTATTAAGAAATTTTACTATCATAATTACACTATAACAAAAACTAAGATTGCAAAAATATGCACAAATAAATTTTCAAAGTATGTTTCTTGCTTCTAATGACAACACCAATTCAACAGCATGCCAAACACAGATTTTAAAAAATATTTCTAATAAAATATTACTGATTTTAAAGAAAGCATTCTTTATAATGGAATTTTACTTCTAAAATGTTTAATAACAGGAAATCCTTAAAAGGGCGCCATGGCTCCGGAAGTTTTCGTATTCGACAGCCCTATTATACAGAATAAAAATTTCTCCAACTTACTTTATAGGTAAAACATTGAAATTAAAAAATAAAAACAATCAAGTATTTACTTTTGTCAAACACAAGAAATCTTATTGAATTGAAACTTTAACTCTTCTAAATTTCACTTTATTAATGAAAGAAGAATCATTAAGAGCTATCTGCCATAAGAGTATACGAAAAGGTTGTAACATTGATCCACATGAGGCATTAGATTGACGCCATGATCTGCCCAAAAAATATTAATCTGAAAAAGAAATCCATTTTTTTTCTGTTAAACTTTTTAATACACACATATAAAAATATTTGCTGCATACGGATATTCAAAAATTATTCAGTATGAAAATTTCTGCAACTTAATCTATAAGTAAAAACTTCAAACAGAAAAACAAAACCGGTCAAGTGTTTACTTTTAATAAACATAGACTGCTTTAATAGTTGAAATGAAACTTTATATTTTCTAAAACAACTCTTTTATTTAATTTAGAATCTGAGTCATGCCCGATATACCTGATATATTTCTTTTGAGGCATTTATTATGCTTAAAAATATATTTTTGTTTCATTCTGTGACTGTCTCAGTAGAAACCTATTTCAAAATGTATCCTTCTATTTTTTCATTCTTCCTCCTGCTTCTCCCCCCCCTTTTTTTTCTATCGCTTCTCTTTGATTTTATAAAAACGTATGACGTTTATCAAAATCATAGATTTTATTAACCCTTTGGGGAAGAGCAACACATATACGTGCCGCAAAAAGGCTTAAGAGTCCCTGTTTATCCCCACTATTAAAACTGTACTCTAAAATTTGCCTTATTTTTGTCTCGTTCTTCAATTTAATAATACACAAATTTCTGCTTTTAAAAAACCGGTGACAAAACATTAAAAATTTCGCAAAAGGCTCCCGTCATAAAGGGGTTAACGATACTTTTATTTCTTTATTAATTAACGGATAATCATTAAGAGCTATCTCTCATAAGCATACATAAAATGATAATAGCATCGACCCATATTAGACATTAGATTAACGTCATTATCGGCCAATAAGCATTAAGCCGAAAAATAAATAAATTTATTTTTTGTAAAACGCTTTAAAATATACAAATAAATATATTTGTTGCATACTGATACACAAATATTATAAGATAACTTACCAGTTAAATTGGAATTTTATATCTTCTACAACAACTCTTTTATTTTTTTTTAGAATCTGAATCATGCCCAATATACCTGATACACTTCTTTTGATGCATTTATGTTGCTTAAAAATATTTCTATTTTTATTCTGTGTCTGATTGAATAGAAACCATTTTCAAAATGCATCTTTCAACTTCTTTCGCTCTTTTTCGTGTTTATCTCCCCTTTTTTTCTATTTCTCTATCTCTCCCACTCTCTCTCTCTCTCTCTCTCTCTCTCTCTCTCTTTTTTTTTTTTTTTTTACGCATAGGAGTTATATTCTATTAACGATATAATTGTATTAACGATAGTTTATTTCTTTAGTAATGAACGACTGATCATTAAGATCTATCTCTCATAAGAGTATGCAAAATGATAATAACAGGGCATCCAAATTATCCGTGAACTGAACATCAATATTTTTTAAAACAAAAATTTAACAGTAGGTTTCTACAGCATTTGTGCTAAAAATAACCTCCGAATGCAGTATCTGCGCATTTTGCAAGAAAAATATAAATTAAAAATCTTTCAAAGAAATTATTTATGTTCAATTGGCGGACCATTTTGGAGCTCTGTAATAACACTGATGCACATGAGAGATTACATTACGGAAATGTATTTTCGTAAAATTAAAACATTAATCACAAAAATAAAGACGTTGCAAGTAGTGTTTCGCGTTTTAAAATACACATATAAAAATATTTGTTCCATACAGATACTCAAATATTATACAGTTTAAAAATTTAATCATCTTTCTCTATCAATAAAACGTTCAAGCAAGAAAAAAAACAATCAAGTGTTTACTTGCTTTAGCAGTTGAAATGAAACTTTATATCTTCTAAAACAATTCTTCTATTTCCTTTTGAATCTGAACCATATCTAAAATGCCTGATACACAGCAGTTCATACAATTATTTCGTTTTAAAAGGTTTCCTTTTTTTATTTAATGGCTGTTTCAAGAAAAAGGATTTTCAAAATATATCTTTCTAGTTTTCTCACTTTCGTTTCCATTTATCTCCTCTTTTTTTTTCTCTTCGCTTTATTTTGTTCTTTCAAAACAAATACCAGTTATCGAAATCCTGTATTGTATTACTGATGTTATTATTCTTGATAATAAACTACTAGATATTATAGACTGCCTTTCATAAAAGTATACAAAATAATAGTAACATTGATCCACATAAAACATTACATTAATTATGTAATGCTTTTGCCGAAATAACATTAATCGCAAAAATAAAAAAATTTCATTTTGTGTTACACATTCTAAAATACACATATAAAAATATTTGTTGCATACATAAACCCAAATGTTATACAGTACAAAAAAATTCTCCAACTTACTCTATAAGTAAAGCATTCAAATCAGAATTTAAAACCAGTCTAGTTTTGTTAAGCACAAGAAAGTTTAATATTTGAAACGAAACTTTATCATTTCTAAAATAAATCTCCTATTTCCTTTTAAATCTAGATTATGTCCAAAAGACCTGATACACTTCATTTCAGACATTTATTTCTGTATAAAGATTTCTTTTTTTATGGCAGTTTCAAAAAGAACCATTTTTAAAATGCATGTTTCTACCTCTCGTCTAACTTTCTCTCAGTATTTTCCTCTTTTCTTTCTTTCGTTTTTCAAACACAATTAATAGTTATCAAAATCCTGGATTATATTACTCATAATATTACTCTTTAGTAATAATAATTGACTAATTATTATGAATTGACTTTCATACGAATACATAAAAATATAATAACAATAATCTACACCAGACATTACATTAACGATGTGCCCTACCTAAAAAACATTAATCATAAAAATAAAAATATTTCATTTTTGTGAATCGTTTTAATATACACATATAAGAAATATGTGTTGCATACAGATATTCAAATATTATACAACAGAGTTCATGCGCATCGAGGTATTCCTGGGATTTTAGGCGGTTTTGCACCAGAAAAATCGTAAAATACTGATTCTATATCTAAAAAACAGAATTTTTTTCCATTAAATAAGGCAAATATTACTTTATAAACATTCTAGTAATGTACCCCTGAAGCGTATGAACCTTGTACAATATAACAATTTCGCCAAATTACTCTAATAAAAACATTAAAAACTAGAAAATAAAACAGGTCAAGTATTTAATTTTTTAAGCTCAAGATGCTTTATCAGTTGAAATGAAACTTTATTTCTTATAAAACAAATCTCTTATTTCCTTTTGAATCTAACACAAGTCAAAAATACTTGATACACTTCATTTCATTTCATTTCACTTCCTGATACACTTAATTTTTTCTTATTCAGCTTGAACGATTTCTATTTTTATTCTGTGACTGTCTCAATAAACATCCTTCTCAAAATGTAACCTTCTGTTTCTGCAATTCTTCCTTCTGTTTCTATCACCCTTTTTTCTATCGCTCTCTTTGGTTTTGTATAAACGTATAACAGTTATCAGAATACTGGATTGTATAAACGATGTTTTTATTTCTTTACTAATTAACGACTGATAATTAAAAGAATTCTCCGATAATAGAATACAAATGATAACACAAAATGATGATAATTTTCATCCGAATGAGACGCTACATTAACGATGCGCTTTCGCCAAAACTGCAATAATCACAAAAATAAAGAAATTCAATTTTTTTGTTACACGCTTTAAAATACACATATAAAAATATTTGTAGCTAACACATATCCAAATACTATGCAGTATACAAAATTCTCCAACCTACTCTATAAGTAAAGCATTCAAACTAGAAATCAAAACCAATCAAGTGTCTATTTTTGTAAAGTACAAAAAACTTTAAAATTTGAGATGAAACTTTATCGCTTCTAAAATAAACCGCTTATTTCCTTTTCAATCTGGATTATGTCCAAAATACCTGATACGCTTCATTTCAAGCATTTATTTCTGTTTAAAGATTTCTGTTTTTTTTTATAGCTGTTTTAAGAAAGAAAATTCAAAATGTATCATTTTACTTCATTCACTCTCGTCTCAATTTCTCTCTCTCTATTTCTCTCCTCTTTCTTTCGCTTTTACAAAACAAATAACAGTTATCAAAATCCTGGATTCTATTACTCATAATATTATTCTTTATTAATAATAGACTAATTATTATGAACTGACTTTTATAAGAATACACAAAAATATAACAACAATAATCTACATCAGACATTAACAATGTGCCTTACCTAAAAAGCATTAATCATAAAATAAAAATATTTCATTTTTGTAGATCGTTTTAATATACACATATAAGAAATATTTGTTGCATACAGATATTCAAATATTATACAATTTTGCCGAATTACTCTGACTAAATCATTTAAACTAGCAAATAAAAGAGGTCAAGTGTTTAATTTTGCTAAGCTCATGATGCTTTATCAGTTGAAATGAAAGTTTATCTCTTATATAACAAATCTCCTGTTTCCTTTTTAATCTAATAGAAGTCCAAAATACCTGATACACTTCATTTCATGTCACTTCCTGAAACACTTCATTTCTTCTGATTCTGCTTGAAAGATTTCTATTTTTATTCTGTGACTGTCTCAATAAAAACCATTTTCAAAATGTAATCTTCTGTTTCTACAATTCCTTCCGCCTGTTTCTATCCCCCTTTTTTCTATCGCTCTCTATGGTTTTGTAAAAACCCATAGCAGTTATAAAAATCATGGTCTGTATAAACGATATTTTTATTTCTTTACTAATGAACGACTGATCATTAAGAGAATTCTCAGATAAGAGAATACAAGTGATAATACAAAATGATAATAATAGTGATCCACATGAGACATTACATTAACTACGTGCTTTTGCCAAAAATACAATAATCGCAAAAATAAAGAAATTCCATATTTTGTTACGCGCTTTAAAATACACATATAAAAATCTCTGTCGCATATATACACTAAATATTATACAGTATAAAAATTTCTCCAACTTTCTGTATAAGTGAAAAATGTTCAATCAAGAAAATAAAACCGGTCAAGTGTTTACTTATATTAAGCACGTGATGCTTTATCAGTTGAAATGAAAGTCTATCTCTTTTAAAACAGATCTTCTATTTGCTTTTGAATCTGAATCATGTCCAAAATACCTGATACATTTATTACAATTATTTTTATACACAATTATTTTTACATGAAAAAATATCTATTTTTTATACTGACACTATCTCAAATAAGAACCATTTTCGAAATGTATTTTTCTAAATCTCTCATTATCGTTTCTCTGTCTCCTCCCCATTTCTCTTTCTTTTTCTTGTCTCTCTCTCGTTTTTTTTTTTTTTTTTTTTTTTTTTTTTTTTTTTTTTTTTTTTTAATAGCAGTTATCAAAATCATGGATTTATATTAACCCCTTTGGGGACGAGCGACACGTATGCATGCCGCAAAAAGGCGTAAGAAACCTCATTCATTCCCCCCAGTAGAATTTTACTGTAAAAATTGGCTTATTTAATCGGAGCATTTTCCCAATTTTCAAGACGCAAATTTTTGCTTTTAAAAACTGGTGACAAAACATTAAAAATTACGTAAAAGGCTCCCGTCGCGGAAGGTTTAACCCCTTGTAGATGTGATGGTGACGTGTAGGTGGTGTAAAGATGTTATGAATCCTTGTTTATCCCCACCAGTAAGATTTTATTGTAAAATTTACCTTATTTAATCGCACACTTTCTCGATTAAATAGGGTACAATTTTCTATTTTTAAAAACCGGTGACAAAGCATTAAAAATTTCGTAAAAGCCTTCCGTCGAGAATGCGTTAATGATATTATCATGTTCTAGTAATAAGCTACTAATCATTAAGAACTTATAGAATATCAGAATGTACAAAACAATAACATAATAGATACACATGAGACATCATAATAGTAATATCTTCCAGTAATAAACTGTTTATCCTAAAACAAAATACTGTTCTTTTATTAATACTTTTAACAGACACACAATTGAACTTCAGAAGCAAAGAATAATGTTATACAATATATATTAAAAATAATTTTAAGCATATGTCTTAGTGACATTTATGAGTATAAAAATAAAAATGATTTGTGTAACTTATTTTGTATGAAATATGTTTAAGATTTACATCAAGAAACATAGCTAATATACAATAGTACAATAGTAATAAAATGTTAAACTGAAACATCAATAGTAAACAGTTGTATTATGAAATTTGGATAAAATTTACTATAACTGGATTTTAATCTCATCCTTACTTTATCAACACAAAATACTTTAATTAAAAAAAACATCAAAATTTAATTTGCTGATAATCAATGCATTTATTTAACCAAAATATGTGGTGTCACATTTATTCTAACACTTTCCCAACCACTTGTCACAAACTGTCCTAATTTCACGAGCGTCCTCCCTCCCTCCAAACCTGATATCATTTGTGAACGGCCCCATCAGCAATAAATAAATAAATAAATAAATATAATATAATTAATAAATAAAATAGAGCTATACTATTTATCTACGTCAGATATTGAATTAAAGATACAGCCTTGTGATAAAGTATTAATCATAAATATCCATGGATATAATCTCCAAGGATCTTGCTTTTGATTCGTACTTTATGTGTTATATGGTTTACTGTTAGATTCAACTGATTCATGCTGTTAAATTAAGTATTGTGTTATCAATATTACAAGTTGCATTTTTAATATTCGTTTCAATCCCATATAAATATTACTTATTATAAGCAGACACTCCATTATTATTCAAAACATTATTTCACACATTATTCTAAACAAAACACATATCTAAGAAAATAAAATCAGTCAAGCAGTACTTTTGTGACACAAGATATACTTTATCGGTTGAAATGAAGCTTTATCTGTTCCAAGATGAATCTGGTATTTCTTCTGGAATCTAAAAGAATTTTAAAATAGCTGAGATAGTTCATTTTGCACATGTCACTTCACTTTAAGGAGGCTCAGTACTTTTTATACTTTTTTTTTAATTTTAAACATTTTGGTGTAATAATAAAGCATTCAACGAACGAAAATGATTCTATGAATAAATTGTTCGACTTCCCTGGCAAAATCTTTTTTTTAAAATTTTTAATTAAACTTTTAAATGTATTTTCTCGTATAATTTTGAACATTTTGAGCTAATTTACGTTTTAAACTATTCGTAGAAATGTGCTGTATTGTTTCCATGTGATCTTTATTACTTGAAGTCAAAATGTATATCCATTAAAATAAATGTGTTTTTTCATGTCAATGTCAAGTTAGGACACTTAAATAAATGTGTCTCGCTTTCATTTAAACTTATTGCCATTTTTATTCTGACACTGTCTCAATAAAGTCAGCTTTCAAAAAGGATGCTCCTCTTTTGCATATAAAGTGACTTTTACCAAAGTCACTTTTACTGCAAAACCATTCTTTTCCCAATGTAAAATTTTTAATTTGTTAAAAGTTAAATCTTGGGGGAAATATACTAAGCTATTTGTATTGCATACAATAGCTATACTTTATTAAAAACTCTCTTGTATCTTTTCTCTCTCGTCTACTTCTATAAACAAGTAAGAAATTGCACGTTAGATGTCGCAAAAGAGGTGCGCTTGTGCTATAACGAAGTTTTTAAAATATACAGCACTTCGGTTACAATATAGTATTCAAAATTTTTTGTGTGTCCTTGTAAATACTAAATGCTTTCTGTTATACAGGAATTAACTTGCAGCAACGTATATCCATTTTGCAAAATGTGAAATAGTTTAGTTCAATTAAAACACACCCCAAACAATGTTCCTCCCTATGACATTATGAAATAGAATACTATGGTGTGGCTCTGTATACAGTAGAACCCCGCAAATCCGGACCCCGTTAATCCGGATCTCCGGATAATCCGGATTGATTTGGTGGAAATTTTTATTTCAAGTTTGAGAAGTGATCGGCAAATTTCCATAACATGAATTTATTTCAGCCTCATATTTTGAATAAATGAGTATTTTCGAAAATCTTTTCGGAAGAATACCTCGAGCTTTCTTATTTAAACTCTTAAATGTTATCTATGAAAGTAACAACTATACATCATTTAAGCTTTGACAAATCCAGTTTTCACAGTTTTCTATTTAATCCATTTGGAAATGTCATCATAAGTTCACTGTTTAATGAAGTTTTACTTAGCATAAGCAAAGAAAAATAGTCCTTATAGACACACTGACTGATAAGGATCGCGATCCGACCTTTGTCAACCAGTCCATAGGTTTTCCATCTAGCAAGTACTCGTTTCCTTGTCTTCGTGCCAAAACCCTTCAACAAATCACTTGCGGAAATTTGAAATAAAAGTAAGGATAAATGAGAATGCTCAAGAGAATGCGTGACCATGCGGCCCGCAAAAATGGTAGAATGTGACAAATTTTATAACTACAAAGTAAACATTCTTACTGTCTGTAAATGTTGAATATGTTCAATATAAAGGTGATTTTCTTTGAATATTATACATTATTTTATTCCATTTGTTCACTTTCTCCGGATAATCCGGATTTTCGAAAATACGGATTGGGTCTGGTCCCAATTAATCCGAATTATCGGGGTTCTACTGTATAAGTAAAAAGTAGTCTTTGCACCGCAGAATGTATAGAATATTTATTTTAGTATATATTTCATAGATGCATATGAATTGTATTATGCTGGAAAGAGTGTAACTCATTAAAATGCACTTGAAATTATTTTTTCCATTGAGCGTAATGTTATGGAATATTTTTTATTGTCCCTGTAATTGAGCTATATATCCGATTTTCATAAAATTTGAAATGACTCAACAAAATAATATAATAATTGTACATTTTAAAGTTCAAAAGATTTAATTAGGTAGTTTTTGCGTTGTTATATGCGGACAGATGGACAGACAGACGGATTGAACGACGACTACAGGTATTAACTAATTACAAACGCACCTAATAACAGCTATAAAATTCAGATGTTTTGTTAATAACAATCTTTAGTAATGAACTGCTATAACACTACAAATGACCTCCCACATAATTATAAAAGTAAAAGAAATGTTTAGCCGAAACAGATATTACATTCACGGTACGTGCCAGTGCTATTGTTTTAATCAATGGAAACACATTTTTTGAATATGTTGGTAATGTTTTGAACCCCTTGAAGGGCGGTAGTATAAAATATATATCACTTAATTTTAATTGCGAAATGCCACATTGACACCAGAAATGAAAATTTGAAATGAAAATTTTAATTTTGTCAAGTACGTAAAGAAAAGCATTTATTTATTTTGAAATGAATTTGTTTTTAAATTCTGGCGTCATTCCATCATTTCAGAATTTTATAAATAGAAGTGCTTTGCCCCTCAAAGGGTTAAAGTGGAGCGTAGAGTTTCAGTTTGCCAAAAACCAACAGAAAAATCTTTTATATTTAGTTTAAAAAAACAGTCCTTATTATAATTTTGCAATGTAAAAAAATGGTTTTACTACATTTTTTGTTGCAATTTTTTAAGAACCTATGCAATGAAATCCAATCCAAGCATCGAAGCTGTGAAATCGAATTCATACAAAATTAAAATAAAAGTCGAATACTTTCGGTCACGTAGACAATAGCAACGCGATCATCCCTAGACATGATAAATTTTATAGCACTCTTAAACATTAAATGCTGTAAATTTTAGAGCAATTGTTTTGGCAAGTGGGATAAAAACACATTTTGTTGTAAAATACAGTGACTTACTTTATAATTAATGTTATAATTTTGCAAGTACCTAAACTATAAAGTGGAATTCAAGCACCAATATTGTGAAAGCGAATTTAAACAGAATTAATGTAAAAATATAGAATTTTTTTCGATCATGCAGTTACTAGCAACGCGACGATCCCTGGACTTAATCAATTTTATAAAATTCTTAAATACAGAAGTTCCTAAATCAGAAATTGCGTTGGCAGCTGGGGTACAAACACCTTATGATGTAAAATACAGTAACTTTTCCTATAAATTATGTAGTAATTTTTCAAGCACCGAAACTATATTTAAGCGCTGATTCTGTAAAAGCGAATTCAAACAAAATTGAATTCTTTCGGCCACGTTGCCAACAGCAAAGAGACCATCCCTTGACTTGATAAAATTTATAGTACTCTTAATGACAGTAGCTTTTGAATTTTACAACAGTTGTCTTGGCAGCTGGGGTACAAACACTTTATGTTGTAAAATAGAGTGATTTTTCCCGTACTTTATGCTGTAATTTTTCAAGCATCAAAGCTATAAAATCGAATGCAAGCGCGAACCCTGTGAAAGCGAATTCAAGCAACAAGTTAATTTAAAATCGAATTATTTCTGCCGAGTGCACGTGCAATCAATATTAGCAGGGTTATCCAGAAGCATGAGAAATTTTACAGAACTCTTAACCACTTAATCGTCATTCACGGGCTACAAGCTTTGCGGCTTGTATTCAAAATTGTTTGATTCCCAACAGTTTTATAAAATAGTGTAATTTGTTTTATTCTGGTATCATTTTACTTGTCATTTAAATAAGATGAATATTTTTTTTTTAAAAAGTGGTGGCAGTAATGAATTTTAATTTTTAAATCGTAATTTAATGCGACCATTAAGGGGTTAAAAACAATAGCTTGTAAATTTTACAGCAAATATATCGTCAGCCGAAGTCTTAGCACCTTTTGTTGTAAAATAGAGGATGGTTTTTTTCTAGTGTATTGATCAATTTTATTCAATTAAAAATAATAAAATTATATCACCCACCCACAAGAAAAGTGTCGCATCTCAACAAAAGTAAATTTCACAGGGGAGGCAAAATAAGATCTTCATAATTTTACTGGAACATGAAAGTATAGCATTTAGATCTACTTGCAGGAGTAAAATCATGCACAAGAGCATAAAATTCTTATGACTGAAAATGTTTCTACATTTTCAGAGGTTCAGAGATCTAAGTAACTTTTCATTCCCATAAAATCCACTCCTCTTATTTGGTCACAAAAGGTAATGAAGGAATTTCGTGTGAATCGAGTGTCAGGTTTCGATTGAAGCACGTATGAGATCGAAGTACTGCACTTATCAAACTGCTTGAGTAAAAAGACACATCTATGATGGATCTATAGTGGTATAAAGCGCAAAATGAATTTTTGCGAGTTGCGTCAGTGCTTCTTACGGGTGAGCAATATGTAGAATCTCAGCTGTGTCTGAAAATCTGACTCTTTTCCTTTAATATTATCCTGATTCATATCCCCCCCCCCCACAACAATTTTTTAAAAAAAGCACCAAAACATAAAAAATATATCAATTTTTAAGTAGTTCACGATTATATAGAGACATTATTACTACTAACCGCATCCCTGATTTGCCTGTACATCTTACGGGCGACGTGTTAATGTCAGTCATGATTTCAAATCATGATTTATTATTACCAGTAAATATTCTAAATGAATTAACCCGAGCATTTTTCTGACTTAATTAGGCAAAAGTTTCTGTTTTGAAAAAAAGGTGGTAAAAATTAAAAATTCTGTAAAAGATGTAAATAACATAGCTGCCAACTTTCAACTAATCTTCCGTAATACCTGGTTTAGTTTGATCCAGGTTCATGTCATTTCAAACCAGAAAATATATTTCATGAATCTTTCTTTATTTTATTTCAGGATTGTTAATGGAACATACTTAAATTCATTTCTTTGAAAAAATTCTTGTTCGAAACTCATTAAACCAGGGTCAAATTAACGCACTTATTACGGATAATCCATGTCAGGTTGGCACCTATGAAATAATAATAGTTATTATATTTTATTATATAATTTTATTAGGTTTTATTAGGTTTTATTGTTTAATACTTATTCGAGTTTTGAAAGTATTTAAAAAAAAAAACTGATTAAGTGGTTAAGAGAATAGAAAATTAAACTTACGCCTATTTTTATTCTGACATTGACTAAAAAAACACCAGCTTTCAAAATAAATCATATTCTCTTTCTGTCTCTTACATACTTTTTTTCTATAAATAACATTTATAAAAATCGTAAGTTAAATTATTTACGTTCTCTAATAAATATAGAATAAATAACGATAAGATTCATGTCAGATATTATATTAAAGACACGCTCTAGTGATAAAGCATTAATCGGAAAAAATATTACTTTTTTTAATCTTTTTGTATACCTATATAGTTATTATATATTATCTAGAATAACTAAAATATTAGTGAAATATTCTTCAGTACCCTACGTCTCAAAAACATGAGTTATTAAAGCGAATCATACTCTTTTTGACACTGCAATTTCTGAACATGCTAAAATAAACTTATTTTAGAACACTTTTTACACAAATTTACAACACATTAATGTGTTTGAATTAGAAAACTCATAAACAAAAAGTCTTTTTATGTTGTGATTCTGTTCTTAATATGTTGCAAAAGTGTTGCTCACGAAAAAATGTGTTCTTAATACATTACAAATGTGTTTTTTTTGTAATGTGCTCTAAAAATAGTGTTTTTGATTGTGTTTAAATAGAGTTGATGTAAATATTGTCCAATAATAGTGTTTTTCTGCACAACATTTTGTCACGAAATTAACAACGCATTGTTGACACCACACAATTTAGAATACTATAAAACAACATATGTAAACACTTTCAACATGGTGCCAATAAAATTACACAATTTCAAAGACAAAACAACAACAACAACAACAACAAAAAGCAGTATGTTTCATAGAAAAAAACTTGCATGAGATTACCGAGTTGACTAATTTTCATAATAATTTCCAATAAATGCTGTACTGGAAAAATTATATAATTTTCAACAACACTTTTTGCGCAATCTTTTTCCTGGCAGAACACATTCGCAACATATTTACAAGACGATGAAAAACGATTTTAGTTAGAACTGTTAATTATTACGTTCAATTAGTATTGTAAAATGGTTTCACTAATTTGCAGCTTATCTCTTACGTGTTATATACAGTGTCTCACATAAGTGATGGGACACTTGTGCTTTACAAAAGGAAACTAATCAAATAAATTAAAAAAAATTTTTTTGTGGGTGTGTTTCATACTTAAATTTAGTAAAGATTATTACATAACATACATTTTGTCAAAATATTAAAATAATAATTTAATAAAAATACAAATGTTTAGAACGGAGCAAAACATAGCTCACATAAGTGATGGGACACCATTATATATGCAACAAAAATCGTCTGAAATAAGCAATAAAAATATTTTTTGGGGTTTTATTTTTAATTAAAAGCAATTGGCAATAATTTATAAAATCGTCTGCAGTATTTCTCTCCAGTTTGTTTTGGAATTTTTGTGTTTTTTAGCTCTGTGTAGCCATGAATGCTAAACGAAAAGAAACTTCGCCTGAAATTCGAAAATTAGTTATTAATTTGCATATTGAACGTGGAAAATCTATTAGAAGAACTGCTGAAACAGTTAACTTGAGACGTTCAACAGTTTTCAATATCATTAAACAATATAAAAAGAAACATATGATTCAGGATAAAAGAAGACCTGGCCGACCATCAAAGCTATCTAATGGAATAAAGCGAATTATCGTTCGAAATATTAAAACAAATCCAAGAAATAGTGCTTCAAAAGTTGCTGCTGATTTACAAGCATTATATGGAATAATTGTTAATCCTGAGACTATTAGAAGGGTAATTCGATCTGCTGGATATCACGGTAGAGTATCCAGGAAAAAATTCTTCGTAAGTGGAAAGAATAGAAAACTCAGACTAGCTTTCGCAAAATCCAACATAAAGAAGAATTCTGATTACTGGAATAAAGTTATATTTGCTGATGAGAGTAAATTTAATATATTTGGTTCTGACGGTAGAATCTTGGTGTGGAGAAAACCCAGGGAAGAATTTCGCAAACAGAACTTGGTACCAACAGTAAAACATGGTGGAGGAGGAGTCACGGTATGGGGGTGTATGTCGTCCGCTGGAGTTGGTAATCTTGTTTTTATTGACAGTATAATGGATCAGTACAAGTATATTGATATTTTAGAGCAAAATTTGAAATCTTCAGCACGAAAATTGAACCTTCATAACGATTTTAAATTCTACCAGGACAATGACCCCAATCACACTGCTCTGAACGTTAGACTCTGGCTGCTATATAACTGTCCTGAAATAATAAAAACACCACCACAATCTCCAGACTTAAATTCCATAGAGAATATTTGGCAAGAATTTGAATCAAGAATTCGCAATTTCTTCAAAACAATAACTAAAATCGGTGCTTCAAGAAGAATGGGGTAAAATCACTCCAGAAATCACAAAAAATTAGTCGAATCCATCCCAAAAAAATTAAATCATGTTTTAAAAGTAAAAGGAAATCCAACAAAATATTAAAGCCTTTTAAAAAGTAAAATTTTTGGATAAATATTTGATGGAAAAGTAAGTGTCCCATCACTTATGTGAGCCATTTTTTGCTCCGTTCTGAACAATTTTATTTTTACTAAATTAATATTTTAATATTTTGACAAAATGTATGTTATGTAATGATTGTTACTAATTTAAATATGAAACACACCCAAAAAATTTTTGCACATGTTTGCTTATTTATTTATTGCAGTTTCTTTTTATAAAGCACAAGTGTCCCATCACTTTTGTGAGACACTGTACCTATATATATATAACATATATAAAAATCATAACTTTTAATAATTACATTCTATAAAAAATACAAATAAAATGTCAATAACATTGATTCATGTCCAATATTACATTAACAACACGCTCTAGTGATAAAATATTAATCGTAGAAAATGTTACCTTTTGTATTAGTCATTAGATATACACATATACTTATTATTTATCGTCTAGAAGAATAAGAATACTATTGAAATGTTATTCCATAGCAAAAGTCTTCAACATATTCGAAGCTTAATATAAAATCTAAATTAAGAAAAATCCATTTCTCAAATGTTTCCTTTTGTTTCGCATTTTATCCCTAATATTTAAAAACAAATTTTATCTCCTAATAAAAATATTCTTTATTTGATGATAAATATGAACACTGATTCATTTCAGATATTATGTTAACAACACGCTCTAGTGACAAAGTATTAGAAAATATTACCTTTGCTATAAATCCTTCAATATGTACATATACTTAGCATTCATCGTCTAGAAAAATAGAAATACTTCTGAAATATTATTCAATAACATAAGTCTACAAATTATTAGAAGCTTAACATAAAATCCAAGTTAGGAAAAATTCATTTTTCAAATATTTCCTTTTGTTTCACATTTGATGCTTATTATTTAAAATCAAACTTTATATCCTAATAAAACTATTTGTTATTTGAGGTCAAATATGAACTGAGTCCAATAGCTGTTACAATTTATTTAATATATCTGAGCTCGACTGAAGCTTATTTGTAATTTTATAATGACATTATCACCATGAGAAAAAAAATTAAAAATACATACTTATTTCTCTGTCTCATTTGAATGTTTATACATTAAATAAAAGGACAATTGACAAAACCAAAGATTATATTAATGACATTCATTAATTATAAATGAAAAATAAAGAGAGAAAATATTTTATAAAAGTATACAATGTAAATATAACTTTGATTTATATCGAATACTGCATTAAATATATTTTTAGTAATGAAGCAATAATTAGTGAAAATGTTAAGATATATGTTTTTATTTTAATATATACATTTAAATATTTTCAATTACATAAGTCTTCAATTTATTCTAAGTTTAACATAAAATCTAAATAAATAAAGATTCATTTTTCTAATGTTTCCTTTTGTTTCACATTTGATCCTTATTATTTAAAATCAAACGTTACCTCTTAATATAAACTTTCGTTATTTGCTGTCAAATATGAACTGAATCCAAAATAGCTGCCACAATTTATTTAATACATCTCAGCTCGACTGAAACTTATTCGTAGTTGTCTAATGACATTCTCTCAAGAAGAAAATTTTTAAAAATATACATTTATTTCTCTGTGTCATTTGAATGTTCATTCTTTAAATAAAATAATACAGTTGTCACAACTAAAGATTATATTGTAGCGTATATTGGGTTCTTTCGATCTTATGGTTAGACAACTTCAAACTCTTGCTCTTAGAAAAGTAGAAAATAATTTATTTACACACTTCAGAACAACAGAGTCTTCGAAACTCACAAATATTACTGGATATTTAAAAAATAACTGCTCAAATCTATCGTACAATTACAGCTTTAAACCCCAAAGACTCTTTATACAACGTCTCAACACTTAATAACATTCAAAACAACATAGATGAAACTCAAGCAAACTTGCTTACGCCTTGTTCACTCAATGACTGACTGGTAAATAATAACCACAGCTCGCATCGCTTCTCTTCTTATATAGGCTCGTAGCATGTGCTGGAAATTTCTAGAACCATCTCGAAAAATCCACGGAACAACAAACAATGTATCAGTATATCTAAGGGGAGGTTACCATTAAGAGGGAAGGGTTACCATCGCCAACAATCGCCAAGTTTGTCGCCAACTTGGCGATATATCGCCAAATTTGGCGACCAAAATTAGTCGCCAAAAGTGACGCCAACTTGGCGATATCGCTAATATTTCGCAAAGCTGCCATAGACATTCACTGAAAATAATAGACAAGTTTGCTTGATAACAGAGACAATGTAACAAAAACTAATATTAGTAAAGAAATGGAGCTTAATAAGATTATTTACATTATTTTACAGTACAAACACTAGCTATTTACAAAATACGTAACACTACCCCCTCCTCAAAGACTGCACGTCCCGGGCAGTGCAATCCTTGAGTTAGAGGAAAACACTTAAAATAAATAAACAAATAAATAAATAAATAAATAATAATAACAATAATAATAAAATTTACATAAATAAGAGCTAATTACTATTTACATATTTACAAAAAGTGACTTTCATGACCATGGTCTGAAATTCCAGTTTTGAATTTCTAATCACTTTGGCCAAAATAAGGGGCTAGCCGGTTATAGTGTACGACCTTGGGTTTGGCGTGTGGCAATTTTTGTATGCGTACAACGACGTCATTCAGCCTGTTGACGACTGTGTAAGGACCGTCCCAGTTTCTTTGTAATTTTGGCGACAGTCTCTTACGACGTATCGGATTCCACAACCAAACTTTGTCACCTTCGTTGAACTCATGTCCTGTTGCCTTTGTGTCGTACCGTGTCTTCATCTTTTCCGTTGCCAGTCCAATTCGGTTCCTCGCCAGACAATGAATCTCCTCAATCCGCGCCTGGAGTTCATCGACATATTCCTCAGGCGATGAAGGAGCATCAGGAGGACGGCCAAACAAAAGATCCGCTGGCAGACGAAGATCACGACCAAAGAGCATTTGAGAAGGGGAATAACCAGTGGCCTCATGAGTGGCACTCCTGTAGGCAAGCAGGAAAAGAGGCAATTTCTTGTCCCAGTCCTGTTGATCTTTAGACACCAGGAGGGAGAGGCTATTTAGGATGGTACGATTGAAACGCTCCACCATGCCGTCCGATTGAGGATGTAGAGGTGTAGTTCGAGTTTTGTCCATGCCGAGTAGTCCACACATTTCCTTAAACACAGCCGAATCAAAATTTCTTCCTTGATCAGAATGGATTTGAAGAGGAACTCCGTATCTGGAAACCCAGTGTTGAACCAGCATGTCTGCTACGGTTACCGCCTCTTGATTAGGAATGGCGTAGGCTTCAGGCCACTTAGTGAAGTAGTCCATGACAACGAGGATGTACTTGTTGCCATCAGATGTTCTAGGAAGAGGACCCAAGATGTCTAGAGCAATTCGTTCGAAAGGAGCTCCTACATTATAACGTTGCAATCGTCCACGGGTGCGCCTCTTTGGACCTTTACGTGCTACACAGGTGTCACAAGTTCGACACCATTTCTCCACATCACTGCGAACATTATTCCAGTAGAAACGCTCTCGAACCTTTTGCAGGGTCTTTATTACACCAAAATGACCTCCTGTGGGACTACCATGAAGTTCTTGAAGGACCATAGAAATTCTAGACTTAGGGAGTAGTAGTTGCCATCTACATGTTTTTCCGTCGTCAGACTCCCATTTTCGGTACAAAATACCGTTCTTCAAATGTAGGGAATCCCAGAGAGCCCAATAACGTTTAGTCGTAGGATGGTAATGGGCCATGTCTTGCCAGCTGGGCTTCCTGTTGGACTCCTCTTTCAGCTCTATAATTGGCTTAATTTCAGGATCAGCAAGTTGATCTTTACGCAGGCTCTCGTCACTCCACGGATCTTGTGATGATGTAGACCCAGTTGTAACTTGTCTTACTATAGGACCTTTGACATTAAATTTCTTCTCAACCCGGTCGCAGTATCTACAATTCTCTGAGCAGGGTCTTCTTGAGAGAGCATCTGCATTTCCATGTGATGAGCCTTTTCGATGGCGTATCTCCATATCGTACTCTTGAAGCTTTTATATCCACCTGGCTATCTGGCCTTCAGGGTTCTTAAAATTCAATAGCCAAGTTAGAGAAGCATGATCAGTTCGGATCAGGAACTTTCGACCGTAAAGATAGTGATGAAAATGGTCTATGGCTTGCACTACAGCAAGAAGCTCTTTTCTTGTTACGCAGTAGTTTCGCTCGGCCTTTGACAAGCACTTGCTGAAATAGGCGATAACACGCTCCTGGTCATCGATTTCCTGGGACAGTACAGCGCCAATGCTTTCGTTGCTTGCATCAGTATCAAGTATAAACTGTTTATCGATTTTAGGATACGACAGAATTGGAGTGGATGTCAAGGCCTCCTTAAGCTTTTCGAAAGCAGCGTCACATTCCTGTGTCCACATAAATTTTTGATTGGCTTCTGTTAATTTATGAAGTGGTCTTGCAATCATCGAGAAGCCTTTGACGAATTTTCTGTAATAGGTGCATAATCCTAGAAAACTTCGAAGCTGGTGAACATCTGCTGGACGACTCCAATTTTTCACGGCCGATATCTTCTCCGGATCAGTCCTAACTCCTTCCGCCGAAATGATGTGTCCAAGGTAGGCGACTTCATTGCGAAACAAACTGCACTTCGAAGGGCTTAACTTCAAATTAGCTTCCTTTAACTTTTGTAGCACCCGCCTGAGGTTGTTCAGATGTTCATCAAAAGATTTTCCTATGATTATGATATCGTCTAAATAAACAAGACATGCCTCATATGACAGTCCCCGAAGAACCGTTTCCATAAGGCGTTCAAAAGTTGCAGGTGCGTTACATAGACCAAAAGGCATTACCTTGAACTGCCATAATCCTTGTCCCGTTGTAAAGGCAGTCTTCTCGCGGTCGTCGGGATGGATCTCTACCTGCCAGTAACCACTCTTCAAGTCTAAAGTCGAGAACCAAGTGTTGCCCGCAAGTGTGTCGAGAGTGTCGTCGATCCTTGGTAGAGGGTAAGTATCCTTTTTAGTGACGTCATTCAGTCGGCGGTAGTCTACACAAAATCTTGTAGAACCATCCTTCTTTCTTACTAATACAATCGGAGATGCCCATGGACTTGTTGATGGTTCGATGACGTCATTTTCTTCCATATCTTTAATTAAATTCTGCACCTCTTCTTGCTTGGCAAAAGGTAATCGTCTAGGGTGTGTTTAATAGGAGAGTGATCTCCGGTGTCAATTCGGTGTTGTGCCATTTTAGTTCGTCCAATGTCTTCAGATGTTTGGGAAAATAAACTTTGGAATTCTCTAATTAAACTTTCAGCAGCATCTCTCTGGTTTGGATCTAAGTCCGTATTTTGTAACAAATCCTTGACTAAATTATCTGAAGATTTCTCAGAGTGACTGGAATTTTGACTTATGCACGTCACAGGAGCACATGACGCTATCACCTCTCCCTTCTTGATAGTCCTCGTCTTATCACTGATGTTAGCAATTCTGACTGGAATGGTCTTCTTCGAGAGGTCCACCACAGATGAAGCCACCAATACTCATGCTTGTTTACTATTGTCTTCGGGATAATCTATATGGCCAAATCGATAATTAGTTTCATTTTTAATTACAGCTGGAACTAAAAATTCTGTTCTTGGATCTAGATTGATGTCTTCTTTGGCTATTACTGTTTGTTTACATTCAATTTCATTATTTAATCCAAAAAGACTTATTTCTTCAAATTTTGAGAGCATTTTATTATTTTTGAAATCAAGCTTGAAGCCAAACTTCTTCAGAAAATCTAGCCCGATTAAGCAAGGATCTGTTATGTCAGCCACATATGCCGTATGGTAATATTTCGTTCCTCCAAAGTGTATGGTTAAATTGGCCTTTCCATATATGCCAATCTTGTCGCCCGTCACAGTTTGCAGGGTAACGCATGGTGGAGTCCAGATGAGTTTACATTTCAATTTTCGAGCCAAATCTTCTCTTATTATTGTCACATTGGCTCCTGTATCGACAATCATACGGCACTGAATTCCGTTAATAAAGCCTATCACATATAATTCGTTATCACCGCCGCTCATTTTTGATATCTGGAGGATCTTCAGGTGGGGCTTTTCATTCTCTGGCAACCTCCGCCCCGCGAGATGGCCAAAATTTAGTTTCCCTGCTGACTGTTTGAATTTATCTCACGTTCATGGATTTTGGGGCGATTTCTTCGGAGATGTCCTGTATCACCGCATCCCCAGCACGTGAGATTCTGTCTTCTTGCGCTTGTTCTTCCATATTTTAAAGCTTCAATCTCTTGATTTAATTTCCTAATTTCTTTCAAGAAGTCGATCTCAGTGTCTGAGCTTTTGTTCACCGTTGCCCCTCGGACTGAATGACGATCTCTTCGGCTGGCTTGTGTAGCTGCTTCCAACTTTAAGGCATATAGTAGTGCAGCCTTTAAATCCTGTACATCTGCCATTCGTACCGCTCTCTGCACTTCTGGATCTTTTATTCCGTCTACAAAGTATTGCAGTGAGAGCATTTCCCGTACATTTGTTGGACAGTCAATGAATGCTAAATTTGCAAGCCGTTCAATTTCCGAGGCAAACTCTTGAAGGGTTTCACTCGATTTTTGATGAAGGCTCTTCATTTGTATTCTCGTATAATCCTTGAAGAATTTTTCGCCGAATCTCATTTCAAGTGCACAACTTAGTCTCAAAATTGAGTTGCGTCATATCGGGCAATGTTTGCAGCACGTCGGCGGCTTCTCCTCTTAAAGATGCTGCCAGTTGACAAGCTTTCACCTCGTCACTTCATTTGTTCGCTTCAGCTACAATGGTGAATTGGGTCTTGTAAACTTGCCAGGAACTCTTTCCATCGTATGTCGACAGCTTAATGTGCACGGGAGAAGTAGGCGGATTCCTAAATTCTTCATAATTACCACTAGACGCTGAAAGTTTATTCTCAAGATCTTGTACTTTTTTATTTAGCTTTTCATCTACTTCACCTAGTATTTTCTCTTCAACGTTACTGATTTTCTCTTCAACGTTACAAACTTCTTTCTGAATTTTTTCTTCTACTTCCGCCATTTTCCTTTCCATTTTCCGTTCAACATTACTAACTTCATTCTGAATTTTCTCTTCTACCGAATTTATTCTTCTCTCTACCGATGAGAACTTTTCTTCCAAAGTTTTCTTCATTTCTTCTTGGTTTTTATTAACTTCCTCCTTTAATTCTTCCATTCTCACTTGGCTTCTTTTCATTTCTTCAGTCACATCTTCTTGGACTTTGTCGATTTTATTCGCCAACTCTTCTTGGCCTTTATTCATCTTTTCCGCCAGCTCTTCTTGGCCTTTATTCATCTTTTCCGCCTGCACTTCTTGGCCTTTATCAATTTTATTTGTCAACTCTTCCATTCTTTCTTCGTTTTTATTCATTTTGTCCGCCAACTCTTCTTGGCCTTTATCAATTTTATTGGTCAGCTCTGTTCTTAATCCGTTAATAGCTTCTAACAGTTCTTTCAGTTGTACGTCCATTGTTCGTGTTTTCGCCATAAGATCCCGACTCCTGACACCAAAAATTGTAGCGTATATTGGGTTCTTTCGATCTTATGGTTAGACAACTTCAAACTCTTGCTCTTAGAAAAGTAGAAAATAATTTATTTACACACTTCAGAACAACAGAGTCTTCGAAACTCACAAATATTACTGGATATTCAAAAAATAACTGCTCAAATCTATCGTACAATTACAGCTTTAAACCCCAAAGACTCTTTATACAACGTCTCAACACTTAATAACATTCAAAACAACATAGATGAAACTCAAGCAAACTTGCTTACGCCTTGTTCACTCAATGACTGACTGGTAAATAATAACCACAGCTCGCATCGCTTCTCTTCTTATATAGGCTCGTAGCATGTGCTGGAAATTTCTAGAACCATCTCGAAAAATCCACGGAACAACAAACAATGTATCAGTATATCTAAGGGGATGTTACCATTAAGAGGGAAGGGTTACCATCGCCAACAATCGCCAAGTTTGTCGCCAACTTGGCGATATATCGCCAAATTTGGTGACCAAAATTAGTCGCCAAAAGTGACGCCAACTTGGCGATATCGCTAATATTTCGCAAAGCTGCCATAGACATTCACTGAAAATAATAGACAAGTTTGCTTGATAACAGAGACAATGTAACAAAAACTAATATTAGTAAAGAAATGGAGCTTAATAAGATTATTTACATTATTTTACAGTACAAACACTAGCTATTTACAAAATTCGTAACAATATTAATGGCATTCATTATAAATAAATGAACAATAACTGGAGAAAATATTTGTAAAAAAAAAATATATATAAAATTGATTTATATCAGATGCAGCATTAAATTATGTTTTAGTGTTAAAACAATAATTATTGAAAATGTTGAATTATACATTATTTATTTTAATATAAACATTTAAATATTATTCATTGTATATAGTTATTCAAATCTTCAATAAAATTTTATACCAGATTACTTGAAGTTGGACATAAAATCTGAAACAAGAAAATATATCATTGAAATGTTTACTTTTCATTCTCAGTCGAGCTTTATTATTTGCTTTTAAAATCTAAATCTATTTAAAAAATTTGGTTATTTTATGTAGAACTGGAACGAAATCTAAAGTAGCTGTTACATTTCATTTAATCTATCGGAATTCAATTGAAACTTATTCCAATTTTTATTCTGAAACTGTCTTATAAAGAACAACTTTCACAATTGATGTTTCTCTTTTTCATATAAAGTGACTTTTATCCAACTAGAATGCAAATTACTTCAAAATAGTTTCTTTTCAATATACAGTTACCAAATTGTTAGAGAATAAACATGAGAAAGAGTTGTTCTGTTCAAATATAACAAAATGACGATAACATTTATCCATGTCAAATATTACATTAACAATACACTCTAGTGATAAAGTACTAATCCTAGATTTTGTTACCTTATGTATACTTTGTACCTTTTAATGTACACATATATTTGTTATTTATCATATAGAAAAGTAAAAGTACTATAATAACATTATTCAATAATATAAATCTTCAAAATGTTCGAAGTTTAACATGAAATCTAAATTAAGAAAAAATCATTTTTCAAACGTTTCCTTCTGTTTCATATTTGACACTTATTATTTAAAAACACAATTTATGTATTTATAAAAATATTCGTTACTTGAATTCAAATATAATTGAATCCCAAATAGCTGACACAGTTTATTTAATTTTATCTCAGCTCGACTGATGTTTATTCATAAATTAAAATGACATTCTCTCAATGAGAGCATTTTTTAAAAAATATATTTTAATTTATCTGTGTCATTTGAATGTTTATTCATTAAAACAATTGTCAAACTAAAAATTATATTTAATGGGATCATTACTAATAAACAACCAATAACTGAAAAACTATTTTATAAAAGAGATTTTATAAGAGAGATTTTATAAAAGAGATTTTAACATTGATTTATATCAGATGCTGCATTAAATTACTTTTTGAGTTAAAGCAAAAATCCATGAAAATGGTAAAGTATGTATTATTTATTTTAATATAAACATTTAAATATTATTCATTGTATATAGTTTACGTTTCATTCTCAGTCGAGCTTTATTATTTGCTTTTAAAATATAAATCTGTTTTAAAAAAACTAGTAGATTGAACCCGGGCTTTCCGGTTTACATAGCAAAGATAAAAAGCATTTTTTTAAATTAAAAACTTTAATGATTTTTCTACATGTAATATGCGTTTTAGATTGCTAACTAACTCCAAAAAAGCATTTTTAACCCTTTAACTCCTTGAAGGGGGTGAGATAAAATATATCCCACTTAATTTTAATTGCAAAACGCCACACTGACGCCAGTAATTTGAAATAGCAATTTTATTTTTGTCAAATACGTGAAGAAACGCTTTTAAATATTTCGAAACATATTTTTTTTAATTCTGGATTTTCAGCATTTTAAGAATTGACGTGCTTTTTCCTTCAAAGGGTTAAGTATCTTGCAGATTTTTTCATTCATGTTTCATTCATAAATTAATAACTGTTAAAAGTATTGGTATGAAGATTTGTATTTGATAACTTTGCATAATTTGGTACTTCTAGGTTATCCCGTCGACCAAAAATTTTTCGCCAGATTATAAGATTAAATGCCAATAATGGATGATTGTGAATGTCACATTAAACACGATACACATGCTTAAAACGTCATCAAGTGGTTTTAAATTAACTTTTTAACTGTATTTTTATTCATGTGTTACTAATTTATCTGTTCTTTCGTTATGTAGATTATGTCAACAAATGTAACTTGGCTATTAGTTTGGCGATTTTTATAATTTGGCGAAAATGGTCGACGGGATAACCTAGTAGTACCCATAATTTTTATCTTATACAATTAAAAAGATTAACATTAATCTCAATATTATATTAAATCAATCTTTGAATTAAAATATTACATATCGGAAAAACATGGTTAGGTTAAAGGGTTAAATGAAAAATATTAATTATGGAATCAAATAAAGCAATGAATTTTTTCAAAAGTCACATTTCCATATTAGACGCATGCCGGAAGTTATTAGCCAAAGATTTCGTTGCGGCAGCAATTTTGTTCCTGGTCATTTCAGTTCTTCGAGCACGTAATTTAATAACATGTCTGTTAAATTTGTATTTATTTTATTTTATTATTTATAAAGGAAATTTTAATTTTGCTATAGTATATTAGTCGGAAACAAATCCCGAACTCTTTATATTTTTCTAAGGACAAATAGATTAATCTATCGTAATCGAGTTTCACTCGGTAGAGATAAATTTAAAAATAACTCGCACCTGTTTTTTTTTTTTTTTTTTTTTTTTTTTTTTGGAACCACATCCAATTAGTAAATTGAAATACAATCTTCAAACAAATTCAAAATATTTTCATTTTTTTTTCTTATTTGGCAGTGTAAAATTTTAAGTTGCTTGATTACATGTTTAATTTGTGATTTTTAATAATTTAATCTGCGTTTTTAACCATTCTTTTATTTTATTACTCAACCAATTTTAATTTTATAATGTAAAATTATCAGGAACAATATTCATAGATTTATGAGTAAATTGTGTATCATTATTTCTTAATGGAGATATGTGATAGAGATTTTTAAAAAAATGTTTGAAAAATATAAGCTTGCAATAAATGAGTCAAATGACATACAGTTTTCTATCTAATTGCATTTGAAAGTAGATTTCTTTTCCTATACGATGAAATAAAAATTGAAAATGTGCGATGTTTAGAAGATTAAAAAATTGCAAAAAGTAATTTATCCTGAAATGTTGTCATTCGTAAAATAACAGCAGTGCTACACACGGACACATTTGTTTGTTGCAATATAGATTTTGCGCATATGAAAAATCGGTACCACTTGATTATCCATTCGACCATTTTCGTCAAATTAAAAAAATCTCCAAATTAATAGCCAAGTTATATATGTTGACATAACTTTTATTTTCAATAAAGAAAAAACAAATAAATTAGTAAAACATGAATAAAAATACAAATAAAAAGTGGTATTAAAAACATCTTGATGACATTTTAAACATGTGTATCGTATTTAATATCATCGAATATGGCATTCACAAATCATCCATTTTTGGCATTTAATCCTATAATTCGGCGATAGTTTTTTGGTCGACGGGATAACCAAGTAGTACCGAAAACTCTTACGCGCATGCTAAAATGTTAAAATAAAAAAATGATTGCACGTACATTTTTTTTTTCAAAAAAGTTTGCTTCAAAGTTAATTTTATGACAAATTTAAAATTCGTTTTATAAATTAAAATTCACAACACAAATTAGAAAAATAAACATTGTACTCCATCACTTCAACGTGCAAAGAAGATGCCGTATTTTCCGTGAAATAAGGAAAGGGCATGTTTACAAACAAACACTTTCGTCAACCAATCTACCATGACTTTTTTTCAAAGCGATCATTGCAGGAATCGTCTTGGCAACGTAAGCCAATCATATCATCGCCTACCACAGAGCTGCCAAACGTAAACCAATCAAATTCCCGGAGCTCACCCGTACAGTATCAGTCTTTAAAGAACGGACAGGTTTTTCTCGCTTATCCACAGTAATTCGTCCACAGTGACGTCAGCTGCCCTTTCCTTATACGCAAACCTTGATTTTTACAAATCATGCCAAACCAAATTTTCAATTACATTTTAAACATTGGATATTGGCGAATTATGAAATCTCATTTCGTCTTTTATATCATTCTTTTTCTATTTCAGATCAATTTTCTATATGAAAATGTACTTTTTTTTCTTTTCTGAAAATACATTTAGAAAATAAAAATGGTTCTAAAAATAAAGTAAAAAATAAATAACACAAAAAATGTAATTATTCCAAGAAGAAAGAAAAATTAAATAATTTTGTTTTGCATTTTCCTTCTGGTAAAATTGACAAGTAACAAAAAAAAAACAAAAAACAAAAAAAAACTAAAAATGTCGTTTGCTCTTGAAAGTTTAACTGAAATTTATAAAAAAAAAATACATTAAGCGAATAATGTTGTTTTAATATAATTACAATTGAATGTCTTAAACAATTGGACAAAAATTTGGGGAATTGGACATTACTTTAAACCTGGAATTATTGCCAAGATCGTCTTTGTTTGCTTGCTATCTCGGCGAAAAAAATCTCTATTTCTTCTTTTTATTTATGGCTATTTTTCCTTTACTTTGCACAGAAATCCGTACTCAAGTTGCCACCCCCAGAAAAATTAAATTAAAAACTACAAAAAAATTAATATCTCAAAAACAAATTAAGATACAGTCTTCAAACAAATTGCATTTAAAAGTACATATTTTTCCCTACACAACGGTGTAAAGATTGAAAATGTGCGATGTCTGGGAGTTAAAAAATTTACAGTAATGAAAATTGCAAAAGTTAAATTTCACCAGAAAGTGTTGCCATTCGAAAAATGACGTATGCGTTACGCACAGATACGTTTGGCCTTTATAATATAGATTGTTATTTTATGTAGAATTGGAACGAAATCTAAAGTAGCTGTCACATTCTATTTAATCTATTGGAATTCAATTGAAACTTATTCCATCTTTTATTCAGAAACTGCCTTAAAAAGAACAACTTTCACAAGTGTTGTTTCTCTTTTGCATATAAAGTGACTTTTATTCAACTACAATGCAAATTACTTCGAAATGTTTTCTTCTCAATATACAGTTATCAAATCGTTAGAGAATAAACACGAGGAAAAGTTGCTTAGTTCAAATATGACAAAATGACGATAGCATTTATTCATGTCAAATATTATATGAACAACATACTCTTGTGATAAAGTATTAATCGTAGAAATTGTTATCTTTTGTATACTAAGACCTTTGAAAGAGCACGTATATTTATTATTTAACGTATGGAAAAATAGAAGTACTATAGAAATATTATTCAATAATATAACTCTTCAAAATGTACAAAGTTAAACACGAAATCTAAATTGAGAAAAATTCATTTTTTCAAACGTTTTGTTTCACATTTTATCCTTATTATTTAAAATCAAAATTTATATCTTAATACAAACATTCATTATTTGATGTCAAATAATTATTGAATCCAAAATAGCTGACACAATTTATTTAATATATCTCAGATCGACTTAAGCTTATTCGTAGTTTTAAAATGCCATTCTCTCAATAAGAATATTTTAAAAAAACTTTTTTATTTCTCTGTGTCATTTGAATGTTTATTCATTAAAACAATTGTCAAACCAAATATTATATTAGTGACATTCATTATTAATAAATGAACAATAACTGAAAAAAATATTATATAAAAAATACAAATTAAATATAAAGTTGATTTATATCAGATACTGCATTAAATTTTGTTTTCGTATTAAAGCGATAATCATTGAAAATGGTAAAATATGTATTATTTATTTTAATATAGACATTTAATTATTTATTATATACAGTAATTTAAATATTCAATAAAACTATTGCGGCAGATTACTAGAAGTGGAGCATAAAATCTAAAATAAGAAAACATATCTCAAATGTTTACTTCTGCTTTACAATTGTTCCTAATTATTTGCTTTCAAAAACTAAATCTATTAAAAAAGAAAACGGTTTACTTTATGCAGAATCGAAACGAAGTCTAAAGTAGCTGTCACATTTCATTTAATCTATCGGAATTCAATTGAAACTTATTCCAAGTTTTATTCTAAAACTGTCTTAAGAAGAACAACTTTCACAAATGTTGTTTCTCTTTTGCATATAAAGTGAAATTTATCCAAGTAGAGTGCAAATTATTTTAAAACATTTTCTTCTCTATATACAATTATCAAATTCTTAGAAAATAAACATGGGTAAACGTTGTTTAGTTCAAGTATGACAAAATGACAATAACATTTAATTATGTCCGATATTATATTAACAATACGCTCTAGTGATAAAGTATTAATCCTAGAAACTTTTACCTTATGTATACTTTGTACCTTTTAATGTACACATACAGTGGCGGTCAAAAGTTTCCTGCCAACAAAAAATTTTCAGTTAATTTGTAAATATACCCATATGAAGAGGAATCTCAAAATGCTATTTATACATTTTATTGACATAATAGTTAGGAACTTACTTGTAGAAGAACATGTAAATATCAATAAATTTAACTGACAAAATTAAGTATAAAGGAAAACGCATGTTCTCAAACGTTTCCGGCCACCTTCACAAGTTTGTAAAAAAGTGGTATTGTAATAGAAAATTACAGTGATCAACAACATTTCGCCCAATCCAAAGTTGCGGGTGTGACATTTACACAACTTTCATTAGTCACCAGCAAAAATATTTTTGAGCATTGGTTTCAATTTATATGAATTTCAATGTAGACCACTTGCATATACATTTATCCAAATCTGAAAATTTTCCAATGTATCATTTATTTATAAAAAAAAAAAAATAATTTCTACCTGTTGCGGGTGTGACACAAAAAGGACATGCATTTTCATCTTTCACTGCAAAAACGCAAAACTCTGTGAATTATGACAACTGAGTGAATTGATTTTTTTAAATATTAAACAGTAATACTTAAGTAATTATTCTATAAAAAAATTAAATTACTTACTCAATTCTTGCTTTTGTAGAAAATATTCAAAATTTTCGTTGCGGGTGTGACTTGTACAGCCAATAAAATAATGACATACACAAATATTTTCAAGGGAGATTTTTTTAATTAACGAATTAATCAATATTACAATTATAATATCTAGAGAGGAAACTATAAAAAAATTTTCATTTCCAATCTTGAATTTATAATTTCTGGTGGTGGCAGCTTTTTTTACAAAAATGCTCTTTTTTTATAGGATGCATCAAACTGACTGGGCCAAATATGCACGTTTTCTTAAATTTTTTCAAACATTCTAATTCTATATCGTCACCATCCATTTGTCTTATTTGCCCATCAAATTTTTCACTTTTTTAATGTCGAAAATAAAACAACTTCTACAAAATGTCCAACTGCACATTCATCGTTGGATATTATATCCTTGTCAAAGTATGGATACATCTACCTGACTGAGCCAAATATACACATTTTCTTGATTTTTATTCCGATATTCTTATTCTATAATATCCCCATTCATTTGTCTTATTTGTCCATCAAAGTTTTGACTTTTTTTTTTTTTTTTTTTTTTTTTATGTGGAGAATAAAACAACTTTTACAAAATCTCCAACTGCACTCTTATCATTGGATATTATATTTTTGACAAAATATGGTAACAAACAAATTCTCTTGTGATCACTTTCTGAAGTTATTGCTACATTAATTGTTCCTGCGTCAATAAAAACAACATGATGTATCGATTGAATGTTGAGCTCCGATTGTGCTTGGTGCCAGCATTCATGAAGCATTTTCACAATATCTTCTGAAATTTCACATTCAGCAAAGTTCTTTTATATTTTTTAGGAATTTTTCTACACACATGGCAAAATCTGAAGCTTAATTTATTGTTGCAGAGCGTTGCTAGTGTTACCATTTTCTTGGCAACTGCACCAACCCCATCGACAACTCCTTTACCATGAGATGAAATGCAAAAGGATTGCCATTCTTTTACCATGATTTTTTAAAATAGTCACTTCTTTTCTCTCCTTGCTTTGTCTCTTTCCTTCTCTTGTTGTAGATATGCTTCATAGTTAAAAGGGTTTTCTTTAATTTTTTTTCAATGATATCGTGATCTTTCTGTACTCTTCATTCTCTGCAAAAGAGAAGAAATTAATGTACAAACTGAATAAATATAGCACTTCCAGTCCAAAAATATAAGCTTAACAAATTTTTAATAGTTATCCCATGAAATTTGTATTCTTACATAAAGTTAATTATGTTAAATTTTGGTTAATTTCAAACTGACTATATACATTTTATGCTAACTTTATAAACATTTTAACAGTTTCTATTATTCTTACTTCTGCTTTTTATTTAATTTGAATTAAAAGAGAAAAAAAATCTTCCTCTAATATTGATTTACTTATTTTAAAAAACTAAATATATATATATATATATATATATTAGATAAATACTATCAAATAACAAAGTTAAAAAAAATGTATATAAAAAACAAAACAAAATTAACAAATTTAAAGAAAATTGCTAAAATATTGTTTCGTAATTTTCTTTTTTTAATTTCTATTAAACTCTTACCTTTTAAATTAATTTCTTAATCGTTTATCACTAATAAAAATATTTTCTTTCAGTAAAAAAGCAACAATTTTATCAATCCAAACTGAATAAATCAACTGCACACAGTGTCACATGCTCAGATGATGCAAATTTTTATTTATTAACTGGAATTCCCTCTATTAAATCAAAAGGTATAGTTAAAGCTGCCAAGTACATGTTTTCCAGCATATTATTCTTTTATAAATTTACATATAATTTGTTCAAATATGCATTTGTAATCAATTTTAAAAGACGCTGCGGGTGTGACTTTAATTAAATGACACACCCGCAACAGGGACACGTCACGCCCGCAACGCTCAATAATTATAATTAAAATATTAATTAATTTCTTTTGTGTCTGTAATTCAAAGTATCTTAATAAACTATTTTTGAATATAAAGTTTCATAACTTTAAATCAAAAATATTTTTCTGCAGAGATATAAATGTAATTTTTTGTTGCGGGTGTGACACAATAATTAAGAGTAATTAAATATGCTTACCTTTTGTAATGAAGATTAGTGAATACTTCTCTGCAGACAAAAACTCTCAATAATAGCTGTCAGATCATATATATCCAAGTTTGGAGATTTTCAGAATGTTTGTTCAGCTGTACGAGACCATGAAATGTAAAGATTTTTGTCGCAGTCTATTTTACAAAGTCATAATGTCACTTTATTAATTAAAATAAGTATGTTAATGACAAAAATTTAATTCTTTTTTGATAAAATATGGAATAGTACACTCTTAACAGTTAATATGCAAAATTTCAATCATATTTAAAGAAATTTAAATTTTCATCCTCATGTCCGTTTTTTCGTGGATTGGGAGATTTACAATTAGTATTTTATCATATTACTATTTTATTAGCTTTAGTAATAAGTACTGCGGAGCAGAAACGTGACATTCATACAATCAACGGTTAAAGATTGCCTATGGTACGTTTTCACCACATTTCTTGCAATTTTGGCGAAATTTCGGCTGAGTTGGAATATTTATAGTTCCGCAGACTTTTGTCAACTTCTTTTCAAAGATTTCATGTAGGGCGCTTGGACTGATCATTTCAAAAACGAAATTTTTTGTGCGAAAACCATTGCTTATCGAGGTTTGCAAACATTATTTGTGTCGTTATCATGTTAATAAAAGTAGTTGCGACCAAATTTTTTTCTCTAATAAGGCAGAAAATAGTCTTGCAAGATATCTTTATACATTGTATCATTCACCTGGCTGTGGATTTCAAATAACGGACCGACACTTTTTAAAGAAAATACTCCCCACGGCATAACGTGTCCTCCAACATGCTTCATTGTAGGAATAACATAGGTCGAATCATATCTTTTGTTGTTAGGTCATCGGACGTTGTGTCTGCCATCACTTCCAAAACTGTTTCGAATTCGGTTGATGGAAAAATAGAACTTTTTTCCAATTTTCACTTGACCAGACTTTGTGTGTTTTGGAAAATGCCAGTCGAGTACGTTTGTATTTTTTTTTAACTCCGAAAAAAATTTAACACCGACTCTTCCATAAAGTTATGCATCACATCAGCATGTTGATACGGTATAGGGACTTATTTCAGCAATATTTTCATTCCGTAAATCGCAGTATATTGCAGCGGAAATTTTATGCGGATTATCAATTGTTTTTCTTCTGAAAATTCTATCCACAGGAATGGTAATTTTCCGGGATCTCCCGGACCTCTGAAAGTCCTGAAGTCCACGGCCATCTTTATATAATTTTTAAATATCGTTTATGGTCGATTCTACCGATCGATAACTATGCCGCAATATTTCGAGAAGATTGGCCTTTTAGCGACAAACTAATCACTCATTTATGAACAATAATTATTGAACTTTTAAATTTTGAATTCAGACTATGCTATACACATTGATTCATTCATAAACACAACCAAAAAACAGTTTACCGGTAGAAAAAAACTAAAGAATGATAAGTGGCCGGAAACTTTTGCACACGCTAACTTCGAATTTTATTCCTTTGCATGAAGCATCTTTATTATCCAGTCAAAATGATCACGTGATCAGGGGTCATTCATATATTCCTAGCTTTTGAAGCAATTGTGCTTCTTCTTTGCTGAAACCTTTTGGTAAATAAATCGAAGAAACTAACTGGCCGGAAACTTTTGACCGCCACTGTATATTTATTATTGATCGTATAGAAAAATAGAAGTACTATAGAAACATTATTCATTAATATAAGTCTTCAAAATTTTCGAAGTTTAACATGAAATTTAGATTAAGAAAAATTCATTTTCAAACGTTTTCTTTCGTTTCACATTTGATCCTTATGATTTAAAATCAAAAATTGTCTCCTCATACAAATACTTGTTATTTGATTTCAAATATGAACTGAATCCCAAATAGATGACGCAATTTATTTAATTTATCTCAGCTTGACAGAAGCTTCTTCGAAGTTTTAAAATGACATTATCTCAATAAGAACACTTTAAAAAAAAACATTTTTATTTATCTGTGTCATTTGAATGTTTACACATTCTATTGAATAAAAGGACAATTCCCAAAAACAAAAGATTATATTATCGACATTTATTATTAATAAATGAACAATAACTGGAGAAAATATTTTTAAAAATATACAAATAAATATAGTGTTGATTTACTATATAAGATACTGAATTAAATTATGTTTAAGTATGAAAGCAATATTCATTGAAAATGTTAATATATGTATTATTTATTTTAATGTACACATTTAAAAAATTATTATTTACAGTAATTTAAATATTCAATAAAACTATTGCGGCAAATTACTCGACGTGGAGCATAAAATCTGAAATAAGAAAACTTATGATTCAAATGTTTGCTTCTCCTTTACAATTGTTTCTTATTATTTGCTTTTAAAATCTAAATCTATTAAAAAAAAGTTTACTTTATGTAGAATCGGAGCGAAGTCTAAAGAAGCTGTCAAATTCCATTTAATCTATCAGAATTCAATTGAAACTTATTCCAATTTTTATTCTGAAACTGTCTTACGAAGAACAACTTTCACAAATGATGTTTATCTTTTGCGCATAAAGTGAAATTTATCCAACTAGAATGCAAATTACTTCAAAACAGTTTCTTCTCAATATATAGTTATCAAATACTTTGAGAATAAACATGAGAAAAAGATATTTAATTCGAGTTTGACAAAATGACGATAACATTTATTCATGTCAGGTATTATATTAACAACACGCTCTAGTGATAAAGTATTAATCCTTGAAATTGTTACCTTACGCATACTTTGTACCTTTTAATGTGCACATTTATTTATTATTGATCGTATAGAAAAATAGAAGTACTATAGAAACATATAAATTATGTTTGAGTCCATTTTTCAAACGTTTCCTTTTGTTTCACATTTTATCCTTATTATTTAAAATAAAAATTTATCGCCTTTTACAAATATTTGTTATTTGATTTCGAATATGAACTGAATCCCAAATAGCTGACGCAATTTATTTAATATATAACTGCTCGACTGAAGCTTATTTGTAGTTTTAAAATGCCATTCTCTCAATAAGAAACATTTTAAAAATATATTTTTTTTTCTCTCTGTCATTTTGAATGTTTATACAATAAATAAAAAGATAATTATCAAAACCAAAGATATTATTAATGACATCCATTATTAATAAATGAACAATAACTGGAGAAAATATTTTGTTAAAGTAACCGTAATAAATATAACATTGGTTTATATCAAATATTGCATTAAAATATATTTTAATATGAAAGCAAAAATCATTGAAAATCTTAAAGTAGGTATTTTTTATTTTAATATACATATTTAAATATTATACCATAGCATATGTCTTAACATAAAATCTATATAAATAAAGATTTATTTTTCAAATGTTTCCCTTTGTTTCACATTTGATCTTTATTACTTAAAACAAAACTTTATCTCATAATAAAAATATTCGTTATTTGATGCCAAATATGAACTGAGTCCAATATAGCTGACACAATTTATTTAATATATATCAGCTTGACAAATGTTTATTAGTAGCTTTAAAATGACATTCTCTCAATAAGAGCATTTTTAAAAAAATACATTTTTAATTATGTGTGTCATTTAAATGTTTATTCGTTAAAACAATTGTCAAACCAAAGATTATATTAATGACATTCATTATTAATAAATGAACTATAACTGAAAAAAATACTTTATAAGAGAGTTGAAATGAAATATAACATTGATTTATATCAGATACTGTATTAAATTATGCTTGAGTATTAAAGCAAAAATCATTGAAAATGGTAATGTATGTATTATTTATTTTAATGTACACATTTAAATAATATTCATTGTATACATTTATTCAAATATTCAATAAGACTATTGCGCCAGATTTCTTGAAATAGAGTATAAAATCTGAAATAAGAAAACATATCATTGAAATATTTTAATTTTCATTCTCAATAGAGCATTATTATTTGCTTTCAAAATCTAAATCTATTTAAAAAAATTTAGTTATTTTATGTAGAATTGGAACGAAATCTAAATTAGATGTCACATTTCATTTAATCTCTATTGGAATTCAATTTAAACTTATTCCAATTTTTATTCTGAAACTGTCTTAATAGGAACAACTTTCACAAGTGATATTTCTCTTTTGCATATAAAGTGACTTTTATCCAACTAAAATGGAAATTACTTCGAAACGTTTTCTTTACAATATACAATCGTCCAATTGTTAGAGATAAACATGAGTAAAAGTTGTTTAGATGAAGTTTGAAGACTGTTTGAATTATGTATTAAATAAGATATTAAATATTATATGTTATATATTATTAAAATCGCTCACTATCCCCATCTCTTATTTATTATTATAAATAGTAGTTATCAAAATCACAAATTATATTAATTTCTTACTTCAGTACAATGCAGCGCCTGTTATCTGAACAAATCTGGATCAAACTTAGGATAAGTAATAGTTCGGATAAATATACAGATAATTTAACCCTTTCAGGCACGGGTAAAATCTGTACTAAAATGAGAAATTATCGACTGACACCGGAATTCACAAACGAATTTTTAAAATATTTTGAATTCCTTAATTTAAGCTTTTATTGTAAAAGCAAAATTTTACTAAAATATTACTGATGCCGTTTGCAAGTTTGGAATAAAAATTAGGTATCCCAGACCGGGCACAGTGTGCCGGAAAGGGTTAAAGGATGTTCCTGGCTATAGGCTATTTCCATGAGTACTTGTAGTGTAAGTCACAGTCTACGATTTTTGGCTACCAGTGTTATAGAACAAAAAAATATGTGATTAATTTTATCGGCACATTCTCATTAATTGAATAAGGCCAAGCAGACTTTTCGAAAATAACGGTGGCAAACCAGCATAGCAATTAATAAGTTATGTGACTTACACTACAAAACCCATGGAATTAGCCTATAATAAAACCTTCCCACTTTATACAGACATTGGATTACCATCACAAGCTAGTGCTGGCATGTTTAAAAATTGCTTTTATTTTTCTATTTTCTTTTTAATGTTTTGTTAGTGTGTTTACTATTTAAATTTTCTTTTTTTATCATTTTCTAAACTCCATAGATTATAATTTAAAAAAAATGACTGTTGCTTGCTTGAAAGAAGACTCTCTTTTAAATGCTGCTATATCTTGAATTATTCTTAAATACATTAGGTGAATATGATCGACGTTCTTCTACCGTTCGAGTCATTTCACACATGTTTTCAAGCATTCAAAAGTGTCGTTATATGATGGTCATCGTTTTATTTCTTTTTATTATTATTATTTTTTTTTCGTTGTTACTACTCCATAGATACACTAATTCAGGGATTCGATTTCGCATGTAAAGTCTGAAGAGAAAAAAAAGGGAAACAAGCTGTTTGGATAATTGGAAATTCGGTTTGAAATATAAAATTTTATTGGTGAGGGAAATCAAGGATTTTGAACACCTTGTGCGGCACTTATACCGATTGCTCGTCCCCAAGGAGTTCATAGTTCCATCTGGCCATTCAAGCCTCCCCCGCTCATGTTCTATCAGCTCGTATCAAACATTGCTGCGACCATTCATTTCGATTTAAACTTATTCCTACTCTTATTCTGTCATTGCACAATACGATAAACTTTCAAAATGAATTTCCATCTATCAATCTCAAACTCTTTCTGTTCCATTTTTTTTTCTTTTTTTGTAAATGAAAGCTTTTTAAATCACTGATGATACTAATAACATTACTTTGATAAGCAAAAACATAATAACAGAGGACATTGATCCATATAAGATATTATGTTAACGACACGCCCTAGAGTAAAAACAGAATATGGTACATCTTTATTTATGCCTTTAAAAGGGTTCGGAACACACTTTAATATAGTTCTTATGTATTCAGTTAAATTTTGAAATTTTTTGTGATGATTAACCATATAATTCGTAAACAAAATCATTTCATGAATTTCTCATAATTAACAAAAAGATTAAATAAAAAAATTATTTTAAAAATATAGTAATTTGAAATCGTTATAATTCGAAATATTGTTTCTAGAATTTCATTTTTTTTTTTAATTTTAAAATTCAAAAATATTCAAATTTTCTAAAAATAATTCTTGCATAAAAAATTCCTTTATTTTTTTTCAACTTAAAATGATGTTTAAATCATTCATTTTTCTATCTTAATTGAAAGCGAAAATATAAATTTATTTCGTTTTTTTTTAATACTTTTAAGAAATGGTTGATGCCATTAAATTGACTTTTTGTAAAATGCATTTTTCTTCATGGGGGGGTTTTCTCATTACTTCTCTTATTTAAATTGTTATACGTCAAAAACAGCTAAAGATAAATGATTCAAACTTTGTATATGGTTTTTTTTTTTTTTTAGTTGTTTTACTTTAATTTTGATTCAGTAAATTAATATGATTATTTTAAGTTAAATCATATTTTGAAGTTTTTAATTTATTTTAAATATTTTAAATTTTTATTTAAATTAATGTTTTTTTTAATATGCGGAGTCAAAATTAAAGCTTATATAATACTGTTTATTTAAGTCTAAATGAATTGGAAAACGACAAATAATATTTTAAGTTATAAAGATTTTAATTTACTGCATTTTTTAATGAATTTTAAATATATTTTTTTTAGTATGAGAAATTTTGTTATATGATTTTGTTTACACATAATGTAGTCAACATTCAGAAAAAAATTTAAAATTCTATCTGAATAACAGGGCTCCCAAATGGTCCGCCAAACTAACATCCGTATTTTCTTAGAAATATTTACTTTATGGATTTTTAATGCAAATTGCACAAAAATCACTGTCGGCGTTTAATTCTTGCGCAAATGTTTTAGAAATCCACCATGAAAAATTCTTTTAAAAAATATTGGTGTTCAGTTCGGGGACTATTTGGGAGCCCTGCAATAAATAAAAGTTGTTTTAAAATGCATCACAGACCCCTTAAGATTACTTTAAAAAATCGGTCTCTCACCGTTTCTCTCTTTTGAGTTTTTAAACACCAGTTATCAAAATCATATATTATATTAATTACATTCTCTACCAATACTTAATCATAATATTATTCATTCATATCTTTTACATTAACTACATTCATAGTAACATACTTAATGACAACAACATTCATTCATATCTATTACCATTGACAGCATTCATAATAAAAGACGTAATGACAATAATATTCATTCACGTCTATTACATTAACCCTTTGCGGCGCAGGACAAATTCATTGTTTAAGTGTTGAAATTAATGACTGACACCGGAATTTGAAAACAACTTTATTTGTAAATAAGAAAACGCTATATTTCACTCATTCAATAAATAATATTTTTTCAAAAAAAAAAAAAAAAAAAAAAAAAAAAAAATTCCGGTGCCAATGTGGCGTATGGGAATAAAAATTAAGATGTATATGTATGAAACCACTCCGCCGCAAGGGGTTAAGGACTTTCATAGTAATGGAGCATTAATAACTGAAATGTTTCATTCTTCATAATTAGTTTTAACATATCCGTACAAATATTATTTGTTATTCAGAGAGATTAAAATATTATTCAATGAAATATTATCTTGAAACTGTTATTAGCTGATCATAAAATCTGAAACAAGCAAAACATACAGTCATCAAGCGTTTCCTTTTCTTTCTTCTTCATCCTTATAATTTTAACCCTTTGCGGCGCAGGGCAAAATCATTGCTTAAGTATTGAAATAAATGACTCACACCGGAATTTGAAAACAAATTTATTTGCAAAAATGAAAACGCTATATTTCACGCATTCAATAAGCCTTAAATATTGTTAACAAAATTCCGGTGCTAATGTGGCGTTTCGGAATTAAATTTAAGTGGTATATCTATGAAACCACTGCGCCGCAAAGGGTTAAATGAAACGCTAATTTTATTAATCACTAAACACTTTTCGGCACGGGCAACATCTGTTACTAAATTATCGTCTGACACCGGAATTCAAAAACAATTTTTTTAGATATTTTGGATTCCTTAATTTAAGATTTTATTGTAAACATAAAATTTTACTAAAATATTACTGGTGCCGTTTGCAAGTTTGGAATTAAAATTAGGTATGCCAGACCGGGCACAGTGTGCCGGAAAGGGTTAACTGATCATTACTTTTGAAAATAACTTTCAAATAATGCCAATTTTTTAGTGTATTTTACAGAATTTTTAATCCTTTATCACCGGTTTTTCAAAATAGAAATTTTTGCTTAAAATTCTAAAAATGCTCGGGTTAATAAAATCAAAAAATACAATAAAATTTAATGGTGAGAATATAAATCATTATTCGAATAAGGATACCCGTACGTGGTACGGGCTAAACATGATTGGAAAAATCACGTTGCACGTATGGCGTTCGGGCAAATCAGGGAAGTCATTAATTTACTCCAATTTTTTAATGAATATTAAATTAAATTAAATTTTTATTAAGAGAAATTTCATCATGTGATTTTGTTTACAAATAATAGGGTTATCCATCACAAAAAATACAAAATTCTAATTCAATAAATAAAAATTACTTAAAAATGTGTCTCCGACCCTTTTACGATAACTTTTAAAAATTGATCCATGTCTCCTGAGTCTCTTTTTTGTGTTTTCAAACACCAGTTATAAAAAAAAAAATACATTATATTAATTCATTATATTCTCAACTAATAAAGGCTTAATTACAATGTTACTCATCCATATCTATTACATAAACGACACTCATAATAAAAGTCTTAATGACAACATTCATTCATGTCTATTACATTAACGCCATTCATAGTAACAGAGCATTAATAACTGAAATGTTTCATTCTTCATAATTAGTTTTAATATACTCGCATTAATATTATTTGTTACTCAGAAAGATTAAAATATTTTTCAATGAAATACAGTGGAGTCTCTCTATAACGAAACTCCATACATCGAATTTTTCTATATAACGAATTTTTAACAGGAACGGTCTTCATTTCGCATGATTACATTAAAAACAGTCTCTATATAGCGAAATATCAATCTCCATATAATGAATTTTTTCATAAATCGGTCTTTTTACACTCAGTTTTAAAATGAAATTTTTGAAATTTTTGATTCAGTTTTGAAATCATATGGAATCAATTTTCCATCACTTATTTTTGATTTATCGTCAGTGCTGAGTTATATATATATATATTACTTCTCTCCTTGGTCTTTAAATTCAACGAATTCATCCCACCTCCCACACACCTTTCCTCATCCTTTTCAAAACAGAGTCAATTACATTGATACACATGTAAGAGAGGAATCAATGAGAGGCACATAAGAGAGGCCTTTAAATGGAGGAAAATGTTAATGTTTTTCATTCCTTGCTAAAATTTGAGCATTTTTTGAGAGCGTAAAAATTTTAAAATCAAAACAACAAAAAATTACAGTTTTCTTCGTCTGAAATTAATGCAGATCTTCCTCATTTGATTTTCATTAAGCTTTCAAATAAATGTCTATTATCTTTTTCGAAAAAGCTTAAATAATTAAGAAATAAAATGTTAGGTTTATATTTACTTTTAAACACTTCAAACTCTTAATTCAAAAGATCAAAAATAATATTTGTCCAAATTTCACACATTAAATACGATTTTTAACATCATTCTCTATATATCGAATTTCTCTATAAAACGAATTTTTTACTGGAACGGTGGATTTCGTTACATAGAGACTCGACTGTATTACCTTTAAACTGTTATAAGCTGGGCACAAAATATCAAAGAAGATAAACATACTGTTATTTCCTTTTCTTTATTCTTGATCCTTATTACTTGAAATAAAAAAACTATTTATATTAAACTAAATATGTAATTTCATGTCGAATAGGAACTGAGTTCAAATTAGTTGAAAAAATTTATTTAACCGTTTAAACCTAATTTGCCCACACGTCATGCAGGCAATGTGCACTTTTGTCAATCATAATTTGCCCGTACCATGTACGGACATTCATATTCAAATCACGATTTATTATTCTCACCAGAAAATTTTATTGTAAATTTTTCATTACATTATCCGAGCATATTTCTGATTCAATTAGTCAAACATTTCTATCTGTCTTCAAAAACCGGTGAAAAAAGATTAAAAATTCCGTTATTGGCATAAAATAACAAACAATATTTGAACGATTATTTTCAAAAATATTGATCAACTAAGTGATTAATGTATTTTACTTTTATTTACATCTGTTTTTAGGTGCGTTCGTAATTATGTAAATACGTAGCACCTATTGTTGTCGCTCAGTCCGTCCGTCTGTCCGTATGTGTCTGTCTGTCTGTCCGTCCGCATATAACAGCGCAAAAACTACCCAACCGAATCGTTTGAAGTTTAAAATACATAATTATTACATAATTTTGTCGAGTCATTTCAAATTTTATGAAAATAGGATGGATAGATCAATTACAGGGACAATCAAAAGGATTCCGTTACATTACGGTCAATGGGGAAAAAAGTTTAAAATGTATTTTAATCGTTTGAAATTTTAAACGTATATTTATTACATAATTTTGTCGAGTCATTTCAAATGTTATGGAAATCGGATGCATTGATCAATTACAGGGACAATCAAAAGTATTCCGTTACATTACGGTCAATGGGGAAAAAAGTTTAAAATGCATTTTAATGGTGTTACACTCATTTGAAAATAACAGAATTGACATGAATCTATGAAATATATACTAAAAAATACATTTTGTACAATCTGATGCAAAGAATATTTATTATTAAATTACAGGGCTACACAAATGTATTCCACTAAATAATGTTATACGGGGAAACATTGTTTGGGGAGTGTTTTAATTATATTAAACTACTTCACATTTTATGAATAAGATATACGTTAATGAAGTATAATACAAATTACTCCCTGCATATTTACAGGAACACAAAGATTTCTACCACTATACTGTATCCAAAGTACGCTCTACTATATCAGCAAGATCTGAATATTTTAAAACTTCGTTATCAACGAACGCACCTCATTTGCTACGCTTTACATGCAATTTCCAACTTGTTATTTATGTTCTTATATTGATACAATAAAAATAACATCCAAATAAATTTCTCTTACTCATTTTTTTTTGTTTAAAATAATATTTTTTAAATCCAGAGAATATATTAATGACATTCATTATTAACTCCTTATCTCTGTTGCCTGAACTGATTTCCGGCAGGAACTCTTTGCAGGCTTCGTTACTTAAAGCTTTTTGACACCACTAATTTTCAACTGAAAATATATCTTTATTGATTGGCAGATGTTTTTCGATTAAGTAATGAACTATTTTAGCATGGAAAGTGTGGTTTACAGTCCCTATTTTAGGTAGCTTTCATTACAAAAAGTAAAAAGCTACCTATTGCAGCCGTCCGGAGGAAAGCACTTCCGGAAAATTTTGGTAAATTTTCACCGATCATGACCCCCAGACCTCAAAACCACCCTCCGTTCAAATGTTGACATATATATATATATATATATATATATAACCATATATATATATATATATATATATATATCTGATTTTTGTCATGCGATAACTAACGTATTTATGAACCGATTTGAATGAAACTTAGTATGTACATAGTACATACAAATGTCTCGACCGAGTTCGTTGGTCAGCATCATCCGCCATTTTGTTTCAAAATGGCGGCCATTTTAAATTTTTTAAAAAAAATTAAATTTAAAATTAAATGCGAAAAAATTAAAAGTTGAAAAATATTTTCCTTTTACGAGTTAGAACTTAAAACAAAGATTCCAGAACACTTTTTATTTTGTCTATATCTTAAAAAATGATTGAGTTATAGCACTTTGAATTTTTCTTATGGCTGACATTTTGAAACAATCTGATTTTTGTCACGTGATAACACGCGTATTTATAAACCGATTTCAATGAAACTTCGTATGTACATAGTACATACAAATGTCTCGATCGAGTTCGTTGGACAGCATCATCCGCCATTTTGTTTCAAAATGGCGGCCATTTTAAATTTTTTAAAAAATTTAAAATTTAAAATTAAGTGCGAAAAAGTTAAAAGTTGAAAAATATTTTCCTTTTACGTGTTAGAAATTAAAACAAAGATTCCAGAACACTTTTTATTTTGTCTATATCTTAAAAAATGATTGAGTTATAGCACTTTGAATTTTTCTTATGTCTGACATTTTGAAACGATCTGAATTTTGTCACGTGATAACACGCGTATTTATGAACCGATTTCAATGAAACTTGGGATGTACATAGTAAATACAAATGTCTCGACCGAGTTCGTTGGCCAGCATCATCCGCCATTTTGTTTCAAAATGGCGGCCATTTTAAATTTTTAAAAAAATTTTAAATTTAAAATTAAATGCGAAAAAGTTAAAAGTTGAAAAATATTTTCCTTTTACGTGTTAGAACTTAAAACAACGATTCCAGAACACTTTTTATTTTGTCTATATCTTAAAAAATGACTGAGTTATAGCACTTTGAATTTTGCTTATGGCTGACATTTTGAAACGGTCTGATCTGAACGATCCACAATGTTGCTTTAAAATGGCATACACTTTATGATATCGTGGAATTTGGTAACTCTCTAAATCGCTTAAAATAAAACCAAAGGTTGAATAAAAGATGACTAATTTCTAAAAATTCCTATTAATATTCAGTCTCGGCAAAAACCCTGTTACAATCTTATAAAATCACTAATTTTATAAGATTATTTCCACTAATTTGAGCTTAGTATTTTTGAACAATGTAACTTACCTCAAAATAAATAAATAAATAAATAAGTATATGAAAGCTACCTCTTCCTCCCGGCATTGCCGGAAGGACTTTTTAATTTATGTTGTCAAAAACAATGCCACAGTTAAGGGGTTAAGAAATAACTAAAGATTAGAAACAACCTCGAGTAAGAGTATACAAAATAAATATAACATTTTTCTATAAGAAATGTTACATTAAGATAAGTTCCAATGTTAAAATATTATTATTTGAAAATTATTACATTTTGAATAATCGTTTGAGTATACATTTACAAACATTATTTATTGTAAACGTAATCAAATATTATTGAATAAAACTATTTCACCTTATTATTTGAACCAGAGCGCAAAAGCTTAACGAAAGAAACATATTGTTGAAGCGCTTACTTCTGTTTTACATTGGATCTTAAATATTTGATATCAAAATCTACCAAAATAAATATATTATTTTATGTACAATCTCAACAGAATCCATCGCAGCTGATGCATTTAATTTAGTATACCTCATTCCGATTAAAACAAAGTTGAATTTTTATACCGACGTTGTTTCAATAAGATCAATTTTCAAACGAGATGTTCCTTATTTACATGTAAAGTGACATTTATAAATGTAAGAGTATACATATTACTCCAGATCTTTTGCTTCCCAACATAGATTTATCCAATTGTTATAAAATGAGCAGAAGACGCCAAGAGTTCAATTCACAGTTAGTTGTGTGATTCTGATAAAATATGACACTTGGATGTTTTGTTTCATTTTCTATTTATCTGATTAATTGTTCAACATAGCTGCATGCATAATTATTGTTGTATGAAATTACTCGTATGATAAAAATAATATACAAATATTATTTACTGTATGCATAGTCAAATGTATTCAATAAACCTATTTCACAACATTACTTGAAGCGGCACACAAAACCTTAAACAAAAGAAACTGATCAATGTAGCACACTTACTTTTGTTTTATATTTAATCTTTACTCCTTGATACAAAATCTATCAAAATAAATGTATTATTTTATGTACAATCTCAACAGAATCCAACACAGATAATGCACTTCGTTTAATATATATCATTGCGATCTAAACTAAGTTGAATTTTTATTCTGACATTATTTCTATAACATCAGTTCTCAAATGATATGTTCCGTATTTACATATAAAAGTGACATTTATAAATGTCATAGCATATAAATTACTTCAAATCACTTTCTTCCCAACATACATTTATCAAATTGTTATAAAGTAGGCGGAAGATGCAAGTGTTTGTTTCACTTTATGAGATTTTTTTAATCACTTAAATTATAAATATTTTTAAAAATAATTTCAATTAATGCCTATTTTTTCATGTCTTTTGCAGTATTTTTAATTTTTTACCACCAGTTTTTTAAAACATAAATTTTCGTCTAATTGAATCAGGAAAATGCTAGGATTAAATAATGCAAAATTTACAGTAAAAATTTACCTGTGAGGCTAATAAATCCCGATTGGAATGTGCCCGTATGTGATACGGGCGAATGATGATTGGCAATACCATGTTGTCCGTATGACGTACCGGGGAAAACAGGTAAGTGGTTAAAAATTGACAGTTGCATGTTTTGTTTCATTTTCTATTCATTTAATATGATGTTTGAACATAGTTGCATGCATAAATATATTTGTATGAAACTACCCGTGTAGTAATAATATATAAATATTATTTACTGTACACATAGTCAAATGTATTCAATAAACCTATTTCAGTATATTGCATGAAGTGGCACATAAAACCTTAAACAAAAGAAACAGATCAATGTAGGGTTTACTTTTGTTTTCTAATTTATTTTATTATTTGACATCAAAATCTGTTAAAATAAGAATGTTATTTTATGTTAAAGAAGAAATTAGAATAAAAAGTTTTACAGTTAACTATTATTAGTTTTAACGAGAAAACATTTAAATTTTTTTCATTTTTTTTCCAGGAAACAGAATTTTGTAGAAGTAACTTTCTTCAAGCTCAATTCGTTTATATTATTGTAAGATAGCTATCAAAAATTATTTGATATGAATTACAAAGATTGTAAACATACCTATTTCAAACTATTTGAGAAAACATCAGAGGCTATTGGAAATGTAATCTTTATAAGAGCGTTTACTTGAACATTTAAAAATATTTTGTAAAATTTTAGTACAAGAAGCGATATATAAAACTTAAACAAGAACAAATGATCAATGAAGCGCTTATTTTTGTTTTCCGTTTTACTTTCCATTTTACTTACTTTTTACTTGATATCGTAATCTATTAAAATCAGCATGTTATTTAATGTTCAATCTGAACAGAGTTCAACGTAGCTGACACACTTTATTTAATATATTTCTTTTCGTTTTTAACTTATTTGAATTTTTATTCTGACATAATCTCAATAAGATCTTAACACTAGAACCGCGGAGACGGGTCATTTTGACCCGTACTCAGTGAAAATATGTCGATTCGAACCAGATAATTCTTTTTAAAATAATTTACATATAGGCTGCACAAACATGTTTTGAAATAAATAAATTAAATAGACTTAAATAAAAATTCTGGTGTGAATTATTTTTATAAAACTTGGGTACAATTTTCCGCGGTTCTAGTGTTAATCATAAATAGAAGTTTTCATATACGTCCATTAAAAACATTTCAAAAATATGCATTAAAATATTTAATTGCTATAAAGGACGTTAAATACTATTAAAAACATTAAAAGATCTTAATAATTTTTACATGTTTCGATTGAATTTACTCAATCATCATTAGAAAAAGAAAATACAAATAAACGCAAAGATGGAAAATAACAATAAACTATTACAAATGAAATTTATTTTTTTTAATTAAATTTCATTTATAATAGTTTATTGTTATTTTCCATATTTGTGTTTATTTGTATTTTCTTTTTCTGATGATGATTGAGTAAAATCAATCGAAACATGTAAAAATTATTAAGATCTTTTAATGTTTTTATTAGTATTTAACGCCCTTTATAGCAATTAAATATTTTAATGCATATTTTTGAAATCAATAAGATCTGTTTCCAAATGAGATGTTCCGACATATAAAGTGACATTTATAAACTTCAGAAAATACAAATTGCTTTATATCATTCGCCTTCAAACATAAATTTATCAAAATGTTAGTGTGTTGTGTGGGAAGATGATGCTGAGAGTACGTTTAACAATTATTAGTGTGATTCTTTTGAAACATATTGATAGTTAAATGGCTTGGTTCTTTTTCTGTTTATTTAATTTAAAAGTTACGCAATGTTGCACGCATAAAAATGTTTATATGAGTATAACAAAAAGAGCCCCCTATAATAATTCTTTATTATAAAGCTAGTAAAATATTATTAAATAAAATTATTTCATGTTACAGTCAAACTTCATTAATATGAACACGCTTAACATGAATTACTTTTAACATGAATTGTTTTCACAATCTCCTATAAAGACGAATACAAAGATTTGATACTGATAACATGAATTACTGTTAAGGGTGTATTCGAAAAAACACTTTTCCACCTTCAACAGCTCGAAATTTTCCGATACAATTTCAGACATATTTTTGAAAGTAGAAACATGCAACTTACTGAGGGGATTTTTGAAGAGACTTATAAGGTGCCGTGTGATGTCATTTTAAGCTCAATTCATTAGAATTTGATTTATAAAGTTATTTTCTCAGCAGACCCATTTCTTCGTTCACATATCGCCCGCTTCGGAAAAATCTGTTCAAAATGCCGTTTTTGATTGCCTTTTTTGCAATATTTTCGACATTTATCAAAGAATCGACAATTATGGCACCTTGTGTACTTTCTAAATAAGACAATTTTCCAGTTTGATGCATGTGAGAGCAAAAATGAATTCAAAAATAAATCGGAAAATAAGCAGTATGAATCGAAATACACCCTGAACGTGAACAAAATTTTGATTCCCCTTGAGGTTCATGTTAACGGAGTTCAACTGTATTATATATAAAATAGAACTTAAAATCTCAAAAATAATAAAAAAATGTCTAAAGCAATATTATTTGTTTTATACTTGGTCTTTATTATTTAATATCAAAATCTATCAAAATAAATGTGTTATTTTATGTACAATCACAACAGAATCCAACACAGCTGATGGACTTCGATTAATGCGACTCATTCTAATTTCAACGAAGTTGAGTTTTTATTCTGACATTGTTCCAATAAAATCAGATCCCAAATGAGATGTTCCTTATTTACATATAAAGTGACATTTATAAATGTCAGAATATACAAATTACTTCAAATCATTTACTTCCCAACGTAGATTTGTCAAATTGATATAAGGTGGGCAGAAGATGCCGAGAGTGTGATATTTATAAATTTTGACAGTTGGATGTTTTGCTTCAGTTTCTATTTGATATGATTGTTGAACATAGTTACATGCATAAATATGGCTGTATGAAAATACCCGTGTAATTAAAAAAAAAACATAAATATTACTTATTGTAAGCATAGTCAAATGTATTCAATAAACCTATTTTACCATATTACAAGAAGGGATACATAAAACCTTAAACAAAAGAAACAATATACAGTCGAATCTCTCTATAACGAAACTCCATACATCGAATTTCTCTATATAACGAATTTTTAGTAGGAACGGTCCCCTTTTCACATGATTACATTAAAAACAGTCTCTATATAGCGAAATATTTAACTCCATATAACGAATTTTTTCATAAATTGGTCTAAAATTATTCAGTTTTAAAAAAGCTTCGAAATCATATGGAATCAATTTTCCATCATTTATTTTTGATTTATCGTCAGTGCTGAGGGGTTTTTTTTATATTACTTCTCTCCTTGTTCTTTAAATCCAACGAATTCATCCCACCTCCCACACACCTTTCCACATCCTTCTCAAAACAGAATCAATTGGATTGATACTCGTGTAAGAGAGGAATCAGTGAGAGGTACATAAGAGAAGCCTTCAAATGGAGTAAAATTTTAACTACAATTTTTCCTTCCTTGCTAAAATTTGAGTGCAAGGCTATTATTTGATTTTCATTAAGCTTTCAAATAAATGTCTGTTCTCTTTTTTGAAACAGCTTAAATAATTAAGAAATGAAATGGTAGGTTAATATTTACTCTTAAACATTTCGAATTCTTAATTCAAAAGATAAAAAATAATATTTGTTCAAATTTTACACATTAAATACGATTTTTAACATCATTCTCTATACATCGAATTTCTCTATATAACGAATTTTTTACTGGAACGGTGGATTTCGTTATATAGAGACTCGACTGTATTTATAATGTAATAAAATATTACTGATACAACAAAATTCGCCAAAAAAAAACTTACGTATTCGCGAATGTTGAAAGGGTCTTCATTTAGGGTTTCGTTCATGTGACAAAACCCTATTCGTATCTGTTTTGTGTATGTACGTCACAGAGTCCATACACAAAAACTGTATAAGTCTTCCTTAAAATATCTATTTATATATAAACTGCATAAGACATTCAAATTTCGTGCACTTCCAGCTGAATACCTCGTGTCACAAGACAAATCATAAAATTTTTAAACAGTCTATTTTTTAAATAAATTAAATTTATCAATGTCACCCATTCATTTTTGCGATAAAAAAAAATAAAAAAAAACTTAGTTGGAACGTTTTCGCTGTAGACATCGTAGCTTGGAAAAAAGCATCTTGCTAGTAAACAAAAAGTTCTTTTTTTAATTTAATTAATTCTTCAATTAATTTTTAGCAGTGAAATTATGCTTAGAAATTCTTGAATATTTAATAAGTTAATTTTTGCTTTTTTGCTACTAAGCGGAGAACTAACGCAGTGAAAAATGTCCAAGCCGGGAATCGAACCCGGAACCCTTGGAATAGCGCTCCAAGTGCTCTATCATTTAAGCTACGAGGACGACGCCCAGCTCAGCATTTTTACTTCATATGTTGGTTAGGCTGCGATTCGCAGCACGAGATGGAACCGTCTTCATTAGCACCCAATCCTGTGGCGTAACATGAGATACTAGAAACCCAGCATCGGTAAATCACATATCTTAATTTAATTAATTTTTCAAATAATTTTCAGCAGTGAATGAGAGTTGCTGCCTAACCAACATATGAAGTGAGAAATGCTAAGCTGGGCATCGTCCTCGTAGCTGAAATGGTAGAGCACTTGGAGCGCTATTCCAAGGGTTCCGAGTTCGATTCCCGGCTTGGATATTTTTCACTGCGTTAGTTCTACGCTTACTAGCAAAAAAGCAAAAATTAACGTATTAAATATTCAAGAATTTCTAAGCTTAATTTCACTGCTGAAAATTAATCGAAGAATTAATTAAATTAAGATATGTGATTTACCGATGCTGGGTTTCTAGTGTCTCATGTTATGCCACAGGATTGTGTGCTCATGAAGACGGTTCCATCTTGTGCTGCGAGTTGCAGTCTAACCAACATATGAAGTAAGAAATGCTAAGCTGGGCATCGTCCTCGTAGCTTAAATGGTAGAGCACTTGGAGCGCTATTCCAAGGGTTCCGGGTGCGATTCCAGGCTTGGACATTTTTCACTGGGTGGGTTCTACGCTTAGTAGCAAAAATTCAAGCATCAAATATATATATATATATTTTTATAAAAGGTTCCTTGTTTAATCCCCGACCAGAAGAACTTGACGTTTCATCCTAAGATGGATTTAATAAGAAGAAAATTCATAATTTTGGCCAATCTAAGGGTTTATATTTTAGGTTTCATTCATATCACATTCATATTATTTTTTTAATTCAATTTTCTTTCTATTTGAAAAACTTTTGCGATTTATTAATGATTCTGCATTTTAAATTCAATTTAAATTTTTTTTTTTCACTTTTAGAAATTTTAAAATTATAAATTTATATTTTCACATTTTTTTTTTTTTCAAAAAACTTAGAATTTAGTATTTTGGGTTTTATTTAAACGATTTGACTTGAACATTTTTAATTTCATTAAAATAAATAACTTCCTGTTATATTTATTTGAAAATTGAATTTATTGGTGTGACCATCTGTGTGAGAATTGTATAATTTTAAATTGACAATTTTGATTTATTATATAAAGGATAATTTTTTAAAGAAATATTAAACGAAATCCTGAGTGTGATTTGCGATCACACTTGCCATAGCTGCCAACTTTTACGCATTTTTCCTACCACAAAAATTTTATAGTAAATATTGTCTTATTTAATCGTCGAAATCTCATGATTAAACAAATGGAAAATCTCTGTACAATTTTAGTGGTAGCAAAAATGCGTAAAAGTTGGCAGCTATGCACTTATCCACTTGTAATTTATTTCAAGAATAATCAAAAATCGCATATGCGAATTAGCTATATCATATCAAGAATTTATATTTTTCTTTTTATTTTCTCTATACTTTTTTTTAAAGAAAGCCTCTTTTTTCTGAGATGTGAAAATATTTCTAAAATGTATGCTTAATTTAATATTTCATGAGTTGAAACTTGACGAGTTGTAAGGTTTCAACACTTTAAATAAATTTACATATGCGTTTTAGAAATATTTTGACATTTTAGATAAAAAGATACATCTTTTAAGAAAAAATCATACAAGTAAGAAATGCTGAATTCCTGGCAAAATATATTTTGGATACATGCAGCTTCTTGGCAAGTAAAAAGAAACAGTTCTTACGTAACATTTAATACCAGGTTTGTTTCTTAGAAATACAATTAGAAATAATTTCTACATTAAATATATCCATTAAATCCCATATATAAATCCAAAAAAAATAATTTCATGCATTAATTAGTTTTTATAAACTTATTAACTTTGTACATATCTCTATGAAAGTTTAGGAACAATATGACTGTACGATATACTTTTTAAAAAATCTGTTAAACATATCAACTTAAAATTTGTTGTAGTGTCAGAGAATATATTATTTGGGAATAATAAAAAGCAATTTTGATTTTGGCTTAAAAGAAAAAAACAATTTTAAACACAAACATGATTTATTTTTCGATTTGATTATATATTTTCCAGAACATCATTACAGATAATAAAATTGCGTTCCAGGTGGGATCGATTTAATTTTTTTTAGATCATAAAATTTCCAGTTGAAATATTTTTGAGCTATAATAAAGAGAATTTTTCATTTGTTACTTATACCTTCATAACTAAATTCTGTTTAAAAATAAAGTAAAAGGTAAATTCGATGGATTATATCGATTTTTTTATTTATTTGAATTTGATACTTATATTTATATAACAAAAATGTGAAACCCACATTCCTAATTTGATTATTTCCAGTCTAACTGTAATACATTAAAATGTTTAAAACAAATGTTCATCTCTAAACCCATCGCGTACGGAAACAGAAATTCTAAAAAGAAAAAAAAATTAATATATTTTTCAACTTTGAAGTCCTTGATTAGATTAGGTTCAACATGACTTACATCAGTGAACATGCTTTTTCTGGTATGTTGTTTTTGAAAAACAAGTACACAAACAAACTGCGTGGTAGATAGTAACTTAAAGTTAAAATAAACCAGTATAATATGTTAAAATAGTTATTGTTAATATGATTATAGTTAATAGTTATAGTTAATATGAGGGTTATAGGTAAAATAACCCTGGTATAGATGCTCTCATTGTAAACAACAGAGCCAGAAATTTCACTAGTTTACGATGTTAAGTTTTGATAATAATTAAATATATTTTTATTGATACTTATAGTTTGCTGGTTGTTTAACACTAGAACCGCGGACACGGGTCATTTTGACCCGTATTCAGTAAAAAGATGACGATTCGAACCAGATAAGTATTTTTAAAATAATTTACATGTAACAAACAGCAAAAAATATATTTAAAATAAATAAGTTAAATAGACTTAAATAAAAATTCTGATGTGAATTATTTTTGTAAAATTTGGGTAAAATTTGCCGCGGAAATTATTCCACTTAAACCCGTAAAGATTACCAATTCTTGTTTTTGTTGGTAGTGACTTCGTATTAAAAATTGCCTTTTTTACGTAGAATAATATAGACAATAGTTTATAGAGGTCATATGAGTTCCATACTGATATACATCCTTATGCAGTCAAACCTCGTTAACATGAACACACTTAACGTGAATTACTTTTAACATGAATTGTTTTCACAGTCCCATATAAAGACGAATACAAAGATTTGATACTGACAAATTTTGATTCCCCTTGAGGTTCATGTTAACGAGGTTTCGACTGTATTTGGAGTCGCGATTTTTTTTTTTTTTTAATTTTAAGTTTAGTAATAAAGTTTGGAAACCGCTACTTTAGACCCTTCCAGCAAAATAATTTTTTTAGGACCATAATCATTTGACACCATAAAATTGTAGCTCTATTTTTAAATCGATAATTAAGAATTCAAAATTTTGAATCATTTTATGTTCCATGTTCCTTTAACCGCTTCCCTGAATTGCCCGTGTTCAACATTCAACGCGTTTTTGCCAATCATAATTTGCCCCTACCACGTACGGGCATGCATATTCTTTGACTCATGATTTATTATTCTCCCCAGTAAATTTTTATTGTAAATTTTGTATTTAATGGTCCTTTCGATTAAAACGTCTCATGTCTGTCGCACAGCTAAAAACCGCTATGGCCACCAGTGTTGCCAGATGGGCTACTTATTTTAAATTCAGATTCTTGACTGGCACCATTTTATTTAAATAGTAAAGCGCGCCTTATTTAATAACATATTAATAAAAGCCAAAATAAACGGAATTTTTCCATTTCAAAAAAGTGGTGCGAATCGAGAAATCTGAATTTTAAAAAAGTAGTCCACTGGCAACACTGATGGCCACCGTTGTTTTCGAAAAATTTGCTTCTTCCTATTGAACTGATGAGATTTCTCCGATAAAATAAATCGCATTTTTCCGTTCTAAAATATTGGTAGCCAAAAATCGTGCTATGTGACAAACATGACATATTTTCATGGAATTATCCTTATACGAGCATTTTTCTGATTTACTTAGGAAAAAAATTTCTGTTTAAAAAAACCAGTGATAAAAAATTAAAATTTCTAAAAAAATACATGAAAAAATAGGCATTATTTGAAAGTTTTTTCAAAAATATTGATTAGTTAAGACGCAACACTAGTCACAGAAAAAGACTCGGACGGTAATGTAAAGTCTATGGGAGCGTGCGTTCTTTTCAAATATCTCGCTCAAATTTTAATTTTTTTACGTGATTTGTTTTGCATAGGATAGTTGAGGGCGATCCACAACCAGCCAAGTTTTTACTTTTTCAAGTTTAGTTTCAGATTTCTTTTTAAAAATTATTTTAATTTTCAAAACCAGTTTGAACCGGTTTTAAAATTGAAACTATCATAATATAAAAAAAATATGTAATCAAAATCGAAAAAGTAAAAACTAGGCCGGTTGTAGATTGTCCTCAGCTATCCTACGCAAAAAAATCATGTAAAAATATAAAAATTTGAGCGAGATATTTGAAAAAAAAATCCCGTAGACTTAGCATTACCATCCGGGTAGTTGTCTGTGACTAGTGTTGCATCTTAAGTGATTAAACATACGATCTCCGTATATATCTATAAGTAATAATATTAGCAAGGGAATTAACACTAGAACCGCGGGAAAATTCATTAAAGATTTATAAAAATATTTCTCACCGGAATTTTCATTTAAAAATGTTTCAATTATTTATTAAAAATATTTTCTGCTCAGCATATATTTAGCTTATTTTATCAAGAGTTTTCTGGTTCGAATCAACGTCTCTCCGTATGATACGGGTCAAAATGACCCGTCGCCGCGGTTCTAGTGTTAAACAATTGACTGACAAACAGTCTTAAGAAAAAATTTCATAGAAACCTATGTATTTTTTACAGAGTCATGTCATTTATTACATCGTTTTCGTGAAGGGTCATCTGGTTCATCTAAATCTCATATTATGTTCAGACAAAACAATCTAAAATAGCAATTTAACTATATCAATTCGTAGAACGGATTTTTCTCAAAATTTGTAAGCGGAGGATTAAGCATACATCTTCGTTTACGGTTTGCTATTATTAGCTTTACTGGAACAGCAACTGACATATGTTCGCTTCCAATTTAGCGAATATCTTAAGTGACTATTACCATATTTAGGTAGAATGTTTGAAATGCTGTGTAAAATGCTTGAAACTGTCTTGTCGTATTTCTTACGTAAGATCGCCTTTCAGATATAGAAATTGTTCGTCGCATTTTGATAAAAAGAAGAAAAAAGCTTTAAGGATGATTTTATGTATAAAAAGTTTAATTTTATATTAGTGACCGTTCACAAATGGTGTCACGTTTGTAGGGGGAGGAGGGTGTACATGAAATTGTGACAGTTTATGACAAGGGGTGGAAGGGGGTAAGAATAAATGTGACGTCCCACATTTTGGGGTGTATTAAAAATCAGCAGATTAAATTGTGAAGTTATTTTAAAATTAAAGTATTTTGTGTTCATAAGTTAAGATAAAGTTGAAAAAGCCCAATATATTAAATTATATTTCTAATTCCAAAATACTATTAATTTTAATTTCTCTTTTATATTAATATTTTATTACTATTCTATATTATTTATGTTTTTGTTGTGAATATTAACATTCTTTATACAAAATAAGTACATGAATCATTTTTATTGTTAAAGTTACCAATGTCATTAAAATACTTAAATTTTGAAAATAAAGTTTGAAAAATGATCTATAACATAATGCTTTATTTCTGAATCGCATGTGTATGTTTATGCAATGTAGCATGACATGTGACAAAAGGAGGGGGGGGGGGGTCAAAGATAGTGAAAAAAACGTGCGACGACATTAATAAACAGCCTCTTAGCGGATAATTAGTTTTTATTTTTTCTATATTGAAATATGTATGTCTATTTCTTTTCAAAATGTAAATTCGTCCTTAAATTTTTTTTAAATGTTTTTTTTCAATTTTAACCATGTGTGGATGTATCGCCAAATAAATAAACTTATTTAACATACTAAAAATATGTACTAAAATAGCTACAGATAGCTAAATGTTGCATTTCAAAAAATTTATATATTTAAAATGCACTCAAAAATTATCTACATTTCATATCGCTTCTGCGAACATCGTCAGGATAAAATGGAAAGATGTTAAATTCAATTTAAAGTTTCAAAAAATTATTTTGTAAATATAAATAGTATTTTGAATCTTTAAATTGAATTTAACACCCTTCCATTTTATCCTGACGACGTTTGCAGAAGCGATATAAAACGTAGATAATTTTTGAGTGTATTTTAAATATATATAATTTTTTAAGTGTACCCTTTTAGCAATCTGTATTTATTTTAATACATATTTTTAGAATAATTTATGGTGCAATTTGTCCAATTCATAATTATTTTTACATACTTTTTTCCGTTTTGAAGTTCGTAAAATAGAATGCACATTAGTTTTTCTGTGTGTTCTACAAAAATATTTTTCTTAAAAAATATAATAAAAAAAACAATCCTTTTTTAGTCCTTTTTATTAACAGAGTCATATTTTAAAAATCTAACCAGTTAACCGATTTACCTGTTCGTGGGCGGGCAGAAAGAGTTTACGTTTTCCATCAATTAAAGACTTTTGATACCAGTAATTTTTTTAGCTTGAATTTCATACTATTTAATGACAGAAATGGTTAGACTAAATATTAGGGAATGTTTTAGCTTAAAAAAAAGTGGTGTTTACTCACATTTTCGATTAATTCTATGTGAAAAAAAGAATCAGTTAAGGAGATAAAGAAAGAATTTACGAAGACAGTTTAAAAAATGCGTAACTGTGGAAAACTGCCATTTTATCTGTTATATAAAAATTAAATATATCAGCTTAAATACGAAAAAAAATTATTTTCACATAACTGCATTTAATCATGGATGTAGGTGCAAGAATCATAGACAGTTCAAAGGTCCATATAAATTCAAATACTTACATGCACTGAAAAAAAATTGATTCTCAAAATTCAGTAAAAAATACTCAGTTTTAAGTATTTCACATACTCAAAATAGATCCGATCCAAATGTACTTAAAACTGAGAAAAACAAGTAAAAATTTTTGATTCCATGGTGGTATTCAAATATAAAATACCCCATAACATACAAATTAAAGCAAAAATGTACTGGCATTATTAACGCTAAACGGTTAATTGATTATATATTAAGAAAAACAGCAAAATTATTAACAAAGCAAACGATACCCAAACAAAAATAGTAAAATTTTTAACAAACCAAACGATACCCAAATCGAATATTTTTATCGCAAGAACATTATCTGCACTTTTATGATATTTCGAAATACTGTGCATAATCTAATATTTACATTAATAAGCATATTTTATGCCCCCATAAATGAAATAAAGCAAAACAGGGTTCAAAAACATCATTTGTTTGAATTTCATCACACGTGATGTTTCAAATATAAAAATGCAATATGTTCATTTTTGATGCAAACATACTCAATTCAATATGAGCGCATCGATTTACTCATTTTTGAGGACTTCATTTTTTTAGTATGTGACTTCCATAATTTTAGTCTAAATACTATCTCTTTTTTGAACCAGAAAAATAAAAATGTTCATATTCCCAGGATCCCCTTAAAAGTAAAAACTTCATTATTAGGATGAAATTCGCTGGGGGATGTCTTTTATGAAAATATTATATAAAATAAATTCTTGTGGTTTACGCTGGAAATATTCAAATTAGAAAAGAAGGTTTCATATTTTTTTCTATAAATATAAATATCAAATTCAAATTTGTAAAAAATCGATATATTCCATCGAATTTACTTTTTGCTTTATTTTTTAACATAATTTAGTGACTCAGATGAATTAACCTATGGATGAAAATGAATGCAAAAATGAATTAACCTATGAACAATATGACTAAAACTAAAATGAACAAACCTATTTATTATTAAGCTAAAAAATATATCAATTGGAAATTTTATGATGTAAAAAAAATTAAATCGATTTCACACGGAACATATTTTTATAACCTGCAATGATGTTTTGGAAAATAAATGACCGAATCGAAAACATAAAGATAAAGTAAATTCTTATACTTTGCACTGGAAATAATCAAATTAGAAAAGTGGGTTTCATATTTTTGTTATATAAATATCAAATTCAAATAAGTAAAAAAAATCGATATAATCCATCGAATTTACTTCTTACTTTATTTTTTAACAGAAATTAGTGACAAAAGGATAAGCAAAAAAAAGGTCCTTTTATTATTACGCTCAAAAATATTTGAACTGGAAATTTTATGATCTAAAAAAATTGAATCGATTCCACCTGGAACACATTTTTATTACCTGTAATGATGTTTTAGAAAATATAAACTTGAAACGATAAAAAGATTATGTTTATTTATGAAAAAAATGCCGTTTACAAGTTTTCGTATGCCTTAATTTTCTTTTTCCGTATGTAATGAGTTTAAAGATGAACATTTATTTTAAACTACTCAGATATTACAGTTCATGTAAAAGGATTAAAATAAATAAATAAATAAATAAATAAATAACATTATGCAGTAACTGCACCTTTATTTACTACTTTATGCACATCAGTAATGCTTATTATTTCTTACAAGTTTTAATATTCAATAACTTTTGAAACAATTAGAATTCATAGTTATTGTACTAAGAATTTAAGTAAAGTTTTTAAGTAAAACATTGTGCTTTACGCTGGAAATAATCAAATTAAGAACACAGGTTTTATTTCTTTTTATTTTATTTATTTATTTACTTATTTTTTTGTATAAATAAAAATATCAAATTCAAATAAGTGAAAATCAATATAATCCACCTAATTTACTTTTTACATTATTTTTTTAACATAATTTAGTGACGAAGATATAAATAATAAAAGAGAAATTCTGTTTATTATTAAGCTCAAAAATATATCAACTAGAAATTTTATGATATAAAAAAATTTAAATCGTTTCCATCCGGAACACACTTTGATATTCTGTAACGATGTTAGGAAAATAAAAAAACCTAATTGTAAATAAGATAATGTTTATTTATGAAATAATGTAGTTTACACATTTTCGTGGTACTGAATTTTCTATTTCTCTATGTAATGAATTAAACGGTGAATATTTGTTTTAACTTTTTTAGGTATTCAGGGTTCGCAATGTTACTAAAATTTTCGTACTGTCCTACCACAATTTTTAAACGGTAATATTTATTGTATAATTCTATTGTAGATGTTAAACGGACTTTCCATGAAGATTTTTCGTTTAAAATACTGGTAGCAACGTGTGAAAATTTTCGGAACCGTGCGAGCCCGCGGTATTACATTTCGAATGAAAGGGTCAAAATAAAAAACATTCATTATGCACTACTTGCACCTATATTTACTATTTTATACAGATCAATTAATTTTATTATTGTCTACGAGTTTTAATATTCAATAACTTTTGAAATGAAATAGCTGGAAATAATCAAATTAGAAAAGCAGGTTTTAAAATTTTGTTGTATAAATATAAATATCAAATTCAAATAAGTGAAAAATCGATGTAATCCATAGAATTTACAGTTTATTTTTTAACATAATTTAGTGACGAAGATATAAACAAAAAAAGAAATTTTTTTTTATTATTAAGCTCAAAAATACATCGACTGAAAATTTCGTGATCCAAAAAATTTAAATCGATTCCACCCACAACATATTTTTATAACCTGTACTGATTTTTTGGAAAATAAATAACCGTATCTAAAACTAAGATTATGTTTATTGATAGAAAAAAATGTAGTTTACACATTTTCGTATTTCTGAATGTTATTTTCACTTATGTAATAAATTTAAATATGAACATTTGTTTTAAACATTTTAGGTATTGCAGTTTGCATAAAAGTGTCAGAATAAAAAACAAACATCATACACTAGTTTCGCATTTATTTAGTACTTTATGCACATCAGTAATGATTACTATTTCCTGCAAGTTTTAATATTCAAAACATTTTGAAATAAAATTGATTCCATTATTATTATAGAAAAAATATTTGTAAATAAAAAGCTAAATTAAAACTAGCAGATGAGGGCTACTGTAATACTTACCCTCCATAGGTATGATAGTATAAAATATGAGAATAAAACACGTGTAAACTATTTATAAAATGCTTCTCAATTCCAAAAAAAAAATTTAAACATATATTTAAATATTTTTAGTAGATACTAATGCTCTATTACAAAATTGCTGATACTATTTGATTATCCCATCGACCCATTTCGAAAAATTATATAAATCGCCAATATACTTGTAAATTATACGAATTAGCATATTTTGATTTTAAATAATGAAAGAATAAATAAATTAATAATAGATTAATAACAATTCAAATTAAACACCAAATAAAAAATTAGTTATGATATACAAACACATGTACAGAATATTCTTCTCATGTCGATGTAAAGATTTATTTTAAAAAAATCGGTGGAACCTCTATAGAATGTCTGTAAAATAAATAAATAAATAAATAAAATAATAATAGCATTAAAAGTTCGTATATTTGGCGATTCATCACTGGTTAGTGATGAATTTTTTTTTTTAATTATGCTTTAATGCCGAATGTTATTTCACCCTTTCATGTTCAAAATATTTCAGTTGTTAAAATGTTGAGATGATTTATTGACACTGGGTTTTATAAGGAAATTTGTATCATAGTAAATAAAGGCTTCTTTTTCAAATACATTATAAATGAAAATTTTTGTTTTAAATTCAGCCAATATTGCATTAGTTATTTTAAATTAATTAGCGCATATATATTCCACCGCCCACAAAATGCTTAATGAAAAAAAATTAAGTTGAGTTGGTTTCAGTCAATTTAATTTAAATAACTTTAATTATGCCATTTTTAGTTTGTTTCAACTACATAGTTTTGTCAGTTTTACTTTGTTTTGTCGTATATATTTATATTTATTCCCAACGAAATTTAACAATCATATTTTAGGATTTAAAACAAAATTTAATCTGATTTAATTTTTTTTCAAGCTCAAAAATAAGCTCCGATTGAGCAGCATCAATTTGATTTTGTTACTATGTGAACAAGGATGCTTTCGATATGGAAATGTACGACGGCTGAGTATTTCATGATGAATTCATTTTTGAATAGCCGTTTAAATTTTAAAAATCGTGGGTTAATGTTTAAATTTCATTAAAATCGGTAATAATATGCAAAAAGAAAGGTGAAATATTTATTAAATATAAAACTAAAAAAAAAAAAAAAATAGTATTTCTGCAAATGTAATGAACAAGTAAATATTTGCAAACTGAAAAATGTAAAATAAACAAATATGGTAGTTAAACAACAAATGACAGTTGGATATAATTTAAAATGAATATTTCCAACTTGCAAAACAAAAAATATATTTCCTGCGATAAAATTTAATAATTACTGCAACAAGCAACATGCTTACGTAATTAAATAAAGTATATAATAAAGTTTTTTGTTGATTAAGTTTCATTTCTTTAAATACCGCGCATTCTAAAAACAATTAACAAGCAATTTTCAGATGCATTAAGTTAGTTTGCTGTGGTGAGGAAAAGTCTCTTTCGCGAAATTGTGTGTCGCTTTAATCTTCACCAAAATATTTAATTTTTAATAGATTTTCTGCTGGAATTAAATTTATGTTATAATTCAGCCAGTTATTATTCTTTAGCCTATTTAGATCTAGAAATGAGAAATAAAATCTTGCGAGTTTAAACTTTCAATCAAATGGAATATTCTCTCGAGATAAGACAGTGCAGTACATATACTTACTAAAATCGGAGCTACTTTTATATTACTATCAATAACATTTAAGAGTTACAATGTATCCTAAAATAGACTGATGTATTTTAAAATTCACGAATTTTGAAAAATTTTTAGCTAAAAAATTCGCAAGAAGCTTAAGTAAGATGTCATGTGTTATTTTACTGTGATTCTAAATTTTAATTCTAAATAGCAGCAACAGATGGCACTGGAAGCAATAGTCTCTAAAGAGAGACCTATTTATTTGGCTCACACTTCCCCCAGCATTGATGTAAAGGAAAGAGTTTAAATATACCGAGTGTGTTCTTAAGAACAAGATTGCATCGACGATTGAGATCCACTCCGTATACTTAATCTCCTTTTTTCGAAACAATACTGAAAGAAGAGAGAGACCAAAAAATTGGGTATCGATTTAGCGTCTAATTGCTTCCAGCACTATTTACCGCAGCTATTTTGTATGAAAAACGGGAATCACGGTAAAAAATCTCACGACATCTTACAGGTCCTTCCTGCAAGAAATTTTTAAACAGCTGTTACTGTTTACAAGTTATTAAATTTTAAAATCAAAATACCAGGTACTTCCTAAAGATGCAACATGTTTTTTAAATCCAATTTTTATTGTTAATTTCAATTATGATTTTTGTTGCTATTTTTGAGAATTGCTGTATGTATTTATGTGTGCGTATAACATAACTGCTAACATCTTCAGCTTTTTTGTCCCAGAAATTTTTTTTTAGAAAATTTTACCATTTCAAATCGTCTTAATCGAAAGATTAAATAAGTAAAAAAATTCTATTAAATTTTTCCGGGCCAAAAAGTCAGAAGAGTTGGCTGCAACGTTATACCTACGGAATGGAAAAAATAATTCCAATTTTAATTTTTAGCACTTATATATTTAGCGCTTATAATTTTTAGCACGTATATTTTTCTTTCTCTGTTCCTAAATTTATTTTGTATTTGGAAAAAATATGTATACGTTTCTTCCAAATTAATTTTAAATTGTTAAGAAAAACGTCGTAAATTTAATTCTGTTTTCTTCACTAGCTATTAAAAAAAAGTATCTGGAAACCTAAATAGCAAAATAAAAGATAAAAGGTAAATTTTTATTCGATACATGCATCGATGAAACTAAAGAAAAATTTTGTTCTAGATAAGATAAAAAAGAGTAGAAGAAAATGTCTTTTAAAAAACCTTTCATTTTTTAAAATTTTTTAAATTTTACAAGATACAGTTTCATAAAACTATTTTTTTCGTAAAAATATCAGCGTGAGTTATTATCAGAATTAAAATGACAATTTGAAATTTTACTACAGTTATTTCCTCCAGCAACTCAAGAATTTGACTTAGAATGAATATTCTTTTTTAAAATATTTTAATAATAAATTTTGAGTTTTACGTCATAATATCAGAAAAATAATGTAATAAACAGTTATTTTAAACAGCGAAAATATATTGAGTAAGAACAAAAAATGAAAATGTGAAATATATGTATATTTTAAATCGAATAAAAATTATTTAAAACAAACTGATAAAGAAAAATGAAAAGAAATAAAGAAAATCAATAAAGAGATTTAAAAAAATATAGTATAAGATAAAGTTTCATCCAAAAAGTGTAAAAATATTTTTAAAAATTAAATTCTACTTGATACCTATTTCTAATAAAAAAATAAATAAATAAATAAAAGTAGAATTCATTCTGAAAACACATTTAAAAAAATAATGAAATGTGGAAAGTTTTATTAATTAAAATTTTATTTTTAGCTATAGTGACATTATAAACAAGAAATTATTTTAAAGGCAAAAAAATTTTGAAAAAAAAAAATAAATGAAAGACAGAAAGAAAAGAAAAAAATCGAATGTAAGCTTTTAAATAGAATGCTTAACCCATTCGTGCCCAGCACCTTTTGCGGTTTTTTTTTTTTTTTTTTTTTTTTTTTTTTTTTCTGGTGGACACCACTATATTTAGAAGATTTATGTTTAGTTCATTAATCACGAAAATACATTATTTAAATAAAATAATTATTGCTTTTCTTTTTTACCGGTGTCAAAAACAGTGCTGAATCACTGCCCCCTCTACAATGCCTATTCACTAAGCAGACGACAAGTGTGAAACGTCATGAGGTGGAGGTGAAATTACTAACCCTACTGGTTCCACAATCGCCACGAAGCTCAGAACGCGATCGTTGTCAGGGAAACCGCCTCCACTACGTCACAAGCGAGAAGGCATTGTAGAGGGGGCAGTGGCTGAATGCACCTTTTGAAGCGTCCCTAAAAAGGGACGCTAGGCACTAATGGGTTAAGATAAGTGTTTTCATAGGTTAGTTACGTGGGCTTTTGTAGTGCAAGTCACTTTGCTGATAACCGATTTGCTTGTTCGCCACCGTTATTTTCGAAGTATTTGTTTGGCTTTATTCAATTAATGCAATATCTCTGGTAAAGTATGCCACATTATTTTGTTTTAAACTACTTGTAACCAAACATCGTACTTAAGATACAAGTGCATCTGGACATAGTCTATACTAATAATAGAAGGTAGTTTTCTATATGTGTGTGCGTGCCTCTGTATGATGTCTTAGTAAAATCTATAGCATGTACGTCTAAAAATTTGGGTGACAATAGTTCACGGCTGATCTTGATGTACCTGGGGCAACGATTTTCATATTTTTTTTAAAAATAGCTATTAACTAAAAACTTAAATTAAATCACATTTTACTTCATGTTTATTTATGTCAAATGTTGAATTTTGTAAACAGCATATTAAAGAATTTTTCAATGAGCAGAATATAACTAAAGTAAAATGGCTTTCACTAATCACATATCATTAGTTTTCCATAATATACCACCGAATTACGAAATAAACTACACTTATTTTCTTTGTACTTTATACTAATAACTAATACATAACGTATTTCGTCTTAGTTTGATACTATCTAAAATTCCTATTAAGCACCGCCCCTTCCTTGCAGCGAATTCACATTCACGTTCAGAAAATGGTCCCACAAGTGACCGGAAAAAGTTAAGAGAAAAGTGAGCGCGTATCGTGAGCGGAGCGTAACGTAACGTAACGCAGTTTCTTGAAGTGTCTCCCGGCAAACCAATTTACAAGACGTTGTCACGTCAAAAACTTGCATAAAAGGCTTTGCTGTTATAGAGTAGAGCAGATAACACTTCCTAAGTAAACTAACATAAATTGAACGCAGACAGAATTTCTTTTTGTTATTGTTCTTGCTTTTTTTTTGTTGTTTTTTGTTTTTCTAAACGTCTATCAGCGGATCATACTTGATACTGTAAAAGAGACAACATATTCTTAAATTTCGTACTTTAAACGCTACAATTCACAGAAAGAAAATGTGACTATTAATCCCTCAACCCTTTAACGGACAAAGCATTTTCATTGTTTAGAATGTTGACATAAATAAATGACACCCCTAATTGCGAACAAATATATTTTTAGGTAAGAAAAAGTGACTTTTCATATATAAAATAAAATGGATGTTTAAAATTAAAATTCCGGTGTCGTTGTTGCACATCGAAATTAAAATTTTGGGGTTTCGTAGAGAAACCAAAGAACGTTAAAGGGTTACATTTCTATTTTGTACAAAAGTTTCTTTTCGCGGTCGATTTCCTATCTCTTTCGTTGATGATCTCCTAAGATTTAATTTTAGACGTACAGAATAACACAAAATACCTTTTTAAAGCAGAAAATTCTTCTATTAGGCAGTACAATCAATTTACAAAAATAGGAATAATAAACCTTTCAAAAAATTTGGACTGCGGACTATTTCACAAATCCCACAGACATTATTTTTGCTCTCGAAAATTAAATGAAAATAGGTATTTCGTCACAATTATTTATACAATCTCTGCAGTTCGTATTTAAATCTCTTATAATAATTAATAAGCAATTGACCCAATAGACGTTCTTAAAAAATAATAATAACAAAATCTGAAGAAAACTTTGATTTACTGCAAAACGCGGGCTGTTGCAGCTCGGATTCGCTCGGCTATAGCTTATATTTTCATGTTAAATGTGCATTTTCATTCTCAGTGTTTTACCAGAGCTTTATATCTATATTATAACGCAAAACGTATATGTATACAACGCATACGTCATTTTGTGAATGGCAACATTTTCCCATGCAATTTTCGTTTTGAAATTTTCGCTATTGCAAATTTTACACTTCTAAACATCGCACATAAACATCGCATACACCATCGCATAAAGAAAAAAATTTACTTTTAAATGCAATTTGTTTGAAAGCTGTATCTCAATTTGTTTTTGAGATACTAATTTTTTTTTATAGTTTTTAGTACCAATTTTCTAATTGTGGCAACAGATTCACTTCATTTTCACTTAAAATTGAAAAAAAAAATAGAAATTAAAATACGTATACTTTGTTAAAAATATCGTCTGTTATACAATTTGGTGATTTCGGTTTCATTTCGTTTTTATTCATCGATTAAATGACTTCAAATTTTGACTTTAAGTGATTTTAAAATAATAAAATTAAAATACCATTTTTTTAAACGCGGTACTGCGGATATGAGAAGTACGTATGCAAATTTTGAGAAGATGAAAATGATGATGGATTTTCATTTCGCGTGAAATTCTATGATCGTGTCAATTTGGAATTTTGTTATTTTCATTCGCATTTACACCAAACATTAGAGCTTCAATTGATAACTTCATCATAGTAACTGATTTTTATTACATTTTGCTGATTATATATGCGATTAAAGTTTAAATTTAAAAAATTGGCCAACTGAGTTTTATAGTATGTCGTTAATCTGAGCTTAAAATAATATTTGTTTGAGAGTTAGACTGATCAATATACTAAGATGCATTTTTATTGTAACTGATTTTGTAGATTTATCATAAATTATTGAAGAAGTTCCTTCTTAAACATTTTCTTTCGTCAAATTTTGACGGGTTCTACGTCGCATTTATAACCGACAAAGTTACCAGAGCGTTCCGAAATCAACAATTATATTTTTTTCTTCTGACTAGAAATCAAAATAAGAGCGAGAAGAAAGAAAATTATTGTACAATTAAAAATCAATATTTGATCATTTTTTTTACACTATCCGCATAATAATTATATCAATAACGGATAAAATTTTACAGGATTCGGATAGCAATAATCATAAAAAAAAAAAAAAAAACTATGAAACGACTCCGCGTGAAAAAACAAAAATGTGACTTCTTACGAGAGCATTTGCCGATAAATATCAGTATTATTTACAATATTTACATTAAAAACATATTTATGGAAAATCGGCTCAAAGATATATATAATCACACAATTTTGATGTTTACCTAACCCTTTCTAGGGCGTTCATGTTTGAATAACTTAATTTCAATTCCTTATTCGTCGGTAGCATCCCTCACAAACGTGGTAAAAAATTTCTATTTCATTTTACTGGTTTGAGTTTCACCAAGTATTATAATATTTAGATTGTCACAAATAGTAGAGTGTCTTGATTTTCACAATGCGAAGGATCTATCTTGCCGAAGTAACTTTCCAACTTTAAAAATGAATATAAGATTTTACCATTGTTTTTTAAATTTTCCATTAATGAGGTATTTAAATAAAGAGAAATTTTCGAATTTTTACTGGTGGAATTTTTCTGGACGGTAATGAACCATTCGAAAGTGATTATGATTGAAGCTTCACTATGTTAAGAATACAGTCGACTCTCGTTAATTCGAAATCGGATAATTCGAATCTTCGCTTAATTCGAACGAAACATGAAGTTCCGAAATTTTCAAAGGCAGGATAACGTTAAAAATTTTCATTTATTCGAACTCGTTTTCTCTTGACGTCGTTTAATTCGAACTAACAAGAATTCCAATTTTTCATTTTTCTTTTCTTTCTTACGGATTTCAGATCCTTTGACTAACTTTCTTTGATTTTTGTGAAAATTGTTTCGAACGAGTATATTTATAATCCAAATGCGTTTGATATCCAATTTCTTAGTGCCCGTCTCTCCATCAGTGACGCTTTAAGTTTTTCTTTCATTGTGCTTGTTTCTAATCTTTTAATTAGTTTATGTACTTATATATTTTAATTTAATATTATGTTATATTCTAATGATAACAGACGAAATAAATTAAAAAACACTATAATATTAATTCCTTTGTAATAGTACCATATTAAACATGTTTTCATTTCATATTTTGGATAATTCGAACATTTCTTGTAGTCCCGACCAGTTCGAATTAACGAGAGTCGACTGTATGTCAAGTTCCTCTTCCTTAACCCCTTCCGACGAGAACCTTTTACAAAAATTTTAATGTTTTGTCCCCGATTTTTAAAAACAGAAATTTGTGACTTATTAAATCCAGAAAATGTTCCAATTAACTAAAACAAATTTTTCAGTAAAATTTTACTGTTGGATATAAACAAGGATTCTTAAGCCATATTGTGACACGTTTACGTGTCGCTCGTTTTAAAGGGGTTAATAGATCCATGCTATCAACACTAGCTAGGCTAGTTTATATATTAAAAAGACAAATAATGGGATTCAAACAAAATAAAAAAGAAAATTTATTTAACCCCTTGAGAAACAAGGCAATAGTGCCTCTGTAATATTGAATTCTCACCGGGAAAATTGAAAAATTTTCTTTTAAAATAAGAAAAGGCAATTTTCTAGCATTTTGCCACCAAAGATAAAAATATAACATTCTGTTAAAAGTTTTTGTTGAGAAACTCGATTGAATTATGTGGTATAAAATTACATCCTACTACCCCTCAAAGGGTTAAAGTAGATTGAAAGTACTTTATGTATCATAAAAAATACAGGATACAATCACATATACATTTAAAAAATGAAGTGAAAGTAAATAAAAAGAGTACTAAAATATATAAAGTAATTAAATTTCGATCTATGCCAGATTAAAAACTTATTATTTAATGCACAATTGCAATTAGGTGTTTACCTCAATTCTTTTTAAATTGGAAAATTTTCACATAATAATTTTCTTCTTTAATTTATAGTGAAACAAATTTGAAGAAAAAGATAATAAATACAGTAATTTAAATAACCAACGTAAAGTAAAACTTATTTCCTCACATCTCTCTCTCATCCAAGAATTTGTTTTCATATATGAAAAAGATTTCACTGAAATAGTTTCAGAAAAATTTAAAATTTGAAACATTCGTGATTTAAATTAAAAAAAAATGTATAGATTTACTGTTATTTTAAATTCCCCATAAATTACTAAAAATATCCAAACTTTATTTGAAACATTATTAAATTAGAAAACTAATCATTACATAAAATTATATAACACATATACTTTTTTTTAACAAAAATAAAATTTTAAGAAATAATATTCTGTTTATTATGTATAAATAAATCCTATATACAAGTTTTCATAAATGCACAATATTCTAAATATGAACAGTGATTTTTTTAGTAAATTCATTGTTGCTATGCAAAACAGAGTTTGAACTTATATTATTATTTATTATTTAGTTTTAGTTTTAGTTTTAGTATCGTTATTTTAGATATACAGAGTTAGCAAAATTAAATTTCCGCAACTCAAAGTACCATGGAGGCCGTTCTACTAGTTCGAAGAGAAAACTATTTGGAAAACAGACACGTTGGAAGATGCGCTCGAGATTCCATAAATAAAAAAAATTATTAAAAAATCCTCTATCAGATGGCGCATCGGGCAGCACATTGCAGCAAAATATGAAAATATGCAGTACAATAATAATAATAAAAGAAGTTGCTCGTGCAGTAAATCAGATCAGCCTTTCAGAATGCCGACGTTCCCTGAGAGAGCACTGCTAGTAAAACTATACTATCGTAACGGCAAGAATGCTGTGGCAGATGTGAGAGAATTCCACCGGCTTAAAAAACAACAACGTGAAACGATGTCGGAGCGTGTTATAGACATCATGGTGAAATTCGAGTGCACAGAACAGCTGGGAATTTTGACGCAAGATGAAAAAAAAAAAAGTCTCCAACAGTAGCGGCTCCTCAGGGAGTGCTGCATCAGCTTTTTCTAACCACTAAAATTTAACAGAATCTTTCATATTATTTATTCGACAAATTTTCTTCATTAAAATAAACTGAAATTACTGTACAATTTTTGTGGTGTGAAAAAATTGAGGCAGCACCCCCTGACGTGCCGCGACTGGTCTCCAATGATGTAACAGAGAATATTGCTACTGTGATCGTGGAAGCTAGCACTGAATCACTTCATGGCTCTGTTAGTCTACCTATAATATCACATATCCTTGATGTACCATACTCCACAGTTTGACATATTATGTACAGAATTCGAAATTTCTATTCAAACAGTGCAGCAATTGGAAATTCACGACCCAGACACTGGCAAAACATTCACGCTACAATTTCTGGTGAGAATCGTGATTGATGATTCCTGGTAATGGAAATTTCTGTTGACTCTGATGAGATTCTGATGGACCGAATCTCAGTTCCATCTTAATGGACCGGTAAATACCCATAATTGTCGCATCTGGGCGAGTGAAAACCCCCACGAAATGCATGCAAAATCATTGCATGATACGAAAAAGACAGTATGCTGCGGGTTCACTTCTGCATTCATTATGGGCCCATATTTTTTTGAAGAAGTGATCCCTCAATTACTTATCACATGTTCTGTTAATTCGCAACGGTATCATCACATGTTACAGATCTACGTCATTCCTATTCTCCAGCAACGAGGCTGCCTACAAGAAACTGTATTCGTGCAATATGGAGCGAACCCCACTGCACATCGCAATTCGAGTCCAACAATTGTTGAGGCGAACACTTGTAACATACACTGTAAAAAAACGGACGATTTAACGGAAGTATTACTGGTAATCTGGACGCCAGTACTATTTACTGTTTTTTAACGAAAAATTTTCCGTAAATTTCGGGAAAAATTCGAAAAAAAGGAATATTTTACGGAATTTTTACCGTTAAAAAACAGTAAATAGTACTGGCGTCTAGATTACCAGTAATACTTCCGTTAAATCGTCCGGTTTTTTTACAGTGTATGTATGATCAGCCAATGTTTCCCAAAATATTGCCCACATCGATCAAACTATCTCGTGCCATGCGATTTTTAACTATGGGGATTTTTTAAAGACAAAGTTTAGTGGGAACGCTTCATAACTTAGATTTAAAAAACAGTATTCGCCGCCATATTCAGAACTTCTATGTTGACTCTTTTTGGCCAGTGTTTGAAAGCGCAATTTTTAGAATTGAGTGCATTGTCAAACACTTTTCGCATATTGAACAGGTTTTAACCACTTGAAGGGCGGTGTTGGCAAATGAGAACACCTAATTATAATTCCAAATTGCCACACTGGTACTAAACATTTTCTAAGAAAATTTCACTTCTATTAAATACAAAAATATACATTTTTATTAGTTTACAAATAAAATTTGGTGTAAATATTATATGTGTCATTCAATTTCAAAATTTTACGAATAGAAGTACTTTGCTCCGGAAAGGGTTAAAGCATTGATTTGCATGTTTAGTAATGTCATTTAGAGAGATTTTTTCTTAAAACAAATTGAAAGCCCAATATTGTAATTATGTTGTTATCATTATTGTGTTTATTTTGTGTAAGACCACAAGTCCTTTAGTGTTCAGGAATCTCAGTTTTTTTTTCTCTTTTCACGATAGTTCGTAACGAAAACTAATCATGATTTTTTAAACTTTTTTTTTTTTTGGAAATCTCAAACACATTTTTCGAAGTGGCTTTTACCCAAATATTTCTCTTTGGACTAGTAGAACGGCTTCCAGTGCCCTTTGAATAGCTTATTTATTAATAAAATTTGAGGCCAAACTAGAATCCCTGCCATTAAATAAGTCGAAGAAAATTACTTTAAAATACTTGTGACCAGAGTATTTGCAGCCCCACACAGGGTACCTGGCAACACTATTTGGGACACGCATGATAAATTAGAATACCGAAGACGATAATACAAGAAACATTTTACGAGATAAAAATTATTCTTTGTAAGTAAAAAAAGTCTTTTAATTATAAATTTATAGAAAGAAGATTTTACTGCCGAAAGCCCGAAAAAGAAATAAATGAAGCCTTTTAAAAGTTAAAAAGTTATTTTAGACGTTTCCGATATGTTATACAACCTTGGTTAAGTAAGTGGAAACTTTAAGGACTTCAGAATTTAGGTATTAAATTTTCCGGAAAAGGTTTCAATGGCAAATTAGTTTTGAGGAAAGAAAAAATTCATTTCCAAAATAAGAGCAAGAAAAGCATTAGGAGAATGATGTTTTCAAGTTTTAGAAAGGATATTTCAGTAGATAATTTTTAAAAGAGATTTTAGCATCTATATTATAGGGTTATCAATTTATATAGATATATGTAAGGAGTGGAATATAAGCAAGAAATGTGGTTTTAAATAAATAATTGTTTTTCTAAGTGTTCAATTAACCTTTTACGTTAAACGTTAGATTGAAACCTTAGATTTACACATGATAATAATATATTTTAGCATCTATATTATGGGACTATAAATTTATCCGTATATATGCAAAGAATGGGATATAAGCAGAAAAAGGTGTTTTAAACAAATATGTTGATTTAACCTTTTGCGTTAAACATGAGAATAAAAACCTTAGATTTAAACATGGCCTCCATTGAGAGACCACCTCTTGAAAAAACCAATTTTCACTGGAACGGAACATGGTTGCGTTAGGAAGTTTTTACTGTAACTATTTTCCCATATCTAATAAACGGAAAATATTTAAATTAGAATTATGATATCATTGTCGAATCATGTTGTATTCAGTGTACTGGAATGCAGAAACAAAAAGGGCTAATTCAGATAATTCTGTCATTAGATAGGTTGTCATTTTCCAGTGTAGCCTCAAATTTTAATTCGAAATTACAATTTTTTGCCGAAGCTGTTGAAAGAAATTTTTATTTATGTCCGTTAAACGTCTTTCATTAAATTAACCATAAAAAACTATTATTTTTAGGCTGTACTTGCAATTTTAGGGAAACTCGTTAAATATACGAATCAAGGGACTGAGGATATTTTCTATTTTTATCGGAATCGTATCTCATTCGGGTAATTTTACATAAGTTTCTTTTCAAGGGACTGCAGATAGTTCACATCTTAATCAAGCGGCGGCTACGTATATTAAACGGGTTTATCTTAAACGAGTTTCACTATGTTATTAAAAGTGAAGGCTAGACAAAAATCCCTGCCTTTAGATAAGGCGAAGAAAATTACTTTAAAATTCTAGTGTATTGGAGTATTTGAAGCCCCACACAAGGCACCTGACAACACTATTTGTCGTACATGATAAATTGGAATGCCGAAGACGATAATACACGAAACATTTGACCAGATGCAAAATATTGTTTGCAATTTGAAAAAAAATATTTTAAATTACAAATTTACGTAAAGAAGATTTTAATACCCAAATCCAGAAAAAAGTGAAGCCTTTTAAAAGTTAAAAAGTTATTTTAGACGTTTCCGATATGTTATACGACGTTGGTTAAGTAAGTGGAAACTTTAAGAACCTCAGAATTTCAGAATTAAATTTTCCGGAAAAGGTTTCAACGGCAAATTAGTTTTGAGGAAAAAAAAAGAAAATTCATTTTCAACATAAGAGAAAAAAAAGCATTAAGAGAATGATGTTTTCAAGTTTTAGTAGATAACTTTTAAAAGGGTTTTTAGCATTTTTATTACAAAACTATAAATACATTTGTATATATGTAAATAAGTATATATTAAGCAGGAAAAGGGGTTTTAATAAATATGTTGTTTTTCTTTTAAGTGTTGATTTAACCATTAGTACATAATTTTTAAAGGGGTTTTTAGCATCTGTATTACAAAACTATAAATTTATTTTATAAATTTATTAGTATATATTCAAAGAGTACAAAACAAGCAAGAAAATGGATTTTAAACAAATATGTCGTTTTTTTCTGATAAGTATTGATTTAACCCTTATTGTTTCAGTGTTCAAGTACATGGAACACCCAGCATGAATTCCGAATGTTACAATCACATCAAACTTCTAGCATAAATATTTTCCGTCCTTTTAAATTTTGGAAAAATAGATTTTTGTTGTAAAATATGTACGTAAATTCCGGTGTCAATCAGTCATTTCAATATTTTCGAAATGAAAGTGCCCTATGAAAAAAAGGGTTAAGGCGCTGCCATCAAAGTTCCCAAGGCCAGAGGACACCAGGTGTGACGTCATCGCTAATCGACCGACTTCTGTCTAATTTTTAATTTACACCTAAACATTTTGAATAGCAATTTCTTTTCATTTTATTTGTGGAATATCACTCATCTAATTTAACAATAATAACTATTTAAAGTTACTGGCGAGAATTTCGAATCATACAATAAAACAGCAGCCAGATATGGCAACGCTGTGGCATCCCGCATCTTGCTGATTTTTTATTTACCTGGCCAACGAACTTGCTCGAGCCCATAGTTAGTCTGTAAATGCTTAGTTATACCTCAATTGGGTCATAAATGCAAATGCTATCGAATGAAAAAGATTGTTTATATATTTTTTTTATCACAGGGTATACAGTGTTGGTATGGGTGCCGTTATTTTCCAAGTAAAATGTCAGTTTTTTATATGTATTTAAAAAATAAAAATAAATGTAATTCAATCGAATGGAAGTCCGTCTTGTTTAAGTATATATTTTCTATTAAAAATACTGTCACCGAAAAGCTTTCTAATCGGGAAACGTCAGTACTCATACGAGCCATGACATACATGTATGATTATCCCAACTTAGAAGAGTTACTTAACCCTTTAACGATCATAGCATTTTCATTGCTAAGATGTCGAAATAAATGAATGACACCGGTAATTAAGAACAAATACATTTCTAAATAAGAAAACGTGATTTTTCACATGCATTATAAAAGGGATATTTTTAGATAAAAATACCGGTGTCAGTGTTGCGTATCGGAATTAAAATTTTGTGGTTTCGTGGCGAAACCAACGAACGTTAAAGGGTTAAATAAACAATAAACAACAACTTTGTTGTTCATAAAAAAAAGTAACAGTTGAAAGTTGATATTTAAAGTGTTGTATAGTGTCTTATAGTGTGAGTTATAAGAGTTCAATTTGAGCCACTCTAGATAAACGATTGATGTCGAGGTTGGTGCGATAAATCATTCCACAATTTTCTCCTCATATTTTTTGGAGGGAGGAGGGGGAGGCTTATGAAATATTTCATATTTGTATCACCGCTATCAACTTACGTTGACGGACTTATGAAATTTTTATCTTCGTTATTTCATGGAGTTACACCGGAAATGGTTAAAAAGTGTCTAATGAATTACATTTCCGCCTTGATATAATTCGGGTTTTCAGCGGGGTCACAATGAACATTTGAAATTGTATTGAATTTCTATTTTCGACTGTTTTTATTAATGTTTTTAGATGAAGAAAAAGTTTGTAATTTTTTCCCCTGTAAAATCGGGGCATTCTTTTTTGTACACCAGGTACGGCCAATTGTGACACGCTACACACCATTAAAATTTTATAGTAATCTTTGCTTTAACTTATAATAGAGTTTTTGCGACACAAGATGTCGACTACTTCTTCAAAAAATTAGTGGTATCCGGCATGTCACAGTTAGCCACCCCCGATGTAACCATGTATATCGAAATTTTAGCCACTCTCTCTCCTTTTCGTAATGGAAGCTACACGTAATAACTTTTTTAAGTTTGAGGGGAAAAGCATATTCTTAAAATGCTGAAATGATTGAATGACATCAGAATTTAAATCAAATTTATTTCACAACAGATAAATGGTTTTCTGCACGTATTTAATAAAATTAAAATTTTCATTTCAAAATTCTGGTGTTAATGTGGCATTTCGCAATTAAAATTAAGTGAGGTTTATTTTATCCCACCACCTTTCAATGGGTTAACACCTTCGAGACGGGAGCCTTTTACAAAATTTTTAACCCTTAAACGGTAACGTGTTTTTCGGCACCTTTAAACGGTAATCATGGGTCACTCGTGCTTAGCGCGGTAAAAAGTGGTTTAAAATGTTTTAAAAATTCTAAAAAAATTCATGATATTACATGAACTACCCTTGAACAAGAATCAGTCACAATATTGCTGATTTATTAATTTGTTGAAACAATATGTTTAAATAAACAAATAAAAATGTGAAAAATGCACATTTTCTTTAAAAAATCATAACTTTGGATAGAATTGACATTTTTTGCTGTTTCAAACGGGAAATTGAAGATCAAGAATGATACTTTCACAAAAAAAAAAAAAAAAAAAATAGCCGGTATAAATAAAAAAAATGCTTAAGTTTTGAGCATAAAAATGATGTATTTTTAACTTATAAATAGGTACAATTTACAATGAAATAGAAATTTTATTAGTTTTTAATCAATTTTATTTATGAAAATGATGTTAATTATCAAACTTTATTTAATTAAACAAAAATATAATAATGAAAAATTACAGCAAAACTGATATCATCATTTATAAACAATCGAAAGAAGCTAAGAAGGAGAGCAAACTGCAATCACACCAAACAATTTCATAAACACGTGTTTGCATAAAAAGTAAGGTTCGGAAACCCAAGTGAGTGTAATGTATCGATTTTTTATGAAAAAAAAACATCAATTCCTAACCAAACAAATTTTTTTTTTACCTTACACTTTTCGTCAACGTAAATGGTAACCCTGGGTCACTCGTGCCTTTTCGAAATTTCGACTGGCTCTTACGTCGGCTGGGAACGCACTATAACATCGGCGTTTCGGGAGCTAATAGCCTACTAGTGTACTATTTTTTTCAGGGTAGTTTAGTCCCGCTCCCCACTTTCTCCTCTAAGCTAGCAAGGAAAGAAAATTTGACCGAGGCACTAGTGACCCATGGTTACCGCTTAAGGGTTAAAGCTTTGTCCCCAGTTTTTAAAAACAGAAATTTGTCATTTATTAAATATAGAAATATTTCTGATTAAATAAGAAAAATTTTACAGTAAAATTTTACTGGTGGAGATAAAAGAAGCCTCTTAAACTTTTTTTTTCCGGCACGCATACCTGTCTCTCGTTCGCAAGGGGTTAAAATCCATGGTTTTAGTTTTCGCTAAAATACTAGAACTAATAACTCCATTTCAGTTAATCGAACATCATTTTATAAGCAATAACATGTCTGAATTTATTTTTCCAGTCAGCCATTGAATCGATAATCTTCAATTTTTGCTATCTATTAGTTTTAATGCTTTTGATTTCGATAGTCAGCCTTTTCGGAGCATTTCTGTAATTTTCAGTAAGTGTAGTTTATTAGAAGAAAACATTACCGTTATGAAACATCGTATATCCTAAATTGGATAAACACAAATGAAACAATAAAGACTAAATAAAAACCAGATAAAAAAGGCTGTAATAACACAAAATTTAATACATCTGCTGGAAAATCTTTTTTTCTTTTTTTTATAATCTTAATTAAATTCTGGAGCTCACATAACATTGCCAGAATCAATCATATAATTATATTTTTTTTATTAGATTTATCAGCGAGAAATTAATCATTGTGAACATACGAAATAACAGAAAAGATAAAACAAAAATTTGTTATAATATAAGAGTTTGAAATTTGGTTAGAGCCGTGCATTATCTGCATTAGTTTGTCAAAAAAAAAAAAAAAAAAAAAAAAAAAAAAAAAAAAAAATTATGAAATCGTTTTGAAAAGAAATATAACGTAATTGCCTATAGTGAAGAAAACAGTAAATTACCGTAATTTCGGGTGTATAAGCCGCGGATCAAACAATTCTTTTTGGACCCAGAAATTTTATTTAGTGATTGAAGACAAATATTTACGGCGATCTAAATAGTTAGATTTGTTTCTTAAAAAATTCTGGGTCGAAAAAGAATTGTTTGATCTGCGGCTTATACACCCGAAATTACGGTACTACCATTTATAACATACAGATTTTCTATGAGAACATACGTAGATTTCAGAGGCATTAAAAATACAAATAATAAAACAAAAAATTGTTATTACATCTTATGATGCAATTTTTTGCTAGAGTAGTGAAATAATCTCAGGGCTGCCATATGTGACTACTATTCTGTTCTCAGCAGAATTTTTTCAATATAAATTTTCAAATAAATTTTTCTTGCAATTGTTGCCAAAGAAAGTGTTAAAAATTTCTATTTTGAAAAAGTGATGCCTGTTAGAATAAGAAATTAGTCGCCTGTAACAAGCCTGTTTTCTGCGGTTATTTTTGAAAAAAATGGAAAAGGAAAACTAGTGAAAATAGTTATAAATAAAATGCAATGTAACTTTCTCATAATAAAACAAGTCTGAAATTGCACGTCAAGTGTAGCAAATGCAGTGCGTTCGTGCTATAACTAAGTTTGAAATATTTCCATACCTTGGTGCAATAGTATACAGTACTTTCGGTATAGTATAGTAGCCAAAATATTTTGCGTGTCCATATGAATAACATATGCTTTCTATTATACAGGAAAGTAATTTGTATTAAAACTGATCAATGTTTATGAAATAAATAAAATCTGAAATAGATGAATACAATTGAAATCCATCTCAAACAGTGTTTTTTCCTATACCATTGTGTAATTGCGTACTTTTGTCTAGCCCTGCAAATTAATAACAAGTGTTCTTTGTATCACAGATTGTACAGAATGTATATACTTCATAGATGCATATCCATTTTATTATATTCGAAAGAGTGTAACATTGATGAAATGCATTTCAAACTATATTTTCTCATTAACTGTAATGTAACGCAATGCTTTTGATTGTCAATGAAATTAAACTACATATCCGATTTTTATAAAATTTGAAATGACTCGACAAAATTATGCAACTACAATCGTATGTTTTAAATTTCAAAGGACTCGTTTCGGTAGTTTTTGTTCTGTTATACGCAGACGAATGAACTGAATGACGACTATAGATTCTATGAATTTAAATAATTACGAGCGTACTACAAAACAGTCTATAATAATCATTTATGATGTGCAAAAGTTCTATAAGAACTAACATGAAACAAAAAATTTAGTAAACAAATTCTTTTTTTGCAAACCTAGCATTTGGAAAAATGATATTTCTTTCGTGTTATTACCTTATGGAGAAAACGTATTAAGAAATTATAAAATCTTTCTAAAAATTTTACTGGAAATTAGAGGCAACAAGCCAAGCTATTATTTAGGAAATGTTTCTAAAAAATCCAGAATTTATTTGGCTTCTGAGGTATTTAAAGATAAAGTAATGCTTTTATAAAATTTTTACAAAAATGTATACTCATATGTAATGCTATCTTTCTAATCACGCTTTCGAATTTTCAATACTATATCTTAATTTATTTTCTTAATTCTCACTGATTAGCAAAAATTCTCAATTATTTCCATTCGTTTTGAGATTTAGGCAGAATAATAAACCAAAATATACATTCTTTTACATCTGTTCTACGAAATGTGACATTTTTTTAAGTTCTTTCTTCAAATTGTGTTAGAGGTCTGCACGGGCCCGGGCCTGGCCCGTGGCCCGTACCCGGCCCGGCGGAATCGTTTCAAATTTTCTCACGGGCCGGGCCGGGCCGGGCTGATAAAAAAAATTTTCGGGCCTGCCGGCCCGTTCTGAAGATTTAGGCAGAAACGATAAAATATGAGCTATTTTCAACGAAAATGGTTTTAACGAGAATAAGTATAAATGTGGCCAGCCACTAGTTTGATAGCATCAATATAAAAATGCACAGTGTATCGGCATCGGAGAATTACATTATGTGTAACCCGTTTTAATATTTTTTTAGCTGACTCATGCCGATCCGAGATCACGCTTGCACTATTTTTCTATATATAAACTGGCCGGACCGGTACTAGACTTAATTATTGTCAGAAAACATTATTTGTAAAATTATTAACAGCGATAAAGGACTTATGTTATAGCTTAGTCTTCGGATATATACTTCTTGATGATTTTTAAATTAATATCTCAATAATGCGAAAGTTTGACACATTTTCTGATTAATTTTAAATTGTAAAAGTATAAAAGTGATAAGCCTAACTATTGAAGGGATTTGGAATCGAATAGCGTTTTTCATTTTTGGTAAATAAAATACTTGTATAACCTTGTTGAGTTATAATAGTTTCTTAAATGATTGCAGGTTTTTCTCCCTTCCCTTGCTATTGCTTCCGGAAATTCTATTCAAAACGCTAATTATCAAAGTATTTTATTTGTTTGCAGTATTCTTAAATTGCTTGTATCAAAAAATGGATAACGCCATTCGATTATATAGTTTCTGAATAAAGATATCTGCTAATCTTATGCGTTTCTGAGAAAAAAAATGAATTTAGAAATGTATCAGAAAGGAGCTTCTTTGAATTTAAGAATGAATTTAGATTTGAAATCTATAATAAAATGATTCGAAATATATTTATAAATCTTCTTTTATTAAACAGCTTCAAAATTAACCATGTTTTTAGCTTTCTTTCTTTTTTCTTTGATTTTAAGCCATATTAATTTTTTAATGAATCTTTATTCGAATGTTGAAAGCCTAAGAATCTAAGTAATCATTAATGTTGTTAATGTGTATTTGCTGTAAAATCATTCCATAGATATGTATGCAGTATTCTTTAAAGGAATCTTAGTTATATGATAAAAATCTGAATTTTTTAGAAATCGCAGAAATTGTAACGGGCCAAAACGGGCCGGGCCTGTTTTCGCTGATTTTTGTACGGGCCAGGCCGGGCCTAAAATATAAAAATTTAAACGGGCCGTTCCGGGCCAGGGCCGAACTTTTGAGTTTTACAACGGGCCGGGCCGGGCCGGGCTGGAAATTCCGGGCCTGGAAATTTGCACGGGCCTGGAAATTTGCACGTGCCTGGAAATTCCGGCCCGTGCAGACCTCTAAATTGTGTACATAGCAACAAGTCAGTCACCATTAATTTATGGTAAAATTAAGAAAAATACGAGATCAATTTTTACCAAAAATTATAGAGCAGTATAAAATATTTTCCTACTTGTGTTCTGAAATTCACAAATCGGTATCTTAATTAGTTTTCTCTATTTTCGATGATTGGAGAAAATTGTTAAATTCTTTTATTTTCTTTGTGAATTTATGTCCAAATGTCCCAGCGATTTTTCTAATTTTGGTTTAAAAAAATCTCTTATTTGATGAATTTTCAGTTAATATATCGGCCAATTATATAAAAATAAAAATTGAGCCTTAGGTGCATCAGGAACTTCTTTGGACTATCCTCATATATTAATTTTAAGACCTCTGCGAGAATTAGATTTCGCTAGGCTTCGCCAACACACAGACAAACAAACTACTGAAAGCGATATTTTATTTTGTTAGTATCTATATTTAATAGTAGAGAACAATATTATTCATATTAAATGGCAGCACAAGATTAGAAATAAATTAATTTAAAACATTAATATTTGAATTTTAAAAAGAATGCTGTCAGTTTTCCAAATCTTTATTTCAGTGTTTGTTTTAGGTGCGTTCGCAATTATGTAAATACGTAGCACCTACAGTAGACGTCGTTGAGTCCGTCCGTTCGTCTGTCTGTCCATCCACATATTAAATAGAAAAAACTACCCAACCGAGTCGTTTGAAATTTAGAATGTGTAATTGTTGCATAATTTTGTGTAGTCAATTCTAGTCTAGTCATTTTAATGGAGTTAATTAATAAACATCGGGCTGTGGGTACCTTTCGCGATACAATTTTTCTGCTGTTTGGGCAATTCCGCGTACCACTCCGCAAATAAGGTGCATATCTGCCAGCTCGGTGTTCGTAAAACGTTGATACTCCTCTGCAAGCGATGAATCTTAAATGATAGCAGTACTGCAGGTCTGATTCCTTCACTGTTTCGAGTTAAAATCTGGATATATATTTAACTTAATTAATCCAATATACAGGCGGGAGTCCGAAAGTAAGTTCCCCTGTCGACTGTGGACAGAATTGTGTATGAGAGTAAAAAATAGAATGAAACATTAAAGATATGACATATCATTATTTTTCCACATAATTAACAAGTGCATTGAGATATTTGTCATACCGCTTGATAAGCTTCAAAAAGCCCTACAAGACAGAGTTGCCAGGTAGGCTACTTTTTTTTAAAATATAGATTATGGTGGCACTACTTTTTTGAAATGGTAAAATGCTCTTCATCTAATTTCATATTGATAAAGGCGGAAACAAAGGGGATTTTACTGTTTCAAAAAAGTGGCGCCAATCAAGAAATCCCAATTAAATAAAAGTAGCCTACTGGCAACACTGCTAGAAGAACTCAGGTCTTTGCCTTTGGAAGAAGTGTTTAATGGTTTGTCCATATAAAAAAAAACCTCGTGTTTTCCTGGATAACTTTTTGCAACTTATCAAGCGGTATGATAAATTTTTCAACATGCGTCGTAATTATGTGGAAAAATAAAGATATATCCTGTCTTTCATGTCTCATTATATTGTTTGACTTTCAGACACACCTCTGCCTACAGATGCCAAGGAAAATATATTTTCGGATTCCCCCTCGTACTATTTACAGATTCGAATACGAATGCTGAATTAAAAAATTCCTTAAACTGTAAATGTTGGTTTCCTCGAGTGCTTTTGTGAAAAACACAACCTAAGGGCGAACAAAACCGTTTCCAACGACTACTTGCTATACAAATCTGAATCCTGTGATGTCCCCTACCTCCTTCCTAAAAGATTGTCCAAATAATTCTGGGGCACCCTGTATTTATTAAATAACTTCTTTGAAATAATAATTCTTGTTTAATAATAGGAATACATTTAATTTTTTTAATTTAGTTTGCTGCTATAATTCCAGCAGTTTGTATAAAACGAATGTAATATGTTTAAAGCAATGCCATCGGGTGTAAATTTATGAAAAAACTGTTGCTTTAAAAAAACTTTAACTTCTGAAATGTTTTAATGAACATTTGTCGTAATGATCTTTGAAAATTACTTAAAACATATATCTAAGATAAAAAAAATTATCTCTAGTTTAAAAACAGAAAAAAAAATCATTCTTCGAAAGAAAATGTTTTTCGATGCAAATCATATGCACGACAATTTTTTTTGTTACTTGGAATAAAAATCAAATTACTTTTCTGAAAAATGTTTGAAGCTACTTTTACTTATTTTCAATTTTTTGCCAGACTGCTTAACGTCCCAATTTCTTTAACAAAATAAAAAAGTATTCAAATTCATTTTAAAACGGAAGATACAGCTTGTATTTCAAACTGCTGGTTGTCAAATTTCCTAAAAGATGAGTATTTTGTATTCAGTTTAAAACTTACTTTCCGGTTATTTCTTCTTTTAATAATATTGAAATTTGAATATCTTAACATGAGAAAAGCCTTCTGGTACTAAATAATAATAATTTATAAAATGTCTGCTGCTTAACAGAGAAGATTTACAGTGATTTATACAAACACAATATGAATAAATCATTCTAGAAGTAAATATATATATAAGATATGCACAGCTCATTTTTTCTTGTTTTAAATTATTATTACATGTATAGGACATATGTTGGTACACGTAAATAATTATAATGTATATATTTTATATGTATAGTAAGTTTTGCAGTTAAATCATTGTTTCAATTCAACTAATTACAAGCGATTATGACTTGGGTACACATTTGTTTCAAGGCTGCCTGTGACTTTTAAGGATTTCGTCCATCTGACGAAACCACTATTCCAGGGCTTCCAAATAGTCCGCCAACTGAACATCGATATTTTCTTAGAAAGATTTTAGTTTTATACTTTTCTGGCAAATTGCGCAGAAACCGCCTTCGAAGGTTAGTTTTAGCACAAATGCTGTAAAAACCTACTATGGAATTTTCTGTTAAAAAATATTGGTTTTCAGTTCGCGGACCATTCGGGAGCCCTGCTATTCGTCTCTTTCATCTGTCTGGCTGTCCGTCACTGAGTCCGTACACAAAAACTGTAACTCAGAGACTTTAACTTTTGTGTACTTACAGCTGTATACCTCGTGTTACACGACAAATCATAAAATTTTGAAAAAGTCTACTATGTTAATTAGATTAATTTTTTCAATGTCATATATTCATTTTTGCGATTTAAAATTTAAAAAATAAACTTAATTTAATTTTTTTGTGAAGATCGTAGCTTTGAGGTAAGCATCTCTCTAGCAAATATAAATATTTTTTTTTGTGAATCCTGCCATCTTGAAGAACATGTCAACAATAATTTTCGAATGTTAGAGTTTGATCGATTTTAAAATCACTTCTACATTAACCGCTCATCCCCCCCCAACCCCTTTTTTTGAAAAAATTGCACAAATTTACAATATTTTTTATTCTATTTTTAATAAATCAAATATCATAAAATAAAATAATAATATATCATAAGATAAATCAAATTTTTACCTAATTCTAACTAAACATGAAGTCTCGAAATATTCAACGGTAGTATAAAGTTAAAATTTTCCATTTATTCAAACTCATTCTCTTTTGACTTCGTTTAATTCGATTTAACGAGAATTTCACTTTTTTCATTTTCCCTTACTTTCTCACGGATTTAAGAGCCTTAAAAAAAAACTTTCTTTCTTTCATTTTTGCCACTTATATTCTGAAGTAGTATACATATAATCCCTTGTGCTTGATATCTGTTTGATTAGTGGCCCGTCTGTCCGTCATCGGACAAAGAACTTGACTGTTTGTTACAAGAAAAACTGTTAGTTAAAATGTCAAAATTGAGTAGGACGTTGCAAACAACAGTTGATAATTCTTTCACAGTGATGGTAAAAAGTTTAAATAATTTGACAAATGTTCATCTAATTTCAGGTAAATTTTGAAATGCAGTTGTTTTATACTGTATTATTAGTTTTTATGTTTTATTTATATTATTTTAATATTATTAATTATTTTATGTATTTAAATATTTTTATTTAATATTAAGTTTTATTCTAGCGATAACAGTCGAAATAAATGTAAAAATTACTATAACATTCCTTTGTAACAATACCTCTCTAAATATATTTTCCTCTCACACTTTTTATTCTTTGAACTCTGGATAACTCGAATATTTTCTGTGGTCTCGACGAGTTCGAATTAACGAAAGCCGACTGTACTCTCAAATCTAATTTCAAATCCGCATAATGATTTAACATAAAAATTAACTACAGAAGAAATAATGCAAAAATAAGATTTATTGTAAAATATGGAATATTTATCTGTTTAGAAGTTTAACATATTTCACCAGTTCTAGTCTTCCTTTAGATACGAATTTCAAAATATTTAAAATATTTTATCTTTCAAAAACCAAGTTCTGCGTACGGATTAATTGTTGGGTTTATTTCTTTTCCAATATTACATTTTTTAGTAATTTCTTTTTTTTTTTCAGTAATCATCATATATTTCTAATCTATCAAATATCATTATCTAGAATACGAATACCTTAAAAAACCAACTTCTTATATTCAATTTAAAATTTTATCTCAAGGTAATAAATCATAGCAAAATGAGCTTTAAAACCGAATGCTAGCAATTTATTTTACAAAATCTTCGTGTCTGAAAATTAGATGTTACCATTTTAAAGCATTATATTTTCTTCTTCTGTTTTCGAAACGTAATTTATTTAAGTATAGTTTTCTTTTCTAAAAGATACTGTAATATTGGATTGTGGAAAAATATGTTGATGGAGGGAAGAAAATATCAAATAACTCGAAAGATAACATAATAGGGTTTACCTCAGATAAACATTTTATTTTTATATGTGAATCTCAGTTAAAAAAAAAGAAACGCCTTGTATTTAAAATGCTGCTTCGCATAAGGAACGTTTTTCAGGGTGAAAGTTTGCAGTGAGAAATCAGTATCTTATATTTATAACAGATAGCTATATGGAGATAAAAGTGTCGTATGCGATCTTAACCCTTTCAGCTCTGATGGTAGAATTTTCTACCACATAATTTTAATTCCGAAATGTCACAACGGCACTAGGAAATTTGAACAAATTTATTTGAAAAAGATTTAATGCATTTTTTCGTGTATATCGTTAACCGGGTTTTTTCTTTGCAAAATACTGGAGCCAGAGTGACATTTGGAATTTTGAAAAAATTTACACACCAGTGCTTAAAGGGTTAAGCAACAGAAAGTTTTATTTCAGGTTTAACCCATTAATGCCCAAATTATTTTCTTCATTAAAAATGAAATTTTGGGTCTCCCACCACTTTTAAAAGAAGAATAACTTCTATCTTAATTTATTGAGGAATTTGTCTGGTGAAAAATAGTGTTTATTTATCTTTCTATTTATTGGTGTGAAAAGTGCTTTCTTGTCTTTCTTATAATAGTCCCGAAAAAGGGACGCTAGGCACTAATGGGTTAACCGCTTCCCTGACATTATAAGGGCAACGAGTTTTTACCATCATGATTTGCCCGTAACACGATCGGGCATCCCTATTCGAAACGTGATTTATTATTTTCGCCAGAAATTTTTTATTGTAAATCTTGGAGATTAAAATATGAGCGATTTTATAATTCAATTAGGCAAAAGTTTCTACTTTGAAAAACCGGTGATAAAAGATTAAAAATTCAGGAAAAGACATAAAAATGAGGATCATTTGAAAGTTTTCTTAAAAAAATATGGTACTTCTAGGTTATCCCGACGACCAATTTCGCCAAATTATACAAATCGCCAAACTAATAGCTAAATTATACATGTTGACATAATTTTTATTTTAAATAGCAAAAAAACAAATAATTAAAAGAATATTAATAAAAATATTAATAAAAAGTCGAAATAAAAATCACTTAATGACATTTCAAACACGTGAATCGCATTTAATATCATTGAATGTGACATTCACGATCATCCATTATTGGCATTTAATCTTATAGTTTGGCGATAATTGTTTGGTCGACGGGATAACCTAGAAGTACCAAAAATATTCAATATCAGTTAAGTGGTTAATAACGTTTATACTGTCGAGTTTATTTATTTTCCAATGTTACATTATCTAATGAATGTCTTTCACTAATCAGCATATATTTCTAATCTAGCCAAGATAATATCTAGAATAAACATACTTTAAAAGACAAATTGCGTATTTTTAATTTAAAATTTTATCTAACGAAAATAAATCAATGCAAAATGAACTTTAAAACCGAATGCTAGTAATTTAATTTACAAAATGTTTCTGTAATAAAATTAGAAGATACCATTTAAAGCATTATATTTTCTTCTTCTGTTTTCAAAACGTAATTTGTTAAGGTATAACTTTCTTTTCTAAAAGATACTGTGATATTGGATTGTGGACAAAATCTGTTGACAGAGAAAAGTAAATATCAAAAAACTCCAAAGGAAACATATTTCAGTTTATTCCAGGTAAATATATTTTTTTGTGCGTGGATCTCAGTAGAAAAAAAAAACCGTTTCTTATTTAAAGTGCTGCTTTGCATAAGAAACGTTTTTTTTTATGATAGTTTGTACTGAGAAAACAATTGATATTTATACTTATAACAAGTAGATAAACGGAGATAAAAGTGTTGTATGAGAACTTAAGTGATGAGAAAGTTTTATTTCAGTTTTAAATATTTATGTCAGAATTTTTTTAAACTGATTTCCAAGAAGAGAAGATAGATAATTCGTTTGTGATACACCTATCACCATTTTTAGAATTGCTATCAAGTTATTATCGAATCCACTGTTTAAAATTGAGCATTTTTCTTTTTATTATTCATCTATTCAATTACTAATAAAAATTTAATATTAAAATATTAGCAAATTCTTTTTAAATTAAATTCCCTTATTTGCGCTTTCTGTTATATGTAAATAAAATGAATGCATTTTCCGTATTCCAGTTTGGTGCTCACGCTAAATTAATATTTTGTAGTATTTTTTGTAAAAAAAAAAAGTAACATGAAAAAGATGTTAAAAAATTGGCATGATTTTAAAATTTAGCATTGGATGCTTATAAAAGAATATAATTTAATACATTTTTTTTAACTTTTTACTTATTTTTAAAAATAAAACACTTCTCCGATAGTATGTTTATGTTTAGCTTATTTTTACTATTATTTTTAATTTAAAAATTGTTACTTTTAATCCAGTTTTCATGATATTTAGCAAAAATTTAAAAAATTTAAAGAAATATAAAAGAAAGCAGGAAAAAAATAATTTCTTCGCTTATTTCTCCCAGTTTTTTTAACCACTTTATCACCACATTTTTTAACAAAAATACGAGTGTTAAAATTCATTTGCTTAAGCATACATTTACTTTTTCTGCAGATTTGTACATGATAAATAAATTGAAGGCAATATTATCTGAGTATTTGACTTTTGTTTTTAAAATATAGAAGACGACTCCAAATGATTTTAGACAGAAGAATAATATAAACAAAAGGGAATTTTCGAATTTCGGTCATTCTGTTAAATTACAACAAATAACAAATCGTGTAACAATTATTCGTAATGGAAAATGTATAGTTTTATGCAGTGGAGTCAGGGCTCTCAAATGGTTCGCCAACTGAACATCCATATTTTCTTAGAAAAATTTTCGTTTTATATTTTTCTTGCAAAGAACGCAGAAACTACCTTAGGCGGTTAAGGAGGTTAATTTTAGCACAAATACTGTAGAAACCTACTATGAAATTTTCTGTTAAAAAATATTGGTGTTCAGTTCGCGGACCATTTGGGAGCCATGAGTGGAGTAGTCAGGAGGGAAGGGGTGTCCAAATGGTCTGGATACCACAAATTTTCGGTTCGCCTTATCTAACCGGAGAGTTTTATGTTATTAATCAAGGCGGAGAAAATAATGCAATATTACTGGTATCAACCTCCCCCCTCCTTGACTGCACCACTGGTTTAAAGATTTGTACTTACCTTGCAATAGAACAATTAAAAATTGAATATACATTGGTGTGGAAAAATTAAGGATGAATATGGTTTTCGAATATATCGCAATTCAGAAGTTTTCCACATCGACCAAAAGATCAGCAAGGTGTAAAAATATTGGACAGCTGATCAAAATTATTCAAGTAATCCGTTCTGTTTCCGTGTTTGTTTTTATGCTAATTTATCTGCTTTGTCTTAATTTTTACACACCAATGTATATTTACTTATTGCATGGTAGTTGGAGCACTTCAGAGATAACGTCTTTAAACAACGAAGCCTTTTTGTAGTATCCATATATTTTTGTATAATCAATATTATTCAAAAATCTATATTCACTAATATTTCTTTGAGTTATAGTTATTAACCTTAAATTTAGAGTATATAATTTTATTTACAAACAATTGTATTTGTGTGCTTTAATGAAATTATCTAGTTTTATCACGAGCCATGAAATGGTTGGAAAACAAGAAAATGAACTGTCAAAAATGATTATGTCGTGATCGTATTGACAAATTTCTACTTAACCGCTTGAGTCAGCGGTTCCAACCTACAGGTCGCGACCCACTGGTGGCGGAATAATCGAGATTTGTCACAAAAATACATCTTTTTTTCATCTGCTTCAAAAATATAACAAATTCAATAACAAATAATGTAACAATAATACAACAGGAAATAAAATAACAATTCTCAACAGTGCCGTTCTAAAGGGGAGGGACCGAAGGGGGCAGTCACCCTAGGCGCGGAAATTTAAGGGGCGTAATTTATACATATAAAGTCATTTTCATTTTCAGAAAGTTGGGTGATGAGGGCGCCAAAGTGAAACTTTCCCCCAGGCGCAGATTTTTCTTCGCACGCCTCTGTTTCCCAATTTCCTTTTGGATGAGTATATCCAGAGAGATCTCAGCTTTGTGTTCCTTGATGGGGCTCAACACTACGTACTTGTGTGACCATACTTTTTCTATTTTATTGTTTTTGAAGAACAAATATAGAAACAAAATACATGTAGAAAGTGACTTCAGGCTAAAATTAACAAGTTTTAACCCGAATATTGATGTACATATCACTAAACACCATTGCCAGAAATCTCATTAGTAATAAAAATGTGTTTTGACATTAAGTAAACGTATTTTAAATTATATTTGCAGTTTGCATGTTGTTTTAAATATTATTTCACTTACACATATTATGATTACCAATTCTTGTTTTTGTTGATAGTGTTACATAGTAGGACACTTTGCTGTTTTCGTAGCATAAGATAGGCTTGTTGAATTCAGACACTTTGCTCTGGCAGGGATAATGATGGCTCTATGGGGATGGGGGGGGGGGACTGTACTTTGTAACCATTGAAAACACAAAATCTCAATCTTCAGCGCGGACATCATAGTTCTTCCGAGGAGGAAATGTCCCTTTCAAGCTGCTCCCTGAACTAAACACATGGCGATAACTTATAGAGGTCACGCAAAAATTTCTATACTAATATACACCCTTGGAAAATGTCGGTGGCATTTTTTTCTTTTACTTAAAGGTGGCTTGCATACAAATAAAGTTTAGGAACCGCTGGCTTAATTAATTCTTTGCAGTGTTGCCAGTGGGCTACTTTTTTTAAATTCAGATTTCTTGAGTGGCATCATTTTATTGAAAACAGTAAAATTTTCTTTATTTTCGCCTTATTTAATATGTCATTAACTAAGAAGGGTTGTACCATTTCAAAAAAGTGTTGTCAATCACTAATCTGAATTTTAAAAAAGTAGCCCATTTGGCAACACTGATTCTTTGATGCAATAAACTCAATTAGGGACTGTACACCATTTTTACCATCGTAATAAATTTACCTTATACAAACGAAATATAACGTCCATCTATTAAACAATGGCAATATTGCAGTTTAAAATTAGTGGTGTCGAAAAAATTTTAGAAAAAAGACAATCAAACAATTCTTCAACGTACGGTGTATGGGTAATTCAATTAACCCTTTAACGTTCATTGGTTTTTCTACCAAACCACAAAATTTTAATTCCGATATGCAACAGCGACACCGGAATTTCAATCTAAAAAAATCCATTTTATTAGGTATGCGAAAAATCACTTTTTCATATTTACGAATGTATGTCTTCACAATTACCGGTGTCATTTATTTATTTCAACATCTTAGTAATGAAAATGATTTGATCGTTAAAGGGTTAAGGGGTTAATGTCAATGTTTACTTGAAAAAAAAGCTAGAATGTCATATATCTTTACTTATATAATATAGCAGCAAACATTTTTCTCTAATATTCATCTTGAAAACCATGCAGATATTTTTTCCTAAAAGGTTTCTGCTAGAAGATATTAGTTTGGCATGGGCACCAAACTGGACTGCATTGCGCTGCATTCGCAGGAAAAATGTATTATGCTTACATAAACTTAAGAAATCCTGTTTCAGTCTCTTCGATGAAAGATACGGTTTTGAAACAAACAACTTTTTTTTCGCAACATGAATTTTTATGTCAGCGACTTTCAACTTAGAATGCGGAAATTTCTGATGTTTTGGCATATGCAAAATTGTTTATATGAAAAAAAACTCTGTAGCGTTCCCCATAAATATTTCATCTATGTTTCATATTTCAAAATAAAATTTCGTTTTCGGTAAAATTTCTTTGAAACCTAACATAGAAAATTGAGAAGATACAGATTAAGAAATAGAAATATATTTTTTTTCTAACAGCTATCTTCGATGAATTTTAAATAAATATTCCAAATTTTCAGAAACCGTTTATTCATAATATTTTATCATTCTGATGGACAAACTTTTGGTAAAAAATTGAGCAGCAATATTGCATAAATATTAATATATAACTGGAAAGTTCCCATAATTTTAAATAGTGAATTTATAGCTTACACTTGACAGAAGCAAATAAAAAGAACATAAATATTGGAATGAAGTTACCTGTGACATCAAAAGCTAAAAGTTTTCACTGTAACCCCAAACATGTGTTGCACAACTGTGATTTTTAGCACTTTCCAACAAGTTTAAAAGTAATTATGTTTTCGGTTTGTCTGTCCGTCTGTCCGCGCTCTTACTCTCGTAAATAGGCCCGGATTGCCATGAAATTTTTGGATGTTATTAACGTTTGATCTAGCACGAACCTTATTGAAAATGAAGTTTCTACCATGATTAGTTTATTTACAGGGTCAGTCAAAAGTTTTCTTTTGCATTACGGCCTATGGGGAAAATCGTTTCAAATGAATTTTAAAGATGTTACACCCGATCAAACATATTCAGATTTATAGGCATCAACAAATCGCACTAAAATATGCATTCTGTAAAATATGCAGTGAAAAGAATAGTTATTATTCATTTACAGGACCAGACAAAGAATTCCATTACATAATATTAAAGAGGAAAATTGTTTGCGAAATATTTTAATTATGATAAAAGATTGCATGTGTAATCAAATTGATACACGTCGCTTAGGCTTAATTTCACGTATTACAAAGTGATAGTATTTACAGGGACACACAAAATATTTCAAACAGTGTATTCTATCCGAAGTACTGTTTATTATAGATGTTGGCTGTTGGATGGATGAAATGCATTTTCAATTATGATATGCGCTTTTAAGTTTCACTAAGTATATGTACATTATATGGTGTGTATAAATATTAATAGTTACACAATTTAGATACACGAGGTTATACAAAAGAGCTCGGAAAGATAACTCAATAAAAGGCGTAATTTACTTAAATCTAGTTTTTTAATAAGTGATGCATTTTTTTTTGTTAAAATGCATACAATTTACTAAGAAATGTTTGTAGAATATAGATAAAATGATATACAGGGTCACACAAAGAAGAAGATACAGAGTCGCCTGCGGATGGTAATTTCTGGAAATGTAATTTAAAGAGTATTTTTATATGTATTATTTTTATATATATTCTATTTTAGTAAAATACTTTCATGTAATAAATGTACTAGATAAACTACAAACAGAAGTATTCAAGTACTATTGAACAAATGTATTCAAGTATGTTTCCATCTATTAGTATAAACTGCTGAAAGAAAATTTTCAGTTAGAGAGGCGTTTTCTTGCAAGACTAAATTTACTCATTACATATATATATATCAGCCAACATATCAAATAAATGGCTGTTCAAAAGTATTGGAATACATATTTGGCTAGAAACAGTAACACCTAATTTCCCTAGATAGCAAAGTTTTGTTAATGGTTTCAAGAGTGTTGGAAAGTGCTTCATAATCTACGCTTAAGGCATGATTTTTCCTTACTTGTTTATGACTCTGCTTCGAAATCTATCTTAGTTGTTTTGACACACACTTTTTTTTAAACTGTCTTATTTTTAATGCATTATTAGGCGTGTTCGTAATTATATAAATACCTAGCACCTATAACCGTCATTCAGTCCGTCCGTCTGTCCCTCCGCATATAACGAAGCGAAAAATACCAAACTGAATTATTTAAAATTTAAATTTAAAAATTGTTGCATAATTTTGTCGAGCCGTTTCAAATTTTGTGACAATCGATCGAAGCAAAAATATGAAGGACTGTATCAGTGTTGCCAGATGGGCTACTTTATTTAAATTCAGATTTCTCGATTGGCATCACTTTTTTAAACGTTGAAATGCCTTTTGTTTTTGCCTTAATTATCGTGACATTGAATAAGGCATATTTTACCATTTGTAAAAAGTGTTACCAATCAAGAATCTGAATTTTAAAAAAAGTAGCCCATCTGGCAACAGTGGACTGTATCCATATATCCATTGATTAGAATAAATATAGAATACACAAAATCGCACGTATTACTATATTTGGATACAGGCGGTCTTTTTTTCCATTTTGGGAACAACGGATTTTGAGATTAATCTCTCGACGATAATTTTCAGAATTTTCAATCTATGTTTTTGAGATTTTCGCAAATGTTGTTTTATACATTGGACTAACACATTTTGTAAATGAATCCATATATCCATTGAATATATGGATATATGGCTCCATATATGCTTTGGATATATGAGCATTTTGATTTTGATAGCATTCGCGCATGCGCAGTAAAAACTTATTTAATAAACCTGCTCATTTTTCATATAATTCTTATTATTTTTTAATTCTGATTACTCTGTGTTGTGTACATTAATGTTTGCCATACTTTCAGAAAAGGGCATTTTAAAAAAAATTAAAATCTCTGCAAAATTTAAGTAAAAAAATTAGGACTGATGTTATAAAAATCTTAGTTTTTTATGGATATACATGCTATCCATATACAAATAAACTCAATTTATTACAATAAGTAACTTAATCATAATCTACAATTTCAACGCTTTTGCTACATTAATTCTGACAGGGTTTTTCAAAAGATATTCGATATATTTCAATTCGTTGACGGTCGCCTAAGGGGTTTTGGAAAGAAAATGGTCACGGTAATATATGATCTGTACTATTATGTTTACACATCTGAAGTATCAGGATGATTCTTCAAGTATTTTTCTAAATGTTTAATGTCATAAACGAAAAACTACATAAACTTAAATCGATCACAAGTAAATTAAGTTTCATATAAAATAACCAATAATTCAAAAATGAATATCAGGTGCATTTGAATTCTAATTATATAAAAGATTGAAGTATCGGCAATATTTCACTGTAAATTTTTGACATTTATGCTTCATATTTCAGTATAAAATTTGTTCCATGCGTTACGTAAGATAATAAATGTGAAAATAGAAGAAATAATTTGTTTGATCATTCACCGTCGAATTTTAAATTCCTATTTGAAATATTCAGAATTTACTTGTTTATACAATTTTTCATTTCTAAATAAAAACGCTAGCCGTAATATTGCAAAAAAAATCTATGAAGTCATAAAAAAGAAAAGATTTCTGAATTAACAAATGCAAGAACAAGATTAATAATTTTTTGTGTATTAAAACGTGTCAAAGAACAAATTCTTTCGAACATACATTTACATCTTGTTGCAAAAAAATAGGTATAGATGCAGGGGTCGCAGCGTCCCTAAAATTTTCGCATTTTTACACCAGTATTTTAAATCAAAAATTTTCGAGTCAAATTCCTTTAACATCTAGTCTGAAATTCTAGGATAAATACTGTCGTTTTAAAATTGTGGTAGGAAAGTGTGAAAATTTTAGGAACGCTGCGATCACTGTAGATGATGCGTAATTTTTTTTTCCAAGCACCTTCGTCGTTCCAAGCCCAAGCTCGCACTCTGATTGGTTGTTGCTCTCGGCACTGTTTTCATGTAACTTGGCGATAATCATACTTGGCGTAGCGATAGATGCTTCCGTCGAGGAGTTTGATTTCCTTCCGAACCGAGTACAAAGTAACTTTTCCCGTTTATTAATAAGTAAAGCATTAGCCATTTTATAAAAGAACACAAGATAATAACACACAAGAGCACAAAATGAAAGAAGAATAAGAATGAGTAGGTTAGGTTTTAGGTTTACTCGTTCACTTACGAGCGAAGTATTTTTTGCCAAGTATGGTTATCGCCAAGTTACGTGAAAACAGTGCCGAGAGCAACAACCAATCAGAGTGCGAGTTTGGGTTTTGAACGACGAAGGTGCTTGGAAAAAAATTCGCATCGATGATTTATGACGGTCTCATTTTCTCATATTCTATAAAGTAAATATTTGTTTTATATTATCTTTATATTACTTTGCATTATTGTTGTAAACAAATGTTAGTTGTTACGGCTCATGTGCGGCATGGAACTATTAATAAAAATGAACTGTTGAAGCTTCAACTGCAACCGCTTTCGTCAGGGTTGATCAACGACGGGTCAAACTTCCATCAATAAATTTAAAATAGAAATTTACTCTTTATTTAAAAGCCTTTTTAATGTAAAATTTCCGTCAAAAATGATGACAAAGACAGATATCAATTTTTATTGGTGCAAGTTTACTCCGTCGGTACTCAGACTTCGTCATATTGGGACAACCTAGACAAACAATTCTCAGTGTCAGTGAAAATGATTATAATATTTGGGCAAACTGCCACCAGTAAACCAATGTTGAATATTTAATCATATAAAGAGATAATGTTTTCATGCAGATAGTGCTATACAGCTCATATTCAAAATATTAGAATAATTGAGAAAAAGTAATAAGAAAAAATTATTTGTCATTTATTTATTTTTTATACTAAGTAAATGCAATTGAATTTCTTATAAATTAAATCTGGAATGTTTAGATAAGATTTTAACATTTATAAAATATAAAATACAGCACAATAAATTAGGTATACAGCTTCCTTAAACACACCAGAATATTAGAATAAAATTTAGATTGGTTCAAAATATTAGAATATTTTATTTTGCGCAACAATATTACCTTATGAATATGTAGTAAATGGTAGTTAATATTTTGTAGCATCCCCTTTAGCTTTCATAACAGCGTACAATCTATCTTGCATACGATATACAAGGTGTTTACAAACATTTCTATCAATATTAGCCCAAATAGACTTTATACGTGCCACTAACTCAGTTTTACTTGAAGGAGGATTTTCTTGAAGTTTTTTCTTCATTATACAGCATAAGTTTTCGATGGGATTAAGATCTGGTGAATTTGGTGGCCAAGGAAGTACCTTAATGTTGCGTTGGCGGAACCAATTCTTAGTTGACACCGAGGTATGCGGGGACGCTAAATCTTGTTGAAAGATGAAATCATCTTCAAATAAATCTTCTGATGATGGAATCATGTAATATTCTAAAATTTCTTGATATATCAGAGAGTTAACCTTTTCGTAGACGATGCATAACTTTCCAGGTCCTTCTGCACTCATACAACCCCAAACCATGACACTAGCAGCAAATTTTACGGAACGTTTAAGGCATTCTTTTATCAAATGCTTCTTGCTTCATTCTCCAAACTCGAATACCTTGATTACCATATGAAACACAAAACATACTTTCATCACTAAATAATATATTTTTCCAATCTTCATTGCTCCATAAACGTCTTGATTTACACCAATTCAGTCTTATACGCTTTTGTCTTGCAGTCATGAGAGGTTTTGTTTTCGGTACACGAGATTCAAATTTAAATTTATGGAAACGTCTTAATGTTGTCCGTGTAGAAACTTCAACTCCTTCTCCTTTCCATTTTCGGTGCAAGAATCGCACACTTTTAAAACGGTTTTTCTTAACTATACGCTTCAGTTTCCTGTCATCTCTAGCAGATGTTTTTGGTTTTCGGCCACCATTTCGGCGATTATTTTGAAATTTTCCAATTTTTGAATATTGTGTTAGTATTTTACTAACGCTCGATTGCGAACAATGTAAATAATTCGCTATAAAACATTGATTTTTACCGTGCCGATACAAATCAACCATACGAAGTTTAGTAGATTCAGGAATATCACTCACACGGCCCATTTTAAGACGAAAAAGATACAAACTGCAAAAAAGAATACTGATTTTAAATAAAATAGTCTGAATTTAATCAATGATGCCACCAGTTAAGAATTGGTAATAATTAAAGGAGAATTAATGTGAAATATTCTAATATTTTGAACCACTTGAATAAATATTCTAATATTTTGACTTTTCAAAATAATTTTTTTTGCAATTAATCTTTTCAAAAATGATATTAAATTTAAGATAACAACTAAGTTTAATCAACAATAAGTTCTTAATAAAAATATCGTTTGCATATTTTCATTAAAATACATTAAATTGCCAAACGATATTTTCAATTTCTAAAAAAAGGTAATTATTCTAATATTTTGAATATGAGCTGTATATATATATATATGTATACATATATGTGTATATATATGTATATATATATCCTGTGAATAGTGATAAGCATAAATTAAATTTACCGGTATTAAACACTTGCTTATCCTAACTCAAATTAAACCGTATTCTACGTTCGCACTGTTCCTGGAATTTTATGACCAGGAAGTTACCAATATTACAGGAAATCTCAAGTTAAATAAGGAAAAAATTTCTCGAGGACGAAGTAGATTTATATTCCAATTACAAAAATTCATGTATATTTCACTTGGACTTTTCCGATGTAAAAAATCAGTCGCTGCCGTCAGACAACATCCTAATAGTCCGAGAACCGACTGCAGAAAACCCTATGTCATAGAGCACAAGAAAAAAAATCTCATCTTCTTTATTCATAGCTCAATTGTGCGGATATATTTAAAATTTAGATGCTTAAAAATTATTTTAAATATCAGCAAAAATCGGTGATTTAAGTTACATACACCCAGAAAAAAGAATTGATTAAAACTAAAAAACATGTTTTGTTGAGCACACTTTGGTTGTTTTAAGCGAATTTTTTAGTTAAATTAAAAAATCAGTTTTGTTACTCAGACAAAAAAAAAAAAAAAGTGTTAACATTTTTATAAAATTTTAACAAAATTAATTCAATTTTATTTGAGTCTTACTAAAGTCCTGTATTTGCAATTTGTAGTTCTAACAAAATTTTGTTGTTTTTGCAAAATTTAAATTGGTGTCCAGTAGCCATAACTCTCTCACTTAATGTTGTTTAATTAACTTATATGGCTATAAAGGATTAGCATAATTTTTAGATAATAAAAACTTTTCAAATTGAGACGGATTAATGACGTTTTTAATACATTATTATGCATTTGGGATGAAAATTGTGGACGAAAAATTAAAAAAAATATATCAAGAATATTTTTTTTTTGTTTTTTTGTTTATTCGAACAAAATTTCCTTTTACCCATATTTAAACGAAACGATTTGTTGGACCAAATAAATTTTTGTTAATTCAACAAAACTTTTTTCTGGGTGTATTCAAAACAAACTTTTTTTTGGAAGTTCATATGTGTATTGCTATGTATAATTTTATACCAGTTTTGTTGAAATTAAAATAAAAATAAAAATAAACCTGTAAAATTCGTCATTTGTAGTATTCTAAAACGTGCATTACTACAATTGTTAGCCCTAAGCTTGAATAAAATTTGAGCGGAAGTTACCAAACAAAGATTGTTACAGCTGTTTTTCAAAATTGTCCAATCATCCGGAATTTTCGGAATCGACCTTGGTTCCAACCGGTCCGGATAACTCGCGCTCTACTCTAGCAACAAAGTTATAAATATATAGGCATTTTTAATTTTCATTTTCGCAAAAGTTGATTTGGCGAAAGAAGTGAACCGAAAATTTAAAAATTAATCTTTAAAATATCATCCTTGGGCTGTGATCAACAATAATTTTAATTAAGTTTTTATTTCAATTAAACCAGATAAAAGTGGATTATATTTTGACTTACCGTAACTAATCAAAAACGTAAGGTTTACACTTTATAATTAAAAAAAACCCTCGTAAACTGGCTTCTTTTACAGAAGACATATCTAATACTACATATAAAACTCATTTCCGTCTAACATGATACAATATTTAAAAAATTGGATCAACTACACTGTAAAAAAAAAAAAAAAAAAAAAAAAAATTCTGTGAAATTACAGAAAATCTACGGTTAATCCATTATCTTAAATCTGATGTAAAAATACACAAATTAGAAAAACCGAGATTCTATTAAATAACAGATATTAATTAGTTAAATTTAGAACAGACTCTGCAAATTAACATCGTTAAAAATTCACAAAACTTTGTAAATTTTCTTTAACCTCTTGAAGGGTTCTGGAATAAATATATCACATTTCATTTTAATTACGAAATGCCGCATTGACACCAGAATTTTGAAATGAAAATTTTAATTTTATCAAGAACGTGAAGAAAAGCTTTTACTGTATTTACTTGTGTCTAAGGCGCACTTTTATTTCAAAAATTTGGGTAAAAACTCTAGATGCGCATTATACACGGAATAATTTTAAACTACTGGATATATTCATACGATATAAACAAGAACTAGGAAAAGTATTGAAAGAAAACGTGAAACTGGAAAAATGTTATTTAATACTAGAACCGCCGGATGTTTTACTCAAGTTTTACAAAAAAGTATTTGTCACCAGAATTTTAATTTTAAGCTATTTTACTTATTTAACTAGACTTATTTTGTGCTGCAACGATTTAACATATCTTTCGAAAAAGATTCTGGTTCGAATCGACAATTATCAACCTGATAGGGGTCATTTTGACCCCTAATGGCGGTTCTAGTGTTAAATCCTTGCGACGCGGTGATATATCTATGAAACCACTTGATTTTAATTTCCAAACGCCACATTGGTACCGGAATATTGGAGAAAAAAAAATTCGTTTTTTTTTATTCTTGCGTAATAGCCTTTTTCTTAATTACAAATAAAGTTTTTTTGAAATTCCAGTATCAGTCCTTATTTTCAACACATAACAATGAATTTGCTCTGCGCAGCAAAGGGTTAATAGAAGCAATGCTTCATCTATTTTTAAATCTTTGCACCTTTTTATACAACAGCGCTTTCGGCATCCGCCTTTTTTCTGTCAGCGCGCAAGCCTAATATTCAGGAAGCGATGCCCTCCGACGCAGATTCCCAGCTGGATGTTTAAAAACAGTTTTTCTCACTCTTTCCTGTCCTGACGTAATATTTGTTTCGACTTTCTTTACTGAAATTCATTTGGTCATTTATTCAATTGCCTTTCAAATGTATGGTGCGCGTTATATATAAAATTTAAAAAATCACAATTTTGTCCTGTTTGTTAGGAGCGTGCGTTATACACGCGTGCGCGCTATACTGAGTAAATACAGTACATAGTTTGAAATAAATTTGTTTTTAAATAATGGTGTGATTCGATCATTTTAACATTTTAAGAACAGAGGTGTTTTGCCCATCAAAAGGTTAAATAATAATAATTTAATATAGTTTTTAAAATTTGTGAGTCCCTCAGTCTTCAGTAAGCTTCAAAGAGCTTGAATTTTCCAAATAAATTTGAATTGCTACCTTAGTAAACTTTAACGCAACATGTTTCTTGATGTCCTGGGGTTTGACCGCTTCACTATGGAAGGACGTCTTACTGCCAGAGCTATAGGAGCAACTGCTATTGAGTACAAAGTATCTTTTTTATCATTCAGCTTTAAAAAATCTCCATTAAATCTGGTGAGATAATTTTTCCCTTTTTTAATAACTCTCTATATATATATTATGCTAACTTATGCCGCACAAAAATCTCATTACAGTCGAGTCTCTATATAACGAAATCCACCGTTCCAGTAAAAAATTCGTTATTTAGAGAAATTCGATGTATAGAGAATGATGTTAAAAATCGTATTTAATGTGTGAAATTTGAACAAATATTATTTTTTATCTTTTGAATTAAAAATCTCAAATGTTTAAAAGTAAATAATAACCTGACATTCTATTGCTTAATTTTTTAAACTGTTTCAAAAAAGAGAATAGACATTTATTTGAAAGCTTAATGAAAATCAAATAAGGAAGACTTGCATTAATTTCAGACGAAGAAATCTGTAATATTTTGTTGTTTTGATTTTAAAATTGTTACGCTCTCAAAAAAAAAAAAAAAAAAAAAAAAAAAAAAAAAAAAAAGTGCTCAAATTTTTGCAAGGAATGAAAATTTGTAGTTAACATTTTCCTCCATTTGAAGGCCTCTCTTATGTTCCTCTCATTCATTCCTCTCTTACATGTGTATCAATCCAATTGACTCTGTTTTGAGAAGGATGTGGAAAGGTGTGTGGGAGGTGGGATGAATTCGTTGGATTTAAAGAACAAGGAGATAAATAATAAAAAAAACTCAGCTCTGGCAATAAATCAAAAATAAGTGATGGAAAATTGATTCCATATCATTTCGAAGCTTTTTAAAACTGAATAAATTAAGACCAATTTATGGAAAAATTCGTTATATGGAGATAGATATTTCGCTATATAGAGACTGTTTTTAATGTAATCATGCAAAAAAGGGACCGTTCCTACTAAAAATTCGTTATATAGAGAACTTCGATGTATGGAGTTTCGTTATAGAGAGACTCGACTGTATTTGTTAATTGTTCAATGGCAATATCTGAATAAAAACCAAAGCATCGGTTAGTGTGTAAAAGTAATTTACAAGGATTTAGACACAGGTTAATCTGATTTATTTACATTTTTCTCTTTCGCTGCAATTATGGAGTTTTAAAATATTATTATTTTTAATTTTCTGTTACTTAAAATACAAGTCATGAATTTTAAACGTTTCAATTTAAAATTAAAGTTATACATTATACATGAAATGGATGTGTACTAGCCGGTATTGCGCTATTTCTATTTACAGCATATGAAATTATTAATTAAAAACATTCTACTGTACATAGTATAAAAAATTAATTAAAACCATTTCACTATATTAAGTTATTTGTAAAATAAAAATAAATAGACCCTTATTGCATATTAACAACAAACACAAAAATTTATTCTTTTCAATAACAAAAATATCATTTGGCTTTTCGTTGCCAAAACAATAAAATTAATTTTGACAAGTTATAGAGCTACAAGTGAAAGGATTATATTTTAAATGAAATTAAATAAATACGAAAAAATGCCGCAGGGGCGAAATACTACTTGTGCCCGATCAGTATAAAAATAACGAATTCTTTAATTTTCTACTAGAATTTTCTAATTTGGCACACAATTGAGCAGGTAAAATTAAATTATAAATAAACATATTATGATGCAATGTTTGGTATAAATTTAAATGAGACCAAACGGTTACTAGCAACAAAGTTCGCCAAGGGCGGCTAGTTATAATAAATTTTAAAAAAACTTTAAATTAATATTTTTTAATACTCATAATAAAATTGCAAAAGAATTTTAAAAAATTATATTTTGAATGACAAAATTTAACAAAGATAAAAAATGTCTTTAAGTAACAACATGGAAATCCCTACATAGAATTAGATAAAATTTAAGAGAAATGTATGTAAAATGATGACCGAGAAACTCGATAAAATTCATTTAATCGAAAAATAGTGTTAATTTACAAAGACTTCCGCTTTTTTTCTGTGTTTTACATAATTTTTATCAGTGTATTGTTCTGCAGACTCAATAAAACATCGTTATAAAGACTTTATAGATTTTTAGTCAGATATAAATCCGACGTACCGAAAAGCACTAAAATATCGAACCAATTCTCATTTCGCTTGAAGTATTCCAATTATGAAATGTCCAATATTGCCAATTTGCACAATATTATGAATATATGTCTTAACCCATTCGTGCCCAGCATCTTTTGCGTAAATTTTATTTGGTTGGCACCACTATTTTTAGAAGATTTATCTTTAGTTCATTAATCACAAAAATGCATCATTTAAATAAAATAATTATTGCTTTTTTTTTTTTTTTACTGGTGTCAAAAACAGTGCTGAATACACCTTTTGAAGCGTCCCTAAGAAGGGACGCTAAGCACTAATGGGTTAAGTATCATTAAAAGAAGTTTATTACAGGCATATTAAAATCATTTTTACTTAAGGGGTCCGAAACACAAAAATCTTCATATTCTCTAAAAATAAATTATTGCATTAAAAGGTTATGTGTTTTTTATGCTAAAAATAACATTTGAATCATATATTTCTATCTTAATTGGAAGAGGAAGTATTAATTTTTCGTTCTGTTTTGTTTTCAAAATCTAGTTTTCAAGCAATGGTTGTCATGGAATGACTCCTTCTGAAAATGCATTTTTCTTTATGTTGGGTTTTTTTTTCGCAATTTCTCGAATTTAAATCGTTATAACTCAAGAACCATTTAAGTCGAATTTAAATCGTTATAACTCAATAACCATTTAAGATAAATGCCTCAAACTTGAAAGTATATTTTTTGATTGTTTTTCCTTAATTTGTAGGCAGCAAATTTACAAAAAGTGTGTACTTTCAAAAATATGATTTTTTAAAAATAAAAATTGCATTACTTTTTCCCAAATTTTTATTTCATACTCTTTTATTTCTTGAAAAAATAATATTTTTAAAAATATTGAATGAAAATTAGGAATGAATCGCATGAGGCATACTAAGTATGAAATGTTCAATATTACTAATTTGCACAATATTATTATTCATGCGTGTGTTAAATATCTTCAATAGAAATCTGTTCCAGACACTTTAAAAGCATTTTTATAGAAATTATTTTATTTTTTCGTTTAATGTATTTCTACTGATTGCCAAATATTCTACAAATTTCCAAAATATTTATGAATGTCTAAACGAAAAATCTTTCCAAAATTCTTTTCAAGTTAAATATTTTTTCTTGCCTGGGATAGAGGGAGAGTTATTTAAATTCATAAATTTCATACGGTATTTCGAAATGTAGAATCATTAATTTTCACGTGTGTCGAGAGAATTTTTCATAATGTCTTGTCGTAATGCGTTTTAATGTATGTCTGTGCTGTAATGTTTGTTTGAGAAATGTGTCAGGTTCCTAGAAGACATCTGCCCAGAATTAGAAAGGAATAACATTTCCTTATCTGAATATTTTATGTATTGTGGGTTGTGTATCCGTGAAGCTCGAAATACCTTTCTTTCTTTTCTATAATAACGAATGACGGATGTTGACACAGGTGTGCAGATGACGCACTCGTTGATGAATGAAAGTGATGGCCGCGGGGCGTGCCTCAGCTGTCATCTAGCTATTGGAGTGATGTGTAAACAGGAGAGGTCATGACTCAAGGTTGGTATGCGGAATTGAACCAATGGATGAGCTCTAAGGAGTCCTGCATGGGGGAAGGAAGATCTCTGAAGGTCAACTCTGGACAGAGAGGTTGAAGACAGTTCTCGCTTGGCGTTGAGACCGATAGGTCGCTCAGGATTTGTGGTCCTGTTTGATAGCGTATATTTTGAGCGTGGGACAAGGCGTCCCAGTGGATAGTGTTATAGGCCGAGAAGTGAGGCCTAGTACCCCTGTGTATTGAGATTCTGCAGTAATCTCTGATAAAGCGTATCTAACGTGCGTTGAGTGTGAGGAAGAAAGTGTAAGTTGAACGGTACACAACCAACGTTTATTGTAGTTAATTTAATGTTGAACCGGATCATCTATATCCGAGTTGTAATTGTAAATAGTTGTAAATATTATTTCTTGTGTACGTATCTATATCTTAAATAAACTGTTAGTTCAGTTCATTAACAGTGTCAGTGTTAGTTTACCCAATCCTCACAGCAGGTGACCGATATCACCCATTAATATCGGTGGTGGCAGCTAAAACTACCTAGGACATTCTTCAAAGTTTTGTGGACTGAGAGGAGCGTCCGACAAATTGGTGGCAGCGTCGGGATAGAATCGCCTGAAACCAACGACCAGCGAGCCGTGTTGCAGTCTGTTAATGCCAGAGTATCCAGTGGAATTCTTGTGTGGTCGTGCCATATCGTCGAGTATGTGCTAAAGCATCGTGCCGGATCGTCGATTGTATGCTAAAGTGTCGTGCCGTATCGTCGAATGTGTGTAAAGTGTCGTGCCGTAGCGTCGAATGTGTGTAAAGTGTTGTGCCGTATCGTCGAGTATGTGCTAAAGTATCGTGCCGGATCGTCGAGTGTGTGATAAAGTATCGTGCCATATCGTCTAGTGTGGACTAAAGTGTTGTGCGTATCTTTATTAGAAAGAACTAAACTGAACTGTTGTGCCATATTACCGCTACATCGTGGAGCTATCTGTGAATAGAAGAGTACCCCACCAAATAAAGTATAAGGTAAGGTGTTTTGATCATTCATTTCTTCTGACATCTCGAACCAAATTGTATTGTTGTATAATTAATAGTAATTTAAGTAAATTGTCTACGTAATTTATGTGCAATGAAATAATTGTGTTCAGATAGGTGTAAAGAATTAGTAACCATATTGCTATTGTTTTAAAGAAAGGTCATAATAATTTGAGATGATAATGGTATGCTATTTATAATGATATTAGTGAACTAAATTAATGCATTAAATCTAAATTATTGTTAAAGTAATTGTTAAATAAAGCAATACTGTTTAAATTTTAAGAGTTGCATTATCAAAATTCTAAGCAAATGAAAATTTTAATTGGCCAATACTAGTGAGGAAAAAAAAAAAGGCTCAAAAGAGAGCCATAGTGAAAAAAAAGGCCCAAAAGAGAGCCATAGTGAAAAAAAAAGGCTCAAAAGAGAGCCATAGTGAGTAAAAATAAAAGTAAAGATTTTCAGTATATTTGTTTTAAGTGTGAGAACCAATATTGAATTCGGAAATATTTTAGTGAGGATAATTGTAGAAATTTATGTATGCATGTGTTTCAATTTTTCTTTATGTGGATTTTTTGATTGACATCAATACTTCTATTCAATTTCAACGTATCAGTATTATTATATAAATTGTAGGTTGTTATCTAAGTGTATATATTGGAATCTATATTGCATAGCAGTCAAATCGAATTATTGTTTTACTTTTTTGTTTTATTGGAAGTAAATTGTGTGATATCAATGGTTGAGAAAAATTAGAGTATTCAGTAGGTTAATTAGAAATGAAATGCATGGATTATCTGAAATGGTATTAATTAGTATAATAAGTGGAGAAATATCTGTACTAAGTTAGAAATTTCGGAAATATTAATTTGGTAGGTTTAACTACTCTTGTGGGGTGGTAATAACAATCGGTGAAGGTATGGCTTTCTTATTGAAACTAAAAAAGGTTGATCTTCAGGTGATAGCTGAAGAATTGGGTGTTGAATTCGCGGAAGATGATACCAGAATTCAGCTTAAGAAAAAGATAATGGACAGTGATGAGTATGACGAGGGGGTTATTAAGGAATTATCTGACGCTATTGTTGCAGAACGATTAGAACAAGAAAAATTAGAACGCGAAAAGTTAGAAAAACAGGAAAGGTTAGAGCGTGAAGAAAAACAGGAAAAATTAGAACGCGAAAAGTTAGAACTCGAAAAGTTAGAAAAACAGGAAAAGTTAGAAATGGAGAAATTGAGGATGGGACATGAATTAGAAATGGAAAGGCTCAGAGTTCAAGGTTCAGCAAATAACTCTAATGGATCTAGGGAATCTAGTAATGAAAGTAACATCGAAAAATTGATCAAAAGTGTTAAAACTCTATCTATCAAAGTACCAGAAGGGACTGAGGGATGGAATTTATTTTTCAACAGTTTAGAAAGGGCATTCCAAACTAAAGATGTACCGGAAAACCAGCAGGCCGAAATTCTACTAAATATGTTAGGAGATAAGGCGGATAATTTGTTAATTTATACCACTAAGGAACAAATGGAGAATTATGAGGAATTAAAGGAGTTAGTCCTAAGGGAACATGAGCCAACCCCGAAGGCATGTTTAGAAAATTTCCGGAAAGCTAGGAGAAATCCGAACGAAACCCATGTATTATTTGTATCGCGTTTAATAGCTACGTGGGAAAATTATTGTAAAATTAGAGGTGCGGACACTTATGAAATGGTCAACCAGTTAATAGTTACTGATAAGCTAATGAGTACGCTAGATGAGGATACTGCAGCATATATTAGTTTAACTCACCAGGGTAAATGGTTAGAAGCTCCTAAAATTGCTAAAGAGTGTGATAATTACTTTGATGCTAAACATAAGTCTTATGCGGTTACGCATAAAAGCTTTAAAGGTAAATATAAGTACGTAAACAATGAAAAAATGAGACCGAGGGAGGATAATAAATTTAGTGGTAGTTGGAGGCAAAATGGTAGTAATGAGTGTAATTCTTTTCCGGATAGGAAAACAGAGTTTAAGAAGACGAATGATGCTTCAGGGCCTAAATGTTTTAAGTGTGGTTTGAGAGGTCATTACCAACGTTTTTGTAATAAAGTGGGTAATGAGGGAACTAATAATGGCAATAAAGGGCGAGACCAGAAAGCAGGTGTTCATAAGATTATGGTGAAAGAAAATCAAGAGTTACCTAATGGGGCTATTGTGGCTAGAATATCGGCAAAGGCCGAGCAGAAAACTAATGTTATTGGTGAGAAATTAAATAAACTTGAGAAAATTGAAGTTAGTGTTAATGGGCAAAAAGCAAAGGGATTGGTTGATTCTGGATGTGAGATTAGTGTTGTTCATAAAGATTTAGTACCGGAAGAGAAATTAAAGGGAGCGGGTAGTATTTATTTACAAGGGTTATTTGGTGAAGCTGTTAAATCACCGTTAGTTAAACTACCGCTAGCTATTCCGCAATTCGGGCAAACTAATATTATTCATCAGGAAGTAATTTGCGCAATAACTGATAATATCAATGAGCAAGTAATTTTACATCCCGAAGTGATTAATGAGTTGTCAGGTGTCAATCTTGAGGAGCCATTGATAGAGTCCGAAGAATTAAAAAGTTCCGAAATTATTATTGATAACTCGAATGAAAAGGAAGATGTAAGTAACGATAGCTGTAATGTTTACGTAATAGACGCGAGATCGCAAAATGTACAAAGTCAGGATCCAGAAAAAACTGAAACGGAGGAAAATAATGAATCTATTGTTAGTAACTCAGATATGTTTAAGAAATCCCAGTTGGAATGTAAAGAATTAGAGAAAGCTTGGGAATTAGCTAAAAAGGAAAAAGGGGATTATTATATTGTAAACGGATTATTGTATCATAAAGAGAAATTGCTAGGCGAAACTATAGCGCAATTAGTAGTACCCAAGGTAAGAAGGGAAGAAATCTTAAAATTAGCGCATTCATCGGTATTTGGAGGGCATCATGCAGCCAAGAAAACGTTGCAGAGAATAAGGTATTCTTTTTATTGGGAGGGAATGGCAAAAGAAGCTAAACAGTTTTGTGAATCATGTTTAGAGTGCCAATTGACTAGAGGGGTTAAAGCAAATGATAGAGCTCCTATTTCCCCAGTGTCGCGGCCGGAACTTCCATTTCAGGTTGTTAATGATGAATTAATTGGGCCTATTGATCCTAAAAGTTCACAAGGGCATCGGTATATACTGACTTTAATTGATCAGCATACCAGATGGGCGGATGCGATCCCTCTAAAAAGTTTAACTGCTAAAACCGCGTGTGAGGCGTTACTTCAAATATTTATGAGAACAGGAATTCCTAATGTAATTGCCTGCGACAATGGAACCAATTTTACTGCCGACTTAACGAAAGAATTTGAGAAAAGGTTAGGTGCTAGTCCAAGATTTTCGACTCCACAGTATCCACAGTCCAACGGACTTGTGGAACGATTTAATCAGACTCTTAAATGTATGCTACATCATACGATTAGGGAAGAAGGAAAAAAATGGCATGAACAAATACCATTTATATTATGGGCGTATAGGGAAGTCCCAAATTCTACGACGGGAATCGCACCTTTCCAGTTATTATATGGTAGAGCGCCGGAGGGTCCGTTATCGATTCTTAAGTCGTCATGGGCAGGAGAAAATAAGGGAGCGCAGTTAGATACTACGCCGATTCATGAGTACTTGGATAAACTTAAGAACCGCTTAGAAAGAGCCGCAAATGAGGCAAAATTGTCGTCTGAGGTTCAACAAAATAGAATGGCGTATCATTATAATTTAAGGTCAAAAGAAAAAACGTTTGAGGTAGGCGATAAAGTTATACTGTTAATCCCCGATTCGACTAATAAGTTATATTCTAGGTGGCAAGGGCCGGCAACTATTATAGAAAAACGAAACCAGCATTCGTTTATTGTTGAGTTAGCCGACGGGAGTAGGAAGCATGTGCACCAAAATAAGATAAGAGAATTTATCGCTAAATGTAATATAGTTAATATTGTTTTCGAAGGTGATGAGGAATTTGGAGAAGTTGGGGAAATTCCTATTTTGAACCGGGATCAAGAGATAGAACGGGATATTGAGAGGTTTGAAATAAAAGGGCTATCTAATAGTCAAGTCAAAGATTTAAAGTCCATTTTGAGGGAAAATAAAGAAGTGTTTATGGGTCCTGTACGACCAGCGGAAGTAGGGGAACATCGTATTGATCTGAAACCGGGTGTAGAAAGGAAAAAACCAAAGTTATATAGCGTGCCGGTAGCTTATAAAGAGGAAGTGGATAGGCAGATTCAGGAGTTATTAGAATTAAATCTAATCGAACCGTCGAATGCTGAAATTAGCCATCCAATTGTTTGCGTTGCGAAAAAAGATGCAACTGTCAGAATGTGTATTGATTACAGAGCTTTAAATTCTGTAACGCAGGTTCCCACCTTCCCGATGAAAGATTCCCAAGAAATTATGTATACCGCAGGGGCGGCTAAATATTTATCTTCAATAGATTTATTGAGGGGTTATTGGCAAATTAAAATGGCTGAGGATTGTAAACCGCTGACAGCTTTTACGACGCATAACGGAACTTATCAGTGGCGTACAATGCCTTTTGGATTATCAGGGGCTGCTGCTACGTTTCAAAAAGACATGAATGAGGTTCTCCAAGGTCATCGGAGGTATGCAGAAGCATATATTGATGATGTCATCATTTTCTCCATTACCTGGGAAGAGCATTGTGAGCATGTCAGGGCTGTCATTGAAGAGTTGAAAAATAGAAATTTTACGATTAGACTAGACAAATGTAAATTTGGAGAGAAATTGACTAAATATTTAGGTCATGTTATTGGGGGTGGAACTCATGCACCTGATGAGGAGAAAATCGGAGCAATAAGGGACTTAAAGAGACCAAAGACTAAAAAGGAAGTTAGATCAGTTTTGGGATTAATGGGATTCTACCGATCTTATATTCCAAATTATGCTGAGATAGCTATACCTTTAACCGAATTAACCAAAGGAAATGTCAAAAATACTGTACCATGGGATGAAAGGGCAGAAAAAGCATTTAATACTCTTAAAGATGAGTTGTGTAAAGTGACGAGTTTGGCTACACCTATCGTAGGCCGGGAATATCAGCTTCACGCCGATGCTTCCGACCTTGCAGTAGGATGTTGTCTTACTCAAAAAGATGAAAAAGGTCAATTTAAACCTATAGCTTTTGCCAGTCAGAAATTGTCAGGGGCTCAGCGTGCTTGGCCGAGTATAGAGAAAGAGGCTTGGAGTGTTCTCTTCGGGTTGCGGAAGTTTGAAAAGTGGACTTATGGATCTCAAACTGAGGTCATTACCGATCATAATCCATTAAAATTTCTCACGGAAACAACCCCAAGGTCGCCCAAACTCACTAGGTGGGCTCTAGCCTTGCAACGCTGGAACCTGAGCATTTCTCATCGTCCCGGAGTTCAACATTTGAATGCTGATGCAATTTCGAGGCTACAGAGAAAGAGCTGGGAAGAACAACCAGTTACTAGCCCATCAGTATCAATGTCAAAATAGTAGACAACTTTAAAGGATGTCATCACATGTCTAATTTTTTTTGTGTGAGTGTAAATATTTTTTTTTAAGTTTTGTGTTTATAACAGTAAATTAGCATGTGTATTGTTTATGCAATAGTAGTATTAGTATAAGGTTCAGTAGAGATGTCAGTAGAGAATGTTCAGACACCTGAAAATGCCTATGTAATATTTAGAATGAAGAAATCTGCAAAGAGACTATTGAACTCTTCCGTAATATTATTATATGTTTGGGGAAAATTAGCCCCTAAGAGGCATATTTTCCGCTAAGGTGGGGGGTGTCAGGTTCCTAGAAGACATCTGCCCAGAATTAGAAAGGAATAACATTTCCTTATCTGAATATTTTATGTATTGTGGGTTGTGTATCCGTGAAGCTCGAAATACCTTTCTTTCTTTTCTATAATAACGAATGACGGATGTTGACACAGGTGTGCAGATGACGCACTCGTTGATGAATGAAAGTGATGGCCGCGGGGCGTGCCTCAGCTGTCATCTAGCTATTGGTGTGATGTGTAAACAGGAGAGGTCATGACTCAAGGTTGGTATGCGGAATTGAACCAATGGATGAGCTCTAAGGAGTCCTGCATGGGGGAAGGAAGATCTCTGAAGGTCAACTCTGGACAGAGAGGTTGAAGACAGTTCTCGCTTGGCGTTGAGACCGATAGGTCGCTCAGGATTTGTGGTCCTGTTTGATAGCGTATATTTTGAGCGTGGGACAAGGCGTCCCAGTGGATAGTGTTATAGGCCGAGAAGTGAGGCCTAGTACCCCTGTGTATTGAGATTCTGCAGTAATCTCTGATAAAGCGTATCTAACGTGCGTTGAGTGTGAGGAAGAAAGTGTAAGTTGAACGGTACACAACCAACGTTTATTGTAGTTAATTTAATGTTGAACCGGATCATCTATATCCGAGTTGTAATTGTAAATAGTTGTAAATATTATTTCTTGTGTACGTATCTATATCTTAAATAAACTGTTAGTTCAGTTCATTAACAGTGTCAGTGTTAGTTTACCCAATCCTCACAGCAGGTGACCGATATCACCCATTAATATCGGTGGTGGCAGCTAAAACTACCTAGGACATTCTTCAAAGTTTTGTGGACTGAGAGGAGCGTCCGACAAAATGGAAATATAAATATTGGACTGATGATGTTTAACAAGAGAAATGATGATTTAGACAGGGGTTGGAGCATATAGGACAAATTTTACTGTTAGTAGCAGCATCTTTTAACAGTAATATTCACCATATATTCCTTTTGCATGCCTTTTAAAAAATGTCTCTTGAAGATTTTAGATAAAATATACTGGTAAGAACAATAAAATTTGTCCAATATGCTCCGACCCCTGTTTAGAGGGGAGGGAGCGTAATACAAATTGACAAATAAATCTCATTCATTTATACCGAATAAAGAACAATTTATCAATATATATCAAGTGCACTTATTCTAATTATACTAAACGTTGCATCTTTTCTTTCTATCTTTCACTCGAAATTTTTTACATTTCCTTTTGATATTAGTATGAAAATTTCTTCTACATAGTACAGTAAAACCTCTAAATAATGGACAGCTCTGCAGTGCTGAAACTGTCCGCTATTTGGAGGTGTCCGCTATTGGGAAAACCTCGGAGATTTAATAATTGATAAAAAGTGCGTATATTTCCTTATTTGACTCATACATGTCCTAAACATATGGCCGTAAAATATACCGCCGTCTATTATATAATTAATCAGAAATTAAAAAATTTTAAGCAATAAAACTGAAATAAAATTCTTAAAATCGTGCATACTTACCTTTTGCTTTTTCTTGTGTGATTACATCTAATTTGCTTTTCAGTGTGAAGTTCTAGTGACAGTGTAAAATCAAAAGTTTTAATCCTTAAAGCATTTATTTTAATGAGAAAAATTGTATAATTTCTCGCAGTATTTCGCCACTTCTTAAAAGCATAAAATCTCAAAATTAGGGGAGGGAGCGAGAGAGGAGGTATTCCCGTGTTCGGGAAGGGGCAATCTCTCACAACTTGCCCCCTGAATTCAATACAAAGGAAGGGGATTTCCCCAGTCTACCCCTAAATTTATCTGTGATGACAAAATGTGTGACACATTGTCCTGATACATTTAGAGATTTTTTACTTTTTTTTCACATTAAGTAAAAAAAAATTCTCATCCTTTATTGTCAAAATTAGTGTCCGCTATTCGGAATGTCCGTTATTCAGAGGTTAAACATACAAAAATTTAAGCTTTGGGAGTGGGGATTGGAAAACTATCCGCTAAATAGAGGTGTCCGCTATACGGGAGTGTGCGTTATGGAGGTTTTACTGTACCTAGAAAAATCCGGAATGTAACTATTAACAATTAAAAAAATCAGCACTTTTAAAACCTTTTTAGAAATTGGCTTATTAACTCTAGAACCGTCATTAGGGGGTCAAAATGACCCCTGCCGTATAGATAATAGTCGATTCGAACCAGAATTTTCTTCATAAGATATGTTAAATATATGCAGTAGAAAAATAGACTAATTAAATAAGTTTAAAAGTTTAAAATTAAAATTCTGGTGATAAACACTTTTTGTAAAACTTGAGTAAAATACCTGGCGGTTCTAGTGTTAATATCCTTACCCGCCCGATTCTTAACAGGAAATTTAATCTAGGGAAGGTGCTTGTCATTTCCCATTTCTAAACTTTGTCTCAAGGGAGTTTCTCCGGGAGCCGCAGAAGTTCTTATCATCCACCCATGCCTCTGTTTTCCATCAGCGATAGCCAAATTCTGTACTGTCTTAGCCAGTCTCTGTCCCTTGCTCTAGTTTGGAATTTTCCTGGACTTGTGTCTAAAAATTTTCTCACAAAAATATATATGAATACCGTGCAATGTCGCGTTTTCTGGCGCTTCAGCATCTGGATGAAAACTGAATTATTTTTATCATTATTAATATTATTATTATTACTATTATTAAGACCTCGATAAACGGGACCGCGAGTTACATCACGCTCTATATATCTAGTGTGCTTGTCTGAGCAGTCCCTCTTAGTTAACGAAATCAAATCAGATCACTGTAAGAAAACTACACAATTTATAAAGGTCAAAGATGATGGAATCTCGTTTTAAAGCACAACTTATACAACTTCATTCAATAACCGAAAAAAAAAAGATTTTTTTTTTGTATAGCCCTGCATATGATCTATTGATTTGTATATATACTACATAGTATGCAAAAAATTAGTTTAGTTGAGAAACGCAGAGCTCAGCTGAAAATCCCCCTTCAGCAATTTCCGACAGTAAACGCAAACATGCTTGAGATCGTTTCCTGTATATGATCTATACTACTTATGAACATCAATTAATAAAATAAAAAAGAGTTAAGTTTAAAAACGCATACTACAACTGAAAATGCATATCCAACAAATACCGCTCATAGGCAATGCTCTGGTGTAGCTTTGAGGAGGATATCGCGATCATTCTACTGCCAAGCCTGTATTATTGAAGCTAAATTTGGCTTTGTTAATTCGTGTAACGTTCAGTAACTAAATGGAACCAATTTTTTTATATAATACTTCAATTAATTATCTATATAATGGACACAGATAAATCTTAAATTATATAACTTTTTATATAAACTATGTAATTTCACACCAACAATTTTCATTTGAATTCTAATCGATTTTCGTTAAGGATTTGCATTTAAACTCTGTTTGTTCCTCGTAAAACATGGATCTATATTTCATATTTCACTATGAAAAATTCTTTTTGTTGAATTTTTTATGAGCATTATTTATAAAATAGACATTGAAAACAGAGCATTCTGTTCAGTTGCATTTCAGAGCAGCTGTTCGATCATCTATCTCCATTGAATTTTAAATGAACGACTTGAATCATTAAGGAAATTCGTTTATAATGATTTGTGTTACATAAATAGAGCGATGCATTTAAAATAAATCTAACCATTAAATTGCGAAAGCATTAAAAAATCACCGAAAAATTCTAGAAACATTTTAATCTAAATTTTTCAGAAAAGACACAAATATGCGAATAATATACATATATATATATATATATTTTTTTTTTTGTCTCTATGAAACAACACAATTAATTCATTCTGAAATCTCATTTGCCTTAAAGTAAAAGATCATTAATTCAAAATCATAGAAAGGTGTTCCTGAAAAGTTTTTTTATCGAAATGTGTTTTAACCCTCTAAGCGTCTGGAACGTAATATTCCGTATACTGAGCTCCAGTTTTCACTGCAATATAAACAATATTTAAAATACTATAATTTTATAGATTTAATGGATTTTCAATGCATCGAAGAATGATTCATATTCTGGAGGATAATAATCATGCTTATAATAAAGTTTTTTTTATAATGTTGAAAGAATGATATTTTCTATCATGCTTATAATAAAGGTTTTTTTTTTTATAATGTTGAAAGAATGATATTTTCTTAACATTTAAAACAAAATGTTGAGAAAACAACATTACATTTTTACCCGTTTGCAATACGCTTGGAGGGTTAATGAATCATAGTTATGTAATGTTGTGTTTAAAATAAGAGATCATAAATACTGGTAAAATATAAATTATTAAAAAAATTATAAGACATTTATAAAAAATTCTGCTTTAAAGGAGTCCGGGACACATTTAAAAAATAGTTATTAAGTTAAAATTTTGAATTTTTTTTTTGTGATGGTTAAGCATACTATTTGTAAAACAAAATCCCGTGACAAACGATTTCGTAGCTTTAAAAAATATACATACATAATTAAAAAATTACATAAAAAGAAGGGTAAATTAAAATCGTTATAACACAAAATATTAGCTGTAGAATTTCAATTCTTTTTACATTTAAATAAACAAAATATCGAAATTTGAATTTTAATTCAGCATATTCTCAAAATGAAGCAAAAAAATCAGGGGTTTTATCCAAATATAGTAGTACTTGCCATATTCTATATTGCCTTTCGAGGACCTTCAATTAATATATGGATACAGCCCCTCATCTTTGTTCCTCACTTTGGGAATAACGGATTTTGAGCTGATTCTATCGACGGCCGCTTTCAGAATTTTTAAGCTATGTTTTTGAAATATTTACAGAAGTTTCTCAATATTAATGTCTAAAATACATTTAGCAAACACAATATGCAAATGAAATTTAGATATTGTTGACCCATGCACAATAAAAAATTATTTGGTAAACCTGCTAACTTTTCATACAATTATTCATTATTTTTTAATTCTCATGACAGGGTATAGTGTACAATGTTGTTTGTCATATTTTCAGAAAATAACAATTTTTTATATTAAGATCGCTGCAAATTATAAGCAAAAAAGTTGGAAAATTTTGGGACTGTTTATATAAAAACCATAATTTCTTTACGAGTATGCATGCTAATCCACATAAAAATGAACACAGTATATTACAATAAGCCACTTAATCATAATCTACAGTTATAGCGCTTTTGCCACATTAGTTTTTACTGGGTTATCCAACATTTATTCGTTCTTTTTCAATTTGTTGACGATCCCCTATAGAGTTTCGGAAAAAAAATCTTCATGGAAACGGATGACCTATACCATTATATTTACACGCTTAGAGTTTCAGGATAATTCCTCATGTATTTTTCTAGATTTTTAACAAAATGTCTAAAATCGCAAGTGGCCGGTCATCTTTGGCCTTATAGTGTATATATACCGGGTGTCCCAAAAATGACTGATGGATTTTAAAATTCAATAATTTGCAAACGGTGACAGCTATTTAAAAATTTTTTACAGGAGGGTTATGTATAATGTCAGGAGTTTTTTTCACCGTAATTTTTTATTTTAGTTCGCATATCAAACAATAGGTGGCGCTGACGGCGATTGAAGGCCAGGTCGTCGATTCACTCAGCACTGATCACCTAGCCTTCAATCGCCGGCACCGCCACCTATTGTTTGAGATGCGAACTAAAATAAAAAATTACGGTTAAAAAAAACTCCTGATACATAATACATAACCCTCCTGCAAAAATTTTTTAAATAGCTGTCACCGTTTGCAAATTATTGAATTTTAAAATCCATCAGTCATTTTTGGGACACCCGGTATATAGTACATATATACATAAACTCTCTGTTCTGAAGAGGATAAGCAGAATAATTAAGAACAATTCCTTGAGATGTTTGACAATCTGTTTCAATAGGATATAAAAGTTAACAACATTAGAAGAACTAATTATATTATATTAAAAGCGAACTGGTTTCGGTAGCATACAGCTAACTGTCATCAGTGCTTAGGGAGGTGGAGATTTGCCCATATATATATAGGAGAGATAAGGAATCCAAGTTAGAGGTTTGACTTTCAGGTTTACTATCATATTTCCTGGTTCCAATTCTCTATGTTTCATACATTTGAGAGCAGGAAAGTACAATGGTAAACCCACGAATCAACCGCTAAAAACGATTTTTAGGCATTTCCATCAAGCAATGAATTGGCAGACCGATTGCGTTTTAATATACGAATCGAGATTTAAGTAATCCTAGATTTTCATCCGTAAACTCCATGAGGTGATTGTCTGTGTTGCCGTCTCCCGGTCTGGGCCACAAGAAATGTCACGTCGAGCCATTTTGAAATTGTGACATCAATTCGAAGAAGGTCGCAGAGATTTAATGGATGCAGAAAATCAAGGAAGACCAACAATATATAGGTACATCAAACATGATACAGCAGAGAGAAGACTTTGGCTCAATGAACATTAGAATGGACAAATTTCTTACGATGACCAGGTTCATACAGATGCTCCATGCTGGGTTGTGGACAGAGGATTGATTTTCTACTTGGAACTATTAATAAAAACGAACTGACATACCCTTAAAATAGAAACGCTTCAACTACTATAATCGCTTTAGCAGTGGTTGAATACCGCTGGGTCACACTTCCACCAGTAACATTTTTCTACTTACCTATTGCCTTTTAATCACAAAATATCAGTAAAAAATAATTGCAAAAATAGCTATTCATTTTTCTTTTGGAAGTTTATTTTAGCGGCAATCAAGCCCTGCTTTTCCGCCATATTGTGATAACTAAGAAAACCTCATCTCGGTCTCAATTAAAATTATTATAATACACGGCAAAACTGAAACCAGAAAAAACAAATATTAACTTTAATGACAATTGTGAGGGATTTATTAATAAAGAAAAAAAATTCCCTAAAATAAGGCAAAATTTTTCATTCAGAATTTACTGGTGAAGGTTGCTTCAGTGCTTATCAGGAACTGTTTATTCGGTTTGTAAAAATTACATGCCATATTGAGACAACCTTCTCAGTTACGTCACTCGCAACTGGTTTACAATACACTATATGTCTCCACTTCTTTATACATAACTCCATTATTTCCTATTGTCAGGGCGTTCCAAGATTAGTCAAAGTATTTTTTTTAATGTATTTTTTGAGTGTTACTTGCTTTTTGAATACTGTAATACATTAATTGTGATTTTGAACACCATCCCTCAATACTAAGTCAACGTGTTCAAACAAAAATGGTGTTCCTGTAGCCAGATTTTGTAAAAAGTATATATGTATAAGGTACTTTGAATTTGGGTAATTACATGAGTACATGTCGTGTAAGTCACATACTACGATTTTTGATACCAGTATTTTAGAACGAAAACTATGTGACTTATTTTATGAGAGATATTTCATTAATTAAATAAGGCTATGCAAACCTTTCGAAAATAACGGTGGCCAAGAATTTAGCAGTTACCAGAAATGTGACTTACACGACAAGTGCTCCTGGAAATACCCATTTGTAATAGCAAAATCTTTTAAGTAATCTGCACTTTATTTTTCTGTTATTTGATAAATTGAAGCATGTTTTGAAAATTACTGGTCTTGAAATTCAAACACCTTTACGAAATCTGAAAAAAAATCTGCTTACTTCCGCTATTCTATATCATCCGCGCAACTCGATTATCCTATAGAATGGGTGGCGGTTATGGAAATAAATATGATAGTTGGCATTCTTATTATAATGCCAATTTTAATGTTCTTTAAAATAAATCTCCAAGTAATTCAGTAGTAATATTACAAAAGGAAAGGATTCGTTTTCTTTTTAATTAAAGCCGAAAATATTTGTGAAAACAATATTTGTCAAAATCCCACGTTAGTTTATATTCCAAACAAACAAAACATTTGGTGATTTTCGATATCTAAATTGTCAAAAATATATTTAATTCATGTTACGGAATATCATAAAAATATGCCATAAAACTTTCGAAAGTTTAAATAACTTTTCGAAACATAAAATGAATTTAAGTTTTGTACATTATTTTCGATATCATAATTAATTTTCCCTAGAAATATGCATTTGACACAACATTTCTTACTCCGAAAATTTCTTAGAAATATATGTGAAACAGAGATATCAGATAAGGTCTTTCGGAAATTGATAAATAGATATGACAAAAGTTTTACGTTAGCAATTATTATCAACTTCGAATGGCGTCAAATGATTAGTCAAGTGTCTTTTGAACAACATTTTTTGAGTGTAACTTTCTTTTTGAACGCTCTAGTTCATAAATTGTGATTGTGATCTCCTTTCGATACTACGCCAACGTGCTCAAACCAAAATGACGTTACCGTAGGTTAAATTTGTAAAAAAAAAAAAAAAAAAAAAAAAAAAAACTGTATAGGGTACTTTGAAATTTAATATCAGTATCTTTCAGGTATTCTATGCCTTATTTTTCTGTTATTTAATAAATTGCAGAATGCAATGAAAATTACTGCTATTGAAATTCAAGAAGCTATACAAAATCTGAAAAAAATCCACCTACGTCTGCCGCCATTTTTGTGTCAGCTCGAAAGCTAATTATAATATAGGGAGGTGGTGGTTGTGAAAATACATATGACAGTTGGCATTCTTATTGTAATAGGTGTTCTCTAAAAGATATCTCCAAATAATTCATTAGTAATATTACAAAAGGAAACGATTTGTCTGTTCTTTTAAGTTAAAGCCGAAAATGTTTGTGAAAACAATATTTGTCAAAACCCACGCAAATTTGTATTCCAAGAAAACAAAACATTTAGTGACTTAAAGCCGAAAATGTTTGTGAAAACAATATTTGTCAAAACCCACGTTAATGTGTATTCCAAGAAAACAAAACATTTAGTGACTTTCAATGTCTAAATTGTCAAAGTATTATTTAATTTATATTACGGAATGTCATAAAAATATGCCATAAAACTTTCGAAAAGTTCAAATAACTTTTCGAAACATAAAATAAATTTAAGTTTTGTACATTATCTTCGATATTATAATTAATTTTCCCAAAGAAATTGCAATTGACGCAACGATATTTCCTACTTCGAAAATTTCTTAGAAATATATGTGAAACAGAGATGTCAGGTTAAATCTTTCGAAAACTTATAAATAAATACGACAAAAGTTTTACGTTAGAAATTATTATCAACTTCTTGATAGAGAAATGTTTTCAATAATGTAAGTGTTATGTTTCTGACTCATAAAACATTGACAATTCAAAACAACATTATGAATATACAAATAAAATTTATTTTTACTTTTTTCTGTCTAGACAAGAAGAAAGTATTGGATTTGTGATAATTTTAAAAATGCGTTTTCGATGTATTTACACGTTTTAGGAAGCAGGGAAAACAAAAAACATGTTTTTACAAAACATCTGTCTCTGAGTCTGTCTGTAACAAAAATATTGTGGGCGCTTAATCTCAAGAACTAATGCACAAAATTCCACAAAACTTTATATTCTGTTAGATTTTGATGTAAACTAAATCTGATTAGTTTTTATGTATTTCATTCAACAGATGGCGCTGCTCTGCTGCATTATTCAGATTTTCCACGATATGCATATCATATGCATACCTCAAGAACTAGTGCATGGATTTTCATAAAAATTTTGATTTAGTTCGTATTTGATATAATATTGTTCTGATTGCATTTTGGGTGCAAATTGTTCAACAGGTGCATGGTGCATTATTCTACCATGGTGCATTATTCGTGTTTATCGCAATAGTTCTATCTCAAGAACTAAAGCACGAAATTTTCTAGAACTTCTGATTCAGTTAGTTCCTGATTTACATTAGTGTTGTTTAATTTTTGGTGTAAATCGACCTACAGATAGCGCTGCTATGCTGCATTTTTCACGATTTCGCAATAAATGTATCTCAAGAACTAATGCACGGACTTTCATCAAACTTCAGACTCATTCAGGCCTTATAAAAAAATTGATCCAGATTAGTTTCTGATGAACATCACGCAACATGTGGCGCTGTTATCCCTTTCCGGCACACTGTGCCCGGTCAGGGATACCTAATTTTAATTTCAAACTTCCAAACGGCACCAATAATATTTTGGTAAAATTTTGCTTTTACAATGAAAGCTTCAATTAAGGAGTTCATAATGTCTAAAAAAGTTGTTTGCAAATTCCAGTGGCAGTCGATAATTACTCATTTTACTACAAAATTTGCCCGTGCCGGAAAGGGTTATGCAGTTTTTTTTAATCTCAAAAACGAATGCATGGATTATCATAAACATTCAGATTCAGTTATAAGTTGACATAAAATGTTACCGACTAGATTTTGGTTTAAACCACCTAACCGGTGGCACTGCTATGTTGCATTTTTCGAGATATATTAACATGCATAAGATAGAAGAAAGTTTTCAGATTGCCACGTCTGACTAAAATTGCTTTTGCTTAGAAGCATTCAGTCTTTATTATATAACTACGGTTAACTTCATAAGTGAACTGATATTCATAGTTTTTCTTTCAAAATATTTATATTATAGCTAGGGATGAGATTTCCGCTCTTTTGGCCACCAGTATAATTTTAGAAAAAATGTTGTTCTATTAAATCTCAAAAATGTTCCGATTACAGAATATAGCATTTTCTCTAAAATTTTCCTGGTGTGCAAAAACACGGAAATCTCATCCCTGATTATAGCGCATGTTTACTTGGCGTGGACATCTCCGCGACTGTGAAAATTTCAGCTCTTTTTTTTAACACTTGATACAAAGAGAGAACTAGTACCCTAATTTCCTGCGTATAATCCGCGGATCAAACAATCATTTTTCGACCCAGAAATTTTATTAAATAAAATATAACTTTTCAGATCGCCGTAAATATTTGCCTTCATTTACAAAATAAAATTTCTGGGTCGAAAAAGAATTGTTTGATCCGCGGATTATAGGCAGGAAATTAGGGTAAATTTATTTTTAAAATCTTAATAATTTTTACCCTGTTACTTTTCTAAAGAATGGAAGCAAAAATTTTGTAAAACTATCTTTTAACAATTTCTTAATTGATTTCTCAGCAAAAAATTATAATATATTTATCATTTTATTGAAGCATATTTATTATTAAATATGTTATGCTCTTCATTTTAATTTTTATTTTCTGTTGCGTAGTGTTTTAAATACTTCTTATTTCAGCATTACATACCATTCGATTTTTATTTTTTGCGAGTGCGGCTTGACACATGATTAAATCTATTTTTGATGTTAACTCGCAAATAATTATTAAATCCATAAGAACAATTTTGCGATTTATCAACTGTGGCGTCAAACGGAAAGATTCCTTAAAAATAATAATTTATTTATAATTAAGTTTTGGAACTATTGGAAGTATTGGATAGTCGTTTGTATTGGATACATTTATATTTTTTTATACACAAGGTGCCCTGTACTGTTTTTTATATACAGGGTGCCCTGTACAGGGCTAAAAGTATCCAGATATTTCTTATTATTTAGGAACTACTGATTAGAAATTAAAAATATATATTTAAATACAGAAGTTTTATTTATAGACCAAATTTTAATAACAATCGATTTCAATGTGTGCAATTTTTGTATCACGACAAACGTCTAAACGGTAATCCAGTTTTCTCCTGTTGTAAACATATTCTTATCTTTCTACAGATTTTTCAATTTGTTACTGCTTTTGAATTCCATATAATTAAACCATACAAATTTCTAATTAATCATTACTGCTTCTGTTAAATGTGACTGTCATTCAAATTTTATCTGACTTCTTAATTGTCACATGAACAATTTTATTCAAGGGAACAATTATAGCATTAAATAGCAGACAATATTACTCTGGCTAGCAACGTGCTAGAGTTATTTGTACATTAGTTAGCCAGAGTAACATTATTTGTACATTTAAACATTTACATTTTTACATTAAAAAAATATTTTATACATTAACACCTTTGCGAAGGGAGTCTTTTATAAAAGTTTAAATATTTTGTCACCAGTTTTGAAAACAGAAATTTGTTTTTTATTAAATTAGAGAAAATGCTCCGATTAAATATGGTAAATTTTGCAGTAAAATTTTACTGGTGGGAATATACAAGGATTGCGAACCCATTTTGCGGCACATATACTTGTCGCTCGTTTCCAGGGGGTTAAGGGTGTTCCAAAAATAACGATCGATTTCTATGAAAACACTAATTTGTTGATTTCTTCCACATGTGTTTGAAGAAGTACTCTCCTTAAAAGAATGTACAACCACCGTTTCCTAGAAACTGGGTGATAAAACATATAAAGAAGTGCGTGAACTGTACCATAGAAAATAGGGAAAACAGTCACCGTCAAGGGCCAATATCAGGCTACTTGTGAACAAATTTAGACAAATCGGTTGCGGGGCGGATAAAATACGTCCTGGAAGACCATCGACATCTGACGATACCGTCAACAGAATTTGTGAGGAAGTTTAAAGGAGTCCACTTTCTCAGGTAGCCTAATATTGGTCCTTGTTGGTGACTGTTTTCCGTATTATCAATGGTACAGTTAACGCACCTCTTTACATGTTTTATCACTCAGTTTCCAGAAAACGATGGCTGTTCTTTCTCCTAAGGAGAGAATTTTTTTAACATTATGAAAGAAATCAATAAATCACTGCTTTCACAAAAATGGATCTTTATTTTTGGAACACCCTGTAGTTTACATATTTTTATTTTGTATTGTAAATTTTCTAAAAATTATTTTTCTTTATACGTAAATTTATTCTAGAAGATCAGTAAATGTAGTCGGTAATAATTGGCGGAAGTAACAATTTAGCTACGGTATTTACTCTTGTACAATTCGAAGAATGTTAACCCTTTCCGGCACACTGTGCCCGGTCTGAGATACTTAATTTTAATTTTAATACCAAACTTGCAAACGACACCAGTAATATTTTACTAAAATTTTGCTTTTACAGAAAAAAGCTTAAATTAGGGGTTTCAAAATATCTCAAAATTCCGTTTGTGAATTCCGGTGTCAGTCGATAATTTCTCATTTTATAACAGATTTTGCCCGTGCCGGAAAGGGTTAAACCAAATTTGGTCGACTTACATACGAGAAATTAAAGAAAAAAAATATTGACAAATGTACAAAACTCTTAAGTAATCACATATTAGTCTAGGGTGGAGAGAGAGATAAAAGCAGACAGTGGTAATTTCACGGTGATTGACTAAAATGAACTAAAAAAAAACGCTTTAACAATAATGTGCCTGGAATTTAGGGATGATATTTCCGCTTTTTTGCACACCAGTAAAATTTTAGAGAAAATGCTATTTTATTTAATCGGAACATTCCTGTGATTTGAAAGAACAGCATTTCCTCTAAGATTGTACTGGTGTCAAAAAAAGCGGAAATCTCATCCCTGGAAATTGCTCTGCGTCCATTTTCTCTCAGGACAGAATTATCTTCAATACAGGGTCATTCTTTTTAACATATTCATTCCCTTTCTAAAACGAGGTCAACTTAAGGGGGATTGTAGATTTCACACTTAAAAGTTAAGTAAACTTCTAACACCAGAAAAATTTTAGAGGTAATATATAAAAATATTATTTTAAATTTTCATGGTAGCTTATCTTTCTTCATTCGTTATCTAATTCATGATAATCTTCTTTATATGGTAGATAAATCAACAATACAAAGAATATCTTTTGAAAGTTTTGATATTTCCTCTGCAATCAAGCACATATTGTAGTGGCCTCCAAATGTCAATGTATCCAAAATTTCTGAAATTTTCCTCAAATGAGTGTTATTCCAAAATAATAATAATAATCATCCCCATCTTAGTTTCTTCTCAAAAGAGAAAAATTTCTTTTCTGCTAAAAAAAAAATGTGTAACTAACTTAAATTCAATCACCCTCCCTTCCAATCAAGCCCTATATATATATATATATATACAAACATAAATAAATAAATAAAAAAGACATGTAAATTTGGGATGATATTGCACGCGTATTTCTAGCAAAATAAAAAGATACATTTACGAGAGGTTGTTTTGAGTTTGTAAACGCAGCGATGTGATTGTAGTGTGCAATTACATACTTAGCAAAAAGCTGTATTGTCTTTCCATAATGCAAAAATTAACCAGCCAAAATACATGTCTATATACTTACATACATAAATATATATATATATATGTGTGTTGTGAATGCGTTTATATTACTATTGTATAGATGCATACTAATAAAATAAATGCGTATAAGTTTTTCTCCGCGATGACTAGGAAAATATGCCGCACTTATAAAGCGGTTTGGAAGCTTGGGGGTACTCCAGGGAAGATCATGATGAAACTGCGGTTCATGTAAACTGTCATATTGTTAACGAAGATCATGAACACGAAAATAATGATTGATATATTTGATTTCTGTATTTTATTTTCATAATTCAAATCAAAATCGAATTAGATCCATTATTATGCTATGATTAAACGCAAACTTTAAGTAAAAAAGTGACACAAAATACTTATGTTTGAAAGTTATGTCTAAAATTATGTCTGAAAAATGTTGATAGTCCTCAAAAATTTACCTATGAACAATTTTCCCCCCAAAATTTCCCTTGGATGTTCAAGAACCCTAAACTGGCGACATTGACGTTTGAACTAAGAGATATTACAAATAATACTTTAACACTTTATGTTGCAGTGTTTCTTTACATGAAACATCCAACTTCATTCCCAAATGCCAAAACAACATTAGAATTCGGGCATAAATATTTTTCATTTATTATGTATGGGGAAAATATCTTTTTATTATATTCAAAAAAATTTCCACGTAAATTACGGTGTCATTCACTCATTTCGATGTTTTCGCAATAGAAGTGCTTTGAGCCGCAAGGAGTTAAGAGTCATCTAATTGTATTTATTTAATAATTAATGTACACCAGTATTTTGAAAAACTTTTATTCAGAGTATGAAATTGCAAAAGTTCGCCTAGTTTTTTTCCATCACTGTTATAAATGTGATATTTTGTACAAATCATTGGCTTAAATTTTGACTAAATTTAAGTATGATAAAATACTCTCTGCGGTGAGTTAAATGCTTGTACCCGTATGTTATTTTATATACAGGTTGTCCAGCAAATAACACCCTGATTTCAAATTTAAATTTCTCAAAAACAAAAATCGATAGAACTATGCGGTAAACGGTTTCTTTATTAGGTAAGCTGTCAAAACGTTATACTAAAGTTTCGAACGGTGAATATTTTGAAAAGATTGTGTTCAGATTGCAAAGAATGTTCGACTTGGCGTTTTTCTTGCTTTAGATTGCTTGTAGAGAACTAGTTTTTCGGGGTACTTAGCCATATTTTTAGAACTAAATTTTTGAAATTTCTAAAATTCCAAAAATTTTGTTCCAAAAAACCGTTGTCCGCCCAAAATTTCATTCAGACCAAGCAATTTAAAGCAAGAAAAATGTTAAGTCAAGCATTCTTTGCAATCAGAACATAATCTTTTCAAAATATCCACCCTTCGAAACTTCTGTATAACATTTTTACAGCTTTCCTAATAATCAAACCGATTACCACATAATTCTACCGATATTTGTTTTTGAGAAATTTAAATTTGAAATCAGGATGTTATTTGCTGAACACCCTGTATCATATTTATTTATTACATATTGTGCTTTTAAACAATTTCTGACTTAAAATATGTCAAATTTTCAATAGGTTCGTTTAGAATACTGACTTTTTCCATCTATGCATCATCTAGTGTAAGAGCTCAAGCGATTCTTCGATAAAAAATAAACTAGAAATTCGTTTATCTTTCGCGACGGGAGCTCTTTAACGAAATTTTTAATGTTTTGTCTCTGGTTTTTAAAAACAGAAATTTGTATCTTATTAAATCTAGAAAGTGCTCCTATTAAAAAAGGCAAATTTTACTGTAAAAATTTACTGGTGGGGATAATCAAGGATTCTTAAACCTTTTGCATATGTGTCTGTTGCGTATATGTGTCGCTCGTCCCCAAGGCATTAAAAAGCCACTCGACTCGTTCAAAAAGTCCTGGATAATAATGTTAATTCTTGGGGACGTAATTTTCAATTATCTCGCTCAAAATTTAATATTTTTACATGACTGTTTTGCATAGGACAGCTGAGGACATCCTACATCCTGTTTAATTTTTTTTCGATTTTGGTTATATTTTTTAAATATTATGACGGTTTCAATTTCACAACCAGTTTCAACCGATTTCCAAAGTTAAAGTATTTTTTATAATCTGAAACCAAAATTGAAAAAGTAAAATCTATCCCGGTTGTAGGTCGTATTTAGCTATCCCATCTAAAAAAGTCATGTGATAATATTAAAATTTGGGCAAGAGATTTAAAAATAAAGTCCTCATAGACTTAACATTGTCATCCGGGTCTTTTTGGGCGAGTCCAGCGGCCTCGTAAGGAAAATGCTGTAAGTGCGCTTCCAAATAATACTAAATTACATATTTAATAATTCTTAATATGGCAAAAATTCATATCATATTTCTAACTAAATAAAAACACTTCCCGTCTTGTAACCAAACTGCTCATAAAAGAAAGTCTGTTGAAAATTTTGATTAAATATTTTCATTTTTATTAAAATTATTTACAAAAAGTTAGAATTTGATTTGGAATTAAACAAATCATATTTTTCATTGAATAAACTTTTATCTTAATTTTCTATAACAAAAAAAAAAAAAAATAAATAAAAAAAATAAAAAATAAATAAAAAAATCTTTGTTTCTACTAAAACCTTTTAAAGTTTTATGTTTTCTATGAAATACCCTCTACAGTGTAAAATAATAACATTGGTTTTTAAATTATGAAAAAAATTAATATAACAACAAACGGAAATATATAATAACCTCTTTAGAGTATTCCATTATTCTGAGAATGGCTCTTCAGCATTAAAATCCTCAAAAAACAATCTATTTTCGAGATATAAAAGGGCAAATGAGTGAAGTAATTTGAAAAAAAAAATGATTTTTGTTTTATTGTCTCAAAAACTCTTTCAGCCTTCCTGAATCCATTGATAAACCCGATTTTTTTCCCCTCACCATTAGAAATGATCGCAAAAATTTAAAGAAATATAGTGACTAGGACTCCACGCTCATTTACATTAATTTTACGTATTGTACTTATTTCTATATTTAAATATATATCTCGCACCATTATATTTTTAAAGTAATTTTTTTAATAAGCGCTTAATCCATAATACTTTAATCCAGCGGTTCCCAAACTTTTGGGCTCGCGGAGCCCTTTTTGGGAGGAATTTCTAAGGCGGAGCCCCTGAACCTAACGATGTTCTGTGGCTTACAAATTAATGTTTTTTATGACTATGGAGCAGAGAAAAATCTGCTGGACAAATATCCGAGTCAGTAATTTCCAAAATTGGACCAAGGTTCTCAGTTTAGCCCTTTCCTGATACAGAAATTCTGAATTCATTCTAGAAATTTTAAAAATGAAATTTTCTATTGTATAATAGTTTACGACAGTTTTATTTAATATTGCTATTATTGGACATAATAAAATAAATATAAGTATTCAAACCTTCGTTTTTTTTGTATTAAAATATCTACCTTGTATAATATATCTCCTTCAGATACAGCAAAAATTATAATTTAAAATTTGTGATTTCTGAAAGCTTTTAGTAACAAAGAAAACAAACTCTTTTTTGCTCGATCAAGGTTCAAGCCATAGTGTTAATGGGTAAATGACATCCATTTTTAAAATAAAAAATATTCTTTGGGATTTCCAGTATGAACTTGCAAGGAAGTTCTTTATATGGGCATACTCCGCAAAATCTGAAAAAATTACAAAATGAGTTCTTCTTATGAGGATATATACGTTTATAAAATAAATTTCAGCGGAACCTCCATATAGCACCCGTCAAAAAATAATGAATATTTCTTTATTTGGTGATTTTTCATCGGTTGGCGATGGAATAAAAATTTAAAAAAATAGTTTTATGTATTAAACACACCTTAAAGATAAAAAGGTTCTTTTTAAGATAAATTTAATTTAAATATTTTTTTTGTCAATTTCAGTTTGTTTTAAGTATAGTTTTGTAGTATCGATATTTATATACATTTATATTCAAATTTAGCAATCAAAATTCGCGATTTAAAAAGGAATTCATAATTTAAATTAATTAAAATTGTTTCAAGTTCAAAGTCCAATTGAGCATTGTCGATTCGACTTTGTTACAATGGAAACATCTGGTTTTTATTTTTGAATACTCTTAAATCTATGAAAATAATGTTTCTCAATATGATTTTTTCTATGAATGAATGTATTTTTCAAGTTATAAATATAATAGCTACAGGAACAAGCATTATATATATAATTAAACTCTCTCATTGTTTATGTTTAAATTCATATACCATTTACACGGATTCTAAAAATCCAACAGTTTTTAATTGCATTAAAATCAATTGCTTTTGGTGACGAAAAGTGCTGCTCGCCAAATCGCTTGACGCTTTTGCATTTTCACGCCAAATATTCAAAAGAATTTTATTTTTTTTACAAACTTTCTACTGTAATTCCGCCGCTAATTTTGACTGATCCTTTATTACATACATAAATAGTTGAATTAGTATTTTTTCCAGAAAATTCTGATTATGCCCAGTATGGAGACCTTTTTTGTCGGAATTAAAGATAAAAATGGTAACTTTGTATTATGCATTCTATTTGGTCTTACGTAAAACTATTATTATTTATGGCGAAAACCACACACATACATACGAAAGGTAAGGTGTACAGTTTTCATTTGCAGAGAGATACTTCTGTATAATTCCAATAAGCTAATTGCAAAAAAAAAAAAAGAAAAGAAAAGAAAAAAGGCGTAGTTCTAGTCTGCCATATGTAACACGTTTGCGCTAGTCCGGCTACTCGTAATAGAATAATATGATTATGAAATTTTTTTCGTTCTTCTTTAAGTTTCTATTACTTCTAAACATGCAACGAAAATGAATCATCTGTCAGCTTCTTTTTTCGAACCATTTAAAAAAATACATTTAGAAGCAGGTCATCGTTTTAGTGTTTAAGTGGGCAGGAGAAAATCTATGAGCTGTGTTGTTAAGATCCAGTATTGTTCATTTTTTTGGATATTTTATTCAAAGTATTTGGCTATTAATTATAGTTTCGAAATCAACTTGCTTTCTTTATTGTTTTTGCCTCAAAGCAGATATGCAGTTAAAAACTGGACAAGTTAAACGAACTGCAGCTAGTAGAAAAAGTTTACTAACAAAATTGAATACATGGTAGGATTAAACATATATCAGGGCTGGTACTCATTGACAAAAAGTCTAAGCAAGGGGTACAACTGAGCAAAATTTTAAATTCTTAGTATGATGACAAATGTAAAGAACCAATACATATTTTTTAAATTCCTACAAACTGATTTCTAATTGGAAAATATGGCAGAGACCATTTAAAAGGAAATTTTAAAGAGGGGTTGTAAAGTGATACAAGATGCTAAAAAATGCTTTTCAGCGATGTAAATTGCTTATGAAAGTAAGTACAATTATGTAAAACAGCATAGAAAATTTAAATAACTAAGAAATTATAGAAATAAAATAACCTGATTAAAGGCTATTTCCATGCGAAATTGTTTGTCTGTTACATACTACGTTTTTTGGCAACCAGTATTTTATAGCGAGAAAATGTGACTCATGTTGTCGAAGATATCTCATTAATTGTATGAAACAAAGCAAACTTTTCCAAAATAATGGTGTCCAACAAGCAAAACGATTTTAAGCTGTGTAACAGACAAACAAATTCGCATGGAAATAGCCTAAAGCAATTAAAATTACAAAACGAAAAAAAAACCTACAAACGTAACGTATATAAATATTAAATGACTCTAATGAGGGGTTTATTAAATGATATAAGATATTACAAAAAAGGGGCATTTAATCAACAAATATTGTTGCGCAATGAAACACAGTATAGAAAATTTAAATATACAAATAACATAAACAGATATGAGAATTTAAATTTATATATAAAAAAAGAAATATATATACAAAAATATAATATGAATCTAATGAGGGGCTTTAAACGATAGAAGATGCAATAAAAATATGTTTTCAGCGACAAACATTATTTTACTATGAAAACAGCATAAAACAATTTAAATAACTAAAAATGAATACAAATGAAATAAAGAGCGTTAAAGAAAAATCAAACATAAAAAAAATAAAAAGTATAATGTTTAATTTGTGTGTAAAGTGTGTATACACATTACACACAAATGATTCGAGTGAGTGAAAGGCACTGACGAGCCTTTTCTGTTTCGATTCGCGTTGTGCATTCAATTCAGAATACTATTTCTTGTAGCTTATTTTAAATCGAATTTTTAAAACACATTAAAACCAGAAACATAAAACAAAGCGATTCAAACTAAAAATATTATACTGAAAATACATACATCCTTAATGCAAATGTTTAAATAGTTTCGAAGTGTATTATTGTATTTTTCAACCCAGTTATGGATACATTTATTTTTGACACACATACAGAACAATTCCTACAAGCTTTTGAAAATCTTTCACTTGCAAAATGTATATTTCTTTCATGTTTTGTTTATTTTTCTGGAACGTCGCGGAGCCCCTGGAAAGTTCAGGCGGAGCCCCAAGGGCTCCGCGGAGCACACTTTGGGAACCTCTGCTTTAATCTATTTGCATCACTTTTAAACCAAGAGCTGACAACACAAAAACCTAAGGTATGGAGTACAATAATTTTTTTTAAAAAAAGTTTATATTATGGACAGGGTTCGCACAGCTCTACCACTAAATTTTTACAGTATTTTCAATGTATTTCACTGCAGAAAAATATTGAAAAACTTGCGAATCGAGGAGGTAGTTGCGAATTGTGTATCTTAAAAATTAAGTATAAATTTTCTTATCGTTAATAGTGGTGTCAGAGTCCTTACAAAATATAAGGAGTGTGCGAACCCTGATGGAAGAATAATAACAGAGGAATCTAATGATCCATGTCTGTCAGAAGTAAAGTGGATGTATGTTTATCATTGTGTTTTCCTGCTCCCATTTCTCCATGTTTTCATACTTTTAATTCTAGGAGAAACATAATGTTAAATTTACAAAGCAACTATTAGTGCTATTAATTTTGGCTTATGCACCACTTCACTTCCGGCAGCCGTAGATCATGAAATTCTTCCCCTGTTTCTATTCTTCCATAATATAAAGCTTTTGTCTTGTGCTTGATATCTTAGGTGTTATCGGATCTTTGATTATTTCTTTATAAGAAAGACTTTCACGGCACAACTCTTCCATTGTGCAATTAAAAATCTTTCTTATAAAAAAAAAAGATATTAACCGAATAAAATTAGTGTGAGAGATGCCGCTTCGGTTGTCACAGGGGAGGTGCCACAGAGTCGGTAAGGGTTAAAACATAACCTCATTTATTAGATGAAAATAAGTTTTATCCATGTGTTTATATATACTTTAATCCCTGTATTTTTTTATTCTGCAAGAACCTAGCACATTTTAGAAATGTCAATATATATATTTTTTTAAATCTCTAATAAAAATTCACACTTTTTAGGTAAAAATCCCGATATCTCATAAAATACTGTATTTTTTTTTAAATCTTTTTTGCGCAGTATAAATACAAGATTAAGTTTTGTTGACAGTTATAAAAAAATTAAATTAGTTTTAGAACAAAAAAATCTGAAAAACTGACATAGCTCTAAAATAAAAATAATCGCAGAATAAAATTTTCTCCCATAAATCTTGAGCATAAACCAGTGAATATCTCTTTCCAATTTCACCATAATCGGTCGCGTAGTTTCCCAGAGAACGACTCTTAAAATTGGCATATTTTTCACAGGATTGTACCCAATCTTGTCTTCCCTTAAAGACATTTATAAAAACAAATCCTTTGTATAACAAAATAAAAGTTACTTTTGTTGCCACTGATTTTCCAAAAAGTGTGTGTAGTAATAATAATCAGTTTTTCATACATGGAATATGTTTCTTGGATACTATGAGTTCTCGAATGAACTGATAACAAACATGTTTTACAGACAAACATGATCAATTAATCACTTAACTGATCATGTTTTACAGACAAACATGATCCATTAATCACTTAACTGATCAAATATTTGAAAAACTTTCAAATAATGTTCATTTATTTCATGTCTTTACAGGATTTTTAAACTCTTATCACCATTTTTTCAAAACAGAAACTTTTGTCTAAATGAATAAGAAATATGCTCGAATTTAATAATATAAAATTTTACTGGTAAGAATAATAAATTATGATTGGAATATGAATACCGTAATACTTACGGACAAATCATGGCTGGCAGAAACACGTTGCCCGTACGACGAACGAGTGAAACAAAAAATCGGTTAATAGCATTAATATTAAACATTTATTATTTTAAAAATTTATATATTTTTTAACATACTCATAATATATAACATAAACATATAATTAACTGCTTGACTCTTTTTCCCGTACGTATTACGGGTATCCATACTCCAACTACAATTTCTTATTCTCACCAGACAAATTTTATTGTAAATTTTATGATTTAATCCGAGCTTTTTTTATACATCAATATTGAATTAAGAAAAAAATTCTGTTTTAAAAAATCGGTGATAAAATATTAAAAATTTCGTGAAAGATTTGAAAAAAAAATAGACAAAAGTTACAAGTTTTTTTTTTTTTTTTTTTTTTTTTTCCAAAAGTATAGATTCGCTAAGTGGTGAAACAATTTATCCGCAGAATGGGTACATAAACTTACTTATTATTTAAGAAATAATAAAATTATTCTCGTCTTACAAATTTGCTGATTTGGTTCCGCTGGTTCATATGATCTGGTTTACATTTCATATTTTTACTATGTAATATTTCAAACGCAAAAAAATATAATTCAAGTAAAAAATGCATTTATTTTCTAAAAAAATGTTCAAATGTGTCCACCTCTCCCCTATATAATAAAGTGTACATTCTGTAGAATCTGTGGTGCAAAGAGTATTTGTTACTAATTTACAGTATTCCACTACAGAATGGTATAGGGGGGATTGTTTGGGGTGCGTTTTAATTATATTAAACTATTTCACACTGTAGGAAATTGCTATACGTTGCTGAGGTTTACTACAAGTTACTTCCAGTATAATAGAAAGCAGATAGTATTTACAGGTTCACACAAAATATTTCGAATACTATGTTGTATCCGAAATACTGTTATACCAAAATCTGGATATTTTTAAAACTTTTTTATAGTACAAACGCACATCATTTGCTTCGTTTGACGTGCAGTTTACGACTTCTAAGAACATATTCTAAAGAAAATGAAAAAAATATTAATTTCATTTTTGCATTAATATTAGACGAAAATTTAATTTGTGTTTCGAACTTCCGAAAAGAAAAATGTATAAAAGCTTCGAAACGGCAATTAAACTATAGCTACACGATGTTATTTCTTCATAAACGTAACATACAAAGATTTAAAAAAATACACCTAAAATAAAACAATTTGGTAAAAAATTCACAAAAATATTTCCTTAATTTAGCAAAATTACTTCAATTAAAAATAATTCAAAATAAAAATAATTACTTTAAACTGCAAAAAACATTTTCACTTTTCTCAAAATAAATAAATAAATAAATAAATAAATAAAATAAAATAAAAATGAAATGTTGGGACTTATTTTTTCCAGAAAACCATGCTATTAGTGAATTTCGATATTGTATCAGCATCAGACCAAACATTGTCATTTTGTTCGCAACAATAGATAACTATTCCATAAAGAATTCCAAAGGGTACTTAAAATATAACCAAAATATTATCTTTTTCATAAACACAATATCAATGTTCCCCCAAGCTTTATGTTACAAGCTGTAAAAAATGTGTCTGGTTCAGTAAAACTTTTTCCTATAACGTTAAACGTTTTCATTTTCAGTAAATTATATATAAAAAGTTCATAGAAGAAAATCGATTAATGTCTTCATTTTCGTTATTATCAAAACTGCAATCTAACTACAATCAAAACTAAGAGACATGAAGTCACTTTTACGTGTATGCCACTGGAGAGAATTTTCAGATGTTCAATAATAGATTTTTACCATTTAAAATCATTCGGAAAGATTGTGTAGTTAATTTCTGAAACAATGTTTATCTGACTTCTCAAATATCCAATATAAAGACACCAGACATTACAACTTTGGATTTTTTTTTAACTTATCGAATCGAATAAATGTGTCTGGTTTAGTAAAACTTTTCCCCATAACATTAAATGTTTTCATTTTCAGTAAAAAGACATATAAAGAGTTTATAGAAGAAAAACGATTACTGTTATCATTTTCGTTACTATCAAAACTGCAATCTAATTACAATCAAAACATGAAGTCACTTTTACGTGTATGCCAGTGGAGAGAATTTTCAGATGTTCAAGAATAGATTTTTAACATTAAAAATCATTCGGAAAGACTACGCAGTTGATTTCTGAAACAATGTTTATTTGACTTCATATATATCCAGTATGAAGATAACAGACATTACAACTTTGTATTTATTTTTTATCTTATCGAATCTAATAAATGTGTAGTTCAATAAAACATTTTCCTATAACGCTAAATGTTTTCATTTTCAGTAAAAAGATTTATAAAAAGTTCATAGAAGAAAATCGATGACTATTTTCATTTTCGTTACTGTCAAAACCGCAATCTAACTACAATCAAAACTAAAAGACATGAAGTCACTTTTACGTGTATGCCACTGGAGAGAGTTTTCGGGTGTTCCAGAATAGATTTTTAATATTTAAAATCATTCGTAGAGGCTACGCAGTTGATTTCTGAAACAATGTTTATTTGACATCACAAATATCCAATATAAAGATTCCAGACATTAAAATTTAGGATTTTATTTGTTTATCTTATCGATTTAAATACATGTGTGTGGTTCTGGAAAACGTCTGCTTAAATGTTTTGTACTGTTCAATAAAAGCGACAGGTAAATAATGCATAAAAAATTTCATTCACAATTTCCACTATATTTTTCTTTCATAACATTCCTTTATTTATTCCTTTATTTATTTTTTCATTTATTTTCCTTTCATTACCACTATATTTACCTTTCATTCATTATTTTATCCAAGAATAGTCAAATGTTGAAAATACTAAGTCAATTTTATGTGTATGTCTGTTTAGAAAAAAATTTCGGATATTCAACAATATTTTTAACATTTAAAATCATTCGGACAGATTATGCGATAATTTCTTAAACAGTGTTCATTTGATTGCACAAATATCCAATATAATTCCACTGGGCTCTTGCTTTTTATTAGACTCCGAAATAATTAACCCTTTCCGGTGCGGGCAAATTCTGTTAGTAAAATGAGAAATTATCGACTGATACCGAAATTTACAAACAACTTTTTAACAAATGGAGAGCTCCTTAATAAAAGCTTTTATTGTAAAAGCAAGATTTTATTAAAATATTATTGGTGCCAATTGCAAGTTTGGAATTAAAATTAGGGTGTGTCCAGACCGGGCACACTGCGCCGAAAAGGGTTAAGAGATATTGGCATTTATGGCTATACCCAACTCCATACTGTATGGTTTTCTAGAAAGTCTTATTATTTTTTAGAAAAGATTTATTTCCATAACATAAGACAGTTACCAATTCTTATATTTATTGTACAGATCCCTCTGAGCGTAATACTCGCACATGACTGTTTATTTATTTTATCGAATCGAATAAATATGTCTGGTTCAGGAAAACTTAGCTTAAATGATTCGTACTCTTCAATAGAAACGACCGATAAACAATGCTGAAAAATATCATTCACTGTTTTCATTATATTTTCCTTTTGTGATTATTAAAACTATCATTAACAATAGTCAAAAGTTAAGCGTATAAAGTACCTTTTATGTATGTGTCTCTAGAAAAAAATTTCGAATATTAAATATAGATTTTTAACATTTAAAATCATTCGGACAGATTATGCAATAATTTCTCAAACAGTGTTTTTTTTTGACTGCACAAATATCCAATAACTCCAATAACCCAATAACTCCACCGGACCCCATCTTTGTATTAGACTCCGAAATAATTAACAGATATTGGCATCTATGTTATACTCTAATCTACGTTCTATAGTTTTCTAGAAAGTCTTATTATTCTTAGAAAAGATTTATTTCAATGACATAATATAGATAATAATTCTTATAGTTATTGTACAGATCCCTCTGAGAGTGAATAATACTTGCACATGAACGTTTATTTATCTTATCGAATAAATTTGCCTGGTTTAGGAAAACCTATGCTTAAATGTTTTGTACTTTTCAACAGAAACGACCGATAAACAATGTATAAAAAATATCATTAACTGTTTTCATTATATTTTCCTTTCGTGACTATCAACCCTTTAAATCCCATCATAGAACACATTCTAGAAATTATATAGTTTAGAAAATTCGACTTTAAACCAGAAAAATTTAATAGTTAATTTCATTTTATTTAAATACGGAATTTTCTGTTATTAATTGATCAAAATATTGCTGTTCTAATTTTCTGGTGAGAATTAAAATATACGAATTAAAATATCTCAAATTAACTCAAGCGTTCTCGGGCAGTATGGGATCCACAGGGTTAAAACTATCATCAAACTATAGTCTAAAGTTAAACGTATAATGTCACTTTTATGTATGTGTCCGTAGAAAAAAAAAATTGGATATTAAACAATAGATTTTTAACATTTAAAATCATTCAGACAGACAAGGCAGTTATTTTCTTATACGATGATTATGATACAAATTCTTTGTATTGAATTAAACGCAAATTAAATATTCAATATAAAGACACCATAGATTTATTTTATTTTTTATCATATCTTATCGAACAAATGTGGCTGATTCTAGAAAACGTGTCATTAAATGTTTTCTATTGTTCATTGAAAATGAAAGATAAATAATGCATAGAAAATTTCATTCTATGTTTTCATTATATTTTCCTTTCGTTACGATTAAAACTATCATCCAACTATAGTGCAAGTTTAGGATATGAAGGTACTTTTATGTTTATGCCTCTAGAAAAAAAATTCGGGTATTAAAATTAGATTTTTAACATTTTAAATCATTCGGACAGAGTACAAAGTTAATTTCTGAAACAATATTTGACTTCACAAATATTTAATATGAAAAGACCAGACATTCAAACTTTGTATTTTTTATTATTTTTTATCTTATCAAATCGAATAAATGTGTCTTGTTCAGGAAAACTTGCCATTAAATGTCTTGTACTGTTCAATAAAAACGACACATAAATAATGCATAAAAATAACATGCGTAGTTTTCATTATATTTTCTTATCGTTACTATTAAAATTATCATCCAAATATAGGCAAAAGTTAAGGTATGAAGTGACCAGGGTTCTCACAGTTCTACCACTAAATTTTAAGGATATTTTCGAAATGTTTCACTGCAGAAAAAAAATTGTAAAATCTGTGAATGTCGGTGGGGTTTACGAATGTTGTGGTTTAAAAATTAAATGTAAATTTTCTTATTTTTAATAGTGGTGCCAGAGTCCTTGGCAATTCCAAGGAGTGTGCGAACCTTGCAGTCACTTTTATGCATGCCTGCAGTAATTACGTACCGAAATTTCCGGCGTATAATCCGCGGATTAAACAATTCTTTTTCGACCCAGAAATTTTATTTAGTAATTGGAGCCGAATATTTACCTCGATCTGAAAAGTTACATTTTAGTTAAATAATTTTCTGGGTCCAAAAATGATTCTTTGATCTGCGGATTATAAGTCGGAAATTACGGTATGTCTGAAGAAAAAAAATTCAAATGTTGAATAATAGATTTTTAACATTTAAAACCATTTGGACTGACAGCGCAGATCATTTTTCGAACAATGTTTATTTGAATTCATTTATTGTCCAATATGAAGAAGCCAACCCAGTGGCGTAGTTGGTAGTGGCAGCTGCTGCCACACCGGGGGTTCCCGGTTCGAATCCGGGTACGTACATGGATGGTGTGTTGTCCCTTTGAAGAGTAATAAATATATATAATGGATATCTGTAATAAAAAAGTGATCTGTATTGTCTCTGTTTCTGGGTATTATGGATCAATTAAGGCAACAGCCATAGTAGCTATAGGCCTCAAAGCAATGTGAATTCAATTTGAAGAAACGATATATTAAAATTTTGGATTTTTTTTAATCTTATCGAATCGAATAAATGTGTCTTATTTTGAAAATTTGAAGCTTATTTTACTGTACAATAAAAACGACAGATAAATAATGAATAAAAAGTTACATTCGCAGTTTTCATTATATTTTCCTTCCGCTACTATTAAAACTACCAACAAACTATCCACTGCAGTCAAAAGTTAAATATATGAAGTCACTGTTACGTATATGTCTGAAGAAAAAAATTCGGATATTCAACACTAGATTTTTAATATTTTAAAACACTCAAAATGACTGCGCAGTTAATTTCTCAAAGAATATTTATTTGACTTCCTTCTTCATCCAATATGAAGACACCAGACATTAAAACTTTTGATTTTCTTTTCTTTATTAACGCATCGAATCACATAAATGGGTCTCGTTCTGGAAAATTTTTGTTTAGATGTCTTGTACTGTTCAATAAAAAGACAGATAAATAATGCATAGTAAATTTTATTCACGTTTTTCAATGCATTTCCCTTCCATTATTATTAAAACTATCATCCAACTGTAGTCAAAAGTTAAGCGTATTAAGTTACTTTTATGTGTACGATTGAAGAAAATTTTTTCGAATAGATTTTTAACAATAGATTTTTAACATTTAAAATCATTCGCACAGACTATGCAGTTAATTTTTAAATAATGTTTATTTGACTTCACAAAAATCCAATATAAAGACACGAGATATTAAATCTCTGTATTTTTTTACTTATTGAATCGAATGAATGTGTCAGGTTCTAGAAAACTTTTACTTAAATGTTTTCAGGGTGGCGAGTGGTGAGGGAAAACCGGGAAAGACACAGTCAAGAAAAGAGAAAACTACCAGTATTTTTTTACAGAAAATACTTGAAATAATATAAAGAGATTATTTACAACTGAATTTATCATTAACAAAATACTGGTATTTATCATCTATATTGACTGTGTTTTTATCTAACCACTCGCCACCCTGGTCAATAGAAACGACAAATACAGAGTGTCCAGCAAATAAGACAATGATTCCCAAATCCCGTTAAAATTCTGATTTTTTTATTTCATTTTATCGATTCGAATAAATGTATCTGGTTCTGTAAAACTAGTGCTTAAATGTTTTATACTGCAGGGTTCGCACAACACTACCACTAAATTTATACAGTATTTTCAATGTATTTCACAATAGAAAAAAAATGTGAAAATTGTGAATCGAGGAGGTGTTTGTGAATTTTGTTTCTTCAAAATTAAATATAAATTTTCTTTTCATTAACCCTTTCCGGCACGGGCAAAATCTTTTAGCAAAATGAAAAATTATTGACTGACACCGGAATTCACAAACAATTTTTTTTAGATATTTTGAATTCCCTAATTTCAGCTTTTATTGTAAAAGCAATATGTTACTAAAATATTATTGGTGCCGTTTGCAAGTTTGGAATTAAAATTAAGTATCCTAGACCGGGCACAGTGTGCCGGAAAGGGTTAAGAGTGGTGCCAGAGTCCTTATAAAATATAAGGAGTGTGCGAGCCCTGTACTGTATAATAAAAATAACAGATAAATAACACATAAGAAATTTCATTCATTGTTTTCATTATATTTCCCTCCCTTACTATTAAAATTATCATCCAACTATAATAAAAAATTAAGGATATGTTGTCACTTTTATGCATATGCCTGTAGAAAAAAAGAGAAAAAGTAGAAAAGTGCCACACCAACTTTTTGCGGAAAAACGTTTGCCACCACAAATTTTCCCCTCGTTAGTATTAAATCTATCATCCAACTGTAGTCAAAAGATATGTGTATGAAGTTTACGTGTATATCTCGAAGAAAAAATTTCGGATATTCAACAAGAGATTTTTAACATCAAAAATCATTCGGACAGACAGCGTAGTTAATTTCTCAAACAATGTTGATTTGATTTCCCAAATATCGAATATAAACACACAAAACATTTTTTTTTCATTTTATTTTTTCTAATCAAATTAAATAAATGTGTCTGGTTTTGGAAAATTAGAGAGTAAATTTTTTTTGTACTATTCAATAAAAACGACCGATAAATAATGCATAAAATATTTCATTCGCTTTTTTCATTATGTTTTTCTTTTGCTACGATCAAAATTGCCATCCAACTATAGTCAAAAGTTAAACAAATGATGTTACTTTTATGTTCATGTTTGTATTATAAAATTTCCGGTATTCAATGATAAATGTTTAACATTTAAAATCATTGGCGCAAACTACGCAGTTAAATTCTCAAACAATGTTTATTTGACTTCATAAAAATCTAGTATAAAGACACCAGACATTGTAACTTTTAATTTTTTTTTATCTTATCGAATCTAATCAATGTGTCTGGTTTTGGAAAACTTGTATTTAACATTTTTTTATTGTTCATTAAAAACGACAGATAAAGAATGCATACAAAATATCATTCACTGTTTGCATTATATTTTCTTTCTTTTACTATTAAAACTATCACTAAACTATAGTAAAAAGTTAAGGGTATGAACTCACGTTTATGTGTATGTCCGTAGAATTTTGTTTCGGATATTCAACAATAGATTTTTAACAATCCTTCTAACAAATTACGTAGTTAATTTCTCAAAGACTGTTTATTTGTCATATAATTTTTTTTTTTTTTTTTTTTTTTTTTTTTTTTTTTTTTTAACTGAGGTAGGATTGTATTTAAAAATAATCGTCAGTGCTACTGCACTCAAAAATAATCTAAAAATCATTGAAATGAACACAAGTTTTTTTTTTCTTTTTTGAATTAACTAAGTTTCTTCGATTGAGCTACCCAACCCTAGTATATCACGATTTTACTTTTAATATATCTTCAGTATATCTATTTTTGCATTATCTGCGTTAATATGTGCAGTTATAGAGGGCTGTCAAATGGTCCGCCAACTGAAATTCATTTTTTTTTTAGAAAGATTTTTGTTATTTTTTTCTTGCAGAGGTCAGTTTTAGCACAAATGCTGTAGAAACCTACTACGAAATTTTCTGTTTAACATATTGGTGCTCAGTTCGCAGACCATTTGGAGGTCCTGTGTTATAGTAAAAAAAAATATACAATTCAAACTAATATCATCAAAAATAACAGAAGGAAACTTAAACTGTTACCATTCTGTTGTGCATAAAATTTACATTTATATGATATTCTTAAAAATTTATTAGGGCTATCACTTTAACTTACTCGGTTCCTTCGTCCCCTTTCAGCGACCCCTGTTCTTTTCTTTATAAAAAAAAAGTCCGATATTTTTTACATTTTCACATCATTTTCACATCAACAGCTGAATATTTTTTTAAGTTGAAAGAAAACAAATAAACGGCTTCATCTAAGCTGAATCCCTATTAAAATAAATTTTATTTTCATATGAGTTTGCAAAATGCCTAAAAATGTCCAATAGATACTGTGACCAAAAAAGTGATAAATTTTCATAAATATTTAATTTAAATCTTTTCCGATTTTTTCGAGGATTTGTAGATTATTTCTTGTTTAAAGTTCTTAAATTTGCTGTAAATTAAATTTGTGGTAGTTCTTAAATTTGTCATAAATTTCGATTAATAGTTATTAAATTGATGTTTAAAAGCGGTTTGCAGTTTTAGATCCATATTTTTTAACCTAAATTTGTAAATCCGTAAAGACTCAAAGGATCAATTTCTGAAAAGATATTTTTTCTACCATTTATGATGTCAGTATGTTTGAAAAAAAAAACGATGAAAACGTATTTCTTTTGTTTTTTTAGAGGTTAATAAAATGATCTCAGTTTTCTTTTCAATACTAACTCTACAATCTGAAACAATAAGAAAATTCTACGCATTTAATTATAATAAATTTAAATTTTAAAGAGGTTTCCATGATTAAGTTCTAAAAATGTTTAATATTTAAATTTGATTTGACTCTGGGGACACATTTAATAATTAATCCCGATTTTGTAGCCGCAGATTCGCTTTTTAGATAAGCAAAAACTGACTGTAAATATTAACACTACATGTGGTATTAGGATTGAATTTTTTAATAAATTAATCAAACTTATTACTGTGAAATCTGCGAAACGTTCCGTTCCAATAAAAATTCTTTACTCCTAGAAGTGGTTTCTTAATGGAGGTCTTGTTTAAATTTAGAACTTAATAGTAGAAAAAAGTTAACAATTAATATTGCTATTTTTTTTTTTTTTTTTTTTTTTTTTTTTTTTTTTTACATAAAGGGGGCTTAGGGGTTGAAAACTTTTCAAAAAATCGATTTTTTATGATCTAGTTTGATTATTCAATTAATTTTTAACTCAGTGCAAAAAAACCGCATAAAAATATTAGCATTTTCAACGGAGTTATAAGCATTTATGTATCAATACTTACATAGCCGCATCCATATAATTTCAACTTTAAGTCGTGTTTTCTCAAAACTTGATTTTTGACGACTAACACCAATATTTAAAAAAAAAACTATTTGATGGAATGGCTTATTTTTTTCCCCTTGCATATAACATCATTATCTAGATTATGAATTAAGGATATAACTATCACTTAATAAAAACATTATTAAAAAATCTCTCAAAGTTGAAAGTTTAAAAAACCCCTAAAAAATACAACTTTTTTTCCATTAAAAATACTCAAAATATTAAACTATCTAAAATATATTAATTCATAATCTAGATAATGATGTTATATGCATGTAAGAAAAAAAAATTTAAGTCATTCCATCAAATAGTTTTTTTTTTTTTTTTTTTTTTTTTTTTTTTTTTTAATCTTGGTGTTAGTCATCAAAAATCAAGTTTTGAGAAAACGCGACTTAAAGTTGAAATTATATGGATGCGGCTATGAAAGTGTTGATACATAAATGCTTATAACTCTGTCAAAAATGCAAATATTTTTATGAGGTTTTTTGCATTGAGTTAAGAATTAAATGAATAATCAAATTAGATCATAAGAAAATCGATTTTTTGAAAAGTTTTCAACTCCTGAGCCCCCTTAAAAAAAGGTGCAAAAATTAAGTATCGAAATAAAAATTAATTACATAAATTAATTAGTGGAGAGTTTAAAAAATAAATACATGGACGTTTGCTGTGATTTTACGATTTTATTTTTTATAACTTTTCTTCTCGAGTACTTTCAAAATTCAGTAAATAAATGGCAATCTTTTTGGACAGGGACAAATATTAACGATCACATTATTTTATCTATTTCTTTGAGAGATTTCTGACAGAATTTGGCAAGAGAGTTTATTGATCTTTAATTATAATTTTTCATCAGAGAGAAATTCATTGCCTAAAATGGCTCAAAAGGGATTAAACCAGGGGTGCAAAAATCTAGGCGCCAGCAGGCAGTCTCTCACCACTAAATTTATTTTGTTGTTTTTCGTTTAATATTGCGCGTAAAATTCTTGCAAGAATGCTATTAAATTTTAACCGGAGAAAACTTTTATATTTTAGTGGTGAGAAACTGCCCGCTGGCGCCTAGATTTTTGCACCCCTGGATTAAACACTTAAAAGTTACAGAAATAAAAAATAAATGCCGTATTTGCTCGTGTATAAGGAGCACGCGTGTGTATAAGGCGCACCCCTAGTTTACAAGTAAAAATGGCGATTTCTTAAAATCACGTGTATAACGCGCACCATATATTTGATACGCTAAAGAAGAATGATCAAATGAATTTCAGCAAAGAAAAAAAAAGTCGAAGCAAACATTACACCAGACCAGAGAACAAGACGAAAATGCATTTTTAGACTTCGGGTTGTAAGAGAATGACGGGAAATAGGAATGAGTGACGGTAAAGGGAATTGCTAATTAGCGTTTAGATAATATCACTAGCTCTGTTGTATAAAAAACTGCAAGGAGTGAAATAAATATGCAGTAATACTTCAATTAAGTAACATTTTCCGAGTTTTAATATCTTCTTTGAATAATTTCTTGTTTCATATCTATATAGTTCGACTGCATCCAACAGTAAAAAAATATTCCGTGTATAAGGCGCACCTAGGAGTTTTGCCCTATTTTTTTAAGTGCGCCTTATACACGAGTAAATACGATAAATAAAACAATAATTTTAATAAGACCTTAGTTGAGAAGTTTGATGAATAATGCACCATCAGGAATCAGTTTCGAATAAAAAATGCTTCAAGCAATCCAGTAAAAAACGAAATTTGTTTAATTTTCTACGGAAATATTGGTCGCTCACGGAAGAAGTTCAACTGGGATGGGCTCTGAATAGAGGCAAAGTTAGTATTGAGCTTATGGTAATAAATTTCGTTACAAGAAATAATAGTCGTTCAGTGATATGGTCGCATAAAGAGGTTTCAACTTTATTATTAACGTGTTATAATCAGCATTTCCAAAACTGATCTGTTGAATGGTGAAACATTTCCTGAATCAATCAAAAAATAACAAACATTATTATTCACTGATAAAATACAATATATGAGAGCATCTATTTATTATTGAATGTAAAATGCATTCTTAGAAAAAGATTAAGATATCCGGTTTCATTTTTCTTCCTATTCTGCCATTACGTTATTTCATCTAATACAATGGATCATTGAAAAAAGTACAAATTCCAACGTATCCACATACCGGGTGTCCCAAAAATGATTGATGGATTTTAAAATCCAATAACTTGCAAACGGTGACAGCTATTTAAAAAATCTTTGCAGGAGGGTTATGTATAATGGCAGAGTTTTTTTACCGTAATTTTTTATTTAAGTTCGAATTTCAAACAATAGGTGGCACTGACGGCGATTGAAAGCTAGGTGATCAGTGCTGTGTGAAGCGTCGACCTGGCCTTCAATCGCCGTCAGCGCCACCTATTGTTTGAAATTCGAACTAAAATAAAAAATTACGGTAAAAAATCTCCTGACATTGTACATAACCCTCCTGCAAAAAAAAAAAAAAAAAAAAAAAAAAAAAAAAAAAAAAAAAAAAAAAATTAAATAGCTGTCACCGTTTGCAAGTTTTATTGAATTTTAAAATCCATCATTCATTTTTGGGACATACAAAAATATACATGTATACCAACATTCCTCAATTATTCTGGAGTACTATCTAATACAAGCATGTTTTCAAACGAAACTATTAGACCAGGAGGTTCAGCACAGAGATTCAACTTATCGAGTTAACGGATAAAAATCTAAGATCAATTAAATCTCGATTTGCATGCTAAAACGCAACCGGTTTCCCAAGACATATCTAAAATGCATTTTATAAAAAGCATATGCGTTTCCTTCTACATATTTTCCGGTTTCAAGCATTCTCGTCTTGGATCAAACCCCGGAAAAATTAACCCTTTGCATTCGAGAAGGGATTCTTACCCAGCATTAGTGAAATATGTTTAAAAAATGTAAAAAAAAACGTTAAATTTTAAAATTAAATTGTTTTAAATCAATATTCAGATGTGAAATTATTTTATAAATCAGATCTCAAATTTCCGATAGTTCTTATTTAGGGTTGTCCATAAATTATATCACATATTTTAAAAATATTTTTGATCGTCCCTTCCTCCCCTTTGTCATAAATTGTTACGCTTCACCATACACCCTCCCTCCCCTTTGTCACATGTCATGTTATATTACATAAACATACACATGCAGTTCAAAAACAAAGTATACGTCATAGGTCATATTTCAAATTTTATTTTTAAACTATGTGTTTTAATGACATTGTGAGCATAACAGTAAAAATGATTCACGTATTTGTTTTGTATGAAATAAGATTAAGATTTACAACCAAAACATAATATGCAATAGTAATCAAATATGAAAGAGCATTTAAAAACTGTACTAGTTTGGAATTTGAAACGGAATTTAATATAACGGACTTGAAATCTTATCTTTACTTAACGAAGATACTTTAATTTCAAAATAATTTCAAAATTTAAATTGTTGATTTTTAATGCTTTTATTTTATAAAAATGTGTGATATCACATTTCTTCTTACCTTCTCCCATCCAGATGTCACAAATTGTCTCAAATTAACGAATCCCCTTCCCCTCTCCAAGAGTGACATCATTTGTAGACGGTCCCTGTTAACCCATTCGCGACGGGGTCCTTTTACGAAATTTTTAATGTTTTTTTACCCGGTTTTTAAAAACAGAAATTTGTGTCTTTTCAAATCGTGAAATTGCTCCGATTAAATAAGGAAAATTTTTCCGTAAAATTTTACTGGTTGAGTCAAGCAAATATTCTTAAGCCTTTTTGCAACACGTATGAGTGTCGCACGTCCCCAAGGGGTTAAGGACGCAATAACATTGACAAAACAGTAGCAATGATTAGAAAAGCTGTTACACAATGTCTCAAAATGGTTTTAAAAAAGACTAAATATAGAATGTGTTCCTATAATATATTAACCAAATGAGAATTTAAACGGAAGTTTAACATGGGGATTATCGATATATTCATTTTGTACACATATACACATAGGCAATGTTGAATTCAATACTCACGTAACACTTTCTACAGAACAAAAAATAAATAAAATCTGTTTACCGTTTGTGAGAAATGGAGCGTTAAACTAGGATGGAAAATTTAACGATACATTGCACGATTTTCATTTTTATTTTTGAAAATATGTTTTTTTATATTCATATATAGATACCAGAAATTTTAAAGAGAAATTATTGACCAGATTTATTTTAATTTGATTCTTCCCTAATTTTTTAATTTTAATAATTTTCTTATATATAGAGATACAGCAGAACTTAAAATACTTGTTAAAGACAGTGTTGCCAGTAGGCTACTTTTTTAAAATTCACATTTCATAGTTGGCACCACTTTTTTGTAACTGTAGAATTCCCTTTGTTTTTCACCTTGAATAACATGTCATTAATCAAGGCGAATTTTATAATTTCATAAAAGTGGTGCCAATTAAGAATTTGAGTTTTAAAAAAAGTAGCCCATCTGGCAACACTGGTTAAAGATTCAGTTTTAAATTTTAATATATGAACCAAATCGAATCGTACAATAAGTATTTGCGAAAGCCAGAGAAATCCATGTTAGAAGATTAAACGCTTTTTTTTAAATATGCATTAAACAAATGTTTTGAAAGAAGAGAGAAAAAAAGGCATTAACTAAAAGTACCGCTAATAGTTATTCATTATTCATTTTGCACCAGCGCTGCTTATCTATACTATTATACTTACTATTATAATTAAATTTCACGATTATACTTATATATTTCTAAGTATAGAGAAAAAAAGTTATGAGCTGAACACAGAAGCAAACTGAAATGTAACTACTGAATTAGGCATCCACCTGTCCTCTGAGAGGTTTTAAATTAAGCGTAATTACTAGGAACACATCTGCATTTTTCTCTATGTATCTGTAATTAATTTTATTTTTCATTAATCAAACTTAGCGTGTGTATTAATAAAAATTTTGCAAAATAAATGAATAAATAAAAGTAAATTAATGTATCTTTGCATAATGAATTAGGTTATATATTTCTGAACACAAAATTTATAAATTTAAGTATTGTAATTTATTTTTATGTATTTCTTAAAGTTTTTAGGTAAATGGCATTATAAAAAGAATCGATAATAAGAGAAAATTTCAAAAATTTCAAAAAATCACTTCCGATAGTGTGCAAATACCTTAAAAAAGATTAAATATCGAATCTGCTTCGATAACATATTCACCAAATCAGAGCTCGGAGGGAAGTTTAACATGTGGATTATCAAGGTATCGTTAACGTTTACATATATACACATACACGCAATGCTGACTTCAAAAATTCCCTGACACCTTTTCGCAAAAACAAAACAAAACAAAAAAAATGAAATATTTCCAGTAGATCCTATGTGACAAATGAAGGGTTAAACTTGGACGGAAAATTTAGCTATACATTATACGATTTTTTCATTTTCTTTTTGAAAATATGTTTTTTTTTTTTTTTTTATTCATATAAAGATACCAGAAATTTTAAAGAGAAAATATTGGACTGATTTCATTTAATTTATTTGTTACCATCTTTATACTTTTTTTTAATAACAGAGGCACTGCAAAATTTAAAATATTTGTTAACGATTCAGTTTTAATTGTTCATATGTGAATTAAATCGAATCGTGCAGTAAACATCTACTTAATTCATATAAACTTACGGTGAGTAAGAAGATAAATCGTTGTTTTAAAAAAAAATACATTAAACTAATGTTTCTCTAGAAGAAAAAAATGCATTAACTATAGGTACAGCTAATAATTATTCATTATTCATTTTACAGCAACGCTGCTTATTTATACTATTATACTTACTATTACAATTAAATTTTACTATTATAGTTACATATTTATAAGTATAAGGAAAATAAGATATGCATTCAACACAGAAGCCAACTGAAATATAAATATCGAGTTAGGTATTCACTTGTCCACAAAAAGTTCGTCTATCTTTTAAATTAAGCGTAATTACTGCTAACGCATCAGCATTTTTCTCTAAGTACATATGAGTAATTTTATTTGTCATTAATCAAATGTGCATTAATAAAACAGGTCTTGCCAGAAAAAAAAAATATTAGCACAGCTGCCAACTTTAACGCATTTTTTCTACCACTAAAATTGTACAAAGATTTTTCATTTGTTTAATCCTAACAATTCGACGATTAAACATCACAAAATTTACTATAAATTTTTTGTGGTAGGAAAAATAAGTAAAAGTTGGCAGCTATGATATTAGTGTACACCTTGCAGAAGAAATTAAGTTATGTATTTCTGAGCATTAAAAATATAAATTTGAGTATTGGAAATAATATTTATAGTAGTTTATTAAGTATACAATAGTAGGTGAAAAAATATTGAATAACGACTTTAGAGTTTATTTAATGTTCAACAATTAATTATGTTTTTTCATATTTTCATGACATATTTTTCATAAAAATACACTTGTAATGAATTTAATGTATTACAAATGCGACAATAGCAATAGCAGTTTTAACAAGTTAACAATTGCACGTAGCAAATGAAGGAGGTTCGTTCTATAAGGAAGTTTTTAAAATATTCAGATCTTGGTGAAATAATATCCAGTACTACGAATACAGAAGAATATCTGAAATCTTTTGTGTGTTCCTGTAAATACTATCAGCTTTCTATTATACAGGAAGTAAATTTCATTTTAAACACATATTTCTCTGTTTAAATTTAAAATAAAAGTTACTTTCCTGGAAGAAAGAAGTGTAATAAATCGCAAAAAATATTAAAAGATTGTAATATACAGGGTGGTTAGTTATTAACGTCAGGTGTTCAGAGCCCTCTAGCGAGTAAAATTTTGGGCGAAACATAACCAAATTTGATTAGCATACATAGTAGACCATGGGATTTCATTTTTTTTTTTTTTAAATAAAGAAAATAAAAAGGGGTCACTAGGGATCATTTTAGCTAAAATACGACTAAAATGCATTTAATTTGCATAAAATCAGCAATTTTGGCGCACCAAAAGTGTATTAGTGTAAATGTTGAATGATTAAATGGCAAAAAATACAGTACAGACCAATTTTATTCTGCTGGAATACAGCCCGAGTGCTGATGGTACCTGCATTATTTTCATATCTTGTTCGACAATAGCAATTACAACTTCGTCAACTTGTTATAGACTATTCACTTTGCGTCCTAGGCCTTGTTGCCGCATAGTTTCAAATCGATGAATCATCTTTTGTAAATTTGTTATGCTCATCGGTTCTTTTGGCAAATTCTGTAATCGGTGAAATTCAGGACGAGCATCATTGCAATTCTCGTTCTCCTGATAACACAGATTGACTAGCAAAGCATGGTGAGAATTGATAATGATGAGAACTCTCCCAGCCTTTCCTTTTATACTCATGATTGCTATACACAACTGATTTTATGCAAATTAATGCATTTTAGTCGGTAAACAACGCTAAAATTGCCCCTAGTGGCGATTTTTTAAAACTTTTTATTTTAAATTTTTTTTAAGAATTCGAAATCCCATGGTCTACTCTGTATGCTGGTCAAATTTGGTTATGTTTTCACCAACACTTTACTCGCTAGAGGACTCTGAACACCTGACGTTAATAACTAACCACCCTGTAAATTAAATCCTGATGTAATACAATATTTTCTAAATATCTCCAAAAATTCTTCCTTAGTCCATCATCATATGAATATGAATTGAATAGTACGCAAAACAATAACATTCGTTATCTTTCAGACAATGAAATATTCATTAAACATCAACCATTTGGATAGCTAGTGTTGATGTTATTTGCTTAAAAGTATTTTTTTCTAAATATTGAAAAATAATTCCGATTCGAAAGAGTTAAAACAATTTAACTTATTTTCACAAAAAAATAATTTTACCTTTCTGGTGACATTGGTTGGAATCTACATGAATTGATTTAGTACGGGTCGAAATGAACCTTCTTAGCGGCTCTAGTATAGGGGAAAATGGGGATACCTGAGCCATTTTTTAAATTTTAATTTTTTAAATTTTTTTATAATTTCTTAGACGAAAACAAAATATTGAAAATGAAAATTTGATATTTTTCTTCAATTGAAAACCACTTTCAATTAATTGTGAACTATTTTTCTATGCATAATAAATTTTTACTTTTTCTTTTACATCGTGGCTCAAGTATCCCCATGGAGGAGATACTCGAGCCAGATGCCACATTCGCACCAGTATTTTGTAAAGAAAAAAACCGATTTACAATATACGCGAAAAAATGCATTAAACCTTTTTCAAATAAATTTGGTCGAATTTTCTGGTGTCGTTGTGACATTTCCGAATTAAAATTATGTGGTAGAAAATTCTACCAGCAGAGCTCAAATGGTTAATCACCATACTTTCAAAATGGTACCAAGGTATGTGATTTCTTCTTTACATGTTCAGAACTATAAATTCGTTACCATGTTGCCAGTTTTAGAAAGAAAAATTGACCAACTGTAGAGATAATAGGGATGGCTTAAGTATCCCCTATGCTCAAGTATCCCCACTCTCCCTAATTCATTCCATGCTGCAATATCTTTAAAAAATCACAATACTTCACGATATATAGTCTACATTAAAATCAAAATTGCAAAATTACTTTCTTCGTTTTAGAAAAGGAAATCGTAGAAAAGTACACTGTCAGCAGGTGCTATTAAATATATTTAGATGTAATCACATATTAATAAAACAGGACACAGAGATTACGAATCTGTGATTTAAAGATTAAACACAGAATTTCTATTCTGAAATAATGATGCTAGATTTCTTTGAAATTACAAGGAGTGTATACTCTTAACCCTTTCGGGTCCGATTTTTTTTTCAATTTTTAGAAAAATTACTTTTACGTTAATAACATTCACACTAGCTATCCAAATAGATTAATTAGAGTTTAACAAGTAATTAATTGTCTGAATTATAGCGAAAGCTGTTGTTTTGCGTATTATTCAATTCATATTCATATGAAAATAGGCTAAGGAAGAGTTTTTGGAGACGTTTAGAATATATTGTATTACAATGAGATTTAACTTATATTACAATTTTCTGATACTTTCTACGCTTTATTACATATAATTCTTTCAGGAAATTAATCTTTATTTAAAATTTAAAGAGTGAAATATATGTTTAAAATAAAAGAATGGGAAACGATGCAAAGAGAATAAAGAAAATATATAGATAATTATTATTACAAAATACCTAAACTTTAACCCATTAACGCCCGAATTATTTTCTTCGCTAAAATTTAAATTTTGTATTTCCCACAACTTTTAAAAGCAAATTAATTTTTATTTTAACACTAGAACGCCCAGAAATTTTACTAAAGTTTCATAATAATATTTCACACCAGAATTTTTATTCGAAATTATTTAATTGATTTATTTAACGTAAATCTGCGTGATTGAAATTTAACTTATTTAAAAAAAAAAAAATTCTGGCTCGAAACGAAATTTAATTACATGGTTGGAGTCGAATCGACTCCTTTCGGGCGTTCTAGTGTTAATTTATCGAGGATTCTGTCTCGTGAAAAAAGGTATATATTTATGTTTCTCTTTACTGGTGGGAAAACCTCTTTCTTGCTGTTTTTTGTAACCGTCCTCAAAAAAGGACGCTGGGCGTTAATGGGCTAATGAAGTCAAATAGTAAATGCATAGACACTTACTAACATTACTAGATGTAAACAGTAACAAAAGTATTTGTTAAAACAAAATAATACTTCATTAAAAGACATATGCAATTAACATTGTTCCAGATCCAAAAGGATTAACTTACTTTAAATTTCTCTAAATTGTAAAATAGAAAACCACCAAAATTCAAATGTTATTCGCTTATAAAACATTTCAAAAGATTTAAAATATACGGTCGTGTTACATTTTTTACAAAGAACCAAAAACAATCAATTCTCGATTTTCTAATGTAATAATTTGCTCCCAGCAACTAAAAAATTAATTGTTTAAAATATAGAGTTCACTTTTTAAGAAAAATATTGTTGATGATCAAAATATCGATTTTCACATGGACAAAATGTACATTAAATAATGATGCATTCACGCATCCTCTGCAGCAACGGGTTCAAACATCGATTTTTTTCATTTTTTAAATTACAAATTAAGTAATATATTTTCCAGTAAGTATCGGTATTCTTCATTTATCATAGCTGCCAACTTTTACGCATTTTTGCTACCACTAAAATTGTACTAAGATTTTCCATTTGTTTAATCATAATATTTCAACGATTAAACATACAAAATTTACTATAAAATAATAGTACCTAAAAGTTGGCAGCCATGATTTATTTATGCTCTTAGTGTTCGAAAATTGTGATAATTTGATTTTTTGGACATAAATTCTCAATTTTCAAATATAATATTTTGTGACTAGCAACAAAAAAATCAACTATTTAAAATATGTAGTCTACTTTTGAAAAGATATATTGCTGTTGATCAAACTGCCGATAAATATAGGGAAAAAAATGACTATTAAATAATAGTGCGTTCTTGCAGCATCTGCAGCAATAGGTTGAAACATCATTTTTTTCATTTCTTAAATTACAAATTACATAATTTAACTTCCAATAAATATTGTTATTCTTATTTTATTTATGCTTAACGTCCGAAAATTGATTTTTTTTTTTTTTTTTTTTGGACATAAATTAGTACTTTCTGGACAGATTTTCGTTGTTTTGTTTTCAATTTTCTAATATGACGTACAAAAACTGTGAGATTTTGATTTTTTGGATATAAGTTAATGTTTTCTCGTAGATTTCATTTCTCATCTTTCGTGATTATTGTATGTAATTAACATGTGGAATATTTAGATTAGTATAATTTAATAATTATTGTGTTATTCTTCCAATAAATAACGATATTCTTAATTTATTTATGTTTATCTTCCAAAACTTGTGCCAATTTGGACATAAATTAGTGTTTCTTAGACAGATTTCATTTTTGTTGTTCGCGATTATTAAGCACAATTTACATAGAGAATATTTAGATTAGTATAATGTAATAATCACTGCATTATTCTTCCAATAAATATTGACTATTTTAATTGATTTTTGTCCAACGTCCAAAAAATTGAGATATTTTGATTTTTTGGATATAATGTTTTTTCGTAGACTTCATTTCTCATCTTTCGTGATTATCGTATGTAATTCACATACGGAATATTTAGATTTGTATAATGCAATAATTATTGTGTTATTCTTCCAATAAATATTGATATTCTTAATATTTTTATGTTTATCTTCCGAAACTTGTGACAATTTGGAAATAAATTAGTATTTCTTAGACAGATTTCGTTTTCGTTGTTTGCGATTATTAAGCACAATTTATATAAAGAATATTTAGATTAGTATAATGTAATAATCACTGCATTATTCTTCCAATAAATATTGACTTTTTAAAATTGATTTTATCTAACGTCCAAAAACTGTGACATTTCGATTTTTTGGATATAAATTAATGTTTTCTCGTAGACTTCATTTCTCATCTTTCGTGATAATTGTATGTAATTAACATCCGGAATATTTAGATTAGTATAATGTAATAAATATTGTGTTATTCCAATAAATATTGATATTCTTAATTTATTTATGTTTATCTTACAAAACTTGTGACAATTTCGACATAAATTAGTATTTCTTAGGCAGATTTCATTTTCGTTTTTTGCCTTTATTAAGCGCAATTTACATAGAGAATATTTAGATTAGTATTATGTAATAATCACTGTATTATTTTTCCAAAAAAATTGACTTTTTTTATTGGTTTTTGTCCAACATCCAAAAAACTGTGAGATTTTGATTTTTTGGATATAAATTAATGTTTTCTCGTAGACTTCATTTTTCATTTTTCGCGATTATTGTATGTAATTCACATACAGGATATTTAGATTAGTATAATGCAATAATTATTGTATTATTCTTCCAATAATATTGACTTTTTAAATTTATTTCTGTCTAACGACCAAAAACTGTGAGATTTTGATTTTTTGGATATAAATTAATGTTTTCTCAAAGACTTCATTTTTCATTTTTCGTGATTATTGTACGTAATTCGCATACGGAATACTTATATTAATATAATGTAATAATTATTGTGTTATTCTTCCAATAAATATTGATATTCTTATTTTATTTATGTTTATCTTCCGAAAGTTGTGACAATTTGGATATAAATTAGTATTTTTTAGACAAATTTCATTTTCGTTCTTTGCAATTATTAAGCACAATTTACATATACAATATTTAGATAAGTATAATTTAATAATCATTGTATTATCCTTCCAACAAATATTGTCTCTCTTAATTTATTTCTGCTTAATGTCCGATAATTGTGAGATTTTGATTTTTTGGAAATAAATTAATGCTTTCTAGATAGGTTTCATTTTTCGTTTTTCATTATTATTGTATATAATTCAATTATGGAATATTTAGATTAGTATGATATAATAATTGCTGTATTATAAATATAGCGTATATAAATAAACAAAAGCCTCAAGAAAGAAGAAAAATTTTGAACACCTGTTAACACACACATATATATATATATCCAAAAAATATTGAAACTCTTAGTTTTTTTATACCCAATATTCGAAAATTGTGAAATTTTAATATGATTTGGATATAATTAATATTTTCTAGGTACATTTCATTTTTCGCTTTTCTGGATTATTGTACACAATTTACATATGGAATATTTGTATTAGTATAATGTAACTATTACTGTTTTCTACATATAGCGTTTATAATTAAAGAAAATACTTTTTTTAACGAAGAAGAAAAATATATTAACCCTTCGGACTTCGGTGCCTCTCACGCAAATTTTATTGATTTGCACTACTTTTTTTTAAAGAGTTTTCCTTGAAGTAGACAATTTCAAAAACTCTCTAATTATGCGAGGCGGGCCGGCCGTTTTCACGGCCTCCGAATGGAATGGTTGCCCTCGGCATCTGAAATCCGGGTTCCGGCGTCATCTGAGACCGATACCGTTGATACAGAAGGCATGAAACCTCAAATGTAGAGTTGCCATAGATTCTGAAATCCAAGCTACACCCACCACTAATTCACTAACACATCTATTTACCACTTTCACCCTCTTTCTCTATCATAAAAAATTATAAAAAAAAAATCCATAAAAAAATTATAAAAAAATCTCAAAAAAATTCATAAAAATTTAAAAATTTTTTAAAATACATAAAAATATATTTTTTTGTTGTAATGCTATCCTTAAACTTCCTTATTTTTATTATTTTTTCCTTGATCTCTTTTTCCCGCAATTCCATTATTTTACTCTCTTTTTATTTAATATAAGTTTAACTGCTGCTACCATTAGGGACCTGTTATCAGTTATGTCATCTATTGTTATGCTTCGGGGATGTGGGACAAGTGTCCCAGGCTCCTCGACCAAATATCCTAGAATCTCTTCTCTTTTTTTTCTTTGTAAATTAAATTAATTAAATTGGTCGAATTACATTAATTACAAAGAATTACATACAAAGAATTACATTAATTTAATTAAACTTTGTAAATTAAATTAATGTAATTCTTTGTTTTATCTTAGTAAAATTTTATTTTCCTTGATTACTGGTGCCAAAAACAAATTTTGGAAAGAAAGATGATGTCCCCACAGCGGAGACAACGGTGTGCCAAGGATTAAAAAATTGAAAACTTACTTATATTCTTCAAGTTGCTTAAAAAAAAACCCCAGAAATGCAGAAAACTGTTTTTTGCAAATTGTATTTTCTATCTTCAAAAAATATTGATATTCTTAATTTATTTATACCTAGTGTTCACAAATTTAAGACTTTGATTTTTAGATATAAATTAACGTTTTCAAGATATGTTTCATTTTCCGTTTTTCCGAATTTTTCTACACAGTTTACATATGGAATATTTAGATTAGTATAATTTAAAAATTACTGTTTCTCATACATAGAGAATACAGTTAAAAGTACCAAAAATGTTTAAAAAAAAAAAAAAAAAATCAAAGTAGAATAGAATTAAAAAAAATTACTCTGTGAACATTTTTTTTTCTTTACAAAGAAAAAAAAACATATTAAAGTATTGAAAACATATTTATATTTTTCAAGAGACTTTAAAAAGGAACTCGGCAAAACATAAAACTGCTTTTTTGCTTTTTTTTTTTTTAATTGCAAATAATATTTTCAATAAATATTGACATTCTTAATTTATTTTTGCCTAGCATTCGCAAATTTAAGATTTCTATTTTTTATATTTAAATCGATATTTTCTATATAGATTTCATTTTCCGTTTTTTGCAATAATTTTGCACAATTTACATGTATAATACGCAGAATGTATAATAAATATTGTATCACATATATGGCATAGCTGCCAACTTATAAGGACTTTTCATACCACAAAAATTTAACAGAAAATTTTATTTAAAACAATCCCGTCCAATCATGATTTCTGACGATGAAAAAATAACAAAAATTTCTTTTTAATTTTAGGGGTAGGAAAAATACTTACATGTTGGCAGCTATGTTACAGTGATTATAATTAAGCAAAGAAGCAAGAAAGAAAAAAAGTAAGTACATACAGATTTAGAAAAAAATACTAATGAACGAACTCCTTTTTTATTTATTTATTTTTTTCAGAAATAAGAAAAACAAGATCAATCTTTTAAAACTTACTGATATTCTTCAAGGTCTTTAAAAGTTAATCCGAAATAGCTGAAAACTGTTATCAATTTAGTAGACATCAATTAATTTTTTAGATATCAATTAATATTTTTAAAAAAGATTTCATTTTTCGTTTTTATCGTTCGCTTTTTCGTTCGTCATTGTTTGATAATTTTGCACAATTTACTTGTATAATATATGAAATGTATAGATCAGTATAGTGTTACAATTATTGTAATATACATATAGCGATTATAATTAAGCTAAGCACTAAGAAAAAAAAGGTCCAAGCACATATATTTTTTGAAAAAATTACCAATGTGCACTCTCCTTTTTTATTGCTTTTTTTTCTCAAGCAAGAAAAATATATAAAATATTTAAAAACTTACCAATATACTTCAAGATCTTTAAAAGGGAATCCGAAATAGAAGAAAACTGTTTTTTAATCCTTCCGAAAAGTGGAGAAATAAGTTTTCAGGATAAAAGATCCCATTTTGGGAGAAACGCTGGGATTGGTCCGTTAAATGTTTCACTCCTCCACTGTTTTCTCTGTTCGTCTCTCTGTAGTATTTCTGAATGAAATAATTCTCGGTCGATACACGGAAGCGGCAACTTCTTGGCGCTACAAGCATCCTCCGCCTCATACCCAGCCAACTATTTGCCAAATACTGCCAAATAAAGAATACAATTTGTTGATTAATTGATTAAAAAGTTTTTGAAAGGAAAGTATCCTTTTTTACTATTCCTTTAAAAAAATTAATATAAGTTCATGCTACAGGATAGAGGATCCTAACCCTCAGATAATTTTAATTCCAGGTTTTTTGCAAAGTAATATTTGCCTTGTTTAAGGATGTATTCGAAAACAATATTTTCCCACCCTCAACAGCTTGAAATTTTAATATATTTTCAAACTCAGTTTTAAGAATAAAAACATGAGACTTACTCAGATGAATTTTGAGGAGTTGCATAAGATGCGTTTTATTTCATTTTTAGCACAATTAGAATTAATTAGAATTTGATTTATAAACGATTATTTTCCCGGAGTGACTTTTTTTTCTATCCTAGATCTCCCGCTTCGTAAAATTATGTTCAAAACGCCAACTTTGACAGCATTTTTACACATTTTTTTATTTTTGTTTCTACATAAGAGAATTTGCTGTTTGATGTGTTCGAGGGCAAAAATAATTCATAAATAATTCAGAAAATAAGCAGTTTGTATTGTAATACACTTTTAAAAAATCTTCATTTAATATATGATATTTATTACAATATAAAACATATAATATTCAAATTTCTTGAATGCCATGAAGTGATAAACACTGAGATACACTGAGAATGGATAAAAAATTATTTCACACATAGAAAATGAATTTAGGTGTTAATTTGTTATAGTACGAATTAACAGGATTTTTTTAGCCTACAGAACAGAAAATTAATTAAAATTCTTTATCACCTTTTTTTTATATACTATCTCCATAATTTAAAAGGCAAAAGCAAATTACATTGCAATGATTTTTTTGGTGTATATATATACATTTATATATATATTTATATAGAACACGTACTTTTATTTAAATACCGCACGTTTTAATGCAATTTAAATTAGCACATTTACTCATGGAAAAAAATCGATAAAATCGATAAAAATTTTATGTGATTTGATTCAGTTAGAGCCTTTTTCACTGTTTTTCCATAATGTAATGAGAAGAAATAAATAGTTTAATTGATTTTCAAATCAAGATTATAATTGGCTAGTTTTAAAACATATTTTAAAACAAAATGTAATTTTTTTTGGTAAAGATATAAGCATTTTAATTTATAAGCTTACACACCCAAATGTACTGCCTTTTGATTGAGAACGGTCATATTTGAATATAGTAACGTAATGTTGAAAAATCTAATTAAGATGCTTCAAACGATTGCAGAAATCAGAATGCAGCTTTAAACTTTTTAAAAAGAAAATTAAATTTTTTAAATATTATGTAAATAAATATGAATTTTTATTTAACGCTTTGCCATAGTTCGTACGTATCAAGTTGTTCAGAGGACTTTGTTGTTATAGTACCATAGAAAAATACTGTTCGCTCTATCTGAAGTTTGATTTTTTTTTAACTTTAATAAATAAGAGAAATATTATTTGTCAAAAGTTCTGGTAAAAGGTGCTTGGAAATCATTGAAGTATTCGAACATCGTGTGCACAGTGTTTCCAGTGCACTCGTTATTTTAAATTCAGATTTTTTGATTGTCAACACTTTTCTGAAACAGTAAAATTGCAATTGTTTTCTTCTTAATTAGGGGAGAGGAGGGTTAGTGTGGACAAGGGGTTAGTGTAGACATTCAAAATAACAATTTAAATAATATAGAAAAAATTACTAAAAAATATATACAAACTGACAACAATGTACTCTATACTAAGAAAAAAATTAGTTGCAAAGAGTTAAAAAGTTTTTGAATAGTTGCAAGAAGTTTAATTTCATGCATGAAAAGTAAAAATAAGATTTCTTTTTCATTTTTACAGCACAAATAATTTAAATTTAGAATCCAATAAACAAGTTGCTATAAGACAAGTGTGACTTGTCTTCTTTATTTCTATAACCTTCATTAAGATATTAAATTGGTTAAAAGAGTATAACTGAGGAATAACTTCACAATGATAGCATGGGGTTAGTGTAGACACACTACTAGGGGTTAATGTAGACAGCTTATTGTACAGCATAATTTGTATTTTAAGTACTAAATTTATTATAATGTAAAGATTTACAGAAAATATGTTAACTTACAAATGTAATAACTATATTAAACATCAAATAAGACTATTTTTCATATAAATAAGGATATGTATTAAAATTTTCATCAAATCATTACAAGCAGAAATTTGAAATTTTTTCTTTTGCCTTTTTTTTGTTTAAATTCACAATTTTGCATTTTTAGAGGATTAATTTAGCCTTAATTTTAAATTAATTCAATAAAATAGAATATACATTTTTTTCTATGTTGGTTAGAAGCATGAGAAATATCAACTGTTACATTATTATAAACAAATCCCATCGTCACCAACTCTTAGATGTTGCAATATTGTATATTTTGTAGGCAGAGTGGAAAGTGTAAATGGTTTTAATGTCTATCATGTTGTATTTCTGCAGAAAAAAAGATCCAGCACATCATTTTGCTTTTCTTGATATGAAAAATAATTCTCTAATTAAAAATGGGGAATAATAGAAAAAAAAATCACACAACTTGTGATTGCTGGTGTTACTTCTTTCTCCATAAACCCTTTAGACTGTAATTTAAACTTAGAAGTTTAGATAATAAGGAATATTAGTGAAAAAATTACCTGTCCACACTAGCCCCCTCCACATATTTTGGTTTTGTCCCCACTAACCCCTTTAAAAACTGGCAATTTTCTGATTGTTTAACTGTATTTATCATCATCTTTCCTGTATGATAATAAACAGAAAATATCATTCTTCAATTTGAAAGGGTTGCGAAATTTTAAAAATGTTCATAGAATTTTATAAAATTAAATTAAATTTTTCTGTCCACACTAACCCCCCCCCCCCCTCTCCCCTACTATGTCATTAAATAATGCGAATTTTAGAATATCAAAAAAGAGGTGCCAATCAAGAAATTTGAATTATAAAAAAGTATCCCACTAGCAACACTGTGTGTGCATTTTAAATATTTTTTCATGCTTTAGATGCAAGAAAGTTTAAGTAATAATTTAATAATGACCCGATCCGGATTATTGAAAATCCGGATTATCCGGAGAGTTAGAAAAAAAATTAAATAAAATAAAACATATTTACAGAAAATCACATTTATGTTAAACTTATTGAATATTTACAGACAGTAAAAATGTTTACTTTGCTTAATATTTCCGAAAAAATTTCAGAAAAAGTTTTTTTTTATTCAGAATACGACGATGAAACAAGTTAATGTTATGGAATTTAGTCAATCGCTTCTCAGACTTGAAAGAAAAATGACCAAACCGATCCGGATTATCCGGAGATCCGGTTTATCGGGGTCCGAATTTGCGGGGTTCTACTGTACTCGATATTCTTTGAAGCGTAACGAATCCTGAATAAGGAACACGGGGAATATTTTTTTAACCATTCACTGCACCGTATGCCACATCTGGCACATATGTACAGTGTTGCCAGATGGACTACTTTTTTTAAATTCAGATTCTCTTCTGGCACCACATTTTTGAAATGGTAAAATGCGCTTTACGTAATGCTACATTATTTGAGGTGAGAACAAATGGAATTTTACCGTTTCAAAAAAGTGGTGCCAGTCAAGAAATTTGAATTTAAAAAAAATAGACCACTGGCAACACTGCATACGTAACTGTACTACGTACACTGCATACGTACTACGGTGGGTACCAAGTGCTTTTGAATACCGATATTTTTTAAATTTCTGTTCGCCATAACTAGTCAGAAGTCTTCTATGAATCAAGGAGAAGACAATCTTACAATAATATTGGTTTTGGGTACCCACCCTGATTACGCCACTACAATTCTCATTATGTCTCATTAATTTGGCCAATATGATCGCTGTAACTGATCAAGAACACTCCAAAGAATAGAAAATGTTCTTAAAAAAATATCGATTAAGCTATTAACCCTTTCCGGCGCAGGCAAATTCTGTTCGTAAAATGAGAAATTTTTGACTGACACCGGAATTTACAAAAGACTTTTTTAGAAATTAAGAATTCCCTGATTTAAGCTGTCATTGTAAAAGTAAAATTCTACTAAAATATTATTGGTGCCGTTTGTAAGTTTGGAATTAAAATTAGGTGTTGCCGGAGTGGTAACACTGCGCCGGAAAGGATTAAGGCAAAACTTACTTTTATTAATTTTACTGAATACTTAAAAACATTAATATAAAAATTTCGCAGAGTGTTAAACAGATAAATTTAATTAATTTAACCCTTTGATTATGGCCCAGCACTTCTATTCTTAAAATGTTGAAATGATAGATTGACACCAGAATTTAAAAACAAATTTATTATAAAATAATTAAATGTTTTTCTTCACGTGTTTGATAAAATTAAAATTTTTATTTCAAAATTCTGGTGTCAGTGTAGCATATCTTAAATAAAATTAAGGGGAATATATTTTATCCCACCGTCCTTCAAGGGGTTGAGCCCACAAAATATAGCAAATTTTGTATTTAAAATTATCAATCGTGCATATAGGGTACAGGACATAAAATATCAAATTTTATGTGAAATTTTCAAATTTAATGTTTTTAACTACTTTTTCTGTTATTGGACCGTTATATAGATTTCAAATATTTTTTATTTCATAAAAATAAAAAAAGCACAGTGAAGTGCAAGGCTCCCAAATGGTCCGCGAACTGAACATCAGAATTTTTTTAGAGAAATTTTCTTTTTACGTTTTTCTTGCAAATTGTTAAGAAACCACGCTTGGAAGTTGATTCTAGCTCAAACGTATTATGAAATTTTCTGTTAAAAAATGCTGGTGTTCAGTTCGCGGACCATTTGGGAGCCCTGGAAGTGTTAAACACAAAAATGCGTACTTTGATTTTACGTGTCTTATGTTTTTTGTTTTTCTTTTTTAATATTCATGCACGAAAAAAGTTTTATTTGAACGTAATTTAATGTAATTTGATATACTATTAACTTAAATATTTTACTTTTGCGTAGTCAAAATTAAAAAAATCAAAATTTTTTATTATTCATTGGGCATAGTATAATTCCAAACAATCTGAAATGTGAATTATAATAATTAAAAGCTTTTCTGTTAGAAAAGCTTTAATATCTTGACCTGCATTCGATCACTTAATTAGGTTTAATTTTTATTTCAAAATATTAAAATTTTAAATTTAAACTGACAAACTGGAAAAATATCAAGCAAGTAGTGTAGTGGAGATATATCATTATAATTGATGCGAAACAAATTAAAATGCCTCATCAACTTTTAAATACATGCTGTTATTTAAAAACCACATACAGTTTGCGTTACGATTATTATACTTTTATAATCGAAAAGATTTAATATCCAGACTAGAATGAAAATGCTTGATTAATTGGAGCAGCTTATATTTTAAATACTGAACGTTAAAATCTCCACTTTAGACTGACAGGAATTAACAGCATCAAGTACATAATACTTAACGTTACCAAAAATTAAAAATTTAAATGCTTCTCCGCTATTTAAATGTATTGTGTAATTTAAAAAGCGTTGAAAGTTGCATTTCAGTCTTAATAAGCAGTTTAGACAGAAATTATTTAAAATATAGTTTTGAATTAACATATTTAAATAAATTAGCTTTGTTTCATTTTATGTTCAGCAAGATTTGATGTATTTAAAACGTGTTTCTTAATTTTTAGTACGGGAAAACAATCATGCTTCATTAAATCTGTAAATTATTATAATTCCATAAGTTTTGAATTCTAAAAAATTGGATTCTCATCATGTTTTTCATAGTTACAGAAAAATATTTTTTAAATATAAGTTAAAGCAAAATGGAGTCTTATGTAAAAAAAAAGTATATATATACCGGGTGTCCCAAAAATGACTGATGGATTTTAAAATTCAATAACTTGCAAACGGTGACAGCTATTTAAGAAATTTTTGCAGGAGGGTTATGTATAACGTGAGGAGTTTTTTACCGTAATTTCATATTTTAGTTCGCATCTCAAACAATAGGTGGCGCTGACGGCGATTGAAGGCCAGGTCGTTTGTGATTGTTTGAGATGCGAACTAAAATAAAAAAATACGGTAAAAAAACTCCTGTCAATATACATAACCCTCCTGCAAAAATTTTTTAAATACCTGTCATCGTTTGCAAGTTATTGAATTTTAAAATCCATCAGTCATTTTTGGGAAACCCAGTATATATACATAGCTGCCAACTTTTAAGTATTTTTCATACCACAAAAAAATTGTAGTAAATATTGTCTTATTTAATCATCGATATCTTATGATTATGTAAATGGAAAATCTCTGTACAATTTTAGTGGTAGCAAAAATGAATAAAAGTTGGCAGCTATGTATATATATAAATAAATAAAGTAATATGTAATAGCTATAAACCGACCCGATGTGTGAAGCCTTCGTAATGGTTAATTCACCACGCCCCTAATCGCTTGCAAGTGTAGGAGGTTTGTGGATTCGACTCACGCTTGTTCAGTTGCACATTCTTTGTGGAGGTCCAGGCTGCAATTCTCTAGAGTTGAAAATTCCTTGCGCTATCTCGTCCTTGAATGTTGGCGAAATTGTTATGTATAGATTGTATAATAAAGATCATGTTAGTATAAATGGCGCTATAATGTGGCGCCATATACACTAAATAACGATCTCATGGAAAAATATGAAATGAAGAGAGAGAGAAAGAGGGATTGTATAATTATTTCTGTAAATAAAATAAAAGGATCATTCGAAGCAACAGCCATTGTAGCTATAGGTCCTAAAGAAATCTGTACTTCGCTGAGCTTCAAATGATTTTTTATGTATTCAACAATATACATCTGACGTGTGTGCTCGACATAAAAGCCTGCTTACACATCATTGTCATTATACAGGGACGAAATAGCACAAGGGGTGCGTTCAATGGAGCCAGTGGGTATTGAATTCAAACAATCTCCTATACTCACAAATGATTAGGGGAGTGGTGCCTTAATTACTCAGTCACTGAGGCTCCTTCAAATGATCCAATGTATTGCATTAGCATTGCATAAAATTCTTTGTTTAAATGGGAAGATATCTAAACATTCTCTACATTTTACAAAATTTTATAATACTAATTTCACAAGTATTTTTTTTATAGAGAAGGAATCATACTTGCAATCAGTGTTCTCGATGACATTTGACCAACGTTAGTAGTTCGGCTAATTAAAGATAAAAAACATTCGCCAAATGAAAAAAAGTATTAGCCAAATAGATTCGTCGTGTAGCACAAAAAAAAAAAAAAAAAAAAAAAAAAAAAAAAAAAAAAAATCTTTAATTTTTTAATGCCCCCCCTTCCCCCTTTTTTTCCAATATGTTTTAAAGAACTTAAGTTTTTATAGTTGCGACAGCGATTGTTATTAATCTAATTTCAACATTCATTACTTTAAAAATATGCATACATTAAAAATATGTATATATGCATATGTATGAAAAATGAAAAAAAAGCATAAATTGAGCACTAGCAATTTGGCGAATCTAATCACTTGTTTACTCGCCAAATGAAGAATTTAGTCGCAATTTGGCGCAATGGCGAGCGACAGCGAGAACCCTGCTTACAATGCAGATTAAACTGAATATTATGAAAATTGCACTTCGTCAAAGGCATTACTTTGATGCGCTTGTATGTAAAGTGCATTTAAAGCAGAGAAACAACATACGGGCAATAAAATTTCATTAATAAAAATGATTATGCACAAAAACTTTAAAAAAACTACCATTTACGTGAATTTAGCGAGCCTAAAATTACCGCCTAGCTAATGTTTCTTTACATGTCTAACCCATCCAGACGACAATTGACAAGTTGTACAATGTGGATTGATATGCTTTGCATAGAAACTTTGCTCACTTGTGCAGGAACACCGATAATATAACAAAATTGTTTCATAGCGGCACTATACGCTTTATTAGAATTTAGCATATCATCTGTAGCAATTTTAGTGACAATATTTTCAAAGGTGAAACTATTTCCCAGAATCATTTAGTTCTATGATGCATTTTTGATGGAACGAAAATGTAATTAAAAAATTATTCCAGATTTAAGGAAAATATACGCGTTCTTCATAAAATGGTGTCATTTGCATCAATTAAATCATCTTATTTTTTTACATAAAATTATTTAAAAAAATATTAAACTTGTTTAATATTTGTTTTGCAAATGCTGGGCAAAACTTTTAAAAATGATGGTATGCATTCAGAGAGCGTGTTGTAAGCACCAGACCGATCGCCTTATTGCTGCACAAATGGCCTCAAGGTCCCGGACGGTGGGTCCGACGTATCGTCGCCGGGTAACGGTATGTGTAGCACATCATCTAATTCTTCTAATCCCATTCCTGATCTTATTTCTGAGGGCGCAAAGCTTTTATGTAAACACACAAATATTAGTAAAGAAGATCTAGCTTTAGCTTATAGTATCAACAAAGCAATTAGAATAGTAATTAAATGGCAAACTGTTTTTATTGCTCGTTTCGAGTATTAAGTGTATTACGTCGTGATCGCGACATTGGGGCGCAAATCTCGCTCAAAGCGGTATCTTCTTTCCAGTAACTGCAAAAAATAATATGTTATGGGGATATAAATGAAAAGATACAAAACGTCCTAAACACTAAACTGGCTGAACGTTAAATATGGCGCTTTGCGATTATATAGTCAGACATCGAGGGATGCGATTGGGATATTCGGCGAGATTGTTCGCACGCGAGTTCGTCCGCACATGAAGGACTGGGAGAAGCAGGTGATTATGCATTCCGTCTAATTAACCCATTCGCAACGGAACACTTTTACAGAATTTTTAATGTTTTGTCACCTGTTTTTAACAACAGAAATTTGTGCCATATTAAATTTAGAAAATGATTCGATTAAATAAGTTAAAATTTTCACTAAATATTTACTGGTGGGAGTAAATAGGGATTCTTAAATCTTTTTTGCGGGCCACCGGTGGTACGCGCGGGCGTGAAAGCGTAAAAAGTAGCAGTGTGCTTGAGAACATTGTGGTTTTCCTACTGCAATTTTCGACAATTGAGGAGCAGCGAGGTTTATTAGATTTCACCGGCATCAAGCTTTAATGAGACACCTCGCTGCTCTTCAATCATTCAATTTCGCAATAGGAAAACCATGATGTTCTGACATGCACTGTCGCGTCGATTGGACTGAACACATAACTGCCTGCTTTCCCCTTCCTTCTTCGGCGGGCATCCACGTCTTCAAGCAACCACGTCGGATATTCAAATCGCGTCCCTCAATTCCGCCTGAATACGTAATCCCATAGCGACTTATTTAAATTTCAACCGGTTTCGTTTTTACAATATTTCGTACACTTTCAATTAAACATCGCTAAAAGCATATAAATATTTAAAATGCTTATATTTATTCGTTTTATCATTATTAATACAGAAAAATAAATAGTACATAGTCTATTTCAGTCTTTCAGCTTTTTATCGTTAATTAAGTATAAGTGGATGTAAATTGAATAAATATTATTTACAACACATTAAAAAAAAGAAGATAAAACATAAATCAATAAATCAATTCACTGAAACAAAGTAAAAAGAAAATTTTTTAATAGTTTAGATATAGTTTAGATAGTTGGCAATAATCACAAACAGAATCAACTCAAATTGATTTTTCTTTTGTTTTCAGTTTAAAACCGCAAAACATTTTTGCCCAGAGAATGTTCAAAAAATTAATTCATACATCCATTTAGGAACAAATTTGTTTGAAAATAATCGAAAGCTTTTCTTCACTCAAATTATGAGATTGAAATTGCACACAGAAAAAAGAAATAAATACATAAATACTGGAGAAATTTGGCAGTTTGAGCATTAAAATTGATCGCTTATAGACTGGAAAAGGCACCCTCGAAATGTTTTATGCGGACACGATAACATAAATATATATAAGTTCGGAATTGCACGTGAAGCGTAGCAAATGAGGTGCGTTGTTACTATAAGGAAGTTTTAAAAATATTCAGATCTTGCTGTTATAGTGGACAGTACTTCGGATACAGTATAATGGTCGAAATCTTTTTTGTATTCCTGTAAATATACAGGAAGTAACTTTTATTACACCTCAGCAACGTATATCATATTCATAAAATGTGAAATAGTTTAATATAATTAAAACACGCCCCAAACAATGTGTCCTTGTATAGCATTATGTAGTGGTATACTTTTGTGTGGCTCTGTAATTTAATAATAAATATTCTTTGCATCACAGATTGTACAGAATATGTACTTTAGTATATATATATATATTTCATAGATTCATGTCAATGTTATTATATTCGAATAAGTGTAACACCATTAAAATACATTTGAAACTCTTTTCCCCATTGGCCGTATGATACTTTTGATTGTCCCTGTAATTGATCTATTCATCCGATTTTCATAAAATTTGAAATGACTCGACAAAATAATGTAATAATTATGCATTTTAAATTTCAAACGATTCGGTTGGGTAGTTTTTGCGTTGTTATATGCGGACAGACAGACGGACGGACTGAACGACCACTATAGGTGCTACGTATTTACATAATTACGAACGCACCTAAAAAGAAGCCCAACTGATTACGGTTCCGGAATAATGGTAATCATAGGCAGTGTTGCCAATCCGCAACAGTGTTTCTAAATTGTCTACATTTTATTTATTTAGATTACTTTATTTCATACATTTTGTTATAAAAAATGTTCGTCTTATTTAACGACAGGCAAAATTGACTCGACAAAATTATGTAATAATAATATATTATACATTTCAAACGATTCCGTTGGGTAGTTTTTGCGATGTTATATGCGGACAAACTGACGGACGGACGGACAGACAGACGGACGGACAAACCTGAACGACAACTATCGGTGCGACGTATTTACATAATTACGAACGCATCTAATTATTCCCTACATTTTAATTTTTTATAGAAATGATATAACATAATTTCTAACTTAACTAAAACTTCGTCAAAAGTTAGACAATAATTAATAATCTAACTATTAATTATTTATATTATTATTAATATTAACATTTAATAAGTAATTACTATAAATAATATGATCATAAGTAGGGATGATATTTCTGTTTTCTTCTTACATCAATATTTTATTAGAGAAAGTACTATTTTCATTAATTTGAACATTTTTTTGCGATTTAAAAGAATAACATTTTCTGTAACAAAATACTGGTGCGTAAAAACTCGGAAATCTCATCCCTATATAAACTAAAATTCCAGATTTCCGAGAGTCATGGATCCATACTAATATCTTACAATAATTCTACCACGCAATGTGTATCATTCTAAAGAAATTAGCAAAACAATGAGATTGTGAAATGCAAAACTAAAGCCATAGTATAACAATTTAATAATTCTCAGAACAAATGCTGCTTCTAAAATTCAACTATAAAATTTATCTCTTGTTAATTGCACATCTATTTCAATCATCTGGCGTAGTTTTTTAATGAATAATTTTTTTTAAATAACCTTTCTCTATCTTTCATATACCGGGAATTAGAAGAAAATGAGTTTCGTGCCACATGAGAGTCATTTAAGGGTGAAAAAATAATCACTAGCGCAGTACAATACTTATTAAATCAAGTGTAATAAAATTACCAGTTTTAATTCATGTGACATCAGCAGCTGCTTCTTCGCTAGAAAATTTAATATGTAGCTATTACATTATTTCTGAGAGCTAAAATGCTGTCTTAACATTGTTTATTTTATAGTTTTAATTTTTTATAGCCATAACTGAAAGTAAATTCATAAAAAGTTGAATTAGCAAATAAAACAGAAAAGAAAATGATCTGGAGAAAATGGATTATGAAACAAATTCCAATACATTCAGAAAAATGCTCAAAGTTTCAACGTTTAATATGCTGAAAAATAATGCCTCAGTAAAAGCAATTCAAAAAGCGATAACATATTTAACATTAGAACTGCCGTAACGGTTATTTTGATTGCTATCAAATAAAATATATCGATTCGAACCAGTAAGGTTTTTTCTTTTTTTATAAAGTAAGTTCAATATGTATAAACATCGAAATAAATTAAACAAATAAACTAAAATGTTTCAAAAAAAAAAAAAAAAATCTGGTGTGAAATATTTTTGGAACACTTGGGTAAAATTATCAGCGGCTCTAGTGCTAAAGATTAATTTCATCATTTAATATCTATAGACCAAACAATATGTGAATCTGTTTGTGAATCCCTGTATGCAATCCAAAGATTGGCATATATACTGCATAGTAAACAATAAATTTAATTTCATCTACAGAGTTGCAGACAGGGTTCGCACAGTTCTACCACTAAATTTTAAGAATATTTTTAAAGCGTTTTACTGCAGAAAAATATCGTAAAATCTGTGAATGAAGGTGGGGATTGCGATTGTTGTGGTTTAAAAATTAAATGTAAATTTTCTTACTTTTAATAGTGGTGCCAGAGTCCTTGGAAATTCCAAGGAGTGTGCGAACCTTGGTTGCAGATAATAATTGAAAATTTCCTCTTCAGCCATAGCTGCCAACGTTAACGCATTTTTCCTACCACAAAAATTTTATAGTAAACATTGTCTTATTTAATCGTCGAAATCTTATGATTAAACAAATGAAAAATCTCAGTACAATTTTTGTGGTAGCAAAAATGCGTAAAATTAGGCATCTATGCGTTCAGCAATTTCCACCAAGAAAAATAAATGTACTCAAATACTTTTGTGTTATTTAGTAAGAACTGAACTAAATAATTTATGTACAACTAGTGATATGCAAAAAATAGGTTAACCCTTTAACGTTCATTGGTTTCTCTACGAAACCACAAAATATAAATTCGGATATGCAACACTGACACCGGAATTTTTAACTAAAAATACCCATTTTATTATGTATGCGAAAAATCACTTTTTCATATTTTCAAATATATTTGTTCGCCATTACCGGTGTCATTCATTTATTTCAACATCTTAGCAATGAAAAAGCTTTGATCGTTAAAGGGTTAAACTTTAGAACGTATCCTGCAAATTGAAAACGTACTTCTGAGAATTTCTACTTACAGTAATATAAACAAATATTTTTTAGTCTCTGTAAATAAGTAATAAATACTAAGCACGCAATATACAATAATAATCATCCTGTGGTATACCACAGTTATGTATATCAATTTAATTATTTTGAAATGGAGCAACATCATTAACCCATTAGTGCCTAGCGTCCCTTTTTAGGGACGCTTCAAAAGGTGCTTTCAGCACTGTTTTTGACACCGGTAAAAAAGAAAAGCAATAATTATTTTATTTAAATGATGCATTTTCGCGATTTATGAACTAAATTTAAATCTTTTAAAAATAGTGGTGCCAACCAAATAAAATTTACGCAAAAGATACTGGGCACCAGTGTTGCCAGTGGGCTACTTTTTTATAATTCAGATTTCTTGATTTGAACCACTTATTTGAAACGGTAATTTTCCATTTCTTTTCGACTAAATTAATATGTCATTAAATAAGCTACATTTTACAATTTAAAAAAAGTGGTGCCAGTTAAGAATCTGAATTTTAAAAAAGTAGCCCATCTGGCAACACTGCTGGGCACGAATGGGTTAAAATACCCGGAAATATATTTTTTTCCATTGATCCTAATGTAACGACATTCATTTGGGGCTGGTTGTAAACAAATTATAAGTGTTACACGTAGAATATTCTATAGCAAATTTCTGATAGCATACCTTAATAATGATAGAAATTTCATTATATTTGAAAAAATGTAACATCAATTAAATACACCTTAAATGAATTTCCTCTGTAGACCATAATGTAATGATACACTTTTAAGTGCCTCTATAAATTAACTATAAATACTATATACTTCATTTTTAAGACTAAACATGCCATGGTAATCATGAATAGCATACACCAGTGACATGACAATGTTTCTATTTACGCGAGTTAAAGCACAGAGACAGAAACAAACATACAAACCAAATTCATAAACACTTTTCAACTAAGTTGGCAAGTTTAGAAACGAACAAGAGTTTGATGACCAATTAAATCAGAGTTAAATATTTAATTATATATTTAATTATATAAAATATTCCAATGAAATTATTTGAAATGACACACATTCAAAATGTAAATTACAAATGAATGTTAAACTTAAGACAGGCAATTTTAAATAAGAACATAATTCATAATCTTATAGAATAGATTTAGGTTAGAAAAATATGTTTATCTAATTTAAACACTTTATTGAAAAATAACTGTGTAGCATTTAAATTTTATGACTCTTCGAATACTTGTAAAAAAATACCAATCTAATTTTTAAACAAATTTCTTAAAATTCGTCAATTAGTTCTCGAGTTTTTGAGTGTTGAAAGATGAATTGGGGGGGGGGGGGGTAATTTTACCTGTGGGCTATTTATTTTTTATTCAGATTGTTTTATTGAAAATACTTTTCGAGATGGCATTAAATGCCATAAAATGAACTTTTTAAATAATTCATTGCATAAAGTTAATTTTTTTAATTAAAAATAACTATTGGCAATCAAGAAATGCGAATAAAATAAAAAAAGTAGTGAACTAGCAACACTGGTTGGGATCAATTGGAGATCGTCGACTGATCTCCGGACTGATGATCGTCCGGTATTTTTCTGTTTTGCTAGAGTTACTTAACCCTTTGCTTACGGGGTTGGGATATATGTCGTCCCAGAGACTATTTCTTTATTGTTTTCGCACCAATTTTTGAAAACTAGTCCCTATCATAAACTAATACTAGTGTAATTTCACGAGATAGCTAATAAGAAGAATTTTTCTTCTAAATTGTGGTACGAATGAATATAAAAATAGTTGCCAGTTCTACTCCGTAATCTAAAGGTTAAACCTTTCCGGAAAATTCTGCCCGTTAAATGATAAAACGATTGACTCACACCACAATTTACAAACGACATTTTTAAAAATTAAAATCTTGCTATTTCTGTTTTTTTTTTCACTATAAAAGCAAAATTTGATAAAAAATATTTTTTGTGGCATTATAATTTAGAAATTGATGGATGTCCTGTGCCGGAATTGATTTAAATATGCAACGATACATTTTAATCAGAAATATTCTTTATCTGTGTCTTAGAAATTTAGTGTTAGGTTCGTCGAACACTGAAGCCACAAAATCAGCATCTAGCACAAGTACGGGGTTAAATTAGTTTTAACCCTTTAACGTTCATTGGTTTCGCCACGAAACCACAAAATTTTAATTCCGATACGCAACACTGACACCGGTATTTTTATCTAAAAATATGTGAAAAATCACGTTTTTTTATTTAGAAATATATTTGTTCTTAATTACCGGTGTCGTTCATTTATTTCAACATCTTAGCAATGAAAATGCTATGATCGTTAAAGGGTTAAAACAGGTATGAAACCATTTTCTACACTGCTTCGAGCTGTTTTTTATCACTTAATTTTTACTGCCTTATGCAGTCTGTGTACGCTGATTAGATCGATCGGATTATTATTTCAGATACCTTATAGTCCAAGAGCCGACCGCACAAAACCCTAAGTCATCGAGCACAAGAAAAATTCCTTCATTTTATGGAAGAGTAGTAATAGGGGAACCTAATGATCCATGTCTGCAGGAAACGAAGTGGTGCATAAGCCAAACATTAATACCACTAGTGGTTGATTCGTAGGCTTAGCATTATGTTTTCCTGCACCCATTTTCCCATGTTTTCATGCTTTTGATTGTACGGCAAACACAATGCTAAGCCTACGAGTCAAACACTAGTGGTATCAATTTTTGTCTGTACATGCTACTTCGATCACGGCAGACATGGATAATTTGATTACCCCACTACTACTCTTCCATAAAATAAAGGAATTTTTATAGTGCTCGATGACTTAGGGTTTTGTGCGGTCGGCTCTTGGACTATTATGTATAATAACAAACAGGAAGAAATTTCCGCTGCGAATTGATTTCCCCAACACGACACGACTTTCCATTTGACTTAACACCTTAAGCAACATTTTCTGAATTTATTCTATATAAACAGATCGAAATATTAAATAATTAAATGTTATTTTTAACTATACGTTGCCAATATAATGAAATGAATTATAAATTAGATAGTTTTCTCGGCATTTCATGCAGACATTCTAAGTTTATATGTTGCTATACACAGGGGTGCAAAAATCTAGGCGCCAGCAGGCAGTTTCTCACCACAAAATTTATTTCGTTTTTTATCGTCTAACATTTCGTGTAAAATTCCTGCTAGAATGCTATTAAATTTTGAGCGAAAGAAACTTTAAAATTTTTGTGGTAAGAGACTACCCTCTGGCGCCTAGATTTTTGCACCCCTGGCTATAGACATAGCTGCCAACTTTTACGCATTTTTCTTACCACAATTTTTTTATGGTAAATATTGTCTTATTTAATCGTTGAAATCTTTAAGTTTAAACAAATAGAAAATCTCTGTACAATTTTAGTGGTAGAAAAAATGCGTAAAAGTTGGAAACTATGCTACAGATAAACATCTCGTATCATTATTAATTTTTTCAATACATCAATTGTTTTAATAACTTTGAATGGCGAGTAAATTTTAATCAGAATTAGACATTTCCTTCTAATTAACACTTCCGCACAGTTATTACAAACTCGATTTTGTTTTTGGCATTTTCCAAGAAAGTTGAAAAGTGCTTATGTATTCGATTTGTCTGCCGTCATACTGTCTGTCCATTCTCTAACTCCCATAAATATAGTCGGAATTTTTGAATTGATAAAGCTTATTTAGGGTCACCAAAGTATGTTTGCTGTTACCTATGAAGTATGTATGATTAAAGGTTTATTTACAGGAACACTAAAAAAATTCGATTGCATTATGGTATATGGAGGATATCGATTGGAGAGAATTTTAAGGAGATTAGGCTATTTCAAATGTATTGAAAATGCTATAAATCACTGACTTTCACTGTGATCAGATTAAATCAGAGCATTCATAACATTTTTTATTAATTTACAGGGACACACAAAAGAAATAGTTTACAGTACTGTCTTTGCCTAATAATTTGTGTAAAGTGCCTTTTAAAATTCGGTGTGCGTTTTTAAATTCAATTGGTTTGTGCATATTATTCTTTATATATAAATTCTCTACCTCATATACATGGCTTCAAGAAAGTATTCGTATATCATTCTGCTTATTAGAAGAAACTGCTGAATGGAGGGGGTTAACTAAAATATATGTATATCTTAAATGAACTAAATTTTAGAATGGATGTTGTTAAAAGATACAAACCTTTATAATATATACAGGGCTGCTAAAAAAAATCGGATAATTTTCCGATTGTAGATGGGAACAACTAAATCCAGTTTAAAATTCGATTTGCATTTCCATTTGCTGAAATGAGGCACAATATTTTAATATTTTTTAGCGATTCAGTTTTGTTACATTTTATTAATAATCTATGCTTAACGTATGAATTTTTCTTTCTTGTTTTTATCTCAAACAGGATACTTTCATGAAAATTGCAGATCTAGACATTTTTATTCTTTTGATATATTTTTTCTTCCATTGCAGTAATTTCATTGTCTGTTACTTTATATTCTCAGAATTTCTTTGAATCATATACTCAATTTCATCATTTCAGATACATTATGACAAATCCATTTACAAATAATGATATCACCAGTTAATGAATAACCAATAATGAATAACCAGTTAATGATATCACCAATTAATATCACCAGTTGATAAACATTGCTTCAAAATATCCAAGATTGGTTTTTAAAATATATCTAATACACATATTAATTTCTTAATATCTCATTTATTTAATATTACAAAAATTTATAAATGTTCTTAAAACTGAATAAGTTATTATTTGCATATTTTAAATGTAACAATTAGATGTCGAATGCTTTGTGACATTTAAACTTTCTTGAAAATTCAATATTGGTAGCAGTGCTAGTTATATATGAATAATAGCATCTTAAAAGTAAAAACTGTCTAGTTAATGATGCGATCATTGTAGTTGAATATTTTTGTTGTAAATATACTTTACATATACGTTATAGATAGCTACCAACTTTTAACGCTTTTTTCTTACCACTAAAATTTTATAGTAAAATATTGTCTTATTAAATCGATGAAATCTCATGATTAAAGAAGCCAAAAATCTCAATAAATATTTAGTGGTAGCATAAAAGCGTAAAATTTGGCACCTATGGTTATATGAGGGTTTCAAAAATCTACATGTCCGACTAGAGATCTACACGGCCCGGCCTGCGGGCCGGGTTCGGACCAATTTCCATTAACAGCATTCGGGCCGGGCCAGGCTCGGTCCTAGTCACTAATATTTTCGGGTCGAGTTCGGGCCTTAATTTTTCCCGGAGTATCGGATTGGACCTAACATATTTTTTCCGTACGAGGCCGAGACTGATTTCATTCTTCCTAGTCTTCATGGACTAAAATAGTCTGTTCCTGCTGAATCATCCGGTATGAAAATCCTTTTTTCGACGTGGCCAAGTCTGTTCATAAATCAGTAAAATTTGGCTTGATCCAAAAATTTTTGCAAAAAAGGCATATACGTTTAAGTCGTCATTATTCTACAATTAAGCATTAGAATCTATTCTTTTTAAAGAATTGTAGATTACCTGGCTTGTTAAAGTAAGGTTAAACACATGGAAAAAAAAAAAACATGATTTTGAAGGATTTTTTTTTTTAACTGAAATTTTTTTTTTCAACTGTTCGTTAATGCAAAATGAAAAAACAATATACGAGAGAAAAATATATTAAATATTTACACCTGCTAGGAAGGGAATGTGTTTTTTTCTTTTTAATGCGATTCCGTCTTAGAAGATTTTACTTTTACCATATGCCATTTTTTTTAGATTTTTATGTTTCCATTACATGGAATGTGAATTAATAATACTAATGATAACTGAAACATTTATATTCAACAAACAAAGGTTCATTAAAAGTATAAATATGGCAGTCTGCGGCACTTCTGGATAAATAAAGGTTATAAACATAAAAAAACTAAAATATTGTTTTTTTTTTTTTTTTTTTTTTTTTTTTTTGTCTGAACTTTTCCGTAAGAGTAAAGATTAATGTTCTGTAGAAATTTCCTCGGGTCGGGCCGGTTTCTGACCGAATTTCTAACTTTATTCCGGGCCGGGCCGAATTTTTTCTCTATGGATGCGGCCGGACTCGAACCTAGAAATTTTGGCCCGTGCAAACCTCTATATCCGACATCAGGGTTGCCAGATGAGCTTTAAAAAAATTTGTTTGGCACCACTTTTATTAAAGGATATAATTCCAGTTGATTAAAATGTTTTAGAATTACACAAGCGCCTTCCCATCTTAAAAAGTAACACCAAGCTGAATTTTAGGTGCGTTAGTAATTATGTAACTACGTAGCACCTATAGTTGTCGTTCAGTCTGTTCGTCTGTCCGCATAAAACAACGCTAAAACTACCCAATCGAATCGTTTGAAATTTAAAATACATAATTGTTACATAATTTTGTCGATTTATTTCAAATTTTATGAAAATCGGATGCATAGATCAATTACAGGGACAATCAAGAGGATTCCGTTACATTACGGTCAATGGGGGAAAAGTTTCAAATGCATTTTAATCGTGTTACACTCATTCGAACATAATAAAATTGACATGAAGCTATGAAGTATATATATACTAAAGTATACATTCTGTAGAATCTGTGATGCAAAGAGTATTTATTATAAATTACTGGGCCACACAAAAGTAGTCCACTACATAACGCTCTAAAGGGAAAACATTGTTTAAGGTGTGTTTTAATTATATTACACTATTTCAAATTTTATGAATATGATAGACGTTGCTAAGGTGTAATAAAAATTGCTTCCTCTATATTTACAGAAACACAAAGATTTCGACCACTATACTGTATCCTAAATACTGACTACTATTATCAGCAAAATCTGAATATTTTTAAAAATTCGTTATCGTACGAACGCACCTCATTTGCTACGCTTCACGTGCAATTTCCAACTTGTTTTATAAGTAGCCCGCCTAACAACACAAATTTTGGGCATGTAGAATTTTCGAGTCCTGCATTATATTAACCCTTTAAATCCGACGTATCTTACACAAATTTTATTCCGTCTGCACCCCCTTTAAAATAAGCAATAAAAAAGGCAAATATTTCCAGATCAATGCAAAGTTATTAAAATCATACTATCTGAAAAATTAACGTATTTCCATAACTGAAACTCTGTTGCGGACTGCAACAGTGTCTATAAATACTATTGTTTCGGAATGCGTAATTTTTTTTCCAACCACCTTCGTCGTTCCAAGCCCAAGCTCGCACTCTGATTGGTTGTTGCTCTTGGCACTGTTTTCATGTAACTTGGCGATAATCATACTTGGCGTAGCGATAGATGCTTCCGTCGAGGAGTTTGATTTCCTTCCGAACCGAGTACAAAGTAACTTTTCTCTTGCAGCATTGGATTGGATGGAACGTGTCTTACTGAAAGCTGTACTCTTTAAAAGTTTTTACACACAACTTTTTACTTTGTACTCGGTTTACTTCGTACTCGGTTCGGAAGGAAATCAAACTCGACGGAAGCGTCTATCGCTACGCCAAGTATGATTATCGCCAAGTTACGTGAAAACAGTGCCGAGAGCAACAACCAATCAGAGTGCGAGCTTGGCCTTGGAACGACGAAGGTGTTTGGAAAAAAAATACGCTTTCGGAATAGCAGTCAGTTAGGCACCTCTTTCAATTAAAATTGTTTGATAACTACCTTTTGCTTCAAATTATATATTACGCTTGATGTAATCTATCATTTAACCCCTTGGGACTTGCGACACATATATGAGCGTAAAAAGGGCTTAAGAATTCATGTTTATCCCCCTAGTAAAATTTTACTGAAAAGTTTGCCTTATTTTGTCGGAAAATTTTCTCGATTTAACCCTTTCCGGCACGGGCAAAATCTATCCTAAAATAAGAAATTATCGACTGACACCGGAATTCACAAAGGAACTTTTTAAATACAGTAGACTCCCTCATATCCACACAGCTTGGGACCAGATGCTGTGCCGATTTTAGAATTTTGCGGATTTCTGGTCATTGCTTTGTTTACATTTTTAAAACAGTAATTTTAGTGCAATTAATATTGCAATCGAAACTGTAATGAATGCTTACAATGTAATAAAATATTAAAATATGTAACTGAAATAATAAAAATTTAAATAAATTTTTAAAGTGTTTAAAGTATTTATAGCAAAGATCAAGTTGATAATCAATAGTGTATGATTAAATATTCATTATAAAGATTAAATGTATTTTTCCAAAATTATTCAACAAAACTTGCCTCATAAAAGTGCATTACTAATTCACATCAAAATCATAAAATAAAGATTTTTTTTTTCAAGTTTAGCCAGGCTTAATAACCAAAAGATCTTGATTAATGCATAAATATATTTGATAAGAAGATTGAGATTACCAGTGATAATAGCAATATCTTGAATTTTTTCCAAAAAAAATTAAGGATATAACTATCACTTAAAAAAAAACATTATTAAAAATCTCTTAAATTTGAAAATTTTAAAAAACTCTAAAAAATACAACGTTTTTTTCATTAAAAATACTCAAAATATTAAACTATCTAAAATATATTAATTCATTATCTAGATAATGATGTTAGATGCATGCAAAAAAAAAAAAAAAAAAAAAAAAAAAAAAAGCCATTCCATCAAAAAGTTTTTTTTTTTTAAATCTTGGTGTTAGTCGTCAAAAATCAAGTTTTGAGAAAACGCGACTTTAAGTTGAAATTATATGGATGCGGCTATGAAAGTAGTATTGATACATAAATGCTTATAACTCCGTTAAAAATGCTAATATTTTTATGCGGTTTTTTGCATTGAGTTAAGAATTAATTGAATAATCAAACTAGATCATAAAAAAATGGATTTTTTGAAAAGTTTTCAACCCCTGAGCCCCTTTAAAGAAGCTGGTTTTAGCAGTTCAGATAATGAAGTAGTATATGGTGAAAAATTAAAATATAGATTTTTGCGAAATTATCATTGCGACATTCATTCATGTTGACACGGAGGCATAAAACACAATTGAGAAGCATTTATTCACCCATAATTCAAAAAAAGATATCAGTGCGTTTATCCCTATTGTTGAAAATTGTGAGAATGGCTCTAAAGGAGCAGAAGAAATGAAAATTGTGAGATAAATTACTTAACACATTTTTTAAGATACATAAAATTGTTGAGTACTTTTCTCGTAAATATCGCTCACAATGAAAGATTAAAATTTGTAAGAATTGTAAATGAACACTTGAGAGATTTGTAGTAAAAAATTGACATGTGAAAAACAATCACTTTTGATCGATTAGTACTTCAAGTAAGATTCTTTTAATTGTTATTGTAATTTTTGCATGTACACAAATACTTATGTAAAAAATATAAAATAATTTCTTCAAAATCATTTAATGTAGTAATTGATTGAAATTTTAAATTAATTAATTCTCATTTTCTTTTGTGTCTGATTAAGGGGTCTTGTATCTTTTAAACGGGATGAAAATCAACAAAAACATCCAAAGTTCGATTCAGTGTATCTTTAAAACTTTGATACATATTAACATGAAAATTTCACCGTTCAATAGAAAAGATTATGCTTTTTAATAAACTGTCGTTAAACATTTAATAGTCTTTTATATAATATATGCATTACTGAAATTTAAAAACCTCTATTTTTTACTCCGTCGTGCCTTGCGCGCATCCTAACGACCCTATAAATGAATATTTTTGCATATATATTTTTTTTCTGTAAAGAAGAATAATGTATTTTTAAAATGAACTACTCTTAAATAAAAATTATTTCATTAACCTTGTAAAAAAAATTTCTAAATAAAAAAGTCAAAATTTTACATTTTTTAATAAATAAAATTATTTATAACTAAAAATTTTATCGCTATAAATTCATAAAAGTAGTTCATTTTAAGCATACGTATGTGCTTGTTAACTAAAAAAAAAATTCATAACAATTCATACATATGTTCTCAAGGTATCATGCGCGCAATGTCTAAAAACGCAGTTTTTCAAAAACCTGTTTCAAAGTTGTAACTTTAGTTAATTACCAAGCAAAATCAGCATCTTATTTTTGCTATAACTTCAGTTCTAAAAGGAATTTTTGCACGCGGTTTGTTTTCAAATACTTCTAACGAATTATTTTATAATAATTAATGAAAATTGAAAAATCGTATTTTTGAAGCCTTTAAAAGGTACTAGACCCCTTAACGTAATTAATAGCTTTCGGGTACATTTAAAATTGATCTTTGATGTTTTTTTTTTTTTTTTTTTTTTTTTTTTTTTTTTTTTTTTACCATTTTCTATGTTTTTTCTAAACGATTAATTTAAAAAAAAAGTAAAAACACTAAATAAGGGACAAAAATTCCGGTCCCATGGGTGTCCCTTATTCGGAGGAGGTTTCACTGTATTTCTATATGAAGAAAGTGTTTGAAATCAAGCAATTTAAATAAATATATTATAGCCAAAATGTAAACACTGTTGAGGACTGGAATCACTGTCTAATATGAATACTATTACAGTAGAACCCCGCTAATTCGGACGCCGTTAATCCGGATCTCCGGATAATCCAGACCGGTTTGGTCATTTTTTGTTTCATGTTTGAGAAGCGATTTGGCTAGTTTCCATAACAATAACTTGTTTCATCATTGTATTCTGAATAAAAAAACTTTTCCTGAAGTCTTTTTGGAAGAATATACCTTAAGCTTTCTTATTTAAAGTCTTATTTAAACTACACATAACAAACTAATTATGCTCAAGCGGATGCGTGACCGTACAGCTCGCAAAGGGTATAAAAAACTGACACAGCAAAAAATTACAAATTTTTTTATTAGAAAGTAAACATTTATATTATCTATAAATTATCAATAAGTTAAACATAAACGTGATTTTCGGTAAATATGTTTTTTTTTATTTCATTTTTTTCTAATTCTCCGGATAATCCGGATTTTCAATAATCCGGATTGGGTCTGGTCCCAATTAATCCAAATTATCGGGGTTCTACTGTATTTCGGAATCGTGCTCAGTTGGCATCCTTTTTATCATTCAAATTGCGTGATAATTAAACATTCGTTTGAAATCATATTTGTTTCGGTAACTATTATAAGTGTGGTTTATGTTGCCTGTCATAAAATAAGACGAACATTTTCTATAACAAAATGTATGAAATAAAGTAATCTAAATAAATAAAATGTAGACAATTTAGAAACACTGTTGCGGATTGGCAACACTGCCTATGATTACCATTATTCCGGAACCGTAATCAGTTGGGCTTCTTTTTTTCATTCACACTGCTTAATGATTGCAATTTTTTTTCCAATTACGTAATCACTCATTAAAAAAAGACGAATATTTATATCAAAAGGATGTTTTAAATTACGAAATTTAAATAAAATGTAGCCAAAATGGAAACTCAACTGAAGACCTGCAACGCTATCTATGAGTATTTTTATTTCGGAATAGTAGTAAGTTGGGTTCCTTTTTACCACGCTTTTATTAACTTCACCTGTATGTTTGTGAGTTTGTGAGTTTGTAACTCTCCTTATTTTATGTATGTTCACCGATTACTCCGAAACCATGCAACCGATTAACTTGGTTTTGGTGTTAAATGAAAGACGATGCTCTCGAATTGGTACCACTTCAGTTTCATCGAAATTGGTTCAGTTAATTAAGCAAAAACTAATAAAATTAGTGATTTTTCGCTAATCAAAAGTGTTGAATACGTTCACTGAATGGAGTGTAGACAGCATGGCCGGGCGGTCTAAGACGCCGGATTGAAGCTCTGTTTTTCGAAAGAGATTGGGGGTTCGAACCCCACTCCTCACATTATTTACATCTATGTAAAATTTGAAAAAAAAAATCCGTATTAAAATTTTTATTTTTAACCGGCTTCAGAAAAGGAAGAGGAAGTTATCAATTCGACGCGTATGTATTTTTTTTCTATGTATGTTCACCAATTACTCTGAAACTATCCAACCGATTAATTTGGTTTTTGTATTGAATATAAATATAGTTTAAAAAACTAAAAACCACGCTTTTAAAGTAATCAAACTAAACAGTGAAAAATAAATATAGTTTAAAAAAACTAAAAAACACGCTTTTTAAGTATATCAAACTAAAAAGTGAAACATAATTCGTACTATAAGTTGAAAACGAAAATAGATGAAAAATGCTATATTACTATAAAATCATTGTTATTATAGAAATCAATTAATAAGCAATAAATAAAATTATCGTGGAAAAAAAAGCGTAGGGTGCTTTTTAAGAACTGAAAGATGGAGCACCCCACGCTTTTTTTCCACGATAATTTTATTTATTGCTTATTAATTGATTTCTATAATAACAATGATTTTATAGTAATATAGTATTTTTTATCTATTTTCATTTTCAGCTTACAGTACGAATTATTTTTCACTTTTTAGTTTGATATACTTAAAAAGCGTGTTTTTTAGTTTTTTTAAACTATATTTATTTCATTCAAACTGCTTGATAATTATACGGTTTTTTTTTAATTATATCTTTTACTTTATGTAATCTGTCATAAAATAAGGCGAATATTTCTACATCAAAGAAGCGTTTGGATTCAAGCAATCGAAATAATTAAAATGCAGCCAAAATGAAAACACTGTTCTTCTATAACGCATGTCTCTAAAGACACAATATAAGCTAGAGATAAAAAAGTTTATAAAGTATAAAAGAAGATATGAATCTTAAACCTAATGAAAGAAGATATTTTCCATACTATATAGAGTTAATATTTAACTCCTTAACGCTCGCATTAAATTACGGTTTAAAAATTCAAATTCATTATTACTACAATTTAAAAAATATGTGTATTCATCTTACTTAATGACAAGTAAAATGATGTCAGAATAAAACCAATTACGCTACTTTATAAAACTGGTGGGAATCAAACAATTCTGAATAAAAGCCGTGAAGCTTGCAGCCCATGCATGTCTTCGGCGCGACGATTAAGTGGTTAAAGTTTATTTAAATTTCGTGATTTCAAACATCCTTTTGATATATAAATATTCGTCTTTTTTTTTAAATGACTGATTAAGTAATTGGAAAAAAAATTGCAATCATCAAGCAGTGTGAATAAAAAAAAGAAGCCTAACTGATTACGATTCCGGAATAATGGTAATCATAGGCAGTGTAGCCAATCCTGAAATTTTAGTGAAGTTTAATAAAAATATTTCCCATCAGAATTTTGATTTAAAACAGTTAACTTTTATATAACGGTTTTTTTTCTTGATATCAGTTGAATTTATTCATTAATACAATTTCTGGTTATAACCAAAATATATTCAAATGTTAGCAGTCAAAATGATCGCTCACGACCGTTCTAGTGTTAAGTCGGCTCGCAGAAGAACAATGCAGGCTTTTTTCGATATGCTGAATATTTCTACAAGGTTGGCGACCTGTGTTTCATATGTATATAGATAGATAGATAGATATAGATATATAGATATTTTTAGTGAATCGAATGATTATATATATATATATATATATATATATATGTACTATAATTCGATTTGCTAAAAATATCTGTTTTCTGTTTTCGTTTAGAAATGACAAGTCTTTCTATTTCCATCTAATTACAATTCATGAAAATATTTCTTATTCTATGTTTTTAACTCTGTTGCCAAGGTAATCTGAAACATTATCACATAAAAATGAAATCCAAATAAAAAATAAAATAATTTACTTGCGTGAAATGCACTTAACTTACAAATAGCTAGGTTATTCAACATGACATTTACGGATTAGAATCATTGAAAAAATAATAGCCTAAAAATATCAAAAAGCATGTAAAACAATTTGTGGGAAAGAACACACGTTATGAATAAGATTATGTATAATCTTCTTAAAAATAATAAAAGGAAAAGATAAAAAAAGAAATAAAGAGAGACAGAGATCCTCTCTACTAATTCTATCACTAATTATCATATGAATATGCGACTAGTACCATTCGGTTAGTAATACTGTTTACTAATTTATTTATACCGGGTGATTATAATTAAAGTTACGATTTTAAAAATCGATAATTTCTCAAAACTACTGGTTAGAATAAGTTTAAGTTTTTAAATAAAAAAAATGAAGCAATGGTATTTTCTTTGGTGAAGGAAAAAATATAGTTCCAAAATGTGCCGATAGATGACGTTGTCATGGTAATGACAGGGTATACACCAAAAGTACATATTTTTTAAATTCAAAAATGATGTAAGCCAAAAGAAAAAAAAATGTACTCAAGGATTTACTAAACATTCATTGGCGAAAAGGCAAGAATATATGTTTTCAACAACATCAGCGATAATTAAAAAAATTGAAAAAAAATACAGAACTTTGCTAAGGAAAATGGGCTTTTCAATCCACAAAATGTTCCATGACCAACCGTTGTCCACTTCCATTCGAGCGAGAATTTGTAGTGCAAAATATTGTCGTGCTTCCAGATTAGCAGGCAGCAAGCCTTGCTCACGCTCATGAGTTATCTTGTAGTATCTATAACAGCGCAAGATATTCTATATGACTTTACGCACCGTGCTGTTCGACATATCCAGCATTCGGCCAGTACCTCGTGCACTGCTGATTCCTATTGATCTATTCTTGTAATGCTGAAGCCACATCTTCAACTGCCGCGGCTGAAACTGGTTTCTCTCCTCTACCCCGTTTAACTTCAAAGGAACCGGTCTCTTCAAATTTAGCAATCATTTTTCGCAGATTATCTGCGATTATTGGACCCCTTTTTTGGATTTTAATATGCGAAACTTCCTAATAACTGTAAGTGCACGGTCATCTTTTTTATAAAAAAGCTTCAAGAGCAGAACGCGAACCTTATAATAAGAGTCATGATGAAGCCTTCAGGCAGAGTGCTGATGCTCTACATTTTTATGGCAGCTATGTCTGCAGTGCACATGTCACATTTTAGTAATTTGCATATCTCCAGACAATGTGAAACCTGACAGCGCCTTTGGAACTATTTTTTCCTACACCAAACAAGATTTCAATCCTCACGATTGCTCTGTTAAAATAACAAGTTATTCTGACCAGTGGATTTAAAAGTATCGATTTTTGGAATAGTTACTTTAATTATAATCACCTTTTACTTAAACAATGTTAGCGTAGCCGTATACATAGCCTTAGAGTAGCATAAGCGGGCCCTTCTCTGTCGTCTGTTGAGGGGGACAAACACAACTGGTCGCAGTGCATTGTGAAAGCGTCTTTGCACCGTAGTAGTAGAGATTCTTCTTCCTGATGCTGCAAAAGGGTCTGCAATGAGTTGCGGCACAGTAGTGCGTCTTCTCCTTCGGGTCGAAAGAGCTAGAAACCTGTCTTCTGCAGGTGTTCTAATACGTAAGTGGCCTAGAACATGTCTTCTGGACACAGAATTTTCGGATTTATACTGATCCCATAATTGTTGGATTGCACTGCGAGACACATTGAGCCGTCTAGCAGTATCGGCCTGTGACAACTTCATTTTCATCCATCCTACCAAACTTCACCTTGATGAATCGGACAAATGACTTCTTCTAGACATTTCTAGATTCTACTGGCTGTTGTGAACAAAACTAACAACAATAGTTCAAATGCTACAAAACTTACACGTGAAATTGCGAAAGCTTAGTAACTGCATATTTTTCTGTCATTCACAAATATCTATTATTTTCTATAAAATAAGAGAGGCAGGTGTAATTTTTGCGTAAGTCTTTTTAAAGCTTATTGTCATTCAAATAAACTACAAAGTTTAATTTGATTGCCATTTTTTTCTGGTGAGCTTCGAAAAACATGTCATACCTTAACTTTTAGAGGCCAGTGTATTTCAAAAAAGTTGTTGCACCAGTTAATTCTTCGGTGTTAGTACTTCAATACTACACTAACTTTGATTTTCAGTCTCTTTCAGCTTACTAATTGGAGTACAATCGAGTTAATCTCGATAATAATATAAAAATAGACAAAAATTTATACTTGAACTTTGGCACAATTTTCTGCATAACTTCTTACACTTTTCTATGATTCAATATTGTACGAATATGGCACAAAAATTGCTTTTATAGCGTCTCCTTTCGACGCCATACTTCCAAATTGAAGAAGTATTCGCCTGCTATAACCAAAAATATACAAACAAAATTTGGTTTATTTTTATGCATAACTTAATATATTTTTCGACGATTTAGTATTGTACGAAAATGACACAAATAAATTATAATTTTTTTTATTCCGGCGCCATGTTTCATGTTCAAGGAGAAGCTGCTGGCTATAACTGAAAATATACACAAAAAATTCGGGCCAATTCAATGCCTAACTTAATACAATTTTTGATAGTACAATAATTAATGTACCACAAGAACCACTATTACAGTACCCTCCTTCAGTAAAATATTTTTAAATACAAGCAGGACTTGCTGGCCATAGCCACAAACAAAATTCGGCTCAATTCTATGTATAACTTAAGACAATCAAATTTAGAACATCAATCTGACCAAACTAAATTTGATACAATGAATATTTATAAGAATTAAATCGACTCTTGGCATTACAATGTAACTTATTTTCCAACAGCTGAACACTGCTGAAAGTTTTTTGACCTGTATTTTATCTAAAAACGTAACCAATCTATTCGCTATATGAAAACTTCATAGTATTCTTCTTTTTAAATAACAAACCTTTCAATTTCCACGTAATGAGAACTCATAAAAATGTTTCTTATTTTCTATTTTTAACAACGTTTCGAAGAAAATATGAAATATTATCTCATAAAAATCTATTCCAAATATAAAATAACATAATGTATTTGCGTGAATACATTTACCATAAATCACTGAGTTGCATAATATTTCTTCAGCCGGTTAGAGTCTTGCAAAGGTATTTTTATACTACAAATACCAAAATTAATATTGAACTTTTTTTTCAGAAAATCACAATTTAACTATAGTGAAAAATGCACCAGAAAAGAAATTATCAAGATAAATTATTTATAAGAAATTAATAACGAACTAACTGGCATAGAAACCCGATATGTTGCTTTTGAATTGGATTGAATCCTTTGGTTTTTTGAAGAAAAATGAAACCAAATTTGTTTCTACATGCAGAAAAAAGTTATGATATTACATTTCTTACATTTTATATATTATAAGCAACAATTATGATTATAAATTTTGCATATTGTTACGAATTTTGTAAATAGTTAGTGTTTGTACTGTAAAATAATGTAATCTTATTAAGCTCCATTCCTTTACTAATATTAGTTTTTGTTACATTGCCTCTGTTATCAAGCAAACTTGTCTATTATTTTCCAGTGAATGTCTACGGCAGCTTGCCGAAATATTACAGATATCGCCAAGTTGGCATCACTTTTGACGACTAATTTTGGTCGCCAAATTTGGCGATATATCGCCAAGTTGGCGACAAACTTGGCGATTGTTGGCGATGGTAACGCTTTCCTCTCTATGGTACCCCCCTTTAGATATACTGATACAGTGAATGTTATTCCGTGGTTTTCTGGATTTTTCGAGAAGCTTGTGGAAATTTCCAGTGCATGCTGCGAGCCTATATAAGGAGAGCGATACGAGCTGTTGTTGGTATTATTTATCAGTCAGTCATTGAGTGAACTACTAGGCGATTGTTTAAGCAAGTTTGAGTTTTATCTACGTTGTTTTGAATGTGATTTAGTGTTGAGACGTTGTATAAAGAGTCTCTGGGACCTATATCTGTACTTGTACGACAGATTTGAACAGTTATTTTTGAATATCTAGTAATATTTGTGAGTTTCGAAGACTCTGTTGTTCTGAAGATCTGTAAATAAATTATTTTCTACTTTTCTAAGAGACAAGAGTTTGAAGTTGTCTAACCATAAGATCAAAAGAACCCTATATACGCAACAATATTTATTTATTTTTATTTATTTTGTATACATTGTTGTATATTGGGTTGGGGAAAAATAATTGCTCTTTTTCTTCATATTTTTCAAGCTGAATTTATTTATACAAATTAAAAAACGAGTCAATAGTATATGTGCTGTTTTGTTCGATGACCTTTTGCCATTTTCTGGTAAAAACATAAATCCGTCACTGTAGATCTTCTGAGAGTTCTGGGCAAGAAACTGAACGAGGTGATTTTTAAAAGCCTCTTTTGAAGCCAGCTTAACACCATTAAGTTAGTTCTGCAGAGAACGGAACAAATGGTAATCCGTCGGATCCAGGTCCGGACTATATGGTGGGTGCATCAAAACCTCCCATCCAAGCTCTCTCAGTTTTTGCCGAGTGACTAAAGATGTGTGTGGTTTAGCGTTGTCGTGATGTATGACAACGCCTTTCCTACTGTCAAAGTTCTAAAGTCCGCACACCCATAATCCACTGTTTTCTCATTTTTTAATTTTTTTTAAAATCGTTTTTCATCACTAATTTGTAAATTTTATAACTGTTCATTTCATTGTTTACATTCGTAAAATAACGTGAATTATAGAGAACAGTGGATTATGGGTGTGTGGATTATAGAACTTTGACTGTATTGATCAATTTTGGCCGGGTTTTTTAATTACCTGCTTCAATCGCATTAGTTGTTCACAGTAGATAATTGAATTAATGGTTTGGCCAGGTTCGAGCAGCTCATGATGGACAATTCCTTGCCAATCCCACCAAACACTCAGCACCACCTTCCTTGGCGTCAATACGGGCTTTGCCACCGTTTGTGAAGCTTTGACCACGATCATTTCCGCACAATGGTGTCGTACGTGATTCACTTTTCATCACCGTAATCATTTGTTTAAAAAATGACTTGATTTCGTTCCGTTTCAGTATCAATGCACAAATGGAAACTCTGTCCATTAAATTTTTCACTGTAAGTTGATGGGGAACTTAAGTATCGACTTTCTTTTGCTATCCAGTTTTATGTAAATGATTAAAAAGCGTTTTATGGTCGATGTTTAGTTCCGTAGGGTAATTCCACGAGCACTTGTCGTGTAAGTCACATTTTTAGCAACTGCTAAATTGTTGGCCACCGTTTTTTTCGAAAGGTTTGCATGGCCTTATTCAATCAATGAAATATCTCTGATAAAATAAGTCACATTTTTCCGTTCTAAGATACTGGTATCCAAAATCGTAGTATGTGATTTACACGACATGTGTTCATGGAATTACCCCGTAGCAATGTCGCGTGAAGAAATATGTCAGCCTACTTTGATTTTTTTAAAATTTCATAAACTTTTTCAACGATTGGCGGGCCAGGGAAAGGTTCATCTCTAACATCGAAATTTCTGGAACGAAAACGAGCAAACCAATTCTGACTTTGGCGTTTACTTCAACACTGATCAGCATAAACGCCACACAATTTTAGATGAGCCTGAGCCAGAGCCTGATTACTAACGGGGCACTCTCTCCCCAGTAAAATTACATAGAAATTTTCGCCTTGTTTAAACGCCCTTTTCAGTCAAAATTACTATCATGAATAAGGAAAAAATTTCTATTTACTTTTTCTGGTGGGAGAGTGCCCCGTTGATAATCAGGCCCTGGCCTGAGCAGCATTTTTCTATTTTTGGAAGTAAAAAACTAAAATGTGACGAAAATGATCTTCTTGAATCTCTATTTTAAAACGCTATAACTTTTGATTGATTAAACAGATGACGCTACATTTTATTATCTAGAATTTTTTAGAGAGTGTTTCCTTTCAAACGCTGTAGAGTATGGCTTAACTGAGTAATTATTACTCTAGATATGCGACTTTAAAGCTATCTATTGGGAAAAAACGAAATTATTTTTTCCCCAACCCAATATTTTGCTATATATTCCGTACTGTTATGTGATTCCGGACCATTTACATAAGCCTGCAAAATTTCGGTTTTGTCATATTTTTTTAATTTTAATAATTATTCTAGAAGATTTTGTAGCAAGAAATCCGAAAATGAACTTCATTTTTAACCGTAATGATAGCTTTTTTCGAAAAATTTTAAATTCAAAGTTAGTCGGATGTGGCAATCCCAAAATTTTCTTCTATCCCATGCATGTAAGTACTTCAAAATTCGCTATCACATTGTCAAAATTAAATGACAATTTATGTCCATCCTGAAGATTGAAAAGGCAGAAATTTTCATGCATTAGTTCTTGAAATAAGACTATTATGGATATCAGGAAAAAAAGCACATAAAAGCGCCACCTGTCGGGCGATTTATACCAAAACATAATCAGCAATAATATTTATCAAGTTACATATGAATCTGAAATTTGATGAAAATTTGGGATTTTGTTCTTGAGATAGAGCTATTGCAGGAATCGGGGAAAATTAACATAGCATCACCACCTGTAGGGCGTTTGACACCAAATCGCAGACAGAACAATGTTTATCAAGGATTAATTGAATCTGAAGTCTGATGAAAATCCGTGGATTAATTTTTAAGATAGATCTACTGCAGAAATTCTGAAAAATACAGCATAACAGCGCTACCTGTCGAGATATTTACATCAAAATATAAATAGCATTCATCATATCAAGGATTAATTGAATCTGAAGTCTAAAGAAAATCTGTGCATTAATTTTTAAGATGGATCTACTGCAGAAATTGTGAAAAATACAGCATAACAGCGCTACCTGTCGAGATATTTACATCAAAATATAAATAGCATTCATCATATCAAGGATTAATTGAATCTGAAGTCTAAAGAAAATCCGTGCATTAATTTTTAAGATAGAGCTACTGCAGAAATTGTGAAAAATACAGCATAGCAGCGCCACCTGTCGAGATATTTACACCAAAATATAAATAGCATTCATCATATCAAGGACTAATTGAATCTTAAGTTTGATGAAAATCCGTGCGTTAGTTCTTGCGATAAAACTGTTGAGGATGGAAGCAGCATGGAAGGCTCATCTTTTGAGCTATTTGCACCAAAAACTAATCAGCACCAACTTATTTCAGGAACTACATTAATGTAAATTATTGTTAATTGCCGTGCAATAGTTCTTGAGTGAAAGTACTCACAGAATTTATGTCATCTACAGGCAGACAGACATTTTGTAAAAACATTTTTAAAAAATCTCTGACTCCTAAATGTAAATCCTTCAAAAACCGGAAATCGAAATTTTTCATGGATCCGTTACTTTCTTTTTGTAAACATAGAAGAAAGTAAAAAATAAAAAAAAGAATAATGTCGAAATTTGATACCATAAAATAGATGTGATGGTTCTTTGTCTTAGCTATTAATAATTGATTCTTGTGCATTTTATTTCGTGATATCAGGAAACGAACTTCACTTTTTACAATCACGTAAGGGTGTTTTTTCGCAAATTGCAATTTTTGAAGTTTTTAATAAGTCGAAATATTGCGATAGTCTGTTTCAATAAAATATACGCAAACCTTTTTTTTTTTCATAATAATATATTCATCTTTTGGCTCATTCTACGCATTTTTACAGCTAAACATATATTATATAGTGTATTTAAAATATTTAAACTCTTATTCCATGCGTGGTATTTCCTTTGAACAGTTCATGTTCTGCCTCGCCGTTTTCCTTTTATATTCTTCAGGGTGGGCAATAAAGATCTCCCCATTTTAAGAGGCCAATAAAAATATTTAGGACATTGAAAACAAATATTTTATGCTTACATTCGGAAAGAATAATGTTTGCCATTTATTAATTTTTACAATTTTTGAAAATCTTTGCTATTAATTTCGGAGTTTATGTTGTACGAAAAATAATATCGTCTAAAAGTTTTCATTCGATCTCTATACACTTGTGAGGTCTCTTCCGGAAATTCCGCATAACCTTTTCCACCATTGCTGGAAGAATTGCTGCAATTTCAAATCGAATAGCATCCTTCAGTTCGTCGAGAGTCTTAGGACTTACAAGGAAGGTCTCCATTGGGGGCATACTCAGAATTTTTTGAAAAAAATACGAATTAAACTACATGTAGGTAATAAAGGATCAGTGAAAATTAGTGGCGGAATTACATTATTAGATATGTAAAAAAATAAAATATTTTGGAATAATTGGCGTGAAAAGCTGAAAGCGACGCGGGACTTGGCGAACAGTGCATTTGATTTTAATTGACTTCACTGTTAAAAATCTGCAGCATTTACTGCAACGTCACTCCACTACTTTTATAGAATATCTCTCTTCTGACCAATGAGAATGCTCCAAAGCACGGTGAATTGACCGTTTTCTATAAAAGCGGTGGAGTGACGCTGCAGAAAATGGTACAGATTTTAGCGGTGTTGTAGCTTGTGCAACACTGTTAAAAATATGCTGCATTTTGCTGCAACGCACTCCACCACTTATATATAATATCTCTATTCCAACCAATCAGAAAGCTCCATTTCACGGCCAAGTAACCATTTTCTATACAAGCAAGGGAGTGCGTTGCAACAAAATGCAGCAGATTTTTAACAGTGTATTTTTCAATTTGGAACAATTTTAATCAATTTAAATTGTGTTTTAAATGATAAAATATATTAATGTCAGTTTGTTATAAGTACATATAAACGTATATGACAAAATTACACTTAAAGTAAAGTAAAAATACAAAACTAAAATTACTTAAGCTAAACATAGAAAGTTTTTTCTTTAAAAAGTATTCAAAGCGTAAAAGCGTATTTTTCAAAATTTCGTTTTTTCGCCGACCGGAGATTAATCGCCAAATAAACGAAATTTTTATTATTTTTTTACGGACGTTATAAGGAGGTTCCGCCGAAATTTTTTTTATAAACATATATAACTATATGAGAAGAACATTCTGTAATTTTTTCAGATTTTTCTGAATATGCCCGTATGGAGACCTTCCTTGTTAGATTATGTGTGTAAACTTTAGCCTTCAGGTAACCCCACAGGAAGAGGCTGCACTCTGCTGCATGTGACGATTTTATTTTTCGTGCAACAAAATCTCGAAAGTAATAGCAAAAAATGTTACAAATTGTAAAGATTATTAAATGGCGAGCATTATTCTTTCCGAATGCAAACATAAAATATTTGTTTTTAATGTGCCATATATTTTTATTGACCTGTTAAAATGGGGAGATTTTTATGCCCCACCCTGTACTAGCTAGAGTACCCGGTCTGTCTAAAATTATAACCACTTATCAATATTTTCGAAAAATACTTTCAAATAATGCCTACTTTTTTACATCTTTTACAGATTTTTTAATCTTTTATCACCGGTTATTAAAAACAGAAATTTTTGCCTAATTGAATCCAAAATGTTTTCGGATTAAATAACATAAATTTTATAATACTTTTTTATTGGTAAGAATAATAAATAGTGATTGGAATATCGATGCCCATACGGGGGACGGGCAAATCATGTATGCCAAACCACGTTGCCCCACATGACTTACGTCAAAACGAGGAAGCGGTTAAGCATGTTTGTTTTAAAAAAGCAATTTAAAAATTAAACATACAGTATAAAATAAACAATAAAAAAGCATTCGAAGTGTTATAGACATCAATCAAATGAAAATCCAGCATAAAAATTTATAAATCTATTCAAACTTATGTAACGTTATGTATTCAAATGCTGATGCCCATTATATTTCTATTATAATGTAATGTTTACCCTAAAAAAATCGTCAAACTATTTACAGTCGAGTCTCTATATAACGAAATCCACTGTTCCAGTAAAAAATTCGTTATATAGAGAAATTCAATGTATAGAGAATGGTGTTAAAAATCGTATTTAATGTGCAAATTTTGAACAACTATTATTTTTTATCTTTTTAATTAAGAATTTGAAGTGTTTAAAAGTAAATATTAACCTAACATTTTATTTCTCAATTATTTAAGCTGTTTCAAAAAAGAGAACATTTATTTAAAAGTTTAATGAAAATTAAATAAGGAAGACTTCCGTTAATTTCAGACGAAGAAATCTGTAATTTTTTTATTGGTTTTTTTTTTTTTTTTTTTTTTTTTTTTTTTTTTTTTTTTTTTTAACTGTTACGCTCACAAAAAAAAAAAAAAAACTCAAATTTTACCAAAGAATGAAAAATTATAGTTAAATTTCCTCCATTTGAAGGCCTCTCTTATGTGCCTCTCATTGATTTCTCTCTTGCATGTGTATCAATCCAATTGACACTGTTTTGAGAAAGATGTGGAAAGGTGTGAGGGCGGTGGGATGAATTCGTTGGATTTAAAGAAAAAGGACAGAAGTAATATATAAAAAACAAAACTCAGCACTGACGATAAATCAAAAATAAGTGCTAGAAAATTGATTCCATATGATTTCGAAGGTTTTTAAAACTGTTTTTTATGACCAATTCATGAAAAAATTCGTTATATGGAGATAGATATTTCGCTATAGAGAGACTGTTTTTAATGTAATCATGCGAAAAGGGGACCGTTCCTAGTAAAAATTCGTTATATAGAGAAATTCGATGTTTGGAGTTTCGTTGTAGGGAGACTCGACTGTATTTCGTTTTTATTATCCACATGGAAATTTTATGACGCAATATTAACTTTGTTTTAAAATTCTTCCAAGTATTTGTTTCTTTTTTCTTTTTCACGCGAAAATTTTGCAGTCGAAAAGTAATTTTTGTTGTGAGGGTTTTATTGCGGATTTTTAATTAATGGCAGCTCTTATAAAGAAAAATATGTTTAAATTAGATAGTAAACTGTTGGCTTTTAAATTATAAATTAACCATTAACTATTGCGATTCCGGATCATTTTAGTGGCCTCAGCCGTTTTTAGGTGCGTCTGTCTGTCCGCATATAACAATGCAAAAACTATCCAACCGAATCGTTTGAAATTTAGAAAACATAATTATTACATTATTTTGTCGAGTCATTTCAAATTTTATGAAAATCGGATGCATAGATCAATTACAGGGGCAATCAAAAGTATTCCATTACATTACGGTCAATGGAGAAAAAACTTTCAAATGCATTTTAATCGTTTGAAATTTAAAATACATAATTATTAGCTCACAGGCTATCATAGCCTGAGAGCTTATGTGCCCGTCCGTTCTGTATGTATGTTCGTATGTACGTAACGCGATAACTCATGATAAAAATATCCGATCCACTTGAAATTTTGTATGTAGGTATATCCTGACAAGGCGCTTCCCTGATTAGTTTTTGGAGTTCATTCGATATGTATAAGAGGGGGAACGGGGGGCTCATGCCCCCCGTTAGTTGATATAGATGGGATTTTCATGCAGAATTAAGTTTTCAAAATTTAGATTAGGATCATTCTGATGAGGCGATTCCGTGACTGTTATTAGGTGTTCATTGATTAAGTATAAATAGGGAGAACAGGGGTTCTAATGCCCCCCCCCGTTAGTTGATATAAATGGGATTTTAATGCAGAATTAAGTTTTCGTTCAAAATTTAGATTAGGATCATTCTGATGAGGCGATTCCGTGACTGTTATTAGGTGTTCATTGAATAAGTATAAATAGGGGGAACAGGGGCTCTAGTGCCCCCCCCCCGTTAGTTGATATAAATGGGATTTTCATGCAGAATTAATTTTCGTTCAAAATTTAGATTAGGATCATTCTGATGAGGCGATTCCGTGACTGTTATTAGGTGTTCATTGAATAAGTATAAATAGGGGGAACAGGGGCTCTAATGCCCCCCCCGTTAGTTGATATAAATGGGATTTTCATGCAGAATTAATTTTCGTTCAAAATTTAGATTAGGATCATTCTGATGAGGCGATTCCGTGACTGTTATTAAATGTTCATTGAATAAGTATAAATAAGGGGAACAGGGGTTCTAATGTCCCCCCCCCTTAATTTATACAAATGGGTTTTTCAAGCAGAATTTTCAGATTTCGTTCAAATCTCTGAATAGTTTTGGAAGTTTAATGGTTAAGTATAAAAGAGGGGGATAACTCTTTTTAAATTATATAAATGCTAAATGGGTTTTTATTAAGAATTATCTAATTTGTTCTGAATTTTGGATATAGATTTTTTATATGATAAAGCATGTCTTTGATAGTATAGGAGGTTCAATGATTAAGTATAAAAAAAGAGAAAAGGGGAGAGCTGTTTCCCCTTCTTAATTTTTTTTTCGAACGGAATTAACCCTTGAAAATATAAAGCTTTAATGTGCAATTAGTATTTGTAGCCTGTGAGCTCAATGCCTTCAGTTTAACTGGGCAGTATACTTTTTTATTACATAATTTTGTTGAGTTATTTCAAACTTTTTGATAATCGGGTGCATAGATCAATTACAGGGGCAATCAAAAGTATTCAATTACATTATGGTCAATAGTCAAAAAGTTTCAAATTTATTTTATACGTTTGAAATTTAAAATGCATAATTATTACATAATTTTGTCGAGTTATTTCATATTTTATGAAAATCGGATGCATAGATCAATTACAGGGACAATCAAAAGTATTCCGTTACATAACGGTCAATGGGGAAAAATGTTTCAAATGCATTTTAATGGTGTTACACTCATTCGAAGTTAATAAAATTTATTTGCAACTATAAAGTACATATTATAACATACATTTTACATAATTTGTGGTGCAAAGAACATTTGTTATTAATTTACAAGGCCAAACAAAGGTATTCTATTACATAATGGTATAGGAAGAACATTGTTTGATGAGCGTTTTAATTGTAATTCACTATTTACAATTTTATGAGATTGATATATGAGAGTAATATTTTTAAAACTTCGTTATCGTACGAACGCACCTCATTTGCTATGCTTCACGTGCAATTTCCAACTTGTTTAAAATAAATGTGCTTAACAGTTCATAATTCTGGCTACTAAACTGTGTATTTGTATACAATTACAGACAAACAGACAAATTTTCATTTTCATATAAAAAATATCAGATTCAACTCTGTGTCATTTTACTTTCATCCATCTTTACAAGAAGAAAGCATTGGATTTTATTTATTTATTTATTTATTTATTTTTATTTTTTATTTTATTTTTTTTTTTTTACGCTTTAGTGTATATTAGTCAATATGTGGTGCTGCTATGCTGCATTTTTTAAAGATTTTTTCAACAACTCTGTCTCAAGAACCAATGCATGGATTTTCTTCTAAGCTCAGATTCGGCTAGACTTTAATATGATTTGGTATTTAGAGCGGACAGGTGGAGTAAAGGAATGCAAGCTAAAAGTCGTTAAATATATTTCAACTAATAAAACAAAAATATTTTGTTAACATTTCTTTTTTTTTCTTTTTTATTGTAAAAATGGAAAAATTAAGTTTGTACATTTAGAGAAACCTCGTAAAATATAATAATAACAATAATATATCGGAACCTAATTAAAATTTTGAAATTATGAGAATAAGAACTCATTTCACTCACGCACCCAATCACCCACACAAACACACACACACACACACACACAAAATAATAATAATAACATGTCTGGATTTCTGGATTAAAGAAAGCTTCGCAGCAGGGGCAAAAGAAAATTCGCGTATTTTAACTGTATGATAAAATTTTAGCGCTTACAAGGAAGGTCTCCATTGGGGGCATACTCAGAATTTTTTGAAAAAAAATACGAATTAAACTACTTATGTAGGTAATAAAGGATCAGTGAAAATTAGCGGCGGAATTACATTATTAGATATGTAAAAAAATAAAATAGTTTGGAATAATTGGCGTGAAAAGCTGAAAGCGACGCGGGATTTGGCGAGCACTGCATGTCCTCACCAAAAGCAGACGATTTTAACGAATCTGAAAATTGATTTTAATTGACTTCACTGTTAAAAATCTGCAGCATTTACTACAACGTCACTCCACTACTTTTATAGAATAGCTCTCTTCTGACCAATGAGAATGCTCCATAGCACCGTGAATTGACCGTGTCATACACTGTTAAAAATCTGCTGCATTTTGTTGCAACGCACTCCACCGCTTGTATATAATATCTCTATTCCAACCAATGAGAAAGCTCCATTTCACGGCCAAGTAACCGTTTTCTATACAAGCAAGGGAGTGCGTTGCAACAAAATGCAGCAAATTTTTAACAGTGTATTTTTCAATTTGGAATAATTTTATTCAATTTAAATTGTGTTTTAAATGATAAAATATATTAATTTCATTTTGTTATAAGTACATATAAACGTATATGACAAAATTACACTTAAAGTAAAGTAAAAATGCAAAATTAAAATTACTTAAACTAAACTTATTTAAATAAATTGAACATAGAAAGTTTTTTTAAAAAAAAAAGTATTCGAAGCGTAAAAGCGTATTTTTCAAAATTTCGTTTTTTCGCCAACCGGAGATAAATCGCCAAATAAACGAAATTTTTATTATTTTTTTACGGACGTTATAAGGAGGTTCCGCCGAAATGTTTTTTATAAACATATATAACTATATGAGAAGAACATTCTGTAATTTTTTCAGATTTTTCTGAGTATGCCCGTATGGAGACCTTCCTTGTTAGTTAGGCATGCAGGAATAAAGAAATCTAAAAAGTGCAAAACCCTTAACCCCTTTGCGACTGGAGCATTTTACAAAATTTTTAATGTTTTGTCACCGGTTAAAAAATACAGAAATTTGTGACTTATTAAATCGAGAAGATGGTTCTATTAACCCTCTGGATCCCAAACCGCCCGAGATATTTTAATTCGTATATTTCAGTTCCACCAGAAAGTTAAAAAAAACAATATTTGCTTTAATCAATAACAGAACATTCCGTATTTACATAAAACGAAATTAGCCATTGAATTTTTCTGGTGTGAAATTAACTACATAATTTCTAATTTCTAGAACGTGTTCTAGCATGGGAATTAAAGGGTTAAATAAGGTAAAATGTACGGTATGATTTTACTGGTGGTGATAAACACGGATTCTTAAGCCTATTTGCGACATGCATACGTGTCGCTCGTCCCCAAGGGGTTAACTCCTTTGCAACAGGAATCTTTTACAGGGATGAGATTTTCGCTTTTTTGCACACCAGTAAAATCTTAGAGAAAATACTATATTATTAAATCGGAACATTTTTGTGATTTAAAATAGCAACATTTTCTCTAATATTTTACTGGTGTCAAAAAAAGCGGAAATCTCATCCCTACTTTTACGAAATTCTTAATGATTTGTCGCCGGTTTTTAGAAACAGAAGTTTGTGCCTCATTAAATCGAGAAAATGCTCCGATTAAATAAGGCAAAATTTTCAATTAAATTTTACTGGTGGGTATAATAGAAAGTTTCTTAAGCCTTTTCGCTCGTATATGTGTCGCTCGTCCCAAGGTTTAAGAATGAAGACTTGATGAAGCTCGAACTGTTAGGTAATTTTACCTCCCCACACAATTTGCTCCCCTTTTGTAATCATGAATTGACATAGAGCGTAATGAGAGGTTTTAAAATGAGAAGTCCGTCCAGCAACATTGTTTCCTATATTAATTTTGAAAATTTCGTGATTAAATATTAATTAAGTTATGAATAAAGAGGATATGACATATAGTGTATTGTCTATTAGTTGCGAGTGAAGTAACTTAGGAGTTTGTCATAATATAGCGGTTGATTTTTTCATATTGAGTGGATAGTTCCTGATAACAGCTGCAGCAAATCTCCACCAGTAAATTTGAATAAAAAATGTTCTGTTATTTCAGCGGCATTTTAACAATTAATTTCTCTCACAAGCATGATCAAAATTTCAATTTCTATCCTGTTAACAGTTTATCAATGCATTACAATCATTTTCAATGACAAATGACAGGAGAATGTCTAGGAGTTTGCACGGGTACCGTTATTTTCACAAAAGTGAAATACCAGCATATTTTTTATATGCATGAAAAATAAATACAGTACAAACGTGTAAGATTTCGGCTTATTTAAGAATAGTTTTCCTATAAGAAAATGCTGGTACTGAAGAATTTCCAGGTCTTGAAATTCCAGTATCAATACAAACCCTGTTAATCTAAGTGAGGAATGTTGACCGAACATTTTAGACCAGATATTTTTAATAAAAAACGTACCAAATTTGCCATGATTATATTTTTTCTTTAAAAAATAAAGCGTAGAGGTTAAATTAGTGTTAACCCTTACACGGACATGCAAATTCTGCTCGTAAAATGAGAAGTTATTTACCGACAACAAATTAAATTCAAACGACTTTTTTAGAAATTTAAAGCGCCTAATCTTAGCTTTCATTATAAAACCAAAATTTTATTAAAATATTATTGGTGCCGTTGGTAAATTTGGAAATAAAATTCGGGTGCCCGGAGTGGGATCACTATGCCGGAATGGTTTAAAAGTGATAGTCATAAGAGATGTATTAGCCAAATGTCTGACAATGGATACATTTACAGAAATATAACCATAAATAATATTTATTAAAGAAAATGATTATTTACAGTTTTTGTATGAAATACCCTCTTTTACTTTCAAATAATACAAATAACAAGTAAATTTGAAGCATACTTACAAACATAAATTCAAAATAAAAAAAACAAGGTAATTTTTTTTCTTTTGAATAAATTTAATTTATAAAATAGCTGAGTTGTATAATGCGATGTTGTCAGATTACAATAATTTAAAGATACAAATATATAGATAAAATACATTAATAATAAATTCGCATTTGTTTATTCTAAGAAAAGCATTCTCATGAAACGGGAAGTACTAATAAAATACATTAATAATAAATTCGCATTTGTTTATTCTAAGAAAAGCATTCTCATGAAACGGGAAGTAATTGAAGTAATTCGAAGAATTTGTAGTAGCATTCATACACAACGGAAAACATGAAATACATTATTAAAAAATTAAAAACATACTACCTTTTCATTAATAATATTAATATTAATCATGTTGCTGCACCTGGCAAATTTTTTGTTTAAAATTTTTTAAACAACATAAAAAATTAAATAGTAGCTTTTTTCTTATTTCAATTACAGGTAATGAACAAACTTTTAAATCAATAAAACCTAAAATAACAGATAAAGCCTTCGAAAATACCTGTTCAAACTATCCGGTGAGAAATCAGATTGTCTAATTAAACAAGAAAGAAAAAATCATGCGTCAAACATATATAATAAAGAACTTTTCAAAACATTCAGAATAATGTAGCAAAACTGTAACGTTTAAAACATTAAAATACTGCGTCTCATTTCACCATATAGAAATGTACAACGCATTTCAGAACAGAATTTCAGCTGTTCCCATCTACAAGCGGAAAATTTTCGGAATTTTTTAGTAGCCCTGTATATGATATACAGATTCGTATCTATTGACAAAATGCATTCGAAAATTTAGTTCATTTAAGTGATGCATATATTTCAGCTAAAAATTTCTCTATAGCAATTTCTTCTAATAAGGATAATGGTATGCTAATACTTTTGTGCAGCCCTGTATATGAGGTATATAATTTATATATAAAGAGTAATATGCAAAAAAATAATTAAATTTAAGAGCGCATACTGAATTTTCAACCGTACTCGCCAGCAATTAGTATGCAAAGACAGTACTGTGACCGATTTCCTTTGTGTGTCTAATAAATTAATTTAAAAAAATGCTATGAATGCTCTGTTTTAACGTGATCGTAGTTAAAATTAGTGATTTATATAAGTTTCTATACATTTGAAATAGCGTAATGTCATTAATAAACTCTCCAAATGATTTTTCTCCACATATCACAATGTAATCGAACTCTTTTGAGTGTCCCTGTAAATGAACCATTAGTCGTACATACTTCATATGCAATACAAAACATGCTTTGGTGACCCTAAATAAGCCTTATCTAACTATAGCTACATGAAAATCCGAGTAATTTACAGGCGTTAGAGAGTGGACAACGGACATACAAACCGAATGCATAATCACTTTTCAACTTTGTTGAAAACTTGTTTCAAACTTTGAGAATTTCAATACTATAACTTCCAAAAAGTATTTTTTTAACTATAAAAAAGGGAAAATTTAGTTCCAGTATATAAAAATTTATATGAAATAAATATTTTGAAAATTTCATGAAAAAATATTGAAACGTTCTGGAGATATCTTACCCGTTACACCCAAAAACATCGTTTTGAAAAAAAAAAAATACAGTAAAACCCGATAATTCGGATTAATTGGGACTAGACCCAATCCGGATTATTGAAAATCCGGATTATCCGGAGAATGAGAAAAAAATGAAATAACACATAGAGATAGAAAATCATTTTTATATTAAACTTACTGAATTTTACAGACAGTAAAAATGCCTAGTTTGTAAATATAAAATCTTCGGCTGTACTAGTTTTGTATAACATTTGCGGGCCACACGGTCAAGCATCCGCTTGAGCATAGTTAGTTTAATAGGTGTAGTCTCCACCAGATGTTCGAAATAATTCATTAATTTTTGTAAATGATTTATTACTTGATTATGGATGATAACTTTGGTTGATCATCGTTGATAATAATGTTTTCATCTAAATCATCTTCATTTTCAACTTCTTCAGTAGTACATAAAGTGATTATTTCATCCTCTGTAATTGAGGCGTAGACTTCATTATTTTTTGCTTCATTCAATTGCTAATGTCGGTGATATCAACATCTCAAAACCATCAGGGTCAATCCATTTCAAGTGGTCCAGCACTGGTCGCTCGACTATTTTTAAAAAATCTGAAATTTTTTGTACAACAACCCTAACATGATGGAAGTTCAAAATGACCGTTATTTTAATTTTCTATTTTTTGTTTGGGCATGGCGGCCATCTTTGTTCCATCGTGTGCAGCGATTTTCTCACATACTAGGATGCACAAAATTGTAAATATCTCGTCTTTTATTTTCCCAATTGAAATGGGGTTTGCAGTATTTTGTTCAGAATAAAATAGGCTAAATATACAATAGTAAAAAAATTTTGAAAAATAATTTTTACAAGTGAAATTTTAGCACAAAATTTAAGATTTTTTCCAAAATCTATCCCTTTTGCAAGAGGAAATTTTTCATGCAAGGGAAACTGTCAACCTTACACAATTTTTTCTACAAATGGGTCAAAAGTGCCTGTACTCATACACCAAGTCCCAGATCTGGGAGCTGATTTCTCTTTGCGAAAAAAAGTTTCGAAATTCGACGAAAATTTCAAAAATCGAACTTTTTAGGCCTTGATATCTCTGGTGGAGCACGAGATAAAAATCTGAAATTCTGGTCTTTGATAGTATTGTGTAGTAGTGTTATGTATAAAAAATTTCAAGAAGGAGATTTGACTACAAGCTGAGATATGACATGGACAATATGCGAAAACAATACTGCCAAACTATTGTAACCTACTATGTAATATTTCATACCTCCAAAATTTTAAATTAATTATTTATGCTACAAAGTTAAATGTTAATTACAAATATCTCCTTCAAATGCTTCTGTGTGATTCAAATAATTCAGAATGTATGCTAAGCCAATACACTATTTGTCCAGATGAACAAACTTACTAGAAATGCCATTGCAACAATTTTACTAGAAACACATTTCAGGAAAAGTAAAATGCAGACAATGGGTTGCAACTGATCGAGTTGATATGGTTTCAATATTAAGCCTAGAGAATTTCATTCAAGTTAACAAGGAATGACAAGACTTGGGTGGCTTCAAATAAAATTTTGAGAACGAACAGCCTAATGGACTGAAAGCAGTAACTGATCGAACTCATAACATCTCTCGTAAATAGTGTTAAGCTCTTAGTTGAGCATATATAGTATCTTTTTAAATTAAATGTTCATTATTTAACTGTTTTCAACAAACGATATTTTCTGTGTAAATATTGTAATAAAAGAGACTAATCTCATTTCTCCTAATGTACTCGTAATAGCATTTCTTAACATTTTTTTTAATCACCGTATCTCAGCTTATAGTCAAATCTCGTTCTTAAAATTTTATGTACATAACACTACCATAAAATACTATCAAAAGCCAGAATTCCAGATTTTTATCTTGAGCCACACCAGAGATATCAAACTTCAAATTGAGGAAATAGCTGCACACGATGAAACAAAGATGGCCACCATGCTCAAACGAAAAATATTAAAATTAAAATAATAGTATTTTTGAACTTCCCTCATATTAGGGTTGTTGTACAAAAAAAATTCAGATTTTTTAAAAACGGTCAATCAACCAAATTATTTTCGGGGACATTGAAATGGACGAATAGCATTTCCAGTATGTTTTGTTCATCTGGACAAATAGTGCATTGGCTTAGAATACAATCTGAATTATTTAAATCACGATTTAAACAGAATTTGAAGATGATCTTTGTAACTTTGCATCATCAAACATTAGTTTCATATTTTGTAGGTATGAACAAACACATAGCAGGTTACAACAGTTTAGAAGTATTGTTTTACATATTGACCATGCCATATCTCAGCTTGTAGTCAAATCTCTTTCTTGAAATTTTTTGTACATAACACTACTACACAATACTATCAAAGGCCAGAATTTCAGATTTTTATCTCGTGCTCCACCAGAGATATCAAAGCCTAAAAAGTGCGATTTTTGAAATTTTCGACGAATTTCGAATTTTTTTTCGCAAAGAGAAACCAGCTCCCAGATCTGGGACTTGGTGTATGAGTACACGCACTTTTGACCTATTTGTAGAAAAAATTGTGTAAGGTTGACAGTTTTCCTTACATGAAAAATTTTCTCTTGCAGACGGATAGATTTTGAAAAAAATCTTAAATTTTGTGCTAAAATTTCACTTGTAAAAATTTATTTTTCAAAATTATTCTACGACCGTACATTTAGCCTATTTTATTCTGAACAAAAAGCTGCAAATCCCATTTCAATTGAGAAAATAAAAGACGAGATATTTACAATTTTGTGTATCCTAGTATCTGAGAAAATCGCTGCACACGATGAAACAAAGATGGCCGCCATGCACAAACAAAAAATAGTAAAATTAAAATAACGGTCATTTTGAACTTCCGTAATGTTAGGGTTGTCGTACAAAAATTTCAGATTTTTTAAAAATGGTCGAGCGACCAAAAAAATATTTTCTGGGCCATTTGAAATAGATTGACCCGTCAGTTTTTTTTTCCTTTTTTTTTTTTTTTCTTTTTTTTTTTTTTTTTAACAAGTTTACAAAATCTTCAGTGTTATTTTTCTTCATCCTCCACTATCTTTCCTTAAGTTTCAAGCTTGCTTGTTATTCAAGAAATCACAATTTGTTGACCATAAATTCTTCCACGACTTTCGGAGAATAGTCTCAGCAACCTGCTTGCAAACCTTAAGTGATGGATGGTTTTTCTTTAAAAGGTAACATCAAAGATTTTTAATGAAAAAGATTAAGATATTCTTCCGAAAATATTTTAGAAACGGCTTTTTTAATTCAGAATACGAAAATTAAATGAATTAATGTTATAGAAACTAATTCGATCGCTTCCCAAACTTTGAACAAGTTGGAAGTTGCACGTGAAGCATAGCAAATGAGGTGCGTTCGTACTATAACGAAGTTTTAAAATATTACTCTCATATATCAATCTCATAAAATTGTAAATAGTGAATTACAATTAAAACGCTCATCAAACAATGTTCTCCCTATACCATTATGTAATGGAATACTTTTGTGTGGCCTTGTAAATCAATAACAAATGTTCTTTGCACCACAAATTATGTAAAATGTATATTATAATATGTACTTTATAGTTGCATATAAATTTTAGTAAATTCGAATGAGTGTAACACCATTAAAATGCATTTGAAACATTATCCCCATTGACCGTAATATAATGGAATACTTTTGATTGTCCCTGTAATTGATCTATTCATCCGATTTTCATAAAATTTGAAATAACTCGACAAAATTATATAATAATTATGTATTATAAATTTCAAACGATTCGGTTGGGTAGTTTTTGCGTTGTTATAAGCGGACAGACGGACGGACTGAACGACCACTGTAGGTGCTACGTATTTACATAATTACGAACGCACCTAAAAAAGAAACTGACCAGACTGATCCGGATTATGAGGAGATCCGGATTGACGGGCTCCGAATTAGTGGGGTTCTTTTTGTAGCTTCAAAATTTCTGAAACATCATTTCAGCTCTGATTGGGTATAATTCTAAAACCAACAACTCTTGTTTTGATGGAAATTTAAGGAAATATTTATTTTAAAAGGTTCAGAAGAGATGGGAATTTCATTTATCGAAAAATAAAAACGATGAAAATGGCCAAATTTAAGAACTCTGAGAACCAATAATTACGAGCTCTGCAATACAAAAACCATCGGATGTGGCAATCCTAAAACTTTCTTCAATCTCATACACATTGACCCTTTATCTACTTATAAGTACCATTATTATAAAATTCTTTTAACACATCAGTTAGTTGTAATACAGTTTAGAATGAGTTACAGATACATTATTTAATCTTGTTCCAAAAGCATTATTTGTTACACAAAACGAAAATATTTTTAACCTTCCTACCCTGTTCAAATTTTACTCAATCTTGATAAAAACATTTCACACCAGAATTGTTATTTAAAAGATTTTAGTATTTTTAATTGACTTAATTCTCTGAAACTGTTATTTAACATTCTTTATGAAAAAACTTCTGGTTCGAATCGTATAAAACAATTTATAGTTATGGGTAGAATATAGGAAGGTTAAATGGATGATTTATTTTGCCTTTGCATCTTTTCAGCTTTCTTGGCGCAGGGGGAGGAGGATGGAAATTTTTCAATGAGAGAATATTTCTATATTTATATTGTAAGAATATCACATTTGTACATTTTATAATTGTACAAAATACTAAGAAAATATTTTTAAAAAAAGATTTCAGTGGGGTTATAAAAATTGCACAAAATCCCTGTAAATTCAAATTTAATTAATCATTCTAGAAGCTTCAAATATTTATTAAATTATTATGTAAATCTTTTAATTTAGTGTAAACAATTTGTGTAAAATGTTTTAGAATGTAAGATTTTCATGAATTCAAAATGCGTCAGATAAAGGGTTAATATTGCCAAAAAATGAAGTATAGCAGCGTCACCGGTTAGGTATTTTGCGCCACAATCTAATCTGCAACAACTTATTTCAAGTTATAACTGAATCTGAAATTTAATGAAAATCCGTGCATTAGTATTTGAGGTACAATTGTCGCTGAATTCATAATAAAAAAAAACTAGATAGAAGTTCCACCTGTTGAGCCATTAACTCTAAAAATTAAAAATACTAATTTATATCTGGGATTAACTGAATTTGAAGTTTGAAGAAAATTCGGGCATTAGTTTCTGAGATAGCGCTAATTCGATAATCATGAATGATTCCACATAGCAGTGTCGCTTGTTGAGCAATTTACTCTAAAAATTACACAATACTAAATTATATCAGGGACTAACTGAATCTGAAGTTTGATGAAAATTCGTGCATTATTTCCTGAGATATAGTTATTGGGATAATCATGAATAATTCCGCACAACAGTGCCCCCTATTGTGCGATTTATGCCAAAACGTAATCAAATACTAGCACAATCTGAAGTTTTACGAAAATCTGTCCATTAGCTCTTAAAATATAGCTATTGTGGAAATTGTCATAAAGGGATCATAGCGGTGCCACCTGTTATGTGATATACACCAAACACTAATCAGATCCAGTTTATATCATGGTCTAGGTAAATTTATAGTTTTGTGAAATTCCCTGCATTAGTTCTTGAAATGGAGCGCCCTCAAATTTTATGTCACATACAGACATACACACTGACGAACTCACAGGCAGACATTTTGTAAAAATATGTTTTTTAGAATCTTTGGCCCCTAAAATGTGTAAATCCATGGAAAATTGGAAGTGGAAATTCTTCACAAATCCATTATTTTCTTCTTATAAAAATAGAAAAAAGTAATGAATTAAAAAATCCTTCTTATGTTAAATAGTGATAACAAGCTGTTTGGAAATTCTAAGAAATAATAATTTTAGAGTTTCCAAGGCTTCCTTGGCGCCTTGAATAAATTATTTGTCTGAATAGATTTAACTTGTAAATTATTGAGTTACATAATACGATCTTAACCAATTGATGTCATATAAGGGTATTAATATTCTAAATATCACAAAATAAATATTAAACAATATCCTAGACTAAGCCCAATCTAAAACATGTACAAGAGAAGAAACTACTGATAAATTATTAAAAGGATTAACAACATGCTATCTGTGATTAATATTAGTATTCGTTCTTTGACATGATTGAGTTAATTAGATATTACCAAAAGATGTAAAATAAAAATCTTAACACAATTTTCTCAATATTTATTGAGTTTTATAGAATGACTTATAATGTTTAGCGTGCATATTATTTTTATGAAATACAGGTTTCTTTGGATTATTTTTCTTAGAATAATATTTCTCTTGTGTGGTTTTCAGTCACATATAATAAAGAATGGTCTAAATTGTAAGCTAAGTTTATAATGATTTAAATTTTATCGCAGTAAATACATGATCTTGAATTACACCATAAGAAGACTTATGTTGGTACATAAACATTTCATTGGCCTTGGCGTGAATATTATTTGCATTTATTCAGTTTTGTAAACATAATTTTTAAAATTATTTTCCTATTTTTTTTAGCATTTTCTAACAAACTAGAAACTGTTTCTGAAATGAGATAGCTTAGCCGTTTATTTTTCCGCGGTCTAACACCTGTAGATACCCTAAGAGCATGCATGGTCACAGTGACGTCACTGTGAGTCACTTTGGTCACATCACATCTGTGACCAAAATGCCACCACTCAGTGACGTCACATTGTGACTGAGATGTGACTTTCTTAAAAAATTTTCAGAAATTTATAAATACCCTTCAAAACATGTTATTTACGTTAAAAACATGATTCTGGCAATTTAAATATCGTCGCTTTTGTCACAGTTTCGTCACAGTGTTAATGTCAAATTAGTCACAAATGACACATTTTTCACAAATTTGTCACATTGTGACCACTTTGTGAAACGTCACAAAAGAGCTCTAAAACGGCCATAACGACTTCACATTTTAGTCACTGTGACTTCACATCGACGTCACGTGACGTCATATCGTCAATCGATGGTCACAAAGTCACAATGTGACTTCACAACGACGTTGCAGTGACGTCACCATGCTTTACGGGTATACTCACATTGCCCTTCTAATTGATGCATGTTATTTAGGTCTACCATATAATGCTTCGTATTGAAAACGAAACATTTACGATATATAATTAATTTACAGGGGCGCGCAAAATATTCTATTACCGTAATTTTCTGCGTATAATCCGCGGATCAAACAATCATTTTTTGACCCAGAAATTTATTTAAATAAAATGTAGCTTCACAGATCGCAGTAAATATATGACTTCAATTAGAAAATAAAATATCTGGGGCGAAAAAGAATTGTTTGATCCGCGGATTATACGCAGAAAATTACGATAGACTTGGGTTATGGGCAAAAATCATTTGCGGCGTATTTTAATAGTGCATCAATATTTTACGCATTATAAAATTTATATACATTACTGAGGAGCGCTAAAAGATGGTTATTATAGAATACGTTATGTGTAACACTTACACTATACATACAGTTGAACTCAAATGCATTACATTATATTATGATCTATGAATGAAAATCGTTTGTAACATATTTAAAAGATGTTACTCAGTTGTAAACATAATGAAATTTATTTGAATTTCTGAGGTACAGTGATACATGATATTTTATAGAATATAGGTGTGTGCGAAGTGTTCATTACAGTGTTACACAAAAGAATTTGTTTACGTAGTGATCTTATGAAAAAAATCTATTCCTATTTAATTATGTTGCAATATATCGAACGTGGTGCCATAGATGCACATTGCTGAAATTTTACTACAAGATTTTTGCAATAAAACATGATTTTCATTGCATTTATCATTCATTTACAGGAACACTATAAAATATTTCGGATATAATGCTATATCCAAAGTTTTGTTATTAGAAAAATGCTGATAGTGCGTTTTCAATTATGATGTGCTTTTTTTAAGTGTAACTTAACTCTTAATATTTTAATGCTTAGTATTAAATATAAATTTTTATAACATATACAGAGCTATGCAAAAGAGTTCCTAAGAAATACGGAAAATGAGCATGAATTGTATAAAGGCATTTCTTAAATTGAGATATGCATTTTCAAGCTTAGCTGTATTTAGTATTGTAGAAGATGTCTGCAGAAAATAATTAAAATCATATACAGCTATTTCGAAAGACTAGATACAGGACTTCCAATGGAATATTTTTTATTTGAAGTATCACTGTAAAAAATCATGTAACATTGCTCCATAAAGTTGGTGATAGCCTCCAATTTTATAGAGTAATTTTTTCACTTATATAATGGTAAATTTAAGCATATATTACTGGTGTAACATTACAATATTACACCGGTTATATCGGTTAAAGTGCTCTATAAAACTGTAGGTAACAAGGCTGACATCAATTTCATGGTGTACATTGCAAAAAAATGTTTTAAGTAATGATTTCACTCCTTTTGAAGCGTCTTTTTTGCCAGAATTCGATTTTAACGTATAATGTGACGTTCATAAAAAGTTATAGGTCCCGTGAAATCCGATGTATAGCACGCGTCTGTGTTTAACGCTCATCTACGATTTGAGACTGTATTTTTTTCTGTTTTTTGATGTATTCGTCGTATTATATGCACCTGTTTCTTTGTAAAGAAATCTGAAATATGCGCACAAATGTGATCTTATAAAAGTCCTAATAATGCATGTCATAAGAAATTTAATTTAGCTCATTATTTGCTGGTATTGCGCATACGCAATTGTAAAAATAAATGTTAATTAACTATAAAACTCCCACTATTTTTGACTAAAAAAGTTTGCCTTAGTTAATTTCAGAAACATTGTACAGTAAATAAATCGAAGATTACCTTTCCAAATTTGTGGTGGCAAACTTGTTTCAGCAGAGCCGTACAAGATATTTGTGTTTTAGCTTCGGCGATTAAGCTTTCAACGGACATTTTCATTGTTAAGATGTTGAAATAAATGGTTGACACCGATAATTGAGAACAAATATATTTGTAAGTAAGAAAAAGTCGTTTTTTACAAACATAACAAAATTGATTTTTTTAATTAAAATTCCGGTGACGTTGTTGCATATCGGAATTAAAATTTTGTGATTTCGTAGAGAAATCAATGAACGTTAAATGTTTAATCGGTTAACAGCTTCCCTGATTCACCTGTACGTCAAACAGGCAACGTGTTTTTGCTAATCATGATTTATTATTCTCACCATTAAATTTTTATTGTAAATTTTGCATTATTCAATCCAAGCATATGAAAAGCATAATATGAACTTTAAAATATTATATAATACTTTAATACTTTATATATTTATTTCAATCCAAGCATTTTTTGATTCAACCATACAAATATTTCTGTTTTGAAAACCCGGTAGTAAAAAATTAAAAATTCTGTAAAAGACATGAAAAAAATAGGCATCATTTGAAAGTTTTTCAAAAGTATTGATCAGTTAAGTGTTTAACCCTTTCCGGTACGCATTTTTAGAAAGAATCACGTTTTGAGCACCTTATCGCCAGAACAACTATTGGCGCGGAGATGAAGTCAATGCTACGCACCATTTCTTGTTTGTGACATCAAACGCCTAGCAAATAGCAACCCTTCATCTGTAAAGAGATCGTGCTTATTGTTCATTTGTTTTTCCGAGGATATAATATGAGGAAATGTCATTCACCGTTGTTTACAGTTAAAACACAGTTTAAAACAAAGATCTTTTTCAGATTAAAATGCTTTAAATTTCACAGAACATCCGCCATTTCGGATTTGAAAATCAAAACAAAACGACGATTGTCGTTTGGCGATGAAGATAGCTGAACGTTCTTGTTTTCGCCATCTCGCCAAGGCTGGTGCTCAAAACGTGATTCTTTCTGAAAATGCTTCCGGCACGGGCAAAATATGTTAGTAAAGTGATAAATTATCGACTGACACCGGAATTCACAAACGAATATTTTATATATTTTAAAATCCTTGATTTAGGCTTTTATTGTAAAAGCAAAATGCCACTAAAATATTGGTGCCATTTGCAAGTTTGGAATTAACATTAGGTATCCCAGACCTGGCACAGTGTTATGGAAAGGGTTAACATTGTGACTGAGATATGTAATAATGCTAGAATTATTAAATCTTTCTCTTAAGAGAAATTAGGCAATTGCTGTCATTTTATTAATTGTACTTAAGCAGGTTTGCATAATAAAACTCTCCACGTGGCTGGAAAATCAATTTTAGTGTGAGAAATATCAAGTATAATTACAATAAAAACAATTCATTCAAGCTATTATGTCATATGCCTCGCTAAAATAAACAATTTGTTGTTATAATTATGTAAGATTGTGTTATGTTAAGAGGATGTAGTTATAATTATGAAAGATTTTAGCTATAAGGATAAAAATCCGAACTTGATAGTTTTTTAAATTCTATATAAACAAAAGATGGGGAGGGTTTGAAATTTTACAATTGTATCACTAAATATCAAATAACATATAAAACAGAATGTAACATTGAATACAATCAAAAAGGAAGACGTGTAGTTTTTTTCTGCCTTCTACTAAAACTGCTTTGCTAGTTAGCTACTAAAATTCAAAGTGCTTGATCGTCGCCATTTTTTAAAGTGATATACGCCTTATTTAATAGGACATTAAATAAAGCAAAAATACTGTATTTTGTATCATTTACAAAAAAGCGTCGCAATAAAGCAATTTTCATTGAAAAAAATGGGCTAATAACATTGCACAAAAAGCAAAATTCCGCAGTGTATAATTCATTTATTTGTTTTATTCTACAACAAAAAACAAACAACCATGTGCCAAACATAGATGATAAAGCACTTTCCAATACAATCAGAATAATGTAACAAAACTGTACCGGTTAAAAATTAAAATATTACGTCTCGATTTACGCTATTGAAAAGTATAACGCATTTAAAAACCAAATTTCAGCTGTTTCCATCTACAATCAGAAAATTATCCGAATTTTCTGCAGCCCTGTATATGATATAAAGATTTGTATCTATTAACAACATTCCAAAATTTACTATTCCAAAAAGATACATATATTTCAAAAAATTCCCCTTCACTCTAATAAGGAGAATTGTATGTGAATACTTTTGTGCAGCCTTGTATAAGACATAGAATTTATATATAAAGAGTAATAGGCAAAAAATAAATTAAATTTAAAATCACATACCGAATTTTAAAACGTACCCTCCAACGATTATTATGTAAAGACAGTACTGTAGCCGATTTCTTTTGAGTGTTCCTGTAAATTATTTACAAAAAATACTATGGATGCTATATTTTTACGTGATCTTAGTGAAATTCAGTGATTTATATCAGTTTCAATACATTTGAAATGGCGTAATGTCATTAAAGTATTCTCCAAAAGATTTTTTTCTATATATCAGAATGCAATCGAACTCTTTTGAGTGTCCCTGTAAATGAAAAATTAATCGTTATCCTATAAATGAACCATTAATCGTACATACTTCATATGCAAAACCAAACATGCTTTGATAAGCTATTTACGGGAGTTAGAGAGTGGACAGACGAACATGCGGACAGACAAACCTAATGCATAGGCACTTTTCCATTGTGTTAGATTCTTAAAATTAGATCTGTATTCTGAATAATAATGTATCTTAGTTTCGAAATAATTAATACTGCTAAAAGGTCAAAGATCTGTATTATATAAAAAATAGTCAATTTGCTACAATATCTACACGAATGCTTTATTCATAACTTAAAATAACAAGGATTTTCATTATTCATTATGGCGCAATGGGGAGCTCAATAAAATGTTCCATGTTCCTTATTTGTAACAATGTTGCCAAGGTAATCTGAAGCCCTATCGCATAAAAATGAATTCTAAATATAAAATAAGAAATTTTATTTGATTGGAGATACTTAATCTCTGAGTCACATAATGTAAATTTGGTATATAGTAGTCACGTAAGATATAAATATACTGAAAACATCAAAATAAATATTAAACATTTTCTTGGAATAAAAGATTGTAACAGAGATTTTATTAAAAGAATCGATAAAATGTGAGTAATACTGAGCGTTATGTCACTCACATTTCCGTTTTAAAAAAGCAGTTAAAAATTCTTGAAAAATAAAAATAAAAACAAGGTAATGTCGGGATACCGCCTTATTGGTAGTTTCGGCGTGAATGTTTTCTGTGTAAATATTATTAATGACAATGATTTCTAAAATATTCTCTCTTAAAAACAAACTCCAAATAAAAACAAGATTTATTTGAGAGAATACACTTAACTTATAGATTGCTAAATTCTTTAATATGACGTTAGTAGTCAGGTGACATGTAAGGATATTAAAATTGGAGATAAACTAAAAATTCGGTTTCCTTTTCCTTTTAACTTAAAATATGACTTTTGCTAAAAAATCAGTTTCGGCAGAAATTCGACCGAACTTATCCTATAATCTCTGTAATATCCTACAGAAACTATCTATATTTTTAAAATCTTGTTTCTTCTTTGGGAAATTTTCATCATTACTCATTGGCTTTTAATGTATCAGATAAATGATGCACTCTACGAGTATTTTTAACTTGAATAGCCTGATATAGTCCATAAATAACAATAATAATTCATGTTATAGATTTAAAATTACATATTCTCAGTTTAAATTCACCTTAAAATGATTGTCAAAAATTTTTGAAGTCAGAGTCTGTGTCGGTTTATTTATTTATTTATTTATTTATTTATTGAACGACTCCGACTTCCGACTCTTTTGAAAAATGAGTCTGACTCTGACACATACATACTACTCATAATAACTGCATGCGAGTAGAAAATTGCGTCCGGAACGAAGTTTGGCGCTCCTTCCAATCTTTTTCCAATTTTTCATTGAGACAAGTTTTTAAAAAAATGAAAAGCACTGAAAAAAAGACAAATTCCATTGAATAAATATTTCGCGTTTACTTTGAAATTTTAATTGTAATTCAGATATTAAAAAAAACTAAATAACCGCACTGATATTTTGGTAAAGAGGATCTAGAAAACGGGTGTAGAAAAAATATATCTAACAGTATATTATAACAGATTATAACCCTTTCTTATTCCAAGAGAAAAACTCATAAGACTATATATTTTTGCCACAAGCACATACCCAAAAAAGAGAAAGCTAACTAAAGAGATTAACACAAAGACCCAAACTAAGTTTTGGAAAGAAAGAAGTCCTTATTCATAAAATTCTATTTTGATGTAGAGTAAAAGACAATGCGATAACTTTGAAACGAAAAATGCACATACTTTCATAAAAAACAATTCCTAATATGTATTTATACATTTTTTCTTTTACAAAAAAGACGTTTGTAGAATACATTTGGCACCCCCCTTTATTTCCGCGCCCGGGGAGACTTCCCCTTCGCCCCCCTCTTCGCACGGCCCTGTTTCAGTGCGGCCAACTTACATCATTAATGTTGAGACACTATCAGAAACAAGAAATTGGCGAAATGGTATTCCATATTTCATAATTTATCAATGAATGTAACAAATCAGGGTGTCAGGTAATATTCTTTAAGGGTATAAGGAAAAGAGAGGCATATAGGATTTAATCCCTTTCCATTTAAATAAAAATAATTAAGTTACAGAAGTTATTAATAACATATTATTTTCTAACTAATATGCTTGCTTATACATATCTGAAAAAAAATTACAATACTAATTAAGTTTATAACAGTTATAAAACTAGTAACTCTGCAGATTAGTAGACTTAAACGTCTGGTACTAAGTTGAAAGTTTTGCCCATTATACTTTGAAACGTTGCATCAATATGTATAAAAACATTTAATGTATTGCATATACAGGGTGATTCTAATTTTTTTTTTCTACAATAAAAGAGGGGTGATAGTACACATCAAGACAAACAATACTAAATAGGAAACCAAGGGTCCAAAACGTTTTCCAAAGGAGATAGCCGCCATTGAAGTTTAGGGACGAAAATTTCAAATAAACATAAAAAACGGAAAAATCAGTCGATTGATTTGCGGTTTTCACTAAAATTATTCTTTATGTCGGCATTGTCTTGAATTTAAATTATAAAGATAAATTTCAAAAAATGCCGATAGAGGGCGCTTTAGACTTTGGACTAACGAACAACTATTTTTTGCATCTTATTAAATGGTTTCGTAAGCTTAGACTTCAACTTAAATTTTGAGCTCAAAACCTGATTAGTGGGGAGTGGTTAAGTAGCACAAACTGAATTGTGTTCAGAGGGTTCAAATTTCAAATGATTATAAAAAACGGAAAAATTGGCCGATTGATTTGCGGTTTTCACTAAAACTATTCTTTATGTCGGTACTTTTTTAAAAATAAATTATCTTGAAATTTGCCTCTCCCCCACAAACACACACTCAAATGCGCAATGTTAAACATATCATGAAAAATTACCTCTGTTTTTAAAGGCTATCTATTTTTGACAAATCAGAACGATCTAAAAAGGACTGTTAAGCATTCTCATTGGTCAGAAAATAGATTGCCTTTAAAAACAGAGGTGATTTTCCGAAATATTTTTAACAGTGCAGTTCAGTTTGCGCTACATATTCACTTCAAACGATCAAAATTTAATCTCCTTAATCATTTAAATTTTTCCAAATTGTTTTTACAAATTAAGAGGGGTGACAGTACCAATCCAGGCGACAAATAATTACTGAGGAACATAGGGTCGCATTCCATTCTGAGAAGCAGAAAGAAAAAGGAAAGTAGAAACGCATCCTGCGAGATCAAGTAATGTAAGTCATCGGTTCTTACATCATTTTGTACCTGCCTACGTAGTATATCTCCTAAAACTAAAAAAAATTGACTGTATGCAAATTTTCACTGAGATGAAGCAGCATTTTGCTCTAAGTTGGTAACGGAGAAAGCCAATCAGAGCAAACGTTGTCCTTTAAAACAGCGCAACATCCTCGCTTCAAGTATTATCTTGATAACATCGTATGAAACTTTTCGTTTATGCTATGGCGGAGTACACGTACGAGGAATTGGCAGATGTGCACCTAATATACGGTGAAGCAAAAGGGAATGGACGCGAAGCACGAAGATTGTACGAACAGCGGTTTCTAATTCGTCGTATTCCAAGTCATCCCACTTTTTCCAGTGTCTATCGACGACTGCGAGAAACCGGTTCTTTTGCTATCACAAACAGGAATGCAGGACGTCCGCGAAGTGCAAGAACGCCAGAAATGGTACGGGAAGTTTTGAGAAGATTTGAAGCATCTCCTTCCACAAGCACACGAGTAATGGCACACGAAATGGGTATTTCTCAGCCAGTGATGTGGCGTACTGTACATGAGGAAAGCATGTACCCCTACCACGTGCAAAAAGTACAATTTTTGCAGGCAGATGATTATCCATGTCGGATGGACTTTGTGCATTGGATACTGGGAATGAAAATTAATGATCCACGATTTCATGGATTAGTATTATTTAGTGATGAGACAACATTCAATCGAGAAGGCATTTTCAACATGCACAATTAACACGTTTGGTCTGACAGCAATCCTTACTGCACTACTCATCGTAGTCACCAGCAGGCATTTTCTGTAAATGTTTGGGCAGGTATCATTGCTGATTACTTGGTAGGCCCTTACATCTTGCCAGACCGTTTGACTGGTGCAACATATCGTATATTCTTGGAACAAGTACTTCCTAGTTTATTGCAGGAAGTTCCACTCCGAATCCAGAAAGACATGTGGTTTATGCATGAATGTGCCCCACCACGTTTTTCAATCAGGGTCCATAATTTTTTAAATACAACATATCCCGCAAGATGGATTGGACGTGGCGGATCTCAGGCTTGGCCTCCTCGCTCACCGGCCTTAACCCAATGGATTTTTTCTTCTGGGGGCACATGAAATCTTTAATATACGAGACGCCTGTGGTCTCAGCTGAAGATCTCGTGGCGAGAATCGTTGTTGCCGCAGACAAAATTAAGACCACTCCACGAATCTTCGAGAGGGTGCGCCAGTCGTTTCTTCGACATTGTGATGCAAAGACACGTTAGGTGGGGCTTGTCGAGCTCAAGCCATATGGTAGGCCTCCCCACCTAGCTGAATCTGCAAAGACACGCATGGCCGACATTTTGAGCACTTGCTGTAAGTTTTCCACTAAACAATAAATCTGATTGTGCAATTTTTGGTGTCGTGCATTCGCTTTCTAAACACCATTGTATGTTCAGTTTGAAATTCTAATATTTCACTTTTCTGCATCTCAGAGTCGAATGCGACTTAATATTCCTATGCAATTATTGGTCGCAAGATGGGTACTATCACTCCTATTTAGTGGTGGAAACAATATAGAACAATTTAGACGATTAAGGGGATCAAAATCTGAATCGTTGGAAGTAATTAAGTAGCGCAAAATTGAGCTGTGTTTTCGGGGGGGGGGGGGGAGAGTTGAATTTCAACTCCTGAACACGGTTCAGTTTGCGCTTCTTAACCCCTCTCAACGATTCAGAATTTGATCTCAAAATTCAAGTCTAAGCTTTTGCAAACATTTAATTGAATACAAAAAATAACAGTTAAAAATAGTTGTTGGTTACTACAAAGTTTAAGGCGCCCTCTAACGGAATTTTTTGAAATTTATCTTTAAAATATTCTTTTAAGGAAATACTGAAATAAAGAATAGTTTTAGCGAAAACCGGAAACGAGTCGACCAATTTTTCCGTTTATTAAAACATTTGAAATTTAAGCCTCTCCTACCCCCCCCCCCCCTCCTTCTTGAACATTGTTCAATTTGCGCTACTTAACCACTCCCAAAAATTCAGATTTTGAGCTCAAAATTTAAGTTTATGTCTAAGCTTCTAAAAATTTGGTGAGATGCAAAAAATAACGGTAAAAAATAGTTGTTCGTTACTCCAAAGTCTAAAGCGCCCTCTGTCGGCCTTTTTTAAAATTTATCGTTATAATTTATTTTCAGGACAACACCGACATAAAGAATAGTTTTAGTGAAAACAGCAAATCAATCCACCCAATTTTCCATTTTTTTATAATCATTTGAAATTTTAACCCTCTGAACACAATTCAGTTTGTGCTATTTAACTACTCCCCACTAATCAGATTTTGAGCTCAAAATTTAAGTTTAAGTCTAAGCTTACGAAACAATTTAATCAAATCCAAAAAATAACTGCAAAAAAAATAGTTGTTCGTTACTCCAAAGTCTAAAGCGCTCTCTATCGGCATTTTTAGAAATTTATCTTTATAATTCATTTTCAAGGAAATACTGATGTAAAAAATAGTTTTAGTGAAAACCGCAAATCAATCGACCAATTTTTCCGTTTTTTATGTTTATTTGAAATTTTGGACCCTAAACTTTAATGGCGGCTATCTCCTTTGGAAAACATTTTGAACCCTTGGTCTCCTATTTAATATTATTTGTCTTGATGTGTACTATCACCCCTCCTTTATTGTAAAAAAAAATTAGAATCACCCTGTATATGTCTTCTAATTAGGCTAAAATAATTAGGCAAATTTATGACAAAATGAATGTAATATGCTTTAAATTGTGGCATAAATATAAACGAAAAAAAAACTCATTCCATTCCGTTCTTTCTTGAAAATTCTGGCGAATTTTGTGTTGGAAAATATGATGAAAATATTTTATTTCACAGAAATAGAAACAAATAAAATTATACTGTTTCTTACGAATGTAAGAAATCCTCCACTTTCCAGTAATTTATTACTGAAAACTGCTATGTTAACTATGTTAAGTTAGGCTAAAAATGAACATACATTATTTTTGGCAAAGAACAGGAATTATGTATTTTTGGATATTTTAAAGTGTACTGAAAAAAGGAGGAATAAAGGTGTTCGTAAATTAAGAAATATTATTAAAAATAAAAAATAAATACAAAGAAAGGTTTACATTTTTATAGCTAACACATTTAAAATTTGACATCGCATTTACTTTTTTTTCCCCAACAATCTTATATTTTTTAAAATTTAGGGGGTGGGGAATTCTTCTTTTTAGTAGGAGGAAAAACGTAAAAAAGGCCCTACAATAAACAACGAATGTTTTTTAAGTTTATTTTTTAGGAATTTCTTTTCAATAACTTCTGAAAAAAGGAAACATTGATAATATGATACCGCAATTTTCTTTAAAATTAGTTGGATGTGCCAATCCCAAAACTTTCTTCTATCTCATACATTTTAATATTCCAAAATTTAGTTACACATGTTAATGCCGTTAATATTATTAATTCAATACTATACCAACTATGATTTGCATCTTAAATTTTTGCGTCAGTCATTTAATCGGAATAAAAACGAGTTTCCGTATCTGCATGAGCCGGTAAACAGTAGAACGATATTCAGATTTTTTTTTCCAATTTAGGAAGGGTCTACTCGCCATACTCCAAAAAAATCATACACAAAAAATTTAGTTCAGTTCTATGCGTAACTTCAAACACTTTTTAATGGTAAAATAATAAAAATGGCACAGACATCGCGGTTACAGCGCCTCCTTCCGGCGGACTTTTTCCAAATTCAAGAAGGGTCTGCTGACCATAGTCTAATGCTTATACAAAAAAATTCATTCAGTTCTATGCATAATTTCATACATTTTTCTGTGGTAAAATATTGAAAATGGTACAAAAATCGCTATTGCAGCGCCCCCTTCCGACGGACTTTTTCAAATTCAGGTAGGATCAACACAAAAAATTTGGTTCAAATCGATGCATATCTTCATACACTTTTAGTCGGTACAATATTGAAAATGGCACAAAAATCGCTACTGCAGCGCCCCCTTCCGGCGGAATATTTCAAAATTGAAGGAGGACCTGCTTGCTACAGCCAAAAATATTCGCAAAAGATTTGGTTCAATTCTATGCATATCTTCATACACTTTTTGATTGTAGAATGGCGACATACGGACACACAGGCAGACATACACACACACGGACAGACAGACATTTTGTAAAAACATGTTTTTTGGAATTTCTGACTGCTAAAACGTGTAAATCCGTCGAAAACCGGAAGTCGAAAAAATTTCGATTACAATACTTTCTTCTATTGAAGATGGAAGAAAGTAAAAATCATGAACGACCACATATTTTACCACATTTTATTTTAAAAAACAGAACAAATTAAAGACTTCGATTGGTTTTATAAAAATAAAGAAAAGAATATTTTACAGAGTTTAGATCGAGAGCCGGAAAATTTGTTCGCTTATAAAATCTATTATGTTTTAAATGCAAATTTATAACAGAATTAATGTAGTAATATGTTTTACATTATGGCATAAATTTGAACGAAAAAAAATTCATTGGTTTCTTTTCTTACTTATAATTTCTGGTGAATTTCATTTTATAAAATATGATGCGAATATTTCATTTCACAGAAATAGGAATAAATAAAATTATACTATTTCTTACGAATTTAAAAATTCCCTCGGTTATAAAGTTTCCAGTAATTTATTACAGAAAAATGCTTCGTTAGGTTACGGTTAAAAAAGAACGTGCATTATTTTTGGCAATGAACAGGAATTGTGTATTTTTGGTAATTGTAAAATATGCTGAAAGAAAAACAAAGCACAATAAAGGTTTTTTAAGTTTGAGTTGTTGTATGTATGTCGGCCAATTATCTACACTATGGGATATAGGCCCTAAGGGGTGGGATGCCCTCCGTGGGGGTCTTTCTAAGGGAACCTAACCCGTATTTACGCAACGTTCGAAGAAAACCACGGAAAACTCCGAACGGTTAGGCCGACGGTCGCGATTGGGTTCGAACCCAGCACGTACCGTCTACCAGTTTGAGGTCAGAACCTCTCGGCCACTGGTGGGGCCTTTTTAAGTTTGAAACAAATCATGTAGTAATCCCAATAAAATCATGTATTCGTGCTTAATCATCTTATATTAATAAAACAATCTTTAAATATTAAATGATTTTCAAATTCTTTCTTTAGGCGAATTATTTTTGCAATATTGCAAAATCGAGACATTAGTTTTCTGCTTACGGGACGCAAGTTGCGAAAGATTAAAGTAATAAAATATATAAAATACCTAACTTTCGCACACTTCTTGGAATTTCCAAGGACTCTGGCACCACTATTAAAAATAGGAAAATTTACATTTAATTTTTAACCCTTTCCGGCACACTGTGCCTGGTCTGGGATACCTAATTTTAATTCCAAACTTCCAAACGGAACCAGTAATATTTTAGTAAATTTTTGCGTTTATATTAAAAACTTAAATTAAGGAATTCAAAATATTTAAAAAATTCATTTGGGAACTACGGTATCAGTCGATAATTTCTCATTTTAGTACAGATTTTGCCCGTGCCGGAAAGGGTTAAACCACAACATTCAAAACCCTCACGTTCACTCATAGATTGTACGACATTTTTCTGAAGTGAAACACTTTGAAAATATTCTTAAAATTTAGTGGTAGAACTGTGCGAACCCTGAAAAATTAAAACTAAATAAAAGTTAATTTCTTTTCATTTTTTTATTAATTACAAAATAATATTAAATCAAAAGAAAATAACAGGAATGTTTAAATTTTTAAAGCCAACGCATTTAAAATATTTCATTGCATTAAAAGAATTTTTTTTTTTTTTTTTGTGTCAATAAAAGTGAATTTCTTTTCATTTTTTTATTAATTACAAAATAATATTAAATCAAAAGAAAATAACAGGAATGTTTAAATGTTTAAAGCCAACGCATTTAAAATATTTCATTGCATTAAAAGAATTTTTTTTTTGTGTCAATAAAAGTGAATTTCTTTTCATTTTTTTATTAATTACAAAAGAATATTAAATCAAAAGAAAATAACAGGAATGTTTACATGTTTAAAGCCAATGCAATTAAAATATTTCATTGCATTAAAAGATTTTTTTTTTTTTTTTTTTTTTTTTTTTTTTTTTTTTTGCATCAATCTTATAGTTCTTAAAATTTAGGGAAGAAAATCCTTATTTTCACTGAGAAGAAAAACATAAAGAAACTACCTACAGTAAACAACGAATATTTTTAGAGTCATATTTTAGAAACCTCTATTGAATCAGTGCTTAAAAATAGGGAACAGGGATAATCTGATGGTATAACTTTCTTTACGAGAAATCATCAATTACTATTTTACCGATTTTTAATTTGAAAAACATAACTGTTTAAAGACTTCGATTACTTTTATGGAAATACCAAAACGATATTTTAAAGTGTTTAGAAAGAGAGTCAAAAATTATTTTGCTTGTATAATCTATTATGTCTTAACCCCTTACGGCGCGGTGGTTTCATCGATATACCACTTACTTTTAATTCCCAAACGCCACATTGGCACCGGAATTTTGTTTAAAAAAATTACGGATTATTGAATGTGTGAAATATCGCGTTTTCTTATTTACAAATAAAGTTGCTTTCGAATTCCGGTGTCAGTCATTAATTTCAATCTTAAGCAATGATTTTGCCGTGCGCCGCAAAGGGTTAAATGAAAATTTATGACAAAATGAATGTAATATGGTTTACATTGTGGCATAAACATAAACGAAAAAAAAATCATTCCATTCCGTTCTTACTTGAAATTTCTGGAGAACTTTATTTTATAAAATATAATGCGAATATTTTATTCCATGGAAATGGAAATAAATAAAATTATATTGTTTTTTAAGAATGTAAAAAATTCCCGCAGTTGTAAAATTTCCAATAATTTATTACTAAAAAATACTATGTTAGGTTAAGGTTAAAAATGAACATACATTATTCTTGGCAATGAACAGGAATTATGTATTTTTAACAATTTTAATAAGTGTTGAAAGAAAAATAAAGCACAATAAAGATTTTTTGAGTTACTTTGAAATAAATCGTGTTCTAATCACTATAAATCTAAGCATAGGGCTTAATTAACTTATAATAATAAAACCATCTTTAAAACATTAAATGAAAAACCATCTTTAAAACATTAAATGATTTTGAAATGCTTTGTTAACCCTTTGCGGCACATGGCAAATTCATTGCTTAAATGTTGAAATTAATAACTGACACTGGAATTTGAAAACAACTTTATTTATAAATTTTAAAACTATATTAGAAATTTTTTTTTCACGCATTCAATAATCCGTAATTTTTTTTTACCAAAATTCCGGTGTCGATGTGGCGTTTGGGAATTAAAATTAAGTGGTTTCATAGATACACCAGCGCGTCGCGAGGGGTTAAGTTGAATTATTTTTGCAATATAGCAAAATCAAGACATTAGTTTTTTGTGTATAATTAGCTGGGATTTACATAATGGAATCTACAAGCAGAAGAAAGCTCGAGAAACTCGAAAAAAATTGATACATGTTTAGATACATACTGATAGAAATTCAGTCAAATTATATTTTTTAAAAAAACTTAAATTATTGAGTGGTCAAGCAGAAACACAGTCAAAAAAGGTGTTAAATACGAGTACAGTCGAGTCTCTCTCTATAACGAAACTCCATACATCGAATTTCTCTATATAACGAATTTTTAGTTGGAACGGTCCCCTTTTCGCATGATTACATTAAAAACAGTCTCTATATAGCGAAATATCTATCTCCATATAACGAATTTTTTCATAAATTGGTCTTAATTTATTCAGTTTTAAAAAGCTTAAATCAATTTTCCATTACTTATTTTTGATTTATCGTCAGTGCTGAGATTTTTTTTTTATATTACTTCTCACCTTGTTCTTTAAATCCAACGAATTCATTCCACCTCCCACACACCTTTCCACATTCTTCTCAAAACAGAGTCAATTGGATTGATACACACGTAAGAGAGGAATCAATGAGAGGCACATAAGAGGGTCTTCAAATGGAGGAAAATGTTAACTACAATTTTTCATTATCAAAACAACAAAAAATTACAGATTTCTTCCTCTGAAATTAATGCAAGTCTTCCTTATTTGATTTTCATTAAGTTTTCAAATAAATGTTTATTCTCTTTTTTGAAACAATTTAGATAACTAAGAAATAATATGTCAGGTTAATATTTACTTTTAAATATTTCAAATTCTTAATTCAAAAGATCAAAAATATTATTTGTTCAAATTTTACACATTAAATACGATTTTTTAACATCATTCTCTATACATCGAATTTCTCTATATAACGAATTTTTTACTGGAAAGGTGGATTTCGTTATATAGAGACTCGACTGTATTTTGTTTTTAAAAAAATCCGCCTTCTTTAATCCATTTCCGTTATTAAAAAGAATATTCTAAAATAAAATACCAATAGTTTCCACTTTTTATTACTTTGTTTTTCCCTGACCACTCGTCGCCCTGATTATCAATTAGATGCGGTTTTTATTTAAGGTACGGATATTAACACAGATCTGAATTTAGTTAACCCTTCGGACTCCGGTGCCTCTTACACTAATTATATTCGATTGGCACCACTTTTTTAAAAGAACTTTCCTTGAAATAGACAATTTCAAAATTTTCTGATTAAATAGCGAAAATTTTATTTTTTTTTTATTACTGGTGCCAAAAACAAATTTAGGAAGGAAAAATGATGTCCTTAGGGGCCGTCCATTAATCATGCGAGGCTCGAGAAGGGGGGGGGGGGGTCCATAAAAAAAATCACAAAATATCACAAGGGGGGAGGGGGGTGTAGTAATACATCACGAGTATTTATTTTTTCGGCAAACGTGCGATACTGAAGCGAAAAGCGACATTTCGTGTATTTATTTTTTCGTCAAACGCGTACAAAGTTGAAAGCGGCTTGTAGTGTGACCTTGATTTACCGTACATTGTAAATTAAATTATGTTTGTTTATTTACTACAAATAGTATGTTATTTACTACAAAAAAGTTTTTCGCATTTCTTTCATTATTTTTATGTCAGTCCAAAACAACTTGCAACCTTTCTGTTTATCTCTTAAGGTTATTATTGTATTATTGTAGTTTTTTTATTTTCTATAATAAAATTTGATGATACTTAAACCTGTATTTTATAATAAATATTCTAAAAGAATTAAGATTCTTTGTAGGTACTAAAAAATACACGTGATATAAGGTAGGAGGCGGGTAGTCTTGAACCTCACCATGTATCAGCAAGGGGGAGGGGGGGTTAAAAATGCCAAAAAACCACATGATTAATGGACGCCCCCTTACGGAGTAGCAAGGGTTATTAAAATGACACAAGTCTGTAAAATTAGCTAAAGGTCACTATTCAAACCTGTGGCTACAGGTATCGTACTGTAACTTTAACCATGAGCTGTCTAGGCCTTCTTTATTACATTGAATTATTTATTTCCCCAGCTATATTAATTAGTGAGAAATTGTAGAGATAGCACTTCGTACAGAGAATCGCCGTGATTAAAGCAACAGCACCCTACGCTGTAGATCCGAATCTTGGACACTGAGCTACTTTTTTAAAATGCAACATAGATAAACTGATAGTGAAATTTTCTTTTAAAAAAATCATCAATGGACTATATGTGTTAGTGCATGTTAATTTAAAAAAACAGAACTGCCTAAAAGACTTCGATTACATTTATGGAAATAAAAAGAAGGTATTTTATAGCGTTTAGAACGAGAAGCAAAAATTGTTTTGCTTGTAAAAACTATCATGTCTTAACCCTTTCCGGCGCAGACAAGTTCTGTTCGTAAAATGAGAAATTGTTAACTGACACCGGAATTTATAAAAGACTTTTTGAAAAATTAAGAATTCCCTGATTTAAGCTGTCATTGTAAAAATAAAATTTTACTAAAATATTATTGGTGCCGTTTGTATGTTTGGAATTTAAATTAGGTGTTGCCGGAGTGGTAACACTGCGCCGGAAAGGGTTAAATGAAAAATTATAACAAAATGAATGTATTTTGTTTCATATGTTGTCGATGCTTCATATTGGGACATATATATATATATATATATATATATATAAACGAAAAAAATCAGTCTATTCTGTTCTTACTTGAAAATTCTGGAGAATTTTATTTTATAATATATGATACGAACATTTTTTTTTTCACGGAAATAGAAATAAAAAAAAATTATACTGTTTCTTAGAATGTAAGAAATTCCCTCATTTATAAAGTTTCCAGTAATTTATTATTGAAAAATGTTATGTTAGGTTAAGGTTTAAAATGAACATTATTTTTAGCTAAGAATAGGAATTATGTATTTTTGGCATTTTTTATGCGTGCTGAAAGAAAAATAAGGCGCAATAAAGATTTTTGAGTTATGTTTGAAATGAGTCGTGTTGTAGTACCAATAAAAAAATAAAGAATACTGCCCAGTTAAACTGATGGCATTGAGCTCACAGGCTACAAATACTAATTGTACATTAAAGCCTAATATTTTCAAGGGTTAATTCCGTTCGAAAAAAAAATTAAGAAGGGGAAACAGCTCTCCCCTTTCCTCTTTTTTTATACTTAATCATTGAACCTCCTATACTATCAAAGACATGCTTTATCATATAAAAAATCTATATCCAAAATTCAGAGCAAATGAGATAATTCTTAATAAAAACCCATTTAGCATTTATATAATTTAAAAGGAGTTATCCCCGTCTTTTATATTTAACCATTAAACTTCCAAAACTATTCAGAGATTTAACGAAATCCGAAAATTCTGCTTGAAAAACCTATTTATATAAATTAAGGGGGGGGGGGGCATTAGAACCCCTGTTCCCCCTATTTATACTTATTCAATGAACACCTAATAACAGTCACGGAATCGCCTCATCAGAATGATCCTAATCTAAATTTTGAACGAAAACTTAATTCTGCATGAAAATCCCATTTATATCAACTAAGGGGAGGGGCATGAGCCCCCCATTCCCCCTCTTATACATATCGAATGAACTCCAAAAACTAATCAGGGAAGCGCCTTATAAGGATATACCTATATACAAAACTTCAAGTGGATCCGATATTTTTATCATGAGTTATCACGTTACGCACGTACGAACGTACATACAGAACGGACGGGCACATAAGCTCTCAGGCTATGATAGCCTGTGAGCTAAAAACTATTCGGCTTGATCATCTCATATTGATAGAAAACATCTCTAACCCTTTGCGGCAAAGAGCAAATTCATTGCTTAAATATTGAAATTAATGACCGACACCGGAATTTTAAAGCAACTTTATTTGTAAGTAAGAAAACGATATATTTCACACATTCAATAAACCGTAAATTTCTGTACTAAAATTCCGGTGCCAATGTGGCTTTTGGGAATTAAAATTAAGTGGTTTTATAGATATACCACCGCGCCGCAAGGGGTTAAAACATTAAATGGAATGTAATAACTCTTTCCCGAAGAGGCTAATATGTGATGACCAATACGTCGAATGTTATAATTTTATTTTAACGCTTGTTTAGTTTTTAATTTTACAACATTTAGCATAGACCATTCAGTAAATTAAACGATTTCTTATTTTCACGTTAATAATAAACTTTTCGATAGAGTGTTGTAAATGTCCAGCTCTTTTATTAAAAAGTTGTTTTATAAAGATGTAAAAAGCGTGCGAAGATGCCCATCGCGAAATGTTAGGATAACAAAATATGTAAAATACCATAAAAGTTAAATCTAAACAAAAGTGATTTTCGTTACACTTTTAATGATTATGAAATAGTGTTAAAATTAAAGAAAATATAAAGTATTGTTTAAATTTTTAAAGCTAACGCATTTAAATTTTCACGCTGATTTTAACCTTCCCACTGCCGCAACCGGATATATCCGTCCACTAGGCTGCAGGTTTCACTGCAGTTGAAGCTTTATTTAAACTAATATAATTCTACAAATATAATCCAGTTTTAAGAAATTAAGCTATGACTGATACTTTCAAGGCTTATAAGCATATACGTAAGAAACAATTACACCATGACAGAAAATCTCTCTTTTATTAATATTTAAAATAAATTGCCGGAAAAAAAATTACAATTTTGCTCTTTTGCTGGGCGGTCAGGGGGTTAAGAGATTTTTTTGGAAAAAATCTTATAAATCTTAAAATTTAGCGTGGGGAAGATCTTTCTTTTCACTGGGAGGGAAAAAAAAGTACCTACAATAAACAACGAATTTTTTTACATTTATTTATTTTTTTTAATAACTGTAAAAATAGAAAACATGGATTATCTCATTTTCTTTTTAAAAAAATCAATGGACCATATATTCTATGGCATTAAAAAAAAGAAATACAACAGGATAAAGACTTTGATTATTTTTATGGAAATAAACAGAAGATATTTTACAGCGTTTAGAATCAGAGCCAAAAATTCTTTTGCTTATAAAATGTATTATGTCTTAAATGAAAATTTGTGATAAAACGAATGTAATATGTTTTACATTGTGACATAAATATGTACAAGCAAAAAAAAATCATTCCATTCCGTTAGTACTTGAAAATTCTGGAGAAATTTATTTTATAAAACATGATTCGAATATTTTATTTCACAGAAATAGAAATAAATAAAATTATACTATTTCTTGCTAATATAAAAAAATTCCCTCAGTTTTAAAATTTTCAGTAATTTATAACTGAAAAAATTTATGTTAGGTTAAGGTTAAAAATAATCATACATTATTTTTGACAAGGAATTGGGATTATGTATTTCTGGCAATTTTAAAGAGTGCTGAAAGAAAAATAAAGTGCAATAAAGGTTTTCGAGTTATGTTTGAAATAAATCGTGCTGTAATACCAATGAAATCAAGTTTCTGGCTTAATCATCTTATATTGATAAAATCATGTTTAAAACATTAAATGATTTCTGGTGCTTTCTTAAGGTGAATTGTTTTTTGAAATATTGCAAAATCAAGACATTAGTTTTCTGAGTATAATTAGCAAGGATTTAGGTATTGGAATAAACAGGCTGAATAAATGTCGTGAAATGGGAAAACATTTTATACTTATTTAGATACATATTGATCGAAATTCCCTCAATTTATATTTTTAAAAAAAAACATAAATTAACAGGGTGGTGACTGATCAAGGAAAAACACAGTCAAAAAAGTTGTTTAAATACCAGTACAGTCAAACCTCGTTATCATGAACACGCTTAGCGTAAATTACTTTTAACATGAAGTGTTTTCATAGTCCCCTAAAAAGGCAAATACAAAGATTTGATAGTGATAACATGAACTACTGTAAATATGAACAACATTTTGATTCCCCTTGAGGTTCATATTAATGAGGTTCGACTGTATTTTGTTAAAGAAAAATTCACCTTCTTTAATCCTTTTAAATTACTGGAAAAAAATTCTAAAAGAAAATACCGGCAGATCCCCCCCTCCATTTTGCCACCCTGATTAACATCTAGATTCAGTTTTTATTTAAGGTGCGTTTTATTTAAGCCAGTTTTGAACATAATTGAAAAATAACCCAACAGGACTGCAAAATTAGATAGGCGACGGTTTGAACTTCCATCCACAGCGTACCGTACTGTAACTTTACTAGTGAGTTGCCCTGGCCTTATTTATTACTATGAATTATTTATTATCCTAGCTATGTCTATTAGTGAGAAATTGCAGAGTTACTAGTTGGGCCAAGCTATCGCTCTGGTTAAACCAACAACACTGTACGATGTAAACCCAGTCTCCAGTCGTGGCTAGTGTTGCCAGTGGACTACTTCTTAAAATTTAAATTTCTCGACTGGCATTACTTTTTTGAAATTCTAAAATTCGCCTTATTTAATGACATTGTAATTAAGACGAAAACAAGGAGAATTTTACCATTTCAGTATAGTGGTGTCAATCACGAAATCTCAATTTATATATATATATATATATATATATATATATATATATATATATAAAATAGCTCATGTTATATTGGTCCTGGCTAATTTTTAGTCTTGTTGGGTAATTGAAATAATTTCGTTAACTCTGTTTTCATATACTCTATATGACCAAAGATGACCGGTAACTTGCGATTTTACACGTTTTGTTACATATCTAGAAAAATATATGAGTTATTAACCTGAAATTGTACCCGTGTGTACAGAATAGGACATGTCATATATTTCCACTAAGGTTTTTTCCGAAACCTCATAGGGAAGGGTAAAAAATATTAGTAAGACTAAATACCTCTTGAATAAACATGTCAGAAATCTTTGAATAAACATGTCAATGTAGAAAAATAATTTAAATTTTAGATTATGATTGAGTGGCTGATTATTATAAACTGTGTTTCTTTTTATGAGAATAACATGTATACTCGTAAAAAAAATAGGTTTTTTTTAAAAACAGTCCCAAAATTTGCTTCTTTTTTACTATCTTTTTTTCTATTTTTGACGAATTTACACGTTTTAGTAGTCAGATATTCCAAAAATCATTTCTTTACAAAATGTCCATCTGTTCGTCCGTATGTCCGGTTGTCGCCATTGTACCACCGAAAAGGGTATGAAAGTATATTCCGTTACATGATGGTCAAAGTGAAAAATAATTTCAATTGCAGTTTATAGATGTTACATTCTTTAAAACATTATAAAATTTATATTCATCTTTGAAATATACGTTCTGTACAATCTGTGGTGCAAAGAATATTTTTTATTAATTTGTAGGGCCAAACAAAAGTATTCTATTACATAATGGTATAGAGGGAAACATTATTTAAAGTGCGTTTTAATTATAATATACTATGTTACATTTTATGAGATTGCTATACGTGGCTGAGGTTTAATATAAGTCAATTCTCTATAATAGAAAGTATACAGTATTTACTGGTAAACAAAAAGATTTCGGTTACTGTACTCTATTCGAAGTATTGCACAGGTGCCATCTTTTACGCATTTTTGCTATCACTAAAATTATACAGAGATTTTCCATTTGGTTAATCCTAAGATTTCAGTGATTAAATAAGAAAATATTTACTATAAATTTTTGTGGTAGGAAAAATGCGTAAAAGTTGGGAGCTGTGGTACTGTATATTTTAAAAACTTTGTTATACACTATCTACCAAAAAGTATTTGTACACTTTCAGTTTTTGACATTTTGTCAAATATTTAAAAATATACTGGTCGGATTCTTCTGGAACTTCAGAAATATAAAGATTATGTTTCACTTTATATTTATTTACATTCATTTGTTAAGCGGGTAATTAGGGGGCCGGCAAAAAAACAAAGAATAATAGAAATATTTGGGATCGCCCTGTACATGAAAATGCACGAAACGACTTATCGCTTTAGAAAATATTAGCGACTTATCGCAAATATATGAATACAGCAGAATATGTACACTAATTTTTGTGAGAATAGCATGTATATTTATGGCGATAGAGCGATTTTTTTGAAAAATTCAAAAAATTCTGGTATGTTTTTTGTTTATATCATGCTGGGTTTTGACCTTTAACGCAAATTTCATAAAAATTGGCAAAATGCAGTAGAAAAAATGTAGCGCAATTGGAATATAAATATATTAAATATTTTATGAAATATGAGTAGTTGTATAAAATAATTTTTATCTGCGCATGCGCGAACTAGAAAAACATTTTTTTTACATCATTTAATAGTCAATTCTATGGAGTGACTTATAAAAAAAATCCAATCAAATATCGTGAAAATTCAAAAAGATATCATTATTTTAGTGAAATGTTTTAACTCTGCTCTCTAAAAACGGCTGAATCTTAAGGGATTCTCCACAAATTGACATTTTTTAATAACTGACTTTAAAAAAAAACTAGTATTGAATTAATACAATACCTAATACAATATTGCTGCTAATAAGTACTTGACAATTGTGATAGAAAAGAAAAAGAGTTTTATTCGCATTCAGGGCCAAAACTAAGAGGGGGGGGGGGGAGAAGGGCATGTGCTCCGGGCGCTAGGATGAAAGTGTTCCAAATGTATCTTTCGTTTGGCGATTTTTTTCATGGCTATGTTTAGCATAATATTGTTAAAATTATTATATCTGGGCTATGCTAAAGCATAAAAAAATCTAATGATGATGGTTTAAGGTCCCTGCCCCTACCCGCGAAGATGCTCATGAGCTAATGCTATTCCTATGGGGGTGCATTTTTCTAACTCTTTTGCATTTGGACATTTTTAAATAATATATTTTGCATTGGATAGCGGAAGTCCTTTTCAAGATCGCTCCGTGATTACTTTTTCAATTTTGGCGTAGATATTTTTATAATGTTTCTTTCACTTCCAAAAGCGGTTCTGAAAGTGAAACTAACTTTATAAAAAATATCTATGACTCAAATCGAAAAAGTAGTCAAGGAGTGATTTTGAGAGGGACTTCCGCTATCCAATGAAAAAAAAAATGAAAATTTCAAAATGCGAAAGAGTTATTAGAAAAATGCCTCCCCACAGGAATAGCATTAGCTCAGCAGTGTCTTCGCGGGCAGGGACAAGGGCCTTAAAGATCCTGTTGAAAGTAGAATTTTTTTGATTCGGTTTAAAGTATCAAATTGGAGTATTTTAATAAAGCAGAATACGTTATTTTATATTACATATTTTAAGTTTTAAAATAAGTCGGCTATTAATAAATTGGAGAAATTTTCTTTGTAAATATGCTTTGCGAAGGAGGGGGAAAGGGGTGCCTTCAAAATCCACGTTTGCCTCGGGAAAAAAATACTGGTTTTGGCCCTGTTCACATTTAATAATTTGTAGATCCTCCTCGAAAGGCAATTACAGCTGCGACTCTCCTGGGCATGCTCTCAACTAGTCCTTGTATTACATTTAATGGTATTTTATTCCACTCTGTTTGCACAAGGCAGGTAAGCTCTTTTACTGATTTTGGGCGTGTGTCACCCGCCTTAATTCGACGATCCAACTCGTCCCAGAGGTTCTCTATTGGGTTCAGGTCTGGGCTCTGGGCAGGCCACTCGAGTCGATGCACTCCATTATCAGCATACCAATCCATGCTGGACCTCGCTACATGGCAGCTTGCGTTGTCATCCTGGAAATAACATGGGTCCAATCCATAGTATTGCCACAACGTAGGAAGTACACGGTTATCCAGTATATTACAGTAGGCATCGGCATTGAGCTTACCATGAGTTGGACCAAGGGTCCTAGTCCGAACCAGGAAAAACAACCCCAGAACACAATTCCCCCTCCGCCAAATTTAACTGTGGGCACAATACATTCTGGTAGGAGGCGTTCTCCAGGCAGACGCCAGACCCTACCATCAGAACGGTAGAGGGTGAACCTTGATTCATCACTCCAGAGAACCTGTTTCCATTGCTGTACAGTCCATTGCTGGCGTGTTTTGCACCAACTTAACCGAGCTGCGCGGTTGGACTTGGTGATTAAAGGCTTATGGGTGGCAGCACGGCCATAAAAATTAAGCAGATGAGCTTCCTTACGGATGGTATTCATGGAAACAACACATCCTGAAACTTGTTGAAATTCTTGGCGTATGTGTAAAATTGGTTGGTTGCGGTTCTTCCGAATTTCTCTAGACAGAACCCGTCGGTCTCTATCTCCCAGTTTCGTCGGTCTGCCTACTCTGGCCACATTCTGACAATCACCATTCAGCTTCCATTTTCTAATCACATAAGCCACAGTCGTTTTTGGGTAATTAAGCTCGCTAGATATGTCGATTAAAGATCGGCCATTTCGGTGGTACCCGATGGTCACACCTTTCTCAAAATCAGACAGCTCTGTTCTTCTTGGCATCATGCATGCGATTGATGTCAGTGTTGTTTTCGACACCACATTTAACAGTGGAGAACTTGACGTATTTCAGGATCGCAGATATCGGCATTTGCATAAGAGCCATTATCAATTATGTATCAATGGGTAGATTTGACACAAATGCTTCGATTTTTTATAATTATTTTTATCCTGAAATAGGTTCGTTCTGGTAATTATCTAAGAAAAGAAGTAAATCATCAGTAAAAAACGTAAATGGAGATTTGGCAATTTGCGTAAAATCTGTCGTCATTCAACTGCTTTCAGAGACCAATTGAAAATCAGTTCACTCCTATCCATAATAACTTTCTGAATTTCCACGAAATTCGATCGGATTTTTTTATGGGTAGCTCCATAGAGTTGAATATTAAATTATGTAAAATGATAAATTTTATCGTTCACGCATACGCTGATTAAAAAATATTTCATACAAATACTCATATTTTAGAAAACTTTTAATATATTTATATTTCAATAGCACCTTATTCTTTCTACTACATTTTGCGAATTTTTCTGAATGTGGCTTTATATTTGGTTGAAAATATTGCATGACATAGAACTTTTTAGAAAATATTTAATATATTTATATTTCAATGAATTTTGGTGAACTCCCCCCCCCCCTCCCTTTTCTTCTTTGCAAAGCATCTGCAAAAGTATTTGCAAAGAAAATTTTTCTAATTTATTAATAGCCGACTTATTTTAAAACTTAAAATATGTAATATTGATTAAAGTAGTCTGCTTTGTTTTAAAAAAATGATACCTTAAAATCGTGAAACCGAATCAAAACGAAAAAAAAAATCTGCTTTATGCGGGATCTTTATGCCATCATCATTAGATTCTTCTATGCTTTGGTATAGGAGAAATGCTTTGAATGGGACGATTTTGAAAATATCATGCTAAACATAGACATGGAAAAAATCGCCAAACAAAATGTACATTTGGGACACTTTCATCCTAGCGCCCGGGGCACATGCCCTTTTCCCCCAACCCTCTCTTAGTTTTGGCCCTGAATGTGAATAAAGCTCTTTTTCTTTTCTATCACAATTGTCAAGTACTTATTAGCAGCAATATTGTATTAGATATTGTATTAATTCAATACTAGTTTTTTTTTAAAGTCAGTTATTAAAAAATGTCAATTTGTGGAGAATCCCTTAAGATTCAGCCGTTTTTAGAGAGCAGAGTAAAAACATCTCACTAAAATAATGATATCTTTTTGAATTTTCACGATATTTGATTGGATTTTTTTATAAGTCACTCCATAGAATTGACTATTAAATGATGTAAAAAAAATGTTTTTCTAGTTCGCGCATGCGCAGATAAAAATTATTTTATACAACTACTCATATTTCATAAAATATTTAATATATTTATATTCCAATTGCGCTACATTTTTTCTATTGCATTTTGCCAATTTTTCTGAAATTTACGTTAAATTTGGTCAAAAACCCAGCATGATATAAACAAAAAACATACCAGAATTTTTTGAATTTTTCAAAAAAATCGCTCTATCGCCGTAAATATACATGCTATTCTCACAAAAATTAGTGTACATATTCTACGGTATTCATATATTTGTATTCTAAAGCGATAAGTCGTTTCGTGCATTTTCATGTACAGGGCGATCCCAAATATTTCTATTATTCTTTGTTTTTTTGCCGGCCCCCTAATTACCCGCTTAACAAATGAATGTAAATAAATATAAAGTGAAACATAATCTTTATATTTCTGAAGTTCCAGCAGAATCCGACCAGTATATTTTTAAATATTTGACAAAATGTCAAAAACTGAAAGTGTACAAATACTTTTTGGTAGATAGTGTACACTGCTCAGAACAATTAAAGGATATTGCAGTTTTAGGTGGATTTTGTATCTGGGAAACTTTTTAGCTGATTGATACATGGTCGACAGACATAGTTTTTTTATATGAGAATAAAATAAACGTTTGGTAGAAAAAATGCATTTTATTGCGCATTTGTGTACAAAAGGAAAAAAACACAATTTGTGCATATGAGAAAAAAGGAATAAGAAAAGGTGTTTTCTTCAAAGAAAATCATTTTCAGTACGGGGTATGGTTTCCACGGGCGGCCAGCAACGTTGAACACCTTTGAGGCATGGACTCAATGAGGCTATTAATGACGAGTTCGGGTATTCTGCCCCACTCTTCCAGAAGAGCTCTTTCCAGTTCTTGGAGAGTTTGTGGGGGTTGTTGGCGCCAGAAACTCGTCTTCCTAGAGGGTCCCAAACGTGCTCGATTGGATTCATGTCTGGAGAACACGCTGGCCATTCCATTCGAACGATTCCTTCCTCGAAAAGGAAATCCTCCATCAGGTTTGCACGATGTGGCCTGCAGTTATCGTCCATTAAAATGAAGTTATCTCCGATTGCTGCAGCGTAAGGGACTACAATAGGTCTGAGGATCTCATCCCTATATCGGCAACCAGTCAGAGCTCTATCTCGAATGATGTAGAGGTCAGTGCGCCCGTCAAGGGAGATGCCACCATACACCAACACTCCTCCACCGCTAAATCTGACACTTTCGTGCACGAACGCAGGATTATTCCTACTGCCACTGTCCCTCCAGATGAAAATACGCCTATTATCCGGATGCACAGAAAAACGGGACTCGTCAGAAAACAGAATATTGCTCCATTCATTTCTCCTGCAGTTGACATGCTCGGTTGCCCACTCCCTGCGGTCGCGACGATGCCTTGATGTTATCTAACACATACCATCGGTCGGCGAGCATACAGACCTACAGCATGGAGCCGGTTTCGGACAGCCTGAGCTGAAATCGTGGTGCCTGTAGCCGAGCGAAGGTGTTGTTGGAGAAGAGTAGCGTTCATGTTTCGGTGTCTCCGAGCTGTTAACGCTAAATACCGATCTTCATTGGGCGTTGTTGCCCGTCTATGACCTTGCCCTGGTCTTCGGCCTGCACATCCATTCTCCAAAAAACGGTTCCAGATCCTGGAAATGAAACTTTGTGATACTCCAATGGCTTGCGCTACTTCGGCTTGAGTTTGGCCGCCTTCTAACCTACCAGCAATTCTACAAGCTTCTGAATCTGTCAAATGACTTCGCTGGGACATCGTACTCATCGAAACAAAGCAATCACTGAATGCCGATCTTCCTTGTCTTCATTCTCTTTTATCCAGTTGAAAGTCAAATTTCATTCGCTGCCGCTGAAGCGACGTTTTTGACGTCGAACTCAAAATTTGCATACTCCACAGTTTGAAAACCAGAAAAATTTGCATTTATGATTCTCTTCTTCAAATATCCTTTAACTGTTTTGAGCAGTGTAGTATAAACACACCTCATTTGCTACGTTTCACCTGTAATTTCCGACTTGTTATTATATCATCCTTGTACTATTGAAATATTGGGAAAGTGTTATAAAATAAACTTGAATTTATAATTTAATTACAATACATTTAAAACTTCTTTCATTCGATTTAGAGAAAGAATAGATTTTATTTTAGAGATTTATTACATTATTAGAAAATTTATTCAGTTTAATATCAGGTTGCAAAAATCAATTGAGTAAAAATTCATTTATATCGCATGCAGAGATTCTTGATGGGTCTAAAAGAAAATTAGGTTATGTACCATAAGGTATTTGTTAAAAGTTAAATTTCATTAGATTCCCAACTGAACAGCTTAACAAAATTTGATGGATATCATTGTTTTAGAAGTTTCGAAAAGTTTATCGGCTTTTATTCTTTGATATTTAATTTTGAGATGGAAAACCTTTATAGAAGTGCGTAAGAACTAATATTTAGAAAGCAATTTTAAGTTTTCAAATCTTGAACTAGTTTATTAATCCTTACATTATACATATACATTTTTTAACCCATAAAAGCAAGGCCCTTTTTTAAGAATTAAGTTTTTAAAATTTCTACCAATGTTTGCATACCAGAAATTTTAAAATAAATGTACACATTTTATAGCAAAATTATGCGATTTTTTTTTAAATTACACCATTAATATTTCTATATAAGTATAGTGGCTAAGAAAAACTTGATTTATTTATTAAAGGTAAGGTAAAAAGTGTTGCAATTTTAATACGCTATGCTGTTAAGAGCACATGAGACATAAAATCGTTCAAATTTTCAATTTTCAAATATCAACCTAAAAAATAGAGCTAAAAGATAATGGTGATAAATAATGATGGTGCTAGATGATTATGATCCCAAAATATTATAGTTTAGGGAAACAATAATAAAATAAACTTGAATTTATAATTAAATTACAATACATTTAAAACTTGTTTTATTGGATACTACAGGCATTTACTTTAGAGATTTATTACATTATCAGAAAATTTATTTAATTCAAAATCAGATTGCAAAAATCAATTGAGTAAAAATTCCTTTCTATCGCATGAAGAGATTCTTGATGAGTCGAAAAGAAAACTAGATTATGTACCAACAGGAATTCGTTAAAAGTTAAATTTCATTACTCTCCCAATATAACAGCTTAAAGAAAGTCGATGAACACAATTGTTTTAGAAATTTCGAAAACTTTATCGGCTTTTGTTCTTTGATATTCCGTTTTGAGAAGGGAACCCCTTATAGAATTGCGCAAGAGCTAGTATTTAGAAACCACTTTTAAGATTTGAAATCTTGAAGTAGTTTGTTAATCATTACATTATATTTATATTTAAATGCGCGTATTGGCAATTCAATTAATATTCTTTTTTTAATCCATAAAAGCATAAATTTTCTTTTAAAAATTATGTTTTTAAAATTTATACCAAGGTTTGAATACCAGAAACTTTAAAATAAAAGTATACATTTTATAGCAGAATTATGCGATTTTTTTTTAAAGAGGATTAATATTTCTATATACATATACACTATATTGCCATTGATTATGGGACACTTGCGATTTTAGACATTTTACTAAATATCTAGAAAAATACATGAGGAATCATCTCGAAACTCTTAGTGTATAAATATAATAGTATAAGTCATACATCTCCGTGAAGATTTTTTCCCGAAACTCCAAAGGGGACCGTCAACAAATTAAAAAAAATGAATATCTTTTGAATAACCCTGTCAAAACTAATGTAGCAAAAGCGCTCAAACTCTAGATTGTGAATGAATGCCTTATTGTAATAAGCCTTGTTCATTTTTATGCAAATAGCATGCATACTCGAAGAGTAATTAAGGTTTTTGTAAAAATGATCCCAAATTTTTTTAAGTTTTTTCCTTATAATTTTCAGAGTTCTTAATATAAAATATTATTTTTTTCAGAAAATATGACAAACAACATTGCACACAGTACCCTGTAATCAGAATTAAAAAATAATGAAAATTGTATAAAAAATGAGTTGGTTTACTAAATAATTTTTTACTGCGCATGCGTCAACGATATCAAAATTTCATTTGCATATTATGTTAGCTAAATGTATAGAGCAACTTTTGTGAAAGTCACAAAATCATAACTTGAAAATTCTGACAATAATCGTCAATTGAATAAGTCGAAAATCCGTTATTCTCAAAATGAAGCAAAAACAAGAGGGGTTGTATCCATATATTCATTGATTAATGTCAATATAGAATACACAATATGGGATGTACTACTGCATTTGGATAAAATCCCTCATTTTTTTGCTTTATTTTGGAAACAACGGATTTTGTCCTTTTTCTATAGACGATTACTTTCAGAATTTTCAAGCTATGATTTTGAGACTTTTACAAAAGTTGCTCTATACATTTAGCTAACATAATATGAAATGAAATTTTGATATCTTTGACGCATGCGCAGTAAAAAATTATATAGTAAACCTACTCATTTTTCATACAATTTTTATTATTTTTTAATTCTGATTACAGGGTACTGTGTGCAATGTTGTTTGTCATATTTTCTGAAAAAAAAATATTATTTTATATTAAGAACTCTGAAAATTATAATGGAAAAACTTGGAAAAATTTGGGACCATTTTTATAAAAACCTTAATTACTCTGCGAGTGTGCATGCTATTTGCATAAAAATGAACACAGTGTATTACAATAAGGCATTCAATCATAATCTAGAGTTTGAGCGCTTTTGCTACATTAGTTTTGACAGGGTTATTCAAAAGATATTCATTCTTTTTTAATTTGTTGACGGTCCCCTATGGCGTTTCGGTAAAAAATCTTTACGGAGATGTATGACGTATACTATTATATTTATACACTAAGAGTTTCGAGATGATTCCTCATGTATTTTTCTAGATATTTAGCAAAATGTCTAAAATCGCAAGTGTCCCATAATCAATGGCAATATAGTGTAGTTGTTAAAAAGAACTTGTTTTTTTATAAATGCATTATAAAATGTGCTATACGCTATGTTTTTAAGGGCACGTGAAACATAAAATGTTTCAAATTTTTGAGCTTTAAAATACCAGCCAAAAATTTAAAGTTAAGGGGGTAGTAAGGTTAATTCGAGGGAAAAAAAGCATATTTTCTATGATTTTTTGTAAGGATACAATTAATATTTATTTATTTGCATAGTTATAGTATAATTATATGTCATTTAAAGAGTATTCTGTGAAATTTTCATTAAGAAATATTAAAAAATGAGCCAATGACAGCGAATCTTCGAAGACGTCCCAAAAAAAGTTGATTCGCGGTGAACCGCATAACTCATGACTGGATCAACTGAAATTAAAAAACCAAATTGATTTAATTAGTTAATAAGTTTCCTCAGGGAACGCCGTCGAGTTTTTTTTTTTATTATTATTGATTTTTCAATTTTTTACAAGGCTCGGAAATCAAAATACCGATTTTTCATCAAAAAAATCTGATATTTTGTTTTTTTAAAGTAAGTTAAAATAAAAAAAAATAAATAAACTCGACAGCGTTACCTCGTAATTTATATAAAGAAAGAGTGTGTAAAATTTTAAAAAGATCGGTTCAGTAGATTTTGAGCTACAGAGTTCACCGGCTTTGAAAAAGCGAAGTCTTAGAAAAACACGTTTAAAGTTTCACAGACTTTTTTTTGGCATTTTGCGCTTAAAAAACTCAAAATCACAACACAAAATTACGGCACACGTGTACACACGTGTACGTGTACCTTCGGAAAGGTCCATTATTTTGGCAGTATGCCAGGACAGGTCTTTGAAAACTGGTCAAGCAGTAGCAGCTACTTTGTAGCTAATTGTTGCGGCCACATTCCTCAGTGTGAAATCGGAGGGCGGAGACTTACAAGTGTATATCTCCGTCAGTTTTACTTCAATTGCTTTCAAATTTTCACAGAATAATCTTAAGATGTTGTACATTAATGTAAAATAATTAAAAAAAAAAAAAAAAAAAAAAAAAAAAAAAACCTTACTACCCCTTTAAAAGATAATAATGATAAGTAATTATGTTCCAAAATGAATATGAACCTAAAATATTATAGTGCTATGGAATGAATAAGAAAATGGGGATACCGTTGTTTTAGATGTTTCGAAAACTTTATCGGCTTTTGTTCTTTGAAATTTAATTTTGAGAAAGAAACCCTTTATAGATTTGCGTAAGAGCTAATATTTTGTAAGCGCTTTTAAGTTTTCAAATCTTGAAGTAGTTTATTAATCCTTAGATTATATTTATAATTTTATATTTAAAAGCGTCTATTGGCAGTTTAATTAATATACATTTTTAACCCATAAAAGCATAATTTTTCTTTTAAGAATTAAGTTTTTTAAATTTATACCAAAGTTTGAATACCAGAAACTTTAAAATAAAAATATACATTTTATAGCAGAATTGTGTGATTTTTTTTTTTTTTTTTTTTTTTTTTTTTTTTTTTTTTTTACAGGATTAATATTTTTATATAAATATTGGTTAAAAATAACTTTTTTTTTAAATTAAAGGCAATATAAAAAATGCTGAAATTTTGATACGCTATGCATTTAAGGGGACGTGAAACATGAAGTGCTTCAATTTTTTGAGCTTTCCCATACCAGCCTAAAAAATCGAGTTAAAAGATAGTGGTGATAAATAAGTTATGCTGAAAAATGAATATGAATCTAAAATATTGTAGTGCTAGTAAATGAATAATAAAACAAACTTGAATTTATAATTAAATTACAATACATTTAAAACATGTTTCATTCGAATATGAATTGAAAATAAGTATTATAAACATTCAAACTTATTTTACTTTAAATTCAAATGATATTAGAAAATTCTATGTCCCCGGCATTATCATTGTACTATTGAAATATTGGCAAAGTGTAATAAACTAAACTTGAATTTATAATTAAATTAATATGCATTTAAAACTTGTTTTATTCGATACTACATGCATTTATTTTAGAAATTTATTGAATTATCAGAAAATTTATTTAATTCAACATCAGGTTACAAAAATTTATCGAGTAAAAATTCATTTATATCACATGAAGAGATTCTTGATGAGTCTAAATTAAAATTAGATTATGTACCATAAGGAATTCGTTAAAAGTTAAATTTCATTACTCTCCCAATAAAACAGCTTAATGAAACTTAATGGATACTATTGTTTTAGAAGTTTCGAAAACTTTATTGGCTTTTATTCTTTAATATTTGGTTTTGAGAAGCAAAAACCCTTTACAGAATTGCGTAAAAGCAAATAATTAGAAATCACTTTTAAGATTTTAAATCTTGAAGTAGTTTATTAATCTTTGCATTATATTTATATTCGTCTATTGGCAGTTTAATTAATATACATTTTTTAACACATAAAAGTATGATATTTTTAAGGCTTAATTTTTGAAAATTTATACTAAGGTTTGAATACTAGAAATTTTAAAATAAATTTATACAATGGGACAATTATGTGATTTTTGGAAGATTAATATTTCTTTATGAATAAGTGTTTAAAAAGAACTTGATTTTTTGTTAAAGGCCATATAAAAAGTGTTGCAATTTTGATACACTAGGCTTTTAAGGGCACATGAAACATGAAATGCTTCAAATTTTTGAGCCTTCAAACACCAGCTTAAAAATAGAGTTAAAAGATAATGGTGATAAATAATTATACTGCTAAATGAATATGAACCTAAAATATTATAGTGTTAAGGAAATAATAATAAAATAAACTTCAATTCATAATTAAATTACAATACATTTAAAACTTGTTTCATTCGATACCACAGGAATTTATATTACAGATTTTTACCAGAAAATTTATTCAACTCAATATCAGGTTGCAAAAATCAATTGAATAAAAATTCATTTATTTCGCATGAAGAAATTCTTGATGAGTCTAAAAGGAAATTAGATTATATATGATAAGGAATTCGTTAAAAGTTAAATTTCATTACTTTCCCAATTGAGGAGCTTAGCGAAAGTTAATGATGGATACCATTGTTTCCAAAGTTTCAAAAACTTTATCGGCTTTTTTTCTTTATTTATTTAATAATTTGTGTTTGGGAAGCGAATCCTTTATAGAATTGCACAGAAGCGAATATTTAGAAATTACGTTTAAGATTTCAAATCTTGAACGTTTATAACAGAAAAATATTATGTTAGGTTAAGGTTAAAAGCAAACATACAACAAGTTCCTTTTTGACAAGGAACAGGAATTATGTATTTTTGAGATTTAGAGCTTTTTACAATTACAGACATTACAATTTTTTAAGTTAGTACCTTCTTTCTGAACAAGGATTTCAAATAAGTTTAATAAATATTCAAATTTATTTTAGTTTAAAATCAAAAGACATTAGAAAATGCTATTTTGAACGGCGTTATGAGGAGCGTTCGTAAATATTTAAATACATAGCACCTATAGTTGTCGTTCAGTCCGGCCGTCTTCCTCACATAACGAAAAAACTACTCAACTGAATCGTTTGAAATTTAAAATATATAATTATTATTCAATTTTATCCAGTCATTTCAAATATTATAAGAAATTTAAAGTATAGTTCAATTACAGGGGCAATCAAACGTATTCTCTTACATTACGTTCAACTGGAAAAATTAACTTCAAGTGAATTTTAATGATGTTACACTATTTCGAACATAATAAAATTCATGTGCATCTATGAAATATATACTGAAATATACATTCTGTACACTCTGTGGTGCAAAGAATATTTTGTATTAATTAAGAAAGGCACAAAAAAATATTCTATTACGTAATGGTATAGAGAGAAACATTGTTGGATTAATTACATTAAACTATTTTACATTTTATGAAAATGATTACGTTGCTGAGGTTTACTATAAACTAATTCTTGCATAATAGAATGCATACATATTTTACCTGGACACATAAAGGATTTCGAATACTGTACTGTATCCGAAGTACTGTATACTTTTTAAAAACTTCGTTATTGTACAAACAAACCTCATACGTTACGTTTGACGTAGAAAATGTTTGACGACTTATTATAATTGTACTATTGAAATATTGATGAAGTATAACAAAATAAATTTGAATTTATAAATAGATTACAATACATTTAAAAATTGTTTCTTTCGATATTACATGCATTTATTTTAAAGATTTATAGCATTATCAGAAAATTTATTCAATTCAATATCTGGTTGTAAAATCCTTTGAGCAAAAATTCATTTATATCGCATGAAGAGATTCTCGATGAGTCTAAAAGAAAATTAGATTATGTAGCATTAGGAATTCTTTAAAAGTTAAATTTCATTATTCTCTCAATAGAACGAAAGTTAACGGATGCCATTGTTTTACGAGTTCCGAGAACTTTATCGGCTTTTGTTCTTTGATAATTATTTTTGAGAAGCGAAATTTTATAGATTTGCGTAAAAGCTAATTTTTAAAAAGCGCTTTTAAGTTTTCAAATCTTGAAGTAATTTAATAATTAGTGCATCCAATTTTTAATTTTTAATTAGCATCTTCACGAATGTAATAAGTCTAATTTATATGCATTAGAATAACAAAACGTTATATTAAAATTTTATTTAAATCACCAAACATTTTTCTGTTTATCAGATTCTGTAAAGCTTGGTAAGAATCACATTTTTACGATGATCTTTTATACTACTACATAAATTTAAAACGTTTAAGAATAAAAGCAAAGCTGCCAACTTTTACACATTTTTTCTACCACAAAAATTTTATAATAAATATTGTGTAACTTAACCTTTAAATCTTATGATTAAACAAATGATATATCTCTGTGTAATTTTAGTGGTAGCAAAAATGCGTAAAAGTTGGCAGCTATGGTAATAGCCTTTTAGAAATTTAGATCTCATGCGCGACTGAAAGATGCTCATAGATTTAAATAATTTTTCATCACACATCCATTCCTAATTTGTAATGATTCCATGCTTTGAAATTCATCAAATAAATTAAAAAGACAGTACATTAGCTCCTTCTTTCGGGATATGGATTTCAAATAAGTTTCATAAATATTCAAACTTATTTTACTTTATTTTCAAAAGATATCATAAAATGGTATTTCGCATGGTATTATTACTATTGTACTTTCGATGTACTATTGACATATGGAGAAAATGCACTAAAAGAAACTTGAATTTATAATTAAATTACAATACATTTAAAACTTGTTTCATTCGATACTACTCTCATTTATTTTAGAGATTTATTGAATTATCAGAAATTTTATTCAATTCAATAGCAGGTTGCAAAATCAATGGAATAAAAATTTAATTCTATCACATGAAGAGATTTTTGATGAGTTTAAAGGAAAATTGGATTATGTACCATAAGGAATTCGTTAAAAGTTAAATTTCATTACACTCCCAATAAAGAGCTTAACGAAAGTTAATGGATTCCATTGTATTAGATGTTTCCAAAACTTTATCGCCTTTTGTTCTTAAATATTTGGTTTGGCGAAGAGATTCCTTTATAGGATTGTGTAAAAGCTAATATTTAGATAGCACTTTTAAGATTTCAAGTCTTGAAGTAGTTTATAATTCCTTACTTTATATTTATATGCGCTTTTGGCGGTTTAATTAATATACATTTTTTAACCCATAAAAGAATGATTTTTTTTAAGAATTAAGTTTTTAAAATTTGTACTAAAGTTTGAATACCAGAAAAATTTTATAGTAAATTTGTACATTTAATAGCAGAAATATGTGATTTCTAGAGGGTTAATATTTCTTTATAAATTGTATAGTGGTTAAAAAGAAGTTGATTTATTAGGTAAAATAAAAAATGTTGCAAATTTGATACACTATGTTTTTAAGGCACATGAAACATATTTTTGAGTTTTCAAATACCAGCCTAAAAAATAGTGTTAAAAGATTATAAAGATAAATAATTATGAACATAAAATATTATAGTGCTAAGGAAAGAATAATAAAATAAACTTGGATTTATAATTAAATTACAAGTTTTAAAAATTAATAGTAAGGTTTGAATACCAGAAATAAAAAATAAATTTATACATTTAATACCACAATTGTGTGATTTTTAGAGAATTAATATTTCTTTATAAATATAGTGATTAAAAAGAACTTTATTTATTTATTAAAGGTAAAATAAAAAGTGTTGCAAATTTGATACACTATGTTTTTAAGGCACATGAAACATATTTTTGAGTTTTCAAATACCAGCCTAAAAAAAATGTTAAAAGATTATAAATATAAATAATTATGAACATAAAATATTATTGTGCTAAGGAAAGAATAATAAAATAATCTTTGATTTATAATTAAATTACAATACATTTAAAACTTTTTTCATTCGATACTATAGGCATTTATTTTACAGATTTTTTGCATTATCCGAAAATTTATTAAATTCAATATCATGTAACAAAATCAATTGAGTAAAAATTTATTTCTATCGCATGAAGAGATTCTTGATAAATCTAAGAGAAAATTAGATTATGAAATGAAATTTAACTTTTAAGAAATTCCTTAAAAGTTAAATTTCATTACTCTCCCAATAAAACAGGTTAACGAATGCTAATGGATACCGTTGTTTTAGAAATTCCGAAAACTTTATCAGCTTTTGTTTTAAGAAGCGAACTCTTTATAGAATTGTGTAAAAGCTAATAGTTAGAACGAACTATTAAGATTTCATATCTTGAAGTTGTTTAATAATCACTGCATTATATTTGTATTTTTTAATTAGATCTTTACGAATGTAATAACTGTGATTCTTATGCATTATAATAACAAAACATAATATTAAAATATCATTTAAATCACCAAACATATTTTCGGTATATCAAATGCTGTAAAGTTTGGCAAGAATCGCATTTTTACGATAATCTTTTATCTTACTTAACTTAAAAACTTTTAAGTGTAATAGCTCTTTACAACTTTAGATCTCGTGACCAACTGGAAGATATTCATGGATTTAAAAAACAGTCCATCACACATCAATTCCTCTATTCTAATGGTCCCATGCTTTGAATTTCGTAAAATAAATTTAATCTATTAACGTTCATTGGTTTCTCTACGAAACCACAAAATTTTAATTCCGATATGCAAGAACGACACCGGAATTTTAATTTTTAAAAATCCATTTTAATATGTATTTAAAAAATCACTTTTTTCCTATTTACAAATATATTTGTTCGCAATTACCTGTGCCGTTCATTTATTTCAATACCTTGGCAATGAGAATGTTTTGTCCGTTAGAGGATTAAAAGAAATGTGACATTAGCTATTTCTTTCGGAACATGGATTTCAAATAAGTTTCATAAATATTCAAACGCATATTACTTTAAATTCAAAAGAGATTGGAAAATGTAATTTTGCACGGTATTATTATTATATTATCATTGTACTATTGAAATATTAGGGAAATGTAATAAAAAAACTTGAATTTATAATTAAATTAGAATACTTTTAAAACGTGTTTCATAACGATACTACATTAATTTATTTTAGAGATTTATTGAATTATCAGAAAATTTATCCAATTCAATAACACGTTGCAAAATCAGAGGAGTAAAAATTCATTTCTATCGCATGAAGATATTCTTGATGAGTTTAAAGGAAAATTGGATTATGTATCATAAGGAATTATTTAAAAGTTTAATTTCATTACACTCCCAATAAGCAGCTTAACGAAAGTTAATGGATTCCATTGCATTAGAAGTTTCCAAAACTTTATCGGCTTTTGTTCTTAAATATTTGGTTTCTAAGAAGTTCACACAATTACGTAAAAGCTAATATTTAGAAAGCACTTTTAAGATTTGAAATGAGGAAGTAGTTTATTAATTATTACATTATATTTATAATTTCATATTTAAATGCGTCTATTTGCAGTTTAATTAATATGCATTTTTTAAACCTGTAAAAGTATGACTTTTTTTTTTTTTTTTTTTTTTTTTTTTTAAGAATTAAGTTTTTAAAATTCATACTAAGATTTGAATACCAGAAAATTTTAAATATACAGGGTGTATCTAAACTACTGGGCAAAACTTTAAGGGGTGATAGTACACATCAAGACAAATAATATTAAATGGGAAACTAAGGGTCCCAAACGTGTTCCGAAGGAGATAGGCGCCATCAAAGTTTAGGATCCAAAATTTCAAACGATTATAAAAAACGGGAAAATTGATCGATTCGTTTGCGGTTTTCACTAAAACTATAGTTTATGTCAGTATTGTCTTGAAAATAAATTATAAAGGTAAATTTCAAAAAATACCGATAGAGGGCGCTTTAGACTTTGGAGTAACGAACAACTATTTTTTACCGCTATTTTTTGCACCTCATTAACTTTTTTAGAAGTTTAAACAAAAACTTAAATTTTGAGCTCAAAATCTGTGGTTAAGAAGCGCAAACTGAACTGTGTTCAATGGGAGTGGGGAGGTTCAAATTTCAAATTATTATACAAAACGGAAAAATTGGTCGATTCGTTTACGGTGTTCTCTAAAACCATTCTTTAGGTCAGTATTTCCTTGAAAATAAATTTTAAAGATAAATTTAAAAAAATTCCGTTAGAGGGCGCCTTAAACTTTAGAGTAACCAACAACTATTTTTAACCGTTATTATTTTTTTTTTAAATCTAAATAAATGTTTTTAAAGCTTAGACTTAAATTTTGAGCTCAAAATTTGAATCGTTGTGAGTAATTAAGTAGCGAAAAATTGAACTGTGTTCGTAAGGTGGGCAGGGTAACATTTCAACTCCTGAACTCAGTTCAGTTTGCGCTTCTTAACACCTCCCAACGATTCAGAATTTGAGCTCAAAATTTATGTCTAAGCTTTTGTAAACATTTAATTATATACAAAAAATAACGGTTAAAAATTGTTGCTGGTTACTCTAAAGTTTAAAGCGCCCTCTAACGGAATATTTTGAAATTTATCTTTAAAATTTATTTTCAAGGAAATACTGACATAAAGAATGGTTTTAGAGAAAACCGCAGACGAATCGACTAATTTTTCCGTTTTTTTATGATAATTTGAAATTTGAACCTCTCCACCCCCATTGAACACAGTTCAGTTTGCGCTACTTAACCACTCTCAACGATTCAGATTTTCAGCTCAAAATTTAAATTTATGTCTAAGCCTCCCCCCCCCCCAAAAAAAAAAAAATAATAAAATGCAAAAAATAACGGTACAAAATAGTTGTACGTTACTCCAAAGTCTAAAGCGCTCTCTATCGACATTTTTTGAAATTTAGCTGTATAATTTATTTTCAAGATAATACCGACATAAAGAATAATTTTAGTGAAAACCGCAAATCAATTGAGCAATTTTTCTGTTTTTTATAATCATTTAAAATTTGAACCTACACACTCCCATGGAACGCATCTCAGTTTGCGTTTCTTAACCACAGATTTTGAGCTCAAAACTTAAGTTTATGTCTAAACTTCTAAAAAAAATTAATGAGATGCAAAAAATAACGGTAAAAAATAGTTGTTCGTTACTCCAAAGTCTAAAGCGCCCTCTATCGACATTTTTTGAAATTTATCTTTATAATTTATTTTCAAGACAATACTGACATAAAGAATAGTTTTAGTGAAAACCGCAAACGAATCGATCAATTTTCCCATTTTTTATAATCATTTCAAATTTTGGACCCTAAACTTTGATGGCACCTATCTCCCTCGGAAAATGTTTGGGACCCTTAGTTTCCCATTTAATATTGTTTGCCTTGATGTGTACTATCACCCCTTAAAGTTTTGCCCAGTAGTTTAGATACATCCTGTATTTATACACATAATAGCAAAATTATGTGATTTTTACAGGATTGATATGGGATTAATAAACATAAAATGGTTCAAATTTTTGAGTTTTCAAATACCAGCCTTAAAAATAGAGTTAAAAGATAATGGTGATAAATAATTATGGTGCTAAATGAATATGAACCTAGCTAGAATAGTTCTATGGAAAGAATAATGAAATAAACTTGAATTTATAATTAAATTGTAATACATTTAAAAGTTGTTTTATTGGATACTACAGGCATTTATTTTAGAGATTTATTGCATTATCAGAAAATTTATTTAATTTATATCTGCTTGGAAAAATCAATTGAGTAAAAATTCATTTATATCGCATGAAGAGATTCTTGATGAGTCTAGAAGAAAATTAGATTATGTACCATAAGGAATCCGGTAAAAGTTAAATTTCATTACACTTCCAGAAAAACAGCTTAACGAAAGTTAATGGATACCTTTGTTTTAGAATTTCCGAAAACTTTACCGACTTTTGTTCCTTGATATTTAGTTTTGAGAAGGGAACCCTTAATAGAATTGCGTAAAAGCTAATATTTAGAAAGCGATTTGAAAATTTAAAATCTTGAGGTAGTTTAATAATCAGTGCATCAAATTTATAATTCTTAATTAGCATCTTCACGAATGTAATAAGTCTAATTTAAATGCATTAGAATAACAAAACGTTATATCAAAATATTATTTAAATGAACGAACATTTTTCGGTTTATTAGGTGCTGTAAAGCTTGGCAAGAATCACATTTTTACGATAATCTTTTGTATTAGTTAGCTTGAAACATTTAAATGTATTAGCCCTTTAGAAATTTAGAGGTCATGCGCGTCTGGAAAATGCTCTTAGATTTAAATAACATTTTATCACACATCAATTCCTAATTTCTAATGACTCCATATTTTGAATTTCATGAAATAAATTAAAAAGAAATGTATTTTAGCTCCTTCTTTTGGAATATGGATTTCAAACAAGTTTCATAAATATTCAAACTTATTTTACTTTAAATTCAAAAGAAATTATAAAATACTACTTTGCATGGTATTAACATTGTACTTTCACTGTACTATTGAAATACTGAGGAAATGTACTAAAAGAAACTTGAATTTATTATTAAATTGCAATATACTTAAAACTTGTTTCATTCGATACTACATGCATTTATTTTAGAGATTTATTGAATTATCAGAAAATTTATTCAATTCAATAGCTGGTTGCAAAATCAATGGAATAAAAATTCAATTCTATCGCATGAAGAATTTCTTGATGATTTCAAAAGAAAATTAGATTATATACCATAAGGAATTCGTTAAAAGTTAAATTTCATTACTCTCCTAAAAGAACAGCTTAACGAGAGTTAATGGATAGTATTGTTTTAAAAGTTTCGAAAACTTTATCGGCTTTTGTTCTTTAATATTTGGTTATGCGAAGAAAATCCTTTATAGGAATTTGTAAAAGCTAATATTTAGAGAGCAATTTTAAGTTTTCAAATCTTGAAGTAGTTTATTAATCATTGCATTACATTTATAATTTTATATTGTCTATTGGCAGTTTAATCAAGAAACTTTTTTTAACCCATATAAACATGCTTTTTCTTTTAAAAATGAAGTTTTTAAAATTTATACCAAAGTTTTGAATACCAGAAATTTTAAAATAAATGTATACATTTTATAACACAAATATACGTTTTTTTTTTTTTTTTTTTTTTTTTTTTTTTTTTTTTACAGGATTACTATTTCTATATAAATTTAGTGGGTAAAAAGAACTTGATGTTTTTATTAAAGGCAATATAAAAAGTGTTGCAATTTTGATATGCTTTTAAGGGCACATGAAACATAAAATGTTTCAAATTTTTGAACTTTCAAATACCAGCCTAGAAAATAGAGTTAAAAAATAATAGTGATAAATAATTATGCTGAAAAAGAATATTAACTTAAAATATATTATAATGCTAGGGAATGAAAAATAAAATAAACTTGAATTTATAATTAAATTACTATACATTTAAAACTTGTTTCATTCGATACTACACTCATTTATTTTAGAGATTTATTAAATTATCAGAAAATTTATTCAATTCAGTATCAGGTAGCAAAAATCAATTGAGTAGAAATTCATTTATATCACATGAAGAGATTCTTGATGAGACTAAAAGAAAATTAGATTGTGTACCGCAAGGAATTCGTTAAAAATTAAATTTCAATACACTTCCAGTAAAACAACTTAATGAAATTTAATGGATACCATTGTTTTAGAAGTTTCGAAACATTTATAGGCTTTTGTTTTTTGACATTTAGCTTTGAGAAGCGAATCTTTTATAGAATTGCGTAAAAGCTAATTTTTAGAAAGCGTTTTTAAGTTTTCAAATCTTGAAGTAGTTTTACAATCAGTGCATCAAAATAATTTTTAATTAGCATCTTCACGAATGTAAAAAGTCGAATTTATATGCATTAGAATAAGAAAAACGTTTTATTAAAAGGATATTTAAATCACCGAACATTTTTCTGTTTATCAGATTTTGTAAAGCTTGGCAAGAATAAAATTTTTACGATTATCTTTTATGTTACTTAGCTTGAAAACATTTAAGTGTAATATCTCTTTAGAAATTTAGAGCTCATGCGCGACTGGAAGATGCTCATAGATTTTAATAACATTTCATCACACATCAACTCCTAATTTCGAATGATTCCATGCTTTGAATTACATAAAAGAAATTTAAAAGAAATTTACATTAGTTCCACCATTCGGAATATGGATTTCAAATAGGTTTCATAAATGTTCAAAATTATTTTACTTTAAATTCACACGATACTATAAAATACTATTTTTTTTTCGGTATTATTATTGTTTTATTATTGTACTATCAAAATATTGAGAAAGTGTAATGAAATAAACTTGAATTTCTAATTGAATAACAATACATTTAAAGCTTGTTTCATTCGATACTGCAGGTATTTATTTTAGAGATTTATTGAATTATCAGAAAATTTATTCAATTCAATATCAGGTCGCAAAATCAATGGAGTAAAAATTCTTTTATATCGCATGAAGAGATTCTTGATGATTCTAAAATAAAATTAAAATTTTGTAACGAAAGTTGATGGACACCATTGTTTTAGAAGTTTCGAAAAGTTTATCGGCTTTTGTTTTTGATATTTAGTTTTGAGAAGCGAACAATTAATAGAATTGCGTACGAGCTAATATTTAGAAAGTGCTTTAAAGTTTTCAAATCTTGAAGTAGTTTATTAATGCTTACATTACATTTATAATTTTATATTTAAATGCGTGTATTGGCAGTTTAATTAATATACATTTTTACTTCATAAAAGCATGATTTTTTTTTTTAAGAATTAAGTTTTTAAAATTTATATCAAGCTTTGTATACCAGAAATAAATATATATATTTAAAATAAACGTATATATTTTATAGCACAATTATGCGATTTTTTTTATTAACAAGATTAATATTTCTATATAAATAAAGTGGTTAAAAATAACTTGATTTTTTTTTATTAAAGACAATATAAAAAGTGTTGCAATTTTGATACACTATGCTTTTAAAAGCACATGAAACATAAAATGCTTCAAATTTTTGAGCTTTCAAATACCAGCCTAAAAAATAGAGTTAAAAGATAATGGTGATAAATAATTATGCTGAAAAATTAATATGAACCTAAAATATTATAGTGCTAGGGAATGAATCATAAAGTAAACTTGAATTTATAAAAAAATTACAATACATTTAAGACTTGTTCCATTCGGTACTAAAATATACTGCAAAATCAATGGAGTAAAAATTCATTTCTATCGCACGAAGAGATTCTTGATGAGTGGAAAAGAAAATTAAATTATGTACCATAAGGAATTCGTTAAAAGTTAAATTTCATTACTCTCCCAATAAAACAGCTTAGCGAAAGTCAATAGATACCATTGTTTTAGAAGTTTCGAAAACTTTATCGTCTTTTGTTCTTTGATATTTAGTTTTGAGAAGCGAATCCTTTATAGAATTACGTAAAAGCTAATATATAGAAAGCACTTTTAAGATTTGAAATCTTGAAATAGCTTATTAATCATTACATTATATTTATAATTTCATATTTAAATGCGTCACTTGACAATTTAATAAATATACATATTTTAACCCTTAAATTCATGAATTTTTCTTTATCCCTTTTCGGCATGCTCAAATTATGCTCGTAAAATGAGAAAATATTGTCTGACATCAGAATTTACAAACGATTTTTTTTTAAATCAGTAACGCCTTAATTCGTGCTTTCATTGTAAAAGCAAAATTTTATTAAAATATTCTTGGTGTCGTTTGAAAGTTTGGAATTAAAATTAGGTGTGCCTGGGGGGAGCGGGCACACTTTTTCATAAAGGGTTAACTGCTAAAGTGATCTATATATTTGAAAAACTTTCAAATAATGCCTATTCTTTTCATGTATTTACAGAATTGTTATTCTTTTATCGCCGGTCTTTCAAAACAAAAATTTTTGCCTAATTAAATCAGAAAAATGCTTGGATTAAATAATGCATAATCTAGAATAAAATTTTACTGGTGAGAATAAGAAATTACGTTTGGAATATGCATGCCCGTAAATAGTACTGGCAAATCATGATTAGCAAAATCACGTTACCCGTATGACATACGGGTAAATCAGGGAATCGGATAAGAATAGCGTTTTTTAAACTTATTTTTCGATTTTAATACAAGAAATTAAAAAATGGATTTAACCCCTTGCGGGGCGGTGGTTTCATAGATGTACCAGTTAATTTTAATTTTCAAACGCCACATTCGCACCGGAATTTTGTTAAAGAAAATTACGGTTTATTGAATGCGTGAAATATAGCGTTTTCTTATTTAGGACTAAAGTTGTTTTCAAATTCCGGTGTCAGTCATTAATTTCAATACTTAAGCTATGAATTTGCTCTGCCCCGCAAAGGGTTAAGCATTTAGTAGCACAATTATGCTATTTTTAGAGGATTAATATTCTTTTTTTTTTTTTTTTTTTTAAGTGGTTGAAAAGAAGTTGATTTATTTATTAAAGGTAAAATAAAAATTGTTGCAAATTTGATACACTAAACTTTTAAGGGTACATGAAACATAAATTGGTTCAAACTTTGGAGTTTTCAATTATCAGCCTAAAATACAGAGTCAAAAGAATATGATGCTAAATTATTATGAATCTAAAATGTTATGTTGCTGGAGGGATTTGAAATACTATATTTTAAGCACTTTAATTGTGTAGGGATGAGATTTCCGCTTTTTTGGAAACCAGTAAAATCTTAGAGAAAATGTTGTTAATTTAAATCCTAAAAAAGTTCCGATTTAAAAATATAGCATTTTCTCTAAGATTTTACTGGTGTGCAAAAAAGCGGAAATCTCATCCCTGGCTGTGTATGTATATATACATTTGAAATATATTTATCCTCGAAATGTGTTTTTTGTGCTTTGATACATTTTTCTTTTCTTTTTTTTTTCTTTTTTTTTTTTAGATAAACAATTGAAACTTTTTAAAATTGTGTTATTTATTTCATTTAAATTATCTAACATTAAAGATTAAAGCGTTTTTTTTTTATTATTATTATTTGTAATGAAAAATAAATTTTTAAATTGTTAGAATTTTCAAAGTTTTTGAATAAAATATTTTTAATTTTTTTTTTAACCCAAAATGAAAATTGCTTTATATTACCCTCAAATAGTAAGTTTTTTGACACCATAACTAAAATATAAATTTATATTTTCAACAGTATTTCAGAAAAGTATAAAATAAAAAATAATTATACTATTGAAATGCAACCGAGATATTTTTATAAATTTCTTCCATAGGATTAGCAGAAGCGAACAGGTATTTTCATTTGACTGAAGTAGCTCCTTAACGATTAAATATTTGAATTTAATACTGGAAAGGTCTGAAATTTTATTCAAGTAGTTTCAAAATATTTTACATTAGCATAAAAGAATAAATAAATAATGTAACATGTATCCCCCCCTTTTTTTTTCTTTTAGATCTTAAAGCACGTTAAATAAATAAATTTCTGTTTCTAACAAAAAATTATAGTGGCAGTTGTTAAAAGGACCGCTCATCGACCTTCTAGAATTCAGTGTTGCCAGTAGGCTACTTTTTTTAAATTAAGATTTCTTGGTTGGCACTAGTTTTTTGAAATAGTAAAATTTGTGTTATTTAGCCTTATTTAATGGCATATTAATGAAACCGAAAACAAACAGAATTTCATCGTTTCAGATAAATGGTTAGAATCATAGAATCTGAAATTTTCAAAAATTGCCTACTAGCAACACTGCTTGTGTTGACAATTGCACGACTGTTGACAGATATTCTTTTTTTTTTAGATTTGTAAATTTTTCTAGATTTTTTTGTATGTTAAACTTTTTCTGCAATAACAATTTTAATGTTCATATTAATACAGTCTGTATCACTATCAAGTGTATACAGTTTTAGTATAAACACTACCACAGAAAAACAATTATGATAATTCAGCATCCATAGGCGGAGCCTGCATTCAAAACGAACATAAATATTGGTCGAAGGAATGCTACAACAAAAATGTGCAATCTTCTTAAAAGTTTAATAAGCAGGTCATCACTATTTCTGGTTAGAAAATTTCTATTTAATTAAATTGCAGAACTTGGTGATAATGTTCTGCAATTAAATAAGTCAAAAATTTCTCTTCCAAAATTGTGGCAAAAATCTACCAATATTGTTGCACGACTTAAAGCGGTCTTTTAAAAAATAGATCAAACAAATTTCGAATACCATATTTCATTACAAGAACTTTCTTTTTAGATTTACTTTTAAAAATCGCAATTGCGTGTAGTTGTTGTAGTAATATACAATGAAAATAATATTTAAAAATACCCATGTGCTAAAAAGAGTTTGGTCCGACGGCTGGTGGATGTAATGGAATTGTTTTAATTTAAATTCAGTACACTTCTATTACGTTTATATATTATACTAGTCCAAAAGCCGACCGCACAAAACCCTAAGTCATCGAGCACAAGAAATAATCCTTTATTTTATGGAAGAGTAGTAATAGGAGAATCTAATGATCCATGTTTACCGGAGCGAAGTGGTGCATAAGCCAAAAATTAATACCACTAGTGACTAACTCGTAGGTTTAGCATTGTGTTTGACGTGCAATCAAAAGTATGAATGCACGTAAAACTGGGAACAGGTAAACATAATGCTAACCCTACGAGTCAATCAGTAGCGGTATTAGCTTTTGACTTATGCACCACTTAGCTTCCGGCAGACACGGATCGCTAGATTCGTCAATTACGACTCTTCCATAAAATAAAGGATTTTTTCTTCTGTTCGATGACTTAGGGTTTTGTACGATCGGCTCTTTGACTATATGCAAACACTACATAGATCTCAAAAACATCTGACAGAGATCATAAAAAAAATCTGGTCACTAAGAACATTCAAGTCTGAAACAAAGTTCATCAATTACACTTCTTGAAATGTGTTCTTAGCTGCCATTTGTGCAGTTTTTGTCACATCTAAAATTTAATAACAAATCTTACCTAAAGTAATTCCCAAAATCTAACGATTTCAAATAAGATGAAAATTTTTAATAAACTTTAGTGGTAATAGAAAAAAGTACAAGTTGCTAGTTATGCATGTGTGAATCTAGTTTCTTTTTTTTATGAGCAGATTTTATAAGGAAATGAACTTGTTTTTGAGTAGGTTTATATTATTGAAAGCCGAATGCTTTTATATCGTGACAATAGGCATGATGACGTTGATAATATAATATTACACAGAGAATGGAATTGAAGTGAATGCCTTGAATCAGAAATTGGTAATGAAATTTTAATTTCATTCAAATACAGCAGACGCGCCATATAATGTGGCTATTGAACGAGATATATGCATTGTGCATACCAGGGTTATTATTGAATCCCGTTTATCATAATGAAAATATATGCGTTTGTATTAGAATTAATGAACAAGATAAATATTTCTTCGATAATATGAAAATAAAAAAATTGCCATTATGGGCAGGGCCTGATTATCAACGGGGCACTCTCTCACCAGAAAAAATAAATAGAAATTTTTTCCTTATTCGTGATAGTAATTTTGACTGAAAAGGGCGTTTAAACAAGGCGAAAATTTCTATGTAATTTTACTGGGGAGAGAGTGCCCCGTTAGTAATCAGGCTCTGATTATGGGTAATGACGAACAAAGCATAAATGTGTGTCGAATAACTCCTAGATAGTAGTCTTGTTATGTACAATCGTGAAAAAAAGTAGTCCCTCCCGAAGAACTCCTTAAAAAATTATCGTAGAATAAAGTTACTGACATAAAGTTTCAATTTAAGTACAGCACCTAAAATATGCTAGTTTTAAAATAACTAATTTCTCAGAAACTTATCTTAAGAATTACATGAAAATTTGTTTGAGTTTTTGTGAAGAGTCTAGAATTAATTGTGCTATCATAATTGGGTACTTCTATTGGAAAAAACAAAGCTAGGTTTCGTTTTAAAATGTAGATGTTCCTTTAAACAAATTTTATATACATCATTTAAAAGTACTCACTTATAGGCTGTGGTAGCCTAGTGGTCATAGCGTCGAAATCCAGAATGAAAGGCCCCGAGTTCAATGCTCGAGATCACCAAAGGCCCACCGTTATATGCAATGTACGCTCTCGTTAACCCTTTAACGTTCATTGGTTTCTCTACGAAACCACAAAATTTTAATTCCGATATGCAACAATGACACCGGAATTTCAATCTAAAAAAATCCATTTTAATCACTTTTTCTTACTTACGAATATATTTGTTCACTTTTACCGGTGTCATTCATTTATTTCAACATCTTAGCAATGAAAATGTGTTGATCGTTAAAGGGTTAAATAAAGGGGTTCTGAAAGTCCTTGATCGGTCGTAGTAGTTACCATGAGTAATGATCTCTGGAGAAACTTTCCCTCTCCTTCAGAGACATAGCGAAATTGAGGATGTGGCAATGTTTAGTGCTGCCATCTATTGAATCTTTGTCGAACATCTTTCGCTGCAAAAGTCTCTCTTCCTACCCCCCGGGTGCAGTTCAAAGGAAACTCTAGCAACCCTCCTGCTTTTCGGGCACATGTCAAGAACAACAAAAGTACTCTGTATTTTCAACTGTTCTGCCCCAATAATTTTCTTCTGTGATAATTTGTTGAGGAGTTATTAGAAGGTAATTACTTTTTTTCTACGATTGTACTTTTATGAAAGTAGTGTATGGTGAACTGAGTTTTGATTTTTCAGTGTGATCATAGAATTCTTCACTCAAAAAATTTCCTTGAAAAAATTGCCTTAGTTTTTAAAGACTCTCTATTTTTGACCAATGAGGACGGTTTACAGGTGTCATGCACCATGCTAATTTGTTAGAAAATAGATAGTCTTTAAAAACAGAGATATTGTTCATGATATTTTTAAAAGTGTACATTATTGGCTCAGATACACGGTCGCCTTAATTGCTTTGCCGCCTAACTTTTGGCGTTTAAATTGCCATGCTTCTCAGAGGGATACTCCTTTTTCACGCAATGGTTTTAGGCTTATTTTATATTTTTACCAATTGCGGGATTATGTCTTATCTCTAACCTCGCAATATTTACCGCTTTTCTTTTCTCTCTCTTTTTTCTTTTTTTTTTTTTTTTTTTTTTTTTTTTTTTAACCGTTGAAAAATGGTTGTTGTTTTTGGTGGAGGATTGACAAAATGACGTGGTCACTTTTGAATTTAAATTAAATTCTTTACTTTTAGAAGAATTTTTATTTGGATAGGAAATTAAAATGTTTAAAATCATTGTAATAAAGGAGAAAACTAACAAATTTAAAAATAGGTAGACGGAAATTGACAGATACGGAAAAAGCCGAAGCCAAAGAAATGAATGACCGTGAATGTCGCATTCAATGACATTAAACACAATACGCGTACTTAAACAATCATAAAGTGATTTTTATTTCGACTTTTTATTAATGTTTTACTAATTTATATGTTCTTTTGTTACTTAAAATAAAAATTTAGTCAACATGTATAAGTTGCTTATTAGTTTGGCGATTCGTATCATTTGGCGAAATTGGTCGACGAGATAACTAAGTAGTACTGTATTTGGTTTGGCGCAAAAACGTCTTTCAATGCAGAAAACGAGAAAATCAAAAGATTATCGAGCCGCTGAAAACCAATTACGTGTTGAAAGGCGATCACGAAAAAGGAAGCAATTTAATGCCGAACCGATTAATTGTAAAACATGTCTCGAGGGCGACCAATCCACTAGCCATGGCGTTTTATAATCGGTCGGTTCTAACCAGGAAAATTTAAATACCAATAGTGATTCTAACAAGCGGGAAAATGTTATAGCTATTACTCTTGAATTTCCACCACCTAAAAAGAAAACTAAAAAGCAATCGGCTTGGGAAAAACTGGAAAAAAACTTTTTTGATTCAATGTCTGATGGACCCATTCACAGATGCATGTGCTGCGATCGACTTTGGTTTAAAACCTCCATCACCAAAATTCTGCTCTGTAAAATCAAACAGTATATGCCAAAGTCTTACAAGTATAACAGTATATGCCAAAGCTGTATTTTAATAATGATTACTTTCGCACCAACAATTTCACATAGTTTGAAATGTTTCTTTCGTCGCCAACTTTAATGCTTGGCGACAAAGGAGTGATGTAACTTAAACGAACCGTACCTTCAAATTGCAGCATGTATAAAGTCATTTATAACAGTGGCACGGATAATACACAATAAAACAACTGGTATTTAGCTTAAAATGATAGATTAATGTTTCGAGTGAAATATTTTTCAAATGGTTGGTGTAATTTCTTAAATTACAATTTTTTTGTTTTTGTGTATTGTAAAAAAATTATGAAACATGAACGCCACATTTCCGCAGAATCGTAAATTTATTGTTTTCTTTTTAAAAAATCAACGACGTCTGTGGAGTAATGAAAAAAAATTACATAGGATGTGTACCGTGATTTAATTCAACAGGCCCCACCAGTGGCCGAGAGGGTCTGACCTCTCAACTGGTAAACGGCAGGTGCTGGGTTCGAACCCAATCGCGGCCGTCGGCCTAACCGTTCGGAGTTTTCGTGGTTTCCTTCGAACCTTGCGTAAATACGGGTTAGGTTACCTTAGAAAGACCCCCACGAAGGGCATCCCTCCCCCGGGCCTATATCCCTAGCGTAGATAATCGGCCGACACAAAATACAACAACATTTAATTCAACAGAAGTAGCATGCTACAGTTAGCTTGCGACACAAAAAAAATCAGATATCTTAACTTGTATCTTGCCAAACTTTATATTCTGAACTATACATAATTTAAAATTTATAGTATACTTAATTCATACCCAAATTAAGAATTTTGTGGTTAAATTAACCGTACTAATTTGATATACTAAGTCTATGTTTTGTTTTACATATGTATAGGGGAAGATGGGGATACTTGAGCCATTTTTTGAATTTTATTTTTTTTTTAATTTTTTATATTTTTTTAGAATAAAATAAAATATTGAAAATGAAAATTTGATATTTTTCCTTCAACTAAAAACCACTTTCAATAAATTTTGAACTATTTTTCTATGCATAATAAATGTTTATTTTTTGTTTTACATCATGGCTCAAGTATCCCCATGGCGGGGATACTTGAGCCATAGTGAAGGGATACTTGAGCCACTACGGAAAAATACCTACAAAAGTAATTTTTTTCGCTTTATTTTTGCACAAATATTTTACAGAATGATAAATTATGAAACGTAAAGTGTTTCAAAACCAATTAAGAAAACAAAGCTAGTAATACGATCATTTTTTGTCGTTAAAACTGGTTGTCGAAGGATAATTTGAACCGCAGTTATAACGACGGTAGAAACATCCTCAGTTCAGAGCCATTTAAATTTGGAATCTGCAATTCTTCTTGCAAATTTCATTTTCAAAATATTAAGCACTTATCCAACAAATATTTTTACAGTTTTCTTTCTGGCATATTTTATTAGTAACCAACCATCAATAGAAGGTTTTCTTTCACATCATCACCATCATTGACAGAATTTTCCTCTAATGATATTGTCGAACTCATGCTTTTAGTTTAGTAGCTGTCGGAATTTAAGCCAGATGTATCATTCTACTATTTCAAACCCCTTTTTGATTTCACAGGAAAAGATTTTGTCTTCCTCTTTGGCTCCATGTAGGTAAGTTTGAACTGGGATTTTTGTTGCTTTTCTTGTTTTTGTGCGCTCTTTTTACCAATTTTTCTTCAATTTTCTTAGTTAAAAAAAAAGTTACAGCAACAGAGGTTACGATTTCAATATAAAATACTAATCTTAATATGTTATATTAAAAAATAAATATTTTATTATGTTGGACCTAACTAATTAAAGTATTAGAGATTATAGCCTGTAAAACCGTTTTAAAAAGTTATTTTCATTTAATGAAAATTAAATTGAAAACTATGTTTACATTTATCTAGACAGACTATTTTGTTCGAATTTTGGTCGTTTGTCAAATCGAACAAATCGAAAAATAAAATAGACATTTTCATTTAAAAAATATGCATTTTTAAACATTTTTAGGTCTTTATTTTTTTAAGAAAAAAAAAATAAAATGAAAAATTATTCTCCCTTTTCTCCAGAAAAATATCTATTAGTGAATATAAGGATGGAATTTTATTTTTTGTTTGTTTCACCCATGTTTAATTTCTAGTGAGGATGGTTAAGACATGGCTCAAGTATCCCCACTCTCATTGGCTCAAGTATCCCCACTATCACTATTTTTGTTTCCCAGAGTTTTACTAAATAAAGCATGCAGCAATTAGAACTATTTTAGACTCAAAATACAATTGAAATTATGCTTATTGAATGTATGTATATAGTTGCAACTTTAAACAAAACTTTGATTACAAAAAAACAAAAAAACCATGCACCCAAATATTTTTTTCAGATAGGGAAAAGACAACTATTAATCACTATACTTTCAAAATGGTACCAAGATGTGTGATTTCTTTTTTACATGTTCAGAACTATAAATATGTTATCATATTGGCAGTTTTAGAAAGAAAAATTAATCAACTGTAAAGATAATAGGGGTGGCTCAAGTATCCCCTATGCTCAAGTATCCCCACTCTCCCCTACATTAAACAGATTATTTTTCAAATTGAATTTCTGAGTTTTTTACAGAAAAATGTTATTGCTTTTATGCAAATTTTTCAGGATGTGGCGACTAGATTTTTTGAGTTCAAAAGCCATTGGCTCCTTGAAAGTTTTGGGAATCAGCATTTATAGTATACGTCCTAATATTTGTACGTGAATAAGCTACACTGATAAAAATCTGCAGTTTTTCATTTATAGTCACTCTACGGTTTTTACAGAATATCTCTATTCTGACCAATGATAATGCTCCATAATATATTCAAACAACTTCTTTCTATAAAAGATGTTGTGTGACTATTGCAGGAAAAGCTAATCATTTTTTAAATATAGCAAAATGTCCTGAATCTCCAGGAAACTGAATTCCATGGCTTTTTTGCGAAATGCTAGTATAAATAAGTATCTGTTGGTATTTAGGTATTATACACACATACAGTGATGGAACAGTATACCACTAAAAAAATTATTTACACCGCAAACTTTTATTAGTATTCTTCGTTCTAGCTTCAAAAAAGATTTCTGATATTATTCAATGCGGATAATACCAATAAAATTTAATGGTAACAATCGGCCACCTAATGTGTCACTGTTCCATCAGTGTGCATGCATATATACACACACACACACTTATATATATATATATACACTATATGACCAAAGGTGAGTTTTATGGTAGTTTGTTAATTTTAGCTTGAAATAATATTAGTTTGAGAGTTAGACTGATCAATATACGATGTTTTTTATAAAATATTTGTTTGAGAGTTAAACTGATAATATAAGATTTTAACTAATTTTTTTAAACTAATTTTGTGGATTTATCATAAATAAATAAAACAGTTCCTTCTTAAGCATTTTCTTTCGTCGAATTTCGACGAGTTCCACCTCGTAATAATAACTTCCGGATAATAAATAATTTTTGCTTTGCTTATTCATAGATTAATAAGCATACATATATGAATAAACTGATATATCATAAATTGTCTGTTAGTTAATAAATTGATGATTATTATTTGACATTAACGGTACACAGGGGCGCAAAAATCTAATCGCCAACAGGCAGTCTCTCACCCCAAAATTTATTTCGTTATTTTTCGTGTAACATTTGGTGTAAAATTCTTGTAAAAATGCTATTAAATTTTAAGCTAAGAAAACTTTAAGTTTTAGTGACGATAGACTGCCCGCAGGAGCCTTGATTTTTGTACACCTGCAAGTATATGTTTGTAAATATCTCGTTCAATTAAAAACGAAGTATTTGATGATTCTTTTAAGTAAAATGTAACAAAATGTAGGGGGAACTGGGGCACATTGATACAACCCCTGTACAGAACAGAGGGTCATTAGAGGAAGTTTCACAACAGCTCCAAAAGTTGATACTAGTGAAATTAACTACATACAGAAAGTTTTGGAATGATTCAATAGTTTGATGAAATGGGATGGGTGATTAATTGTTTTTGAAGGTCAAAAGTAAATTTGAGTTGTACAATTGAAATGGTATTATACAACTGTTCCAGTGTCTTCAACCGAAAAGAATATACTCCCTGGCAAGTAAAGCTAGTCTTTACCAGTTCCTCATTCTTTATTGTTAGATAAATTATGAAGTGTTGGATTTGCGACTCATTTTATTCAAAATGGCTGTATGGGGCACATTCACACAGTCTATGTCGGGGCACATTGATACAACCTAAATCCTTTTCTAGTTCATTTTTTCATTACTTTTTTTTTTTAACCACGCACTCTTTAGTTCAACCATTTTTCGTCAAAAATTTCTACTATTAGTTTTTATTGAAGTGAAATAGCTCTAATTTCTTTATATTAGAACATTTTATAGTATTTTCGCAAACAGAAGACGTACAAACTTACACAATATCTAGTGCTAGTAGAATTAACAAAAGAAATGGACGGCAGCTTGGCAAATCTCAAATTTATATCGATTCTCCAGAGAAAAAAGTATTGCCGACATGAGAAATGTTAAGTAAGAGAAACAAACAGCAGAACAGTACAGGATAATTATATTATAAACATAATTTTTAATATAATTATCCTGTATTTTCTGTTTGTAAACCGATTTATAAACAGAAAACCTGGTAATTCTTTCACTTTCCCTAAGAAAGACGATAATTCCGGAGTTAAAGTACCAGATATGACAAAGTTACCACAGCCAACAAACAGACAAGGAACAGCCAGAACATCAGGTCATTGTACATTTCATTTTGATTGCTTTAATATCGCTTACAAATAAATTGTGTGCAATTTTAATGTCTATAAATATTTATAAAATCGTTTGCTAACTATTTTTCTATGAAAAATATGCATTGGTGTTATTTTGTCTCCATTTTTTCCAGACGTATCAATGTGTATCAATCTGCCCCGGGGATGGGGCACATTGATACAAATTACTTTTTTTGATTTTTTTAAAATTACATGCAAAAATAATGCGTAAAACAACGATTGTACATTTTTATAACACACTACACAGGTTTTGCTGACATCACATAGAAAAATAACTTGAAATTTCCACTTTCTAGACACCAAATTTTTTTTTTTTAAAAAGCTGTATCAATGTCCCCCAGTTCCCCCTACATATTACATAAAAAGGTTTCTTCTTTGATTATATAGTGAAGGCCTTCAGTTTTAAATTATTGCAATTTGGAATAGTTTATACGAAATTTGTAGCAAGTTTTATATTTATAACACTTTGCCCTCGAAAGTGGATTCACACGCATCATTAGTGTCCCGTGTAACTGGGTGCTTCAAATGCTTTGACAACACTACTCTAACCCCTTGGAGACGAACGACACGTATACGGATTAAGAAGCCTTGTTTTCTCCACCAGTAAAATTTTACTCTGAAATTTGCCTTATTTAATCGGAGTATTTTCTCAATTTAATAAGGCACCATAACTTCTGTTCTTGACCCCTTAACTGGTTAATTCTTTTCTGTTCAATAAATTGAAAATAGCGGACTCACACCACTATTATTTAAATAAAATATTCGTAAAATTTAGTCTAAACATTCCCGCCTTTTAATAAAATGAAAATTTTCATAAAAATAATAGTGGTGTCAAAAAGCTTTAAATGATGCAATAAGAAAATTCGTCTTGCCCGAACAGCATTCGGGCAAACCAGTTAAGGTGTTAAAAACCAATAATAAAATATTAAAAACTTCGTAAAAGGCTCCCGTCGCGAAGGAATTTAACTAATTTTTTTCGCCTCATCTAATGGCCGTATAATTTGCGATAAAAGATGGCAAAATAAATTGTTATATATTAGTGGTAGTAGTCCAAAGTATTTGGAGTCACCATTTACCAGAGACACCTAATAACACTAGTGGTGAGTGAGAGCTACCTCTCGAGTGCAAAAGGGTAATACAACTTCTTTTCCAAATAGTTGCTGTATTTACTAGTGTATACCGCGCACCCCATATTTAGCAGGAAAAAATGGCGATTTTTTAAAATCTCGTACAGCACACGCATCGTAAATTTGACATGCAAATAAAAGAATGACTATATGAATTTCAATAAAGAAAGTTGAAACAAACATTACATCAGGCCAAAAACAAGGCGAAAATACATTTATAGACTTCGGGCAGGGAGTGAATAACGGAGGGTAAAAGAGAGTGACAGCAGTGAGAATTTTCTAAATAACGTTTATGTAGTGTTAATGTATAAATAAAAAGAATATTACCCAGTTAAACTGAAGGCATTGAGCTCACAGGCTACGCATACTAATTGTACAATACAGCCTTATATTTTCAAGGGTTAATTCTGTTCGGAAAAAATTAAAGGAGCAGAAACAGCTCCCCCTTTCCTCCTTTTTATACTTAATCATTGAACCCCCTAAACTAATCAGGAACATGCTTTATCATATAAAAAATCTATATCCAAAATTCAGAGCAAATCGGAAAATTCTTATTAAAAACCCATTTATGTAATTTAAGAGGAGTTGTCCCCCTCTTTTATATTTAACCATTAAACTTCCAAAACTATTCAGAGATTTGAAAGCAATCTGATAATTCTGTATGAAAAACACATTTATCTAAATTAAGGGGAGGGGCATTAGACCCCCCATTCCCCCCGTTTATACATATCCAATGAACACCTGATACAAAATACGGAGGCTCATCAGAATGATCCTGTCTAAATTTTGAACGAAAACTGATAATTCTGCATGAAAAACCCATTTATATCAATTATGGGGAGGGGCATGAGCCCCCGTTCCCCCTCTTATACATATCGAATGAACTCCAAAAACTAATCAGGAAAGCACCTTGTCAGGATATGCCTATATACAAAATTTCAAGTGGATCAGATATTTTTATCATGAGTTATCGCGTTACGCACGTACATGCAGAACGGGCGGGCACATAAGCCCTCAGGCTTTGATAGCCTGTGAGCTAAAAAGTGATAGGAATGAAATTAAGATGCAGTGATGCTTCAATTAGGTAAGATTTTCCGAGTGATTATGTCTTCTTTGAATGCGTGTAAGTATAACGTGTGATTACATCCAGCAGTAAAAAATTATTCCGTGTATAACGCGCACCGAGTAGTTTTGCCTTTTTTTGAAAAAAAGTGCGCATTATACACGAGTAAATACGATATCTTCATCTTATTTCATCTCAAAATATCTATCATTAAATACAGTAAAACCCCGATAATTCGGATTAATTGGGACCAGACCCAATCCGAATTATCCGGAGTATTAGAAAAAATGAAATAAAATAAAACATACTTACAGAAAATCACCTTTACATTAAACTTATTGAATATTTACAGATAGTAAAAATGTTTACTTTGTTGAATTCTTCCGAAAAGATTTCAGAAAAAGGTATTTTTTTATTAAGAATGCGATGATGAAACAAAATAATGTTATGGAAGTTAGCCAATCGCTTTTCAAACTTGAAAAAAAAGGGACCAAACCGATCCGAATTATCCGGAGATCCGGATTAACGGTGTCCGAATTGAACATGAATGATTAGCGGGGTTCCACAGTAAGGTGAATATCATATTAACTTCCATAAATGATAAATAATGGAATAAAAAATTTGGAATTCCTGCCATCAATGCTTTCTAGAAATATATTTTAAATAATATTTTCATATCTAAAAAATCATTAATCTACACAGTTCTAAAACAATCGCATTGTTCAAAACTTGAACTATTTTTTTCGAATTTATGTCAAATAAAATACTTTCGAAAAATTTCCCATGCTTTTTTTTTTCTCTCATTCTTCAATTTCTGGAATAAAAATAAATGGAGCAGAACTATGGAAACTGGAAAACACGGAACTTTTATTTATCTTTTTTCTTCTTTGAAAAAAGATGTAGAATAGTATAATAAACATGAATTATTATTCTCGAGAAATGCTAGTCATTGTATCACACACACACACACACATATGTATATAAATTTTAGAAAAAAATGTTTATTTAGCAGATATTGTCGGGGAAAATAGGACTCTACGCTTCCACCATTTATATCAGTTACTAGACTGGCTTTAAGCGATTGTAGAATTGCTATTTGATCAGAGTTGACTGAAAGACCGCCAGATTTTTTCGTTAGCTGCTCTTGTAACTGATTTTTTAATCAGTTTTATTTAATTATAAAGTTAACTCCTTACAAAATGCATACTTGCAGGCTTTTTTTCCTGTTAAGGGAAAAACATTCATTGCGCCAGAAAATTTGTTTAACCCTTTAACGTTCATTGGTTTCGCCACGAAACCACAAAATTTTAATTCCGATATGCAACACTGACACCGGTATTTTTATTTAAAAATATCCCTTTTATTATGCATGTGAAAAATCACGTTTTCTTATTTACAAATATATTTGTTCTTAATTACCGGTGTCATTTATTTATTTCGACATCTTAGCAATGAAAATGCTTTGATCGTTAAAGGGTTAACCGGGGTCATGAGGATTGGGTCTATGAGACCAGGCACATTTTATTTTGCTTGAATCTTGGTAACTACCCGTGTGATGTTGCCGGTCTTCACGATAGCTGAAGGTATTGAGTTAGTCTAATTGCCACATGTAATACCTTAGTCGTGCGAAAGCCACAGTGAGAATTACACGTGCGCAAAGTTGAAAAAGTAACTGTGATCCACCCCCGCAGTCAGTGTAACAATTTTGCGCCATATTGGGAAGACATGATTTTAACCCCATAACCCTTTGCGGCGCAGGGCAAATTCATTGCTTAAGTATTGAAATTAATGACTGACACTGGAATTTGAAGACAACTTTATTTGTAAATAAGAAAACGCTATATTTCACACATTCGATAAACCGTAATTTTCTTTAAAAAAATTCCGGTGCAAATGTGGCGTTTGGGAATTAAAATTAAGTGATATATCTATGAAACAACCGCCCAGCAATGGGTTAACTGGCTTGCCCGAACGGCGTTCGGGGAAGACGAATTTGCTTATTGCATCATTTAAAGCTTTTTGACACCACTATTATTTTTAAGAAAATTTTCATACTACTGAAAGGCGGAAATGTTTGCACTAAATTTTACGAATATTTTATTTAAATAATAGTGGTGTGAATCCGCTATGTTCAATTTATTGAACGGAAAATAATTAACCGTTTAAGGGGTTAAAATCATGTCTTCCGAACTAGTTGACACGTAATGAATTATTATGTACTTATACCTATCGATTACTAATATTAGTCTTTTGATGAGATTCTGATGATTAATCCGCTCTTTTACTACATGTAAATATGATACTTGTGACAACGTTAGATACTGGTATTTGTAAATAGTAATCTTTACGACGTTTCTTGTATACATCGCACATCTTGTATACTTTCCCTCGTTTCTTGTATACATTCTACAGAAATCTACTTCAAAGTTTAATTTTTGGCGATTATGGTAATCAATCTAGTCACCAGTTATACCCTAGTCTTCTACTTCATATCCAAGAATCAAAATATAAACAAAAAGTAACGACAAATCTAAATGCGAACATTAATCGTAATTTTATGTTTGCTTTTTTGCACTATATCTGCGTTTATAACACGCAAGTTCTCCAAAAACAAATGGTTTTATAAAATGTGAATTCTACGCTTTACAGAATAATCTCCCTTGCTGCTATAAATTATTCTGAAACGAATAAATGGATGCCTTTGTTTCAATTGTTGCATGTGTAGAACCAATAAATCTGTGGAGCGAAGAGAAAAGATTATACAGTTCGGAACTTCAGAAATTCTTTTAATTTAAATATCTAACATGTTGAGTCTGTTTTCGTAAGCAGTGATTTGTTTCTAGCAACATACATTTGAATAGTTGCAAATTTTATTGGTTTAATGCATAGCTGCCAACATCTTCCACTTTTTCGGACCGGAAAAATTTTGTAGTAAATTTTATGAATTCAAGTCGCCGTAATGTGCCAATTAATTAAGCCAAAAATCTCTGTTAAATTTTTCCGGGCCAAAAAAATCAGAAGAGTTGGTAATATTACATAGCATGAAGAGTTACTGAAATTCTAAGAAAATAAAAAATAAATAAATATTTGCACAGAAAAGAGTGACACCTAATGAAATATTATGTACTTACACTTTTCTATTCTTTATATAAGTCTTTTGATGTCTTATATTAGTCAGAGATTCTGATGGTTAATCTGATTTTTTACAACGCGCAAACATGATACTTGTGACAATGATAGATACTGCTATTTGTAAGTAGCAATATTTACGTTGTTTATCGTATATATGTTAGAAAAATCTGTTACAAAGATCAATTTGTGAAGATTATGATTTGTGAAACTTTCGCTTCCACTGTAAAAAAACTGACAATTTTAAAGAAATTGTACTGGTAATGGGAACGCCAGTACAATTTAATATTTTTTAATGGAAAATTTTCCTAAATTTGAGAAATTTTTCCGTTTTTTCTGGAATTTATGGAAATTTTTCCGTTAAAAAAACAGTAAATTTTACTGGTGCCCCAAATACCAGTACAATCTCCGTAAAATCGTCTTTTTTAAGTGTAGTTACATCCTAAACTTGAGCTTCAAATGCCCGAGTCAAAAGATAAACAAATAGCAACGACAAATCTTAACAAAAACATTAATCGTAATTTTATATTTGCTTTCTTGTTCTATTTCTGCGTTTATAACACGCAAGTTCTTCAAAAAGAAATGAATATATCAAACCGTGAATTCTACGCTTTACAGAATAAACTCCCTTGCTGCTTTATATCATTCTGCAGTGAATAAATGAAAGTCTTTCGATTGTTGCGTGTGTAGAACCAATAAATCTATGGGGCGAAGACAAAAGTTTATACAGTTCTGAACTTCAGAGATTCTTTGAATTTAAATATCGCCCATGCTGAGTCTGTTTTCGTACGTTCCGATTTTTTTCTAGCAATATGCTGTTGAATAGTTTCGAGTTTTATTAATTTAGCGTATTGTTACACAGCATGAAGAGTTAATGAAATTCTAAGTCTCTGAAAAATATTTGCATAGAAAAGACTGACTAATGAATTATTATGTACTTATACCTTCTATTACTTATATTAGTCTTTTGATAACTTATATTAGTCATAGATTCTGATTATTAATCCACTTTTTCACCACGTGATAAGATGTTATTTGTGGCAACGTTAGATACTCTATTAACCCTTTAATTACCATGCTAGAACACGTTCTAGAAATTATGTAGTTCATTTCACACCAGAAAAATTCAATGGCTAATTTCGTTTTATTTAAATACGGAATGATCTGTTATTGATTAAAGCAAATATTGTTGTTTTAATTTTCGGGTGGGAACTGAAATATACGAATTAAAATATCCCGGGCGGTTTCGGGCGGTTTGGGATCCAGAGGGTTAATAATCTTCACGATGTTTCTCGTACACATACTACAGAAATCTATTACAAAGATTAACCCTTTCGTGACGGGAGCCTTTTACAAAATTTTTAATGTTTTGTCACCGGTTTTAAAAAACAGAAACTTATGTCTTCTTAAATCGAGAAATTGCTATGATTAAATAAGGTAAATTTTACAGTCAAATTTTACTGGTGTGGAAAAACAAGGATTCCTAAGCCTTTTTGCGGCGCATATACGTATCGCTCGTCCTCAAGGGGTTAATTAATGAAGATTGCGGTAATCAAATTAGTCACCAGTTATTCCATAGTCTTGTGCTTCTTATCCAGGAGTCCAAAGATAGGCAAATTGCAATGACAAATTTAAACAAGAACATTAGTCGTAATTTTATATTTGCTTTCTTGCTCTGTATCAGCATTTATAACACGCAAGTTCTTCAAAAAGAAATGCATTTATCAAACTTGAATCCTACGCTGTACAAAATAAACTCGCTCGCTTCTTTATATTATTCTGCAGCGATTAAACGAAAGTCTTTGTTTCGAATGTTGTGTGTGTAGCACCAATAAATCTGTAGAGCGAAGACAAAAGTTTATACAGTTCTGAATTTCAGAAATTCTTTGAATTTAAATATCAGACATGATGAGTCTGTCTTCGTAAGCTCTGATTTGTTTGTAGAAATATGCTGTTGAATAGTTACAAGTTTTATTTATTTAACGTATTATTACACACCATAAAGTGTTATTGAAATTTTAGAATCTGAAAAAATATTTGCAATGAAAAAACTGACACTTAAGAACGTACACTAGTCACGCGGTAAAAGCCGAGCGCTAATGTAAAGTCTATGGGGGCGTTCTTTTCAAATATCTCACTCAAAATTTAATATTTTTGCATGATTTTTTTGCACAAGATAGCTGAGGGCGATCCACAACCGGCCTAGTTTTTACTTTTTCGATTTTGCTTATATATTTTTTATATTACGATAGTTTTAAATTCAGAATCGGTTTAAACCGGTTTCGAAAGTTTAAGTAATTGTTTAAAGAAAATCTGAAACGCAAACTGAAAAAGTAAAAACTAGGCCGGTTGTGGATCGTCCTCAGCTATCTTGTGCAAAAGATCATGTAAAAATATTAAAATTTCAGCGAGATATTTGAAAAGAACGCCCCCATAGACTTTACATTAGCGCTCGGCTTTTACCGCGTGACTAGTGTACGCTCTTAATGTATTATTATACATTTATATTTTTAATTACTTATATTAGTCTTTATATGACTTATGTTAGTCACAGATTCTGATCCCCTTTTTCACTTCGAGAAAAGTTAACACTTGTGACAGTGTTAGATACATATATTTGTAAATAATCTTCTCGATGTTTCTCGTATACATGCTACAGAAATCTATTACAAAGATTAACCCCTTCGCGACGAGAGCCTTTTACGAAATTTTTAATGTTTTGTCACCGGTTTTAAAATATAGAAACTTGTGTCTTATTAATCGGTGAACTTGCTATGATTAAAAAGGCAAATTTTACAGTCAAATTTTACTGGTGAGGAAAAACAAGGATTCTTAAGCCCTTTTGCGGCACGTTTACGTGTCGCTGGTCCCCAAGGGGTTAATTAGTGAAGATTGTGGTAGTCAGATTAGTCACCAGTTATACCATAGTCTTCATATCCAGGAGTCAAAATATAGGCAAACAACAACGACAAATCTAAACAAGAACATTATAGTCGTAATTTTATTTTTGCTTTCTTGCTCTATATCTGCGTTTATAACACGCAAGTTCTTCAAAAAGAAATGCATTTTTCAAACTTGAATTCTGCGCTGTACAAAATAAAATCCCTTGCAGCTTTATACTATTCTGCAGCGAATAAATGAAAGTCTTTGTTTCGATTGTTGCGTGTGTAGAACCAATAAATCGGTGGAGCGAAGACAAAAGATTATACAGTTCTGAACTTCAGAAATTCTTTGAATTTAAACATCTCACATGTTGAGTCTGTTTTCGGAATCTCTGATTTGTTTCTAGCAATATACTGTTTAATAGTTATAAGTTTTATTGATTCTGAGTAATATAAAAGAGCACGAAGAATTACTGAAATTCTAAGAGAATCAAAGAACATATATTTCCATACAGAAGAATGACGCTTAACCACTTCGCGAAGGGAGCCTTTTGCTAATTTTTTAATGATTTGTCACCGGTTTCTAAAGACAGAAATTTGTTTCTTATTTAATAGAGAAAATGCTCCGACTAAATAAGATAAATTTTTCAGTATCATTTTACGGGTGGGAATAAACAAGGATTCTTAAGCCTTTTTCTGGCACGTATACGTGTCGCTCGACCCCGAAGGGAGTCCTTTCTTTGAAGGGTAAACAATAATATCTCTGCAATATTGAACTCACACCAGAATAAATCAAAACTTAAATTTAAAATTAATGAAAAAGCATTTACTTAATGCTTTCCCCCAAAAATAAAGATACAAAATTTCATTAAAAGTTTCTGGTGAAATTTTTTTTATCTTATTGCATCTCAAGGGGTTAATGAAATATAACATATCTTTTTAAGAAATTTTTTGAAAATAATATATATATTTTAAATTCACTTGCAGAGATCTATCAAAACAAGCTTGTAATCTACCTTAGTCACTGTACAAAGTTGTACGCATCAAAGGATTTAAGTCATTTTAGGAGCTTTAGTACCAAAGTTTTCGCAAATTGCTGCTCGTTATAACTGTAAATAAAATATTTTTTTCAATAATTAAAAGAATTATTATTTCACAAAATTTCTGGTCAGAGGTGCAAAAAACTGAAATTAATTTGAAAGTCCTTGAAACGTACGAACCCTGATGTATTATTATATACATCAGGGAAAAGAAAATACTACTACTTATAAATGATCAGTCTCATGAAACTTTTCTTAGTGATTTTAACCCCTTCGCGACGGGAGCATTTTACGTAACTTTTAATGTTTTGTCACCTGTTTAAAAAAAAGATAGAAATTCGTGCTTTATTGATGCCTTAATTCCAGCCTGGTTCTGGATCTGCATAACTAATCGGTGGATCTAGACGGTTTTTGTATTGAGGTCTAGAGTAGGGCACTTCGCCTTTTAAATTTCGTCGTGATCCGATGATTGAGTCCAAAGATATTAAGAGGCAAACTTTGGACTTTAACATTAGAGATGCGGCTGAGCTCTACTACACAGCACTATCGTGCTGTATGAAACATTATAAAGAACTAAAATAAAGGCCAGGAAAATTCTATTCATTTTTAGTGACAACATAGTTGCCATCTTTTAAGCATTTTTGAAACCACTAAAATTTTACAGAGATTTTCCATTTCTTTAGTTATAAGATTTTGACGATTACATAAGACAATATTTACTATAAATTTTTTGTGGTAGGAAAAATGCGTAAAAGCTGGCAGCTGTGGTGACAATCAGATTTTAATTGTGAAAAATTCTCTGTTTAATACAGAATTTGTTACCTTCGTCATATACTTATTTCATAAGATATAAATATAAATTAGAAATTTAAAAAAACTAGAAAAAGATATCTATACAGTATAACAGAAGGCTCTTTACTTTGCACACATCTCAGTGTGACGTGCCAGGAAAACGACAATCTGAGATCTTTAAAATGCTTTAATAAATAAAGCAATTAAATTATGTTTTTAGAAATATGATATCTCTTGAAAATACTTATAAGGATATCTTTTATACGAATGTATTAAAATAAAGTGAATTATACAACATATAATAGGAATTTTATTGTGCAGACTGCAATTTCCGTGTTTTCGGTAATTTATATTCACCCGCATAAGCCTTGTCTTTGAATCATGTGACAATATCTATTAATATTCAGCTGTGTAAAAGATTGCATAATTTCATTAATGTTTCACTCCACATTCAAAAATGTTAATTTTACCAACAGTTTTTAGAACTTACAAACTTTATTAGGAAAATGTTTTTAATGAATTAAAAACTATCAATTTGTGAAATATAGTATTGTTTATCGAAAATTTACTATGTAGAACTTATTCATCTATCATAATTATTTCAATAATTAAGTCATTATATTTAGAAAACTATGAACATTTTTTGAAAAACCTTATAAATGTTTCGTCGTTTTGCTGGAAAATGTTCAAAATTCAGACAGTGATTGATGACTTTATTTTTCAGAACTTATAAAAAATGCATAACTGTAAAGAATTAGTAATAATGTTAGCAAAGTAATATAGTGATTGATGTTTATGAATTCAAAAGAGAGTTAATGAATTAATTTAGTTTTTAAAATTAATTAATTAATATTAGCTTATGAATTTTGAAAAGAATAAATAAAACAATAAAGTAAAAAGCTTTAATGTTTTAAAATAGATTAATGTGTACAAATTAATGCAATTAACGATAAAAATATTCCGTATTGACAACTCAGGTTATTTAAATTGATCCCTCATTTTTTTTTTCAAGGACTGGCAAAACAAATGTAGATTCTGTTGACAATTATTTTTATTTCCTTCTATCTTTAGAAGAAGATTACACTGGGTATTCATGAAAAAATTACTGTTGAGAATCTGGAAACCCTAAATATAAATTCAGACAGAGTCGGAATTCGACAGGTTCCTCATCTGGTTCCTCATCAGGCTTCATTTGGTTCATATTTTTTACGTACTTTTTAATACTATTTTTTTTTACTTTACGTACTATTAGTAGTAATTGATAGAATAAATAAATTTATTACTAAAAAGAATCACTCGGGCATGCGCAAAAGCATAGCTGCCAGCCTTAATTTTTTTTAAATTTCTACCTTAAAATTTCTACCAGAAATTTTGCATCAAAAAAAGAAATTTCTTATTTTAATTTGAATAAATTCAAGAACACCATTGTGGTGAGGAAAATTACACCGCATTACACGGTACGCGAAAGATAGTGGTTAGTATAAATAAAGTAATATTAAGATAATATCCCAATCCGCGTTGTGAGAGATTGAACTAGATATTACCAAATAAAAAAATTGTTTTCTTTTAAACTTACCAATAATTTAAATAAAGGAAAATCGCAATAGCTCAGACTCAACTTATTTAACGTTTAAATTTGCAAATCAGGATTTTAAGGAGATCATAAGAATATAAACAATAACTGTCTTCAAAAAAAATTAATTTTAATAATCAAGAATCTGCATCTATTAAATTACTTAAAGAGAAATAAAGAAAAGAAAATATCAAAGAAAACAAGGATATCTATGTACATATTAATATTTATTTCAAAACAACAAATTTTATTCAGAATACAATAATAGAATACCATTCGAAAATATCGATTTCATAATTAGCAACACAATGAGATAACACCACTCGAAAATGTATTCATTTCATAATAATATTTTTTTTTCTTAAGTTTTATGTTATCATAAACCTACACAATTTTCTCACAGCACAACTAAAAAGGCATAGCCTAAGTTTTCCCTATTATTCACTTTTCTTCTTTTTTTATTTTATTTTATTTTATTTTATTTTATTTTTTTATTCCTTATTTAAATTTCAAATAAAAAATTAATTTTCATATTAAAGAAATTTATATATATGTATAAAATCGGCCAAAAGATAATTTCTAAATATAGTAACACCACAGAGTAAGAATAAATTGCTCACCATTGTTGAACAGTTGGCAGCTAAATCCACAGAAGGTCCGTCGAAACAAATAAATTGCGGCACTCTCACGCAGCACAACTGAAGTCGCACAATTCATAACTGTCCATCAGAATACAGGGCAGTAATTATAAATGTTCACAGCAATCTCATACATCACAACTGAAGTCGCACGATTCATAACTGTCCGTTAGAATGCAGGGCAGTAATTAAAAATGTTCACAGCAATCTCATACATCACAACTGAAGTCGCACGATTCATAATTGTCCATTAGAATGCAGGGCAGTTATTAAAAATGTTCTTTGGAGATTCAGATCACTAATCATGAATATCTGTCAGACAGGTCGGGCTTTAATTGTAGATGTCCATTTGCACTCACAAAATATTTAAAGCGTAAAATTTAATTTATTATATTCAAGCGTATCATTATCAATCGCTGCTTCCTTATAATCCGCTGAGGGGATCTGGTCCGGTGAGCTCTGGTTGTCATCTATTCGCAAACTCCATATTGATTTTTTTAAGTCCAAAAAATCACTTAAGTATCCGCATCGGAGTGGAATGATTTTCTTTTCGGAGTCCTTTCTTCATGACAACATACTGGGAGAACAAAAAACTTCCGAATCTGCTAACTTCTCTCTCTGAGGGAGTTCTTTTTTTTCTTTTTTCTTTTGATTATTTCCAATCCCTTTTCTTTATGTCATTGGTTTACTTGCAAACGTTTTCATTTGGAGCAATTGCCCTTTCGCTTCTCATTGGTCCCCTGTCCAAGTAGGAGGTTCATCCCTTTCGGCCACTAGAAAAAAACTTTTTTTTCTTCCCACGGGTTGCAGAAACTCATCAGACCCCTGTCCGGTCCTCCCTCCTGTGGGCGTTCTCGGCTGTAAATTCTTTTATTGTTGGCTCCTGCGCGTAATGTCAACGTTGGAGACAATCTGGGTTTTTTTACAACTTTGCTATTGTCATCATCTGAAGTTTTTATGGTGAGCAATAGAAATCTCACTTGGGTGTTCCTTGTTACAACCGTTCGTTCTTTCCGAACGTTATAGAGTCATAAAGTTTATAGCTTTAATTACAAAAAATAGCTTTCATCTTTTCCTGAAATCTAAAGTTATTATTACTACCTGAAAGAATGAAACGAACTTAAAATGAATATTGGTGAATAAAATAAATTTAAAACTTTACTTTAATTAATAATTCTTTTCTTTTATATATATATATATATATACAAATATTTATATATTTTCGTTTTAGTTGTGCTAAATCATTCTTTATATGTCCATATTTATTCTAGCAATGTTGTGACGATATCGTCACTACATGCTATCTCCCCTTTGATTAAGAAAAAAAAACATCCTATACAAGACAAACTAAAATATATACGCAAATATATCAAAGTAATACAAAATTCTAAAATAATTAGGATGAGCGAAGCGAATCCTCTACTAGTCCACTCAAATTACAATTTGTCGTACGCTTTACAAAAAAACTATTCAATATTTTAACTTCAAATTAAACACAAAAATAAATTATGATCTGTAGATTTGCAGAATATAATTTTTTTTACAGTAAAACGTTAAAAAAATTATTATTTTAATTAATTTATTTTACATGCATTTCCAATACGGACGCATTTTAGCAAATAAATAAAAAATGAAACGGGTATATTTTCAGAAAAAAAAAGTTTAAATCATGGAGTAAATAATTATAGATAGAATCATGATTAATTTATTAAATAAAACATGTTTTCATTATCCCGCAAAATCGTTTGCACAGATGACACTTAAACATTTTAAAAGAATTGTATTATAGATTTTTTTTTCTTTTTTTTTTTTTTTTTTTTTTTTAAACTGGCAACAAAATAATTGTAAACAAATAAAATTAATTCTTAAATTTGTTATATAAATGAAAAATTAAAAGATCTGCGTGAAGTTGTTGGTTCAAGCTCTTTATAAATATTTTTGCGAAGGTCGTATTGTGGCTAAATAATATCGACTCATTAATCAGAAGGATTTTATAGAAAAAAAAGACTTTAATAAGTTCGCAAACATAACAATAATTATTCGTGAAAACGTCACTGCGAGAATGAGAGAGCGCTTCGTTAAAAGGTAATTCCATTAATTGAGTTGCCATTCTCAGAAAGTAAAAAGTTCTCCCACGCGGAGAGAATTACAGCAATTCTCATACGCTAACATGTATAAAAACGAAGAAATTAAAATAAAATGTTTTACAGTTAAAAATTCATAGTATCAACGAAAGCAGATTTCAAATGTTTTTTCCAGAAAATAGGATTTTGAAGAAGTAACTTTCTTCAAGCTTTCTTCAAATATATTATTCTAAAATAGCTATCAAAGATTATCGGATGTTGATTACGAAGATTGGAAACATGCATATTTCAAACAATTAAAAAACACCAGTGGCTACTTGAAATTGTAAAAACATCTTTAAAAGATCTTTTAGTTGAAAATTTAAAAAAAAATTGTAAAAGTTTGCTTCGAAAATATCTTATTATGCCAGTTTTACATCATAAATAAAAAATTAAAATGCGCCAAAACATAAAATAACGTTTTTGTTTAATAAAGATGCAAAAATAATAATAAAAAAATATTGTTACTTTCAAATATCTGTTTTATAAAATAATGCTTCGCGAATCCAAACAAAGCATGGCTTTTGCTAGTATACATGATTATTTATGGCTGAGAAATATAATCTTTCCAATGTGGTGTTATTGAAAAAATAATATCCAAATATATACATAAACGTATTCGTTAAAGGAATAGCTATATTTTTCCAACATTTTTTTATTATATATATGTATATATATATACATCTGTATTATAACATTCCAGACATGGGTGTGTATTTTACTTGGCATGTTCTATATTTCTATGAACTATGCCTATGAACAAAAACAAACTTCCCCAACTAGCAAAATTTTGAAAGTTTACTAATCTCTGAAATAAGAGAAAAATTTCTCCGAAACTTCTCTTTTTTTTTTTTTTTTTCTTGAATCGTAAAAAGTGTTTTTGTTATTTTCATCAACAATATTTGAGAGAAAAAAAAAATCTTCATCCTAAATCACTTCTTCTTTCCTTTTTTTTACATACATTTATCTATGTCGTATATTAAATTTTTGTCACTGAAACGTTCTCTCACTTGAATTCTTTTTAATTGACTGTCTATTTATTTATTCCTCACTGGCTTTATTAATATTTTTATTAAATTATTGTGTCTGGTTGTTGTGGAACCGCTTTTATACGCATTGTTACTTTCTTCATCGAATGAGAGTTGTGAAAAATTAATTAAATTTATTTTATTTAGTTATTTTATTTATTTACTTATTCATTTATTTTTATTTATGTATTTTATTTATTTCTTTTTAGAACGTATGAGTATTTTAGAGTTTGTGATTAATAGTTTCTTTATGTATCTTAAATTTTGTTCTAATCTAATTTTATTGCTATATTAATTAATGGGATATGATCATTTATATAAAATCTTTATGACTAATATATTTACTGTGGGCAATCTCATTTACATACAATCTCAAGAAAAATATTTTTTTTTGTACAATGCAAACTATCGACCAGCAATAAAATTTTGCATCCCGGGAAGTACAAAATCTATATTTCCGATGAGATTATAATATAGCCTTTTTTTTAATATCTATATATTGTAATAAATATTTTATTTTATTTTGTTTTATTTACCGTAATTTCGGGTGTATAAGCCGCGGATCAAACAATTCTTTTTCGACCCAGAATTTTTTATGAAACAAATGTAACTACTTAGATCGACGTAAATATTTGTCTTAAATAACTAAATAAAATTTCTGGGTCCAAAAAGAATTGTTTGATCCGCGGCTTATACACCCAAAATTACGGTAGTTATTTAACGGTTATTATAGTTCATAGTGTTTTAAAATCTATTTTACGCTGAATATTAATGAAAAATTAATCAACCATGAATTATCCAGTTTTTTTTTTTTGAATTATATATTTATTAATCATGTGAGACCATGAGAAAAAAAAATAACGTTTAGTTGTGTATTAGAGATTTTTCTTTTGTTTTTCTTTTTTTATTATTATTAAAAATATCTTACTTGTCTTACCCAATTTTTTATTTATTTATTTATTTATTTATTTACTTATTTACTTTTATTTTTTCTATTTGTGTCTATTATATGAAAGTCGAACATTTTTAGAAGTCATTAGTATTTAATTGTAAAAGTTTATAATTTAAGCTGATGTGTTCAATGAATTATTATTATTATTTATTTATTTCTTTTTTTTAGAAAACTTTGACAGTTTCAGTAGACAGGTGAATCACTTTTAATGAATCATTTGAATTATACATTTTTATTTATTTATTTATTTGTTTTATTTATTTTAGTTTTATTTATTTATTTACGTATTTGTGTTCTCTAACGAATTATTATTTGTTTTAGTTTTGCTTGCCATATTGGGCGCAAATAATTTAGAAATATGAATTCTAATAGGCTTTAGATCTGGTCTATCTCTGTTTTTAATGAGATAGTTGTCATTCCTGAAAATTCTCTCAACATAATATAGGCCTGAAAATTTTTGGTGTAACGCTTTAGGTTTTATCAGCAGTTTTAAGTATACTTCATCGCCTAATTGTAACTCCTTGTGTTTTGCTTTTGAATTTCTATTTAATTCCCTATCTGCCATTTCCTGATTTTTGATAATCTCTTTTCTTATTTCGTGCATATGTTTTAATTTATTTTGAACGTATTTGCTATAAAAAGACATGTCATGTACTTCAAAGTTTGTGAAAGGTGTTTTTATTTCTCTTCCAAAAAATAACATGCTTGGAGAGAATTTTGTTATTCTATGTACAGTTGAGTTACGCATCAAAATAAAATATTGAAGTTTCGTATCCCATTCATAAGTTTTATTACACATAGCTGCTATTGAAGCTTTTAAGTCACTATTAATCCTTTCCGAAATCGATTGGCTTTCAGGGTGATAAATTGATGAGGGGATTAGTTCGATATTTAAATTTTTCATGTAATCTTTAAAATCCTTCGATTTGAAATAAGATCCATTATCAGTGGAAAAATATCCTGCTAATCCGAATGCGCTAAAATAACCATTTAGAGCATTGATTATGACCCTAGTGTCCGTCGATTTAAGTGGAAATGCTTGCAAGTAACGTGTGGCTGTGTCTATGACCGTCAGTACAAATTTATTCCTATTTAAAGATGGAATTAAAGGTCCAATTACGTCACATACCAGTCTTTGTGCTGGGAGGTAATTTTTATTCATTGTTTTAAAAGGAATTTTTATCGTTCTATGTTGTTTAAATGTGTTGCATGTTAAGCATTTTGTACAGAATTGTTTTATCTCTTGATACATTTTGTACCAGAAAAATCTTTCTTTTATAATACCATAAGTTTTTAAGAAAGCAAAATGTGGGACATGTGCACTGTTTAGAATGTCTTCTTTTAAGCTCTGCGGTGCGATATATAATTCCGCATTATTTGAATTATGTGAATTTTTCAGAATTAATATCCCTTCTTTATTTAAAGTATACTTTTCTTATTTTTTTTACTTTTCTCTGTTGTTGTAAGGCCTCAATAATTTCTTTTAATTTTGGGTCATTTAATTGTTCTTTTTTTATATTATCTGTATTTAGCTTTTTATTTACCATGAAAAGGTGTTTGTCCAAATCATCTGCTATTGATAGAGCATATACCGATCTACTACAGAAATCAGCGGGATTATGGATACCTGCAATATGCGATACTTCAAAATCATAATCCTGTAATTTTAGTAACCATCTTTCTACAATCTCAGGCTGCTTTTCTAACTGTAAATGGTACGTTAATGCCTTTGAACCTGTTAGCAGAAAAAATTTTCGTCCTAATAGAATGTTTCTAAAATATGTTATGCTTTCGTAGATTGCCAAAAGTTCAATCTGCATGCTTGGATATTTCTTTTCTGAGTCTCTTAATTTTCTTCCCGTAAATTTGATTGGGATCATTTTATCTCCTTGTTTTTGTGCTAATATACCTGATGTTGCAATCTTTGATCCATCTGTAATTATGTAGAATTCTTTACTAATATCTGGAGGGTGAATAGTAGGTTGTTCCATTATAATTTTTTGTATTTTTTCAAATGATTCTTGTGCTTTGTCATTCCATTTGAATTTTGTATTAGCTTTAGTGAGATCCGTCAGTGGTGCTATTATCTCCGCATAATTATGTATAGTTGCTTTAAAATATGTGCATAATCCAATAAATGCTCTAACTGTTTTTTGAGATGTGGGTACTGCGAAGTTTGTTATTTTTTGGATATTTTTTTGTGAGGGCGCATATCCTTTTTCACTAATTTTGTATCCCAAAAAATCTATTTCCGGCATGTATAATTTTAGTTTAGTCGGTTCAATTGTAAGATTGAATTTTTCTTATTGTTCTAATACTGCTTCTAGTATTATGTGCATTTGTTGTACATCATTTGAACCAATTATTATGTCATCAATAAAGTATTGAATATTGTATTTTTTCTTTAAGTCTCCTAAAACTATATCGATTAAACGAGCGAATTGATTCGTTGAAATTTTTTTCCCAAAAGGCATCCTTGTTATTTGAAAATGGTTATCTTCCGTGATAAATGCTAATTATGCTTGTCCTGCTCATTTAATTTTATTTGAAAGAATGCAGAATGCAAATCTAAGACAGTGTATAATTTTTTTCCTGCCATGCTTTGTAAAATCTCCTTTGTATTAGATACTGGATATGGATCGCTTTCTAATATATCATTAAGAGCTCTAAAATCTATAGCCATCCTAAATTTAATTAAATTCTTATCGTTTGTTTTTGACGTAGAATTTTTCTTTACGAAAATTACTGGGAAAGCATAACTTGAATTCGTGGGTTCTATGATACCAGCATCCAATAAATCCTGCATTTCTTTCTCCGGGAATTTTTTTACATCATGTGCTAACTTAAAGGGTTTCGTTTGTATTGGAAAGTCGTGCATTAGTTTAAAGTTCGGTTTTATTACATCTGTTTCTCCTAGCGTTTTATATGATTTGCTGAAAGCAGTAGCGTGTCTCATTAAAATTGTCAGTACTTCCTTTTGTGCCTTTGGTGTTAAGTGATCAACTTTAAAATCCTTCTCTGAAAGTTTTTTCTTTCTTAATTCTCTAATTTGTGTGATATTTAAGTTATTTACTTCGTAAATATTATCGGTATTTGATTTATTTTGTTTTTTTATAAAAAAAATCTGTGGTAATTTTTCCCATTTCCTGATCTTTGTGAAGTCTCAAGTATTGTTTAGATTTATTTTGTACTAATATTGTGAATAAATTATTTTCGTTTTCCTTATTTTCATGAACTGAATTTTGGATTACTAATTTACTGTTGTTATATTTAGGTTGGAAAAAAAATTGTTGTCCGTTTTTTAATTTGCCGTCAAAAATTAAGTTCACTAACTTCGATTCTCTGGGTCTCAAATTAATGCTTTTTTCTACAAATAAACGTGTATTAATGTTCGGAATCTTATTATACTGATAAGAGTGAATTTGTTTTGGTATTGTTTGAAACTCGTCATTTTGTTGTATCGGCTTAATTTCATTTACCTCAGTAATTTGATCTTCGTTAGGATTTAATTGTATAATTGAGTTATTGAGTTTAAAAGTATTATTTTCAAAATCCATAATTATTTTATTACTTTTTAAAAAATCGTATCCGAAAATAATTTTGTAATTACGGTCAAATTCTTCTTTAGTTACATAAAATGTGCCATTTAAGAAAGTGTTGTTAAATCTAAACTTAAATTTTACACAGTGTTTAAAAGGAATGGATTTGTTTGATAAAGTTGTAATTTTTATAGCGTTGGCTAAATATTTAATTTTTATATCTGTCTGTTTTATTTTTTCGAACACCCCTGGGGATATTAAACTTATACTCGCCCCACTATCAATAAGGCTGGGTATAATTATATCTTTCTTTATTTTTAAATTCCATATTCCATCCATTTTACCCGAATTACAACTTGCAATTAATTTTTCTTTGATCATCTTTTTTCGTTCTCATTTCTTCTTATCTCTGTCTTTTTTGTTTGTTTTTGTTTAATTATTTTTAGTTCCTTGTTTGCTTTATGTTTTATGTTATAACCCTGTTTTTTTTTTCAATGATGCGGGACCTACGGGCTTGTATTTCTCTCAATTTTGTAAGTCCCCTTACCGGTTTAAATTACTTTGCCTTCTGTTCCTGTTATGATTTTGTCTACTCCTTCTGTCTTTGTTTTCATTTGGAAAGGTAATTGTGGGCTGATATTCCCTGTTTCTCTCATTATTTTGCGGCAAAAGATTTTGGCTATTTTGCATATCTGCGAAATTGTGATGCTGCCCTGTATATGCGATTTGTGTATTGTTTCCCTGTGTTGGATAAAAATTTTGCATTGGAATCATATTTTGCATATTATAATTTCCATGGTACATTTGATTAGGTCCTATCTGTGATTGGTGAAAAATTTTCCAATTTGGCATCTGATTTTGCATATCATTAAATCTAATTTGATTGTTGTGAGGTCTTGCGAAATCGAACGTTTGTGGCGCTTAAAATGTTATGCATAATTTTGTAGAAATCTTGTAAAGCTTCTATAATTGTTATTTTGATAGTAATTCTTGTGAAATCTTGGCCTAACATTGTTTTGTGCTCCCCTCGGTTGAAAAAAATTCGCACTTTTTTGATTAAAATAATAATTTTGTGTCTGGTGATTGGACTTGTTGCATATATGACAAAAAATTTGTGTTATATGATTTATTTCCGCTTTGTTTTGTTCACTTTCGTTTTCGTCAATTTGTAAACTTTTTATTTGTTCTTTCAGCTGTTGTATCTCTGATTTTTGGTCTTGTGACATGCTAATAAGTGCCTCAAATAATTTATTTTCGCTTGTTTCCGTCAAATTATTTATTTCACCTGCACATTTACTGTTTAATGCACTTTCGATGTTTTTAGCTTTCTTTACCGCGTCTTCGAAATTTGTAGGTGGGTATTTTTTTAATTCGAAAGAAATGTCCGGTCTTAGCGCCTCAAGATATTTTGTTAATTTTATAGTCTCTAATAGTTATTTGGCTCCATTCTTTTGTTCATGTCCTGATAAAGCAAGATATTTCTGTGCTTCTATATTGAACTTTTTTGTGAATTCCTCGATTGTTTGATTGGCTGTTTGTTTGGCATTCATAAATTGCAACTGAACATCTGCAAAAGATCTTTCTTTTTGGAATTGTTTTATCGCATTTTGTTTAAAGGTTTTATAGTCTTGTGCTTTATGCAATTCATTTGTTTTTCTCATAACTTCTCTCGCTTGCCCTTTGAATTTTGATTTCGCCAATACCAATTTTATGTCGTCGGGAAATTGTGCCGCTACAGCTAACTCCTCAAATTCTTCAAAAAAGTGTGTTATGTTTTGATCCGGTTTATCCTCAAAATTTTGTAATGAATTTATCAGAGTATCCACTCCAATAGTGAATGATTCCCTTTCGGGAGAAGCTTGTCTTCCCTTTCTTCCTGTCATATTTATTTATCTATTTTGAAAATCTCTAACAGATTGATGTTTAATTGTTTTTCTTTAATTTTTTTAAACTTTTTTAGCACTGTGAATTACTATGTACTGTATTCTCAAAATATAATTTTTTTATTTAGGTATCGAAATTACACTCACATAAAGGGAAAAGATAAAAAAAACATTTCATAGAAATTTCAAAATCCCCTAACTATTTTCTATAGACACACACAAATAATAATCACAAAATAAATTTTCAAAGTACAGATATATATATATAAACAAATCTTTAGTAACAAGGGCATTTTTTTTTTCAATAATGTGCTGTGAGCTAAACCAGCTCTCCTCTGTATGTATTCATTTCATACGTGTAATTATTAATTTTGTTCATTATTATTAATTTTTCTAGATATGCATAAAATATCAATTTTGTTTTACACAATATAGATAAGTGATGTTCGTTAGTAAAAGAAGATAAACAGAAAATAGGTAATTAAGGAGAAGAATTTATAATACTGAATATATATTTATATGTATAATCAAATGCAGAAAAAAATTAAATTTTGAATCCTAAATGCAAATTAAACACCTGGTATTAGCACCATTAAACTTTTAGTAATATGGTGAGGAAAATTACACCGCATTACACGGTACGCGAAAGATAGTGGTTAGTATAAAGAAAGTAATATTAAGATAATATCCCATTCCGCGTTCTGAGAGATTGAACTGGATATTACCAAATAAAAAAATTGTTTTCTTTTAAACTTACCAATAATTTAAATAAAGGAAAATCGCAATAGCTCAGACTCAACTTATTTAACGTTTAAATTTGCAAATCAGGATTTTAAGGAGATCATAAGAATATAAACAATAACTGTCTTAAAAAAATTAATTTTAATAATCAAGAATCTGCATCTATTAAATTACTTAAAGAGAAATAAAGAAAAGAAAATATCAAAGAAAACAAGGATATCTATGTACATACCAATATTTATTTCAAAACAACAAATTTTATTCAGAATACAATAATAAAATACCATTCGAAAATATCGATTTCATAATTAGCAACACAATGAGATAACACCACTCGAAAATGTATTCATTTCATAATAATATTTTTTTTCTTAAGTTTTATGTTATCATAAACCTACAAAATTTTCTCACAGCACAACTAAAAAGGCATAGCCTAAGTTTTCCCTATAATTCACTTTTCTTCTTTATTTTATTTTATTTTATCTTATTTTATTTTATTTTTTTATTCCTTATTTAAATTTCAAATAAAAAATTAATTTTCATATTAAAGAAATTTCTCTTTATATATATGTATAAAATCGGCTAAAAGATAATTTCTAAATATAGTAACACCACAGAGTAAGATTAAATTGCTCACCATTGTTGAACAGTTGACAGCTAAATCCACAGAAGGTCCGTCGAAACAAATAAATTGCGGCACTCTCACGCAGCACAACTGAAGTCGCACAATTCATAACTGTCCATCAGAATACAGGGCAGTAATTATAAATGTTCACAGCAATCTCATAACATCACAACTGAAGTCGCACGATTCATAACTGTCCGTTAGAATGCAGGGCAGTAATTAATAATGTTCACAGCAGTCTCATACATCACAACTGAAGTCGCACGATTCATAACTGTCCGTTGGAATGCAGGGCAGTAATTAAAAATGTTCACAGCAATCTCATACATCACAACTGAAGTCGCACGATTCATAACTGTCCATTAGAATGCAGGGCAGTTATTAAAAATGTTCTTTGGAGATTCAGATCACTAATCATGAATATCTGTCAGACAGGTCGGGCTTTAATTGTAGATGTCCATTTGCACTCACAAAATATTTAAAGCGTAAAATTTAATTTATTATATTCAAGCGTATCATTATCAATCGCTGCTTCCTTATAATCCGCTGAGGGGATCTGGTCCGGTGAGCTCTGGTTGCCATCTATTCGCAAACTCCATATTGTTTTTTTTTCAAGGCCAAAAAATCACTTAAACATCCGCATCGGAGTGGAATGATTTTCTTTTCGGAGTCCTTTCTTCATGACAACATACTGGGAGAAAAAAAACTTCCGAATCTGCTAACTTCTCTCTCTGAGGGAGTTCTTTTTTTTCTTTTTTCTTTTGATTACTTCCAATCCCTTTTCTTTATGTTATTGGTTTACTTGCAAACGCTTTCATTGGGGGCAATTGCCCTTTCGCTTCTCATTGGTCCCCTGCCCAAGTAGGAGGTTCATCCCTTTCGGCCACTAGAAAAAACCTTTTTTTCTCTTCCCACGGGTTGCAGAAACTCATCAGACCCCTGTCCGGTCCTCCCTCCTGTGAGCGTTCTCGGCTGTAAATTCTTTATTGCTGCTCCTGCGCGTAATGTCAAAGTTGGAGACAGTCTGGGTTTTTTTACAACTTTGCTATTGTCATCATCTGAAGTTTTTATGGTGAGCAATTGAAATCCCACTTGAGTGTTCCTTGTTACAACCGTTCGTTCTTACCGAACGTTATAGAGTCATAAAGTTTATAGCTTTAATTACAAAAAATAGCTTTCATCTTTTCCTGAAACCTAAATTTATTATTACTACCTGAAAGAATGAAACGAACTTAAAATGAATATTAGTGAATAAAATAAATTAAAAACTTTACTTTAATTAATCATTCTTTTCTTTTTTATATATACTAGTACACCGAACCCGGGGTTCCCGGGTCACAAAGTAAAAATGAAAAACTTTTTTAAAATTTAAAATTGAAAAGTCTAATAAATTTTTTCTGCGCAATAGGATTTTTAAACTGCCAACTAATTCCAAATAGCAATTTTATATGAAACATATTATTTATGTAATCATATACAGCTTTAAAAATTATCGGTACTTCCGTAATAGCGGGGCCGTAGCTAAGGAGGTGCTATGGGCGGCTCACCCCGCCTAAAATATTTTGAGCCCCCCCCCCCCTGGAAAAGATTCCAAGGTCACTCAATGAATTTCTGTTCCGAAAATTCAAATGAAATATTGTTTAAAAATCTAATTTAGTTTTGAAACCTTTTCACAGTTTTGCAGAGTTACTAAATTGTATCTAAAATAAATGTTTCAACACTCCCTCATCCTATTTGTACATATGAAACTAACATGATGGGCTATTTTGCACCAGTTATACACTCAAAACTTCATCATCATATACTTTTCTGAGCATAAAATGAAGTTATTTTAACAGTTTAATAAGAAACAGAGTACCTACAATATGAATATGTACTAATTTATCTTTCTGCGTCAGAGAGAGAGAAAAAAAAACTATGAGCCCCTTTACATTCTCTTGAGCCCTCCCTATTGTTCACTACGGCCCTGCGTATTAGACGCAAGATAGCAGTTATTAGCCAAAGATTTCGCCAAAGAATAAAATTGCATTCTCAGTTTTTAAAAACAACTAAGAAAATATGACACCCAGATATTCTTTAAAATACATTTTTGTAAAGGTTAAATGGTGTATCTTTTGTTAAGTAAGTTTACAACGAACTAAAAGTCACTAAATTCATAAATAAAAACGAAATAAAACCAACAACATTCATTGGGTTTTATAGCCGACGATATATTGACAAAACAGGTTTTTAATTACTATTTTTTTTTCATTTGCTATGAAAAAATGACAACTAAAATATACAGTGATCTGTTATTTTCCATGGAGAAAAGAGATAGATGGAGGTGCCGTATGCGATTAAAACGGTTTGATTGGCGTTATTCTTCCGATATAAGTCTCTCATTCGACCCAAACAAAACAATCACATGGAACAGAGACCGAATTTTTTAACATCATTTTTTCTCTAAATGAAAAAGATCTGAATATATTTTAGCATTATAAAATAGCATTTCATTGTATTATGAATTAAAATTGCATCGCTAAAAGTTTTTCTTTTTTGTGAAAGCACGCCGTTGTGTTTGATGCAATGCAGCGAATTTTAGAGTTACATTTTTGGCGTCACCTCCAGCCACTAAACTGCATCTCTATTTTTTTTTTCTTTTTTACTCTATGGCTATTTTTTTTCTTTTTCCCTCATAAATGTGATACTCAAGTTGCCACCATTAGAGAAATTGAACCAAAAACTACAAAAAAATTAATATCTCAAAAACAAATTGAGATACAGTTTTCTAACAAACGGCATTTAAAAGTGCATTTTTTTCTCTAAACGATGGTATAAAGATTGAAAACGTGCAATGTCTAGAAGTTTAAAAATTTACAATAGCGAAAATTGCAAAACCGAAATTTCATCGGAAAGTGTTGCCATTCAAAACATGACGTATGCGTTACGCACAGATACGTTTGGCCTTTATTATATAGATATATATACAAATATATATGTATTTTCGCTTTAGTTGTGCTAAATCATTCTTTATATGTCCATATTTATTCTAGCAATGTTGTGACGATATCGTCACTACAACCATAAAAATATAAACATTATTTTTATTTTCAAAATTTCTGATGGTAATTAATTAACCTTCCTACCCTGAACGGGTTTGATCGACTCATAACTAAAATTTGTTTTATACGATTTGAACTAGAACTTTTTTTATAAGGAAAGTTAAATAACAAGTTTAGAAAAAAAATCAATTAAATATATTAAAATATTCTAAATAACAATTCTGTTGTGAAAGGTTTTTTTCTTATCAAGATTGAGTAAAATTTGAACACGGCAGGAAGGTTAACCCTTTAATTCCCATGCTAGAACACGTTCTAGAAATTATGTAGTTCATTTCACATCAGAAAAATTCAATGGCTAATTTCGTTTTATTTAAATACGGAATGTTCTGCTATTGATTAAAGCAAATACTGTTGTTTTAATTTTCTGGTGGGAACTGAAATATACGAATTAAAATATCTCGGGCGGTTTGGGATCCAGAGAGTTAAAAAAATTACGAAAGTAGGTAACTGTTTTTGCTTATTTTCTGTTTACAAATTTTCAGTCGAAATTGATTAAAAATGTATATTAACGTTGAAGGCTTTGTTTCTGCGAATGATCGAATGATACATTCGAAGAGAAAAATCAATCATTCTTCCCTTCATTAGATATTTTTTTATAAGAAACAAACTTTCCATTTTTATCCAAATCAGTGATGAAAATGAAACAAGATGGAAGAAAATGAGATACGTACGTACTATAGCATACGTACGTAGCATAGCTGCCAAATTTTACGCATTTTTCCTACCAAAAAATTTTGTAGTGAATATTATCTTATTTAATCGTCGAAATCTTCTGATTAAACAAATGGAAAATCTCTGTACAATTTTAGTGGTAGCAAAAGTGCGTAACAGTTGGCAGCTATGCTGTAGCGAAATTTTAAAAATATTCAGATTCTAGTGCAATGGTATACAGTACTTCCAATTCTGTAGAACAGACGAAATCTTTTGTGTGTCCCTGTAAATACTACCTAAAGTCTTTTACACAGGAAATAACTTTTACTAAATTTCATCGATGTATATCAATTTCATTAAATGTGAAATGGCTTAATATAATTAAAACGTCCCCAAAACAATGTTCCCTCTTATAACATTATGCAATAGAATACTTTTGTGTAGTCTTGTAAATTAAAAATATTCTTTGCATCACAGATTGTATAGAATGCATATTTTAATACGTACTTAACAGATAAATATCAATTTTATTGTGTTCGAAAGAGTGTAGCATCATTAAAACGCACTTAAAACTATTATGGCCCATATGGATGAAAGGGATTATTAACCATTTGAAAAATGGTTGTTGTTTTCGGGAGAATGGACCCGATGATGTTACCACTTTTGAATGATGTTACCACTTTTGAATGATGTTACCACTTTTGAATTTAAATTAAATTCTTTTTAAATTTTCATCTGCCGCAGTAGTACCGGAATATTCACAGAAATTTATTTGAAACCACAATAATATACATATATCGTGTAAATAAAAAACGAAATAATTTGTTTACAAAACACTGGTGATAAACACAATGTATAAGGTTGTTTATTTTGAAGAAATTCCGTCATTAGAGAATAAACGATTGAAAAAGAATTTATTTAACATTTTCTAGTGCATACATATATTAAAATTAGATAGGACAAAATATATCCTATTGCCGATCACTGAGTTAAGCGATCAATCCTGAAATTTCTATCATTAAACAAAGTATAAATTACTAATGAAAATTTACGCTATAAATTCGGAATTTATGAATAAAACAGGAGATTTTTCTATAAATTTTGATTAGGTCATTTCTTCTCTACTCGAAAACAAATTTATAGACTTCAAAGCGCAATAGATTTCTCCAGCGAACACTCATGTACACAGACATTTTCCTTTCTTTATTATATAATTAATGCATCATAATCATAACTTTATATTATTTATTTTTCACACTTTTGAAAATTTTAATGAGTTTTTACAAATAATAATGATTTTAGTGTTATCAAAAAGCTTATTTTTTTGGCACCCTTATTTTTTAACCACTTAATCGTCTCGCCCGAGTCATTCACGGCTTTAAATCAGAATTGCTTGATTCCCACCAGTTTTATAAAAGAGTGTATTTGATTCTATTCTGGTATAATTTTACTTGCGATTAAATAAATTGAATAATTTTTTTTTTTGTTCAAACAAGTGGTGGCAATAATAAATTTGAATTTTTAAACCGTAATTTAATGCGACAGTTCAGGGGTTAAATCTTTAATATCACGAAAAAAAACCCTGTAAAATTCTGAAGCTTTTATTTCTTACAAAAATTATCTTCTAAACAAATAAAACACATTAATTATTTAATAAAAGGTATTTAAAAGCCAATTTACGCAATTAATTTTTTTTTTGTAAGTCGAGACAATTTTTAAAATTAACTTCTCACTTTTTTAAAGCATAGCTGAACATTTTACCAATATCTTCTAAATAATATAACGCCGCTAAATTGTTTTATTACTCTGCGAATTCTCTCTTATTTCGGAGCTTGAGATTGAAAGGTTTGTGGCAAATACTTATCCAAGCGACGAGAATTCCCCTAGCGTGATGATAATGTTTTCGAAATATAAATTTTTGTTTTCTATGCGGATTCAAACTGTAATAAATAATTGAAAACGAGATATATATTTTCGGATGATTCGTTTTTTAGAATACAAATGCATTTTTTTGTATTTAAAGAGACGGTGGATTTGAAACATAATTACGTTACATTTTCCCTTTATTCCCATATGACATCCGTGAGAAAAACATTCTGTACCAGGAATTCAATAAATAATTAAAAAAACATATTTAATATAAATTAATAGCATAACAATGAATAAAGCAATTAATTAGCTCTAAAATAACTAAATACTGCGCACGTTAAATTTTTTAAAATATTTTCTTAATTTTAAATTTTATAATTCATAAGGACTTTCTTTAAATTAATCGGATATGGCATTCGGTCTCATGCATGTTAGTACTGCAAAATTCGCTAGCACAGTGCCAAAATTAAAGGACAATCTATGCTCATCGTAAGGATTCTAAAAGCATAAAATTCCGTGCATTGGATTTTGAAGACTATTGTGGACATCGGGAAAATTCAACATAAAAGCGCCAACTGTTGGACAGTTTACACCAAAACATAAACATAAACATCATTAATATTTAACAAGCTGAAACAGAATCAGAAATTTCCGGAGGGAAAAAAATAGTAACATTATGAAGTATTTATATGTTACAAAATCATCTACTGAAGAAGTAAATAACATTAAATTGATTTATAAAAGACAGGGCTGTCCAACGCGGCGCCCGCGGGCGCCATGGCGCCCTTTGACAAGTTTCTTGGAGCCCTTTTGAAGATTTCTTGTTACTAACATTTTTTAAAAATAAAATTTCATTTAAAAGGATACTTTATTTAAAATATTTGATTATGTGCTTGGAAGATATTTTTAAGTCATTTGTAAGTGTATTGCAGGTAGTAGCGTATTTAAAAAAAATTAACGATGTTTTATTGCGTTTTTTCACTAACTTCTAGTTATTCTTTGTGAAAAATGTTATGAAAAGTATGACGATGTAAATTGGTAAAAGTTGGCAATAGTTTTTAGGTGCGTTCGTACTTATGTAAATATGTAGCACCTATTGTTGTCGCTCAGTCTGTCCGTCTGTCCGTCTGTCTGTCTGTCCGTCTGTCTGTCTGTCCGTCTGTCCGTCCGCATATAACAAAGCAAAAACTATCCAACCGAATCGTTTGAAATTTAAAATATATAATTATTACATAATTTTGTCAAGTCATTTCAAATTTTATGAAAATCAGATGTATAGTTTAATTAGAGAGACAACCAAAAGTATTTCGTTACATTACGTCAATGGGGGAAAAAGTTTCAAATGCATTTTAATCGTTTGAAATTTAAAACTTTTATTTATTACATAATTTTGTCGAGTCATTTCAAATGTTATGAAAATCGGATGCATGGATCAGTTACAGAGACAATCAAAAGTATTCCGTTACATTACGATCAATGCGAAAAAATGTTTCAAATGCATTTTAATGGTGTTACACTCATTTGAACGCAATATAATTGACATGAATCTATGATGTATGTACTAAAATCTACATTCTGTACAATCTGAGATGCAGAGAATATTTATTATTAAATTACAGGGCCACACAAATGTATTCCACTAAATAATGTTATACGGGGAAACATTGTTTGGGGCGTGTTTTAATTATATTAACCTACTTCACATTTTATGAATAAGATATACGTTAATGAAGTGTAATAAAAATTACTCCCTGCATATTTACAGGAACACAAAGATTTCGACCACTGTACTGTATCCAAAGTACGCTCTACTATATCAGCAAGATCTGTATATTTTAAAACTTATAGTATGAACGCAACTCATTTGCTACGCTTCACGTGCAATGTCCAACTTGTTTTAGAATGGGAAGATCTGAAATGTAGAAAAATAAATGCACCACTTCCTTTTCCTTGGTGCATGAAAGTTCAGCCTTGTGTTGCTGTTGTTATTAATGTTCTTACACTCGACCGTTGCTGTTTTTAAAATGGATGTTTTATAAAGAATGTCATTTCATTCTGCCAAACATTTTAAATTTTGGGTATTTTTCTCATTATGTAAAATAAAATTTATAAAATCGTGCAATAGAATTTTTATTAATGAAAGCTCTTCTAGGTTATTTCTTAAAAAAAAAAAAAAAAAAAAAAAAAAAAAAAAAAAAAAAACATGGATTGGTCACTAATGTCTACTGTTTATTTGGTACTTTTTATAACGAAATATCTGTGCCTTCAAACTTAATGAAGGAGTATTTATTCATCCTTAAAATAAACTTAATTTTTCTCATTACCTTTTTATTTTAATTAAAAGTCAGATTCAAGTTTCTGGCATTTTTCACTACAAACTTTTTTGAGATAGCGTGTCACAGAAAACGTTTAATTCTAAATTTACTATGATTTAAAGATATTTTCATATATATATATTTTCATGGTGCTTCAGATCCACATAGGCACCTTATGTCTTCTACTGCGATTTATATTTACAGATATCACTACTAACACTGTAAGATGATTTAACTGCATGATTTGAGCTCTATTAATAATGGCGTCCTTCATTCTTTGCTAAAATCTGAAATGCGCCCCTGCTTTGTGAAAGATTGGAAAGGCCTGATAAAAGATATTAAAATGCCCATTTATGCAGATGATTTTTTTTAGTCTCAAGACAAGATTTTGTTTTTATTATTTATTTTTTTTTATAAGCACAGCTGAATATTTTTTAAATATCCATCTAAATAATAAAATAACGCTGCTGATTTTTTTTTTTTTTTTTTTTTTTTTTTTTTTTACTCTTCAAATTCTCTCTTATTTCGTAGCTTTAGATTGAAAGGTTTGTGGCAAATACTTATCAAAGCGAGAAGAATTCCCCTAGCGTGATAGTGTTTTCGAAATATAAATTTTTGTTTTCTTTGCGGATTCAAACTGTAATAAGTAATTGAAAACGAGACATATGTTTTCGAATGATTCATTTTTTAGAATATAAATATATTTTTTATTTTTATAGAGATGGCGGATTTAAAACATAATTAATTTACATTTTTACATTATTCTCACAGGACCTCCTTCACAGAAATGTTCTGTACCATAAATTCTACAAATACTTTTTAAAATATATTTAGTGAAGTTAAAAACATAATCATTAAAGCAATTAATTAGCTCTAAAATCAAATGCGGTATGGGTTGTTTTAATTTTTAAAATATTTTCTCCATTTTAAAATTTATTATTTATAAGGATTTTTTTTAAATTTAAATTTATATATTAGCCCGTAGCAATATAATCGTGTAACTCTGTATATGATCTACATACCTCATAATATGATAAAAACAAGCTAAATTTAAAAATATATATCAATGTTCAAAACATACAACCTGCAGTTTTCCAGTAGTTACAAAAATTTATATTGTGTATCTAATTTCTTGTATTTTACAGAGACTTAAAAGGAACAATAAAGATTATTAAAGCAAAGATTACGAAATACTTACCCAGCCATTGGAATACTGTTAAGAATTTTCATTTTTTATCATAAAATAACTCGTATGTCTTTTTTAAAAAAATGCAGAATTTTTTAAAAAATGTTCAACTGTATGTTCTGAATTAAATAATAGTAATATTTTTAAAAACTTGCCTCGAGACTATTAACAAAATTTATAGCAATTTCTGCCCGTAGCAAAATATTCGTTTAACTCTGTATATGATCTACATACCTCATAATATGATAAAAATAAATTAAATTTTAAAATGTATACGAATGCTCAAAACGTACAGCCAGCAGTTTTCCCTCATAAACAATTCGGTAACTGAATTATTTAAGTGCCTATGTAAATAACGGTGCATTCTAAGCATTTAAAATGCATTATCTAAATAATATCATAACGCCGATGAATTATTTTATTATTCTGCAAATTCTCTCTTATTTCGAATCTTCTGATTTAGAAAGGTTTGTGGCAAATACTTATCCAAGCGATAAGAATTCCCACAGCATGATAGTGTTTTCGAAATATAAATTTTTGTTTTCTATGCGGATTCAAACTGTAATAAATAATTGAAAACGAGAGAGATATTTTCGGATGATTCGTTTTTAGAATATATATATATATATATATATATATATATATATATATATATATATATATGTATATTTATTTATAGAGACGACGGATTTAAAACATAATTACGTTATATTTTTTTCTTTATTCCCACATGACATGGAATTTTCGGTACAATGAATTCAATATATTTTTTTTAAAGAATAACATTGAATGAAAAAAATAATAATTATTATTAAAGCATTTAATTAGGTAAAAAATCGTTAAACACGATATGTGTTTTAATTATCAAAATATTTTCTCCATTTTAAATTATATTATTTATAAGGACTTTCTTTAAATTAGTGGGATATGGCAATTCGAAATCTTTCTTCTATCTTATGCACGTTAATACTTCGAAATTCGGTACCACAGTCCGATAATTAATGACAATCTATGTTCACCGTAAGAATTCTAAAAGCATGAATTTTCGTGCATTAGTTCTTGAAATATGTCTTTTGTGGTTATCGACAAATAATGCAACATAAAAGCGCCAATTGTTGAGTAAGTTATACCAAAACATAAATATCAATAATATATAACAAGCTGTACCAAAATCTGAAATTTCCGGAAGGAAAAAAACCCAGTAAAATTATGAAGTATTTATTTGTTTCAAAAATCATTAAGTTGTTATAATAACGTTTAATTTTTTTATAAAAGGTATTAAAATGCCCATTTAAGCAGATAATTTTTTTTAAGTCTCAAGACAAATTTTTAAAATTATCTTTTTTTTCTTATTTATAAGCATATATATAGCTGAACATTTTTCAAATATTATCCAAATAATATACCGCCGCTGAATTTTTTTTTTTTCACTCTGCAAATTCTCTCTTATTTCGTAGCTTTAGATTGAAAGATTTGTGGCAATTACTTATCCAAGCGATAACAATTCCCCTGGCGTGATAGTGTTTTCGAAATATAAATTTTTGTTTTCTATGCGGATTCAAACTGTAATAAATAATTGAAAACGAGAGGACATATTTTCGGATGATTCGTTTTTTAGAATATAAATATTTTTTTCTTATTTAAAGAGACGGTGGATTTAAAACATAATTACGTAGAATTAATATGATATTCCCACATGACATTTTTCACCGAAATGTTCTGCACCATCAATTCAATAATCATTTATTGAATTTGTAAAAATATACTTAATAAAAATTAAAAACATAATAATTATTATAGCAATTAATTAACTCTGAAATCATTAAATTTAATATGCGTTCTAATTTTTAAAATGTTTTCTCTTTTTCTAACTGAATTGTTTTAAGTATCTATGTAAATAAACGGGAAATTTCAAATATCTAAAATGTATATCAATGTATAAAACATACAGTCAGCAGTATTTCCTGATAGACAGTGTTGAAATATAATTGTTTTAAATGTCTATGTAAACAGATGGTAAATTCTAAATATTCTACAATTTATTCAATAATGTGTTATAGTGCGCCTCAATAATGTAAATCAGTTCCATTTTCCACTGACCGTAATGTAGTGCAATGTTTTTGAATTTCTCTGTAAACTACGACAATCAGCACGTACTTCATTAATAAACCATGTTAAACCTCAGAACAACATATCAAATATATAACATTCATACGAGTTAAAGAATGGTTAGAAGGATATACAGGCAGGTTTCCATGCAAACAGAATTCAACCCTTTGACAGTCTTGCAGAAGGGCAAAACTGTAATGTTGTTTTTTTGTATTTTATTTTAAATGCTAAAAAAAAGATGATTTTTCGATATTTTACAAAAAAACTTAATAAAATGAATGTAGTCGTTGGGAGTATTTATCATTGTTCAATGTATTAGAAATCCATTAACCCCTTGAGGGAAAGTGGGATATATTATAGCACACCTACAATCAATGAAGACTTGCACCAGAAACATTTTAGTAAATTTTACTTTTGTAATTTTGTTAAGGGTTGGGGGAATACCGCGCAACATCTCTTTAATAGAAAGACATTCATCAAAACGCTAGGCGTAAAGTTCATGTCGATCCGGAAACCAGTAGCGGCTGGTCAGGGGGTGCTGCAGTAATTTATTCACACCAATAACATTGTATGGCTATTTTTGTTTTATTTTACCAACAAAATTTGTCGAATAAATAATATGAAAGATTCTGTTAAATTTTAGTGGTGAGAAAAATCGAATGCAGCACTCCCTGACGAACCGCTACAGCCGGAAACCCCTTAACTCCTTGGGGACGAGCGATGCGTATACGTGCCGCAAAAAGGATTAAGAAATCTTATTTGTCTCCACCAGTAAAATTTTACTGTAAAATTTGCCTTATTTAATTGAAGCATTTTCTCGACTTGATAAGTCACATATTTCTGTTTTTTAAAACCAGTGACAAAGCATTAAAAATTTAGTAAAAGGTAGTAGTAGTCCCCTCGCAAAGGGGTTTAAGTGACTACGCTGTGAAAGGAAAGGTCGTGAAATTTCTTTTTCTTATTTTTTTTTCAAATTTCTCGTAGGAGTTCAGAATCACACAAACGTAATTGCTTGCCCCCCGAAGGGTTAACCCTTTCCGGCATACTGTGCCCGGTCTGGGATACTTAATTTTAATTCCAAACTTGCAAACGGCACCAGTAACATTTTAGTAAAATTTTGCTTTTACAATAAAAGCTTAATTTAAGGATTTCAAAATATCTGAAAAATTCGTTTGTGAATTCCGGTGTCAGTCGATAATTTCTCATTTTAGTACAGATTTTGCCCGTGCCGGAAAGGGTTAAACAATATATTTACATTGCCCCAAATATTGCCTATACTGTGGGTGAAACCTTGATCTTATTGAACATATTGATACAGGCAATACTTTTCAGTTAAGTTATAAACTCTTAAAAAATAATTATAAATTACTACGAAACTGAATTTTCCTTAAAATATTTTATGATAATAGTTTTCATTACAAATTTATGAAACTTAATAAACCAAAATTTCAAAATTGATACGCTGATTTGTTGCAGTATTTATCAAGATTGTTTCCTTAGCAATGCGGTTTTTAACTACGTCCCTGATTTACCCCGAACAACATACGGGCAAATACGTCAACGTGTTTTTGTCAATCATAATTTGCTCGTACCACGTACAAGGTAATGGTTTTAAATCATGATTTATTATTTTCACCAGTAAATGTTTGTTCTAAGTTTCGCATAATTTAATCTGAGCATTTTATGATTCAATCAGCTAAATATTTCTGTTTTGTAAAACAAGATTAGAAATTCTGTAATAGACGCAAAAAATAGCTATTATTTTAAAGTAAAAAAATCGATCTGTTAAGCGGTTAAGGGCAAATTTACTTCTATCGTCATTTTTTTACATTTGCAATTACTGATAGGAATTCAATAAACGAACATTCCACAACTGGTGCACTTATTTGTATCTATCAAGATTATTTTGTTAGCGATAAGATTTTTTAAGAACAATTTTGTTTTCTTCGCCGTCTTTTATTTGAAATTAATGCTAAGAACTCAATAAACCAGTATTCAAAAATTGATGCACTGATTTGTTATTATCAAGATTAATTTTTTAGCGTTAAGATTTTTAAGGACAATTTTGTATCCTTCGCAATTTTTATTTACAACCAATAGTAAGAAATCAATAAAACAACATTCCAAAATTGATGTGCTGATTTGTATTTATCATGCATTTGTAATTAGCATTGATGTTTTTGGCACGGTTATTCTCTATAACAAGCAAGTAGCGATTTTCCGTTTCTTAATTAATATAAATGAATACTTTTAAAGAAATACTTTAAACAGTTTTATTGAATTAGTTCGTCGTAATTACCTAATCACATATAGATTAATGTAAAATATGAATAAGAATAAAGTAACGTTGAAAAAATACCCAAATATCTATAAAATTTTTTGGAATATAAAGAAAGATACGTTTCATATAACTTACCGTTAAAGGGTATAATATTTAGTATAAACATTTAAATAGGAATGTATTATTGCTAAAGAATAATCTTCCTTTGTAAAGACAATACTTAACCCTTACCGGCGCAGTGTGTCCCCTCCGGGCATTTCTATTTATAATTTTAATTCCAAATTTACCTAATTTTAATTTCAAACTTACAAACGACACCAATAATATTTTAATGAAATTTCACTTTTACAATGACAGCTTAAATCAGGGAGTTCTTAATATCTAAAAAAATCTTTTGTAAATTCCGGTGTCAGTAAACAATTTTTCATTTTACAAACAGAATTTGTTCGTGCCGGAAAGGGTTAAACGGAAAAGTCTATCACATTATGAGTTCCTCACAACAATAGAGCCAGATCTCAAAACTTAAATCAGAAATAGAATAAAGACAGCATTTTAACGCATTTACATTCTGGTATTTATAAATATTATTTATAAATTATAAAACCTAATTTGATATAACTATACAAATAATCGTATTTTTCTTGTATCAATAAGCTTTTGAAATATCGTTGTCGGCGGAAAAAAATAGCCGTGTTTTTTTAACCCTTTGCGGCGCAGAGCTAATTCAATGCTTAAGCGTTGAAGTTACTGACTGACACCGGAATTCGAAAACAACTTTGTTTGTAAATAAGAAAAAGCTATATTTCACGCATTCAATAAACCGTGATTTTTTAAACCAAAATTCTGGTCTCAATGTGGCGTTTGGGAATTAAAATTAAGTGGTTTCAGAGATCTACCACAGCCCCTGAAGGGGTTAACCACCTCAGTCCTGAGACAAATATCATGTGGGGCTACAAAAGCTAGTTTAAAATTGCTATAAAATATCTCCGAAGATGCATCAAACTATATATCAATATTTATGGTATACACACATTTATTTAAAAAGTCTAGAAGTTTTAATAATTCTAGAAGTATTTAAACTAGTTTAAAAGTAGCTCCTTAGTGTCTTTTTTGGGCAACATCACGACTGAGGAGATTAATCACATATTTTTATTATGTATAATATTTGTTTGTATTTACTTCGTTATACTAGTACGTAATTATTTATTTACATTCTTTTTACAACAATGTTTAGCTAGTTAGGATACTCGGAATATTCTCAATTAAAATTGTATCTGGGCTAATCTAGAAATTTACATTTTGAGCAGAAATCCATTGTTTTGTAAGATGTGACAAGGTTTTTATGGGCCTGGAATTTCAGGAGCAGGAAATTATTTGGTACAAGTATTTTTTTATAACAAATCTCTCTTTATAAAGAAAAATGCCGTGCTTTTAAATTACAGAAACATATATATATATATATATATATATTGACCTTTTTCTTAAATATTAACGGTACTCGTACGAACCTTAATGCGACTTGTGGATTGTAATATTATTGTGCATTTATCTCAACATAAACCCCCTTAACCCTTTGCGGCGCAGGACAAATGCATTACTTAAGTGTTGAAATTAATGACTGACACCGGAATTTGAAAACAACTTTATTTGTAAATAAGAAAACGCTATATTTCACGCATTCAATAAACCGTAATTTTTTTAAACAAAATTCCGGCGCCAATGTGGCGTTTGAGAATTAAAATTAAGTGGTATATCTATGAAACCACCGCGCCGCATGGGGTTAAAATGTTGCTGTTCAACATCGAGTCAGACCAATGTCACCTAACGGAAAAAGCCGTGGCACTCTTTGTTGTGACGTCACGAAACGTCACAAGAAACAGGCAAATTAAGAAAAAAGATCAAAGAACTTATTTGTTTAAATTTCGTTGTCTCGTAGAATTATTGATCATTATTTAAATAATAATGACATATTTTTTTCCATTTTTCGCGGCGCGGCGGTAGGGTACTGTAAACAGAGAAGAGATGCAAAGTAATGTGCTCTGTTCCTATTTTTTTATTACAATAATTTTGGTAACTTTTGATCAATTTTAACCATTTGGCATTCTTTTACAAAGCTCTTAATTAACCCCTCTGAGTCCTTTCTAATGGGGATTCGTAGCAACTGACACGCTTACCCCAGCAATAGTCAGGTCCTGAGGATTAGCCATTAAATCCACTTGCTTCCCAAATCATCAAGAACTTCACGCCTTTCGTCCTGTCTAATGAACAAAGTACGCGGCTGCTTTCTAAAATTTTTGGAGTATCAATTTTAGCCATCTGGACCATCCATATTTAATTTATTTTCATGTTTCAAAAATACAGTCAGCTATGTGTCTCCATATAACCTCTATTTTCTATCCCAATTCCCTTATGACAAGTTTTTGTGTGATTTACAATATTTAAAGACATGGAACTACTTCTTTCTAACGTCATTTTTTAAGACAAGTTTCAAATCGATTTTAGGGCTTCCTAGCCGAACGGTAAAATCACCATACAGCGATTCGCTTGCGAGCGTACGATATTGTGGATTCGAACTTTTTGTATGGCTCTCCCGATTATATTTCTTTTGTGTTATGAAATTTCCTCCTGCTATCTCGTAGATATACATTAATGGTGATGTATAATCATACTTTCAAGGCCAACACACAAGTCAGATTTATATTCTTCAAATCAATTTCTTGCATTATCTCATGCCTCTAGGTATTGTGTCCTTTGAAAGTTTGTCGCTGATGCTATTTTTAATTTATTTTATAGTAATATTGTGTTTTTGTTCTAATTTTGAAAATTTTTGATGAATCTGAATACTTACGGGCATGTATCGTAAAGTTTCATTTACAGGCGATACTTTTTATATTCTATTCTATAAGCTTTCCGTTTTATAATGAATGCAGAGAAATGTTGTTAGATACTTAAAAATCAATTATTCATAAATTCCGGTGTCATTAATCAGTTCAATATTTTAGCAACAGAAGTATTTGCCCCTGAAAGAATTAAATAACTGATGAAATTTGAATATTCGCTATTATACTATTTAGGGAAATCAGTTACTGGTTTAATGGTTCGCCGGTTGAAACCAATCCAGTATTAGTTATTATTTTCATAATGTGCTTAAACTTATGACGTAAAAGTTTTATAACTGAAATTTAATAAATGCGATATTTTAAAATAAATATCGAAGATTAAGCCATTATAATGTATATAATATGTTTCCATTCATTATATGCATTCTACCCATTCTATTCATTTCCATTCGTATGTTTCCATTATTTCCATTTGATTTTAAATATTTATCATGAAGTTATGCCAGATATTTTTCCTTCCAATTTTATTATTGAATTTTAATGTGTGTCTAAAATTTTCATATGGAGTGTAGATGAGTTTGTATTAAAAACTCTTCAATCTCAAAAACATTATATTGAGTTAGTTATGATCGTATTAACGCTGTCCTTTTTCTTCTTAGTTATTAGTATTTATTTACATTATTCCAAACGTTATAGTGAACTATTGCAACAAAGAAATGTTCCTTAGTAAGATAGACATTTGGAGAAAAAAATCAGAGCTGAAATTATGTAAAATATAAAAAAAAATCAATGAATTGGGTTTTAGTTAAAAAAAATTTTGCTTTCAACATTATATTATTTTATATTCGATGATGCGAAAACAGAAAATGTCCGATAATTAGAACGTCATAAATGTTGAATGAATGTAAGAGAAAAACTGCTGATCAATGTATCGTTATGTAGTCGGTGTTAGTAAGATATATATTTTTGATTTATGATAAAAATAAAATATTTTTTTAAAGTAGTACATATATCTGTAAGCAGGAAATAATAAGTTCGCTATTTTAGTATTAAAGTAAATAAAAGATGAAAATAAATCTTTGCTTCAGCCAATAACATCGAGATACCTGATCAGCAAATTTATTAACCCATTAGTGCCAAGCGTCCCTTTTCAGGGGCGCTTCAAAAGGAGCATTCAGCACTGTTTTTGACACCGGTAAAAAAGAAAAACAATAATTATTTCATTTAAATGATGCATTTTCGTGATTAATGAAATAAACTTAAATCTTCTAAAAATAATGGTGCCAACCAAATAAAATTTGCGCAAAAGATGCTGGGCACGAATGGGTTAATTTAAGCAGAGTATATTGAGAATAAATTCTTCTAAATTCATCAAGCAAAATTCCTATAAGTATAAAGATTTGTTTACTTTTAAAAAAAGGTTTCGATGCATTCGAATTTGAAGTGAATATGAAAGCAGATTACTTTAAACGTTTCGAGAATCTTAAGGTATTTATCTGGGATCCTTTTCTGTTTCCTGCGTAACATGAAACTGCGATTTGTTTGTTTCTTTTCCAATGTGTATTGTTTTTTTTTCTTTTTTTTTTAGCTTCGAAATACCCTATCTGTATGTATGTGTGACATACATATTTAACATTCGGTAAATCGGTGCAAATTTTTCTTAATTACAGTCGGCTCTCGTTAACCCTTTCCGGCACGGGCAAAATCTGTACTAAAATGAGAAATTATCGACTGACACCGGAATTCACAAACGAATTTTAAAAATATTTTGAATTCCTTAATTTAAGGTTTTATTGTAAAAACGAAATTTTACTAAAATATTACTGGTACTGTTTGCAAGTTTGGAGTTAAAATTAGGTATCCCAGACCGGGCACAGTGTTCCGGAAAGGGTTAAAACGAAATCGTATAAATCGAATCTTAGCTTAATTCAAACTCAACATTAAGTCTCGAAATTTTCAATAGCTGAATAACGTTAAAAATTTTCATTTATTCGAACTCATTTTCTCTTGCCTTCGTTTAAATCGAACAAAAGCGATTGCTATTTTTCATTTTTCTGTACTTTCTTTTGTACTTCAGATCTTTGAAATAATTTTCTTTCTGTCTTGTTTTATAGTAATTAAACTTTTGTAGTTTATTATTATTTCCTTTTTTAAAAAACAGAAAATAATTAAAAATATATATATAACTGATATTTGATAACGAAGTTTTTGCCAAACTGACATCAGAAAAAAAACCGCGCCAATTTAGTGCATATGACATCTGTGCCCTGAAATTTTTAAACCAGGAAATTCTTCTGTACTAGAAATTTTTAATAGAAAATATCTTCTTAAAATTTCGCGCGTTAAATCTGGATTCATTTTTCTATAAATAAATACTGATATTTGTCCTGAAAAATTTTCAGAAATATACAACCCTTGACTTAACTGATCAGTATTACTGAAAAAACTTTCAGATAATGTCTATTTTTTCATGTTATTTACAGAATGTTTAATCTTTTATCACCAGTTCTTCAAAACAGAAATTTTTGCCTTCTAGAATCCGAAATATATTTGGATTAAGTAATACAATATTTAATATAAAAACTTACTGGCGAGAATAATAAATCTAAAATTAAATTAAAGTACAAAAATTTTAAAACTTTAAAAATCCGGCCATCTTTTATTCAAGATTCGCACAAGAATCTATTGACTAAATTTTATTTTTATATTTATGATGAAACATATTTCCTTATATATAAATATTGTTTTCGAAATTTCCCATGTCAAATCAATGTTGAAGAAACATAATAGCGGCTCTCTGAAAATGTTAAATAAACAAATTCTAACTAGGGAACCACCTTTTGGTGTTGCTCGCACCCAGCATAGACCTGGTACATTTTGTAGCCGTAACCATAAAAGTTAGAAAATCAATATAAATTCTCGGTTAAAATCATATATTATGCATACATTTTTTATACTTCAATTTTTTTTATTATTTGATTTTTTTTTTTTTTTTTCACGCGAAAAGTTAGTTAACTTGCCAAATATGGAGTTACGAAGTTTTCGTTTACTTTATTTTGGGGCTACAATATTCAGCTAGGGTTGCCGGAAAATTCTACTTTTGAAAATACGCCAACATTTTCCCTGCCAAAAATGTAAATATAGTATCGTGATTTTTCAAAACTAAATAGCTTTTTGAAGAAATTTTTAAACTTCTTTTGAATATTTTATATTTGCTATTAACAAATTTATATTTTTAAATGCTTTTCTTAAAAAGAAATGTTAAATATCTAATAAGTGCCCTCAAAATTAGCATTTTTAAAAAGTTATGCTGCTACAAAATCGAAAAATATGACTTTAACAGAAAAATGTTTCAAATCTCAAATTTCCTAATATAGGGCTTTAAAATACATCAATCCTAGGCATTAATGTCTGTATCAGAGGTTTGAACAACATTAAAAATAGTTTCTTTATAAGTTTATTTAACACATTTTAGCAATTAATGATGAATAATATCTTCGGATATTAAAAGCTGTTACATACTATATTATATTATTATTTTTTGCTATTTTAAAATGTATACCATATATTTATATTATACTTTTTTTCTTTCAGTACGAAAAAGGTTTTAGGCAACTAAAGTGACTTTCTTCTATAGAAAGTTTAACACATATTTCATTACAAGTTTATTAACCCCTTCGAGACGGGAGCATTTTACAAAAATTTTAATGTTTTGTCACCAGTTTAAAATACAGAAATTCGTGCCTTCTTGAATCAAGAAAATGCTCTGATTAAATAAGGCAAAATTTACGGTATAATTTTACTGATGGTGATAAACACGAATTCTTAAGCCTATTTGCGGCACGTATACGTGTCGCTCGTCCCCAAGAGGTTAACAGAAGCATCGACTTTAATAGCACCGAAGTAACACTGAATTCATGTATATATGTCAAATAATTTATAATTACCCCAAATAAATAAATACACAAAAAAGTGCTTCCGTTATTTTAAAAATTTAAAAAAACAGATACTAATATTTACCACTCGGAAGCGTAAAAAAACCTTGTGAATGCAGTATTTTAAGTTATTTAAAATAATTATTAAAAAAGTTACGCAATTTTTAAAAAATAAAAATTTAATATCGTTCACTTTTAGGCCAGTCAAATTGTCATAAATAGATGCAAAAATTCTGCTGGAAGATTTTATGTTTTTAAACTGTTTATGTGGGTGCTAGTAACAAGAATTAATGGTTTTCCAGCAAAATATCTCGAGGCTAAATTCTGTGGTGCCAAAAAACCCACAAAATTTTCGGACTTTTTTCTGTTTTTTGCCTATAGCTCAAAAACTATAAAAAAGTTTGTATCAAGCTTGGCAAGCCCTATCTGACTCACAACGCGAGTATCACTATATCAAACCGTTTGGAAAACGAAACACAATTTTGGATCTAGCTCACTCATTTTTCATTACTGCACGAGAAGAAGACACACAATAAGCTATACAGCAGCATGTTAGAAGAGTGTGTCTTTGGAAAAGATCACTTCGTCTGAATGAAAGCGGAACAAGAACATCACGTGGCCGCTATCTTCCATCTGCATTCCCATTTTTTATCCCGACCCTCTGTCCCTTAGTATTTTTTTTCTTATAGGGTTTTCAGAATTGGTGCTTCTTTTGCCTGCTTTTCTTAAATCTTTGACTTATCATCTATAAATAGGTGTATTTAATTTTCCTTGTTAGTGATGAAAGATAGTTTTTTGCGATGACAGTCAAAAAATAGGTCACTTTATATAAAAGTTAAAAAAAAGGGCCATTTTCAAAAAGTCATAACATGTTTAGTAATTGGTTTAGAAAAACATTTTTATAATGTAATTTGTAGTGAAATTAATGTTCTTTCTTTTTGTATTTGATTATGGTATACAAAAAGCTTATAATTTTCAACTTATAGGCAACAGACTGAAAAACGTCCGGAAATTTTGTGGTTTTTTGCTCCACAAAATTTAGCCTCGATATATTTTGTTATAAAACCATTAATTCTTGTTACTAGCATCTCCATAAACATTTTAAAAACATAAAATCACCTTCTAGGAGAATTTTTGCATCTATCGGCCCTTTTTCTGGATATTTGACTGGCTTATTTCAAAGCTTCCGTTAAAACTTAAATAAAAATAAAATTTTTATCAAAGTTGAAATATCAAACCACAAAATTTATCCGGAATTTAAAAGAGATCATTTTAAGGAATGAGAATATTTTCTATGATTCAGAAGTGTATTCAATGTAAAAGAATACCTGGAAAGAGATTCTCTTCAGAATAAGAAACAATTGTTAAAACTAGAATTACGTCCACAAATATCCAATGTAACATTATTTTATTTTATGTTTGCACATGTTTTTATTATAAATCTAATCTCGTGATTTTATTTACCAATAATTTGTTTTCAAAAATTGCAAAAATATTTATATTGAGAAGGTCGCCGTTTGAGCCAGTGTTGCCAGATGGGCTACTTTTTTTTATTCAGATTCTTCATTGGCACCACTTTTTTGAAATGGTAAAATGAGGCGTATTTAATGTCATATTAATTAGGGCGAAAAGAAAGGGAATTTTATCGTTTCAAGAAAGTGGTGTCAATCAAGAAATTTGAATTTCAAAAAAGTAGCCCACTGATAACTCTGGTTTGAGCAGTGAAACATATGTCGAACTGAATAAATGTATTTATATGCCTTATAATTGTATTTTTCGTGAATTTTAATAATTTTTTACTTAGTTTTTTTTATTCATTGTTATTTTATTGTTGTTGAATAAATTGTCGTTTTCCATGAAGTTGTTAAAACAAAAATTCGACAACGTCCAATTTCAAAACTACTATCGCAAGTGAAATAAAGATGAAATTGTTATCGAATTTTACATTTCTTTAATACTTTTGAAAACAAAAACTTCAAAGTCACTTGACATATTTTGAAGAAAGTTTCTGTGCTTCTTCTGAGTATTTCTGATTTAAAATACTATTTTCTTCTTACAACAGTACCAAGTGGAAGATTTGTGGGCCATAACCGCCTTTAACATAGAAGTATTTTATTCTGTGCCCAAGGGAACCAACAGAGAGATGTGACAAAATAAAAAGTCTGGAAAAGTCCGAAACTAAAGGGTAAATAATCTCGATAGTACCCTACAGCAAGAAAATAATACTTTTCAAAAGCGTAATATATTTATTATTCAAATAAAAAACATTGTCATTCCGCAAAAAAATATTTATAGTATTTTATAGTTTATTAAATTTATTTTACACAAGCATAGGGATAATTTATTGTTATATAGCGTACTTTTGTATATTACAAGACAAAACTCGGCCAAAAACAACACTTGGCCGGTTTTCTGAAAACTGCTTTTCGCTTAAGACAATCTTTTTTTTTTTTAGAAATTTTGAAAACTTCGTATTTAGTTTTTGTGCAAGCGCAGTGAAACCTATCAAGGATATTTTTTTTCATAATTACTGTTACTTTTTAAACAGGCCAGTGAGAGTTCTATAGTGCTGTTAAATTCTAAGCATTTATTGTTATACTATTATTTTCAACACAATCTAACTGATTGGTAAAGTAATCATAGGAATTGAATATTTCCAACTGAGCGAAAAATTGACCAGGCTGGGAATCGAACCCAGATACTTGGCTTACAAGGCCAATGCTTTACCTGTTAAGCTACCTGGGCGATAGCCAGCTGGGATTTCTCGCTTAGATAATCTTTTCGGCCATAACATCTGGTCTGTCATTTAGACAGCTCAACAGAATAGACCGCAGGTAATGGAACTCCATATGACGATGGGTACGTAGATATACTATTATTTTCAACACAATCTAACTGATTGGTAAAATAATCATACGAATTGAATATTTCCAACTGTGCGAAAAATTGACCAGGCTGGGAATCGAACCCAGATACTTGGCTTACAATATATACAATACAATATACAATATACAATAAATATACAATATAACTTTAAATTTCAAATTATATTTCTATGGGAAATGTTAATATATTCCATTCAATAAGGTAATTTAATTTAATAAATATGAAAAATTCGATATCATCCAGTTTCAAAGCTACTAATAGAAGTGAAATAAAGATAAAAGATTTATAATATTTTAAATTTTTTAACCCCTTTACTGTTTTGCCCGTACACCGTTCGGGCAAGACAAATTTGCTTAATTCATCATTTAAAGCTTTATGACACCACAATTTTTTTAAAAATAATTTCATACTATTTAAAGACTGAAATTTTTGACAAAATGTTACAATATTTTATGTAAAATATTGTGTTGAGAATCCGTTATTTTCGATTTACTGAACGGAAAACATAGTGCAAGTTATGGGGTTTAATAATTTTCCTAACAAAGACTTCAAAGTAACTTGACAATTTGTAAAAAAAGGTTATGTGTTGCTTTTCAATATTTCCGGTTTAAAATGCTATTTTCATTTTAAGACAGCAGGAATTGAAGATTTGTCCCTAGTAGCAAATCAATGTTGGTCCAACGTTGCGCCAATATTTCATTTATTGAAATATTCCAAATAAAACGCCAATATTGCCCCAATATTGGGATGTTTACATTTTGTCCTTATTTAGCCAATATTTGCAGCCTATATTATGCCAATATTGGGGTTTCATTGGAAATATTGCCAATAAAACGCCAATATTGTACAAATATCGGCGTTACATCGGAAATATTTCCAATGAAATTCCAATATTTAACCAATATTGGCGTTTTATTGGCAATATTTCCAATGAAACCCCAATATTGGCATAATATTGGCTGCAAATATTGGCTGAATAAATGCAAAATGTAAACACCCCAATATTAGAGCAATATTTTATGCCAGTATTGCGCCATTGTACCAGTATTGCTCCAAAATGTAGCCAATATTGTCCCAATATTGTTTGGCTGCTGGGGGTGTGCCATAATCGCTTTTAACACAGTATTTTCTTCAGTGTCCAAGTGGACCAACAGATAGATTTGACAAAACAAAAACGTTGGGAAAAAGTTCAAAACTAAAGTGTAAATAGTCACGAAATTGCCCAAAAGGAAGAAAATAATAGTTTTCAAAAGCATAATATATTTATTGTTCAAATAAAATCTTAGTTTTTCCAGAAAAAAATTTCGAATTTATGTGAAAAGAAAACGGATAATTGGATTTAAAAATTTTTTAAGTATATATTACTTCCTGAACATATTTATACATTTTTTTAAATTTATTTTACTCAAATATAGGGTCAATTTAGTTTTATGCAAGATTATTCTAAATTAATGTACAAACTTTAAGGTTTGGTACAGGTCGCTATAACAATCATTTACTGTACAGGAATGCATGGACCCCAGTAACGCACTGAGTACGCACACCAGAGTGTCTATTTGGCCCTTTTGTTAAATTAAAAATCTCTCAATCATACCGGATAATTTTTATGCTATTATTTTCTTTATTCAAAACAAACATGTCATAATTGCTTTTAATCCTTAAATGCATATTGTATAATTTTCGATACCATAATTGTTCCCGATTTATTGGAGGTTTTATTCGCATATTCCGTATTCTCACCAGAAATTTAAAAGAGCAATTTTCACTATACTTAATAACAGACCATTCGTAATTAAATAAAGAAAAATTTACTATTTAGATTTTTCTGGTATAAATTCTGATTCTTTGAATTGCGCATTTTTTTTGGAACGTGTTCTATCCTATGCATTTAAGGGTTAAAGAGAAAATTCTTTAAACGCAATTGTTTTTTATTACACATGTAATAGCGTGATTTTATTTCACATTAACACTAAAACCGCCGGCTATTTTATTCAAATTTTATAAAAATTGTTTGACACCAGAATTTTTATTTAAAACTATTTAACTTATTTACTTTACCTAATTTCGTGTTTTAAGTATCTAACAAATCTTAGCAAGAAATTTCTGGTTCAAATCGAATATTTCCAATTTGGCAGGGGTCAAAATGACCCCTAATGGCGGTTCTAGTGTTAATTTGAAAAATGCTTATATAGAAGATATTGTCATTTGAGCAGTAAAACATGTCGAATTAAATAAAGGTATTTATATGCCTTTTAAGTATATTTTTTGTTAGTTTTAGCAATTTTTTTCTCAGTTTTTTATTCATTTTTATTTTACTATTTTGAATATATTGCAGTTTTTCAAGAAGTTGTTAAAACAAAAATTCGATATCTGTTCAGTTTCAAAACTACTAATAAAAGTGAAATAAAGATAAAAATGCTATCAAATTTTTCATTTCTTTAATACTTTTCCTAACAAAAACATTAAAGTAACTTGACATTATTTTAAAAAAAAGTTTCGGTGTTGCTTCTGAGTATTTACGGTTTAAAATACTATTTTCTTCTTACGACAGTACCAAGTGGAAGATTTGTGGATCATAATCGCCTTTAACACAGAAGTATTTTCTTTTGTGCCCCAGGGGACCAACAGATACATTTGACAAAAGAAAAACGTCTGGAAAAGTCCAAAGCTAAAGTGTAAATACTCTCAAAAGTGCCCTAAATGAAGAAAATAATAGTTTTCAAAGGCATAATATATTTATTGTTCAAATAAAGAACATAGTATTTCTACAAAAAAAATTCCCAATTTTTATGCAAGAAAAAGGGATATTATTTACTTAAATTAATTTATGTATGTAGTACTTCATAAGCATATTTATAAGATTTTGTAGTTTATTAATTTTATATTTATCGAATATAATAATTTATCGAAATAGAGATAAAAATGTTTTCAAATTTTACATTTCTTTAATATTTTTCTTAACAATAACTTCAAAGTCACTTAACATTTTTTGAAGCAAGTTTCTTTGTTGCTTCTGAGTATTTTCAGTTTAAAACACTGTTTTCTTCCTACGACCGCAGAAGTGGAAGATTTGTGGGCCATAATAGTCTTTAACACAGAAGTATTTTTTTTCTGTGCCCAAAGGGACCAACATAAAAGTTTTGATAAGTCCATAGCTAAAGTGTAAATGGTCTCGAAATTGTCCTACAGGAAGAAGGTATTCAAAGATATAATACATTTATTGTTCAAATAAAGAACATATTTTTTCCACAAAAATTCCGAATTTATATGGAAGAAAAAGGAATGTTTTTTACTTAATTTTTTTTTAATGTTTATAGCACTTCATAAGCATTTTATAATATTTTGTAGTTTATAAAATTTCACTAATATAGAACCAATTTATTGTTATATACTGCAGTTTTGCATACTACAAGGTCTCGAACTCGGCCCGTTTTTCTAAATAGTAATTTTCCCTAAGAATGATTTTTGTTTTAGATTTTTCTAGATTTCGTATGTAATTTTTGCAAGCTCAGTGAGAACCAATCAAGAATATATTTTTTTCACAACTCCTGTTAGAAAGGATGTAATTTAGAATTTTAAAACTTATATAAAATAATATAGAGTCCTGATGCGATATGATTTAGAATTATATCCCATCAGGATTTTTTATTATTGAACTATGAAAAAGAGAAAGCGACATAGCGTAATTATAGGGAAGTTTAAGCTGCAATGTTGAATTGCAGGGAGTGTGCACCCCCCCCCCGGAAGATATGAGAATTTGCGTTTTTAATGGTCAAAATGAGTAATTTACCTCTTTCCCCGACACTCTATAATGTATCCCCCTTTCCCAGATCTGCAGAAATGCCTGCCGGAGAAACGTAACTGGATTCAACACTGTTCAACTATAACCGGCATCATAATTACTTATTATCGAAAGAGAAAAATTCTTTTAGTAAAATTGAATAGAAATTTTCCCTTTTTAAATTTTAACAATCTAGAATCTCAGTTATGATTATGGCCATAAACACATATTTATTTTTGCTGGCAGAAGTGGACTTCGATTGTAATCAAGCCCTGAATTGTTACAACCTAAACATCCTCCTATCAATGTCAGTGAAAGAGAAAATATTACCCAGGTCAACTTTCAACAGTAAAAACTAGTAAAAATGTTTATCTTATCTGTGACAGAAAATTTGCATGAATATAATCCGTTAAAATACGGTGATTTTTTTTTTCGAAACCTACTACGGTAGTAATCAGAAACTATTAATCTGATCAAAAAAAAAGTGTCGAATAAGTCCGTAAATCAAATTTTTTCATGGTATTAAAAAAATTACATTTTATTTTATGCCTGTTCTGTCTTTCTGTAGTTTCACTATGATGGAAAATTTTAAAAATAAATTTCTATCTATCTATGTATATCTATATATATCTATACATATCTATATACATATACATACATACATGTATATATACCGGGTGTCCCAAAAATGACTCATGGATTTTAAAATTCAATAACTTGCAAACGAAGACAGCTATTTAAAAATTTTTTGCAGGAGTTTTTATGTATAATGCCAGGAGTTTTTTTAACGTAATTTTTTATTTTAGTTCGAATTTCAAGCAATAGGTGGCGCTGGCGGTGATTGAAAGCCAGGTCGAAGCTTCACTCAGCACTGATCACATGGCCTTCAATTGCCGTCAGCACCACCTATTGTTTGAAATTCGAACTTAAATTAAAAAAAAAAACTCATGACATTATACATAACCCTCCTGCAAAAATTTTTTAAATAGCTGTCACCGTTTGCAAGTTATTGAATTTTAAAATCCATCAGTCATTTTTGGGACATCCAGTATATATATATATATATATATATATAATGATAATTATATACATAACGATAATTTCTTATGATGGATATTTTTTTTAAACTATCAGGTAAATTCTCAATTCAAAATAATTTTTAACACAATATTTAATTTTCAATAATAGCTGCTTGATAAAGTATTATGCATTGATTTATTTCACTTACCATAATTTGACTAAAATATATTGAAAATATCATGGGAATCAAACATGTCTAGTTTACCCATGTAAAATATGTCATTTCGAACTTCGCTTGTTATTTTTTCATTCAAATCCATCAAACATTTAAATTGCATGGCATTAAAAAAATAGATCCTGTATCTTTCGTGAGTATTTTCAGTTTGAAATACATTTTTGTTCCATGACAGCAAGCATATGGAAGATTCATGAGCCATATCTTCTTTAACGTAAGCGCAGTTTCTTCTGCTACCTCCGGGAATAAACGGATAGACTTGACAAAACAAAAACATTTGGGATCCCTCGAAAAGTGTAAACAGTCTTAAAATTAGCCTATAGGTAGAAAAAATATTTTTCAATGGATATAATACATTGAAAGACGAAAAAAAAAATTCATTCACAAAAAACATTTCAAAATATATATTTTTATTCGAAAAAACACTGCTGTATCAGCTTATTTTAAGTTTAAATGCCTATCAATGTAATATTTTATGCGAAAAATAAATAAATTCAGTGATAGCTCCAAATTTTTATGATAGAGCTTGATTAATACTGTATAGAATTTTTTATCTAAATTTCCATATTTTAAATTAGAAATTGCAAAATATTAAGAATATACTGAATTTATAGAAATATATTGATATTTTTAAGTTTATTTGAGTAGAGAAAAATTATTTTGAATATTAAGAACAGTATTATAAGCAATGCTCTTTTTTATTATATTAAAAAAATCTGTATCATAAAAGCCTAAGTCATGTATCTGTCACCATCAGCTCCGAGTTGACCGTTTCACCTTTTTTGCCAGGGGACCATTTTGTTACTTGTATGTTAGTTGGGCGCAGTTAATTATATCGCCAAATATGGTTCCTTTTTATCATTTCATTTAAAACATAAACATGTCACTGATTTTTATAGCAGTGAAATCAGGATGAAAAATAGAACATTTTTCAAAATGTGTCATTCGCTATAAACTAGTGAAACAAATTTTAGTTTTAAAATGGTGCCATACATTGTGAGATCGCTGTTCTTTGAATACGAGTATTTTTTTAAGCTACAAGTTGTATTCTCTGCTGATGCTTTTACCATTGATGGATTATACCATTTATCATTTATTTGTAAAGGCACCTGCATCAAAATTGTAATATGCAAATGAACATTTTTTTTTCTTTCTTCTTCTTATTTATTTATTTATTTATTTTTTCGTGAAATGCAGGTTACGAACATTTCGCAGTAAATTTTAATTTAAATGTTAAATTCACAATACTTTTGTTTAACATGGTATCAAATCTTTTTGGGGGCTGCATTTGTTAAAATGCACCAAACGGTAGGTAACCCAATTACCGAAGATTACTTAATATGTTTAAAATTAGGGAGCATATTACAATTCATAATGAAATAAAAGTACATATTATCCGAGCCCTATCATTTTACAGCTGCATTTATGCAACTACTCCACGGATAGCGCTAACTATACTAATTAGATCTCAGACTATTTTTCCAGCAATTACTACTAGTATTGGAATTGAATACAAATATTTGTTTAATTGGTCAGTCAAATTATTTTCTCATATAAAAATTAATAGTAAAGGTTGTTTTCTTCACCCTATTAAAAGAAATGTAAAACAATATACAGACAAAAGCTGTGTGCTAATTAGAACAAATTTTCAATATGAAATTATTTTTAGTTGAATGTGGAACAATCCTAAAATTTGTATATTTTTAAAATATTAACTCTTTAGCTATAATTGCCACGCAAAGTTTTCAAATATGTGTTATTAATCTGCTGTTGAAATACTCAAGGCCAGAGGACAGATTGATTGACTCAGATTGACTGAATCGATTGACTTCGCAATATATATATATATATATATATATATACAGGGTGTTTCTAAATTCATGGTCCAAACTTTAAGGGATGATAGTACACATCAAGGCAAACAATATTTAAATAGGAAACCAAGGGTCCCAAAGTCTTCCGAAGGAGATAAGCGCCATTAAAGTTTAGGGTCCAAAAATTCAAATGATTATGAAAAACAGAAAAATTGGTCGATTCGTTTGCGGTTTTCACTAAAATTATTCTTTATGTCAGTATTGTCTTGAAAATAAATTATAAAGATAAATTTCAAAAAATGACGATAGAGGGCGCTTTAGACTTTAGAGTAACGAACAACTATTTTTTACCGTTATTTTTTGCATCTTATTAAAGGTTTCGTAAGCTTAGACTTAAACTTAAATTTTGAGCTCAAAATCTGAATAGTTGGAAGCAGTTAAGTAGCACAAACTTAACTGTGTTCAGAGGGTTTTAAATTCAAATGATTATAAAAAACGGAAAAATTGATCGATTGATTTGCGGTTTTCACTAAAACTATTCTTTATGTCGGTATTTTATTGAAAATGAATTATAAAGATAAATTTTAAAAAATGCCGATAGAGGGCGCTTTAGACTTTGGAGTAACGTACAACTATATTTTACCGCTATTTTTCGCCTCTCATAAACTTTTCTTAGAAGCTTAGACATAAACTTAAATTTTGAGATGAAAATCTGAATCGTTGGGAGTGGTTAAGTAGAGCAAACTGAACTGTGTTCAATGGGGGTGGGGAGGTTCAAATTTCAAATTATTTTAAAAAACGGAAAAATTGGTCGATTCGTCTGCCGTTTTCGCTAAAACTATCCTTTATGTCAATATTTCCTTGAAAATAAATTTTAAAGATTAATTTCAAAAAATACCGACAGAGGGCGCCTTAAACTTTAGAGTAACCAACAACTATTTTTAAGCGTTATTTTTTGTATCTAATTAAATGCTTGCAAATGCTTAGATTTAAATCTTGAGCTCAAATTCTAAATCGATGGAGGGGTTAAGAAGCGGAAACTGAACAGTGTTCAGGAGTTAAAATGTTACCCTCCCCACCCCTCGAACACATTTCAAATTTCCGCACTTAATTACTCAAAACGATGCAGATTTTGAGCTCAAAATTTAAGTTTGAACTTTTTCAAGCATTTAATTAGATACAAAAAATAACGGTTAAAAATAGTTGTTGGTTACTCCAAAGTTTAAGGCGCCCTCTAACGGTATTTTTTAAAATTAATCTTTAAAATTTATTTTCAAGGAAATATTGACATAAAGAATAGTTTTAGCGAAAACGGCAAACGAATCGAACAATTTTTCCGTTTTTTATAATCATTTGAAATTTGAACCTCCCCACCCCCTTCAACACAGTTCAGTTTGCGCTACTTAACAACTCCCAACGACTCAGATTTTCATCTCGAAATTTAAGTTTATGTCTAAGCTTCTAAAAAAATTTTATGAGATGCGAAAAATAACGGTAAAATATAGTTGTACGTTACTCCAAAGTCTAAAGCGCCCTCTATCGGCATTTTTTGAAATTTATCTTTATAATTCATTTTCAATAAAATACCACCATAAAGAATAGTTTTAGTGAAAATCGCAAATCAATCGACCAATTTTTCCGTTTTTTATAATCATTTGAATTTAAAACCCTCTGAACACAGTTAAGTTTGTGCTACTTAACTGCTTCCAACTATTCAGATTTTGAGCTCAAAATTTAAGTTTACGAAAAATTTAATCTTACGAAACCTTTAATGAGATGCAAAAAATAACGGTAAAAAATAGTTGTTCGTTACTCTAAAGTCTAAAGCGCCCTCTATCGTCATTTTTTGAAATTTATCTTTATAATTTATTTTCAAGACAATACTGACATAAAGAATAATTTTAGTGAAAACCGCAAACGAATCGACCAATTTTTCTGTTTTTCATAATCATTTGAATTTTTGGACCCTAAACTTTAATGGCGCCTATCTCCTTCGGAAGAATTTGGGACCCTTGGTTTCCTATTTAAATATTATTTGTCTTGATGTGTACTATCACCCCTTAAAGTTTGGACCATGAATTTAGAAACACCTTATATGTATTATAATTAATATATATATTAATATATATATATATATATATATATATATATATATATATATATATTAATTATATATATATATATATATATATATATATATTATGACTAATTCCATGGGTTCTGTAGTGTAAGTCACATAACTTATTAATTGCTATGCTTGTTAGCCACCGTTATTTTCGAAAAGTCTGCTTGGCCTTATTCAATTAATGAGAATGTGCCAATAAAATTAATCACATTTTTTTTGTTCTGTAATACTGGTAGCCAAAAATCGTAGCCTGTGACTTACACTACAAGTACTCATGGAAATAGCCTTATATATTTTTTAACTAAATTTATATTTAAAGATAAGAAATGATAAAACGTTTTATATCAACATTATATATTTAACGTTTTATTACATATGAGCAATATTTTTCTTTAAATATTGAACAGAAATGCATAATTATATTTATTCTGATATATTTATAAGGTTCAATATATATATATATATATATATATTATAATTAATACATATATTAATATATATATATATATATATATTATATTTTTTAACAAAACTTATATTTGAAGATAAGAAATGATAATAAAACGTTTTATATCAACATTTCATATTTAACGTTTTATTACATATGAGCAATATTTTTCTTTAAATATTGAACAGAAATGCATAATTATATTTAATCTGATATATTTACAAAGTTCAATATTTGGAACTATTAATTACTAATTAATAAATAATTGTATTTATTAAGACAAATGTATTGTATGTATAAAAGTATATTAAATTTGTGCATTAAAATATTAACTTTTTAGCTATAACTGACATGCAAAGTTTTGAAATATGTGTTATTAATCTGCTGTTGAAATACTCAAGGCCAGAGAACAGATTGATTGACCTCGAATGACTGAATCGATTGACTTCGCAATATATATATATATATATATATACATATGTTATAATTAATACATATATTAATATATATATATATATATATATTATATATATTTTTAACTAAATTTATATTTGAAGATAAGTGTTATCGGTAACATTAATAATTTAATATAATAATTTAACATAATAATTTAGCAGAATCATTTAACATACTCATTTAATATAATAAATCAATCAAACTAATGTAAAGTAATTTCATAAATCATTAAAAAAGATTTATTGCAATAATAATCATTTTCTTTATCATTAAGTAAGATTTATTGAAATAGTAATCATTTCCTAAAACATTAAGTGTAATATATTGCTTTTTATGTTTATAATTTAATTTTGGAATGCCGACAGATTGACGCCACTGTATTCACTTTGTTTTAATTCTGTGACGTCATGATATCTGTGTGTAAAATGTTATTAAATGATGTAAGCAGTTGTCGATTAAAATGTTGAATGGATAACAAGTGTTTTTCTTTTATGTCTCTTGGATTTATTTTAGTGTGTTTAAATGGTCTTATGCTGTGATACTACTAATAGTAGTTTTTTTAGATTGTTATAGATTAACAATATAGTTTGATATATTTAGAAAGAAATAATTATAAGAAATGATAAAACGTTTTATATCAACATTTTATATTTAACGTTTTATTACATATGAGCAATATTTTTCTTTAAATATTGAAAAGAAATGCATAATTATATTTATTCGGATATATTTATAACGATCCATATTTGAAACTATTAATTACTAATTAATAAAGAATTGTATTTATTAAGAAAAATGTATTGTATATATAAAAGTATATTAAATTCGTGCATAAAAATATTAAAAGTAAAAAGGTTAAATGTAAAAAATATTTAACCTTTTTATTTTTAACTTTTACCTTTACTTTTTTTAACTACTCTATTCGAAGCATTTGTAACACTTTCTTGATAATATTTTAAGCTCTTTAAAAACATTTGTATAAAACGATTATATTTTTAAAACATTTATTTACCAAAGTATTAAAATAGATTTTACTATGTATAAATTCAGAATAAATTAGAAAAAAATAATTGAGAGAAATATTCCTAGAAATTTTCATGCTACTTTAATATTTATTTAACAAAACGTATACACTCTCTATGTATTTTTTAAGACAGTTCCTGTATTATTTTTTTTAATTTCTAGTTTGAAATAATATGTTGTTCTATGACAGTACACATGTAGAAGATATGCCGATGACAATCGTTTTTAACGTAGGAGTATTTCATTTTGTTCCCCAGGGAATCAACATATAGGTTTAAGAAAACAAATACAATATGGAGAATTCAACTATAAAATGTAAATAGACTCAAAAGCACAATATAAGAAAAGACAATTAATTTCGATGACATAACGTCCACATAAAGAAAATAGCTCTAATATTTCAAAATTTATATTTATACAATACAGAGAAGACAAGATACACGACAAGATACATTAAGAATACACAATGCTTAAATTCAATTCCCATTTTAATTTCTATATACTGTAGTTTTCCATTAATATTTATAGTGCTTTACGTTCATATTGTCCTAATGTTTATATACACTGGTGAACAAAACTTAAGATTCACTGTTATTTTCAACGATTACAGTTAGAAATTGCAGCAACACATTTAAATTTGCATGAATATGGGATGTAACTCTGTTTTACTGTAATAATTAATAAATAATTGTATTTTTTTTTAAGAAAAACGTATTCTATGTATAAAAGTATATTATATTTGAGTATTAAAATATTAAAAGTAAAAAGGTCAAATGTTTATTTGCTCCATTCGAAGCAACAAGTAACACTTTCTTGATAATATTTTAAGCTTTTATATTAAAATTTGTAAAACGTTTACATTTTTAAAATATATACTAACCAATGTATTAAAATTCATTTTATTATTCTTAAATTCAGAATAAGTTAGAAAAAAATGTTTGAGAGAAATATTCCTAGAAAATTTCATGCTACTTTAATATTTATTTAAGAAAACGAATAAACTCGTTATGTATTTTTTAAGACAGTTCCTGTATTATTTTTAAAAATTTCTAGTTTGAAATAATAAGTTTTTCTATGACAGTACACATGTGGAAGATATGCCGATGGTAATTCGCTTTTAACGTAGGATTTTTTTTCCTTTTGTTCCCCAGGGAATTAGCATATTGATTTTAGAAAACAAATAAAATATGGCGCATACAAATATAAGAAGTAAATAGACTCAAAAGCACAATGCAAGAAAAAAAACGATTAATTTCGATGACATTACGTCTACATAAAGAAATCAGAATTTATATTTATGAGAATATACGATGCTCAAATTCAATTCCCGTTAATTATTCCCGATTTTATGTATTACACTTTTCCATTAATATTTGCAAGTAATGGTCAAATTTTTATTTGCTTCTATTAGAACCATCTGTTACACTTTCTAGATATAATTTTAAGCTCTTTAAAAACAATTGTATAAAACGTTTATATTTTTAAAACACTTACTTTCCAAAGTATTAAAATAGATTTTATTATGCTTAAATTCAGAATAAGAATTCCAATAAAATTTCAAGCGACTTTAATATTTATTTATGAAAACGAATAAACTTGCTATGTATTTTTAACACAGTTCCTGTATTTTTTTTTCAATTTATAGTTTGAAATAATATGTTGTTCTATGACAGTACACATCTAGAAGATATGCCGGTGATAATCCATTTTAACATAGGAGTATTTCCTTCTGTTCCCCAGGAAATCGACATATAGATTTTAGAAAACAAATAAAATATGGCGAATTCAAATATAAGAAGTAAATAGACTCAAAAGCGTAATATAAGAAAAAGCGACTGATTTCCATGACATAACGAAAATAGTTGTAATATTTCGGAATTTATATTTATAAGAATAGGGGGAACTGGGGTACATTGATACAGTTTTTTTCTAAGATTTTTTTTGGTGTCAAGAAAGGAGAAAATTCAAGTTTTTTTTCCATGAGGTGACAGCAAAACTTGTGTAGTATGTTATAAACATGTACAATCATTGTTTTATATAGTATTTTTGCATGTAATTTTAAAAAAATCAAAAAAAGTCATTTGTATCAATGTGCCCCATCCCCGGGGCAGATTGATACGTTTAAGAAAAATGACGACAAAATAATATCAATGCATATTTTTCATAAAAAATGAGTTAGAAAACCATTTTATATTTATTTATAAAAATTCAAATCACCCACAATTTATTTTTAAGCAATATTAAAGCAATCAAAATTAAATATATTATGACCTGATGTTCTGGCTGTTTCTTGTCTGATTGTTGGCTGTGGTAACTTTGTCATATCTAGCACTTCAACCCCAGCATTATCTTCTTTCTTATGAAAGATGAAAAAATTACCAGTTTTTCTGTTTATAAATAGGTTCATAAACAGAAAATAAAGGATAATTATATTAAAAATTCTGTTTATAAGTATCATTTTCTGTTCTGCAGTTTGTTTCTCTTACTTAACATTTCTCATGTCGAAAATACTTTTTTGTCTGGAGAATCGATATAAATTCGAGATTTGCCAGAATGCCGTCCTTTTCTTTTATTAGTTCTACTAGCACTAGATGCTGGGTAAGTTCCTACGTCTTCTGTTTTCAGAAATACTATAAAATGTTCTAATATAAAGAAATTAGAGCTATTTCACTTCAATAAAAACTAATATTAGAAAATTTTCGTGAAAAAAAGGTTGGATTAAGGAGTGTATGGTAAAAAAAATAATAAAAGATAATGAAAATATGAACTATTAAAGGATTTAGGCTGTATCAATGTGCCCCGTCATAAACTGTATCAATGTGCCCCATACAGCGATTTTGAATAAAATGAGTCTCAAATCCAACACTTCACAATATATCTAACAATAAATAATGAGGAACTGATAAAGAGTAGCTGTACTTACCAGGGAGAGTATTCATTTTGGTGGAAATTATGGAACAGTTGTATAATAGCATTTCAATTGTACAACTCAAATTTACTTTTGAACAACAAAAACAATAAATCACCCGTCCCATTTCATCAAACTGCTGAATCATTCCAAGATTTTCTGTATGTAGTTGAATACACTAGCATCACCTTTTGGAGCTGTTGTGAAACTTCCTGTAATGACCCTGTGAGCGGTAGAGGGGGTGTATCAATGTGCCCCATGTATCAATGTACCCCAGTTCCCCCTATATAATGTTTAAATTCAATTCCCGTTTTATTTTTTATATACTATACTTTTTACTTTCTTCTATCTTCAATAGAAGAAAGTATTGTAATCGAAATTTTTTTCGACTTCCGGTTTTCGACGGATTTACACGTTTTAGGGGTCAGAGATTCCAAAAAACATGTTTTTACAAAATGTCTGTCTGTCCGTGTGTCTGTGTGTCTGTCTGTGTGTCTGTCTGTGTGTATGTCGCCATTCTACCATCAAAAAGTGTATGAAGTTATGAATAGAATTGAACCAAATTTTTTGTGAATGTTTTTGGCTGGGGCAAGCAGGTCTTCCTTCATTTTTGAAATATTCCGCCGCAAGGGGGCGCTGCAATCGCGATTTTTGTGCCATTTTCAATATTGTACCGACCAAAAGTATATGAAGTTATGCATCGAATTTAATCAAATTTTTTGTGTAAGTGTATGACTATGGCTAGTTGGTCCCCTCTGAATTTGAAAATAATCCGCCGGAAGGGGGCGCTGTAATCGCGATTTTTGTGCCATTTTCAATATTGTACCGACCAAAAGTATATGAAGTTATGCATCGAATTGAACCAAATTTTTTGTGTATGTGTATGACTATGGCTAGTTGGTCCTCTCTGAATTTGAAAAAAATTTGTCGGAAGGGGGCGCTGCAATCGCGATTTTTGTGCCATTTTCAATATTGTACCGACCAAAAGTACATGAAGTTATGCATCGAATGGAACCAAATTTTTTGTGCATGTGTATGACTATGGCCTGTTGGTCCTCCCTGAATTTGAAAATAATCCATCGGAAGGGGGCGCTGCAATCGCGATGTTTGTGCCATTTTCAATATTTTACCGATCAAAAGAACATGAAGTTATGCAACGAATTGAACAAAATTTTCTGTGTAAGTGTATGGCTATGGCTAGTTGGATCGCCATGAATCTGAAAAAAATCCGCCGGAAGGGGGCGCTGCAATAGCGAATTTTATGTCATATTCAGTATTGCACCGCATAAAAGTGTATGTAGTTAGTTATAGAACTGAACTAATTTTTTTGTATATGATTATTTTTTGGTAAGGCAAGTAGATCCTCCCTGAATTTGAAAAAAAATCTGTCTATCATTCTATAGTCCATCGGCTCGTGTAGAGACGGTATTGAATTAAAATTATTAAAGCATTAAAATGAGTAACTATTTTTTTTATATTAAAATGTACGTATGAGATAGAAGAAAGTTTTGGGATTGGCACATCCAACTAGTTCATTAATATTTATAAAGCATTATGTTCAAATTGCCCTAATGTTTTATATACTTTTAATGATAATTTAGGCAGTTATGTTTAAGATAAGGTGTAGTTATACCTGTGAAGTGCTTTTGTATATTATTAAGATCTGCAATAAGGTATGGTATTAATTTATTTAGAGTTTTATAATAACATATTTTATTAATTGCTTTCTTCTATCTTTGCAGGAAGAAAGTACTGGATTCCTGAAAACTTTCGAAATCCGGTTTTCGTCGGATTTACACGTTTTAAGGGTCAGAGAACCCCGTAAAACATGTTTTTGCAAAAAGTCTGTCTATGTGTGTGTGACAAAAATTTTGTGGGCATTATAACTCAAGAACTAATACATGGAATTTCTCAAAACTTTATATTCCGTTAGACCTTCATATAAACTAGATTTTATTAATTTTTTATTGTTTTAGAATATTTATGTAAAACATTCACATTCCAGGGCTCCCAAATGGTCCGCGAACTGAACACCAATATTTTTTAACAGAAAATTCCATGGTAGGTTTCTATGGCATTTGTGCTAAAATTAATCTCCGAAGGCGGTTTGTGCGCAATTTGCAAGAAAGGAAAAAAGGATTTAAAAGGAAAACATTTCTAAGAAAATATTGATGCTCAGTTGGAGGACCATTTGGGAGCCCTGCCCTTCTTAAAATATTTAGTAACCAAAGTATTAAAATGCGTTTCGTTACGCTTAAATTCAGAATAACTTAGAAAAAATGATTGAAAGAAATATTTCAAGAAAATTATATGCTATATTAATATTTATTTAACAAAACAAATAAACTCGCTATGTATCTCTTTAAAACAATTTTTATATATATTTTTTTTAATTTCTAGTTTGAAATAATATGTTGTTCTATGACAGATCACATCTGGAAAATATGCCGATAATAATCATTTTTAACGTAGGAGCATTTTCTTTTGTTTTCCCCAGGGAATAAACTTATAGATTTTAGAAAACAAATAAAATATGGCGAATACAAATATAAGAAGTAAATAAACTCAAACGCCCAATATAACAAAAAAACAATTGCTTGCGATGACATAACGTCTACTGAAAGAAAATAGCTGTAATATTTCGGAATTTATATGTATGAGAATATACGATGTTTAAATTCAATTCCTATTTTATTTTTTCTATACTGTATTTTTCCATTAATATTTATAATGCACTACGTTTATATTGCTTTAATGTTTTATATACAGTAATGGACAAAACTTAAGGGTCATTGTTATTGTCAATGATTATAATCAGAGAAAGGTATTAAAATATTTACAAAACATTCCCCTTAAAATATTTTTAACCAAAGTATTAAAATAGGTTTTATTATGCTATAGGTTAAAATATTATCACTATCCTATTACAAAATAAGTTAGAAAAAAAATGATTTAGAGAAATATTCCTAGAAAATTTCATGCTACTTTAATAACTATAACAAAACGAATAAACCAGCTATGTATTTTTCAAGACAGTTCCTGTATTATTTTTTTGAATTTTCTAGTTTGAAATAATATGTTGTTCTACGACAGTACACATCTGGAAGATATGCCGATGATAATCGTTTTTAACGTAGGAGTATTTTCTTTTGTTGTCCAGGGAACCAACATATAGATTTTAGAAAACAAATAAAATATGGCGAATACAAATATAAAGAGTAAATAGACTGAAAAGTACAATATAAGAAACAAGTTGGAAATTGCACATGAAGCGTAGCAAATGAGGTGCGTTCGTACGATAACGAAGTTTTAAAAACATTCAGATCTTGGTGATATAGTAGAGCGTACTCCGGATACAGTATAGTAGTCGAAATCTTTGTGTTTCGGTAAATATGCACGAAGTAATTTTTATTGTACCTCAGCAACGTATATCTTATTCATAAAATGTGAAATAGTTGAATGTAATTAAAACATGCCCCAAACAATGTTTCCCCGTATAGCATTATGTTGTGGAATACTTTTGTGTGGTCCTGTAATTTAATAATAAAAACTCTTTGCATCACAGATTGTACAGAATGCATATTTTAGTATATACTTGATAGATTCATGCCAATTCTATTATGTTCGAATGAGTGTAACATCATTAAAATGCATTTGAAAAATTTTCCCATTGACCGTAATGTAACGGAATCCTTTTGATTGTCCCTGTAATTGATCTATACATCCGATTGTCATAACATTTGAACGGACTCAATAAAATTACGCAATAATTATATGTTTTAAATTTAAAACGATTAAAGTGCATTTGAAACTTTTTTCCCCATTGACCGTAATGTAACGGAATCCTTTGATTGTCCCTGTAATTGATCTATGCATCCGATTTTCATAAAATTTGAATCTTACAAGTCCTTTTATCATTCTTTCAAATTATTTGATAAAAATGTTTTATTACACACAAACTTGTCATTCTGTACTTCAAATTTCAATTTGTACTTTTTTCCCTTTTTGAATATGTTATTATTTTAAAAAATGTAAATAACGAAAATGAATCCGGTGAAATGTATTTTTGTTTCACATTTTATTTAATCACACTAAAAAATTTTAATTAAATTTTAAATAATGTTTCAAACCAGCTGCATTTAAAAAAGTAATATTAAAATTTTAGGAATACTGTATCTAATTATAGATCATTTCTTGTAAAGTAATAAATTATGTTTATAAGAATAATATGCTGTAGTAATCTAAGAGGGCAATTCGGAAAGTAACCTCCGTTTATGAATTAAAAAAAAAACTAATGAAAGGAAACATGTTTTATTACTTACGTATGAAAGACACGTTCTTTAACTCCTTCTCAACATAATTACCGTATTATTTAAAACAATTATCATAGCGGTAAATCAGCTTTGAAATTCCATCGTCACAGACTTCTGCCGCCGGCCTATTCAACTGCTGTTATTTTTAAATTCAACTCGCACCACTCTTTCAATCCAAAGAATTTTAACATATTCTTTTATTCATATTGACAAATTATGAATTGCTCTCGCAATATTTTACTTGACCCTCTATTTTTTAAAACATTTGACTCAACAAAATTATGTTATAATTATGTATTTTAAATTTCAAACGATTCGGTTGGGTAGTTTTGGCGTTGTTATATGCGGACAGACAGACAGACGGACGGACGGACAGACAAACAAACAGACGGACGGACAGATGGACGGACTGAGCGACAACAATAGGTGCTACGAATTTACATATTTACGAACGCACCTAAAAATGATTGCTTTGGATGACATAACGTCTACATAAAGAAAACAGGATTAATATTTCAGAATTTATATTTATGAGAATATACGAGGTTTAAATTCATTTCCCGTTTTAATTTTTCTATATTACACTTTTCCGTTAACATTTAAAATGCACTACATTCATATTACTCTAATGTTTTGTATACAGTGGAAGACAAAACTTAAGCACCACTGTTATTTTCATGGATTAGAAATAGATCCACAGCAGCACTTGCAAATTTGCATAAATGAGGGAAGTACTCTGTTTTTTGAAACAAATTTTGTACTTGTGCTTGTCGAACACGTGAAAGCAAAGATAAGAGATTTTAGGCATTCGGCGAATACTGTGAGTTGTCATTAGATGTCAAGATTATAGGAGAGGGAGTGGGGTTTGAACATAGAAATTTTAAACATGCCTTCGAGGCATCATTTAAATGGCACTACTCGTGGTAGAATAATCGGAAAGTTGGAACAAACACGCAAAATGGTAGTGTTGCCCGTGAATTTAATATCGCGCACAGTATTGTTTCTGGGCTATCTTTTGAAATTGCAATGCATTTTGTAAATAGTTTTTACATGTTTTACTTTCACGTTTTATGTTATGCATATTCATGATGGGTAAGTATTACGGTAGCCCCCAACGACTAGTTTTGAATGCAATAAATAGTTGAAAGATTTGTGCTATATTTAAGTACAAGACGACTATTTCGTGACAGAGAGGAATGTTTAACAATCTTTTTAATAAACGAAAACCGATTGAAATCTCCAAAATAAGTGAAAATTAACCCAGAAGTGCTCTATCGAAAAAAAGAGTAGTATTATCAGAATGCAAAATCTGTTCGCCATGTAATGATGAATTTTAAATATTATTACAGTAGACTCTCACAAATCTACAACCTTCAAATCTGCAACCGACTAAAATCCGCACATCATTGCAAATGTAAATAATGAAACTTTTAGTTGACATGCAGAGCCTTAATTACAGAATCAGAATTTTTTTGTTTATATCAGTCTATATGTATTCGAATTAGTAATTTTCGATAATATGACTAAACTCGTGGATTTTCATGAAAGAAGTAAAAATTTATTTCTTAAAAAAATCGAGATATTTATTATTGATAATCAATTTTTTTGCCAAATATTTTTATGAATTAGTGAAGATTTTTTGATCATTGAGACTGGCTAAATCTGAAATAAATCTTCCAAAATTTATAGTTTTCATGTAAAATAATAGAGTATTTTCTGAAGAAAATTTGATGGAATATGAAATATGTATCTCATCTTTATAATAGATTATAATTACAAATTATTAATTATATACTTGATTTTTACTTTCAATAATCTAATCATTTTTTAAATTATCTTATTTTTAATCATTTATTTTAAAATTTTACTCAATTAATTTAATGTTTTTTTATATTGCAAGCATTCGTTATAGTTTCGATTGTATTTTTACATTCAAAATACTGTTTCAAAAATGTAAAAAAAAAAAAAAAAACAATAACCAGAAATCCACAAAATTATAAAAACCACACTACCTCTCCTCTCAAGCTTTGCGGATATGAGGGAATCTACTGTATTTGAAAAGTTAAATTTTGAAATACATATTGAATGTTATAAAATAATCTATTTATATTCAGTTTATAAAAATTTAGAAAAAAAGGCTTAAGTTTGATTAAACATAGATCAATAAAACACACGAGTTCTAAATAGTGCGTTCCGTTTAAAACAATGTAAAAAAACGAAAAAAAAACAGACTTTTTTTAATTCGATAAAAAGTTTTGTCATTTTTGGCTATACATGAATATACTTTTTATTAATCAACAATATGCATTCGTTATCTTCGAATAATGTAATGTTATTGGAAAAATATTTAAGAAAATTATACTCTTGAAGTCTGCAATAAATTTTTCATGTTCTTTATCTCAATGGAATTAAATTTAAAATGCTTCATTAAGAAAATCACAACATTTAATGAAAAATTGGTAATCTCATAGGTTAGTTGTTTCGCCAAACTTTTCAGTATCCGAACTGGAGTAGGTCTCGACCTGTATGGATTATCGGTGCTCTACTGTATAGTTATTTTTTTTAAAATGAGTTCTAAAAAGCATACTTCACTGTATGTTTATCAGATGTTTCTGAATATGTAAAAATGTACTGTAATCAAATACGGAAATATACAGTGACCTCTTCTAACTCACCTAAGGTTTCGAAAAACGTTCCTTTACCTTTAAAAATCCCAAAAAGTTATTTGTTTTCGAAATTTAGAGAAGAATTTATAAAAATTAATTTTTATTATTGTTCATTTGTTCATTTGTTCAATTGTTCATTTCGGAAACTTTTCTAAGTAACTTTTACAATACAATAATCACTTTTCTCAAATCAAAATATCACTTTTTCGGATTCTATCAATTCTCAAGTAAACATTTTCAGCTGCATAACTGATTTTGTGCATGCAATTTTTAGCAAAATAATGTAAATTTTTATATTAATGGTAATACTGTTAATATTGTATGTTTGTCTATTAAACGTGCTCTCTGAATATCAAATTTTTTTCGTATGAGTTGGTAGCATCCGAAAAAGTGATATTTTGATTTGAGAAAAGTGATTATTGTACTGTAAAAGCTATTTAGAAGCGTTTCCGAAATCGACGGGCAGCTGATAAAAATTAATTTTTATAAATTCTTCTTTAAATTTCGAAAACAAATAGCTTTTTGGGATTTTTAAAGGTAAAGAAACGTTTTTTGAAACCTTAAGTGAGTTAGAACAGGTCACAGTGCATTTTAGTTTTTGATTACAGTACATTTTTATATATTCAGAAACATCTGACATTTTTTAGTCTTTTTACTTGGAAACTGCACAAAAGAGTACTCTGTTTTATGGAGTAAAATAAGGACTCTTTGGAAGGAAACTTTTCATTTTTCGCAAAATATTTAAAAGTTAAACAATGTGACTACGACGCTGTCAAGTTGTCATGTTCTAAATAAAATCACTCTTCAAGTCCTTTTATCATTCTTTCAAATTATTTGATAAAAATGTTCTATTACACACAAACTTGTCATGTTGTACTTTAAATGTCAATTTATACTTTTTTTCCTATTTGAATATGTTATTATTTAAAAAAAATGTAATTAACGAAAATGAATCCGGTGAAATGTATTTTTGTTTCACATTTTATTTAATCACACTATAAAATTTTAATTAAATTTTTAATAATATTTCAAACCAGTTGCATTTAAAAAAGTAATATTAAATATTTAGGAATGCTGTATCTAATTATAGATCATTTTTTGTAAAGTAATAAATTATGTTTATAAGAATAATATGCTGTAGTAATCTACGAGGGCGATTCGGAAAGTAACGTCCGTTTATGAATTTAAAAAAAACTAATGAAAGGAAACATGTTTTATTACTTACGTATGAAAGACACGTTCTTCAGCTCCTTCTCAACATAATTACCGTATTAATTATAACAATTATCATAACGGTAAATCAGCTTTGAAATTCCATCGTCACAGACTTCTGCCGCCGGCCTATTCAACTGCGATTATTTTTAAATTCAACTCACGCCACTCTTTCAATCCAAAGAATTTTAATATATTCTTTTATTCATATTGTCAAATTATGAATTGCTCTCGCAATATTTTACTTGACCCACTATTTTTTAAAACATTTTTGGTAGAACAGTTATTAGAAAATTATATAGAAAACTATGTTAAAATTCTATGGATTGAAAGAGTGGTACGAGTTGAATTTAAAAATAATCTCAGATGAATAGGCCGGCGGCAGAAGTCTGTGACGATGGAATTTCAAAGCTGATTTACCGTTATGATAAATGTTTTAATTAATACGGCAATTATGTTGAGAAGTAGCTGAAGAACGTGTTTTTCATACGTAAGTAATAAAACATGTTTCCTTTCATTAGTTTTTTTTTCATTCATAAACGGAGGTTACTTTCCGAATTGCCCTCGTATAAGAATGCATATTACAGACAATGAAAACTTGTCATTGGAGAGCGGAAGGTGGCACCGTTATACTTGTTACTTACCCATCATGTATATGCATAACATAAAATATGAAAATAAAATATGTGTAAACTATCTATAGATTGCATCAGAATTCAAAAATAAAATTTAAACATATATTTAAATATTTGATCACATAGTAATGCTCTATTAATGAATTGCTGATGAATCAATTTCGAAAAATTATATAAAACGCTAAACAACTCAAATAATACCGAATTGCGTAAAAAACCATCATTATAACTTCAAAAATTATAATCATATTAAGTAATAGTTTACTCAGTCAAATTAAGTGTCTCATGTCCAATTAAAATCTACCTTTCGATTGAAATTTGAATGAAATACAGGGTCATGAAAAATCAAAGAGTGTGGAAAATAGGATTAAAAATATCTCGGTAAATATTTATCCGATCGACTTCATTCTCTATTCAAAATTTGTGTTATTTTATTGTCTTTTATATCTACTCCTTAAAATAAAAAATCGAAATTTTTATATACCTTTTACCAGAACGAATAATTCGAGCGTCTGAAAAAAAAGTTCCGGATTATTCAGGTTACTGATATTAAATAGGTTTCTTTAAATTAATACACCAAATTTCAAGTCTCTCTCTCAATTTGTTCCGGAGATAGAGCGTTTACAGACAGAGAGGCGGCAATTTTTTTCCTAAAATAATATTTTTCGGAATCCCCAATATCTGAAGCTTATAAATTCGTGTAATTATTATTTTTTTAATTTTCGAAACGTTTGTAAGACTTACCCTATATTACATATGATGAATAAATAAAAATCATAACATTCAAATGTTAAAATGAATAAAGATTTTAAAAAAAGCTTTGTCTTCAATTTTAAATGAAACAAATTGTGGTAATAAGTGAAACTAAATTCAAAAATGAATTTTTAAAGAACTCACTTATTTTAAAACTGCATATTTACTTTAAGTGGTTGTCATTTTGAAATGATTGCATTTTAAATTCATTTTATTTCTTTTCCAACATTTGCATTTTTATAGATTTTCATAAAGTTTATTGAATCATCTTGTATGCTGTAATAAAACATCATTCTTTTACATGAATTAACATATTTCTTAAATATAAAAACTTATTTTAAATATACAATGTTAATAGTCTTTCAATATGCAGGAAAATTATTTCTTTATGAAAACAAAATAATATACTGCATATGAATGCGTTTATTATATGTATAAATTAACGGAAATATTCTGATTATTTATGTTAATTGTATGTCGAGATTTATTATTTTATGTATTTACTTTCTTCTATATTTACAAAAAGAAAGTGTTGGATTCGTGAAAATTTTCAGATTCGTGAATATTTTCGGTGTTCGACGGATTTACATGCTTTAGGGGTCTGAGATTCTAAAAAACAAGTTTTTATAAAATGTCTGTCTGTGAGTTTGTCAATCTGTCTGTCAATCTCGCAGACAGACATTTTGTAAAAAATTTTTTTTAGAAAATGTTTTTTTATGAGACATACATTTTGTGGGTAATGTGGTAAATATTTTATACATACATACATTTACATTTACATTTATACATATACATTTACATTTCACTTCATTAAAGGAGATCATTTGTATGAGAAAATATTAGTTAAGAAGTTGCTACTCTAAAAATATTAGGATTTGTACGTACCCTGTGTTCTGATCTAGTGATTCAAATTTTACATTTCACTGTTCTCATAATGGATATCGTTTACGCTATAGAATAGAATATTTCTACTAATAAAATATTAACATTAAAAAGATTTTATTATAAATGAAATCATGTTTCTCATCCATGAAACATGAATTTTTTAGCTGTAAAGTACACTGTAAAAAAAGACAAATATTTCTCATTTTTCGAAATTGTACTATAATCACAAACAAAAAATTTACAATAACCTTTCCTCACAAAAGAATTTATCTTGAAAATTTAAAGAAGATTTTATAAAAAATAATTTTTTATTAGCTGCTCATAACTTCCGAAAACGTTTACGAGTAGCTTTTAAGCTGCTATCAGATTCACCAATATTTCAAAAGACTTTTGAGCCAAATCTTGATTTCCTCACAACCCTAGTGTGACAGTAAACAACAATGTCTCCCGACTTTTTTCTGCAGTTTCAAAAAAGTCTTCCCTATCCGAGACTTTTCATCCAACATCGAACATTTCAACGAATCAGAGATAAGTGATTGATACGAATCGGCGATAAATATTAACAGCTAATACAAGTAGTACTGATTTCCATGTTTTTTCTCCGACATTTTCCAAAACAATTGTGACCCATTTCTCTCTTTGAACGGAAAAAAGTTGGGGTTAAAATCGGCTAAAAAGTTTGTCGCGAGTAAATTTCGTGAATCTGATAACAGCTTTACAGAGAATTAACCAGTTCTCTCTACTCAGAAAATCGGATTTTCGGATGCTATGAAATCTCAAGTAAACATTTTTGTTTTCATCAAACATGCTTAACTGTTCATGTATAAACCTGCAGAATTAACAACATTAACGTTTTCTGTTACAATTATACAGGGTGTCCCAGAACTTCATGTGCAAACTTTGAGGGGTGGTAGAGAACATCGTTTGGAACCACAATTACATAGGAAAGCATGTGCGAAAATGTCTTGTTATCCCTTTTACAGCCAATGAAAATGTATATGAAACTAGAAAAATTTTAACTACAAAATGAACATTGACATAAGAATTTTAATATGATTTTTCCAATCAATATGTATGTGAATTGTATTTTTTTTCTTCTTTGCAAATGCATTTTTTCGCGATTTCTGATGTCATTCATATTTTTCCACATTTTAACAATTTCTAATAGCAACTAAGATACTTGATTTTAAAGAAACATAATTTTAAATTTAACTTAAATTATTTCTTGTAATTTTTTTCTGTGTAATAAAGCATTTCCGCATTGTGTCAAAACTGTGTCTTTGTGTTTCTTTGAACTATTCATGGACAAAGCATTTCCATTGCTAAAATGTGGAAAAATATGAATGACATCAGAAATTGCTGAAAAATGCATTTGCAAAGAACAAAAGCCAGACATTTCACATACATGATAAATGGAAAAATCATATTAAAATTTTGGTGTCAAAGTTCATTTTGTATTAATAATTATATAGTTTCATATACATTTTCACTAGCTGTGAAAGGGTTAACAAGACGTTTCCGGCCATGCTTTCCTATGTAATTATGTTTCCAAACTATGTTCTCTACCACCCCTCAAAGTTTGTACACGAAGTTCTGGGACTCCCTGTATACAAAATTACCCTTTTGCCGGTGAAAATGTTTAGTTGAGACCTGATAACATAAAAGAAACAAAATTCCAAGTACAGAGAACTGATTAATGGATTGTAAAAGTTACTAAAAAACGTGTCCAAAAATTACGGGAAACTAATAAAAATTTATTTTTGAAAAATCTTCTTTAAATGTCGAAAATGATGAGTTTTTTGAAGTTTGTAAAAATAAGAAAACAGTTTTCCGAATATTGGATGAGTTGGAAGAGGTTATCGAATATTCGTGGTGATAGAAAATTTTCGTAGTTTAATTTTTTTTTTTTTTTTTTTTTTTTACAGCATATATGGACACGGCAGGTTTTTGTTAGACTTACACTGTAAAACTTGCTTTATTCACTAAGTTCTTCCCCTTTTATTTATTACATAGGATTTGTCAAAACTTGGTACAAAGCACTAAGGCAAGGCGTGATAACCACAGATTCAAATTCCACCCATATTTTTATAGAAATTAACTCCATACTTACATACATTTAATTAAGCAATTTAGTTAAGCATAACTTCTGTTAAATAGGGCAAAGCTTTCCCTTTAAAACTGCTTATAGAAATAAACTTCCTTCCTTTCGAGGAAATTTGTAGAAATATTAAATTTATCAACTGAACATATCTCTTACAGATCAGTTTATTAGCTGATAAGCTGCCTATATTTGAATACCACTATTTTTGTGTGAAAATATTTGCAGAATTGATATTTTTAAAGAAATTGAGCAATTCTATACGAAAATAGTGGTATTCGAAAATCGAGAGTTTACAAAATATAGAACACACATGATCAATCATAAACAACTATCCTTCTTACTGTATCCTTCTTAACTTTGGATTGTGGAAAAAAGACTTATTTATCTCGTAAATTCCTACATAAATTGCGCACTTTTTTATGCAATTTCATTACAAACTATAAACTGAAATTACTAAAGAAAACAATAAAAACTATAACTTATAGTGAAACGTGTCTTACCAAGAAGAAACTAAAAGATTCACTCTGAACAATGTGTATTATTACTGCTTAATTCTAAGAATGTTATACACAATCTGATGACTTGTAATTTTTTTAATAAGTATACCTTCAAAACATTCCATAGGTTATTTCCACGAGTGCTTATAATGTAAATCACATTGCTACGATTTTTTGTTTGCTGTATTTTTGCACAGAAATTGCGACTTAATTTATGTGAGCTATCTCATTAATTGAGTTAGACGAAGACAACTTTTCAAAAATGACAGTGAGCAACAAGCGTAGCAATTGACAGATTTGAGACTTACACAACAAAACCCCATGGAACCAGCCCATAATATTATTACAAGAGCTTTTGAGGAAAGGTCAATTTAATATTTTACATTCATTTTCATTTTCGCTCAAGGCAAATTCGAAAAAAAACCTTTTTAATATTTTGATTTATTATTATTATTATTATTTTGCATTACTATTATTATTTATCAATATATCATTCTGATATTCGAAAACAGTATATGTACTAAACGCGGCTATTTTAAAGTAAAGAGATCTCGCTTAAATTACGACCTCGGAATGAACAGTACTTCCAGAAAAAATCCGAAATGATGATTATAACTTCGATTCAATCTAATAAAATGACCGTTTAAATTCCTATAAAAGCACTTTATGTTTATATTGGACTTATTTTGATATGCCATATCACTTACATATTACAAATTGTACCAAGTTATAGTTCCTCGTTTTATTTTAGTCTCTTGAATCAAAATTGCTCGCAAATGTACATGGTTTACAAATCTTTTCTTAAATCTTCCTAAGAGTTAGAGGTCGTTAAAGTTTGGAGATACTGATTTTAAATCCGCTTAACAAACTTCACTTTATATCTTAAGAAAAAATCAACAAATTTGAGAAATAGTTTAAGTGATCTTTTTCCCTTTAAGAATGTTAGAAACACCTAATTAATCCTTTAGAAAATTAATGAATGTTTTCCGTTCTGTGAAAAATTGAGACATTGATTAAGAGGTACAAATCCATTTGATATTACTTCTAAATATTAAACAGTTTGCGTTTGAATGGATTTAAGAGTTTTCAGAATTAGTAACAATTAATAAAAAATATTGTCACCCGCATGTAAATATAAAATGCAAAATATTGTCGTAAACATATTTAGCAATAAGTTGTATAATATACATAATAATATATCTTAATTTATTTATTGAATACAGTTGAGTCTCTATATAACGAAATCCACCGTTCCAGTAAAAAATCCGTTATATAGAGAAATTCGATGCATAGAGAATGATGTTAAAAATCGTATTTAATGTCTAAAATTTGAACAAATATTATTTTTGATCTTTTGAATTAATAATTTGAAATGTTTAAAAGTAAATATTAACCTTACATTTTATTTCATTTTACATTTCATCACAGACATTTATTTGAAAGCTTAATGAAAATTAAATAAGGAAGACTTGCATTAATTTCAGACGAAGAAATCTGTGATTTTTTGTTGTTTTGATTTTAAAAATGTTACGCTCTAAAAAAATTGCTCAAATTTTAACAAGGAATGAAAAATTGTAGTTAACATTTTCCTCCATTTGAAAGCCTCTCTTATGTGCCTCTCATTGATTCCTCTATTACATGTGCATCAATCTAATTGACTCTGTTCTGAGAAGGATGTGGAAAGGTGTGTGTGGAGATGGGATGAATTCGTTGGATTCAAAGAACAAGGAGATCGTAAAGAACAAGGAACCATTATCATTTGCTATATTTCTGATTGTGAAATATATTAATCAGGAATTAGACACAATCAGAAATATAGCAAATGATAACGGTTTCCCACTCAAGTTTATAAATAAAGTTATTTACCAAGCTCAGTACGGCAGCAGTAATAGTAAATTTAATTTTAACGAAAGAAAGTTGCACAAAATTCAATATTTTCTTGGTCTTTTTGAATGTCTAAAGTTTAAATTAAAGAAATACAATCTACATTTAATTGCTTCCCCCCCCCCCAAATAAATTAAGCACAAGACTTCACAATAGCATCGATCCTATCACCATGGAAGATTCAGCAGGTGTATATTTAATCCCCGCCACAATAATGGAGAACAAAAAGAAAGCAGATTACATTGGAATGACAACCAGGAAATTTAAGAAGCGTTTGTCATAACACATTCCAGATATCTGGCTTAATCAATGCAATACCACTCTCTCTAAACTGTACCAGGAACAAGAAATTATAATAGATTTTGAAAAAGCTAAATTGCTAAAGAAAATATCAAATTACCAGAAGATTAAAACCATGGAATCAATTGAAATTTTATGTCGAGCTAACAATGCTTGTAACGATACTTTGTCGGACGATATTCCAAGAATATGGCACAATCTGCTCAAAATAACTTGAACCTCCCCTTTCTATCGAATTTGGAACATTCCGACTTCTCCCCCCCCTTTTTTACGTTGTCTTTGGATCAGTCCACTTCGTATAAAAGAACTCATTTTTCGACTTTTACTCTTTTGTTGTTTTAACCCTGATGATGAGCATGACATGCTCGTAAGTACTAGTTTTTATTAACCTTCCTACCCTGAATGGGTCTAATCGACCCATAACTATTATTTGTTTTATACGATTCGAATCAGAACTTTTTTCATAAAGAAAGTTAAATAACAGATTTTGATACATAAGTCAATTAAGTATATTAAAATGTTTTAAATAACAATTCTGCTGACAAAATATTTTTATCAAGATTGAGTAAAATTTGAACATGGTAGGAAGGTTAATAAAAAACACCTTTAAGTAGTCTGAGTATTTTATTTTGGTTTTAATACATTTTTAATCTTGATTAATGTATAAATTCTATACATAGGACACATACAAACGATATACAAAATTTGTAATCGGAAAAAGGGAGGTTGCGTCTACATAGTCACGGGATGGTCTGATGTTATTTCAGTTTCTTGCCCGGACTCATCGCCTTTCGGGGATCAAAGAGCTCTTATACGATTTGTTACCAGTAAGAAATGCAATCTGCATACTTACCAAGTCATCATTTTCTTTGTGTATAGAGTTTTGCTAGATTTGTCAGTTCTTATGAGAACATACTACACCTTTTTCTGCTGATATATGAGATGTTTTGAAAAACGTAATCCACATTGACATATATTACATACTTGCTAACCTCCCGCTTTTTTTAAATTCTCAAAACATAATTTAAACCAGAAAATTTATTTAATAAATGAAAGTATGTAGATTTCGAATAACTACCACATCGAAGCAAGAAACATTTAATTTAATACATTTTCTGGTAGAAAGTAGGTTTCTTTGTTTTAAAAAAAGCAGGAGGTTGGCAAGTATGCATATATACCAATAGTATTAAAGTATATTTGTATACAAAATGCTTATAAAATAGATTATCATCTTCAACAAGAAAAAAACGTCTGTGATCACCATGGTCTTTTAAGACCATGGGGGACTTGAAAGATCATGGTGGTCTTGAAAGACCATGGAAAATTTTGTTGAAAAGATTTCGACCATCAGGTCGAAATCTTTTCCATAAAATTTTTGAAACCAACGCTAAACTGAACTTATGTTCATTCTTCGCTCACACCAAACTCCATTTATGTTTTACCTGGTTTGTGGTGCTGTTCGACTAAGTTTGAATCTATAAAAATAAATTCGACGAGATTTTTGTTTTGACATCTCAATTTCACAAGGTAATTAATAGCCTAAAAAATAAAACAATCAATTTTAAAGAAAATGCTTAGAAAATGTTATATAATACATACCAATAGTATTAAATATTTGTAAACAATATGCTTATAAAATAAATTGCTTTATAAAATAATACATTCTTTTGCACCAACCTAATGCTAGAATTGACTTAGAATAAAATTTTATGCTTATTTGTAATAAGGTAAAATAATAAAAAAAAGTCTTTCTCCAATTTTAAAACCAATGGCTCAATTAGTTCATCAAAGATGAAAGTTAGAGAGAATTTATCAATTGTTGGACAAAACTAAAGGAAGTTAAGGTGTTGATTCCTACAAAGTGTAGATTTGCAATAACTTCCTTTCAATTGAATATACATTTGCATTTAGCACTCATAAAAATAATATTTATATTTCAATAGCTCATGAAAATATATTATTCATCATTTTCTCTTAATTATTCATTATTTTGTCTGTTTGTAATTATATAAATATGTAGCTCCTATAGTCATGATTTGGTCCGTCTGTCTGTCTGTCCATCTACCAGCATACAACTACTCAAAAACTACCATACTGAATGGTTTGGAGTTTAATACATACAATCGCTGTCGATTTACTTTTGTCCAATTCTCGAGTCATTCGAAATTTGATCACATTCGAATCAACATTTAAAAAGATATTAGTAAAAGTTTTCGTCATACAATTAAAGGGTATAGCCGGGTTTCATAGTAAAATATGCCCTTGAGTCAACCACAACTTGTCTTACATGGATCGATAGCCCATAAAAAGAAATTTATTTCTCCCCAGTTTTAAGTTTGTATATCAAGGCCATGGGATATATTGACTCTAAATACCTGTTTTGGAAAAGTGCGCATTGTGACGAAATTACTAAGCAGATTTCAACGAAAAAAATAATGTATATAAAAAACCACCATACGAATGTTTGAAAAAATTTTCAGATTTTTTTAAACAAAAGAACAAGTTTTTTAACATTTTTCCTGTTTTTAAATGAACATTTTAATTAAAAATAAGCGGAAATTTCTGAGTGACCACCTTAATTTTTTGCATGAAATACTATGAGACATGATGCATATTCACTATCATTTTCAACTTTCTACGTATGGTGCATCATATTAAAAAAAGGGCAAAATCATACTCCGGCGGAATTGTGGGGCGTGTCTCGGACAAATTTCACGACTTCGTTTAAAAATACCGTGTGAATTAATATGTGAGATCTGAAAAGAAGGCGTGAAGTTTGTCCGAGACACGCCCTACATTACCGCCGGAATATGATTTTTTTTTTTTTTAATATAATGCACCATACTTAGAATTGATAGTGAATATGCATCATGTCTCATAGTATTTCATGCAAAAAAATTAATGTGGTCACTGAAAATTTTCAGTTTATTTTTAGTTAAAATGTTCATTTAAAAACAGGAAAAATATTAGAAAACTTGTATTTTTGTTTAAAAAAATCTGAAAAAATTGTCAAACATTCGTATGGTGGTTTTTTACATCCCTTATTTTTTTCGTTGAAATTTGCTTAGTAGTTTTGCCACTATACGCACTTTTCCAAAACAGGCATTTAGGGTCATTACCCCCTATGGCCTTGAGATACAAACTTAAAACTGGGGAGAAATGAATTTACTTTTATGGGCTATCGATCCATGTAGGACTCGATGTGGTTGACTCAAGGGCATATTTTACGATGAAACCCGGCTATACTCTTTTTTAATATGTAAATAATTCAATGATATCACAAATAAAGGTATAATGCTAGATTATTAATTCATGCATTTTTGCATATCAATGCAACAATCATTTCATCAAGATCTAGATATTTTTAAAATTAGTTATAGTACAAGCGCAACTAAATTGTTACAATTGAAGCACAATTCCCGACTTATTGTTTTTGTAAAAATAAAATAAAATAAAATAAAAAACAATAAAACAACAATAAAATTTCAAATTAAAATACAAATCATCTAGAAATCTAGAGCAAATGAATAAAAAAACAGATTATAAATTCCGACTGCAGTTGCGTCATTGAACATTTTTACAGTTTAAACTGTCTAATAAATTATACTTTAGTACTTTTTCTTATTTTGCTTAATCGAAAAAGAAAATATGTACTTAGATATTATCACATTATGTTCCTGAAAGTATTTATTCATTTAATAGTTTATATTTCTGTAAGTATTTATATAGTGAATATGATTATTCTTTATATTTTTAAGGATGAGATTTCCTATTTTTTAGACACCAGTAAAATCTTAGAGAAAATGTTGTTATTTTAAATCACAAAAATGTTCCGATTTAAAAATGTAGCATTTTCTCTAAGATTTTACTGGTGTCCAAAAAAGCGGAAATCTCATCTCTGTATTTTAGACAAATATCAAAATTATTAGATTATTCTAATAAATTTTCGACATAACATCTTGAAAAAAACCTATATCAGGGTTCGTACGCTTCAAGGATCTTTTACCAGATTTTTTGTAAATAATATTTGCCTTGTTTAATGGAAAAAATTCTATTTTTACGTATAGAAATCAGTTCTAGTGCAAAACCATCTAAAATCCCAGGAATACTATGATGCGTACGAACCCAGTATATATTAGAGCTGTTGCAAACCGCACGTATTCGTTACTAAGAAACGGGTATTTCCTAAGATACGAAATACCGAATCGTTATTTAAAAAAACCGCTCGTTAGCCGTTACCGAAGTTCATATGTAATTGAACAAAGTGGAACTAACTTCAAACGCTGCTTACGGTTGTATAATTCATGCTTTCTCGCGAAACCGCCTCAACAAGTGTATATTAAGGCACATATTAAAAAGAAAAATATTAATTGTGTATTTGAATAGAAATGTTCACTACTTAGAGTGAAACCAGTGAAACATGCGATAACAAAACCTGTCGATAACGGAAAGTAGCATTAAGCGAGTTCTCAAAAACGTTTTACCCCGCTTAACATCGTAAAATTTTCTAATATATTCATAGACTCCATCTAATGCTTGAAATCATAATAAGGGACTGAGACAATAGAAGTGATATCAAATCGAATAGCATTATGTATTGAAGATCAAGTAATAATCTAATACATTTATATGGTGACCAGGGGCGTGCGAAGAGAAAATTGTGCTTGTGGCAAACTTAGAATTTGGCGCCCCTCCTAATTTTTTCTTGTAATAGGCCAAAAAATGATGTTAGTATTATAAATTTTGTGCCCCCTAAATCTCCGGACCCGGGGCAGCCGCCCCCGCCCCCCTTTCGCAAGGCGCTGATCACCTTCAAAGACACCTTCAATCATAAATCTTTCCATAAATGCTTCATCATTCCTTAATTACAACTATAACGAATATTTTATTCTGCTAAAAGCTTCCATTCATTTTACAGTGAAATAATAAGGAAATTTTAATAGATTAAATGCATAATTAACACAAAATTAGTTTAATTAAACTTTTTAATGATAAACACGCGTTGTTTTTCTGTTGCTTAGATCGATTGCTCTTTTTTAAATCGAAATTTTAATACATAATATGTAATCTAAAAAAAAAAGCGCAATTATTTTGTTTAAGTTTTAAAAATGCTTATAAAACTTCATATCTGTAAGGTAAATAGTACAATCCCTAAACGATCTCAAAACAATCGTTCTTCTAAAAGCATTTTTTTCTGCTTCAAAAATTCCCTTCAAATTCATACTTACATATTCGGAAAAATAACGGATGCTAAAATAACAAAAACATACTTCTTTCTACCCAAACAACTAAATGAAATACCCGTATATGATACTAATATGAGAACAGAACTGTTTCAAACCGCACATATTCTTTAACATAAAACGGGTATTCTCTAAAAAACGAAATACCGAATCGTTTCTTTGAAATATCACTCGCTTGTAGTTACTGTCAATACGCCACCGAAAAAAACGAAACTAACTTTAAACGATGTTTTACGTACGTTTGTGCAATTCGTGATTCATGAATGAAGCGAGACAATCGACGTAGTAACAGATGCGAATTTGTGTTCGGGATCTGGCATTAGGCGCCGAATTTAGTTATTTTGATATCAGTCTATGCGTATAATTCTCTTTGAATGTAACAGTTATTCTCAAATGATTTTATTTTCGTAGGAGCTTATTGATTTATTTATTATGGAAAGAAAAATAAGTAAATTGTGAACATATTTTTCCCCAGTATCAAGTGATAAAGCAAAACGTGATTTATGCCAAATGAAGTTTTCAATTAAAGGAAGTTCAATGACGAATTAAAATAATAATAATAAAAAAACATTTATTGGTAAAGCATCGTCTATTATATGATAGTTTGTTTCCATAAAAACTGTTGTTACTGTCATTATTGAGTCAGCAGCTTAGTACGATGATGAAAATGTTGCAAAGAGCAATTATATTTTCTGAACATTTTCAAGAAATTAAGTTTTAAAAATTACAGGTTTGCTTTAACCCTCTGGCAGTCTTACAAAAGGGCAAAATTGTAATGTTGTTTTCTCAGCATTTTGTTTTAATTGCTAAAAAAAATGGTTCTTTCAAAATTATAGAAAAATCTTATTTACGAATATGAATGTTATCCTTGAGTGTGTTGATCATTGCACAATGTATTAAAAATCCATTGAATCAACTGAGTTTTATCATTTTAATGATTGCTTGCATTGCAGTGAAACCTGGAGCTTAGGGAACGTCTATAGACGGGCTTGTCAGTGAGAGGGTTTTAAGTATATTATTTTCCTATAAAAGTATCTTTGCATACGTATTTATATTTTATATTTGAAAACATTTCCATGATAAGGACAAATTTTTAGATTGCTTTTAACAATGTTTTTATGATAAAGTTTATTTTTCTTTTCTCTTTTTTAGTTGATTTTAAAAATGTATTTGCTGTTTGTTTTTAAATTTCATATCTGAAGAAAAAAAAAGTTTTTTAAAATATAAATAAAATTTTTCAGAGATAATAATGGATTGAAGTACAAATGTAGTTGCGTGTTTGATAGGATGATAACATAACAAATAAAACATATTGTTTTTAAATTATTCCAGAAATTAAAATTTCATTACACATAATTACACATATTTTGTTAGTGTAAAATTAGTGAAAGAATTTGCTTGTAAAATCATTTTGTTTGTGTAATTACACCTCATAATTTTATTGTATAAATTTTGTAAGCTTGCAAAATTTATACAATATAATAAATTTTGTAACTCTTGCTAAATTGCTTTCTCTGATTATTCTTTATTTTCGTAAGTAATAAATTCTACAAGTTAGACATGTTCTACTCAATTATGTATCGTTTTGAATTTTGTTTGGCAAAAAAAAATTAGAAACTTGATTAAATTTGTATTTTATGGACACATAGATGGCAGCACATAACAATATGTGAAGAGTAAAAAATGCTCATTCTTCCAAATACTCATGTTCCATATGTAACTAGATTTGTAGCAGTTATGTAGTTCACACGATTTTTAATAGCCGGTTTTTGATCAGTAACGAGTAACGATAATTTTTAAACGGGTAGTCAGTTTTAAAATAACGCCATCATACGGGTATTTATTTAGTCGTTAGTTTTACAGCACTAGTATATATTGATTCACTGTCAAAGAAAACTATATGCTACCTGAAAATTTAAATTTATAAAAGTAAAAAAATATGAAATGATGTATTTTTAATTAGGTGTGAACTATAACGAGAGGTAGAATTAAATAAAATGAAATAACTTGAATCGGATGCTTTTATACTTGTGAAAAAAATCTTCTAGCTGACTTTTGTTTACTTTAGGAAATCCTTAACTAATCCTCTAGAAAATGAAAGGACAAATTGCCTTAAAAAAATATTACACCTCAAGAGAAAAGTCAACGATAATTTACCATTGAATGAAGACAGATTGGGAACAAAAGTAAAAGAGCTTAAACTGGTATTTCATATAAAGAAGTTTTATAGTCCGATATTTCAATCTTTCAACTGAAGAGATATTTTCAATATTTGATATAACTATATTATATAATATGTTTACAAAAATCTATTTTTCAATTCATTGTCAAAGAAATCAATCTACTATATCCTAATTTTAATTTATAAAAGTAAAAATATATGGAATGTATTCTTAACTCGATGTAAACTATACGTTGATGTAGAATTAAATAAAATAAATAATCTCTTTCAGATACTTTTAATACTTGTGAAAAAATATTTTAGCTTAATTTTATTTACTTTATCAAATCCTTAGGAGCACCTGACTAATCCTCTGGAAAAAGGAAGGACAAATTGACTTAAAAAAATAATACACCTCATGATGTAAGCCAACGAGAATTTACCTTTGAATGAAGACAGACTGCGAACAAAAGTAAAAGAGCTTAAAGCAGTGCATCATATAAAATAGTTTTATAGTCCGGTAGTTCAATCCTACAAATGAAGAGATATTTTCAATATTTTATATAACTGTATTACATAATATGTTTAGAAAAACCTATTTTTTCAATTCAGTGTCAAAAAAATCTATCTGCTTTATCCTAATTTTAATGTATAAAAATAAAAATATATGGAATGTATTATTAATTCGATGTAAAACTATACGATGATGTAGAATTAAATAAAATAAATAATTTCGTTCAGATACTTTCAATACTTGCGGAAAAAAAAATTCTAACTGAATTTTGTTTACTTTATCAAATCCTTAAAAGCATTAACTAATCCTATAGAAAATGAAAGGACAAATTGCCTTGAAAAAATAATAGACCTTAAGATAAAAGTCAACGAGAATTTACCATTGAATGAAAACAGATTGAGAACAAAAGTAAAATAACTTAAAGTGGTACTTCATATAAAGTAGTTTTATAGTCCGATAGTTCAGTCTTTCAACTGAAGAGATATTTTCTATATTTTATGTAACTATATTATATTATATGTTTACAAAAACCTATTTTTTCAATTCAGTGTCAAGGAAATCTATCTGCTTAATCCTAATTTTAATTTATAAAAGTAAAAATATATGGAATGTATTCTTAACTCGATGTAAATTATACGATAATGTAGAATTAAATAAAATAAATAATCTCGTTCAGATACTTTTAATACTTGTGAAAAAAAATTCTAGCTTATTTTTTTTTACTTTCGCAAATCCATATGATCATTTAACTAATTCTCCAGAAAATGAAAGGACACTTTGCCTTAAAAGAATAATACATTTTTAGATGAAAGTCAACGAGAATTTACCGCTGAATGAAGACAGATTGTAAACAAAAGTAAAGAGCTTAAACTGGTGCTTCATACTCAGTAGTTTTATAGTCTAAGTCAAGCTTTCACCTGAGGAGACATTTTCAGTATATTTTATACAGGGTGTCCCAGAAATAATGAGACAAACTTTAAGGGGAGGTAGAGGTCATTACAAAGATTCAGATTTACATGCAACCCATGGTTGGATACGCTTTGTTTGTGTGGTAGTAATGACAAAAAACGCAAGAAGGACATTACACGAATAAGAAGAAAAAATATCTTTATTATCATTAGTACAGCAGAAAAGTAAGAAAAAAGAACTTAAAAAAACTCCGGTCGATATCAAACTAGATGTTTGAAATTACAATCCCGTACCTTGATGCAAGAAGGCGCATCTCCAGTGCATGAAGATCTAATGTTCTACGGAAAACACCAGAAATGTCCTGAACTTCCCCAGCAGCTGCAACGATGCCTGCAACTAGTTCCTCAGAATTTTCCGGCGTTATCGCGGTATTTTTGCTGCACTAAGAATAATAAACACGTTTTCTCTCCCTTTTCATGTTCTTTCTTTCATGCGTTTTGTATCGTCTCTACTGCCCCAGGAAATTGTTTCCGACCATGGGTTGCTATGTAAATCTGAAGCCTTGTGATGACCTCTGCCTCCCCTTAAAGTTTGACCCATTATTTCTGGGACACCCTGTATAAAAACAATATTTATTAATAAAAACATGAAGAAAAATGCATAGAGTCAGGTACGATAATTATGAGCAGGCGTTATTTGTGACCACCATCATAATGGAGAAAACTGTGTATGGTAAAATTTTGTTTCATGCTCAGATATTAACCTCATAATGAATTTTTCATTTTAGATATTCTTTATCTCTAGTCTTTTTAGATCCAAATAGCAATTTGAAAAAAAAAATCTACCAAAATGCTTGATAAACGGATTTTTAAGTTTGGTGTTAATTACCAATGGTCGTAATTACCCCAAGCTTTGTGATTTTGAGTTTTTGATGAGGTAATTATAACCACACTTTTAGCATAATAAAAAGGGAGGTTGTGACAGTTAAAATTTTTAAGAGGTGTTCTTAAAGGGCCAGAGTTACTTCCTATGTGCTAAAAACACCATTTTTTTTAAATAGATTAAAAGTAAAAAATATATATCAGTGTTGAAAATGTAAAAAATGGTCATAATTACACCTCCTGACCCTATAACACATAGTTTTATATCTTATATTTAGATACAGTAATACCTTAATAATCGCGTGGGTTATTAGGTTCCCGAAAATTTCAGCGAACGTCAAAATCAGGAATGTTAAGGCCATCTTTTCGTACATATAAGGGGGTTAAATTCTAATTCATTTTTATTTATTTATTTAATTATTTATTTTAACTATTTAGGACAATAATTGTTATTCTCGGTAGAGAATTGGGAAATCTGAAGTATATCTGAAACTTTTTATTGGTTGAAATCTGCAACTTATTTTATTTTATTCGTTTTCTGATTGGTCTACGTTTAATGTCTAAAAATGGAATACGTGTTGCCATAATGACAAAAAAGTATTAAAATCTACAACAACAACAACAACAACAACAATAATAATAATAATAATAATAATAATAATAATAATAATAATAACAACTGAAACACAAATTTAGATACAGATTTCAAAAAAGTTGCATCTAAAAGTAAATTTTTTCCTTTATACGACGGCGTAAAAATTGAAAATGTGCAATGTTTAGAAGTTTTAAAATCTTGCAGTACCGAAAATTGTTAAACTGAAATTTAATTTAATATTTGTTTCTGGTTGGTCCAAGAATATTAAAGTGTCTCTAAAAGTCCAGGCATATTGATTTCTCGCTGTTATTACGTAAACTACGTTTTGATCATCATAATAATGATGTTATTATTGTTTTTTTTTAATATAAAAATCACTTATAAGTCTAAAATTATAGTCTTTGAAAATATTATTTCCCAAATAATCGTTGCAATTTGTTAAATTACAATTTTATAATTTTTCTTTCTTTTTTTGTCATAATTCCTCGCACAACACAAAGTTTTAAACATAAACGTAAAAAAAAAAAAATCTGATACAGATAATTATTTATACGTTAAATACAGAACAATTAACATTATATAGGCTGTTGATGCATTATTTTATGCTCATTTATTGTTATTATTTTTTTCTGTTTGTGGGAAAGAGCAATTGAAATTCAAAAAATATATTGAGCATTATACATTAAGAATACAAAAATAAATTTGAATATTTATAAGCATATCGTACCAAATTTATTTGCTAATGTATGTAGGAAAAAAAATGTAGTGATGTGCTATTGTTTTGCCGATCAGATCTTATTTTATGAATTTCTATGTAAGGAAAAGTTGCGGCCTCGATTTCTATTTTTAAATGTAAGACACCACACCAGTAAAAAATCGAATTCTATTGCTTTTTCAACAAATTTTTGTTGATGTTTCAAATTTTTCGGTCTTTTTTTCAGAAAATATTTTACCTGCAATAAAATTTTAAAATATTAGAACGTTTAGAAAATTTAAAAAAAAATCTGCATAAAAAATCATATTAATATCAAGGTAGTTAATATCTGAACAATGTAAATTATACGAAAATTATTTTTATATACCTTTCTTCTTAAAATCATCGAATATTTAAATTATGTCCCGTTTAAACAAAAAAAAAATATTCGGTATTATTTTTTAAGTATTTCTAGTTTGAAATATTATTTTTTTCTATGTCAGCACTCATATAGGAGATTTGTATGCTATAATCCAGGATTCTTGCAATTTTAACTGATCTAGAAATAATTTTATGTAGAAAAACTCAACTTAACCGTTAAATAAGCTAAATAAACTTTGCAAAATCACCATAAAACTTTGTAAAATCACTGTGATTACGGTGTTTTTAAATACTTATATAACCGTGTTAATCTGTTCTAAAGTTACGGAAATTCCTTGACCTGTAGAAAACCTTTGATCATCTTAACTAGGAGTGGATTCTGGTGAACCCCAGGGAATTAACAACTGGACCTACAAAGGAAAAATGTTTGATAACTATGAAGATAAAGTGTAAACAATCTCAAAATAGCCCTACAGGCTGAAAACAACAGTTTTTAAAGGTATAACAAAATGTCAAAATAAATAATTTTAAATTTGTACACAAAAAAGTGCTTCAAAATGTATGTTTACTTAAAAAATATATAGCTATTTTAATCTGTTTTATGTTTAAATGTGGATACATACAGTATACTAAAAACTATAAGTTGAAATTAAGAATTTTTTATTACAAAATAACATAATTTTCCCCCATAAAGGTCAATTAATCATAACAAACTATTGAATTTATAAAAATATATTGTATAGTTTAGATCGTGTAGAGGAATATTGTTTTTAATATCATAAATAGCGTCAGGGGAGCCTGGGGAGTGTTAACGCATTTTTTTTTAAATATTTTTATTTTCTTAATTTTTAACCAATAATAAAGTTTTATATATTTTATTGGTTATACTATGAATCATAAACATTAAATTGCAACATGATTCTAAGATAGAAACTAGAAAAACTATTGATTTTAATCATGAGAAAACAATAGGTGAAAATCTCACATATGGGAAGCTTGACCCACTTTATTTTATTTTAAAATATTTGTCAAACGAAATAAAATCAGTTAAAAAATAATAAATTTTTGCTACATGGTTGAATTATTTTAACACGAAATGAAAATTCAATCCCATAAAAAATAGAAAATAAGTTTATACTATATGATTGAATTATTATTTATTGTTTATTTGTTGAATTATATTAAAAAAAAGTGTAAATACAATATTTAAATAAACCTGTTTAGACGAAATATAATATGTAGGTATATACTAAAAAGCTCCATTTCATGTAGGCTTTAACTCAGAATGTATAAATTTATAGTAAGGAAAATGAAATTTCAACATTTTAGAAAGTATTCTGTTATATGCTTGTCTCATTTTCATGACGTTTAAATTATTTTTATGTTCTTTTAGAAACCGCTTTTTCATTTTTTGTTGGTCTCCATGTCTCATTTTTTGAGACGAAAAACCTACAACACTAGTTGTCACATAATTTTGCTTCATCTTTCATTGAGTTCATTTTGATGAAATTTATCTATATATTTCATGAAGCTCTTCGACCAATGCTATATTCTTTTATAGCCGCATGAGCACTTAACTCATCAGTTACAACTGTCTAGAGTGCTGCTGTTTTTATTTGTAACATAATATTTAGTTTATAAGAATATATTAACTTTTTTCAGTCGGTTATCTATTTTTATGAAAATAAAAAGTTAGTAAAATCGCTAAATTGTTATAAAATTTATTTAAGGGAGACCCGTACGCCATTTTCGGCCAAAAATCATCAAAAGTTCAAAAAATTTTTTTTCTCAGAAAACGATAAAATACATATTTGTAAATATCCATGCAAAATTTCAGAACTCTGGGACACTTGGAACAGGTAGAAAATGAGCTTTTTAAATTGTACTCACTATAGAGTTTAAAGGACTAGCGGCCATTTAAAACGTGTTTTCCTGAGAATGACTTTTTCATATTTTGCCTAAGTTCAAAGTACTAAGGCTCAGTGGTAAAATGATTTAGAAACAAAGTGTTTATGTTTTTAGAATGTTTAAAAAAATCGCAACAAAAGTAAGGAGACGTATTGTTTTTAACTATTTCTGAAAATTTTACATAAATTGGTAAACATTAAAATTATAACGAATTTAAGAAAATTTACCATGCGTATTTTTATTTAATTTTTTTAGCCGATTAAAATAGAAAATTAAAAATGTCTCTCCTTAGTTCTTTTCTATATACAAAAACACTATTTAAGAAATTTTAGTAATACCAAAATATTGAAAATTGAATGAGGAGTAGTAATTTTAAAAAGTGTATTTTTCGACAAAAAAAATCATAAAAATCCCCATAAAAAATACACTTTTTAATAAAAAGTGAATTTTTTTGCTAATTATTCCTTACAAGAAGATTCTTAAACAGTACACCAAAATTCATTACTTTAAAATCAATAATAAAAATTTTGGGTTTTTTCTTACGGGTCTCCCTTAATTCTAAAATATGAAATATCCCAACATATTACAATACCCCATTATATTTGCACAGCACCTACTTAAATTTCTGTGATAGAATTTATCTGAGAAAATCTTACAAAATATTTTTTTTAATTACACTAATAAATTCAAAAATCTTCGCAATTGCTTCTTTTTGCACCTATTTCAATTATCTGCTTGAAACTAAAACTATTTTCTTAGCATTCCAGCAGCTTCAATTCACCTGTTGGTTAAATAGAAATTCGTTTAACAATGGAAATTGAACGGTGAGTCAAGCCTTCCCAATAGTAAAGTTCCTTTAGTCTTCCCCAGTTTTCTTTATAAGCAGTATTAATGCCAATAGAATGTATCAGTTTTATTGGTATATTATAATAGTCTAAATTTGAATATTTACAACAAATCATACCTTAAATTGAAGGTAAACTAGCTTAATTTTTCTTACAAATGTTCAATAGGTGCACCTTTATGTTCTCCCCGCAATTCGTTTAACAGGTCCGGAGTAGGAAGCGATATTTTACTATATGATTCCTGCTAGTTCCTATTTTATCTTACCTGCATTCTATCGCTTTAGTTTCTTTTGCGCCTGGCGGGTGTGGACTTGAAATGGGTTTTATATTTGTACCGTTCACTGTAGCGATTCTAGTGGCTTCAGCTTTGTCAAAATTGTGTTTTTTAAGACTTTAATAAAGTCGACCAAGAGGGTATTCATGCTCTACAGACTTGGTTTCTTTGTATGAAGGGTCCATCTTACAAGGAAGGTCTCCATACTGGGCATACTCAGAATTTTTTGAAAAAAAAAATACGAATTAAACTACTCATGCATATAATAAAGGATCAGTCAAAATTAGCGGCGGAATCACAGTAGAAACTCTGTAAAAAAAATACTTTCGAATATTTGGCGTGAAAAGACGAAAGTATCACGCGATTTGGCGAGCAGAAGTTTCCCCGCCGAAAGCAAAACGATTTTAATGCAACTGAAAACTTTTGGATTTTTAGAATGTGTGTAAATGGTATTTAATGAATTTAAACATATACAATGAGACATTTTAATATATTATTTACATATATATATGGGAAATCCCCTCCACTATTAGATCTGCATATTATTTTCTACGCATCGCAACTCTGATGAAAAGGGTCTCAGTGAGGCAGACGATTTTGAAGCAGCTATTAATTCCTAAGAAGCCAGACGATTTAAGCGGTAGAAAAAAGAACTGAACGGAAGAAAGGAGAATGGAATGTTTTTAGTTTTAAGTTGATGTAAAAAAGAACAAAAAGAATGTAAGATGAAGACGATTTCCCGCATAAGATGTAATTGATTAATTAGAGTTATGATTGTTTGTTTTGTAAATAGTCTTATGTAAATATTTTCTCTGTAAATAATTTAAGTTAATATAAGTATTTAAAAGTTAAACGGTGTCAGATATGAATCAATTATGAGTTAATTATAATTCCGCAAGAACTTTCAGGAAGAAGAATTCCATAAGATTGGTACTCAGAACTGGGATATACGAACGCCCACAGAGATGGAAATAATTTCTGAAGAATGTCTTTGAAGCCGAAAAATTATATGATGAAACTGCTGCCACAGTGTATACAGCTGAACATCTGATTATGAAGTGAGTTTATTATTTTATTTTTCTTTTCAACAATGGAAAAATTAGTAGATTTAAAGGAATTAGAACTTTCATTGAAAACAGAAAAATCATCTAGTATTAAGACATAGCATAAATTAATTTTTGGAGAAATCGGTGACAGAAATAATAGATGTAGAATTCGGAGTTTTACTGGGTTTTCGTTTGAAGAAGATTGCAATGAATATCAAACAAAATTGAAAGAAATCAAAGATAATTTTTCTGTTAACGATTTGATAACCATTTGCAATGTTTTGTGTATAAATAATTCCGGAACTTTTGATGAAATTGCTTCCAGAATAATTACTAGTTTATGTGATTTTAGTATTTTGAAAATTAATATGATACCCGATGAAGGTACTCTTAGTGATGACGAGAGTGCCGATGAATTTAATGATGATTTACATGATAAAACTAAAGATATTTCAAATGTTTTTGAGAATAATGTGAGAAATGATTCTGGTAGTTCTAATTGTGAAAGTAATGAAAATCAGAAAATTCTAATTCCTGATTATGTTATTAAACCTAGTATTTCTATAAACGACATAGAATCAATGATAATGATGTTTGAAGGTACTGAAGTACTAATATTATAGTGGTACTATAAAGTACTAATATAATAAGTACTATATTAATAAGTGGCTTGCCGATTTTGAAGATATTGTTTCATTGTTTAATGTTAGTGATTTGCACAAATTGATTTTGGCTAAACGCCGTATGACAGACAAAGCTAAATTATTTATTGAAAGTGAATCAAAGATTAATTCGTGGTCTAGATTGAAAGCCTTACTTATTTCCGAGTTTGGTCAAACGTGCAATTCAGCTGAATTACATGAATTGCTATCCAAAAGAAAAATTAGATCACATGAATCATTGGACGAATATTTTTTAAATATGAAATAATTATGCTCAAGAGGCAATATTGAAGATTCTGCTCTTATCCAGTATGTAATAAATGGAATTAATGACCCTATTTCTAAGAAATCTTTTTTGTACGGTTGCCCCAATATTGCTGAATTTAAACAAAAATTAAAGTTTATGAAAAAATAAGGTCGGAGTACGAAAATGCAAAATCTCTTAAATATGAAGGAGCTAAGCCTAAAATTAAATCCGAAGTTGAAGTTAAGAACAAATTTAAGCATGTAAAGCCAAATATGCGTTGTTTTAATTGTGGCGGGAATAATCATAAGAGCATTAACTGTGTAAATAAAGATAAAGGGCCGATTTGTTTTGCTTGTAACGCTTATAGTCATAAATCATTTCAGTGTAATAAATCTAAAGATACAAATGTTAAAAATGCTGAGTCACAAGTAAACACTATTACATCCCAAGATTTAATTCTGAAAGAGATAAAGCTTTATTCTTTGCGTTTAATCTCTTTAATAGATACTGGTAGCCAAAAGACATTGTTAAAGAAAAGTATTTATGATAATTTGAAGAATTTTGTAGAGTTAAAACCTACGAGTATCATTTTGACCGGTCAAGTAAAAGCCTCAATTAAACCAGAAGGTTGTTTCAATTCAGAAATCGAAGTAGATGGTTCAAAATTTAAAGTTACCATTTTTGTCGTTAATGACAATTGCATTAATTTTGATTTAATTATTGGCACTGATGTTATTCATCAAGGTATATTAACTATTTCTGAGAATGAAGTGAAACTGTTTAAAGCTGAAGTTCAGCCTAATGACTTTTTAGTTAATATTGTAAATGTTTTGGATGAGCTTAAAATTGATTTAATTCACATTGCTGACAAAAAATTACGTTCAGAGTTATACTCTTTAATTGAAAATTATGTACCAATTAAAACTAAAACAGTAGATGTTAAAATGAAAATTAATTTAACTGATGAAATTCCTGTTTGTTCTTCCCCTCGAAGATTACCGCCATGCGAGAAAAAAATAGTCGAAGACCAAATTGAGGAGTGGCTAGCTCAGGGAATCATTCGAAAAAGTTCTTCTAATTTTTCTTCGCCGGTTGTGTTAGTCAAGAAAAAAGATAATACAATGAGACTGTGTTGATTACAGACGTCTTAACAAAAAGACAGTGCGTGAGCATTTCCTCTTGCCAGTTATCGATGATGTAATAGACCAATTACATTCTGCCAAAGTATTTACCACCATAGATTTGAAAAACGGTTTCTTTCATGTAGATGTTGAAGAAGACTCGCGGAAATACACGTCTTTTGTCACTCATGAAGGACAATACGAATTTTTAAAATGTCCATCCGGGTTGACCCTAGTGTTTTTCAAAAGTATATTTATAATGTATTTCGAAACCTAGTAAAAGATCAAACTGTAGTTATCTATATCGATTACCTAATAATTCCTGCTAAAAACGAAGCTGAAGTTCTAGAAAAATTAAAACTTGTTCTCAAAACTGCATTGGAATATGGGTTAGAATTAAATCTTAAAAAGTGCAATTTTTTGAAGCGTGAAATTGATTTCTTGGGGTATAGAATCATAAATGGTAAATTGTATCCCTCCCCACTGAAGACTAAAGCAGTAATAAATTTTCCTGAACCAAAGTGTACCAAAGATGTTCAAAGTTATTTAGGATTGACAGGATACTTTCGAAAATTTATACGAAATTATTCGGTTATAGCTAAAACGTTAAGTGACCTTTTAAGAAAAGATTCCAAATTTAAATTTGATATAGAAGAACAAAAAGCTTTTAATGAACTCAAGCGTATTTTGTCGTCAGAACCAGTACTTTTGATTTACAATCCCAAAAGTGCGACCGAAATCCATTGTGATGCCAGTTGTGATGGCTATGGAGCTGTTTTAATGCAACAATCTCCAGTAGATAATCAGTTCCATCCAGTTTATTTCGCCAGTAAAAAAAAACCACCGAAGCTGAATGAAAGTACACTAGCTACGAATTAGAAGTTTTAGCTGTAATTGAAGCCCTGAAAAAGTTTAGAGTATATGTTCTAGGTATTCCATTTAAAATTGTAACCGATTGTTAGGCATTTAAAATGACTATGGATAAAAAAGAAATGAGTACAAAAATAGCTAGATGGGAAATAATGTTATCCGATTTTGATTATGTTATTGAACATAGACACGGTAGTAATATGAAGCATGTCGATGCATTAACCCTTTAACGATCATAGCATTTTCATTGCTAAGATGTCGAAATAAATAAATGACACCGGTAATTAGGAACAAATATATTTCTAAATAAGAAAACGTGATTTTTCACATACAAAATAAAAGGGATATTTTTAGATAAAAATACCGGTGTCAGTGTTGCGTATCGGAATTAAAATTGTGTGGTTTCGTGGCGAAACCAATGAACGTTAAAGTGTTAAGCAGATATCCTATTTGTATGGTAATCCAAGATAGCTTAATTTTAAAAAATATCCAATCTCAAGAAACCGATGAGCATATTAAAACAATAAAAGAAATCCTAAAAGTAAAATCTTATGATGATTATCTAGTTAAAAATGATGTTCTTTTTAAATGTGTTAATGGTAACGATTTATTAGTTGTACCGGAAGAACAACATCAATGTCATGTCAGTTAGTTGAACATGCAAATGAATATAATCAAGGCCGCTCACGAAAAAGGTCATTACGCAATTGCAAGAACAGAGAAAAATTTAGAAAATGATTTTTACATCCCCAAAGTTAAACAAAAAATTGAGAAATGCATAGCAAATTGTGTTCCCTGTATTTTAATTAATAGAAAATGTAGTAAACAAGAAGGTTTACTTCACCCAATAGAAAAAGAAGAAACTCCGTTACATACGTACCATGTTGATCACTTAGGTCCATTGGAAAGCACGAATAAAAATTATAAACATATCCTTTCGGTCATTGACGCATTCACAAAATTTGTTTTGTTGTATCCCACAAAATCTACCGATGCTGCCGAAGTAATTTCTAAATTAGAAATCCAAAAGTCTGTCTTTGGAAATCCAGTTCGCATAATATCAGATAAAGGTCCTGCATTTACCTCTAAAGCTTTTGAAGAATATTGCATCAATGAAAATATTAAACATATCCCGATTACCACTGGATTACCCAGGTCTAACGGCCAAGTTGAGCGTCTAAATTCTGTTATAATATCTGTTCTGTCTAAATCATCTGTCGATAATCCTAAAAAATGGTATACACATGTAAGCTATGTCCAACAGGTGATAAATTCGATTTTTCAGAGAAGTATAAGCACAACCCCTTTAGAATTGATGTTTGGTACTAAAATGAAACTAAAAAATAACATTGAGATTACTAGTCTTCTGAATGCTGAAATGCAATCTGATTTTACAAATAATCGCGAAGATATGAGAAAAAATGCTAAAAAACAAATTTTAAAAGTCCAAGAAGAAAACCGAAAAACTTACAACCTCAGACGAAAGACAGCTAACAAATTCAAGCTTAATGATGTGATTGCTATAAAACGCACTCAACAAGGTCCAGGTTTGAAGTTAAAACCAAAATATTTAGGTCCATACAAAGTCATAAAAGTAAAAAATAATGACACCTACGGTGTACAGAAACTTGGATTTAATGAAGATGGGACCTTCATTACACCAGTACCCATTGTCACCAGTACTTGCGCAGAGTACATGAAGCCGTGGACGGACAAAACTTGAAAAAGAAAAAAAAAAGAATTTCACCTATTGTGACACTATACCGATTATGACAAACCACTGGACTGACAACTAAAAGAATTTTAACTTTATTATTCTCGAAAAGACGTAAGAAAGAAAAAGACGAAAAGACATAAGAAAGAAAAAGACGAAAAGACGTAAGGTAAAAGAAGATGAAAAGACGTAAGAAAGAAGAAGACGAAAAGACGTAAGATAAAAGAAGACGAAAAGATGTAAGAAAGAAGACGAAAAGACGTAAGATAAAAGTAGACGAAAAGACGTAAGAAAAAAGAAGAAGAAAAGACGTGAAGAAGAAAAAAAAAGAATACGAATTTATTTTGAAAGAAATTATTTAAATTTTCATCATGATGACTTCTTTTTTTCAATTTAGACTTTGGATGCTGCTGCTTTTTTTTTTATCTTTTCAGATGATCCAGCTGCTGTTTCCAGCCAACAAGAATACATTCGAGGACGAATGCCTCATCAGTATGGCCGAAATATGGGAAATCTCCTCCACTATTAGATCTGCATATTATTTTCTACGCATCGCAACTCTGATGAAAAGGGTCTCAGTGAGGCAGACGATTTTGAAGCAGCTATTAATTCCTAAGAAGCCAGACGATTTAAGCGGTAGAAAAAGGAACTGAACGGAAGAAAGGAGAATGGAATGTTTTTAGTTTTAAGTTGATGTAAAAAAGAACAAAAAGAATGTAAGATGAAGACGATTTCCCGCATAAGATGTAATTGATTAATTAGAGTTATGATTGTTTGTTTTGTAAATAGTCTTATGTAAATATTTTCTCTGTAAATAATTTAAGTTAATATAAGTATATAAAAGTTAAACGGTGTCAGATATGAATCAATTATGAGTTAATTATAATTCCGCAAGAACTTTTAGGAAGAAGAATTCCATATATATATATTGTATTGCATATGTATACATTTTTTGTTGTAGTTATTCAAGTTACCTCTAGAAAAAATATTTTCATATATAAAAAATTCTTATTCAGAAAAATTCTTTTCATACATTTAAGCGTATTTAAAAATAAAAGCCAGATGTTTCCATAGCAACAAAATCGTATTGACAATACTCAACTGGATTTTGGAGTTAAAAAAATTTTAATTACATTTGAATTTCGTTTAAAATCTCAAATTTTGATGATTAAATTTGTATATAAATACATACATAAGTATCGATATAATGAAAATATACTTAAAATAAATCAAAAGTGACAAAACCAAAGATATTTAATTTATGTAAACATGTCGAACATGAAACTTTTTTCTTTAAAATGCATTTGACATTAAAAATAACACATTTTTTGAAAATGCTTTTCATCGCCAATCGAAGATAAATCGACAAATAACGAAATGTTCATTATTTCTAACGGACAGGGTACGAAGGTTCCGCTGATTTTTTTAAAATATATATATATATATATATATATATATATATACACTGTTAAAACTAATGGTGACACATTGCACCTTTTAGGGGTGAAAGGCTTGTCTCACTGGTGACACCCCTAAAGGAGCCAGAATGACATCTTTAATTAGGGTGAAAAGATGGCACCCTTAATCCAGAGTGTCCAATAATAAAAAATTAAAAAATATACAAACCGACTTTGGCCGTCGAAGGATTCGAACTCACAACATCTGATTACAAGCTCAGCGTTCTAACCGCTCGGCCATCGAGCTCACCTTCATTCACTCATAGCCATAGATTTTACTTGCCTTTTACAGAAAACAGAAAGACACGTCACAGCGCATACGTATGGTTCCAGTCACCCGATGAGGTGCCACATTGCTGCCAATACGAAGTGTATGGCACCTTATTTAGCTCCAATCACCCAGTAAGAGACCTGTCGGCACTGCAACCACATATCCAAGCCCCTATGGCACCCTAGGGTTCCAAATGCCCCGGGTTCCAATGGACCCTAGGACCTTTTCACCTCCGGGTCCCAAATGGCACCGGTTTGTCACTTTCACTTTTAACAGTGTATATATATATATATATATATACCCTACGTTTATATATATATATATATATATATATAAACGTATATATCCTCGTGAGAAGAACATTCTGTAATTTTTTTTCAGATTTTTCGGAGTATACCCGTATGGAGACCTTTCTTGTTAAACAAACAAACCAAATCAAAACCTCTTCATTTCTGTCTCAGTAAATGACTAGCTAGCGGCAGATCGCAAACACGATATTTTAAAGCCCCAAAGGTAAAAATTGCATGACTTTAACGATTTCAAACCTTCTGACCAGCAATAACGATTTATTTATCAAAATTTACCATTTTGATTATCTGCCATGCAAACGTGTAAATAACAAACAGCACTCGCGCATATGCTTATCTAAAATTCTTTGAGTTACACTTTATTTGTGACTTTGAACCAACACTTTACAACGTTTATACTTTATACTATTAAAATACATAACTTCATCTTCCTTTTATGGACACCCAGTATAAAAAACAATATAATGTATAGAAAAAGTATTTTTAACACTATTCTTATCAAAAGCATCGAGTTTTTACATTACTTCACATCTTAAAAACAGTTTTTATATACTTTTTGAGTACATCCCGTTTGAAATATTATCTTGTCCCATGACAGCACGCATGGGGGAGATTTGTGAACGATAATCACCTTTAACGTAGAAAAAGACTCTGTTGTACCCCAAGGAATCAACAGATAACAAAACAAAAATCTTGGGTGACTTAGAAGCAAAAGAATAAACATAAATAATCCCGAAAGTACCCTACAGGAAAAAAAAAAGATTTTGACGACATTGTAAATTTTCCAAATAAAAGAAAATATTCTTTCAGTAGAGCTACTTGAAGATTAATATCTAAAGAAAAAATACTACTATTTAACATCGTTTATGTTTTACTGTGCAGATATTTATATAAGAGTGTTTATTAAAAAAATGACCGGATTAAAGAGGTCCGGGACACATTTTAAAATAAATTTTATTTATTGAGTGAAAATTTTGAATGTTTTTGTGATGGTTAACCATATAATTTTTAAACAAAATCACATGATAAAACTTATCATATTTAAAAAAAAATATTTAAAATTTATTTAAAATGTGGGGTAATTTAAAAATGTTATATCCCAAAATATTATCTGTAAAATTTATTTTATTTTATTTTATTTTATTTTATTTCTTTATTTTTTTATTTTTTTACATTTAGATAAACAAAATTGTCTAACTTTCAATTTTGATTCAGCATTAAATTTTTTTTTTAATTGAAAATAATTAAACTGAAAAGTTTTAAAAAATAATAATGTAACTTATTTTTAAAAAATCATACTTTCGAAAGTATACATATATATATTAAATTTTGCTGAATCAAAATTAATGTAAAACAATAAAAAAGACAAATTTTCCAAGTTTGAAGCATTTATTTTTAACGGTTCTCGAGTTATAACAATTTAAATTCAAGAAATCGTGAAAAAAAATATGAAGAAAAACGCCATCACTTTACAACGCTTATACCTGATACTATTAAAATGCATAAATTCATCTTCTTTTTATGAACACCCAGTATAAAAAATATATAATGTATAGAAAAATTATTTTTAACATTTACTCTTATCAAAACCTTCGAGCTTTTACATTACTTCACATTTTAAAAGCAGTTTTTTTATATACTTTTGAATATTTACCGCTTGAAATATTAGATTGTCCCATGACAGCACGCATGGGGGAGATCTAACGATAATCACCTTTAACGTAGAAAAAGATTCTGTTCTACCCCCCCCCCCCCCCCCCCCCAAGGAATCAACAACTAACAAAACAAAAACCTTGAATGGCATTGGAGCAAAAGTATAAACATAAATAATCCAAAAAGTACTCTACAAGGAAAAAAAATAGATTTTGACGACATAGTAAATTGTCCAAGTAAAAGAAAATATTCTTTCAGGACAGATTAATTTCTAAAGAAGAAATACTACTATTTAACATAGTTTATGTTATACTATGCACCCAGATCTATGTAAATGGTATTTATAAGAGAATGAAAGGATTTTTTTTAAACAATTACACGTATTATAATAAGTTATATATGAAAATAAAGAAGAATATTCCAAGTTTCATACATCAAATTGAAAGTTAACTAATTAAATGTTTTTAAATGTTCAGTATGTAAACCTATATTTTATACGCATCAAACACATTTACAAGCATCAAACCTAAAGTTTAATTTTCCCCCCAGTTCGTTTAACAAGTTCGGAGTAATGGAAGCGATAACCTGTTCAATGCTTTTTCTCAACTCTGAAGATTATATGGTAGCAGAGGAACGCAAACACGTACATTAAAGCCCCAATGGCAAATGTTGCATGATTCTAAGGACTTTTAAATCTTCAGCCCAGCAATAACATTTTATTATCAGAATTTGCCTACGTATCTTACATGCAAACAAGTAATTAACAAGCAACACTCGCGCATACGCTTGTCAAAAATTGTTTGAGTCACTCTTTATTTGTGACTTTAAACCAACACTATACAAAGTTTATAGTTTATACTATTAAAATACATAGATTCATCTTTATTTTATGGACACCAAGTATAAAAAATAATATAACGTATAGGAAAAGTATTTTTAACACTACTCTTATCAAAAGCATCGAGTTTTTACATTACTTCCCATTTAAAAAAACAGTTTTTATATACTTTTTGAGTATTTCCCGTTTGAAATATTATCTTGAAGATATGTGAACGATAATCGCCTTTAAGGTAGAAAAAGAGTATGCTGTACCCCCAGGGAAATAAACAGATAACAAAACAAAAACCTTGGGTGACGTCGGAGCAAAAGTATAAACATAAGTAATCCCGAAAGTAACCTACAGGAAAAAAATAATGGATTTTGATGACATAGTGCACTGTCCAAATAAAAGAAAATGTTCTTTCAGGAGAGATACTTGAAAATTAATATCTAAAGAAAAAATACTACAATTTAACATCATTTATGTTTTACTGAGCTCACATATTTTTATAAGTGGTAGTATAAAGCTGTGACCTAATTAAAAAAAATTATTTTTTGAAATCTATTTTATATATTGTAATAAATGATACATGAAAATAAAGAAGAACAATCCAATATTTCTTCCATATACAAATGTTTGATGTGCGAAACTTCCATAATACCAGAAACACGTAATTTGAATTCAAGTTCATTCCAGTCATTTACACTCACTGTAAAAAAAAAATCTTTTAAATTTACGGCAAAAACTGCTGGCAGAAATGTTGCCAGCAGTTTTACATCCCTTATTTTTTTCGTTGAAATTTGCTTAGTAGTTTCGTCACAATGCGCACTTTTCCAAAACAGGCATTTAGGGTCATTACCCCCCCATAATATTGAGATACAAACTTAAAACTGCAGAGAAATGAATTTCTTTTTATGGGCTATCGATTCATGTAGGATTCGATGGGGTTGACTCAAAGGCATATTTTACTATGAAACCCGGCTATACCCTTTGTGCCTTCTTAAATTGAGAAAATGCTCCGATTAAAGCAAATTTTGCAGTAAAATCTTACTGGTGAGAATACACAAGGATTCTTAAGCCTTTTTGTGGTACGTATACATGTCGCTCGTCCCCAAGGGGTTAATTGAAAGCTAGATTTTGAAAGAAAATTATATTTCCTTTTCCACATAACATAGATGATCCAAACATCATTCTAAGCTATATATATCAATAAAAATCTATGTATAATTTTTTTAGAAAATTTGAGTTTTTGCGTTCCACTTGAATATAGATGAATTTTAATCAATATCTACGTAAAGACACAATTTTCTGTCGTAAACATACATATGAAATTTCTTAAATATTCTTAGATGATAAGATAGAGTAAATAAGGCCCCGTTCCTGCAACATTATCCTCCTCAGTACTGAAGTATCACAAACGATGCTCGCGAAACGAGAAATATAAAAACTAAAATATTGGATATTTCTGCTTGTTTGCTGCACTGAATGCTGTATCTGAATGTATTTGCCTTTAGAACAAAAGCAATAAAGGGTGGCATTGATGCTTTTTTTTCTCATAAAATAAGTGTTACTATAATCTGAGTCTGCAAAATCTTTTCCAGACAGTACGTCCAAGAAAGTAAGAAAAATTCAAAATTAATTAATTTAACCCTTAAATGCATCGGATAGAACGCGTTACAAAAAATGCGCAATTCAAAGAGTCAGAATTCATACCAGAAAAATCTAAATAATAAATTTTTCTTTATTTAATTACGAATGACGGTTCGTCATTAAGTAAAGTGAAAATTGCTCTTTTAAATTTCTGGTGAGAATACGGAATATGTGAATAAAACCCCCAATAAATCGGGAACACTTATGGTATCGAAAATGATACAATATGCATTTAAGGGTTAAAAGCTGTATGGTCGAACGCCGATTAACCAGATTATTCAATTAAACTGATCAATTAAGAACCATACATTTCCCCCCGTCTTCTACAAATTAAAGAATTAAAGGTTTTGAAGTTGATGTTGCGTAATTTAGGTTATGAATCATTAAATTGATATTTTAAGGGTACTAGTGACTTTAGAACTGCATTACTGAAAGTAAATTAGCAGCTTCCTAAAGTATCAATTTCAGAAAGAGGTCTATTTCTCTTATATAGGGATGCCCTTTCGTTTGTGCAAAATCATTGAATGTGTGTTCGCAATGTAACTTTACGTTTTGGGCCTGATAAAGTAATAGAAATCACGCTTAATAAGCGACTAGTTAAATACCCGACTTTTGTCCACATCCTTGAAATGTCTTTTAAGGTGCAACACTAGGTACAGAAAAAGACCCGGTTGATAATGTAAAGTCTATGGGGGCGTTCATTTCAAACATTTCACCCAAATTTTAATATTTTTACATGATTTTTTGCACAAGATAGCTGAAGACGACCCACAACCGGCCTAGGTTTTACTTTTTCAGTTTTGGTTTCAGATTTTTTTTAAAAAATTACTTTAACTTTCAAAACCGGTTTAAACCGGTTCTGAAATTGAAACTATCGTAATACATAAAATATATAAGCAAAATCGAAAAAATAAAAACTAGGCCGGCTGTAGATCGTCTTCAGCTATCCTATGAAAAAAAAATCATGTAAAAGTATTAAAATTTGAGCGAGATAGTTGAAAAGAACGCTCCCATAGACTATATCATCCGGGTCTTTTTCTGTGCCTAGTGTGGGGCCTTAACGCGACTATATATGAGGACCCCAGAACCCATGAGATATAAGTGACAAAACTGAAAAAAATTGATTCATTATAAATTTTAAGAAAAGTTTACTCCACTGTTTTCATACTTAATGAAATAAGCGTTCAAAGACCATAATGAAACCAGCCGTGATTTCCTATTTCAATTCAATCAATTATTATTGATTTTCAAACTTAAAGTCAATTGTCTTTAAACTCAATTTACTCCAAATCGACTTTTTGTCATTTGTAGCCCTTGGCTTTTGAGGCTGTCAAATGCTTTTCCTTGTATTTATCCACTTAATGGTCGCATTAAATAACCGTTTAAAAATTCAAATTCATTATTGCCAGCACTTTTTAAAAAAAGAAATATTCACCTTATTTAATGGTCAGTAAAATGATACCAGAATAAAATCAATTACACTATTTTATAAAACTGGTGGGAATCGAACAATTCTGAATAAAAGCTTTTCTGCTTCCAGCCCGTAAATGTCTCGGGCGCGACGATTAAGTGGTTAAAAGTAATCTGAAGTAACTTATAGGAATAAGACAAAAGTTCTTAGTTAAAAAAAAACAAATTTTCAATTCATCCATTTTACTTACCCATCATACGTAGTATAGGGTAAGTCTTGCAATCGTTTTGAAAATCGAAAAACTTTTTTTGACGGATTTACACGTTTCGGACATTGGAGATTCCGAAAAACATATTTTTAGAAAAAAAAAATTGCCGTCCGTCTGTCCGTCTGTGTGTCTGTCTGTCTGTTTGTCTGTCTGCAACCGCTCAATCTTCCGAACAAATTGAGATACAGACTTGACATTTTGTATGTGCTTAGTATGTAAGAATGAGACGAAGCCTATTTAATATCAGTAACCTCGATTATCCGGAACTATTTTTTTCAGACTCTCGAAAAATTCGTTCTGATGAAAGGTATAAAAAATTTTCGATTTTTTTAATTTTAAGGAGTGGACGTAAAAAGCAATAAAATAACACAAATTTTGCATATAAAACAAAGTCGATCGGATTATTAGTCATCGAGATATTTCTAATCCTATTTTCCACATTCTTTGATTTTTCATGACCCTGTATTTCATTCAAATTTCAATTCAAAGATATCTTTTAATTGGAAATGAGATACTTAATTCGATGCAAGAAACCGTTAGTGAATGTGATTATTATTTTTGGAGTTATAAGGATGTTTCTTTTATGCAATTCAGTCCTACTTGATTTGTTTGGCGTTTCATACAATTTATCGAAATTGGTCCATCAGGAATCCATTAATAGAGCATGATTATGTGTTAAAAATACTTAAATATACGTTTATATTTTGTTTTGGAACTGTAATGCATTTTATAAATTGTTTACATGTGTTATGTTTTCATATATTATTTTATGCATATCCATGATGGGTAAGTATTACGGTGGCCTCCAACGACTAGTTTAGTTATTCATGGAAGAATCCTAAAATTACTGCTAATTTTAATGTATTACCTATTTATATGTATTTACTGAGCAGTATTAAACTATGTTTTATTATACTTTGATTCTAACAGATTGGAAATATTGGCAGTGATTTTAGAGATTCGCAGATAATACAGAGGTGTGAAAGTTATTAGATTAATGGTGAAATTTATAATAAAGTGCTGTTACGTTTAAGAAATAATAAATAATTTTAAAAATATCGATACATTTAATATTTAATGTATATTACCTTGGCTTTTATTAAAGATTAGATACGTTTTGCCATATTTTGTATGAGTTTTAGAAAATTAATTTATATTGTATTGTCAAGATTAGTCTTCCTATCAGATCCATTTTGATTGTGATTCAGTATTTCTTTAATATTTTCTTTACAATGGCTCAAAGATTCACTATGAGATTCATATCTTGATGTTTCCAAGCCATAAAAGTGTTTTTATATTTTTTTTTCATCCAAAAATTTGGTCGCAGATGAAGCTTTATGGCACGCAGCTCCATCATGTATGAATATGAAGCTTCCATTCGGAAACCAGTCTTTTAATTGTGGAATTAGTCTTTGTTGAAGCTCTTTTTTTATTCAGATACTGGTCCATCATGCCTTCTACAATGTATAAATGTCCAGTATCTTGAAAAGATATGACGTTCCAACGTTCCAAACCATTACTTTAGTTGGATGTTTAACCATTTGTACTTTGCAATTTGGAAAAAAAATTCTTAAGTGGTACTTCTATTGACATATTGACTGCTTCTTTCTGACATAGTAAACATTGACTCATTAGAAAAAAAAACGACCTAAAAGTTAAAAAAAATCCTCAGGGATGTAATTTTTAGAGCAATATTCTTATAAAAAATATTTTACAAATTTATAAACAGTTCTGTATCTTTTGTGAGTATGCCAAAATCCTGATTTCAAGAAAAGTTCCCTCTTAGTCCGCACAACTTTGAAGAAAGTCCGTAGTAGTTATTGCTGCCACTACCGATATTATTAGGTGATATCGGTCACCCACTGTGAGGATCGTGCAAATGAGCACCAACGCTGTCAATTAACTAAATTAACAGTTTATTCTATGTACACAATATAATACACTATTTACATATGTACCTCGGATGTAGGTGATCCGGTTCCACTTTAAATTAAATACAGTAAAAAGTTGGCTGTGTACTGTTCAAATTACACCTTCTCCCTCTCACTCTATATACGTTAGATTAACTTTACCGGAGATCAATTTTGAATCTCCCGACACATGGGTTCTCAGCCTGCGCTGTTCGACCCGAGCACTACATACAGGGACTTCCGTCCACCACTGCTCTCCAGGTACGAACTGAATCTATCTCAGCCAAACACTGCCCTTTCTCCATTCCTACATTTCCCTAATGTAAACCCCTCTATTCGTGGAAATCCTTTATTTTCCCTTCTTCGATAGACATCTCGAAATGTCAAACACTCCCCTCGACAATCTTCCTTTCTTTTCGCTGCACCTGTGCTTGTTCACATGTTCACTACCGCTTTAGACTAAGAAAAGAATGTCACCTTGAAATTTCAGTACACAGCCCATACAATACATAAGATATTAAGATAACAAATAACATGAATTCCAGTTCTATAGCAGATGTTTTCTCAGAACATGACAAAAAGAAATGAACAATTTGAGTTAAGCTGATTTATTAAGAGAAAATTAACATTTCTCACCTTGCTGTAGTCAATTCCAAATTGTTCTGGATCAACTTTTCCTCAAGCAAGTCTCTTCTTTGTCATAGCAGATGTGTTTTTAGCATTTGTCGAGAATGGTGAGCACTGAGCCCACTCAGATAAGATTTCAAGCGATAAAAGAATCCATACATTGACTCCATACGTTTGCAAAGAGATTTTTATTTCATGACTAGTTGCTCTTAGCATCTTGAATTAATATCTTTTCTCTTCTTGCAATAAATTTTCTTTTCCATCCGCATTTCCCAACTCTAGAATGATAATATTCACATTTGGAGTCAGATTTTTTTTTTTTAAATCTACGCACAAATGCTTCCAAAACTTTTGCTTTTTTAGTGATTTTGTGCTTCATATAGTTATTTTCTTGGATGAGACACTTTACCCCAGCTAATATTCCAGGAGAAATATCACTTCTTTTGCCCATAATCACGCAATAATCTTTTGGAAATCTAAAACAAGCTACCAATTAGTATAAACTAATCAAACAGTGAAAAGGTTTATTTTAAGAATAAAATAATAGTGATGCCAATTCCAGTAAGGAAATAAAATACTAGAGCAGCAAGCAGACGAATTTTAAATTTTATTTAAAATTTGTTAATCAAAGCAATTTTTTATGCAATGCAAACAATTTGATTATTTTGGATCAATTATTTTTCTTTTTTAAAAATGGCAACATTTAACAAAATTATATTCCGAAAACTATTCTAAAGGAACGAAAAAATTGACTAGATCAACAAAACAAATTACTTTTCATGAAGCATTGCAAGTATATACAATATTAATCATAAAAAACTGAAAAACTTAATATTATTCTGATAATTTTCACACATCAGTAATTGCTATTAACGTAGGGAATGTCTATATAATGCTAAACAAAACTTTCACTAGCAAATTTTAATACAAAAGTTTTATCTTAATAGAATTACCTTTTTTCCAAGTGACTCGATCAACAAAACAAATTACCTTTCATGAAGCATTGCAATTATACACAATATTAATTAAACAAAATTGAAAAAATCACAATTATTCTAATAATTTTCACGCATTTATAATTGCTGTTAACGTAGGAAACATCTATATAATGCCGGATAAACTACCATCAGCAAATTTTAATAAAAAAGTTTCATCTTAATATAATTCCTATTCTTCCAAGTACAATTTCCGTTATAAGTAAGGTAAAATTTTCTGTTTTCACTGGTGGAAGTTTTCCCGGCAGTAATCAGATCCAATGAAGGAAAAATTTATTTTTGCGGAAAATAATTAACCGAGAGATTTTATAAAGTAAAATTATTTTAAAAATTGAAAGTTAATGTGTGAACAGCATAGAAGGCGCTGTATGAGAAGAAAAAAGTAGATTTGAAAACCTAATATATTGTTGAAAAAGAAGTAAAAACTGAAGACGAAGTCACAAAATCACTTAAACATTTATATTTGTCGAAAAATGTATAAAACAGCTTTATATTTTGATATAAATATATTTTTTTAATACTGAAAAGAAATTCACAATTGACTTTCTTATGACATTTTTATAAATTACAATATTTAAAAATAATTCAAATATAATTATAAATTTCAGTGCATTGTTTGTATAAAAGAACCTTAAATTCGTTATTTAAATTGATAGAAAATTTATTAAAATAAATATCAAATGTTAAACCATACTTAATAACAACATATGCAATACTTTCGTGGTAATATTTTTAAATATGCTTTATTATTCTTGAATTAAGATAAGTTAAAAAATTGTGTTAAAGAAACATGTCTAGATAATTTCACACTTGTTTAATACTTCTTTAAACATAACCATCGACGTACATTTCTTAGCATTAAAAAAAAATTCTGTTCATTTTTTTAAGTATTTATACTTTCAAGAAATATTTTGTGCAACAGCTGCACGTATTTTGGAAATTTGTAGACTATAATTATAAACGTAGGAGTATTTTCTTCGGTTCAGCAGGATATCAACAAAAAGCAGAAAAAGACAAATAAATAGAACCGTTAAGATTAAGCGTAAATATCCTAAAAAATGGCGTATTAGTTAAAAATAATTAGTTTTTAAGTTATGATGTCTAAATAAAGAAAATAACTGAAATATTTCAGAATTTATATTTATAAAAAAAACATGTGAAAGAAATATATCTAGATAATTTCACACTTGTTTAATACTACTTTAAACATAACCATCGACGTACATCGCTTATAATTTAAAAAAAAAAAAAAAAAAAAAAAAAAAAAAAATCTGTCTATTTTTTTAAGTATTTATAGTTTCAAGAAATATTTTGTGCAACAGCTGCACGTATTTTGGAGATCTGCAGACGATAATCGCTTTAAACGTAAGAGTATTTTCTTCGGTTCCGCAGAATATCAACAGGAAGAAGAAAGAGACAAATAAAAAAAAAATTGTTAAAAGTAAAGAGTAAAAAACCTAAAAAATGGCTTATTAGTTAAAAATAATTAGTTTTTTCGATATGATGTCTAAGTAAAGAAAATAACTGAAATATTTCAGAATTTATCAGGTAACCAAGAAAGTTCGTGCGGTTTTTGAGAATAGCTACTTTTGTTGCATAGGCATGGTCATACTAATTCTGATGACGTCATTTCTGAACATTGCCTTTAAATTACAATTAGTAGAGATTGTTTAACGTATCTCACCTTTCGCTATCAGTTTTGTAGGAAGTACAATCGTTAACAAAGGGTGTCGCTGACAAAGGAAATTTTGAGGCCTATTTTGCTATATGAGTTCAAATTAGGAAACAAAGCTGCAGACGCCGCCGCCGCTAGAAGAATATGCTCCGTGTTTGGAGAGACTTCAGCGAGTGAACGGACCGCTCAAAAGTGGTTCAGCAGATTTTCGTCCAGAGACGAGAGCCTCGAAGACAAGCCCCGTGTTGGTCGTCCATCCATCTTAGACCAAGTCCAGCTGGAAGAGGAAATCAAACAGAATCCTGATCTAACATGCCAGGAGCTTTTGCAAAGGTTTGGAGTATCTGACGAAACCATCCGATATCATTTTCATAGCCGTGGGATGCCGTGGAAACTTGATAAGTGGGTTCCTCATGTCCTGTCCGAGGAAAACAAGCTCCAACGATTGAACATCTGCTTGTCATTGCTGTCGCGCCACAACAAAGTCTCTTTCCTGGATCAAATATTGACATGTGACGAGAAACGGGTAATGTATGATAACCGAAAGAGAAAACATCATTGGTCGACTTCTGGTACCGTCTCATTTCTTGCTAAACCGGACATCCATAAAAAAAAAGATAATGCTGTGTATTTGGTGGACTAGCGCTGGATAGTTCACTATGAATGCTTCGAAAGCGGGAAAACAATCACAGCCGATGTCTGCTCATCGCAGGTGAAAAAGGTTTCAGCTGCTTTGCTCGAAAAGCAGCCAGCGCTGGTCAACATGAGAGGATTTCCTCTCCTCCACGATAACGCCAGACCTCATACGGTCAAAGCGACCAGGAACGTGATAAAAACATTGGGCACCTATGTTTTGCCTCACCCACCTTACTCCCTGGACATCGCCCCATCCGACTATTACTTGTTTTTGGCCATGGATATTCATCTTGCGGGAACAGCAGTTCCAAACCCAAGATGATGTCACAAAAACTATAACCCAGTTTTTAGACTCTAAACCAAAAGTTTTTTTCAAAAAGGGTATTTATAAGCTTGTGTCTCGTTAGGAACACATAATTGAAGCCAATGGTGATTATTTCACAGAATAAAATAAGTGTTTGAGATTTTTGTGGGTCGTTTTTTATGTCTGATGAAAATTGCATGAACTTTCTTGGTTACCTGATATATTTATAAAAAATATGTGGTTTGAACTTAATTCCCGTTTCAACTTTTTCCTTAACCATACTTTATATGTAATAGTATTTAAAATGTATTGTGTTTCATGAAGATTATATTTCTACAGTCTTTTATATCCCTTTCATGTATATATTATTCAAGTATAGGTAGGTGTAAGTTATTAATTGTTTTTCTGTTGTTAGGCTCTGCGGAAAAAGTGCGTCATTAATTTATTTATTTTGTCATTTTTCATTTCTTTTCGAAACTTTTTCCTGTTGGATATATCAATGGAGTATATTTTAAAAGGTTTCGGTAAGAAAATATCAATACTTAATTAAAATTGGAATTGTTCTCGGTTGGTATGTAATATTATTTCAGTCTTAGTTTATTTTAATACAATTTTCATTTTTTTAAATATTTTCAATGTGCTGTGGATTTCAATATAACACTAATTGTTTGGAAGATAAAAGCATCTGAGTCAGAGAATTATGAACTCTTTTTTTTATCCTCTTCCTCTCTGTGTTGTTTGTTGAAGGCAGTGATTCAAGACCTGCACTTGAGAATACCGTCAATGCTAGTATTTCCCACTTTGGTTCAGTCAGTAGCAATTTACATATGTCTATTATTGTTGAAAAGTCCACTTCAGTGCTTTTATGAAAATATACGTCAAGTAAGCGCCGACCTGTTTTTAAACTTCAAGTTAGAAGCATATCTGTTAAAAAATAATTTATTGTACTTAGGATTTTAGACCTGTAAGAAAGTACTAAAGAAAGACCTGTGTAAATGAAATTTGTCTAAAACTAAATGTTTTTCCAGTCTTTTGCGCTACTGTCTGAGCAGATTCTGCGTTGTTTAACTTCATGTTTACATTCATGAGTTGGTGCTTATATTGACTGCTTTGAATTAACATTCAAATAAAATGTAGAGTCATCATGGCATTTTAATAATAGTGTTTTGGTAGGGAAAAAAGCTACAATACCAATAGAAGAGTACACTTAATTTAATAAGTACCCACATAACAAGTTTACTTACCTTCTGAAAATAAACTACTTTTCGAAATTGCAAGATCGAATATAGTTTGAATAATATACACACATGAAATATAATAAATGAAGAAAACTTTTCTTTCTTTTCAGGGGAGGGATGAGAGGTCAATTCAACATCTACCGAAGCATTAGTAGTTTCATTTTCAATTCAAGTACAAGTATCGAGCATTCGAGTACCAGTAAACAGATCCTCACGTGCCAATACTGATACGCATACTATGTTTGAGAACCCCTGGTCTATACCGAGGAAGTCGTTGTATATTACTGAAAATTATATAAAAAGACCATGTTTATAGAAATTCGTATTTCTATGATAATTTATATAATAAATACCATGAAGAATTCAAATAACTTATGAATTTTGAAAGCAGTTCCCCTGTTGTTCATGCCTATAACAGTTAAGGAGTACTTTTATCTCATATGACAGCAAGCATTTGAGGAATATGGATCATAATTGCCTTTATTAATGTAAAATAAATCTCTTTTGTTTCCTGGGAGAAGATATAACTGACATGTTTAACAAAAGAAATCTGCTGAAACAGAGAACGCTTAAGTCCCACACGAGACCCACAGAAAGAAAATAATCATTTTTGACGACATAATCTGTTGGTTAAATAAAAGTACCGAAGGAGAACAAGATCACAAGAAGTATTTCAGAGTTAATATTTACAGGTAAAAGAGTGCTGTCTAATGCGTATTATGTTTCAACTAATACATCTAGTTAAAGAAAATGTTCATCAAATCTATTGCGTCATGATATGATAAATATCTATATTTCATAAAAATAAATAAATAAAAAAGTAAATCGAAACAGACAACAAAATCATTAACAAAAGTAAAATTTAAGTATTAGACATATGTACAGATTTTGAAAAAGTAATTACCCCTACTAACTCTTACGCAAATCATAGTGTAAAAATCCGACATGATTCTATAAGAATGTCTCCTAATAATTGTTACATTTAAATTTTGTTTAGGAATCATTATAATAAATACCATGAAGCATTGAAATAACTTATGAATTTAAAAAAAACAGTTCCAATTTATGTTCATGACTACTAAAAAATAGTTAATAATAATTAGTAATAATTTCATATGACAACATGCATTTGAGACTTGTGAATCACAATTGCCTCTAAAAGAAGTTTATTTTGTCCCCAAGGGGAAAAAATAACAGACATATTTCACAAAAGAGAAACCGCTATAAGATTCAAAGCCAAAATAGTCTCAAAATTTATATTTTCAGAAAAAAAAAAGAGTCTGATCCATATTCTGTGTTAACTAAGATATTTACATTTTTTTAAATCACCTATTGCATCATGATATTATAATTGCACAAGATGTTTTCATCTCACAAAATGTTTCCCTTTTTTATGTATAGAAATATAACATAAAAATTTTAGAACATAAAAAAATTTCAAAAAATGCAAAGCAATTTTATTATTAAACTTTCAACTTATTGAACATTTTTTTTAAATTTACCTTCGTGTTTTGAGTATATCCAGTGAGAAACAATGATATAATTTTTAATATACTTCAAATGTGTTTGTTATTTTAAATTCATATAATATCCATTCTTTGTCTTCCTTTAAAGTACAGTTATTAGAAAAAAAATTACAAAATATATACCATGGAAGTGTTTATATGTTTCTGAAAATTATGTATAAAGATCATGTGTGCAAAAGATAGTATTCAATGATAATTTTCATAATAAATACCATGAAGCATCTAAATAACTTCTGAATTTTTTAAAACAGTTCCCCTGATATTTATGCGCTCCTAAACACTAAAAATTACTATTATCTCATATGACAGTATTCATTTGATACTTGTGGATCATACTTGCTTTTATTAATGTAAAATATCTATCTATGCCCGAGGAGAGGACAAAACTGACATGTTTGAGAAAAGAAAAACCGCTGAAAGAGTCAAAATTAAAGTATAGTTCCAGAAGTGACGCTCAGAAAGAAAATAATCATTTTCGATGACATAATTTGTTGGTCAAATAAAAGTACGGAAGGAGAATAAGATCCCAAGACAAATTTCAGGGTTAATATTTACAGGTTTAATAGTGCTGTTTAATACAGGTTCTGTTTTAACTAATCTGGTTAAAAAGAAAATCTCTTTAAAATTTACTTCGTCATAAAACTATAATAAATACCTATTTTCTGGAAAAATAAATCGGAACAGACAACACTGTGGTCAACAACAACAACAAATGTAATATTTAAATCGCAGAGAAATGTACACATCTGAGAAAAAGTGATTACTTCTACTAACTCATACGCAAATTATAGTGTAAAATTCTGATACGATTCAGTTAATAAGAATGCCTACTAAGTATTTTTACATTTAAATTTTGCTTAGGATTTTTTCTAATAAATACCGTGAAGTATTTAAATAACTTATAAATTTTCGAATGCAGTTCTCCTATTATTTATGCACATAATTTCTAAGAAATAATGTTATCTCATATAACAGCATGCATTTGAGGATTGCGGTTCATAATTGCTTTTATTAATAGAAAAGAAGTTTCTTTTGCGCCCGAGGAGAAGATATAAATGACGTGTTTGACGGAAAAAAAAGCACTGAAAGAGTCAAACCTAAACTACAGTCCCAGAAATGACCTGCAGAAAGATAACAATCGTTTTCGACGACATAATATATTGGTCAAATAAAAATACGGAAGAACAAGAACATAAGAAGCATTTCAGAATTTATATTTACCGGGGAAAGAGTACTGTCTAATGCATGTTTTGTTTCATCTAATGCCTCTGGTTAACAAAATCTTCATTTCTGTTGCTTCATGACACTATGATAAATACTTATATTTGCCAAAAAGTAAATAAATTGATACAGACAACAACAAAAAGATTGAATTTCAGTGTCAACCAAATGTAGAGATCTTGGAAAAAGTGATTACCCTTACTGTCATACAAACCATCGCATGAAAATCTGACACGATTTCATTAATTAGAATATCTATTAATAATTTTTCACACTTGAATTTTTCTTAGGAAATGGTGTATATACAAATATTTTAACAGTCTTCAAAATTTTCAGTAATAGCACTTTTTTAACATAATATTTTGATTGTTCAATAAATTTGATCTTAAGATAGATGCCAAATTGGAAGTTATTTGATCAAATACTTTGGGAATTATGAAAGTTAAAGCATTATAAATTTCTGGTACAGTAAAGCCTCGATCCATCATTCCCGCATCTTTCTTTATTCCATATGCTTAGTCTTTTTAGATGCGCTCGTAATTATGTAAATACGTAGCACATATAGTTGTCGTTCAGTCCGTCCGTCCGTCTGTCCGCATGTAACAACACAAAAACTACCCAGCCGAATCGTATGAAATTAAAAATATATAATTATTACATATTTTTGTCGAGTCATATTAAATTTTATGAAAATCGGATGCATACATCAATTACAGGGACAATCAAAAAATTCCGTCACATTACGGTCAATGGGGAAAAACTTTCAAATGCATTTTAATCGTTTGAAATTTAAAATACATATAATTATTACATAATTTTCTAGAGTCATTTCAAATTTTATGAAAGATCTGAATATTTGTAAAACTTCATTATCGTACGAATGCACCTCATTTGCTAGGCTTCACGTGCAATTTCCAACTTGTTTAAAGTTCCTGCCACAAAGACTATTTAAATAACTTTATTCTTATACCGCTTGGGTCGTTTTTGAAACTCACAGATTCATTTATGTTAAAAAAATTTACCGAGCTCTGATTACAATTTTAAAAATATTATGATAAAAACGCAGCTGTTGATGACAGTGTGATTCAGTCTCCCCCCCCCCCCCAAGCTGCAGCAAAAGTTTATTTATAATTTTAAACAAATAAAACTAGTCCGATGTGGCAATTCCAAAACTTTTTTTTATCTCATTCATGTTAATACTTTTAAAATTTACTATCGCGAGGTACGAAATTAAGTGGCAATTTATATCCATCGTAAAGATTCTAATGGTATGAAGTTCCGTACATTAGTTCTTCAAGTAAGAGTATTGAGAATACCGGGAAAAATGCTGAATAAAAGCACCAACTGTTAAGCGATTTTCAGCAAAACATATCAATAATATTTATCATGGTAAACCTGAATATGAAATTTGATGAAACTTCGTCCATTAGTTTTGAAGATAGAACTATTGGGGGAATCGAAAAAAAAAATCTGCATTGAAGTGCCACCTACTGAGCGATTGATACCAAAACGTAAATAAAATCACTTCATGTGAAGCATTAATTGAATCCGCAGTTTGATGGTAAATATCAAGCATTAATTCTTGAAATAAAACTGTCGCAAAAATCGTGAAAAATACAGAATAATAGCACCACCTGTAGAGCAATTTGCAACAAAATGCAAACAGCTTCCATTCATGTCAATTACTAACAGAATCTGAAGTTTGGTGAAAATCCGTGCAGCAGTTCTTAAGATAGATCTGATTCAGCAATCGTAATAAAGACAGCATAGCAGCATCACCTTTTGAGCGATTTACACCAAAAACTAATAAGCAGCAATTTATATTAGGGACTACCTGAATATAAATATTTAATAAATTCCGTGCATTAGTTCTTGAGATAGAGTGCCCACAAATTTTATGTCATACACAAACAGGCGAACTGACGTACTCAAAGAATCACAGATTCTTAGTCAGACATTTTGTCAAAATGTTTTTTTTAGGAATCTCTGATCCTTAAAACGTGTAAATCCGTGAAAATCCGAATTAGAAAATTTTCACAAATCCAATACTTTCTTCTTTTTAAGACAGAATAAATTAAGAATAGATAAAATTCATTTTTCTTATTTTCATCTATAGGGTAATGCATTTCTTATAATTGTCTGTAGATAATGCAAGGGAGACTAAAACCTATTTTATATGCAATATCTATCGACAAATCTTTATACACATTGATTTTATCAGAAGCGTAAAATCATAAAATAAATAACTTTTTATTGATCTGTGGCCTTAATCAAAGAAATCTTCCTCGTGTAATAAACAATTTCTATATTTCTACGTTGTATTTAATACAAGATTTAATATTTTTCGATAGACTATTTTCAAACATAAAAACATGTATTTTTTAAATAAATTTATTTTTTTAAATGTGTTCTAAAAGATACACTTTTGCCCTTGAAAGAGTACAAAGAAACACTCTGTTTTATGGAGAAAAAAAAATATGACAACTATTTAGAAGAAAAACACTTCAATTTTTTTTTCATAAAATTGTTTGAAAGTTAAACAAAGTGACTTGAAAGCTGTCAAGTTGTCATATTCTGAATAAAATCACTCTTCAAATTCTTTTTTCTTGTTTGTTTGAGAAATATGTTACAATACTCAATCTTATCATTCTGTACCGCTAAATTTCAATCTGTACTTTTTTTTTCTCTTTGAATATACTATTATTTCAAATAAATTGAATAGTGAGAACGAATTGAGTGCAATATTTTTAACACTTTTCAACAAAATTGAAAAGTGATTATGCATTCAGTTTGTCTGTCTGTCAACGCTCTAACTCCCGTAAATATACTCGAATTTTCCTGCAATTCATAAAGTTTATTTAGGTTTACAAAAAAATATTTATTATTTATTATTAAAGGCAAAGTTTATTTACTGTTATTCCGGATTTTATGAGCAGTGTAAATTCATAAAATAAATAACTTTTTATTAATCGGTGACCTTAATCAAAAAAATGTTTCTCGGTGTAATAAACAATTTCAATATTTCTAAGTTGTATTTAATACAAGATTTAAAAATTTTCGGCAGACCATTTTTAAACCTAAAAAACGTGTATTTTTAAATATATATATATATATATTTAAAAAAATGTGATCTAAAAGACATACTTTTGCTCGCACAAAGAAATACTCTGTTTTATGGAATAAAATATGACGACTATTTAGAAGAAAAACACTTCATTTTTTTCATCAAAATGTTTTAAAGTTAAACAAAGTGACTTGAAAGCTGTCAAGTTGTCATGTTCTGTTTCTGTTTATAAAATCACTCTTCAATTTTTTTTTTTTTTTTTTTTTTTTTTGAGAAATATGTTATAATACTCAATCTTGTCATACTGTACCGTCAAATTTCAATCTGTAGTGTTATTTTTTCTTCTTTGAATATACTAATATTTCAAATAAGGTACCCTGGGATAATAACGCCACGTTAAGGTTCTACCAATTTTCACGTCTCAGTTTTAGTTTGTATTTTTCAAACAAATATATATTTTGATACAGCAACTCATTGACTATCTATATATAAAAAAATAATTTGACAGATATTTATTCATAAAATGTAATGGCGTGATTTCTTTACCAATGCTATTTGGCGTTATTACCCACCTATATGGGTAATAACGCCGTGCAAACAAAACTATGAAATAAGATGGAATAACTGCATGTAGATTGCCCAATTCTAAAAATACAAACTCCACAAACTTAGAAATATACAAATTGCATTCTAAGCTATTGAAAATGTTTAATTTTTTGTGAAAGTGTAAGAAAAATAAAGGTGTGGTGTGTGTGTGGGGGGGGGGGGAGGATGAGGCAAAAGAATATCAGATCGTGAGCTTCTTTTTGCTTAAAAAGGACCGCTTAAATAGAATTATTAGAAACATTGCACAGTTTTAATTGTGTTTATTTGAATAAGTATTTAGGATGTAGCTCGGCCACTGTAGAGAATCAACCGGGGTATTAATGCCAATGATTGGCGTTATTACCCCGTTATAGTTATTGCGCTGTACATTTTAAATTAAAAATTATTTCGAGAAGATATCCAAAATCTTCAAGAACATTTTGAAATTCCATGAAATGTACTACAAATTTATGTAATTAACAAAGTATTTCCGGATAAAAAAATAGTCTTCACATCACAAAACGTATCTCGCAAATTTTAGATCAAGCGTTAATTTTAGTTTCTTGTAAAAACAATAAGACCTAAAAATGAAACAAATTAAATTAAAGCTGTTTTTTGCAATTTATATGACTCAAAACTCTTCTGCGCAGAGCACATGGGTATCATTTACCAGATTATTTCATAATTATGCAAAATATTAGCTCTTGGCGTTATTACCCCGCCTGGCGTTATTACCCCAGACCACCTTAAATAGAATAGTGAAAATGAATTCAGTGCAGTGTTTTTATTTTGTTCTGTCTTTACAAGAAGAAAGTATTGGATTCATGAAGATTTTCTAATTCCGGTTTTTTTACGGATTCACATGTCTTAGGGTTCAGAGATACCAAAAAACAAGATTTTGCAAAATATATGACTGTGAGTCGGCCTGTCAGTCTGTCTGTAATGTGACAGAAATTTTGTGGGCGCTCTATCTCAAGAACTTACGCACGGGATTTCACAAAACTGTAGATTTAGCTAGGCTTGATATAAACTGGATTTGATTAGTTTTTGGTCTATACCGTCCAACAAGTGGTGCTACTATTCCACCTTTTTCACGATTATTAGAAAAGCTATATCTCAAAAACTAATGCACAAAATTTCACAAAACTTTAGATTTAGCTAGGCTTGATATAACTGGATCTAATTAGTTTTTTGGTATACATCGTCCAATAAGTGGTGCTACTATTTTACCTTTTTCAAGATATCGACATTAGCTATATCTCAAGAACTAATAAACGGATTTTCATAAAACATCAGATGCCCTTAATCCTCGATACGATTTCGTTCTGATTACGTTTTGGTGTAAATCGCACAAGAGGTGGTACTGCTATGTGATTCTATTCATGATTTTTGCAATAACTCTATATCAGGAACTAATGCTCGAATTTTCATCAAGCTTTAAATTCAGTTAGTATACCTGATATCAATTAGTTCTGTTTAGTTTCTAAAGTAACTTGCTCAACAGGAGACGCTTCAATACAGTCTTTTTGCAATTTCTGCGATAATTCAAGAATCATGAATCGAGAATTTAACAATCAAGAATCTCAAATACTAATGCACGGGTTTTCATCAAACTTTAAATTCAATTGGTCCTTGGTATGAATTAGTATTCTTTACTTGTTAGAGTAAAGCACTTAAAAAGTGGCGCTTTTATCCAGTTTTTTTTTACGATTTCTGCGATAATTCCATCTCAAATTCAAATACACGGAATTTTATAAAATTTGAAATTCAGTTAGAACTTGAAATAATTTGTTGCAGATTATATTTTGCTGTAAATTACCTAACCGGGGACACTACTATGTTTCATTTTTCTGGAAATATTAACTTGTATGATATAGAAGAAAGTTTTGGGATAGCCACATCCGACTACTTTAGTGTCCTATTTGATTTTATTACATTTCTAAAAACTAGTTAAACATTAAATATTTTTTAGTTACCATTTATATTTTTTACATAACTGGTGGAAGTTTACTTCGGTACTACTCAGATCTTCCGCATTCGCTATATTCTGACAACCGACTGTTAGTGCCAGTGCGAAAGATTATAATACCTGGTTAAACTGCCATGAGTAAAAAAAAATAGAATTTTCTATATATTTGTGATATAAATTTCCTGTGAATAAGGCGCTTAAAAGATACAAAATTTTCCATTCAAATTTACAAATGGAAGTTTGCTCCTGTGGTTATCCGAAACTGTTTATCCAATGTAAAAAAAAAAAAAAAAAAGCCGCCATCTTGTGTCAATTTTGTCAGTTACTTTATTCATGACTTTGTTATTTACACATGTTTTGTTAAATTTCTCTTAGGATAGAAGTGGTTCAAGTTTGAGAATAATAGATTACCCTGAAAAACTTTAATTTACATGTTTACAAAAATAATTTCAACAAATATGAGAAAAACCTTATACCTCATCTTTTTTTACTTTAACACGTCGGCATAAGCGTGTAACTAATCCTCTAGAAAACAGAAGAATTTTTTCCCATAAAAAATCGATGCACTCTAAGTTGAAAATCACAGCAAAGTTACCAATTGTTGAATAAAAGTAGAATAAGAACAAAAATAAGGGAGATTAAGATGTTGGTTTATACACATGGAAATATTCAAAAAGAAAAAATGACGTATTCTTAAAAAATTGAAGCTTTACTCCAACGATTTTCGCAGGGGTTCTTTACAGATGGGGCAAACTGCCACTAAAAAATTTAAACAGAAATTTTCTCTTTATTTAAATACCTTATTCAAGCCAAATTTCAGTCTAAGTTATGGCAAAAACAGATGCATAATTATACTGGAGGAAATTTACTTACTGGTAGTCAAGCACTCTGTTTCTGTCATATTATCACAACCGACTGTCAGTGACAGTGAGAAAGTTTATAATATCTGGTCAAACCGCCACAGGTAAAAATAAATAGAAATTTCTACATAATTGTGATAGAAATTTTCTTCAATAAGGCGTTTAATTAATATGTAAAAGTTTACTCAAAATTACAAGTGGATTTTTTCTCCTGCTATTATCTGAAACTGTCGATGCAATGTAAAAATCATCCTCCATCTTGTGACAATTTTCTCGATTATCTCATTCCTAACTGCTAGACACTGTATGTTTCCTTTATTCATAATTCCATTGTTAAAAATCTTTTATTAAATTTTTTCTCAGGGTAGAAGTGGTTCAAGTTTGAGAGTACTAATAACAGATTCACCTCAAAAACTTTAATTTATATGTTTACAAAAATCGTTTCAACAAATATGAGGAAAATCTTATGCCTTATCTTTTATTTACTTTAACAAATCTTCAAAAAATGCGTAACTAATCCCCTAAATAAACTGAAGGATTTTTTCCCCATAAAACATCGATACACATTAAGATGAAAATCTCAGCAAACTCACCTACTGTTGAATAAAAATAGAATGTGAAAAAGATAAGTGTGAATAAGGTATTGTTTCATATACAGTAAGTTTAATACATAAATCACCTTTTCAAGAGAAAAAACTTTCCGATATATTTCACGTAAAGATAAAAATTTAAATAAAAATTTCTCCTAATTTAAACGCGCCTCACCAATAGCCGCGAGGTTCTGACCTCCAAACTGGTAGACGGTAGGTGCTGGGTTCGAACCCAATCGAGACCGTCGGCCTAGCCGTTCGGAGTTTTCCGTGGTTTTCTTCGAACCTTGCCTAAATACGGGTTAGGTTCCCTTAGAAAAACCCCCACGGAGGGCATCCCACCCCATAGGGCCTATATCCCATAGTGTAGATAATTGGCCGACATAAAAACAAACAAACCTAATTTAAACGCTTTCAAAATTCCAGTTTCAGATAAAAATTTTGACTAAGACGGATTTCATTTTTACTGCAAGATATTTACTTCGGGAGTAGTCAGACTCCACCATATTTTGACGACTGCCTATCAGTGTCAGTGTAAAAGATTAAAATACCTGGCCAAACTAGCATTAGTAAAAAAAAAAAAAAAAAAAAAAAAAAAAAATTACCAAATTTGCAATAGAAATCCCCCCCCCCCCCCACGAATAAAGTGTTTAAACATACGACATTTTGTATTCAAATTTACTGGTGGAAGCTTGCTCCGTTGGTAATCAGAAACTGTTGATTCGTTGTAAAAAAACATTAAAAACAATTACCCTATTATAACAACTTCCACAGTTACTTCACTCGTGACTGGTATACAATCCACTGTATGAAGTGGCGTAGCCAGAGGGGGTGAGGTAAACGCTGTTCATGCCTCTAAAATTGAAAGAAAAATCTCCTTTATTAATAGTAGGAAAGTCTCTGATTAGATAAAGGGAAGAAAATTTAAAAAAATAAATGGTGCCCAGTACATTTGGATTCCACCTCCCTCTCTGGATATGCCACTGACTGTATCTGTCCTCTCCTCTATTCACAACTCCATTGTTTATGCATATTTTCTTAAATTTCGCTTCGGGTAGAACTTGGATAGATTTGAGAATACTAACATTAAATTCACCTGAAAAACTTTAATTCTTATGCTTTCGAAAACCGTTTCAACAAATTTGAGGAAAATCTTATTCCTTATCTTTTATTTACTTTAACAAATCCGCATAAACGTGTAACTAATCCCCTAGAAAACAGAAGGATTTTTCCCAATAAAAAATCGATGCACTTTAAGATTAAAATCACAGCAAACTTACCAACTGTTGAATAAAAATACAATATGAACGAAAATAAGGGAGATTAAGGTGTTGCTTCATATAAAATAAGTTTCATATATAAATCACCTTTTCAAGAGAAATGGATTTTGGATAAATTTCCCGCAAAGGCAATATTTATGTTTCGAAAGATTCAGGAAATATATATCATTCGTCGTTTTATTTATTCTGTTTGATATTTGTAAACCAAAAATAAAATTTGGGAAAAAATACATACAACGATAAAAATTAAAATACTGGGTATTGAGAAATCTAGAGAAAGAAATTAGAAAAAAGAATACAATTTTTTACTTTCCCTTTCTCCCCAATTGTAGCTTAAATTAACCCTTTAAGGGACAAGCAATTATGTCTCTATAATATTAAATTCTCACCGGAATTATCAAAAAATTTTATTTTTAAATAATGAAAAGCATTTTTTTTAATAATACATTTTTCTCCTCAAACTTTAAAGCATAAAATTTAGTTAAAAATTTTGGTATGAATCTTGTTTAATTTAAGTGGGATATAATATATCCTACCATCGCTCAAGGGGTTTAAATAATAAAAAATTTTTAAACATATTTATTGCTGTTTCCTATTTTGTTTATTTTAATAAACAAATATGAATTTACCTGTCATCACATTATGTTTCTGAAAGTATCTCTTATTTATTTATGTTTTTTTTAAATATCTGATTAAGTATTTGCTAATAGTGTTAAATAAAAGATATTTCTATTAATTTAAGAAAATATAAAAAAAAATCACAAGTGAAATTTACGATACCCTCTTCCAAAGCACCTACGATTTGTTTTTTATTACCAGAAATTTCATAAAGTAATACTTTTTGGGGATTTAAAAAAATCATTCGTGATAACAATGTTTCTTTTACTACCCCTGATTTTTGCAAACAAGTGGAAGTTTGCTCCTGTGTTAATCAGAAACTGGTGATCCAATGTAAAAAAAACCGCTACCTTCTTGTGACAATTTTTTAGTTACTTCGCCCGTAACTGGTACGCTGTTCACTGTATGACAGTACACTGTATGTGTACAGTGTATGTGTCCTCCTTTTTTATGGCTACGTTGTTTACTCATCTTTTATTAAATTTATCTTTGGGTAGAAGGGGTACAAGTTTGAGAATATTAATAGCACTGCTTTACACGGTTTATATGTTTCCGCCGAAATGTGTATTTTTTCATTAATTCTTGTGCACTGAGTACGGAAAAATTATTGAAAAAATGTGTCTCTTTTAGTTTAAAACATATTTAATAAATATTTAAAAGAATAATAACATGAAATATAAAAAAAAAAATGAAATAACTCATTTTACTCTTCTTTTTATTATTTTCTTGATCCGTTCAGGGCTCCGAAATGGTCCGCGAACTGAAAATCAATATTTTTTATGTTGTTTTACATAGTATGTTTCTACAACATTTGAGCGCAAACTGACTTCCGGTGGTGGTTTCTGTGCAATTTGCAAGAAAAATATAAAACACAATTCTTTCTAAAAAAATATATTAATGTTCAGTTGGCAGACCATTTGGGAGCCCTTCTGTTTCTTTTTAAATACATCAGCAATAGTCCCCTAACATTTTTTTTTTTTTTTTACCCAGAATTTCTTGAGTCTGTCATCAAAAAGTTTAAAGTCTTAATTAAACTTCTCAAGGCGTCTAAGTTTTCAGGGGAAAAAATCCATGTGTAAATGGAGAAAATGCATCTTTAGTGACATGTTTACATCCATTGCATTATATTTTTCAAGTAAAACAGCAATATATTTTCATAATTGTCATCTTAATAACTTATATATTTATAAATTATTAAGATGTTTACATATATAAATTTTCATATGTATATAAACACTTATTTCAACAATTATAGAAATTTCCACGCAAAATAAATAAAGGGGAAGACAAGAACAATTCCAGAACATTTGGCCATATCTCTGCAACAGTTTAAAACCAGGACATGAAATTCAAGATAAAAAATCTTATTAGAAGTAATTAAATATATATTTCAGTGAATTTAAAAATTCTCCCCCACATAAGTGCATTAAAGGAGCAGCCGTAAAATAAAAAAAAGGCCAAATCTCAGCAGCTGTTTTAGGTAGAAGCGTGAAATTCACGATAACAAATCTACTAAAAAAAATAATTAAACACGGATTTCAAAGATTTTGGAAATTTACGCCTATTTGGTTAAAAAGGGTCGAGCATGTTAGGATATTTGGCCATATACCAGAAGCAATTTTAGAAAGAAGCATTAAATTCAAGATAACAAATTCATTAAAAATAACTGACCATGTATTTCCGCAATTTTAAAAATTTCTATTTAAGAAATTAAATAGAAGGTTAAGAAGTATAGTATATTTCACCATATCTCAGCAGCAAATTCAGATAGAAGCTGGAAATTCAACATAAAAAAAACTAATACAAAAATTGCTAAATGCTTTAATACTTTAGTAATATGTCAGTGCTTTAGTTACTTTTCTTTTAAGCTGACGAAACTGACCAGCATAGCGGCGAAGGCTGCTTGTTTCCTATAAGTGCATGAACGACCGTTTCCTACCCGCCCCATGAATATTGTGAGTGCGTGTTGTGTCAATCTTCCCCAGGTTTCAAAGTTTCCAATTTTCTTGTACCAAATTTTCGCTGTTTTTTCTTTTATTTATTTTCAATTTAAAGATTTACAAAAAATATTTATGTCTTGGTAGAAAATTAAAATAAATTTCGGATTCAGCGGTACAGAATACATATAAATCAATATCAAAAACTAAAAAACATGGCATAATCCAACTTTTACAGGCTACTGTCATCTAATATCATTTTAAATTATGTATCATTTTGTAAGGAATTGAAGCTGTTGATTTTCTTCATTTTTTTAAAGAAAAATAATGGTTTTTTTTCCTAATATGTTTATTACAAATTGTATATTTTGCTTTAATATGTCAAAATGAATAACGATTTCAGCATATCTTGCAATATTACTTTTATTGAACACAATTTTTTTCATGTATCTAACAAAATTATTATTCTACTAAATACATGAATAACCCCTAATTTGCAGCAAAAAATGTGCTTCAACTTTAACCCTTTCCGGCACACTGTGCTCGGTCTGGGATACCTAATTTTAATTCCAAACTTGCAAACGACAGCAGTAATAATTTAGTAGAATTTTGCTTTTACAATAAAAGCTTAAATTAAGGAATTCAAAATATTTTAAAAAAACGTCTGTGAATTCTGGTGTCAGTCGATTATTTCTCATTTCAATACAGATTTTATCCGTGCCGGAAAGGATTAAACAGCTATTATTCGATCAATTTTAGTCGTAGTATAACATGACCTTTTTTTTTATCTTGTCAGTGAATTAAAAAAAAATTGCTAAATACAAATTATAGGTCCGGGGTCTGTATAGAAATTTAAATTTCGTATTTTTTTTTTAAGAAATGTTTTTATTGATCCAAATCGACTGTAAAATCTCTTTTACCTCATATAAAATATTTTTGTAATTGGAACTATACGTTTATGCTAACTGTTTAGGAATTAGCCATTGGACACCATTGAGAGTGGACTCTTGTATAGAAGAAATGTGATGTGATAGATTTTTTTTTTTTCAAATACCGCCTTTGACTAGTACGAGATAGTACAATAAAAAATAGTTGTTTCATAAAAAGCATATAAAAAATACTTAAATTTGTAGACCAGTGTAATAGATTCACATGAAAAAGTTTAATTTATATATTTTCGGAAACAGTTACAACAAATATGAGGAAAATCTTGTACCTTATCTTTTGCTAAATTTAACAAATTCGCATAAACATGTAACTAATCCCTTAAAATACAGAAGGATTTTTTCCCATAAAAAATCGATGAACTTTAATATGAAAAACACAGCAAGCTTACCAACTGTTGAATGAAAATACAATATGAACAAAAATAAGAGAGATTAAAGTGTTGTTTCATATACAGTAAGTTTAATATATGGCTATTTCCATGAGTACTTGTAGTGTAAGTCACAGGTTATGATTTTTGGCTACCAATATTATAGAACAAAAAAAAAAAAAAATGTGATTAATTTTATTGGCACATTCTCATTAATTGAATAAGGCCAATCAGACTTTTCGAAAATAACGGTGGCTAACAAGCATAGCAATTAATAAGTTGTGTGACTTACACTACAGAACCCATGGAATTAGCCATATAAATCACCTTTTCAAGAGAAAAGGCTTCTGGATGTATTTTACGTAAAGATAATATTTATGTTTCCAACGTTTCAGGAAAAATATATCGTTCGCCGTTTATTTATTCATTTTGATATCTGTAAAACAAAGATAAAACTGAAAAAAAAATACCGATAAAAATTACAATGCAAGGTATCCAGACATATAAAGAAAAATTTTAGAATTCTGTATACAATATTTTCGAATTTCTCCAATTGTAGCTTCAAATATGTAATAAAAAATAGTTAAATATATTTATTGCTGCTTCCTAATTTGTTTATTCTAATAAGCAAATACAAATTTGCACATCATCATATTATGTTACTGAAAGTATCTATTATTTTTCTTATCTCATTTATTATTTGCTAACAGTGTCAAATAAAAGATATTTATGTTAATCTAAGAAAATATAATACAATTACAAGCAAAAATTTATAATACCCTTTTCCGAGATACCTATGATTTTATAAAGTTTTCTTTATTACCTGAAAAATTTCAGTAATAGTATATTTTAGACATAAAAAAATATATTCATGAAAACACAGTTTCTTTTGCTACCACTGACTTTTGTTAACATTTCAGAGAAATTTTTATAATATATTAACTCGTTGACTGCCACGGTGGCTACCACTGGACTTCCCTTATTGGCCGCTACAGTCACTGATGACCGACAGTGTAAAATATAATGTAAAACTAAAAAACATATTAGTTTAAGCAACAATTAAGAAAGTACAATCCTGTAACAATTAAAAATTAATTAAATTATTAATAAATTTTCAGTAATTACAAAAAAATATATTTTTTAAAGTTTTATATCATATTTTAGACGGTTATTCATCGGTGACTGACGCGGCCTAAACGGAATGTTCAGTGTCAGTCACCGGTAACTGACATGGCACTCAACGTGTTAATCAGTTTATTTTAAATCCAAAAACCGGTATTTTGAATTGTATTAACTCTGAATTAAACATTTCTATTTGCTTATATGAATTTACACATTCAAAACGAACATAATATTATTATTATTTTTTATTAATTTTAATGTTTTGCATTTATCTACTTAGTCTGGAAAACATATTAGTTGAATATAGAAATATTGACTAAAGAAATGAAATGACCCGCAAAAATTATATTCTATACTAGCGAGCTAAGCCCGCTAGCTGGGCCACTTTTTCCAAACGAACCTCGATATTAAGCAGTATATAATAAGCAAAAAAATTCATTAAATAAGCAAGTCTTGGTGTTCGAATCCTCAAGCAAAAAAAAAGTAAATTAAAGAGCTATGGTTGTTATGCGCCCATTATCCCGTTAAAAATATGTGATTTCGCATGGTGGGCGCTACGCGCACTTGAAAAAAAAGATTGTGGATCGGAGCCATGGTCGCTTCGCGCCCATCGTCCCGTTAAAAATATTTGGTTTTGCACGGTTGCGCTCTTAACCAAAGGGGGAAAGTTCTAGTCATTCACCGCAAGGTGGCGCAGTGTAAGGCGAGCTCTTTTTGGGAAATGAGACGTTTTGCGTTCCGTTTCCCGAGGGGTTTTTAATTCATAACTTTTTTAATTTTGGTCCCACGGTCTCGAAAATGCCCGAAATGACTTTCCCGGAATTTTTCAAATCGAAAGACACCTCTTGCGACTTCCAACTCGCCCGCGTTGCGAACTGTAATCGGCTTCAAGTAGACAGACACACAGAGGCGCACGGATTTTATTAGTATAGACTAGCCATCTACGCCCGCTAGCTGGGCCACTTTTTCCAAACGAACCTCGGTATTAAGCAGTATATAATAAGCAAAAAAATTCATTTAATAAGCAAGTCTTGGTGTTCGAATCCTCAAGCACAAAAAAAAGTAAATTAAAGAGCCATGGTCCCGTTAAAAATATGTGATTTCGCACTGTGAAACGTGCACTTGAAAAAAAAAGATTGTGGATCGGAGCTAAGGTCGCTTCGCGCCCATAGTCCCGTTAAAAATATTTGGTTTTGCACGGTGGGCACTACGCGCTCATAAGACATTTTTTCGTATTTTTTGGTTCATCAGAAGCAGATTTTTACGCAGATTCTGAATATGTAATCAGTTTTTTTCTACTTTAAAAACTGTCTGCATGATGGTTTAAGAAAAAACGCGCAAAAAAAAGTTTCGATAGTCCTGTTTTATTTCTAAGTTCAATATTTTAGCGAAAACTACGGTAAATATTCTACGGCAAGTCAAAAAAATTGATGCGGAAAAAAATGCAATTAGCGCCGGTAGAAAAAGGGGTTTTCGGCTGTTTCTTCTTTTAGCCAAAGCGGAAAAATTCATGTCCTTCACCGCAAGGTGGCGCAGTGTTCTGCTTCGGATCTCCGTTTGGGAATTGAGATATTTTTCGTTCCGATTCCCAAGGGGTTTTTAATTCATAACTTTTTTAATTTTGGTCCCACGGTCTCGAAAATGCCTGAAATGACTTCCCCGGAATTTTTCCAATCGAAAGACACCTCTCGCGACTTCCAACTCGCCCGCGTTGCGAACTGTAATCGGCTTCAAGCAGACAGACAGACAGAGGCGCACGAATTTTATTAGTATAGATTAGACTGCATCAGCTGCAAACATTTTTTAATTGAACTTACATTGTCAGAACAACAGAATAATAATAGTCTTAATTTCAGTGCTGTTAATTTATCATTTGAACATGACTATGTTTACTATAGAATGGAAAGAAATCAAAAAGCATTTTGGGAGGAGGGGATTAAAAGGAGTTAAAGAGTGGACAGACCGAATGCATAAGCACTTTAGAACCTTTTTTAAAGCGCTAAAAATTGTCTAAATAAACCCATCAAGCATCTAAATACTTTGTCTAGCGATTTTCCCAGGCATGTTACGCATCTTAGAAGGCCTCGACGGGAAACTCGTTCAGAAGGGTAATCACGGCAGTTTGGATCCCCTGATTTCCGGCCAAATGATGTCTTTCGATGACAGAAAAACTTCTAGATTGCCACGGCAATATTGCCAAGTCGTTCTTCGTCATAAACTCACGGACACTAACAAATCTGTGTGGCTTGAAGCATTGTCAGCAATAATGTAGTCGTAAAAAAACAGAGGGTATACGTTATAAGCAGTGGGTATACGTTTTAAGTAGAGGGTGTAACCTAGAGTTTATATACTATACCTTTCTTCAGAAACAGAAGTTATAAGGTATTCCTTGAAAGAATACAGAAGGTATACGGCGTATATCCCCACATACCCTCCACCACATGCCTGCTTGTCACAATAGAGCAATCCGATAGGAAAGATCTCCTTTCGCACACGGAGAACCCTTTTCTCAGTTTTTCGACAAGTTCAAACAGGTTTAGACCACACCTTTGGTGCAGAAATGACCTTATCAGTGATAGAGTTAGATTGGCTTTCAAACGAAGTTCACAATATCGATCAAGCTGATTGGGTCAATACTTGGAGCAGCCTGAGTTTGGTCGCGTTTTATAGCCACGCCTACCCTCCATCTAGCCGGATAGTTGTTCCCACGAATTTTCGGTTAGAACACACTGAAAACGCACAGCCTGTTCAGAATAAAATCACTTGCATTACTTTGTGATCACATTCTATATACTCTACTAAATTAATGAAAATCTGCCTTTTTATACAGGGTAGTTGATAATTTTCTATGTTATGTTATTTCAATAAAATGTTTAATAGGATTTATGGAAAAAACTATATAAGGTTAATTCCAAAGTTTTTTGTATAGTAAATCATACTGCTAATAACTGCTATCTTTGTTGACCACTGTTATTTTCGAAATGTTTGAATGGCCTTATTCATTTAATGACATATCTGCGATAAAATGTCACATTTTTCCGTTCTAATATATATGCTAAAAATAAATTAAGGCTGCCAAAAATATCTGCTAATTTAATTTCTTCCTTTGATATTATTTGATATCTGCTAATTTAATTTCATCATTTCCGAAGCTAACATAATAATACAAATATTTATTCATTGGGGTTTTCAAAACAAAGTAACATTTTAAATGACAGAAAAAGTATGTTTTTTGAAAATAATTCTTTAGGCGCTTAGTAATTTAGGCTAAAAAATATGGATCTAAAACTACACACCCCCTTAAAACACCAATTTAATAACAATTCACCTAAATTAATGCAATCGCAAATTTCAGAGACTTAAACAAGTAAATAATCAACAAATTCTCTCTCTCTCTCTCTCTCTCTATATATATATATATATATATTGAGAAAGATTCAAATTAAATACTTTTGAAAATTTATCCTTTTCTTGGTCACACTGGCTTTGAAACATTTTTAGACGTTTTGCAAACTCAGATGAGAAAATAACATTTCTTTTATGAGGGATTCAACTTAAATGCAAATATTCATTCGTTTGCTTATAACGCAAAACTTCCAGCCATTTTTAAATGATGACAAAGTTATAAAATTCAGGCATCTTAGTATTTATAAGTAAAGAACAAAGATCCCTGAAAGGGGATCCAGGAGTCGAAGAGGTTCAATTCATAAAAGTAAAGAAGAAAAATTTGGCAATATGTGATTTACTCGATAGAAACTATAAAGTGCCACAGAATAAAATATAATAAAATAGCTTCTGTCAGATGCACTCAATAAATGTTAAAAAAATATTCTACCGGAATTTTGTTTACCTTAACAAATTCTTTGGAATTTGTAACCAATCTTTTAGAACAGCGGTTCTTAAAATTTGATAGTATGCGTCCTATCTCTAAGTAAAAAAAAAATCGCGATCCGCTTAATAGAATTGAGAATATCAAAATGGAAAGGTGGGTAGGTTAGCTATCGGCTACCCTAACCACCGAAAAACGTAAATTTTCGTATGAAAGATACGCTAGCAACGAATACAAAAATTCGAAAATCCAATGTACGTACGGGAATAATTTAACGCAATACACAAACAAGAAACATAATTAAAAGTAGATTTACTTGCTATCAATTTATAATCAGCGCGTTTTCTGGCACTGGTTTTTACCGATGTAAGCATCTATATCAGAGTTAACACTTTTAACCTTCATTCACTTTCATCTCACAGTTGTTTTCCATACTTGTTTTTCAAAAACAGCCAAGTACAAAAAGCACGTTAACATGAGTATGTTGTGTTGAAAAGCAAAGATTTCAGAGCTCATTTAGATGTTTCTGGATATTCTGTTCGTATTTCATACGGAAATGATGGAATTTCCCTTGAGATTTTATTTGCTATTAAAACTGTTACATTTTCTTATCAGATGAAATGCAAAATATATTCTTGTGAAAAATTTCGATTGTTCCCACGACCCACCAAAACAGTCGGTGCGACTCACCAGTGGGTCACGACCCATAGTTTATGAACCGCTGCTTTAGAAAATAAAAGTACACTTACTCGTACAAAAATTAATACACCTCAAGAAGAAAGTCAAGGAGAATAATGCCGTTGGATGAAAAGAGTATGGATCAAAAGTACAGTTGCTTATAGCGGTACTCAAGCTAAAAGAGTTTCGGTAGGTCAACCTTTCAGTTGAAAAGAAAAGTTAAGTATGGCATAGGTAAATTTTCCTTGTGGGTGAAATAGTCCTCCAGTGTTCGTGTCCGGGATGGTTCAGTTGGAAGAGTTTCGGCGGCTTCAGCCAATACATCCCTTGTCCGAATCCTGGACCGGACTTTTTTCACCCACATGGAAAATTTACATCTGCTATAATTGATTTATTGATTGAAAATTCGTGTAATAAATTAATCAAATTTAGGTATTAATAATGTAATGATAATTTATCCTATAATATACCAAAAATATGGCATAACATCACAAAATCTTAAAATTTTTATTTCATTGCAATATTTTAATTTTTACTCACGTGTAAGTGGCAACATTTTTAAACTTTTAATTCATTTCGATTTTAATTTATTAGAAATATTATCTATCGATTAAGATGCAAACTTAGTCCTTCCATTATCATATTTTCCTGAAGACGCCCGCAGAAGACGGCGCGAAACGTTGATAGTTATATTTTATTTTAATTGTACAAGTGTATATTAAAATTCTTGTTTTGTGCACCACTGAGCAATGTGTTGTATTTTAATAAATACATTCCAGGGTTCGCACCACAATACCACTAAATTTTTCCAGTATTTTGAATGTATTTCACTGCAGAAAAATAGAGTAAAATTTGAGGTTTGAGGAGGTTTTTGCGAATTCTTTTTCTTTAAAATTAAATATAAATTTCCTTAATATTAATAGTGGTGCCAGAGTCCTTACAAAATATAAAGAGTGTGCGAACCTTGCATTCTTATTAGTTAAATTTTATGATGCAACTGTCCTGTATATATTTATGAAATTTAGGTATGTTTTATATAAAATTGTTATTTCTGATTAAAATACTTAAACAAAATTTATTACTATTCTCTTTCATATTTGAGAAACAAAGTTAACGTTGAGCAGAAAAATACAAAGATAAAATGCTATATAAAAGTACAGAGGATCATAAACTGCTTTCAGTAAAAGTGTAAAAAAAATTGACTAACTTCTCTTGCTCATACAGGATTTGTACGTATCATGAGATTCTTGAAATTTTGAGTGTTTTAGTACCAAAACTTTTGTAAAGAACTGGTATATTTATTAAATGACAGAACTTTCTTTTTATTATTAAGTAAGGCAAATACTATTTTACAAAAATTCTGTCATACTGAACATTTGTATAACGTGTGCTTGTGTTGTATGATGCAACAAAGTAAATTAAGTTTTACATTTTATAAAATATTTCCAAATTTTTTAAGAATTCGATACATATATCCGTCTGTTCCTCCTCAAACACATCTAAATATTGCGATATAATTGATAAGTGAAATTGAAGTTAAACATGACATACTTGATATTGAAAACGAATTTATAAAATTAAAATAGAAAAATATGACAATATATGATTTACTCAATTAAAAACTGTAAAATGCTGCGGAATAAAATATAATATAAAATAGCTTCTGTCAGATGCACTCAATAAATTCGAAAAAAAAAACTTCTATTTGAATTTTGTTTACTTTAACAAATCTGTAAGAGCATGTAACTAATCCTCTAGAAAATAAAAGACACTTTCCCTTAGAAAAATTAATACACCTCAAGATGAAAGTCAAGGAGAATAATACCGTTGGATGAAAAGAGTATGAAACGAAAGTACAGTTGCTTAAAGTGGTAATCAGGTTAAAACAGTTTTGTAGTTTGATAAGTCAACTTTTCAGCTGCCGTTTAGACATTTTTTATATAAAAATGTTACTTCTAATAAAAATACTTAAAGAAAATTTATTTCCTTTGCTTATTATTATTTTATTTCATATTTGTGATGAAAGTAAAAAGAGTTGAGATAAAAAAATACAAAGATAAAATGCCTTAATAAAACTGTAGAAGATCATAAACTGCTTTCAGTAAAAGTATAAAAAAGGCCTAACTTCTCTTGTTCAAACAGGTTTCGTCCACATCAAGAAATTTATGCTTTTTTAGGTATTTTAATACCAAAAATTTCGTAAAGAGCTGGTCACTATATCTAAAGATATTTTTTTTCATTAAGTAAGGCAAATATTATTTTACAAAAATCCTGGTGAAAGGTCCTTGAAAAGTCCTTAAAGCGTACGAACTCTGCTGCCATATTGAATATTTGTGTAACATGTACTTGTATTGTACAACGCAATAAAATAAATTACGTTTTTTGATTTTTAAAATTGTTTGAAACTGTTTAAGAATTCGATATCTATGTCTGTCTGTCCATCCTCTAACTCTTCTATATGTACCCTGTTCGCCACGTAGTTGGTAATTTTCTGTGGGACATTATTCCAATAAGATTTTTAATATGATGTCTGGAAAAAAAATGTATAACAATTCACCTGAAATCATTTGGTATTTCCTAATTTATGTTTATAAATGTAAAAAAGAAGAAAAACGGCAATATATGATCCACTCGATAAAAATGTAGAATGAAAGTGAAGTATAATAAAATTGATTTTATTGCATACACTCAATAAATGTGAAAAAAATCTACCTGAATTGTGTTTACTTTAACAATTTCTTAGGAGCATGTCGATGATCATTAAAATAGCAAATGAAGCCTTTGTGCAAAAATGTTTAAAGAAAGAAAACCAACGATTATAAGTGCACAAATAATGTATAAAAAGGTAGTAAACAACTGTTTTGAATCTACTATCGAGATTCTTCAATCAGTGCAAAGCTCAGCGAGCTAGAAAAAGCAACACTGAGCAAAGAGACAGAGAAAAGCAAGCTAACCGGACGGGAACTACCGGAATTACGTTACGGGAAGGATCCCGCCAACAGAAAAGTAACCAATGAGAAGAAATCAGCCTGAACAACTGGGTGGACAAGTAGAGACATCTACCGGAGAACGAACAAAACAAAAGCTAAAAAGCGAGGAAATTAAAGATTTCCAAATACTTGGAAAATAAGGAGTACTTGATAAGTTATTGACTAAGAAGTGAGAATTTTTAATGATGTGGTAAGTTTCCCAAAAATTAACCCATTCGTGCCCAGCATCTTTTGCGTAAATTTTACTTGGTTGGCACCACTATTTTTAGAAGATTTAAGTTTAGTTCATTAATAACGAAAATGCATCATTTAAATAAAAAAATTATTGCTTTTCTTTTTTACCGGTGCCAAAAACAGTGCTGAACGCACCTTTTGAAGCGTCCCTAAAAAGGGACGGTAGGCACTAATGGGTTAAGATCAAGAATAGGACACTTATGGAAACTGGTGTCTGAAGAAAATGGCTGTAAATAATCATCTAGAAAATAAAAGGACACTTTCCCTAACAAAAATTAAATATACCTTAAGATAAAATTCAAGGAGTATAATACCGATGGATGAAAAAAGTATGGAACGAAAGTACAGTTGCTTAAACTGGTACTCAGGTTAAAAGAGTTTTGTAGTTCGATAAGTCATTCTTTCCGTTGAAAAGACATTTTAGATATGTTTTATATAAAAATGTTACTTAGAATTAAAATACTTAAAGCAAATTTATGCCATTCGTTTTTTATCATTTTTTTCATACTTATGAAAGTTGTTTTTGTCGTTGTGCAGAAAAATACAAAAATAAAATGCCTTAATAAAAATGTAGGGGATCATAAACTGCTTACAGTAAAAGTTATAAAAAACCTCATGTTCAAAAAGGTTTCGTGCACTCCAAGAGATTCATGCGATTTTAGGTGTTTTGGAACAAAAAAATTCGTAAAGAACCGGTCACTATATCTAAAGACAAAGCATTTTTTTTCATTAAGTAAGGCGAATATTATTTTATAAAAATTCTCGTCAAAGGTCATTGAAAGTCCTAAAGCATACGTACCATGTCATCTATACTAATGTTATAAAGAGGAAAGATTTGACAGTTTGTTTGAATTGAATAGGCTTCGAAACTACTTGACAGATTTGAAAAATTCTTTCACCGTTGGAAAACTACACTATTTCCGGCGAGCATAGGCTATAGTCGCCACTTAAAAGGATCAAAATAAAACGCTGGATAAACGGATCAAAAGAAATTTGAGAAATTAAAAGTTACCTGACACCCTAGACACATGACAATGACTGACACACATATAAAAATCGTTACTATGCAAAAAAAAAAAAATAATAATAATAATAATAATAATAATAATAATAATAATAATAATAATAACTTTTTAGTTCGACCTGATATAAAAGCGTGTGTTTTTATTTTTAAAACTATTTAGGAATTATTAAAAAAGGAAAAGAAATGCTGAAACGCGAATTAATTAAAAATTTTAAAAAAATCACAAAACAATTGTTTAGGAGTTTTCAAAAAAGTTATAACAGATAGTAAATATTTTAAAGAGTAGTGATCATCAAATATGGGGCAGGGGATTTTTTTTAGGGGGATCAGTCAAATATTTAAAATTGTAACGTTTTCTACCATTTCAAATGCGGACTTTACACTAAGCTCAGGGATAAATATTACTTAAATTAAAACTTTCAGATAGATTATAACACTAATATCGACTTTAAAGAGTAGAGGCCGTCCAATTATGGGTAGGGAAGGCAATAATTATTTTTGGAAGAACGTGATCAAATATTTAAAACCGTACTGTTTTAGAAGCGGATTTTACAGAGCCCAGAGACAAATATTTATTTAATATAAAATTTTAAAAGTGCTTACCCCTACTTTCGAATAATAATTTCATTAAATATCTTTCTTAAGTCCAGAAGCAGTTTTGTTGAGTTCGCCCCCTGGTGGTGAAATGTGAAACTAAAAAAATCCAGAACTCCCCAACTTTTTTTCCTTGCCGTGCGTGCACAGCTCTTCAGCTAAACGGTAACGTAGGCAGCGGGGATTCGGTAAGACATTGGGTCTTTTCATGACTTTTTGCAACACAAATTTCAGGTTTGTTTTAGACTATAATTAAGGACCAGGGCAACGACGGGCGGCTCAGCTAGTACTGAATATTTGCTTAAGTGTGCTTGTATTGTATAATGCAACAAAGTCAATTACGTTTTGCATTTTATAAAATAGTTTCAAACATTTTAAGAATTCGATATCCATGTCTGTCTGTTCGTCCTCTAACTTGTCTAAATATACTTTGATCGTTGCGTTATTGATGATTTTCAATGGGATATTATTCTAATAAAATTTCTAAGATAATATATGGAAAAAAACTTTATAACAATCCAATTAACAGCGTTTGATATCAGCTAATTTAAATTTATAAAAGTAAAAAAGAAAACAAATGGCATTATATGATTTACTCGATGGAAATGTAGAACGAAAGTGAAGTATAACAAAATAGATTATATTAGATACACTCAATAAATGTGAAAAAAAATCTACCTTAATTTTGTTTACTTTAACAAATCCTTGGGAACATATATCGAATCCTCCAGAAAATAAAAGGACACTTTGTCTTAAATAAATTAATACATGTCGTCAAGTAAGAATAATAATGTTGGATGAAAAGTGTATGGAAAGAAGTGCAGTTGCATAAAGTGGTAATCAAATTAAAAGAGTTTTTTTTTATTCGATAAGTCAATCTTTAACCTGAAAATATATTTTTGATATGTTTTATGTAAAAATGTAACTTCTTATTAAAATACTTAAACAAAATTTATATCATTCTTTTTTTTTTTTTCATATTTGCGAAAGCTATTTTTGTCGTTGAACAGAAAAATATAAATATAAAATGCCTTAATAAAAGTATAGAGGATCATAAACTGCTTTCAGTAAAAGTATAAAAAAACTAGTCGTTGGGGGCCACCGTAATACTTACCCATCATGGATATGCATAATATAAAATATGAAAATAAAACATGTGTAAAATATTTATAAAATGCATTGCAATTCCAAAATAAAATTTAAACGCATATTTAAATAGTTTTAATATACATAGTCATGCTTTATTAATGAATTGCTGATGAGCCAAATTCGACAAATTATGTAAAACGTAAAAATACTCAAGTAATACCGGATTGCCTAAAAGAAACATCCTTATAACTCTAAAAATAATAATCATATTAACTAACAATTTACTGCGTCGGATGAAGCGTCTCATTCCAATTAAAAGATATCTTTGAATTGAAATTTGATTGAAATACAGGGTCATGAAAAATCGAAGAATGTGGAAAACAGGATTACAAATATCTCGGCAACTAATAATCCAATCGACTTCGTTCTATATGCAAAATGTGTGTTATTTTATTGTTTTTTACGCCCATTCCTTAGAACAAAAAAATTCGAAAATTTTTATATACCTTTCATCAGAACGAATTTTTCGAGAGTCCGAAAAAGATAGTTCCGGATAATCGAGGTTGCTGATATTAAATAGGCTTCGTCCCATTCTTACATACTAACTACATACAAAATTTCAAGTCTCTATCTCAATTTGTTCGGGAGATAGAGCGTTTACAGACAGACAGACAGACAGACAGACGGACGGCAAAAAAATTTTTCTAAAAATATGTTTTTCGGAATCTCCACTATCTGAAACGTGTGAATCCGTAAAAAAATTTTTTCGATTTTCAAAACGATTGCAAGACTTACCCTATACTACGTATGATGGGTAAGTAATACAAACTTATCGTGCTCATACAGGGTTTGTACGTATTAAGAGATTCGTGCAATTTTATGTATTTTAAAACCAAAAATTTTGTAAAGAACTGGTCGCTTTATGTAATGACAGAACTTTTTTTCAAATTATGTAAGGCAAATATTATTTTACAAAAATTCTAGTCAAAGGTCCTTGAAAGCCATCAAAGAGTATGGACTCTGTCATACTAAATATTTGTATAACGTGTTTGTATTATATAATGCAACACAGAAAATTACGTTTTACACTTTCTAAAATAGTATAAAACTTTTTAAGAATTTGATATCTATGCCTGTCTGTCCCTCCGCATGCTCATCTAAATATATTCTGACCGGCATATAATTGATAAGTGTCACTAAAGTTTATCATGGCATATTTGATATTGAAATGAATTTTTATAAATTCATAAAAAGAAAATATAAAGAAAATAACTAAGTAAAAAAGAAAAATATGGCATTATTAGATTTATTCGATAGAAAATATAAAATTCTGTAGAATAAAATGTAATAAAATAGATTCTGTCACATGCACTCAATAAATTTGAAAAAAAAAATCTTCTACCTGCATTTCGTTTACTTTAAGAAATCCTGAAGAACATGTAACTAATCCTCTTAAAAATGAAAGGATACTTTGCCTTACAAAAATTAATACACCTCAAGATGAAAGTCAAAAAAGAATAATACCGTTGGATGAAAAGAATATGAATCATAAATACAGTTGCTCAAAGTGGTACTCAGGTTAAAAGAGTTTTCTAGTTCGATAATTCAATCTTTCAGCAGAAAAAAAAATTGGATGCGTTTCATATAAAAATGTTACTTCAGATTAAAATACTTGAACAAAATTTATATCATTCGTTTCTTATCTTTATTTATTTATTTGTGAAAGTCATTTTTGTTGTTGAACAGAAAAATATAAAGATAAAATGCTTTAATAAAAGTATAGAGGATCATAAACTGCTTTTAGTAAAAGTATATACAAGAAAGAAAAAATCATGAGTCAACCATAGATTATGAAGCACTTTTCAATCCTTTCAGACTAATGTAATAAAACTGTACCGTTTAAAAATTAAAAATATTATGTCTTATTTCACCATATAGAAATGTATAACGCATTTCATAACCTAATTTCAGCTGTCCTCATTTACAATAGAAATTATCCGAATTTTTTAGCAGTCCTGTAATTGATATAGATATTTGTATCTCTTAACAACATGCATTTCATTTAAGAGATACATATGTATTTAAGTTGAAAATTCCCTTCAGAAATTTCCTCTAATAAGAAGAATGGTATGCAAATACTTTTGTGCAGTCCTGTATAGGAGGTATAGAATTTATATATGTTGCGGCCAATACCCGGGGCCTGGCCAATTCTAGAACTGGCCGGCCAATACCCGAACTGGCCAAGCTTCCTGGCCAAAACCCGAAATACATGAAATGAATAGCGTATTTCGGGTTTTGGCCGGCCAATTCGCGAACTACCGGGAAGCCTTAGCCAACATCTGAACCATGATGCATAGTATAAAAGTATATATTCAGTTTACTTTTGAGTTAGAGAATTGTAATAAACTCCCTTTCCTTGATGTTTTAGTTACCAAATGTGATTCTTCTTTCAAAACTTGTGTTAATAGAAAACCTTTGTCTGTCTCTAATCCACCCCATGCTCTCTCAAATCATCCTGTCAATCAAAAGATCGGTGTTTTTTATACATATGTTTATCGTGCTCTCAAAATTTGTTCCGATTTTGCATCTCTTAAGAATGAACCAATTACTTAAAATCTGTTGCTGTAAAACGTGGATTCAATCCTTCCATCATTAATACTGCTGTGAGCAAATTCAATAGACCCCCTAACAATTCCACTCTTTCTAATATTGATAAAAGTAAACCTGATAATTTGGTCGTCCTCCCTTTTTATCCTCCTTTATGTTTTAAATTAGCTAAAGTTTTAAGACGTTTCAATTTTAGTGTTATCTTTAAACCAGTCAATAAATTAAAATTTCCTTCCATGAAATGTCCTGTCCCTGACCTCCAAAAATGGGGTATTTATAATGTTCCTTGTAATGGCTGTGATTTATCGTATATTGGTCAAACTAAAAAAATCTCGAAAAACGCCTAAAAGAACACTCTCAGTATGTCATTAATCAAGAAATTTCTAAATCTTCTGTTGCTAAACACTCTTGGGATTCCGGCCATAGTTTCAATTTTCAAACTGCTAAAATTATCTTTAATGGCAATAGTTCCTCTGAGTTAGATTTTCTTGAAAATTTAGCTATTTATATTAATCGTGATATTATTGTTAATGATAAATCTGATTCTAAAACGCTCTCCGTTGCCTGGAAGAATCTTTTCAGCACTGCTTCATAAATAAGTTTATTATTTAATTATTATTATTATTCCTCCAGAAATATATATATATTATGTATACATTTTTCAGGTTTATCTATGTGTGTTTATAATTGTAAACAATTTTTTATTTTTATGTATTTTTATTTTATTTTTAATTTTTAAATTTTTTTTCCTTATTTATTATTATTACTAATTTATATAGTTTTTGCGTACATTTTATTTCATTTTAATCTCTCCTTTTAGTTAATTTTTTAATTTACCCCGCTTTTTTCCCATTTCCCTTCCCCATTTTCTTCCTTTCTTCTCCTTCATTGTTTATCTAGTTTTGTTTATGCTCTTCCGTGATTGGCTGTTGCCTTCTACTTTCCTATTGGCTGTTCCTTCTGCTTGCTCCCTCTCCCTCCTGCATTCCCCTTCAGTCGTGCCGCTACATTCATAGTATACGCACGTCTTTTTTGCGCCTGACGAAGAAAGACTAAGTTCTTTCGAAAGGCCTTGCGCAGTTAACTTATTTTATGGTGTTTAAAGAAGTTTTTTCACTTCAATTATGATGCATAGGTACCAATTTATTTGTGATTAAGATAATGTAACATTAAAATGTACAGTTAAAAAGATTTCCATTTATTATATTGAAACGAAATATTTTTGTGTACCCAACTAAATTAACCAATAATAGAACACAATTCCCTTTCAATATCGAAATTAATTGATAAACCAAATACGATGGCAATTACAAGTTAACCGGAAACTTTACTCGAGTAAGATCACGGACAGGCTGACGTCTAGAATATTGGAATTCATAGACATTTTCAACTATGTTAGAAAGGATTAACCCTTTGAGCTCTGTGGTGTAAATTTCTTCAAAATTCCAAATGTCACATTGGCACCAGTATTTTGCAACGAAAAAAACCACTTAACGGTAATCATGAAAAAATGAGTTAAACCTTTTTGAACTAAATCTGGTCAAATTTTCTGTTGTCACTGTGACATTTCGGAATTTAAATTATGTGGTAGAAAATTCTACCAGCAGAACTCAAGGGGTTAAGCCGAATGCTTATATCTATTTCGCGAATTGGCCAGTTCGCGAATTGGCCAATTGCATCTGGCCAGTTCGCGAATTGGCTGGCCAATTCTAGAATTGGCCAGTCATTTTTTAACGATGCTGGCCAATTCGGGAATTGGCTGGTCAGTTCTAGAATTGGCCAATTTCGGCTATTGGCTGCAACATATATAAAGAATAATATGCAAAAAACTAATTAAATTTAAAAGCGCATACCGAATTAAAAACTTACACTCCAGCAATCATTATACAAAGACAGTAACGTAATCAATTTCTTTTGTGTGTCCTTTTAAATTAATAAAAAGTACTATGAATGCTCTGGTTTAACGTTATCGTAGCGAAATTCAGTGATTTATATGAGTTTCAACACATTTGAAAAAGCGTAATGTCATTAAACTACTCTCCAAACAATAAGCACTTATTAACTTTGTTCGAAAGTGTTAATAAAAGACTAACTTCTCTTGTTCATACAGAGATTATAGATATCAAGAGATTTGTGCGATTTTAGATGTATTAGTACCAAAGATTTCTTTAAAAATCTGGTCCGTATATCTATGGACAGGATTTTTTTTTCATTTAATCTTTCATTTTCTACATGGTGTCAAGTCCGTTACCAAATGTCATAAGCATATGTCATAGGCATAAATTTATTTTTTTTTATTCCGGTACAAAGAAATTGAAATACCATGTCACCATTGAAATATAACCCGAGTTATTTAGTAGCAAGTAATATATTTTTTTAAATAAAAATACATTTCAATTATAAAGTTTTCTAAGCGTAAATATTCAATAACTATTTGAAATTGTGTTTTTGATTTTGTCCATTTGATGTGCACTTGGCAAGATCGATGCAATTTACATGCTCCATGCTTTGAATTATATCTTGTTAAGTAATATACAATTTTCGGAATTCATTCACGTGGTAACTCCAGCGTTAAAGAAAAGTGACAGAGATTTAAATAGCATGGAAATATAAATAATATTTAAGTGAACATGCTTTAACTTAACATTTAGATTTGATTAGATAGATTAGAAAAATAAATAAATCAGCATATCAAATTCGTAAAAATAGCTAAAAAAAATATAAATAAAAATTGAGCATTATGCATGATTGAAACATTTTCTATCTTTTTGAGAATACTTTTATGAAATTTCTACAATAAGCAGTGTAAAATTCAGATGAACTCGAATAACGTTTGAAGACACAAAATCAAAGTTGTATATCATACTGAATTGCAGTAAATCTCTAATTATATGACAAGTTTATTCAAATTTGTCTACACAAATTGATATTTTGAGAAAAAATGTTTGTATGTATGTTTTATGCTTCTTTAATGAAAAAATAGTCTAAATACTAAATAGATAAGAGTAATTCGTAAACATAATTCTTTAATTCTGAAATAAAGAAACTGAAATACCGTGTCACCACTAAATACAAGGTGTCCCAGAACTTCGCGTACAAACTTTGAGGGGTGGTAGAAAACATCGTTTGGAACCACAATTACATAGGAAAGCATGGGCGGAAACGTCTTGTTAACCCTTTCACAGACAGTTTTTTGTACAACTACAAAATTTTCAATAGAAAATGAACATTGACGCCAGAATTTTAATATGATTTTTCCATTTATTATGTATGTGAAATGTCTCGCTTTTCTTCTTTGCGAACACATTTTTCGACAATTTCTGATGTCATTAATCATTAATATTTTCCCACGTTTTAGCAATGGAAGTACTTTGTCCATGAAAAGCTCAGAGAAACACAAAGACACAGTTATGACACAATGCGGAAAGCAGTGTATAACGTTTTATTACACAGAAAAAGTACAAGAAATGATTTAATTTTAAATTTAATTTAAAATATGTTTCTTTAAAATTAAGTATTTTAGTAGCTATGAGATATTGCTAAAATGTGGAAAAATATGAATGACATCAGAAATCGCGGAAAAATGCATTTGCAAAGACGAAAAAAAATAATTTCACATACATAAAAATGGAAAAATCCTATTAAAATTCTGGTGTCAATGTTCATATTTATTTAAAATGTTGTAGCTTCATAGACATACCATTGTCTGTGAAAGGGTTAACAAGTGAGGATGACGTTTACGCCCATGAGTTCCTATGTAATTGTGATTCCAAACGATGTTCTATTCCACTTCTCAAAGTTTGTACATGATGTTCTGGGACACCCTGTGTAACACAAGTTATTTAGCAGCAGGTAATATTAAGTTATTTAAACCAAAATACATTTCAGTAATAGAGTTTTCGAAGTGTAAATATTCAATAACTGTTTGAAATTATGTCTTTAATTTTGTCCATTTGATGTGTACTTGATAAGATACAGATTTCATGCTCCATTCTTTGAATTATATCCAGTTACGTAACATGCAATTTCAGGAACAGTGTTGCCAGTGAGCTACTTTTTAAAATTTCATATTTCTTGATTGGCACCACTTTTTTGAAACGGTAAATTACCTTTTGTTTTCGCCATAATTATCAAGTCATTGAATAAAGCGCATGTTATCATTTGTAAAAAGTGGTGCCAATCAAAAATTTAAATTTTAAAAAAGTAGCCCGTCTGGCAACACTGTTCAGGAATTCATTCATGTGGGTAACTCAAATGTTAAAAGAAAACTGACTGAGATTTAAATAGCAAGGAAATTTCAAAAAATTTTAATGATCATTCATTAGCTTAAAATTTATATTTAATTAGGTAGTTTAGAGAAAATTGCACTATTTATTTATCCCATCGACATATTTTGTCAAATTATACAAATCGCAAAATAATAGCGAAAATATATATCGTGAAATTTTTTAATTCAAATAGAGATAGAAGAAATAATTTAGTAAAACAATGATAAAAATAATAATAAAAAATGAGATTAAAATTCCACCGCCCCCTGACGATTTATTTTTAATGTATGTACGGTCCCTTAAATTTATACACCAGTATTTTATGAAAAAATTCTGTGACTTTTAAAATCTATCTGAAAAAAAAGCTTGTAAATATTATTGGTACGAATATTCAAGGGACCATACATATGCTGAAAAAAATCTTTCGACATCGCTATTTTTGTGTGAATGCACAGGCTTAGACTTCAGGGGGCGGTGAAAATTCAGATGATCATGTTTTAAACACATCATATTTATACAGTGAGCAGTGTAAAATCTAGATGAACACGAATAAAGTTGAAGCGCATAAAATTTGAACAAAGTATTCCATTAATTTGAAAAAAACATATTTATGATAAAACGACTATTCTCTGTCACATAAGACAGATTATAACGCCCGATCTGGCGAAATTTGTAAATTATCGATCTTCATTTGAAAGGTATGAAAGAAAGCAAAAGAAAAATCATTCTAACAATATAGAAACTTTCAGTTCACATTTCAGAAAATAAAAATAAGGTGGTCTGGTGTAATAACGCCAGGCGGGGTAATAACGCCAAGTACTAATATTTTGCATAATTATGAAATAATCTTGTAAATGACACCCATGTGCTCTGCGCAGAAGGGTTTTGAGTCATATAAATCGCAAAAAACAGCTTCAAGTTAATTTGTTTCATTTTTAGATCTTATTGTTTTTACAAACAACTAACATTAACGCTTGATCTAAAATTTGCGAGATACGTTTTGTGATGTGAAGACTATTTTTTTTTAATACGGAAATACTTTGTTAATTACATAAATTTGTAGTACATTTAATGAACTTTCAAAATGTTGTTGAAGATTTTGGATATCTTCTCGAGATAATTTGTAATTTAAAATGTACAGCGCAATAACTATAACGGGTTAATAACGCCAATCCTTGGCATTAATACTCCTGTTGATTCCCTACAGTGGCCGAGCCACATCCTAAATACTGATTCAAATAAACACAGTTAAAACTGTGCAATGTTTCTAATAATTCTATTTAAACGGTCCTTTTTAAGTAAAAAGAAGCTCACGGTCTGATATTCTTTTGCCTAATCCTCCCCCCCCCCACACACACACACCACACCTTTATTTTTCTTACACTTTCACAAAAAAATTGAACATTTCCAATAGCTTAGAATGCAATTTGTCAATTTCTAAGTTTGTAGAGTTTGTATTTTTAGAATTGGGCAATCTACATGCAATTATTCCATCTTATTTCATAGTTTTTGTTTGCATGGCGTTATTACCCATATAGGTGGGTAATAACGCCAAATAGCATTGGTGTAGAAATCACGCCATTACATTTTATGAATACATATCTGTTAAATTATTTTTTTTATATAGATAGTCAATGAGTTGCTGTATCAATTCATATATTTGTTTGAAAAATAAAAACTAAATCTGAGCCGCGAAAATTAGGAGAACCTTAACGTGGCGTTATTACCCCAGGGTACCTTATTACAAGAAAGACACTTCAACTGAATGAAAAATTGTTTGGCCACATTTCGATCACCACCTTCGGCATTTGCTTCCACTGTTCTACCAACTGAGCTATTCTGGACAAATATGACGGACCTTTCTCGCATAAAGAACTTTGTCAACTATATGGTTGGTGTCTTAAGAATTTTTTTAACCTTAATTACGTATAAAAAAATAATGAATTACAAAATATTATTTAATTGTATGACAAGCTCAATAGGCAATTTGTTTGCACATAATGTTTGTTTCATTCATCAAAATTACATTTACAAAGTTTATTATTTTGAGAAAGTCTATGCATATTGAACTTTTTATAATTCTTTAATCAAAGAAAAAACTTAATACTAAACAAAAATAAGTAATTCGTAAATTTAATTTTTAATTCCTAAATATTAAAACAAAAAAAATGTTACCACTGAAATGTATCACAAGTTATATAGCCGCCAAGCGACATATAGTTATTTTAACCGAAATAATTTTTTACTTATAATGTTCTCTAACAGTAAATAACTGTTTAAAATTGTGCCTACGATTTTGTTCATTTGATGTACACCTGACATGATCGATGCAGATTACATAAGCTTTGAATTAAATCATGTTAAGTAATATGTAATTTCAGAAAATCATTCATGTGGTAGCTCATGTGTAAAAGAAAAACTGATTGAGATTTAACTAGCTTGGAAATATCGATTATATTTGCTTAAACATTCATTATCCTTAACATTTGGATTTAGTTAGGAAGTTTAGCGAAAAAAAAATGAGTGTATGAAGCTGTTAAAAAAAACTGAAAAGAAAAAAAAAAGAAAAATCTTGCTTTAAGGATGATTGAAATATTTTCCAAGAATATGAGGATAATTTTATGAAATGAAACTGTGCAATGTAGAACACTGAGAAATATACAGTCCAGTTGAACTTGAATTATGTAAAAAAATGCATAAAACCAAAATTGTGGAATGTACTGAACAACATAAATTCACTAATAATATGAGAATCTAATAAGCAAAATTTGTTTAGATAGTCATTTTGATGATGCATATTTAAAAAAAATGCCTGTATGGTAAATTTTTATGCTTTTTAATGAAAAAAAATCTAAATACTAAATACTAAATACTAAATAGAAAAAAGTAATTCGTAAACTTAATTTTTTAATAAAGATATACAAGAAAGGAAAACTGTGCGTTGAATATGGTTGAAAATTTTATAATTATGTCCAGATAAACACGAATAACTTTTGAACGCATACAACCAAAATTATGGAATATATTGAAATACAGTAAATAATTAATTATTTGATAAGTTCAATAGACAAAATATGTTTATATAGATTATCATTTTCAGGAAAAGCGTCTGCATGATAATTTTTTGTTTCTTTAATGAAAAAAATCTAAATACTAAATTTGTGAACCGCACCATATTTTATACCACATTTCAGAAAATTAAAAATTTTACTAGTTGTAACACTAAAACTAAAAAGAAAATTGTCTAGGCCATGTTTTGAACCAGAAACCTTTGGCACAAGCTGTCTATGCTCTGCCAACTGTGCTATCGTGGACAAATCTGGCGGACCGTTCTCACTTAGAGAAACTTGTTGATTATCTGTATTGAGAAACACCGAAAATACTGGCGATAAATATATATCAATAAATATAAAAACTTTGTTAAATCACCATAAAAAAGAAAAATTATACAGGACGCGTTTCGAGCTGCAAAATTACCGCTCGTCTTCAGCTGGTCCAAACACGTGTCACAACGGACAGAGTGGAAATAACAGTGAAATAAAGAGGGAGGAGATTACACAGAGTGCGACAGGTGGCGCTTCTTGCCAAAGCCAAGGAGGAAGAGAAAAGTAAAGATAAACTCAAAGAAGGAGGGAGGAGATTACAAAGAGTGCCCCAGGTGGCGCTGGCTAAAAGAACCCAGATGGCAGAGAAAAACTAATAAAAGATAAAAAAAAAAATAATAATAATAATAATAATAATAATAAATAAATAAATAAATAAATAAAAATAAATAAATAAATAAAAAATAAATAAAAATCAAAATAAAATAAAATAAAATTAATTAATTAAAAAATGATAAAAATAATAAAATAATAATAATAATAATAATTATTATTATTATTAAATAAAAACTAAAAATAATTATAGTAATAATAATAAACTACAAAAGTAATTTCCATGCAGGAGAAAGGGAGGGGGATGAAGAGAGATCGTTGACAAGAGTATTACAATTTTTATAAATAAAATAAGCTTCGTGAGTATCTAAATGAGAAGGAGAGGCAGGATTAGAAATAATTCTGGCCATGGAAAAATTGAAAAAATGACCGGAAGACCAACAGTGCGAAGCAATGGAAGACCTAGATAATTCCTGATTTTTAATGTATCTCTGATGTTCATCCAATCTTTTCTTCAACGCTCTTCTGGTCTGACCAATATAACCCAAATTGCAAGAGCAAGGAATAAAATAAACACCCCACCGGTTCTCAACAGGAATAGGATCTTTCAAAGACGAGAATTTAATTTTATTCATAGGTTTGAAGATAACTTTAAAATTGAAACGAGAAAGGATTTTAGCTATTTTGAAACAAAGAGGAGAATAAAAAGGTAGAACTATAGAGTTAATATTAGACGAATTATTAGAATCAGTAAGAAGACGTTTAGGCTTATTAAATTTATACAGAGCTTTGTCAATCAAAGAGGGATTATAACCACGAGTGAGGGCAAGAGATTTGAGGTAACTAATTTCCTTATTTAGAGCAGAAGAGTCAGAAGAAATCCGAAGAGCTCTGTAAACAAAAGTATAAAAGGAAGCCACTTTATGCTGTGGAGGATGGTTAGAAAAAGCATGCGGAGGTAGAGATACAGCGAAAGGTTTTCTATAAACAGAGGTAGAGAACCGATCAGGGTGTTTAGTAACTAAGACATCGAGGAAAGGAAGAGAATCATTCTCTTCGACTTCAAGAGTAAACTGGATGCAAGGATCAACAATTTTTTTTTTTTTTTTTTATCTTTTATTAGTTTTTCTCTGCCATCTGGGTTCTTTTAGCCAGCGCCACCTGGGGCACTCTTTGTAATCTCCTCCCTCCTTCTTTGAGTTTATCTTTACTTTTCTCTTCCTCCTTGGCTTTGGCAAGAAGCGCCACCTGTCGCACTCTGTGTAATCTCCTCCCTCTTTATTTCACTGTTATTTCCACTCTGTCCGTTGTGACACGTGTTTGGACCAGCTGAAGACGAGCGGTAATTTTGCAGCTCGAAACGCGTCCTGTATAATTTTTCTTTTTTATGGTGATTTAACAAAGTTTTTATATTTATTGTTGATTATCTGGTTTTTGTATCTAAATAAATTACTTATATTATTAAGAAAAAAGACCAAACGAATTACAATAAATCATTAATTGTATGACAAGTCTAATTAAGCAAAACCTGTTCACATATACTATTATTTTGCATAAAAATATACTACATATGATATTTCTTTATGTTTATTCAATGAAAAAAGTTTACAAACATTCAAAAAAAAAAAATAATAATGCGTAAATTTAATTTTTAATTCTTAAAAATAAGAATTGAAATACTATGCCGTCACTGAAATCTATCATGAGTTATTTACATGAGCAAGTGACAAAGTTATTTTAACCGAAATGGATTTCGCCTATAAAGTTTTCTAAAAGCAAATACTCAATAACTGTTTGAAATTGTGTCTATGATTTTGCTCATTTGACGTGCACTTTAAAAGATACAATAAAGTGCTTCATGCGCTTTGATTTATGTCCTATTAAGTCATATTCAATTTCAGAAATTCTTTCTCAAGTGCAAATTGAAAACTAAATGTGACTTAAATAGCCTAGAAATGTCAATTATATTTAAATAAACATTCATTAATTTAGCATTTAGATTTAGTTTGAAAGTGTAGAGTATATAAATAAAATACAGTAACAAAGTACTATGTATCTGAATACAAGAAAGAAAAAAATTACGCTAAGCATGACTGAAAAATTTTCCACTATCATGAAAATAGTTTAATGAAATTACGGTGAGCAGTTTAAAGTGCAGATGAGCTCGAATAACATTTGAGTGCATAAAACAAAAAACAATGAAACAAATGTCTTCTTATAACAAATGTGAACTGTCACATAAGGAATCTATTCACGCGGGAACTGAAGTGTATAAAATTAAACTGTTTGAAATTTGAACAGCATGTAAATATTAATTATACTTAAATAAATATTCCTTAATTTAATATTTAGATTTAATTCGGACGTTTGGAGGGAATAGATACAAAAGCGCATCAAACTACTAATATAAAAAAGAATATTTATTGCCCAGTTAAACTGATAGCATTGAGCTCACAGGCTACGCGTACTAATTGTACATTACAGCCTTATATTTTCAAGGGTTAATTCCGTTCGGAAAACAAATTAAGGGGGGAATCATATTCCCAATTTCCCCTTTTTATACTTAATCATTGAACTCCAAAACCTGATCAGGGACATGCTTTATCATATAAAAAATCTATATCCAAATCTCAGAGCTAATCGGAAAATTCTTTTTGAAAACCTATTTATGTAATTTAACAAGAGTTAACCCCCTCAAATTATACTTAGCCATTAAACTTCCAAAACTATTCAGAGATTCGTCTTATCAGAATGAATCATATATATATCACTGATTACTGCCTACTTCCAAAATTAAAAGCAAATCGGACAATTCTGCATAAAAACCCATTTATCAAATTTAAGGGGTGTAATCGCAAGTTCCCCTTAAACAAGAACTTAACAAAAGAACCCCACAGCTAATTATGGAAGCGCCTTATCAGAATGAACATATATCCAAAATTTGTAGCAAATAGGCGAATTCTGCAGGAAAACCCATTAACTTTAATTAAAGAGGGGGAGGGGTTACTTCCCATTTTCCCTCTCTTAGACTTATCCAATGAACCTGCAAAACAAATCATGACGGTGCCCTCATCAGAAAAATCCTATGTCTAAAATTTGAATGAAATCTCATAAATTCTGCATGAAAAACACATTTATATAAATCAAGGGGAGAGCCATTAGCCCCCCCGTCCCCCCTCTTTATATTTATCCAATGAATATCTAATACTAATCATGGAGGCGCCACATTAGAATGATCCTATATCTAAATTTTGAACGAAAACTGACAATTCTGCATGAAAAACTCATTTATATGAATTAAGGGGAGGAGCTTGAGCCCCCCCCGTTCCCCCTCTTAAACATATCGAATGAATTGCAAAAACTAATCATGGAAGGGCCTTATCAGAATATGCCTATATACGAAATTTAAAGTGTATCGAATGTTTTTATCATGAGTTATCGTGTTACGCACGTACGCACGAACGTAGATGCTTACAGAATGGGCGGCACATAAGCTCTCAGGCTTTGATAGCTTGTGAGCTAAAAACTAATAAACTGTTTCTAGAGCATATGCCAAGATATTAAAATTATTCAAAGTATTTGGTTGAATGTAAATCTGAAAAAAATTACAAGGCAATGTTTTCTATACGTAATTTTGTCAGCAGACATTTTTTTACTAAACTGATTACTGAAGCCTTGATACGTGAAAGTATAAATATGTATGTATATATATATAGTAAAAATACGTTTTTAATTTTTTTTTAATTTTACGAAAACATTAATGTTGTTAAGATTATTTTTGACGTGACAACGTCTTGTAAATTGGTTTGCCGGGAGACACTTCAAGAAACTGCGTTACGTTACGTTACGCTCCGCTCACGATACGCGCTCACTTTTCTCTTAACTTTTTCCGGTCACTTGTGGGACCATTTTCTGAACGTGAATGTGAATTCGCTGCAAGGAAGGGGCGGTGCTTAATAGGAATTTTAGATAGTATCAAACTAAGACGAAATACGTTATGTATTAGTTATTAGTATAAAGTACAAAGAAAATAAGTGTAGTTTATTTCGTAATTCGGTGGTATATTATGGAAAACTAATGATATGTGATTAGTGAAAGCCATTTTACTTTAGTTATATTCTGCTCATTGAAAAATTCTTTAATATGCTGTTTACAAAATTCAACATTTGACATCAATAAACATGAAGTAAAATGTGTTTAACAAACACAGTGTATTGCAAGTTATTGTATGTATATTTGTATATAAATACGTATGTATGTGTAAAGGTAAAAATAAAATTTTGTTAATATGAAATTCAGTGCGAGATTCTTTGTATAAATTAATGTTTTAAATATAATTCTTTGTATAAATAAATGTTTTAAATTGTTACTATTATTTCATCCTTCTTCCTACTATACGAATGAATATTCACATTAAAATTATTTTACAACTCAAAGTCGTTGTCACGTAAAACTTTCGCCCGTATACCGACTTTACAGGCAACCAATTTTTTTTTAAAATAGAATTTTAAAATTAAATTAATCTTTTTTTCAATTTAATGAAAAATTTTGCTTGTATTTTAAAAACTAAATACAAAAAAGCAATGCGGAAATTTCATTTTTAATTCTTGAGTGCAGGAACCAAAATACCATGTTATCACTGAAATCCTTCACGAGTTATTCAGCAGCAAGTGACATAAATGTATTTTAACCGAAATACATTTCATTTATAAAGCTTCCTAAATGCAAATTCTCAAAAACTTTTGAAATTGTGTCTATGATTTTGCTCATTTGATGTGCACTTATAATAATAAAAAGAATATTGCCCAATTAAACTGATGGCATTGAGCTCACAGGCTACGCATACTAATTGTACATTACAGCCTTGTATTTTCAAAGGTTAATTCTGTTCGAAAAGAAAATTAAAAAAGGGAAACAGCTCTTCCCTTTCCCCCTTTTTATACTTAAACTTTGAACCTCCTAAACTACCAAGGACATGCTTTATCATATAAAAAAATCTATATCCAAAATTCAGAGCAAATCGGATAATTCTTAATAAAAACCCATTTATCATTTATATAATTTAAGAGGAGTTATCCCCCTTTTATATACTTAACCATTAAACTTAACAAACTATTCAGAGATTCGAACGAAATCTGACAATTCTGCTTGAAAAATCCATTTATATAAACTAAGCGGAAGGGCATTAGAACCCCCGTTCCCCCCTGTTTATACTTATTCAATGAACACCTAATAACAGTCACGGAATCGCCTCATCAGAATGATCCTGTATCTAAATTTTGAACGAAAATTTAATTAAAAACCGATTTATATCAATGAAGGGGAGGGGGATGAGCCCCCCGTTCCCCCTCTTATACATATCGAATGAACTCCAAAAACTAATCAGGGAAGCGCCTTGTCAAGATATACCTATATACAAAATTTCAAATGGATCGGATATTTTTATCATGAGTTATCACGTTACGCACGAACGAACATAATGTTACGAATTTTGTAAATAGTTAGTGTTTGTACTGTAAAATAATGTAAATAATCTTATTAAGCTCCATTCCTTTACTAATATTAGTTTTTGTTACATTGTCTCTGTTATCAAGCAAACTTGTCCATTATTTTCAGTGTATGTCTACGGCAGATTGGTGAAATAATAAAGATATCGCCAAGTTGGCGTCACTTTTGGCGACTAATTTTGGTCGCCAAATTTGGCGATATATCGCCAAGTTGGCGACAAACTTGGCGAGTGTTGGCGATGGTAACCCTTCCCTCTCAATGGTAACCCCCCCTAGGTATACTGATACATTGTTTGTTGTTCCGTGGATTTTTTCGAGATGGTTCTAGAAATTTCCCGCACATGCTACGAGTCTATATAAGAAGAGAAGCGATGCGAGCTGTTGTTATTATTTACCAGTCAGTCATTGAGTGAACAAGGCGTAAGCGAGTTTGCTTGAGTCTTATTTACGTTATTTTGAATGTGATTTAGTGTTGAGACGTTGTATAAAGAGTCTCTGGAACCTATATCTGCACTTATACGATAGATTTGAACAATTATTTTTGAATATCTAGAAATATTTGTGAGTTTCGAAGACTCTGTTGTTTGAAGTTCTGTAAATAAATTATTTTCTACTTTTCTATAAGCAAGAGTTTGAAGTTGTCTAACCATAAGATCAAAAGAACCCTATATACGCTGCAACATTTGGTGTCAGAATTTGGGATCTTATGGCGAAAACGAGAGCAACGGAAGAGCAACTGAATGAGTTGTTGAAAGCTATTAATGGATTATCAAATAAAATGGATAAAGGCCAAGAGGAGTTGGCGGAAAAGATGAATAAAGGCCAAGAAGAGTTGGCGGAAAAGATGAAGAAAGGCCAAGAAGAGTTGGCGGAAAAGATGAATAAAGGCCAAGAAGAGTTGGCGGAAAAAATGAATAAAAACGAAGAAAGAATGGAACAGTTGACAAATAAAATTGACAAATGCCAAGAAGATGTGACTGAAAAGATTAATAAAGGCCAAGAAGAAATGAAGAAAACTTTAGAAGAAAAGTTCTCGTCGGTAGAGAGAAGAATAGGCTCGGTAGAAGAGAAAATAGAGAATGAAATTAGTAAAGTAGAAGAGAAAATTCAGAATGAAGTTAGTAATATTGAAGAGAAAATAGTTGAAGTAGATGAAAAGCTAAATAAAAAAGTACAAGATCTTGAGAAGAAGCTTTCAGCGTCCAGTGGTAATTATGAAGAATTTAGGAATCTGTCTGCTTCTCCCGTGCACATCAAGCTGTCGACATACGACGGAAAGAGTTCCTGGCAAGTCTACAAGACCCAATTCACCATTGTAGCCGAAGCGAACAAATGGAGTGACGAGGTGAAAGCTTGTCAACTGGCAGCATCTTTAAGAGGAGAAGCCGCCGACGTGCTGCAAACATTGCCCGATATGACGCAACTCAATTTTGAGACTCTAAGTTGTGCACTTGAAATAAGATTCGGCGAAAAATTCTTCAAGGATTATACGAGAATACAAATGAAGAGCCGCCATCAAAAATCTAGTGAAACCCTTCAAGAGTTTGCCTCGGAAATTGAACGGCTTGCAAATTTAGCATTCATTGACTGTCCAACAAATGTACGGGAAATGCTCTCACTGCAAAATTTTGTAGACGGAATAAAAGATCCAGAAGTACAGAGAGCGGTACGAATGGCAGATGTACAGGATTTAAAGGCTGCACTACTATATGCCTTAAAGTTGGAAGCAGCTAGACAAGCCAGCCGAAGGGATCGTCATTCAGTCCGAGGGGCAACGGTGAACAAAAGCTCAGACACTGAGAACGACATCTTGAAAGAAATTAGGAAAATAAATCAAGAACTTGAAGCTTTAAAATATGGAAGAACAAGTTCAAGAAGACAGAATCTCACGTGCTGGGGATGCGGTGATACAGGACATCTCCGAAGAAATTGCTCCAAAATCCACGAACGTGAGATAAATTCAAACAGTCAGCAGGGAAACTAAATTTTGGCCATCTCGCGGGGCGGAGGTTGCCAGAGAATGAAAAGCCCCACCTGAAGATCCTCCAGATATCAAAAATGAGTGGCGGTGATAATGAATTATATGTGATAGGCTTTATTAACGGAATTCAATGCCATATGATTGTCGATACAGGAGCCAATATGACAATAATAAGAGAAGATTTGGCTCGAAAATTGAAATCTAAACTCATCTGGACTCCACCATGCGTTACCCTGCAAACTGTGACGGGCGACAAGATTGGCATATATGGAAAGGCCAATTTAACCATACACTTTAGAGGAACGAAATATTACCATACGGCATATGTGGCTGACATAACAGATCTTTGCTTAATCGGGCTAGATTTTCTGAAGAAGTTTGGCTTCAAGCTTGATTTCAAAAATAACAAAATGCTCTCAAAATTTGAAGAAATAAGTCTTTTTGGATTAAATAATGAAATTGAATGTAAACAAACAGTAATAGCCAAAGAAGACATCAATCTAGATCCAAGAACAGAATTTTTAGTTCCAGCTGTAATTAAAAATGAAACTAATTATCGATTTGGCCATATAGATTATCCCGAAGACAATTGTAAACAAGCAGGAATATTGGTGGCTTCATCTGTGGTGGACCTCTCGAAGAAGACCATTCCAGTCAGAATTGCTAACATCAGTGATAAGACGAGGACTATCAAGAAGGGAGAGGTGATAGCGTCATGTGCTCCTGTGACGTGCATAAGTCAAAATTCCAGTCACTCTGAGAAATCTTCAGATAATTTATTCAAGGATTTGTTACAAAATACAGACTTAAATCCAAAACAGATGGAAGCTGCAGAAAATTTAATTAGAGAATTCCAAAGTTTATTTTCCCAAACATCTGAAGACTTTGGACGAACTAAAATGGCACAACACCGAATTGACACGGGAGATCACTCTCCTATTAAACAGCACCCTAGACGATTACCTTTTGCCAAGCAAGAAGAGGTGCAGAATTTAATTAAAGATATGGAAGAAAATGACGTCATCGAACCATCGACAAGTCCATGGGCGTCTCCCATTGTATTAGTAAGAAAGAAGGATGGTTCAACAAGATTTTGTGTAGATTACCGCCGACTGAATGACGTCACTAAAAAGGATACTTACCCTCTACCAAGGATCGACGACACTCTCGACACACTTGCGGGCAACACTTGGTTCTCGACTTTAGACCTGAAGAGTGGTTACTGGCAGGTAGAGATCCATCCCGACGACCGCGAGAAGACTGCCTTTACAACGGGACAAGGATTATGGCAGTTCAAGGTAATGCCTTTTGGTCTATGTAACGCACCTGCAACTTTTGAACGCCTTATGGAAATGGTTCTTCGGGGACTGTCATATGAGGCATGTCTTGTTTATTTAGACGATATCATAATCATAGGAAAATCTTTTGATGAACATCTGAACAACCTCAGGCGGGTGCTACAAAAGTTAAAGGAAGCTAATTTGAAGTTAAGCCCTTCGAAGTGCAGTTTGTTTCGCAATGAAGTCGCCTACCTTGGACACATCATTTCGGCGGAAGGAGTTAGGACTGATCCGGAGAAGATATCGGCCGTGAAAAATTGGAGTCGTCCAGCAGATGTTCACCAGCTTCGAAGTTTTCTAGGATTATGCACCTATTACAGAAAATTCGTCAAAGGCTTCTCGATGATTGCAAGACCACTTCATAAATTAACAGAAGCCAATCCAAAATTTATGTGGACACAGGAATGTGACGCTGCTTTCGAAAAGCTTAAGGAGGCCTTGACATCCACTCCAATTCTGTCGTATCCTCAAATCGATAAACAGTTTATACTTGATACGGATGCAAGCAACGAAAGCATTGGCGCTGTACTGTCCCAGGAAATCGACGGCCAGGAGCGTGTTATCGCCTATTTCAGCAAGTGCTTGTCAAAGGCCGAGCGAAACTACTGCGTAACAAGAAAAGAGCTTCTTGCTGTAGTGAAAGCCATAGACCACTTTCATCACTATCTTTACGGTCGAAAGTTCCTGATCCGAACTGATCATGCTTCTCTAACTTGGCTATTGAATTTTAAGAACCCTGAAGGCCAGATAGCCAGGTGGATACAAAAGCTTCAAGAGTACGATATGGAGATACGCCATCGAAAAGGCTCATCACATGGAAATGCAGATGCTCTCGCAAGAAGACCCTGCTCAGAGAATTGTAGATACTGCGACCGGGCTGAGAAGAAATTTAATGTCAAAGGTCCTATAGTAAGACAAGTTACAACTGGGTCTACATCATCGCAAGATCCGTGGAGTGACGAGAGCCTGCGTAAAGATCAACTTGCTGATCCTGAAATTAAGCCAATTCTAGAGCTGAAAGAGGAGTCCAACAGGAAGCCCAGCTGGCAAGACATGGCCCATTACCATCCTACGACTAAACGTTATTGGGCTCTTTGGGATTCCCTACATTTGAAGAACGGTATTTTGTACCGGAAATGGGAGTCTGACGATGGAAAGACATGTAGATGGCAACTACTACTCCCTAAGTCGAGAATTTCTATGGTCCTTCAAGAACTGCATGGTAGTCCCACAGGAGATCATTTTAGTGTAATGGAGACCCTGCAAAAGGTTCGAGAGCGTTTCTACTGGAATAATGTTCGCAGTGACGTGGAGAAGTGGTGTCGAACTTGTGACACCTGTGTAGCACGTAAAGGTCCAAAGAGGCTCACCCGTGGACGATTGCAACGTTATAATGTAGGAGCTCCTTTCGAACGAATTGCTCTAGACATCCTGCGTCCTCTTCCTAGAACATCTGATGGCAATAAGTACATCCTCGTTGTCATGGACTACTTCACTAAGTGGCCTGAAGCCTACGCCAATCCTAATCAAGAGGCGGTAACCGTAGCAGACATACTGATTCAACACTGGGTTTCCAGATACGGAGTTCCTCTTCAAATCCATTCTGATCAAGGAAGAAACTTTGATTCGGCTGTGTTCAAGGAAATGTGTGAACTACTCGGCATGGACAAAACTCAAACAACACCTCTACACCCTCAATCAGACAGCTTGGTGGAGCGGTTCAATCGTACCATCCTAAATAGCCTCTCTCTCCTGGTGTCTAGAGACCAACAGGACTGGGACAAGAAATTGCCTCTTTTCCTGCTTGCCTACAGGAGTGACACTCATGAGGCCACTGGTTACTCCCCTTCTCAAATGCTCTTTGGTCGTGATCTTCGTCTGCCTGCGGATCTTTTGTTTGGCCGTCCTCCTGACGCTCCTTTGTCGCCTGAAGAATACGTGGATAGACTCCAGGCACGGATTGAGGAGATTCATCGTCTAGCGAGGAACCGAATCGGACTGGCAACGGAAAAGATGAAGACACGGTACGACACAAAGGCAACAGGACATGAGTTCAACGGAGGTGACAAGGTTTGGTTGTGGAATACGATACGTCGTAAGGGACTATCGCCAAAATTACAAAGAAACTGGGACGGTCCTTACACAGTCGTCAACAGGCTGAATGACGTCGTCGTACGCATACGAAAATCGCCACACACCAAGCCCAAGGTCATACATTATAACCGGCTAGCCCCTTATTTTGGCGAAAAAGATTAGAAATTCGAAACTTGAATTTCAGACCATGGTCATGAAAGTCACTTTTGTAAATATGTAAATAGTAATTAGTTCTTATTTATGTAAATCTTATTATTATTGTTATTATTTATTTATTTATTTATTTATTTATTTGTTTATTTTAAGTGTTTTCCTCTAACTCAGGGATTGCACTGCCCGGGACGTGCAGTCTTTGAGGAGGGGGTAATGTTACGAATTTTGTAAATAGTTAGTGTTTGTACTGTAAAATAATGTAAATAATCTTATTAAGCTCCATTCCTTTACAAATATTAGTTTTTGTTACATTGTCTCTGTTATCAAGCAAACTTGTCCATTATTTTCAGTGTATGTCTACGGCAGATTGGCGAAATAATAAAGATATCGCCAAGTTGGCGTCACTTTTGGCGACTAATTTTGGTCGCCAAATTTGGCGATATATCGCCAAGTTGGCGACAAACTTGGCGACAAACTTGGCGAGTGTTGGCGATGGTAACCCTTCCCTCTAAATGGTAACCCCCCTTAGGTATACTGATACATTGTTTGTTGTTCCGTGGATTTTTTCGAGATGGTTCTAGAAATTTCCCGCACATGCTGCGAGCCTATATAAGAAGAGAAGCGATGCGAGCTGTGTTATTATTATTTACCAGTCAGTCATTGAGTGAACAAGGCGTAAGCGAGTTTGCTTGAGTCTTATTTACGTTATTTTGAATGTGATTTAGTGTTGAGACGTTGTATAAAGAGTCTCTGGAACCTATACCTGCACTTATACGATAGATTTGAACAATTATTTTTGAATATCTAGAAATATTTGTGAGTTTCGAAGACTCTGTTGTTCTGAAGTTCTGTAAATAAATTATTTTCTACTTTTCTATAAGCAAGAGTTTGAAGTTGTCTAACCATAAGATCAAAAGAACCCTATATACGCTGCAACAATACATACAGAACGGGCGGGCACATAAGCTATCAGGCTATGATAGCCTGTGAGCTAAAAAATCGATAAAGTGTTCCATGTTTTCATTTATATCATGTTAATAAACCCCTTATCCTACAATAAATCTTACACATTTCTAAAATTCTACACGATCCTACACAATTCTACGATTCTGTACAATCTAAAAATTAATTTAAAAAAAGTCACCAATTGTATACAAGTGTAATAGGCAAATTTTGTTTACGTAGATTATTTTTTTGCGAAAAAATATACGCATGAATTTTTTCATGTTATTTAATGATAAATGTTTAAATACTAAATAAAAAAAAAATGAGTAAATTTAATTTTTTATTATTATGTTTGGGAACTTAAATAAAATGTCATCAATGAAATTCATCATGATTTATTTAGCAGCGAGTGACATAAAGTTATTTTAAACGAAATGCATTTCATCTATAAAGTTTTCTAAGTTTAAATGCTCAATAACTGTTTGAAATTGTGTCTATGATTTCGCTTATTTGATGTGCACTTGACAATATCGATAAAGTGCTTCATGCTTTGATTTATAATTTGTTAAGTAATATTCGATTTCAGGAATTTATTCAAGTGGTAACTTAAGTGTAAATTGAAAACTAAATGTGACTTAAATTGCGTGGAAATATCAAATTATATTTAAATAAACATTCATTAATTTAATATTTAGAATTAGTTAGGATGTTTAGTGAGAATAAATAAAAAGCGTATCAATGTATTAAACATAACTAGAAACAAGAAAGGAAAATCTTGAGTTAGGCATGACTGAAACATTTTCCAATATTATGAAAATAGTTTCATGAAATTACTGCAAACAATTTAAAGTTCACATGAACACAAATAACGTTTGAGTGCACAAAACGAAATTTGTGAAACAAATGTATATTTATAATAATAGGCTATGCACTGTCACATAAGGAAAACATTCATGTGGTAATTCAAGTGTATAAAATTAAACTGATGAGAATTGAATAGTGTAGAAATATCAGCCATACTTAAATAAATATTCATTAACTTACCCCAAATAAGAGCAAAACAATTGAAAAAGATATATTCCAAGTTTGACCAAGTTGTCTTTAATTTTTTTGAGTTATAACAATTTAAATACCAGAAATAGGGAAAAAACTCATCATGAAGAAAAACGCATTTTCAAAGGAAGTCGTTTCTATGACAACTTTTGCTTGAGCTAGATTATGAAAATTAACAAAACGAAAAAATTTATTATTTCTGTTTCATTTAATATAGAAACATGATTTAAACTTTATTTTAAGAAGGAAAAAGTAAAAAAAAAAATTAATGCAGAATTAAAAAAAATTTTTTTTTGAAGATCTTTCTTCCCCAAGATCTCTTAAATCCACGTTGATTTCATTTTGATTTTGATCACTTTGCAGGGTATGTTTCCATTCGACCATTTTTTGCATTGAACATAACAATTGTAACTCCATTTATACTGGAAAGAAGTGTGCAAAATTTGTGCATGTATGATCTTTAATTCATTGTTTCATTGTTTCATCTTTATTTCACTGGCAATTTCCTATATACTCTGTCTTAGACAATAGAAGATTTCTCTTATCTGAAATTCGGTTGCCAAGAGAAGTTTTTCCGAGACTATCTATCAAAAAATATTTGGCAAATGTATGGGACTTAATATTAAATCTCGTATAGGCTAACAAAAATGGCCAACTATTTGATATAAAGGCAAACTTTCTGGTAAAATCTTCCTGATATTTTATTTAAAAAAAAAATGACGTGGGTGGAATTAAAGATTCTATTCATGCCTTTAATCAACTACGAATCGATTTAGAAACACGAGTATACTCGTGACCGGTCGTTGACAGCCGTTAATTTGAATACACAAATGTATTAGTGCTTTTAGGCTTCAAATTGTTAGAATGGGGGGTGTTGTACACGGGCTCTTTTGTATTCTAAAAGGAAATCCACAGTAAATTTAAAGAATTGCCCTAAACTTTATATTACTGTTTATTAAATTTGTGCAACTTTCATATTTAAATTAACACTTTTAAATCAGTTATACTAAACCTGGATTTGGTGAACTTTTATTTGTGGCGCGAGACATACAATTATCCTTATATATATTATAAATGTGAAAGTGTGTCCGAAAATTGGAATGAACTTGGCTTCAAAACGGATGGATTAATGTCTTTGAATCTTTGCATATGAATATATTATAGGAGTGAAATGAACATAGGCTATTTTTTATTTATTTTATTCAAATATTTTCCTTAATAATTCAAAATGTAATTATTTTTCATAGAAAATCAATAGGCATTTTTCAGATAAAATTTAACCATTTTCCTTTCCTGTTGCCAAGAAAATAAAAAAATTGGAATAATAATTTTTCAGCGGCAATGAATTTTTAATAAAAAACTTCCACGCGAAAAGCTATAATAAAATAATTTAAAAGAATATAAATATGGCGTCATCTTTGAAATAAAAATAAAAGATGTATTTTTTATAATATATATAACAAGGATATTTGTTTAGTTAATGGGAATTTTTGTGTAAAATATGGCGACATAAATTAAAAGTAAAAAGAATGAAAAAGAATTGTATTCTTAACAAAATGGTTCACTTATGAAAATGTGACGTCATAGTTGAAATAAAACAGGTACTTTATAGCAGTCGTTAAAAATACAAGGGATATGAATATTAGTAGCTAATGGAGCGAGATAAATAATGAAGTCATATTTAAAATGAATCAGAAATATTTTTTACTTATATTAATTAATAAGTTATATGTAATGAATATTTTTATTCAAAACTCATAATTATCAATGGAAGAAATTTTTTTGTGGGGAAAAGGCGGAAAATAAAACTACTGATATATTTTTGGCTCGATTTTTTAACACTTTCGAACAAAGTTGAAAAGTTATTATGCTTTCGGTTTGTCTGTCTGTTTGGTGGCTTTCTAACTTTCGTAAATATACTCCGATTTCCATGAAATTTTTGGACGTTCTTAACGTTTACCTAGCACGAATACCTATTGAAAATAAAGTTTCTTCCATGATTAGTTTATTTACAGGGATCGTCAAAAAATTTCCTTACATTACGGCATTATGGGGAAAATCGTTTTAATTAAATTTAACGATGTTACACCCTGTGAAACATATTCAAATTTACATGATTTTACAAAATGCACTAAAATATGCATTTTGTAAAGTATGTAGTGAAAAGGACACTTATTATTCATTTACAGGGTTACACAGAAGAATTCCATTGCATAAGAATAAAGGGAGGAACAGTTTCCGACATATTTTAATTATGGTAAACGATTTCATGTATAATCAAATTGATATACGTTGCTGAGGCTTAATGTGAGTTATTTCATGCACAATACGAAATGCATAGCATTTACAGGGACTCACAAAAAATTTCAAATATTATATATTCTATTCGAAGTACTGTATATGATGGATGATGACTGTTGCATGGATGAAATGCATTTTGAAATATGATATGGGCTTTTAAGTTTCGCTAAATGTATGCATATTAAATGGAGAGTATAAATGGTAATAGTATAAACAGTTAAATTTAGATATACAAGGTTACACAAAAAATCTCGGAAAGGTTACTGAATATGAGCGTAATTTACTTAAAGGTGGTTTTTAAATAAAATATGTATTTTTATTTTGAACTTCTTTTAGTAAACTAAGAAATGTTTGTAGTATATATATAAAATGATATACAGGGTTCCGCAAAGAACTGGATTCAAGGTTGTCTTCGGATGATAATTTCTGAAAATGTAATTTAGGTAGTAATAAGAAATATTTTTGTTTGAACTAAATTTTAAAAAGATACGTGTATTAAAGGCCCTTGGAAAACTACAGGGCTGAACAAAAGAATTCAAGAATGTTTGTATCTGTTAGTATTAATCGCTGAAAGAAAAATTTTAACCAGCAAACAAATTAGCAAATAGGGATTATCAGAAGTTTTTTACTATAAATTCGCGATAAAAAGTTAATTACACATGCTTTTCATCATCGAAATTTTTTGCTTGATTGATCAATTATTTCTTCGTTAAATGTTATGTGAACGAAGTCACGGGTAACTGCTAGTTAATCTATATTTATAAATATGGTACTTCTAGGTTATCCCGTCGACCGAAAATTTATCGCCAAACTATAAGATTAAATGCCAATAATAGATGATCGTGAATGTCACATTCAATGACATTAAATACGATACATGTTTTTAAAATGCCATCAAGTGATTTTTATTTCGACTTTTTGTTTGTATTTTTATTAATATTCTACTAATTATTTGTTTCTTTTGTTATTTAAAACAAAAATTATGTCAATATACATAGTTTGGCAGTGAGTTTGGCGATTTGTACAATTTGGCGAAATTGGTCGACGGGATAACCTAGAAGTACCATAAATATAATTAAGATGTGCATAAAAATTAATAACCTTCGTTATTGTTCTATATATTTTCAAGGGAAGACAAAATCCGTCCTGTTATTTATAATTAATGTAAAATTATATTACAACACCTTAAATTCTGTTTTCTTCGTGAAAAATTATTTTTACTTGTATTCTTGTTTTTGATGCAGAACTGCATACAATCCTCAACACTGATCTACTTTGTTCCAAATTAAATTATTTTTAAAAAAAAATATTTGCATTGAATAAAATATTTGCAAGAGAAAACTTCCTATTTTTCTTTTCTTTTGAACTTGAAAATTCTATATTATTATATTATCAGTTTTATATTTAGTATACAGCAAATACTGCTTTTAAGGATTTAGCAGTCCGCGTCCGGCTCCCGCAATTTCCAAGGGTTAGCAAGTTAATCAAATTTCTTCGCTTGGCACCATTTTTGCATTAAGAAAAACTTTTACATTCACTTCACAACATCTGCAAAAGAAATACATTAAAAAATACTTTTAAAATATAGTGGTAACGAATTTGATTAATTTGCTCTATCTCTAAAATCATAATATGTATTCAGGTTTGTTTTTTTTTTTTTTTTTTTTTTTTTTTCAATTTGTCTTGTCTCTCAATCTTGAATGATTAGATGTAAAATAGTTTGGATTTCAAGATACCATTTAAAGAATAATAACTTTGGTTAAATTACAGCTACACGCTCTTATGTTATCGAAATTATAATGGGTTTCTGATACATTTGTAATACAATTGGGAACGTTGACAAATAGGATAAACATTAGGTTAATCTGCTATGAATTACGCGTGACATGTTTGTGCACTTCATTGTAAGGATTGTTAAAGGTATCTGTCATAACTGTATTACAATTAATTTCATAATTATGTGTAAATGAAATGTAATTTTAACGAAAATGACTCCAAGAATTACACAATTAACAAGTTGGAAATCGCAGGTCATACGTAGCAAATGAGATGCGTTCTTACAATAACAAAGGCCTTAAAATAATTAGATCTTGATGTAATAGCATGCAGTAAAATAGCAGAAATGATTGATTTGTGTGTACATGTGAATACTATCTGATTTCTAATATACAGGAAATAACCTTCAGCAACGTACACTGTTAAAAATCTGCTGCATTTTGTTGCAACGCACTCCACCGCTTGTATATAATATCTCTGTTCCAACCAATGAAAAAGCTCCCTTTCACGGCCAAGTAACCGTTTTCTATTCAAACAGGGGAGTGCGTTGCAACAAAATGCAGCAGATTTTTAACAGTGTATATCATTTTCATAAAATGTGAAGTAGATTAATATAATTAACACGCGCCCCAAACATCCCGCCCCTCCATACCATTATATAATAAATACTTTTGTTTTATCCTGTAAGTTAATAATGAATTTTCTTTATACCACATATTATATATTTTAGTATATACTTCATACAGGGTTCGCACAGTTCTACCACTAAATTTTAAGAATATTTTCTAAGCGTTTCACCGCAGAAAAATATCGCAAAATCTGTGAATGAAGGTGGCGATTACGAATGTTGTGGTTTAAAAATTAAATGTAAATTTTCTTATTTTCAATAGTGGTGTCAGAGTCCTTGGAAATTCCAAGGAGTGTGCGAACCTTGTTTATAGAAGCATACCGATTTTATTATGTTCGAAAGAGTGTAACAGCTTTCAAATGCATTTGAAACTTTCCCATATGAAATGATGTAAAGGAATACTTTTGATTGTCCCTGTAATTAAACTGCACATTCGATTTTCATAAAATTTGAAATGACTCGACAAAATTACTCATCAATTATGTATTTTAAATCCATCATTTTGTCTGTCTGTCCGCCTGATCACGTATAACAACGCAAAAACCACTCAGTTGAATGGTTTGAAACTTAATGCACATAATCGTTGCAAAATTTTGTCGAGTCTTTTCAAATTTTATAAAAATCGAATCAAAACTCATAAAAATATTAACAAAAATTTTTGTTTATTCTATTAAATCCTATCATGAGCAATAAATTCAATGATATCCCATGATAGGTAACGATTCTAGGTTGCCATGGTGATTATGGCTTATTTAAAATATATCTAGATTATTACGTATTACCAAATTTAATATATATCGCCGTAATTTTGTATCCCTGCATTTTTGCATAAGAGTTCAGCATCTGTTGCACTGAAATCTTAATATTTATAAAACTAGCTACAGTACGAACTAACGTCTTTTGCCACGTTTGACGAAATTTCCGATTTTTTTTCTGTATAAAGCTCTAATAACACAATCTTTCTCCTTAAATATCTATATATATAGGTAAACTTGCGCATGCGTAATGCTGACATCATACCGACTGGCAATAAAACCTAAACAATCTATTATGCCTTTTTCACAAAGTTTCAAGTTCTAACAGTAGCACAATTTAAAATTTTATACCGATGAATATGACAAGAAATATACTTTCAAATGTAATTTATCTATGCGATTTAATACAATGAACTTTTGTATTGTTTCTGAAAAAATTATTAATTACTTGTAATTAATGTAAAATACTAATTACATTAAAATACCTATCTACATGCTGATCAACATTTTCAAGATCTGTCAAATTTTATTTATTTTTGGTGCCATGTTTTAAATAAATAAAAATATAATTAGCAACAAAAGTTAGTGCTAAATATTTGTGAAATGAATCTAACAAAATTAATTATATTCACACGAAATATATTTTGCTCGTATAAATTTCATTTGCAAATTTTATTTGCATTTGTATCTATATATAAAAGTTACATTGCGAAATAAATGATTTACATGCATTTGTAAAGGAGATTTAAAAAAGATGTCAAAAAGCTAATATTTTTGAATAATTGTGATAAATATATGAAAAGGGAAATGTTAAACGGTATTTGCTGTAATTTATTTTACTGTTTATTCACAACTTTATAAATAGACTTATATTAATCATAAGATAAACAAAAATCTGCTTTAACCATTAAAGAAGAGAATTATTATGTTCCATTGTTAAATAAATACAGACATATGTTTATTTTGAATCAAAACAAATTTAGTTTAACTAAAAATTAATCCCTTTGACGTCATAGCCTTTTATTTAGTAATGCTGTTTTCTTTATCTTATTTTTTAGTTTCGTTTGATATATTCTGATATAATTAAAAACAATTCAGGATAATATCAGATTACGAATTCCCTAGAGAAAATATTTTATAAAGTACCTGTTGAAATACTTTTACTTTTAAAGGATTTTTCTGGCTCTCAGTTTTGTGTCAAATTTTTAGTTAAGGCATTAACCCTTTAACGATCAAAGCATTTTCATTGCTAAGATGTAGAAATAAATGAATGACACCGGTAATTAAGAACAAATATATTTCTAAATAAGAAAACGTGGTTTTTCTCATACATAATAAAAGGGATATTTTTAGATAAAAATACCGGTGTCAGTGTTTCTTATCGGAATTAAAATTTTGTGGTTTCGTGGCGAAATTAATGAACGTTAAAGGGTTAAATGCATAAGTTAAATCTTCAAAGTGTTTGAATGCATAAATACGTACAAAGGAGATAAAAAAAATACATTAGGCCGTTTCGAGGATTCTATTATCCCCTTTCTCAGTGCGAGGGAAAGAAAGATTAAAATGGGTTCAAAAAACTTGTCAGTTATAGCCCCGAGTAGTGGCAAATCAAACAATTGAAAGGGCGAAAACAAAAGTTTATATACCTTTAAAAAATGATATAAGTGATCGGAAATAGTTAAAAGCAAGTTGGAAATTGCAGGTTAAGCAAATTACACGTAGCAAATAAGGTGCTTTCGCACTATTAAAAAAAAACAGATTTTAGTATAATAGTATACAGTACTTTAGGTACAGTATAGTACTTTTTTGCATTCCTGTAAATATTATCTGCTTTTTATGGTACAGGGAGTAACTTGTAGTACACCTCAGCGACGTATATCAATTTCATCGCATGTGAAATAGTTTAATAGTATTAAAACACGTCACAAACAGTGTTTCTTCCAATACCATTATACAATGGAATACTTTTGTGTTGTCCTGTAAATTACTAACAAATATTCTTTGCACCTCTGGAGTTCAAATGATATTTGTTATTGATTGTGCAGAATTGTTAGTTATTATGCAGAATGTATTTTTTACCTTAATGCCTTTAATGCCTTAACTTAATTTAGTTCTACCACTAAATTTTAAGAATATTTTCGAAGTGTTTCACTGCAGGAAAACTATCGGAAAACCTGTGAAAGGAGGTGGGGATTGCGAATGTTGTGGTTTAAAAATTAATTTCTTCTTTTTAATAGTGGTGCCAGAGACCTTGGAAATTCTAAGGAGTGTGCGAACCTTGATACTTCATAGATGCATATCAATTCTATTATGTTCGAAAAAATATAACACCATTAAAATGCACTTGAAACTATTTTTCCCATTGACCGTAATGTAAAGGGATACTTTTGATTGTCCCTGTAATTAAACTACATATCCAATTTTCATAAAATTTGAAATGACTTGACAAAATTATACAACAATTATATATTTTAAATTTCAAACGATTTGGTCGAGTATTTTTTGCTCTGTTATATGTGGACAGAGGGAGGTACTGAACGACGACTGTAGGTGCTATGTACACTGGCCTCTAAAAGTTAAAGTACAACCATTTTTTTTTGGCTCTGATTTGCAAATGAATGAATATAGAAACAATAAATTTGGAGGAAATGTGCACTAAACTTATACTTATTAAAGGCGACATAGAATTTTACTTATGTTAAACGCATAAATGAAATTACAACAAAAAGCACTCATGGTGGAAAATTCTATTCTTGGAAAAATCAGTACATCGCAGTATTATGCAGTAAAATGTGACAGAAACGACGGCGTATGGTCGCACATATGAATCAAGGATCACATTCTGATATCTCGCAATAGTCAGAGTTCCCCCATGAAACACATGCAGGTCATTGTGGACTCCGAGAGAGATCCCTACCCAAACCATGATTCCACCGTTTCTGTGCCTGTGTTCGGGAGTGTTTGATTGATGGCATCAAGTGAATTTTTCTCACCAGATCAGAAGACGTCCTGAATCGTTCTCCAGTGTGAGTCTGGACTCGTCTGTGAAGAATGTTGAAGCTCACTGTTGTCTGGTCCAGGAAACATGTTCTATTGCCCAGCATAAGCGGGCCCTTCTCTGCCGTCTGTCCAAGGACACACACACTACTGGTAACCTTGCATAGAGACTTGCATTGTGAAGAAGTCTTCGCACCGCAGTAGCGGAGATTCTTCTCCTTGAGTTGCAAAGTGGTCTGCAATGTGTTGTGGCACGGTATTGCGTCATCTCTTTCGGGATGAAAGAGATAGAAACTGGTCTTCTACAGGTGCTGTAACTGGAACATGTGAACATGAACTGGGCGGCCTGGAACACGTCTTCTGGACACAGAATCTTCAGATTCATACTGATCCCAGATTCAGCCATGTTGGGAGGCCTACCAATTGGTTTGAGTTCAACAAGCCTCACCCATTGATCCCAGAGTCGTTGGACAACACTGCAAGACACATTGTGCCGTCCAACAGTATCGGCCCCATTCCCATTACCCATTTCCATCCATCCTACCGCCCGCCACTTTAATGAATCGGGCAAACGATTTCTTTTGGACATTTCTAGACTCTACCGGTTGTCTTGAACAAAACTGACAACAAAAGTTTAGATACAACAAAACTCACACGCGAAATTACGAAAGCGTTTTTCTCATTCACAAATGCCTATTATTTTTTATAAAATGAAAGTGGTAGCTGTAATTTTTGCGTACGTGTTTTTAAAGCTTATTATTGTCACTCATATAAATTATGAAGTTTAATATGATTGTCATTTTCTTTTCTGATAAGCTTCGAAAAACATGTTGTATCTTAACTTTTGGAGGCAAGTGTATAATTACAAATGCGCCTTAAAAAAGAGTTACCGTTCGCGTTCCCTGCAAAGCAGCGAGAGAGAAAAGAATTGCTGGTCATACATATCATTCACTAAGGAAGATGTATGTTTATGAATATAGAAAGCTTCGTAAAAGTCTATATTCAAAACTGAACTACATTTTGAAATAATTTTAGTCTCTGGATAATTAAATTAATGATTGGTATTCCAACAATGTTCAGCTAATGTAGATTCCTCACATTCCTGCTTTCTAGTATCAGGGATGAGATTTCCGCTTTTTTGCACACCAGTATAATCTTAGGGAAAATGTTTGTCTCTCAAATCGCAAAATTGTTCCAATTAAATAATATAGCATTTTCTTTAAAATTTTACTGGTGTTCAAAAAAGCGGAAATCTCATCCCTATATAGTATACATCTCTTTAGCCTAAATCTAAGAGCACGCTTCGTCTGACCAATAAGAGAGGGGCCATACTTATGTGTTAAATCTTTAATTATTTAATAATTTTAATAAAGTTTCATTTTTCTAATAAATCTGAATATTTTATTAATCAAAAAGATTTTTTTAAATGGTACAAAACATTAACATTAAAATTTAGTAATATAAATTAAAAAAAAACAAACTATTAATGAAATATATTTTCTAATTAATTAATGTTTAGTAGTACATTTTCAGTGTTATAAAACAATTAGTATGACGCTACACAGTTTAGTGATATGGTTAGTTAGTTATGATTAGTTTAGTTATATGATACTGGTGAACCAATTTGAACTTCTGCTCTTTCACAAAACCAAATAATTACTTCCTTATCACTAGAACCGCGGGACTTTTTATATACCTAGAACCGCGGAGCGGGTCAATTTGACCCGAGATGGATAAGGACATATAAAGATGTCCCAATACTTAATTTGATTAATTAAAAGATTATGTTTTCTTATAATAATTAATAATTCTGAGTATTTACATTATATTTTACACATAAAATGAGCAGAAATTACCTAAATTTCAGTAAATGTTATCATTCAAAATAATATTTCATTAAGTATAATGAAAATATATTGAAAAAATATTGAAAAAATATTGAACATATATTTAAAGATAAATAAACTTGGACTTAATAAACATTAATAAAAAGTAGATTATCCCATTAAAATAAATTTAAATATAAAATCTAAGCATAGTTTTTAAAAATATAAAAATCACAAGTTACGTACTAGACTTATTGATTTATCTAAACCAATTTATTTTATGCATTGCTTAAAAAACATGGTTAAAGATTTTGCACATTTACCAGAAACGTGTGGGTGCATTATATTTTGAACAATTATCTTTATTATTATTTTTTTTTAATTGCGATAACAAACACATATGCTTATTTTGTGTTTTTCATTGGTTTTAGTGTTTGTTCATGACCAAATAACATTTATTTTATTTATTTATTTTGGCTGAGAAATAATAAATTATTCTTGTACGTTTTCCACTAAGTCTTGAATAAATTGAGTATACTATAAGATAATAGACGTTTACAAATGTACGTATACTAACTATATTTCCGGTTGCATAAAACCCAAGTAATAACAGTAGCAAAATACAACATATTATAAATTGCATTCACCGGCCTTCTATAAGTAGCAAACTTGGCATATTCAGTCTTCCTGTCATCCGAAAAATCAGACAGCTACACTGAATTTAGTTGCATTGCCGTAAACAAGTGTATTTAGTATTTTATAGAATCATCGAAAATTTCAACAGATAGATGTAAATTGCTAAGCAACAAAACATTTTTACCCTTTTCTCCTTGGTAAGCAGTCAGGTTGCATCCGAAATATGTTAGAAGAATAGCCGCATGCCATTCCGATTTTGACATTTTTAGTTCTCGTCTTGGGCATTTTACAATTTCTGAAAGGCTAGTTTTTTATCAACATCTGTTAGCAACTAGAACGTGATTCGATACTGAATTTAGCTGGTTTTGGAGACATATAGTGTGCAAATCTACTCACAGATTTCGAAATAAATAAATGCTCATTTACATTTATGTTAGGCCCTTTTAAATAGTTAATCTTGCAGTTTTCTTGTCAGCTTCTTTATTTCCAGGCGTGAATGCGCAAGTTATTGCTTATTTATTTGTCATATTTTTATGTCTGTAAAGTTCAAAATTTTTCACTTTTGTTTAATTTTTTTGTCTTTTTTATCTTATAAATATCCCAAAATTTCATTAAATACTGAGAAATTTCATCTTTATTCTAGAGAAATAGTTCCACAGTGTTAAGAGTATAGGCATAGTCATTATCACTTTCAATTATCATCATTAGAATTTAATTTTCTTCATTTACAGGCAGATAATTTTCCTCAGCCTATCCATTCTCAATTATTTTCAGGTAATAGTTGCTAATACTCAAAGTTTCTTTCAGTGTAATACTAAGATCTTGGAAATCTAATCAGTACTTTCAATAAATGCAGAATGACAGCAACTTCAATACTACTTCTAAATATTTATTGTAATTTTCAACTGCAATCATCCATTTTCACATCAAGAATATAAGATCTTGATTGAAAATTTTTACTATCCTCTCTTCCAATAATGCCTGTTAGAGGAATTAGGAGTGAGGCAGATACACTTTTTCATTACTTCCGAAAAATGCATCTTTATGCGCATCTTTATGTCATTTATGCGCAAAAACTTATTACGGGTCAAATTGACCCGCTTCGCGGTTCTAGGTATAAGTAGTTATAATTGAAAAAATAATTATGTTATTCGCTATTAAATACTAAAAGTTGTTATTTACCTCAAAATATTAAAAGTCAGAAAAGGAAATTTTTTTTCAATGAATACTTTTCGCGCGGCGAGAAATTAAACATCAATTTGGGTCAAATTGACCCGCTCCGCGGTTCTAGTGTTAAACTGTCTAATTTTCTGAGAATATGCTGACATGTGACAATGAAATATTGTGTCTAATTTGCATTTTTTTTATGTTTTTGTGTCTTTTCCACTAACGATTTTGACTAACATCTCTGTCACACGAGTACTATGACATATTTCTAAACTAATGAAATGAATAACTGATTTCAATTTTGGTATCTGTTTTCTTTAAAAAATCTAGTTAAAAAAAGCGAAATTTTATTTTAAAACAGATTTTTATAAGGAAACAAATTATAGATTTAAAATTAGCATATACTACTGCATATTCGCATATTATAACTATTTTTTATTCTAGAAATGAAAACAAATTTAATTATTCTCAGCCAATTCATGCGGTTACCATAGTAGATCCTTATTATGGACAGCTTAAATGTGCGAATTCAAAATGGCGAGTGTGAAAGAGAAAATAACTTATACATTGTAGTTCTACGAAAAAAAATTCGTCATTACTACATAATTCATTAATAATTTTTTGAATGACAAAATTTTAATAACAATTATTATTTACAAATTAACTATACATAAAATTAAATATACATTAATTTAATAGCAATAAAGATAGTCAGATGTGGCAATCCCAAAACTTTCTTCTATCGTATGCATACTAATACTTCCAGAAAAATTAAGCATAAAAGCGTCCCCGTTTAGATGTATTACACCAAAATTTAATCAACAACAATTTTTGTCAAGGTCTTACTGAATCTGAAGTTTCAGGAAAATACCTATGTTATATTATGAGATAGAAGCACTGTAAAAATCGTAAATAAATCTGAATAAAAGCGATATCTGCTGAGCCATTCACTCCAAAAACTAGAGAATACCTACTAATATATATCCGAGACTACTTGAATCTGAACTTTGATTGAAATCCATGCATTAGTTCTTGAGAGACATTTATTGTGAAATCGTTAAAAATGCATCCTAACATCGCAATCTGTATGACGATTTACACCAAAAACTGCAGAATACTAATTAATGACAGGGACTTGCTGATTCTGAAGTTTGATGAAAATTTGTGCATTTGTCCCTGAGATAGAGCTATTGAGATAATCATGAATAATACGACATAGCAGCGCCACCATTTGTGCTATTTACACCAAACCGTAATGAAAACCATAGTATAAACTAAACAACTAAAACCAAGCAACCATAAACTAAACAACGCTAATATATATCAGAGACTAACAGAAACTGAAGTTTTATAAACTTTCATGCAATAGTTCTGGTTATAGAAGTATTGCGATAATCGCGAATAATGCCTCAAGGCAGCTCCACCTGTTGAGTGATTTGCACAAAAACATAATCCGCACTATGTTATATCAAGTATTAACTAAGTATAAAATTTTCTGAAAATCTGTGCGCTAGTTCTTGTGATATGGATATTATGGAAAATGTAATTAATGCAGCATAGCAGCGCCACTTTTTGTGAGAGGTACAGCAAAAACTAATCAGATCTAGTTTGTATCCTCGTCTCACAGAATCTAAAATTTTGTGCATTAGTACTTTAAATAGAGTGCTCATAAAATTTAAGTCACTTACAGAAAGACAGACTGACAGACATATTGACAGAGTCACAGACAGACATTTTGTAAAAACTTGTTTTTTAGAATCTCTGACCCCTAAAACGTGCAAATCCTTTGAAAACCAGATTTCGAAAATTTTTACGAATAAAATACTTTCTTCTTGCAAAAATAGATTAAAGTAAAAAGAAACAGAAAATACCTTTAAAAGTCAAATCATATCAGAAAAACATATTCTTAACTCCAAAAATCTAAATAAAATACCTTTCGGTATCTTTTGGTGTAGAAATTATAACTACAAACTTTTGAAAAAGACGGTATTTCGTTTCTGTAGATGGTTTTTTTATGGAACAAAGAATGCAGAATACATCTCATACAATTCTTTTAATAAAATACAAAGGTTTCATCAAAACAGCATTCTCAAAATATCATTTAAATAATCCTTGACTATTTAAAATTTCAACCGTCTCTTTAGAATGTGTTTCACAAATCTCATCAGTCATACAATGGAGTTTCGCCTTATCAGTTTTCAACTGAATGGGAATATTTTAATGAATTTTAATAACTTCAAAAGACTCGAGTTTCTCCAGATTTTCTCTTTATTCAGTTACGAAGAGAGCTAGTGTATTGTCGATTTTTTAAATATTGTGAAACAGAAAATTAATTCAAAAATGATTGTTCATTTTTGAAATGAATAGAAAAAGAAGGTAGAACTATGTCATTTTAGTTTTATATTATCCAGTGTCCATAAATTATTGTCGGTGTTTCCATTCGTCACAATTTTGGATTATAGAACACGACATACAACATTATTACATATTTGTGTAGTACAATTTAATAAGTTTTTTCATTAACAAAAACAGATTCAATGATTCGCCTCAAATTTCTGCGGTTATTACAATGATTTCGTATTGTGAAAGGCTGGGACACAAGGATTCAAAAAGGCGAATGCACAAGGAAAAACAAAATACCTATTGCAGTTCTTCAAAGCAAAATTCAGCAACACTGCGTCAATCATTAATACATTTTTGAATGACAGAATTATGATGATTATTATTATTTGCAGATTCAGTATCAAAAACTTTTCCATACGAGGGCACTGTGCCCCTACGGGATATGCTCATCAACGCCCCGTCCCGCCAATAATAATAATAATAATAATAATAATAATAATAATAATAATAATAATAATAATAATAATAATAATAATAATAATAATAAAACAGTGACGATCGCTTTATAAGCTGGTATTCATTATTTCCCGTTTTACGGAGGGGGTTTAAGCCCGAATGAGCTGCTGTTATTGGCTGTTTTCTCTCTGTATTTAAACAGACTAGAGATGCACAGTTCGTTATTCCCAGCCAATTTATGCAGTTACCGTAGTAGCTCCTTATTATGTAAGAATGAGACGTGATAACTCAAAATGGCGAGTGCACAAGTGAAAACAACGTTCATATTGCAGATCTTCGAAAAAAAAAAATTCATCTCTACATAATGTGTTAATATATTTTTAAGTGAGAAAAAATTAATAATTATTATTATTTGTAAATTAAGTGACAAATTTGTTTAAATATTCATAATAATACTTCTACTAATAATAATAACAGAAAAAAATCCTTAACAGTCAAATCATGTCAGAAAAAAAACATTTTGTTAACTTTGAAAATCAAAATCAAATAGCATCATTTTTCCATTAATTATGGAAAAAAAGAATGCAAAATACAGTCGACTCTCGTTAATTCGAAATCGGATAATTCGAATCTTCCTTTAATTCGAAATAAACATGAAGTCCCGAATTTTTCAATGGCAGAATAACGTTAAAATTTTTCATTGATTCGAACTAATTTTCTCTTGACTTCGTTTAATTCGAACTAACGAGAATTCCGATTTTTCATTTTTCTTTTCTTTCTCATGGATTTCAGATCATTTGAATAACTTTTTTTTTCTTTGATTCATGTGAAAATTGTTCCGAACAAGCATACATTTAATCCAATGCATTTGATATCCATTTTTTTGTGCCCCGTCTGTTCATCAGTGACGCTTTAAAATTTTCAGCCATTGTGTTCGTTTCTAATATTTTAATTAGTTTATGTATTTATAGTGTCTAATTTAATAATAAGTCATATTCTAATGATAATAGACGAAATAAATTAAAAACACTATAACATTAATTCCTTTGTAATAGTACCATATTAAGCATGTTTTCATTTCATATTTTCCATAATTCGAACTTCGGATAATTCGGACATTTCTTGTTGTCCCGAAAAGTTCGAATTAACGAGAGTCGACTGTATATAGCATGCAACTCTTTTAATACAATACAAAGTTTTCATCAAAATAGCAATCTCAAAGTATCATTCAAATAATTCTTGATTATTTAAAATTTCAACCGTCTCTTTAGAATGTGTTTCACAAATCTCATCAGTCATACAATGGAGTTTCGCCTTATCAGTTTTCAACTGAATGGGAATATTTTAATGAATTTTAATAACTTCGAAAGATTCAAGTTTCTCGAGGTTCTCTCTTTATTCAATTACTCGAAGAGAGCTAGTGTATTGTCGATGCATTAAATATTGTGAAGTAGATATTTCATCTAATAATGAAAGGTCATTTTTAAAATGAACAGAAAAAGAAGTTATTATGTCATTTTAGTCTTACATTACCCAGTGTCTATGAATTATTGTGGGTGTTTCCTTTCGTCACAATTTTGGATTAAAGAACACGACAAACAACATTATTACATATTTGTATAGTACAATTCAATATGTTTTTCAATAGCAAAAACAGATCCTATCATTCTCCGCGAATTTATGGTGTTATCACAATGGGGTCATATTGTTGAAGTCTGAGACAGGAGAATTCAAAAATGTGAATGCGAAAATACGAAATACCTATAGTAGTTCTTCAAAATAAAATTCGTCAAAACTACATTAATCACTAACAACTTTTTGAGTTATAAATTATAATAAATATTATTATTTGCAGATTAAGTATCAAAAACTTTTTTTATCACACTAGTGCATTCTGCCCCTACGGGATTCGCTCATCAACGCCCCGTCCCGCCTCAAAAAATCTGTTAATTTGATCTGCTATAAAATATTTGGACTGAATAATAATAATAATAATAATAATAATAATAATAATAATAATAATAATAATAATAATAATAATAATAATAATAAAACTAATAATAATAATAATGATAATAATAATAATAAAACAGTGACGATCGCTTTATAAACGGGTGTTCATTATTTCCCGTTTTACGGAGGGGGTTTAAGACCGAATGAGCTGCTGTTATTGACTGTTTTCGCGTTGTATTTAAAAAGACTAAAAATGCAAAGTTAGTTATTCTCGGCCAATTCATGCGGTTACTCCTTATTGCAGTAGCTAATTATTATGGAATGATGAGACGTGAAAATTCAAAATGGCGAGTGCACAGGAGAAAACAACATAGATATTGTAGATATTCGAAACAACATTTTTCATCCCTATATAATGTGTTAATATATTTTTGAGTGACAAAAATTTAATAATTTTTATTTGCAAATTAAGTGACAATTTTTTAAAATGTACATTATTTTAATAATAATAATAACAGAAAAGGCCCTTAACAGTCAAATCATAACAGAAAATCATCTTGTTAACTTTGAAAATGTAAATCAAATATCTTCCATTTTTCTTTAATTATGGTAAAAAGAATGCAAAATATATTTCCCTCAACTCTTTTGATAAAATACAAAGGTTTCATCAAAATAGCATTCTCAAAGTACCGTTTAAATAATCCTTGATTATTTAAAATTTCAACCGTCTTTTTAGGATGTGTTTCACAAATCTTATCAGCTATACAATGGAGTTTTGCCTTACCAGTTTTCAACTGAATGGGAATATTTTAATGAATTTTAATAACTTCGAAAGACTCGAGTTTCTCGAGATTCTCTCTTTATTCCATTACAAAAAGAGCTAGAGTATTGTCTATGCATTAAATATTGTGAAGTAGATATTTCATCTAATAATGAAAGTTCATTTTTGAAATTAACACGAAAGGAAGCTACAATTATTTCATCTGTGTTGTTTTGATACTGGGTGTCCGTAAATTATTGTTGGTGTTTCCTTACGTCACAATTTTGGATTAAAGAACACGGCAAAAACATTATTACATAGTTCTATAGTGCAATTCAATATATAGTACAATTCTCAATAACAAAAACAAAATTAATTATTCTCCGCGAATTTATGTGGCTATCACAGCGACGTGATATTGCTGAAGACCGAGATACGAGCATTCAAACGGAGGAGTGCACAAGAAAAAGCAAACTACCAATTGTGGTTCTGCAGAATAAAATTTGACACCACATTATTCATCAATAAATTTAACAAAATTATAATGATTATTATTATTTGTAAATTATGTGTAAAAAACTTTTTTTTTCTCTATGCTTTATTTAAGGCGGTTCACAAATTCCTTGCTCAACAAATACGAAACATTCTGACACATTTTCTTACGTATTTTAAAACGTAAAGACACTAAATCGTCCAATCCTGACTTTTGAGGCTATTTGGATTCGAAATGCGTTTGCCAGCAATTTAGAATTAATTACTTACACAGTTTTAAGCGATTTCTATTACGTGATGATGAGTTTCTCTCATTGTAAGGTTATCACAATTAGAAATTGGGTTCAAAGCGTAAGTCTTAACGCTTCTTAGGGACTGAACATTTATAAAGTTATCAACATTTTGACAATTTTGAGAACCCCGTCATTTTACAATATAATATATTATCATTCCTCGAATCCAACTCCCTTAACTCCTTGGGGAAGAGTGACACGTATACGTGCCGCAAAAAAGGCTTAAGAATCCTTGTTTATTCCCACCAGAAAAAAATTACTGAAAAATTTACCTTACTTAATCTGAGCATTTTCTCGATTTAAGGCCCCACAATAGTCACAGAAAAAGTACTCAAAAAGACCCGGATGATAATGTAAAGTCTATGGGAGCGTTCTTTTCAAATATCTCGCTCAAATTTTAATATTTTTGCATGATTTTTTTGCATAAGATAGCTGAGGACGCTCCACAACCGGCCTAGTTTGTACTTTTTCGATTTTGCTTATATATTTTTTATATTATAATAGTTTCAATTTCAGAACCGGTTTAAACCGGTTTTGAAAGTTAAAGTAATTTTTTTTTTTTAAATCTGAAACCAAAATTGAAAACGTAAAAACTAGGCCGGTTGTGGATCGTCCTCAGCTATTCTATGCAAAAAAAAAAAAAAAAAAAAAAAAAAAATCATGTAAAAATATTAAAATTTGAGCGAGACATTTGAAAAGAACGCTCCCATAGACTTATCATTAGCGTTCGGCTTTTACCGCATGACTAGTGTGTGCTCTTAATACGGCACAAATTTCTGATTTTAAAAATCGATTACAAAACATTTAAAATTTCGTAAAAGGATCCCGTCGTGAAGAGGTTAATTATATTGCTGTCAGTATCTGAAAATTCTTATTTTTACTTATTTTTTCTTTTTTTTATGTGTTTGCAATAAAATACCGGTATACCGTTAAAAATTTGCATAATTTTGTCCAGTCATTTGACTGTTTCTATCGAAAGCGTTACACAGCCGTCATTTTACGCTGTTCTGACCATATTATTGCCCATTTTATGGTCAGAATGTAGTTAAATTACTGTGATGTAATTGTGTTTTTCAAAAAATGGCCGAATGACTGGACAGAATGCCGTAAAATTTTTAAGAGTGTATTGTTATATATTTATTATTTGCATAATTTACTAATTCAAATGAACAGAAGATGTTATTAGAATATCTCTATAATGCGTAAAATATCTTTATATCAAATAGTACTTTATAGAAATACTTACCATTTAAAAGTGTTTAATGGTAGCTTTTTTCTTACATAGAGGTGATTAGAGACTGATGGGACACTAGGAGAAATGGCACACCTGCAATAATGCTTAAAATAAGTTTAATTTTTCATTTTCAACTCTTCAACCAGATGGAACAATCATTGCATTATTCTTGTTTCCTTAAATCTTTTTAATTATAAGCAAGTACGAACGTGTGATTTAAAAAAGACTTTAACGCTTTCAAAAGCAGTAATTACATATCTTTTTAATGTAAATTTTAAATTTCATTCTTTTTTACTAACTTAATTGTTTTTAATATTTTCTAAACTTAACACTATGCCTTTTAAAAATGAACAGTTATTGTGAATCTAAAAGCCACATGCTTGTTATAAAAATCTATTTTATTTGAATGCTGCTCTATTTGAGGGATGGGAAATCCCCTAAATAGAGCAGCATTCGTTCCGCAAATGTTATCTATATCCAAACAAATATAGTTAATTACCCGTAAGACATGGTGACGTCACTGCGACGTCGTTGTGAAGTCACAATGTGACTTTGTGACCGTCGATTGTCGATGTGATGTCACGTGACGTCGATGGGAAGTCACAGTGACTAAAATGTGAAGTCGTTATGGCCGTTTTAGAGCTCGTTTGTGACGTTTCACAAAGTGGTCACATTGTGACAAATTTGTGAAAAATGTGTCATTTGTGACCAATTTGACATAAACATTGTGACGAAACTGTGACAAAAGCAACGATACTTAAATTGACCGAAACATGTATTTTAAAGTAAATAACATGTTTTGAAGAATATTTGTAATTTTATAAATTTTTTTAATAAAGTTACATCTCAGTCACAATGTGACGTCACTGAGTGGTGGCATTTTGGTCACATATGTTATGTGACCAAAGTGACTCACACTGACGTCATTGTGACGTCATTGTGACCATGCATGCTGTGAGGGTACATAAAACTTTTAACTTTTTATTTTAATATGACCATAATCTTTCGGAAATAAATTGTGTAACAAATAAAACTTATTATTTTGAAAAATTTAAAAATTTAAAATGTAAAAATTAAAGCACTGCAATTTTTTCTTTTCTTACTCTTGCTTTATTTATCACTATCAATCATTAATATTAAATATTTATACCGGGTGATCCAAAAGTCAGAACGAATTTTAAAAATGAATAATTCGAAAACGAATCAAGATACAAAGATACGGTTTGCACCAAGCGTAATTTTTTTTCCAACCACCTTCGTCGTTCCAAGCCCAAGCTCGCACTCTGATTGGTTGTTGCTCTCGGCACTGTTTTCATGTAACTTGGCGATAATCATACTTGGTGTAGCGATAGATGCTTCCGTCGAGGAGTTTGATTTCCTTCCGAACCGAGTACAAAGTAACTTTTCTCTTGCAGCATTGGATTGGATGGAACGTGTCTTACTGAAAGCTGTACTCTTTAAAAGTTTTTACACACAACTTTTTACTTTGTACTCGGCTTACTTCGTACTCGGTTCGGAAGGAAATCAAACTCGACGGAAGCGTCTATCGCTACGCCAAGTATGATTATCGCCAAGTTACGTGAAAACAGTGCCGAGAGCAACAATCAATCAGAGTGCGAGCTTGGGCTTGGAACAACGAAGGTGGTTGAAAAAAAAATTACGCTTGCACCAAACGGATTGAAAATAAATCGGGTTTTGTGTGACAACGAAAAAATATAGTTATGTTGGCGACCAACGATATCACTAGCAGCACTGAAAGATGCCATCTTCCAAAATGTGTCTGCCATAACGCAAGAAATGCTACTAAATGCAGTGAATGGTGCGACGCCTAGACTCACAGCTGCATTTATGAACGATGGACATCACATTGAACATTTACTGTTGTGCTAATTAACTGTAATTAAGCTTACTTGTAATTTGTCAATATTTTTTTCGTTTGTAAATCATCATTTGGTGCAATAAAACAATATAGCGCCGTTTGTTCCTCACCAACAAAACAATTTTTTTTTCGTTGTTACACAAAACCCGGTTTCTTCTCCATCCGTTCGGTGTAAACCGTATCTTATCTTGATTTGTTTTTGAATTATTCATTTTTAAAATTTGTCCTGACGTTTGGATCGCCCATTATTTATTTCTATAATACAGTCGACTCTCGTTAATTCGAAATCGGATTATTCGAATCTTTGCTTAATTCGAACTACACATGAAGTCCCGAAATTTTCAATGGCAGAATAACGTTAAAAATTTTCATTAATTCGAACTCATTTTCCTCGACTTCGTTTAATTCGAACTAACGAGAGTTCCGATTTTTCATTTTTTTTTCTTTCTCACGGATTTCAGATCATTTAATAACTTTCTTTCTTTGATTTTTGTTAAAATTGTTTTGAACGAGTATACATATAATCCCATGCATTTGATATCCACTTTCTTAGTGCCCCGTCTGTCCATCAGTGACGCTTTAAACTTTTCTTCCATTGTGCTTGTTTCTAATCTTTTAATTAGTTTATGTATTTATGCATTCTAATTTAATAGTAAGTCATATTCTAATGATAATAGACGAAATAGGTTTAATAAAAAAAAACCACTAACATTAATTCCTTTGTCATAGCACCATATTAAGCATGTTTTCATTTCATATTTTCCATAATTCGAACTTCGGATAATTCGAACATTTCTTGTGGTCCCAACGAGTTCGAATTAACGAGAGTCGACTGTATCAATTTTCTTAGTTTTATAAATAAAATTTTACTGTTTTGAAATAATTAAAGAACTTAAACTGCAAACCTTAATCTTTACATGGCAATACACTGTTTCTGAGGAGGAATGAAAAAAGAAATTTCATCATACCATTACTTGATAGAAGTGGAAGTGGCTGTTCTAATATTAATGAACAAGGCATTATTGAAAATCTGCATCAACCAAAATTAACACACACAAGTCGGTGGCACAAGTCGAGCACAAACATATTTTGCGTTGGGTTTGGATAGTAAAAAGTTAAATATAACATAAAATAAATGTTGTGAATTATAGCTAACGTTAGAAATTTAAATGTTACACTGTCTTTGCCATTTTCACCACATTTTTGAAAATTAAATAAGAATTTTCATTTTTAAAAAAAATCTCCCATCCCTCTCTCAGATGAGGAAAGGATGACACACTTTTTTTATGAATGTAATTGGTTTATTGTCTAGAATTTTTATTATTTTTATCAAATTTACATTTTTAAATGTATTAAAGTGTTTCAAGAAGTTATTTTAAAATTTTCTATTTCGATAGTACTAGCAAAATATAATTAGTAAAAAATATTTTTTAAAGTTGTCCCATCTCCCCGTATTCTTCCCGAATGCATTTGAGAGTAACACCGTCTTCTTCCACTTCCCTCATAGCATGCATGGTCACAGTGACGTCACAATGACGTCACTGTGAGTCACTTTGGTCACATCACATCTGTGACGAAAATTCCATCACTCAGTGACGTCACATTGTGACTGAGATGTGACTTTCTTAAAAATTTTTAGAAAATTACAAATATTTTTAAAAACATGTTATTTGCTTTAAAAAACATGTTTCTGGCAATTTAAATATCGTCGCTTTTGTCACAGTTTGTCACTATGTTAATGTCAAAGTAGTCACAAATGACACATTTTTCACAAATTAGTCACACCGTGACTTCACAAAGTGGTCACAATGTGACGTCAAAAAAAAGCTCTAAAACGGCCATAACGACTTCACATTTTAGTCACTGTGACTTCACATCGACAATCGATGGTCACAAAGTCACAATGTGACTTCACAACGACGTCGCAGTGACGTCACCATGTCTTACGGGTTGCTCCTGAATGGGGGTGAGAAAAACTTCTCCTAAACAAAATATTTGGACAAAATTCTTTTGCATTATTTATTAGCAAACTAGCAGAAGTACCCGAGTTAGCTCGTTACAAGTATAAGGGATCTTCCGGAAAAAACAAATTAAAATGGAATAATACCACAATCATAATAAGTTAGATTGATTCATTCCCATCCTCAAATCGTTAAAAGACATACTGAAAACATGATGTTATTGTCTGGCAGCCACAGTAAAACCCTTGATCTTTAATATTAAAAATGCGCGTTGTATTTGGTGAGTGTAAACAGAAAAGTATAATATAAAAAAATGCAATATATAATATAATATAAAATATAATATAATATATAATATAATGTAAAAAATATTCGTTGCAATATTTTAATTTTTACTCACGTGTAAGTGGCAACATTTTTAAAATTTTAATTCATTTAGATTTTAATTTATTAGAAATATTATCTCTCGATCAAGATGCAAACTTAGTCTTTCCATTATCATATTTTCCTGAAGACGCCCGCAGAAGACGGCACGAAGCGTTGATAGTTTTATTTTATTTTTATTGTACAAATGTATATTAAAATTCCTGTTTTGTGCACCACTGAGCAAAGTGTTGTATTTTAATAAATACATTCTTATTCGAAAAATATAAGATTTTCACATAGCTGCCAACTTTTTACCTTTTTTGTACTACAAAATTTAGTAGAAAATTTTAGCTTATTTAATGGGCAGATTACGATGATTTAAAAAATAAAATTTGCTAAGAAATTTTTGTGGTAAGAAAAAAGAAATTTACAGCTAGCTATGTTTTCCCGAAGAAAAAGAAAACCTCCCCAAAGACGTAGCATTTAGTGAAATATTCATTTGTGACCTAAGTCTACATTATACGGTAAAAATATGTCAGTAAGTCATGCTGACACCATACTGACTATGGTAACGACCTAATACATAAAAAGTGCATTTACTTCAATTTTTCTTAACCTAATAAACATCACATAATTTTAATTTTTATACTGTCAAACAGAAAAATAGTTTTTTCAAATGAAATGATTTCCAAAAGAAACTTATTTGAAAAAGTTACCTCGGTTTGCTCATTTTAATTATTTTTTAAATAATTTTCAAGCATGGATATTTTTAAATGTGCGTGCAGTTCAATTACGAAAGAAGAACCAGTTTGCTCTTAATGCAATATAAATAAAGAAAAAATATGTCTATGAGTAATGCTTGAATTAAATTGTTGTTAATGGTAATAATGTAACGCCTTCATAAACTTCGCTTTTACTGCAATTTAACTCCTAAACATCGTACATTCGATTTTCCAACGTCCAACAGAAAACAAAAGTACTTTAGGTAATACTTGTTTTAAAAGTTTATCTCAATTTACAAATTTTGATTGGATTTTAAAATAATTTTCGAATATGAATATTTTGATACATGCAAACCAATTTTTTAGTATGCGTGCAGGTCAATTGCAAAAGATAAACTCAACTTCTCAAAAAACATGGTAAAGAATTCCGCATTTGTTTGTTTTCCTAAAATATTCCATAACTAAATTGGCAAATAAATTAAAATACCAAAAATAAATTAAAATATAACTTGAATTTAACATATATCAAATCTAAATACACAAAATAATCTATTATGTATATAAAATGAAAACGGAAATTTCTGTTCGACTGCTTATAACTCTAGTTTTTCTGAACTGACTTCAATGAGACTTTCATAATTAATTTTTCAGAGAAAAACTAATACAGCAGGAAATTTAGTGTGTAACATATTATTTTATGTTGCTTAATTATAGAAGAAAGTTCTATAAACATGTGAACTCTATTATGAAAGATGAATGTTTACTAAAAGGTTCTGTTGAATGTGTTTCGTTGGTGTTTGTATTATTTATTAGATAATTTCACACGGGTGGTCTCTTAGAATGTATATTGTTCCACGTCGCTTATGGAAAACACATGGAAGAAAGTTCACTAATCAGGCGAGCCTGATGAATTATTGCCTGATAACACATTAACTCTTTTAAAAAGTTCTTCTGGATAGATTTTTCACCCATATTTGTGGAGTGGTTTTAATACATATCATTTCGTTTTACATGCTGTGTTTTAGATTTAGTTCGTCTGATTATATAATCAGACGAATCCAATCCTGAAATATTAGCCTTTTAGTAGATAGTTAGATAATTTCTCAGGTGAAGTTTTGGTATACTCCATATCGGTGTATCACTCCTAAACCAAACACTATAAATGATAACTAAAAAATTTGGTCCTGAACACTAAAACCGCCATTAGGGGTCATTATGACCCCTGCCAAATTAAAAATAGCCGGTTTGAACCAGAAAGGGCATAGCCGGATAAGCATTGAAAACATGACTTTCAATCAAATTTCTTGATTTTTTTTCCCAGGAGTATCTACATATCTGACAGTCTATTTCCCCTACTATTAGCTTATCTTAGGGGAAATGCGCGTTGTATTTGATGAGTGTAAACAGAAAAATATAATATAAAAAAATGCAATATATAATATAATATAAAATATAATATAATATATAATATATTTTTAAAAAATTTTCGTTGCAATATTTTAATTTTTACTCACGTGTAAGTGGCAACATTTTTAAAATTTTAATTCATTTAGATTTTAATTTATTAGAAATATTATCTCTCGATCATAAGCTAATACTGATATTTTATGAGATAAAAATGTTTTTTCGATTTTTTAAAAACCTCATTTTCTCAAAAACTACTGTATCGAATTACATGTGATTTATTGAGTTTATATAGACATTAAAGATGCATAACTGGTAAGTTTTGTATAATTTTCTGATTATAAAAAGTGTGTCAAAAAGCGATTCAAAAATTTTTTTTAAATAAAAATCATATCTTATAGTTGTCGGAAAATTACCATTTTCTAGTAAAATATTCCTCATATGTGCCCATATATTATATATAAATGCTGTAAGTTTGCGTTGGGTACTACATATAAATATTTACAAAAGTATGTATAAAATTAATTAAAATTCATTTAAAGGCGTTACTTTGGGCGGAGCTACGAAACTTTGAAATCCGAAGAATCTTTGGAATGTATACTATAGGATTGGTGTATTTTAAATTTTAATGAACACATGAGCATCATTCTCGACGCTGACGGTACTGTTTCGATAACAAAATTTTTTGTTGGTGTCACATACAAAAACAAGGAAGAATATTTTGTCATAAAAACTAACTACATTCTTCAATATCGAAATGTAACAACAGTGATCACAGCCAATTTAAATGAAAATGGCTTTCATCAGTTTTTATAAAGACAAATTATGGTTAGTAGTTTCAAGCTTTTTAACCGAGCGATGGGCCCTGATTACCATCATGTTAAACGTTTATGTCTAAGTAATGGTTAACCGACGCGATCAGAAAAAAATTTAATGTAATGAATGATTTCTATTTCTTATGATGTTATCTAAGAATGATAATTCGAAATGTGATTGTTAAGGAAGTTTCTTGAAAAAACTCGTGCTTACAGAAAAAAAATTCTTTTTTTATTTTTATGTATAAAATAATTAGGATAAGCGAAGCGAATCCTCTACTAGGCTACTCAAGTTACACTTTGTCGTACACTTTATAAAAAATCTATTCAGTATTTTGACTTGAAATTAAACATAAGAATGAATTATGATATGTAGATTTGCAGAATGTTATTTTTTTTACAGAATAACCTTTGAAAAATGTTATTTTAATAATTAATTTATTCTACATGTTTTTCTATTATGGATGCATTTTTGCAAATAAAAAATTGAACGCGTATCTTTATATTTTCAGAATAAAAATAAACCATGGGGTTAGTAATTATAGATAGAATCATGATTAATTAATTAAATAAAATATATTTTCATTATTTCTCCAAAATCGTTTGCAAATAAAAAATTGAACCCGTATCTTTTTATTTTAAGAAGGAAAATAAACTATGGGGTTAGTAATTATAGATAGAATCATGATTAATATATTAAATAAAATATATTTTCATTATTCTGCCAAAATTTATTACGCAGTTTATACTTACGGATTTTAAAAGAATTACATTATGATTTATTTATTTAGGTATTTACTTTGGTAGAGTGGCAACAAAAAGAATCGAAAACAAGTAAAATTAATTCTTATATTTGGTATTTAAAGTGAATATTTTGTTAAATTTGGTAAGTTTCTTAAGTGTGGTATTCGAAATGAAAGATTAAAAAACAATTTAAGAATATTTTAATTGGTTGAAGAATAATTTAATTCAACCAAATTAAATATATTAACTACGTTTATAAATAATTTATGGAAGGTATTAGTAATTTAAAATGTCAAGAAAAAGAACACTTATTGGCCAGAAAGAACGCCATTACTGGTCATTGGAAAATGTAAATACATCTTTAAAACTTTTAGTTAAAAATTAAAAAAAAAATACTTTGTAAAATTCTGCTTCGAAAATATTTTTATTTATACCAGCCTTATATCATAAATAAAAAATTCAGAGGAAATTCTTAATTATTTGGCTGAATTTACATTTCTAAAATTTAAATGCGCCAAAACATGAGATAACGTTTTTGCTTAATAAAGATGCAAAAATAATATAAAAAAGTAATGTTCCTTTCAAATATTTATCTTATGAAATAATGCTTCGCGAATCCAAACAAAGCACGGCTTTTGCTAGTATAATACATTATCAACTGTCAGTTTATTTTTTTTCCTCATAAAAATCACTGTTCTTGACAGGGAGTCCTAAAGCACTGAAACCGACTATGTATACACATATAAGATTATAATACATTCGCATAAAATTAGCTATGTCTTTACAATATTTTATCTTCTGTTAATTTTTCCATTTCTTTTTTGGACTATATTTATTTAAAAAAGCAATTTTTATCTCATCAAACATAAAATGGTTCAAAATTGTACAAATATATTTTTCAATACAAAATATCATCCAGTGCTGTCAGCTTTCTTTCTTTCTTTCTTTTTTTTTTTTTTTTTTTTTTTTTTCTTTTAACTTACATTATGAACCCTTCGGTAATATTTATCTTCGGGTTAAATAGCTTTAGAAATCTGCTATTTAAAAAAAAAGTTATTATAAGCATATATCTTGAATAAAGAATTGTCTGTTACTACACAATCCAGATGAAATTTCAGAATTAAAGGAGTACATTAGGTTCCAATTATAGTTATATAGTATTCGTGTTTGCTTTGCGCTGCAAAGAAAAACAAAAACTGAACTACTTACTCATATTACCCTTCATTAAAAGTGGTGAGAATGTTCGAATAAAAATCATTACAGTAACTGTCGTAACATTTAAATATCGAAGAGTGCTGTTGTTTTCCAATTGAAAATATTTTTCAGAATATTGTCTTCGATAGAAACCATCAGTTTTCGATATCGAAATAATGTGGACTGACAAGGGGACCACCAAACATGGTGCTCACAGATTTTGATGAATTCAAAGTATATTGTAGGGGTCATACCATTAATTATTCGGCTGAAAGGCTTCTTTCAAATGGGCCTTAGTTTTTGAGAAATTGGGGGTCAAAGTTCAACGTATATTTTAAGTACTTATTAGTAAAGCTGCTTGTCAACAGCTTCGTGGCTCCGCGGTAACGTGCGAGATTCCAGACCCGGAGGTGGTGGGCTCAACTCCAAGTTGGAGCTTTTTTTTCTTCTTTATATGTTTCGTATATGTTAAATTTTTTAAGCAGAATTGGAAGTTCTACAGCTTTCAACTTAATAATATTTTCTTATGGGGATAGTTTACTTTTTTCATTTTTTTATCTTATTTAAAAAAATATGGTTCAGATGATAAATTAATTACACTTCAAAATTCCTAAAATAAATAAAAAATGCATATATAATTAAAATTTTCAAAAGTATAAAAATTTTGAATGTTTTAAAATCCCTTCTACTTTAAATATTAATAATTTTGCTCAATTATATTTATATATATTGCTAAGTAAAAAAAAAAAAAAAAAAAAAAAAAAAAAAAAATCCAAATTTGCGCTTTTTTTTCTTTCTCTATATACTTTTACATATTACATTTCATGTTACATATTTTAAGCACAATTGGGAATTCTACAGCTTTGAACATTTTGATATTTTCTTAATAAAGTAAATTTATATTTTCGAATGTATTTCATGAAAATTTCTTTTTATCTGCAATTTTTAAACTAATATTTTTATTGACAAAACTGCATAACGAATTTATGCCTTTAACCTTTTTTTATTAATTATTATGTAATTTCTTTTCTAAGCACAATTCTGAAATAATAATTTTTCTTTTTTCTATCACTTTTTTTGTGAAATATTTTAAATGAAATTTTATCCTTTTTTCTATAAATTATACAAAATAATTTTCAGGTGCAATTTCTCAAACATTTATAGGATTAGTTAATTCAAATAATGCATACCTTCGAAAGTGTAATAAAATATTAATGCAGTAGTGCTAAAATATTATCCAAATTTTTACTGATCTTCAAATACATTTATCTCTAACGTTTAATAAAAAAATCAACTAGATTGGAAAGCCGTCTGCCAATGAAATTAAAATTTACGATACATAAAATGATATATATTTATTTTATTCGTCTGCTTTTATTTTCTCGGTAAAACCAAGCAAAAATAGAAATTGTTTTTGCTGTTGTCATTTTGTTTCTTTTGCAGACAAATAAAATATTTGAAATATTGGTATGTATATGTATAGCTGAAATTATGGTATGAAAATTGAGTATGCAATTGGTAGATTTGTGTCGAATGCTAAAAATGGGTTGAATGGTAAAAATGGGTTGAATGCTAAAAATACTGTAATAGAAGGAAGCAGCATTAGTACAGAAAACTTTCGTTTGGAAAAGGAACAAAAAAGCGAAATTACGAATGCATTAAAATATTGCGAGATGTTGTTACGAAATGATAATCTGCTTACAAATTCCGGATGATATTTCCTTTTCTTCTATTGCTATAGCTGAAGAATTTCACAATTGAATATTAGAAATATGAGATAATCGACAATTTATTGATGCAGATGAACGGATATTGAATGAAGAATGTGAATTTAATGAATTTACAAAGGTATGATTTTTTTTTACTTAGCAATATATATAAATGTAATTGAGCAAAATTATTAATATTTAAAGTAGAAGGGATTTTAAAATATTCAAAATTTTTATACTTTTGAAAATTTTAATTATGTATGCATTTTTATTTACTTTTATTTATTTTATGAATTTTGAAGTGTAATTAGTTTATCATTTGAACCATATTTCTTTAAATAAAAAAAAATGAAAAAGTAAACTATCCCCATAAGAAAATATTAATAAGTTGAAAGCTGTAGAATTTCCAATTCTGCTTTAAAAATTTAACATATACGAAACATATAAAAAAATAAAAAAATAAAAAAATAAAGCTCCAACTTGGAGTTGAATCCGCCACCTCCGGGTCTGGAATCTCGCACGCTACCGCGGAGCCACGAATCTGTTTAATAGCAGCTTTACTAATAAGTATTTAAAATATACGCTGAACTTTGACCCCCAATTTCTCAAAAACTAAGGCCCATTTGAAAGAACCCTTTCAGCCAAATAATTAATGGTATGACCCCTACAATATACTTTGAATTCATCAAAATCTGTGAGCACCATGTTTGGTGGTCCCCTTGTGAGTTGAAATTTATGACCTACACTATTAATGAAATCTAAAATACATCAGTTGACACATTTTCTATTGACATTGTTCCAAAGATACTTCGGATTTCAAAGTTGCGTAGCTCCGCCCAAAGTAACGCCTTTAAATGAATTTTAATTAATTTTATATATACTTTTGTAAATATTTATATGTAGTACCCAACGCAAACTTACAGCTTTTATGTATAATATATGGACACATATAAGGAATTTTTTACTAGAAAATGGTAATTTTCCGACAACTATAAGGTATGATTTTTATTTTTGAAAAATTTTTAATCCTTTTTTTCACACACATTTTATAATCAAAAAATTATACAAAACTTACCAGTTAAGCATCTTTAATGTCTATATAAACTCAATAAATCACATGTAATTCGGTACAGTAGTTTTTGAGAAAATGAGGCTTTAAAAAAATCGAAAAAACATTTTTATCTCTTAAAATATTAATATTTATAAGCTGATTATAGGGGAAATACATTGTCAGATATGCAGATACACTTGGGAAAAAAATCAAGAAATTTGATTGAAAGGCATGTTTCCAATGCTTATCCGGCTATGCCTTTCTTGATAAGATTTATTAAATATGTGCAGCACAAAAATAGGCTAATTAAATAATTTAAAAAGTTTTAAACAAAATTCTGGTGTTAAACACTTTTTATAAAACTTGAATAATAACTGGCGGTTCTAGTGTTAACAACCAAAATTTTATCTATCACACTAGAAGATGTAATAGCGCAATAGTCTTTGTATCGTTTTCAGCCATGCGGAAAGACATTTCAAATAAAATTCCATATTACTTTAAAATAAAAGGTCGAATTCGCATGTACATTTTGTTTAGTTTAAGATTTGTTTGGAGAAACCGACCAGCGTAGCCGGAGGAATGGGTTATTTATATTAATAAATTTAGTATAGTGAAAATGTTTTCTCTAATTCAAAAGAACCTAAAATATTTTTTCATGTAGGTCCTGGTAAATCTAAAAAATGCACTAAAAGTTAAAAATATATTTGTGTTTCAAATTAAAATCGTTTTTTAATTTATATTCTGTTAACAGGCAGTATCATGCGTCCTTAATACAGACATTGCGAAATTCAATGCTAATCATTTTAAATAGAAACTCATACTTTTATTAAAATTATTTAAATTCACAGCGAATAACATGAAAATGACGTCAATTTCTAAAGGCTTTCAGTCGTAATGTTAATCATGAACCTACGTTTAAAAAAAGAAAGCTAACTCTTATCCCTGACCGCCGAACAAAAGGGCAAAATTGTAATGTTTTTTTTATTAAATTTATTTTAAATGTTAATAAAAGAGGGATTTTCAATCATAGTGTAATATTTTTATTAGGAATATGCTTACAAGCCTTGAAAGTTTCAATCGTAGCTTAATTTCTTAAAACTGGATTATATTTGTAGAATTATATTAATTTAAATAAAGCTTCAACTGCCGTGAAACCTGCAGCCTAGTGAACGGACATATCCGGTCGCATCAGTGGGAAGGTTAAAAAAATGTTGCAATTGTACTGTTATAAGTGTACTTTTATTGATATAAATTGTAGAAAAATCCTATTTTTTACAATTGTATTTTTCAAAAATCGTACAATTTTATGTAAGGTATCCTGGGGTAATAACGCCACGTTAAGGTTCTATCAATTTTCACGGCTTAGTTTTAGATTGTATTTTTCAAACAAATATAAGATTTGATACAGCAACTCATTGATTATCTATATAAAAAAGATAATTTAACAGATGCGTATTCATAAAATGTAATGGCGTGATTTCTTGACCAATGCTATTTGGCGTTATTACCCACTTATATGGGTAATAACGCCATGCAAACAAAACTATAAAATAAGATGGAATAATTGCATGTAGATTGCCCAATTCTAAAAATACAAACTCTATAGCTCTAAAAATTGACAAATTTCATTCAAAGCTATTGAAAATGTTCAATTTGTTTGTGAAAGTGTATGAAAAAGAAAGGTGTGGTGGTGGGAGGTGAGGAGGCAAAAGAATATCAGATTCTAAGCTAATTTTTGCTTAAAATGATCCGTTTAAATAGAAGTATTGGAAACTTTGCACGAATTTAACTGTGTTTATTTGAATCAGTATTTATATTCCCATGTATGCATTCTATGCAATAGAAAATATTCAATTTTTTGTGAAAGTGAAAGAAAAAGGAATGAGGAGGAGTTTCAACAGAATATAATACTCTGTGACTCCCTTTGCTTAAAAAGTCCCTCTTAAATATAATTATAAGAAACATTGCATGGTTTTAACCATTTACAGTGTAATATTTTAATCATGTGAAATTTTATAATAACTAGAGTTATATACAATAAATATTTTTGCTAATATAATATTGCTATTATAGTATTCTTGTAAATAGTTTTTAACCCATAATTCATGCAGCCTCCACATTAATGCAGATTCTTTAAACCTAAAGTTAAATTGTCGGTGTTATATAAAACATGTTTTAATAAATTTTTAATTAATTAAATAAGATTTTTGATGAAAAATATTATTCCAATGAGATCTCTTATTAAATTTTATACATGATTCATGTGGTTATATATCATTATCGCTATATTAGCAACAAAATTAACCTTTAACTGCTGTTAGCAATCTCACTGAATGCTGTTTCCCCCCCCCCCCCTTTCCAAATTTTAGAGTTTAACTTGTATTTTCCAGTTTAACTATAGCTACAACTGAAATTATCTTTCGTTTGGAGTCCTCGTACTATTGTTAGAAATATTTGAATAGATTAAATTTAATTAGAATTAATCCTGTAGAAAAAGTTAACGTGTTTAAGTTAAAGTGCAGGAACAGTATTCTATGATTTTTAATCATTTTGATCACCTTTAACCTTTAACTAATGTTACCGGGCTCACAGACCACTGTTTTCTTTTAATGTTAATGGTTTAAGTTGTATTTTTCAGTTGAAATACAGACAATACCGAAATTTTCTTTCATTTGGAGCTTTAGTACTAATCACCAGATACTTTTAAATAGGTGAATATTAAGTATAATAGTCTAGTATACAAAGTTTAGTACAAAAACGCAATCCTATGAGTTATTCCCGCCTTTATCTTTCAATTCATCTTTCAATCTTGCGGTCTCATAAACCGCTTCACATTAGTTACGTTACAATTTATGTCATATCGGTTAAAGGTTAAATTTGTAAAATTTTGAAAAAAACCGAACGCTGAGAAAGCGGATAGTTAAAATTTAGAACTCAATTGAACAATCCAGTGGAAACTTAATAGAAACCTGTTTTTTTAAGATTTTCTAATTAGAATATTGAAAACAATTTGGTATAGTTTTATTTATACGAGTTTAAAATTATTTTTTACATTAGTATTAAAAAACAGATTAGTTTTGGGTATTGGACTCCCTTCTCTTATTCTTACCTTTTCAACAATGATAATAATGCTGTCCCTTATTAATAATTAAACCCCTTTCGGATGTAGTTCGGCCACTGTTGGAAATCAACTGGGGTAATAATGCCAAGGACTGGCGTTATTATCCCGGTTTCCTTATTGTGCGGTACATTTTAAACTACAAATTATCTGGAGAAGATATCCAAAATCTTTTACAACATTTTGAAAGTACACGAAATGCACTACAAATTTATGTAATAAACAAAGTATGTCCGTACGGATAAAATATATAGTCTTCACATCACAAAACGAAGCTCGCAAATATTAGATCAAGCGTTAATTTTAGTTGCTTGTAAAAGCAATAGGACCTACAAATGGAACAAATTAACTTTAAGCTGTTTTTTACGATTTATATGACTCAAAACCCTTCTGCGCTGAGCACATGGGTGTCATTTACCGGTATATTTCATAATTATGCATAATATTAGCACTTGGCGTTATTACACCAGAACTCCTTATTTAAAGTATAAAAACTTGTTATATGCATTTATATATTTAAAGTTATCTTTTATTCATGTGATTAATTAAAGATACAGCATAACAACGAAATATGAAATTAATCTTAGCAATCGGTTCCTAGAGCCTGTTTGACGTTACATTTATCGAAATAAATATCATATTTATGGAAAGTGATGCTGTATTATTCTGATATTTTTGATGTAGGAATGTCGGTATTTTATAAGATGTTTTATCTTCAAATATGTTTATATGGAGATTCTGAATATTTTCAAAGCATTTATAGTTAAAGTTATTATTTTACATATGGAATATGTGAACTTCCTGTTTAAAATATCGTTAATTTCAAAAATTCAAAACATATAACGAAATAATCTGATTTTTTTACTGGCTTCTCAATAAATTACGCCTGTTATTCTTTTGTTTAGTTATTATGCAATTTGTTTGGGCGTGGAATCAGTGCATAAATGATTGAATTTGAAAATTAAAGAAAAGAGATATTTCTATAATGCTAAATTATAGAAGGTGGTTTTAAAAAAGAAGTACAATAAAAGTCTGATATATTTTTAATGTTGATAGTGACAGTTTCCATGATCTAAAACGTACATGCAGAAATTTTCGTGAAAATTCGTCAAATATTGAAGATTATATAAGGAACACACATACAGAGAACGGCGTATATATATATATATATATATATATATATATATATATATATATATTACAAATTTTAAATGTTTTTTGCCAAAACTAACCTTTATACTATCTTAATTTTCTTATAATAATATTCCGTACTTACTTCAAATTATTAAATTAAAATCTTGTTTCTAGATCTAATCTGTTAATCTTTATGCAGACGATATAAATTCTTAATTTGCCTTAAAAAACATTATTCCAATATGCGTAAATTTAAAAAGATGGCTCTAAATTAAAATTATTCTTAATTAAACTTTATTTCTTAATTTTCCAAATAAAACTCATTTCTTCTACGTTTTTATCAACCCTTTTTAAGAAAGTCTTATTAAATTTATTCCAAAACCATACCTTTCAAAAAATATCATTATTTTATTTTATCTATTTATTTATATTCCCTCCGTCAACCTTTGATAGTGTGCACATCAATAAATTCATTTCTTTTCTTTTTCTCTTAAAATTAATCATCTATAAAAATCGTCTGCCTAAGAAATTCTGAGTCGATTATAAATTGGTTAAATAATATTTTTTTTAAATAAAATTATCGTCTGTGGAAAATAGTCTCGTAGCTGGACAAGAATTCTGTTTACACAAAAGAATGATGGTTTGAGGTTAGAGAATGTTCTAGAATTTTCTTTTTAGATTTAAAAGAGGAAACTCGAGAGGTGGTAAGGGAGATGAGAAGAAGGATTCTTGGGTGCGCTCTTGCATGAGTATGACTTGATGTAGTAAAGCATGGAATATTTTTTGGATGTTTCGGTAAAATATCGTCTGCAACAGGAGCTTTTCCCTCTATTATAGCTACAGTTTAATAAAATGAACTTGCAGCAGCCAAGGAGTGATTATTTTGACCTTCTACATTTATTTATTTTGTTTTTTTCTCGCTGGCCATGACTTCTGTGCGGAGCAAGGGAAACCTAGCGATGATGTTTCTGCCCCCCTAACTTCAAAATATCACATATATATATATATATATATATATCACAGAAGAATAGGAATGAAATTATTTTGTAATCATTTAATGGTTGTTTTCATTTTCATTTAATAACTTGGTATTTTCATAAAAATAAGTAACAGAGTGTAATAAAAAATATAACAAGCTATATTAATAGAAAAAAAATACCATTTTTTTTTTCTTTGAATCAAAAATGATTACAAAACCAAAAGTACAAATCCCTCTCACCTCCAGAGAAATTTTACAATATCAAGGGCCAGACCTCCCCTAATGTGATAACGTTGTATATGTACAGCTCCTTTCTGAAAAATATTGCTATTCCGAGATATTTTACAACATCAAGACCTTCTTTAAAGAGCTAACATTGTATATGTACAGCTCATTTCTGGAAAATAGTGCTATTCAGAAATTTTTTACGATATCAGGGGCCAGACCTTCTTTAAAGTGATAACATTGTATATGTACAGCTCATTTCTGAAAAATAGTGTTATTCAAAAATATTTTACGATATCAAGGTCCAGACCTCTCCTACAGTGATACATTATATATGTAGAGTTCCTTTCTGAAAAATATTGCGCTTTTACGAAAAACGATATCGCTCAATGACATAATTTCTAAATTACATAATCCACCTATTTTTAACTCATTTAAAAAAAAATTATAAAATGTCATAGAATATCCCATTTGGATTTGAGAACAGCTTTAAACAAAATAATACCCGAAAATGCCCGATAAATCCAAAGCATATGAGACGAACTTCTATACTCATGAAATCATTTTATATCTTTTGATGTAGCAATTATAAACACAAATGTTTAAAGTTAGACTCCCTTTTGACAGACGAAATATTTTATAATATAAAAGCAAATACAGCGTACATTCCATACATCTATTTAATTAGACAGCTTTCATCAAAATAACTTTCACGAAATCCCACTCAATTAATACTCGATCATTTAAAGTTTTAGCCGCCTCTAGAATGAATTTCAAAAATCTCATCAGACACACAATGAAATTTTACCTATCACTTCAATGAAAAGGAATCGATTGAATGGGGGCATTGTAAAGAAATTTAATAGCTTTGAATGATTCGAGTTTTGCAAGATTTACTCTTTATTCAATTATGGAGAGGCCTAGAGATATCTTAAATATTGTGCTATAGACATCTAATAGTGAAATTTCATTTTAGAAGTGAACTGAAGAAGTTGCGTATGCATCGTTTTCTTTTATATATTACAGGGTGGTATTTTATATATTACAGAATTGTGAGGGATTTAATTCCATGTAACATTCGATTTAAAAGTATATTTAAAATTATTTGCATGTTCAAAAAATAACTCTTTTTTTTAAATTATATTACTTTCCCATCATACGTAGTATAGGGTAAGTATTGCAATCGTTTTGAAAATCGAAAATTTTTTTGACGGATTTACACGTTTCAGATACTGGCAATTCCGAAATATATTTTTAGAAAAAAAATGCCGTCCGTCCGTCTGTGTGTCTGTCTGTCTGTAACCGCTCTATCTCCCGAAAAAAATTGAGATAGAGACTTGAAACTTTGTATGTGCTTATTATGTATACATAGGACGAAGTCTATTTAATATCAAAAACCTCGATTATCCGAAACTATTTTATTCGGACTCTCGAAAAAATCGTTCTGATGAAAGGTATACAAAATTTTCTGAAATGTTTTATTTTAAGGAGTAAACGTAAAAGGCAATAAAATAACACAAATTTTGCATGAAAAACGAAGTCATTCGGTTTATTAGTTGCTGAGATATTTGTAATCTTGTTTTTCACATTCTTCGATCTTTCATGACCCTGTATTTCATTCAAATTTCAATTCAAAGATATATTTTAATTGGAAATGAGACGCTTAATCCGACGCAGTAAATTGTTAGCTAATATGATTATTATTTTTGGAGTTATATGCATGTTTCTTTTACGCAATTTGATACTGCCTGAGTAATTTGACATTTTATATAATTTGTCGAAATTGGTTTATCAGAATTTCATTGATAGAGCATTTCTACGTGTTAAAAATATTTAAATATACGTTTACATTTTATTTTGGATTTTCGATACATTTTGTAAATAGTTTACACACGTATTTTATTTTCATATTTTATATTATGCATATCCATGATGGGTAAGTATTACGATGGTCCCCCAACGACTAGTTTTATTTTGTAACGCAAATAAAATGAAGTATACTCTGTCAGTTTATGATGTTATCGCATCAGCACTTCTTCGTGAAAAAGTGAGGCATGAGAATTCTAAACGGAGGGCGGACAAGAGAAATAAATGTATGCATTGTTTTTCTTAGAAACAAAATTTGTTCCCACTACGTAATTCATTAAAAAATTTTTGAACGACAAAATTTTATTAATTATTATTATTTGTAAACTAAATGACAAAAACTATTTATTTTCAATATACATTATTTAAAAAAAAATCAACAAAACCGGAAACTTAACTCCGGAAATCTCAGCCAAATATCTTATTTGGTATCTTTTGATATAGCAGTTGTAACCATGACTGTTTAAAGTTGGATGCTTCATTCGGTAAACAGAAATTTTTCTATTTGAAAAACAAATTCAGAATATAATCCCAAGTAGCTATTAAATGCAAGGCTTCATCAAACTAGAATTCTTAAATTCTCATTCAAACAATAGTTGATCATTTAAAGTTTAAACCATTTCTTTAGAATGTGATTCACAAATCTCATTAGTCATACAATGCAGTTGCCTTTTATCAGTTTTCAACTAAATGGAATTATTTTTAAAAATCTTAATAACTGCTCTCGAGGCTCTCTCTTCATTTAATTATAATGTAAGCTAGAGTTTTGTCGATTTATTATCTTTTGCGAAATAGATAATTCATTTAATAAAGAAAGCTCATTTTTGAAATGAACAGAGAAATATGTTGCGATTACACGAGTTTTTGTATATATTAAAGGGTGTCCGTAAATTCATGTCTGGGTTTCCTTATCTTACAACTTTCTATTGGAGAGCGTGATAAATAGCATTGTTGCGTATTCATTATTATGTAAGCACATTATTACGTATAGCATTATTACGTAAATTATATAATTTACATGTGAATGTGGAAAATAAAAACTTCACAATGAGTAAATTCTCGCGACCCATTTTGTTGGTTTTGTGTTGGAGGACTCTGAAATGGAGAGATAGATCCGTTACATCAGAGATTTAAAATGTGGAGATTTTTAAATACCTTAAAAACTGTAACTTAAGGGTGTATTTCGATTCAAACTGCTTATTTTCCGATTTATTTTTGAATGCGCTTTTGCTCTCAAATGCATCAAACTTGCAGATTCTCTTATTTAGAAAGTACACAAGGTGCCGTGATTGTCAATTCCTTGATAAATGTAAAAAATATTGTAAAAAAAAACGATCAAGAATGGCATTTTGAACAGATTTTCCCGAAGCTAGAGATCTGAGAACGAAAAAAAGGGTCATGCCGAGAAGGTAAATGTTTATAAATTAAATTCTAATGAATTGAGCTTAAAAAAAACATCACACGGCACCTTATACGCCTCTTCAAGAATCCTCGCAGCAAGTTTTATGTTTCTACTTTTAAAAATGCGTCTGAAATTGTATTGGAAAATTTCGAGCTGTTGAAGGTGAAAAAGCGTTTTTTCGAATACACCCTTAATTAGGTAGCTGTTAAAGATGCGAAGGTTTCTAAGATATGTATATAATCTAAAACCATTATTTTTGCAAGAAATTCTGATTTTCTACATATTAAACATTAAGGATTCCAATAAATACCTTCTTTACGTTCAGCGATAATAATAAACAAAGATATAGCCCACAATATAAACAAAAAAATGACTTTTCTGAAACCAGAAATGACTATTTAAAAAAACATAAAAAGATAAACAACACATTTTAATACACAAATATATAATATATTATATATACACAATCAATTGAACAACAACAAATATGGAAGATTTTCGAGATGCAAATTTTATACTCATTTTTTTCTGCTATATCAAAATCTTAAACTGCATTTTCTGGAAAACTGCGCTTTTCTCTGTATGTGCGTTTACTGGAAGTATCATTTCTTAAGAAGTTTTAAAGATATTTAGGAGAGAGTGGGGATACTTGAGCATAGGGGATACTTGAGCCACCCCTATTATCTCTACAGTTGGTCAATTTTTCTTTCTAAAACTGGCAACATGGTAACATATTTATAGTTCTGAACATGTAAAAAAGAAATCACATACCTTGGTACCATTTTGAAAGTATGGTGATTAGCCCTTTGAGCTCTGCTGGGAGATTTTTCTACCACATAATTTTAATTCTGAAATGCCACATCGACACCAGAAAATTCGACCAAATTTATTTTAAAAAGTTTTAATGCATTTTTTCGCGTATATTGTAAATCGGTTTTTTTCTTTGCAAAATACTGGTGCGAATGTGACATCTGGCTCAAGCATCCCCTCCATGGGGATACTTGAGCCACGATGTAAAAGAAAAAATAAAATTTTTTTAGACATAGAAAAATAGTTCAAAATTAATTGAAAGTGGTTTTCAATTGAAGAAAAAATATCATATTTTCATTTTTAATATTTTATTTTGTTCTAAGAAATTATAAAAAAATTAAAAAAATTAAAATTTAAAAAATGGCTCAAGTATCCCCATCTTCCCCTTTATAAAACTTTGTTATAAGATTCCGTTCATGTATTAGTATGTTTTGAAGTAACCTATACCTTGTAAGTTTGTATGTATATAAATTTAAGGGCTATTTTTATTGAAAAATACACATTTTTGTAAAGGAAAAATTATGCTTTGTATGCAAAATATGTTATATGTTGGTAAATTTAAGAGGGTCTGCAAATCTTTTGCTTCATAACATAAGTGCTAAATTATTGCAGTATGGTTTGCTAATATATTGCAGAGGAAAAAACTAAAATCAATATAAAAAATTTTTGTTATAGAAGATTTGGTATTAACACAATTCTTTACTCAAATTTGACTAAATATTGCCGAAATTTGAAACGCTAATTAAAATTTCATTAAAAATTTATATGAATTCATAGTTTTATAACCTGATTTAAAAAAGACACGTGTAATTGATGAAAAGTTTATACATTTTTTTAAAAAGTGCCTCGAAGATAGGCACGTACCTTTAAACTATTGCAAGGCCATTTATTGCATTCATTTCACGTTTGAGGTAATTTTTCTATATCCTCCAAATTATAACAACTACGCTAACATCAAAGTCTATCATTCTTTTCTATTTTTAATATAAAGTCTATATTCCAACTACTTATAAGTTAATAAATATAAAATATTTATGTCAATTTCATGTGCAGGGCATTTTAAACGTTTTTCATGAAATGCCCCCTTAAATTATACAAGGAATACAAACCTGATTATTCGGATTTTTAGACCATAATTCGCATTGTAAAAAGCACTCACGAAAAAAAAATTAAGTGAAAATTGTATGAAATGTGTTTTAATCAATTATATCGAATTATCTATACATATAATAAAACAGTAGGACCCGGTGTGTCTGTACATTGAAGATAATTGACAAAAATGGAGTCAGGGCGATAAAAGAAAACCAATGAAACACAAAAAAAATTTTTTTGAATTTTTTGTCTGTCTGTCTGTCTGTCTGTCTGTCTGTTTGTTCGAGGTTATCTTCGTAACTACTGAATGGATTTTTATGCGGTTTTCACTAATGAAGAATGCACACTCCCGGGCAGTGTATAGGCTTTGTTTCATCAAAATCGGACAACAGACAAAAAAGTAACAAAAAGAAACAAAAGAAACTATTAGGTGCGCTGCTCACGTTTTTTAGTACATAACGTTTTTTAGTACATATAAAATCCAATAGATGTCACTGTGCGATTTTAAAACGCGCTATCGTTATGTTTTCGCCAGTCTACTTAAGTATGAGAAAGTTTCAAGCTGGCTGTCGTTCCATGTGGTTTAGTCGGTAGAACGTCAGTGCGCCATACTGATGGCCCGGGTTCGATTCCCAGCATGGAATTTTTTTTCACTATGTTGGCATTAACGCCTATAAGCAATTAAAAGAATTTGAAATATTGTATTCAAGGCGAATTTTCTCTCTGGGAAAATTTCCTTGCATTAATATGTCAGTGTAATTTTTTTTCGATTTATTTTTTTTTTCGAAACTTTGTTTTTCTTAAAAAATTACAGTAAATATTTGATATTTCCCAACGTTTTTTGAATGATCGACTTGCTTTTTTTTTTTTAATGTATGTCTGAACCTTATCTAACTACTTCTTCAAGATTTCTTTAGATAAACCGACCAGCGTAGCGGGCGAAGGCCGCTAGTATCAAATATTTTTGTAGATTTCCTTTCGAATAATATACATCAAAAGACGCACAAAAGCTGTTAAACACATATTTAAATCATACTGATTTGAAATTTTTGAGAACTTAATGTTAACACATTTATATCTTTGCGAATTAGCAAGATTGTCTGCGAAAAATGTGCAAACTTAATAAAATTCTAAAAAAGTAAGATCTAAACTCTGTGGCATTACAATCTATCGAAGATCAGTACCGACAATGTCAATCTTGTTTTTTAGACCTTGGGCCCCGAGGTGCTATGCAGCATATGTGCCAACCAGATGGTCAGCCTAACGCGAGACGCTCGGTGCTTTGTTCACAAGCAAGCTTGGTACTCATTTCAGCGATCCTGAAGGGATTAAAGGCTGAATGCAGCTTGCCCAGTCGGCAGTCGACTCACGACCTGAGGCTCTGCAGTCATATGCTCTGCCCACTACGCCACTGGGCCTTAATAAAATTCAATACTTCATAACTTGTTAAGTATGGTGATAGAATTTTTTTTGTTTTTTACGAGTTATAATTAGGAACACAGTTTTTCTTAACATAACTAAAGAAATCTAAGTGGATGTAAAAAAATAAATTTTGAAACTTAAAAAAACAGAAATGCTTTTCCTATAAAAGAATCTATAATAATCACTTATTATCAACCAAGAAACCAAGATACGCTAAAGTAAAAGTGATAAAAAATATTCTTCAGAGACATACCTTAATTTAGATCCTCGTACGTTTTATCGCAAAAACGGCGACATTTTCATGATCCCTTTGAATACATGTATTTCCGGGAAATATTTTCAAAATAAGAACTTCTTTTGTTTAAAAAATTTTTAGGGAAAATATTTGTATCGGTAAGGATATATCAAATGTCACTATTTTCGCAGTAAAACACATGTCGATCTAAATAAAGTTATTCTGTCTCTTAAGCGTATATTTTTTATCACATTTAGTTGTTTTTAGCTTAGTTTTCTATTTTTCTATAAACCACTTTTCATATTATAAATAACATTTGTAACATTTCTGTATTTGAAAGTAAATACTTCTGAACTAATATTATTAGAAATTTGTTATTGGTTAACCATAAAAAGAAACAATCCGTATATGTCATATTACGAAAGCTGTATTCAAAACTTAATAAAAATAGCAACTAGCGAGTAAAGACTAGTGCCGCTAATTTATATCTACATTCTGCTCCATTAAAAGTAACAAAGCAATTACTTTTATTCTTCTTCCTATAAAAAGAAAATTATATTGTTTAACAAAAGAAAAGAGCCCGATAAATCTCTGTTTACACAATCAACATTCTAATTTTATGAGTTAGTGCTAGGAAACTTAATTGAGGGTTAGAAGACGATTTTGGAGTAACAATCTTTTGATATCATCTCAAATGTCGCAATAATTTCCTATGAATATGCAAACACTCAAAATGATATAGGATTATTTATTAGATAAGATTATTTATTTGGTTTAATAATACACGTGATTGTTTGCATTTTATATACAGAGCGAAAATAATTCCTTTTTATTTATTACGAATTCATTATATTCTATCTGGCACCAAAATTAATTATTGTTTTGGTTAAAAGTTAGCGCAGTAGTGGCCCTATTGACATTACTAAATTTTAGTGGTATGTGTGGCTTATTTAATGATAGAATTTTTGAGCTTTTACTAAGGTAAAAAATAACACATGCTTGATGGCACAAACGACGGCATTTTGAAAATCCTTGTTGATACAACTATTTTCATTTTTGTTTTTAAAATAAGAATTTTTTACTTTAAATTTTTTTCGAAAATATTTGTATCAACAAATATTATAAAAACTGACGCCGTTTGTGACATATGTCGGTCATATATATGAAACATATGACGATCTAAATCAGGGATGACCAACTACAGCAAGCGTGCCACAGAGATACCAGTATGTATCTACAGGTAAAAACTACCATGTTAAATGACAGAAGTTTTTCGATTTAAAAAGGGCAAAATAATAATTGTTAAGAATCTGTGGCGAATGAATTTTCGACAAAATGATCGTTCACCTCTGATCTAAATGAAGGTACAGTAAACTCCCGATTATTTGCGATCGGATTATCCACTTTAGTGATAATCCGCAAGTCTAAATTACAATTTTTGAATAATGTCGCTAAAGAGAAGAAAAGAGTTGTACTAACAATTCAGGATAAATTAAAACTGATTTATCCAGGATTAGATCCAGATTGATGAAGTAATTACAGAGGAAGCGTTAGGATAGGAATTATCAAGAGCGCGATGAAGCCAATAGTTAAGAAATAAAGGAAGGAGAGCCGCTACGTAGCTTTAGGTTACGTTGAAGGTCTTATACAGTATTAAAAGAAGATAACACATCACTTTGTGATAAAATAGTTCTAAAAGACTTCAATCCCAATTAAAGAACTGCTTCAATACAAAAAGAAGAAAATAAATAAAAGAAAGAATGAATGAAAAACTATGTTTATTATAACTGTTTTGCGTATAAATTATCCAAATATATGTTTATGTTACCTATTGTAAGTATAAAATGATCAAGTTTCATATTTATGTTGATTTTTTCAATTTATCATAAATTTATGGATTATCCGCGATAGCCGCGGCATTCAAATCCGTGGATAATCGTCAATTTACTGTATTATGTCTTTTAAAAGTAATTTTTTATCACTTTTTGCTTATTTTAGCTTTTTTTCTATAACAGTTTTTTTATATTATGAAAAACAAAATTCATAAAATTTATGTAAGGTACCCTGGGGTAATAACGCCACGTTAAGGTTCTACCAATTTTCACGGCTCAGTTTTAGATTGTATTTTTCAAACAAATATATGATTTGATACAGCAACTCATTGACTATTTATATAAAAAAATAATTTAACAGATATGTATTCATAAAATGTAATGGCGTGATTTCTTGATCAATGCTATTTGGCGCTATTATCCACCTATATGGGTAATAACGCCATGCAAACAAAACTATAAAATAAGATGGAATAATTGCATGTAGATTGCCCAATTCTAAAATTACAAACTCTACAAACTTAGAAATTGACAAATTGCATTCTAAGGTATTGAAAATGTTCAATTTTTTTGTAAAAGTGTAAGAAAAATAAAGGTGTGGTGTGGGGGGGGAGGAGGAGGAGGCAAAAGAATATCAGACCGTGAGCTTCTTTTTGCTTAAAAAGGACCGCTTAAATAGAATTATTAGAAACATTAAACAGTTTTAACTGTGTTTATTTGAATCAGTATTTAGGATGTAGCTCGGCCACTGTAGGGAATCGACCGGGAGTATTAATGCCAAGGATTGGCGTTATTACCCCGTTATAGTTATTGCGCGGTACATTTTAAATTACAAATTATCTCGAGAAGATATCCAAAATCTTCAACAACATTTTGAAAGTCCATGAAATGTACTACAAATTTATGCAATTAACAAAGTATTTCCGGATAAAAAATATAGTCTTCTGATCAAAAACCTTATCTCGCAAATTTTAGATCAAGCGTTAATTTTAGTTGCTTGTAGAAACAATAAGACCTAAAAATGAAACAAATTAACTTGAAGCTGTTTTTTGCGATTTATATGACTCAAAACCCTTCTGCGCAGAGCACATGGGTGTTATTTACCAGATTATTTCCTAATTATGCATAATATTAGCACTTGGCGTTATTACCCCGCCTGGCGTTATTACACCAGGCCACCTTATTTGGAAGTATAGAAATTCCAATTATTCTGTAAGGAATTAGTTATTGATTAACGATAAAAAAAACACTCCGTACATTGATATATGAAAGCTGCATTTAAATTTTAATAAAGATAACAACTAAAGAGTAAAGACTGGTGCCACCAATTTATATGTACATTCTACTCCATTACAAGTAACAAAGCAATTACTTTTATCCTTGTTCGTATAAAAGAAGAATTATAAGAACAAAAGAAAAGAGCCTGATAAATCTCTGTATACATATTCAACATGCCAATTTTATGAGTTACTGCAGGGGAACTTGAGTAACGGTTAGAAGACAATTTGGGGGTAAGAATCTTTCAAATTTTTTTCAAGTGTCGAAATACTTTTCTATGAATATTCAAATACACAAAATGATACAGGAGGAAGGACTGAAGAAGAAATAAAGTTTTTTTTGGTTTAACAATACAAATGATTGCTTGCATTTCATATGCAAAATGAAAATAATTCTTTTTGTTTATTATGAATTCATTTTATTGCACAAACAGCAAAACTTTCAATATCCTTGTTAATTGAAATATATATATATATATATATACAGTCGAGTCTCTATATAACGAAATCCATCGTTCCAGTAAAAAATTCGTTATATAGAGAAATTCGATGTATAGAGAATGATGTTAAAAATCGTATTAAATGTGTAAATTTTGAACAAATATTATTTTTGATCTTTTTAATTAAGAATTTGAAATGTTTAAAAGTAAATATTAACCTAACATTTTATTTCTTAATTATTTAAGCTATTTCAAACAAGAGAACAGGCATTTATTTAAAAGCTTAATGAAAATCAAATAAGGAAGACTTGCATTAATTTCAGACGAAGATATCTGTAATTTTTTGTTGTTTTAATTTTAAAATTGTTATGCTCTCAAAAAGAAAAAAAAATGCTCAAATTTTAGCAAGGAATGAAAAATTGTAGTTAACATTTTCCTTTATCTGAAGGCCTCTCTTATGTGTCTCTCATTGATTTCTCTCTTATATGTGTAACAATCCAATTGATTCTGTTTTGAGAAGGATGTGGAAAGGTGTGTGGGAGGTGGGATGAATTTGTTGGATTTAAAGAACAAGGAGAAAAATAATATTAAAAAATTCAGTACTGAACGATAAATCAAAAATAAGTGGTGGAAAATTGATTACATATGATTTCGAATCTTTTTTAAAACAGAATAAATTAAGACCAATTAATGAAAAAATTCGTTATATGGAGATAGATATTTCGCTATATAGAGATTGTTTTTAATGTAATCATGCGAAAAGGGGAACGTTCCTACTAAAAATTCGTTATATAGAGAAATTCGATGTATGGAGTTTCGTTATAGGGAGACTCGACTGTATACTTTTTTTAGAATAAGAATTTTTTTGGTTTTTAAAAATTTTTGCGAAAAGATTTGTATTAACAAATACTTTTAAAATGTCGCCGTGCGACATATGTCGATCATACAAATGAAACATATGTCGATCTAAATCAGACATGACCAACGCTTGCCACAGAGATACCAGTATGTATCTATAGATAAAAACCACCATGTTTAATGGCAGAATTTTTTCAAGCGAAAAAAGGACAAAATATAGTCGTTATGAAACGATGGTACATGAATTGCATACAAAATGGTTGGCCACCCCTGATCTAAATAAAGGTATTATGCCTTTTAATTGTGTTTTTATATCACTTTTAGGTTAGTTTAGCTTAGTTTTTTTTTCTATAAACGATTTTTTTATATTTTTAAAAACAATATTTGTAAAATACCTAGAAACATATAAAACTAAACTATCATACAAAAAATTAGTTATCGATAAACGATTAAAAAGAACACGCCATATATTGTCATATTACGAAAGCTGTATTCAAAATTTAAGAAAAATAAAAACTAAAGTGTAAAGATTAGTGCCGCGAATTTATGTGTACATTCGGCTCCATTAAAATTAACAAAGCAATTACTTTTATTCTTGTTCGTATAAAAGAAGAATTTTACGGTCTAACAAAAGAAAAGAACCCGATAAATCTCTGTTTGCACAATCAACAGGCTAATTTTATTAGTTACTGCTAGGAAACTTAATTAAGGGTTAGAAGAATATTTTGGAGTAACAATTTTTTGAATTCATCGCAAGTGTCGGAATAGTTTTTCATGGATATGCAAACACTCAAAATGATATAGGAGAAACAGTTAAAGAAGAATAAAGATTATCTATTTGGTTTTATAATACACTCGATTGTTTGCATTTTATACACAAAATGAAAATAATACATTTTTTACAGTCACCGCAAAAAAAATCTTGACATTTGCGATTTCAGATGTTTTTTAAATATCTTGAAATATACATGAGAAATGACTCTGAAACTCCATATGTATAAACAAAATTGTACAGGTCATGTATTTTCGAGAAGGTTTTTTTCCAAAATCAAATAGGGGACCTTGAAAATATTGAAAAAGAACGAATATCTTTTGAATAACCCTGTCAAAACTAATGTAGCGAAATCGTTCAAAGTGTAGATTATGATTAAGTGGCTTATGGTTATAAACTGTGTTCATTGTTATGCTGATAGCCATGTATATTCGTAGAGAAATTAAGGTTAGAGAAACGGTCCCAAATTTCGCCAAGTTTTTTGCTTATAATTTGCAGAGTTCTTAGTAAAAAATAATGTTCTTTTCAGAAAATATGAAAAACAACATTGTACATAATACCCTGTAATCAAAATTAAAAAAAATATTATTAACTGTATGAGAAATGAGCAGGTTTGCTAAACAAATTTTCACTGCGCGTGCGTCAAATCTATTAAAATTTCATTTGCATATTGTGTTAGCTAAATGTATAGAGCAACTTTTGTTAAAGTTTCAAAATCATAGCTTGAAAATTCTGAAATTTATTGTCGATAGAAGAAAATCAAAATCCGTTATTCCCAAAATGAAACAAAAAGATGAGGAGCTGTATCCAAACATAATAGAACATGCAATACTGTGTAGATACTAATCAATGGAATATGGATACAGCCCCTCCTTTTTTTGTTTCATTTTGGGAATATGGGATTTTTATCATATTCTTTAGACGATAATTTTCGGAATTTTCAAGCTATGATTTTGAAATTTTAACAAAAGTTGCTCTATACATTAAGCTAACACAATATGCAAATGAAATTTTTATAGATTTGACGTATGCGCAGTGAAAATTTACTTAGTAAACTTGCTTTATTTTTCATACATTTATTAAGAACTCTGCAAATTATAAGCAAAAAACTTTTGCGGTGACTGTATATTATGAATTCATTTTAATCCATCTGGCACCAATATTACTTATTGTCAGTGGTGAAAAATTGGCTTAAAAGTAGAGCATATTAGCACCATTCAATTTTGGTAGTATTTTTCAAATTATATAATGACAGAATTTCTGCGATTTTATTAAAGTAATGAAGGCTATAAAAAAAATCATTGGTGCCAATAGGCTCCACCTTTGCACCAATTTTCCACTACTATTATTGTGGTAAACATATACAAGATAATTTGAATTATTAACCCTCTCGCAAAGTTATTTTCAAAATCATAATAGGTTTAAAAATAGCACACAAAGTTAAAAACGCACTATATTCGATATCGACCTTAAGTATTCTATGAAAAAAAAAGAATTATCATAATCGATTTATATTTATGAAAGTTATGCGTTCACAAAAAATACATATAGGTCGAATTCATTACCTCCTTCATTTTGAAGTCAGTTAATAAATCTAAACTAACATGTAAAAAATTAGTTTTTGATAAACGATAAAAAGAAACACTCCATATAGTGCATATTACGAAAGCTGCTTTCAAAATTTAATAAAAATAACATCTGAAGAGTAAAGACTAATCTGTGTATACATTCTGCTTCATTAAAAGTAGCAAAGCAATTAATTGTTTTCTTTTTCCTATAAAAAAGGAATTATGTGATCTAACAAAAGAAAAGAGCCCGATAAAGCTCTGTTTACACAATCAACATGCTAATTTTATGAATTACTGCTAGGAAAGTCAATTAAGGGTTATAAGACGATTCTGGATTCATGACCTTTCCGAATTCATCCCAAGTGTCGGAATAATTTTCTATGAATATGCAAACTCTCAAAATGATACAGGAGATAGGATTGAAGAAGAATAAAGATAATTTATTTGGTTTAATAATACACTTGATTGTTTGCATTTTATATACAAAATGAAAATAATTCCTTTTGATTATGATGAATTAATTTTATTCGATCTATCAGAAAATTAATTAATGTCAGTGTTAGAAAACAGGCATAGAGGTGTAACCGATTTACAAAAATATTTGTATCAAGGATCTTAGAAAATGTCACCGTTTGTCCGATCAAACATATGTCAATCTAAAATAATCATAAACAATGAAAGACAATCATAAACAAGTGTGCTAAAAGTCATAAAAAAAATATATACGCTCAAAAGACAGAACATTTTCTATTAGATCAACATATGCTTTATGGCACAAACAACGCCACCGTTAAGATCCTTGCTGAAAAAATATTTCCAGAAGTTTTTTTTTTTTTTTTTTTTTTTTTTTTTTTTTTCAAAATACGAACTTTTTTTGTTTTTAAATTTGTATCATCAAATATTTTGAAAATGTCGCCGTTTGTGACATATGTCTAAATGACGGATGACCAACCTGCGGTACGCGTACCGCAGAAATACCGGTATGTATCTAGAGATAAAAACCAAAATGTTTAATAACAGAAGTTCTTCAGTTTTAAATGGACATGAGGTGCCTCTTCGATCCAGAACATTTACAAACTGTCAACAGATGGCGCCACATGCGCATCTCACAAAATTCAGATTGAGCAGCCGTGATATCCCATAACCACATGGTTGCTTCAAGTGTTGACCGGACAATTTTGAAAGACGCCTTCTGATATATCGTTCCTGGACAACTACAGCGATGAAAAAAAACGGTATGTGCCATTTTCTATGTTTCTTTGTGGTATTCTCTGGCCCAATTGTTATATTTACCAGTTATTTTAATTAAAAAATTTTCGAGCCCAAGCGTTCTCATTCAAAATTTTACTAAATTGTATTTATTTATTTATTTATTGCTCTATCAATATATGTATTTTTAATTCTGCGCTCACAATGCCTGATGATATTCCTGCCGATAATCCGACAGAAACGCTTGCTAGGGTAGCTGTTAAAATTCCTCCCTTATGGAAAAGTAATATTTCTGTTTGGTTTGTACAAGTTGAGGCAAATTTTGCCGTGGCGCAAGTAACGAACGACACTACTAAGTACAATTATTTATTATCTGCTATAGACACAGATACATTAAGTGCGGTATCTGATTTAATTCTTACGCCGCCTCCAAATGACAAATATAATGCTTTGAAACAGAGACTAATTCAGGAGTTTTCAGATTCGCAATCGCAGCAGATACGTAAATTACTCTCTGAACTTGTGCTAGGTGATAAAAAACCTTCCGTTTTACTGCGGCAAATGAAAGAATTAGCGCAAAGTTCCGTTACTGAAGAATTCTTGAAAGCTATTTGGTTAGAACGTTTGCCGACGCATACGCAAGCAATTTTGTCGGTTTCAAGCTCCGGATTACAGGAATTAGCAACCCTAGCTGACAAAATTAATGAAATTAAATCTGAATCGGCAGTGTATGCAGTTTCCAAACCCACCGAATCGTCGCAGAACGACCAAAACGCGATCTTAAACCTTCAAACACAAATTGAGCAATTGACACTGCAGGTTTCAGAGTTATCCAAAAATGTGTTTAGGCGATCGATGTCTCGCGGCCGATCGCATTACAGGGAAAGACGATACAGTAAAAATAGAGATTCCCAAAAACCGAGTCGTAAACAAAACGAATCAGACTTATGTTATTACCATCAGAAATTTGGTAGTGATGCTCGAAAGTGCCGCGAACCTTGTTCTTTTGATGAAATTAAAAAAAACTAGTGGCTGCTGCTAGGTCAACAAGCGAAAATACAGTTGGCGTAGCAGCATTAGAACAATGTAGGTTGCATGTGTTTGATAAAAATTCAGGGTTCAAATTTTTAATAGATAGTGGTAGTGATATTTCTTGTATCCCTGTACCAAAACAAGCAAACAAAAAGAATCCTTCTAATTATCTTTATGCTGCAAATAATTCCAAAATTCCTGTTTATGGTAACAAACTGCTTGACCTAAATATCGGCTTGAGAAGGAGTTTTCGCTGGTCATTTGTTATTGCAAATGTCTCTTGCCCTATAATTGGAGCAGACTTTTTAAGAAATTTTGCTTTGCTTGTAGATTTGCACAAATTTCGATTAATTGACTCTGTAACTGGATTGTCCACTAAGGGTGAGCTTACTTGCTCAAAACAGTCCCAAATTAAACTAATTTCTGAAGACATGTCTTTTAAAACTATATTTGAGGAATTCCCAGAGCTCTTAAATCCCATACCAAATTTTAAAAAACCAACTTGCCATGATACAGTTCATCATATCGAAACTACAGGACCACCACTTTATTCCAAACCTCGCCGATTACATCCAAAAATTTTAAAGGAAGTTCAAAAAGAATTCCAATATCTTATGGATGAAGGTATATGTCGTCCTTCCAAATCCCCTTGGGCATCCCCTATTCACGTTGTACCAAAACCGGATGGTTCTTACAGAGTTTGCGGTGATTATCGACGTCTAAATTCAGTAACTCTTCCTGACCGTTATCCAATACCCCACATCCATGATCTTACCAATATTCTACATGGAAAGAAAATTTTTACAAAATTAGATATAGTCCGCGCTTATTTTCATATTCCAGTGCATGAAAAAGATATTCCTAAAACAGCGGTAATAACCCCTTTTGGAAGCTTCGAATTTCTATATTTAAATTTTGGACTTAAATGTGCAGCAAACACTTTCCAAAGATTTATTAATGAGGTTCTCTATGGTCTTCCATTTGCTATAGCTTATTTGGATGACATTCTAATTTTTTCCGAAACGGAATCGGAACATATAGACCATGTTCGAGCTGTTCTAAGCAGACTCTCTAAATACGGACTTAACATAAATATATCCAAAAGTGTTTTTAAACAAGACAGCGTATCATTTTTAGGACACGAAATTTCTCTTGCTGGAATTCGACCATTACAAACTAAAGTTGAAATTATTAAGCAATATCCACGACCAAAAACTCTTTCTGAACTTCGTACATATATTGGCTTATTCAATTATTTTCGACGTTTTTGTCGCAATGCTGCAACTATCCTTGCACCCTTAACAGATTTGTTGCGTGGAGCTAAAAAGAAAGATTCAACTCCTATCGATTGGTCTGAAAATGCAATAAATTCTTTTGAAGCTTCAAGAAAGGCATTAACGGATGCAACTCTTGCATTTCCTAGCCATGACGGTCAATTAGCACTTCATTCTGATGCTAGTGATTTTGCTATTGGTGCTACACTAAGCTTAGAAACAGAGGAGGGTCTCAAACCACTCTCATTTTTTTCCAAACGTCTAAATGAAACACAATTAAAGTATTCTACCTTTGACAGAGAATTATTAGCAATTTATGAGTCCGTTAAGCATTTTAGACACTTTTTGGAAGCCCGTCAATGTACAATCTTTACCGATCACAAGCCAATTGTTTTTGCCTTTAAAAAAAGAACAGATAATTACACTAACAGACAAAGTCGGTGGTTATCTTTTATATCTGAATTCACCACTGATATGGTATTTTTAAAAGGAAACCAAAATGATGCAGCCGATGCACTTTCCCGAATTAACGTAATACAAATGCCTACTCCATTAGATTACGATAAATTAAGTATGGAGCAAAAAGAGGATTCAGAACTTAGAGAAATTATGCAAAGCGGTCGATCCAGCTTAGAACTCAAATTAATTACCCTTCCAAATTCCACAACAGAAATTTATTGTGACATTTCTAGTGGCAAAGCACGTCCATATTTAACTCCAACTTTTAGAAAACAGGCATTTTGGAATTTACATGCACTTGCTCATCCTGGAACTAAAGGTAGTGTGAATTTATTGCGACAACGATTTATCTGGCCTTCCCTAGCTAAAGATTGTCGAACTTGGGCTCGTGAGTGTTTGGATTGTCAGCGTTCCAAAATTGTTAGACACACAAAAACAGAGTTAGGAAAATTTGATCTTCCAACAGATAGATTTGCACACATACATTTAGATTTAATTGGACCTTTACCGGAATCAAATGGTAAAAGGTATTGTTTAACCGTAATTGATAGAGCAACGCGTTGGCCAGAGGCATACCCACTTAGTGACATTACAGCAGAATCAGTGGCACGTGCACTACTTTCCGAATGGATTGCAAGATTTGGATGTCCTGAGAAAATTACCACGGACCAAGGACGCCAGTTCGAATCTGAACTTTTCCAGCAGTTAGCCAGATTGTTAGGTGCTAGAAAGTACCGATCGTCTCCGTACCACCCTCAGAGTAATGGGATTATCGAGAATTGGCACAGACCTCTAAAATGTGCACTAAAAGCCAGACGAACTGAAAAATGGACCGAAATACTTCCAACAGTGTTATTAGGGTTTCGTGCTGCACTAAAAACCGATATAAATGTTTCACCAGCTGAACTTGTCTTTGGGTCTACTCTCAGACTCCCAGGTGATTTCTTCGATGACAAATCCACCATTAAAAGTCCTGAAGAATTAGTGCAGCGATTAAGAAATACCTTCAACGAATTCAAACCACAACCAACTAAGTCCCATAATAGCACAAAAACATTTGTGTCTCAGGAGTTTAAAACATGTACGCATGTATTTGTGCGTCAAGAAGGTATTCGGCAAGCTTTACAACCGCCGTATGATGGACCTTTTGAAGTTGTTGAGCGCAACGATAAACTTTTTAAAGTGGCCATAAAAGGCAAAATAGTAAATATATCGCTGGACAGACTGAAGCCAGCCTTTTTGGTGAATGATTCACTATCTTCTACTCCTGAAACAACCTCAACCCTGGAAACAACTGCTTCGACTCCCGGGACTGCCTCGAATTCTGGAAAAACAAAACCACCTCACGTCACACGATCCGGCAGAACTGTCAGATTTCCAGAACGTTTGGTGGAAAATTAAGTGTATCGTTTGCACTAGGAAGGGGGTACTGAGGTGCCTCTTCGATCCAGAACATTTACAAACTGTCAACAGATGGCGCCACATGCGCATCTCACAAGGACTCTAGGCAAGCTGTAATAGACTGCTGGTTCGGTGAGTCAGTTACTGTACTGCCGCCGCTTATGTAGCACGCAAGGAAAATCACCTTGTTCCGAGAGACAAAACGTGTCTCAGGACACAATATAGCTGTTATGAAACAACGGCAAATGAACTTTAGACAAAATAGTTTGCCACCCCTTGATCTAAATAAATATAATATGCCTTTTAAAAGTATTTGTTATCACTTTTAGCATACTATAGCTTAGTTTCTTTTTCTATAAACGAATTTTCATATTATGAAAAACAACGCTTGTAAAATTTATGTACTTGGCAGTATATAAATCTAAACAAACATATAAAGAATTAGTTATTGATTAACAATAAAAAGAAACACTCTGTATATTGTCATATTACAAAAGCTGCATTCAAAATTTGATAAAAATAGCAACTAAAGAGTAGACTAGTGCCGGCAATTTATATGTACATTCGGCTCAATTAAATGTAACGAAGCAATTACTTTTATTCTTGTTCCTATTAAAGAAGAATTATATGGTCTAACAAAAGTAAAGAGTCCGATAAATCTCTGTTTACATAAGCAACATGCTAATTTTATGAGTTAGTGCTAGGAAACTTAATTAAGGGTTAAAAGACGATTTTGGCGTGACAATCTTTCGAATTCATCTCAAGTGTCTGAATAATTTTCTATGAATATGCAAATACTGAAAATTATATAAGAGATTGAAAAGAATAAAAATGAAATAAAAATATACGACAGAATGCAATTTTTGTCATGTTTTTAACAAAAAATATACAGACCATTAAAAGAATAACATGCAGATGTTAGTAGTTAATTTTATTTAAAACATCTTATGTATTTACACAAACATCCCACACAACACACGTTATCTATAAGACGTCGACTTATAGTATGAATACGTCTATAACCTCCATAATGTTATTTAGATGTGCATATCAGTAAATAAACAGACGTCGATCTGACATTTCCCATTTAGATTTCTATCAGACGTCTGTGACCTGCAACAGACGATCTGTGGCTTTCGCTCTTTTAACATCTAAAGGAAATCCTTTACTCCATGTCCTTAGGAAATACTCAAGATTGCATCCAATGGATTTGCGAATAACACGCATTATGCATCTCTTATGGAAAAAGTACTTCTACTTCAACCGCAAGCGAGCGGGGAAATCCGGAAAGCACGTTTTGTTCTGTGTTGTTCTCGGTGTTGTTGGACAGAGCCATTTTTACTTGCTGTGAGCGATATTACTAAAATTTAACAACGTGCTGCCTATTATTTGAAGCATTCATAAAGAAGGTAAGTTACTTTTTACTTCTTTCATACATTTATTTTCCCATCTATCGTATATGATTTTATATAATATTGATTGAAATTATTTTGTGTTTATTTCAAGTAGGATGTTCTTATTGGTATCGGGGCGTTTTGATTTATTTAATGCAACTTGCGTGTATAAATCTATGCGTAACAAAAAATAGTTTTTAGAATCTTAAAATTTATTAGAAGTGGGACGAAAATTCTGCCTTTTAGCCGAATACTCGGCGTGTTTGTATATCGAAAGCTCGTTGGTCGAATAGTGTAAGGTATGTGTTAATACAGAATATGAATTTTTTTCATTTTTTCTAATTTTTTTTTTAATTAATCCATTTACGATTTCTCTCCAACACATTTATGAAGTCATTTTCATTCGTAATTGCACAAAATATACAGTTATTTGAATGTTTAAAATTACAGCATTTCCGTATTTCCTATAAGAATCTTTTAGAAAATGTTGTCCAAATTAGAGATTAAGCTGTCAGGAAAATGACTTTGTGACATTACGTACAGCTCAAGATGTATCAACTGTTATTAAAAAAAGAACACTGCTTCATTCTAAACTGCTTAAATATTCATTAATGTGTAAAATCCATGCACATATAAAAAAAGGCTTTATGAATATATCAAAAAGATTTAAATAATAATAATAGCACTGATACAAAATATTGCAATTTTATTTTGTAAATATAGTAATCACTCTACTCATTGTTATTTTATTTATATGTTTAGATTTTAAGTTGTTTAAATTAACAAGAGAATGTAATAAAACTTAAGAATATTCAAACATTATGCATTTAAGCAAGCACTGCAAGTGCAGCATTATTTTTTAAACTACAAAATGATTTCCACATTTAATTTTTAATACAATAATGAATTTAAAGTAACATAAGTGGAACATAGTAATTTTAGAATTGAAGGAATAAATATATGTCATTTCAGTTTTTTAGATTTATTTTCTGTTATATACAGGTTACGCCCAAGTGGTCCCAGCCTGTAAAAACCCATTTGTGGGGGGGGGGGTGTTTTTTCACCCAAGAATGCTAAGACAAATGTGGCTAACATATATGTGGCACAAAAATCATGGTTAATTGTTCAATAGCAACAATTCAATAAAACATATCTAAGATACGGTAAATTGGTTTTATTTACTTTTCGCTGCAATTACAGAGCTTCAAAATAGATTTTTTTTATTCTATTGCCTTAAAAAATAACAAATGAAATGAATGAAAGGTTTTTATTGTTAATTATATATTCTAATTGAAATTAGTTGACGTACAAAAAATGTCGCAGGTACAATATTTGGCGCGAGTGTTTGATTTATCGGCACATGTCCTAAACTTATTTAAATAAATTGAACATAGAAATTTACTTTATAAAAAATACCAAAAAATTAAAATATTATACTTGTGATTGTAGTTATCTATAATTTCCTGAATATTGAACATAAAGTTTTTTCTTTAAAAAGTATTCGAAGCGTAAAAGCTTATTTTTTCAAAATTTCGTTTTTTCGCCAACCGGAGGTAAATCGCCAAATAAACAAAATTTTTATTGTTTTTTTATGGACGTTATAAGGAGGTTCTGCCGAAATTTTTTTTATAAACATATGTAACTATATGAGAAGAACACTGTAATTTTTTCAGACTTTTCTGAGAATGCCTGTATGGAGACCTTCCTTGTTAGTATGAATTAAAGAGATACAGACATGCTACTTTTCCGCGGAAACGCGGAATTCCGTTTTTTCGGCGACGAATTTTATTATCCCTGGGATCAATGTAAATATGCATTAAAATTTATTGACATTTATGTGTGGGGGGGGGGGGTTAACGATGAAATACAACAAAAACGCGAGTCAAACGGCGCTAAATTAAGAAAATTTCTTCAAAGTATTGCAGAAAAAACGCAAATTTCTCCAAAGGATCGAAATAAAACTATAAAATCACAAAAAAATCGCTGAAAAAATACTATTTTCTTCAGAGGATCGCGAGAAAAAACAGGATCTTTGTTAAATGATCACGAACAAGACGAGATTTCCGTCAAAAAATTGCTGGGAAAACACGATTTTTGTGAACAGGTTGCGGAAAAATACTCTAATTTGATCAAATAATCGTATTTTATCGAAAGATCGCGGAAAATGCTCCAATTTTGTAGAAAGATCGCGGAAAATGCTCCAATTTTGTAGAAAGATCGCGGAAAATGCTCCAATTTTGTAGAAAGATCGCAGAAAATACCCAAATTTTTACGAAAGATTGCAGAAAATACACATATGTTGAAAAAAGATCGCGGAAAACACACAAATTTTGACGAAAAATCGCGGAAAATACGCATATGTTGACGAAAAATCGCGGAAAATACGCATATGTTGACGAAAAATCGCAGGAAATACGCAAATTTTGACGAAAGATCACGGAAAATGCACATATTTTGACAAAAGATTGCGGAAAATGCACATATTTTGACAAAAAATCGCGGAAAACACGCAAAATTTGACGAAAAAGCGCGAATTTCGCTAAAGGATTTTGGAGAAATGCAAATTTTATTAAAAAGGCTGTGGGAGAAAAAGTGCTATTTTCGTCTTTTGGTCGCGGAAAAAACACTAATTTCGTTAAAAAATTGCAGAAAAACGCAGATTTCGCCAAAAGTCTCTGAGGCCGTGAAAGTTCAGCTTTTTTCTTGCTGAGCCTGTAGCATGTCTGGAGATACCAAACTGGTCGCCAAGGGCGGCTAGTAAAAGATAGAATTTTGTTTTAAGCCTGACATAGCTCAAAACTTGAGAGTTCAAATTAGGAATTTTTTTATATAATGTATACGTAATATTTAACAGTACTATTTGGTTATCCCATCGACGAAAAATCTATCGCCAAACTAAAATTTGCCAAGAATGGATTATTGTGAATGTTACATCCAATAACATTAAATAAGAGTAATAATGGTGTTTAAAACATCATTAAATGATTTTTATTTCAAATTTGTATTTTTATTTTTTTTCCACTAATTGTTTTTTCATTATTTAAAATTAAACAATATGTATAATTTGGCTATTAGTTTGATGAAATTGAACTATGGGATTACCAAGCAGTACAGATTTAACATGAATATTTTTTTTTTCTAAATAAACTGAAATTAACATAATGAAGACATAAATTTATATAACATGTGAAGTGAATTATCACTTAATCAGTTCGTAACTTTATTTAATAACACTGATATTTTAAAAATGTACGGGTTTAACAATTTGATACTTTTGATGTGTCATATAAAAAAATCTCAACTCAGAATGTGTATAAATCAGGGGTGATTCTCGTCCGAAAATTTAAGGATCCTCTTCTGAAAATTTGAAATTGGGTTATCAGTTCCGCATAGTTGCCAACTTGTACGGTTTTGTGCGCGGAAAAAACAATTGCGTAGAAATGCAAATTACGTGATAGGAATCGCCAAAATAGTATACATTTCGTCAATATTTCATGGAAAAATGACGATTTCGTCAATGTTTTTGTAAACGAACTTTGTCAAAAGATCGATGAAAAACGTGAATTTTGTGCGGATCGCAGAAAAAACGGCAAATTCACCAAATATTGCAGATAAAACACTGATTTCTTCTGAAGACGGCTGGAAAACGCTGATTTCGTCTCAAGATTGCAGATATAAAGCTGATTTCATTAAAAGATCGCAGAAAAAAATGCCGTTTTCGATAAAAGATCTCTTAAAAATATTTTGTCAAAAGAATATTTGAAAAAATACGCCAATTTCATCAAAAGATCACGGAAAAAAAAGCAATTCTAAAAATCGCGGGAATAAAATGTTTTTGAGAAAAAATCGCATAAAAAAGCAAATTTTGTCTAAAGATAGTCAAAAAAATGCAGATTTTACTTTAAAAAAACATGGGAAAACGCCGATTTTGGCAAAAGATCGCAATAAATCGCCGATTTTGCTAAAATATTTCTGATTTCGTTTGAAGGTAGCGGGAAAACGCCGATTTTGTCCGAAGATCGCTGGAGGGGGGAACTCTCAACGAATGCAAATTTCTTGTGCGGATCGCAGAAAAAACGGCAAATTCACCAAATATCGCAGATAAAACACTGATTTCTTCTGAAGATGGCGGGAAAATGCTGATTTTGTATGAAGATTGCGGATATAATGCCGATTTCATTAAAAGATCTCAGAAAAAAAATGCAGATTTCGATAAAAGATCGCTTTCAAATAAAAGATCCCCCCCCCCGCTTGTCAAAAGAATATTTGAAAAAATACAGATTTCATCAAAAGATTACAGAAAAAATGACGATTTCATCATAAGATCGAGGGAATAAAACACTGTTTTTGAGAAAAAATCTCATAAAAAAACAAATTTTGTCTAAAGATCGTCGAAAAAATGCAGATTTTACTTAAAAAACACATGAGAAAACGTCTATTTCGTCAAAAGATCACAGAAAAACCGCCGATTTTGGCAAAAGATCACAATAAATCTCCGATTTTGCTAACATATTGCTGATTTCGTTTGAAGGTAGCTGGAAAACGCAGATTTTGTCCGAAGATCGTTGGAGAAGGGAACTCACGACCCCCCCCCCCCCCCCCCCCCCCCGAATTTTTTAGAAATATCCGAAAATGCAATGTGAATTTCCGGAAAAAAATTTTCATCCAGAAATCACCCCTGGTTATAAATGATACATTTATTAGTTTTTAGGAAGCAAGGTTGGGTTTTTGACGTCAAAAAGGGTTTTTTGACATGACGACAGTTTAAACCGGATTAAACCGTCAAAAACCTGTCGAAAACCCATAGAGTTACAATCTGCAGTGATGCACTAGAGTTTGTTGTTAAATTTTTAAATTAGCAACAGTTGCCATACATTATGCTGAAATTTAATTATATTGTGGGTAATTAGCAGGTCTTTAAATATTTCTAATTAATAAAAATTAAGGTAAAAATGTTAGATTTCAAATCTCAGAAATTTATCTAGAAATGGGCATGCAGAAATATTTGCACAAAAATTATGTTTAAATATCTCGTTTATTATTATTTTAATGTTTAAAAAAATCTAAAGTTATTTAGTATGCATTTTGTCATAGTTACCGTATTTTCGGGTGTATAGCCCACAACCCTAAATCGAGCAATGCACAGGGTGGCGAGCGACCGGGAAAACCGGGAGAACCGGGAAAAGTCAGGGAATTTTGTATGTCTGGAAAAGTCAGGGAAATGTCAGGGAATTTGCTGATTCTGTGTTTATTGTCAGGGAATTTTTTTTAAATGAAAAAAAAATTTAAATCTGAAAAAATCAGAATTCGGATGAAAATTCAAATATATTTTTTCAAATGATATAAAAAAAACCCGATAGGTAAATACGTTTTCCGTTCGATTTCCGTAAAACGTACCCTATGGTGCAAACCGGATACTTTCAAACGAAAGGCGAAGCCCCTTTGCTACTATTTTTCCCTGCCACACGCCGTTGTCATAGCAACTCCTACCCACAGAGACCTGAAAGACACCTGATCATCGCTTAGTCCTCCGATTGGCTGAACCAGTTTCTTTGTGTTGCTGGCCATTTTTTTTTTTTTTTTTTTCCGTATCCATAGTAGATATTTTGATGTAGAGTGGAGACAGAACAGCGTGCTCGTTAGTGTTGGGTAGGACACGGAAAATTCATGACGTTTGTATGAGGTGCAACCGAAACACTTTTGTCATGACAATGTCATGCTTCAATTGAGTGAGTGATGAGGAGTTAAAATCCAGGAACTACAATTGGAGTTGGGACGGAAGTGAAGGCTTTCCGCTTTCTTGCTGTGTAAAATGTATGGCTGTATGCGGCTTAAATCTGACGACAAGAAATCAAGGGGTGGTTACTTTAATGTTGTTGTCAGGTTGATAAATAGATGTATATAGTTTTCGGAAAATATAAATGGAATTAGTGGCTCGACGGCGAATTAATGCATTAATGCGTGTTTTATATGATTATAAGGATTTTTTTTTTTCAACAAGGAGAAATTTACAAATAATGTCATTCTAAGAAGTGTGTAGCGCTTTTTTTTTTTTTTTTCTTTTTTGAGAATTGCAAAAAAATATTTTTGTAATAAAGCCTGACATCTGACAAAGGGGTGGGAGGAGGTATGTTGAACTGTGACAGTTTGTGGCAAAGGATGGGAGGGGGTGGGGGTAAAAATATTGAAGTAAAAGTTTCACATCATTTGTGGACAACGCCTAACAGTATATTATGTAAAAATAAATCAATGTATTTGTAAATAATTTGAATTATTTTTTAAAATAATTACATTAAAAAGAATGTAAAAATAAATGCGTAACTTGAATTGTTCAGCATACACTGGGCAAGAAGTAGGATTTTGGAAATGAGAAACCTTAGTGAAGAATCTTAGTTTTTTTAAAGAAAATTTACATATAATTGCGGCAAATTATAATGTATATTTTTGCTTGATATTATTCATCTGAAAAAATCAGACTTACAAAAATAAAAATATTATTATTATACCTAGTAAAAAAGAAAATTTTCATCTCTTTTCAGTGTTGAATCCAGGCATATTTCTTTGCGAGGAACTTCTGTGGTTCCCGGGCTAAGATGCCAATCCCGGCCCACACCCTGAAATCAACACCATATCTTTCAATAACCTTCGCTTTAACACAAAGTAGTGTTTGATGTTTATTTATTAGTGCGATAAAATAATGAATAGGACAATTTACCCCCCCCCCCCTTCAAAATATTAATAATAAGTAAATAAATAATAAAAAACACAGTTTACAAATATAAAAGCAATTTTCATATTCCCAGCGTGCTGTGACGTGGATGATTTAAAGAAATTTTTATTTTATTTTATTATATATTTTTAAAATTCTGTTTTTTTTTTTTTTTTTTTTTTTTTTTTTAACTAGGGGCCTTGTTCTCTACAAACTACACTCGACATCCCCCCCTCCGTTCCCACTCTACAAGTCAGTCAATTTGATCGGTTTTAAAAAGCTTAATGAAAATTGAATTATAGTTAAGCAAAAGTAGTGACGATCGCCCTGTAAACGGGTTTTAATACTTTTCCACTTTACAAAAAAAGCTTAAAACGAAATCAGCTGTTGTTAATGACTGTTTTCGCGTTTGAATAAATAAGATTACTTAAACATGCAATAATAATCAAATATAATATTAATGTAGTCAATACAGAGTCTTTGCTATTGCTTCCCGGTATATTTTAACAATGCTATAAGGAAACAGTTTTAAATAAGTGATTTTAGATACAACGCTTGAAATCTAACTTTTCTTTCTTTTTGTAATATTCAGGTAAAAATTATTTTTATCGTTAGAAAAGAAACATTATTTGCGTTCAGTGTTGAATTCAGGGGGTAGCCTAGGGGGAACATTCCCCCCGGAGCAATGACATATCCCCCCGAAAATTTTCAGATTTTGTGTTTTCAATAGTCAAAAAGTGCAATGTCCCCCCCCCCCCCCCGCAGCCACAGAAATCCCTCCCGGTGAAAAATGTCTGAATTCAACACTGTTTGCGTTGTCTTTGAATTGGCAACAATGTAAGAGAGATTATGTTGAAATATGAAATAAATCTCTCGTGAATGTCATGTAAATACATTTTTTTAACTATTTAGCAATGTACTATTATTTTTCGCTCAGGTGGAAATAATCAATTTTTCGCTCAGCTGGAAATAATCAATTCGTATTTAGCAATGTGATTTGACTTTTTTAAAATCTGACATAATTGCCTCCATTTACAATTTTTAACGCATATAAATGAATTTATTATTTTACAGTTTTCTTTCTCTTTTGAAATTCGGTGTACATATATTTTTTATGCCGTAATTTTCAATATTTTCCTGCTTTTAATAAGTAGTATTCATTTTATTTTAATTTGAAAGATTGATTCTTTTCCTATTTATAATGCTCATGTATAGATAAATTTTAAATCCGTAGGAAATGTTATTCCTTATGCTGTTATTTATAGATGGCAAATACTTAAAATAATACACTTTTCTAAAATATGCAAAAAATATCTCTCGAAATTATGAGAATTTGAATTTAAAACTGAAATAAATCTTTAAATAATTAATCAAATTTAATGTATAATAAATTTGATGCGTAATAATTAATCAAATTTAATGAATTTAACGTGTATTTCATTTTTAAAAGATGCTTTAGTTTTTTTTTTTTCGTCCAGGAGAGAAGGGAATCATGCCCCCATGACTTTACCCTCGCATCCACCACTAGTTTAACTGTAAAGGTACAAAACTGATAATCCTTACTTTTGAAGGGATTTAGAATCGAATAGCGTTTTCCCCTTTTTAATAAATAAATTAATTGTTGAGATACAAGATATTTTTTTATCACTTGGCTGCTAGTTTTTATCCTTTCCTTCGCTGTCGCTACCGGAAACTCTTTTCAAAACGCTAACATTGACAATATTTTTCTCAAAGATGTACTACCTTTATCAAAAAATGGATGACGCCATTTGATTATATAGTTTCAGAATAAGAAACCTTGCCAATCTTTGCATTTCCGAAAAGAAAGGAATTTAGAAATGTATTACAAAGTAACTTCATTAGATTTGAGAAAAGCCTAAATAACCCCGACAGAGAAATATTTTCAATAATCAGCAATTCATTACCCGGCTTTAAAAGTTGTGATGTTTGTAACACTCTTTTTCTTCTTTTTTTCCTAACTACGTTAATTTTCTAATGAAACTTTTTTTTAAATATTAGGATTTCTAAAAATCATAACCATTAATTTTGTTACTGTATATTTTCTGTTTTTCGTACACATCGTAATTTTAAAATATACAGTAAAATTATCCCACAAGTATGTATGCGGTATTCTTTAAAGAAACCTTAAATATATGTTAGGAATTTTTTTTTTTTTTTTGATTTGAGTCAGATCAGATCGTGTGGGGTCTGTTTTGACTCATTTTTGCAAGGGCCGGACATTTAAGTGACAACAGACCAGGCAGACCTCCTAAAAAGCCCCCCCCCCCCTCTCCCTCGAACACATGAAAAAAAGATGCGACTTTTTAAAAGGACGGCTGGAACCGTTTCTGTTTCTACTCTATTATTGTCAATCCTTTCCTATTTTAAATGAAATATACATAATGACAAGCACAAGTTGGAAAGTATGAATTCAATATTAATAAAAGAAAGAAATGAAAAGAATAGCTCTCTTCTTTTCTTTCCACCAGAACCAAACCTCCCCAAATTCGGCTCAGTTTTTATCTTGCTACATTCTTTTCTTTCACCCTTTCCCATAGCTGAAGTTTTTCCTTAAACTTCAAACGTAGCCCGCAACCCTATTGGGACTGTGTATTTCGACTCTTTCATTAACAGACAATGACAACAGAACACACGCAACCATTCCATTCATCCACAGAAACGAAACAGCTCTCACGCCTCGCCGCTTCAAAAAAGACGCAAACATGACAAAATTTCTGAGGTACCTCAATTCTGAAAACTGAGGCATTGGGACAAATTGTCACGGTGTATGGGACAAATGAGGTGCTTCATGTATGAGTTACCCAACACTAGTGCTCGTATTGTGATCGGTGGAAAAAATATTGCGATATGTCTAAACAGACATTTTTTCAAGATAATTGGCTGTCGGATCCTGCTTTTATTTTATGGCTTGAAGAAGTGCCTGGAAATAATAAGGTTGCTAAATGCAAACTTTGCTATAAAACTATTGAACTGAGTAATATGGGCCGTCGTGCTATTTCAAGTCACATGGAGGGAGAAAAGCACCAAAAAAAAGTTGAAGCTAAGATCGTGAGTAAAAAAACGGCGCCATTTTCAGGTTTCAAAAAATCGGAACATTCATCTTCTGTTGACGGTGCTGCAGTCATTGAAAATAAATTGAGCACGATCGATAAAGATCTAACGACTGCCGCATGTTCTAGCATTTCAGTAAATCAGCCTACTTGTTTAGAAAAAAAGGCTAGTGGAATGAAATCATTCCTAATAAATGATTCCGTGACAAAGGCTGAAATATTCTGGACAATTGAAACTGTTATGACGCACACATCATTACGGACTGCTGGTTGGGATGCGTTATTATTTAAAACTATTTTCCCGGATAGTAATATCGCACAAAAAATGCAACTGCAGCGTGACAAAGTGGGTTACCTGTTAGCGTATGGAATTGCACCTTTCTTTCAAAAAGAACTGTCAGAAAAGTTAAAAAAATGTGAGTTCTTGGTAGTTGGATTTGACGAATCTCTCAATAAAGTGGCTCAGAAGCAACAAATGGATATTAATGTTCGTTTTTGGGATGAAGAAAAACAACAAGTGAGCACGCGATATCTGAATTCGGTTTTCTTAAGTCGCGCAACAGCACTTGATCTTCTGGAAGCGTTCAAAGATGGAGTAAAAGCTATTGATTTAAAAAAAATTCTACAGATATCGATGGATGGCCCTAATGTCAATCTGAAGTTTTTGAGAGATTTAAAAGCTGATTTAAATACAGACTTAGAAGAAAAGAAACTTTTGGATTTAGGTAGCTGTGGACTCCATACACTGTAAGTACTATTTTACAATATTTTATTTCTAACATTCCTGATTAAAGAACTAAATAAATGTAAAAGACATTTATTAACAACCGTAAAATCTGGCATATTAATGCACACGTACAATTTAAGAATCGTAAGAATAAATTTTAGGTATATTCGCCATATGATGCGCACCTGTTAATTTCGATCATATTTTTGGTATTAAAGTATTGCGCGTTAAATGCCGGATTTTACGATAGTTAAAATTTTGTTTCAAAAAGAAATCATTTTATTCAATATTTTTAGTTATGTTGTTTTCGATTGTAATCTTCCGACAAATGCAGTGTAATGCGGAACTATCGCTGCTCTATTTCCATCTTGGACTAACTTTCTGATTTTTTTCTGGAATTAACCCTTTACTGCATGGTATGCCACATCTAGCGCATACCTAAAAACACTAATTTTCATTATGTGGCAAAGATGTTTGTTGTAACGGATAAAGAACAATTCAAAGAATGGAATAACACTTCTTTTGTCCATTTCAAATGGTTACATATTACAAAAAAATATAGAATTCGTTCTTCGGAAGAAAAAAAAAAAGATGAAGCAATTAAGGCAAATTTTACTTATATTACTTTTACTGAATACTTAAATATTAATATAAGGAAGGTTGCAACATGTTAAGCAGATAATGCACGAGAAATAACAAGGAAACAAAATGGTGACTCGCGGGAAGATACGGCATCTAAGCCAAATTTAATTAATCTAAGCCCATTTAATAGCAAAATATAGCAATACAATACTTAAAAATCCTAATTGTGTACATAGTGTGCACGCCATAAAATATCAATTTTTGCTGATTCCCCCCCCCCTCCCCCCATTAATAGACCAATATATAGATTTTAAATAAAAATAGAAAAAAACATGCAGTGAAGGGTTAAACTGACGTTTATAATATTCATTCTTTTTCCATATTATACTGCATGATTGAAAATATTCATAAACTTATTTTATTAGAATCTATTAATTAAAACGAAATAAAATTTGCCATATTTTTAGGTTTGATGCTGAGTAGCAATGATTGTGTTTTTAAATTTCTACTAAAACTCTGTAACTTACAATTATTGAAAAGGAAAAAAATAATAATTTAATGTTTTCATAAAATCTTTTAAATAAATTAGAAAGTAATATGGTTAGATTTGTAATTAAAAGAAAACTTTCCAAGTTTATTCTTACTCTTTGAAACATAGTAGAGCATGTGAATTTTTCAGAAGCAAAAAATAAATTGGTTACTAGTTTTTTGAAAGGCATAAAAAATTTGTAGTTTCTGCATAAACAGGTTGATTCAACTCAGTGTATATGATTTGGTGGATATGATAGTGTCATTTTTACTACATCAAACTTTTTCTATTTCTGTTTTAGGCACTGTGCATTCAAATCTTCTATGCAAGAAACAGGATGGCAAATTGTGCCTTTTCTAAGGGCATTATACAATTTGTTCAAGGATAGTCCTGCGCGCAGAGCCTTTTTTACAAGTGTCACCAAATCCTCTGTTTTTCCAAAAAAGTTCTGTGCTGTGCGGTGGTTGCAAAATGCCAATGTTGCTCAGAGGGCTATTGACCTTATTCCCAATTTAATTTTATTTGTTGATGAAGTTGAAAAAACTAAAACTATTACATCTCAAAGTTATGAAATAGTGTCAAAAGCTGTTTCTGACCCACTGCTTCCTGCAAAGCTTGAATTTTTCAAGGGTCTAGCTTCTGATATTGAGCCCTTCTTAGAAAAATTTCAGAGCGATGAGCCATTAGTGCCGTTTTTATATGAAGAACTACATGCATTACTTATGACACAAATCAGTAGATTTGTGAAGCCTGGAGTGATTGAGGAAATCAGATCACTGAAGGATCTAAAAATTCCCGAAAAAAATATTCTTTCTGCTGGGGAAATAAATATAGGTATTGCTACAAAAAGTGCTATATCAAAAGCAAACAAAAAGATTGGAAAAATGAAAGATTCAGATATATTGAACTTTAGAGTAAACTGCAAAAAAGCATTGATAAAATTTGTGAACAAAATGTTGGAAAAATCCCCGATTCATCTACGACTGACAAAGGCTGTCTCATGCATTGACCCAAATGTTGCAGCAAATCCAAAAATAAGAAAAATTAGGATGGAATCTTTATTAACTATATTGTTGGATAATAATTGGATCCCTAGCTCTACTGTTGACAGAGTCATGCGAGAATTTAATAATTTGTGTGACAAACCTAATGTTATTCCACTGTTAAAAAATTACAATAGACAAACACGAATTGACAATTTTTGGATGCAATTAATAACAGAAAGCGATTCATGTGCACATTTGTCAAATGTGATTAAACTTGTTTGCATTATGTCCCATGGCAATGCAAATTTAGAAAGAGGATTTTCGATAAATTCTGAATGCATAGTTGAAAATATGAGAGAAGAATTGTTGGTGGCTAGGCGAATTGTGTATGATACAATTTTGTCCATTGGTGGAATATACAATTTGAAAATAGAAAAACCTCTGATACATGCTGCCAGGAATTCCTATTCTTTATATTTGGAAGCATCAAAGCAAAAGAAAAAACATGAAGAAGAAAAGTGCCTTCGACTAAAAAATAAAAGGCTTGCCGAAATGAATGTTAAGGAACTAGAACGAAAAAAGGCAAAAATATTAGAAGAGGCTCAGATTCAGGCAAATCTCCTGAATGAGGAGATTAAGATGCTTTCTAAGATTTAAGAAAAAAATATTAAAATTGTATATAGTGTATATATATTATGAGAAACTGTATTTTTTTGTATTTTTATTTTAACGAGTTTAATATTAGAATCTATAATTTGTCATGTGAATAAAGGTGTGTCTAGAAAGATTTTTGAGATATGCTGTTTGTATATGTAAGTATTATCTTAAACTTTTTAATCCATTTCAGATTTTATTGAGTATTTGTTAATAAGAAACTATCTGCACATTATTTTACGATTATTTAAAAGATTAAATTTTATGTTTGGTTTTACAGTATATTAATTTCTAGAGAATTAATATTCCAGGTATACTTTTTTCTAAGGAGGATATTATTGTGCGGATCATTTGTTGTGTTATTTTATTCATGGTATTTTTTTTTTTCTGCAGTAAAAACAGTATTGAATTTGGACGCATTATATGTAAAATGTATTTTAACGGTCTAGCCAACTTAAGAAAAAAGGTCAGGGAAAAGTCAGGGAATTTGTAAATGGAAAATCACTAGCCACCCTGAATGCAGTAAAAAAAGTTTGTGTATAACCCGCGGAGATGCATCGGTGTATAGTCCGCGGGCTATACACAATTTATGAACGTATATTTCGATCAGGGTTCGAAATTAGAAGCCATTGGTCATAATTTTTAACACAAATTTACCGAATTTTTTCGTGATGCATAATACCTACAGTAATTCGGCTAAGAAATTAAGATTATCATTACCTTAATTTTCAGAAGAAATGCCTCTGTGTTTACGTGTTTTAAGATAAAATTTCAAGAGATGCGGCGTTTACGCGCATTTTTTTTTTTTTTCAAACAAGCGTGATATTTTTTCTGAATTTTTCCAAAAAAAAAAAAAAAAAAAAAAAACAGTGATGAATTTAAAATTTCGAACATAAAATGTATACGTATCTTAGGTCATTGGTTCCCAAAAGGAACGAATTCTTGGAATCGGTCCGAAATGCCCCAACTTCGAAAAGGAATGATTTCTCGGACTCTATATGAAATGAAGTGACCCTGGAAAAGTTCAATTCCTTGAACTCGTTCCGAAATGAAACGATTCTGTTAAGGAACGATTCCTCTGAATCGTTTCGAAAAAAGCCGACTGCTCTGAATCGATCCAAAATGACATAAATCACGCACTTTTTTTTGTTCTTTGCAACAGGGTAGGGTACCAACTCCGAAAAGGAACGACTCCTCGGACTCTATCTGAAATGAAACGACTCCGGAAGAGTTCGATTCCTTGAACTTGTTCTGAAATGAAACGACTCTGTAAAGGAAAGATTCATTGGGAACGACACAATGGGGTGCTGCAGCATCGATTCGCTAGCAAAAAATTTTCTGATATTTTATTTATAGATTCTTTTTTATTTTTTTTAGGCCTCATGTATAAGTTGACCCCCCCACTTTGAAGTTCTTTTTTTGTCTAAAATTTCCCGACTTATACGCGAGTATATACGGTTAGCTATTATAGATCTATCAGTGCAATACTTGGCGGTAGTTGCGACAGTTCTTCCAAACCCAGAAATAACTGTATTTAAGCAGTAAAAAAAAAAAAGCCTTTACAAACATGGGAGAACTCTCTAAATTTCGCGGCATAGCGAAAAAAATTTACAAATTTTGATGGGGGTTTTTTTTTTTAATTTTTTTCAAGTTTAAAAGTTGTAGAAAAAATATCATGATTTCCAATTAAAAAAAAAACTCTTTGTATAACTCGTACCATGTATAAGCTGCAGCGGCTTTTTGGAAGGTTTTTTTCTTGTATATGCCGCGGACTATACACCCGAAAATACGGTAGTATTTACAAGTGTTAACAAGTTAAGTGTTATAAATGCAGGATTTTCAAAAATGTAAAACTTGATACATGTGTTTAATTTTTTTTTTAATGCTATACACATTATATACAGAAGTGTGTAAAGAGAAAATTGTGACAGGGGCAAAGTTAGAATTTGGTGTCCCTCCACCCAACTTTTTCTTGTGCAGGCCAAAAAATAACGTTTGTAGTATAAATTTGGATAGTGCCCCCTAAATTTCTGTGCACGGGGCAACTGCCCCCCTCCCTCCTTCTTCTCACAGAGCTGATTGTATACATAATATCTAATAGGTTAATTTGAATTTAAATATAATGCATATAATTTATTATATGTATGATTATTACACACTATAAACCCTTTTTTCTCTACCCCGCCCCACAACACACACTAATGGTATTAAGAATACAAATAATGCTTATTTTGAAAGCAAGGTAAGACGAGAAGTAATTATTCAACAACTGAATACTTAAGATATTTAACAAAATTTTATAGCATTCAGGTAAAAAGAAAAATAATAATAAGAAATTCATAAGTATTTGTATAAGCTAATTTTTCAGCATAGTAAATAAATAGGTTGAATATTGTAAATAGATACTTGGATGTTTTTATTATCTTTATGTTTGTTATAAATTCAAAAAATGACTGATAATTTAAAATTCAGAATTACTGATTTTTTTTGAAAAAACTAACAATTGTAAAAGTCAAAACAGAAAAAATCTACAAAATACTTCTAAAACACAAAATATTATGTAGTTTTTTTTATTATCTTATAAAATACATAATTTTAAAAAATAAAACATTCATTAAATATTTCTAATTAATTTGATTACATAATCTAAATCAATCCAAATGAAATTATCAAAGTAGAAATTCAGTTCAATAATGCATTTCATTTGCCCCACGTAGCACATAACCAGTTTTGAACAATTTTCTGTTTCTAATCAATTACGGAACTTGTCTAATCTTTTATATTATTTTAAACTATACACTAAGTTTGGTTATAAATAAATTTCTTCATAATATGATCCCTGCATATTTTGAATAACACATTAAAATTTAATAAATAATATTACAAAAGATAAGTTTTCCAAAGTCTGAGATTTTGTTTAATATTCAAAATATGTTTTTCAAAAATTTAAATTTATTTTTCTTACAACATATTTAGAAACATTTTCCTTATTTATCGAAATAATAAGCAAATAAATTTTACTTATTAAATATAAATATAGGTAAATATATATATATGTAAATAAATATTTTTATTTACATATAAATATAGGTTTTTGACAGTTTTAGACATTTTTGACAAGAGGTTTTTGACATGACGGTTTAAACCATGGTTAAAACCGTCAAAAACTGTCGCATGTCAAAAACTTGCCAACCCTGTTAGGAAGATGTACAAAAGTTTGAAAATTGATCATTTAAACATGTATTTGTATAATGTTTTGATGCATGATCAATTACGACTTTTTTCTTCTCCCTATATTAGGAATATATTTTTCAAAATGCCAAAAACAGCTAAAAGTTTGTCATGGAGAAAATATAAATATATAAATTCGGTTGTCTCAGCACAATGATGAAAAACTTACAAAACCAAATGAACTGCAAAGTATGATTTTGTCAACTGCACACAAAACAGCAACTCATTCAAATAGCACTACTTTATCAAATAATACATGTTTGTTTGATAATGATATTGAAAGTATTAGCTATGAAATGATAATGATATTGAAAGTATTAGTTATGATAGTGATATTGAAAGTATTAGTTATGATAGTGATGTTGAAAGTATTGCAAGTGATTCATCAAACTGTTTAAGTAGTTCTGATGATGAATGGGTTAATGAAGAAATTTTTTTTTTGGGGGGGGGGGGGTGCATTGGATAGCTGAGGTAACTTTCAACATCGCTCCTTGATTACTTTTTCGATTTTGGTTGCAGTTTTTTCTATCAAGTTCCTTTTAATTTCAGAACAGTTTTTGAAAATTAAAGTAACTTTATTGATTTTGGTTGCAAGTATTTTCTATTAAGTAATCAAACAGCAATCTTGAGAGGGACCTCAGCTATCCAATGCCAAAAAAAAAAAAGTCAAAATGCAGAAGAATTATTAAATAGAACCATTATAAGATCATTTCGGTGTCTGTCACAGACATTTCACTCAACTAGGAAACGTAGAAAGCTCAAATTGGGGGAAGTAATAGATTGTTGACCCACAAATTTATAGATTAAACATTTACAAATATATTTATAAGAGCAGTAGGGGGCTAATTAAGTTATAAATCTTAAGTGTTAAAAATTTGGTTCTGCATGTGGTTGTCACCTATTTTCTATCTTTGTTTTTTAAATTGTGTATTTTATACTTTTTAAAAAGATGAGCTTTTGTAAACATGCACCATTCTCTATATGGTAGTATGTTTATCTACTAATTTATCAGTTAATATTTGCCAACTAATTTTGCAGAAAATGTTTGCTGTAGTCGAGTTTGGAGACCATTCAGTGTCCACAGTACCAACATCCTGGATCAAAGGAGAATATTGTGTATGGCTGAATGTAAAAGATACATCGAAAGCAGCCAGAACAAAGTTAGAGCCAAAAGAAGATTGGAAGACTTATAAAGTTTTCATCAAATCAGTTTATAGTAAGTTTTTATGCATGTTTTAATTTTAAAATTTATTGCTTATACTTTATAAAATTGAAATGCTTTAACATTATTAAAGTAATGAATTTGGTCTTGAATTTTTAGCAAAAATAATTACAATTTAGGACAAATTTAAATTTGTGTGTTGTGCTAAAAATTAAATGTCTTCTGTAGTTCTCATGCATTTACATTTCTAATATAAATAAAAGTAACAAAAATTCGGTTTTAAAAAACCCAGGCCTCGGAGCGAGTCGCTAAACTCGCTATTTTTTTTTTTTTTTTTTTTTTTTTTTTTCTATTATAGTCTATATTTTTCAGATTTAATCTCTTTTTTTGCTTTTTTTCTTTTTATAAATGTTCTTTACCCATCGATCGATCGCAGGAAAAAGATCGTAACTTTCCTCATTTGACAGCGGGAAAAAAATCTCGAAATTCAAGAATTTGTCGTGAGGAAATATCGGAAAACTTGTCAGTTTGTCGCAGGAAAATCTCGAAATTTGTTAACTGTTTGCGGGTAAAAATCGCACAGATTTTCAGTCGGAAACTGGCAGAAAATCATGGATTATGTTAATCTGTCTTAGAATGAAACCATGAAATTCCATGAAACTATAGTGAAACTTAGTTGTGGAAAAAAATATACTGAATTTCCCGGGAGCAGAATCAGCGCAACGCTGCGACGTACGTCGCAGACTATTTTTCAACTGTTAAAAATGAAACAAAAATTATAAAATTTCGGTCTGAAATCCAAAAATTCGGACACAAAATGTATTGGGAATTTCGACAAACAGTGTTCGAAAAGAAATCTATTTCGTCATAGATTGCGAAAAACATGCGAATTTCGTCCAAGAATCGTGAAAAAACAGCAAATTTCTTCAAAAAATCATGAAAAAAAGGCATTTTTCGTCAAAAAATCACAAAAAACGGTAAATTTTCTCAATAAATTGCGCAAAAATGACAAATTGTGTTTTAAAAAGTCCGAAAAAAATGGCAAATTTCTTCAAAAAATCTGAAAAAAAGGAAAATTTCTTTAAAAGATCACGAAAAAAACGTCAGTTTTCATCAAAGAATCACGAAAAAATGGCAAATTTCTTCAAAAGAATGCGAAAAAATGGCAGTTGCAGTTTCGCAAAATGATCATGAAACAACAGTGAATTTTTTCGATAAATCCCCAAAAAAGGCAAATTTCATCAAAAGAACACGGAAAAACGTAACAAGTAGAGATGAAATGTTCGAACATTGCATCCAAAGATTTTTGCAAGTGCTGTTTAGAAAAATTTCTATTTTTTTAAAAGATCTTTCACTCTAATCTTTAACCCCCTGATGGCAGCAAAAGGACAAAATTGTGGTTTTCTCTAATTATTTTAAATTGCTAAAAGAAAAAAATTATGTATTTCGTATAGGTATATATATAAGCCTTAAGAATATTAATCATAAGTCTCTAACTGGATTAGAACTGTAGAATTATATAAATTTAAATAATGCTAATATTACTGTAAAACCTGCAGCTTTAGTGAATGGATATATCAGTTTGCGGCAATTAGGTTAATAGGACCCTTACAAAAATTTTCATGAAACAGGATTCCTCACAATTTTTTAATTTAAAAACAGGACTATTCAAAGTGTTGTCTTAATTTCTATCTTGCAAAAATTTTCTCAATTGAAATGCTTGAGTATGTTGTAGAATGAACACTGATACAGTTTTATAGGGACAGGGTGGCTATTGATTCTGGAAATCATGGAATAGGGGAAAATTTTTCAGTGCGAAAATGTTTTCACCTTACTAACAACATTGATTTGTTACCAAACAGGCTACATTTGAACCAATGTCACAAAGACATAAAGTCGTACTTATGCCTAGCGGTATCTCTCTGCATGAAAGTTAAATTGTCATATAGAGATTTTAAAAAGTTAGTTCGTTCACGATCTTTCGACAAAATTTGCATGTTTTTGTCAATTTCTTGACAAAATGTACACTCACAATTTCTTGGCAGAATTTGCATGCTTTTCATGTTTTCATAATTTGAGTTTCTCATGAATTCTTGACAAAATTTGAAAATTTTTTTGATACATTTTGTACATATTTTGCAATCTTTAGACGATATTTATGCATATTTGTAATATTAAGATGAACATTGCATATTATGAAATTACCTTTGCTAATTACTGTGCAGTTTTTGTTTTTTCTTCTCCAAATGGATATTTGCAAGCTGGATAAATGTGTTAGACACTAAAGCAGCATATGTTAAAAAATAGATTGTTATTTAATGATAAAAATCGGGGAAATTTGATACAGATAATCGGAATTTTCATTTCTTTAGCCACCCTAAAGGGGTACAGAATTCTGAAACGTTTTTTAATTCGCTACTCATATTTTGAAACCTGTATTTTTTCTCTTTTTGCAGGTGCTGTTCGTAGAAATCCATCTTTCAGTCAGTCAACTAATAATGACATTGAAATGGTCATTAAAGATTGGTTGCGTCATGCAAAAGCCCGCTGCAGAGAATAATTTGTTTTATTTTTATGTAATAAAAAAAGTACTCTTCACATGTCTTTTTTTTTTCCTTCAAGTATCAACAAGACAATTAAATCATTGAACAAAGTAAATCTTTTAAATATCCCTGTTCTTTTTCAGCAGCAGAATCATTTTACAGATAAAATTTGTTTTATAATTTTAGTTTTCATTTTTTCTGTTCAAAGTTTCTTCCATATGGGTAGACTTGCAAATTTTGTAATTATTTTTAAATGAATTGACTTGTGTAAAGGATGCTTCCTATGATTACTATGCCTCAATTTTAGCATATTTGCCTTTGACAAATAAGATTAAGCGTTAGTGCTGAAGTTTGGCATGTTTTCTATATATATTTATATTTGTAGAATTCTCTTTCATGTTATATTAGAGCATATAAAGTTTCACCAAGGCTGGTTTATCCCTTTCACATTTACTTGTTACATTAAACCTATTTTAGATTACAAATTACTATTAAAAATTATACTATTACTATATTAAAGCTGTTTAGGAGAATCTCATGAGTAAATATTCAGAATATAATTACAGATCCTATTTCTTTTTATAAAGAATTTTCAACAAAGTTTTTATACAGGTATGAAATTAGTAAAAGATTTACCAGGTGTTTCATAATTCAAAATTGGGATTTTAATATTTTATCCAAAATCTGGAAAAACCAAAGAATTTTAGGAGATGTGATGACATTTTTTTTTTTTTTTTTTTGTGTGTGAGTGAGGGGGGGGGGAGGCATATGTAAATGATTAAATTAATATCCTGTAGTGTGAAAATTTGATACAATATTTTACTCTGACCATGTCAAATTCATCCTGTGCCACTAGACGAATTATCAAAAATACACCTAAAAAATTCAGTTTTCTTCTTAAAAAATGAATAATTATTTTCCGAGCATTTCGCTCTCCCTGTCTGCTGTGATAACGCAAGTTATTTAGAGATGCATATCTATTGTATTTTCAAGGATTAAAATATATCTGGAGATTGTTTTTAAACTCATTTATGATTTATTGTTTAGATATTTAAAAGGTTTTATTTACAGACGTCAGTGAACAATTATTTGAGGTAGAAAAACTTAGTGACAGAATACATTTTAATATTGTGCATCATTTAAGATAATAAAAAAAAAATCATCACAATTGAACATATGTAATGAAATTGGAAATACCTCTACTTTTAATTAAACCATTTGCAAAATAGTTTGAAAAGTAAACTTTATTGACACAAGAGTTATGTATGTTTATCAATAAACATGAAAATTACCCTCATTGCTTAAACACCTTCATTTATGAAATTTATTTTTAAGATTATACATGAGGGGCTTGCAACTATAGCAAAGGTGTGGAAAGAAAAATAGTCTGTTCAGATACATAAAATCTGTTTTATTTACTTTCACAAAGACTAAGTTTTTGTCATGTTTACTGTGAGGATGGGTATAAATCAGATTTTGTCTTCTAAATGGACTCTTACTTTTTCAAAATGGATGTTTTGTATTGGGATTGTGAACCTCTCGTATTTTCATTAACAGATAACAAATTTAAATAAAGTGTATGGGATAAGATATGCTGAAATATACTTTAATAACATTTTTTAAATTTGTGATCTGTTAATAAAAATGAGGTGTTAACAATCATAATGTATACTAAATCCATTTTGAAAAATTAAGTGCATTTAGTATCTTTCAGCATTTCTTATTCAAACTCTGGGTACTCTTTAAAAGAAAAATTTAATATAAGACATGCAAAAATGCCATTTCATTGGAAATATATCTCCTCATTAGTGACCGCCTTCATATTTGTAAGTTATAGTTTAATATAAATGTTAACTGATACATAGGATTTTTAAGGTATCAGTGGAAAAAAATATTGCAAACTAACAATTGATCCTTTTATAAAGCCATTTTCTTTTAAATTAGTTCTAACCAAAATATAAGGCATAACTTTAAAATTTTGCTTATAAAGTAATTTTAAATGTTCATTGTTAAAGAGTTCTTGATTTAGTCACTTGAAAATAATTTTGTAATAGTATTAATTAAATATTGGTATCTATTTCTACAAATATAAAGGTATTGAAAGCTGTATTTTTAATGAAATTTTTTGCATATCTTGAATATAGGGTGTCCAGCAATCCCTGATTTTAAAGTTAAATTTCTCAAAAACAAAGATCTATGGAATTATGTGGTAAATGGTTTATTAGGTAAACTTGATAAAAAATGTTATACAGAAATTTTGATCAGTGGATATTTTGAAAAGATTGTTCTAATTGCAAACAATATTTGATTTGACATTTTCCTTATTTTAGATTTCTTAGAGAACCCTTTTTTGGCTAAGAGTGCCATATTTTGATTTTTGAACTAAATTTGGGGGAATTTAGAAATTTCAATAGTTTAATTCTGAAAATCGTTAAAAACAGGCACTGTTCTCCGAAAAAAATCATTCCCACGAGCAATCTGAACATAATCTTTTAAAAATATTCACCTATCGAAACTTCTATATAACATTTTTACAGCTTGCCTAGTAAAAAAGAAAAAACTTTACAGCATAATTCTATCGGGTCTTATTTGCTGGACACCCTGTATGTCTATAAGGAGTACCGTATATCGAAAAATAGTTCTATATATAGAGGTCTTTTAGACCGGTATCGGATGAATATTGATATCTGCAATGAAAGTCTTAAGTACGTGTATAAGAAGTACTTAAATTAAAAAAATGGATCTATATTAGAGGTCTCACAGACATTTACTGGATGTTCCTAGATATCTAGAATCAAAATCTTAAGTTCATCCTTAAGAAGTACCACATGTCGAAAAGTGATCTATGCTTGGAGGTCTTATAAATGTGGTCTTCATCTATAAATGGTACCTTATGTTGAAAAGTGGTCTATGCTTGGAGGTCTTATAGATGTAGTCTTGTAGACTATCTGGATATAATCAACGTCTGGAAGAACTCAGAGAGATCACACATGTTATTTCTTATAGACGTAGAAAGAGAGTATCGTGGATATTTTTAGATAACCTATAGATGTTTTGGCCGTCTTGTATTTACAGCTTCTAGATGACTTATAGATGAATGTGTGCTATGTGGGATGTATTTACACAAATACAAGAATAATCACGATTAATCATGTGTTTGAATAAATAAACAAAAACATTCTCTGATGAAGAACCTGATTAACTCTTTGAAGTACTAAGATATTTAAATAAAATTAATTATTAACATCAATATATTATTATTTTAATCGCCGTTTAAGTAAACCTGAACATTTTATAATTCATGTTATAGGGGAAGATGGGGATACTTGAACCATTTTTAAAATTTTAATTTTTTATAATTTCTTAGAACAAAATAAAATATTGAAAACGAAAATTTGATATTTTTTCTTCAATTGAAAACCACTTTCAATTAATTTTGAACTATTTTTCTATGTCGAATAAATTTTGACTTTTTCTTTTACATCGTAGCTCAAGTATCCCCATGGAGGGGATACTTGAGCCAGATGTCACATTCGCACCAGTATTCTGCAAAGAAAAAAACCGATTTACAATATACGCGAAAAACTGCATTAAACCATTTTCAAATAAATTTGGTCGAATTTTCTGGTGTCGTTGTGACATTTCAGAATTAAAATTATGTGGTAGAAAATTCTACCAGCAGAGCTCAAAAAGTTAATCACCATACTTTCAAAATGGTACCAAGGTATGTGATTTGTTTTTTACATGTTCAGAACTATAAATATGTTACCATGTTGCCAGTTTTAGAAAGAAAAATTGACCAACTGTAGAGATAATAGGGGTGGCTCAAGTATCCCCTATGCTCAAGTATCACCACTCTCCCCTATATTTTAATAATAGAGATTACTTATTTAGCTTAATAATACACTTCATTGTTTGCATTTTATTTCCAAACTGGAAATAAATTTCATTTTGTTTATTATCAGTTAATTTTATTCTACCTGGCACCAAAATTAATAATTGTCAGTATTGGAAAATTGGCGCAGAGTTGGAGCCTGTTGGAAACATTAAATTTTAATATTAACTTTCAACTTATCGAATAACAAAATTTATGAGATTTTCTTAAGGTGACTAGTGCCGCCAATTTATATGTACATTCGGCTCTATTAAAAGTAACAAAGCAATTACTTTTATTCTTGTTCCTAAAAAAGAAGAATTACATGGTCTAACAAAAGAAAAGAGCCCGATAAATCTCTGTTTATACAGTCAACATGCCAATTTTATGAGATACTGCTAGAAATTTTAACTAACAATAGAAAACCAGTGAGCGGTTTTTAGAACTAAATTTTTAGAATTTCAGAAATTCCAAGAATGTATTTCAAAAAATAAATTTCTTTGCAAGCATTTTTAACCCTTTAACGTTCATTGGTTTCGCCACGAAACCACAAAATTTTAATTCCGATACGCAACACTGACACCGGTATTTTTATCTAAAAATATCACTTTTATTTGGTATGCAAAAAATCACGTTTCCTTATTCAGAAATATATTTATTATCGGTGTCATTCATTTATTTCTACATCTTAGCAATGAAAATGCTATGATCGTTAAAGGGTTAAACAAGAAAGATGTCAAATCAAGCATTCTTTGCAATTAGAACACAATATTTTCCAAATATTCACTGTTCGAAACTTCTCTATAAGATTTTTTACAGCGTACCTAATAAACAAACCGTTTACCGTATAATTATACCGATCTTTATTTTTGAGAAATATAAATTTGAAATTAGGATCTTATTTGTTGGTAACCCTGTATATATATATATATATTAAAATAAGGTGAATTGCACCACCTAAAAGTGTATGAAGTTAGTCATAGAATTGAACTAAAATTTTTGTATATAATTACAACCCTTGGCAAAAAGTTTCCGATCATTACATCAACACTACCATCATTTGTAAGAAAAGATTATTTATTCTCACTGCATAAAAATGAAACGACTATTAGCGATAATACATTTGTGTTACATATAATGAACAACAATATGCAATAAAAAAAATCACCATTCCTCAATTTATAAACAGAAAAATTGTGATTGAAATTTAGGCACCAAAGAAAAAATTATCCGATCTTGCTTTGATTTGGAAAAAAATAACCGATCACTGTAATTATATATTTCGTAAATCCACCTTTATTTCGGATGACAGTCGAAATTGTTAGTGGACTGGACTCATTAAGATTTTTACACTCATTGGGAGCAACTTCACCCCAGCATTCCCTTATAGCTTTACGTAAGTTCTATGGCATTTGTAATTCATCGAAAATCGATTTTTCTTTTTAATATATTTCACATATTTTCGATGGGATTAAGATCCGGACTATTGGGCGGTCACATCATGGTTTGAATTGGTATATTACCTACATTTTGTAGAAATTTCTTCATTGATTTGGTGCGTTGGGAAGCTAATTGTCACCTTGAAATAAGAAGTCATTTTGATTTCCGAACTATTGATCGATGCTGGGAATCAAAAAATCCACTAAAATGTCAATATAAACTTCAAAGTTTACTGTACGTAACACAATACACAACTTGCCGACGCCTCGTGATGTAATACAACTCCAAACTGCAAATGCAGGTGATAATTTAGTCTTCATATTGATACACTTATCATTGAACTTTTCACCAACTCTCCTCCAAACAAATGTTCCACAGTCATCACTTTTACCGATAGATATGCGAAATTCATTGCTAAAAATAACTTTATTTCATGTATCAAATGGCTAGTGCACATGTTTTTTACACCATTGCAGGCGCTCTTTTCTATGCTTCTTTGTCATGTAAGATTTTGTTTTAATTTTACAAGATTTAAATTTCTCTACATTTAGATGATTACGTACTGCGGTCACATGCCTTTACGTTATACTTAGACCATTCGGAATCAAGTTGTTTTGAGGTTGCTCGCCGCTTTCTTTTCGATATTTTCACGCGTTTTCTTTTTCTTCCTAGGTATTGACATTCGTGGTCGTCCACTTCGAGGCAAATTTTCCACGCTATTAGTCAACTGATATTTTTTCCTAATATCGCATACTGTACTTTGAGCACAATTTCATAAATCAGCCACTTTCCATTGTGAATTTACTTCTTCTAATAATTAAATCATGCGGGTTTTTAAATCGCGAGACAGGTTTTTCACACGAGTCATTTTCCAGCACTTCAGAGCTGCTTTTGATCTCGCAACTAGAAGATTTCTTCTTTTAAATAGGATTCATAGATCATACGTATGCGCAGGCACTCTAATCTATCTTCAATATGCAAATTTCAAACTTTTTTCCTCAGTGATCGATTACTATTTTCCAACTTCCATCCTGATCGGATATTTTTTTCTCACGAGGAAACACTTTCGCCTGTATTATAATTATAAATTATATGATTGCAATATTGAATTCACTTTTTATTTATATTTTAACATTCCTTCTTTTATTTGGCATATTGCAAAACGTTCCTATGCTCTTGAATCGCGAAGTATACGCTTCGAAATACAAAACTCATAAACTTGATAACAGTGATCGGAAACTTTTTGCCAAGGGTTGTATTTTTTGATAAGGCAAATAGGTCCTCCCTGAATTAAAAAAAAATCTGTCTATTATTCTATTGTTCATCGGCTCGTGTAGAGACGGAAATTCGTTTTTACTCCGATTAATTGATTGAAGCAGAAATTTAAGGTGAAATCCAAAGTTCGTATGGTATTGAATTAAAATTATTAAAACATTAAAATGAGCAACTATTTTTTAAAAATATTAAAATGTACGTATGAATAGAAGAAAATTTTGGATTGGCACATCCAACTAGTTTTCCGTCTTTAAAATATTTATTCTTTTATTTCTTCTTTTTGGGGGAAAGGGGAATACGCAATACTTCCGTACTTTATTTTTAAAAAGAAATTCCACTAAAATAATTCCAAGTTTAAGTTTTGACAAATTTCAACTAGCGTCGGCTGGGTTAAATTCTGCTAAATTTTGTTTACAAAACAGAGGGTTTGTCAACTAAGCTATACATTTTTCACAATAAATGCCGAAATTAAGATTCTGTTTTGTAAGCAAAAGGAAGTCCCAGAAACTGCCTTATTCATTTAATTAAAATAATATAAGAATTTTTCGAGATTTTATGATTTGTTCAGTGACAGGAAGTATTTAGATGTTAATAAACGAAATTTCAAGTCTCAAACTTACACAATTTCCTTGTATGAAATCTGTGATAAACAGACAAGGTGTGAGCTGCATATTGTTTTTTCAGACGAATTAAACACAAAAAAACAGATAAAAAATGGCTGCTATGCGAACAATAAAATACTATTGATCGCTGAACAATGTGATAACAACACATTATTTTTATTTTTGTATTACGCGTAAAGAATTATTTAGTTCTAACCCGTAAAAGCGCAGCATGAAATACTGTTTGCATAACCGATATGCTAATTTTATGAGTTACTGTCAGGAAACGAAATAATGGGTTAGAAGACAATTTTGAAACAACGATAAATTCCGAATTCATCTCAAGTGTCTGAATTATCTTCCATGAATATGCTAATGTTCAAAATAATAAAGGAGAAACTGTTCAAGAAGAGTAAACGTAGTTTGGTTCGTTGAAAAAATAATGTAAGAAAATGTTTCAATTTGATCGCCAACATCAAAACGAATTATTTGTAATCATGAAGACTAAATCTCCTTCCATGACATATTTAAAATAAGCATCTAAATCATAGCCGTCACAGGCGATAACAATTTGTGTTTAAAGTATTGTTTTTATTTTAAAAAAAATCTTATAATTTTAAGGAAGCTTAGACTTAAAATTAATTTTTAATTCTTTATTAATTCTTCATTTTAAACCTTATAAATGTCATACATAAAGGTATGAAATATACAAAAATATATATTTATATATCCCATATATATGTATGTATACACATATACAGGGTTAGTAAAAAATAAGTTTAGCTCTTCAGAGGGCATTATAATGCGTTGTATAAGTACAAATGAGATGAAACTGGAACTATAGATAATTCAAATGATGTACTTGATATATATTAAATAAAAAATGTTATTATCAAATTTCAACAATACATGACGCTACAACATATATGGTTTTCATTTGCATGTATTTAAAATGAGAAATATCATTTACATTACAACGCATGTTTATTAGCATCATTCTTTAGATAAGAATAAGACGGATTCTAATCAGGCATTAGTACTTCTCTGCTTATCCTGACTATGTTGCTAGAAAAAGCGCTACTGATAAATCTATATTAACAGAACCAGCAAAACTCCGCTGCAGTTGCAAAAGAAATCCACAGTACAAAGAAGATAGGAAGAGACTCAATACCTCCACGTGCTTACATAAGGTGATACAGAAATTTTAAACAACTGGTTAACTTGGTATCCTTCCACGTAAATGAAGAACGGTCCACGTATAGAGGTCAAAACCAAATATCAGGACGTACGCTGCGCACGTTATTGTTGAAAATAACCAAAATAGCATGACGAACGCTGCATATATCATAGAGCTCAAGAAAAAAAGATAACATTGAACATTAGAGATAAAATTAAGAGTCCAGATTACTGACTGAAATATACCCGGATGATAATGTTAAGTCTATAGGGACGTTCTTTTCAAATATCTCGTGCAAATTTTAATATTTTGACGTGACTTTTTTTGCATAGGATAGCTGAGGGCAATCCACAACCGGGCTAGTTTTTACTTTTTCAATTTTGGTTATATTCTTTTTATATTAGGATAGTTTCAGTTTCATAACCGGTTCAAACCGGTTCGTATGAAATTCGTATGAAAGTTAAAGTAATTTTAATTAAAATCAATTTCGCGTCCCACAAACCCGAGAAATTAAAATATCGAAACCTAAAAAGAAAACAAAACATAAATTTTACTATTTCGGATCTCTGAATTTGAAAAGTGGAAATCTTTACAATTTTGATGTTAATTCGTGTCCTCCAGAGCAGAAAAATTTCGATGGAAAAGTGAGATAAAGATGAAACTTTTACTATTTCGGAAATAATTCGAGATCTATAAGAGTTTTTAATTAAAAACAGTTTTTATCTAATGTGTATGCTAGGCTGTATATTGGGAATCTTTAACTTGGGTGACCCGATATAATCCAAAAACAAGAATAATAATTTCTTTTATATATTTCAAATTACACATAACTGGTTTAACTTCACTTCAAACTGACTAGCAAAAAAAGTCGAAGTCGGAGTCGGCTTATTTTTCAGCGACTCCGACTCTTTTGCTCAAAAATGGGTCTAACTCCGATTTCAACTCCGCAGCCCTGGTTGTTGTTCTTTTAACCAGGTTACAATTACAAAGATCTTAATAGATATATTAACACTACAAGTTTTATGGCATACTTACTACAACTGTCCCGAAATTAGCTAACGATATTTTTTTACTTCAGGTTTTCATAGATAATAAAACATATATACAAGAGGGTTCCTCAAATCCGCACAGCTGTTGATCAGAGATCGTGAAAATTTCAAGTAATTTCTATGTTTACATTTTTAATCAGTGGTTTGAATGCAACAATGCCATCAAAATTATAATAAATGCTTGCCATACAGTAAAATATTAAAATAACGAAGTAAAATAAAAATCTAAAATGACAAAATTAAGATAATTTAAAATTAACAAACTTATTTAAAAAGTACATAAAAAGAAGTTTCTCCCTAAGGACAGTTATGAAACAGATAGCGATATCGAAATTTCTACAGGTGAAAGTAGTTTTCATCAGTTAGATGAATATTATTAGTTACCTGACCAGAAACAATATGAGAAAGATGAACTGGAAAAAATCAAACTTTATTCTTGTTAAAATTGCAAATAAAAAATCTATTACTCATTATTACTTACCCATCATACGTAGTATAGGGTAAGTCTTGCAATCGTTTTGAAAATCGAAAAAAATTTTTTGACGGATTTACACGTTTTAGATGCTAGAGATTCCGAAAAACATATGTTTAGAAAAAAAATTGCCGTCCGTCTGTCTGTCTGTCAGTCTGTCTGTCAGTCTGTCTGTCTGTAAAAGCTCTATCTCGCAAACAAATTGAGATAGAGACTTGAAATTTTGTATGTAGTTAGCATGTAAGAATGGGACGAAGCCTATTTAATATCAGCAACCTCGATTATCCGGAAGTATTTTTTCGGACTCTCGAAAAATTCGTTCTGATGAAAGGTACATAAAAATTTTCGAATTTTTTTGTTCTTAGGAATGGACGTAAAGGGCAATAAAATAACACAAATTTTGCATCAAGAACGAAGTCGATCGGATTTTTAGTTGCCGAGATATTTGTAATCCTGTTTTCCACATTCTTCGATTTTTCATGATCCTGTATTTCATTCAAATTTCAATTCAGAGGTATATTTTAATTGGAAATGATACGCTTAATTCGACGCAGTTAATTGTTAGTTAATAGAATCATTACTTTTGGAGCTATAAGGATGTTTCTTTTACGCAGTTCGGTGCTTACTTGAGTAGTTTGGCGTTTTATATAATTTGTCGAAATTGGTACATCAGCAGTTCTTTAATAGAGCATTACTATGTATATTAACAATATTTAAATTTTGTTTATAAATTGCAATGCATTGTATAAATAGTTTTCACATGTTTTATTTTCATATGCCTATCCATGATGGGTAAGTATTACGGTGGCCTCCAACGACTAGTTTTGTACTGTTACATATGGGATAGAGTAAAACCTCCAAAACGGACACTCCCGAAAAGCGGACTCTCTTTAAAGGACAATTTTGTAATCCCCACTCCCAATATTAAATTTTTGTATGTTTTTTTTTAAAGAAAAAAAGGGAAAGAAAAAAGCTAAAAGGCCTCTGAATTTATCAGGACAATGTGTCACAAGTTTTTGTAGATAAAAAGATGGGAAAAATTCTCCCTCCTCTCCACGTTCAGAGCTAAATTCAGGGGATTGCCCGGGAGGAATATCTTCCAGAGAATTGAAATGTCATGCAAGAATATTTTGAGATTTTATGCTCTAGAGGTCAAAAAGTGCAATCCCCGTCCGGAACTCTACAATGTCCAATAGCGTTACATAGAAAATCAAATTACATGTAACCGCAAGCAAAAATAAACTTTGGTAACAGATTTTTTTCACTAGAATATAATCAAAAGTGGATAAAAGTGAGCACAATTTTATTTCAATTTTATTACTTAAAAAAACAATTTTAATTTCTGATTAATTATATAATAGAGGTTTTAGGACATATAAAAGTAAATTAATAAAACACTAAGCATTTCATAGCGATTTTTTTAATCTCTGGGGGTTTTCCCAGTAGCGGACAATTTCTGCGCTCCCGAGGTGTCCGTTGTTTAGAGGTTTTACTGTATTAATTATTCTGTGTATAACAGATTCAATATTTAAAAAAACGAAGTTTAACTACGAAGTTTATAAGAGAAGATGAAAAGCTCTATGATTTTAATACAAAATACTTTGTAACTAAGTTACAATCTCTACTAATGCTGGTGGGTCTGCTCGACAGTTAGAATGTTTGTCTTTTGAAGCGAATTTTTCATCATTTAAATTGGAATAAGCAAACGTGACGTGCTAAACTCTTAGAATACAATCATTAACATAATTCTTAATGTGTTTTACAGTATGAATACAGTTGCCCTGTATTCATTTAAGTTAAAATTATTTAAAGTGATGCTGAATGGAATTACTTTTTTCTTCATTGCTGTGTGGTCTCATTGCTAAGTCGGAGGCATGGAACTATTAACCCCATCGCCAAGGGAACCTTTTACGAAATTTTTAATGTTTTGTCACCGGTTTTTAAAAACAGAAGTTTGTGCCTTTTTAAATCGAGAAAAAGCTCTGATTAAATAAGGCAAATATTACAGTACAATTTTACTAGTGGGGATAAACAAGGATTCTTAAGCCTATTTGCGGCACGTTTACGTGTCGCTCGTCCCCAAGGGGTTAAGAAAAAGGAAAATACATATCTTTAAAGTACTAAAGCTTCAACTGTAACCGCTTTCGTAGGGGGATCATTACCACCGCAGAAAACCTCCACCAGTAATTTTAGTTGGAAAATTTCTCTTTATTTAAAAGTTTCATTAAAAATATTTCAATCAGAAATAGTGGTAATAAAAAGAATATTGCCCAGTTAAACTGATGGCATTGAGCTCACAGGCTATGCATACTAATTGCACATTACAGCTTTATATTTGCAAGGGTTAATTCCCTTCGAAAAATCAGAATTCAGAAATCTGCATGAAAAGCCCATGTATATCAATCAAGGAAAGGGGCATGAGCCCCTTGTTCCCCCTCTTTATACTTATTCAATGATGACCTAATACTAAACACGGAGATGCCTCACCAGAATGATCCTATAGCTAAATTTTAAACGAAAACTGATACTTTTGCATGAAAAACCATTTATGTAAATTAAGGGGAGGGGCATGATCCCCCGTTCCCCCACTTATACATATCGAATAAACTCCAAAAACTAATCAGGGAAGCACCTTATCAGAATGTACATATATCCAAAATTTCAAGTGAATCTGATATTTTTATCACAAGTTATCGCGTTACGCACGAACGAACGTACATACAGAACGGGCGGGCACATAAGCTCTCAGGCTATGATAGCCTGTGAGCTAAAAACTGGTATTCATTTTTACTAAAGGAAGTTTACTTTGGCGATAGTAGTTCCGCCACATTGTGACAACCAAGACAACGGTTATAACACATGTAAATTTTCCATGTGGGTGAAAAAAGTCCGGTTCAGGATTCAAACCGGGGATGTAACGGCTGAAGCCGACAATGCTCTTCCAACTGAGCCTTCCCGGACGAAAACTGGTGGACTTATTCGCCCAAATGGACCCATTTGAGTAAATTAGTCCTCCATTTTTCGTCTGGGATGGCTCAATTGGAAGAGCATTGGCGGCTTCAGCCAATACATCTCTGGTTCGAATGCTGGCCCTGACTTTTTTCACCCATATGGAAAATTTACATCTGTTATAATTGATTTACCTATTGAAGAAAATTACTTATTATAAATTGTTATAAATTAATCTAATACAAGACAACCATTGTCTGTATCAATTTAAAGATTATAATATTTGATTGTGAGCCAAAAATTCCCATGAATAAAATGTTTCAAATAAACAAAATTTTCTCTTCAAACTTACAGTTAGAAATTTCCAACGGCGGTAATCATAAATTGTTAATACAATTAAGAGAAAATCGCTCCATTTTGTTACAACCTCCTCAGTTTCTTCACTCGCAACTCATAGACAAATACACTGCATATCTCCTCTTCTTTATCCATAACTCCATTGTCTCATATGGAGCGAAAATGCCAACGTGTACTGCCAATTTTTTATTTGGTTCGTTCTGTGTATTATGTATATAACGCCGTGAAAGCGGAATTTGGGCGCAAATCTTCTTCAAAACGGTATAATCTTTCAAGAAACTGCAAAAACAATATATTAGCGGTGTTTAAATGAAAAGGCACGAAACTTCGTAAAAACGAGACTGATTTAAAATTTAATTTGCCGTTTTACATTACGTAGTCAGAGATCGAGGGACGCAATTAGAATATCCTGGGAGGTTGTGTGTAGACGTGGGCGTCCACGCATGAAAGAGAGGCTTAAGCACACTGTAAAAAATTTTGGTCTCGAATCACGGTGGTTATACCGTCAACTTTGTGACACTTCCTTTTACCGTAATTTTACTGGACGGTATATATACCGTAAAATACTTAAAGTACATGTACCGTAATTTAACTGAACATAAATTTAAATATTTTGTGGTATATGTACCGTAAAATATTTAAAGTATATGTACCGTAATTTAACTGGACGGTAGATGTACCGTAAAGTATTTAAAGTACATGTACCTTAAAAAATCATCGTTACAGCATATATACCGTAAATTAAATATATGGTATATGTACCGTAAAAAATATTTTTACAGCACAGATACCGTAAATTAAATGTACGACATATGTACCGTAAAAAATATTTATACAACATATATACCGTAAATTAAATGTGCGGTATATGTACCGTAAACACATTTGCAATCAGTATGTGTACCGTAAATGAAATATACGGTATATATACCGTAAAAGTACAGGATGATCCAAAAAAAACCCTCCCACATTTGACAGGTTAAAAAAAACAAAAACGACTCTAATGAGAAACTTATTTGTTAAAAATATACAAGGTGGTCATAAAAAAACTTTGCCGATACATGGAGCTCTAGCGGCCAGTCCGCTTAACCGATCGAGGTGAAATTTCAGATATAGCTATTCAGAGATATGAGCTCGAGATTCTGTGAACGGCAACAAAATGGCGCTCACGGTTACGGTTAAAGTTACAGAAACTCGAGAATTTCCAATGGCAACACCCATTTTTTTCTTCGCAAAATGTTCAGCGCATGCGAAAACCCTAAACAACGTTGGAACCGTACGTGTATCGCAAGAAACGGACATGTTATGCACGCACAAAAAACCGTTCTGGGAATCCTTCCCCCATAAAAAAAACTCGATTGGGGCGCAAGGAGGAAATCTGCATACGACGCAGAGTCAGTACAGTAATCTCTGATTAGAATACAGATCGGAGAAACTAAAACTTTTATTAAAACATTTTCCACATGGGTGCCATCACAGGCACAGCACCCATGTGGAAAATGTGTAACCAAAATAAAGGTTTTAGTTTCTCCGATCTGTATTGTAATCAGAGATTAGTGTACTGACTCTGCGTCGTATGCAAATGGCTCCTTGCGCCCCAATCGAGTTTTTTCTATGGCGGGGAGGATTCCCAGAACGGTTTTTGTGCGTGCATAACATGTCCGTTTCTTGCGGTACACGTACGGTTCCAACGCTCTTTAGGGTTTTTGCATGCGCTGAGCATTTTGCGATGAAAAAACATGGGTGTTGCCATTGGAAATTTTCGAGTTTCTGTAACTATAACCGTAACCGTGAGCGCCATTTTGTTGCCGTTCACAGAATCTCGAGCTCATACCTCTGAATAGCTATATCTGAAATTTCATTTCGATCGGCTGAGCGGACTGGCCGCTAGAGCTCCGTATATCGGCAAAAATTTTTTATGACCACCCTGTAGAATAGATATGACGAGAGATTAAAATGACTATTTTTCAGAAATGACTTCTGGTAAGTGTCCTCCATTGCGAGCAATATACATTTCAAGACGATGTCTGGAATCTATCATCACGACTGCATCGTCTTGTGGGAGAATTGCTACTTCCACCTGAATTACTTTCTTGAGGTGAGAATGAGTGTAGGTCTTGTCTCAAGATTGTCTCAAGCAGAGGTAGCCGCTTCCACTAGACATAATATGTTAGGGGATGATATATTTCAGATATTGTCTAGAAATTTATATTGCTTATAATGGATAACACTTACCAATCATCATTTCTAAAACATAGTCATTTTAAACTCTTGTCATACCCATTGCCTATTTTAAAACAAACAAGTTTCTCTTTGCAGTCCTTTTTTGTTTTATATTATCCTGTCAAACATAGGATATTCTTATGTGTTATTCTGTAATCAAAATCGACGAATATACATGGTAAGCACAAGTCTTACTCTTATTATAAAAACTTATTTTGGCGAGAAATATTAGATATGTGAGGATACATTTAAATATTTTGATAAAAATTTTAATAAAACCATTTGTAGATCATCAAGTTGTGCAAAGATATGTATGCTGGTAAAAAACAATATATATTATTTTTTATAAATATTAGATTTTCTGTATTTCTTAATGAATATTTTTTTTCTTTTTGTTTTTTGTCATTACGTACAATTGTTAAAAAAAATTATGGTAAAATGTAACTAAAAACAATGAATTTGAATTACACTCACATAGCTGCCAATTACTACACCTTTTCTACATTTATTTTTTATACCACTATTTTAAAATAGTTACTGCTGTCACATTTCAGGTTTAAATATACAGCGAAAATTATTATTTTAAAATAGAGGTATAAAGATGCTATAAAAGTAGTATGCACTTAGAGAATTAAAAAAAATCACAAAAAAGTGTTTACATTTGTGACCGCTATGATAATGTGAGATGATCTCTGATAAAATAAAATGCTAATATTAAATTTCTTTCTTACATTTCTATAAATTATTAAAACTGAAAAAAATTAATAGATCTTATATTATTTTTATTAAATAGTAACAATTTATTAAATTTTATTAAATATTAACAAATAATTCAAGAGTACTGACTGCCGAAAAATTATTTCACACTTCTTTTGTTGTTTCCCAGACATAATTATAAAAACTAAAGGATCAGAAGGGCGTGAAGAGAATACAAATCACATACACTTTCAAAAAATAAAGTAAAATTAATAAAAGTGGTTAAAATTATACATATACATTAATATTCTTGTTGCTTACTTGGAAATTAGGATTTTTATTTTTATTTTCTCAACATACAAATCTAAAATTTCTTATATTCATTTAAAAGTTTAAGAATGTCACTGTCTAACAAATCACCACTTTTTAATTTTTTTAATGGAAATGTGCTATTATATTATTCTTGCAAGAATTGATATGTAATTTATAGCTTATAATCTTAATAACAAACTTTAATTCTCCCTACAGATCAAGAAAAGTAAAAACTAGTTGTCGTGGGCAAAATTGCTTATAACGCGAAAAAAAGTTAATAAAAATGAAAAATGTATTTTCCTTGCAAATATTTAAATAGTCAAGACTAAATTTATACATTCATGCTTAAAAATAAGTTTAAAATTGTATAAAAACTTTGCATTGTTAAGGAGAGGGTTTGAGAATCATATTAAATTTACAAATATAAATGTTTTAGAACATTTACAAAATAAATTAATATCATTATGATTCAGACATATTTAAAACAAGCAATTAAAATATAAAAATATATTTATTACAACGATTAAATTACATTAATACACTATATCATGATGCATAGTTATAATATTTATGTATACAATTTATTTTCTTCTACACAGTGTGTCATTTACATTTATATACAAGTTCCAATAGTTTTGCCCACTTTGCTGTATTTTGATTATCCACCAATTGATTATTTGTAGTTTGTACCACACACAGGATTGACCAACATCAAGTACCTTAAAGAAAAAGATTCATTCAACATGGGTATAAGCATTAAAATAAATTATTAAAGAAAATACAAAAGTAATTTGTAGAAATGGTTTCACAAAATCATCTTAAGAGGTTATTTCAATATTCACAAGAAGTAACAAGAATGCTAATATTAATTCTATGGGACCGTTATTTTCAACTTTCTCGCTTTGTTTTTAATATATATATATATATATACATACAATAGATGAAGATGATCTACTGGGCTACTTTTCATTTTCCTATTTTAGTTATAGATTTTTTTATATATATTTGGATAGTTTCAATTTCCAAACCAGTTCTGTAAGTGAAGGAAAACAAAAAAAAAAAATGTCAAAAACTAAAATCTAAAAATTAAAAAACTACCGCAGGTACATCGCCCTCAGTTATCCTACACAGAAATTACTGAACAATATTTATATCCATGTTAACCCATTTGTGCCTGAATTATTTTCTTCGCTAAAATTCGAATTTTGCATTTTCCCACCGCTTTAAAAGAAAGAATAACTTTTATCTTAATTTAGCGAGGACTTCGTCTCGAGAAAGAAAGTATTTATTTTTCCTCCTTTTTACTGGTGTGAAAGGCGTTTACTTGAATTTTTTGAAACTGTCCCAAAAATGGGACGCCAGGCACTAATGGGTTAAATATTATAAAATAACGCTCCCATAGAATTTATATTGGTGTGTTCGTTTCTTCCCATGACTAGTGTGGTACTTTCCATGACCCTTAAGGGTGTATTTCGATTCAAACTGCTTGTTTTCCGATTTATTTTTGAATTCACTTTCGCTCTCAAACACATGAAACTCGCAGATTCTCTTATTTAGAAAGTGCACAAGGTGCCGTAAAGGTCAATTCTTTGATAAGTGTACAAAATATTGCAAAAAAAAGCAATCAAAAACGGCAATTTGAACCGATTTTTCCGAAGTGGGAGATAAGGGAACGAAAAAAAGGGTCTTCCAGAGAAGTTAATTGCTTATAAATCAAATTCTAATGAATTGAGCGTAAAAAGACTTTACTCGGCACCTCATACGTCCCTTCAAGAATCCCCTCAGCAAGTTTCATGATTCTACTTTTAAAAATGTGTCTGAAATTGTATCGGAAAATTTCGAGCTGCTGAAGGTGGAAAAGCGTTTTTTCGAATACACCCTTAAGAACCTACACCAGTCCCGTGGCTAAATGCCAATATTTAATGTTAAATTCACGGGAAAATTTCTTAGAAATTTCTAACTTGTATTTTAGTATTTTTATTTTTACTTTTTTTTGGATGTGAAATTTTAAATTGATATATATTGTTGTGTGTTTGTACTTTTTCAACTTTTGTAACCATATCTTAAGGCGAAAATAGTTTTATTTTCAGAACTGCTTTCAAAGTAGAAGCATCTGCACATAAAAAAGTCCTTCCGGCAGTGCCGGGAGGAAAAGGTAGCTTTCATATACCTTATTTATTTATTTATTTATTTTAAATTAAGTTATGTTATTCAAACATACGAAGCTCAAATTAGTGGAGTCCGATTATATAAGATTGAATACTCGTTTTTGTCAATACTGAATATTAATGGGAATTTTTATAAATTAGTCATCTTTTATTGAAGCTGGTTTTATTTTAAGCGATTTATAGGGTCTCCAAATTCCACGATATCATGAAGTATATTCCATTTTTAAACAACATAATGGATAAAACAATCCAATGAGCTTGGTCGAAATCTTAATTCATGTACAAGCGCACACTCACATCGAAATTGATTAATATATACCAGGATTGGCGCTGGCAAATTGATTTTAATAAAATGTCATCCACATTAAAAATCCAAACTGCTATATCTCAGGCGCTTTTTAAGGTAAAGACAAAGCAAAAAGTATTCCGTAATTCATTATTAATATCAAACACTTTAGAATCTTTTCTCAATTTCTAAATTTTTCCTTGTACATCATTATACATTTAAAAGATTTTTGATAAACTTAAATGGACACTACTTTGAAGATTGCATCTGATACTGCCCAACGAACTTGGTCGAGCCATTTCTATGTACTATGTACATACCAAGTTTCATTCAAATCGGTTCATAAATACGATAGTTACAGCGTGACAAAAATCATATATATGTCAACATTTGAACGGAGGGTGGTTTTGGGGTCTGGGAGTCATGATCGATGAAAATACACCAAAATTTTCCGGAAGTGCTTTTCTCCGGACGGCTGCAATAGATAGCTTTTTACTTTTTCTAATGAAAGCTGCCTAAAACTGTAACAAACAATTGAAACTAGTCGTTGGGGGCCACCGTAATACTTACCCATCATGGATATGCATTTGAAAATAAAACATGTGAAACTATTTATACAATGCATTGCAATTCATAAACAAAATTTAAATATTGTTAATATACATAGTAATGCTATATTGAAGAACTGCTGATGTACCAATTTCGACAAATTATATAAAACGCCAAACTACTTAAGTAGTACCGAACTGCGTAAAAGAAACATCCTTATAACTCCAAAAATAATAATTCTATTAACTAACAATTAACTGCGTCGGATTAAGCGTCTCATTTCCAATTAAAATATACTTCTGAATTGAAATTTGAATGAAATACAGGGTCATGAAAAATCGAAGAATGTGGAAAACAAGATTACAAATATCTCGGCAACTAATAATCCGATCGACTTCGTTCTATATGCAAAATGTGTGTTATTTTATTGCCTTTTACGTCCATTCCTTAGAACAAAAAAATTCGAAAATTTTTATATACCTTTCATCAGAACGAATTTTTCGAAAGTCCGAAAAAAATAGTTCCGGATAATCGAGGTCGCTGATATTAAATAGGGTTCGTCCCATTCTTACTTACTAACTACATACAAAATTTCAAGTCTCTATCGCAATTTGTTCGGGAGATAGAGCGTTTACAGACAGACAGACAGACAGACGGACGGCAAAATTTTTTTTCTAAAAATATGTTTTTCGGAATCTCCATTATCTAAAACGTGTAAATCCGTCAAAAAATTTTTTCGATTTTCAAAACGATTGCAAGACTTACCCTATACTACGTATGATGGGTAAGTAAAAGTAGAAATGCACAATAAAATTTACGTACTGCACCCTGTGTAAAAAAAAAAAAAAAAAAAAAAAAAAAAAAAAATCATTTAAAAATATTAAAAGGGGGGGGGGGGGGCAAGAGGTCTGTAAATAACAATATTATAGAATTAATATTTAGATTGAAAATTTCTTACCGAGCCTAGTGTAGGCTATGTGTTTAAACAAAAATGGAATTGTCGGAAATGAAATCCTTAATTTAATACATTCTCTCAACAATGCACACATTATCAAGTAATTGTTATTTATTCAGTTAAAATTTTGAAATTTTTTTCTGATGGTTTACCATATCATTTTGAAACAAAAGCACGTGACATAATTTCTCATAATGTTTTTTTTTAATTTTTAAATTTAGTAGTTATTAAAAAGTGGGGTAATTTAAAATCGTTATAACTCCAAATATTATTTGTAGAATTTCTTTTCATTTATATAAACAGAAATATATAAGCTTTAATTCTGATTTAGGAATTTTAAAAGCATTAATTTGAATAAAATTAAAAAATATTTAAAGTAAAATTTAAAAAAAAAATGTAATTTTTTAAAATCATATTTTCAAAATAAAATTTTTTGTTTTGAAATTTGCTGAAGCAAAATTAATATAAAACAATTGAAAAAGACTTGTTCCAAATTTAAACAAAGGTTTTTTTTAACCGTTATTGGGTTAAAGTAATTTAAATACAAGAAATGTTGAAAAAACACATGAAGAAAAAAAGCATTTTCACAGAAAGTCATTTCTATGAGAACGATTGCTTTGAAAACTAGATTTTAAAAAGAAACCAAAAAGAAAAAAATCATATTTCTTGTTACAGTTAAAATAGAAACAAGGTTTTAAACATAATTTTAAGCAGAATTTTTAATGTAATAAAACTGTTTAATAAAGTTTGAATATTTTTGTTTCCCGCACCCCCTTAAGCACCGAAAGTTACAAGTCGCAGCATAAAATTAGCCGCGTGTGGCATCTCGCGACTGTGAATCTGTAATTATAATGAAGGGCAGGGTATGAAAAGAAGTCAATTAAAAAACTCAGTTTATTTGGAGAAGAAAAGAGGAATTAAAATGGAGGAATGTATGGAATTAAAATCTAACTAGAAATAAGTAAAAAGTATGCGTTTAACAATGATAATACTGAGACGCTATTTTAGCTAGATTATGTGTGAGTTAAATGTACCTACAAATAAAATTATGCTATTAGTAATAACTAAAAGTCATTATATTATTATTACCAGTATGGGTTTGAAATATTACAAGAAATGTATCAAGCCTTTGATTAAAAAAAAAAAAAAAAATCAAATATCGACTTTGTGTTTGATTTTATTTGTTTTTCAAAAATTAAAATAAGAAACTATGATCAAGATTGTGCAATAAAAAAATGCTGATACTCAGTCATATCCACTATTTTTTGCAATCACTATTCATATTGCAAGCCTTATAGCAGAAAGTTAAAGAATGGAGACGGGTGTTACAGATTTTCTTTTCTTCTTTGCAGATTATTTTTTCATCAAACATTTCTTTTGTTTTAAGTTATATTTAACATTTTATTACTGAATGCAAAAATGTAAGTTAGTTATTAACAGAACTGAATAAAACGCGTAAAATCGTTAAAAGTAAATGTTTAATTAACGCTGCAATTGCAAAACATTTTACCTATGGATTATTTTCTGCCTCTGTAGTATCTACCGCAGACAATCGAGAATTTCTTTTGCTACTGGGTATCAGGTCCAAGTCTACTCCTCCACCATACTTCAAAAATGAAATTGGGAAGCCATATTCCTTCTCCATTCCAAATTTTCTGTTATTGAAAATAAACATATATAATTTCTTAACGATTTAAATATACCAAATGAAAAAAAGTCTTTATACCAGCCATTTTATTAATATACATCAATATTTTTTCTGGATTGCTTGTCAAAAACTGTGAAAACATGTTTTAATTCCAAAAATTTTTGAAGATTTTGGACGATAATTACTATGAAAATGAATAAATAAATAAAATACCAGAGGAAGACCCCTAGCTTTTCCGTCATATTAAAATTACTCATTATCAAAAAGTAAATGTGTTAAAAAAAACCTCAAAATATAATAACTATATTCTTATAATTCTCTAAATAATCAATTTGAAAAACAAAGAAATCACACAAGGATTGGATGTGTAAGAAACTAAATAGTTATACTGTAAATCAATGATTTTTACTGTTATTAATATTTTATCACAAAAATTACGCAGGCTGATTTCGAAGATCTCAAATAGATGATAATTATAATTTACACTTCCCGTAAAATTTCTAATATTGAGAACGTGTGATAAAATATGGATTGGATGGACCTCTTTGTTTTAAGACAGGGGTGCAAAAGTCTTTGTGCCAATTGCTCCTATGCTCTCACTACTAACTTTTTTTCGTCTTGTATCATCTAATAATTTGTATAAATTTCTTGCTAGAATGCTATTAAATTTTACCCCGTGGTGAGTGATTGCCCCCGCTGGTGCCTAGATTTTTACACCAATGGTCTAAAATCTAAATATGTAAAACTGTAAATTTTGAATGTAAACTTACGTAATAAGGCACAATCAAAGCGAAATTTGGGGCCTATTTAAAAAAAAAATTCATTGAATAATAGGCTCTTTCCACAAAATATGACATTTCATTATTTTTACCATCCCAATTAAAAAAAAAAAAAATCCCTGTCGGCTGGGCCTATAGGCGGAGGTAGATTTTGAAGAGTGCTCATTTCAACAAATATATATGTATATATATATATATATATATATATATATATATATATATATATATATATATATATATATATATATATATATATGATTAGAGATAAACCCAGTTTAATAACTTCATCTGGACATTTATGAAAATTTTTTAATTTCATTTTTCTGCAAAAACTGGGTGTATCAGCATCATCTTAAGAAAACTTCAGCTCAAATGCCCATTTTGACAACATATTTTGAAATAAATTCTGAATTTATTAAAAAATCGACCAAAACAGTACATTATACAGTTCCTGAACAACAAAAAACTGTCACTTGAATGCATTTGAGAAAAAAATGAATTTAAAAATGAGTCATAAAATAGCCGATTTGTTGTTTGAATACATCCTTAATTCTTTAATCATGATTGCTTCGGAAAATTTTGTGCGAAATACTCACTTTGGCAGCATTTTTAAAAATATATTATATCTTTATCAAAAAACTGGCCAATGCGTCACAGTATATAGTTCCTAAATAAGAGGATCTGTAAATTGGATGCGTTTGAGAGCAAAGATGGATTTTAAAACGAGTCAGAAAAAAACGCAATTTCTTATTTGAACACTTCCTTAAATTTTCAGTCACGATGATTTCGGAAAATTCTGTTCAAAATACCCCTTTTGGTAGCCTTTTTATAAATATATTCCGTCTTTATCAAAAATCTGACCAATGCATCACATTATATAGTTCCTAAATAAGAAGATCTGTAAATTGGATTTAAAAACGAGTCAGAAAAAAACACAATTTCTTCTTTGAATACTTCCTTAAATTTTCAGTCCTGATAACTTTGAGAAATTCTGTTCAAAATACCCTTTTTGATAGCCTTTTTAAAAATATATTCTGTCTTTATCAGAAAATTGACCAATGCGTCACTTTATACAGTTTCTAAATAAGAGGATCTATTATCATTTGGATGCGTTTAAAATCAAAAATGAATTTAAAAATGAGTCAGAATATAAGCAGTTTGGATTTGAGGTTTTTTCTCCAACTCCTATTTTTGTTTAATTTCTTTTTGCTATACGAATTGGTCCTATGAAAAACTTGTCACTATAAAATTTGTAGATATTTTTGAGAAGATATAAAATAAATTTAATCAGATTTGATATCTTAAAAATTAACGAAGTTATGGATTTTTCTCTTTTTTCACCGCCCTTTTTCTTTTCGTTTTTAATTTATTTCATCGGTAAAAGTTGGTCCTATCAAAAACTTGTAAATACAAAAGTTTTAGATAATTTTAAGAACATTTACAAAAAATTTAGTTGGACTTGATATCTTGAAAATTGACGAAGTTATGAATTTTTTTCTCTCAAAACCCCTGTTTTTTTTCGCCCCTTGAGCTCACTTCTAAATTTATCAAAAATCTGTCATGCATAAACTTTTGGCCCATATTTAAGAAGTAATATAAACTTTAAACCGATTTGATATCTACTTTAATTAAGAAGTTATGGCTTTTTTTCGGTTTTCACCCCCTTGGTCCGATTTTGCCCATTAACGAACTTAGCCGAGATTTTATCCCCTTTGATTTTATGTACCAGTTTGGTGGAGATTGTTGAAGAATTATAGACGTTATCGTGGCCATAAAAAAGTGATATATATATATATATATATATAGATAGATAGATAGATAGATAGATAGATAGATATATAAACTGGAGCGATTGCAATAGGTAGTATTTCATACGAAATCTACCTAAAAAAAAGTTTACCAGAAAGTAAATTTTTAACACAAAGACTTAAATCCGATTCAATAAACTCTCTCTGTGTGCAAAAAAGACAAATTAAAAAAGTATCACTCCAGAAATTTGACTTTAACTGGGCGCTTTTTTTTCTAGAGAGGAGGGGGGGGGGGATCAAGAAACGCCGTAATTCGCATTTATTCAGCGAAGTATTTGAATTATAGGCTACACATTTTTAAGTATTTTTTAATTAGTTTAATGACACTTATAATCGTATAACATGCGGAATCACAAAATACCGAATCGACTATTTAATCAAACACTAGTTTTAATGACATTTAATTGACTTAAAATTTAATAAATAACCCAGTTTCTCACTAGTGAAAACATAAATACTGTAATAACACATAGATATGAGCTGCCAGTGAATTTTTTTAATCAGATTTGCAAATATGCCAGCTGAATTTTAAAAGGGCCATATCAACTAATGTATTCTGATTTACATTGACTTAATTTCCTCTCCCCCCCCCCCCTCTTTTTACTGTGTTCTATGAAATTAAATAGGACGATGACTCTAATTTTAACCCGAGAGGACGCGCACAGGGCCTAAAAGACCCTGAGTGCGTATGGTTTTTACAATTGTAACCACTAATTTTTTAAAAGTAATCTGCAACTTATTTTATCACAAAATTTGTATGAATTGTTTCCGTCTAAATAAAGTAGTTGTTATAATTTGATTTTATTGGTGATAAAGTTAAGACCATTCATACACTGGGTAAGGACGTGTTCTCCCGGGTTAAGAGCAACTAATGCACAAGTCTTTTTTTATAAACATTTAAAACCAAAAAAATCTTAATGTAAACACCATTTCTCACTATTTTCAAAATTAGTATTATGAATGGAATATGCATGAATATGCATGCTTTTAAATAGCAACTAAGGTGCAAAACAATCATAGTTTAAAAAATATATATGTATATCTTTGTTTAAATCAGATTCTTTTTATTTAAATCAGGTTTTTATGATTTTTTTTCGTGTGTTAATATACTATGTTTTCAAACTTTAATTAATTAATGTTATTCAAGTACGGGATATATTAGTTAGTTCTAGTTCTAATATTAGTAATAAATAGTACTAATATTTATTACAATATTAGTTAGTAATGGAGAATGGGATAGAATAGGACAGAAATTTTTCCTCATGACGTATTATTCTAAACATCAATCACAATACTAGATGGAGGCAGTGGCGTAGTTAGTGGGGGGCAGGGGGGACGGTCCAACCCGGCTGTCACCCAATATTTATTTGAAAATAAATATTTATAATCTTACACCATTTGGAAAAAGAATTCTGAAATAAAATTAAATTTCTAGCGTACGACGAAATAGACTTAATTTTCTTTTCTAAAAGAAGTTGAAATTTTATGCAGACTGGTGTGTTTAAATAAGATATTTGCACCAGGGAACAAAAATCTTATCTATCCAACGAGTGGATAACAAAAACAAACTTTAAAAGAAAGAATTTTCTTCGACATACAGACACCACATTGATTTAAGCGGATTATGGGTTAAGTAAAAATTCCCCCCTCTGTTTTTTTTCTCAATGCAGGGCAAAAGGTAAATGAGAAATGATATGGTCATTTGTTATAATAGCGTACAATTGTGAATGAAAAAATATAACGGATCGGTGTGTGTGTGGGGGGAAGGGGGTGACACCATGGTGGCTGGCGGTAACACAATTTACATCCGCTCTGGGTGTCACCTATCCTAGCTACGCCACTGAGATGGAGCAATGACAACCAAATCTTCAGTTGAAAAAAGTTGCTTTTCAGCATAAACTTAGATTTGTATAAAAAAATTGTTTATTAAAAAAATAAATTTGCTTACTATAATTTTAATATTTGAAGTATATTAATGACTTGTTTACCTGTAGCTGTAATAGTTCCCCTCTTTAGAAAACCTAATATTATACATTATCCATAATTTTAACTAAACTTAAAAGCAGTTTAATATAACAGAACATAATGGGAAGGAATGGGACCTGCTAGCAAAAGGAGGAATGGAATAAGTCGATTTCCTTCTTTTGAATAAGATAAATGTAAATTACTAATATTACGCATATATTCTAGTAAAAATGATTAAATTTAAAAGGAAATAGTTGAAATATTGAACAGAAAATATTCAAAATTTTATAGATGTCAGTTTGCTATTTTAAACACAATTTAATCCAACACGCACTTTTCATTAACAAAGTAATTCATTTTCCAATTTTTATATAACTTAGCCAAAGAAATGAATAACACACTTTTAAGAAAAAACAATTTAAAACATGTATAGTTCAAATTAGTTATCTAATTATGTAAGTTAAAGGAAAACAAGAAATACAGCCGATTAACTTACTTAAATAAATAACTCGGATCTCAAGTTCTCCATTGCCCGAAATCAACAAACTGACGCCATTAGATTTGTTGGTTGGTTGGTGAATACTGAAACTTATGCTGCTACCCGTAAAGAAGGCGTTTGCCTCGAAAATCTGACAACATTACTTCGGCCGAAAGCAAATTTTCACGCTTTGTATTATCTTACCTATAATCAGACATTTTCAAAGAAAATGTTTTGCTCAGTCAATATTTACGATGGTTTTACTAGAAACAAGAATTATATATTAATTTTTTTATTAGGTGTTGTGTATATATAACATTATTCTTTTAAGGGGGAGGGAGTGTCTGACACATGATATCGTAAGATATCTCTAGGGGAAGGGGGGGGATTATCCTTTTGATATTGATATCATTTTTGACCCAATTAGAATTATCTCTTTTTCTCTGTAACGTGGTATTTTGTTCAAAATAGTACATTATCTTTTTTTTTTTTTTTTTTTTTTTTTTTGTTAACTATTTTTGTTTGAATAAAGCGATATTTTATTAAATTATCTTCAATTGAATCAATAAAGTTTGCGAAAAATAAATTTAACCCGTTTTGTATGTTACTCAAAACAAAAGAATTTAATTCTAAAAAAATTTTTTACACTTTGATAACGATATCATTACCGGGGCACGGAGTTTGATGGAAGTGACGTATGATATCTAAAAGGAGGGAAAGGGTCCAAAATTACCAAAAAGTAAATAACGTTATATTTGCAATTAGCTCCTTATTGGTCGAATGGAATTTTTGTAAATTAACCGCGTTTCTATAATTTACTTGAAATATGGTAAAGTGAGTGCAAAATCAGGGAATAGGGAATCATTATTTTACAGACATCTTTAACAGAGCAAGGTCTATCCATCCGATGGATCATACTGAGTCGGGTAGGAGGCATCAACTATTTCTTTTAAAAACATCAGTGGTAGTGTTTGCATCAAAATTCCACTGATGACCACTGAAGTAACAGGAAAATATCATTCAAGATCTAGTCTGAATAATTTATCCAAGCCGGACTGAAGAGAGATCGGGGGAGGGGGGATTGTCTAAGATTTGAAGACATATGGATGAGAATGTGAATTAACTTTAACTGTCTAAATGGTTTTTAATGTTTAATTTTCCAGAATTTGGAGGGAGAGATTGAGTTATAGAATGAGAGACCTTTCTTTTAACAAAAATAACAGTCTTGAAATATCAGTGTTGAATTAATGGGGTGCCCCAGAGGGACCCCCCCCCCCCCAGTGCAATAAAATGTCCCCCCCCCGGAAAAACATCAGTGGTAGTGTTTGCATCAAAATTCCACTGATGACCACTGAAGTAACAGGAAAATATCATTAAAGATCTAGTCTGAATAATTTATCCAAGCCGGACTGAAGAGAGATCGGGGGAGGGGGGATTGTCTAAGATTTGAAGACATATGGATGAGACTGTGAATTAACTTTAACTGTCTAAATGGTTTTTAATGTTTAATTTTCCAGAATTTGGAGGGAGAGATTGAGTTATCGAATGAGAGACCTTTCTTTTAACAAAAATAACAGTCTTGAAATATCAGTGTTGAATTAATGGGGTGCCCCAGAGGGACCCCCCCCAGTGCAATAAAATGTCCCCCCCCCCGGAAAAATAGAGTTCTTGTGTTTTCACTGGGAAAAAAGGTTTCATTCTCCCACCCTCCGGAGCCCCAGAAGTCCCTCTCGGAGAAAAGTGTCTGAATTCAATATTGAGCCAGCCATATGGGGAAAGAGCGTCGAGTGAGATAGGTTCTAAAATTTTGATTTGCGATTTTTAGAGTTTTTGAACTTTACCACCTTTTTAAGGATTAGATCAACAGAATTGTTAATTACGAAATTCCTGAGCTCATAGAGATTGGGGTCTGAGTTCGATAAAATTCTAACAACGTAAGCGAAAAAGATTTTTTAATTTTAGTTATTTATGAGGTTGGTAGAGGAAAGGGGACCGGTGTTTGCAGTTTTACTGGTGGTTTAAGCGTAAATCTAAGCCAACTGACTGTTTGGTATTTTATTATTTTTTTCTGATAAGGATGTATTTTTTTCTAATTTTATGATAATTTTGTCTAAATTTTGGACGTGGTGATTCGCGGGGGATGGGTCTTTATAGGCCCCAAAATTTCACCATCTGAGCACACACGATACGTTATACCATTTCATTTTTTTTAACAGACAACTTACTAGCCGCCGATCTTCATTATTTGAGAGAGGCGACGTTCGATACATTAGAATTGTAGAGAACGTGGACATGTGTGTTACTAGTGTGTCGCTGAATAAGGAAAAATAAAAAGGTAAAACGCATCGTGTTGCCCAGCTTGGAGTTTTCAAAAAAATAAGGAGTACCATATTTCGGTGCTTCTCTTTATTTTACTTCATGAATAGACTCCACTTTGAAATTCCACCACGGAAATTTTTAACATTGTATTATTAGATTTTTTTTTGAAAATTTTTTAAATTTCAAATAATTTTTAGCTGAAAATTTTCTTGTTTGTCATACCTAAAAAAAAATAATTATTAATGTCATAATTTTTAAACCCCAAATAAATTAATAAGACAAATATATAACAGTAAAGAAGAAGTTTATTAAGAACTAATGCAAGTTAAAAATGTGATAAAAATACATGCATAATAGTTACTTTCACTTAAAAATAGTTAAAATGTTACATATTTCTTTGTCCTGCACGTCCGGTATGAGGATCCAACTGAATGAAACACAAAGAGCATACACAAAGGTGAATAAACCCTTTTAACACATAAGAATATCATTGGTATATACAGGGTGTCCCTAAACAAATGGTATATACGCTAGGGGGTGATAGAACACATCAAGACGAGTAATAGTAAATAGGAAACCAAGGGTCCCAAACGTTTTCCAAAGGAGATAGCCGCCATTAAAGTTTGGGGTCCAAAATTTCAAATACACATAAAAAACAGAAAAATTTATCGATTGATTTGCGGTTTTCACTAAAATTATTCTTTATGTTGATATTTTCTTGAAAATAAATTATAAAGATAAATTTCGAAAAATGCCGATAGAGCGCGCTTTACACTCTGAAGTAATAAAAAACTATTTTTTGCTGTGATTTTTTGCATATCATTAAATGGTTTCGTAAGCTTAGATTTAAACTTAAATTTTGAGCTCAAAATCTGAATAGTTGGAAGCGGTTAAGTAGCAAAAAGTTTTACTGTGTTCAGAGGGTTTAAATTTCAAATGATTATAAAAAACGGAAAATTGGTCGATTGATTTGCGTTTTACACTAAAACTATTCTTTATGTCGGTATTTTATTGAAAATGAATTATAAAGATAAATTTCAAAAAATGCCGATAGAGGGCGCTTTAGACTTTGGTTTGACGAAATAATCCATCCTAATACTATTTTTTGCATCTCATTAAATGGTTTCGTAGGCTTAGATTTAAACTTAAATTTTGAGCTCAAAATCTGAATAGTTGGGAGTGGTTAAGTAGCAGAAACTGAAGTGTGTTCAGAGGGTTTAAATTTCAAACGAAATGGAATACTATAAAAAAGAACAGAAAAATTAGTCGATTCGTTTGCGGTTTTTTTCTAAAACTACTCTTTAAATCAGTGTTTTCTTGAAAATAAATTTTAAAGATAAATTTCACAAAATGCCGATAGAGGGCGCCTTAGACACTGGAGTACCATGCAACTATTTTTAACCGTTATTTTTTTAAAACTCATTAAATGCTTTCAAATGCTTAGATTTAAATTTTGAGATCAAATTCTGAGTCGTTGCGAGGGTTTAAGTAGCGCAAAAGTGAACTGTGTTCGAGGGAGGGGGGGGGGTTAAAATTTCAACTCCTGAACACACTTCCGTTTGCGCAAAATGTTGTTTAAATCTAAGATTTCGAAAACCTTTAACAAGTTTTGGAAAGCATTTAATTAGATATAAAAAATGACGGTTAAAATTTGTTGTTGGTTACTGTGAAGTTTAAGGCGCCCTCTAACGGAATTTTTTGAAATTTATCTTTAAAATTCATTTTCAATAAGATACTGACTTAAAGAATAGTTTTATTTTAAACCGCAAACAAATCGACCAATTTTTCCGTTTTTTATTATCATTTGAAATTTGAACCCTCTAAACACAGTTCAGTTTGTGCTACTTAACCACTCCCAACTATTCAGATTTTGAGCTCAAAATTTAAGTTTAAGTCTAAGTTTACGAAAACATTTAAACAGATGCAAAAAATAACGTAAAAAGTAGTTGTTCGTTACTCCAAAGTTTAAAGCGCCCTCTATCGGCATTTTTTGAAATTTATCTTTATAATTTATTTTTAATAAAATACCGACGTAAAGAATAGTTTTAGTGAAAACCGCAAATCAATCGACCAATTTTTCCGTTTTTTATAATCATTTGAAATTTAAACCTTCTGAACACAGTTAAGTTTGTGCTACTTAACCGCTTAAAACTATTCAGATTATGAGCTCAAAATTTAAATCTAAGCTTACGAAACCATTTAATGAGATGCAAAAAAGTAGTTTTTCATTACTTTAAATTCTAAAGCGCCCTCTATCGGCATTTTTCGAAATTTATCTTTATAATTTATTTTCAAGAAAATACCAACATAAAGAATAATTTTAGTGAAAACCGCAAATGAATCGACCAATTTTCCGTTTTTTTATGTGTATTTGAAATTTAGGACCCCAAACTTTAATGGAGGCTATTTCCTTTGGAAAACGTTTGGGACCCTTGGTTTCCTATTTACTATTACTCGTCTTGATGTGTTCTATCACCTCCTAGCGTATATACCATTTGCTTAGGGACACCCTGTATATTCAATGGTACATAATATTACAATTACAATTGCATGACTATGAATAAGTAATTAATTAAACTAGTTTAAAATCATAGAATTTCACTTCTATGAATTGTATAATTCTCCAATAAAAATTAAGGATGGATTTGACATCATTCAGTATGATAGATTAAAAGTTCCCACTAGAAAGACGACATCTATTCAGGCCGTCGAGAATCGTGACGGGCCCAGAATCAGTCGCCCCCCCCCCCTTACACAGACACGCAAGACACATAAAATGCATGTGAATCTTTAATAAAGCCTCGTCTACTTTGCAGACTACTTTAGTCATCTTTCATAAATTACATTATTTATTTTCTTGTAGTTAAAGATAATAATTATATATTCTAATAATTATCTATTCTTCTTTAATACTATTTAACAAAAGTAAATACATTCCTTTCTTTTTTTTTATTGTTACATTATGGTATCCATAAAAATTATAATAAACAGTGTGTATTGCAGGAGTTGTGACCCTTTGAGATTTTTGGACTCCAAAACAAGTTAACGGCTGCACTCCCCCATCTCCTCAGACCTGCGCGCATTTACATAGCAACAACAAGAACATCGCTGGAGAGAATGCCGTACAATGAGGCGAAGATGCCGTATTTTCCCTTACTGAAATATAATTAATTTCAGTATAAATATCGCCTTTTTACTGAAAAACAATCATTTTATGGTATAAATACCGTTTATAATTGAAATAGCATAGAAATTGGTCATTTTATGGTATAAATACTGTTTATAATCGAAATAGCACAGAAACTGGTTTTTTTAATGCCTAATATATCTTAGAAATACGGTACTCATACAGTAAAGAATGATAACAGTAGACGTACCGTAAAATTTAGGTACATCTATTGAAATGCTACGAAAATTTTTACAATGTCGTTTTCCTTATTGAAAAATAATTATTTTACGGTATAAATACCGAGTTTTTACGGAAAAATAATAATTTTACTGTGTAAATACCGTTTTTAATCGAAACAGTACAAAAAACTGTTTTTTACACTTAATATACCTTAGAAATACGGTATTCATACCGTAAAGAGTGAAAATGGTAGAAGTACCGTGAAATTTACGGTACATCTACTGGAATTTTACAAAAAATTTTTACAGTGCAGGCAGTTATGTGTTCTGTCGAATTAAAGCGAAAATGCGTTTGAAAACATCGTGGTTTTCCTATTACAAAATTCGACTCACAATATCACAGTATTGTTAGCTCACATGCTATCAAAGCCTGAGAGCTTATGTGCCCGCTCGTTCTGTGTGTATGTACGTTCATACGTTACGCGATAACTCCTTATAAAAATATCCGATTCATTTGAAATTTTGGATCTGAGTTTATTATGATAAGGTTCTTCCCTGATTAGTTTTGAGAGTTCATTCGATAAGTATAAGAAGAGGAACAGGGGCTAATGCCCCACCCCATAATTTATATAAATGGGTTTTTCATGCAAAATTATCAGTTTTCGCTCAAATCTTAGGTATAAAATCATTCTGATGAGGCACCTCCGTGATTAATATTGGATGTTCATTAAATAAATATTGTGAAGGGGAACGGGGGCTAATGCCCCTCTCCTTAATTTATGTAAGTGTTTTTTTAATGCAGAATTATCAAATTTCGCTCAAGTCTTAGACATACGATCATTCTAATAAGGTGCCTACGTGATTAGTATTATAAATTGAATAAGTATTGAATAAGCATTGAATAAGTATTAGGAAAGGAAACGGGGGCTATTTCCTTCATTGATTTGTTTTTCGAAGGGCATTATTATATAAGTCTGTAATATACAATTAGTGTGCATAGCCTGTGAGCTCTATGCCATCAGTTTAACTGGGCATTATTCGTTTTATTTTTTTAAATGAAATGGAGAATAATAGCAATAAAACTAGAATCTCGAAAAAAATATTTATGGTAAACCATATGATATAAAGAAAATATGATATAAATAAAACAAAGAAATTGAATTTAGATTTAATATCTAAGCTAAGAAAATTGAAATTTTGTGAAGTAGTCGAAGGAACAACATCTCCCACTACAATTTGCAACTGCAAATCCAATTTGTTTTAAAATGAACTGAAAGAAAATTTAAGAGGCAGTTTTCTTGTTGCAATGATATGAATTTAAAACTTTAGATATCTAAGTTAGACATTATATTTAGATACTTTAGGAAATGTAACTTTAGGATACCAAAAGCCACTTTTTAATTCATGTACGATTTGTGACGTAAATTCATTTTTCATAATCGCAAAACAAGCTGCAGTGACATTGTTTTTAAAGCACATCAAAAAACTATTTGTTTCTTTTAACGCGCCCTTGAAAAAAAGTATAACTATTCCCAATATTCAGAAAATTTTTAGCTTAAACTATTTTTGCTGGTATACTAATATTGAAATATTACTTTCATAATTTGGTAAATAGTATTTAAAAAGTCCTTACGGCAATGCCGGAAGGAAGAGGTAGCTTTCATATATTATTTATTTATTTATTTACTTTAAATTAAGTTATATTATTCAAAAATACGAAGCTCAAATTAATGGAAACCGATTTTATAAAATTGAATACTAGTTTTTGTCAATACTGAATGTTAATAGGAATTTTTAGAAATTAGTCATATTTTATTCAACCTGGTTTTATTTTCAGCGATTTAGAAAGTCGCCAAATTCCACGATATCATGAAGTGTATGCCATTTTAAACCAACATGATAGATAAAACAAACCAATGAGCTTGGTCGAAATCTTATTTCATGTGCACATGCACGCTCATATCGAAATCGATTAATATATATACGAGTGCTGTCACAGGCAAATTGATTTTTAAAAAAATGTCACCCACATTAGAAATTTAAACTGCTATATCTCAGGTGTTTTTTTAAGATAAAAACAAAACAAAAAATACTCTGGAATTCATTATTAAGATAAATACTTTAGAAAGAACCTGTTTTCAATTTCTAATTTTTTGTTTGTACATCATTATACATTTAAAAGATTTTTCACAAACTTAAATGGCCGTCATTTTGAAACAAGAAGGCGAATGAAGTTATCCAGTGAACTCTGTCAAGACACTGGTATGTGCTATGTACACACGGAGTTACACCCAAATAAGTTTATAAATATACATATTATCGCGTGACAAATTTCAGACCGTTTCAAAATGTTAACCCCACTGGAAATTGAAAGTGCTATAATTCAGCCATTTTTCAAGATATAGATGAAACAAAAAGTCCTCTGGAATCTTTGTATCAAGGTCAAACACACAAAAGAAAAATCTTTTTCAATTTCTCACTTTTTTGTAACTAATTTTAAATTTTAAATTAAAAAAAATTTAAATGGCCGCCATTTTGAAACAAGATGGCGGATGTAACTGGCCAACGAACTCGGTTCTGACATCGGTATGTACTATGTACGTACCAAGTTTCATCCAAATTAATTTATAAATACCGTGTTATCACGTGACGAAAATAAGATCATTTCAAAATGTGACCAACACAAGAAATTAAAAATGCTATAATTCAGCCATTTTTTAAGATACAGACGAAACAAAAAATGCTCTGGAATCTTTGTATCAAGTTCAAATGCATAAAATAAAAATCTTTTTCAGTTTCTCACTTTTTTGTACCCAATTTTAAATTTTAAATTAAAAAAATTAAATGGCCGCCATTTTGAAACAAGATGACGAATGGAACTGGTTAACGAACTCGGTCCAGGCCTCATTTTTTACTATATGCACATCAAGTTACATACAAATCGATTCATAAATACGCGTGTTATTACATAACAAAAATCAGATCGTTTCAAAATGTCAGCCATAAGAAAAATTCAAAGTGCTGTAACTCAATCATTTTTTAGGATATCGACAAAATAAAAAGTGTTCTGGAATCGTTGTTTTAAGTTCTAACACATAAAAGAAAAATATTTTTCAACTTTTAATTTTGTCGCATTTAATTTTAAATTTTAAAATTTTTAAGAAAATTAAATGACCGCCATTTTGAAACAAGATGGCAGATGATGCTGGCTGACGAACTCGGTCGAGACATTTGTATTTACTATGTACATACCAAGTTCCATTCAAATCGGTTCATAAATATGTTAGTTACAGCATGACAAAAATCATATATATATATATATATATATATACAGGGTGATTCCGAATTTTTTTTACATTGAAAGAGGGGTGATAGTACACATCAAGACAAACAATATTAAATAGGAGACCAAGGGTCCAAAACGTTTTCCTAAGGAAATAGCCGCCATTAAAGTTTAAGGACCAAAATTTCAAATAAACATAAAAAACGGAAAAATCGGTCGATTGATTTGCGGTTTTCACTAAAATTATTCTTTATGTCGGCATTTTCTTGAAATTAAATTATAAAGATAAATTTCAAAAAATGCCGATAGAGGACGCTTTAGACTTTGGAGTAACGAACAACTATTTTTTGCTGGTATTTTTTGCATCTCATTAAATTTTTTCGTAAGCTTAGACTCAAACTTAAATTTTGAGCTCAAAATCTGTAGTTGGGAGTGGTTAAGTAACACAAACTGAGCTGTGTTCAGAGGGTTTAAATTTCAAACGATTATAAAAAACGGAAAAATTGGTCGATTGATTTGCGGTTTTCACTAAAACTATTCTTTAATTAGGTATTTTCGTGAAAATAAATTATAAAGATAAATTTCAAAAAATGCCGATAGAGGGCGCTTTAGACTTTGGAGTAACGAAACACTCATTTTTGGCATTATTTTTTGCATCTTATTAAATGCTTTCGTAAGCTTAGACTTGAACTTAAATTTTGAGCTCAAAATCTGAATAGCTGGGAGTGGTTAAGTAGATAAACTTAGCTGTGTTCAGAGGGTTCAAATTTCAAATAATTGTAAAAAACGGAAAAATTGATCGACTCGTTTGCGGTTTTTGCTAAAACTAATTTTTAAATCAGGAGTTTTTTTGATCAATCAGTGTTTTCTTGAAAATAATTTTAAAGATAAATTTCACAAAATGCCGATAGAGGGCTTTAGCCTTAGACTTTGGAGTAGCGTACAGCTATTTTTAACTGTTATTTTTTTAATCTCATTAAATGCTTTCAAATGCATAGACTTAAATTTTGGGCTGAAATTCTGAATCGTTGGAGTGTTTAAGTAGCGAAAAATTTAATTGTGCTCGAGGAGGAAAAAGGGTTAAATTTTAACTCCTGAACACACTTCAGTTTGCGCTTCTTAACTCTTCATAACGATTCAGGATTTGAGCTCAAAATTTAAGTTTAAATCTAAGCTTCCGAGAACATTTAAAATGCTTTTGCAAGCATTTAATTAGAACAAAAAAAAATGGTTAAAATGAATTGTTGGTTACTCTGAAGTTTAAGCCGCCCTCTGACGGAATTTTTTGAGATTTATCTCTGAACACAGCTCAGTTTGTGTTACTTAACCACTCCCAACTACAGATTTTGAGCTCAAAATTTAAGTTCGAGTGTAAACTTACGAAAACATTTAATGAGATGCAAAACATACCGACAAAAAATAGTTGTTCGCTACTGCAAAGTCTAAAGCGCCCTCTATCGGCATTTTTTGAAATTTATCTTTATAATTTAATTTCAAGAAAATGACGACATAAAGAATAATTTTAGTGAAAACCGCAAATCAATCGACCGATTTTTCCGTTTTTTATGTTTATTTGAAATTTTGGTCCCTAAACTTTAATGGCGGCTATCTTCTTAGGAAAACGTTTTGGACCCTTGGTCTCCTATTTAATATTGTTTGTCTTGATGTGTACTATCACCCCTCTTTTATTGTAAAAAAAATTTGGAATCACCCTGTATATATATATATTTATGTCAACATTTGAACGGATGGTGGTTTTGGGGTCTAGGGGTCATGATCGGTGAAAATACAGTCGAGTCTCTCTATAACGAAACTCCATACATCGAATTTCTCTAAATAACGAATTTTTAGTAGGAACGGTCACTTTTTCGCATGATTACACTCTATATAGTGAAATATCTATCTCCATATAACGAATTTTTTCATAAATTGGTCTTAATTTATTCAGTTTTAAAAAAGCTTCGAAATCATATGGAATCAATTTTCCATCACTTATTTTGCTGAGTTTTTTTTTATAAATATTATTTCTCTCCTTCTTTTTTAAATCCAGCGAGTTCATCCCACCTCCCACACACCTTTCAACATCCTTCTCAAAACAGAGTCAATTGAATTGTTACACATATAAGAGAGGAATCAATTGAGAGGCACATAAGAGAGGCCTTCAAATGGAGGAAAATGCTAACTACAATTTTTCATTTCTTGCTAAAATTTGAGCTTTTTATTTTTTTTTTTTTTTCTGAGAGAGAGATTACAGATTTTTTCCTCTGAAATTGATGCAAGTCTTCCTTATTTGATTTTCATTAAGCTTTCAAATAAATGTGTTTTCTCTTTTTTTTTAAACTGCTTAAATAAATAAGAAATAAAATGGTAGATTAATATATACTTTTAAACATTTCAAATACTTAATCAAAAATAATATTTGCTCAAAATTTACACATTAAATACGATTTTTAACATCATTCTCTATACATCGAATTTCTCTATATAACGAATTTTTTACTGGAACGATGGATTTCGTTATATAGAGACTCGACTGTATATCAAAAGTTTCTGGAAGTGCTTTCCTCCGGACGGCTGCAATAGGTAGCTTTTTAATTTTTGTAATGAAAGCTACCTAAAAATAGCGAACATATATAAATACATAAACTAAACGAACCGAAAAAATTTAGCTACATTCTTTAAAATCTTTAAAATTTAATAATTTTTTAGATTTTAAAACCCTCAATTTGCTTTAAGAATTACTCCTTAATAATTTTATCATTAAACATTTTTCAGCACCTTAATAGTCCTGAAATAAGTTAATTAAGTTACTCAAATAAATTAAAGAAATTTAACTCTTTGAACTAATTTTTTATCATAATGGTGCCACCATAATAACTTAATTAAAATGTTCACTCTAACACTAATGCAAGATCTTAATTACTTAAATACTTAGAAATTTCGTTACGATATAGTTTCTATTTTGTATTTAACTTGCTTCAACAAAGGTTTATATAAAAATGCTTATTTAATAAAGAAAAATAATTAAGTTTTTAAGCCACATTGGGCACCATGAAGCAAGTAAGCGCTTTAAACCTATTCCAAAGTATCATTAAAGATTTAAGTAATAAAGTCCTTACACATTCGAAACTATTCAATTAAAATTCCTTCTTCTGTGTGCGGAAATTGCATTTTAGTTGATTTAAAGACTATGGATAATTTATATAATTGTAAAAGACCTGTTACACTAGTAGTTTATTTGAAAATTTTATGCGGCTACTTATTATAGTGAATTCAAAATGAAATTTGAAGGTCAACAATGAAGTCTATACATTTTATTAATTTATATTTTGCTCTATATAACGCTTTTCAGCGACTTTGACTGTAGTTTAATGGTTATTACTTTCCCATTGTACATTCTATTGGATAAGTCGGACAATCGTTTTAATATATAGTACCTGTGCCTTATATGGACACCCTAAGGAAAATTAATTTTTTTCACCCCCATGTACACGTGATAAGTCTCCAAAAATGTGTGTCCATGATCCCTGGACTGTTGACTATCATTATTAAAATTAGCGACCTTGTAACTATTCCGTTTTAATTTAAATGATAAAAAAAGTTTACAAATGTCCATATAAGGAACCACCTGTCCCTATTATGGACATTTGGCTCCTTAGTGACCTACCACACTGGGTGCATGGAAGAGCCACTCTTCTATGGAATTTTAGAGGATAGGGGATAGAAAAAAATATTTCTTACAGTATTACGGTGAGCGCACAGTAAATATCTTCAGAACATACACTTTAGAACGGGGGTTCATTTTTGGTTTTGGCTCTTCGAAGACCGATGCAAAGCACCTCAGTTACTATAAAATATTATAAAATAATGTAAGTGGTTTCGCTTAGCTTTCAATTTTTGTGAATCAGAAGATTCATCTGCTGTACTTCCAATGTGGACATAAGGTGTCCATATTGGGAATCGGGGGTAGTTTTATTAAATCTTCTAATAAATAAATAAATAAAACTTTTTAAAGCAATATAAACAATAGCAATCGAAAATACGTTTTAAAAGCTTTCTAAAACACTCCACTTATCAATATTTAAATAAATTTTGCAATATCTAATAAGAATTTAAACTTACCTGTAATTAAGATCAGCACACCACCAAACAACAAGTTTCCTTCTAAATGGCGAACAGCGCGCTATTTTGTAATTTCCTGGCTTAATTATCTTTTTAATTGCTTTTCTTCACGGGCATGTAGGGCGATCTCTCTATAAAAATTGTTACTTTTAAAAATATTAGGGGTGTCCATATTGAGAGCACTGTCCATAATGGGTACAAATGCCTTAGTAATTATTTTAAGAATTGAAAACAACTGTCGGATTTACATGTTTTAGACAATGGAGATCACAAAAAACATATTTTTAGGAAAAAAATGCTGTCCGTCTGTCTGTCTGTGTGGTTGTAAACCCTCGAGATCCCGAACGAATTGAGATAGAGACTTAAATTTTCGTGTGTACTTAGTATATCATTATGGGAAGATATCTATTGAATATCAGTAAGCTCGATTATTCGGAACTATATTTTCAGGGCTCCCAAATGGTCCGCCAACTGAACATCAGAATTTTTTTAGAGAAATTTCTTTTTTAGGTTTTTCTTGCAAATTGCCGAGAAACCAACTTTGGAAGCTAATTTTAGCGTTAATTCTGTAGAAAACTATCATAAAATTTTCTGTTAAAGAATATTGATGTTCAGTTCGCGGACTATTTGGGAGCCCTGTATTTTTTGAACTCTCGAAATTTTTATTCTGATTAACCCTTTCTTGCGCAGTGTTGCCGGTCTGGACACACCTCATTCCAAACTTGCAATTGGCACCAATAATATTTTTAAAAAATCTTGCTTTTACATAAAAGGCTTAAATTAAGAGATTCTTGAATTGTTAAAAAGTCGTCTGTAAATTCGGGTGTCAGTAGATAATTTCTCATTTTACTAACAGAATTTGTTCGCGCTGGAAAGGGTTAAAGGTGCATAAAAAATTTCTAAATTGTTTATTTTAAGAAGTGAATATAAAAGACAATAAAAAATCCTAAATAGTGCAGAAAGAGTGAAGTCAATCGGATAATTAGTTGCCTAGATAATTGTAATAATATTTTCGATTCTCTTCGATTTTTCATGACTCTGTATTTCAAATTTCAATTCAAAGATATATTTTAACATAAGAGTCAACCAAAATCGAATTTTCAGGTGCTTTCCACCAACATATGACTTGGCAGACCAATTACGTGTTACTAATCAAATCAAGTTTTAACTATTTATGGAATTTCAGCTGTAAACTCAATGAGGCAATTGTCTGTGCTGCCGCCTCCCGGTCAAATAGGATCTGTTACATCAAATACTTATTTTTAGCGACGGTTTTCTAATCAGCCTTTAAAAGCGATAAGATACCGATTTTTGCTGCCATCTATTGGAATAATATGTTGTAATTTTGATTTTACAACGTTACTTGTTTAATTTAATCTTTTAAATTTCGAATTTTTTAAATTCGTTCTACGTTCTAAACTTTATTAGCATCTCAGATTTCAACATTATAAATTTATAAATTTTAAAGCAATCTAACAGCCTTCTTGAAGGCATAAGGATGAGATAAAATGTAAATTCTGTTTAAGCAGAAATTATCACTTTAAAAACTGAAAGTATTTTTGAAATTTGTACAGAAGTTCCAGCCATTATCTTTCATAAACAAATAAACTAAAATTCTTCTTTATAATATTGGTATAGAATTGAAATTGACTTCTTATTAAAAAACTACAGTAAAAATATAAAAGTTAAAATTTTAGTCCTGTTATCGAATCAGTTATGTCAAAAAAAAAAAATTTAACTTTCAAAGATATTAAGTTCTCACTTTTAAGTTTTTCAAAGAATTCATTTTAAATTCAAAGTAGTTATCCCTTTAAGTTTTGTAAACTGATTGTTTCTATTCAGTTGCAATACTTAATGTAATTTGGAGTATGTAATAAGTATTCAACACTAGGAATATTTGTCAGATTCAATGAATTTGACTGATGGAAACACGTTCGGGATGGAAACAGTTGCCACGGTAACCAAGTTTGCATTTCGAATTGGAACTGCGTTTAGTGCATAAATTGTTACTGGCGTTTTCGGAGAATATAATAGTTTTTGAATAGAGATGTTTATGTTTAAAGATTTTTAGTCTACTAATTCAATGTTAGTTAATGGAGAAAAACATGGAGTCTAAATAAATGGAGTCTAAATAAATGGAGAAAAACATTTACTTTTAATTTTAACCCTTTGCAGCACTGGGCAAATTCGTTGCTTAAGTGTTGAAAATAATGACTGATACCGGAATTTGAAAACAACTTTTTTGTAAATAAGAAAAAAAGCTACATTTCACGCATTCAATGAAACGTAACTTTTTTTACCAAACTTCCGGTGCTAATGTGGCGTTTGGGAATTAAAATTAAGTGGTTTCATAGATATACCACCGCGCCGCAAGGGGTTAAAGTGTCTTTTTAACACTTTCCGACAAAGTTGAAAGATGTTTTAAAATGGCTTTTTAACACTTGCAGCAATGTCGAAAAGTGTTTATGAATTCCGTTCTGTACATCCGTTCCCATCTGTACATCTGTTCACGCTCTAACTCGTATAAATATATCTGATTTCATTCAAGTTATAGATGTTGATGCTTACTGTGATACTTAAAATAAGTAGTTTATTTACAGGGGTACTCAAAACAATTTCATTATATTATGGCCAATGCGGAAAAAGTCATGTGCAGAGTATTTTAATAACATTACGCTGTTTCAAACATATTTAAGTTGATATAAAACATTGAATTTCATTATAAGATTATTACTAAAGAATAGGGCATACATATCATTGTCGTTCATTTATAGGCAGACATGAAAGAATACTGTTAATATATTGTTTTTGAGCGATAATTGCTAAATATGCATATGGAATTTCGATATGCAATATAAAATTACCTAATTTTTTGCCTGTTTCTCGTTGTATATAATTCTATATCTCGTATACAGGGCTGCACAAAAGAGTTTACGTACTGTTCTCCTGATCAGCAGAAACTGCTGAAGAGGAATTTTTAACTGAGGTATATATTTCGTAATTGAGCTATTCTTATTCCACGTATGTAGTTAATAGATACAAATATAAGGTGTCCTGGGATAATAAAGCCAGGTGCTAATATTATGCGTTGTTATGAAGGAATCTGTGAAATGGCACATACGGGTTCTGAGTCATATGAATCACAAACAACCGCTAAAGTTAATTTGTTATCTTTGTAAATGTTATCGTAGGAAGCAGGCTGTAAAAGTCAACGCCGTATTTAAAATTTGCGAGGTAAGTTCTGTGATCTGAACGTAATGATTTTATTAGGACATACTTTGTTTATTATACAAATCGGTATTGTATTTCATGTACTTTCAAAATGTCGTGGAAGATATTGGATGTGTCCACGAGGCAGTTTATAATTTAATGTACATTGCACAATAAGTATACAGTGGTAATAACGCAATATTTTGCGTAATTATTTCGGTTGATTCTTTTCAGTATTGGAATTTCATCCGAAGAGGGTTTATTTTTTTATGCTTGAGAGAGCATTATTGTCATTGGTGAAAACCAAAAAGAATAAAGAAAAAATTTATGTCCCCCCAACTACTGCTATTTTTTTTCACATTTTTCAACTTACGGGGCTACAGAGTTTATATCGTTAAAATTGTACAATTTACATGCGATTAATCCATTTAATTCTATAGTTTGTTTGCATAGCTTTATTACTCAACTATTAATAACACCAAATAGCATTGGTCAAGAAAACACGCCATAATATTTTATGAATATATTTTATGAATCTGTTGAAATATTCTTTCTCGCATACATAGTCAATAAATTGCTGTATGAGATCTTATGTGATTGAAAGAAAAAATTAAAACTAAGCAGTAGTAACAATTGAAAGAACCTTAACATGACTTTATTACCCTAGGATACCTTATATAACATATACAAGGCTGCTTTAAAAAATCCGTTAACTTTCCCTTTGTCGATGGAAAATGCTGATATCGGAATTTCAAATCTGTTATTCATTTCATTTGGTTTAATTAGAGATCATCATTCAACTTATAACATGGTGCAGATTTATAGTTACATTATGGAGATTACAAAAAGTGCGACAGGTGGCGCTAGTTGAAACAGCACAGGCCAAAATAATAAGAGAGAGAGAAAAAGGTGGAATAATAATAATAAATAAATAAATAAATAAATAAATAAAACAAAAGAAAAAAATATAATAAATTAATTAATAAATATGTTTAAAAAACAGGTGGGTTCGGCTGATGACGAGTTGTTATTGTTGTAGTTCGAAACGCGTCCTGCTTTGTTTTTTCGTTTAATGATGATTTTTTAGAAAGTGTAATATTTTACAAAGCGTATTTTTCACTTAAGTGAACTTTGCAATTACATTTTTTTTTCATTTTTCTAGACTTTTCACACTTTTTCTTCAAACTGAGGATCTTCAATTGTTATTCTGAGGGCTTTCACGTATTTTCTTTGCATGATACATTTGAAGGAGAATTGTAGTAACTGAGGGAAAAGTCTTTCACACTGTAAAACATTTGTGTAACGTTACTCCATAAAACTGGTGGCAGCCTTGCTGCCTCCAATTTGGTGGAGTGTTTTAACCGATATAATCGGTGTAACATTGCAATGTTACACCAGTAATGCATGTTTTTATTACACCATTATGTAAGTGAAAAATTACTGAATGAAATGTAAATCGTAGCTGCCACCAATTTTATGGAGTAACGTTACCACAAATGTTTTACAGTGTACTAACTGTTCTTCTATTTCTTTTCTGATTTATTGAAATATATTTTACTGTTTTTTGAAGTTGGGAAAGTTCACCCCTTTCTCAGAAAACTTTACCATTATTTTTTTACATGATCAAAAATTCTTATTCAAGTTATTAAGTTACAAAGTATGTTCTTAAACTAGATTTCAAGATTTAAGGTTTTGAACGTTTCTGGAGCATTATTGAACATTATGCGTAAACCAAAAATGGGTAGAAAAAAAAGAGGATGACAAGTTGTCCCGGTTTCTGATATACTACAAGTATTGCTATTTAATTTTTGATTTTTAACAAAAATATTATCTTTCTTTTTTTTTTTTTTTTTTTTTTTTTTGTAATAAGTTCTTTTTTATTGACTTATGTATGAATATTTATTAAAAAAAAACTTTTGACAAACGAATGAATTGCTATGAGAAAACATGCATAGATGGAAACTGTTTAAAACGAAATTTGCTAGAAAAAAATTATTATTCTGGAAATGCAGTACTATACAATTAAAGCTTCCTAGCCGAAATTAGCATAAAATTTAATTTTTTAAGGTTCCTTGTAAATTTCATTTTAGAAGGTCCACTATATTAACGTAAGTTAATAAACAAATGCACTAGTGATAAATTGTTATGAAACGTTTTTTATTTGATATTTTGACACTACATTTATTAGTATTTAATTGTCCTTTAATCATTGTAAAATGAAACTAAAATAGACTTTCGATTTACAGATATTTCTCCCGGATAAACGAATACCAAGAATAATCGAATTCGTGCAAATTTTGATGATTTTTGGGGGGGAGGGGAAGATAGAAAATGTCAAACTGTTATACATAAGGACAATATTAATTTCATTAACACTAGAACCGCCATTAGGGGTCAAAATGACCCCTGACCGATCATAATACTCGATTCGAACCAGATTTTTTTTCATAAGATATGTCAAATGCATGCAGCAGGAAAATAGACTAATTAAATAAGTTAAATAGTTTGAAATTAAAATTCTGGTGACAAACAATTTTTATAAAACTTGAGTAAAATACCCGGGGGTTCTAGTGTTAATAAAAAAAGATACATAAACCTAAATATTAAAGTTATTTTGATTTATAATTAATGCAATATAAAAAACTAAAAATATTTTTGTTGCACTGTTTTGTGAAAAATTAAATGATAGAAGTTTATTTTCATTGTTTATTTACTCTTCGACTAGCAAATTTCTCACCATCGTTTTTCCAGCAGATGGTAATTCATCTCCTTTCAACGAGTAATTAAGTAATGCATCAATGTGTACTAAAGCGTCGCCGTGACTGATATTTTGATGAGCTACAACAGATTCATCATCCCTTTCATAGCATTCTTCGAATTTCCTTGTTTCTTTTGCTTGTTTAAGGATGTATTTCGATTCAAACTGCTTGTTTTCCGATTTATTTTTGAATTCACTTTTGCTCTCAAACACATGAAACTCGCAGATTCTCTTATTTAGAAAGTGCACTTGGTGCCGTGAAGGTCAATTCTTTGATTAATGCAGGAAATATTGCAAAAAAAGCAATCAAAAACGGCAATTAGAACCGATTTTTCCGAAGTGTAAGATCTGGGAACGAAAAAAATGGTCTTCCAGAGAAGTAAATTGCTTATAAATCAAATTCTATTGAATTGAGCTTAAAAAGGCATCACACGGCACCTTATACGTCCCTTCAGAAATCCCCTCAGCAAATTTCATGTTTCTACTTTTAAAAATGTGTCTGAAATTGTATCGGAAAATTTCGAGCTGCTGAAGGTGGAAAAGCGTTTTTTCGAATACACCCTTAAATAACACGCGATATAATATTATCGTCAATAAAAACTTCGCAACTTTCCGATATCGAATCTTCGTTAATCTTTTGCTGCACTGCTTCTTCTTTCACATTTTCAGAACAGTTTAACTTTTTTGCATCCTACAAGATTTATCTCTGGAAATCAATGGTATTGCCATTTTCTGATGGAATTTCATTTTTCTTCATTCGATAAAATAGCCCTCCGTGATTTCACACCTGTGGTGTTTTTAGGATTTCTTTCATCTGACAAAATCCTATTAGTCTCTGTCCTCTTTCTGTCTGTCTGTCCGTCTGCCTGTCACAGAGTCCGTACAAATAAACTATATAAGTCAGCGAGTTCAAATTTTGTGTACTTACAGGTGAATGCCTCTTGTCACACAACAAATCATAAAATTTTGAAAAAAGACTATTATTCTATATAAAACATTTTTTATATCATTGGTACATTTTTTATTGTGTTTTTCTTCTAATTGATGCATGCAAGTTTAAATAGATATAAAAATTATTATGTATGTAACATAAATTAATGAATTTTTAAAAAAATCACGTAAAAAACGCACTTATTTGTTTTTATTTCATCATATTACGTCATATTTATCATCTATTCTGACACACGATGCGAAATATTTTTTATTTATTAAATTCCTATTCATTAAAATTACTAGCCGTCTCTGGTGATCAGCTTGGTCTCCCTTAAATTTATGCTAAGCTTTGCAATATTTCACTTTTATTCATAATTTTATTTACTTGCATACTTTCACTAAGTCTGCAGATTCTGATAGAGAAATCAACAAATCTGTGTGATCAAGGCAGCATTTAGGGGGAAAATTCAATATTCTGTTCTGGTTGGCACGATTGGCGAAGAAATCCGAAATAGCACCGATAAACTGTTTAGCAAACTCTTTCAAGAATATGGAATGAGAATGTGTCAACATTTTTTAATGAAATCCTGCTTTAAATGTGAATAGTTAAATATAAAAAATTAAAATAGGACAATCGATAATTTCTAGGAGGCACATTCCTAAATATAATGCTGCTACCATTTAATGCAAGGAGTGATTAATTTTTTCAATTGACAATTTTCGTTTTTTAATTTATGATAAAGTGATTTGAAGGAGATATTAAACGAAATCATTTGTGCGATCCGCGATCACACTTAACCACTTGTTTACCAATTTTCATGTAGCATCAACCTAACATATTGTATCCAAAATTGTGAGATCGTTACCGTCCATGTTAATACACAACCCGGGTAATCTTACCCGGCTAATCCAGAATCTACTCTACTATAAACAAATAAAAACTATTATAAAGTAAATCTATTACATTTAATAACTATAAAAAGGAGTATATTTACGATATAAAATGCATCATGGTCTATTAAATTATGTTAAATTCATCAATCCATGCCAGTAATTTATATCTCAAATGCATTTAAGCATGCTAAAATTATTTTACCTCTATACCTGAATTTACCTAAGTACTTTGTTCAAACTACATAAAATTAAGCAATGCCTTGACTACTTATTTCACTCCTTTATTTACATAATGTACAAATTCGTTCAAGTAAATGAAATACTCCACTAAATTATTTCGATTGAATGAAATAATCTAGCAAGAACTCACGCATCGAAAACCTCTTACGTACCCATGTCTCTAGGGTCGTGCGGTATTTAATGTAATTAACTACGAAACACGCTGTAAAAAAACAATTACAGCATAATAGGTCACCGTGAACATATGAATATGAAAGAGACCGTATAAATGATTATCTTTTAATGTTTGTTAAATAAATGTAAAATAAATATTATAAAATAAATGCATTGATTTTTTAAATTATATTAATGTAATAAAACTATCCAAGAAATTTATATCTCAAAAGCATTTGACAACGCTATAAGTATTTAAACTCTATACCTGGATTTACCAAAGTACTTTGTTCAAATTACGTTAAATCAAGTTATGTCATCACTATTTATTTCAGTCGTTTATTTATGCAATCTACAAATTCGTTCAAGTAAATGAAATTTTCCACTAAATTATTTTCAATGAGTGAAATAATCTACCAAGTACTCACGCATCGACAAATTCTTACGTACTTATGTCTCTAAAATCATACGGCATTTATTGTAATTAATTATCAAATACGTTGTTAAAACTAATTATAGCAGTAATAGATCACAGTTACCAAGTGAATATGAAAGGGACCGTATAAGTGTTTATCCTTTAATGTTTTTAAATAAATATAAACTAAATATATGTAATAATAAAATGTAATAATGAATGTAAACTAAAATAATTACAGTCAAACCTCGTTAACATGAACACGCTTAACGTGAATTACTTTTAATATGAACTCTTTTACAATACACGCGAATACAAAGATTTAATACTGATAACATGAATTACTGTTAAATGCACAAAACTTTGATACCCCTTGAGGTTCACGTTAACAAGGTTCGACTGCATAAACATTATTCTGTTTTAAAATAAATACATTGACCTCTTATTTTACTTAGTATACTTAGAAAGCATATTTAAAATAAAAGGTTGTTTTTACTCATTTGCTCTGAGGGTGAAAAAACACCCATATTATTACCAGTTGCTTTTAGAGAGCAATTAAAAATCAGCTCGCTCTTATCGCCGATATCTTTCGGAATTTTCATGACATTTGACTGGAATTGTTTTAACATTTGTTTCATAGAGTTGACTATTAAATTAAATATAAAATTTTTGTTATTGTTCGCGCATATGCAGATAACAGTTATATCGCAAAACTGCTTGTATTTTATAAAATATTTAATATATTTATATTTTAATTGTACTATACAAGGTGAGTCATAAATATCGAAACAACAGGATAACTCCTTAAAAATATTGCCCCTAGACCCATGCTTCCAATTGCAAAAATTCATTAAATGAAATTTTTGATAAGATAACTTGGGAGGTCTATTTGAAAAAATACGAAAATTAAATTTTTATACGGCCCCCATAGAATAAAAATTATAATTAGAAAGACTTTCCTTATCCAGTCTTGAATAAGAGACAAAAAGTTGCATCTTCAATTCTTCAAAACTCTCAGACTTATAGCCGTTTAAATAATTCATGACGTTTTAAGGGATTAGACACAAATTGAAATGTGTGCAATTTAAAAAACAATGTTACTTTAACAGTTCTAGAAAACGTGTAAAAAATGTATCTTTTGAGTTAGAATTTTGATTTTTTTTCTTTTTTTGTGATGGTTAGTTGTATAAATTGCTAAGAAAAACACATCCTAAAATTTCTCATACAATTTATACAAATTTCACATGGCTAGTACTGTTTTAAATGAGATAATTAAAAATCGTTATAACTCGAAACATTATTTATCGGATTTCAATTTCTTTCCAATTAATTAAAGATGAAAATCTGATTTTAGTTTTGTTCCAGGGTTTTTGTTTTTCATTATTAATTTTAAAACTGTTAAAAATATTTAATGAAAAAATAATGTAACTCTAAAAAAAATCATATTTTCAAAAACAAATATATTTTTTCAAATTTTCCGTAACAAAACCAATGTAAAATAATCAAAAATTACATGTTTCAAATGATTTTTTCTTTAAAAATTCTTAACTTTTAATAATTTAAAGACAAGAAATAGTGGGGGAAAATTTCATTATGTATTAAAACGAGGTGGTAAATGTTCGTCAGTTATTTAAAATAATGCGTTTTGTAAGATGCACATTAAGGTTTCTTTTGTTTAAATTTAGTTCTCACAACTTCAGGCTTTTTATCGTCCTGGAGAGTCTGTTAAAAAATTTGTATTCTGGACCCAGGCCTGGCCAGGACCGAGAAGTTCCTTTTTTCTGAAAACTCGCCTAGTCGGGCCTAACGTATTTTTCATACCGGAGGGGACTGCTTCCTCCTTCCTAGGTCTGCACTGCGAATTTTTTTTTCCAAGCACCTTCGTCGTTCCAAGCCCAAACTCGCACTCTGATTGGTTGTTGCTCTCGGCACTGTTTTCACGTAACTTGGCGATAACCGTACTTGGCGAAAAATACTTCTCTCGTAAGTGAACGAGTAAACCTAAAACCTAACCTACTCATTCTTATTCTTCCTTCATTTTGGGCTCTTATGTATTATTATCTTGTGTTATTTTATAAAATGGCTAATGCTTTACTTGTTAACAAACGAGAAAAGTTACTTTGTACTCAGTTCGGAAGGAAATCAAACTCCTCGACGGAAGCATCTATCGCTACGCCAAGTATGATTATCGCCAAGTTACATGAAAACAGTAATCCGTAATAAAATCACTGTCTCTGACTGACCTTATAAGTGCATAAAATAAGTAAAATTTGGTTCAATCAAAAAATTTTCGAAAACTACATAGATTTATAAATCGCTTTCATTTTACAAGAAAAAACAACAAACACCAACAAAAAAAAACTATCAAATTCATTTTTTTAAGGAATAGTATATTTAAAAATTTCATTATTTTTTATTTTTTTCATTAATTCAAAAAATTTCAAAATTTTCATTATTTTTTATAGGCGCTCTATCGAGGTTCCGCCAAAAAAATTTTATAAACGTATATATCTTCATGAGAAGAACATTCTGTATTTTTTCAGAATTTTCTGAGTATGCCCGTATGGAGAATTTCCTTGTAACAAAAAATATTGCAAAAATAGGAAGCTTCTTCCCCATTATCACAAAAGCATTGTGATCACAATCTCATCACCATTAAGCTCTATGGAAGTATATCTTATATGCTAATATATGTTAAAACGCAAAATGCTTTTCCTATCATAATAATCTTTTATGCGGTTCTATACAAATTTGTTCCAAGCTGATTTGAATGTTTTCACTAGTAATGAATTACATCAATACCTATTAAATTATGTTAAACTAATAATGTCATCTGAGGTATTTGCATTTTAATTGCATTTAGGTATGTTAGAATTAATTAAGCACTACGTTTGAATTCTTAAATGAATTATTGTACTCAAACAACGTCAGATCAGTTAATCACAACACGACGTGTTTAACTCCTTCATTTACACAATATACAGCTTCGTTAAATTAAATGAATAGTCTATTAAATGTTTTTTATGTATAAAACAGCATACTAAAGCTTATAAAGAGAAATATATTTCATACTGTTATATTGCTATTATTGTGGGATATTTAACATAAAAGAATGAACCATAAAATTATTGCTTTGAAAATCAATTAGAATAGCAGAAGGTTGTCGAAATAACCCTGTAATTTACACACTATTTTGTCAAAGCACGTTATAAATACAAGTAAAGCGTGAACGCACCTCCCTAATAAATCCAGCAATATACACGGCTGCCACAGGCGACTATTATTATATTCTGGTCGCGCCAGTATATTTCTAATATAAATTTTGCTCTATATTTCTCTTGCAAATGTTGTGAAAGTGCCTGTTACAGATTTCGGTTTTGAGAAAGTGATGCTAAATGAAGTTATTAAAAATTCATCTGTTGCACACCAGAATACACAGCAGAATAATTTATTTTTAAATATTTTACTGAGAATTTTGCTTTTGGCTAATTCCATGAGTTCTGTAATGTAAGTCACATAACTTATTAATCGCTATGCTTGTTAGCCACCGTTATTTTCGAAAAGTCTGCTTGGCCTTATTCAATTAATGAGAATGTGCCAATAAAATTAATCACATTTTTTTCGTTCTATGATACTGGTAGCCAAAAATCGTAATCTGTGACTTACACTACAAGTACTCATGGAAATAGCCTTTTGTAATTATTAGATTTCGAATCTGCGCTCATTTCCTGGGTTATAGAATATAAAAACTTTTTTTACTGAAATCTATAATAGATTTTTTGCAGTTTATAAGTTTTCTTAAATTGACAACTACACAAAGTTTTATCAATCATGCATTCAAATAAAAATTCAAAAAATTTATTAAAAACAGTACTTTCAAATAAATCGAATGTCAAGAGTTAATAATCGGAGAAATCGCGATATATATAACTACTTACAGCAGCATTTTTTTTTTTAATTCTGTTAATTTCAGCTGTTTAGGAACGTTCTTGAATTACATAATTGTTATAATTAAATTTACTTTATATTATTTAATTTATTTATTTTAGAGCTTTGAATTTGGTTATGAAATATTTAGCAAGAAAATTATGTTAAGCTATATGCATTGTTTTATATGCAATAGGTTAATCGTTTGAAATCGATCTATGCGGTAGAGACAGAAAAAAAATTATGATTAAAACCACGATTTTAAAATTATAAGAAAAAATCGTAAATCGAAATACATCTTTAAAACAAATAATATTTGAAAAAGCATTTTTGTCGATTCGGCAGTTGTAAGCATAAAAATTGCGCGGTGTTCCGAAACAAGAAATTCAAAGAGAAACACAAACTTAAAAAAAATCACAAGAAAATTTAAAGCGAAATTTATTGGTCAGATGATGCCACGGACATGTTTGTGCTGTATAATATTGAAATACAAATTCCAATATTTTCTTTCAGTTCGGCATGAGAAAATAATTTATCAAAGGTATCTTCTACTGGATCTGAAAATGAATTTGAAATTTGTGAAATTCCAAATTACTTGCACGTAATAATTTAAAGTTGCTCAACGTTGAATTACGCCAAGAAAGAAAAGATATAAACCAATAAGATTCAGAAGATCGATATGTTAACACTAAAACCACCGTGAGCCGTCATTTTGACGGCTTCCATATGAATATATTTTAGTTCAAAACAGAAATTTGGCTATGAAATATGTTTAAAAGATACTAAGTCGAAGGAGAGAAAACGTTAAAAAGCAAAGTTAAACTGTTATAAATCAAAATTCTGGTGCGAAATATTTTTCTAAAACTTGATTCAAATTTCCGGTAGTTCTAGTGTTATAGATATGACAAAAAATAATTGAAGACAAAATATTGAAATCTGCAGGATGTATTCAGCATGGAATATGACATTACATGCTGAAATACATGCACTAACACGCCTTGGCATGCTTTCGATTATGTTATTAATCATTGTCTGAGGAATATTCTAACTCGATGACCGCGCTTCGACATTTAAAACTTCAATATTGGCAGCTGATACATTTCTTTCGAATTGCCTACATATGATATAGCAGATATACTCGACGTGAGACAAGCTAGGAGATCAGGAAAAACAGACTAGCACACCAAGTCCAAGCAGGTTGCTCACAGTAACTCGAGCAATCAGCCATCTAGCATTATCGTGTTCGAATTCCGATCCTTGAGTGCCTTAAGGGTGTATTCGAAAAACGCTTTTCCACCTTCAGCAGCTCGAAATTTTCCGATACCGATGCGTTTCAGACGCATTTTTTAAAGTAGAAACATGAAATTTGCTGAGGGGATTTTCGAAGAGACGTATAAGGTGCCGTGTGACGTCCTTTTACGCTCAATTGATTAGAATTTGATTTATGAGCAATTAACTTTTCAGGAAGACCCTTTTTTTCGTTCCCAGATCTCCCACTACAGAAAAATCGGTTCAAATTGCCGTTTTTAATTGCTTTTTTTTTTTTTTTTTTTTTTTTTTTTTTTTTTTTTTTTAATATTTTGTCCATTTATCAAAGAATCGACAATCACGGCACCTTTAGTAGGTCTAAATAAGAGAATCTGTGAGATTGATGCGTTTGAGAGCAAAAGTGAATTAAAAAATAAATCAGAAAATAAGCAGTTTGAATCAAAATACACCCTTAAAGGGAAGGTCGTGCTAATGGTCTTAACCCCTAGAAGGGCGGTGGGATATAAACGAGATTCTCGCCAGAAACTTTTAAGGAAATTTTATATGTTTAACTTTGGCAGCAAAATGTTGATAAATTGCCTTTTTTCTTATTTTTTAAAAGAAAATTTCAATTTTTCTGGTGGTAATTCAATATTATAGAGACTTTATTGCTTACCCTTCGGTTAAGGCGAAATCAATATAACATTTGGGTGCCAGTGTTTGATTAATGAAATGTATAGGGTTTCATCTACATTACGTAATACAACTCGACACCATTATTCCAGATGTAGAGCCAATATGGCGTTCTCTAGTAAAACAAGTTGGAAATTGCACGTGAAGCGTAGCAAATGAGGTGCGTTCGAACGATAACGAAGTTTAAAAAATATTACTCGCATATATCAATCTCATAAAACTGTAAATAATTACAATTAAAATGCGCACCAAACAATGTTCTCCCTATACCATTATGCAATGGAATACTTTTGTGTGGCCTTGTAAATCAATAACAAATATTCTTTGCACCACAGATTATGCAAAATGTATATTATAATATGTACTTTATAGATGCATATCAATTTTATTATGTTCGAATGAGTGTAACACCATTAAAATGCATTTTAAACATTTTTCCCCATTGACAGTAATGTAACGGAATACATTTGATTGTCCCTGTAATTGATCTATGCTTCCGATTTTCATAAAATTTGAAATGACTCGACAAAATCATGTAACAATTATGCATTTTAAATTTCAAACGATTCAGTTGGGTAGTTTTTGCGTTGTTATATGCGGACGGACGGACGGACGGACGGACAGACAGACGGACGGACAGACGGACGGACTGAAGGACAACAATAGGTGCTACGTATAATTACGAACGCACCTAAAAATAATAATAATGTTGATAGCGTGGATCGCATGATCGCTAGACAATGCCCTGATTATAACTGCGTCCTAGTTAGAAACACGACTCGCTGCCGAAAAGTTAATTTTTCCATTCTATTCTCCATACACCACTGGATATGCACCATTATAAAAGAAAATTATAACATTTGACTGTGCTGGAGTTTTTAATGCACTACATGGACAAATGAGGACAAATAAGTTCTATGTCAGTAAAAATAGTAATAATAAATATCTTTTTATGTGATCAAAACGTGGCTTACGTAATAACAGAATCATATATTACGTACGCCATAGATTAAACATTAGTATTCCTGGACTAATGATAAAGAAATTTTAAATGAAATTTCCGTTTTACAATTTTTGGTACTGCAAATTTTTAAACTTCGAAACATCGCAAAGTTTGGATTTTTTGCACCTTCGTATAAAGATCAAAATGTACTTTTCAATGCAATTTGTTTGAAAGCTGTAGCTTAATTTGTTTTTGAGTTATTATTATGTTATTATTATTATCATTATTATTGTAATTTTATTACATTTTTTTAAACGTTGAAACAAAAGTATTTCATTTCTGGTTATTAAATATGGGCCAATCAGAAAACAAATAAAAACTGGATATCACAAATATTCAGATATGGTTTAGATATCTCCAGACGGAAAAAATAACCATTTTCCAAATAGTTAAAAAATGTGTTACAAAGGATTTTCCCATAACCTTTCACTCATTTTATATGTTTATTACAATGTTAACCCATTAGTGCCTAGCGTCCCTTTTTAGGGACGCTTCAAAAGGTGCATTCAGCACGGTTTTTGACACCGGTAAAAAAGAAAAGCAATAATTATTTTATTTAAATGATGCATTTTCGTGATTAATGAACTAAACTTAAATCTTCTAAAAATAGTGGTGCCAACCAAATAAAATTTACGCAAAAGATGTTGGTCACGATGGGTTAAACATTAAAAGTGGAATTTTTAAGATTTGTTGTTTAGTTAATAATTCATTCTGGAATACATAAATTTTCTATATCTGTTAATATGGCTCCTTTCTCTAAATCTCTGTACCACATATTTTCAATTCGAAATTGCAATACTGTAGAATGCTACTTTTCTAAAAACTTTCTTGCTTTGCCCTGGAGATATAAAAAATAGTTTTTCGGAATTGATTTTTTGAAATATATATTTCTGTCAGAAACTACGAAACAGTCAAAATCCTTCAATATTCGAAAGATAAATAAAGTTTTCTACAACACTCTAGAAATTCCAAATTACGAAAATATTTAGAAATTCCATACTACATGCATAGGAAATCGTAGATTTATAAACTATAGTGTCACGAATAATTCGTTACTCACAAGGAAGGTCTCCATACGGGCATACTCCAAAAAATCTGAAAAATTACAGAATGCTCGTCTCATGAGGATATATACGTTCATAAAAAAAATTTCGGCGGAACCTTCGTCCCCTGTCCGTAAAAAAAGAATTAAAATTTCGTTATTTGGCGATTTATCAACGGTTGGCGATGAAAAGCAAGTTCAAAAAAAAAATTTCAAATGCATTTTAAAAGAAAAAAGTTTCATGTTCAGCGTGTTTAGATAAATTAAATATCTTTGGTTTTGTCAGCTTTAGTTTGTTTTAAGTATAATTCCGTTATATTGCTATTTATATGTATTTATATCCAAATTTAACCATCAAAATTTGAGATTTAAAACGAAATTCAAATTTAAAATAATTAAATTTGTTTCAAATTCAAAGTCCAGTTGAGCATTGTCAGATTTTGTTGCTATGGAAACACTTACTTTTATTTTGGAACACGCTTATATGTATGAAAATAATTTTACTGAATAAGAATTTTATATGTATGAAAATATTTTTTCCAGAGGTAAATTAAATAACTACAGCAACAAATAATATTTATATGTGAAATTTAATGTATATATATATGTATGTAATATGTTAAACTCTCTCATTTTTTATGTTTAAATTCATTAAATACCATTTACACAGATTCTAAAAATCCAAAAGTATTCAGTTGCATAATCGTTTGCTTTTGGCGAGGAAAATTGCATTTTACCAAATCGTGTGACACTTTCGTCTTTTCACGCCAAATGTTCGAAAGTATTTTATTTTTTTTTACACATTTTCTACCGCAATTCCGCGGTTAATTTTCATTAATCCTTTATTACATACATGAGTAGTTTAATTAATTTTTTTTTTCAAAAAAACCTGAGTATGTCCAGTATGGAGACCTTCCTTGTCAGTTCAAGAAATGTGTACAGACATCTCAAGAAAGTAAACAAAGTACAGAGTATAAGAAAAGAATTTGTACTCTTCTTTTCTGTATTCGAGTACGATTATTTATACACTATATGACCAAAGGTCACTTGCGGTTTTATACGTTTTGTAAGATATGAAAAAAAAAAAAAACTTGGGGAATTATTATGAAACACCCGGTATGTAAACACAATAGAACAGGTCATATATTTCCGCGAATATTTTTTCCCGATATCCCACAGGGGACTATCAACAAATTGAAAAATAACGAAAATCTTTCGAATAATCCTATCAAATTAATGTAGCAAAGCTATTCAAACAGTATATTATGATTAAGTTGTTTATTGTAATAAACTGTGTTCGTTTTTATGAGGATAGCCAGACTTCTCGCTGTCGCTCGCCATTGCGCCATATTGCGACTAAAGTTTTCATTTGCCGAGTAAACAAGCGATTAGATTCGCCTAATTGCTAGTGCTTAGTTTTTGCTTTTTTTTCCTATACATAATCATACACACATATTTTTAATATATACACATTTTTAATAAATTTGTAGCGGATAGTTGAAATTAGATTAATAATAATCGTTGTCGCAGTTATAGAAACTAAGGTTATTTTAGAACATATTGGAAAAAGAGGGGTACATTAAAGGATTAAAGGGTTTTTTTTTCTTTTGTGCGTCAAGGCGAATCTATTTGGCTAATACTTTTTTCATTTGGCGAATGTTTTTTATTTTTTATTAGCCAAATTACTAACGTTGGTCAAATGTCAGCGAGAACACTGAGGATCGCATGTACACTTGCAGAAAAATTAAAGTTTTTATAAAAAGAGTCTTAAATTTTGCCAATTTTTGAGCATATACTATGCAGAGTTCTTATCATAAAAAATTCCTTTCGGAAAATATGACAAACTACATTGTAGATAGCGCCCTATAATCAGATTTAAGAAAAAGTGAAAATTGTATAAAAAATGAGTAGGTTTATTAAATAATGTTTTACTGCACATGCGTGAAAGCAATCAAAATGTGATTTGCATAATGTGTTAGCTGTCTGTATACGGGAAAAATGAACTTTTAAGTGTAATTTGATTCAAATATATTCTTCAATTTACTATTCAGTTATTATTTTTTTTGTAGTTTTTAACACACTTTTTGTAATCGGGAAACAGAAGTACAGTCGACTCTCGGTAATTCGAAATCGGATAATTCGAATCTTCGCTTAATTCGAAATAAACATGAAGTCCCGAAATTTTCAATGGCAGAATAACGTTAAAAAATTTCATTAATTCGAAGTTATTTTCTCTTGACTTCGTTTAATTCGAACTAACGAAAATTCCGATTTTTCATTTCTCTTTTCTTTCTCACGGATTTCAGGTCACTTGAATCATTTTCTTTCTTTAATTTTTGGAGAAATTGTTTCGAACGAGTATACATAGATATAATACAATGCATTTAATATCCATTTTCTTAGAGCCCCATCTGTCCATCAATGACGATTTAAATTTTTTCTTCCATTGTGCTTGTTTCTAATCTTTTAATTGGTTTATGTATTTATAAATTCTAATTTAATATTAAGTCATATTCTAATGATAATAGACGAAATAAGTTTAAAAAACACTATAACATTAATTCCTTTGTAATAGTACCGTATTAAGCATGCTTACCTTAATTCGAACTTCGGATAATTCGAACATTTCTTGTGGTCCAGACGAGTTCGAATTAACGAGAGTCGACTGTATCTCATTTCTGGACATTAAACATGGGCATATCAGAAATCAAATAAAAATTGGACATCACAAGGATTCAGATATGGCTAATATATCTCTAGACCGTAAGAAATAACCCTTTTCCAAATAATTAAAAATGTGCTTTCATAATTCCCCCCCCCCTTAACCCTTATATGTTTACTACAATGCTAAATATTAAAATTCGAATATTTATGATATATTATTTAGCTAATAATTTATTCTGAAAATTCAATATTAATTTATTCATGCATTTTCTATATCCCCAAACATAGCTCCATTCTCTAAATCTTTCTACCACATATTTTCTATTTGAAATTGCAATACTGTAGAATACTACTTTTCTAAAAACTTTCTTACTTTGCCCTGGAAATATAAAAAATGATTTCTCTCGGAATTGATTTTTCTGAAATATATATTTCTGTCAGAAACTATAAACAATCAAAATCTTCCGGTATTCGAAAGATAAATAATGTTTCTACAACGCTCTAGAAATTCTAAGTTATGAAAATACTTAGAACTTTCATCTTACATCCAATAGGAATTACAGATTTGTAATCTATGACGTCACAAATAGTTTGTTTCTCAGTTCAAGAGATATTTTTTTTTGTTTGTTTATTGATCAACATACATCTGATTTGTGTGCTCGAGATGAAGCCGGCTTATAAATCATCGTCAATATTACAGGCACCAGATAAACCCAGGAAATTTTACAACACAAGAGATATACGCCCGGGAGCTTCATACAAAGAGAGCGTGCAGTGGAACCAGTGGGATTCAAACTCCCAACCTTTTGCGCTCGAAGGCGATTAACGGCATGGTGCTTTCACCACTCGGCCACGGAGGCCCCTCAAGAGATGTTCACGGACATCTCGAGAAAGTAAACAAAGTAGTGAGTGTAAGAAATGAATTTGTCATACTTGCCAACCTCCGGCTTTTTTAAAATCAAACAATTGACTTTCCAACCAGAAATTTATTTAAATACGGAAATTAAGTACATTTCAAATGATTATCTCATTTAATGCAAGACACTTTTAATTAAACAAATTTTCTGGTGCGAAATATGTTTTCTTCGTTTAAAAAAAGCCGGAGGTTGGCAACTATGATTTGTGCTCTTCTTTTTAGAATTCGAGCACGATTCCTTGTACATTGTATGGCCAAAGGTGACTGGCCACTTGCAATTTTTTCCCTTTTACTTACCCATCATACGTAGTATAGGGTAAGTCTTGCAATCGTTTTGAAAATCGAAAAAAAAAATTTGACGGATTTACACGTTTTAGATAGTGGAGATTCCGAAAAACATATTTTTAGAAAAAAAAATTGTCCTCCGTCTGTCTGTCTGTCTGTCGGTTTGTCTGTCTGTCTGTCTGTAAACGCTCTATCTCCCAAACAAATTGAGATAAAGACTTGAAATTTTGTATGTAGTTAGTATGTAAGAATGGGACGAAGCCTATTTAATATCAGCAACCTCGATTATCCGGAACTATTTTTTTCGGACTCTCGAAAAATTCGTTCTGATGAAAGGTACATAAAATTTTTCGAATTTTTTTATTCTAAGGAATGGGCATAAAAGGCAATAAAATAAAACGCATTTTGCATATAGAACGAAGTCGATCGGATTATTGGTTGCCGAGATATTTGTAATCCTGTTTTCCACATTCTTCGATTTTTAATGACCCTGTATTTCATTCAAATTTCAATTCAGAGGTATATTTTTTAATTGGAAATGAGACGCTTAATCCGACGCAGTTAATTGCTAGTTAATAGAATTATTATTTTTGGAGTTATAAGGATGTTTCTTTTACGCAGTTCGGCACTAAATGAGTAGTTTGGCGTTTTGTATAATTTGTCGAAATTGGTACATCAGCAGTTCATTTATATAGCATTACTATGTATATTAACAATATTTAAATTTTGTTTATGAATTGCAATGCATTGTATAAATAGTTTTGACATGTTTTATTTTCATATACATATCCATGATGGGTAAGTATTACGGTGGCCCCCAACTACTAGTTTTAATATATGAGAAGAAAAAAATGGGGAATTATTATGAAATTCTAGATGTGCAAGCACAATAGAACAGGTTATATATTTCCGTGAATTTTTTTTCTCGAAATCCCACAGGCGACCATCAACAAATTGAAAAAAAAAAAAACGAAAATCTTGTGGATAATCCTATTAAAACTAATGGAGCAAAAGTATTCAAAATGAATATTATGATTAAGTGGTTTAGTTTAATAAACTGTGTTCATTTAAATTACGATTGTGTGTATACACGTAGAGAAAATAAAGTTTTTTATAGAAACAGTCTTAAAATTTGTCACGTTTTGAACTTATACTTTGCAGAGTTCTTTACATAAAAAATATATATTTTTTCAGAAAATATGACAAACAACATTGTACATAATACCCTGTAATCAGATTTAAGAAATAGTGAAAACCGTATGAAAAATGAGTACGTTTACTAAATGTTTCACTGCTCATGCAATCAAAATATATTTTGCATAATGTGTTAGCTAGCTGTATAGAAAAAAAAATGTATTTTTAAATGTAGTTTCAAAGCTGTATATCAATTTGTTTTTCAGTTATTAATTTTTTTGTAGTTTTTAACACTCTTTTTGCAATTGTAAAAACAGAAGTATTCCATATCTGGACGTTAAACATGGGCCAATCCGAAAGCGAATAAAAACCGGACATCACAAGCATTCAGATATGGTTCCAATATCTCTAGACCGAAAGGGATATTTTCAACCAATTCACAAATGGTTAAAAATGTGTCACCATAATTTTTACCCTGACCCATATATTTATTACAATGCTAAATATTAAAAGGTCGAATTTTTCAGATTAACTATTTAGCTAATAAAATATTGGAACACATACATTTTCTATATACCCTAACATGGATCCATTCTGAGATATAAAAAATGCTTTTTTCGGAATTGATTTTTTGTCATATATATTTTTGTCAGAAACCACGAAACAATCAAAATCCTTCGGTATTCGAAAGATAAATAATGTTTTCTACGCTCTAGAAATTCCAAGTTACGAAAATTCTTAGATCTTTGATATTACATCCAGAAGAATTCCTAGACTTATAAACTATAACATAAGGAATAGTTCGTTTCTCAGTTTAAGAGGTGTGTAAATGGACCAATTTACAAATTTTGGGAGCCCTGGGCACAGATGCTTACGGGGACCTGTCGTTACGCTGATGCTTTACAGACAGGGGAACAGTGACGTCACAGTGACGTCACTGTGAGTCACTTTGGTCACATCACATCTGTGACCAAAATGCCACCACTCAGTGACATCACATCGTGACTGAGATGTGACTTTCTTAAAAATCTTTAGAAATTTATAAATATGCTTCAAAACATGTTATTTACTTTAAAAAACATGTTTCTGGCAATTTAAATATCGTCGCTTTTGTCACAGTTTCGCCACAATGTTAATGTCAAATTAGTCACAAATGACTCATTTTTCACAAATTTGTCATATTGTGACCACTTTGTGAAACGTCACAAAAGAGCTCTAAAACGGCCATAACGACTTCACATTTTAGTCACTGTGACTTTACATCGACGTCACGTGACGTCACATCGACAATCGATGGTCACAAAGTCACAATGTGACTTCACAACGACGTTGCAGTGACGTAACCATGCTTTACGGGAAGTTAAATCTGATAATCATTATTTTATTTTCAAATAATTATTTCCCAATTAAGAAATTAAAATGAGCGTACTTTTTATAATAAACTGTGTGGTGCTTTTATAATAAATACTGCGATACAAAATTATATTATATTATCTTTTTTCCCGTGAAAATATATATATTTGGAGTGATAAAGTATGTAATATTTAATAATAAAATTTCCGCAAATTAAGCTACAATTATTTAAGAGGGGGTTACAATTATTTTAATTAATTATTTAATTTTTATTATGATTATTTTAATTATTCTGCAATTATTACGAGCTGAACTCACCAACCCCCAAATACTCTGGCGAGAACAGGAACGGGATTAAAGAAGAATTAAAAATACAATATATTTTTAAAGTTAAAAGAAAATATTCACTATAAAAAACGATGGATGTAACGATAAAAAATATGGATGTTTCAGACAAATATAATATTATAAAAATATGATACAAACACAATGGAACACAGAACGAAATTAAAATTCCATTAGATGTTAAAATTACGTCAAATTTTGTCCAATAATCGAAAACCTTTAGAAGCATTTGGGGACTCCGGGCCCGTGCTCCAAATGCCCAAACAATACATAAACTATACAACTACAGGCAAAAACTATACATAGGAATTTAATAAGTTTAAAATCATTTTATACTTAAGAAGTGACTGGTGTCCAGACTGCTGATATTATTATTATTATTATTATTATTTGAATCAAATGTTTAATTTGATTAATTTTTTATTTTTTTTCATCTTAAAATCATATTTTTAGTGTTTCGAGTGGTATTTTAGGAAAGGTCATTTTTTTAAACTATGCAAATTTTAAAATTAGCGCAAAGTATAATATTTCATTCAAATTAAATATTTATTTACCTATAGCTAATATAAACAGAAAATCCTATCAATTTAAAATTAAATGATTGCGTATTAAAAGCAGGGTTATATTGAAAATTACGTCATGTGAACTGTATTTCTCGTGTAAGAAGAAAGTAAAATAAATCATTTTGGTAAAAATAATGTTCAATAGTTATTTTTATTTTATTTTTCATGGAATGGGGAGGGTTTAGGTGTTAAACTTTGTGACAATAGTGTATTTTTAAAATGTGTATTATTTTAAAAACGAAAGAAAATAACAGTTTCAGACTTCTAACTGCAATTATATCGCATAAAATTACCACATTACTCAAACGCTTATACTGAACGTCTCTAAAACTCTTTTATATGTTTCAACAAGTGTTATTAAAATCTAGAAACATTTATGCTATTGAAATCAAATTCTAAAAGCAGTGAAACAATAAATTTGATATTTCTTGCCATCATTTTGTATTTTTATGGGATAATAAATCTTTTCTGATACTTTTCGGCCAAAGGACTATTAATATGAAAAGCATAAAATCTTTATTGTATTTTTGAAAAAGATTTATTCTGTTTTTGAACCTTGTTCGATATTGCATTGTTTAATGCGTTAAATAAATATCAATTAATTTTATGGGAGAATATTTTAGTGAATTAGACTAAGATTTTTTTTGTTTTGTTTTAGTACATTTTTTATTTGGAAAATATATGCACTACTATGAAAAGTAACTACATTAATAATGATAATTTTATGCAAAGAGATATGAATTACATAAACTGATTTTTGTTTTTAGATGCTTTTCTAACTATATAAATACTTTGTGCCTATAATCGTCGGCTGGTCCGTCCCTCTGTTTGTCTGCCCGTCTGCCCTCATATGACAGCGCAAAAACTACCCAATAGAATGATTTCAAATATATAATTCATAATATTTAATAATAATCGATGCAGAATTTTGTCGAGTCATTTCTAATTTTACGAAAATCGAATCAAAACTTGAAAAAATACATATAAAATTTTCCTTAATTCTATTAAATCTTATCCTACCCAATTAGTTCAATGATATTCTATGACAGGTAATGATTCTTGGTTGCCATAGTGATTATTCTATTAATTCAATGCCATCCCATGGTAGGTAATGGTTCTAGGTTGCCATTATGATCACACTCAATTTAAAATGGAATCTTATTATTTTTTCAGTATTACTATATTTAAAATATAGAATCTTAATAAAATTTGTATTCATATATTTTTGCTTAAAACATTTAGTGCCATGGTGACTGAGGGTGAAGTTCAAAACTGTATACTGGTTTAAGTATAATTATTAAGAAACTATAATCCCGTAAAAAATAAAAATTATGTAAATTTTAAATAAATTTTTAGAAATTACTTAAACGAATACATATATTTTTAATTTTATATCATATTTTAGACTGTCTCTCATCGGTGAAAGAAACAGTCTGAACGGAAATTTCAGTGTCAGTCATCGGTGATTGACATGGCACTTAACGTGTTAAGAGAACAACAGCTTTTCACTAAGTTCTGAATATTTATTAAACTACTGTAGTAGGAACGCACCTCATTTTCCAAGTTTTCTCTACAATTTCCGACTTGTATATTTCAAAATTATATGTACTAGTAAATCTGCAGATCAAAAGCCTCAACGTCAGCTTTTCACATCATTTCTTTCTTAAAACACACTTTGGGTAATATTCAATTTCCTAGAAACTGTATACGTAATTATTTATAAGAATAAAATAAGAATAAAAAGTTTTCAGCCAACAAAAGCGTTAAATTAAAGGTATAGTTATGTTAGGCTATTCTGAATATAACATAGTAGATTTTTTCAGGGGGCTCCGCCCCCCTGAATCCCCCGTAGTCTCATTAGACTTAAATTTGTAACTTTCTATCAATTTGCTAATGGTTATCGTATATCTTGTATTTCTTTATACATTTTGATTTATAAGGGTAAGTAACAGTTTTAATAAGCATTTTTCCTTATCCTCATACTTCTACACACCTGTTCACACCTAAATCTGATGTATCAGGAACTTTTGAAAGTGTAAGCTCAGTAATCTAGGGTTTTACAATTTTGTTTCCGAAAAAAAGAAGTTTTGATTGCATTTTGTGGCAGATATCGCGGCCAGACAGACAGACAGACAGACAGACTGACAGGCGGAAAACAATAAATTTTGTGCCGCCAAAATAAGCCTTCACTGAAGTTTCGGCAATGACGTCATTATTCATGAGTTATTGCAGTCCATGTTTCTTGTATTTTTAACGACAACTATAAAATACCTGTTTTATTTCAATTATGACGTCAAATTTTATCAGGTGAAATATTTGTTAAAAATTATTTTTTATTTCTTTTACTTCTAATTATGCCCCCATTTTTGTCAGAAAAATTCTTATTAACGAAACAAACTTCCGTGTTTAATATTTAACAAAGTACTACATTTATTTTTATTTTAATTCTGACGTCATATTTATTTTTTCTTAGTTTAATTTTTTGAATGGAACTTGCTCAATTGAAACTTATTGCCGTTGACAAATTATTCCATATTTTGATTTTTTTTTTTTTTTTTTGGCAACGACAAAGGAAATTGGTTAAATTTTAACTAAAAGATCGCTATTGATTCTGCATGAAAAAGAAGGAAATTTTGAATTATTAAGGAAAATATGTGAATAAAATCAATAAAACATAGCCTATGTTCTTTTCTGGGCTATGTTATAGTTATACGCAAAGATACAAAGACATTAATTCATCAGTTTTGACGTTGACTTCATTTAAATTTTCGCTTTCAATAATTACACGCATTCAAATTTATAACATTATAAAAATAAGGTTTAGGATGAATGTTGCTTAGCAACCATTAAGAGAAAATAAAATGAAATAAATACTTTTGAAATAAGTAAGTCTCAAAAACAAATTAGTTTATATTATTGGAATACATTTATAAAAAATCTCCAAAATTTACAGTAATAATTTTAAAAATCTAACAAATGAATAGACAAAATTTCAAAACAATACGAATAATTTAACCGGTAAATTTCAGCATCCATTTATCATAATGTGACATTTTCTCTCAAGAAAAAAAATGGAAATCATTGGATTTGCCATAGAAAAGCATTATTGCGCAAAATAAAATATTCTATATTTTTCGAACGAATGAACCAAATCTTACAAAAAACTATACAGCTTAATCCCAGTGCCTCACTTACATACCCACTTAATTTCAAGCCAATCGGATGCTTTTAACGGTAGTTATCGCGGAACAGACAGACTGACAGACTGACTGACAGACTGACTGACAGACTGACTGACTGACAGACTGACTGACTGACAGACTGACTGACAGACAGACACAAAAATATTTCGTGTCTCCAAAGTAAGCCTTCACTGACGTTTCGGCAACTATTATAGAATGTAATTATATTGTTTAAAATTTCATTAATATTGATAATTTTATGCGAAGAGATAATAATAACATAAATTTATTTTTTATTATTTTATGAAACATTTATACTATATTTCTTAGTATCTGTAATTCAATAGTTTTGATTGATGTCATAAAAAACCAATTACATTACTATGCGTACTCTTCCAATTGCCTTTTGCTTATAAGAGAGAATTCCTCCTTTAAAATAACAAGGTAGAGCCCGTCGAGTTTCGACGAAAGAAAATGTATAAAAAAAGAACATTTCATTGATTTATAATAAACCTACAAAATTAATTACAGTAAAAAATGCCCCATACATGTATTGCTAAGTCTAATTCTTAAACAAATAAATTTTAACCAAAAATTAAAAAATACTTCTTCTATAAAACTCAGTTTTAGAAATTGTTAGAATTAAACTTTAATTGTACATATAAGAAATAAATAAGATCTGTTATTATGATAAATTTATCAATTAAAGCTTTCATGCTAATATTTCAAAATGAAAAAAGCAAAAATTTTTTCCACTTTGACTCAATCATAGAATTTTTTCCGCGTGAAATTTAAACATCATTTTCACCATATCAAAATTTAGATATGGATCTTTCATATCTGTATTCAATTTAAAAAAAAAATTGTTATTTTACTTTCATTATTTTAAAATCATTTAAATTTAAGTCTTGAAGTCTTTATGCTGTTAGTTGAAACAGATATTAAACTATTTATATTCTTTTAAGAGTAAATAAAATTTTGTAAATGGAATCAAAATTCACCGGGTTTTTTTAACAGACAATATTCTTGACACAGCAAGTATTTTATTTTCAATTTTTTTCACATTTACTGTGAAAATGGCAACATGAAAATACAGTAATTTGCTTTTTTCGGCTATTACCCCCTTCCTTTTTTTTTTTTTTTTCTTTTTCTTTTTATAGAGTATTTCTGTTGCCACAATTAGAAAAACAGTATTAAAAACTACAAAAAAATTAATAATTTAAAAATAAATTAAAATACAGTTTTCAAACAAACTGCATTTAAAAATACCTTATTTTCCTTATACGATGATGTAAAAATTGAAAATGCGCTATGTTTAAAAGTTAAAAAATTTACAGGAGCAAAAATTTCAAAAGCGAAATTGCATTTTAAATGGCAAAGTGTTGCTATTCGCAAAATGACGTATGCGTTACTCAAAGAAACGTTTGGCCTTTATAACATTTATTTCATATTTTTTTTCTAAAACACAATAAACATTTATTGGTGATCAATATATTCAACCATGAGAACTTTATGATAAATGTCATTATATCTTTATAAACATGCCATTATGTTTAATCTCCATTACTTTTTCATTACACAGGTCACAGAATAAATTATTCATTGAGATAAACTAATATGGGAATAAAACATTTGTGTATCGATCACGTTTAATATGTATCAAAGAGGCACAGTCATAAAATCAATTTGATGGGAATTATTAAGAACTTACATCGTTACATCCTGCCGTATTCAATCAAATCTACCAGACATCGGGGTTTTTGTATATGTAGGACATAACAAATCTAGAGAATAATAAATATGTTATTTATTATTCTTAGTAGAGAAAAAATAATAATAAAAAACTAAGAAATAAGAGGAAAAGGCGAGATAATGTTTGTCATTAAAAGTGATGTTCGAAATTACAGATCCTTGTCATGAATTAGGCGTCACATCTCCGACACATGGAAAATCTAATGTTCTCGAAAATAGCAGGAATGTTCTGAATTTTCCCAGTATCTGCCACGATGAGCTCAACATGTTTCTCGGCAATTTGCAGCATTGTTGTGGCAATTTTGCAGTACTAAGAATAATAAATATGTTTCCTTACACTGCTTGTGTCTTTCTTTACTGGAGTTTTGTGTCATTATTACCGCGCAAGAAAAATGTTTCCGACCATCCATTACTAAGTGATTTCCCATCGGTCTGGTGCACTCTATTTCTTCTTAAACTTTGTAATCACTGTGCTGAAACACCTTTAAGAAAACTCTTCACTCCCTTGAAAATATCCACCCACTGGGTGGTTGCAGCAGTGAAACTGTGTCCTGATCACCTTTCCTGGCCCCTTCAGCAGTGTTTGTGAGCGTAGTGGTTGCAACAGTGAATTATTGAGTATAGACAACTGGACTCATATACAAAAACTCATGTCAAATAAATAAATCAAATTCAGGACATTCTTGTGCCAGTGAATTAAAAAGGATTCATGTGTAATGCTCGGTAAGCCATCACCTCAGCTGAAGGTAGGAAAAGAATCTAAATATATGTAATATTCCATTAGTTTTCTATATATATATAGTTTTAGCAAAAATATATTAATAAACTGTGAAAATCTATACCATAAAATAAATTCTCTTGTTAATTTAATCACAAGTTTCCCTTTTCTTTCCTTTTTTTTTTATGGTGATGGGACTTAAATTAGGTTTAAGTTGTAATGATATATTTTTGTTAAATAAACCTTATCTGGGTATAAATAAATTTAATTAATTAAATATATCTTTTATTTTATCTTTTAAAATGAAATGAACTAAGTTTTCATCTAATAACGATTGAAGTTAGAAATTCTAAATAATATACTTGTCTGAATACTAGTAAAAATTCAAAGAATTTAAGTTAAATCAAGATGAAACAATTTCTTCTTCCTTTTCAAATTTTATTACAATAAGTTAAATCGAGAATTATTTCTGTAAGTTTTTAGTTAGTTTTATTTCTTTGAAATTGTAAAAGAATAATTAACTACTTATAAGAAATTATACCCAGGATACATCTGATTACTCATGTATAAAATTTTCTGATCAATTAACCCATTCGTGCCCACCACCTTTTGCGCAAATTTTATTCGGTTGGCACCACTATTTTTAAAAGAATTAATTTTAGTTCAAGAATTACGAAAATGATTCAATTAAATAAAATAAAGATTGTTGTTATTTTTTACCGGTGTCAGAAATAGTGCTACATGCACCTTTTGAAGCATCCCTAAAAAGGGACGCTAGGCACTAATTTGTTAATATGAAGTAAAAAGGAACTGGTAAACAGTAAATAAAAAGTGATGAGAATACTTCCACTCGACTGTTATGTGCTAATGTCATTACTATCTTTATAGAGTGTTTATTTACAAGCATTATTTTCTATCCCCATTTATTTTGGAAATATTATTTTTATTGCTCTCTGTATATCAGGGATGTTTCAGGTTTCTTTTCTCTTCTCTAAATTTATTTATTAAGTATTAACTACTCTATCATAAGTATTAATATGTGTGTAACACCCTATAGGACAGTAATGGCAAAGTTGGGACTCTCTGCTATAAACTTACAGGTATTTTGAGATCTAAACCGGTTGAGAATCTTGTTGATCTTTTCCTAAACTATTTTTATTATTTTGTTAATCCTCAAAGTTTAAACATCACAAGTGACTTCTAAATTCCTCTTTATTGTTTACATTTCTATGGTTTCAGGTTATTTAATTGCATTTTAAATTTATTTGTGTTTTGCTTATGAAATTTACCTTAAATTTATTTATCTTCTCTCAACAAGATTCATATAGTTGGAAACCAAGTTCAGATCTCAATTAAATTGTTGAATAGAAAAGTGAAGTAATGTCAGTTTTTATGAAATGAATATGTTTAATTAATATTTATATGATGTAGAAATTGGTAAGAGATGAATAAAGTTTCAACTTGAGGGAATTAAAATTTATAGCAGAGAAGACCCAACAATTTAATTAGAGTGCTAGAAATATTAAAACAGCATATCAAAAACTAAAATAATGGATTTTGATTTTCTAAATTACGACATTTGACAAATTATGGCATTGATTGAGAATGATATACTTTTGAAGCTAAGAATGTCAAAAGACTTAGTGGAATTAAGCTATAATTTGAAGCACAACAATTTTCACATGTGCAGTATAATGTTTGTTAATAAAAAATGTATTTGACATTCATTAAAGGATCTTTTTTTTCAAATTATGCTGAATGTCCCAGTAGCCCTGCATTGTGTCCCAATAGACCCCAAGTCTGGGGACTAATGAGACAATTGTTTTAAAGTACAAAAGTTGATATAACACAAATATTAGTAAAGTTTTTTACTTTCTTCGGATGTGTTTATTTAATTAACTGTAAAGGAAATGGGAATTAAAAAAATAATGATGAAATATTCATTTTTGATTTTATAGTAGCCTAAAATAAAAAAAAAATGTCCCATTAGCCCTCACTTTCCACTACAACCTTTGGAATTCTGTCATTTGACTTTTTTTACGATCAGAATTCTATTTAGTTTTCCATCTTATTTACATGTTAAGTGACGCAGTTTCATTTTTTTGTGAGAAGAAGATATACGAGAATTTAAAAAGGAAAAGAAACAAAATTAAAGAAAAATAGGAAAAAGGGAAAGAACCAATAACAAAATTCTTTATTTAATTTCCCAACAGACGTCCATTTTATTTATATGGTAAACTTTTCTCGTTTTATACCAATAGGCTTTTTTTTTTATCTTTTTGTACGCAACATAAATCTTACGAAGTTCAAGCAAATAGTTCTTTGATTAAGGGTTTTGAATAAAATAAAAATTTATTATGCTGGTGCAAAAACAAATAGATGTAGTAATACTTTTTTATTAGGAAAATAAATGTTTGTGAATGTTTTCAAATAAGGTTCATGTAATTTTACTAGATATTGAAATATTAAGAAAACATTTCAGAGGTCGATAAGGAATTTATTTTTGAGATTTATGCATGTACTTTATTATACATGTTATTCCAAAAATAAGGATCCATTTTTACGAAATTACTAATATATTGATTTCTTTCATAGAAGTTTAAAAAAAACGCTTTTCTTAGAAGAAAGAATACTCATCGTTTCCTAGAAACTGGGTGATAAAACACATGAAGAGGTGTACCATAGAAAATACGGAAAACAGCCGCCAACAAAAGTCAATATCAGTCTACTTGTGAACGTGGGCAATTTTTAACCCTTTGCAGGGCAGAGAAATTCATTGTTTAAGTGTTGAAATTAATGGCTGACATCGGAATTTGAACTTTATTTGTAAAAAAGAAACAGCTATTTTTCGAGCATTCAATAAAGCGATTTTTTAATCAAAATTCCGGTGCCAATGTGGCGTTTGAGAATTAAAATTAAGTGATTTCATAGATATACCACCGCGCCGCAAGGGGTTAACTGCCTCACGAATGCTGTTGATGGTATCGTACGATGTTGATGGTCTTCCAGAACTTTTTCATTCGACATGCTACCGGTTTGTCTGAATTTGTTCACAAGTAGCCTGATATTGGCCTTGTTGGTGGCTGTTTTCCATATTTTCCATGGTACACCTCTTCATGTGTTTTATCACCCAGTTTTCAGGAAACGATGGGTAAGAAAGCATTTCTTCAAACACCTATATAAGTATTGTAGACTGACCTATATAAGATGCATTATTTATTGTAACTAATATCGTAGGTTTATTATAAATCAATGAAAGAATTTCTTTTTAAGCACTTTTTTCGTCGAAATTCGAAGGGTGTACCTTGTTTATATAGTTACAAACACACCTAAATAGGGAATACATTGTTAAAAATTTGCAACGCACTAACTAGTGATTTGAATGATTTCACAGAAAACCGTTACATAACCATAATTTAAATACTATTGTTCACTTGATCAGTATTATGGTCAGCATTTTATAAAATGATCATTGATAGTGAATTTAGACAAAATTTAAGGATTGCCACAAATACACTAGATTAAAAGAAACTATCTAAAACATAACAATTAGTGTGCTATCTTGTTCTGGAATTTGCATACAAATTCCGTCTTTTGAATAACATTTTCACAAAATTTTAACTTTAAGGAACAAAAATCTGGTAAAATTATACTGAAACCTTTCGAAGGTGGTATCCTTAACAAATGACATCGAATTTTTGTTTTACTGGCATCCAAAATATTTAATAAATACTTTTTTTTTATAACGCACTTGAAAATAAGTAATTAATTCTTTTCTAATAAATTCTATTATTCATTCTGGTGCGAGTTATTTATTTGGAGCAGACTTATTTCACGCCGAATCTGTTACTAAAATAGCATCTTAAAGACAAATGCCTTAATGATTCAAATAAAGAAAAAATGGTCAATCAGCGACGATTTTTTTTTCTTTTACTGAAGTTTAAGTTAAACTTGCGTGTTTAGTTTTCCTTACCGTTTCTGCGACATTTTACTTCTCTAACTTTTTATTTTCTTCTAAAATTTTTTATTATAAATTTGCATAGTACCCATCGGACATTTAAATAAGAAATAATAATAATGTAGTATTTCTAGTACACAATTTTAATATAACATTCTCTTGACCCCTAGGGGACGAGCGACATGTATACATGCCGCAAAAAAGCTTAAGAATCCTTGTTTATCTCCACCAGTAAAATTTTACTAAAAATTTTGCCTTATTTAATCGGAATATCGTATCTATTTAATAAGACACAAATTTCTGTTTTTAAAAACAGATGACAAAACATTAAAAATTTCGTAGGAGGCTCCCGTCGTGAAGGATTTAAAGAGATGTTAAGAAAGTGACGATAAGGAAAGAAAAAGAGGACGGAAATGAAAATTATCACCTATTATTAGGCAAATCATATTAAGAATAAAATGTGCCAGAAGTTAAAGAACAGTGTTTATTGACTTCACAATCTGAATAAAAAACAAAGTCTGTGAATATCACGGGCGCGAGAGTTAAGGGTGTTACGCACTTTTTACACGCAGTTTGTTTCTGTTTTTCAAAAACAAAAGCTTATATAAAGCACATTCACACAAGTATGTCGTGTTGAATAACATCAACAGTCTTAAAGCTGATTTAGATATTTCTGGTTATTGTGCTCGTACATCCAGAAGGAAATTAACATTTTTTGGGCTGGTGTACTACTAATAATGCATGATTGTTAATTGAGTATTATTTTGTTTTAAGAAATGCTTTATAAACTATTATTTACTCTTTAATACTATTTATACTATTTTTTACTATTTAACTATTATTTACTATTTATATATAGTAATGTTAGTATAAGTCTATGCACTTACTATATGACTTCATTTTTATTTAGGCATTTAGTAAAAATAATAATTAGCTCGCAGGCTATCATAGCCTGAGAGTTTATGTGCCCGCCCGTTCTGTATGTACGTGCGTAACGCGATAACTCATGATAAAAATATCGGAACCACTTGAAATTTTGTAGATAGGTATATCCTGATAAGGCGCTTCCCTGATTAGTTTTTGGAGTTCATTCAGTATGTATAAGAGGGGGAACGGGGGGCTCATGACCCTCCCCTTAATTGATATAAACGGGATTTTCATGCAGAATTAACAGTTTTCGTTCAAAATTTAGATATAGGATCAGTCTGATGAGGCGATTCCGTGACTGTTATTAGGTGTTCATTGAATAAGTATAAGCAGGGGGAACAGGGGTTCTAATGCCTCTCCCCTTAATTTATATAAATGGGTTTTTCAAGCAGAATTGTCAGATTTCTTTCTAATCTCTGAATAGTTTGGAAGTTTAATGGTTAAGTATAAAAGAGGGGTATATAACTCCTCTTAAATTATATAAATGCTAAATGGGATTTTATTAAGAATTATCCGATTTGCTCTGAATTTTGAATATAAATTTTTTATATGATAAAGCATGTCCTTGATAGTTTAGGAGGTTCAATGATTAAGTATAAAAAAAGGAAAGGGGAGAGCTGTTTCCCTTCTTTTTTTTTTCGAACGGAATTAACCCTTGAAAATACAAGGGTGTAATGTACAATTAGTATGCATAGCCTGTGAGCTTAATGCCATCAGTTTAACTGGGCAATATTCTTTTTATTATTATTATTTGCTTAATTCTCTGTGCCATTTGCGACTCTTTTATTTTAAACATATATTTCACTCTTTAAATTTAAAATAAAAGTTACTTTTCTGAAAGAATGACATGTAATAAAGCGCAAAAAGTATTAGAAAGTTGTAATATAAGTTAAACCTCATTGTAATACATTATTTTCTAAGTATCTCCAAAAATTCTTCCTTAGACTATTGCCATATGAATATGATTTGAACAGTACGCAAAACATTCATTATCTTTCAGACAATAAAACAGTCGTTAAACATTAATTAATCTATTTGGATAGCTACTGTTAATGTATTTCAGTAAAAGGAATTTTTTCTAAAAATTTAAAAAAATGGACTCAAAAGGGTTAAGCATTTTTAATAGAAAACTGCTTTCAAAGAGAAATCGGAAGATATGTAAATTAAGGAGTCTTCCTCAGATTTAGAGCTTTGGGCTTTTTAAATGATCTTGTAATAGTTTAAGAGCCGACCGCACAAAACCCTAAGTCATCGAGTACAAGAAAAAAATCCTTTATATTATGGAAGATTAGTCATAGGGGAATCTAATGATCCATGTCTGCCGGAAGTAAAATAGTGCAAAAACGAAAAATCAATACTATTAGTGGCTTAATTGTAAGTTTATCGTTGTGTTTGCCGTACAATAAAAAGTATGAAAACACGGAAAACTGGGTACAGGAAAGCATAATGCTAAATCTACGAGTCAACCACTAGTGGTATTCATTTTTCACTTATTCACCAATTTGCTTTCGGCAGACATGGATCATTAGATTCCCCTATTACTACTGTTCCATAATATAAGGGATTTTTTCTTGTGCTCAATGACTTAGGGTTTTGTGCGGTCGGCTCTTGGACTAGAAAGGATTCTTAATCCATAAGGTTTGAGAGCGCGTGTCGATTGCTGCCATAATGACAGGGCGACTGCCAGTGTTCTCGCTGACATTTGACCAACGTTAGTAATTTGGCTAATTAAAAATAAAAAAACATTCGCCAAATGAAAAAAATATTAGCCAAATAGATTCAACGTGTAGCAATAAAAAAATTGTCTTTATTCCTTTAATGTACCCCCCCTTTTTCTCAATATGTTCTAAAATAACCTAAGTTTTTAGAACTGTGATAACGATTGTTATTAATTATATTCAACTATCCGCTACTAAAAATATGTTATGTAAATGTATTAAAAAAATAAATTAAAAATATTAAACGCACACACACACAACGAAAAAGTAAAGAAAGAAAAAAAAAAGAAAAAACTGGGCAATTTAGCGAACCTAATCGTTTGTTTACTCGCCAAATAAAGAATTTAGTCGCAATTTGGCGCAATGGCGAACGACAGCGAGAACACTGGCGACTGCTATCATGTTTCACGAAGATATCATAATTTAATAGCGACTAAATGTTTAAGAAAACACTGTTTTTACTTATTTATGATATCTAGAATAGGGTTAGTCTTGAATCATTTTAAAATTCGTTTTATTTTTAGACAGATTTACACGTTTTAGACTCAGGAGATCACGAAAAACATATTTTTAGAAAAAATATTGCCGTCCGTCTGTCTGTTTCTCTATCTCTCTGAGGGTGCGTCTGTAAACGGCTCTGTCCCCAGAGCACGTTAAAAGACTTGAAATTACTTACAGTAGACTTACTTGACTGACAGTAGAACCTTCATAAGTTGACCACCCAAGGGACTGTAACTAAGTGGTCAATGTACAAAGGTGGTCAACTTAGGGAATTTTTAGAAAATATTTAGTACAATATCAACAAAAATTTAGTAAACTTTTCTAATATCTTTAAGGAAAAATTTAGAAAAAAAATTAGCACTTACTAATTTTATTTTTACTGAAGATTCAGCACATTTTTACAATTTTTGAAAGAATAATTCAATTTTTATTTGAGTCCTCTGTCCTCTTTTTGTTCATTAAGTAACTACAAAAAGCACTTTCACAGTTTACAAGTAGATTAAGCATGTTTGGGCATTTTTCTGCAGCTAAATCTTGAAGTTGCTCCATCATGCGCTTTACATCCTCTTCCTTCAGAGTTGGGTACTTTTCAGTTTCGTCGTCACTTCGATTATCATCTGCTTTGTTATCCATTTCTTGTACCTTAGAATCCTCGCTGTGCTTAGTTCCAGAGAGTACCTCATTAAAGATTGTCTCTGAGTCTGGTTCAGCAGATGTTGCTAACTCATCATCCATAGTAACATAATCTTCAAAATCAACATCATCAAAAACTGACAAGGAAGATAGAGGAATCGTCCTCTATCCAATCAATCATCCTCTTGCACTGATTTTGTAGCTGAAACAAATCCAGCTTTCTTAAAACAGTTCTTAATCTTAGTTTACGTAATTTTATTCCAAGCAGAATCAATTCAATGAACGGCATTCAAAGCATTTACTGACGCAGCTGTTGACAATGCCAATGTCGAAGGACCACAGGTTTGAACTTTCATAATCACCCATTCCAGAAGTTGAGCTCTGTAGTGCACTTTGAATTAATGAATAATGCCTTGATCTAAAGGTTGTGTTTTCGAAATTATGTTTGGGAGCAAATATTTTAGCTTCATACTTGTGTGATTATTCACTTTCGGGTGGAAGCAGCAATTGTCCACGAAAAGCAGATTGTCCACTTCTTTTTCATCATTTCTACGTCAATTCCCCTAATCCTTCTTCGAACAAAGCACTGGTCATCAAAGCGGATCTATTCACTCTCCAAAAAACAGGAAAGTCTTCCGGTTTTACATTTTTAAATGCACAAGGTTTAGCATATTTGTCAATCACCATAGGATTCAATTTTACCCCAGTAGTACTAGCACATAGAAGAACAGTAAAGTGCTGTTTTGAAAGTTTTCCTCTTTTGGAAGTATCACCCTTCATTACTAAACTTTTATCAGGCATTGCTTTAAAGAAGAGACCGCACTCATCCGCATTAAAGATGTCCTGATCTTTAAACCTTTAGCAAACTCTGGGAATTTTTCAATGAACTTCTTTACAACTTCAGCTGAAACCTCATTCAATTCCCCACACAAAACTTTTTGAGAAATCTCGTATCGTAGTTTGAATTTTTCAAGCCATCCTGCTAACACTTGGAAGTCCTCGATTTGAAATTCTTTTGAAATTTTTTTTATACTTCTTGAAGCATAGGTCCTGATATTCTTTCATTGATTGATCTCATTTCTTTAACCCATTCGTGCCCAGCATCTTTTGCGTAAATTTTATTTGGTTGGCACTACTATTTTTAGAAGATTTAAGTTTAGTTCACTAATCACGAAAATGCATCATTTAAATAAGATAATTATTGCTTTTCTTTTTTACTGGTGTCAAAAATAGTGCTGAATGCACCTTTTGAAGCGTCCCTAAAAAGGGACGCTAGGCACTAATGGATTAAACCAACAAAACGTGACTTCGTTCATAGCGTCAAAGCATGTTTTTCTGCGTTTTTTTTTTTTTTTTTTTGAGTCCCCCGTTTTTAGAAGAATATCTTCCTAGATATTCTGCCTTGCGTTTTAAAATGTTGCTCAAAGTGGTCTTACTCACACTAAAATTTTCAGCTGTTTTTCTTTGGTTGCTGCTTTCTAGAAAATTAAGTATATCCACTTTCTCCTTTAATTTAAGCTCTAAGCTCTTTAGAGTTTTTCTTTGCAGCATTTTTAATGAAAATTCGAAAATAAACGTTCGGTCCCGTCGCAACGCGATATGCAGAAAAAAAAAAGACCGCAATGTATTTCACATGTGTGGAACATTAGGCAAATCCCTTCCTCTCTCAACCAGACTGCAGGTGACAGGGGTGACGTGACCAACTAGATAATTGATATTAAAAACATTTTTTCTTGTTCTATTAGTTTATGTAAATTAAAACTAGAATGCAGTAGTAGATTGCATTATTTCTTGATCTTCCAAAAGTCGAAGAAAATAAAATATTATTTCTATGTTAAAAAGAAAAGAATTGCTAAAATATTAATTGTTATTTTGAATCACGAATTCTAACAAAGTAACTTAATATGTTCATCTGTAACTATGTACATAATGTATATCCTGTAACTATGCATATAATGTATATTTTCGATTTAATAATAATCTACAAAAAGTTCTCATGAATATGATTATTTACAAATGGTGAACACAAAACTTCATACAATACGTGAAATTAAGCGCACTGGATGTTGAGTAAGTTCGTACGTCTTCTGTTTGCAAAAATACTATAAAATTTTCTAATATAAAAAAATTAGAGCTATTTCATTTCAATAAAAACTAATATTAGACATTTTTGGCGAAAAATGGTTGGATTAAGGAGTGTATGGTAAAAAAAAAAATAACAAAAGGTAATGAAAAAATGAACTAGAAAAGGATTTAGGGTGTATCAATGTGGCCCGACATAGACTGTATCAATGTGCCCCATACAGCCATTTTGAATAAAATGAGTCTCAAATTCAACACTTCATAATTTATCTAACAATAAAGAATGAGGAACTGATAAAGAGTAGCTTTACTTGCCAGGGAGAGTATTCTTTTCGGTTGAAAATACCGGAACAGTTGTATACCATTTCAATTGTACAACTCAAATTTACTTTTGACCTACAAAAGCAATTAATCACCCGTCCCATTTCATCAAACTACTGAATCATTCCAAAACTTTCTGTATGTAGTTGAGTGCACTAGTATGGAGTTGTTGTGAAACTTCCTGTAATGACCCTGTGTGCAGTACAGGGGGTGTATCAATGTGCCCCATGTATCCAGAGTTTCCCCCAGAGGGTTTCAGGAGGGCGCTCCGCCCCTCCTGCCCTTTAGTTTAAAAAATAGCGCCCCTCTTGCCCCTCATCAAAAAACTTGCGCCCCTCTTGACGCACATTAAAAAAAATAGCGCCCCTCTTGCCCCACATTAGAAAAAACGCAGCCCTTTAGCGATCTTTTCATGAAATTTGTCGTTTTTTCGCGATCTTTTAACAAAATCTGCCGTTTTTTCGCGATTTTTCTACAATATTTGCCTTTTTTCGCAGTCTTTTAACAAAATTTATTATTATTTTTCTTTTTTTCAATTTTTTGAAAAAAATGTTTGGTTTTTTTTGTTTTCGAATCTTTGACGAAAATTCTGTTTTTCCACGATTTTTTGGACGCTAGATTGTAGATTCAACTCTACAAAAGTGCCCTTAAAAATCAAAAAAGTGCCCTGAAGAATGTAAAAAATGCCCTCTTCAGAACAGTAGCGCCCTGCCCCTTTTAAACCTGGGGGAAACTCTGTGTATCAATGTGCCACAGTTCCCCCTATGTCGAAATAGATCGACAAGATAATCAAGTATTACATGCGATTCCATAATAGAGCATTACTATGTATTAAAAATGTTTAAATATACGGTTACATTTTTATTTTAGAATTGCGATGCATTTTATGAATAGTTTTCACATGTTTTGTTTTCATATGTTATAGTACGCATATCCATGATGGGTAAATATTACGGTGGTCCCCAACGACTAGTTTGATGAAGTTTTAGATTTATCTTTTATAATTACTATTTATATTTTTGGACAGATGACAGATGAAATAAATGGTATATTTATGTGACAAACCTCGATTATTCCGAAACTTACTCAAGCAAACTCGAGTCGCGACCCATTGATTGGGTACCGCTGGTATAGATTATTAACTATTTGGAAAATAGTCGTTGTTATCGGTGGAGAATTGGGAAATCTGAAGTATTTCTGAATCTTTTTTTTTTTTTTTTTTTTTTGAGTTCCGCAACTTAATTTTCGTTCTCTGATTGCTGCCACAATGACAAAAAAAGAAATAAAAACTAAAAAAAAAAAAAAAAAAAAAAAAAAAAAAAAATTGAAAGCAAATTCTGGGGAAGATTTACAACAAATTCATTTAAAAGTGCATTTTTTTTCTCTACGCAACAGTGTAAAAATTTAAATGTGCAATGTTTAGAAGTTTACAAATTTTCAGTTCCGAAAATTGTAAAACTGAAATTACATTTAAAATTTTTTTTTATGATGGGTCCAGGAATATTAATGTTTAATCTATGTCGTACGTAATATGAGACGCTCAGAAGTCAGTCTGATTAGCTTCATCCAACGAAAATGCACATTTTAAGCAGTTAAACTACTGTTTTTTATATCATTGGTCTATGAATATTGATGTTTAATGTACGTAATATATGACTCGTTATGATCATCTTAATAATGATGCTTATTATTATTATTAATTTAAATATAGAATTTATTTATAAGTGTTTTAAATTTTAACTTTGAAAATATCCTTTTACGTAATATATGACTCGTGATGATCATCCTAAAAATGATGCTTATTATTATTATTAATTTAAATATAGAATTTATTTATAAGTCTTTTAAATTTTAACTTTGAAAATATCTTTTTACGTAATATATGACTCGTTATGATCATCCTAAAAATGATGCTTATTATTATTATTAATTTAAATATAGAATTTATTTATAAGTCTTTTAAATTTTAACTTTGAAAATATCTTTTTACGTAATATATGACTCGTTATGATCATCCTAAAAATGATGCTTATTATTATTATTAATTTAAATATAGAATTTATTTATAAGTCTTTTAAATTTTAACTTTGAAAATATCTTTTTACGTAATATATGACTCGTTATGATCATCCTAAAAATGATGCTTATTATTATTATTAATTTAAATATAGAATTTATTTATAAGTCTTTTAAATTTTAACTTTGAAAATATCTTTTTACGTAATATATGACTCGTTATGATCATCCTAAAAATGATGCTTATTATTATTATCAATTTAAATATAGAATTTATTTATAAATCTTTTAAATTTTAACTTTGAAAATATCATTTTTCAAATATTCGTTGTAATTTGTTAAACTACATTTTGTGTGTGTGTGTGTTAATAACTTTTGTAAATCTATATACTATTGGGTAGATCGGACAGTTGTGCCGTGTCATGGAAATCAATTCCTACCAAACATATTCTGCTTATTAATTATTAGACATTGATTCAGCTATCTGTTCTGTAATAACTAATAGGAAGAATTTCCCAGTACGAATTGATTTCATCCAACACGACACGACTTTCCGATCGACCCAATAGTATATACTATTATACAGTATAATATTTTGTGTAGTTTATACTACACTGAAATCATCCGGTGCGACAACCTTCCTCAACGACCATTCTTTCATGGAACGAAATTTATTCACAGGCTCAATACTAATTTTAACCCTTCGCGACGGGAGTTTTTTACGAAATTTTTAATGTTTTTTCAGCAGTTTTTAAAAACAGAAATTTGTGTCTTTTTAAATCACAAACATGCTCCGATTAAATAAAGCAAATTTTACAGTATAATTTTATTGGTGACGATTAACAGGGATTCGTAAGCCTTTTTGCGGCACGTATACGTGTCGCTCGTCCCCAAGGGGTTAACTCCTTACAGAGACCATCCCAGTTGACACTTCCACCACGAGCAAGCAATTTCATTGACAGGGTGGCGGGTGGTCATTGAAAAACACAATAAAAATAAGCGTTAAGTACCAGTATTTTTTAAAGAGAAATCCGCCTTTTATAATCCCTCTAGAGTATCCCATGTTTTTTCTATAAGAAAATACTGGTAGAATTTCCTTCTTTTTACTGTGTTTTACTCTGACCACTCGCCACTCTGATTGAAGAAAATGAAACAAATTTAGTTTTTTCTTGGTCATTTCAAAAAGTTTTTATTAAAAAAATATAATTTCGGGTTACAATTCGTCGGACTTCTAAACTAGGATTATTTATAAATATATACAGGACAGTTGCACCATAAAATTTAACTAATAAGAATGTATTTATTAAAATACAACACATTGCTCAGTGGTGCACAAAACAATAATTTTAATATACATTTGTACAATTAAAATAAAATAAAACTATCAACTTTTCGCGCCGTCTTCTGCGGGAGTCTTCAGGAAAATATGATAATGGAAGAACTAAGTTTGCATCTTGATCGAGAGATAATATTTCTAATAAATTAAAATCTAAATGAATTAAAAGTTTAAAAATGTTGCCACTTACACGTGAGTAAAAATTAAAATATTGCAACGAAATAAAAATTTTAAGATTTTATGATGTAATGCCATATTTTTGGTATATTGTAGGATAAATAATCATTACATGGTTTATTTTCTCGTACAATATACCAAAAATATGGCATAACATCATAAAATCTTAAAATTTTTATTTCGTTGCAATATTTTAATTTTTACTCACGTGTAAGTGGCAACATTTTTAAACTTTTATGTCATTTAGATTTTAATTTATTAGAAATATTATCTCTCTATCAAGATGCAAACTTAGTCCTTCCATTATCATATTTTCCTGAAGACGCCCGCAGAAGAAGGCGCGAAACGTTGATAGTTTTATTTTATTTTAATTGTACAAATGTATATTAAAATTCTTGTTTTGGTCACCAATGAGCAATGTGTTGTATTTTAATAAATACATTCTTATTAGTTAGGATTATTTAATTATTATTATTATTCCGGGAACTTTTAAGTATTTAAACCCCTTTGCGCCTTTTCAGACAAGGAAATTAACTCTGATGAAGAATTAAGAATGAGGCCAATAAACTCTCTTGGCCTATTCTGTCAGAAAACTCTCAAAGAAATAGATAAATTAATTACATCGTCGTTATTTGATCTTGTCCAAAAAAAATTCAATTTATTTACTGAACTGCGAAAAGGCTTGGAAATAAAATTTATAAAAAACAAAATCGTAAAATCAAAGTTAATGTCAATATACTCATTTTTTAAACTCTGCTATAATTAACTTCTCTAATTAACGTATGTTTTGACACTTAATTTTTTACAGATTTTCTTTGTGCGAAAAATAAATTTTACTAATATTAATTGTTAACTTTTTTCAACAATTAAAATCTAGATTTAAACATAACCTCCATGAAGAAATCACCTCTGAGAGCGACCAATTTTTATTGGAACATAGCATCGCTTTAATGAGGTTTTACTGTATTTATTAGAAAATATTATACTTAAAAATATCACACTATTAAAAAAAATCAAAGCATAATGTATTATTCAGGCTGTTTCAATTACAGTCGGCTCTCGTTAATTCGAACTCGTCGGGACCACAAGAAATGTTCGAATTATCCGAAGTTCGAATTGTGGAAAGTGAAATGAAAACATGCTTAATATGGTACTATTACAAAGGAATTAATGTTATAGTGCTTGTTTTAATTTATTTCGTCTGTTATCATTAGAATATGTCTTAATATTAAATTAGAATGTATAAATACATAAGCTAATTAAAAGATTAGAAACAAGCACGATGGAAGAAAAATTTAAAGCGTCACTGAAGGACTGACGTTGCACTAAGAAAATGGATACCAAATGCATTGGATTACATGTATACTCGTTCGGAACAATTTTCACAAAAATCATCGGAATTCTCGTTAGTTCGAATTAAACGAAGTCAAGAGAAAATGAGTTCGAATTGATGAAAATTTTTAACGTTATTCTGCCATTGAAAATTTCGGGACTTCATATTTAGTTCGCATTAAGCGAAGATTCGAATTATCCGATTTCGAATTAACGAGAGTTGACTGTACCATTTTTATTTTATATTGTATTGAAAGAAATTGATAAATAAAAATGATATGGGAGATGCAAATTTCAGTTAAAATTAAACTAGATATTAAAAATGATATTATTATTTTCATGTCATGAAATCTAAAACATTTTTAAGATTGCTATATTTTTTTCTCCAATATATTAGTATATTTTATTTTATCCATACAAATTGCTTTTAGCATGTTCCACGGTGTTTGAGAAAGTAACAGAAACTTTTCAGTCCTATTTTCCTAGTTTGTCTAATATCCTAATCTTCAATTAATTCATATTGCACATAATTTTTGGAAACAAAGCTATAATTATTGATAAAAGTAATTACGTCTGATCTGATATAATTACACAAGCGCAATAATTATGTGTGATTAGAATTAAGCCTGAAACATGTCCATAATAAAATCATTTCAAATAATTTTCTGACTTTGCAAATACGTATTGATGTACAATGTATATAAATAGAACGGTGTTTTTTACTTACGCATCATACGTAGTATAGGGTAAGTCTTGCAATCGTTTTGAAAATCGAAAAAAAAATTGACGGATTTACACGTTTTAGACACTGGAGATTTCGAAAAACATATCTTTAGAAAAAAAATTTGCCGTCCGTCTGTTTGTCTGTCTGTAAACGCTCTATCTCACGAACAAATTGAGATAGAGACTGGAAATTTTGTATGTACTTAGTATGTAAGAATGGGACGAAGCCTATTGAATATCAGCAACCTCGGTTATCCGGAACTATTTTTTCCGGATTCTCGAAAAATTCGGTCTGATGAAAGGTACATAAAAATTTTCGAATTTTTTTATTTTAAGGAATGCATGTAAAAGGCAATAAAAAAGCACAAATTTTGCATAAAAAACGAAGTTGATCGGATTATTAGTTGTCGAGATATTTCTAATCCTGTTTTCCACATTCTTCGATTTTTCATTATCCTGTATTTCATTCAAATTTCAATTCAGAGGTATATTTTAATTGAAAATGAGACGCTTAATCCGACGCAGCAAACGGTTAGTTAATATGATTATTAATTTTGGAGTTATAAGGATGTTTCTTTTACGTAGTTTGGTACTTCTTGAGTAGTTTGGCGTTTTATATAATTTGTTGAAATTGGTGCATCAGCAATTCATTAATAGAGTATTACTATGTATATTAACAACATTTAAATTTAGTTTTGGAATTGAAATACATTGTATAAATAGTTTTCACATATTTTATTTTCATATGCATATAAATGATGGGTAAGTATTACGGTGACCTCCAACGACTAGTTTATTAAGAAATAGAACAATTTAGAAATTGTGATATCTTCATGTAAAAAGCAATTGATTCGAAATTGATAAAAAGAAAATCTTTAATAGTAGAATATTTCATAACATCATTAAAAACGTCTAATATTATCAGACTTCAATTTTTAGTAAATAAATTAACATATAATTAAATGTACAAGATATTATTTACAAATACAAAAAATGTTACAATTGTTTTTGACTTATAAGCTACTGATAAAACAGACATGTTTCGAACATGATTTTTTATTAAATGAAACACAACATTCTTATGTCGTCTTTATTTGACTTCTTTCATGAAAAGAACAGATATATTAACATAAACAATCTTCTTAAGATGATTTGTTCACGATAAAAATTTTTGATTTCCACAACAATGTCCCCTCATTCACGGAATGTCTCTTCATGAAGCCGGTGCAGGAAAATAGTATTCATGCAAATTTTGGCAATTTAGGACTGTTTTAAGATTTTTTTTTTCTTTTACTTCGCTCTTTCGAAAAAAAGTTATTTATTTAATTTATCTTTATATATTACTAAATATCTTATTAAACACATATTAATTCAGGGTTGCCATGCTTCAGGAAATAGCAAAGCAAGTGATTAGGTATAAGCATGCAAAATTTCAAGTCTCTAATTTGGACAGTTTTTGAGAATGATCTCTGTGGCGGAAAAATAAGCAGACAGAAAAGCGAGATGAATAGGGTTTTTACCCTATTTTTTAAAAAAAATATTTTTACTGAAATCCTGACCTTAATCTAAATTTAAACATAATTTCCACCTATATTAGCCCCTTCGCGACAGGAGCATTTTACGAAATTTTTAATGTTTTGTCACCGGTTTTCAAAAACAGAAATTTGTGCCTTGTTAAATCGAGAAAATGCTCCGATTAAATAAGGCGAATTTTACTGGTGGGAATAAACAAGGATTTTTACGCCTTTTTGCGACACGTATATGTGTCGCTCGTCCCCAGTGGGTTAAGGCACTTATCTCATCAAACTACCATGTTGTGTTTCCTCCTCATAGAAATCCACTGCTTGCTCTGCTGCCCACTGTATTACGCTCTTTTGATCTCGTAATTGTCGTAATTAGGATGAGCGAAGCGAATCCTCTACTAGGCCACTCAAATTACATTTTGTCGTACACTTTACAAAAAACTATTCAATAATTCAACTTCAAATTAAACACAAAAATAAATTATGATCTGTAGATTTGCAGAATATAATTTTTTTTTACAGTAAAACGTTAAAAAATTTATTATTTTAATTAATTTATTTTACATGCATTTCCAATACGGACGCATTTTAGCAAATAAAAAATGAAACGCGTTTATTTTTAGAAAAAAATATAAATCATGGAGTAAGTAATAATAGATAGAATCATGATTAATTTAATAAATAAAATATGTTTTCATTATTCAGCAAAATCGTTTGCACAGATGACACTTAAACATTTAAAAAAAATTGTATTGTGGATTTTTTTTTTTTTTTTTTTTTTTTTTTTTTTTTTGTAAAGTGGCAACAAAAGAATTGTAAACAAATAAAATTAATTGTTAAATTTGTTATATAAATGAAAAATTAAAAGAATTGAAGCGTGAAGTTGTTGCCTCGATTCAAGCTCTTTATAAATGTACTAAAGCAAAGTTGGCCGATTCAGAAACGACAAATTGACTTTAACCATTTCTTACTTTATCATTTGGATCTAAAGTAATATTACGTTCTTATTTGTGGACCGAAAAAGATTTAGTGAACGGGACTTTAGACTTTGTTGCACGTAATAAAGAAAATCACAAGCCACCAGACCAGATATCGCGAATAATCATGGATAAATTTGAATACTACAATGATTTAACTTATAAGAATTGGTGCGTACCAATTCCCCCAATAATTAAATTCTAGAAAAATGGAAGCATAAATTGCTCAGGGAAATAATTTCTTCTGCAGTTAGCTTTTGCTGTTACAATTCATAAATCCCAAGGTTTAACATTAGATGAAGCAGTTATAAATATTGAGGATATATAGACACAAGTTGGCTTAAAAACGTACGTAACGTTGTCGAGAGTGAAAACCCTTCAAAATTAAGCATTCAATAGGAAATTTTCCTTACGAAAAATTCTACAATATCAAAAATTCTGATACGCTAACATGTATAAAAACGAAGAAATTAGAAAAAAAAAGTGTTACAGTTAAAAAATCATAGTATCAACGATAGCAGATTTCAAAAGTTTTTCCAGAAAATAGGATTTTGACGAAGTAACTTTCTTCAAGCTCTCTTCAAATATATTATTCTAAAATAGCTATCAAAAATTATTTGATGTTAATTACAAAGATTGGAAACATGCATATTTCAAACAACTTTAAAAAACACAAGTGGTTACTGGAAATTGTAAAAACATCTCTAAAAGAGCTTTTAGTTGAAAATTTAAAAATATTTTGTAAAAGTTGCTTCGAAAATATTTTATTATGACAGTCTTAGATCATAAATAAAAAATTAAAATGCGCCAAAACATAAAATAACGTTTTTGTTTAATAAAGATGCAAAAATAATATTAAAAAATATTTTTACTTTCAAATATCTGTTTTATAAAATAACGCTTCGCGAATCCAAACAAAGCGTGGTTTTCATATAGTACATTTTTACGTAGTTTATTCATATAGTACAAAACTAAAGATGTAGAATGCTCCATAAAAGGGAATGTTTTTTGCATATCAACGCTCGTCATTACACTGCTCATAGTGTACAAAGATGACATAGATGAGCACCCCGGGAAACCAGCTGTTACTACTTTATCACAGTCTATATGCAGCTCATATTCAAAATATTATAATCATTACTTTTTTTTACAAATTAAAAATATTGTTTGAAAATCTAATGACTTTTAATGCAAATATGCTAACGATACTTTCAGCAAAGAACTTACTGTTGATCAAACTTATTTATCGATATTATAAAGACCAAACGTTTCTGTACGTAACGTCACTATATGTCAATGACAACACTTTGAAATTTGGAATAAAATTTCAGGTTTGCAATTTTTGCTACTACAAATTTTTAAACATCTAAACAACGTATATTTTCAATTTTACACTATATTATAGGGGGGGGGGGAATATACATTTAAATACAATTTGTTTGAAAACTGTATCTTAATTTATTTTTAAGACATTATTTTTTTATAGTTTTTATACCATTTTTGTAATTGTGGCAACAGAAGCACTCCATTTCTATGAAAAGTAAAGGAAAGAATAAGAAAAAACTTTACTGTATCTTTTTGTCGCCATTTTCTCTAAAAAAAAACGAAATAACTTGAGATTAAAATACATGTGATCTAAAGAATATCGTCTGCTATAAAACCCAATGAATTTTGCTTTGAATTCGTTTTTAAATATCAGTTAAATGATTTTCAGTTTATTACCATAAAGTGGTTTATTACAAACTTAATGAACACTCAATACAACAATTTTGCTTTCAAAAATCTATTTTAACCCATTAGTGCCTAGCGTCCCTTTTTAGGGACGTTTCAAAAGGTGCATTCAGCACTGTTTTTGACACCGCTAAAAAAGAAAAGCAATAATTATGTTATTTAAATGATGCATTTTCGTGATTAATGAACTAAACTTAAATCTTCTAAAAATAGTGGTGCCAACCAAATAAAATTTACGCAAAAGATGCTGGGCACGAATGGGTTAAAGAATAGTTGTGTGACTTATTTTTTCTGCTTTTATTTAATTCATATAAAATAGCTGAAAGAATGCAAATTTAGTAATCTGCATGTAAAGTAATTTTTGAATAAATATGAATGATTTCCAAGAATGTAAAACATGGGGTTATTATAAAAGAACAAATGAAAGCATATGAATTGTTAGATACCCAAATTGCTTCTTAAATGAAGACATGACTTTTTTACTGGATTTGTGCATTATTCTGCGATAATTATGCCTATACTCTTCTATAGACGTTCTTTAATAACACTGGTCAACAGCTGTTTTGGTGCCGGGGTATTTTTATCTGATTTTATATGAATTTGATGTCCTGAAATCAAATATGGCATTAGTTTTTCTCTATCAGCTCATTTTTTTAAGATAAACAATTTTTTGTGAAATATATGTTTCATTATTTTAAGGTAAATCCATGTATGAAAAAATTTATGTAAAAATAAAATAAATACAGGATTTTTATTTTTTATAATACACAAATGTTTGTTTTCATTATTATGATATGCACATATTCAAACAATAATATTTTAAATTGTATTATACAAATATTTTTACTCACAAAAATAGAGAAAAACGTCACCGATGAAACCGATAATCATTGAATGCTTCGGAAGCTTCTTTTCCGTGACATTTTGGAATATATTTTAAAACAGTGTCTTTTTAAACTCAAACTGTAATCTGAAACCCTTTGCATATCTCATCTTTTTTGGTAGCGGTCCTCCATAGTCTTAATATTGTGGTGAAATCTTTCGGTCTGTTTATCACTTGGGCCTTCTTTACTTTCAAGAAAATGCTCTAAGTGGCAATGTAAATAGTGAACTTTAATGCTTCTAGTACACCAAGGAGATTTAAAACTATTATGCTTTTCATTTACCAGTTCTACATAGATTTCTCCTTTGCATTTGCCCGGAATGTTTTTGTAAACTGCTACAAAAGAAGTCCAGGCTTTTTATTCAGCCTCATTCGTTGAATTTACGAAAGCAGGATCCTTAATCAGTTGTCTTATTTGTTGTCTGTTAAATATTTCTGCTTTAATATCTTCATAACTCAATTCGGGTGTTTTTACCTTATATATGCAAATCATGACCCGTTCTTATGGAGAATTTACACAAACTGCTTCATAGGACAGAGCTTGATATGCAGTGCAGAAAGTATGATTTTCTTTCGCCCAACTAAAGTATTATTAATGACATTCCTTTCTCCAACAACCATATTTTCTTTCTTAGGCCTCTCTTTTCTAATCTAGTGGTGTGTTTTATCCCTGCTATCCCGAAAATATAAAAACAATATTATTTTGTGTAACTACTTTGCTGTCCAAGGACAATCATCTGAAAAATAGTTAGGAAGAACCAATTTTTCTAACAGTCCTCTAAATTCATGACAAAATACAAGATTGTTTTTTTAAGAGAAGAAGGGTAGTAGACAATTTTGTCTTGTGTGATAAAATGTAAGTTTGGCTCTTTGTTCTAATAAATTTTTTTCTTTTAATCTTGAAACCAATCAGTAATTCAAAAGCTTCTTTTAAAACATTGAAATCTCTTTTGAAATCATTTAAATCAACCTGGTTGAAAAAATTAGGCATTGATGACGTCTCCTCATAATCACTGTTACCTTCACAGCTATCTAAAAGATGATCAGAAGGATAATGTTCATCCTCATTAAGCTTTGGTAGCTGATGAAACATTGGGATCGCTAGTTCCTGTGAGTGTGGAATTGGGGGTCTTGAAGACACTAAATCAAGATAAGTTTTCTTATTACAATTGTTTCGATTAATTCAAATAGTATTCCAGTGCTAGGTAGAAATAATAGTCATAGAAATGGTTTTGGAGTTCTCTCCAAACCATTAGTAAGCCGAATTTGAGACTTATTCTTTTCCGTCAGCTCACTGTCATAAATGTTCTGTACAAGTTTTATAGACCTGTTGCGGTGCGCAGATTTTATCCTGATCACCAAGTCTAACACCAAAGTATCCAAGATAAGCTCTCTTTACAAAGTCAGTAACATATTTTCTGTGCTCTTTCAACTTTTATTCTCCGCATATGTAGCAAAACTTATCTGGATGATTTATACAACTTTTTCTACTTGAACTCATTTAAAATCCAATCTACAACGCAAACACAACAATCTACAACACTAAGAGTTTTACGTTAAATTGATACGAATTCTACCTTAAACACAAATATCAAGGAAGTTCAAAAACTTTAGAAAGTCAAAGAAAGCCAGTTTTATTTCCATGGAGCGAACTCTGAAACTAACCTTATCTCTTGGTATCTTTTACATTTGGCTTTATCGATGAGCGGCGCGAAATCATAAGCATGCGCAGATCCTCAGTTTTGCTTGCACATTTATTTTTTTCAAGATCTTGTGGTATTTCAACGTCCTTCAAATCGCCTTGAGCATCGTTACAGGGCTATGTATCATAAGGTCAGTGTAAGTGTTCCAGGTCACTTTAGTTCTAAAAAACCTTTAGTTCGCTTTGCATATCTAAAAAAGTAGAGCTGATAGAGAAAAACTGATTGCATATTTGTCTTGTCTTGTGTGGGGTGTTGTAAAATCTCAGGCACCAAAATAAAAAAATTTTTTTGTAGGCCTGCGTAATAGATAGTAAAACAGGAATGTTTTTGCAGATACAAATGACATTATTTTATTATGAAAAAGCATAAATTTTAGTTTTTAAAACTGAAGTATGTTTTGTAGAAGTGTGTCATTTTGATCCCAGCTGCTTTAAAATACTTCATCGATGAAAATACTTCACTTTCGAAAATAATATAATCAAAATCACACACTGATAAAGCGCAATATATTACAAAAATTAGAGCGTCTGTATAAAATAGTGCATCAAAAGTGAGCATTGTGTGCTCGGAAGCCTTTGTCCAAAAACTAGTAATTTATATTACAGAATTTTATGATTCTCGAATGCATGAATTCACTTGGCAAAATTAGACAAACAAATAAAAAAGATCTTGAAGTTTAATCAAGTTCGAAGCTATAAAAATTATTATTTTAGCTTTTGTGATGTCACAGGAATATTTTCTATCGTATTTATAGAATGCAGATTATTTCAGAAAATTTTATTTATATTTAAAATATATATAAATAGTGTGGCGTATGTTTCTAGCTAATAACAATCGAGACTTCAAGTTTTCAATTCAAAATAATTTTAAAATGATCAAATTAAAATACCAATTTTTTTAAAAGTTGATTATGCGTATGAGAGGTGCATTTGTAAATTTTGAGATGTTGAAAATGATGTTTGATTTAGATTTTGCGGGGAAAAAAAATTCTATGATTGAGTCAAAATGGAATAAATTTTGCTGTTCTTCATTTCGGAATAACAAGCATAAGAGTCTTATTTGATAACTTTATCACACATAGCAACATATCCTTATAATGTTTTGTTGCTTACATGTACGATTAAAGTTTAATTGTAATGATTTCTACAACTGAGTTTTATAGAAATATTATTTTGTTAACTTTATGGTAAATACCATTTGTTAATGAGTTAGACTTACCAAAATAATGAGCATTTTCAATTGTAACTAATTTTTGTAGTTTTATTATAAATTATGGAAACAATTCCTTCTTAAATATTTTCGATCGTTGAAATTCGACTGTTTTTATCTTGTTATCTTAAAATTAATAACATTTTATAAATATTAATTGAAAAAAAAAATAAAAAAAGAAACGGATATTGTTTATTTGTCAGATATTTTCCAGTAGCAGTGCTGCTAGGAATATTTCCGTGAATTGAAGGAAGTATATTTCTGAGAGTGTTGCCAATGCTCTTCCAATTAAGCTATCTGGACGACTTCCCAGGCAGCACAATATTCACTAAGAACAAACATTTAGAAATGACATATGTTCTGTTAAAACGTGCCGAAATTTCTTCAATTGGCGGGTATTTTTTTTTCTCAAAGTAACGGATATTGTTCAATTGTCAGATATATTCTAGTATCGGTGAATTGAAGAAAGTATTTTTGGGACTGTTGCCAATACTCTTCTAATTGAGTTATCTGGACGCTATCCCAGGTAACATAATATTCACTAAGAACAATCATTTAGCACATTTGTTCTGTCACTTTAAATAATTTCACAGAAAAGAACCACAGATAATGTAAATCCCTTAAACTATGGATGAGTAATCGCACGTTACTATGAATTTTTGTCAAAACATTCCTGTGATTTCACAAAAATGCAGATTTTAATTGCAGAATCGTGCGTAATTTTTATGTTTAATTTTAAATACTCTGAATTGGCAAATTCAAGCAGAAAACTCCGTATTTGAACAACGGATAAGGACCTCCAATTTACGGATTTTTTTTTAATTACTTCTACCTTTACAAGAAGAAAGTATTGAATTAGTGAAAATTTTCGAATTTCGACTTTCGACCGATTTACAAGTTTTAGGAGTCACGAGATCTCTCAAAGCACTTCAAAGCTGTTTAATTTTTGGTGTAAATAGACAAACAAGTGGCGCTCGTCTGATGAATTGTTCACGATTTCTGCAACAGTTATATCTCAAAATCTAATTCCCGAATTTTCATATAGCTTCAGATTCAGTTAGTCCTTAATTTTGAGCTGTTATGTTTTCTTGTAAATTGTTCAACAGGTGGCGCCTACAATGCTGCATTATTTACGTTTATCGCTATATCTCTATCTCAAGATCCATTGTACGAATTTTCCTCAAACTTTAGTTTAAGTTAATCATTAATATAAATCGATGCTGTTTAGTTTTTGGTGCGAATTGCCCAACAAATGGCGCTCCTACGCTGCATTGGTCATGATTTTTGCAACAGCTATATCGCAAGATCTAATGCACGAATTTTGATATAACTTCAGATTTAGTCAGTCCTTGATATAAATTTGAGCTGATTAGGTTTTCGTAAATCGTTCGATGGGTAGAACTGCTATGCTGAATTATTTACCATTATCGCTATATCTCTATCTGAGGATCTAATGTACGCCTTTTCCTTAAACATTAGATTAAGTTCATCTCTAATATAGATTGACGCGGTTTAGTCTCCGGTGTAAATCGCCCAAAAAGTGGCGCTCCTGTGCAGAATTTTTTTTATTTTAGCAATTGTCATATCTCAAGAACTAGTACATGGAATTTCATATCTTTAGAATCTTCATGATGAGCATAGATTGTATTTTATTTTTAGGGATTGTGATAGCGAGTTTTGCAGTATTAGTATACATGAGATAGGAAAAAAAAACCTTGGAATTGCCTCATCTGACTAATTAGAGTGTGTAATAGAAAGTATTTGTATGATATGCACAATAGAAATTATAAAATGTTCTTTGAAATTTGCCCAAAAAAGTATTCGATTTTTAAAGTAGCACTAATATTGCGAAATTAAAAAAACATAAATCATATTTATTAAAAAGCTTTTGTACAGAAGAATTCAAAAAAATTGTTTTTACAATCCCTCATTCTTTTATTTTAATAAGATTACTAGTAACGACATACAATTTCATAAAAATGCAGTCATTTACATATGGCAGACAAAACAGCATCAGACAAAAGTAATTCAAAAGTAGCTGATTGACATCTTAAATCGAAAATACAAACTTAATTTTTAAATACACTGAAAAATGTCTCAATAAATATCTTTGTATGATGATTTTTATCAAGTATGATAAACTTCTGTAAGACCATTATTTTCACCTCAGTTTTTATTTTATAAGATTTTAAAAATATTTTTAATAAATTTGATGCATTTTTTTATGTGAACAAGAGGAAATATGCTAAAATGCAGAATAAAAAAATAACATGTGAAAATGAAAAGAAAAATTGCTATATTATTTCCAGAAGCTTTTACTAAAGTGTGTAATTTTCATATTTCATATTTGATGTGAAAATTTAATTCGAGATCATTTTTTTTAATTCTTTATTTTTACACACATATAACGTATGTGCTTTTTATGCACTTAAAGGGACTACGTAAATAAACAGTCAAGTTTCGTGCACTCAGGGTTCCGTACAATAGATATATAGACTAGCAGGCGGCAGCATAAGCAATCGCCTCATGGAGTTCACAGATGAAAATCTAGGATTAGATAAATCCTTATTCGCATATTAAAACGCAATCGATCTGCCAAGTCATATCTTGGAAAGCATTTAAAAAACCCCTGTCGGCTTGGCCTATAGGCTGAGGTAGATTTCGAAGAGTTTTCATTTCAACAACAAAAAATAAAATATTATTAGCGATGAACCCAGTTTAACTGCTTTAATTGGCCGCTTTTGAAAAAATTTTTATTTCATTTTTCTGTAAGAACTGATTTTATCAAAATCTTCTTAAACGAAATTCGGCTCAAACGTCCATTTTGAATATGTATTCTGACTTTATTAAAAAATCGACCAATACACACATTATATAATTCCTAAGTAACAAAAAAACTGTCAATTGAATGCATTTGAGAGCAAAATTGAATTTAAAAATGAGTCATAAAATAACCAATTTGTTATTTGAATACACCCACAATTCTTTAATCAAGATCGCTTTCGGAAATATTGTGCGAAGTGCCCAATTTGACAGCTTTTTTTTAAATATATATTTAGCCTTTATCAAAAAACTGACCAATACGGCCCATTACACAGTTCCTAAATAACAAATAACTGTCAATTGAATGCGTTCGAGAGTAAAATTGAATTTAAAAATTGGTCATAAAAGAACCAATTTGCTATACTTCCTCAATTTTTCAATCACTATTACTTCGGGAAATTCTGTTCAAAATACCCTTTTTGGCAGCCTTTTTTTTAAATATATTCTGCCTTTATCAAAACATTGGCCATGTTCATTATATAGTTCTTAAATAAGAGGATCTGCCATTTGGATTAGTTTAAAATCAAAAATGAATATGAAAATGAGTCAGAATATAAGCAGTTTGGATTTGAGGGTTTTTCTCCAACTCCTATTTTTGTTTAATTTATTTTTGATATAAGAATTGGTCCTATGAAAAACTTTTTCGTATAAAAGTTGTAGATATTATTGAGAAGATGTAAAATAAATTTAATTAGATTTGATTGCTTAAGAATTGAGTAAGTTATGGATTTTTTTCTTTTTCCGACCCCGTTTTCCTTTTCGTTTTTCATTTTTTTCATCAGTAAAATATGGTCCTATAAAAAACTTTAGATAAGTTTTAGATAATGTTAAGTATATTTATAAAAAAATTATTTGGATTTGATATGTTGAGAATTGACGAAGTTATGAAGTTTTTTCTCCCAAAAACCCTGTTTTTTTTCATCCCTTGAGGCCATTTTTAACTTTATCAAAAATCTGTCATACATAAATTTTTCGTTCATTTTTTAGAAGTAATATAAACTTTAAACTGATTTAATATCTATTTTAACTAAGAAGTTATGGCGTTTTTTCGGTTTTCACAAAAACCCTCCCTATTTCCACCCCCTTGGTCCGATTTTGCCTATTAACGAACTTCACCACGATTTTATGCCCCTTGATTTTATGTAAAAGTTTGAAGAAGATCTGAGCATAATTATGGAAGTTATCGTGTTTAGAAGAGAGTAATATATATATATAATATATAGATAGATAGATAGATAGATAGATAGATATGTACATAAACTTTTTTCACTGATGGTAGTTTTGGGGTCTAAGAGTCATGATCGGTGTAGATCTGCAAAAAATTTTCAGAAATTCCAACATGGGAGAGAATGTAATAGGTAGTATTTCATACGAAATCTACCTAAAACCTGATTTTAGCGGTTGACTCATAGGCTTATCGTTATGTTTTCCTGCTCAGAATCCACCATGTTTTCATACCTTTGGGTGCAGGAAAATACTATGGGTAACCTACGAGTTAGCCGTTAAAATCCGGTTTTTAGATGTTCTGCCAAGATATGACTTGGCAGATCGATTGCGTTATAATATGCGAATCAAGATTTAACTTATCCTACAATTTCTTACGTGAACTCGATGACGTGATTGTGTATGCTGCCGCCTCCCGTTCTAATATGTATTAATGACTGGGCATTGCATTGCACAAATACCATAAAGTACCGAAAGTAAGCGCCCCATCCCTTCGAATGTAAGCACCCCCATGTATGGTAAGTTTTCAATTTTTGAAAAACAACCATTGATGACCCCCCCCCCCTTTCTTCTCCCTCCCTTCAAGTTTTATTTTCTGACGCTTTCGGTCCTTTCGTGTTTTTTTTTTTTTTTTTTTTCAGGAAATTCCTTAAGTTTTTTGTTTTCTATTTCTTAAATGAATATCGTAAATCGGGTCCTTTTTGACACCTCGGGGTAACTTTGTCACTTTGTACACGGATGGGTTTACTACTTTTTTATACATATTCATTCGTATGCTTCATTCATGCGATTAATTCTCTCTTTTCTTATAGGTCTTTAACAGTAAGTGAAAAATGAGAACCCACGAAAAAATATTAGGGCTCCAACATTATAGAAATTATCCTTAACAAAATGTGGTAAAAGAAGTGACAGAGGCGAATAATGGCATGATTAAGAAACTAGTTGCTCCAGCATTCCAAATTATACATAGTATTATCGTCATAACGTGCCTTGCAAGACACACCAAGTCTGTGGGTCGTCCGACAATCTCTACTCAAGAAGAAGAGCAGTTGAATTCCAAGAACTGGGGAGTCGTGAGCAAATGGGATTTCTCCCTTAACCAAGTATGATGTCATGATGGTGATTAAAATACACCTTAAACTAAAGAGAATCAATATCCTTATATTGACCAACAGCACTTCATGTGATAATATAATCAATGCTTTCATCCAGAGAAAAAAAGTTTGAAAATTATATTTTTTGCAATAAATTGTAAACTTTAACCTTGAAAATACCCCTAGGTGATCAAAAAGGTATACTTTTTTAATTTTACATTGATATCTGATGTAATTTTGTCTTAAATCGCCTCTTGCTACCACTTAAGACATATTTGTAGTTAAGTGATAAAGTTACCCCAAACCCGAAGTAACTTTATAGCACTTTTCTTTTCTTTTACACTTATAGTATTTCTCGCATGCATTTGAATTCTGCTTTGATGTTGAAGGAAATCATTATGTTAATACATCTGTGTTTTTTTTTTTTTTTTTTTTTTTTTTTTTTTGTGAGAGAGAGCCAAATTTGAAGACAAAAAAAAAAGTCATGTACAAAATTACATGTGAAACATGACAAAGTAGACAATTTTATGGTATGGCTTCTGCTATTTATTTTTATCTACTATCTTTGCAAATCATTATATCAGAATGGCATACATTGCTATACAAGACCTTTAAAAGCAATGTTTCTCTTGAAGGATACTATCACTATTTTTCCTGATTTTTATGCGCTAACATTTATTAGATATTTATATTAAATTTAAGTTTTGTAATTTTTGTTCACATTTTCTTGACAACTAACTTAATATTTTTATGCAAATTTTGTTCATTAATTTATTACTTTCATTAACGGAAATTACTTAGAGCTGAAATGAAAAGGAATTTCAAAGCCGAAAAAATGTTAATTTGATCTCATTTTATTTTCCAAATTCTAAAGTCCTTTGAAATTTCATAAATTCTAAATATATCCAGATACCTCCCCAATTTTCTTAACCTTTCACAAAAGTTACCGTTATAAGAAACCTTAAAATCTTTAGAAACTCCCGTTTTCAAAAGGGGGGCTTATTTACGGTACTTTATAGCATGTATCATTAGACGTTTTTATCTAGGTTTAAACGCCATGGTGCATAGAGTACACGTAAGGTATATCGAAAAATCAAAATTTCGATAATTGAATTGGCTCGAGGTTCAAAAGTTGCTTTTTATGTATACTAATTTACATGTGTTTTTTGTTAAAATCCATTCACATCTTTCGATACCCCACGCACACCAAAAATAAATAAAAATAGATGTTTTTTTTTTTTTTTTTTTTTTTTTTTTTTTTTTTTTTGAAAATGTACAATTTTTTTGTTTTTTAATTTTTTTTAGTTTACTTTTGGCAAGAGGTGCGAAAGCTCTTTTTTCATTATATTAGTTTACATATTTTTCAAAATTGAAACCCATTCTTATCTTCCGGTGCCCCAAACGCCCCAAATGTTGTTAAAAATTTAAATTTTTATAAAAAAAAAAAAAAAAAAAAAAAAAAAAAAAAGTGGATAAGTGTGATGGCAGATCGCACACAGAGTTTCGTTTTAATATATCTTTCAAAAAACTTTATTCTTATTCTTATTATATATTATAAATTATATGTCAAAGTTTAAAGCGATAAATTCTTTAGTTTTGCCAAACTTAAAAAAAATATAGAAAATAGTCCTTCCTCGGACGACCCTTTCCCCCTGAATTTTTCACTTTTACAAATATTTAATGTTAAGAAATAATACTTACATCAGTGCTCAATTAAAAAAAAATGCATTCAAAATGCAATAAACAGGCCTATTTAAAGAAAAAAAAAGCAGCATTGCCCTCCCCCCAACAAAAATTCAATTTATTTTAAATTTGTAAATTTTGTATATATGGATTAAATTATGTCAAAATGTAAAAGCGATCATTTAGTTTTCCTAATTTTAACAAACTCCCGTCAATTGTCTGTGCGAAAAATCATCTTTTTTTATATGTTTAAGAATATATCTATACATATAATAAAACAGTAGGACCCGGTGTGTCTGTACATTGAAGATAATTGACAAAAATGGAGTCAGGGCGATAAAAGAAAACCAATGAAACACAAAAAAAATTTTTTTGAATTTTTTGTCTGTCTGTCTGTTTGTTCGAGGTTATCTTCGTAACTACTGAATGGATTTTTATGCGGTTTTCACTAATGAAGAATGCACACTCCCGGGCAGTGTATAGGCTTTGTTTCATCAAAATCGGACAACAGACAAAAAAGTAACAAAAAGAAACAAAAGAAACTATTAGGTGCGCTGCTCACGTTTTTTAGTACATAACGTTTTTTAGTACATATAAAATCCAATAGATGTCACTGTGCGATTTTAAAACGCGCTATCGTTATGTTTTCGCCAGTCTACTTAAGTATGAGAAAGTTTCAAGCTGGCTGTCGTTCCATGTGGTTTAGTCGGTAGAACGTCAGTGCGCCATACTGATGGCCCGGGTTCGATTCCCAGCATGGAATTTTTTTTCACTATGTTGGCATTAACGCCTATAAGCAATTAAAAGAATTTGAAATATTGTATTCAAGGCGAATTTTCTCTCTGGGAAAATTTCCTTGCATTAATATGTCAGTGTAATTTTTTTTTCGATTTAATTTTTTTTTTTCGAAACTTTGTTTTTCTTAAAAAATTACAGTAAATATTTGATATTTCCCAACGTTTTTTGAATGATCGACTTGCTTTTTTTTTTTTTTTTAATGTATGTCTGAACCTTATCTAACTACTTCTTCAAGATTTCTTTAGATAAACCGACCAGCGTAGCGGGCGAAGGCCGCTAGTTTTTTCATAAATTGGAAAGTTGTGATCTGACCTTTTTTTTTTTCTTTTTTTTTTCGCATAATATAACATCTGGATGCGACAGAACCAAATTTGTAAAATCAATAGTTAAAAATTTTTTTTACTGCGATTGTCAAACCCTAGTTTAAAAATGTATCTCTTTTTCTTTCCGTGTCACTTGGTTTGCCGCGGAAAAAAATACAATTCTGGAGTAAATTACGAAAATAAAAACAAATAAGCGCGTTTTTCATGTGATTTTAGTTCTGTTAGATACACAACAATTTTTATATCTATTTAAACTTTGGCAACAATTAAAAGGAAAAAACAACAAAAAATGAACTGATGATATTTAAAAAAAATATTTTAAATAAAATAATAGTATTTTAAAACAGTTTAGGATTTTTTGTGTGGCAAAAGGTATTCAGCTGTAAGTACACAAATTTTGAACTGTGTGACATATATAGTTTTTGCGAACGGACTCTGTGACAGACAGACAGGGGACAGAGACGAATAGGGTTTCGTCAGATAAACGAAACCCTAATTATATATATATATATATATATATATATACAGTCAACTCTCGTTAATTCGAACTCGTCGAGACCATAAGAAATGTTCGAATTATCCGAAGTTCGAATTATGGAAAACAGGATTAATATTATACTATTACAAAGGAATTAATGTTATAGTGTTTTTTAAATTATTTCGTCTGTTATCATTAGAATATGACTTAATATTAAATTGGAATGTATAAATACATAAACTAATTAAAATATTAGAAACAAGCACGATGGAAGAAAGGTTTAAAGCATCACTGATGGACAGACGGGGTACTAAGAAAGTGGATATCAAATACATTGGTAAATCATCATAGTTGGCATCAAATGCAAAAATACACTCCTTCGAACAATTTTCACAAAAATCAAAGAAAAAAGTCATTCAAATGATTTGAAATCCGTGAGAAGGAAAAGAAAAATGAAAAATCGGAATTTTCGTTAGTTCGAATTAAACGAAGTCAAGCGAAAATGAGTTCGAATGAATGAAAAATTTTAACGTTATTCTGCCATTGAAAATTTCGGGACTTCATGTTTAGTTCGAATTAATCGAAGATTCGAATTATCCGATTTCGAATTAATGAGAGTCGACTGTATATATATATATATATATATAGATATATATATATATATTTGAATTTCTACTTTGTAGTCATTTGATACCCTTCTTTAAGAATTTCCATTTGATGGCTACTTGTTTTTCATCACTCTGATTCATGTTGTTACTGTCATATTAAAATTAATTATTCTATTAATGTATATATATTTTTCTAAGATATTTTTTCTTTGAACTAGTTTTTCCAATGCAATTAATATATTGATAATTCTATTATGGTCTTATTATTTATCTAATATTTTTCTTTGAATTGAGTTCTCATTTGCGATTAATCGGTCAATATGGAAATAATTTTTAGGTCTATTCTGATTTCCATTCAGAAATTAATCGCAATTAATGTGGATATTTAGCATTGCCCTTGATAACGAGCTAAATACCACATTTCCAATTTTATTCCAAATTCTGACAACTCCTCTGTTTGATATAATTTGGCATTAACGAGTTTTTACAGTAATTGGTGTTGATTTGTAGTATTATCTAATGGTTCTATATATATATATATATATATATATATATATATATATATATATATATATATATATATATATATATATATATATATATATATATATATATATATATATATATGTATATATATATATTACAAATTTAAAAATTTTTCGCCAAAACTAACCTTTATACTACCTTAATTTTCTTATAATAATGTTCCGTACTTACTTCAAATTATTAAATTAAAATCTTGTTTCTAGATCTAATCTGTTAATCTGTATGCAGACGATATAAATTCTTAATTTGCCTTAAAAAACATTATTCCAGTATGCGTAAATTTAAAAAGATGGCTCTAAATTAAAAATATTCTTAATTAAAACTTTATTTCTTAATATTCCAAATAAAACTGATTTCTTCTATGTTTTTATCAACCCTTTTTAAGAAAATCTAATTAAATTTATTCCAAAACCATACCTTTCAAAAAATATCATTATTTTATTTTATCTATTTATTTATTTTTCCGCCATCAACCTTTGATGTGTGCATTAATAAATTCATTTCTTTTATTTTTCTCTTAAAATTAATCATTTATAAAAATCGTCTGCCTAAGAAATTATGAGTCGATTATAAATTGGTTAAATAATATTTTTTTTTAAATAAATTTATCGTCTGTGTAAAATAGTCTCGTATCTGGACAAGAATTCTGTTTACATAAAAGGATGATGGTTTGAGATTACAGAAAGTTCTAGAATTTTCTTTTTAGTTTTAAAAGGTGGAAGTCTCGAGATGAGAAGGGGAGAGATTCTGGAGTTCTTTCGTCGATGAGTACGGCTGGTTGAAGTAAATGATGGAATATTTTTTGGACATTTCGGTAAAAGATCGTTTGCAAAAAGGAGTTTTTCCCTCTATAATGACTACAGTTGAATAAATAAACTTACAGCCACCAATGAGTGATTTATTGGATATTCTACATTTATTTATTTTTTATTTTTTCCCTCGCTGGCCATGACTTCTGTGCAAAGAACGGGGACCCTGGCGATGATGTTTCTGGCTCCTAACTTTAAAATGTCACAGTCTTTTCTAGAATCGACAGGATGTTTTATGCCTGCGCTGCCTTTTTTGGTTTTTAAAGAAACTTGCTATGGAACGAAGTGATAATAAAAACTGTGGATCGCTGAATAATTTGCCCGTCATTATTGGATGTGTTCTTAAACAAAAACTGCCATGGTCTCATGATTTCTGGAGTGACAACAGAGGAATTGTTCCTGTAAAGTGCTTTGAGTCGGCTTGATTTTCCTGAAGCCATGATTTCTTGAATGACTGCAGAAAAGGAGATTTTCTTGATTAAGATTTTCAAATCTATGCTGAGGAAGATACTAATCTGAAATAATTGCTAGTCGCTTCGAGTCTGGTGTGGATTTCCTAACGCTTGATGTTAATCTGTGTGCATAAATTTTGATTCAGTATTCATAGTCATAGTGAAAATTTTTGAAAATTAATGACTTCAAAGTGGTGAGTATGCAAGAAGTATTTGATGCGGAATTTAAAGACGATTGAATTTATTGAAGATTTTTCAAAAATCTGTAAGTTATTAAATGTTTTGATTATTATTATTTGTATACTTTTTATGTATTTATTTTAATTAATTATTTTCTGTTTGTCAGGTTTATTTATTTGATTATTTATCTGTGAATTTTATTTACTTACCTATTTATGAGTATTATTATTATCATTATTATGTGTTAGAGATTGAAACATTTTTGTTCTTAAGGATTAAATTGAAGAGTATGATATTCTTAGACAATTGCTGTTAATTATTAAGACAATTATGATATTTTTATGCACGATTAAAGGCAAGTTTGTAATAATTATGAAGTATAAAAGAATTTAAAAGCTAAAGTTATTTTTTAAAAAGTACATTTTCTATTTTATTGATATTTGTTTGTTATCAAGAAATAGTCTCAGAATGCAGTATTTTCATGATAATGTTCCTACAACTAGACATTTGAGCTGAAAATTAAGTTAACATTTATGTTTTCCCTTTTATTTGTTAGAATTTCTGATAACAGTGAGCTGTGGTTTGACATTTGGTTCCCGGATTCTTATAATTTATTTAAATTCAGTAAGAAAGATGGAAATGTGCAAGGCTGTTGCTAGAATTTTGACTGATAAATATGATTAATTTTTTCAGTAAATTTTGTGATTTTAAGTAAGAAATTACCTATAATTAAAATTTTTGAATCTGTTTATGATCGATAAATTAATAGAATTAAAAGTTGATCCCAATTTAAGATATATCTATGATATTTACAATTTCTGTTTTATTAGATAAAATTTCTGGTTAAAGTTAGCAGCTAAATATAGTTATAATTTTCACGATAATTTTGATTCAGATTTTTAAAATGGAGGGTAATGGTTTTGTGTGAGGCAGTTAAAATGTATACAACTCCAGTAGACAAAGCCCTCAAAATTGCGAAAGCGCGAACTCAGGAATTTCACCTTAAAAGTAAAAGGCTCTATGATCAAAATTTTGTCGAATGCCCATTAAAAATACAAGACTCTGTAATTTATGAAGAATTTAAATACCCTAACACTCGAAAATTAGAACCTACTTTCTCTGGACCATACAAAATTATAAATAAACTTTTTGATGTAACTTATGAAATAGATAAATTTAATTATGAGACGGGGCAGAATTCCGTTATTGTGCATGTTTCTAAATTAAGACCCTATTTTTCACCAGAAGATTTTAAACTGTTTCATGAGCAACCCAAAAAACAAACAAAACCTCAAATACAATCACAATCACTAGATCAAACTAAAGTCAAGACAGTAGATTAAATTTTAATTCTTATTCTTTAAATATTTTATCACCATAATTTTCAAAATTAGCAGGTATGTTCTTAGTGCGCAACAAGAATATTACTTGTTTTTGGGAGTTTTTGGGATTAAATTGGGCTCCTTATGCAGGCATAAGGTGTGCACTTTGATTGTAAAGGCTTTCAAATTGATGTTGATAAATTAATTTTAAGTGTATTTAAGTCTAACTATATTTACTCATTTATTGACATCAGTATTATTCTACTTATTCAGCAGATATTTATGTTATAAGAGTTATAAAATATGATGATTCTACTCAAACCTATAACATAATATGTGATTTTCAGTGATTGTGAAAACTACAGATATAAAAAGTTTTTCAAAAAAGCACACTATTTTTATTTCCATTTCTCAATTAAGAATGACACCTTTTATTCCTATTTGTATTTTATTATTAAAGTTTATAAACCATGTGTAGATAAAACATTATTCTACATTTGGCATTGAAAACTTATAATCAAATTTGACAATTTTGTAAAAGAGTATCAGAGAGGAATTATTGTAAGGAAATACTGGTTGAGAGTCCATTTTCTAAATAGTTAGATTTAATTTTATTTGGATTTTGGAATTATTACGATTTTTTTTATTTATACTTTCGGCTAGCAAAAAATACTTTCTTATGCTATTAGAAGATAAGAAAATTATTTAGTTGCTATGTAATTATTTTTATCCTCAACCAATATTTTCCCTATCAATAATAAACAAATTGTGATATTTTCTTTTGATTATACTCTTGTTTTATTATTATTATCATTATGATTTCTATAATGAAGTTTAGTATTAATTATACTTTTATTGAGAAATATTAGGATATGGAGTCTTATTATACTATCACTTATTATTGTTGTTATTGTTATTATTTAAATTTTTCTATATTATTTATTATTGATATTGAGAGTGATGCTATTTATTATTAAAAAAATTGATATATTATTGAAAGAAAAATTTGATTGATTGTTAAAAGATGTTGGATCCAACATAACATAAAAAACAAAGATTAGACTAGATTTGGAGATCTTTAATTAAAGAGACTGTATTCAGTGAACATTGGAAAAGACTTTTATACACAATGGAAAGACTTTTTTCATTTGAAGAACTTTATTTAAAATAACCTATGCATTAAGTTATTGTAATTATTTAAACTTCCATGAGAACGAATTGTTATTGTTTTTATTATATTTTTTATCTCTTGCTTATTTATATTTATAACTTATTTACTGTTATTGTATGTATTATCTCCTATGCACTTACAAATAGTAAGTGATATTGTAACAGTATTGTATCTCTTTCAGGGAAATGCTCCTACCTAAATTTAATTCAGATTAATTTCCTCTTAACTATTTTATTTTAATCGCTAATATTTTTTATATTGCGTTAATTTTCTTTTCTTCCATCTCTTGGCTTCCTGGGTTTGACAGTTTTATTCCAAAATTTGACTTTTCTAAATTATTATATTTCTGTTGTCTGAACTTGTAGTTTTATTTAACTATCAATTTCATACAAATTTTCGGGGAGGGGGGATAATATTACAAATTTAAAATTTTTTCGCCAAAACTAACCTTTATACTACCTTAATTTTCTTATAATAATGTTCCGTACTTCAAATTATTAAATTAAAATCTTGTTTCTGGATCTAATCTGTTAATCTGTATGCAGACGATATAAATTCTTAATTTGCCTTAAAAAACATTATTCCAGTATGCGTAAATTTAAAAAGATGGCTCTAAATTAAAAATATTCTTAATTAAAACTTTATTTCTTAATATTCCAAATAAAACTGATTTCTTCTATGTTTTTATCAACCCTTTTTAAGAAAATCTTATTAAATTTATTCCAAAACCATACCTTTCAAAAAATATCATTATTTTATTTTATCTATTTATTTATTTTTCCGCCGTCAACCTTTGATGTGTGCATTACTAAATTCATTTCTTTTCTTTTTCTCTTAAAATTAATCATTTATAAAAATCGTCTGCCTAAGAAATTATGAGTCGATTATAAATTGGTTAAATAATATTTTTTTTAAAATAAATTTATCGTCTGTGTAAAATAGTCTTGTATCTGGACAAGAATTCTGTTTACATAAAAGGATGATGGTTTGAAATTACAGAAAGTTCTAGAATTTTCTTTTTAGTTTTAAAAGGTGGAAGTCTCGAAATGAGAAGGGGAGAGATTCTGGAGTTCTTTCGTCGATGAGTACGGCTGGTTGAAGTAAAATGATGGAATATTTTTTGGACATTTCGGTAAAAGATCGTTTGCAAAAAGGAGTTTTCCCTCTATAATGACTACAGTTGAATAAATAAACTTACAGCCACCAATGAGTGATTTATTGGATATTCTACATTTATTTATGTTTTATTTTTTCCCTCGCTGGCCATGACTTCTGTGCAAAGAACGGGGACCCTGGCGATGATGTTTCTGGCTCCTAACTTTAAAATGTCACATATATAAATAAATTACTTTTGGCGTGGGGTACGAAAGTTTTCTTTTAAGCATGTTAGCATACGTATAAAAATTTTGAACTTCAATACTTTCGTTCCGGTGTCCTATAGATAAATATTTACCGAAAGTCAATTTTTAAAGAAATCAAAACCTGCACCACCTGTAATTTCCTTTACTTCAATAAGTGTCGGGAATATGCCAGATAACACAGATAGAATGATTCTCAGCAAAGATCAGCAATATTTATATGATATTGCCTGGTGAATGTGGTTCTGACCTGGCATTGAAATAAAACCCGGTTCAGTTTATCATTCAAGATTGCTGAAAACTGCGAGTAAAATTTTAAGGTTGTATGTGGCCACAGAAAATCCATGTGAGAACCTGGTTATTCTTGCAAAATATATTAAAGGAGTTCAATGTGTTCCTGTATGGTACCATATCAAAACAAAGCCTTTCATAATAAAAGGAATGCAACATATTAGCAAACTTATCACAATTTCTAGATATTTGCAACCCAATCTGAGAAAGATTGAATTTGCTATTGTTTAACGATATAGCTTCTTTTGCCATCCTGAAAATTTGCTATTAGGTCATTCCACGGTAATTTACATTACATTTAGAACAATTTACTGCAGTAATTTTAGTAATATAACATTGAAAAATATTTAAATGTAAAGTTAACATGATTTGTCAATTAAACCTTTCTAAGGGTCAATTTGAATGAAAGTTACCTAAAAAACGAAAATTAAAATTTCACTTTATATGATAACTTACATTTCTTTTTCAGTAATGGCAGTTTCCATAGTAAATAAAGTTACCAAAATTTAAGAAATAACATTAAAATTAGGTAGTTTTCATCTAAATTGGGCTTTGAATAAGTTTATTTGGCAAACCATTTCAAACTTACATTTTGAATAACTTTTTTTTGTGTGTGTGTTATATTAATAAAATTACTGAAAACAGCTCAAAATGTAACTTAAGCAGTGTTCTCGCTGACATTTGACCAACGTTAGTAATTTGGATAATTAAAAATGAAAAATATTCGCCGAATGAAAAAAGTACTAGCCAAATAGATTCACCGTGTAGCACAAAAAAAAAAAAAAAAAAAAAAAAAAAAAAAAAAATCCTTTAATGTACCCTTTTTTTTTAATATTTCTAAAATAGCCTAACTTTTTATAACTGCGACAACGATTGTTATTAATCTAATTTCGCTACATATATAGTAAAAATATGCATATGTGTGAAAAATGAAAAGAAAAAGAAAGAAAAAGTAAAAATTGAGCACTAGCAATTTGGCGAATCTAATCACTTATTTACTCGAAAAATGAAGAATTTAGTCGCAGTTTGGCGCAATGGCGAGCGACAGCGAGAACACTGAACTTAAGTTACCATGGAATGATCCTATTGAATGAAATGATCTCAGATAGCAGAGAGAATATCAAGCCTTCAGCGATACGAAAGCTAATTTGTGCTTGAAATGAAAATAGAGGAACACCAGAAATAAGAATTCTTCAAGTACCAAAAATACACTTCGAAGCAATGGATTATTATGAAATTATTAACTGGCAACGAACTGGAGGTTTTAAACTACCCCTTTTGATGAATGTGCCTTGCGAATAAATTGAGATCGTGGTGAAAGTATGAAAAAAGTGAGAATTTTTTACCCTACGTTGCCATACAAAAAATTACTTCTTTAAGTTTATTTTACATCCTTTTGCACTTGGCCCATGAATTAGGAGAGACCTTTTGTATATATCAGTATGGTTTTCTCATTTTATAAAATTGAAATGTCTTCGATGTTTACAACAGTACTTTTCAATTACACATCTTTTTTTCAAATGCTTATTTTAAGGGTGTCCGGGACACATAAATCTTCAAATTTTCTAAAAAAAAATTTTATTGCATTAAAAAAAAATTCTTTTTTTCTTGTTTAATATGACATTTAAATCATGTTTCTATCTTAAGAAAAACAGGAAATATCATTTTTTTTCGATTTGGATTGTTTTCAAAATCCAACTTTCAAGCAATTGTTATTATAGAAACAACTTCTTGTAAAAATGCGTTTTTTTTTTTTTTTTTTTTTTTTTTTTTTACATGATTCAATTGTTGTGATTCCAGAACCGTTAAAGATAAATAGTTTAAACTTGGAGCTTGTCAGTTTCAATTATTTTATTTTACTTTTATTTCAGCAAATTTGCAAAGTTGATCCCAATTTAAGATATATCTATGATATTTACAATTTCTGTTTTATTAGATAAAATTTCTGGTTAAAGTTAGCAGCTAAATATAGTTATAATTTTCACGATAATTTTGATTCAGATTTTTAAAATGGAGGGTAATGGTTTTGTGTGAGGCAGTTAAAATGTATACAACTCCAGTAGACAAAGCCCTCAAAATAGCGAAAGCGCGAACTCAGGAATTTCACCTTAAAAGTAAAAGGCTCTATGATCAAAATTTTGTCGAATGCCCATTAAAAATACAAGACTCTGTAATTTATGAAGAATTTAAATACCCTAACACTCGAAAATTAGAACCTACTTTCTCTGGACCATACAAAATTATAAATAAACTTTTTGATGTAACTTATGAAATAGATAAATTTAATTATGAGACGGGGCAGAATTCCGTTATTGTGCATGTTTCTAAATTAAGACCCTATTTTTCACCAGAAGATTTTAAACTGTTTCATGAGCAACCCAAAAAACAAACAAAACCTCAAATACAATCACAATCACTAGATCAAACTAAAGTCAAGACAGTAGATTAAATTTTAATTCTTATTCTTTAAATATTTTATCACCATAATTTTCAAAATTAGCAGGTATGTTCTTGGTGCGCAACAAGAATATTACTTGTTTTTGGGAGTTTTGGGGATTAAATTGGGCTCCTTATGCAGGCATAAGGTGTGCACTTTGATTGTAAAGGCTTTCAAATTGATGTTGATAAATTAATTTTAAGTGTATTTAAGTCTAACTATATTTACTCATTTATTGACATCAGTATTATTCTACTTATTCAGCAGATATTTATGTTATAAGAGTTATAAAATATGATGATTCTACTCAAACCTATAACATAATATGTGATTTTCAGTGATTGTGAAAACTACAGATATAAAAAGTTTTTCAAAAAAGCACACTATTTTTATTTCCATTTCTCAATTAAGAATGACACCTTTTATTCCTATTTGTATTTTATTATTAAAGTTTATAAACCATGTGTAGATAAAACATTATTCTACATTTGGCATTGAAAACTTATAACCAAATTTGACAATTTTGTAAAAGAGTATCAGAGAGGAATTATTGTAAGGAAATACTGGTTGAGAGTCCATTTTCTAAATAGTTAGATTTAATTTTATTTGGATTTTGGAATTATTACGATTTTTTTTATTTATACTTTCGGCTAGCAAAAAATACTTTCTTATGCTATTAGAAGATAAGAAAATTATTTAGTTGCTATGTAATTATTTTTATCCTCAACCAATATTTTCCCTATCAATAATAAACAAATTGTGATATTTTCTTTTGATTATACTCTTGTTTTATTATTATTATCATTATGATTTCTATAATGAAGTTTAGTATTAATTATACTTTTATTGAGAAATATTAGGATATGGAGTCTTATTATACTATCACTTATTATTGTTGTTATTGTTATTATTTAAATTTTTCTATATTATTTATTATTGATATTGAGAGTGATGCTATTTATTATTAAAAAAATTGATATATTATTGAAAGAAAAATTTGATTGATTGTTAAAAGATGTTGGATCCAACATAACATAAAAAACAAAGATTAGACTAGATTTGGAGATCTTTAATTAAAGAGACTGTATTCAGTGAACATTGGAAAAGACTTTTATACACAATGGAAAGACTTTTTTCATTTGAAGAACTTTATTTAAAATAACCTATGCATTAAGTTATTGTAATTATTTAAACTTCCATGAGAACGAATTGTTATTGTTTTTATTATATTTTTTATCTCTTGCTTATTTATATTTATAACTTATTTACTGTTATTGTATGTATTATCTCCTATGCACTTACAAATAGTAAGTGATATTGTAACAGTATTGTATCTCTTTCAGGGAAATGCTCCTACCTAAATTTAATTCAGATTAATTTCCTCTTAACTATTTTATTTTAATCGCTAATATTTTTTATATTGCGTTAATTTTCTTTTCTTCCATCTCTTGGCTTCCTGGGTTTGACAGTTTTATTCCAAAATTTGACTTTTCTAAATTATTATATTTCTGTTGTCTGAACTTGTAGTTTTATTTAACTATCAATTTCATACAAATTTTCGGGGAGGGGGGATAATATTACAAATTTAAAATTTTTTCGCCAAAACTAACCTTTATACTACCTTAATTTTCTTATAATAATGTTCCGTACTTCAAATTATTAAATTAAAATCTTGTTTCTGGATCTAATCTGTTAATCTGTATGCAGACGATATAAATTCTTAATTTGCCTTAAAAAACATTATTCCAGTATGCGTAAATTTAAAAAGATGGCTCTAAATTAAAAATATTCTTAATTAAAACTTTATTTCTTAATATTCCAAATAAAACTGATTTCTTCTATGTTTTTATCAACCCTTTTTAAGAAAATCTTATTAAATTTATTCCAAAACCATACCTTTCAAAAAATATCATTATTTTATTTTATCTATTTATTTATTTTTCCGCCGTCAACCTTTGATGTGTGCATTACTAAATTCATTTCTTTTCTTTTTCTCTTAAAATTAATCATTTATAAAAATCGTCTGCCTAAGAAATTATGAGTCGATTATAAATTGGTTAAATAATATTTTTTTTAAAATAAATTTATCGTCTGTGTAAAATAGTCTTGTATCTGGACAAGAATTCTGTTTACATAAAAGGATGATGGTTTGAAATTACAGAAAGTTCTAGAATTTTCTTTTTAGTTTTAAAAGGTGGAAGTCTCGAAATGAGAAGGGGAGAGATTCTGGAGTTCTTTCGTCGATGAGTACGGCTGGTTGAAGTAAAATGATGGAATATTTTTTGGACATTTCGGTAAAAGATCGTTTGCAAAAAGGAGTTTTCCCTCTATAATGACTACAGTTGAATAAATAAACTTACAGCCACCAATGAGTGATTTATTGGATATTCTACATTTATTTATGTTTTATTTTTTCCCTCGCTGGCCATGACTTCTGTGCAAAGAACGGGGACCCTGGCGATGATGTTTCTGGCTCCTAACTTTAAAATGTCACATATATAAATAAATTACTTTTGGCGTGGGGTACGAAAGTTTTCTTTTAAGCATGTTAGCATACGTATAAAAATTTTGAACTTCAATACTTTCGTTCCGGTGTCCTATAGATAAATATTTACCGAAAGTCAATTTTTAAAGAAATCAAAACCTGCACCACCTGTAATTTCCTTTACTTCAATAAGTGTCGGGAATATGCCAGATAACACAGATAGAATGATTCTCAGCAAAGATCAGCAATATTTATATGATATTGCCTGGTGAATGTGGTTCTGACCTGGCATTGAAATAAAACCCGGTTCAGTTTATCATTCAAGATTGCTGAAAACTGCGAGTAAAATTTTAAGGTTGTATGTGGCCACAGAAAATCCATGTGAGAACCTGGTTATTCTTGCAAAATATATTAAAGGAGTTCAATGTGTTCCTGTATGGTACCATATCAAAACAAAGCCTTTCATAATAAAAGGAATGCAACATATTAGCAAACTTATCACAATTTCTAGATATTTGCAACCCAATCTGAGAAAGATTGAATTTGCTATTGTTTAACGATATAGCTTCTTTTGCCATCCTGAAAATTTGCTATTAGGTCATTCCACGGTAATTTACATTACATTTAGAACAATTTACTGCAGTAATTTTAGTAATATAACATTGAAAAATATTTAAATGTAAAGTTAACATGATTTGTCAATTAAACCTTTCTAAGGGTCAATTTGAATGAAAGTTACCTAAAAAACGAAAATTAAAATTTCACTTTATATGATAACTTACATTTCTTTTTCAGTAATGGCAGTTTCCATAGTAAATAAAGTTACCAAAATTTAAGAAATAACATTAAAATTAGGTAGTTTTCATCTAAATTGGGCTTTGAATAAGTTTATTTGGCAAACCATTTCAAACTTACATTTTGAATAACTTTTTTTTGTGTGTGTGTTATATTAATAAAATTACTGAAAACAGCTCAAAATGTAACTTAAGCAGTGTTCTCGCTGACATTTGACCAACGTTAGTAATTTGGATAATTAAAAATGAAAAATATTCGCCGAATGAAAAAAGTACTAGCCAAATAGATTCACCGTGTAGCACAAAAAAAAAAAAAAAAAAAAAAAAAAAAAATATCCTTTAATGTACCCTTTTTTTTTAATATTTCTAAAATAGCCTAACTTTTTATAACTGCGACAACGATTGTTATTAATCTAATTTCGCTACATATATAGTAAAAATATGCATATGTGTGAAAAATGAAAAGAAAAAGAAAGAAAAAGTAAAAATTGAGCACTAGCAATTTGGCGAATCTAATCACTTATTTACTCGAAAAATGAAGAATTTAGTCGCAGTTTGGCGCAATGGCGAGCGACAGCGAGAACACTGAACTTAAGTTACCATGGAATGATCCTATTGAATGAAATGATCTCAGATAGCAGAGAGAATATCAAGCCTTCAGCGATACGAAAGCTAATTTGTGCTTGAAATGAAAATAGAGGAACACCAGAAATAAGAATTCTTCAAGTACCAAAAATACACTTCGAAGCAATGGATTATTATAAAATTATTAACTGGCAACGAACTGGAGGTTTTAAACTACCCCTTTTGATGAATGTGCCTTGCGAATAAATTGAGATCGTGGTGAAAGTATGAAAAAAGTGAGAATTTTTTACCCTACGTTGCCATACAAAAAATTACTTCTTTAAGTTTATTTTACATCCTTTTGCACTTGGCCCATGAATTAGGAGAGACCTTTTGTATATATCAGTATGGTTTTCTCATTTTATAAAATTGAAATGTCTTCGATGTTTACAACAGTACTTTTCAATTACACATCTTTTTTTCAAATGCTTATTTTAAGGGTGTCCGGGACACATAAATCTTCAAATTTTCTAAAAAAAAATTTTATTGCATTAAAAAAAAATTCTTTTTTTCTTGTTTAATATGACATTTAAATCATGTTTCTATCTTAAGAAAAACAGGAAATATCATTTTTTTTCGATTTGGATTGTTTTCAAAATCCAACTTTCAAGCAATTGTTATTATAGAAACAACTTCTTGTAAAAATGCGTTTTTTTTTTTTTTTTTTTTTTTTTTTTTTTTTTTTTTTACATGATTCAATTGTTGTGATTCCAGAACCGTTAAAGATAAATAGTTTAAACTTGGAGCTTGTCAGTTTCAATTATTTTATTTTACTTTTATTTCAGCAAATTTGAAAAAAAAGATTTACTTTTAAAAAAATATTACTTTAAAAATAAGTTACACCATTTTTTTCGAATTTTTGCTTTAAATAGTTTTAATTTTTTTTTATAAGTTGATATATTTAAAAATTCTAAATCAAAACTTAAACCTTTATGTTTCTGTTTATTTTGTTTGTTTAAACGGAAAAAAATTGAATTCTACAGATAAAAATTCAAGTTATAACAATTTTAAACTACCCCGCCTTTTTAACAACGTCCTTTTTATTATTATTTTTTTTTACACTATGATAAATTTTATCATGTGATTTTGTTTACAAATAATATAATTAACAATCCTAAAAAATTCAAAATTTTAACTCAATAATAATAAAAAATATTAAAATATGTCCCGAACCTCCTGAAACATCATTTTAACATTATTTATATAACTTTCGGATCCAAAAAATGTTCGTGTTTTCTTTACAACAAAACTATACTGAAATTTTACGGGTGGAATATGATGACATTATCTTTTATGAGTTTGTCAAATAATTTACGGCATTAATAGGTAGCATAAAGGTAATGTCAAATAATTTACCTTTATGGATATCCTGGCAATTTAAATGTAAGCTATATGTTAAAATTTTCGCCTTCGGTCTGTTAAAGAATAAATTTACATATGATTAAAAAAAATGAACAGTTTTGCGCTTATTTTAATGGGTTTATATATATATATATATATATATACATATATATATATATATATATAAAGTCAATATTATACAAATTAAAATATTTTATCATTTTTAGTTACTTTCATGCAAGTTTTTATTTAGTTTGTGAATTTAAAATTAAAGGGAGATTCGGGAAATATTTTAAACTAATTTTTATAACTTTCGGATCCAAAATATGTTCGTATTTTCTTTACAACAAAGCTATACTGAAATTTAACGGGTGAAATATGACGACATTATCTTTTATGCGTTTTTTCAATAATTTACCTTTATGGATGTGCTAACAATTTAAATGTAAACTTTATGTTAAAATTTTCGGCAGCGGTGTGTTAAAGAATAAAACATACGATAAAAAATGTACAGTTTTCGCGTTTATCTTAATGGGTTTTTTATATAAAGTCAATATGATACAAATTAAAATATTTTATCATTTTTAGATACTTTCATGCACGTTTTTGTTTTGTTTGTGAATATAAAACTGAAGGGAGATTTGGGAAATATTTTAAACTAATTTTTATTTGTTGAATTAAAATATTGAATTTTTCTGTGATGGTTAACCATATGATTAGCAAATCAAATCACATGATAAAACTTATAAATTTTATTTTTTTATTTAGAATTTATTTAAAAAGTGGATATCATATTTCTATCTTAATTGGGACAAAAAAAAAACTTATTTCCTTTGATTTGCATTGTTTTCAAAATCTAGCTTTCAAGGAATGGTTTTTAACGAACGGATATCTTGTGAAAAGGCATTTCTCTTCATAATGAGATTTTCACTGTTTTTCCGTTTTAAATTGTTATAAGTAGATAATCGCTAAAAGTAAAAGGTTCAAAGTTGGAAAGTGTCATTTTCTTTATTTTACTTCAGTTTTACTTTAGCAAATTTGAAAACTTTGCAACTTTTTAAATAAAAGTTACAATTTTTTTTAATTTATACTTCAGTTATTTTTATTTTTTCTCTAAAATAGTATTTTTGAAAATTCTAAATCAAAACTAAAACTTGTTTGTTTCTGTTTATTTAAATAATAAAAAAAAATTCTACAGTTAGTATTTCGTTTTATAACGATTTTAATTTTTCCCACTTTTTTAACAAATTTTAAATTAAAAACTTTTAAAAGTAATTATGATGAATTTTATCATGTGATTTTTTTACAAGTAATATGGTTAACCATCAGAAAAAATTTCAAAATTTTAATTCAATAAATAAAAATTATTTTTAAATGTTTCCCGGACCTCCTGAACTATCATTTTTACTTTATTTATGCATTTTTCGAACCTAAAAAACATTCCTATTTTTTTTACAACAAAACTGTACTAAAATTTAACTGGTGAAACATGACGGCATTATCTTTTAATGCATTTGCCATATAATTTACCTTTATGGATGTGCTAGCAACTTGAATGCAAAGTTTATGTTAAAATTTTCGGACAACATATGATAAAAAATGTTTATGTTATAATTATAAAAAAATGTTCTTGCGTTTATCTTAATGTATTTTTTATACAACGTCAATATGATAAAAATTAAAATATTTTATCATTTTTAGATGCTTTCATGCAAAAATTCTGTTTAGTTTGTTGATATTCAATTGATATAAGAGAGTCCAGGGAAGATTTTTTTTTTTAATTATTTATTGAGTTAAAATTCTGAATTGTTTTGTGATAATTGACAATATTATTAGCAAACCAAATCACGTGATAAAACCTATACATTTTGTTTTTATTTTAAAATTTATTTTAAAAGGGGAGTAAATTAGAATCATTATATCTTGAAATATTATTTATAGAATTTCAATTTTTTTCTATATATATATATAGTATATATGTATATATGAATACACAGAAATAAATTATATATATATAGCTTTATATAGCTTTATATATATATTAGCTATTATTATTACATATTATATATTGTTATATATTATTAGCTATATATATATATTTATATATATATAGCTTTATATATTATTATTAGCTTTATGTAGCTTTATATATAGCTTTAATTTTGATTTAGAATTTTTTAAAATATTATTTTAAATTTAAAAAAAATCATCATTTTAATATCATTTATGCGTTTTTCGGATGCAAAAAATGTCCGTATTTTCTTTATAACAAATCTACACTGGAATTTAGCGAGTGAAATATGACGACATCATCTTTTATGCGTTTGTCAAATAATTTACCTTTATGGATGTACTAGCAATTTAAATGTTAAAATCTTTATGTTAAAATTTTCGATTTCGGTCTGTTAAAGAATAAAGCAACATATGATAAAACTAGTCGTTGGAGGCCATCATAACACTTACCCATCATGGATATGTATAACATAATATAGGAAAACATAACATATGTAAACAATTTATAAAATGCATTACAATTCTAAAACAAAATATTAACGTATTTTTAAGTATTTTTAACATATAATTATGCTCTTTTAATGAATTTCTCATGAACCAATCGTATGAAACGCCAAACAAGTAGCACTGAATTGCATAAAAGAAACATCCTTATAACTCCAAAAATATTAATCATATTTACTAACGGTTTCTTGCATCTAATTAAGTGTCTCATTTCCAATTGAAAGATAGCTTTGAATTGAAATTTGAATGAAATACAGGGTCATGAAAAATCAAAAGAATATGGAAAACAGGATTAGAAATATTTCTACAACTAATAATCCGATCGACTTTGTTTTATGCGCAAAATTTGTGTTATTTTATTGCCTTTTATGTCCATTTCCTAAAATAAAAAAATTCGAAAATTTTTATATACCTTTCATCAGAACGAATTTTTTGAGAGTCCGGAGAAAAATAGTTCCGGATAATCGAGGCTACTGATATTAAATAGGCTTCGTTCCATTCTCACATACTAAGCACATACAAAATTTCAAGTCTCTATCTCAATTTGTTCGGGAGATAGAGCGGTTACAGACGGACGGACTGCAAAATTTTTTTTCTAAAAATATGTTTTTCGGAATCTCCAGTGTCCGAAACGTGTAAATCCGTCAAAAAAAAAATTTCGATTTTCAAAACGATTGCAAGACTTACCCTATACTACGTATGATGGGTAAGTAAAATGTACAGTTCTTACGCTTATCTTATTGGGATTTTTATACAACGTCAGTATGATTCAAATTAAAATACTTCATGATTCTTTGATACTTTCGGTACGTTTTTGTTTAGTTTGTAGATTTAGAATTGATTTAATTGAGTCCGGTAGGATTTTAAATTTTTTTTTTATTATTGAGTTAAAATTCTGATTTTTGTAATGATGGTTAACCATGTCTTAACAAGCCAAATCACATAATAGAACCTATCAAATTTTATTTTTAATTTAAAATTTATTTAAAAAGCGTCGTAAATTAAAATCGTTATAACTTGAATTATTATTTGTAGAATTTCAATTTTTTTTTTATGAATGAACAGATATGTAAGTTTTAGTTTTGATTCAGCAATTAAAGAAATATTAATTTAAATAAAACAACATTATTTTAACATTATTTATGAATCTTTTAAATCTAAAAAGTGACCTGTTTTCTTTAAAACAAATCTATGCTAAAATTTAACCAGTGAAATATGACAGCTTTATCTTTTAATGTGTTTGACATATAAGTCTCCTTAATGGATGTGCTAGCAATTTAAATGTAAACTTTGTATTTAAATTTTCGGCTTCGGTCTATTAGAATAAATCAACATGTGATAAAAAAAAATTTACAGTTCTGACGTTTATCTTATAGGATTTTTTACCCAACGTCCATATGCTTGGTTGTTACTTACCCATCATACGTAGTATAGGGTAAGTCTTGCAATCGTTTTGAAAATCGAAAATAAAAAATTTTGAGGGATATACACGTTTTAGATAGTGGAGATTCCGAAAAACGTATTTTTAGAAAAAAAAAATTGCCGTCCGTCTGTCTGTCTGTCTGTCTGTCAGTAAACGCTCTATCTCCCGAACGAATTGAGATAGAGACTTGAAATTTTGTATGTAGTTAGTATGTAAGAATGGGACGAAGTCTATTTAATATCAGCAACGTCGATTATCCGGAACTATTTTTTTCGGACTCTCGAAAAATTCGTTCTGATGAAAGGTACATAAAAATTTTCTAATTTTTTTGTTCTAAGGAATGGACGTAAAAGACAATAAAATAACACACATTTTGCATATAGAATGAAGTCGATCGGATTATTAGTTGCCGAGATATTTGTAATCCTGTTTTCCACATTCTTCGATTTTTCATGACCCTGTATTTCATTCAAATTTCAATTCAGAGGTATATTTTAATTGGACGCTTAATCCGACGCAGTTAATTGTTAGTTAATAGAATTATTATTTTTGGAGTTATAAGGATGTTTCTTTTACGCAGTTCGGTACTACTTGAGTTAGTTTGGCGTTTTATATAATTTGTCGAAATTGGTAATCAGCAGTTCTTTAATATAGTATTACTTATGTATATTAACAATATTTAAATTTTGTTTTGGAATTGCAATGCATTGTATAAATAGTTTTCACATGTTTTATTTTCATATACATATCCATGATGGGTAAGTATTGCGGTGGCCCCCAACGACTAGTTTTTATTTGTGCCGATCAGTTATCAGCACGAGGGATATGGGAAATAAGGCGAAGGGTACCATGTGTGGGGGTCTTTCTGAGGCACCCTAACGCGTATCCACTCTGAAAAAAAAATGGGTTCTCAAAATTAAGTAAAAAGTATTCAATTCTAAGTACTTCACATACTGAAAACAGCTCAGATCCAAATATACTCAAAACTGAGAAAAACATATACTCGTTTTTTGGTTCCATGGTTGTGTTCAAATATAAAAGCACTAAGAACTTCCCTCTGAACTTATAAATTAAAATTAAAATATACTGACATGTGATTCTTCCTCAAAATTATTAACAATAAAGGTTTAATTGATTATTTATTAAGAAAAATAGCAAAAATAAAGCAAAATTAGCAAATCGAAGATTTTTATGACAAGAGCATTATTTGCAAGTATACTTTAAAATTATTATAAAATACTGTGCATAGTTTAATATTTACATTAATAAGCATCTTTTATGCTATCATGAATGAAATAAATCAATACAGGGTACAACATTATCGTTTGTTTCAATTTGATGACAGATGATGTTTCAAAATTGAGAAAGCAATGTATTCATTTTTTATCCAAATACGCTCAATTCAGTATGAGAACGTCGATGTTCTCATTTTTGAGTACAGTCGACTCTCGTTAATTCGAAATCGGATAATTCGAATCTTCGCTTAATTCGAACTAAACATGAAAACCCGAAATTTTCAATGGCAGAATAACGTTAAATATTTTCATTAATTCGAACTCATTTTCTCTTGACTTCTTTTAATTCGAACTAACTGGAATTCTGATTTTTCATTTTTCTTTTCTTTCTCACGGATTTCAGATCATTTGAATAACTTTCTTTCTCTGATTTTTTCTGAAAATTGCTCCAAACGAATATACATATAATACAATGCGTTTGATATCCACTTTCTTAGAGCCGCGTCTGTCCATCAGTGACGCTTTAAATTTTTCTTCCATCGTGCTAGTTTCTAATCTTTAAATTTATGTACTTATACATTCTAATTTAATATTAAGTCATATTCTTACGATAACAGACGGAATAAGTTTAAAAAACACTATAACATTTATTCCTTTGTAATAGTACCATATAAAGTATGTTTTACATAATTCGAACTTCGGATAATTCGAACATTTTTTGTGGTCCCAACGAGTTCGAATTAACGAGAGTCGACTGTACTTCATTTCTTCAGTGCACACAAGTAAATCCAAGGATCCAAGAAAACCACGGAAAACACCGAACGATTAGGCCGACAGCCGCGATTGTGTTTGAATCCAGCTCCTGCCGTCTAACAGTTTCAAGAGCAGAGCCTCTCAGCCACTGATGGGAACAACATCAATATGGTACAATTTAATATATTTTATCATTTTTCGATATTTTCATGCAAGTTTTTGTTTAGTTTCGGGATATAAAATTGATGAGGAGGGGGGGGGTGTCCGGGAAACATTTTAAAATAATTTTTATGTGTTGTGTTAAAATTCTGGAATTTTTTGTGATGGTTAACCATATTATTAACAAACCAAATCACATGATAAAAATTATAAATTTGATTTTCATTTTTTTTATTTAAAATTTATTTAAAAAGTGCGTATCATATTTCTGTCTTAATTGGAGCAGAAAATTTTATTTCCTCCGATTTGTATTGTTTTAAAATCTAGCTTTCAAGCAATGGTTTTTATGGATACGACTTCCTGTGAAAAGGCATTTTTCTTCATAATGGATTTTATCATCTTTTTAGCTCACAGGCTATCATAGCCTGAGAGCTTATGTGCCCGCCCGTTCTGTATGTATGTTCGTTCGTGCGTAACGCGGTAACTCATGATAAAAGTATCCGATCCACTTGAAATTTTGTATATAGGTATATCCTGACAAGTCGCTTCCCTGATTAGTTTTTGGAGTTCATTCGATATGTATAAGAGGGGGAATGGGGGCTCATGCCCCTCCCCTTAATTTATATAAATGGGTTTTTCATGCAGAATTAACTTTTCGTTCAAAATTTAGATATAGGATCATTCTGGTGAGACGATTCCGTAACTGTTATTAGGTGTTCATTGAATAAGTGTAAACAGAGGGAAAGGGGGTTCTAATGCCCCTCCCCTTAATTTATATAAATGGGTTTTTCAAGCAGAATTGTCAGATTTCGTTCAAATCTCTGAATAATTTTGGAAGTTTGATGTTTAAGTATAAAAGAGACTCCTCTGATAACTCCTCTTAATGCTAAATGGGTTTTTATTAAGAATTATCTGATTTGCTCTGAATTTTGGATATAGATTTTTTACATAATAAAGCATGTCTTTGGTAGTTTAGGTAGTTCAATGATTAAGTACAAAAAAGAGGAAAGGGGAGATCTGTTTCCCCTTCTTAATTTTTTCCGAACGGAATTAACCCTTGAAAATATAAGGCTATAATGTACAATTAGTATGCGCAGCCTGTGAGCTCATTGCCATCAGTTTAACTGGGCAATATCCTTTTTATTACGTTTTAAATTGTTATAAGTCGAGAATCCTTAAAGATGATTCATTCAAACTTAGAACATGTTATATTCAATTATTTTGCTATTTTTTTAATTTCGCAAATTTGAAAAGAATATTTACTTTTTAAAAATATGACTTTAAAAAAATTACATCATTTTTTTTTCAAATTTAAACTTTAATTATTTTTATTATTTATTTAAATTAATATTTTTAAAAATTCTAAATCAAAACTAAAGTTTGTATGGTTCCATTTATTCAAATGAAAAAAAAAAAAAAAATGATAGTCTACGGATAATATTCCGAGTTATAACGATTTTAAATTTTCTCACATTTTTAATAAATTTTAAATTTAAATAATTTTTAAAATTTGATAAATTTATAATGTGATTTTATTTCCAAATAATATGGTTAACCATAAAAAAAAATTTCAAAATTTTAATTCGATAAACAAAAATTATTTTAAAATATTTCCTGGACCTCCTGAAACATCATTTTTACATTATTTATGTATTTTTCAGATATAAAAAATGTTCGTATTTTCTTTGCAACAAAACTGTACTAAAATTTAACTGGTGAAATATGACGACATTATCTGTTAATGTGTAAGTCGCTTTTATGGATTTGCTAACAATTTAAATGCAACCTTTATGTTAAAATTTTCGGCTTCGGAGTGTTAAAGAATAAAACAACATACGGTAACAAATATACATTTTTTGCTTTTATCTTAATCAGTTTTTTTATACAAAGTCAGTATGATTCAAATTAAAATACTTTATGATTTTTAAATAGTTTCATGGAAGTTTTTGTTTAGTTTGTGGATAAAAAACACCACAGATTGTCAGAATGTATATTTTAGTATATATTTCATTGTTGAAAATATCTTCGAAAAAGTAACATTTTTAAAATGCTCTTGGAACTATTTTTCCCATTGACCGTAATGTAACGCAATATTTTTCATTGCCCCTCTAATTGAATTATTACATCCAATTGTCATAAAATTTGCATTCCCTCGACAAAATTATGTAACAATTATATATTTTAAATTTCAAACGAATCGGTTGGGTAGATTTTGCTTTGTTATATACAGACAAACTGGCGGTCGGGCGGATATACGGACAGACGGGCGAATTAAACAACGACTATAGGTGCTACGTATTTACATAATTAGGAACGTAACTAAAAACGATTACTTCACTAATTATGGAGTATTCTCATTGGTCGAAATAGAAGTATTCTATATAAGCAATGGAGTGTCGATGAAGCAAACAAACGATCACAAAATATAATAACTTAACTTCACAACAACATCATAGTGTTTCCTTTTCTATGTTAGATGACAGCAATATAATCGAGGCAATATGTGTCACATTTTGGTAGATTTAGTGTATTAAGTTATTAACTAACATCAGAGTATAAGGAGGTGTTTTGCTATTCAAACTAACAGTATTTCCAAACAGATTTATTTCACAACCTAAACATAACGAACAATATTTCACGATACAACAATATTTGACAAAACATCAGTGGAATGTCCTTAATCGTCCGGTTATATTATTATTATATTAATAGATCACTCCTTTTTAACAAATTCAAACCAGATATTGATAGGACATGGAAGTAACCAGTGTTCTCGCTGTCGCTCACCAAAGCGCCAAATTGCGACTAAATTCTTCATTTGGCGAGTAAACAAGCGATTAGATTCGCCAAATTGCTAGTACTCAATTTTTGATTTTTCTTTTATGTTTTTCATACATATGCATATATATACATACATAATATATGCATATTTTTTTATTTATAGCGGATAGTTGAAATTAGATTAATAACAATTCCTGTCACAGTTATAAAGACTCAGGTTATTTTAGAACATATAGAAAAAAAAGAGTTACAATAAAGGATTAAAGTTTTTTTTTTTTTTTTTTTTTTTTTTTTGTGCTACATGGCGAATCTATTTGGCTAATACTTTTTTCATTTTTCGAATGTTTTTTATTTTTAATTAGCCAAATTACTAACGTTGGTCAAATGTCAGCGAGAACACTGGAAGTAACTGATTGATTTCACTAAATGATATTTAATCCAAAAATTATTTCTGGTCGACGTTATGAGGCGACCAATACCCGACAATTTTTGTTCCCCACTAATACTTCCTGCAATTTCAGTTAGGTGTTTGTTGAATCACGTGACTGCCCACTTTTCTTTAAAGACTTTTGTATCCTTGTAATGCAAGTTATATTCAACAGTATGTCTGTTTCAGGGCGGCTCAATAATGTAAATAAATTTCACTAGGTTTAAATAACATTACTCCTTTAAATTAGTTCATTAGCAATTTTTCTCCATGCAGGATTTTGTAACTGAATATTTTTTGTGTGATCCAATATATTTATAAAAAATGCTTTGCACATCATTTTTGAAGAAATCATGTTTTAGTGCATCTCCAAAATGCATAACAATTTCAATGTGTTTGAAATTATGTAACACCTTTCTAATACACCGCAAGCTACTTTTCCATTTATAACATTAAGGCAACAGTATTATTTCAAGAATTCTTGTAAACGAAGCAAAAAAGTTACTAACTCAATTTTGAATGGTGAAGCTAAATACTACAATAAAAAATGCATGATAATCTGTGTATATTTATGAAAGCTGGGACACTGGTAGACGATAGACAGACAAACAGAATCCATAAATGTGCTTCTACTTAGTTAGAAAATTTGCATAAATTTTCTGCCTTTTATGTACGCCTGTTTTTTTATTATAATTGTCTGTATTCTCATAAATTGTATACTTTTCTGAAAGAAAACATATTGTTAAATGATTGCTTTTAGATAAATAAACATTAATTGAAATTCTCATTATGATTACATTTGTATTTTTTTAAGTTAGATTTCAAAATTGAACAAAATTAAAAAAATAAACTTGTAAAGTGTCAAAAATGAAAAAGTTTTAAATGGAAAAGTTAAATTTAAGACTTTAGAAAATTTTCCTTTTATAAAATTGTGCTGCATTATTCCCAAATTAAACAAAAACTTACAACAAAGTATCTAAATATCGTAAAATATTATGTCTAAAAGCTCATTAAGTTAACGGTTAGAACGCTTTTTTAGTATCAAATGGCTGATTTGTTGTTTTACCTTTCACCATACTAAAGCATGAAATTTTAACATAAAATTTGCATATAAACTGGTAGTACTCCCATAAAAAACATCTTATCTGACAGTTGCACAATTTTGACATATTTCACCGTTCAAATAATAGCATAATTTGTTTTAGGAAAAATAACAACATAATATATCAAAGAAAGATATTTAAGTGGCAGGGAAACTTTTAAAAAGGCAAAAACTGACAAAAAGTAAGGTTTTAAAAAGCTCGTTGGGAATTTTAAAATATCAATGTATTGCATTAGACTTTGGCAGACATTGCAATATTAAAATGTTTAATATAAGCATGTTGTACATGGAAAATACGAAGCTTAGAATAAAAAACTTATTTCGAAAACTATATTTAGAATAAGAAACTGAAGTAACAGAAGAATCAATATTTTGATTTTATACATTTTACATTTTTTTCATTTTAATAATGAGGATGCGAGTCCTTGAACTTGCGAAACGTACACGAATGTTTAGAAATTTTAATGATTGTGTGTTTTAAACATTGCATTTTATTAATTTAGTTTTCCACACAAGGTTTTCATCGATTAAGATAATGAGGTGTCAAAATATTCACAATTAAAGAAGCTTTCAGTTAATATTAAAAACAGAAAATAGATATTCTGACCAATTTAAAGGCACTGTGTCCCCTTAATTCAACCATTTAACCAGTCAAAATCACTAATGAGAATAAATCAATTTCTGGAGGAATTATATTTTGTTCTTCAGTGATTGAGGGCGCAAATTCTCAACGATTCAATGAAATTGATTTTACGATTTCGACTATTTGATGCATGTTAAACGGAATAGATATGCACATTACATATCCAGACCGTTTCCATTTAGTGGATAAATAATTGTGTGGGATAATTTAATGAAGTCAATATCGTGTACCGTGGAAAACTAATTGAGATTTCAATCGCCTACTAAAGTAATAGAGATGTAAATGGCAATTAACTGATATCCACTTTACTGATCAATATTTTTGAAAAAAAAAACTCAAGTAATGCCCATTTTCTTAGTAGCAAACCAATATTGGTCCAACGTTGAGCAAATATTTCATTTATAGGAAATATTGCCAATAAAATGCCAATATTAGTTAAACACTGGCATTTCATGGGAAATATTTCCAATGAATTCGCAGTATTGTACAAATGTTGTTGTTACATTCGAAATATTGACAATGAATCCCAAATATTGCACAAATGTTGGCGTTACATTGGAAATATTTTCAATGAAACATTAATGTTGTACAAATATCGGCGTTTCATTGGAAATATTTCTATTGAATCCCCAATATTGTACAAATGTTGACATAATATTGACTGCAAATATTGGCTAAATAAGGGCAAAATGTAAACACCCCCATATTGGAGCAATATTTCATGCCAATGTACCAATATTGCTCCAAGATGTAGCCATTATTGGCCATTTTTTATATCTTTTACAGAATTTTAAATCTTTTATCACCGGTTTTTCAAAACAGAAATTATTGCCTGATTGAATGAGAAAGATGCTTGGTTTAAATAATCCAAAATTTACAATAAAAATTAACTGGTGATAATAATAAATCACGATTGGAATATGTATGCCCGTATGTGGTATGGGCAAATCATAATAGGCAAAAAACACGTTGCCCGTATGACGTATAGACAAACCAGAAAAACGGTTAATTTGAAAGGATAAATGAATTATTTGCTCTGCAATTTTTAAATCCTTATAAAAGATATATGGAAAGTGTAGCTGACTTTCTTCTATTCGAGTTTTAATTTAATATTTAAAAACTAGCTACCGAGTGTCCAGTAAATGATTGATCCATTTTGAATGTAAATAACAAAAAAAAAACTGTTTGCGATAAAAATGCGCGGCTTGCTGTATTGTTATTAGAATATAAATAAATTTTAAAATATGCACTTTGTTAATGTAATATAATAATATTTAAAATAATATCTCAGTCTCAAGACTGAGGAGGTGAAGTATAATACAGATGGTTCAATCACAAATATTATTTTAAATCACTTTCCAACTAACGTACCCTATTTTTGAAGCTGATTCGAGAGTCGATTCAACATATAGATTCAGATTCAGCCGAATATCTCATATTTATGAAAATTAGAGTCATGTCTGTATTCAAACAGCCTGTTACCGCTAGCGCGATATTTTTTTCCGAAATTTGAGCTATATTAAGAAAGTACATGTTTAAAAATTTATTGATTCTCTAATAACAATACCGCAAACCGCGCATTATTATCTCAAACCGTTTATTTGTTATTTAAGTTCAAAATGGGTCAGTTATTTACTGGACACCCGGTATATAATTCCATCAATAATGACGGAATGGTGAAATGCGTTTCATTTTCATAAGACTTCATACAAATGAAGATTTTGTTATTGAAGAGTTTGTATTGCAGAAAAGTCCTTTTTAAAAATGACAAATGAATTCTATAAATTCAAATGATAAGAATAATTTTTTAAAACATTCTTCAACTTATGAAATAATTCTACAAAGAAATTTCTTACGATCACTGGAAATCTGTTCGAATTGTGAAAGAAAAAATAATATTCCTTACAAAATGTAATTAAAATTTAAGCAATATGTAACATCATGTACTATATATATATATATATATATGTGGGAATATTGAGTGATTAGCTTATGATTTAAGTAAAACTAATATTCTTGATAAGATAAAAAGGTTTAATAGACATAAAATATGTAAGTAACATTCAATGATAACAGTAGAACTGAATAATATTTAAAATAAACAAGCTTCCCTGAGCTTTTGATTAAAAATCCATCAAACTGGCCATCGCTGAAATCTATAGAACACCTCGTTCTTTTTACGCATCATCACACGAGTCTCATTTTGGATATCACGTTCATTAAATCATTGAGTTTATTATCTTTTATTGCTGGATACTTTATTCTTTAATCCCACATTCTCGGTCATCCTGACGTTTCTGACGTCCTCGGCAGCTGTTTATAAAAATTTAGACACAAATTTACACATACAAAACAGGTAAACATAAAACAAAAACATGTCACGTTATGCAGATGCGTTACTCCAGGGCTTCATATATTCTGCAGCAGTTGAGGTCTTGTTGGGACCATCATGGTCTCCAATTTTTTCTACATCATAACGATCATTTGACTTTACTTTAGTAACTTTATAAGGTCCATGGAATTTTTCCTTTAATTTCAGACCTGTGCCGTACTGCGTTCTTTGGATTGCCACAAGATCATTTAATTTATATTTGTTGGGCTCTCTCCTCTTCTTGTTAAATTGTTTTCTATTTTCTTCTTGTATTTTCAAAATATTTTTTCTCGCTTCTTCTCTTACATTTTCCCGTTCCATCATCATGTGGTTTATATCTTCTTCCTCTAGTATTTCTTTAATCCTTAAGTCATTTTTATTTTTCATTTTTACGCCAATCATCAATTCAAACGGGCTGTATTTTGTACTTCTTGTAACTGTACTATTGAGAATTCTCTGCACATCTGCCACATATTTATACCATTTTGTGGGCTCATTCCCACATAGCTTTGCTAGTACAGGAATCAGGATGCTATGAATTCTTTCGATTTGTCCGTTTCCCCTGGGCATTCCTGCAGTAATTTTACCGTGTTCTATCCCTTGCTCTTTGCAGTATTTTATAAACTCATCTGATCTGAACGCTGGTCCCCGATCCGTTATTATTTTGCTGGGATTCCCGAACACAGTTTGTTGCAATGATAACTTTTCAATGACTTCCTGAGCTGTCGTGGATTTCACCGGATAAAACCATACGAACTTAGTAAAGGCATCTACAACTGTGAATATATGCTGATATTTCTTGTTTGTCGATGGCAGCGGTCCAATATGATCAATGTGGTATGTGCTTAATGGTATATTCTCTTTTGGTATGGGCGTTAGAAAACCTTCGGCTTTGCCTCGTTTCTTGTTAAATAGAATACATTCGATGCAATTTACTACCACTGTTTCAACTTGTTTTCTCAGGTTAGGGATGAAGAACTCTTTTTTTACTAATTCTTCTGTTTTGACTGCAGCAAAATGCCCTTTATCGTGTGTTTTACGAATAATCTCTTTTTGCATTTCTTCAGGCACTACAAGTAACTCTCTTCCGTTATCAAACTTATACAACACGTTATTCTTGATAAGATACTCATTTTCTTCACCTTTTTCAACTAAAGATTTTATTGATTTTATGAGCTCATCTTTCTCCTGTGCTATAGCTATTCTAGCTGTCATCTCACTCTGTGATCTTGTAATTACTAAAACAGTATTTCTGCTCAAAGCATCTACATGTTTCATTTTATTCCCTGGTCTATGTGTGATTTCATAATCAAATTCTTCCATGAATAAAGCCCATCTTGCGACTTTTGGAGCCAAATCTTTTTTGTTTAATGTTTTCTGAAATGCTTCACAATCAGTTACTATCTTGAATTTTGTACCAAGTAAGTAGTTCCTGAATTTTTTAAGAGCTTCAATTATTGCCAATACCTCCAATTCATAACTACAATATTTTTCTTGTTGCGGGGTTGTCTTTTTGCTCATGTATTGTATAGGGTGGAATTTTCCATCATCCGCTTTTTGTAGTAGTACTGATTTGAAACCATGGCTACTGGCGTCGGTGTGTAATTCTAGTGCTGATCCTTGTTTAAATAAATGCAATACTGGTTTTTGCGATAATATTTCTTTTAATTTTTTAAACGCCTGTATTTGTTCTGTGCCAAATTCAAATGTGACATTTTTACGCAATAAATCAGTCAATGGTTTGGCTATTCGAGCATAGTTCGGAATAAATTTACGAAAATAACCAGTTAATCCTAAATATGATTGCAATTGTTTTATCGTTTTTGGTTGAGGGAAATTCCAAACAGCTGATGTCTTCGATTCAGATGGCTGTATCGTCCCATTTTCAATTATATAACCAAGAAATTCTATTTTTTTCCTTAAAAATTTGCATTTTTTGAAGTTAAACTCTAGCCCATAATCTGCTGCAACTTCAAGTACTTGTTTCAATTTCTCTAAACCTTCTTCTTCAGTTTGTGATGGAATAATAAAATCATCCATATAAATAACTACTGTGCCGTCACGTAATAACTTTCTAAACACCGTGTTTACATATCTTTGGAACTGGTTTCCTGATGTACATAAACCAAATGGACACTTCAAAAACTCATATTCCCCTTCGTGTGTCACGAATGCGGTGTATTTCCTGCTTTTCTCCTCAATTTCAACATGAAAAAAACCATTCTTTAGATCGAGAGTCGTAAATACTTTTGATCTCTCTAATTTATCTAAAACATCTTCAATTAAAGGTAATGGGTACCGATCTTTGATTATTTTCTTATTCAGTTTACGGTAATCTATGCATAACCTACACGAGTTGTCTTTCTTTTTAACTAAAACTACCGGTGCAGCGTAATCTGAAAAACTGCGCCTTATAATTCCGTCTTTCAACCACTGCTGAACCTGGTTTTCGATTATTTCTTGCTCTTTAAAAGGAAATCTTCGTGGCCGTTGACAAACAGGAATTTCATCAGATAAAATTATATTCATCCGTAATCCTGTATCTTTTGATTTATTTGGCTTGTATCCCTTTAATAATTCATTTATTTGTTTTCTTATATTAAAATTTCTCACGTGATCTAAATCAATTTCATCATCTTCTATGACGCTCGCTAAATTAATTAAGAAATTATCTCCTGCATTATTATCATTTACAATTATAATATTTTCATCACGTGAATTATCTAACGTTGACGTTTTCTTTTCATTGTTATTTCTGGCAGCATGATTAATTTTATGTCAGAATTCTTCTGAACTTCAGTGTAACCTACTTCAATATTGTTGCGTTCGCCAACGATCTTAATTCCGTTCTCATCTATCGCCAATTTTAATTTGCTAATCACATCATATCCCAATAAAATATCATATGAAAGAGATTCTAACACATACAAATTTGCTTTGATTAGAAAACCATCAATATTAAATTCATATGAAAAGTATCCTTTAGGATAAACAACTACTCTTTCTATGCCTGACAAAGAAATATTATTTGAACGTAATCTTGGCGATCCAATTTTCGTATAGTATTCATAACTCACCAAACTGATATCACTTCCAGTGTCAAAAAAGATCTGTGTCTTTTCACCGTTAATATCAATATTTATCATGCGATCCGGCTTGGCGCTGTTTGTTTGTTTGATTACTGCAAAATTTATCTCCTTGTGATTGGATAATCGCGGGTTTTGGCTCCCGTTAATATCGGTGTCTAACATGTGATCCGGTTTGGCGCTGTTTGTTTCTTTGATTAATGCACAATTCAGTTCTTTGTGATTGGATAATCGCGGGTTTTGGCTCCGATTTTAACTGTCATAATTTATTTGACTATTATTCCCATTTTTACACTGGGATATTACGTGGCCAAGACGGTTACATTTAAAACATCTAATTTGTGCCGTGTTTCTTTCATTTAAATTAGAAGATTCATTTTTATTAGCTGTATTATCTGCGAATTGTTGTTTTCTTAAAGTATCATAACGTTGAGATGGTAACCACGGTTTTGAATTGTTATTTTCGCGCATTTTTGACTTCCTATCTTCAAAGTGGTGTGAATTTCTATTCATGGTTTTAATATTACGCCTTGCTGTTTCGTAATCATCTAGTTTACAAACTAATGTATCAACACTTTTAATTTTGGGAAGATCATCGATGAAATGTTCCTTCATTTCTATCGGTAATCTTCTTTTGATTTGATCTACCAGTATTAATTCTTTTAAATCTTCAAAAATCGACACATCAAGACCGGTAATCCATTCTTCTAAATAATTCCTTAACTCAAATGCTAGATCGCGCCAAGTGGCTGAGTTTTCTTTCTTATGCGACATTAATTTTTGCCTAAACTCTTCTGGCGTCAATTTGAATCTTTTGAGCAGCAAGTTTTTTACATAATCGTAGTTATTTGTTAATGTTTCTGGTTCTCTAGTTATAACATTAGCAATTTCTAGCGGCATTAAACTTAATAAGTGCATGACCCAATTCTCTTTTGTTATATTCATCCTAGAAATCTGTCTCTCGAATAGAGCTAAGTAGATACTAATATCACCCTTCCCATCAAAGTGTGACATTAATTTAGACAAATCTAGTTGCTTACCTTTACCAGTTACAGCCGAACCGTCACTTGTATTTATCATATTTCCTTGAAGTTCAATTTTTCGTAATTCGTACTCCATTTCCATCTTCTTTTCCTCTAATCTTCTTTCTGCTTCTAACCGTAGCCGTCTTTCTTCTTTTTCTGCTTCTAGTCTTTTTTCTTCTTTTTCTGCTTCCAGCCTTAATCGTCTTTCTTCTTTTTCTGCCTCTAGTCTTCTTTCTTCTTTTTCTGCTTCTAATCTTCTTTCTTCTTTTTCTGCTTCTAGTCTTTCTTTTTCTATTCTCTCCACGGCAATGACTTCAAGTCGAACTTTTACAAAATTTTCTTCATAATCCTTCGATTCAGTCACCAACTTTATCAAATCAATGATTCTTGGACTCTGAGGCACAACTATACCTAGGTCATCACACAATGTTAACAAGTCCGCCTTTCTAGCTTTATTCAGAACAGACATTATAATTTTTGTTTACACTTCAACAAAACAATATAGTGCACTATCTTGCAGGCTTGATTACGGATAATTTCTAATCATTACACATATAACAAACAGTTCCTTTTTTACATAATACGTATTAGTTTAAAAACAAAACATTTTTCTTAGACTTAGATCTTCTTAGTGTAAAATAGCTTTCATCGTGAAATTCAAATTCAAATATAAATCAGCGAAATCATTCAAATCCCGGCCGAGCCCCCAAAACTTGTGGGAATATTGAGTGATTAGCTTATGATTTAAGTAAAACTAATATTCTTGATAAGATAAAAAGGTTTAATAGATATATAATATGTAAGTAACATTCAATGATAACAGTAGAACTGAATAATATTTAAAATAAACAAGCTTCCCTGAGCTTTTGATTAAAAATCCATCCAACTGGCCATCGCTGAAATCTATAGAACACCTCGTTCTTTTTACGCATCATCACACGAGTCTCATTTTGGATATCACGTTCATTAAATCATTGAGTTTATTATCTTTTATTGCTGGATACTTTATTCTTTAATCCCACATATATATATATATATATATATATATATATATAAGTTAAATCAATGAAGATAAAATTTCTATTTTTAATGTAATAACATTCGGACACAACTTTAGAGTGAAAAAAATTCTAACTTAATAAGAGAAAATGAAAAAATACGAGAGCAATTCGGAAAGAAACCTCAGTTTATGAATTTTAAAAAAACTAATGAAAGGATGCGTTTTTTATTACTTACGTTAGAAAGGCAATTTTTTAGCTACTTCTCAGCATAATCGAAGTATTATTTAAAACAATTATCATAGCTGTAAATCAGGTTTGAAATTCCATCGTCACAGACTTCTGCCGCCAGCCTATTCAACAGGGCTGTTCGTTCCATTCTATCCGCACCACTATTTTTTTTATTTTGTAATAAAAGGACATTTCGAAACTATAACTTCCGTCGAACGTGGCACTATTAGTAGTGGGCAGAGCGTAACCATTGCTAAGTCAAGCAATCTGTAATTCCGTAAAATTTCAGCAATCTTAGGGAGAGTGTCGAACTACCGCGCGTTTCCTCGTTATAATGTCACAAAATGTGCGCTGCTATTAAAAATCCTGCCAAATGCTAGGTACAAAGAGAAATAAGATTTCTTTGGGCGAAAAAACTGTCAGCAGCGGACATTCATCGTGAACTGTGCGCCATATATGGCCCAAACATTATGAGTGAAGGTGTAGTGCGTCAATGGGTCAGATTTTTCAAAGGAGGAAGAACAAACATCCATGATGAATCAAGGAGTGGGAGGCCGCCTGTAGTGAGTGATAATCTCGTCGAACAAATTGAAGACAAAATTCGTCAGATCCGTCGATTCACAATCTCGGAACTTTCCCAAGAATTTCCATACATTTCTCGGACTGTTTTGTACGAAATTGTCACCGAAAAATTAGGCTATCGGAAGTTCTGCGCTCGATGGGTACCAAAGATTTTCACGGAGACCCACAAAATTATTCGATTGGGCGCTGTCTTAGACTTTCTTTTCCGGTCAGGTTTCGCACACTCCTTATATTTTGTAAGGACTCCGGCACCACTATTAATGATAAGAAAATTTATATTTAATTTTTAAGAAACAGAATTCGTAACCACCCCCTCGATTTGCAATTTACGCACTATTTTTCTACAGTGAAATACATTAAAATTATTGTAAAATTTTAGTGGTAGAGCTGTGCGGACCCTGCCGGTACAACACGGATGGGGAGAAATTTTTGAATAGAATAGTGACTGGCGACGAGACTTGGATTGCGTATGTAAATGCTGAAACAAAGCAAAAATCAATGGCATGGGGTCATACCGGTTCTCCAAACCGGGTGAGAAAAGCCCGTCAAACTTTGACATCGAGAAAGATTATGTTAACCGTGTTTTGGGATGATCATGGTATCTTGATGGTCGAATTCGTGAAATGTGGTAAGACAATAAATTCTGAAGTTTACTGTAACACTTTGAAGAAACTGAAAAGAGCTGTCCAGAACAATCGTCGCGGCCTGCTGACATCTGGAATTGTGTTTTTGCACGATAATGCTCGACCCCCAGTGCTCAGAGGACACAAAATCTTTTGCGCCAATTCGAATGGGACGTATTTAATCATCCCCCCTAGAGCCCCGACTTGGCTCCTTCTGATTTTCATCCGTTCAAGGAAATGAAGAAGTGGCTTCGAGCACAGCACTTCGCTGACGATGTGGATCTTCAAACCGCTGTGACAAGTTGGCTGAATTTGCAGACAGCTAAGTTTTATTCAGAAGGGATTGGTAAGTTGGTAAAACAGTATGACAAGTGCTTGAATGTACATGGTAACTACGTTGAAAAATAGAAGACAGCTGTACCTTTGAGATGTAAATAAAAAATTTGTTGAAAGTCGGCGTGTTTTTCCTTTATACAACAAAACGAAAATTAGTTTCCGAATTGCTCTCGTCATATTTTACTTGACCCACTATTTTTTAAACATTTTTGGTAGTACGTTTATCAGCAAATTATATAGAAAAATATGTTAAAATTCTTTGGATTGAAAGACTGGTGCGAGTTGAATTTAAAAATAATCGCAGTTGAATAGGCCGGCGGCAGAAGTCTGTGATGATTGAATTTCAAAGCTGATTTACCGTTATGATAAATGTTTTAATTAATACGGCAATTATGTTGAGAAGTAGCCGAAGAACATGTCTTTCATACATAAGTAATAAAACATGTTTCCTTCCAGTAGTTTTTTTTTTTTTATTCATAAACGGAGGTTACTTTCCGAATTGCCCTCGTAATTTCTAGTCATACAAATGCTATCTCATAATTAAATTACCCCTGAAAAACTCTTTTTACCTATAATGCAAACAAAATTTTAAAAAATGAAACGGATAAATATTGAGTTCCTAAAAACTGATAAAACTAAATCAAATTTCTAATACTCATTTTATTTATATTGAAAGAAATTATAAAAGTATTCAACCGAAGTTCTAGCTGTATAACTTTAAAATTTGATTGAGTATAAATAAAATTAAAATTATTATTCCTATTATTTCTTTCGTAAAATTTTAATTAAATTTTATCAATTCTTAAAAGATTAACGTATGTCCACTTGAAATTTATGTTTCTTACAAAATATACTTAAAATGTAAGGAATAATTAACTATATGTACTAAACATATTAGCACACATTATATATATTAGCAACATGTATTACACATTATAAAGATTAGCTTATGTCGACTAGAAATTTAATTGCATTATAAATGAAATTTATGTTTTTTACAAAATATAATTAAAATGTAAGGAATATATAACAATAAATACTACACACATTAATCATATAAATGCAGGTAAAATTTTGATTTTTAACGTGATAAAATTTGAGCATAGTTTTGAAGTGAAAATACAATTTTAATTTAATTAGAATATGAAAAAATAATTTTCAGTCATACAAATGCAATCTCATAATTCAATTACATCTGGATGGGAAAAACCTCTTTTTACTTATAATGCAAACAAAAAATTTAACAATAAGCGGATAAGTACTAAGCTTTTAAAAATTAAAGACTTAATTTAATTTAGAATGTTATTTTTATTTATATTGAACAAAAATCTAAAATTATATATAAGCGAAGTTTAAAAATAGATATCGAATCATTACGTCCTGCATTTTTCCTTAAAAAATCTATAAGTTCTTGTATTTATGTCAGTGCTAATTCCTTGCATTAATTCTGGAGATACAGCAATTGTTGAAATCGCAAAATGCGCATAGAAGAGCCATCTGTTGCGCGATTTACACCAAAAGATAAAAAACGTCAGGTCAGGCCAAGGCCTAAATAAATTTAAAGTTTGATGAAATTCAGTGATTAATTCTGGAGATAGAGCTATTGCGGAAATCACAAAAAATGCAGAATAGCAGCGCCACTTGTTGCGCGATTCACAGCAAAAGATAAAAAATTTTCCATTCATGTTAAGTACTAATTTAATCTGAAATTTGGTGAAAATCCGTGCTCTCGAGATATTGTCATTGCGAAAGTTGCGAAAAATGCTGTATAGCAGCACCACTTTTTGAGCGATTTATCCCAAAAACTAATCAGCACCATTTGTTTTTTATCAAGGACTGATTGAATATAAATTTATATTACATTCCGTGCATTAGTTCTTGAGATAGAGCACTCATAATATTTATGTCGCATATACAGACACACATACAGACATTTTGAAGAAACGTGTTTTTCTGATAGCTTACCTCTAAAAGTGTAAATCCGTAAAAAAACATAATTAAAAAATTTTCATGAATCCAATACTTTCTTTTTGTAAATAATGTAGAAAGCAAAAATATATAAAACTAAAATAATTTTTACTTCATCTCAACTTTTGATTTCTTGCAGATCAGCAGGCTTCCTAGATATTAAATTACAAACACGAGGTATCAAAATCATACCGTTCGCATTTGAAGTAATGCAGCAAATACAAACCGCAAGAAGTTTTCCCGAAAATTCTGTAGCGTAGAATTTCTCTTCTAAAAATAAATGAATAAATGAAAAGTTTTTTTGATTTCTTAATAGATAGTGAAACGAAATATATGCCTCTCACGATATACAATCAAGCAGAAGAAAATTTGAAATCAGCACATTTGTAAAAAGACCTTTCAGCATGTGCCGAGAGGAAAAAATAACTTTCATATTCCCTGGTTTTTTTTTTTTTTTTTTTGATTTTTTTTTTCCTATTTGGAAAAAATAGTTGTTGTTCTCGGTAGAGAATTGGGAAATCTAAAGCATATCTGAATCTTTTAATTGGTTGAATTCCGCATCTTATTTAATTTTACTCGTTTCCTGATTGGTCCAAGTTTAATGTCTAAAAATGGATTTTTTTTTTCATTTGTTTTCTTATTGGTGCTTGTTTAATGTCCAAAAACGGAATACTTCTGTTGCCACGGTGACAAAAAGAGTAATTAAAACTTAAAAAAAAATAATCATTTAAAAACAAATTGTGATAGAGATTTCAAACAAATTTCATTAAAAGTGCATTTTTTTCTCTACGCAGCGGTGTAAAAATTTAAAATGTGCGATGTTAAGAAGTTGAAAAATTTGCAGTTCCAAAAATTGTAAAAGTGAAATTTCATTTAAATTTTGTTTGCCATGGGTCTAACAATATTAATCTTTTATCCATGTCATACGTAACAGTAGGCGTTCAGAAGTCAGTCTGATTAACTCCATCAAATAAAAATGCACATTTTAAACAGTTGAAGTTATAATTAAACTACTGTTTTTTTTATTATTGATCAAGAAATATTATTGTTTAATACACGGTGTACGAAATATATGACTCGTTATAATCATCCTAAAAATGATGCTTATTATTATTATTAATTTAAATATAGAATTTATTTATAAGTCTTTTAAATTTGAGTCTTTGAAAAATCCTTTTCTAAATAGGTGTTGTAATTTTTTAAATTACATTTTTATTTTTATTTTATTATTAGCATCCGTTGCTATTTCTTTCAGACAAGCTAAAAATGTCGTGTCGTCAGCCCTGAATTTTCTACTGAACCGATTTTGATAATTATTTTTTAAAATGAAAGCTATTTATTTGTAGTTGTGCCCATTTTAGCTATTTTTTAATTTATTTCCATTTTTATATTTTATTTTTAATTTTAAATGCTTTTTTACGATATTTCTTCAAAATGGTGGCAACTTAGTTTAGCTTTTCTCTCGATAATAAAAATTTATTTTCCATTATTACTTTCCACAAGTCAGAAACTTTATTTCATCAGTGAACATGTCCTCGCATTTAAAAGAAAAAAGTTGATTGTTTTCGTAAAATTTAACCACAATAAAATGATTGCATATAATTATGCACTAATTGAGGTAAATATATATATATATATATATACTGAGAAATAATATTAATAATGTAAATAAAATAACAGAAAATAATTTATGATAAAAATTAATGTCTAAAGCAAAGTAAGAAATATTTCAAATGAGGAAAATGATGGCATTCAGCAACCAGATAAAATGAATTTACAATATTATTACGGACGCCTTTTTCATATTACTCATAACAGTAACTTTTAAAAAACATTTGAAGAGAAAATGACGTCACTATTTAAAACATCGCATTTTTACTCATAACGATATTACATTTCAATATTTCTTTTTATTATGGACACTGAGATTGAGATTTTACTATCAGATGACTTCAGTTAGTGAAAATAATGTCATAGTAAAAATTAAATTAGTTTTTTTTTTTTTTTTTTAATAAATTTATTTTTCTGTAGTGCATATAAAATAAAATTTATGGATTTCGCCGGCACTCAGATTACAATTTTAACTGAAGATGTGCAAATATTTGCATGCAAAATTGTAACTGGAAAAATTGACATTAAGTTTGGAAATATATTTATTATATATTTATTCAATAATGTAATTACTTTTGCTTTTTTTTAAGCCAAATCGATCGGGTCTTTTAAACATTTCATTCGTCGAATTCGACGGGATTCCACTCGTTTCATTGTTAAAATGCATTTCCTTTTCCTCAGAGTCTATAAAAAAGCGTTTAAACTAAATTAAAAATCCGTTTTTGATGAATCTAGTCAATGAAGAAGTAGCACGTCAAATTATATCTCTTTATTATTCTGCAATTCCAAAGTCTCAGAGAGAAATTGCTAATCAACTGGGTATTTCACGCCGTTCTGTTTGAATGAAGTTACTTCATTGCATTCTAAACGGGGTCGCCCTTCTAAACACCTCTATCGATTTATTTTTATTATTTTTTTTTTATTTATTTTTTTTCTAATCGGAGGCGAAACTGAATTCTGCAATGGCAGTATCTACATTCAACTTGTTTATTTTATTTTATTTTATTTTTTATTTTATTTTTTATTATTTTTTTACCCAAACACATGAAGCAAAAATTAGTGATACTCGATTAGATAATTCAATAAAAAATCCTTATTTCTTGATTTAAATGTTTTTAAAATTTTAAGAAGCCAGAATTCGACCATCAGTATAAAAAAAAGCTATATCACTACTGAATCTGAATGAGAATTGTGCCAAATTAGTAGCTACAACCAAATTGGCATCTTTTATGCTTGTTTAATTTTTGTAGCTAAATTTATCGGTATTTTTCCAAATGTCGCCAAGCTTAGCAACAATTTTTCCAAATTTTACGATATTTTGCCAAGTGTTGACAAGCTTGGCGTGAATTCAACGTTAACGTTCACTAGTACTCATAAATTAAGGCCTGATTTTTCTTTCATTGTTGTCTTCTTTCAAAATGTCAACGACCCTAGAATTTCAAACTCTATATATCTCAAACATTTTTTTAGTTAGAGATGAAATAAAAAATACCCAGGAGTTCTTGTGTCAAGACCTAACGCTTAATAATAAAAAAAATTTGGATTTTTAAACTTTTTGTGTATTTTTTTAGTTTTAAATATTTAAGTACCTATAAAAATTTGGTTTAGTTATAGGCTGGTGTAATAAAGAACGAGAATCTGAAATGTTTCGTTAAATACAAAAAGATGAGGAAAATTCCATATCAGGGATTTTTGATAATGGAAGATAAAAGCTCCAAGTTAACCCAAAACCTTAAACATAAGCGATTCAACAATATTCTGAATATTTGAGTTCAGAAAGATTTATTAACATCAATTCGTCAACAAACTGACTATATTAATGTTATACTTTAATTATTACTTCATGGTTTATATTCGTTTAGCGTTGTGGAGCTTAGCTGTTTTCAGACAACATAACTATACATTCTATTATCTACTTTGCCAAGTAATCATTTTGCGTGTATTAATAATATGATTCAAAATGTAAGGCACCAGTAAAGCTCAGTCCACATTTTCAGCTAACAAAAATTTGAATAATTTCATAAGCTTTACAGATTATCTGATTCCATTTTTTTTTTTTTTTCTAAACACTTTCTTTTGTTTGAAAATATTTGATAATTTTTACTATGACACTTTTTAGATCGAGCTCTACTTTTCTCTCTGATTCCTCATATGATTTCACAACCTTTTCAGATCCTTTCAAGAACTTGAACAACCAACTTCAACTAACAAATCTAAACTAACATTAACTAGTTTAAAGTTATTAGTACACATATTAGTTTGGCGAAATACCGAAATAGCACAAAGTTTGCGTCATTTTGGCGAGCAATTTTGGTTATCAGATTTGCCGATATATCGTCAAGCTGGTGACAAACTCGGGCGACATTTGGCGGCAGAACCGATTTAAAAATTATTAACTATCCATAATCTTATAATATCACGTCTTTAAGTAAATATTGATATCTGAATGATCCTTCTAACCACAACCGTTATCCTCCAAAATCGAACTTTTTATACACCAAGAAGTATTTTAGAATTTTATTTCCCATTGTTATTAATTCCCTCATTCTAGAAAATAGGCACTTCTAACAGAGGCATCTATTTTTGAAATTGGGGATTTTCAACAATTTTTTAAGATGTAACATTTAAATTTCTAGTTTAAAGTGGATGTTTTCTTTATATTCTAAATACAATTATTGTTTTAAGTATAAGAAAAGTTCTTCAGGAAATTGCAGATGATTTATTGTGCATGTAACAAGCATGACAGGGTTTTTTTTCCTATAAGCATGAAAAAGATAGATCTTAGAGAAATCCGGCTATCGTACCCTAAGAAAAAAGGCACAATCTGAGCAGCTTTGACAGTTTGTTTGCAAATAACATTTATCTGATTATCTTGTTTGCAATTCGAAGAAAGATAATTTTTTAATCAAAAAAGAAAAATGTTAATTTTGCATAAATGACCGGTGACCGATTGCGCATCTAACGAAAACTGGGTTCTCATTATTCCTTTTAGCAGGAAAAGAGGAATATCATGCAGAAATCTCACTGTTTTTGCTGGTACACTGTAACAAAAAAAAAAAAAAATGTAAAGTTACTGAAAATTTTCTATAAAACTGGTATTCCTAGAGCTGTTTATTGCAACAGTGAAAATCCATGTAACAGATACATATTTTAACTGAAAATCAAAAACTCTGTAAGGTTACTAAGTATGTTTTGGTAAGCTTGGGATTCCTAGAATATATTATGTACTTGTATTCCAGGTTACAGATAAAATTTTAGTAAGATAATTTTAGTAGTTTCGTTTCTAAAGTTATAGATTTTTTTTGTTTTACTAAATTTAGTTTTGTAGATTTACATCTTTTCTTGTATAACGTACAAATAAAATGTTAGTAAGCATACTTATTTCGTCAACTTTACATGTGTAGGATTACAGATTTTTTTTTCAGTGTAGAAGAGGAATGCAATCTCAACAGTTTTCATCGGCTTGTAAATAAATAAAATTTAACTTTCCAACGAAAACTAGATTTTTCTTTATATTACAAATACGCTAATTAACATATGTGTAAGAAAGATTTATTAGGAAATTCGTCAATGGGATTAGGAGATGAAATTCGTCAAAAAAAGACAGGGTCATTTATTTTGTTGCCATGTTTTTTAATGCCAGATTTAAAATTATATAAACCAAAATAGAACTATAGGTGGTACCTGTTTGTTTTATTACAAACGCACTTAAAAACTTTTCAATTGCTTTTGTAGGCGAACGCTGTTTCTTTGCGCATGACGAAATAAGATTATTTTGTTTTTCGAAACGAGTTGCATTAGTTTTTGTTTATTGATTATTTAAGGGTTTTTTATGTGGTATTATGAGATGAAAGCTTCCGAAATTCCTATTAATTCACCTTCTAAAGAAATTCTACAAAAATCCTTAAAAAACAGGCTTTAAATTAACTTTAGTGTTAACGAGTTAACATGCTTTAGATACAAGTAGCATAAAAATTTAACTAACTAATTTATGTTTTTGTCTAAGTGTACATTTCATCTCCCAAAATCCTTTTAATACAAATAAGCCCAAGTATAATCTAGCCCTAAACATTAGCGTGTGTAATCACCACTGGAGTTTAAATTAAATTTCCGTTACAGCTTTGAATGTTGATAAAAGGCTTTAGCGGAGATTATAAAGAAAGTTCTGGTTAAATAGTTTTTGGCGAAATATAATTATGAGTAATTAAATTATTCTTGCGGCTTGTGCAGATGCTAAATATTTAATCTAATATGTCTGTAAAGTAAAGACCCTTATAAATATTGCATTACTAAAAAATAGCAGGAAAAGTAATTAAGAAAATCTTAAAAACCGCAAAGGGATTAAAATAAGAGTCCAAATAACCATTTTAAAATAAATGCTATCTATATTCAGAGTTTAACTGAAATTTATTGTTTAACTTAATGATAAATTTGAATAAAAATGCTTAAACATAATTTGACTTCTGCTGAAATAAAAATTAGAACATTTCTTTCATTTCTGGGCCGTTATTGTTATTTTTTTACTGGAATAGTTTACAAATAAATTAAAACATTATATAAAAGTAAATATTAAATATAAATAGATTCTATAAAAGTAAAGTTATAAAAGTATTGAAGTTTACACTATTAAAATATATATCGAAAGCAAATTTTACCATTTTTTCAAGCGAATTCATTGAAAAAAATAAATGAATTAACTTTCAAAGACCACCATCTCTTTAACGTTTTAATAAATGATTTTCGATGTCCATGGTCAATTTAAATTTATGGTTTAATTTAACGACAAATTTGAATAAAAATCAACGTAAGAAGTAACTTGATTTCAGATGGAAAAAATTTGAACGATTTTTAACTTCTGAAAAATTATTGTTATTCTGAATTTTTTTTAATTAGATAGCTTACAAATAAGATTAAACGTTGATAGTTATATAAATTAAAATATTTATAATATTTAAACTTACTCTATTAAAATATATCGAAAGCAAGTTTTTCCCTTTTTTCAAGCGAATTCATGAAAAAAAAAGAAAAAATTAGCTTTCAAATTCCAGCGTTTCTTTAACGTTTCAGTAAATGATTTTCACTGTCTGTGGTCAGTTAAAATTTATTGTTTAATTTAATGATAAATTTAAGTAAAAATCATTAAATGTAATTTGACTTCAGTCGGAAAAAAATCAGAACAATTTTTAACTTCTGAGAAATTATTGTTATTCTGATATATATATATATATATATGAAATAGCTTACAAATAATTTTAAACATTGATAGTTATATAAAAGTGAAATATTAATAGCATTTAAGTTTGCATTATTAAAATATATCGAAAGCAAATTTTTCCAGCTTTTCAAGCGAATTCATGAAAAAAAAATGAAAAAATTAGCTTTCAAAGTCCAGCGTCTCTTTAATGTTTTAGTAAATGACTTTCACTGTCTGTGGACAGTTAAAATTTATTGTTTAATTTAATGATAAATTTAAGTAAAAATCCTTAAATGTACACTGTAAAAAAAAATCTGCAAAGGTACTAAACCTTTTCTAGGAAACTGGGATTCCAAGAACTTTTCCTGTAATGGTAACAGCAAAAATTCAAGTTTCAGAATCGATTACATGAATTTTTCGTGTTATCGTTACATGAAAAGTTCTTGGAATCCCAGTTTTCTAGAAAATGTTTAGTACCTTCACAGATTTTTTTTACAGTGTAATTTAACTTCAGTCGGAAAAAATCAGAACAATTTTTAATTTCTGAGAAATTATTGTTATTCTGGAATTTTTTTAATAAGATAGCTTACAAATAAATTTAAATATTAATAGTTATATAAAAGTGAAGTACTAATAGTATTTAAGTTTACACAATTAAAATATATCGAAAGCAAATTTTTCCATTTTTTTCAAGCGAATTCACGAAAAAAATGAAAAAAATCAATTTTCAAAGTCCACCGTCTCTTTAATATTTTAGTGAATGATTTTCACTGTCTATGGTCAAATAAAATTTATTATTTAATTTAATGATAAATTTAAGTAAAAATCGTTAAATGTAACTTGACTTCAGTTGGGAAAAACTGGAACAAATTTTAACTTCTGGGAAATTATTATTATTCCGTTTTTTTCTTTTTTTTTTTTTAATGAGATAGCTTACAATTAAATTCAAACATTGATAGCTACACAAAATATTAATATTATTTAAGTTTAAACTATTAAAATATATCGAAAGCAAATTTTTCCATTTTTTAAGCGAATTCATGAAAAAAATGAAAACAATTGACTTTTAAAGCCTACCGTTTTCCCTTTAATGTTTTAGTAAATGATTTTCATTGTTTCTAGTGAGTTAAAATTTATCGTTTAATTTAATAATAAATTTAAGTTAAAATCGTTAAATGTAACTTGACAGTCGGAAAAAATCAGAACATTTTTTCACTTCTGAGAAATTGTTGTTATCCTGAAAATTTTTTAATGAGATAGCTTACAAATAAATTTAAACATTGATAATTATATAAAAGTAAAATATTAATAGTATTTATGTTTACAATATTAAAATATATCGAAAGGAAAGTTTTCCATTTTTCAAGCGAATTCATGAAAAAAATGAAAAAATTAGGCTTCAAGGTCCACCTTGAAATGTTTTAATGTCTTTAATGTTTTAGTAAATGATTTTCACTATCTATGATCAGTTAAAATTTATCGTGTAATGTAATGATAAATTTAAACTAAGACCATAAAATGTAACTTGACTACAATCAGAAAAATTCAGAACAATTTTTCAATCGTGAGCAATTATGGTTATTCTGATTTTTTTAATGAGATAGCTTAGAAATAAATGCAATCATTGATAGTTATATAAAAATAAAATATTAATAATAAGTAAGTTTTTACTGTTAAAATATAACGAAAGCAAATTTTCCCATTTTTTCAAGCAAATTCATTAAAAAAAAATTTATTTTATGATAAATTTGAATTAAAATATGAACTGTAATTTGACTTTAGTCATAAAAATACTCAAAAAATGTTTCACTTCTGGGCAATTATTTGAACTTTTTTTATGTGATAGCTTACAAACAAATTAAAACATTGATAGTTCTATAAAAGTAAAATAATAATAGTATTGATGTTTAAACTGTTAAAATAAATCGAAAACAATTTTTTCAATTTTTTCAAGTGAATTCATTAAAAAAATTAATAAATTAGCTTTCAAAGTTCTACGTCTCTTTAACGTCTTTTTTAATAACTGTCGCTGTTTATGGTCAGTTAATATTGGTTCTGTTACATCAAGGGTTAGCAAAAAATAAGTTACCTCCTTGAGAAGGTAATCTATTGGTCCAAATGAGATAAAACTTAAACCACAGAAATTCCAAACAGTGTGCTTGACATTTATTTTTAAAAAAATCGAAAAATTAAAAATACAAAAATAAGCCGATAGGGGGTACTTTTACACTTAATTTCCTTTATAAATCACACATAATATCAAAAAAGTGAAATTGGTCAATAAAAATGAAAAATCCGCCGTAAGATTCTTCGTACAATGGAATACGACATATCCGATACTCGGAAAATAACTGGCTTACTCGAACTACCATGCGGAGACAGATTACCAAAATGTATCAAGACCTTAGAAGTTGGGAATTTATTTCTAGCACACTGTAAATAAATAAAAAAAAAAAAAAAAATCTGTAAAGGTACAACACTTTATCTAGGAAACTGGGATTCCAAGAACTTTTCCTGTAACGGTAACAACAAAAACTCAAGTTTCAGAATCGGCTACATGGATTTTTCCTGTTATCGTTACATGAAAAGTTCTTGGAATCCCAGTTTCCTAGAAGATGTTTAGTACCTTTACAGTTTTTTTTTTTTTTTTTTTTTTTTTTTTTTTTTTTTTTTTTACAGTGCAGTCTGCGCCTGGCAATGTGAGTTTTACAGCTCGTCGCCTAAGAGTATTAAGATTGTAACTGCCATCATTTTAAATGACTTTTTAGCATAGGAATGTTCTATTTATATCTACACTGTAAAAAAAAAAAATTGTGAAGGTACTAAACATTTTCTAAGAAACTGGGATTCCAAGAACTTTTCATGTAACGATAACAGGAAAAAATCAGGTAATCGATTCTGAAACTTGAATTTTTGCTGTTACCGTTACAGGAAAAGTTCTTGGAATCCCAGTTTCCTAGAAAAGGTTTAGTACCTTTGCAGATTTTTTTACAGTGTATGAATGCATTTCTGCATTAAAATTCCGTTATGTATAATTTACTTCCACTTGTAATAGAGATTAATATAGTATTCTATCAGGAATTCTTGAAAGCAGCCAGAATAACACGGTTCTATGGGCAAGGCAATAGCAGAGACAGCATATCATATAGTATAGTATTATTTTATTTTATTTTATAATGTATTATGAAAAACTAAAATCGTTTATTGTTTGTGTGAAAGAAAAAACTGTTTTGGTAAATAAATCTTCTTTTGACAATTATTTGTAAAAATCCTTTTAATAAGTTTTTTAGTACTTCGATAAGAAAAATTAATTATGTTTGATTAAAGGATGTGATCCATGCAAGCGGGAAGTATTGGTCATAATTTATTCACATTTACAAAATCCTATGGGGAGAATGAATGTCAGTTTAGATGAAATACTAGCTTCAGATTTTTTTGTACCAAAAGGGACCGGTAAAGAAATTTCCTACAAATCAAATTTATAGGAAAAACTTTGAGTTCATCGTAAGTTAGAAGTATCTTTATGTTTTAAGTAAATCCTCCTGCCAATGCCTCGACCCGAACTCCGAACAAAATCGAAAGAATATTAATGATAAAGGTTTTTGCGTCAATTCATATTAACAATTAAAAATTGCTTGGGTCTTTGCCAATTTAAAAGCTCAAAATACATAAGGAAGAACACAGACAGTTTGTACTCAACGAATATCATAAGCTTTAACAAAATGGAAAAAATAGTAAAACCTCTAAATAACGGGCAGCTCGGGAGCGCTGAAACTGTCCGCTATTCGGAGGTGTCCGCTATTGGGAAAACCCCGGCGATTCAAAAATTGATAAGAAATGCGTATGTTTCCTTATTTGACACATATATGTCCTAAATATATGACCGTAAAAATATACCACCGTCTATTATATAATTAAACAGAAATTAAATTTTTTTAAGCAATAAAACTGAAACGAAATTGTGCCCACCTTTTGCTTTTCCTTGCGATTACATGTAATTTCCTTTTCAGTATCAAGTTCTAGTCAAAGTGGTAGTTTTAATACTTTTGAATCATTCTTTTTTTTTCTTATAAAAAAATTGTATAACTGCTCACCATATTTTGCCCCTTCTTAGCATAAAATCTCAAATTTTCGACGAGGAAGGAGGCATACCAATACTCTGAAAGGGACATTTTCTCCCAACTCACCGCCTGAATTCAATACAGGTCACGGGAAGGAGATTTTCCCCAGCCTTGCCCTAAATTTATCAGTGGTCAGAAAAATTATGACACATTGCCCCGATAAATTTAGAGATTTTTTACTTTTTGTTCACTTTTGTTTCACATTAAAAATAAAATTCTCAGCCTTCATCGTCAAAATAAGTGTCCGCTATTCAGAAGTTAAACATATAAAAATTAAGGTTTTGGGAGTGGGGATTGAAAAAATGTCCGTTAAATAGAGGTATCCGCTACTCGGGAGTGTCCATTATGGAGGTTTTACTGTATTATTCATTGGGAAAACAACTGATTGCCTGGGTAAACAAAAAAGATTAAGCACCAACACAAAATTCCCATGAACAGAACTTCTGTTATTACTATTTGTTTTTAAAGAATGACAAGGTTAGAAACCTACTTCTGAAAATTGTCCATCACGCAGAAACCATTTTATACAGTGCATGAAAAAAAGGATATTTAGTCGGATACCCCCACTAGTGATAAGTTAATGAAACTTCAAGTTGGTCAATCTCACACGATGCAAAAGATAAGAGACCTTTTCACTATTCGCTTACATTTCATGGTAACGGACTTGAAGTAACGGATTTGACATTTCTAATAAAACTAAAAAAAAACTATTAAAATGAACTAACTTGTATAATTTCTAACTTAGATAATAATACGCATACCTTCTGAAACTATTTAGTAAACAATATTTAATTACAAAAGTTCAAAAATCATTATTTTAATATTAAAATTTACGGTAACAGACTTGACAGTGAAAAAAAAATTACCAACATTGATAAAAGCTTATTCTTGCCACTATTACATTGCTTCACAATTGAAGTGTAAAAAATGGCAAGTAGTAGTTGCGTGAATTGTTTAACTATATTGCCGAATATTTGCTGCTAACTTTAGGCAGCATTCGAAACCTATTTTGACTAAAACAATCGCAAGGTAACGGACTTGACAAAAAGTGAGGGACAAAATATTTCTGGTAATTTCTTAAAGAAAATATCTTTTATTATAAATTTTTTCATTAATATAGAACACTAACAGTTCATATTTTAAATAATTAAACATTTTTATTTTAAAAAGTTAGCTCAAATTTAAAAAAACACTGTTAAAAACATAAAATTTGGAATGGGACAGGCATTTTTGCTTAGAATCAAAATTTTAAAGATTTATATCTAAAAAATTTTTATTGATTTTTTTAATGTTTCATGTTAGAAATGTTCAATATAATCTTCTTTAGATAATGCATAGCTCAAATCAAACTTTAAATATTAATTTATATTTGGATTTTCTTCTTTTTACTCTGGGATAGCATATGTAAGCGAAATTTGAAAATGGCCCATAAAATGAAATCGTATATTGAAAGTTTTTCAAAGATTGAGTCTCATTACTACAGAGAAAACACTAAAAACCATACTTAGAATCAGGGTTTAACTTACAAATAATGCATGATTTCTACATTTGGTTCTGCAGAGAAAACAATGTTGTCAGTAAAAAACTTCATTTAAATTCACTATAACTAATTTTTAGGTGTGTTCGTAATTATGTAAATACGTAGCATCTATAGTTGTCGTTCAGTCCGTCCGTTTGTCCGTCTGTCTGTCCGTCCACATGTAACAACGCAAAAACTACCCAACCGAATCGTTTGAAATGTAAAATATATTATCATTACATAATTTTGTCGCGTTATTTCAAATTTTATGAAAATCGGATTCACATATCAATTACAGGGACAATCAAAAGTATTCCATTACATTACGGTCAAAAGGGAAAAAGTTTCGAATGCATTTTAATCGTTTGAAATTTAAAATACATAATTATTACATGATTTTGTCCGGTTATTTCAAACTTTTCCAAAATCGGATGCATAGTTCAATTACAGGGACAATCAAAAGTATTCCGTTACATTACGGTCAATGGGGAAAAATGATTTAAATGCATTTTAATGGTGCTTCACTCATTCGAACATAATAAAATTAATATGCATCTATAAAGTACATATTATAATATACATTTTGTATAATCTGTGGTGCAAAGAACATTCGATATTGATTTACAAGGCCACACAAAAGTATTTTATTGCATAATGATATAAGAAGAACATTATTTGGTGCACATTTTAATTGTAATTAACTATTTACAATTTCATCAGATTGATATATGATAGTGATATTTTTCAAACTTCGTTATCGACGAAAGCACCTTATTTGCTACGCTTCACGTGCAATTTCAAACTTGTTTGTCTTTATTTTCATAATCTCCCTTTCTCTTCTCCTTTACACCTTATTTAATTACCACAATAACAAGGGGAAGCTTTCATATTTGACATAATTAAATATTTAAGACAGTTTGTACTTAATCAAATAATATATTTAACTTAAATTCATTAACTTAATCTATTAAATTTTTGAAGATGCTACTAATTAGTTTGAATAAGTGGAAGCAGCAATTTGATGTTATTGTATTAAAATATAGTTAGTAATAAATATTTTACTGTCTACTGATGTTTATTTTAATTAATAAACGAGATTTTACTTCTTTGCTAAGCTATAAAAAGTTACGCAAATTAAGAATAGCATGGTTCTTTTTTTATAGAACCTTGTTATTCGAAGCACTACATGGCGTTTGAGAATAATATAGTTCTGTCATTTTTTTATGTAAAAAAAATGCACGAAAATATGATTTACGAACTTTGATTTTGCAGTATTGTTTTCTATACCTCCATACGAACTTATTAATGCCAAAAGTTTTTTTTTCAAACTTTAATAGCTGCACGTACAGAGCATGCTGATTTTAAAGTGTTTTAACTGCAAAGTGAGTTTTGGTTAGATAGAACCAGTGTTGCCAGATGGGCTACTTTTTTTAATTCAGATTCTTCATTGGCACCACTTTTTTGAAATGGTAAAATGAGACTTATTTAATGTCATATTAATTAAGGCGAAAAGAAAGGGAATTTTATCGTTTCAAAACAGTGGTGTCAATCAAGAAATTTGAATTTCAAAAAAGTAGCCCACTGGCAACACTGGATAGAACCATATTATTCTTAGTTGAGGAACTGTTATTAGATGAGCCGTATTCCACAATACATAGAATCGGATTCTGCATCTTTACTGGCCCTTTATTAATATTATTTATCATTTATAAAGTTAATTAAATATTTTATGTGTATTGCAGCGTCTCTTATCGGCCAACTTTTGTATTTTTAATTTTTGTATTTTTTTATGTCAAGCGCATCATTTGAATTATCTGTAGTTCAAATTTGATTTTCATTCTAGAGCTCTCTAAAGTTTACAACTTATTTCTTGCTAACCCTGTACTGCCCCACAGAGTGGCCGAGAGGTTCTGACTTCGAAACTGGTAAACGGCAGGTTCTGGGTTCGAACCCAATCGCGGCCGTCGGCCTAACCGTTTAAAGTGTTTTCTTCAAGCCTTGGATTTCCTTGTGTAAATACGGGTTAGGTTCCCTTAGAAAGACCCCCATGGAGGGCAATTCCCTTAGGGCCTATATGCCACGTGTTGATGATTGGCCGTCATAAACACAACCAACCAACCTAACTCTGTACTACAAAATTTAAGTTAAGGGTGCATTCGAAAAGCTTTTTCACCTTCAACAGCTCGAAATTTTCCGATACAATTTCAGACGTACTTTTAAAAATAGAAACATGAAACTTGCTGAGGGGATTTTGGAATAGACGTACAAGGTGCCGTGTGATGTCATTTTACGCTCCATTCATTAGAATTTGATTTATGAACAATTATCTACTCAGTGTGACACTTTTTTTCGTCCCCAAATCTCCCGCTTCGGGAAAATCTGTTCAAAATACTTTTTTTTTATTGCTTTGTATGCAATGTTTTCTGCATTTATCAAAGAATCGACAGTTACGGCACCTTGTGTAGTTTCTAAATAAGAGAATCTGCGAGTTTGATGAGTTTGAGAGCAAAAGTGGATTCAAAAATAAATCGGAAAATAAGCAGTTTTAATCGAAATACATCCTTAATGTCAAAGTAACTACTTCTACACTGCAAATGCGAGAAACACTTTCGCAACACTAACTTCAACATAAAAATCAACGATCCTAACTAAAATCGTTTTCGACTGTGTTGTGGATGTGTAGTACGAAATAAAAAGGTTGTGCGAAAAAGTGCTGTAAAAGATTACAAGAGGAGAAAATGTGTTTTTAAAACACGTTTCAAAACATTCATTTTTAAAATTGGTTAATTTTAAAGGACCATGTAGAAAATATTTTGAAAATGTTTTACGTGTGTTGTTTTATAGTGTTCTAAATTTGTGGTGTTTACAATGTTTTGTTAACACCACAAAGTATTGGGACAAAGTATAAAGGGGACAAAGTATTGTGCAGCAAAACACTATTCTAAGAAAAAAATTTTCTCAACACTATATACAGCTCTATTTTAACACAATCAAGAACACTATATTTAGAATGCTTTCTAGAGTGCAATACTTTTGCAACATATTACGAACGCATACACAAGACAAAAAGCATTTTACAACACTTTAATGTGTTCCGAACACAAAAAGTGTTCCGAAATGTATTTATTTTTGTGTTTGAGAATTTACAGTATATATACTCTTAGTCCTTTTAAACGTTATTAAAGCATCCACATTACTGAAGACTACTGATGTATTAAATTATCTCGAAATTCCGAAAAATTTAATTTCCACAATGCTATTTCGCCTAATAAAGTCATACATATTTTAAGCAATATTCGAAAATCTGAATGCATAACTTGTGTGGTAAATTCTAAAGTATGTTCCAAGATTGAGCTTATGAATTATCTCAAATATATCTCAAGAATCTAAAGTACTTGCCGCTAACCTATAGAATGGGAATTCAATAATTACTGCATTTATATCATTTTCTCAAAGCTATTTCATTAAATTTGCTCAAGCAGTAATCTATAGCAGCAGTTTAATAACAATAGTTAAACCGCATTTCAAACATAATCAGTGAGTAGCAGCTTATTTAATATTTAATGCGGCTTTAGAAATTTTTTTTTTTTTTAAATATGAATACAAAATTATTAATCATTAGGAATATAATTTTCAAATGAAATTTTATTTAATATCTAAAGTAACATGGGTAGTTTGGGAAAATGGAAAAAAACGCTTACGATCGTACCGATTAATAAAAGGAGGCAATTGCACGTCGAGCGTAGCAAATGAGGTGCATTCGTACTATAACGAAGTTTTAAAAATATTCAGATCTTGGTGTAATATGTAGGGTGGAGCGAAAAAAATTTTTTTTTGAAAATCAAAAACGGGTAGGTGCCAAAAGTTGCCTTTATACTAGTACATCAACTGCGTGAAATTTTACCGCTGAAAAAAAATGGCTTGAGTCTGCGCTTTTGCTCCAAAAATCGAAATTTTGGGTAAAATTTGTCATTTTTTGACATGTTTTCAAAAAAATTAAAAATACCTAGCTGCTTTCAAAACTACTGTGTATATAACTCATAGAGGTGGTTGCATTATTCCACCCGTCTCAACCACCCAATCATCTAGGCCCAGTGTTTTATTTATGTATTGAACTGTTATTTTTTTCCCGAAGACGAGTATAAGTTTTCTATATATCAAAGTAATTTATCACTTCTTTGTACTCACAGACTTTGGATGATTAGGATCATGCTGGTGTGACCTGCTGCACGTATATTTTTATATCATGTATAACAGAAGAGAAGCTGAATAATGTATTGGGTATGTTCTTAATTGAACCTAGTCAGCAGTCTATTATCTTCATTAAAATTTCATGCAATTAGTACATTATGATTGGAAGTTCTGTTATCACAGCATTCTTTCAATCAATTACATTTTATATGCAATGATTTGCCTAAAAATTGATTGTATGAATTCAGTTTCTAGTATGCAATCATTTATTGAACCTATTACATTGAATATATGCTGAGAAGTTAGCTGTTTAATATTATGACGATCGTCACAGAGGATAGCAAACAAAATTTGCGTGTAAAACAACAATATTTCTAAAGAAGTTTTAGTATGCTTTATGTCGTTTCCTGTGTTGTTCCGTAGTCTATTAATTTCTAATAAGATTTTAGATCTATTATTTAGGTGTGTAGTACATTTGGTATAAAACATCCCGCGGTATAAACTTGGATTATACATTTGGTGAGTGAACATATAGACGCTGATTGCCAATCTGTGCTTATATAAAGCGAAAATTTTTTTTAACTTTATGAGCTATCTTTTCTGAGATGTTTTCTAAATTTCTATTCCCCATTCTTTCTGAGAAATAGCTTTCCTTATGAATTAGCTTTGCAATCTCCGACAGAAATTTCTAGTATGTTCTGAGTATCTTTTTCCAAATTTGAGAAAATAATTTCTCTATTTTATAAAAAAAATTGCAATAGGAAGTGAATATTACGTAGACAAAGATTTTCCTAATTGATCCAGTGAATCCACGTAGCTTAGAACATTTTATATCGACTTCTCTAATAATTGACGCAGAAGAAATTCACTGGAGTTGAAGTAGCGAATGATTCAATATCATAGACAATTCTAAGCTTACCCCATGCAAAATGGTTCTCAGTGACAAATAAAATTCTCCTAATTTTAAATGAGCTCTTATAGTCGATATCCGTCCATTCCCTCATAAAGTACAATGCATTATAAGTTTATGCCCAGGACATTTCACCATCAAATGTTGTCCACTCATAAAAAGGGGATCTAAAAGTTAATAGGAAATTAACTGGATACGAAAACACTTAGAAAACGGCATAAAAATAATGCAAAAAAAGTTATTTACAACAGCGGTTGCTTTACACATGGAGAACAAATTTTCATTGCAATTCTCGCTGACGATCACCATCACATTAAACAGCTCGCTTCTCAACATATAAAATATGTAAAAGCAGAATAAATGATGGCATACTTATAGTTGAAACATCTGAAATCATTTTTGAATCAAATCTTTACGTAAAAAAATACAATTGACTGAAAAAATGCTGTGGTAACAGAACTTCCAATCATTATTCATCAACTGAATTTAAGTTTGATAAATATAATAGATGGCCGAATAGATCCCTTTAATAATATTCCCGTGCATTACTCTGCTTGTCATTTTTTTGTATAAACTTTAAAAATATACATGAAGATAGTTACAGCAGCATGTGGATGCAAAGAACTGATGAACAAATTTGGAAGCATCGAAAACATGCCAAATTTTTATAAAGAAAATCACAAATCAATGTATAAATAAAACACTGTACTAAGATGATCGAATAGTTGGGCCGGATGGTATAGGAAATATAGCCACCTCCACGACGCATGTCCAAGGTAGTTTTGAAAACAAGAGCTGTATTAAAAACAACAATTCGTTATATGACCCAATAGAGTGGTAATGCTGTTTTCTTACTAAAAGTTGTCTGTTTTGCTCCAGCTATAGGGAATAAACATATTGTTTTATAGTTTAAATATGTTAAGCAGATAAATATAAAGGTCTAAGCAACACTTTTAAATACTAACCAGCTCTGTAGAAATTTTTTAATTTTTTTGAAAAAATGTCAAATAATGACAATTTTTAACCAAAATTTCGATTTTTGGAGCAAAAGCGCAGACTCAAGCCTTTTTTTTTCAGTGGTAAAATTTCACGCAGTTGATGTACTAGTATAAAGGCAACTTTTGGCACCTACCCGTTTTTGATTTTCAAAGAAAATTTTTTTTCGCTCCATTCTATTATACAGTACATCGGACATAGTATAGTAGAGGAAATATTTTGTGTGTCCCTGTAAATACTATCTGCTTTCTATTATACAGGAAGTAACTCGAAGCAAACCTCAACAATGTATGTCAATTTCATAAAATGTGAAATAGTTTAATATAATAAAAATGCACCCCAAGCGATGTTTTTTCATATACCTTTATGAATGGAATACTTTTGTGTGGGCCTGTATATTAAATACAAATATTGTTTGCACCACAGATATACAGAATGCATATTTTAATATATACTTCATAAATGCACATCAATTGTATTATGTTCGAAGAAAAGTAAAATCATTAAAATGCATTTTAAACTATTTTTTCCCATTGGCCATAATGTAACGAAATACTTTTAGTTATCCCTACAATTAAACTATACATCCGATTTTCATAAAAGTTGAATTGACTCGACAAAATTAAACAAAAATTTTATATCTTACATGCCGAATGATTCGGTTGAGTAGTTTTTGCTCTGCTACATACGGGCAGACGGACAGATGGACTGAACGACGACTAATGGTGCTACGTTTTTACATAAATACGAATGCACCTAAAAACTAGTCGTTGGGGGCCACCGTAATACTTACCCATCATGGATATGTATGTGAAAATAAAACATGTAAAAACTATTTATACAATGCATTGCAATTCATAAACAAAATTTAAATATTGTTAATATACATAGTAATGCTATATTAAAGAACTGCTGATGTACCCATTTCGACAAATTATATAAAACGCCAAACTACTCAAGTAGTACCGAACTGCGTAAAAGAAATATCCTTATAACTCCAAAAATAATAATTCTATTAACTAACATTTAACTGCGTCGGATTAAGCGTTTCATTTCCAATTAAAATATACCTCTGAATTGAAATTTGAATGAAATACAGGGTCATGAAAAATCGAAGAATGTGAAAAACAGGATTACAAATATCTCGGCAACTAATAATCCGATCGACTTTGTTCTATATGCAAAATGTGTGTTATTTTATTGCCTTTTACGTCCATTCCTTAGAACAAAAAAATTCGAAAAATTTTATATACCTTTCATCAGAACAAATTTTTCGAGAGTCCGAAAAAAATAGTCCCGGATAATCGAGGTTGCTGATATTAAATAGGCTTCGTCCCATTCTTACATACTAACTACATACAAAATTTCAAGTCTCTATCTCAATTTATTCGGGAGATAGAGCGTTTACAGACAGACAGACAGACGGACGGACGGCAAAAAAAATTTCTAAAAATATGTTTTTCGGAATCTCCACTATCTAAAACGTGTAAATCCGTCAAAAAAAAAATTTCGATTTTCAAAACGATTGCAAGACTTACCCTATACTACGTATGATGGGTAAGTAATAATGCAATTCATATGTTTCTTCACTAATTAAAATAAAAATTTCCTTTTTAAATCGTTCCAACATAATTAAAAAATATTTATGAATCTAATTTATCTGTTTGTTTACCATTATCTGTCTGACTAAGCTCTAACTCGCACACATTTGCATTAATATATTCAGCGATACAATTGACATATATGTAATTGAGACTTACTACAGCATGTTATATATTAAAAATGAAGCATGAAATGATAAAAAGTTAATTAAATCCAATTGATTTTTTAATCATCAGATTTCAAAATATTCACCTTTTATATAAACATTTTAATAACAATTTTAATTTTTCTTAAGAAAGGTGTTATAGTAAAAATAAAATACATTGACATGTTTCGGAACCGTCAAATAAGTTCCATAGTCATAATATAAATATTTATATTATGACTATGGAACTTATTTGACGGTTCCGAAACATGTCAATGTATTTTATTTTTACTATAACACCTTTCTTAAGAAAAATTAAAATTGTTATTAAAAAGAAGCATGAAATGTTTATATTTCGTTTACAGGGAGACTCAAAAGAGTTATGATATATGACGGTGGACGGGAGAATATCATTATTGATGTATTTTAATGATGGTACGCTATTTCAAACATATGGAAGTAATATAGATTCCTAACAGGCACTACAAGATGCTTACTATTAAATATATTCAATAATAAACATCTTATAGTGCATCTTCATATACATAGTACACTTGATCTTCATCAGATACGTCATCTTTAACCCGGCAGGACGCGCGCTTACCCAGAGTATGAATGGTTACAGCTTTGTTACCAATTAAATCAAGTTATAACAGTCACTTTATTTAGACGGAGACAATTCTTACAAAATTTGCGATAAAATAAGTTGAAGAATACTTTTAAAAAATTAGTGGTTGCAATTGCAAAAACCATACGCGCTCCAGGTCTTTTAGGTCCTGCGCGCTTCCTCCCGGGTTAATTCATCTTTATAATATGCCTCTTTTGTATGTATATTATACATTTTACATTCATCTTCGTACACAAAGTATGCTTCATGTGTATGTGTATATGTATATTGGAAATTACCTGTAGAAAAAATAACTTTTCTTGCGCTAAATGTTGGTATAAGCTCTTAAATTAATGCCTTTACATAATTTGGCGACACGGTTTGTTTATGTACTTGTGACGGAAGTAAAACGGTCGAACGATTAGAAGTTCAAGGCACACATCTGCAGGTTCTCTCCGTCGTATAAGGCGTATTATTCCTTTGTTTAATAGGAATAAATATAATTATGTGAGAGAAATTTAAATAAATATGACCTAAAAAGTCCGAAAAATAAAACTTTTTTCTTTGCAATTGAAAAGAAAGTCGTAAAATATACGTGAATTTTAGGTACAAAAAATAGAATCTCTTCTTTATGATTTATAAAAGATTATCACTGTGTATCGTCAGTTAATATTTATTGTATGATGTACTTTAAAACACCCGTGAATGTCACTGCAGCCACTTTTATGTACTCTTAGCCTTTTAAAATTAATTAAAATGTTCATATTATCAATATTACTATATTAAATTTTAAATGTTCATATTATAGAAGATTATTGTATTAAATTATCTCGAAATCCCAAACAATTTAACTTCCGAAATGTCTACGATTCACCTACGTCTCAAATAAAGCAATGCGCATTTTAAAAAATACTGGATAAAATTGAATCGTAAATGCATAACTTGGGTGTGTAAATTCTAAAGTATATTCCAATATTGAGCTTATGAATCATTTCATATATGTTTATGCCAAAAATTTGAAACACTTATCAGTGATCGATAGAATAGAAATTCAATAATTGTAGCATTCATATCATTTCCTCCAAAAGTATGTCATTAAGTATGCTTTTAAACAGAAATCAATAGAAATGTTTGGATATCAAGGGTTAAACCGCATTCCAAACATAATCAATAAATAACAGATTCTTTGATATTTTAAGTAGCTTTAGAGAGAAAGCACTTATTTTAAATATAAATTCAAAATTATTTAGCAGAAGTATTGCATTTTCAAATGAAATTTTAACTGATATCTAATGAAACATAAACATTTCGGGAAAGTTGAAAAATAAAAATAATTACATTCAATTACATCATTCTATAAAAATCCACATTTTTTTTTTTTTTTTTTATCTTGAAATATATTTTTTGCAAATGCCTTTTATTCGGTCCTCTGCTTGACGCAAAAAATCCAGTCTCATTACTTAATAGACATACCATATATATTACATTATATCGAAATCCCAAACAATTTAAATTCCAAAATGCTATTTTCCCTCATTTTCAAAGAAAGCCATGCACATTTTAAGTAATACTGGATTAAATTGAATTGTAAATGCACAACTTGCAGGGTTAATTTTAAAGAATATTCCAAGATTGAGCTTCTAATCTTCTTTATCTCAAATATGTTTGTCTCGAGAATCGCAAGTACCGTAAAATGGGGTGAATAGGAACAGCGGGGTGAATAGGAACGAAACTTCCCGGTCATACGAATAAATTCATTATAAATATATGAGATGATATTTTTAGTTGCCAATTTTTTTACAAGAAGGTAATAGCATTAAGAGTTGGGAAATTCAGTTTTGACATGTTGGCACCACTACTGGGGTACATAGAAAAACTCAAGAGTATCCTCAAAAAACTCATTTTTTCAACGTCTTCAAAACTTTGTATGGAGCTATAGTATTTTTCGTATTCTAAACCTAAGAGAGGGAATTTTTAATTAATGATAGGCCTGTAAACGATATTCTGTATTAAATTCTACTTATTTCTAAACTATATAATGAAAAAATGAAAAATGGCTTGTAACATCAGATGTTTAAGATTTACGGGGTGAATCGGAACACGTTTTCTCTCATGGTTTATTTTTTTTATACACTAATAGTTTCATGTAATATATGAAAACAGATGTATGAATATGTATTGTAAGAATATTTTGTTTGTTCTAATTATTTGAAGAGTTTAAAGGTGCCAAGAAATTACTTGGTTAAACAAAAAAGTCAACGTCTAATCGAACAGACATGGAACACACAATAAAAGAACTTAAAAATAGCTAATTAATTAGAAAAACTGCACAGAATTATTCTCTGACATCCACAACATTACACAAACATCACAAAATGAAAGATCAATTAAAAAAGAAAGGGATGCAAACAGTACTAAGGGCTGGGGGATGAGGATGCAAGATCGTATGAATACATGCAGCGATTGGGGCTACTCAATATATTCACTTACCCATTGACTACTAGTAAAGGATAACACAGAACAGGGCTGAATTTGTATTAAATTCTACTTCTGCAATTCGAATATGATTTCTTAAAATAAATTTTAATTTTTATTGATTTCAAAGTTGTTTTCTAAGTTTTAATAGGGCATATCTTTACTTGTATATAAAATAAAGGATTGGTTTCACAAGAACTAAGTGTTCCTATTCCTCCCTATCATTATTACCTGTTTTTATTAACCCTATTAAAGTTTGAATCGGAATAAATAAAGATTATAACACTTGTTCCGATTCACCCCTATCTGCGGGGTGAATCGGAACACCATTAAAAAACTAAATAATTTATATATAAACAGTAAAAATGTTTCGTTTTTGCTTAAAATGTAAAGAACAAAACAAGACCGAAGTTTCTAGTACAAAAATAAAAAAATTAAAATATCAGTTGTTGCTTTTTTTAACGTTGAAGTTGAAAAGTGTTCCGATTCACCCCATTTTACGGTACTTGTCGCTGACCGATAGAATTGGAATTCAATAATTATTGCATTTATATAATTTTCTCGAAAATTTTTTCATTATGATGGCCTTAAGAGCCCACACTACTGATTGAAAAGGACCCGGATGATAATGTTAAGTATATAAAGGCGTTCTTTTCAAATATCTCGCTCAAATTTTAATATTTTCACGTGATTTTTTTACATAGGATAGCTGAAGACGATCTACAACTGAGCTAGTTTTTACATTTTTAGCTCACAGGCTATCATAGCCTGAGAGCTTATGTGCCCGTCCGTTCTGTATGTATGTGCGTATGTGCGTATGTGCGTAACGCGATAACTCATGATAAAAATATCGGATCCACTTGAAATTTTGTATATAGGTATATCCTGATAAGGCGCTTCCCTGATTAGTTTTTGGAGTTCATTCGATATGTATAAGAGGGGGAACGGGGGGCTCATGCCCCCCGTTAGTTGATATAAATGGGATTTTCATGCAGAATTAAGTTTTCAAAATTTAGATTAGGATCATTCTGATGAGGCGATTCCGTGACTGTTATTAGGTGTTCATTGAATAAGTATAAATAGGGGGAACAGGGGTTCTAATCCCCCCCCCGTTAGTTGATATAAATGGGATTTTCATGCAGAATTAAGTTTTCGTTCAAAATTTAGATTAGGATCATTCTGATGAGGCGATTCCGTGGCTGTTATTAGGTGTTCATTGAATAAGTATAAATAGGGGGAACAGGGGTTCTAATGCCCCCCCCCCGTTAGTTGATATAAATGGGATTTTCATGCAGAATTAAGTTTTCGTTCAAAATTTAGATTAGGATCATTCTGATGAGGCGATTCAGTGACTGTTATTAGTTGTTCATTGAATAAGTATAAATAGGGGGAACAGGGGTTCTAATGCCCCCCCCCGTTAGTTGATATAAATGGGATTTTAATTGAGAATTAAGTTTTCGTTCAAAATTTAGATTAGGATCATTCTGATGAGGCGATTCCGTGACTGTTATTAGGTGTTCATTGAATAAGTATAAATAGGGGGAACAGGGGTTCTAATGCCCCCCCCCCGTTAGTTGATATAAATGGGATTTTCATGCAGAATTAAGTTTTCGTTCAAAATTTAGATTAGGATCATTCTGATGAGGCGATTCCGTGACTGTTATTAGGTGTTCATTGAATAAGTATAAATAGGGGGAACAGGGGCTCTAATGCCCCCCCCCCGTTAGTTGATATAAATGGGATTTTCATGCAGAATTAATTTTCGTTCAAAATTTAGATTAGGATCATTCTGATGAGGCGATTCCGTGACTGTTATTAGGTGTTCATTGAATAAGTATAAATAAGGGGAACAGGGATTCTAATGCCCCCCCCCTTAATTTATATAAATGGGTTTTTCAAGCAGAATTGTCAGATTTCGTTCAAATCTCTGAATAGTTTTGGAAGTTTAATGGTTAAGTATAAAAGAGGGGGATAACTCCTTTTAAATTATATAAATGCTAAATGGGTTTTTATTAAGAATTATCTAATTTGCTCTGAATTTTGGATATAGATTTTTTATATGATAAAGCATGTCTTTGATAGTATAGGAGGTTCAATGATTAAGTATAAAAAAAAGAGGAAAGGGGAGAGCTGTTTCCACTTCTTAATTTTTTTTTCGAACGGAATTAACCCTTGAAAATATAAGGCTTTAATGTGCAATTAGTATTTGTAGCCTGTGAGCTCAATGCCATCAGTTTAACTGGGCAGTATTCTTTTTATTTTTTTATTTGGTTATATATGATTTACATTATGATAGTTTCAATATCAGAACCAATTCTTAACGGTTTCGGAAGTTAAAGTATTTTTTTTAATCTGAAATCAAATCAAAAAAGTAAAACCTAGCCCAGTTGTAGATCGTCCTCAGCTATCCTATATTAAAAAAATGCGTCAAGATATTAAAATTCGAGCGAGATATTTGAAAAGAACGCCCCCATAGACTTAACATTATCATCTGTGTCTTTTTTAGTCAGTAGTGTGGGCTCTGAAATAGAAATTAATAGAAATATTTGGATATGTAGAGTTAAATCGCTTTCTAAACATAACCAATAAATAACTGCTTGTTTCATATTTGAAGTGGCTTTAGAGGGAAAGCGTTTATTTTAAATATTAATGCAAAAATATTTATGATAAGGATAAAATTTTCAAATGAAATTTTAATTAATATCCAATAAAACGTGGACATTTCGAGAAAGTTGATTTTTTTTTTAAATGTATCATTTGTATCATTTAAATGTATCATCGATTATATCATTTTATAAAAGTCTCCCTTTTTTAAACACAAAAAGTATTTTTTAAAGAAACATATTTAAATATGTATATACTTAAAAATCGCAGAATCCAAATGTGTCTTTCGTAATTAAAATTAAAATTTCATTTGTAAAACTTTCCAACATAATTGAAAAACATTTATGAATGCAGCTTGTCTGTCTGTCCGCCATCAGTTTACTCAGATTGCCATGTAATGGATATATGAGGGACTCACAACGATGGTAGACCAAGTTCATTTTGAAAAAAAATGATATAGCCCAATTAGAAGGTGCATAAAATTATTTTATCCATTCCCACAATACCCAAGTTTGCAAGCAGATGCCATTTGTGAGAATGTGTGCGAAAACTGACTTCGTTTTAGCAGAAAAGAAAAAAAAAATATTTTATATACTTTCTAAATTAACTATTCTTTTTATGTACTTGGTCTACTATGGTAGTGAACCCCTCATATGTTATTGAGGCTTACTATAGCATGTTAGATCATATAAAAACTGGTGGAACCAGACAGAAAAGTAGAAATCGATCTAAAAAATGATACAGTAACAAATTGGCAAATATTTCCAATCTAAAAAAGTGCGTAGAAAAGAAATGGAATCAGATTACCTGAAAAGCTCATGAAATAACCTAAATTTTTGTTAGCTGAAAATGTGGAATGAGCTTTACTGGTGCCTTAAAATCAATCAGGGAAAAAGAGAAATTTTTAACACACTCCATATCCCAATCATCAATAACCAGTTTAAAAATTTGGATTCATACAATAAGTTACAGGCTGATGTATTAAAGAATGAGAAGCTGATCGATCCCTTCAATATAAAGGGTGGCCAAAACTCCATTTCAGGGTTTTTTTTTTTTTTTTTTTAATAAGTGAGAGATCAAAGCTCCAAGTAAACCCAAAACCTTAAACACATATAATTCAACTATATACTAAATATTTGTGTTCAGAAATATTTCTATGCATCAATTCCTCAACAACCTGACTATATTATGTTATACTTTAATTATTACTTCATGGTATATATTCGTTTAGCGTTGTGGAACTTATCTGATTTGAGACAACATAACTATACATTCTGCTAACTATTTTGCCCAGTAATATTTTGAGTAGATAATAGTATGATTCTGAATATAAGGCACCAGTAAAGCTCAATCAATATTTTAAGCTAACAAAAGTTTGAGCAATTTCATGAGCTTTACAAATAATATGATTCCATTTCTTTTCTACGCACTTTTTTAGATTGGAAATATTTGCCAATTTTTACTGCAACATTTTTTTAGATCGAGCTCTACTTTTCTCTCTGGTTTCACCAGTTTTCTATGTGATTTCACAACTTTTTCTGTTCCATTCAGAAATTTGATCAACCGACTTCAAGTAAAAAATCTAAATTATTTTTAGTATAATTTAAAGTTATTAGTAGACATACTAGTTTGGCGATATTCGGGAAATAGCGCCAAGTTTTCCTCATTTTTGGTGAGTAATTTTAGTCGCCAGACCTGGCGACATTTGGCGACAACCCCCCCTCCCCTCCCCTCCCCCTGATGGTAGTATTTCCTCTACAGTTTCTCGGTATCGACGCGAATATTCATTTATTTATTGGTATCTACACAGATTTCTTTGCTCCATTTTCAAATCTTTTTATTTATTTATTTATTTATTTTTTATAGAAGGATTTTTTTTTTCTAAATTATCTCTTTGTAGCTGAAATATCTGTATTATATTAACGGTTTTGACTCTGAAAGCATTCATATAAAGGTGCTATGTTGTTTTAACATATTTTTTTCTGCAGTTTATATAAGGTACCCTGGGTAATAACGCCACGTTAAGGTTCTACCAATTTTCACGGCTTAGTTTTAGATTGTATTTTTCAAACAAATATAGGATCTGATACAGCAACTCATTGACTATCTATATAAAATAAAATAATTTAACAGATATGTATTCATAAAATGTAATGGCGTTTTTTCTTGACCCATGCTATTTGGCGTTATTACCCACCTATATGGGTAATAACGCCATGCAAACAAAACTATTAAATAAGATGGAATAATTGCATGTAGATAGCCCAATTCTAAAAATACAAACTCTACAAACTTAGAAATTGACAAATTGCATTCTAAGATATTGAAAATGTTCAATTTTTGTGAAAGTGTAAGAAATATAAAGGTATGGTGTAGGAGGAGGGGATGAGGCAAATAAATATCAGACAGTGAGTTTCTTTTTGCTTAAAAAGAACCGTATAAATAGAAATATGAGAAACATTGCACCGTTTTAACTGTGTTTATTTGAATCAGTATTTAGGATGTAGCTCGGCCACTGTAGGCAATCAACCGGGGTATTAATGTCAAGGATTGGCGTTATTACCCAGGTATAGTTATTGCGCAGTACATTTTAAATTACAAATTATCTCGAGAAGATATCCAAAATCTCCAACAACATTTTAAAAGTACATGAAATGCACTACAAATTTATGTAATTAACAAAGTATTTCCGGATAAAAAGATAGTCTTCACATATACAAAACGTATCTCGCAAATTTTAGATCAAGCGTTAATTTTAGTTGTTTGTAAAAACAATAAGACCTAAAAATGAAACAAATTAACTTGAAGCTGTTTTATGCGATTTATATGACTCAAAACCCTTCTGCGCAGAGCACATGGGTGTAATTTACCCGATTATTTCATAATTATGCAAAATATAAGCACTTGGCGTTATTACCCCGCCTGGCGTTATTACCCCAGGGTACCTTATATGTTTATGAAAAATGTGCATTTTCTGTTTCGATTGATGTCAGTTTAAAAAATGCTAAAATCTATCGGAAGAATCTGAATTTTTATTGACACATAAAAAAAAGAAAACGTGATATCATTTCTTTTTTAAATTATTGTTCATTTTTTTATTTGGTGGAATCTCGAAAGAAATGATTAAATTAGCTATTAAAAAGTAGAAAATTCTATAATGTTAAATTATGGTATATATATAAGAAACATAAATTTTAAATGGGTGTCATTTTCTTAATATTGGATATTTTTTGACGGGACCTATGAAAGACACATACCTAAATTAAAAGCTTTCGAACAAGCTATTTCTCGTCACTCAATGTTTCCTTGTTCGGGTTATAATTGAGTTGTTTGTCCTTTTTTCTTGTTTCATGAAGAAAAAAAATGACAAAACAGGGCTTTTGGATCTCCATAACTAATTGATGGATCTGGGTGAAATTTGATAAACTTTGAGATCTAGAATAGGACATTTCGCCTTTTCGGCAATCCGATGATTGGGTCCAAATATATTATAAGGGGCAAACTTTGGACTTTAACATTAGAGATGCATCTGAGCTCTACTATACAGCACTATCGTGCTGTATGATATTGGAAATGAACTGTGTAGGATGGAAAGTTCATTTACAGGAACATTCAACGGAACTGCGTTACATTACACTCTACGGGGAAAAAATTCTAGTGAGTATTTTAATCATTGTACGCTATTTCAAACATATTGAAATTTTTATATATCGCTAAGATATATTACCACATATTTACTGTTAAATATATTGATTAGTAATTACCTTGTAGTGCACATTACACTATATGGAAACAGTACACATACATGGATAGTGCACAGTTACACACATGCATAATTCACTATATGGAAAAAATATATAAATACGGCTGTTGTTTCACTATAATTTGATTTATGAGGGAGCTCAGATTTTATAGCAAATCTTGTCTAAAATAAAAAGCAATCTTTGATTAATCACTTATTTTTATTAGTAGCTTATATTTCTAACCCCTTTTTTTAACGCCCTTTTGTTCTTTTAAATGCTTAGATGCAAATACACAAAATTTATTTCTTCCTAAAAGAGTTTTGTCTCAGTATTTTTTCTTTCAAAAAATAAATAACCATTTTATCGAATATTCAGATCAAATATTATAAGAAATTCGAATATTTTCGAGGGTTATTCCTTATTCAGATATTCATTTTTAATATCGATCTAAAATATTTGCTTTCAGTTTTACTTTAATTCAATACGTATCCATTATCAGGGCATAAAAATGCAAAGGAAATGTTACACCACAACGACTTAGGTATTACTTGGTGCTGAAAATTCAATTTGTAACTATGTGTAGCAAATTTTTTAAGAAAGAATAAAATGTTCGAAATAGATATTTATTAATTTATTTTTAGATGAAAAGAAGTTTTCTATCCCCATGTCTAAAATTTTTTCAGCAGAATTCAAAAGTGTTTCTGACTTTGATTTGTCTTACTGAATATTTCCAACTGAGCGAAAAATTGCACAGGCCGGGAATCGAACCCAGATACTTGGCTTACAAGGCCAATGCTTTACAGTTTAAGCTAGCCTAGCAATAGCCGGCTGGGATTTCTCGCTCAGATCCTTATAGGTCATAACATCTGATCTGTCATTTAGACAGCTTGTCAGTCGGCAGAATAAACCGCAGGTAATGGAATTCCATACAACGATGGGTACGTAGTATACAATCAAACTCATTGGTAAATTTATCATACGAATTGAATGTTGAATGCTTGTTTTGTCTATTTGTCATCTGTTTGTCTGTCTGTATTATTATCTACACTGTAAAAAAATCTATAAAAGTACTAAAAGTTTTCTAGGAAACTGTAATTCCCAAAACTTTTTATGCATAGTCAACAACAAAAATTCATGTCAAAGATAGAAGTTGCCACTGTATATAAAACAAATCGGAAATTGCACGTCAGATGTAGAAAATGAGGTATGTTCATACTATTACGAAGTTTTTCAAATATGCAGTACTTCGAATATAATACAGTATCCGAAATCTCTTGTGTGTCCTTGTAAATACTATCTGTTTTTTATTACACAAGAAGTAACTTGCAGTAAACCTCAGCAACATATGTCAATTTCATAAAATATGAAATATTTTGATATAATTAAATTGCACCACAAACGATGTTTCCCCTATCCATTATGTAATAGAATATTTTGTGTGAATCTGTATATTAACTAAAAATATTCTTTGCACCACATATTGTACAGAATGTATATTTCTGTATATATTTCATAAATTTATATGAATTGCATTATGTTCGAAAGAGTGTAACATCATTAAAATGCACTTTAAACTATTTTTTCGTTATTGACCGTAATGTAAGAGTATACTTTTGATTGTCCTTTGATTGAACTATACATCCGATTTTCATAAAATTTGAAATGAATCGACAAAATTATTAATAATTATATATTAACAATTATAAATTTTAAATGATTCGGTTGAGTAGTTTTTGCTTAGTTATATGCGGACAGACAAATGGATGGACAGACGGACAGATTGAATGACGGCTATATAGGTGCAATGCATTTACTTAATTACGTGTGCGCCTAAATATCTGTAAGATTCTAAGAATTGTTTTAGAAACTGGGATGCCTAGAACTTTTTATGTAACTGGGATCCGGGTTACACACAAAAATTCAGTAAGATTTTTGTAATTTTAGAAAATTCTTTTGTAAAACTACAGGTGTTTGTATCTTTACAGAAATTAGTTTTCTAGATGTACATATTTCTTTGTACAGTATATAGATAGCATTTAATTTACATGCAGATTTCTGCAATTTTACATCTGTAGAATTATTGATTCTTTTTTTTTTTCTTTTTCTTTTTTTGCAGGGTATCTTTTAACTTTTCTAAATATATTCATATTACCAAGTACTTCATCTATATTATTCATCTTTACTATCAAGTTTTCTATTTGAAATGGGGAATGTAGCTGTTACAGTTCGTTTATGAAGATACTCAAAAGTATCTCGTTACATTATAGTCAGGGTAGAAAAATCGCAATTTCTTAATTTTACACTATTTAAAATATAATGAAATTGATTTGTATTTAGGAAGCGCCCTAAAACATACTTTTTCTAGAATATGATAAGCAAAGCATTTTTCATTCATTTATAGAAATACCCATAAAATTTCGGTTAAATAGTTATCTATGAGAAAGATGTTGTGCAGCATGTTTTAATAATGTTACTGTACTTTAAACATAATGAAATTTATACAATAACTTGAAAGATAGCCCTTCAAAAAACGACGGAATATGAAATATAAAGCTATATACAGCAATTACTATGCAAGACTATGAGTTTTTCTCGGACGTTCCTCAGTTCTAGATGAAAATAACGCATTTATATATTAAAAAAAACTATATGCAGTAGAAGACCATTAATCCACACAACTTGATTCAGAAAATATGTTGCAAATTTTCTTTCTTCGCAAAGGCACCTATACTGGAAAAATAATAAAAATTTTACTTCTGCTGGTTATGTAAAGCACATTAACATCGATCAGTTAGGAGCTGGTACAGTACAGTTCCGACTAGTGGCAGATGTTTTATCAGTAATATCGGGATGTAAATGTAAAGACGCACATTTTCGTATATTACACTTGATCCATATATTTTGAAAACATCCTTTAAGGGTGTATTTCGATTCTAACTGCTTACTTTCGGATTTATTTTTGAATTCCTTTTTGCTCTCAAATGCACCAAACTTTCAAAATCTCTTATTTGGAAAGCACACAAGGTGCCGTGATGCTCGATTCTTTGATAAATGCAGAAAATGTTGCAAAAAAAAGCAATCAAAAGCGGCATTTCGAATCGATTTTTCCGAAACGGGAGACCTGTGGACGAAAAAAAGGGTCATACTGATAAGGTAATTGTTTATAACTCAAATTCTAATGAATTGAGCGTAAAAAGACATCACACGGCACCTCATACGTCCCTTCAAGAATCCCCTCAGCAAGTTTCCTGTTTCTACTTTTAAAAATGTGTCTGAAATTGTATCGGAAAATTTCGAGCTGTTAAAGGTGAAAGAGCGTTTTTTCGAATACACCCTTAACAGGCCAGGAGGTGGAAGTATAGACAATCACCTTATCGAGTTCACAGGTGAAAATCTAGAATTAGGCGCTATTCAGATGCTTGTTTGCAGAATGTTCGTCATAAAAATATTGTTTTATTGTTTTATTTTACTAACACTTGGTTGAGAATATTTTAAGTAACTCATGGTATATTTCAGATTACGACCTTCTTATGGTATTCAATAACACGATCCTTCGTAAACTCCGTTATATTGGACGAACGACCCATGTTTCGCACAATTAAAAACAATGATGATACAAAAAATTTTGATCATTTAAGAAGTCCACAGAGGCTAATTTTACGCATACTTAATGCAACCTTCTGAACCAATCAAAAAATTTCATAAGTATGAAATTTTTTGAACCATCTATTTTAGTATTCTAATATTTTGAATGATGAAAATAATTTTACGTCATTCAAAATTTAATCTTTAACAGTTTTAATTTTTCTTAATAACATACAAATTTATTAAAAACATCAACCGTAATATATTTTTTTTTACTTTTACTACTCTGAAAGAAAGCTAAATGCAATATCAAATACAAATGAAATAAATTATTCTAACTTTCTGAACACCCGAAAGCAAATTCCTCTGTTTTTGAAGTCACTGAAAAATGTACTTTTTATATAAAATCCAAAAATTAATTTATTTTCTGAACTTTCCCTTTTCTTATTCCGGAAGTAAATCCAGAGTATCCTAAAATTTATACGCAGCATTAAATACGGGGTTTTGAAGCGGATAAATTTTGGAACCACTTTACTGCTATTAAGTTATTTGGCGGTTGATCGCAAAGTATCATTTCGAAGTTTAATGTGCTGAAAACAAGTTCAGTACTTAATTTTTGACGGTTTATTTGTAATTTGCTATGTGGCTAGAACTTCAAATGCGGAAAGTTTATTTTTACATTAGTATAAATGGATATTTGAAAATAAACAAAATCTACTATTATTTATTTTTAATGTTTTTTTTAGGATTTCGTTCCTTTGATGAAACCATACTTTTCTCTGTCTGTAAATTTCCGTCACAGAATCCGTAAACAAAACTGTGTAAGTCAGAGACTTTAAAATTTGTGTACTTACATCTGCATATCTCGTGTCACACCACAAATCATAAAATTTTGAAAAATTCTATTATTTCAATTAAACTAGTTTTTCAATGTCATCCTTTCATTTTTGCTATTTAAATTTTAAAACAGAACCTTAATTTCAACATTTTTCGTGTAGGCATCATAGTTTGAAGGTAAAGCACCTGGCTATTAAACAGAAGGTTCTTGGTTCGAGCCCCGGTGGTGGAACTTAAACTTTTCATATTAAGATGGATTTAATTATAAGAAATTTCGTTTATTTATTATTTTTTGGGTTAATTTAATGAATTATAGTATTTTTTTATCATTAATATTTATAATATTTTTGGAGTTTAATTTTCTTTCTTTTCTAAATACTATTACGATTTATTAATAGCTCAGCATTTTAAATTTTGTTTAAGCAATTTTCTTTCGTTTTTAGAAATTCAAAATTTTATTTTCAAAAATTTTGGAATTTTGGATTTTATTTAAATAATTTAATTTGAACATTTTAATTTGATCAAAACAAAAAACTTCCTTTTATAATTATTTTTTTTATTAAATTTATTGGTGCTACCAGCTATGTAAAAATTTAATAATTATAAATTAATGGTTTAGATTTATTAATTAAAAAATAAGTTATTTTTAAAGTAATATTGAACGAAAACTTCTGCGCGATCTGCGATCACACTTACCCACTTGTTTATTATTTTTTTCCCTCTTTTTTACTTACCCATCATACGTAGTATAGGGTAAGTCTTGCAATCGTTTTGAAAATCGAAAAAAAAATTTTTTAACGGATTTATACGTTTTAGATAGTGGAGATTCCGAAAAACATATTTTTAGAAAAAAAATTTGCCGTCCGTCTGTTTGTCTGTCTGTCTTTAAACGCTCTATTTCCCGAAAAATTTGAGATAGAGACTTGAAATTTTGTATGTGCTTAGTATGTAAGAATGGGACGAAGCCTATTTAATATCAGTAACCTCGATTATCCGGAACTATTTTTTTTGGACTCTCGAAAAATTCGTTCTGATGAAAGGTATAAAAAAATTTTCGATTTTTTTTTTTATTTTAAGGAGTGTTCGTCAAAGGCAATAAAATAACACAAATTTTACATAAAGAACGAAGTTGATCGAATTATTAGTTGCCGAGATATCTGTAATCCTGTTTTCCACATTCTGCGATTTTTCATGACTCTGTATTTCATTCAAATTTCAATTCAAAGATATATTTTAATTGGAAATGAAACGCTTAATCCGACGTGATAAACTGTTAGTTAATAAGGTTATTATTTTTGAAGTTATAAGGATGTTTCTTTTTCGCAATTCAGTACTACTTGAGTTGTTAAGCGTGTTGTATAATTTATCGAAAGAGATTCATCAGCAACTCATTAATATAGCATTACTATGCACATTAAAAATATAAATACACGTTTAAATTTTGTTTTGGAATTCCAATCCATTTTATAAATAGTTTTCAAATGTATTATTTTCATATATTATAGATGCATATATATGATGTGTAAGTATTACGGTGGCCCCCAACGACTAGTTTTAGCTTTTGATGCATAACTGCTGTGGAGTATTTTTGCAAATTTTTTTATTTGAATACCGTTGTATCTTAACAGATATTCTCACTTTATTTAAATGTCCAATTTCTTATTTATAGATGCATAAATCGATATGTTTAATGCATAAATGTCTATAATAAATGGTTATTTAAAAATAAACAAATTCTGTTATTCATTTATTTATTTATTTGTTATATTTATTTAGTTTATATGCATAGTAACAACAGATCACATTTTTTATTTGAGTACAACTAAATCCGAACATAAATTCTCAATTTATTTAAATGTCTATTTTCTTGCTTTGCATTATTATTCGAGAAAAAGGTTTCCCTATTATCCCGATGGCATATCAACCCTTCTTTAACTACATTCTAAATTTATAGCAAGTTTTATTTTAAAAATATCTAATAAGCTCCATCTTGACCATATTGAATATATATAATGACAATCTTCAATATAAACATTCCGTTCTTGATAATAGTTGGTATCTCGAGATTGGTTCATATCCGTCGAATTTAATAAACTTTCATATCTTGCTTGACTTATCATTACAAAAATATTTCATTAAATATGCATAATATTGTTTACTGACTTTAACAGAATTCTCTTTTGATAAATTTCACAATTCTTAATAATATTCTCACATACTACGTGAGTGAAATTACCATATTGATAAGAAATAAAATTAACAGAAGTGACACAATTATTCGGTAGCATTTCTGAAATCGAGTACTGAATTTCAATACGACACAACCCCCAAAATGGGCTCATTATAAAATAATTAATATCTCTGAAACTAATTATCGGAATTAAATGAAAATTTGTATTTAGTTTAATTGAAAGGTGTATAATTTATTTATGGTGACAGAAATGGGTGTTGCCATTGAATAAACAATGTTTGGGTTTGTTTCAATATGTAGAAGCCCCCCCCCTCCCCGAGCAAATGTATATACATCATTTAAAAGAAGACTTTATTTCCAATCGTTTGGTGTCATTATCTTTCTTCTGTGATAATTGGGTGCAGAGTTTGCAGTGGGTTTATGTTTTTCAATACAACTATACATTCTTTAAAAAAAATGTGTTTTTAAAAATTTAGACTTAAAATTCTCAGTTGGTAAAAGCCGAAGAATACTTAAAATAGCACCATTTTATTTATTTTTAAACATCCATTTTCACAAGTACGCAAATAAATATTTTACTTCCAGATATCTTGTCAGATAGAAAATCCGAAGTAAACAGTAGAAATGAAACTAAAATGTACAAAATGAATTTCTTTTCAGTAAATTAAACTGCAAAGAAATATTTTGCGATCAACCGCTAAATACCTTAAAAGCACTCAAGAACTGTTTCAAAGTTTTACAACCAAAAAATTCCAAGAATTAATTCTGGGTGAATATTTGGAGTGAAAAAATATTATACCTGTACAGCTACAAATTCTAGAGTCAGAATAAAAGTTTATTTATTTCATAAAAACGAAGCGTATGCTGAAAAATATATTTGTTCTTTAAATAAATGAATACTCGAAGCAAAAAATTTCCACACCAGCACATAAAATTAAACATAAAAAGAAGAAATAAAATTTTAAAATCCGTTAAAATAATTAAGCTCAGGCCGCGAGCTTGTAATGATCATTTATCAGTTCATAAAATCATCAGTGTGCTGTAATTATTTGAGCAGGTTACGCACTCTAATCTCAACTCAACTATGCTCGTGGACGTACGTGTTTACATTTTGAAACTTTAAATTACATTTAATATCTTTATATTGTATCCTGACGACGTTCGTAGAAACGAATGAAACGTTGATGAATTTTTAATTTTATTTTAAATGTATTCTTTTTTATAAGTGTACCATTTAGTAATATGTACTTATTTTAGTGCATATTTTTAATAAAAAGAAGATTTAAATAACTTACATTTCTTTAAGTTGTGAGGGAATGTCCCTTTGTAATAAAGGCACTCTGGTATTTTGAGTGAAATCGTGACGTCAAGGTTCTAACATATGTGGCGCAAAAGCGACATCTATCCTTTAAGCAACTGTAATTTTCCGGAGTGTGTGTGGCGCCCTAGATCTACAGTTAACTGCGGTTATGAGTTTTATGCAAATTTCTAGCTCCGTCTTCAGTTTGCAAAGTATAAAAGCTGTAAGGTGTGTGGTGTGTGTGTTGTGTGGCATGGTGAGCCTGGATAGCCTCCAGTTAAGAATAGCAGAGCTGCCGTGTGAAGATATATAGGAGTCTCAGCAATCAAGTCAAGTAAGAATTAGTTAGCACTGTGATTGTTTGAGAATAAAATTATTGGTGCAGCCACGGGCTGTTTTCTTACAGGTTAGAGTAAAATTAGAACGCGACCTGAAAAGAAGAGCCGGGGTTAGTGCTTTGGGCCGGACATAGTTGTAACGTGAGTAAGCTAGAGTTTTATTTTCATAGTATTGTGTTTAGTTGTCAGAATATTTAATTTTGGCTTCACTCCCCATTTTCCCAACTACAGTAAATAAAAGTGTTGAATTTTAACTTTACTTAGACTATGTCCTCATTTGACCGACATGTCACAAAGTTATAGATTTGACGAACAATAACAAACCGGAAATTGTATTTTAGACTTTACAAATGGTATGTTTGTACTATTAAAAGTTCACACTTAAATTTTCTAAATTTCTTAAAGATTAAGAATATTTAAAATTGCATCAATTTATTTATTTTTAAAAACCCATTTTCAACAGTGCATAAATAATTTTTTATTTACAGATCTCCTGTCAGATAGAAAATCCGAAGTAAACCATAGAAATGAAACTAAAATGTATTAAATGAATTTCTTTTCAGTAAATTAAACTGCGAAGAAATATTTTGCGATCAACCGCTAAATACCTCAACAACACTCAAGAAATGTTCCAAAGTTTTACCACCAACAAAATTCCAGGAGTTAATTCTGCGTGAATATTTCGAGTGAAGCAATATTATACCTGTACAGTTGCAAATTGTAAAGAAAGAATAAAAGTTTATTCATTTCATAAAAGAGAAGTGTAAGTTGTAAAATATTTTTGTTTTTTAAATAACTGAATACTCGAAGCAAAAAATTTCCACGCCAATACATAAAATTAAACATAAAAAGAAGATTTAAATAACTTAAATTTTTTTAAGTTATTGTTTTTGACGAACAATAACAAGCCGGAAATTGTACTTTAGACATTACAAATGTGGTATGTTTGTACTATTAAAAATTCACACTTAAATTTTCTAAATTTTTAAAATATGAAGAATACTTAAAATTGCACCAATTTATTTATTTTTAAATATCCGTTTTCAGCAGTCCATAAATAAATCTTTTACTTCCAGATCTCTTGTCAGATAGAAAATCCGAAGTAAACCATAGAAATGAAACTAAAATGTACAAAATGAATTTGTTTTCAGTAATCTAAACTGTGAAGAAACGTTTTGAATCACCCGCGAAATACATTAACAGCACTTTAGAACTGCTCAAAAATTTTACCGCCAAGAAAATTCTAGGAATCAATTCTGCGTGTATATTTGAAGTGAAGAAAAATTATGCTTGCACAGTTACAAATTGTAAAGAAAGAGTAAAAGTTTACTCATTCAATTAAAGTAAAGCAAATTTTGAAAAATCGAACCAAACAAATCCTCAAACATAAATATGAACTTGTTTATATTGCTTTGTTACACTGTTTATAGTATCCTACTGTTTTTTTTTTTTTTTTTTTTTTTTTTTTTTTTTTTTTTTATAAGTGAGTTGTGGTCCACCTAGTATCGCAAAATCTCGAGAAGAAAAGGATGAGTATGGCTGATATAGATCATAATATTTTTTAAAGCCAATATTGTTCATCAATCTGTAAATCATCAGCTGCTTGAGAACTGCCGAGATCTATATGCAAATTTCCCATCGCTACATGAACAGCAGATGTACATTAGAGCTATGAAAAATTGAGAAAACTAGCTATTACAACCTTTTAAAGCAAATTGTTAAAAAATCCACGCAGGATCTGCTAGTCATAGTAAAAAACATACACATGAAATTTGGTCTAATTCTATACGTAACTCCATATACTTTTTGATGATACAATAATAAAAACGGTATAAAATTTGATATTACAATGCCTCTTTCGGTAGAATATTTTCAAATTCATAGAAAACTTGCTGGTCATAGCCAAAAACATACACAAAAGATTGGTTCGATTCTATCTGTGACCTTCATACACTTTTCCATGGTATAATAATGAAAATGCCACAAAAGTCGCTATTAGATTCCCCAACCGATGAAATATTTCCAAATTCCAGGAGGACCTCCTGGCCATAGTATAAAACATACACAGAAGATTTGGTTCAAATCTATGCATAACTTCATACACTTTTTGAAAGTACAATCCAGATGTACACATATATATTGATACACAGATGGGCAGACAGATGTCTTGTATAAACACGTTTTTCGGAATCTCTGATACCTAAAATGTATAAATCCGTCTAAAACCGGAAGTTGAAAAAAAATTCGATTATACAATTTTTTTTTCTTTAAAATGAACAAAGTAAAGATCATGTGTTTTCTATTTTAAATATAATGTATGAAGTTAAAATATCCAGTTCCTGCTAAAATAGTCTTTAAATTTAATAAGTTTTCATATCTGGCTTCGTTTATTAATACAAAATCACTTCATTAAAACTATATCTATCATTCTGAGGTTTTAATATCATTCCATTTTAATATATTTTAACTCCTTAATAGAGTTCTCATATAAAATGTTCTTGAATCTTACGAAATTGTCGATATGAAGTTAAATTATTAACATAAAACTTCGTTTAAACCACGACCTTTCAAAACATTTTATTATTTTTCGTGTATCTGTGTTTTAAATTTAAATTTTATTTTTTCCTGAAAGTCATTACAGTTATAATTCACATTCAGAAATATTCTAGATAAAGTAATTAATTATTAAAATAGAAACATGCCTGTAATAAATTTCACTACAACATTTAAGAATATTTCTTGAAAAACTGAAGTGCATGTTTCCGTGTATAGTAATTATTTTTCATTTAATTGAAATAAATAAATCTGTCATTAATGTCTTTTTAGTAAAAATCTTTCATGATAAATAATTTCTAAATTTAAAAAAAATATCAAAATTTCTTTTTTATTAATCATTTTTATAGAAATTTTGAATTTATTTTTTATTATTTCAGATGGAAAGTTATGTAATGCAGATGGAAATTCAGATGGAAAGTTATGTAGTTTATTTAATTTCCTTTTTTTAATGGACTTTTTTAAGAATTTAAAACATTTACAATATTTTCTGATTAAGTGTTCAAGTTACAACTATAATTTATAATGATTTAAAAAAACTGAACTAAGATTGCACCTTTCTTCACTAAACGTTTAAAAAGTGTAAAATTTAAAGCAAATTGTCCATCGCTGCATGAACAGCCGATGTATAACAGAACTATGCAAAATCTGTAAAAAAAATGCTATTACATCGACCTTTTCCAGCGGAATGTTACCAAATAATGAAAATTGAACAAAAAATCTATACTACGGCATCTCGGTGGAATGTTTCCAAATGCAGGGTGGACCTGCTAGCCGTAGCCAAAAACATACATAAAAAATTTGGTTCAAATCTATACATAACTTCATATACTTTTCTATGATACAATATAAAAATAAAACAAACGTTCTTGCTACAGCGCCTCCTTCCAATGAAATGTTTCCAAATGCAGGGAGCACCTACTGCTCATAGCCAAATCATATACACAAAAAATTTCTTTTAAGTCTATATATAACTTGATACACTTTTGATTGATACAAAATGGGCATACACATACACTGGCACACGAATGGACAGATAAACATATTCTATGAACACGTTTTGTTTTTAATCTCTGACCCCTAAAATATGTAATATCGTCAAAAACCGGAATTTGTAAAATAAATAAATAAATAAATAAATAAATAAATAAATAAATAAATAAAAAATCGATTATAATGCTTTAAAAAAATAATAATAAAGTCTAAGTCACGAGTTTGCTCCTTTAAATATAATATATGACTAAAACATTGATTTCCTGTTAAAATAGTCTCAGAATTTAATAAATTTTCATATCTGGCTTCATTTATTAATACAAAATTACTTCATTAAAACTATAACTATCATTTTGAGACTTTAATATCATTCTATTTCAATATATTCCAACTCCTTTATATAGTTTTTATATAAATTGTTCTTGTATCTTACGAAGTTGTCGATTTGAAATTAAATTATTAACATACAGTGCTCTGCAAAAGTTTAGACACTGGTGTTTTTTTACCTTTAAATAAAAAATACAAACACGTGAGTTTTACAAATGGCTATACTTATTTTCAAATATATTTTAAACAATATAGAATAAAAATAATGGTTATAATATAAGATAATATTCAATTCAACTGAAAAAAGTAAAATTTGTATATTGCAAAAGTTTAGACATTTTTTTGATTTGTAGCCAACTGTTCATGGAAAAATGCAAATTTCCAAGTTATGATGTCACATGTCTGAAGTATTTAATTATACCTCGATATAGCATCAGTTATTGAAGATGCCGCGAGCTACAAATATTCAGTTAGATGAAGTAATTAAAGTAGGAAAGCTGAAATGGAAAGAGAAGACTGTTGCAGAAATTTCAGCAGCATTGAATCGTCCAAAGTGGTCTGTCTATGAAGTATAGTTTAAGGATGAATCCTTCAAAACAAAACATAATCTGGAAGACCTTGTGTGAAGAGAAAATGTGATGACATAAGGATCCAGAAACTGACATTTACACAAATAATGATTGCCATTCACATTAAAAGTAAGTCAGGACTTTCTATGTCGATGGACATGGTTCGTAGAGGAATTAAAGAAACAGGTAAATCAATTTACATGAAAATGATAAAACAATCAGCTTTAAAATCTCGCTAAAAATTGGCGTGATGGCAATGAACTTGCAAACATACGTCATATGGACCCAAATGGTACGCTATGATATTCAGTAACGAAAAAAAATGTGGAATTTGAATGGCTCAAACTGTTGGGCATACTATTGGTACGACTTGCGTAGCTGGGACTTTCTTAACCTCTTCAGACCTGACACATTTTAATCCATTGTAAAAATTATTTCACGGTTTGTTCCATTTGTTTATACGTATAGAAACATAATTTTGTAATAAAAAATAAAATAATAATTATTAGTTTATATTTATTGGCAGGTACACATATGTGCACCTCGGGTTCATACTGCAAAAAAACACTTCATTTTTGAAAAAAACATTTAAACGAGGAATTTGGTGGACAATTGATACATATAAGCTTATTTTACGTGCTATTTTCTAAAAAAAAAATATTTTTTTTATGTATAGAGATATATATTGCATTTTGTACAAATAACTCCTGTTCTTGATTTTCAGCCTTCATGCTTGCATTTTGAAGCACAGTTATCATTTTTTGAACGAGGAAACTGTCCAATTTTGTCGTATCTAATGTAGTAAATTGGATTCTAAATATCCTTACGTTGTTTTCCCTGTGGTTTATTTGCGAAATCGTCTTCAGAATCATTTTGAGATGAATAAATTTTGCGTGGTCCCCATGGTCGTCGTTCTTCACTTACTTTGCTCTTATATTTCATCAGTACTTATGCAATCTCTAAAAATACCTCAAGAGAGACAATCTGTTTTTTCGAGGAACTTCACCTGTTTTGCAACTTCTGATGTACATTATCCAACAAATGGAAATAACCAAATCTATAAAATGTATATGAAACTCTTGTTGAGTACTTTTATGTGTGAATAGAATAACAGTAGTAAGCTAAACACCTATCATTTAAATTTGTACCACCCATACACGTTTTGTATTCACAATTGCAGGTTGTGTTACATTAATTTTACAGTTTTGATCTTTAGACCACCTAACACAACTGCTCTTGGGATCGCAATTAATGCAAATCGAAAGCAAGTTACACATTTGCTATCTTTCCAGTTTAGTATACACATATCCTTCCCTTAGTCACTCATCCCACTCTCCGTGTTACAAATCTCGATCATTCTTGATTTTTTTATCTGCTCCTCCTAGTCTTTTATTCATAATCACTCTAGTTTGGTAGATATTGTTCCTCACTAAAAAATCGGCAAATTTTACACCAGTGAAAAACTGTCCTAGTAAATCAACCGTGTATTGTCTTTTGGTATAAATTTAAAAAACAATTTGACAATGCCTCCACCTAGATCTAATCATAATTATTTTGAATCATCAGCTGGTACAATTCCTTTACCATGATACATTTGGCAGTCAAGGCTATGACTATCCCTGGTGGATAAAATAAAGTTTTTTAATCCCAACGGATTAGTTTTTAACGGCACAAACTGTCTAGATCCCCAACGTCCAGCAAAGGGATCTAATGATCTCTGTTCATCTAGTGATAAAGATTTTGGCCGGGGCAGGGACAAACATTTTCTTCTTACTGCATTCAATATAAAATTTACTTTCCATAATTTGTCATCTGCTTAAAGATCATTTGATTTATCTGCAAAATGAAGAAATTTCCTAATCTCAAAAAATCGCTTACATGATATAGTAGCTGCAATTCTGAGTACTGACAAGTCTTTTTGCCAGTAGAACCTTGCTTGGAGGTATTTTAACGTTCCCACGAGTATGTGTACGCCTGCAACTTTTATAATTTCATATTTAGATGCATTTATTGAGAGACGGTTTCGTGTTTGATCGGAATATAACGGAATTGGAATTGTTTAAACGGAATTGGTTTCATATGAAACTTTTTCCAAAAATCTTTATTTAACTAATCTAGAAATGATTCAAAAGAATTTATGATGCTGTAAAATCTGCTTTTAGATAATCCACATCAATCAATGATCCTAGAAATACTATTAGAAGGAAAAAAAGATTAAATAAATATTTCCGAAAAGATAAGATTTTATTATTAGTGTGCTGTAACACAAGTTTTAAAAATTTACTTATTTTCAGCTTCCCATAACAAAGGCCTTTTAAGTTAAACTTTATTGTTACATGGATTCGGGATGGTACTGGAGTAGATATACTCAATAGTTATATCTATGTCATCTAGATTTTCATTGCCAGAAGACTCACCATCACCATTGGCATCATCAGTTTATTTACTCTTACAAAGCTATAATAATTATGATTTTTAAAAATTAATTTTTAATTTAAAACATCAACAAAAGGAATTCTTACTTATAATTAAGTATACACTCGAGTCTGTCTATAACGAAACTCCATACATCGAATTTCTCTATCTAACGAATTTTTAGTAGGAACGGTCCCCTTTCCGCATGATTACATTAAAAACAGTCTCTATATAGCGAAATATCTATCTCCATGTAACGAATTTCTTCATAAATTGGTCTTAATTTAGTCAGTTTTAAAAAGCTTCAAAATCATATGGAATCAATTTTCCATCACTTATTTTTGATTTATCGTCAGTGCTGATTTTTTTTTTTAATTACTTCTCTCCTTGTTCTTTAAATCCAACGAATTCACCCCACCTCCCACATACCTTTCCATATCCTTCTCAAAACAGAGTCAATTGGATTGATGCACATGTAAGAGAGGAATCAATGAGAGGACCTTCAAATGGAGGAAAATGTTAACTACAATTTTTCATTCCTTTCTAAAATTTGAGCTTTTTTTTTTTTTTTTTTTTTTTGAGAGAGAGAGGGAGAGAGAGAACCTAACAATTTTAAAATCAAAACAACAAAAAATTACAGATTTCTTCGTCTGAAATTAATGTAAGCCTTCCTTATTTGATTTTCATTACGCTTTCAAATAAATGTCTGTTCTCTTTTATGAAACAGCTTAAATAAGAAATAAAATGTTAGGTTAATATTTACTTTTAAACATTTCAAACTCTTAATTCAAAAGATCAAAAATAATATTTGTTCAAATTTCACACATTAAATACGATTTTTAACATCATTCTCTATACATCGAATTTCTCTGTATAACGAATTTTTTACTGGAACGGTAAATTTCGTTATATAGAGACTCGACTGTATTTTTTAATAATTCAACAACTTTAGCACTGCACCAATAAGATACCCTTCAGTACAAATTTTTTGTGTGAGATGACTTCTTTCCAAAAACACAGAACTGAAACCGGAGGTGCACATACGTGTACCTTACAAATTACATATAATTTAAATAGATATTATGATCTAGCTAAATAATTTAAATGATTTATGCAATACTGAAGAGTTTAAAAGCATTCTTAAAAAATATTATGAATAAATATTAATTTTCTAATTATAAAAATGTACTCACTTTTTCGAAGTTTTATATTTTTTGTCATTGCTCGTTTATTTTCTCCAAAATCATATGAATTAAGACTGCTAGCGCCATTTCTTGCTGAAACTAGAAAAGGCTAACGTACACAAATAACATCTTTTCGTCTCAATAAAAAATTTCAAATATTAAGTGAAATACGCAGTTGAAAAAGAGGTACACAAATGTGCACATCGGGTCTGAAGAGGTTAAGTCGACAAAAAGAAGGTGACTTTTTAATACTTTGGACCTTACTTTGCTTTAATGCTCGAGTATCTGTGGAGTTATTCGTTGGTTGCCAAGCAACACAAGACTACGTACATACGTTGGATATTAATTTTTAGTCATTTGGGGAACTTTTAGCTTATCTAAAGTATGGATTTTAGCAAGATAATGCGTCTATTCATGTTGCATACAAATGAAGAACTTCGTTTAACTCTGAAAATACTACTGATATCAATTGACCGGCGTGTAGTTCTGATCCGGACCCAATCGAAAACCTTTGTAACATCATATGTCGTAATGTTTATGCAAATTTTTGCTATACTTTTCTTTTAATGTGCTTCGAACTGCTGTTGAACACGTTTGATACAAAATAGACCCCCCCCCCCCCCAAGTGACGCAGCATTTAGTTTCTTCGATGAAAAGTCAAATTCTTGCAGTAACTGCAAACAATGTGGGTGCAACTCGATTTTAATTTGTATTTATTTTTCTGTAAGTATACAAATTGTCTATACTTTTGCCACAATGTTAGTTTCTTTTTTTATCATTATATTTTATGTAAAAGGTAAAATAGAAAATTTATTGTTTGTGAATAAAGAATAAGTCACAGGTAATGTATGACAGATGAATTACAAACATTCGGTACATACTTCTGAATATAGAAGCGTAATCAATCATTGTCTAAACTTTTGCTGAGCACTGTAAAACTTCGCTTAATCCACGACTTTTCGAAACATTTTATTCGTCTTCTTGCATCTATATTTTGAATTTAATTTTAGTTTTTCCTGAAACTCATTACAATTGTAATTCATATTCAGGAACATTTTAGATAAAATATTTAATTATTAGAATAAAAACATTCCCGAAATAAATTTCATTTCAAGATTTTAAAGTAATTTTTGAAAAATTGAAGTGCATGTTTCCATGCATATTTATTATTTTATTCAAATAAATAAAGCTGTCATTAAAACGTGTTTCAGTAAAAATCTTTCATGTTTATAATTTTCTTAAACTTCGAAAAATATAAAAAATTTCTTTTTTTTATTAATCTCGTATATAGAAATTTTGAATTTATTTTTGTATGATTTCAGATTTAAAGTTATGTAATGATTTATTTAATTTCTTTTTTTAAATAGACTTCTTTTAAGAGTTTAAAATCTTTACAATATTTTCTGATTAAGTATTCAGGTAACAATTATAATTTTTAATAATTTTTAAAAGACTGAAGTAACACTGTAGCGTTTTTAGCTCACAGGCTATCATAGCCTGAGAGCTTATGTGCCCGTCCGTTCTGTATGTATGTGCGTAACGCGATAACTCATGATAAAAATATCCGATCCACTTGAAATTTTGTATATAGGTATATCCTGACAAGGCACTTCCCTGATTAGTTTTTGGAGTTCATTCTATATGTATAAGAGGGGGAACGGGGGGCTCATGCCCCCCGTTAGTTGATATAAATGGGATTTTCATGCAGAATTAAGTTTTTGTTCAAAATTTAGATTAGGATCATTCTGATGAGGCAATTCCGTGACTTATTAGGTGTTCATTGAATAAGTATAAATAGGGGGAACAGGGGCTCTAATGCCCCCCCCCCCGTTAGTTGATATAAATGGGATTTTCATGCAGAATTAAGTTTTCGTTCAAAATTTAGATTAGGATCATTCTGATGAGGCGATTCCGTGACTGTTATTAGGTGTTCATTGAATAAGTATAAATAGGGGGAACAGGGGTTCTAATGCCCCCCCCCCTTAATTTATATAAATGGGTTTTTCAAGCAGAATTTTCAGATTTCGTTCAAATCTCTGAATAGTTTTGGAAGTTTAATGGTTAAGTATAAAAGAGGGGGATAACTCCTTTTAAATTATATAAATGCTAAATGGGTTTTTATTAAGAATTATCTAACTTGCTCTGAATTTTGGATATAGATTTTTTATATGATAAAGCATGTCTTTGATAGTATAGGAGGTTCAATGATTAAGTATAAAAAAAGAGGAAAGGGGAGAGCTGTTTCCCCTTCTTAATTTTTTTTTCGAACGGAATTAACCCTTGAAAATATAAGGCTTTAATGTACAATTAGTATTTGTAGCCTGTGAGCTCAATGCCATCAGTTTAGCTGGGCAGTATTCTTTATTGAATAAATGTTTAAAAATGTAAAACTTGAAGCTTGTTTTCTCAAAACTATATTTTTTAAATTAGACGATATTTTTTCTGGAATACTATTGAACCCATTTACTTCACTTTTCATTTAAAAAAAAGGGTAATCGTTTTTTAAACATATATAACCAAAAACATAAAAATTTCATTGATAAGTTATTTTTTAAAGATAACAAAGGGTCAAAAAAGAAGAAAAAACAGTCTTTTTTTTTTTTTTTCAAATGACCACCATATTGTCAAAAGTTACCTAAAGAACTAAACGTTGATATAACTCCACATAATTTAATTCCCTTTCATGAATTTGGCGATGTACTATAGCCTTCTTGAGAAACAGAGGGTATACGGTGTTCCTTAAAAAATCCAGAAGGTATACAGCATCCACCTTCGTATATTCTCCACTACATCCTTGCTTAAGATTAGGCGTTTTTGGATACAAACCTATAGAAAATATGCCAGCTTTCGGATTTGTTTTCTTAGAAACTACCCAGCCAATTTCGATACAATTTAAAATCTATATTCATTGGTTTATGCTGATGGCATAACAGGTTTATATGACTTGTTTATAAACTTTATGGCTTTCAGTTTGTTTCTGTGATTAAAACTTTTTATTTTAGAAGAAGGTCAATTTTGCAGAATATTTCCGTTTTCCAGAATTCTTTTTTTTTCGGAAACTAATTAATATTTTTAGAACTGTTATCCATATACAATCATATAGCTCTGCAACGAAAAAAGTTACCAAAATCGCACGAGTACTTTGTGCGATAATGGGATTTTTACCTGGAAAGTACAATTTTCAAAAAAAGCTTAGATACTTCTAATTTGTGTGAAGATCTTGCACAATTTTATCAAACACATGACTAAAGTATATGAGGAGCCCAGAAGCCAAGGGGTGCAAGTGACAAAATTTCGATTTGGAGTAAATTGAGTTTAAAGATAATTGATGTTAAATTGGAACATCAATAACAATTCACTAAATTGAAATAAGAAACATCTGCTTGTTGCATTCTAATCTTTGAACTCTCACTTCAATAACTGTTAAAAAAAATAGAGTAAAATCTTCTTTAAATGTATAATTAATCAATATTGTTTGTTTTCGAAAAAAGTGGTTTATCTCTATAATTCCCCAAATAATCAGAAAATGACCTATATTTCATTACTTGAAATGAAAAAAGCATATTTCAGATACCCTGTGCACTTAACTCATTTTTTCAATTTTGTCACTTATACCCTTTGGCTTCTGGGGTCCTCATACATAAACGTTCGGATAAAACTTTGTTTCACAAAATAAATGAGGTAATGCTTAAACCCTTATCGGTTGTATGTCCCCTTCCACGTGACTTTCGGACCAACATCCCTAACACAAATTTTATTTGATTAGCGCCATTTTTTTTTTTTTTTTAAATTAAGAAAGATTTTTAATTGTACTTTGATAACATGTGCGCACTACAAAGTTTATTCTAAAAATTTAGTGATGCGAATGCAATTTTAAAATAGAAATAAGTATTAAATGTTAGTTTAAAATTAATTTAAACAGGATTTCATCCGAGTCGGTTTATTTCCTTGAATTTTTACCTATATTTCTAATGGTCAGTAAAAAAGGGGGCATACCAACGTATTCATTAACTGCTTCCCTGATTTGCCCGTACGTCATACCGACAACGTGTTCTGGCCAATGAATCGGGCAAATGATATCAAATTATTTAATACGAACATTTTTCTGATTCAATTATGCGAAAATTTATATTTTGAAAAACCAATGATAAAAACTAAAAATTCTGAAAAAAAAAAGTATATGTTTTTTTTCCAAAAATATTTATCAGTAAGTTTTTAAGGTTCAAAGAACTTTTTAGATCAATAAAACAATTTTATTTCAAAAAATTTCCCTCATGTCTCTCCTTACAGACTTTTTTTTAACTCGTCAAATGTTTTTGTAACAGATGTTTCATTGCGGAAACAAAATTTAATACAGATTCTTTGCTCAATAAAATTCGCCATTTTCGAAAATCAACAGAGTGAATCTCATTCTTACCTCATTAAAAACAAATTTACTTTCAGATGATAAAATGAAATAAATAAATTCTTGATTGTTGCCAAATGTTTATATAAATCACGAAAACGTTTTATAAAAAATTGCGGACTATGTCTACTATTAGATTTATTTCAAATGAATCATTCCGAATACATTTTTATCACAATAGTATATACACAATAATTATTTTCTGGGAAATCCCGACGTTTTCTGATAATGTATAAACTGCGGGCGATTATGAAATAAGTTTCGTGACTCACATAATTTGTACATTTTTTAACGTTCCATAAATTTACAGTAAATTATTTTCGGATTTATATTAGAGACAAAACTGTTTATTATTATTAATATTATCATTATTATTTGCATCTTAAGCATTAAATTGAATTTTATCACTTGAATTTTTCATGGAAAACGAAATCCAGTGAGTAATATCTGCTTTTTTAAAAAATAGTACATATAAAATATTTACATTGCAATAAAGTACAAACATGTATCCCCTGTTTTAATCTTTTCTATCAAAAAGATCTATTTACAAGTATAAATTTGCTTTTTGTTCCCTTTAATATGTTGCGTTTTTAAAATTTTAACACGTTGTTGGGAGTTCCAATAAAAGTTTTAAAACCGTCTGTCTGTCTGTCCGTCTGGCCGCGCTCTAACTCTTGTAAATATACTCGGATTGCCATGAAATTTTTGGAAGTTATTGACGTTACCCTATCACGAACCCTGTTGAAAATAAAGATTCTACCATGATTAGTTTATTTACAGGGCTAGTCGAAAGTTTTCCATTACATTACAATTTTTGGGGAAAAAATCGTTTTAAATGATTTTTATACATGTTACTCCCTGTGAAACATATTCAAATTTATATGCATCTACGAAGTGCAGTGAAATATGCATTCTGTGAATAATGCAGTGAAAAGAATGATAATTATTTATTTACAAGGCCACACAAAAAAAATTCTATTACATAATAATAAAAGGGGGAATTGTTTATATATTTTGACATATTTTAGTAATAGTAAAATATTTCATGTATTATTAAATTAATATACGTCGCTGAAGATAAATATGAGTTATTTCACGCATAATATGAAGTGCATTGCATTTACAAGGACACACAGAAGATTTTAAACAGTATATTCTATCCGAAGTCCTGTACATTATGGAAGATGGCTGTTAGATGGAGGAAATGCATTTTTAATTATGATATACATTTCGCAAAATGCATGCATATTATATGGTGTGTATAAATGCTAATAGTAGCACAATTAAGATATACAGGATTACACAAAAAAGCTCAGAAAGTTTACTGAATATAAGCGTTATTTACTTAAAGGTGGTTTTTAATTAAGATATGCATTTTTACATTGAACTGCATTCAGTTTACTAAGAAATATTTGTAGAATATAAATAAAATGATATACAGGTTCACGCAACGAATTGGATGCATGTTCACCTAAGGATGATAATTTCTGGTAATGTGACTTAAGTAGTTTAAAGAGTATTTTTGTTTCAACTATATTTCAGCAAAATGCTTTCGTGTAACACAGATACTAGGTAAACTACAGGGCTGAACAAAAGTATTCAAGTGTGTTACCATCTACTAGTATAAATTGTTGAATGAAAACATTTCAACTAGTTAGACATTTTCTTGCTAAACTAAGTTTCTCCATTATATAATATATATATATATGAACCAACAAATCAAATACAGGGCTGTTGAAAAGTATTGGAATGTATATTTGGCTATGGACAGTAATACCTTATTTTCCTGGATAACGAAGCGTTGTCAAAGATTTCAGAAAAAGCTGGAAAGTGTTTCATAATATATGCTTAACGCATGATTTTTCTTACTTGTTACTTTGTTATATGCAGACAGAAAAACGAATTGAACGACGACTATAGGTTTTGTGTATTTATATAATTACGAACACACTTAAAAATGAAAAATAATAATAATAATAAATATATTTCTTTTTTTTTCCTCAGAGACGATTATTTTTTGAACAAATTTTCTGTGATTGCACCATTTTTTAGCAGCGGGTATAGTTTTTACGAATGCATGGCAGAATGTACGTAGAGAAATACATATCGATGATCTCGAGATAACAAATCTCAGATCTGTTTAGATGTAATTAAAAAAGCGGTGTCTAAGAGTCAGTCTTTCCGTTTAATTTTTAAACTTTAATCTTTCTCGGCTATCATATGGTTGTGAAATTATATATATATGGATGATTTACATATGCGTAAAAAATGAACATTGTAATATCCCTTACGAAAATGTCTCTTAGATTTTTATAGAAATTTTTTTATAGAATCCTATAGAATTATGGCCCGTTTTTCTATTAACTAGTTTAAAAGCTATAGAAATACCTGTAGAGAGAAAGTGCTCAATAGAAGTTTTATAGAAAATTCTGCTCTACAGGCATTTCTATTAAACTTCTACAGGTATTTCTATAGCTTTCAAACTAGCTTATAGAAAAACGGGCCATAATTCTATAGGATTCTATAAAACTTTTTCTATAAAATTTCTAAAAGCCATTTTCGTAAGGGATAGGCCGTCTGCCTATTTCATTAGTTAGGCACGGCCCATTTCGCCATTATCTGGCCCCGAGATGCTAGAGCCCCTCTTTAGTCCGTTTGACTACAGCAAACTCCAAATTGCATCTGTCTTCATTCTCACAGGAAACTACTTAGTTCATCAAAATTTATATTGTTCGTGGAATGGGGTCTATTTTCAAGAGCCTCATTAAAGAATGTGCACACTTTGCGGTACAGAATCCAATCTTTGTTGCTAGTTATGATATATATGGTCGGAACGAGTTTTCGAGAACGACAACATCAACGTTTGAGGTCATTTGGGTGAATTAGTCCTCCAGTATTCGGTAGAGATGGCTCAGTTGGAAGAGCATTGGAGGCTTCAGCCGATACATCCCTGGTTCGAATACTGGCCCAAACTTTTTTCACCCACTTGGAAAATTTACTTTTGTCATCAATGGTGTGGAAAACTTTTCAGGCTTTCACATTTCTCGTAAAAAATGTCGCAATTTATGAGCTGGTGGAACATGGAAAAATCTGAAAAGGCATTAAGTGACGAAAAAAGGAGTATAGATGATTGGCATTTAAAAATATGCATCGACAACGAACAATTTAGAGGATAGCGAGATCGTTGATGCTGTGTTAAATAAAACCGTTATTAATACTAGTAGTAGCTCTGAAGATGAAGATAAACTATCGGCGGTAAAAAAAAAGGTGTCGCTAGGAAAATATATAAATTTTAGTGCAGAATTAATATATGTTTTAGAGAAACTAGACTGTATTTCTAAAATAGGCATTCTTTATGTAAAATGAAAAAAACTTGTTAAGAAACGGTTAAAAAACTTGAAGCAAACAAAGTTGGACACCAGTATTTTCGAAATCACAAAAGAAGAAATAATTTTACTTTTTATTAGACTCTTTTTTTTTTCTGCAACTTAGAAAATATCAATTAAAGAAAACTTTTATATTTAATTTTTGCTTTTTCTTACATAAATATCCCTTAGCCTTTTGCACTCAAGAGGCGTTTCAAATTGATCCCTGGTGTATCGCGTAAATGGGTGCTCCAAATGTTCTGGACAGCAGTATTTTAAGCTAATTTCCTTCAACTTATCTAACGGCCGTTATAATCTATACATATATAAAATAGTTTGTCCTGACAGACTGATAATCAACCCAAACTACAGCCCAAAATACAGCCAAAACTACTAAACGTAGAAACACGAAAATTGGGGAAAACACACTTCTTATGAAGCAAGCGTGTACTAAGAAGGGATTTTTGAAATTTCCCCCTGTAAGATGAGTCGAAAATTCTAGAACATCTTCCTATCAGCATCTCAGCAGTAGTTTAAGGTTGTAACGTGAAATTCCAGAAAATAAAACTACTAAAAAAATAATTAAACACTTATTTTAGCGATTTTAGAAATTGCGTCCCTTGAGGAGTGCTAAAAGGTAGGTAGAACAATTCAGAACATTTGGAACATCGCAGAAGTTGTTATTGGTAGTAGCGTGGAAGTGCAGAAAATGAATATATTAACAAAAATAATTAAAGGCATGTTTCAGCGATTTTAAAATTTCCACCCCTGAGAAAGTTGAAAAGGGGGTAAAAATTCAAAACTTTTTTTTGGAACCGTCATATGACATATTATTCGAAAGCCCTCGGACCGCTCTTTCATATTATAAACTTTTTCTCCCGCACCCCGAATTGACTAATTATCATCGTTATCTCAATGAATGATTACAATACCTTAACCCCTTAACGCGCAGTGTTGCCGGGTCGGCAACACCTAAAGTTCTCCCTGTTTAGAGACACAAAAACTCCGTGAATATTTCAAAAACTACTCTAATGGCTACTTTAAATCTTTCTTATGAGTTCTAGATGGCAGCACCACAGAGATCAAATACTACTATTTTTAAATAATAGGTAAAATGTTTTACTGTAATACGCGCTTCACAGCAATGCTCTTCTCACTGCGCTTATCAATGCTTTACTTATGGGAGATTACCACTTCGGCAACAGCTGTGTAATTAAAATGGTTAGTGCAATCTTTACAAAACAATACCTGTGCACTCCTCTAGGCTTAAATAGATTGCCTAATTTTTTTCTTCTTTAAATTCCAACTTTAAAGAGTAGTGCGCCGGAAAGGGTTAAACTAAGATGTAATATACACAAGAAAAGTTGTTACCTTCTAGGGGGAAAAAATGCTATTTGCAAAATTTACTCACAGATAACTGGAAAAGTATCATAATCGATTTTATGAATTTATCTAAGCATGAGAAACTCGTATTAAAAACTCGTTATATTTTATCATCATCACCATCATCATCATCATCATCATCATCATCATCATTACTATAATATTTCTCACAAGTAATAGTTTTCAAAGACATACACGCACATATTATAAGTGCTCGAATAAAATAAATTGATAAAAACTACTCAAAGAAAACAACTTAAGGAAAAAATCTTAATTCCCTAATTTTTTTTAAAGCAAAAAACGAATTCACATTTTTTTTCAAAAAAACTTTATTTACTGATTACATTTGCGGTATTATTTTATCTGTGATCTTCTTCCCGTTTCAGCTTTTAATGAAGTTTTCAAAATAACTTCAATATATATGTTTTTAATATTTTGATTTTTATAACTTATTTTATCTTTGATGGCATTTTCTTCCCATTGATTTTTTTTCATAGCCACTTTCCATTACAAGATGGAATTTTGTAAAATATTTTCACTTATTTCCTTATCCTAGTACGTTACACATAGAAAAAGTACACTGTACAATTGTGTTTCCAGTGCTTACTAATAGTTTATGGTTTTTATGTGTGTTCGTAATTATGTAAATACGTAGCACCTATACTTGTCGTTCAGTCCGTCCGTCTGTCCGCATATAACAACGCAAAAACTACCCAACCAAATCGTTTCAAATTTAAAATATTTAATTATTACATAATTTTGTCGAATCATTTCAAATTTTATGAAAATCGGATGCATAGATCTATTACAGGGACAATCAAAAGAATTCCGTTACATTAATGTCAATAGGGAAAAAAGTTTCAAATGCATTTTAATAGTTTGAAATTTAAAATAAATAATTATTACATAAATTTGTCGAGTTATTTCAAATTTATGAAAATCGGATGCATAGATCAATTACAAGGACAGTCAAAAGTATTCCATTACATTATCGTCAATAGGGAAAAAAAGTATCAAATGCATTTTAATCGTTTGAAATTTAAAATACATAATTATTACATAATTTTGTCGGTTGATTTCAAATTTTATGAAAATTGGATGCATAGTTCAATTACAGGAGCAATCAAAAGTATTCCATTACATTACGGTCAATGGGGAAAAATGTTTCGAATGCATTTTAATGGTGTTACACTCATTCGAGCATAATAAAATTGATATGCATCTATAAAGTACATGTTATAACATACGTTTTGCATAATCTGTGGTGCAAATAACATTTGTTATTGATTTACAAGGCCACACAGAAGTATTCCGTTATATAATGGTATGGGGAGAACGTTGGTGTACATTTTAATTGTTATTAACTATTTACAGTTTTATGAGATTGATATATAAGAGTGATATTTTTAAAACTTTGTTATCGTACGAACGCACCTTATTTGCTACGCTTCCCGTGAAATTTCAAAAATTTTTTTAAATTATGAATGTAAGGTACCCTGGGGTGATACCTCCACGTTAACGTTCTAACAATTTTCACGGTATAATTTAGGTTTTTTTTTTACAAAAAATATAAGATTTGAAACAGCAACTTATCCACTATCTTTGCTAAAAAGAATATTATAGCAGATATGTATTCATAAAATGTAATGGCGGGATTTTTTTACTTATACTTTTCTATTATTTTATTCTTTTAACATGGAGAATTAGCAGCATTTAGGGCATGCAAATTTCTTTATACTAGCCACCCTTGGCGAACAGTTTGGTCTCCTTTGAATGTATACTAAGCATTAAATGATATTGCTTTTATTCATAACTTATTTTAATTGATCTTTTTTTTTTGGGGGGGGGGGGCAAATTAGAAGATTTTGTTAGAAAAATAGACACAGATGCCATATGCGCACTACATTAGCGTGATTGCAACAAAATAGCAATTATATGTACCTCACATGGTAGCCCGGCTATTGTTATTTATTTATTAATAAACTGTTTGTTTGCTTTTATTTTCTTTTTTAAAATGATGTAAATTGTTTTATTCTATAATTATTAACTAAACTTTTTCTTAAATTATTATGTCCCTTTTAAAATAATCGAACTTAGTTTAAAAATATGCATGTAACTGGTATTTGAAAACGAATTTTCGCCAAATTGGAGTCAGAAAATAACGCGCCAATGTGGTGCATATATGACATCTGTGCTGATAAATCAAGAACTCAGTATTTTTATGCTAGCCCGGCGCAGATAATAAACCGTCAAATATTATACCCGTGGCATATTTTCGTATTTCTTTAATTATTTAAAATACAATAATATAATTCTTTCACTCATTTCATTTATAATACATAATTTTAATTTGAAACTGAAAATTTTAAAATTCATAACTTTTATTATTTTTTTTAAGTAAAAAGAACAGAAAAAATAAAAATAATGATATTTTAAAGCTGCGTAATTGCATCGGAGGAACAAAACAAAAATTAATCCAATTTACCACAGCATAAATCTTACCGAAGGACTTTTACATAGTAACCCATACGATGCGTTTCATTTGGATGTTGCCATTAAACAATTAACAAATAATCGGATTTTTGTGTTAGCATGATATATACAGGGTGTTTCGCTACCAGACCGACAAATTTTGAGAGATGATAGTACACATGAAGACAAACATTATTAAATAGGAAACCATGGGGCGCAAACGTCTTCTGTAGGAGCTAGAGGCCATTAAAGTTTAGGGTCCAAAACTTCAAACGATGATAGAAAACGAAAAAAAGAGGTCGATTGGTTTGCGGTTTCCACTAAAATCATTCTTTATATTACGATTTCTTTAGAAAAAAAATTTAAATGTTACTTTCAAAAATTATCGATAGAGGACGCTTTAGACTTTAGAGAAAAGAACAACTACTTTTTACCGTAATTTTCTGCATGGGGTTGAAATTATTCCAAAGTTTAGACTTTAACTTAAATATTAAGCCCAAAATCGAAAACGTTGGGGTGGGGTAACTTAGCGAAAATTGAACTGTGAACAGAGGGGGAGATTTTAAGCGCTCATAAACATTAGACAAACTAATCGATTTTGTTGCGGTTTGCGTGAAAGTCATTTCCTTGGTAATTATTTTATTCAAAATGACGTACAGCTTTGGTGTCCTCATTTTTTGATAGAGGGCGCTTCCGACACATCTCCGATATTTCAATGGCATTACTCCTGGGTGTTTTACTACCAGACCAACTTACTTCCAGGATGTGTTAGGGACACAAAGATGACTCGGAATCACATAGGAATGTAACGTTGGAAATGCCTTTTTTGCGAGTTAAGGTTAAAGGAAGCAGAGAAGATAGCAACAGAAACAGCTGAGAAAGAACAACACGTTAATGTGACAGAAAACAGTTTATTTAAAGGTTTTACCACAAAGGGTGTTCGAAATTACGACCAGAAGTAGTCCGGCAAGTTTAACAGCGACGGTAAATGGCGCTGCGGTTTCCTTGAGGTAGATGGTTCTAAACGGTAATGCGTGTGAACAGCGATCACTTTGAAGTGATCATTCGCGAACTGGCTCCAAAGGTAGCAGAATGAAGTATTTGAAAGATGAACAGCACGATGGGGCTCCTCCACATTTCACCAATGACGTTTGCCGACACTTCAAAGTAACATCTGGGCAACGGTGGATAGGTCGTGGTGGCCTGCGGGATCGCCGGACCTATCATGTATCGACTTCTTCTGCTGGGGTCAAATGAAAAGTTGGGTGTACGAGACTCCCGTACCATCAGTTAAAGACCTCGCAGCTGGTATTTCTATAGCTTGCCAGAAAGCTATCAGAGATGCCAGGAATCTTTCAAAGCGTGAGGAATTCCATGCGACGCCGCTGTCAAGCATGCCGAACTACTTCTGGTCGTAATTTCGAACACCTAATGCTGTAAACATTTAAATAAACTATTTTCTGTTACATTAACGTGTTGCTCTTTCTCTGCTGTTTCTGTTGCCTTTTTTCTCTTCTCCCTTTAACCGTAACTCGCAAAAAAGACATTTTCAAAGTTACATTCCTTTGTAATTGCGAATTGTCTTTGCACCCCTAACACTTCCTGGAAGTATGTTGGTCTGGTAGTAAAACACCCAGGAGTAATGCCATTGAAATATCAGAGATGTATCGGAAGCGCCTTGTATAAAAAAATCTGGACACCAAAGCTGTACGTCCTTTTGAAAAAAATAATTACCAAGGTAATGATCTACACGCAAACCGCAATAAAATCGATTTGTTTGTCCAATGTTTATGAGTGTTTAAAATATCCCCCTTTGTTCACAGTTAAATTTTCGCTAGTTACCCGATCCGAATGTTTCCGATTTTGAACTTAAAATTTAAGTTAAACTCTAAACTTTGGAATAATTTCAACCCCATGCAGAAAATAATGGTAAAAATTAGTTGTTCGTTACTCTAAAGTCTAAAGCGCCCTCTATCGATAATTTTTGAAAGTAACCTTTAAAATTTTTTTCTAAAGAAATCGTAATATAAAGAATGATTTTAGTGAAAACCGCAATCGAATCGACCTTTGTTTTTCGTTTTTTAGGTGCGTTCGTAATTATATAATACGTAGCACCTATAGTGGTCGTTCAGTCCGTCCGTCTGTCCGTCCGCATATAACAACGCAAAAACTACCCAACCGAATCGTTTGAAATTTAAAATACGTATTTATTACATAATTTTGTCGAGTCATTTCAAATTTTATGAAAATCGGATGCATAGATCAATTACAGGGGCAATCAAAAGTATTCCATTACATTACGGTTAATGGGGAAAAAGTTTCAAATGCATTTTAATCATTTGAAATTTAAAATACGCAATTATTACATAATTCTGTCGAGTTATTTCAAATTTTTTGATAATCGTGTGCATAGATCAATTACAGGGGCAATCAAAAGTATTCAATTACATTATGGTCAATGGGGAAAAAGTTTCAAATATATTCTATACGTTTGAAATTTAAAATACATAATTATTACATAATTTTGTAGAGTTATTTCAAATTTTATGAAAATCGGATGCATAGATCAATTATAGGGACAATCAAAAGTATTCCGTTACATTACGGTCAATAGGAAAAAAATGTTTCAAATGCATTTTAATCGTGTTACACTCATGCGAACTTAATAAAATTTATATGCAACTATAAAGTACATATTATAATATACATCTTACATAATTTGTGGTGCAAAGAACATTTGTTATTGATTTACAAGGCCACACAAAAGTATTCCATTACATAATGGTATAGGGAGAACATTGTTTGATGAGCGTTTTAATTGTAATTCATTATTTACAATTTTATGAGATTGATACATGAAAGTAATATTTTTAAAACTTCGTTATCGTACGAACGCACCTAATTTGCTACGCTTCACGTGCAATTTCCAACTTGTTATCATCGTTTGAAGTTTTGGACCCTAAACTTTAATGGCACCTAGCTCCTACAGAAGACGTTTGCGCCCCATGGTTTCCTATTTAATAATGATTGTCTTCATGTGTACTATCATCCCTTAAAGTTTGTCGATCTGGTAGCGAAACACCCTGTATATAGATTCCTTTTTGGTTTTCAACAATGACAATAATGGTCTCTCGTGCATGAAATAAAAAATAAATCTTCTTCGAATATAGTTGAAGCACTGAAGAGAATCAGCTGGGTTAAAAATGTTATCTATTGGCGTTATTAGTCCAATATAGCTTAATGCGCAGTACATTTTAAACTACAAACTAACTTGCGAACACATCCAAAATCTTCCACAACATTTTAAAAGTACATGAAGAATACTACAAATTTAGGTAATAAACAAAGTATTTCGTAATAAATTTGTAGTCTTCAGATTACGAAACTTACCTCTTAAATTTTGGATCGGGCGTTAACTCTTACCTGCGTTTTCCAGCGATAAGTTCTACAAATGGAACATAATAACTTTTAATGGCTCTTTATCATTCAGATGACCCAAAGCCTTTTATCTTAGAAACATTAGTGTCATTTTCCAGATTCCTTCATAACTACGCGAAATAATAACACTCAGCTTTTACTTACCATTTATTGAGATATCAGAATGCAGTAGCAGTCGCTTCATATTTTATTCTTTCGACATGTAAAAATTAGTAGCACTTAGGCCATACAAATTTATTTGCAAAATTTTAAGTTTTCAATAACGACAATAATGCTCTCTCATGCATAAAAAAAACCTCTTCGGGTGTAGTTGAAGCACTGAATAGAATCAATCAGAGAAATAATGCTAATGGATGACGTTATTACTCCGATATACATAACGCGCAGTACACTTATATAATATTGTATATAATATATATAGTACATGATTATTATATATTATACATAGTATATTTATATACAGCAGTATAGGAGAGGAATATGTATGTTCTTGGAGTAATGACGCCACGTTATGGTTCTACAAATTTTCATAAATTAGTTTTAGATTTTTTTTTTTCTAAATAAACAGTAATTTAGGAAAAGAAACATAGAGTATGTGTACAAGAAAGAATATTTCATCAGATATATATTCATAGAATTTAGTGGGGTGATCTCTTAGCCAATGCTATTTGCCGTTATTATCCACCACCTATGTGAGTAATTAAGCCATGCAAACAAAACCATGAAATAAGATGAAACAATGGCATATAAATTATCCAATTCTAAAGATACTCATGCTACAGCCTTAGTTATAAACAAATTGATTTTACTTACCATTAATTGCGATATCAGGGCGCAGTAATAATCATTTGTTATTTTATTGTTCTGACATGAAAAAATCAGCAGCATTCAGGATAAACAAATTTGTCTGTATCTTTTTTAATTTTCAACAATAATAATAATGTTTTTTCGTGCATAAAATAAATGAAACAAAATAAAATATGTAATTCCGCCTCTGAAAAGAACCAACACCAGTAGATGGTTTTATTACCCCGTTATATGTTTTGCGCAGTATATTTTAAACTATAACTTGCGAACAAAATCTTCCACAACATTTTAAAGTACATGCAAATCACTAAATTTAGATAATAAACAAAGTATTTACTATTAAATATACCGGGTGATCCAAAAGTCAGGACGAATTTAAAAAATGAATAATTCGAAAACGAATCAAGATACAATGATACGGTTTGCACCGAATGGATGGAGAAGAAGCCGGGTTTTGAGTAACAATGAAAAAAAAGTAGTTTTGCTGGCGATCAACAAATGGCGCTATAGTGTTTTATTACACCAAAAGATGATTTACAAATGAAAAAGTGTTGACAACTTACAAGTCAGTTTAATTACAGTTAATTAGTACTACAGTAAATGTTCAATGTGCTGTCCATCATTCAAAAATGCAGCTGTGAGACTAGGCACCACACCATTCACAGCATTTCTTGCGTTATGGCAGACATATTTTGGCGGATGGCTTCTTTCAGTGATGCCTTAGTCGCCAACAGAACTATATTTTTTTCGTTGCCATACAAAACCCGTTTTTTTCATCCGTTTGGTGTAAACCGCATCTTCGTATCTTGATTCGTTTTCAAATTATTTTTAAAGTTCGTCCTGAGTTTTTGGATCACCCGGTATAATCTTCAAATCAATCAGCTACAAAAGCCAAACGACTTCGACTTCGAAAACATTTTGACCGAGGCACCTGTGGACATCTCCACATCCCCGGGATCAGGATAATTGAAGAAAGCAGGACAAAAATGTTGAACGTGAGTGAAGCAGAATTACGTCACAGTGACGTGGTCAGGGCAAGCTACTCCCACAAGCAAGGGTAGATTGTAAAAAAGGCCAGAAAATTGAACTCAAAAAAAGACCCAATTCAGGGACCACACATTTTTACAATTTATATTAAATCAATTTTTTTCCTAACAAAGTAACAAAAGCCAAGCAATTCGATAATGTTAAAAGATAAGAATACCAGTTAAATTTTTCTGGTTTCAGAAGCTTTTTCCAGCAATTAAATCTCCAGCTTGGAAATATGGACACAAGAAATTACGAACGACGCCTCAGATCGTGATATTGACGGGAGAGGAAATTAAGGTGTTAAACAATATTACTTACAAATAATCATTGAATCTAAAGAGCAGCAAAAATACTCGTTAAATCTTTTCAAACTAAAGTAATGAATTCACATTCTTCCCCACAGATGTACTTTATCGACTGTATCGGAATTCGCAATTATCATATCATCAGCAATATTCATTGACTTTTAACTTGTAGAAGCACTTTCCGATTAATTTCAACATAGATTTTTATAAATGTTTTCTCAACACTTACTTTACCTTTGATGATTATTGCCTTTTTATCGGACTTTTCTACTTTTTATCGGAAGGTAATTTAGGGAAGGCTTTTGCATATAAAAATATACAACAGCCGAGTACAGAAAGACTAAGAAGAATATTTTATATATATTAATTTAAAACTTACAACATGAAACTTTTTTTTTCATTTTGCATGTGATCTAAACTGTGCATGTATTGCGTCTTTTGAAACTTTCATTCATAGTACCTTAAAACTTCCCTAGAACTTACAAAGATACTTGTTAAAAAATAATTTAAATTAAAACTTAATCAAAACTAGTACATTGTAAAGTCATTTGATTTTTACCATCATCATCCCCATTAAAATTATTTCATACAATCAAAAAAGAAAAAAAAAATTCTTGGAAACGGTTTTATTCAAACAAATGTTATGAAGTACAACAAAATATAAAAACTAAATTACATAAAACAGCTGCACAAAAAAATTCTCTAAAACTTTATAAAGCAAAAATTTGACTCGTATTCTTCCAAACAGAAACTTTATCGACTGTAATGGCAGCGTCTTATCATCTGCCTTCTTCATTGCTTTTTATTTTCTAAAAAAGTTTTTCAGTTTAACTTCTATAGAGAATTTTTATAGATTTTTTATTATAACTTACTTAGTCTTTGATAAATTTTCTCTTTATCGTCTCTTCCTTCTTTTCCATTCTATAGAAGATCACTTTCAAGAAGCATTTATCTATCTATCTATATATCTATCTATCTATCTATCTATCTATCTATCTCTATATATATAATAGTTTGTCGACTGACTCATAATTTGCAGGGGGCTTTTAAATCTTATTTCTTTGGCCATTTTGCTGCTAATTGCCGAAAATTTCTAATTTTTTATACTTAAACTCCATTATCTCTTTAGGTAGCTTTCATTACAAAAAGTAAAAAGCTACCTATTGCAGCCGTCCGGAGGAAACCACTTCCGGAAAATTTTGGTATATTTTCACCGATCATGACCCCCAGACCCCAAAACCACCCTCCGTTCAAATGTTGACTGACTTTATATATATATATATATGTGTGTGTGTGTGTGTGTGTGTGTGTTTGTGTGTGTGTGTGTTTGTGTGTGTTTGTGTGTGTGTGTATGTGTGTGTGATTTTTGTCATGCTGTAACTATCGTATTTATGAACCGATTTGGATGAAACTTGGTGCGTACATAATACATACCGATATCTGGACCAAGTTCGTTGGCCAGTTCCATCCGCCATCTTGTTTCAAAATGGCGGAATATTAAATAAAAAAAACTAAATTTTAAAATTAGGTACAAAAAAGTAAGAAATTAAAAAAGATTTTTCTTTTGTGTGTTTGACCTTGATACAAAGATTCCAGAGCATTTTAATTTCATCTATATCTTGAAAAATGGCTGAGTTATAGCATTTTCAATTTCCAGTGTGGTTGACATTTTGAAACGGTCTGAAATTTGTCACGCGATAATACGCCTATTTATAAACTGATTTGGATATAACTCCGTGTGTACATAGTATATAACAATGTCTTCACCGAGTTTACTTGCCAACTTCATCCGCCCTCTTGTTTCGAAATGGAGGCCATTTAAGTTTGTCAAAACTCTGTTGTTGCTGTCTTACAGCCTGCCTTCGGTTTGTTGCTTTTAATTCCATTTTATTCCCATGTATTTACTAAAATCTACTTTATAAGCATGTAAAAACAATGATTTTAATAATCGATTGTAAAACATCTCGATTGTAGATTCTCTGAATTAATTGATGATTCTATCGATTGTGTTTTTTTACGATGACTATTTTTTCGATTGATACCCATCACATGCCATATCACAACAGCGGTTTTAAATAGAAGCGTGAAATTCAATATAACAAGTGTGTTTAAAAAATATTGAACATTTATTTCAGTTATTTTAGAAATTCTCTTTCGAAAACAATTGAAAATGACATGTTCCAAATTTCACGGATTTATCTTTAAGAGTCCTTGACTTATACCAATTTAAATAGGAGAAATGGAGAAAAAAAATCATCATTAAGAAAAACACATATCACAAGAAATCATTCCATAATAACCACTGCTTGAAAGCTAGATTCTGAAAACAAACCAAAACATAAAAAATTAATATTACCAGTTCCAAAGAGATAGATAGAAACATGATTTAAACGTCATTTTAAGCAACAAAAAAAATGCAATTTTTTTCTTTTAATTTGAATATTTTTGTGTCTTGAACCTCCTTAATTTTTTTTCAAGCGGAATCTAGATATTTTTAGAAATATGTCCCATAAGATTAACATTAACGAGTGGGCGTTTTCCGTGAGTGAACTAATTCCTTAAAAGAACCATGGCTGTTTCCATGCGAACTTGTCATGTCTGTCACATACTACGATACTTGGCTACCATTATTTTAACACCAAAAATTGTGACTTATTTGATCAGTGATATCTCATAAATAGAATACACTGTTAAAATTCAAATCTGTGAATTCACGGTGAAACTACTGCAACAAAGTAGCCGAAATTTTACCGTTTCGTTAGTAGATTTTCGGTTGTGGGAAATACAAAAAAGGGAACCTCCTTTTGAAGAAGCAGTAACTTTCCGTTACAAAGTTTGATTTTAATGATAATAATTTAATATAATTTTTAAAATTAACGAATCGATTAATCGTCAAAGAATTAGAAATTACCGAGTGATTTTAAGCTGCTATGTTATGTTACTTAATTATTATTACATTGTATAATTTAGTTCACGCCGGCCTGAGTATCGAATTCGGGACCTTTTGATAGCGGAACAAATCCTTACTAACTGAGCCAAAGCTGCTGATGCCGGATCGTACAAAGTATGTCTTTTATGAGTTAGTGGGAAAATCTGTTGCGCTTTTTAAAGATTTCCTTTCAAATGCATTCCTTAGAATATTTGTAAACGGTTGATTTTATTTTATTTTAGACTGATGCATAATACTTATTATTTTTTAAAATCAATTTTAATTTTTTAAATAGTTAAAATTAAAAAAATTACTGTTTAAACTACTGTTTTTTTCTGAATGAATGAATGAATGAAAAAACTTTTAATTAACAATTTTTTACAAAAATAATGTATAGACAGTTTTTTGAAATTGTCGTACACTATTTATTTATTTTATTTTATTTTATTTTATTTTATTTTATTTTATTTTATTTTTTTTGGCTAACTAATTAAAAGATTTTTTAATAAGAAATAAGAGAAAAATAAACAGAAAAATGTAATTTAAAAAGGATTTTTTATGCTTGCATTATTCCATGGCACCAGTGTGATCCGAGCCCACAATCTGCGTTCGCAGGCGATTAGCGGTGTATTACCTTAACCACTCGGCCACACAACGGAGTATCTCTGTTTTTTTTTTTGTTTTTTTTTTTCTTTCTTTCTATTTCCGTCCGTTTCGTTATTTTCAGGAAATATGGTAGAATTTTGTGATTTGTGACGGAAAATGCCCTTTAGCTGTGAAAAGGGATCTTTTCTGTGAAATTTAGGAAAAAAATATTCGTGAATGTAAGAATTTTTTTAACAGTGTAAAGCAAAACAAACATTTGGAAAATAACGGTGGCCAACAAGCATAGCGATTTTCAGCTGTGTGATAGACATGACAAATTCGCATGGAAATAGTCCCATGTCCTCTTAGGAAAGCGGAAGCAGAGAGGGGAGGAAAACCTAAAGAGAGCACCGGGACCCCATTATACGTGTATCTTCACCGAAAAAAAATCTCTAACTTTTACAGAAAAAAGTTGTATTTTTTACAGAAGAAAAATTGTTTTAAAGAAAAACAGTCTTTTTTTTTTTTGTAAAAGAAATAGAATTTGTTAATTTTTACAGTAAACAAATATATTTTTTACAGAGAAAATTTGTTTTAATGAACAATTACAGGTATTTTCTGCAAATTAGAAGGTTTTAAACTGATGCCAAAATTTACAGTTTTTCCCTGTCAATTTGCGAGATTTTTTTACTGTGTTTCCTAGTTTGTATAGTCCCAGTGATTCAGCCACTTCTTCAAAAATTTGAAGTGAAAATTCTTTTTAACAAATAAGTGCGGGGCATGCAGATAATGGTAAACTATACATAATTCGGTGCACTTTAAGTGTGCACAATATCTGCGGCATCTGTCCCACCTCGGCGTCTGTCTCCACTTTGCTATATTGTTATGAACAGTGTACAAACACAGAAATAAACTTCCAAATAATGAAAGTTTATTTGCTTAGTCTCATTTCGTAGAAAAAAATATGCGTAACATAATGTTGGATATTAAAGTACCGATATTTCTGTTAATTATTACATTACTGATACAGCATGACTTAAACTTTTTGGCGATACACCTCAGTTCTTCTGGCGGCACACTATTGCACCATGGCACACTTACACTGGTTAACTCTTTAAATGCATTTCGCCCGCCTTTTAAACATCTTACCCACATTAGACATTACCCAAGATTGGCAACATCGACAACTTTGGAGGATATATATCTTCATAATAGGTATATTTATTAATAGGTATTGGCAAAATCAGTTTATCAATATGGCATCAGTTGTTACGCAGAGACGTGCTTTTGGTTCGTAATGTAAATATTAGTACATATGAAAACAGAATACAATGAAGGTTTCATAGTGCGGAAAAAAATGTGTAACTGAAACATACATTAAAATTTTCTTTGACATGAATATGGAAAGCGAACCTAAATCTAATTACATTACCGAAGACTTTATATTTCAATGAATGTAAGTCATCATCATTATTAGAATGTTTATATTCGGGTTAAAAAAATATGTATATAAATACTCCACAAATGTTATGAATGTATGATTACAACAAAATTATTTAAAAGATAATCACAGAACATAGAAATGGAAAAAGAAATTGCTTAAAACTTTGAAAGACAAAAATTTAATTCACATTTCTTTTCTAAATATCACTTTATTGACTGTATCGGCGGCGTCATATCACCAGTAATCTTCATTGCCTTTTAGATGTTAAAAAGTTTTCAGATAAACTCCAATACAGATTTTTTATAAATGTTTGCTCATAACTTAGTTTCCTTTAGCTGACTTTTTCTGGTTACGTTTTTTTCTGTTTTATATTAGAAGATTATTTACAGTCGACACTTACATATCATAAAGAAACGTTTTAAAAAATACGCTTTTATAAATATTGAAAATACCATTAGAGAAGAACATGTATTTACCGACACAGTTTCAAAACCTTTAAGTTTTAAAGTATACATGACTGAATTCCATAACTATTTCTATGTATACTTCCTGTCTTACAAATGATGTTAGATTGATATTTGCTTATAAAAGAGTGGTTTTCAATTGCTCTTGTTCCTTAAGTACCTTAACCCATTAAGGACCGTAATTTCTTATGCTTGACAGAAATGAAATAAAATTTAATTTTGTGCATATTAATGACTAATTAAGAGAAAAGAAGCGGGAAATTGTATGTCAAAAGTGGTAAATGACGTATTTTCATATTATGGGGCTGTATAAATATAACGTTATCAACTTTTTTTTGTAATAATATAAATTAATAATAATTATTATTATCATTATATTATTAATATTTATAATTATAATAATTAATCTATCTATATATTTAAAAGACCTGGCTGTTTTTTTAGTCATCAGCCCTGAGATTTCTACTGGCCCGATTTTGATAATTATTTTTTTAAATGAAAGTTGTTTATGTGTAGATGTGCCCATTATGGCTAATTTTTAATTTGTTTCCATTTTTATATTTTATTTTTAATTTTAAATGCTTTTTCGTGACATTTCTTCGAAACAGTGGCAACAGGTTAATCTTTTCTCACTATAATAAAATTTCATTTTGCTTTATTACTTTCCACCAATCAGGAGCTTGATCTCATCGGTGAATGTGTAATCGCATTTCAAAGAAAAAAAATAACGGTTTTCGTAAAATTTAATCCTAATAAAATGATTGAATATAATTATTCACTAATAGCGGTACAATACACAGATTATTTACTGAGTAATATTATTAAGTATTATGTAAATAAAATAACAGAAAATACACTTTAATAAAATATCATAAGTGCCAACCTGACATAGCTTATCCGTAATGAGTGCGTTAATTTAACCCTAGTTTAATCAGTTTCTTACCGGAATTTTTTCAAAAAAATGAAAATAAGCATGTTTCACTAACAATCCTGAAATTAAATAAATAAAGATTTATGAAATATACAATCTTCTGGTTTGAAATTATGTTAACCTGGATCAAACTAATCGAGGTATTACGGAAGGTTAGTTGAAAGTTGGCGGCTATGAAATATAACATCTAAAGCGAAATTTTTTCGATGAAGAAAATTTCGTCATTCAGAAACCAGATGCATTTGTTGCATGACTTTGTTACAGTTGTGTCAGTGATGATGTCATATTCACTGACTTTTATTCCTGCATCTAAATAAACTGAACTTCTATTTATTTAAAAATCCGCGGTATGCACAAATGAAAATATTTCTATAAATTGCGCCATTTCTATTTAATTATAATAAATATTTTATGAAACTAAAGAATTTTTAAATAACTGCATAAATCACGCCTTTATTTCGGAAAAGATGAGTGTTTCTGAAGGTGTAAATGATGTCATATTTGAAAAAACAGAAAAAGAATAACACCTGCGATATGCCGATATTACGCTATTTCTATTTTACATAATATCAAAAATTAATTAAAATCATTTCGTTGTATTAAGTTATTTTTTAAAATAAAAATAAATAAAAAATTTTCTGCATATCAGCAACAAAAACAAAAATTTTATTCAATTTAATAACAAAGATATCGTTTTTTCTTTTCGTTGCCATAACGATAACATTAATTTAGAGAAGTTTATGGAGGCTACAAACCAATAAATAAATTCATTGCAAGTGCTGTAAATGTATAGTGGATTGGTTATGCAGTTTAGTAACCCTGTTTCTATTACAATTAAAATGTTTTATTGATATTATAATTACTGTGCAGTTTTACCAAGCGATATTTAAACCAAGTACCAAGCGATTTTTAAACTGAGTACCAAGCGATATTTAAACGGAGAAAAAATAAACTATGCAGATATTTTTGAATTCGTCTTCTGAGGTATTATATTAACTTCCTAAATAATTTGGCATTTAAATAATGTTTAAGGTTTAGAAGCCACATTAAAAAAGATTTGTAACTTAAGTCCAACATAATAATTTATGAGTTGTTTTCCTTATTTGTTGTTATTTTCTGAAGTTTGGGTATCTTCATCATGAAAAATTATGTTATCCTATTTTAAGAGGTGACAATTGTTTATTTCGCTCAATATCTTATTGGGTATATAAGACTGATATATATCATACCTGATATATATTCTTTTCCGTCGAATTTCGACGGGTGCTGCTAGTAATAATAATAATAATTATTATTATTATACATAATATTAAGTATATAATAATAATATAATTAGTAATACTAATGAACAAAAGTATAATTGATTCAATAATAAGTAACAATCAATATAATCTACATTGACGATGTACTATATTATTAATAATAAAGTCAATAATCAATAATATTCCTTCACAAATTGCTTCAGTTTCCAATGCAAAACTACAAAGTAAATCAAATGCAGTAAAGAGTACTTAAAATTTTCAAAATCTATCTTATTTAGACGATAAGTTGCAAAATTTAGAAGGGAAAAAAATGAAACTTCTTTATTAGATCTTATATAGGAATTAGAATCCTACATCAGATAGGATTATTCGATTTTATCATAAAATAAACTGAAGTGATTATAGAAAAAATTCCATGATGTAAATAATTTTGCATTTTTGAAAGATTACGTAAGTCCCAAGCAAATCGTTTTTTGGAAGAAATTGAAGGTTTTAAATTACATTTTTGGGCGTTAAATTGTTTTCGTTCTCTTGAATAATTCATGAATATTTTGTAATAATGTATTTTACTGGTATTTTTTAGAGCAAATCGCATTTATTTTGCAATAAAATGCAAATGCTTCTTTATTTCATTAGTTCCTCAGAGGCATTTTTCTGAGCTAAAATTAAATTTTTAACCCTTGGGACTCCAGCGTCTCTTACACAAATTTTATTCGATTAGCACCACTTTTTTCAAAAGTGGTGCTAATTTCAAAAAATACAATTTCAAAAATGATCTGATTAAATAAGGGAAATTTTATTTTCCTTTATTACTGGTACCAAAAACAAATTTAGGAAGGAAAGATGATGTCTCCACAGCGGAAACAATGGAGTACTAAGGGTTAATGCTTGCATTTTTAACCCTTTCCGGCACATTGTGCCCGGTCTGGGATACCTAATTTTTATTCCAAACTTGCAAACGGCACCAGTAATATTTTAGTAAAATTTTGTCTTCGCAATAAAAGCTTAGATTAAGGATTTCAAGATATCCCAAAAATTCGTTTGCGAATTCCGGTGTCAGCCGATAATTTCTCATTCTACTAACAGATTTTGGCCGTGCCGGAAAAGGTTAATATGATACTGGCTAAAGAAATTAATTATGTCTGCATGGTTGTTACTAATCTTTCTTTATTTTACATGCAATGTTTAAAAGAAATGCATTTAAATTTTCACGTTTAAAGGTTTAGGAAAATCAGTCGTTTTGGTCAATTTTTTTAACCATTTGAAAATGGTTGTTGCTTTCGTTCTAGAGATATCTGAGACAGATATGAATCCTTGTAATGTCCGGATTTTATTTGTTTTCTGATTGGTCCATGTTTGTTACCCAGAAACGGGTTACTTCTGTTGCCATGATGCCAAGAAAAGTATTAAAAACTACAAAAAAATAATAATTCAGAAACAAATTGAAATACAGCTTTCAAACGAATTGCATTCAAAAGTACATTTTTTTTCCCTCGATACGGCGGTGTAAAATGTGCGATGTTTACAAGTTTTAAAATTCGAATTACCGAAAATTTTAAAACTGAAATTTCATTTAAAATTTGTTTATGACTGTTCCAGTAATATTAATGTTTAAACCATGGCCTACGTAATATAAGACTCTGTTAATACGTAAGCCACGATTTGATCATCATAAAAATGATGTTTCTTGTAAATTTTCAAAAATCCATGCAAGCAAAAAACATTTGGAGTAAAATATGGACTTTTATCATAAAACAAATTGCAGTGATTATAGAAACAATTTCATGACGCACATTATTTTGCATTTTTGAAAGATTACGTAAATCCCAAGCAAATTGTTTTTGGAACTAATTAATGGTTTTAAGTTACATTTTTTTCGACGTTAAATTGTTTTCATTCTCTTAAATATTTCATGAAAATTTTGTAATAATGTATTTTGCTGGTATTTTTGAGAGCAAATCACATTTATGTTGCAGTAAAACGCAAATGCTTCTTCATTTCATCAGTTCTTCAGAAGCATTTTTATGTGCTAAAATTAATTTTTTAATGCTTGCATTTTTAAATTGATATAGGCTAAAGAAATGAATTATGTCTCCATGGTTGTGATTCATTTTTCTGTATTTTACGTTTAAAGGACATACATTTAAATTTTCATGTTTAAAAGTCTAGCAAAATCAGTCGTTTTGATCAAATTTTTTAACAATTTAGAAAATGGTTGTTGCTTTTATTCTAGGGATATCTGAGACAGATATGAATCCTTATAATGTCCGGATTTAATTCGTCCTCGGATTGGTCCGTGTTTAACCCTTTCCGGCACACTGTACCCGGTCTGGGATACCTAATTTTAATTCCAAACTTGCAATCGGCACCAATAATATTTTAGTAGAATTTTTCTTTTACAATAAAGGTTTAAATTAAGGATTTCGAAATATCTAAAAAATCTGCTTGTAAATTCCGGTGTTAGTCTATAATTTCTAACTTACTAACAGATTTTGCCCGTGCCGGTAAGGGTTAATGTCCAGAAATAAAATGCTTCTGTTGCCACGAAGCCAAAAAGTATTTCAAAACTACAAAAAAATTAATAATTTAGAAACAAATTAAGATATATCTTTCAAACGAATTGCATTTAAAAGGACATTTTTTTTCTCTATACGAAAATGTAAAAATTCAAAACGTGCGATGTTTACTGGTTTAAAATTTTGCAGTATCGAATATTGTAAAACTGAAAGTTCATTTAAAATTTGTTTATGATTGTTCTAATAACATTAATGTTTAAACCATGGTTTACGTAATATGAGACTGTTATTACGTAAGCCACGATTTGATCATCTTAAAAATGATGCTTCTTGTAAATTTTCAAAAATCCATGCACACAATAAACATTTGGAACAAAATATGGACGTTTATCATTAAATAAACTGCAATGATTATAGAAACAATTTCACGACGCACATTATTTTGCATTTTTGAAAGATTACGTAAATCCCAAGCAAATTGTTTTTGGAAGGAATTAATGGATTTAAGTTACATTTTTAGGCGTTAAATTGTTTCCGTTCTCTTAAATAATTCATGAATATTTTGTTATAATGTATTTTACTGGTATTTTTGAGAGCAAATCACATTTATGTTGCAGTAAAATGCAAATGCTTCATTTAATTTGTTCCTCAGAAGCATTTTTCTGTGCTAAAATTTAATTTTTAATGCTTGCATTTTTAATATAACAAGTAAATGTTTAAGAAGGAACTGTTTCATTGGTCTATAATAAACTTACAAAATCAGCTACACTAAAAAAATGCATCTTACAATGGTCAGACTAACTCTTAAACAAATATTATTTACTAGCAGGCTATGCCCGCTTCGCTGGTCCATATTTCCAAACGAACCTTGACTCAAATAAAATGGTCATTTAAAAATTTTATTTTAAAGCAGTATAGACCACTCTGGAATCTCCTTCCGTATTGCTGAAAATCATACCAACACCATTGCAATATTGTACTATTGTAAGTCTTGTCGAAAATTTTGGCAATTAAGCACCATCTCTTTTATTTTATCATTTATAGTAGAGTTTCGTATGAACATGAGACCGTTATGACAACAGGAATCAAAACGTTCTCGAGTCATCACATTATTACATTAGAGGGCATTGCACTGATTAGTGACATTGATTATCAAACTCTATTAACTTTCGGATTGTACATTATCATTTCTTAGTTCTTAAAATCCCAACATCTGAACTTGCACTATGTGTAGTTCCGGTAGCCTACATACAATGTCATTTCATGTTACATTTTTTAATAAACGTCCTCTTCTAGCAGGTCTACTGTAGTTTCCTATCTACCTTAATCTGTTCCAGGAAGAATACATAGAGTAAAAAATGTAAATAATTCTTGACAGATAAAGAAGAGTTTTTGTTTGTATTTATGACGGTCATTTATCTACACTTGGGATATATTCCCTAAGGAAAGAGTGCCCTCCGTGGGGGTGGCAGACGAAGAAGGGTGTTTCACTTATATTTATTAGAACAATGACGCATAAAAAGTGTGTTTTAAAGCTGTATTAATTGAATAACATTAAAATTACATCAGTTTCACTGTCTCTTCTTTTTATAAAACAGTTGCTAACATGTAACCGCTAAATCAGAATAATCTTGATGACTAAATTTTGTAAAAAAATAAGTCTTTAGTTTGCATCCAATAAAATCTTTCTACCTTCTGTAATCGATTCCATTATGATTTTTAGTGTCAAACATTAGAAGTGCTGGAAACGATATTGTTACAAATGTACCAGACTTATTTCATGTTTGTCCTCAAATAAATGTGAAATTTACGATCATCCATTATTGGCATTTAATCTTATAGCTTGACTATAGTTTTTTGTTCGACGGGGTAATGAAGTAGTGTCTAATAGTTTAATATTTGACAAAGTTCAGTTGATAGGGCTTATCGTTAATTAAAACTGCTACGTAATTATGAAAAACAAAATTTTCAGCTGTCGAGATTTCATGTATATTTTTTTCTTAACCAATTTTAAAGTATATTTATTTTCCTTACAATTTTTTTAATTGTAATGAATGATAAATTAATTGCAAATATTTTTTCATTATAATAATTTTTCCGACACATTGAAAATATTGCTTTTTTGGTGATAGTGAAATAACTGCAGATGAAAAAGATATAATAGTAAGACTAAAACACAGATTTAACGACTGCTTGGCGTATGACTTGGCGGGGGCCCGATAAGTACGCTAATTCTAACAATTTAAATATGCAGATAGACTGTAAACAAATAATGAGTACTACTTGATTATTCCGTCGATCAATTTCGCCAAATTATACAAATGGACATAATTTTTATTTTAAATAACCAAAGAATCAATAAATTACTAAAATGTTAATAGAAATACAAATAAACATCGAATTAAAATTGGTTGATGAAGTAACAATTACGTATAACAAATTTAATGTCAAATGAATGTGACATTTACGATCATCCATTGACATTTAACCTTATACTTTGGCGATAGGTTTTTGGTCGATGGGATTATCAAGTATTACCAAATTATATAAACAAATTGTATAAACAATAATATTGACAATAATATTTAGGTGCAGGTGTCATCTACGGATCCCGTTGGCGCGATTGCAGCAAATTGCGATTTTATGCCTCACGTGGTAATCCGGTAATAGTTGATTATTTTTAGTAAACTATTTCATTATTTTTCTTTTCTCTTTTAAAATTATATAAATTGTTTTGTTCCATAATTATTTATTGACTTAGTTTATTATTATTATTTCCTTTTTAAAATAATAGAAAATAAATAAAAGTAATATAAATGTAATTGGTATTTGAAAACGCAGTGCTCTCCAAGTTGGCATCATAAAAAAAATCACGCCAAGGTGATGCGTGTATAAAAGTGGAAAAATGTTTGCAATAATATAAACAAAAAAAAAACGTAAACAAATAATTAAAAATTCGCCATTTCGATAGTTTTTTAAAATAACATCAAGCATAAAATCAAATAACATCAAGGTTAATTCTCCAGTCGGGTAGCAATAGTAATTTTTTTTTCTTCGTCTGTTTCATAATAAAAAAAAACAAATTTAATAACTTCTAATTAAATAATCTGACTAATTTTCTGTAATCGGATTTATGATCTAAAAGTATCCTTAATACATAAACAAAACAGCGCAGTTGTGCGCCGAGGACGGCGCGATAATTTTTTACACTAATTTGGCGGAAACATCGTTTTCGAATGCCAGTTTCATATATATATTTAAATTATTTTCTATTATTTAAAAAATAATAACAATTAGTATTTAAATAGTAAGTATAGAACAAAACAGTTTACATAATTTTACAGAAGAGAAAGGAAATAAAAAAACATTTTATTAATAATTAAATAACAATAGTCGGGTTGCCATGCCAGGCAAAACAACATCAATTTAGTGTCCATTAGTTACCTCGGTGTGTATATGATATCTGTGTAAACAAAACTTCCAATAATATAATAAATGACGTCATATTTCTTTTCCTTTGAATTTTTTTTTTTTTTTTTTAATTTTTCACGTGGATACTGTTTAACTAAAAATTGATTGCCGAGGAGAAATTATTGTTCCATATTTTGATTTTCTTGGCAACGGGAAAGAAAATGATTATTTTTTATCGGAAAAATTTTAATTGATTCTGTATGAAAAGTAATGAAATTTTGAATTATTAAGGAAAATATTTGAATAAATCAATTAAAAATTAGCCTATGTTCACCAGAAATAGTGTAGCTTTCCAACGGTGAAAGAATTTTTCAAAACCGTCAATTAGTTTCGAAGCCTATTCAATTCAAACAAACAAACAATCAAATCTTTCCTCTTTATAATATTAGTATAGAAAACCAAATTTAAGGGGGGGAAATATTTTTTCTATAAAACTGTTGTCCAAATTTTTTAAATTAAACTTTAAATGCATATGTAGAAATATAATAATAAGGCAAAATATAATAAATATCAGCTATTAAGATGAAGTTATCGATTGAAGCTCTTATGTTTGGTATAAATGCGTATGCCAAAATAAATAATTAAATAAATAAATAAATAAATTGACTCGATCTTATAATTTCACGTAAAATTTAAACCCGTCATAATTTTAATCTTCTCAAAATGTGCATGTACCCATTTCAATTTTTTATAATTTTAAGAGAAAATGGCGTATTTCTGTTGTCACAATTGCAATATTCGTACTAAAAACTATAAAAAAATTAATATGTCAAGAATAAATTAAGATACAGCTTTCAAAAAAATTGCATTTAAAAGTACATATTTTTCTCTATACGATGGTGTAAAAATTTAAAATGTGCGATTTTTAAAAGTATAAAATTTGCAGTACCGAAAATTACAAAACCGAATTGCATGTAAAGTGTTGCCAAACGTAAAATGACGTATGCGTTACGCACAGATACGTTTGGCCTTTATAATATAGATACTTCATGTTAAAGAAATTAATTATGTCTGCAATGTTGTTACTAATCTTTCTTTATTTTATACGCAACGCTTAAAAGAAATGCATTTAAATTTTGTGTTTAAAGATTTAGGAAAATCAATCGTTTTTATCAAATTTTTCAACCATTTGGAAACTTGTAATTGTTCTCGGTCTAGAGATATCTGAGACATATCTGAATCCTTGTGATGTCCAGATTTTATTCGTTTTCTGATTGGTCCATTGTTGCCACTATGACAAAAAAGTATTAAAAACTAATAAAAATTAATAATTCAGAAACAAATTCAGGTATAGCGTTCAAACAAATTGCATTTAACAGTACATTTTTTTCCTCTATACGACAGTGTAAAAATTCAAAATGTGCCAATCTTTCACCAAAACATCCCACATACCCAGGACTAATAAGCATCTATCTTTGTCAAAGTGTAATAAAATATGAAGTTTGATTAAATTTGTGCATTAGTTCTAAGTATTATAGTTATCACGAAAAACCTGAAAAATGCCTGAAAGCAGCGCCATCTGTTGGCTGATTTGCACTAAAATCTCTTCAACACCAATTTGTGTCAAGGTCTAGCAGAACATGAAATTTTGTGAAATTCTTTGCATTAGTTCTTGGGATAAAACTATCTATGTTATCGTGAGTGAAAAACACAGAATAGCAGCACAATTTGTTGAGCAAAATTTAGACAAACCAGCACCGTGTTATTTCAAGATATAACTGAATTTGATTAATTTTATGCATAAGTTTTTAAGATAGACCGGACACAAAATTTATGTCACACACAGACTACAGACATAAAAACATTTTTTTTAAATACTCAAATCTTGTTCAGGACATCCAAAGTATGTAAATCAATAAAAAAAAGGGAGGCGAAGAATTTCAAAATTCCAGTACTTTCTTCTTATACATAGATAAGTAAAAAACATATTTATCGTGATTTCTAATTGAATAACTTCTGAAACATTATTAATTAAACGAAATTTTTCTCCGTCAGATTGAAGTGACATTTCCTTTTAATTTAAACAAGAAGAATAAATAAATTATTAATGACATGTAAATATTTGAATACTTCTCTCTAAAAATACTTATTTTATGCACACGATAATCCTTGTAAACATAAAAGTGAATGTAATTTTATTTTTCAAGCTTTGGATTAATTAAAATGTCTGTGTGAAGGAATTTGAAAAAAAAATGCTTCGATTATCTAATCAGAAGATGTGCATTGTACAATATATATAACACATCGCCCCAAAAATAACTTCATAAAACAAGTTCGAAATTGCACAATTTGCTCAGGCGACACCATTATGACCTGACTGCCCAGTGTTGTGGAGGAAATCTGCTTTCCAACAGTGAGGAATCAATTTATGCCTTTTTCTTTCTTTTTTTAATATTCACTTTTTTTACCCGCCCCATTTCACGTTTCTGGCGGGATGTCATTGTAAAAACACTTGTATGTAATCATTATTTTTTCAAGTCCTTAATAAAAGAATCCGGGAGAGACATTATGCTCTACTGACTTGGTTTTCTCATCTGATCAGTCCATCTTAGGTTACCGAATCAAATCTAATCTCGCCAACACTTCTTCAAAAAAGTGCGATAGGTATTCCCATCCATGAGTACGTAAGAATCAAATTAGAAAGCCACCAATTACACCAGCCTAAATGTTTATGATAAATCACTGTTGCTTTGAGTGAGTGCGTGCACGCTTTGGGTTATCATGCGCCCACACGTGCATTTTGGGCAGATCCGTGATGTTCCCGTGTGAAAGTCGTTTCATCCATAAACAGAAACCACGGTGGAAATTCCGGTTTTGCGACATGTTCATGAAAATACTACCGTTCAAAAGTAACAAGTTAGGGATTAATCATCATTGCACAACGCTTGTAGTCTTTGGATGTGGAAATTTTTTTGTGTGTCCTGGTGCACTACGCGCATTGTGTTGATTCAGATACTTGTTTACAGGTTCATTTTAATTTCTCGTAGCACAGCTACTACAGGTTGAATGTAATACATTTCTAACCAGTGCGGTCACTTACTTTGAAAGCACCTATCTCGCACAATTTTTGGTGCAATTGTTTAAAAAATGCATGACTTCCAAAAAATTTGTTTTGAACAGCATCTCATGCAGTTTCATCCACGGCATCTAATGTAATGAATATCTGTCATTTCTAAGTTAGTGAACTATGCAACTTTCGTTCCGACGTCCTTGTCAGAAATAATCCCGCTTCCAGCTTTTCCATGGACCTTTTGCAGTTGCCATTCACGTTTCCAAACATGCCTTCTTATGTAAATCTTGCTCACTATCTCTTGACAGTCCAGCACGTTAAGTTTATAAAAGGAATTTTGGGATTTCCTGTATATTAAATCTGTGTTTATTTTTTTCAATATATCATTATAACATACTTATGCAAAATACAAATTTTAATCAAAGAATTCACTGATGGGAAATTTTCTTTAAAGAAATATCTATTATTTTTTCGTAGGGTTTCTTCATATTTAATTATTATTCACAATGAACATAAGTTTCTCATTACCATGTTTTAACAGAGTTTTAAAACTTTTCCAATCCATATTTTCATTTCCCTCTAATAATTTTAGATAACTACTTTATCGAATTTAATAGTTTTCGAAAATGCCTTTGCGTTGTATAAAATATAGAGCGAGGTAATATTTAATATATTTTAAAATTAAAATAACTTTTATAATTAAAAGTTAGTATTTATTAAACATCGATATGGCCAAAATGTGTTTCATTTCGATGAATATTGAAGTCACGCTGAAATAAGTCTAGACAATCGTATTTTTTTTTCTTAAAAATTCATATACGTGTACAATTGAAAAACTATATATTTATTCTTTATCACCTTCTTTTTTTCTTTACGAGAACTCATATTGGATTCGCCAAAAAATTTTAATTTCGGGTTACGACGGATTTTCATGTTACAGGGTCGGAGATCCGGGCTATCTTAAGCATATTTCTACAAAATCTGTCTGTTTGTATGTATGTGGTACAAAATTTGGGATCGCTCTATCTCAAGAACTAATGCATAGAATTTAATAAATCTTAGATTCTATTGTAACTTAATATAAATTGTTGCAGATTAATTTTTGGTCCAAATCACTCGACAGATTTTGCTGCTATGCTGTATTTTTCACAATTGCCGCAATACCTATATCTCAAGAAAAAATGCACGGATTTTCATTAAACTTCATATTCAGTTAGCACTTAATATGATTTGGGGCTGAATATTTTTTGGTGTAAATATCCCGAAAAGTGGCTCTAGTATCCTGGGTTTTACAAGATTCCCGCAATAGATGTATCTCCAGATCTATTGCTCGAATTTTCATCATACTGTCTATTCTGTTAGTCCCTGATCTAAATTGGTGCTGATTAGTTTTTGGTGCAAATCGCCCAACAGGTGGCATTGATATGCATTTTTTTTACCACTTCTATAATAGCTCTATCTCAAAAACTAATACACGGATTTTCATCAAACTGAAGATTCTGTTAGACGTTGACAAAGGATGTTTTTTTATTAAGTATTAGTATAAATCACCTACCAGATGGTGCTGCTGTGCAGCATTTTTAAGGATTTATACGATTTTAGTGGTAATGTTATCTCAAGAACTAATTACGGAATTTCATATCTTTAGATTCCTCACAATGGACTTCATTTACTTTTGGCAATGTGATAACAAATATCGAAATATTAACATATATGAGATAGAAGAAAGTTTTGCAGTTGAAACATCCCACTAGTCTTTCTAATTAAAATATATAACTAACATAACAATTATAATTCGAAAAGAAAGTCAAACTAATTGATGAAATGAAATATTGATGTATTTTATCTCAAGCAGAAATAAATTAGCTTATCAGAAAAGAAAAATTAAATCTCCGTTAACCAAAACATCTGTTAGCAGAAACATTCGTTAGCAGATGAGATATGTATCATCGTAGTACGAATTAATTACTTCCACAGATGAAAGTCTGTGATAAATTAATTATTCATTTATTTTACGTATATATTGATAGACATTTATGTATGGAATAAATGTAACTCTAAGCGCTTAATTAATATTCAAACTGTGTTGCATTTCCAAGCGAATATTGATCCATCTAAAAGGTATCCGACATACCAACTTTCATTACTCATTAAGCTGATTGTGCCATGTACATCGCATTCAAGATACTCTGAGACAAAAGGCCCAGGATTATAAAACACCTGAGACTCTTTGAGATACTTCCAATACTGTTCGGTTTTTACGAATTCCATTAGAAATTATACGGTGAGGAAATTGTGGATCTAAGATATTTTTTTTATGCATATTTAAAGTTATTCCAGAAGGAATCATTAAGATTTGCTTCCAGAATCTAATTTCTTGAAGTAAACTGCTTAATTTTAAACTTTCTTCTGGAAATATGATTAGAGATTTTAAAAAATGTGTTGTAATATAAGCAAAAATTGAACACTATGAATAATATAATTATTGCACATTATAAAAGCTGTATTAAATTAATTATTTTTTTTATTTTTAAAGAGTGTGTTAAATAGCTGGCAGAGTTATTTTTAAAATGATTACAGTCTGATAGGCTAGATTTATTTATTATACTATATAATTGATTTTTTGTCATTATTCGGGAACAAAAAATGTATCTGTTTACATATCTAATATGGCTGGACGTTTCAAGAAATTTCAAAAAAGGAACTTTGTTTTGGTCATTATATGCGTCTTTGAAAATGAATAAGAGGCCTCCGTGGCCGAGTGGTCAAAGCACCACGTCGTCAATCGCCTTCGAGCGTAGAAGGTTGGAGGTTCGAATTCCACTGGCTTCATTGCACGCACCCTCTGTGTGGAGCTCCCGGTTGTCTCTCTTGCGTTGTAAAATTTCTTTGTGCTATCTCGTCCCTGTAATATTGACGATGATTTATAAGCAGGCTTCATGTCGAGTACAAAATCAGATGTATGTTTTTCAATAAACAAACAAAATGAATATTTTTTTCCCTTGAAATACAGTCCAAATACATTTTTTTTTCATTAAAGCGGTATTAAGTTAATAATTAAAATTGAGTGTGACTTATATTTATAACTTCCTTGTAAAGGGTTAACTATTTATCTTTCTAGTAAGAATCTTATTACCTGGAGCGCTTTCAGCAGACCTAACCAAAGTGACTAATGTGACCGGTTACATGACGTCACGGTAAGTGACCGGTTCGTAACCGGTTGACAGATTCATTGGACTCCGGCGCATATTCACAGTATCCGCAAAGAAACTCTTCGAGAGGGTTGAATTCTGATAGGGATTAGCCGACGCGTTTTCACGTAACTTGGCGATAATTATACTTGGCGAGAGATAGATGCTTCCGTCGAGGAGTTTGATTTCCTTCCGGACCGAGTACAAAGTAACTTTTCTCTTGCAGCATTGCATTGGATGGAACGTGTCTTACTGAAAGCTGTACTCTTTAAAAGTTTTTAAACACAAATTTTTACTTTGTACTCGGTTCCGAAGGAAATCAAACTCGAAGGAAGCGTCTGTCGCTACGCCAAGTATAATTATTGCCAAGTTACGTGAAAACGCGTCGGCCAATCTCTATCAGAATTAAACCCTCCCGAAGAGTTTCTTTGCGGATACTGTGAATATGCGACTCTCCCGGCATTGCTTATTCGCCGACCCAGTGGCGTGGTTGGTAGCGGAAGCTGCTCCCACACCGCTGGTCCCTGGTTCGAGTGCAGCTAGCGGCACGGGTTTCTGTGTTGTCCCTGTGATGTATATTAAATGTATGTACTGGATTTTCTGTAATAATAAAGTGTTCTGTATTTGTTTCTGTGTATTCTGGATCAATCGAGGCAACAGCCATTGTAGCTATATGCCTGAAAGCACTGTTCACTGAAACCCTCAAACAAAGCATTGTTTATTAGTAGGGCCATCTGTGTTACGTTACTGTAGTTACTCTTATTGTTGTTGTCATAAATGTTTATGTAAACGATCACGTGACCGAAGTAACCGATGTTTTTTTTTCTTGGTTAGTTCGGTCACTTACCAGTCACTTCGTTTACTTCTGCTCAACGACATTGTGTATCGGTTAGCAGCACTAAACGCTTTGATAATTAACCGATCCCACAGGTACGTAACCGGTGACTCCGTTGAACTCGCTCCTACTGTTCAGTAATATATAATACATCATTGCCCCTGAAAAAATTATGCGAGATGCTATAACACAATCATTTTAAAATTTAAGTTATAATCATCGAGTTCTCTGATATTAGAGCTTTCATCAAAATGACTTTCCGGTTATTCTCCCGAGGGTTTGTTTGTTTTTGATTATTATTCAAATCGAACAACGTTTCCCATTTCCTTATTTTAAAAAAGTTTCAAAATTTTAAACAAAAAAAAGTAATTTTAATTCCTTCTAGTGACATTTAAAAGGATTTTAGATAATTTTTTTATTGTTATGAGTTTTAGAAATTACATTTGCATTTTATGTAATAGAATGAGAAATGACTTCTAATTGATTCTGGGATTAAATTAAAACAAGTTGGAAATTGCACGTGAAGCGTAGCAAATGAGGTGCGTTCGTACGATAACGAAGTTTTAAAATATTCAGATTTTGCTGATATAGTAGAGCGTACTTTGGATACAGTATAGTGGTCGAAATCTTCGTGTTCCTGTAAATATGCATGGAGTAATTTTTATTATACTTCATTAACGTATATCATATTCATAAAATGTGAAGTAGTTTAATATAATTAAAACACGCCCCAAACAATGTTTCCCCGTATAATATTATTATAAGTATAACATTAGAATACATTTGTGTGGCCCTGTAATTTAATAAGATATATTCTTTGCATCACGGATAGTACGGAATGTATATTTTAGTACATACTTCATAGATTCATGCCAACTCTATTATGTTCAAATGAGTGCAACACCTTTTAAATGCATTTGAAACTTTTTTCCCATTGATCGTAATGTAACGGAATACTTTTGATTGTCCCTGTAATTGATCTATGCATCCGATTTCCATAACATTTGAAATGACTAGACAAAATTATGTAGTAATTATACATTTTAAATTTCAAATGATTAAAATGCATTTGAAACTTTTTTTCCCCATTGACCGTAATGTAACAGAATCCTTTTGATTGTCCCTGTAATTGATCTATCCATCCGATTTTCATAAAATTTGAAAAGACTCAACAAAATTATGTAATAATTATACGTTTTAAATTTCAAACGATTAAAATGCATTTGAAATTTTTTCCCCGTTGACCGTAATGTAACGGAATACTTTTAATTGTCCCTGTAATTGATCTATGCATCCGATTTTCATAAAATTTGAAATGACTGGACAAAATTATGTAATAATTATGTATTTTAAATTTCAAACGATTCGGTTGGGTAGTTTTTGCGTTGTTATATTCGGACAGACGGACAGACAGACAGACGGACAGACGGACGGACTGAGCGACAATAATAGGTGCTGCGTATTTACATAATTACGAACGCACCTAATAAATCTTATAATTAAAATAAGTATTTGTTGTGTTTTATATAAATAAAAAGTGTTTCGCTTTAATGAATATCGAGATAAAATAATCACTGTAATGTAAGGTGTTGACATGCGTTTATCTTTCTTTAAATAAAGACAAGACTGGGTGCAATTCTATGGGAAACATGCGAGCTTTGACACCCGTTTCCTCGGAAACTACTTGACCGATTTTCGTGAAATTTGGAATCCATATTCACTGGATTCTGCTGAAGACTTATGACACAGTTTTTTTTTTCTGTAACCAAAATCGTTCAATTACAAATCTCCTGAATATTTAAGTTTAATTTTTATTTATATTTTTAGCTCATCGGCTATCAAAGTCTGAGAGGTAATGTTCCCGCAGATTCTATATGTATGTACGTATGTATGTTCATAACACGATAACTTTTGATAGAAAATATCTAATTTGCTTAAAATTTTGAATATAGTAGGTTCATTCTGATAAGATGCTTGCTTAGTTAGTTTTGGGAATTCAATGGTCAAGTATAAAGAGGAGGAACGAGGGTCATTGTTGTATGTTTAGGACAGCCAGTTATCAACATGAGGGATATAGGCTCTAAAGAGAGGAAATTGCCCCTCTTATGGGGGAGCGGGACTTTCTAAGAGAACCTAATCCGTATTTATGCAAGGAAATCCACGGAAAACTTCGAACGACTAGGCTGATGAGCTCGATTGGGTTCGAATTCCGAACCTCCCGTCTACCAGTTTCGAGAGCAGAACCTCTCGCCCACTGTTAAGGCTTAGAAAACGGGGGTTCCCGGCTTGATTTAGATAAAAGATTTTTTCATGCAGAATTGTCTGATTTGCTTCAATTTGGTATGCCAACTTATTCTTATAAGGTGCCTTTCTTATCAGATTTGAAAGTTTATTGGTTAAGCATAAAGAAGAAGGAATGGGAGAGCTAATCCCCCTTTCTTAATTTAGGTAAATTTTTGCTCAATTTCTTTATTTTTGGGGGACTCTCTGTTTTCTTCTTTGAAATAAGAGTATAATATACAATTTGTGTGTATAGCCTGTGAGCTCAATGCCATCAGTTTAACGTAACAACTTTCTGTTTTATAGTTTAATGCTTTAGTTTTCTTTAAAGAATAATTATTGAATTTCCTGGTATAGAGCTTTCATCAGAATGACATTCCGATTATTTTTCCGTGGATTTGTTTGTTTGTTTGTTTTTAATTATTATCAAGGTCGAACTCCCACTTCCTTATTTTAATAAACTTTCAAAAATTTTCACAAAAAATATTTTCAATTCCCTCTAGTGACATTTAAAAGGGTTTTAGATAATTATTTTTTATTGTTATGAGTTTTGGAAACTACATTTGCATTTTATGTAAAAGAATGAGAAATAAACTAATTGATTTTGGAATTAAAACAACTTTGACAATTAAAGTAAGTATTTTTTGTTTTATATAAATAAAAAGCATTTTATTTTAATGAATATCCAGATAAAATAATCACTGTAATGTAAGGTATTGACATGCATTATCTTTCCTTAAGGGGCCGTTCAAATATTACGAAGCACCTAGAGGGAAGAAGGAGATTAGCGATTTGCTTATTTTTTGCTGACAAGGGGAAGGGGGGGGTTGAATGATGCTTACATAAGACATTTTCAAAATCTCTTAACTTAAAAAAAACTATTAAAAAATTCAAATTGAAAAAAAAGAAATAGCAAAATTATATTAAAATTGAAGTTCTGATTTCAGCTATTTTAACCACACAAGAAAAACATAAGCAGTTTCTTAAATCTAGAGGTGATTGTTCATGTTTTATTCATGAGGGATTATTATATCCGAAAACTTACTACTATTTCCAATTGTAAGTACGAGTTTTCCGGGAGAGTTTTCAAAAGTAAGCGAAATTCCATCTTCTTTGTTCCACCTTTCCTCCGACAAGTGTTAATAATCAGAGCCCGACCAGTCATCTCCGACCCCATAGTCAGAGCCCGATCAAGCTGAAGTTGAGCCCATACTGTAAAAAAATCCAGAAACGTTCCTGGGGAAATAATGGGCAGCTGAGTTGCCCATTATTTCCAAGAAACATTTCTTGAAAATGACTGGAAACTAACGATATAATTTAAAAACGTTCCTCTAAAACGTCAGTAACCTTTCTGTGAAAAATCAGTAAGCTTTTTGTCGTAACAAAAACATTCCTGTGAAATGTCAGTAATCTTTCCAAAAAAGATCAGTAAGGTTTCTATGGCAGCAGAAATATTCCTGAAAAACATTAGTAACCTTTCTACGAAATATCAGGAAGGTTTTCTGCGAACAGACAGGAACCTTTCTGTGAAAGATCGGGATTGTTTCTGTCGGAAACAAAACATTACTGGTATTTCACAGGAAGCTTACTTATTTATCAATGGAACGTTTCAGACTTGTCCAGTAAGGTTTCTGTTATTTTCCAGAAACCTTTTGTATAAAAAATGGGCAACCCAGCTGCCCATTTTTTTTTCAGAAACCTTCCTGGATTTATTTCTCAGTCCAGAAAGGTTTCATGTTTTTTCTCCTCTCATTTATTCTTGATGTCGACGCTTTCTAAAAGAGTATTTTTTTTCTCTTGGTTTACAGATTCACTTTTTTATAATATACCACACAAATATATTGATTGTCTCATATATTGATTCAGTCCATGATTGGTACTTTTTATTTTCTCATTTCACCATTGTAAATATATACCTTAAGACTTTTGAATATTCTACCATACATATATTTAATTTTTAGAGTTTAAAAGCGTTCGGCAGATGTCATTTGATGTTTGTATAGAGAATCTGATTTCATTTTTGTTACCTTCTTTTTTAAGCCTATTTGGAGCTGCAAAGTCTTCGGCTTTTTGAACACTTTTGGATGACTTAAAAGAATCCTATTTTCTCTAAAATAATGGCGTGCAAAAGCCGGAAACTTCGTAACTTTATGGCTATATAAATTTTGTACTCTGCAATTTAATTACAAGTTGCGTTGTAGAGGGATTTTGATACTAATAAAATGAAATTTTCAGTCTATATGTGGTAAATTTCAGACTAACAGAAATTAATTTTAATCTATTTTTAACTTTTTAGGTACATTTATAAAAAAACTCCATATCAAGTAATCATAAAGAAAGAAGTATTGAAGATATTCCTTAAACTATGATCATATAAGCATATTCCAAACAGCAGAATAAGCTATTTCATATAATTTTAATTACATTAATTATCTTTACTTGTATTTCACAACTACTTCTAGAGTAATGGGCAACCGAAATCCACATAGATCCGAAATCGGCTACAAACTCTGGTAGTTAAAAAATATATATATTCAATTTACAAAATTATGTCATTTGAGAAAAAATGTTAAAGAATAAAGTAAATGAGATATCACCTAAAATCCAAAACTGTGAATAAATAGCATTTGTTTTCTCTGAATAAAGTGAATTACTCATTTTTAACCCTTATATGCATAGGATAGAACGCGTTCCAAAAAAATGCGCAATTCAAGGAATCAGAATTTATACCTGAAAAATCTAAATAGTAAATTTTTCTTTAATTACGAATGGTCTGTCATTAAGTAAAGTGAAAATTGCTCTTTTAAATTTCTGGTGAGAATACGGAATATGTGAATAAAACTCCTCAACAAATCGGGAACACTTGTACTTGTGGTATCGAAAATGATACAATATGTATTTAAGGGTTAAAAATGTGTAATGTAAAGAATACCCACATACCTTACTTCCACATCTATTAAAACTAACAAACCTGAACGATTGTAATATAGATTCACATGAATTATTTTCTGAATTTGTTTAAAATGTAAATTAATAGTGTAAGAGAACATGAAAGTCTGAACATACATATAAGCCGAGATAAAAAGTTTTTGTCAGAACCTTAGCAATACAAACTACAGATTTTAATGGCTTGTGCATGGACAAAGTGACTTAGACGTGTTAGACAAGTAAACATTGTTTTAGCAATAATGGCAAGCTATTTAAATTTTTATTCAAAAGAAGTTCAATTTTAATTATTATCAGTATGTCATTAATATTTTATAAAGGCATTCATTTTACTAACTATCAAAATTGAGCAATTTTCAATTCATTTCCACTGTAAACATATATCATGCTTGTAATAAATTTATAAATCTTTTCTAAATATAGTATTAACACTAGAACCGCCGGCTATTTTATAAAAAAAATATATAAAAAGTGTTTGACACCAGAATTTTTATTGAAAGCTATCTAACTTACTTAATTAGCTTAGTTTTGAGTTTCACATATTTAACAAATCTCATGAAAAAATTTCTGGTTCAAGTTGGCCGTTTTCAATTTGGGAGGGATCAAAATGACCCCTAATGGCGGTTCTAGTGTTAAATTGGTCAGTGCAAAATGACACTCGCAGGAAGATTGTTCTTTAGTGTGCTTATATGTCCTCAGATGGGGGACTACATAAGTTTCCGTTTTTTCCCACTACTTTTTTTATGCGTGATGTTTTTATAATGTGTAGATTGATATTCGAATCAGTGATAGAACTTTAAAAATAAAAAGTAGGTACCAAATAATAATTTACGGGCAATTTCTAAAGCTCAATGTTAGTATAACTGTAACATATGCTACTTTATGAAAAAAAAAGCCTGTCAGATATGCTATTTTATGGGGGGGAGGCACGAGTGTTTATTTTGTTTAAAATTATTGAATTTCTTAATTTACAATATAATTTAAATTATAATAATTAAAGCAACTGTAAAAATGATTTGAAGCACTTACATAGTTAGAAATTAATATAAACAATGCACTTAAACCCTTACTTCAATATCTATTTGTTTTTAAACATTTAAGAGGCTACTTCACTCAAATGAAAAGACCCATTGCGAATGCTAATTCTATGTAAGAAATTTTATATAAATATCTCGGTTGCATTTCAGTATTTTTTGCATTGTGGATAGCTGAGATTAATCTCGATGCAGGTCGTTTTTTACTTTTTCGATTTTGGCTGCAGATATATTTTTCAATATTTCAAGAAAAAAAACATTTAAAAATTTTCAAATACAATTGAGATTTCGTTAAAACTGTCTTCAATTGGATTAGCATTAGTGAATAGGTCTTTTCATTTGAGTGAAGTAGCCTCTTAATATTTGATGCAACTTGATATTTTTCATTCGAAATGTAGACACATATTAGTCTTAAAAATTGTGCTTTCCTTAAGCAGCATTTTTACAAGCTTTTGAATAATAGGTAAATGAATTTTAAGAATGTAATCAGTTTTATCAGCACTGGTTATTGAGATTGACAAATGAATAAGGGATGCATGACATAACTCTGTCCATTTTGCTCTCTTTTCAAAAATGGTTGATCAACTTTGGACATATTGGGATGTGCAAGAGGCAGGAAGTAAAAGAGAAACTTCAGTACAAAGTATAGATTTTTAAAAGCTAACAAGGACGGTCTCCATATGGGCATACCCCGAAAAATCTGAAAAAATTACAGAATGTTCTTCTCGTGGGGATACATACGTTTATAAAAAAAAACCTCCATTCAGTATCCGTAAAAAAATAATGAAAATTTCGTTATTTGGCGATTTATCTCCAGTTGGCGATGGAATGTAATTTCAAGAAATACTTTGTCAAATACACTTCAAGAAAAAAAGTTTCATGTTGAACTTGTTTTGATATATTTGATTTAAATAACTTTAGTTTTGTAAGTTTTAGTTTGTTTTAAGTATAATTTTGTTATATCGATAGTTATATGTATTTATATTCAAATTTAATCATCAAAATTTGAGATTTAAAACGAAATTCATAATTTAAATTAATTAAGTTTGTTTCAAGCTCAAAGTCCAATTGAGAATTGTAGATGAGATTTGGTTGCTATGGAAACATTTGGCTTTTATTTTTGAATACGCTTAAATGTACGAAAATAATTTTTCTCAATATGATTTTTTTTTCTTTTTTGATTTTTTTTAATCTATGAAAACATTTTTTCCAATGATTAATTAAATATCTACTTGAACAAGTAATATATATATATGTAATACAATATTTATATATATACATGTATATAATATATTAAAGTCTCTCATCGTTTATGTTTAAATTCATTAAATACCATTTACATGCATTCTAAATATCCAACAGTTTTGAGTTGCAGTATAATCGTTTGCTTTTGGCGAGGAAAAGGGCTGCTCGCCAAATCGAGTGACTCTTTCGTCTTTTCACGCCAAATATTCGAAAATATTTTATTTTTTTTTACATACTTTCCAATGTGATTCCGCCGCTTATTTTGACTGATCCTTTATTACATATATAAATACTATAATTAGTATTTTTTTTTTTCCATAAAATTCCGAGTATGCCCAGTATGGAGACCTTCCTTGTAAGTATAAAAATTCAATGACTTGGGAATAGTTTTGTAGTCAAATGAAATAAATTTGTTGCATTTTATTAAACCTAATCTCAAACCCACATTATAATCACTTGATATCATATGTCACACCTTAAAAGACTTTCTTGCATTTGATGCTGAATTTGAAAATGTGTTAGCCAGTTTAATTTTTTGTATAGCATTAATACTATTTTACTTGTTCCCTTCCTTATAACTCTGTCTTTTAATTTATTCTCTCTCTACAGCCAAATATAGCCCAAGCACAATGTTTTACACTATTAATATTTCTAATACATTAAATATAAAATAGTATGCATTAAAATAATAATAATCACAACAACAAATTAAGAGAATTTTGCAAGTTCTTTTTATTAATATTTAAACATTATGATCATCTTGTTTAGAATAAATAAAAATGTTTCAACATATCAGCAATTTTCTGAAAAAAATTCACAAGAAAAAAAATGTCAAATAATAAATGAAAACATCAATATATCAGAGTAACATTTTCAGAATTAGCTAAGAGTCAATTTATATCAACTTTTAAAAAACTGAAAATATGTATTTATAAACACTTTGAATATTTATTGTATTATGTACTGTAATAAAAATGTAATCAGTATCAACAATATAAACAGTAAAACAGCATAAAAAACGAAGGGTCTATTCTTTACATTTTATTCTCCAAATTATAGCAGAAATAATTAAAAATAGCCATTTGACAGGAAATTAGACTTCTTGAATTACATCATATGGCTTCCCATTTGATTTCTGGAGATAACAAAAGATTACAAATAGTATATTCTTTCCGAAGTACTGTACATGTATCCAATGATGGCTGATGGATGAATGAAATGCATTTTAATTATATGTGCGTTTAAGTTTCACTAAATCTATGCATATTACATAGTGTGTATAAATACTATCTATCTATACTAATAAAATAACAAATCGCTCTGTCTGCGTGTGTGTGTGTGTGTGTGTGTGTGTGTGTGTGTCTGCGATGGCTAGCAAAATCTATGGGACGTACGAAGCTCAAAATTTTTATGAGAGTAGCCCAATATCTCTCCTGATGCACCTGAGCTTTAGAATTTCGAAATTCTATTTATTAACTGAGTAATTAATTAAATTCCAAAGATCACTCTTATAAAAAATCGCCTTTTTTCTTCTTTTTTTCCCTTCATTTAGTTATGGTTGGTTGGTTGCATAAAATTTTCGCATAAATAATTTAAAAAGCTGGAACAGACCTTTAAAATTCATAGACTGGCAAACTGTCAGTTTAAATGATGATTTTTTATCACAGCGGTTGTAAACCATGGAGGAAAAAGATAGGTGGTGGTGAAGTAAACCGAAAAAGGGTCGCAATATTAAACCATTTATCGCTCAAATTTTAATGTCCCAAACAAAAGCATGTGGAAGGGATTTTGTATTAAGACGAATTGAAAGGAATGAATTACAGCTGAAGCGTATTTTACGAAGTAATAGTAATTTTTTAAAATGGTCTTTTTTCTATTATATCATTTATTTTTAAAAAATGTTTGCTTTTAAAATAATTGGAATTGATATATTCGAAAAAATTAAATGTAAAAATAAAATTAAATAAAATATTGAAAACATTTGATTTGAACTAAAAATTGTATTACTAAAAGTTTTCTTTTTTTTTTTTTTTCAGAACTTTTTAATACTGTATAACGTAGATGAAAAAATGTTTTTAATTTAACAATATATTAATAACTCTATGTCAATATATAAAATATAATTATGAAAACATTCTTTTAAAATCATGCGCGAAAACTTAAATAACAAATATTAGTCTAAAATCTAGATTTCAGAGTGCAGACGATTTTAAGACATTAACGAAAGAATGTTAACTTTTCAAGCAAAATCTTAAATGATGCTTCTATATTGATATTTCAAAGTGACGGCTAGGTTACATTTATGTTATACTTAAGTTACGGTAGGGTAATGTTAAGTCGCAGACAGATTATGGTTATGGTACAAAAATTTACGGTTAGGAATTTGTCCACAGAGTCAACATTACGCATGCTTTGATAAAAATATACACTTTTGTTAAATGGCTCTGAAATTATAATACTATATACCAATCTTTTATCATCGCGTATCGATTTCATTCACGGTATAGTCGGATTTAAGAGTAATATAATTAGTTTGAAATTCAAAATATTTCACTTGGGATTTCTATGCGAAAAAAATAATTAGTTACGTGTTTTAACAGTGATTTTTACGGGTAAATATCAACACTTTAACACGAAACTAACGCAATCGTTGGATACATGTTCCCTCCCGTGTTTCTCCTTGCTCATTTTAAGTATTTTTAGATCTTAATATTAGTTGTTGTTTTTAAAACCGATTTTTCACAAAGTCAGCTGCGACGTATTTCAGACAATGCATTTCTGCATGCTTCCAGTTAATGATAAAATCATACAAATTTCAAGTTCGTTTAATATTGTTAATACGGACCCGGGCAACGCCGGGCGGGTCAGCTAGTAGTTAATATAAAGGGCTACCTGAAAGAGGTTGCAAATGTTACAAAATATGAGCTTGAATTCCGTAAAAGTGGTTTTTGAACAAATTGTGCATTTTTACATTGAACAGCATTCTCTTTACTAAGAAATGTTTGTAGAATGTAGATGAAACGATATTTTGAGCCGCACAAAGAATTTAATACATGGGCGCCTATGAATGATAATTCTCAAGAATGATTTTAATAGTTTTAAGAACGTTTTAGTTTAAAATAAATTTTAGCTTAATTACTGACGTATAATAAAAGTACAAGGCAAACTACAGAGTTGAAGAAAAGGATTCAAGTATGTTTCCACTGATCAGTATAAATTTCCAAAAGAAAAATTTCAACCTGCTAGACATTTTCTAACTAAATTTTCTCATTATATAGTATATCAACCGACAGATCAAATGAATCTGTTCAACAGTATTGGTTAAATACATATTTAACTATATACAATAACCTTATTGCCCTATATAACGAAGTTTTGTTAAGGATTTCATTAAGAGTTGGAAAATGCTTTACAATCTATGCTTAATGCATGATTTTTCTTACTTGTCTTTCCCTGAAAGTAATTGAATTAAGTGTAATTCCTCCCCCCCCCCCTCCAAGACTTTTTAGACAATATATGTGAATTTCCTGACTTTCCATGATGCTGGGAACTTTGAAAGTGCAAAATTAGTCTGTCAGATTTAGTAAAAAATTGCAAACTTTTTCAATCATTCATTTAAAAAGAAAATGCAAAATTCATGAATTAGTTGTGGGAAAAATGTGCAAAATTCTTCAGCTGCTAGTAGAGGGAGAAAAAATATATGAAACATTCCCAGGGAAAATTAAAAAAAAAAAATGTTTTTGCCAATCAATTGCAAGAAATTGTAAGAATAAAGTTGCCAATAGGTAGAAAATATTGCACATATACCAATTGAAAATATTTAAATATTTATTGGGGAGGAAAAAAACTAAATTTTTCAATCAGTCGCAGAGAAACCCAGAATTTTTTCCAATTACTTTCAAGTATAAACTACAAAATTTGTCTATCTAAGCAAGAAAAATATGCCAAAATTCGAAAATTGGTTGCAGATTTAAACTATCAAAATACATTGATTGATCAAGAAAAAAAACTCGTGAAATTTGTCATTAGATCACCTGAAAAAATTTTAAAATCCATCGCTCAGTTTAAAATATATATATGAAGCTTGTTGCGAGGAAAAAAAAACACATTTACATACAAGGAAAAATATCATAAAATTCACTCAGTCACAGGTAAAAAAAACGATATATTCATTCATCAGCCATTTACAGGAAAACTCTGCTTTTCTGATAATCGCTTTAAAAAATTCCGTACAAAATCCGCTATTTAGATGAGGGTAAAAAATAACATTATCAGCAGATCGGGTAAAAAATAAATTTATCAGCAAATTGTCTTTAAAAAATTGTTGATCAATACTCCCCCCCCCCCCCCCTTCAAAAAAGCAATTCGTCACAAGAAAAAACCTCAACAATGCCAATACATGTACCAGTACCATAGAAAATTTCAATTACAATATTTTTTTTTTTTAGTATTTAGTTTTTATTAATCACATAAGTATCACTCGGTTATGAATTAAATTTTGAATAAAGGCAATTTTAAGCACCATTGGAGTACTTTTGGTATTCTGTCGGAAATCTGGAAATTTAAAAAATTCAGCTAATTCTGGTCCTCAAATGCAACCCTAAGCATGCAATACAGATAGACATGAAAACTTGAAACTCATCAAAAAGCTTAATTATGCATGTAATGCTAAATTACTACAATGTAAATTGACATTAACATGCAAAAATAAAATTATGCATAATAATAACATTAAAAAAACTGAATTAGACATTATAAGATGTAATAAATATTCTAGTAAATTAAGACATAATACCATTATTCTTTTCAATTATTATCCCTACACTATATTAAATATTAGCACAACTATTCAAACTTCGGGTAACACATTAAGGGAGAAAAAAATCCTTGAAGTAGCAAAATTTAAATTACATGTACTATGTGCACAAAATACAATTAAAATATTAAAGCACTTAAGAGATTTAATATATATATATATATATTCCACTTTTTATTTTTTTGATTCTCATTTGAAAGAATAACAAATTATATAGTTTGTCATCCATCTTAAAATCAGTTAATCTTATATGATACTTTCCCTCTAATCCACAGAGGTTGAAACCAAGAGCTTTGCAGATTATAGAATTTTGAGGATTACAGGTCATTCTTTGTTTGCATTCTAATATTTGAGTTTTATTACTAAAAAATACTGTAAATTTATAACACAGAAATGAAAGAAAACGCCTTAAGAATATAAAAAAACTATATTGAATGTTAGAAATGAATTTAAATGATGTAACACAAAAGTAATAGAAAACATTTTTATATGGAGATCTATACATAAAAAACACTGACATCCAGTTAACCGATAAGTACCAAAACTGGTACACAGTTGCAAAATTATATACTACCACCCCCCCCCCCTCCTTCCAAAACTTTGGATTATGATTTTTTCATGTTTTTGCACAATTCTCCGAAACAATCAAAATAATAGTAAATTTTAAAAAAAAGGAAAATTTCGGAAAAAAATGGCTGATAAATTTTATGACTGGATTACAGAGATAATCAAAAGTACTTCGTTACATGACGGTCAATGGGAAAAAATGTTTCAAATGCATTTTAATGGTGTTACACTCATTCGAACATAATAAATTGATATGCATCTATGAAGTACATATTATAATGTACATTTTGCATAATCTGTGGTGCAAAGAACATTTGTTATTGATTAACAAGGCCACACAAAAGTATTCCATTCCATTACATAATGGCATAGGAAGAACATTGTTTGGTGCGCATTTTAATTGTAATTTACTACTTACAATTTTATAAGGTGATATTTTTAAAATTTCGTTATCGTACGAACGCACCTCATTTGCTACGCTTCACGTGCAATTTCCAACTTGCTTTATTATTTAGCGTTTTGACTTAAACAGTTTTGAAGATGCTGAAGAAAAACATTGGAAACATTTTTCAACTGGAAGTGTGTCACATAAATTAGCTGTTGGATAAGAGAAAACAGACACCCTGTATATAATTATCAAATCTTTTGTAGAATAAGCAATATTTTTCTAATGTTACATATAAGAATAATTAAAAATTCTTTTTTTGTTCTTCACAATTTATTTTCAATTCGTTTACATTAAATGTATATCTGATAGGTACTTTATAACATCCTTTTCAACTATTCTACTTACGTTATTACATTTTTCATCATTTATTTTCTTTTACGGGCTTTTCCTCATTTAATTTCAATTGTTCCCTCCGTGGATTCTTTTTTTAATAATTCATGTTTCTATGTATTTTTTTAATCCTTTTTTCAGTATTTGAGAATCATCGAATTTCTGAAATGAGATATTATGTTTTATTACTTTAATTTATTAGATACCTTTTATGTGTATAAAGCTCATCTCCATGTTCATTTCTTTTAATGCAAAATATATCAAAGAAAGATCGTTTTGAAAATCGAAAAAAAAATGACAGATTCACACGTTTAAGACACTGGAGATTTCGTAAAACATATTGCTAGAAAAATGAAATGCCGTCCGTCTGTCTATGTATTTGTCTGTCTGTAAGCGCTCTATCTCCCAAACAAATTGATACAGACACTTAAAATTTTATTTATACTTAGTATATAATACAGTAAAACCTCTAAATAACGGACACCTCGGGAACGCAGAAATTGTCCGCTATTCGGAGGTGTCCGCTATTGCGAAAATCTCGGAGATTCAAAAACCGCTAAGAAATGCTTAATGTTTCATTAAGTTACTTTTATATCTCCTAAAACCTCTATCATATAATTAATCAAAAATTAAAAATATTTTAAAAGTGAAATAAAATTGTGCACACTTTTATCCACTGTTTATTATAGTACTAGCGAGCTACGCCCGCTAGCTGGGCCAATTTTTTCCAAACGAACCTCAATATTAAGCAGTATATAATAAGCAAAAAAATTCATTTAATAAGCAAGTCTTGGAGTTCGAATCCTCAAGCACAAAAAAGTAAATTAAAGAGCTATGGTTGTTATGCGCCCATTATCCCGTTAAAAATATGTGATTTCGCACAGTGGGCGCTACGTGCCCACCGTTCAAAGGCGGCCCACCGGCCTACCACCCACCGGCGCTACGCGCCATGGTCGCCATCGTCCCGTTAAAAATATTTGGTTTTGCACGGTTGGCGCTGCGCGCCCATAAGACATTTTCTTGTATTTTTTGGTTCATCAGAAGCAGACTTTTACGCAGATTCTGAATATGTAATCAATTTTATCTACTTTAAAAACTGTCTGTATGATGGTTTAAGAAAAAACGCGCAAAAAAAGTTTCGGTATTAAAAACTGCAAAAGACTGCTATTAAAAAAAAACAAGTAATTTCATTAGTATCACAAACAACATAACTAACAAATAATTTTGGCAGCTCGTTTTCCGTTTGTACTAACAAAAATTAGTATTAATCGCGTAAATCTTAGGTTACACAATATTCGTGTATGCTACCAAAAAGAAAAAGTATGAAAATAAACCGTGTTTAACATTTTTTACCAATTAGTTCTTTTTCAAAGAACCGAAACGAAAGAAAAAGTCGTTTTCCCGGAAGAAAAAAAGAGGTTTTCGGCTGCTTCTTCTTTTAGCCAAAGGGGAAAAGTTCAGGTCGTTCACCGCAAGGTGGCGCAGTGTTCTGCCTCAGAGCTCCGTTTGAGCTCCGTTTGGGAAATTAGGCGTTTTCCGTTCCGATTCCCGACCGGTTTTTAATTCATAACTTTTTTTAATTTTGGTCCCACGGTCTCGAAAATGCCCGAAATGACTTTCCCGGAATTTTTCGAATCGAAAGACACCTCTCGCGACTTCCAACTCGCCCGCGTTGCGAACCGTAATCGGCTTCAAGCAGACAGACAGAGGCGCACGGATTTTATTAGTATAGATTGTGAAAAAAATCTGTTACAAAACTGTTCTGTGAACTTACAGTTTCTGTGTGATGTTATTGGACTTTGTAGAGTTCCGGGTAAGTAGGGAGGGATTGCACTTTTTTATTTTTAAAAGCATAAAATTTCAAAATGTTCTTGGATGACATTTCAAAAGTCTGGGAGATTGATTCTCCCGGGTAACCCCCCGAATTTATCACTGAACGTTGGGGGAGGGGAAGGGGGGTTCCCCAGCTCTTTATCTACATTTAACTGTGATCACAAAATGTGTGACTCGTTGTCCTGATATATTCATTAACTTTTTTTATTTTTTTTTTTCTGTTTAAAAAATACTTTTTCATCCTTTATCGCCGAATAACGTGTCCGCTATTTGGAATGTCTGTTATTCAGAGGTTAAACATACAAAAAATTAAGTTTTAGCAGTGGTGATTGGAAAACTGACCGTTAAATAGAGGTGTCCGCTATTCGGGAGTGTCCGTTGTGGAGGTTTTACTGTAATGGGAAGAATCCTATTGAATATCAGCAATCTCGATTATACGGAACTATTGTTTTCGCACTCTCAAAATATTCGTTCTATTCTAATGAAAGGTATGTAAAAATTTTCGATTTTTTTAAAGTAAAAATGATTAAAAATTCTTTTTTTATTCTTCACATTTTCAATTTATTTACATTAAATGTATACCTGATGGATACTTTATACTGTCCTTTTCAATTATTCTATTTAAATTATTATCTTTTTCATCATTTATCTTCTTTTACGAGTTTTTCGTGATTTCCTTTCAATTGTTTCCCCATGGAGTCTTTATAAGATTCATGTTTCAATGTATTTTTTTTTTTTTTTTATCGTTCTTTTCAGTGTTCGAGAAACGTCGAATTTATTTCTGAAATGAGATTTTACGATATTTCATTACTTTAATTTATTAGATACTATTTATGTGTATGAAACTTATCACCACGTTCGTTTCTTTTGATGCTTTATGTATCAAAAGAAGACAATGATTACGTTTCACTACGTATTATTGTTATTACTGGATATTGTGTAAGGGACATCAGGTATTTTTCATTATTTTTATGTAATGGAATCTTACTATTATTTCATATTGATTTATTTATAAATAGAGTAACCTTATAATTTCACTTACCAATCATACGTAGTACAGGATAAGTGTTGCGATCGTTTTGAAAATCGAAAAAAAAAATGACGGATTCACACGTTACTGACGCTGGAGGTTCCGAAAAACATATTTCTAGAAAAAAAATGCTGTCCGTCTGTCTATGTATCTGTCTGTAATCGCTCTATCTCCTGAACAAATTGATACAGAGACTTAAAATTTGGTTTATACTTATAAGGAAGGTCTCCATACTGGGCATACTCAGAATTTTATTTTAAAAAAAATAATAATAATAAATAAAGTACTTATGGTGGTAATAAAGGATTAGTCAAAATTAGCGGCGGAATAACATTAGAAATTATGTAAAAAAATAAAATAGTTTCGAATATTTGGCGTGAAAAGACTAAAGAGTCACTCGATTTGGCGGGCAGCTGTTTTTCTCGCCAAAAGCAAACGATTATTATGCAACTCAAAACTGTTGGATATTTAGAATGCGTGTAAATCGTATTTAATGAATTTAAACATAAACAATGAGAGACTTTAATATATTATTGTACATATAGTATTTCATATATATATTACTTGTTGAAGTAGCTATTTAATTAATCACTGAAAAAAATGTTTTCATAGATTTAAAAAAAAAAAAATCATATTGAGAAAAATTATTTTTATACATTTAAGCATATTCAAAAATAAAAGCCACATGTTTCCATAGCAACAAAATCTAATCGACAATTCTCAGACTTTGAGCAGGAAACAAATTTAATTAATTTAAATTATGAATTTCGTTTTAAATCTCAAATTTTGATGATTAAATTTGAATATAAATACATATAAATATCGATATAACAAAATTATACTTAAAACAAATTAAAACTTATAAAACTAAAGTTATTTAAATTAAATTTATCAAAAATAGTTCAACATGAAACTTTTTTTTTCTTGAAGTATATTTGACACAAAGTATTTTTTGAAGTTACATTCCTTCGCTAACCGGCGATAAATCGCCAAATAACGAAATTTTCATTATTTTTTTACGGATACTGAATGGTGGTTCCGCCGAAATTTTTTTTATAAACGTATATCCACACGAGAAGAACATTTTGTAATTTTTTCAAATTTTTCGGGGTATGCCCGTATGGAGACCTTCCATGTTAGTATGTAATAATAGGAAGAATCCTATTGACTATCAGCAACCTCGGTTATCCGGAACTATTGTTTTCACACTCTCAAAATATTCGTTCTGATAAAAGGTATTTAAAAATGTCTGAATTTTTTTTTTTTTTTTAAGTAAGAATGATTAAAAATTCTTTTTTTATTCTTCACAATTTATTTTCAATTTATTTACATTAAATGTATATCTGAAAGGTACTTTATAATATCGTTTTCAATTGTTCTACTTAATTTATTACTTTTTTTCATCATTTACCTTCTATTACGGGTTTTTCCTAATTTCCTTTCAATTGTTTCCCCCATGGAGTCTTTTAAAAGATTCATGTTTCAGTGTATTATTTTTGTTTCTGTGTATTATTTTTATCGTTCTGTTCAGCGTTCGAGAAACATCAAATTTATTTCTGAAATGAAATGTTATAATATTTATTACTTTAATTTATTAGATATCTTTTATGTGTATAAAACTTATCACCACGTTCTCTTTTCTTTAATGCTTTATGTATTAAAGCAAGATAATGATTGTGCTTCACTACGCATTGTTGTTATTATTGGATATTGTTTAAGGGGCATCAGGTATTTTTCATTATTTTAATGTAATGGCATTTTACTACAGTAAAACCTCTAAATAACGGACACCTTGGGGGCGCGAAAATTGTCCGCTATTCGGAGGTGTCCGCTATTGGGAAAATCCCAGAAATTAAAAACTTGCTAGGAAATGCGTAATGCTTCATTAATTGACTTTTATATGTGCTGAAATCTCTATTATATGTTTAATCAAAAATTAAAAAAAAATTTTTGAGCAATAATACTGAAATAAAACTGTGCATACTTTTATCCACAATTTATTACATTCTTTGGATTAAAAAAAAAAAAAAAAACTGTTACGAAAGTTTGCTTTCTTGCGATTTAACTTTGTCAGTAATTTTAATCCTTCTAAAATATTTTTTTTTAATGCAAAATAACTGTGTAACAGTTCACTGTATTTTGTCGCTTCTTGGAAATTATTGATATTGCGGAAACTTCTTCAGTTTCAATATCTTTTTCATCATCGCTAAAAGTCAGCTTTTGTCAAAAATTCTGAAGAAGTATAATCGCATACAATAATTGATTCCTCTTCAGTAACTCACTCATCATCTAAATTAATGAAAAATTTGGCAGATTCTTCATTCCTGATATATTTTATTAATTTATTTATTTCGCTTAATTCTTCATTTGTGTCGGAAATGTATGTTTCATATTCTTTTAATATACAGACTGTACTTCTGAAACATAGTAGTACGCTTTCCACTGAGGAAATCGAAATTATAATTTCTATAATATAACTTCGAAATTATAACTGCATTAATTAATTTTAGGCAGTTCACAAGTGTATTCATAGAATCTAATTTTAAAAGAATTGAGCGTAATAAAAGCTTTCTGTACCAGGATTTAAAATCGCGTATTACACCTTGATCAAGTAGCTGGCATACTGAAGTTCTGTTTGAAGGAAAAAACACAATATTAACAATGTCGAATTTCAAATGCTTTGTATGAGAACTTGCATTCTCAGCCCACCCGCTACTTTTATCTGTGATCACAAAATTTGTGACACATTACCATGATAAATTTAGAGGCTTTTTACTTTTTTTTCATTTTTTTTCTAGTTAAAAAATAATTTTTCATCCTTTATCGCCAAAATTACTGTCCGCTATTCGGAATGTCCGTTATTCAGAGGTTAAACATACAAAAAATTAGGTTTTGGGAGTGGGGATTAGAAAACTGTCCGCTAAATAGAGGTGTCCGCTATTCGGGAGTGTCCGTTATGGAGGTTTTACTGTATTATTTCATACTGATTCGGCTATAAATATAGAACCTTGTGATTTTTTACTTACTCATCAAACGTAGTACACGGTAAGTGTTGCTATCGTTTTGAAATCGAAAAAACATAAATTGTCGGATTCACAAGACACTGGAGGTTCCGAAAATCATATTTCTAAAAAAAAAAAAAAAAAAAAAAAAAAAAAAATACTGTTCGTCTATCTATATGTTTGTCTGTCCTTCTGTCTCTAAACGCTCTATCTCCCGAACAAATTGATACAGAAACTTAAAATTTGATTTATACTTAGTATATAATAATGGAAAGAATTCTTTTGAATATCAGTAACCTCGATTATCCGGAATTATTGTTTTCGCGCTCTCAAAATATTCGTTCTAATAAAAGGTATGTATAAATTTTCGAATTTTTTTTTATTTTAAGTAAGAGTGATCAAAAATTCTTTTTTTGTTCTTCACAATTTATTTTCAAATCATCTACATTAAATGTATATCAGATAGGTACTTTATAATATCCTGTTCAATTATTCTATTTAAATTATTACCTTTTTCATAATTTATCTTCTTTTACGAGTTTTTTGTCATTTCTTTTCAATTGTTTCCCCTATGGAGTCTTTTTAAAAGATTCATGTTTCAATGTATTACTTTTTATTGTTCTTTTAAGTGTTCGAGAAACATCGAGTTTATTTCTGAAATGAGATATTATTATGTTTTATTACTTTAATTTATCAGATATATTTTATGTGTAAAGCTTATCACCACTTTCATTCCTTTTAATGCAAGATGTATCAAAGTAAGATAAAGATTGTGTTTCAGTACCTTGTTATTGTTATTATTCGATATTGTTTAAGTGACGTCAGGTATTTTTCATTATTTTTATGTAATGATATTCTACTATTGGTTTACATGAATTCGGTTATTAAAAAAAAAGAAAATATTCTAATGATTTTTTATCGAACTTTTTTCTTCATAACTTTCAGATTTAAAAGAAACTAACCTTACACCCAGGCTAGTAAATAAAAACTGCTACATTATAAAGAATGTTGGAGAAGCACGTTGTTGTAATTTATTAAATGTAAATAATTCTTATAGATCGGGAGGTGGCAGCACAGACAATCACTTTATCGAATTCGCGGATAAAAATCTAAGATTAGCTTAATCTTGATTCGCATATTAAATCGCATTTGATCTGCCAAGTCAGATCATGCCAAGTGGGAAACACATAAAAGCTCGATTTTAGCAATTGAATCGAGGGGTATACCTTTGTGCGTTCCTACATCCCGTATATAGCGTATATAGTATGAAAACATGAAGGATTGGGAGCAGGTAAACATAATGATAAACCACTCAACCACTAAAACCTCTCAATCACTAAAATCGGGTTTTTAAGTGTTTTCTATCAATATATGACTTGGCATACCGATTACGTTTTAATACGCGAATCGAGGTTCAACAAATCCTAGATTTTCACCTATGAGATCGATGAGGTGATTGTCTATGCTGCCACCTCCCGATCTATAAGTTTATAGTGGAAGCTGATCAGCCAATAACAGAAGAATTTGGAAATGTTAGAAATTAAATCTTTACAACTCTAGCATTAACTATATTAGAATTCATTGTTCAGACAAATGACACAAAGCACAAAATTTGAAGCACAGATAGCACAATGTGCAGCATTCTATTCTCAAACAAAGCAATGTCTGGCTGAAAAATCTAAGATCAATAACTTAAAAATGATTTGAAGATACACGAGTAATATTCACAAGTTTTCTTGGGGCTTATCGGCACTACATGTACAATTGAGGTTTATGGAATATCTCTTACATATTGGTTATAGATTTCGTGTAGAGAAATAGTAGTTCTGAAAACCTCAAGAGAAATGAAATATCGCTGAAATAAAATATAGTTAAAAGATTTAGATCTTAAAGAGTATTATCACTAAAACCGCCAAAACAAGGATAAGATATTAGTAATATAGGAAATTGGAAAGAGAGATTTTTTAAAGATGTTTGCTGTGGCCGCTAGCATAACAGGTATTGATAAGCTCTTATTTAGCGATTTTATATAAATGTACGTGATATCTGGATATTAGATAAATATATCTGCCTTCCAGCATTACTAATCTTAACATATAAATCTCAAAAAAGTTATTGAGCGATTGAAATTCAACCTGAAGTTTTGACATTTAGACGCTCACCGAATGTAGAAATAATCAAAAAATAGCAATAAGACTTCATAAGATTGATATTAACAGGTAAGCATGTGAAATTAGTTTTATAAATACCCCCTATAGCTCAACATATATAAACAATTCATTTTTATTTCAATGAAACACTTTATAAAATTTCTTAAATAACAATAATGATATAATTTATTTAAATCTTTGTAAATTCGATAAATAGCTTAAGTGTCTTATCTGAATTGTTTTCAACATGGCTATCTATACCTATATTATTAAGAGGGAAAATTTGTTTATTTGTAGGGGCTAATCTCTGGAACTACCGAGCCGATTTCAAAAGCAATAGTACCAAAATTATGATGTTTGCCCCGATCCAAATATAGACTGTATCTTATGTCGATATCACTAACCCAAAGGGGGTGCAGGAGCAAAAAACTTCGAAAAATGCAATTTTTGCGTTACTGAAGGGCATAGAAACTAAAAATTTGACATGTTAATTACTTATACGATATTAAATAATCGATAAGAACATTTTCAACAAAATACAAAATTAAAAGTGGGGTGAAAATGAGCGAAAAACGTCCTAAAAACGTTCAAAATTGCAATTATTAAGCAATTTCAGTAAGTAACGAACCGATTTAAAAAATAATGATGTCAAAATTATGATAACAGTCCTTGCTCTAACATAGACTATATTTTATATCGGTGTGACTGCCCCAAAGGGGGGTGTAGGAGCAAAAAATGTTCCAAAAATGCGACATTTGTGTTACTGAAGGATCTAAAAATAAGAAAATTGGAATGTTAATCATTTATAAGATATAAATTATCTCTAAGAGCATTCCCCAAACAATACGAAATTTAAAAAGCTTGAAAATGCGCGAAAAGCCATCTAAAACCCTTCTAAATTGAGATTTTTAAGCAATCTCGGTCTCGGGAAGTAACGAACCGATTTCAAATGTAATGATGTCAAAATGATGGTAACAGTCCTTGCTCCAACATAGGCTATATCTTATGTCGGTTTTGCTACCCCAAAAATGGGTGCTTAAAAACAGGAGCAAAACCCGTTCTAAAAATACGATTTGCATGTTACTAAAGGGCCTAGAAATATAAAATTTATGATGATAGTTACTTATAAATGTTCTTTAGCTACATTTCCTCCAAAATTCTTAATTTAAAAGGTGTGAAAATGCGCGAAAAGAGTCCAAAACCGTTCTAAATTGCGATCTTTAAGAAATCTGAATAAATAACGAATCAATTTCAAAAGTAATGATGTCAAAATTATGGTAACAGACTTGGCTGTAATATAGGCTATATTTTTATGTCGGTGTCATTACGCCAAAGGAGGAGCAGGAGCAAAAAAAGTACAAAAAATGCGACTTTAATGTTACTGAAGGACCTAAAAACATAAAGGTTGCATGCTAATTACTTATAAAATGTAATTAATTTTGTTAGAACATCATAAATCTGAGAATTTTTTATATAATTTTTCTTTTATTCTGTGACTTGATTACAAACACCAAAAGTTTATAAATTATAACAAGGCATCTTTACTTCTGTCAACTTTAGTCATATTTTATTCTTTTCTGTTTATCATGTTTTTCCTAACAAAGTACTGCTATATTTCTACCTTTAAGAAGCAATCAAATCTTTATAACCTAACTTTAATAATAATAATTTATTGTTTATATCATGAAAATATAATGATAAAACTAATTGATTTGGCCTTGACAGAAAATGTAATTTGTTTACAGTAAGGGCGTTTGGGGATTATTTATGTGTAAAAAATGTTTAGAAAGTTACTTAATACAGATTTATTTACTTTTATAATAATTTTAAAATCTGGATGAGCATTAATTACCAATTTAATGCCTGGGAATTTTTTAAAAGTTGATAGATTTTCACTGAATTTAGAATCATTAAAATAGATTTATTGGTTTTTGATTGTTTTCAAATGAATATTCTGGTTATTTATAATAATTTATAGCAAATTTAATTATGATGATGTAATTTTTGTTTTTCGTTTTGTATTTGTTTAACTTACTGATTCTTGTAGCAAGTAAAATTAGACCAGAGCTGTTCTGTGTGAGACAACATGTCTCTAAAAGAGATGATATTTTTTATCATTAAAATTTTGTTTATTGAAACTTCTGTTTTTCATGGATTGTGAAACTGGCAAAAATTTATTAGGATAATCATATTAACCAGGTAAGACAATTCAATTCATACAAAGCCTATTATTACTTTCTTCTATCTTCAATAGAAGAAAGTATTGTAATCGAAATTTTTTTCGACGGATTTACACGTTTTAGGGGTAAGAGATTCCAAAAAACCTGTTTTTACAAAATGTATGTATGTCCGTGTGTCTGTGTGTATGTCGCCATTCTAACATCAAAAAGTGTATAAAGTTATGCATAGAAATGAACCAAATTTTTTGTGAATGTTTCTGGCTGTGGCAAGCAGGTCCTCCTTCAGTTTTGAAATATTCCGCCGGAAGGGGGCACTGCAATAGCAATTTTTGTGTCATTTTCAATATTGTACCGGCCAAACGTATATGAAGTTATGTATCGAATTGAACCAAATTGTTTGTGTAAGTGCATGTTTATGGCTGATTCGTCCTCCCTGAATTTGAAAAAAAATCCGCCGGAAGGGCGCGCTGCAATCGCGACTTTTGTGCAATTTTCAATATTGTATCGACCAAAAATACATGAAATTATGCATCGAATTGAACAAAATTTTTTGTGTAAGTATGTGGCTATGGCTAATTAGTCCTCCCTGAATTTGAAAAAAAAATCTGCCTATCATTCTATTGTCCATCGGCTCGTGCAGAGACGGAAACTTGTTTTTACCTCGATTAATTGACTGAAGCAGAAATTTAAGATGAAAATAAAAGTTGGTATAGCATTGAATTAAAGTTATTAAAGAATTAACATGAGTAACTATTTCTTTAAATATTAAAATGTACGTATGAGATGGAAGAAAGTTTTGGGATTGGCACATTCAACTAGTTAATTTTGGCAAACATCAAAGTCGGGTAGATTTTGAGGGTTCAATTTGTTACTTTAAAGAAATAGTAAGTCGTTGGGGGCCACCGTAATACTTACCCATCATATATATGCATATATAATATATGAAAATAAAACATTTGTAAACTATTTATAAAAAGCATTGCCATTCCAAATCAAAATTTAAACGTGTATTTAAATATTTTTGTTATGCATAGTAATGCTCTATTAATGAGTTGCTGATGAATCTATTTCGGCAAATTATACAACACGCCAAACTACTCAACTAGAACTGAATTGCAAAAAAGAAACATCGTTTTAACTCCAAAAGTAATAATCTTATTAACAAACAATTTATTGCGTCGGATTAAGCGTCTCATTTCCAATTAAAATATATCTTTGAATTGAAATTTGATTGAAATACAGGGTCATGAAAAATCGAAGAATATGGAAAACAGGATTACAGATATCTCGGCAACTAAGAATTCGATCGACTTTGTTCTTTATGCAAAATTTGTGTTATTTTATTGCCTTTTACGATCACTCCTTAAAATAAAAAATATTCGAAAATTTTTATATACCTTTTATCAGAACGAATTTTTCGAGAGTCCGAAAAAAATAGTTCCGGGAAATTGAGGTTACTGATATTTAATAGGCTTCGCTCCATTCTTACATACTAAGTACATACTAAATTTCAAGTCTCTATCTCAATTTGTTCGGGCGAGAGAGCGTTTACAGACAGACAGACACACAGACACACAGACGGACGGCAATTTTTTTTTTCTAAAAATATGTTTTTCGAAATCTCCAGTGTCTAAAACGTGTAAATCCGTCAAAAAAAATTTTCGATTTTAAAAACGATATCAAGACACCCTATACTACGTATGATGGGTAAATAAAACAGATTTCTAAGAACATTTCCTAAAAAATACGAAATTTCAAATAGTGAAAATACGCGAAAAGCAACCTAAAAATGTTTCTAAATTGAAATTTTTAAGCCATCTCGGGAAGTAAAATATTGATTTAAAAAACATGATATCAAAATGATGTCACAGTCCTTGTTCCATTATGGGCTATATTTTATGTCGATTTCACTACCCCAAAGGGGGTCAAGAGCAAACAAAGTTCTAAAACTGCGACTTTTTAAAACTGCCTTTAAACATGAAATTTAGCATAATAGTCACTTATAAAATATCTAACAATTTTTCATCCAAAATTCGAAATTTAAAAAGTGTGAAAATGTGAAAACAGCGAACGTTCCATCTCATCACGTATCAAACTGATTGCAAAAGTAAATTGGTGGTGATAAAACCTGTTAAAACATAACAAGCATAAGCTATATTTTATGTTGGTGACATTATGAACAGAGGGTCGCAGGAGCAAAAAACATTCAAAGTGGTAATTTCTATTGTACTAAAGAGACTAGAAACTTTAAATATGGCATGGTAGCAGTGGCGTAGCTAAAATGAGTGACACTCGGGGCGGATGTAAAGGATATCATTAAAACTTACCAGGGGGTAACCCCCCCCCCACCCCATCCGTCATATTTTTTCAATCACAGCTCTATGTTATTAGAACAAATGATCTTACCATTCCTTATTTACCTTTTGTCCTCCTGAAAAAAAAAAAAAAAAAAAAAAAAAAACAGGAACAGTTTATCACTCAACCCATAATCTGCACAAGTCAATCGGTGTCTATATGTAGAGGATAAGTCTTTCTTTTAAAGTTTACTTTCGCTATAGTCTAAGAGTTAGCAACGTCAAAAAACATATCATTTTATCAAGGCTCATTTTTTTAATATGTTTTTCCCTTTTATGGTAGAATACGTTTGCAAGCGGTCTTGCAGTCGGGAGACGTTGCGTTTACCTGTGGCAGAAGGGGTTATGCAGCTCAAAAAACTTCAAGATCACGTCATTTTATCAAGGCTCATTTTTTTATATGTTTTCCCCTTTTATGGTAGAATACGTTTGCAAGCGGTCTATGTTGCGTTTACCTGGGGGAGAGGGGGTTATGCAGGTCAAAAAACTTCAAAATTACGTCATTTTATCAAAGATCGTTTTTTATATGTTATTCCCTTTTATGGTGTAGTACGTTTGCAGGCGGTCTGACTGTCGGGAGACGTTGCGTTTATCTGTGGGAGAAGGGGTTATGCAGGCCCAAAAACTTTAATTACACCATTTTAGCAGATTTTTGTTTGTAACATTTGTTTATACTAATTATTTGCGATATTAATTTATTATTGCTAGACGGTACCAAAGTCACTAATACTCTGGAAGATCAATATTTATAGATAACATATTACTCTTTGGATAGCAGACAACCTATAATTCATTTGCCAGACACAAATTCGCTTGCAAAGTTAATGCCAGACGGCTTTAAATATGGCAACGAAAGTGCCTGTTCCAAGAGTGGTATATAATTTAAAAATTATAAGATCTCTTTACGTCATTTTATCAAGCTTAAAAATTACAAGATATTACTCTTTAGATAGTAGACAATTTATAATTAATTTGCCAGACACAAATTTGGTTGCAAAGTTTTTGCAAGACGGCTTTAAATATGGCAACAAAAGTGCCTGTTTCAAGAGTGTTTTATAGTTTAAAAAATATAAGACTACTTTACGTCATTTTATTAAGCTTAAAAATTACATATCCGGTTTAATTATGGGTTGTCTACTAACCAAAGAGTAATATCTTGTAATTTTTAAGCTTGATAAAATGACGTAAAGAGGTCTTATAATTTTTTAATTATAAACCACTCTTGGAAGAGGCACTTTCGTTGCCATATTTAAAGCCGTCTGGCGTTAACTTGCAAGCGAATTTGTGTCTGGCAAATGAATTATAGGTTGTCTGCTATCCAAAGAGTAATATGTTATCTATAAATATTGATCTGCCACAGTGTTAGTGACATTGGTACCGTCTAGCAATAATGGATTAATCTCACAAATAATTTTTATAAACAAATGTTACAAACCAAAATCTGATAAAATGGCGTAATTAAAGTTTTTGGGCCTGCATAACCCCTTCTCCCACAGGTAAACGCAACGTCTCCCGACTGCCTGCCAGACTGCCCGCAAACGTAGTACACCGTAAAAGGGAATAACATATAAAAAACGAGCTTTGATAAAATGACGTAATTTTGAAGTTTTTTCACCTGCATAACCCCCCTTCTCCAACAGGTAAACGCAACGTCTCCCGACTGGCAGACCGCTTGCAAACATATTCTACCATAAAAGGGAAAAACATATTAAAAAATGCGCCTTGATAAAATGACGTGATCTTGAAGTTTTTTGACCTGCATAACCCCTTATGCCACAGGTAAACGCATCGTCTGCCGACTGCCAAACCGCTTGCAAACGTATTCTACCATAAAAGGGAAAAACATATAAAAAACTGAGCCTTGATAATATGACGTGATTTTGAAGCTTTTTGACCTGCATAACCCCTTCTGCCACAGGTAAACGCAACGTCTCCCGACTGCCAGACCGCTAGCAAACGTATTCTACCATAAAAGAAAAAACATATAAAAAATGAGCCTTGATAAAATCAGGTGACGAAAACGTTGCTAGCTCTTAGACTATTACGACATAGTTCAATTATTACGCGAGGAAAGCTGCGAGGTTTGCTAATATTTTGTAAGGATGCATTTCATTTTATTTAGAACTAATAAAAAAAAAAAAAAGTAAGAAAAATCATGCGTTAAGCATAGATTATGAAGCACTTTCCAACACTTAATGAAATCTTTAACAAAACCTTGTTATTTAGGAAAATAATAGTGTATAGCCAAATATACCCAAATATGTATTCCAGTACTTTTGAACAGTCCTGTATTTCATATGTCAGTTGATATAATGGGAAAATTTAGTTTAGCAAGAAAATACCCAGTAGCTTGAAATTTCTTTTTCAGCAATTCATACTATTAGATGGAAACATACTTGAATACTTTTGTTCAGCCCTGTAGTTTACATTGTACCTTTATTACCCGTCAGCATTGGGCTAAAATTTATTGTAAACTAAGACACTTTTAAAACAACTGAAATCACATTCTCATAAATTATCATTCATAGGCGTCCATGTACCGAATTCTTTGCGTGGCCCTGTATATCCTTTTATCTATTCTACAAACATTTCTCAGTAAATTGTATGAAGCTCAGCGTAAAAATGCATAGCTTATTTAAGAACCACATTTAAATAATTTGCGCTCATATTCCGTAACGCTGGTGAGCTTTTTTGGGTAGCCCTGTATATCAACTATAACATTTATACACATCATATAATGTGCATATATTTAGCGAAATGTAAACGCGCATATCATCCTTATATCAGCCGTCATCGGATCCATATATGGTACTTCGGAAAGAATATACTATTTGAATCTTTTCTATGGCCCTGTAAATGCTATGTACTTCATATTATGCAAGACAGTAGCGTATAATTTATATTAAGCTTCAGTGACATATATCAATTTTATTATACATGAAACAGCTAGATGACAGCATGAAACAATAGATATATAAAATATGTCACACACAATTCCCCATTTTACCATTATCTAATGGAATTCTTTTGTGTGGCCCTGTAAATGAATAATAGCTACATTTTCACCTTATATTTAATAGAACGCATATTTTAATATGTTTGACAGGGTATAACATCTTTAATATTCCTTTGAAACGATTTTTCCCCATAGGCCGTAATGTAATGGGAAACTTTTGATTCGCCCTATAGATAAACTAATCATGGTAGAAACTTCATTTTCGATAGGACTTGTGCTAGGGTAAACGTCAATAACGTCCTAAAATCTCATGGCAATCCGAATATATTAACGATTTTTCCCCATAGGCCGTAATATAATGGGAAAATTTTGATTCTCTCTGTAGATAAACTAATCATGGTAGATACTTCATTTTCAATAGGGTTCGTGGTAGGGTAAACCTCAAAAAAGTATAAAAATTTCATAGCAATCCGAGTATATTTACGGGAGTTAGAGCGCGGACAGACGGACATCTGGCCAGACGGACAGACAAACCGAATGCATAAGCACTTTTCAAATTTGTTGGAAAGTGCCAAAAAGCTATTTTAAAAAATATCAGATTTTTAATGTAGCTCAAGGCTTTCATTAAGCGATCAAGTTAGTCCTTGGATTTTAAATTAGTTCGATATTGTATGCCTGCTTTATGAAATCTGCAAGATATCACGTGATTTTTTCTTATGTCTATATTATAAAGGCCAAACGTATCTGTGCGTAACGCATACGTGATTTTGCGAATGGCAACACTTTCCCATGCAATTTCATTTTTGCTTTTTTCGCTACTGCAAATTTTATACTTCTAAGCATCGCATATTTCCGATTTTTACACCGTCGTATAGAAAAAAAAAATTTTCTTTTAAATACAATTTGTTTAAAAGCTGTATCTCAATTTGTTTTTGAGATATAAATTTTTTTTTAATAGTTTTTAGTACCAATTTTGTAATTTTGGTAACAGAATCACTTCATTTTCTTTTAAAATTAAAAAGAAAAAGAAAAGAAATTTAAATGCGTATACTTTGCAACAGGGTTGGGTTTCTGACGTCAGAAACTGGTTTTTGACATGACAAGTGTCAAAAACTGGTTTAAACCGTCAAAAATTGGTTTAAACCGTCAAAAACTGGCTTAAACTGTCAAAAACATGTAATGCGCTTTAAACATTTAAGAACCAGAGTAAAACAAAGTAATTTTTTATTTAAAATTAATTATACTGTAATTTAATAATTACAAAAAAAATTAAAATATTTTAATTGCAATAAAACATAGTTTTTTAGAATGTTCAAACAGAAGAAAATGATTTTGTACAGTTAATAATCTGGATAAATTTTACACCACAGCATCCTATAGCACTTAACCAATTTAGCACATTTATTTACACCCAAATGGTTTATAAGTTTAGAGTGTATGAAGCCAAACAGGGTTGGTAAAAAACCGGTTTTTTTTTTTTTTTTTTTTTTTTTTTTTTTTTGAAAAAAACCAAAAACCATGGTTTTTTTTGGTTTAAACCGGTTTTTTTTTTTTTTTAAATATGTTTTCCCGTTACATATACATGCATATTTATGAACAAAAATAAATATTTTTGAATATATAAGTAATAATTTGATTTAAAAGTAATTCTAATCAATATAATTATTTAAATATACAATCAATTATGCAGAAAATTGAAATTGTTTAAAATCTAAACATTTTTAGAAAAAGGTATGTCTTATATTTCATAAATAAAATGTGCTACATAATGAAACATTGATACCTTGAAAATCTTAATGAACAATCTTTTGATTACTAGCTTTATAAATAATATGATATAGATTCATATATAAAACTTCATATACATTATTTTCAAATGGTTATTCAAAATAATTAATTTGAAGTAATTGTTATACGTGATGTCTGATTTTTTTGTTAGAAGACTGCATGAATTAATTATCTTTTATTGAAAAATAAAGCTTTTTATAAAGAATTTTAGGAAGGATTTGAATTTAGCAGTAGAGTTTTTACGCACTACAAGCATTGTGTTTTCTAAAACTACCAGTTAAAAAAAAAAAAAAAAAATAGATGACTGTTAAATAAAAAAAAATATCTATTTAACAGCTTTTTTGACTATTGAAAAACATTGATGTTAAAATATACAGTAGCTTTATAAATGCTGTCATCTACCAAAGAATTTAAACAGCCATCGGATGCATGCTCTATTATAACACTTAGTATTTTTAAACGTCTAAACTAAAAATTGCATTTTTTTTAGGCATTTTAATGAGACTTTTTTTCTATTACGTCTCAAGCAAACCTTGTCTTCCCCCCCCCCCTCCCCCCTTTCTGTCAATTTTCTTAACTGATCTAAGTTAAGAAAATTGACAGAATGGTTTGGTTATGCAATAGAAGATTTAAATATATCTTTTGCATATTTTAGTTAAATGTAAACAGGTGCTTTACTAGTGCCTAATTTTTCAATGTCTTCTTATTCGACTTCATATCTTGAGTTTTTTTTTTTTTTTTTTTTTTTTTTTTCCCTTAAAAAATAATCCCTCCAATCAAGAAAAATTTCTTTTAAAGCTTGACTGAAATTTTAAAGATCATTTATGCCATTATCTGTACATCTGCATTTCTCAAAGGAAAATATTTTTTAAAGCTAAATATTGCATATTTTACATCTATTTTATTTTTGCTAAATTTACATGATTTAAGTGTTTTCTGTAGAGTTTCAGATACGTTCATCAGTGCATGAAATATGCATTCTACATGTATACTAACATGACCTTGACTAGACTCACTATACTTTATGGTGACTATTGAGATAAGACTTAAAAATAGAAATTACTTTCATCCAATAATTTGAAACACTTAAATTACAAAAATGAGAAAAGATTAGATTTGTTCTAAAAAACCAATTGGTTTGAACTGTGCCAACCTAGCTGGTAAAAGAATAAAATTATAATGCAAAAAACCCAATCCCAATGTAAGAATGCAAGAAAAACAAAGGCTTGTTAAAATCACTAATCACAGAGCAAATAAAAAGCTCATTGCCAATTATTCAATAGCATACATAACAAAAAGAATTTCTGAAATGATGAAATTCTTAGTAAATCGTAACTAATCAAGCAATTTAAATAGTAAAAATGCATTTTTAACTCGAGTCTGCCCTTCTGGTTATATATATATACAGTGGAGCATCGTTTATACGACGCCGAAAGGACTACCGAAAAACGTCGTATAAACGATAACGACGTATGATCGATTTTCACTTCCAAAACTAGTATTAATTTTGTTTTCACTTAATTTTAAGGTTTAACGTGATGATTTGCATGAATTTTTAAATTAAATAAGCCAAAATAAACAAATAATCTTAAAAATGGGGGGAGGGGGGAAATTAGTAAGCAATTTAAATATGCGTACCTTTATTTATGTTTCACCGAAAGGTTCCTCATTTGCAGTACATCGTTTCCTTTCCATTAAAAGTTAAAGATAAAAAACCCCGCGTGGCCAACTAAAAGTCGCCAATACTGATAACAGTTTGACGGATAGTCTATTTGCAACTAAAGCAAGTCGGGACAGCTGACCACCCCCGTAAAAAGAATGATCCCTGCCAGTGTAATCTGTTACACGTAAGCTGATTTTTCAGACTAATCAAACACCAGCCCTCATTTTTATAATGTGGAGTGCATTTAAACACGCTCTGGTGTCATTCATAGTTGCCAACTTCCGCTTATTCGTAAAATACACAAGAAAAATCAAATTAAACCTATACAAAATCGAAAAATCGACGTATAAACGATTTTGGGCGTCGTATAAAAGATATATTTTTACATTAAAATGAATAGGAATGAATCGGGACCACATTAAAACGTCGTATAAATGTAAACGTCGTATAAGTGATCGTCGTATAAACGATGCTTTACTGTATATGTTTTACAAATAATGGCTATATATATATATACATATAGGGCTTAAAAAAGAAAAAGAAAGAAAGAAAACTGATTAGTTTTTTCTAACCAGCTAATTTCAGAAAAATTAGTTATTTTGCCATATAGATTTACAGCTTACAAGAAAAGTTGAGTTGATTAAAATTTTTTGTCCTTTTAGAAACTTATTAATTCATCATTTTTCTACAGCTTTGCTTGTAGCTTCTTCATAATTTGGATTTTGCATTTTTCAATAATGTGTAAAATAAAACATTTCGGTAAAAGAATAAAAAAACCTAGCAAAAAAAACAGCATGGTTTTTTTAAAAAAACCACTTGGTTTAAATCATGGTTTTAACCACGGTTTAAACCAACTTGGTTTAAACCAAACAACCCTGAAGCCAAAGTTACAAAATACTCTCTCAATTGGTGCTGAGCTAGCAGGGCTTGATAGCAGAGGCATTGCTAGTTGAGCAAGTTGGGAGGCAGGCCAAATTTTCAGATTTATGACAATTTTTTTTCTTTTTTTTTCCGGAAATGATAATATACAATACAGCAAAAGTGAATTTTTAATATTACATCTAATATAGTATATTTGTGACAGATGTTTAATGTGAAATTTTACAGATCAGTGTAGTATTTGAGGTTTCTGACGAGATTTTTGACAAGAGGTTTTAGCCATGATGGTTTTATAATGACTGATGATGTGTTTTTTTGTTTTATTTATCGGCGCCCGCTCTTGGGTCACGTGACCAGCGGACGAGTGTGTGTGGAGAGGAAGGAGTTACGAACGGAGAGAGAGAGATGTGTGTGCGGAGGTAAGAGGTAGACCTGCGAATGTCTGATGCAGGTAAACAGAATAAAAATATTATCCAAAAAAATTGGGATATGTATGTGCTTCGGGCACGAGATTGATCTGTTGGGAAAGAAGAGTAGTTAGAAGTTCTTGTAAGAAATACGAAATCCGGATATTTACATATGCACTATATTGCCATTGATTATGGGACACTTGCGATTTTAGACATTTTACTAAATATCTAGAAAAATACATGAGCAATCATCTCGAAACTCTTAGTGTATAAATATAATAGTATACGTCATACATCTCCGTGAAGATATTTTACCGAAACTCTATAGGGGACCGTCAACAAATTAAAAAAGAATGAATATCTTTTGAATAACCCTGTCAAAACTAATGTAGCAAAAGTGCTCAAACTCTAGATTATGATTGAATGCCTTATTGTAATACACTGTGTTCATTTTTATGCAAATAGCATGCATACTCGCAGAGTAATTAAGGTTTTTATAAAAATGGTCCCAAATTTTTATAAGTTTTTCCCTTATAATTTTCAAAATTCTTGATATAAAATAATATTTTTTTCAGAAAATATGACAAACAACATTGCACACAGTACCCTGTAATCAGAATTAAAAAATAATAAAAATTGTATGAAAAACGAGTAGGTTTACTAAATAATTTTTTACTGCGCATGCGTCAACGATATCAAAATTTCATTTGCATATTATGTTAGCTAAATGTATAGAGCAACTTTTGTAAAAGTCTCAAAATTATAGCTTGAAAATTCTGAAAGTAATCGTCTATAGAAAAACGACAAAATCCGTTGTTTCCAAAATGAAGCAAAAAAATGAGGAATTTTATCCAAAAGTAGTCGTAACATCCCGTATTGTGTATTCTATATTGACACTAATCAATGAATATATGGATACAACCCCTCTTGTTTTTGCTTCATTTTGAGAATAACGGATTTTCAACTTATTCAATTGACGATTATTTTCAGAATTTTCAAGTTATGATTTTGTGACTTTCACAAAAGTTGCTCTATACATTTAGCTAACATAATATGCAAATGAAATTTTGACATCGTTGACGCATGCGCAGTAAAAAATTATTTAGTAAACCAACTCATTTTGTATACAATTTTCATTATTTTTTAATTCTGATTATAAGGTACTGTGTGCAATGTTGTTTGTCATATTTTCTGAAAAAAATATTATTTTATATTAAGAACTCTGAAAATTATAAGGGAAAAACTTAGAAAAATTTGGGGCAATTTTTATAAAAACCTTAATTACTCTGCGAGTATGCATGCTATTTGCATAAAAATGAACACAGTGTATTACAATAAGGCATTCAATCATAATCTAGAGTTTGAGCGCTTTTGCTACATTAGTTTTGACAGGGTTATTCAAAAGATATTCATTCTTTTTTAATTTGTTGACGGTCCCCTATGGAGTTTCGGTAAAAACTCTTCACGGAGATGTATGACGTATACTATTATATTTATACTCTAAGAGTTTCGAGATGATTCCTCATGTATTTTTTTAGATATTTAGTAAAATGTCTAAAATCGCAAGTGTCCCATAATCAATGGCAATATAGTGTATATATTTAATTGTTTGTGTGTTTGTGTTCAAGGCTTGTTGTATTCGTCCCTGTCATTTGTGTTCCGTGTGTTTAATTAAACTTTTATTCCATCAAAGCTTGATTCCTTGGATTATTTTGGATTACTTTAAAGCACACAGGTGTTTCGTAAAAAATTTATGAAGAAAATAGGAAGAGCGTATATCACACGCTCTCTTCGCAAGAACCAGTGGTAAGTGAAACCACTTTTTATAGTTTTGGAAATAAAGTTGAAAGTTATAACTTTTGTTTATTAACTGAAGATTCATGAATATTAGATTAATGAATATGTTTGCAATGATTCTAAAGAGATAATCGTATTAGAATTGAAAACAAGTATTGTTCTGAGTATATTCTAGTGTATGATTATAATGAATGATTATATTATTTAGTGATTATAATTATTGATAAAGATAGTAATAGTTTAAAAAAAAAAAAGAATATGTTCAGCATTAAAGGGTTAAAAAAAGAAGACCTGGTCATTATAGCCACAGAATTAGGATTAAAAGTAGAGCCAGATCATAGAATAGTGGATTTAAAGGCGTTAATCGAAGGAAGCGAACAATACGATAAGGATTTCGATTTTGTAAAAGAATTCCTTGTTACAACGGTATCAGACCGCATTTCAAAAGAGAAACAAGAGGAAGAGGCCCTTAAAAATGAAAAAGAATATGTTAATTCTGAGCAGAAAACAGCGTTAGAATTAGAAAAAACGAAATTAGAAGTTATCAAACACCAATTAGAAATGGCTAAACTGCAGTCTGAGAACAGAAATTCTGATGGTGGGGGGGGATGGACAAAATCCCAAAACTAATTCGTTAGAAGCTCCAATTAAAAGCGTTAAGACTTTAACTATTGCGATTCCTACCAAACCTGAATCGTGGAATTTATTTTTTTCTTCGCTCGAAAGGGCGTTTGAATTAAAGAATGTCGCGGAAGATTTGAAAGTTGAAATACTGTTTAATTTAGTAGGGGAAAAAGCTGCGCATTTATTAGTATATGCAAATTCAGATGAAATGAAGGATTATCAAAAGGTTAAAGCTTTAATTTTAAAGGAATTTCAACCCACTCCTGAAGCTTGTCTTCAAAATTTTCTTTCGGCAAAGAGGGCGAAAAATGAAAATCATATGCAGTTCGCATCTAGGTTAAGAGCGAATTGGGATTTTTATTGCGAACTTAGAAAGGTAAATGATTTTGATGCACTTAATGAATTAATAGTTAGTGATAGATTAATGGATGCGTTAGACTCAGAGGCGCGAAGCTATGTCAAAATAAAACAATTAGATAATTGGTTAAAAGCGCGGGAAATTGCGGAATTATGCGATAATTGGTTTACATCAAAAGGTAGAACCTTTTCTGAGTTATATGATAAATCGACAAATTGTCGCGGTTCTGATGATTTCGGATCTGGCAAATATATTCCACCGCATCTAAGAAATAATTTTAATTCGCGTAATGATAGGAAAAAGTCTGTGTGTAAATTGTGCCGTCAAATCGTTCATTTACGGTTTTGTCCTAATAATAAAGAAAAAGAGAGGTCGGGAAATTCTCATTATCAAATGAAAAAAGATTCTACCGGAAAAAATAAAGACGAAAGGTTGATAGCGAAAGTGACAGCTTTATGCTTTGAAAATGACGCAATAAGTACTCAACCATTGCAATACGATGAAATTTGGGTGGGGAAACAAAAAATAAAAACATTGACAGCGCTGCTGAGATTCCCGTTATAAATTCGAATGAAATACCAGAATCATTTAAAAATAATGAAAATTCATCAATTCAGTTGATTTCAGCTTTTGGCGAGCAAATTACTGCTGATCTTGTAACGTTACCGGTTTCTCTAAACATGAGTGAATCAAATTGTTTATTTAACAGTGTGGATGTATTATTTGCAGTGACAGATAAATTATGTAGTTCATGTATTATTACTCCGAAGGTTTATGAGTTATTACAATCATTGCAAATTGGAGAAGGGAAAAGAATAGCCGACAGTCTGGCACCAACAAGTGAGACGAAATCGAAAAGGGGGGATGAAAATTTATCGTTGGAAAAGAAAAAAGAACAAAATACGAATGATAAATATTTATGTTTGCAGGTTAAAAATGAATCTTTTGAAGAGAATTTGATTATTAATTGTATTGGAACGAAAAATGATTGCGAGGATTTAAATTCGAATCAGCGTTCGGAAACGACCATTTACAGGGAGCAACAAAAGAATTGCGAATCTTTACAGGGGGCATTTAAAGATGCAAAACAAGGGAAAAATGGGTTTGTTATGGTGGATAATTTACTTTATCATAGGGAAAAGGTTTCGGGAGATCAAGTCATGCAATTAGTAGTGCCTAAAATTAGGAGGGAGGAAATTTTAAGGATTGCACATGAATCAATCTTTGCGAACCATCTTGGTATAAGGAAAACGAAAGAAAGAATTCGGTATTCATTTTTTTGGCCAGGCGTGTCACGGGATGTAGAGGAGTATTGTAAATCGTGCAAGGACTGCCAGTTGCGAAGCCGGGAGAGAGCCAGTGATCAGATACCGATTCTTCCGATTGAAAGACCGGAGCTCCCATTTGACGTTGTAAATATTGATATAATTGGGAAAATTGAACCACCTTCGGCGCGTAGACATCAATATGTACTTACTTTGGTTGACCAACACAGTAGGTGGCCCGAAGCGGTTCCGTTAAGAACAATTTCGGCTAAGGCTACTTGTGATGCGCTGTTAGAAATATTTATACGGACAGGGATACCCCGCGTAATAGCAAGTGATCAGGGGGGAAATTTTGTATCAGGTTTAATGCAGGAATTTCATGCTAGGCTAGGGGCGGCTCCTAGATTTGCAACACCGGGACATCCACAAAGTTCGGGATTGGTTGAACGGTATAATCAGGTATTGAAACGCATGTTGCACCATATTATTCGGAGCGATCCTAAAAATTGGGATAAACACATCCCTTATTTATTATTTGCATATAGAGAGATTCCTAATTGTACGACGGGGGTGTCGCCATTTAAGTTGATGTATGGAAGGGAGGCCAGGGGACCATTGGCGGTATTAAAATCTACATGGTCGGGCGAAATTCCACTACCTATAAATCTCGGGAAAAGTGCAACCGAATACCTTCAGGATTTAAAAATTAACTTAGAAAAGGCGGCGGAACAAGCTTCACTAGTAGCGGAGGTTAAACAGGGCGCGTATGCGAAGTATGCGAATCGAAAGGCAATTTATAAGGAATTTAGACCGGGGGAGCAGGTATATTTATTAATCCCAGACTCTAGTAATAAACTTTACGCTAGATGGACAGGGCCAGCCGAAATAGTGGCACGGTGTAATCCCGACTCTTACAAAGTCAGGTTAACGAACGGAAACATTAAAAATGTTCACGTGAATAAGATAAGGAAATTTACTCCTAGGGTACAAGCAGTGGGGGTAATTTTTGAGAATGAAGAAGAATTAGGGGAAGTCCATCCCACCCCTAGTACAAAGGATAACTCGAACTATTTTAAAATCGAAGAAGTAAATTTAAATCATTTGGAAAACGTAGAAAGAGAAAAGATGTTAGATTTATTGTTTAGATATAAAGAATTGTTTTTCAAAGAAAATACAAATAGCAAAAGTTGGTGCACACAAAATAAGATTAAATGATAATGAGAAGAAGAAACCCTATGTCTATCGAATTCCAGAGGCCCTAAAACCTCAAGTAGACAAACAAATTCAAGAATTACTAGAATTAGGTTTGATTGAAGAAAGTGATGAAGAAGCACCGCATCCGGTAGTGTGCGTGATGAAGAAAGATGGAACGCTGCGACTTTGCGTAGATTTTCGGGCACTGAACGCAATCACCAAGGTTGATGATTTTCCTATGGAAAACTCTACTGATCTATTATTTAATATTGGCAGGGCCAACGTCATTTCCACTTTGGACTTACTCAAAGGCTACTGGGCCATACCACTAGAAGAAGAGAGTCAAAAATTAGCGTGTTTTAAGACTCATAGAGCTCAATATCGCTTCAAGGTCATGGCTTTTGGGTTGAGAAATGCTGCTGCGACGTTTTAACGAGAAATCAACAGAGCGCTTTCTGAATACCAGGACTTTGCTAGAGCATATATAGACGATATAGCAGTTTTTTCCGAAACGTTCGCGGAACACCTGGTGCATTTAGAGAAGATATTTTCCAAACTATCACAGTTACAATTCTCCGTCAATTTGAAAAAATGTGAATTTGCAAAACCCCGAATAAAGTACTTAGGCCATATCATTGGGTCCGGCAGCCATCGGACCGATCCGGAAAAAGTGGAGGCCATCCGTAAGTTAGCTGTGCCTCAAACCAAGAAGCAACTAAAAAGTGTCTTAGGATTGTGCAATTACTATAGAGATTATATACCAAAATATGCTGAAACAGCATATCCCTCACTGAACTGACAAAAAAGGACAGTCCAGAGAATTTGTGCTGGTCAGTAGAGCATGACCAGGCGTTCTTCAACGCGTTAAAAAGAGGTCTCATCGAAGCGCCCAGTCTGCATACTCCTATTATCGGGTTACATTTCATCATAGAGTGTGATGCATCTGCAATCGGCATCGGAGCCTGTTTATCGCAGAGAAGAGATGGAGTAGTGTATCCGGTAAGTTACGCCAGTCAAAAACTCACCAAAACTCAACAGGCATGACCAACAATTGAAAGGGAGGCCTATGCAGTGATCTGGAGTTTGAAAAAATTTGAAACGTGGATTTTCGGTTCACCTGTGGAACTTATTACGGACCATAATCCATTAACTTTTATCACCAAAAATGCCCCTCAATCTTCAAAACTGCAGCGATGGAAACATACAAAAGTATGATATTAAGATTTCGCACCGCCCGGGTGCCAAACTAATTAATGCTGATGCATTATCACGCTTGGACACTATGTAAGACATTCAACAACTTTTGAAGCACCCAGTGTTTGAACATTCCTTGAAGAGTGTGGAACAATATACATTTTTTTTTTCAGCAGCTCCTAGTGTCCTGTTTAATGTTTACTAAGTTTTGTGTATTGCCTTTTGTTAATTGTATGTTATATTGTGTATATGAAGTATTAATTTAATTCTATTTTATATTAGCAGATAGGAAGAATCCCGGAAGACGTGCCTTCTCCGGATACGGTTGTATTTGTGGTGTAATTTTTTTTTTATATATACATATCATAATTTGGGGAATCATTGTTAAATAGTGTAACATCATCAGTCGAATTTCAGATTTAAAATAAGTGTGTACCATATTTTCAATCTTGCGTGGGGGGTATAATGACTGATGATGTGTTTTTTTGTTTTATTTATCGGCGCCCGCTCTTGGGTCACGTGACCAGCGGACGAGTGTGTGTGGAGAGGAAGGGGTTACGAACGGAGAGAGAGAGATGTGTGTGCGGAGGTAAGAGGTAGACCTGCGAATGTCTGATGCAGGTAAACAGAATAAAAATATTATCCAAAAAAATTGGGATATGTATGTGCTTCGGGCACGAGATTGATCTGTTGGGAAAGAAGAGTAGTTAGAAGTTCTTGTAAGAAATACGAAATCCGGATATTTACATATATATATTTAATTGTTTGTGTGTTTGTGTTCAAGGCTTGTTGTATTCGTCCCTGTCATTTGTGTTCCGTGTGTTTAATTAAACTTTTATTCCATCAAAGCTTGATTCCTTGGATTATTTTGGATTACTTTAAAGCACACAGGTGTTTCGTAAAAAATTTATGAAGAAAATAGGAAGAGCGTATATCACAGGTTTAAACCACGGTTTTAACCGGATAAAACCGCACACTGTCAAAAACTTGCCAACCCTGCTTTGCAAAAAATATCGTGTGTTATAAAATTCCGTAATTTCGGTTTTATTTCATTTTATTCATGAGTTAAATAACTTCAAGTTTTGAATTAAAGTGATTTTAAAATGATAAAATACTTTTTTTTAAACATGGTGAATAATAATATGAGAAATACATGTTTAAATTTTGAGAAGATGAAAATTATGACCGGTTTTAATTTCGAGTGAAATTCTATGATCGTGTCAATTTGAAATAAATTTTGTTTTTTTCATTCGCATTTATACCATGCATAAGAGTCTCAATTGATAAATTCATCATAATACCTGATCTTTATTATATTTTACTGATTTTATATGTGATTAAAGTTTAATTTTAAAAATTTGGACAACTGAGTTTTGTAGTGTTTTATTAAATCTTAGCTTAAAATAATATTTGTTTTAGAGTTAGACTGATCAATATAAGATGTATTTTTTATAATATTTGTTTGAGAGGTAGACTGATCAATATCAGATGCATTTTTTACTGTAAGTAATTTTGTATATTTATTATAAATCAAAGAAGCCGTTTTTTTCTTAAACATTTTCTTTCGTCGAATTTCGACGGGTTCCACCTCGTTAATTTAAAGACAAAAAAATTACAAAAATCACATTATTAATTCTTTAAGTTTACAAAGAACATAAAAAAGATTTAAAATCACTATTATCTTAATTTTAATATTTGGAATGCACGAACTTCTGCTTCATGATTAATCTTGATTCATAGAGTAAAGAGAAATTAATAGAGTGGAAGTATTATGTCTGGGGGTGATACTAAAAATGTAACCCTACATTAAGTCCAATTAAGTACCAACAAGTATTATGTCTGGGGGTGATACTAAAAATGTAACCCTACTAGCACTGGGCCGATGTAGGAATTTCTTAAATCGATTTATCACCCATCCTACATCGCGATTTAGGGTTAAATCGCGATTTAACGATGTTACCATTAGACTATGAAAACCAGTTTTTTTTTTATTTATAGAGACAAAATACAGTATTTATTAACCCCCCCCCATTTATCCTTTCTTGTGCTATATAGTATACTGTTATTTCGCATCATTAAATAGGGAAAAAATAATGGGAAAAAATAATCAAAGAGCTGAGCATGCATTAGAAATTGAATATTGAAGATACTGAAATGTCCTTGAAATTCATTTGCATCCAGTGTGAAAAAAGAAATAAATTATTTGAAATGCATGTGGGATCAAAGCTGATGAATATATTTTCCAGAATAAAGCTATATTTCTTGAAAAAAAAAAAAAACTGAATATACTAAAAGCACATGGCAAAAACCCCCGCAATATTGAAAATACAAAAATGTCATCGAAATCTGCTTGCATCCAATAGAAAAAAGAATTAACCAGTTCTCTAATTAGGTGTAATCAATGTAGATATGCATACCCTTAGCAAAAAATGGCATAGGATTTTTTATGGAAACACATGATTTTATATGGAAAATCATAAAAAAAATTATGTCATTATAAGTAAGCATATTGTATTCATATGGTAAACATTCATCGCTCTATGGTATTGCAGAGCAATGTCTATGGTAAAGTTATAGGATAATGATATATACCATACATTTTATGGTATCCAGAGAAATGTGTATGGTAAAGTTATAGGATAATGATATACACCATACATGATATGGTATTCCATAGCCAGGTGTATGGTAAAACTATAGGGAAATGAAATTTACCATACATTCAATGGTGTTCCATAGCGTGATGTATAGTAAAATAATACATAATTGTTTGCACCATAAATTGTATGGTAAAATCTTAAAGCCTTTTAAAGGTTTATAATATAACAGATTTTGTGTAAGTATAATATAAAATTACTCGGTTGTGGTCATCTCAAAACTTTCTACTATCTTTATGTATGTCATACGCACTTCTGAAAAATGGAATCATAGCAACACCACTGGTTAGATAGTTTAAACCAAAATCTATTTAGGAGCAACTTATATTAACTTATAACCAGTCTAATGAAAATCCCTTGATCTCAAATTAATATAACATAAAATAGCATATTATTTCATTCTTATATAATTCATATATATGAGTGTGTAAATGCGTTAAAAATAAAAAAATCTTGAGAAAAATAAATTATTCAATAAAAATATATAATTGACATATTTCCTATAAAATTCTAACAGCGATTAAAGGAGTCAGGGACACACATAAAAAATACTGCATTAAAAATTTATCTGATTTTTTATGCTTATAATGACATTTTTTTAAAATCATATTTAGAAAAGGAAATATTATGTGTTTTTTTTTTCTTTTTTGTTTTCAGCATCTAGCTTTTAAGCATTAATTGTCATGGATAAGATTTCTTGTATGCGTTTTTCTTCATGAGGGGTTTTCACAATTTCTCACATTTAAATTGTTATAACTCAAGAAACGTTTAACATAAATGCTTTAAAATTAGAACATGCCTTTTTTTAATTGCTTTACTTTAATTTTGATTCAGCAAATTTGAAAAAAGTATTTATTTTTGAAAGTATTATATTTTTTCAAACTTTTACTTTAAATAAATTTTTTATTAATATTTTTAAAAAGGCTGAATCAAAATTAAAATGTAGGTTTTTCTGTTTATTCAATTGCTAAAATAATATTCTACAATTATTACATTGAATTGAGTTATAATAATTTTTAATTTCCCTCCACTTTTTTTAATAAATTTTAAATTAAAAAAAATATAGAGAAGTTTTATCATGTGATTTTGTTTTAAAATAGTATGTTTAATATCACAAAAAATTGCGAAATTTTAATTCAATAAAACATTTTTTTAATGTGTCCCGGACACCTCAAAAAAAAAAAAATAAATAAATAAATAAAAATAAAAAAAATAAAAAAAATTTTCAAAAATTGCCTATAATTATTTAAAAAAATCGTTTTGAATTTATTTTAAAAATGACCTACAAATATTTGAATCGCCAAAAGAATTTTTGAAATATCTTTTAAAAATATTAACAACAAAATATTAATACATATATATTAATATAATATATTATAATATGTTAATTAAATATTAATAAACTTAATAGTACAAAAAAAAAAAACGGTTTATGATTAATTTACATTATTTGATAATTTTAAAATCATTTTATATGGAACAACAAGGATTTTTATTTTATTTAAAAGTTAAAAATTATTAAAAAGATTAAAAATTATTTTACGATCTATAAAAATATCCAAAAATCTACCGATATTTTTATCGACCTCAAATTATGATAATATATGAAATAATAGTGTTATTATTTTGTTCTTATGTATTTCATATATGTGAGCAGTGTCTATGCGTTATAAATAAAAAATCCTATGGGAGAAATAAAATGATTTAACAAAAATATATATTTGATGACATATTTCCTATAAAATTCTAACAGCTATTAAAGAAGTTTGTAGTTACAAACTTCTGTAAATACAAACACATTCTTAAAAAAAAAAAAACCTGCATTAATTTTTTTTTTATTTTTTCTTATGCTTATAATGTTGTTTAAATCATGTTTTCTATTATAATTCGAAGAGACAATAGTCAGACAAAAGTAGTATTTTTTATTTCAAAAATATGCATTAAAGTATTAATTGCTATAAAGGACGTTAAATACTAATAAAAACATTAAAAGATCTTATTTAACGTCCTTTATAGCAATTAATACTTTAATGCATATTTTTGAAATGTTTTTAATGGACGTATATAAAAACTTCTATTTATAATTAGTATTTTTTAGTTTTGGTTTTTCTATTTATTTATATTCATTTTATATGCAACAACAAAGTTTTTATTTTATTTTATTTAAACGTTAATAATTATTGAAAAGATTAAAAATCATTTTACAATGTATAAAAATATTGAATATATCTATTAATCTTTTTGGTATTAAAATTTAAAAGAAAGATTCAAAATTTCCGTAAAAATTATCTAAAAAATAGTAATATATTTTTTTTTATTTTAAAATTAAAAAATGCTCGTAAGTAAGGAATTAATATAACACATTAATATAATCATTTAAAATATATTATATACTAAGTTATCAAATGATTTCTTATTCTTATTAAATATTATTTCTTATCGACTTTCTATTTTTTTTAAAATTAATTTTAATAAACAGAAAATAGTTTTTCCTTTAAGTAATTGGATTTTATAACTAAATAATATTTGCTAAGATATTTACTCCATTCATTAAAATAATAAATTAACTTATAAATACATGTCTATAAAACAATTTATTAAAAAAAAAACCTTTAAAACTACCTTCTTTTGTCAACCATTAACTTAGAACGACAAATAATGATGATTTACCGAAACGCTTTATTCATATAAAGTTTTATAAGCACAACTCATCACCCCGTATGGCCGAATGGTTAGGACGCTCGTCTCCCATCCCTACCGTCCGTGGATCAAATCCCACTGCTTCCCAAGGTCGAAGTGCATTAGTAAGCTTAGTTCCTCGTATTCCTAAAAGATGGCGCCACCAAAGTTGACATCGTTATCATTTTTTAATATATAGTACCATAAAGAATTACCATACACTTAACGTTTATATGGTTTTTCATAAGAATTACCATACACTTAACGATTATATGGTTTTCCATAGAATCACTTTTACCATAGGCAAAAATCCATATGATTGCACTTATGGTGTTTTCTTTTATGGTAATTCTATGCCTTTTTTTGCTAAGGGTATTTTGATGAAAAAACTGTATTTCACTTGGCGATCAATAATTATTATTTTAAGTCGTCACTTGGCGAGTGATGACTTGAGTGGCGATAGATGACGAGCAAATTACTTGAAATGCATGTGGAATCAAAGCTGATAAATATATTTTGCCAAAATAAAACTGTATTTCTTAAAAAAATAATCCAACTGAACACGATAAAAGAATTCGGCAAAAAAGCGAAATATTGAAAATACAGCTGTGTCATTGAAATCTGTTTGCATCCAGTAGGAAAAAGAAATAACCACTTTTTTAATTAGATGTAATCAATGTAAAGATGCATGTTTCCATGAAAAAAACTGCATTTCACTTGGAGATTGAAAATAGATTTTTTAATCGCTACTTGGTGAGTGACGACTAAGGTGGCGATCAATGCCCAATAAATTTACTTGAAATGCATGTAAAATCAAACCTGATGAATTAATATATTTTCTAAAATAAAACTTTTATTTCTTGGAAAAATAATTCCAACTGACCACACTAAAAGAACACGACAAAAAAACGAAAATATTGAAAACCCAGCAGCAGAAATTTTTTCTGCAGTCTGCAGACCAATCCCTCGCATTACATTATATGCACTCAAACCTCCTAAGTATTTGTGATAGACAAAAGAAAAGAATATTTTTAAAAGAAGTTGTCTTTGTTCTCAGAATTTTTAACGCCTCATACATTGTCCAAAAGAGGGGGGGTGGGGGGAGTCCCCTTTGACGAAACCTGCTGTTTTTTTTTCACGATCTGCTGAAGAAAGTTGCCGTTTTTTCGCGATCTGCTGAAGAAATTTGCCGTTTTTTCGCGATCTGCTGAAGAAAAAATTTGCCGTTTTTTCGCGATCTCCTGAAGAAAAAATTTGCCGTTTTTTCGCGATCTCCTGAAGAAAAAATTTGCCGTTTTTTCGCGATCTCCTGAAGAAAAAATTTGCCGTTCTTTCGCGACCTTTTGAAGAAATTTGCCGTTTTTTCGTGATTTTATTTTACGAAATTTGCAGTTTTTTGGATTTTTTAACGAAAATTTTAGTCTTCTCGTAATTTTTTGAAGAAATTTGCCGTTTTTCGCGATTTTTTGAAGAAATTCGCCGTTATTCCGTGATCTTTTAAGAAAATTGCCGTTTTTACGCGATCTTTTCAAGAAATTGGCCGTTTTTTTTCGTGATTTTTTAAAGAAATTTGCCGTTTTTCATGATTTTTTGTCGAAATTAGCCCTTTTTTTTGTAATTTATTCATAAAATTTGTCGTTTTTTTCTTGATTTTTTGACAAAAACTGCCGTTTTTTCGTGATCTTTTGAAGAAGTTTGCCTTTTTTTGCGATGTTTTGAAGAAACTTGCCGCTTTTTTCGTGATCTTTTGAAGAAATTTGCCTTTTTTCGTGATTTTTTGACGAAATTTACCGTTTTTTCACGATCTTCGAACGAAATTCACTTGTTTTTCGCGATATATGACGAAATTGATTTTTTCTCGAAGACTATCGAAATTCGCGATGCATTTTATGTCCGAAATTTTGGATTTAGGACAGAATTTTTTTAATTTTTGCTAAATTTTTAAAAGTTAAAAAATAGTTTGTCGCAGCGTTGCGCCGATTCTGCTCCCGGGATTGAAAATACAGCTAAATTATTGAAATCTGTTTGCATCCAGTAGGGAAAAGAAATAACCACTTTTCTAATCAAATATAATCAATGTAGAGATGCGTATTTCCATGAAAAAATCTGCATTTCACTTGGCGATCGAAAAAAAAAAATTATCGCCAGTTTTATATCTTTAATTACCGCATGGCAAGTGTCGGCCGCTAATTTTTATTGTATTAAATCAAATCCTGCTACATCGATTTAACACATAGAGGGCGCTATGGGCGGCTCAGCCCCACTAAAATATTTTGACCCCCCCCCCCCCTGAAAAAGATTCCAAGGTCACTCAATGAATTTCTGTTCCGAAAATCCAAAAGAAATTCTGTTCAAAAATCTAATTTAGTTTTGAGACCCTTTCAGTTTGCAGAATTACTACATTGTATCTAAAATAAGTAATTCAACTCTCCCTCATCCTATTTGTACATATGAAGCTAACATGATGTTTAATTTTTCACCAGTTATAGACTCAAAATTTTCATCATCATGTACTTTTTTAACATAAAATGAAGTTATTACAACAGTTTAATGAGAAACATAGTATCTACAATGTGAATATGCACTAATTTTTCTTTCTGTGTCAAAGAAAGATAAAAAACAAATAAGCACCCCTACATTTTCTCGAGCCCCCCCCCCCCCCCAACCTATTATTCACTTCTAGCTACGGTCCTGTCCTCACCTGCTAAATCGATTTAACACAAACTTGCTCTGTTTTCCCTAAATCGTATTTTTCTTACATCGCCTTTTTCCTAAATCGGAAAGCATTGAGGCAAAAAGCTACATCGTTTCGCTACATCGCGATTTAAGAACTGGCTAAATCGCGACGTCCGATGTATCTATTGAAAACCAATAGTTAAATCGGATTTCCGATGTAAGCGTTAAATCAAGGCTACATCGTTTCGCTACATCGCGACGTTCGATGTATCTATTCAAGACCAATAGTTAAATCGGATTTCCGATGTAAGCGTTAAGACGATTTAAGGCTCAGACCTGCAAATTTGAATTTTAACTTTAAACTTGCTCCTTTCACCGCCCCCCCCCCAGGCATAAATAGTGAATTAATAAAAAAAAACACATTGTTTTTTGGATTTTAATTAATAAATAAACGCAATGTTGAATTCAGACACTTTTCTCCGGGAGGTATTTCTGTGGCTCCAAGGGGGGGGGGGGGAGAAATTGCACATTTTCACCATTAAAAACACAGAATTTCCGGGGGGGACCCCCTTAATAAATGTGTTAGTAATACACTACAGACATCACATGTAGTTGACATCTATGCTAGCAGTAGCGTATGTAGATTTATTTCAGAGGGGGCTGAGATACAGCATACATTTCTGAGAGGGTTGCGCCGTGCGGGGGGGGGGGGAGCGGTCGCCCCGGCGCGGGAATTTAGGAGGAGCCAAATTTATACTACCAACGTAATAATACACTTGGCATCTATACTGGTGAGTGTATTTCGCATCATTAAACAGTATTTTCTTGGGAAAAAAATAATCAAAGAGCTGAACATGCAACAGAAGTCGAAAATTGAAGGTACTGAAATGCAGTTGAAATCCATTTGCATCCAGTGTGAAAAAAGGAATAAGTTATTTGATATGTACATAGAATCAAAGCTGATAAATATATTTTCCAGAATAAAGCTATATTTCTTGAAAAAATAATCAAATTGAATATACTAAAAGCACATGGCAAAAAAAACCCGCAATATTGAAAATACAAAAACGTCATCGAAATCTGCTTGCATCCAATAGAAAAAAGAATTAACCAGTTCTCTAATTAGACGTAATCAATGTAGATATGCATACTTTGATGAAAAAAAACTGTATTTCACTTGGCGATCAGTAATTATTATTTTAAGTCGCCACTTGGCGAGTGATGACTAGAGTGGCGATCGATGACCAATAAATTACTTGAAATGCATATGGAATCAAATCGGATAAATATATTTTGCAAAATAAAACTGTATTTCTTGAAAAAAAATCCAACTGAAATAGATAAAAGAATGCGGCAAAGAAAACGAAATATTGAAAATACAGCCATGTCATTGAAATCTGTTTGCATCCAGTAGGAAAAAGAAATAACCACTTTTCTTATTAGATGTAATTAATGTAGAGATGCATATTTCCATGAAAAAAACTGCATTTCACTTGGCGATTGAAAATAGATCTATTAAATCGCCACTTGGCGAGTGACGACTAGGATGGTGATCGATAGCCAACAAATTACTTGAAATGTGTGTGGAATCAATGCCGATGAATATATTTTTGCAAAATGAAACTGCATTTCTCGAAAAAATAATCAAACTGAACACAGTAAAAAAAAAACTCTACAAAAAACCAAAATATTGAAAATACAGCTATGTCATTGAAATCTGTTTGCATCCAGTAGGAAAAAGAAGAAAACACTTTTCTAATTAGATGTAATCAATGTAGAGATCCATACTTCTATGGAAAAAAAAACAGCATTTCACTGGGCGACCGAAAATGGATTTTTTTAACCGCCACTTGGCAAATGACGACAAGGGTAGGAAACGAAGGAAATTTTTTAATTGCCACTTTTACATTTTTAATATCCACATGGCAAGTGACCGCTGCTAATTTTAAATCAAATCCTACTATATCAATTTAACACCAGCTTTCAATGTTTTTCCTAAAAAGTCTTTTTCTTAAACCGAAAACACTGAGGTTTGTGATGTGTGTTTAAATCGGATCCTCTAAATCGATTTAACACCAACTTGCTCTGTTTCCCTAAATCATATTTTTCTTACATCACCTTTTTCCTAAATCAGCAAGCATTGAGGCTTGCAAAGTTTGCTTAAATCGATTTAACACTAGTTTGACATGCAAGCAGTATATACACCAAAGTAGATAACTCAATTTTCTGATGTTAACTCTGAATCATTATTTGAAATCGATTTAAAACCAATGGCTAAATCACGATTTAAGACTGACTAAATCGTGGTGTAAGACAATTGCTAAATCGCGATGTAAGGCGATGGCTAAATCGCGATGTATAGCAATGGCTAAATCGCCATTTCCGATGTATCGATTTAAGAAACTGACTAAATCGCGATTTCCGATGTAAGCTTTAAATCGATTTAAGAGATAAATCGATTTAAGGCCCAGGCCTAAACCCTACATTAAGTCCAATTAAGTACCAACAAAACCACGTGCTTTGACACGCCTATCAAATAAAAAAAGTTTAAACCAGTTTTTTTCTTTTGTTTTTTAAAAAGAACTAATCTATCGCTTCACCGGTAATAATTTATTAATTATTTTATCATATGTGTTTTAAATATCAATATAGAAAATTTTTTTTAACGTTTTACTTGAAAATATAACATTCTTTTGTGAATGTATTAAAATCGCTTGCAGTCAGAAATCTACAGTGTCTCACAAAAGTGATGGGACACTTGTGCTTTATAAAAAGAAACTGCAGGCTATTTCCATGCGAACTTGTTTGTCTGTTACGTACTACGATTTTTGGCTACCAGTATTTGATGTCGGAAAAATGTGACTTATTTTGTTGAAGATATCTCATCAATTGAATAAAACGAAGCAAACTTCAAGAAAATACCGGTGGCCAACAATCATAGCAATTTTTAGCTGCGTAACAGACAAACAAATTCGCATGGAATTGCCCTGCAATAAAATAAATAAACAAACATGTGCAAAAATTTTTTGGGTGTGTTTCATATTAAAGTTAGTAACAATTATTACATAACATACATTTTGTCAAAATATTAAAATATTAATTTAGTAAAAATAAAATTGTTCAGAACGGAGCAAAAAATGGCTCACATAAGTGATGGGACACTTACTTTTCCATCAAATATTTATCCAAAAATTTTACTTTTTAAAAGGTTTTAATATTTTGTTGGATTTCCTTTTATTTTTAAAACATGATTTAATCTTTTTGGGATGGATTCGACTAATTTTTTGTGATTTCTGGAGTGGTTTTACCCCATTCTTCTTGAAGCACCGATTTTAGTTGTTGTTTTGAAGAAATGGTGTGTTTGCGAATTCTTGATTCCAATTCTTGCCAAATATTCTCTATGGGATTTAAGTCTGGAGATTGTGGTGGTGTTTTTATTATTTCAGGACAGTTATATAGCAGCCAGAGTCTAACGTTCAGAGCAGTGTGCTTGGGGTCATTGTCCTGGTAGAATTTAAAATCGTTATGAAGGTTCAATTTTCGTGCTGAAGATTTCAAATTTTGCTTTAAAATATCAATATACTTGTACTGATCCATTATACTGTCAATAAAAACAAGATTACCAACTTTAGCGGACGACATACACCCCCATACCATAACTCCTCCTCCACCATGTTTTACTGTTGGTACCAAGTTCTGTTTGCGAAATTCTTCCCTGGGTTTTCTCCACACCAAGATTCTACCGTCAGAACCAAATATATTAAATTTACTCTCATCAGCAAATATAACTTTATTCCAGTAATCAGAATTCTTATTTATGTTGGATTTTGCGAAAGCTAGTCTGAGTTTTCTATTCTTTTCACTTACGAAGAATTTTTTCCTGGCTACTCTACCGTGATATCCAGCAGATCGAATTACCCTTCTAATAGTCTCAGGATTAACAATTATTCCATATAATGCTTGTAAATCAGCAGCAACTTTTGAAGCACTATTTCTTGGATTTTTTTAATATTTCGAACGATAATTCGCTTTATTCCATTGGATAGCTTTGATGGTCGGCCAGGTCTTCTTTTATCCTGAATCATATGATTATTTTTATATCGTTTAATGATATTGAAAACTGTTGAACGACTCAAGTTAACTGTTTCAGCAGTTTTTCTAATATATTTTCCACGTTCAATATGCAAATTAATAACTAATTTTCGAATTTCAGGCGAAGTTTCTTTTCGTTTAGCATTCATGGCTACACAGAGCTATAAAACACAAAAATTCCAAAACAAACTGGAGAGAAATACTGCAGACGATTTTATAAATTATTGCCAATTGCTTTTAAGTAAAAATAAAACCCCAAAAAATATTTTTATTGCTTATTTCAGACGATTTTTGTTGCATATATAATGGTGTCCCATCACTTATGTGAGCTATTTTTTGCTCCGTTCTAAACATTTGTATTTTTATTAAATTAATATTTTAATATTTTGACAAAATGTATGTTATGTAATAATCTTTACTAAATTTAAGTATGAAACACACCCACAAAAAAATGTGTACATGTTTTTTTTAATTTATTTGATTAGTTTCCTTTTGTAAAGCACAAGTGTCCCATCACTTATGTGAGACACTGTATATTTTAGATTAATACTAGCGGACCCGACAGACGTTGTCCTGTCACCGACAGACGTTGTCCTTCTTGGCACCGACTCCAGTAAATCAAATAAATGTACGTAAATATAGTAATACACACGATAAACACTACGCTCTTAATTTAATTTCTTATTACAATTATGTAAGGAAATTATTTTTCACTCTTCAGTACTTTTTGAAGTCGGTTCAATTTTTGATAGAAAAGTTTATTTCTCTCTTTTTAGTTAAAAGTTAACGATTTTCTAAAGTCGGTTAATCAAAATTATAATACAGGAAATATTATTGTAAAAGATACACGTTTGTAAGGAGTGGGGTTCGAACACGCGATCTCTTTCTTCAAGAAGCTGAGCTTAAATCTGGCGCCTTAGACCGCTCGGACATTCCGTCCGCACTTTATTCATCGAACTTATTCAACACTTTTAATTAGCGAAAAATCACTAACTATTAGTTTTTGCCTAATTACTAAAAAAGTACTGAATCAATTTCGACGAAATGTGAATCTAAACCATTCTCGAATCTACTGGAACGCACACAAAAAATTTCATCAAAATCGGCCTAGTCGTTTAGGAGGAGTTTAATTACATGCACACGCACAGAAGATTTTTATATATAAAGATGAGCATTGAAAATTTCAGGTTTTTGCGCCGAAGACATCGCCAAATTAGGAAAATGTGAATTATCTCACGAACTACTGGATTTAAACAAATTTGCTTAGTACCATTCGATTCAGAATAAAAAAATGCACTAAAATATGTTATCAGTTGAAAAATAACTACAAAAGCCGATTTTTATGGTGGAATTTTTTAAAAGTTCGTTCTTTTTTCTACTCATCTTAGGGGTGGAATTTTCGAAAATCCATTTTTAGCGACACTCGATGCTATAAGAAGTATTTTTACCCCAATTTTCAAGATTTTTGGTTCGGTAGACTTTTTTGTGCTATGATTAATACGAAATCCTGACTTTTTAAAATATATATAGCACTTTTAATTAGCGAAAAATCACTAAGTATTAGTTTTTGCCTAATTACTAAAAAAGTACTGAATCAATTTCGACGAAATGTGAATCTAAACCATTCTCGAATCTACTGGAACGCACACACAAAATTTCATCAAAATCGGTCCAGTCGTTTAGGAGGAGTTCAATTACATACACACGCACAGAAGATTTTTATATATAAAGATGAGCATTGAAAATTTCAGGTTTTTGCGCCGAAGACATCGCCAAATTAGGAAAATGTGAATTATCTCACGAACTACTGGATTTAAACAAATTTGCTTAGTACCATTCGATTCAGAATGAAAAAATGCACTAAAATATGTTATCAGTTGAAAAATAACTACAAAAGCTTATTTTAAGGAATTTTTTTAAAGTTCGTTCTTTTTTCTACTCATCTTAGGGGTGGAATTTTCGAAAATCCATTTTTAGCGACACTCGATGCTATAAGAAGTATTTTACCCCAATTTTCAAGATTTTTGGTTCGGTAGACTTTTTTGTGCTATGATTAATACGAAATCCTGACTTTTTTAAATATATGTAGCACTTTTAATTAGCGAAAAATCACTAAGTATTAGTTTTTGCCTAATTACTAAAAAAGTACTGAATCAAGTTCGACGAAATGTGAATCTAAACCATTCTCGAATCTACTGGAACGCACACACAAAATTTCATCAAAATCGGTCCAGTCGTTTAGGAGGAGTTTAATTACATGCACACGCACAGAAGATTTTTATATATAAAGATGAGCATTGAAAATTTCAGGTTTTTGCGCCGAAGACATCGCCAAATTAGGAAAATGTGAATTATCTCACGAACTACTGGATTTAAACAAATTTGCTTAGTACCATTCGATTCAGAATAAAAAAATGCACTAAAATATGTTATCAGTTGAAAAATAACTACAAAAGCCGATTTTTATGGTGGAATTTTTTAAAAGTTCGTTCTTTTTTCTTCTCATCTTAGGGGTGGAATTTTCGAAAATCCATTTTTAGCGACACTCGATGCTATAAGAAGTATTTTTACCCCAATTTTCAAGATTTTTGGTTCGGTAGACTTTTTTGTGCTATGATTAATACGAAATCCTGACTTTTTTAAATATATATAGCACTTTTAATTAGCGAAAAATCACTAAGTATTAGTTTTTGCCTAATTACTAAAAAAGTACTGAATCAATTTCGACGAAATGTGAATCTGAACCATTCTCGAATCTACTGGAACGCACACACAAAATTTCATCAAAATCGGTCCAGTCGTTTAGGAGGAGTTCAATTACATACACACGCACAGAAGATTTTTATATATAAAGATTTATTACTTAAGTTTTCATACATGATTTTAAGAGACCGTTTTCATCATCATATTTTAAATATTTGTTTGCATGCAATTGTTAAGTCATAAACATTTTTCATCTACGTTATAAAGTATTTAAAATTACATTAAAAAAGGAAACTTTTAATAATAGAATTTTTAGGTCGTATCAAATGTTTTCATCATATTATTTAATTTTAAATTGACATTTAATTATTGCCAATTTTCCAATTTCTTTTATTTTAAAAGCGAACATTTATTTTAATAAATAATAATGGAACAAATACCATTTTAAAAATTTGCTATTTCTTCTTAAAATACGCTTTGGTTGTAATTCATTAATTTTGATTCGTCTTATAATACAAAATCCCTTCCACGTGCTTTTGTTTGGGACATAAAAATTTGAGAGATAAATTGTATCATATTGCAAACCTTTTTTGAGGCTTACTTCACCTCCACCTATCTCATTCCACCATGATCTTGATTATTCGGTGAAATAGATTTCATTTGATGCCATGAATTTTTAAAAATTATTTAATTCTAATCGAATCTATTAATTTTGTAAACTGCGGAAAGATTTTACGTCAAATACCTTTTTACCAATTTGCAAAACCAAATAAGTAACTTAATTATGAAAAAAAGAATAAGATCAAGGATCAAGTAATTCATTTTCATGTGAAAAAAAATAGTAATGTTTAGTAGCTCTATTTTATTTTATTTATTTATTTATTTTACAATTTGTATCCATTTATTTATTTTAACTTTTACTTTTATTGAATTTTATTTGAAATTCTGTTTGTTAGAAGTTCATTAGGCAACGATGCAGCAAAAGCAGACGATTACCTGTTTATGAACATGGTGTTATTTTCTTTCCACTTATGCAAAGACTATTTATTCTTTGAAATGTTTTAGTCATTTAAAAGTACAATTTTTGCAGAGATAATCTTTTTTTTTTTTTTTTTTTTAAACATTCTTTGGAGAATTTTGTCATTAATGGGTGAGATTTACGAATTTGACAGCATAAAAAAATATTTCTCAGCCGAAACATGGAATAGCTTAAGTACTTTAGAAAAGATCTACTATAGAAATTTAAAAAGAAACTATGATTTTTTAAAGTCTCCTGGTAAATTTTATCCTTTTTATTATTTTTTCTGTATACTAATTCTTAGCTTATTGGAATGAGTGTATAGTATCATATAGCAATTAACTAATTTTATTTCGACAATCTTCCACAATAAATTTAATGTAATAAAAATATAAATTAACTACTTTAATTAATTTGTTCGCCGCTTTTATTAAAATAAAATTGAAAAGTTTCATTTAATATATTGATTGAAACTCAGCAAAACTTATTGATATTAGACATTTTTTTTTTTTTTTTTTTTTTTTTTTTGCAGTAAACCTGAAATATTATGCTAAATGCATTTACTTATTTCTATGCACGCCGTCATACCCGAATTTTTTACTTTCTTCTATCTTTACAAGAAGAAAGCATTGGATTCGTGTAATTCCGGTTTTCGACTGACTTACTCGCTTTAGGGGTCAGAGAACCCAAAAAACATGTTTTTAGAAAATGTCGCTCTGTCGCTCTGTATGTAACAAACATTTTGTGGGCGCTCTAACTCAAGAACTATTGCACGGAATTGTACAATATTTTATATTTAATTAGACCTTAATTTAAAATTGAGCGGATTAGTTTTTGGTGTACATCGCCCAACAGCTGGCGCTGCTATGCTATCTTTTCACGATTTCAGCAGTAGCAATATCTCAAGAATCAATGGACAGATTTTTATAAAACTTCAGATTCCTTCACTCCTTGATATAATATGGAGCTGATTACCTTTTGGTGTAAAGTGCGCAGCAGGTAGTACTGCTGCTATGATCTGGGTCATGAATTTTGTTCGATCAGCACCATTTCTTTTATAAGAAGGACTTTTACTGGTATTTTGACAACATGTGCATGCTACAGCGTATATTTTAAAGATATGGTGGTGCGAGTAGCATTTAAAAATAGAGATAAGCATAAAATGTGAGCGTGCAATTGAAGTGAATAGGCGTTGCGGCCGAATCGGTGTATTCCCTTGAATTTTTACGATTATTTCCAATGGTCAGAAAAGAAAATTCGGGTACACCAATGGATTCAATAAGGTTCAAAAAACTTTTTAAACTAATAAAACAAATTTCATTTTTTATTTCCAAAAAAATTCACTCATGTCTCTCATTAACAGTCTATGCAATTCTTAAACAACACTGCAGTTCTTAAAACTGAAAAATTACAAAAATATTGAATTTGCCTTATAATTTGGTTATCAATTTCCCTTTCAAAAAACTTTCTCTTCAATGCCACATCGACGACGCATGATATAGGTTTGTCATCCGGGACCATGGCTAAATTTTTCTATTGGGGAGGGCGAGAGGACCTTAAATTGCCAAGTCGTATTTTAATGTTTACCAATTACGTTTATATTTTTTCAAGTTACTAGAATTAGAAAATGTAATATAGTATTTATTTGTAAAAAATTCAATAATATTTCCAATTAGATTTGTAACTTTTGCCAAGTCGATCAGAAATAGAAAATATACGTTATAGTTTTTATTAAAGTTTTAAACAAGTTTGCAAACTAAGTTTGTAAATTTGCTAAGTGAATAGCATCCACGAACATTTTTTTCGAGGGGGGGAAGGAGTCTTCCCTCCCCCTTAGCGAAGGCTCTGTCGCCATCCTTAATCTAAAATAATAAAAGTGACAAGTTATTATTACTTTTTCCCTCAGATATACACTCTAAAAAATAAATGTGTAAATTAGCTAATTTTACCCGAATATATGTGTAAATTTCTAAAATTACACACCTGTCGTAAAATTTACACATTTTTTTCTGAAATTTACCTGTTTATATGTGTATTTAGGATGTGAAAGTAAGTGTGTAATTTTTTATCAGTTGAAAAACTCAAACAAGTGTGTAAATGTCTAGAAATGCTTGGATTTACACTTATTTATGTGTTAGTCTAATTTAAACTTAATTATAAGTACACACATAAGTGAGTAATTTTTTACAAATGCATACTTGTCATAAAATTTACACATTTTGAACAAAAAATTACCTTTTTTTATGTGTACCTAGCATGTGAAATCAAATGTGCAATTTGTTATCGCTTGATTAACTCATACAGATGTGTAAATGTAGAAAAGTACTTGCATTTACACGAATGAAAGTGTTAATCATATTTAAGGATCAACTGAATCAACGATTTTTAAGATCAAAACAGAAACTGAAACCGAATTTTGGTACTCATCCTATTTTTGGCCGAAAACGAAAACGATAAAAAAATTTAAGTGTTTAATACATACAAAATGATACAAAATTAGGTCCGTTCGTAATTATGTATGTATATAAGACCGATTGTCGTTGTTCAGTCCATTCATTCGTCTGTCTGTCCGTCTGTCCCCATATAATAGAGCAAAAACTATCCAACCGAATCGTTTGAAATTTAAAATATAAAATTGTTCCATAATTTTGTCGAGTTTTTCAAATTTTATGAAAATCGGATGTATAGTTTGATTGCAGGGATAATCAAAAGTATTACGTTACATTACCGTCAATGAGAAAAAAATGTTTCAAGTTGTTCATTTTAATGGTGTTACAGCATTCCAAACAGGAAAAAAATTATATACATTTACCGAAGCGTATTAAAATATACATTCGGTGCAATATATGGTGAAAAAACGTTTATTATTCATTTACAGAGCTACACAAAAGAATTCCGTCACATAATGATATATCGGAAAACATTGTTTTCTGCGTATTTCAATCATGTTAAATTAGTTCGTATATAATTAAGTTGATATACGTTGCTCAGTTTTATTGCAAGTTACTTCTTTAATAATAGAAAGCGCTAACAGTATTTACAAGCACTCACAAAAGATTTCGGATACTATACTGCACCAGAACTACTACTCTACGTTACAGATTTTTGCTAGAAGTGCACTTTTAGTTTTGATATTAGTTTTTAAGTGTAACCATACTTTTGCATATTACTTTGTGTATATAAATGCTGTAAATCATATACAGGGTAACACAAAAGAATCTGTAAGAGTTACAGAGTAAAAATGAAAATAGCAGCTGTTTTCGAATCAGTTACGCATTTTCACGGTATCCCATGATAAGTAATGATTCTAGGTTTGCGATCTTGTTTGCGTCCTATTTAAGAAGAGGTCCTATTATTTTCGTGTTACTGAATTGGAGATATATAATCGTATCAAATTTTATATTCATGCATTTTAGCATAAGAATTTAACAGCTAATGTATTAAGCTCAGAATATTTATAAAATTAATTGTAGTACGAACGCAGCTCATTTGCCACGTTTGACGCGCAATTTCCAATTTGTTAATGATGCTACACGCTTTCGAATATAATACAATCTATATGTATCTAAGAAGTGTATGATAAAATATACGTTCTGCACAATCGGTGGTGCAAAGAATATTCATTATTAATTTCCAGGGCCACACACAAGTATTCCATTACATAATATTATAAGGGAGATACCGTTCGGGGCGCGTTATAATACGATTAAACTATTTCACATTTTATGTACGTTGTTGAGGTTTATTATAAGTTACTTCCTGTATAATACAAAGCAGGGATGTAGTGGAGGGTATACGCGGGTACACGCCGTATACCCTTTGGATTTTTTTAAGGAACTCGGTATACCCTCTGCTTCTCAAAAGAGCTACAGTGTATACACTCTAGGGTATACCCTCTGTTTTATGCATATACCCTTTGCTTTTTTTACGACTACACCGCTGACAGAAAGCAGATAGTATTTAGAGGTACACACCGAAGATTTCGGCCACTATACTGTATCCGATATACTGTATCCATTACAGCAAAAACTGAATATTTTTAGAACTTTGTCATAGCACGAACGCATCTCATTTGCTACGTTTAAAATGCAATTTCCAGCTTGTTATAAATTAATTATTGACATATAGAATCACATTTCTAACACACAAATATATATATATGCATGTGTATGTATAAGGTTCAAATAAAATGAAAACGTATTCCATGTATTAGTTCTTGAGATAGAGTGCCAACAAAATTTATATCACATAGAGACAGACAGAGTCACAGACATACAAACAAACATTTTATAAAAACATTTTTAACCTTATAAAATGTGTAAAATCCATTAAAAACAAGAATTCGAAAATTTTCACGAATCTAGTATTTTTTTTCTTGCAAAAATAGAAGAGTGTAAAAATGTTTCAGGTTCAGGTATATATGTCAGTTTATCTTTTACGGTGATTTTTTGTCAACGATCAGCTGTCGTTAACAAAACACACTTCTGCGACACTTATACTTCTGTGGTTTCAAAAAGGAAAAAAAAATATTAAGCCTGCTGTTTTGAACGAACAGGTGATAAACTTGAAAGTTTAGTAATGTAAGCATTTTTTGCTTTATAATTTTTGCATGCGCATATGCCATGTGCAATAGGGAAAACTCGCAGACGATTTTTTAATTAAAGACAGTAAAGTTTATTTGTTGATCTTTGGAATACACAGAGAACGAGAACATTTTGTTTGTAAAAATAGCCGTTTATGTACGTATAGTCCGTCTAAGTTTAAAAATTTAAGCAAAAAATATTACAAGAGTATCGCAAAATTCTGTGTTTCATACAAAATACGTCCAAGAAAGTTTACAAATGCTGTTGGTATGTGTAAAATAGATTCATGCCACTGCTTTTGTAATTAATATTGGACTATTTGTTTTCTACAAATGATTCTATGGATTACCATCAAAAAATGAAGAAATATGTCGATGGAAAATAGGTATGAAAAATATTTTTTCTGTTTGCTTTTCTTTAAATTACAATGATTTTGTTGAAATAAATAAAAATCTATGAATAATCCATATGTTTGAAGGAATGAGACTGAAATGTCATAATTATATTGTCTATTTATTATTTTTTTTTAATTCTAGAAGCTTTTATTATTTTATTTTGTGAATGATTTTAATGAAAGGAATTTCAAAATATCTATACGATACACAGTATCAGAAAATATATGATTAACCCACGAAAAAAGAAATAAAAGATAAACAGTGCACAAAAATTACAATAATGCATACAACCACAGTTAAAATTCATTAGCTTTTATTCGATATATTTTTTAAATGTTTCGAGATTTTTACGAATTTAGATCTAATAAAACAAGTTTACAAACCAATTTCTAAATTTTATCGCATTCATTTAGATTTTATTTAGGGTGTTAACTATTTTAAAAAGTGGATTTAAGCTAGCGATTAAATCATTATTTTAATCAACAATTTGAAATAAAAATCAATTATTTAAATCAAAATTGATTTAAATCTAATTGTTCTAAATGACACAAACGTATTAAAATCTAAGATTAATGTAATTTGGAAAGTGTATTAAAATTAATGTAATTTGGAATACTGTATACAGTACACCAAAATCTGATAAAAAAGCTTTAAATAATTGTTTCTAATCTTAATTTCTGAGTCCTGTGAAACATTAAATACAATAACTTTGTTAAGGCATAAAAGATATTTCATTTAAATATTATATTTAAATCTAAATCTAATATAATGTGTGATGTCATAATTTCCTTTAAGTAATTAAATTGTTTATTCTTTTATATGAAATAAGCATTTAAAGTATGCTAAATTTCGGATATATATATATATATATATATATATATATATTAGTATGCACATACATTGTGTAAGGTATGATTTATGCTATTAACAGTAATTTTTGTTACTACAAATGCAAAATGAGCTACCAATAATATTTGTTAGTTATGTTGGTTATGCCATATTGAAATTACTTATTTGCTGTTTTTATTAATTCTGTTGATTACTGTTTCACTTTGGCTATTTGTTAAGGCTGCAACACTTTGCCCCTTTTGAAATTAACAAAATGCACCCTACCTTTTAAAAAATAGTGAAATATAGCCAGATCTTTTTTGAAATAAATCCCTCCATACCGCAGTACTTCTAAATATGTGCACCCAAGACTTAACAAAAATGATAGAACTTTATTTCTTGGAAAAAAGCAGGATATTATTAAAACATGTTATTTAATTGTATTTTTCAATTCGTGATTTATAGAAATATTGAAAATTAATGATTTTTATATTTATCATACTAAAAAATTATGTACTTATTTTTATTGCTACTAAGCACATTAGTAATATATTTTCTTATGTAATAGTGCCTTTTTTTTAGAACAAGCATTCTGTCCTTTTTCTTTTTAGAATAAATATTAAATACTGAATTATCGTTTATTAATTTAAGCATTACAATATGCATTATATACCTAATTAAAGATTGTAATCAATTTAAAATTAAATGCAGCAACTGATAATTTTAATAAATGTAAAATCATTATTTTTTAATATAGTTTTACATAATTATTGCAAAATATTAATGTATATAACTTTATAGTATTATATTAATTAATGAAATTACTAATTTACAGTTTTTATAATTTTTGTAGTTACTAAATAATAATTAAATTTTATTGATTAAAGTGCAAAAACATAGATTATGTTAGTAAATAAAAGTCTAATTTTTTAGAAACCTAGAATCTATTAATCTTAGAAACCTAGGCTAAACCTACATCTATTCAATATTTCAATGCTGGAAAAAAAAATCCGATTCAAATAAAAAGAAATATGATTTAAATACAAAAATTCGATCTTTATTATTATTGCTTTTTAAATCATGATTTTTTTACACCCTATTTTTACGGAATTTTAAACTAATTTTTGTTGGCCGATCCGACGGGGGAACTGTCTGGTAGGCGGAGTGTTAAAATAAGTTTTGTTATTTATAACTATCCTCCATTCTTGTAAATAAAATATTAATGATAATATACCAAAGTGTGATTTTATTTTATGTATGGTCTGCAATTTTATACTTCATTCACATAAAAAAAAGTTATTAACTGTGTATTCCTACTTTGTTTTTAGCTGTGTCTGGTAAAAATAAGTACGGTTATATGGATTTCTAACAGACAATTATATGGAAAAAAAATTATCACATTTCATTTAAAGCCACTATAGTAAATTCTTATAAATCCGCTTGTATTATTTTATGACGATATCAGAGTGATATTGGCCCTGGCAACATAGATTCTTGGAAAATTGTGCAAAAACTTTCATATAAGACCTGAAAAATGAGCTTTGTTTTCAAAAATGATAGTCATAGATAGCAAGAGTTATTATTTTTAAATGTACAATTTTATAAATAAAAATGTAATTTTCGCAATGAATGATTAAAATTATTTTTTAATAACTAAATTTTTTAAAGTTTGAATTTTGCTTCAGTCAGATCATAATGTAAAGTGAATTACACCTTTGTATCTCCGTGTTACATAACTGCGATGTACACTAAAGTCAAAATGACCAACGAGCATTAAGGGTGCATTCGAAAACATTTTTTTCACCTTCAACAGTTCGAAATTTTCTGATACAATTTCAGACTCACTTTTAGAAGTAAAAACACGAAACTTGCTGATGTGACTTTTAAAGAGATCTATAAGATGTCGTGTGATTTTATTTTTTGTTAAATTCATTAGAATTAGATTTATAAACTATTATTTCCCCAGTATGACTCTTTTTTTCGTTCCCAGATCTCCCGCTTCGGAAAATTCGGTTTAAAACGTTGACTTTAACAGCATTTTTTTGCAATATTTTCTGCATTTATCAAAAAATTGAAAAGCACGGGACCTAATATACTTTCTAAATAAGAGAATTTGCCAGTTTGATGCGCTTGAGAGAAAAAACGAATTTAAAAATAAATCAGAAAAAAGGCAATTTGTATTGAAATACACCCTTAATCGGGGGTCTTATTTATTACTGCTATCATCCATCATAGCATTTTTGCCACATATGTTCTTAAAATTCTCAACATACGACGATACTGAGTTTGATCACATGAGCAGTTTTAGATCATTATTGCTAAAATGAATTTTGAATTTTGATAGCCCAGAACAGATTTTTTTTCAAAGGTAAGTTCATTTATTTTACAATTTAACACTTGAAAATTATAATATGGATGAGAAGTGTGTTATTTTCTGCTTATTACAAATTTGGAAAAAATAATTTATTATTTTTGTATTTTAAATCATTTCTTCATGTTTAAAATCACATATTGTAACATAAGAGTAAATATTTGCAGTTTTAACATTATATAGCATTTAAAATAATTATTCGGTTTAAATACTATCTATTTCAGCGTGTTTATAATATATTTTGCTATAAAACTTCGAGTTTTTATTATTTTACATGCTATACATTTCTTATTTCATTTTATACCGATGACAAAAGACAGTTTTTCATAGATTTCAATTCTTGGTTTTTCGTTTGTGATTTTTAAATTGAAGACTTTTTGTAAGCGTATTGCATTCAAAAACTACAAGAAAAATAAATAAAAACTCTAAAAAAAATGTCATTTGATGTCAGAAGAAATAGTTTTTTTAACCTAGTCCGAAAAATTCAAATGTTTACACCAAATCCAATTACAGACACTGAAGCAATTATAACTTTTTTTCAGATAAATTTTTATAAAATTAAAACGCGTCCCAAACAATGTTTCCTTCTTTACCATAATGTAATGTAATATTTTAGTATGGCCCTGTAAATTAATAAAAACTATTCTCTGTACTACAGATTATACAGAATTTATATTGTAGTATATACTTCATAGATGCAAGTCAATTTTATTATGTTCGAAAACGTGTAACATTATTAAAAGGCACTTGAAACTATTTTTATACATGGGCCGTTATGCAAGGGAACGCTTTTGACTGTCTCTATAATTGAATTATGCATCTCATTTTCATAAAAATTGAAATGACTTGATAAAATTATGCAAGAGTTATGTATTTTAAATTTCAAACAATTCGGATTAAGTAGTTTTTGCGTTGTTATATGCGAACGGACAGATAGACAGACGGACGGATTGAATGACAACTATAGTTATTACGTATTTACATAATTACGATCGCGTACTTAGAAACAAGTCAAGCATACGAATTTGTTCTTCATGTAATTTTGTTTTGCTAATTTAAAAACTTTTTCGCAGTTTACACATCAAAGAATAAGGTAAATCTTTGTACACAAAAACCTATGTATTTTAAATATTACACAAAAATGTATTTTCCATGTTACATAGACATATGTGTAAAAACAGAATATTACACAAAAATCTGTGCATTCTGTACATAACACAAAAACATGTGTATTTTGCATATTACACAACATTGTAGGTATTTTCCTATTGCACAAAAATATATGTAAAAAAAGAGTATTACACATATGTATGTGTAAAAATAGTGCTCAGAAATATGTGTATTTCAGTGCAATTCACACATTAAAGTGTGTATTTCAAGAGTTATCAGATAACTTTTACACATTTGGACTTATCATCAAATTACACATTAAAATGTGTATTCTGAAATTTACACATTTGGCGCAATTTACACACAAATTTACACACATAGACATGTCGTTTTTGTATCATCGATTTACACATTTTTGTGTGTAAATTTACACATTTTTTTTTAGAGTGTAATGATTAGTAATTATATCAGACGAATTGAATTTTTTACATTGCGGGCATATTTCGCTCAGGATCTTTTCTGGCAGTAGCCAATGGCAACCAGACGCCATTGCTGATAAAGTTATATAAACGAAAAATACCCTCAGTTATCGACCCAGGTATCTCAATCGGCAGAACATTGACAAAGTCAAAGGTTCTTGGTGTTCGAATCCCGTCTTAGGGATTTTATCACTCCGTTGGAAAATTTTATATCGAGTCCGCAGACCAGATACCAGTAAAGTTATCTTAGCGAAATATGCCTGTCGGTTGTCAGCATAGGTAACTCAATCGATAGAGCATGCCAATTCAAATCAAAGATTCTGGCTTGAACATTTTTTGCTCTTACTTGGAAAAATTCATTTCAACTATGCAGGCCAGATGCTATTGTCAATAAAGTTATCTGAGCGAAATATGCTCGCTGGTTGTCGGTCCAGGTGGCTCGATCCGCAAATCATCGGCAACTTAAGAGGCTACTCGACTAGCTGAAATAAACCCGGATGATAATGTTAGGCCGTATGAGAGCGTCATTTTCAAATATCTCGCTCAAATTTTAATATTTTTACATCGATTTTTACTTTCTTCTATCTTTACAAGAAGAAAGTATTGGATTCATGAAAATTTTCGACTTCCGGTTTTCGACGGATTTATACGTTTTAGAAGGTCCTGAACACGTTTTGACTATTTTTAGAAAATGTCTGTCTGTGAGTCTGTCCGTCTGTCTGTCTGTCTGTCTGTCCGTCTGTCTGTCTGTCTGTCTGTGTGTCTGTCTGTATGTGACAAAAAATTTGTGGGCGCTCTATCTCAAGAACTAATGCTCGAAATTTAATAAAATTTTATATTCAGTTAGACCTTGATATGAGTTAGTGCCTATTGGTTTTTGGTGAAAATTGGCCTGCAGGTGGCGCTGCTATACTACGTTTTTCATTATTTTCAAGATTGCTATATCTCAAGAACTAATGCACAGAATTTCACCAAACTTCAGATTCTGTGACCCCTTGATATACATAGACGCTGATTAAGTTTTGGTGTAAAGTGGCCAACAGGTGGCGCTGCTATGCCACGTTTTTCATGATTTTCATGATAGCTATATCTCAACAACTATCGCACAGAATTTCACCAAACTTCAGATTCTGCGATACCTTGAGATACATAGCTGCTGATAAGGTTTTGGTGTTAACTGCCCTATAGGTGGCGCTGCTATGCTACATTTTGCACGATTTTTGCGATAGCTATATCTCAAGAACTAATGCACAAAACTTTATCAAATTTTAGATTATGTTACACTAAAATATATAACATAATTAGACGCTGATTACATTTTGGTATTAACCTTGTAACAGGTGGTGCAGCTATGCTGCATTTTGCACGATTTTTCCGATAGCTATATTTCAACAACCAACGCACAGAATTTCATCAAACTTCAGATTTCGTTACAAAATGACATATAACATAATTACACGATGATTACGTTTTGTTATAAATCCTTCAACTGATGGTGCTGCTGTGCTATATTTTACACGGTTTTTTTTAAACTAACTATATCTCAAAAACTAATGCACAGAATTTCATCAAACTTCAGATTCTTTTACACCATAACATAATTAGACGCTTTTTTACGTTTTGGCATAAATTTTCCAAGATATGGTGTTGCTGTGCTACGTTTTGCAAATTTTTTGTTATAACTATATCTCAAGAACTAATGGACGAAATTCTATAAAATTTCAGATTCTGTTAGGTCTTGGCATAAATAGATGCTTATTAGGTTTTAGTATAAATTACCAACATGAGGCAATACTAAGCTCATTTTCTCAGAATATTAATTAAATTTTGCGTTTTAGGCTTTTCGGATACCAGAATCTCATTAGGCTAGGTCAAATGTTCGAGGAAATTCGATAGTGGGTAACTTTGGGGTCACCACATTTTTTTTTTTTTTTTTTTTTTTTTTTTTTTTAATATTAAAATGTACTTATGAGATAGAAGAAAGTTTTGGGATTGACACATCCAACTAGTTTTTTCTTTGCATAGAATAGTTGTGGATGGATCTATAAGTGGGTTAGTTTTTACTTTTTCGTTTTTGGTTATATTTCTTAATATTATGATAGCTTCATTTTCAGAACCGGTTTCAACCGGTTCCGAAAGTTAAAGTATTTTTTTTTTTTTTTTTTTAATAATCGGAAACCAAAATCGAAAAAGTTAAAAATGCCCGATTATAAATCGTCTTCAGCTATCCTATCAAAAAAAAAAATCATGTGAAAAAAAATTTTTTGAGCAAGATATTTGAAAATAACGCTCCCATAGACTTATCACATCCATCCGGGTCTTTTTGAATGAATCAAGTGGCCTCTTAAATCAAAAAATAGGCATTTTTTTCGCTGAATTGGAAAAAATTAATTAGACTGACAAGAATATTTTCATCTATTTATCTTCAAATACGGTACTTAACAAATGTGAAATTAATTAAGTTTATAATCAATTTAACGCTTTGACATAAAATTCTACTTTGTGCATATACTAACAAGGAAGGTCTGCATTGGGGGCATACTCAGAATTTGTTGAAAAAAATACGAATTAAACTACTCATGTAGGTAATAAAGGATCAGTGAAAATTAGCGGCGGAATTACATCATTAGATATGTAAAAAAATAAAATAGTTTCGAATAATTGGCGTGAAAAGCTGAAAGCGACGTGGGATTTGGTGAGCAGTGCATTTCCTCACCAAAAGCAGACGATTTTAACGAATTTGAAAATTGATTTTAATTGACTTCACTGTTAAAAATCTGCAGCATTTACTGCAACGTCACTCCACTACTTTTATAGAATATCGCTCTTCTGACCAATGAGAATGCTCCATAGCACGGTGAATTGACCGTTTTCTATAAAAGCGGTGGAGTGACGCTGCAGAAAATGGTACGAATTTTTAGCGGTGCTGTAACTTGTGCAACACTGTTAAAAATCTGCTGCATTTTGCTGCAACGCACTCCACCGCTTGTATATTATATCTCTATTCCAACCAATGAGAAAGCTCCATTTCACGGCCAAGTAACCGTTTTCTATACAAGCAAGGGAGTGCATTGCAACAAAATGCAGCAGATTTTTAACAGTGTATTTTTCAATTTGGAACAATTTTAATCAATTTTAATTGTGTTTTAAATGATAAAATATATTAATTTCATTTTGTTATAAGTACTATAAATGTATATTACAAAATTACACTTAAAGTAAATTAAAAATTCAAAACTAAAATTACTTAAACTAATTTAAATAAATTGAACATAGAAAGTCTTTTCTTTAAAATGTATTCGAAGCGTGAAAGCGTATTTTTCAAAATTTCGTTTTTTCGCCAACCGGAGATAAATCGCTAAATAAACGAAATTTTTATTATTTTTTTAAGGACGTTATAAGGAGGTTCCGCCGAAATTTTTTTATAAACATATACAACTATATGAGAAGAACATTCTGTAATTTTTTCAGATTTTTCTGAGTATGCCCGTATGGAGACCTTCCTTGTAAGAAAAGTGAAACGTTTAAGATACAACGTAAACGTAGTCTTTTCTTTGATTACTATTTTTCATTTATTAGGTGTTAATTCGAATGCTCCGAAGTTTATGGAATCAAAGAAAAAAGCCTTCAAGTCATGTGTATTTACTAAATCTACTTTTAAAGGTTTGTACAGCTTAATTTTTTCTTGTTTAGTCTACAAGAGTTTAAAAAGTCTTATACAGTCGAACCTCGTTAGCATGAAACTCAAGGGGAATCAAAATTTTGTTCATGTTAACAGTAATTCATGTTATCAGTAACAAATCTTTATATTCGTCTTTATAAGGGACAGTAAAAACAGTTCATGTTAAAAGTAATTTACGCTAAGCGCGTTCATGTTAAAGAGATTTGACTGTATAACCTACCAACCGACAAAATTCATAGGGTTAATAACTTCATTTTTTTAAAACATTATAGCGCGTTTTAAAATTATTTAAACTATTTCCATTCGTTATATTTTATTTAAAAATTGTTAAAATAAGGTGTAATTTAACACATATGCAAAAGTCTAAATAAAAATGTCGATAGTCGTCGTAAGAGTAAATCACAAATGCTCAAATGTGAAGCTCCATTCTGTTTTCTGTACATTTCTACTCTAAACAGATTTTCTTCAGCAATTTCTCATTAAGCCGTTCGGTGCAAGCATCACATATTACAATTCATATGCATTTATGAAATATATAAATATACATTCTATACAATCTGCGATTCAAAGAAATTTTTTTATTAATATTCCGATGAGTTATTTTTAGGTGCGTTCGAAATTATTTAAATACGTAACACCTGTAATCGTCTTTCAATCCGTCCGTCTGTCCACATATAACAAAGCAAAAACTACCCTGCCAAATCATTTGAAATTTAAAATATATAAATATTACATAATTTTGTCGGCTAATTTCAAATTTTATGAAAATTGTATGCTTGATTCGATTACAGGGGCAATCAAAAATATTCTGTCACATTACGGCCAATGGGGAAAATTAGCTTCAAGTGCATTTTAATGATGTTACACTATTTTGAACATATTACAATTCATATGCATCTATCAAATATGTACTGAAATGCATATTCACAGTATCCGCAAAGAAACTCTTCGGGAGGGTTGAATTCTGATAGGGATTGGCCGACGCGTTTTCACGTAACTTGGCGATAATTATACTTGGCGTAGCGATAGACGCTTCCGTCGAGTTTGATTTCCTTCGGAGCCGAGTACAAAGTAAAAATTTGTGTTTAAAAACTTTTAAAGAGTACAGCTTTCAGTAAGACACGTTCCATCCAATGCAATGCTGCAAGAGAAAAGTTACTTTGTACTCGGTTGGGAAGGAAATCAAACCCCTCGACGAAAGCATCTATCGTTCGCCAAGTATAATTACCGTCAAGTTACGTGAAAACGCGTCGGCCAATCCCTATCAGAATTCAACCCTCTCGAAGAGTTTCTTTGCGGATACTGTGAATATGCTACTGAAATACACATTCTGTACAATCTGCGGTTCAACGAAATTTTTTTATTAATATACACATAAAAGTATTGTATTACATAATGCTTTACGGGGAAATATTGTTTGGGGGGGGGTGCTTTAATTATATTAAAATATATCACATTTTGTGAAATTGATATACGTTGCTGAGGTTTACTACAAGTTAATTCCTCTATAAAAGAAAACATTTTGTATTTACAGGGGCATACAAAAGATTTCGAATACTGTATTGTATCCTAAATACTGTATATTTTAAAAACTTCTTTACAGGGGAGGCTCCCCCCTGTCCCCCCCTTAGCTAGTCCCCCGTGTGGATATCTCAACCTTGTTTTATCAACAGCATTCTATTTAATACGAAAAGTATAAAGCAACTGATAAATGATTTTTAAATAAATAAAAAAAAATTATTAAAAAATTTAAATTGTATCAGTCAACCTACCAACTTTGTTTACAAACAAAGTGCAACCAATAACAGATAAGCACAAAATGCACAATCACGTGATCTAATCGCCCAGCAGTTTTTTTTTTTTTTTTTTTTTTTTTTTTTTTTTTTTTTTGCGTAACGCGCGTCAGCTTTGAGCAGGGTTGGATGTCTTATTTTAAATGCTGATCGGGCTTAATCACATGAAATAGGTCACGTGATACTTTTCCGGAATACTTTTAATTTTATTTGAGTGGTCACAGGTATGTATTTCTGTTACGAAAATCATATTTTGAAAGGATAAAGGATATGGTATTTGTATTTACCAATTCTGAACCATAAAAATGATACAATAAATGAATAACTTTAAAATTCTCTTCTTCGATAGCTCCTACTCCAAGCAGAATCTTCTGAGCTCGCGCGCACAAAAAAGTGTCTTTTGAACACGGCCTATAAGGAAAGGACAGCTGACGTCACTGTGGACAAAATTACTGTGGATCCACAGTAATTTCCTGCGTCTTTAAGACTCATACGACACCCAAGAAGTCAAAACGATCTAATTGGTCTAGGATTGGTCTGATTTGCCTGCGATTAAAAGCTCTGTTGTATGATTGGTCAACGTCGCCATGATGATTCCTGAAATGATCGCGAAAGCAAAAATGTAACTGGTAGATTGGTTGAAGGAAGCGTTTGTTTGTAAACATGCCCTTTCCTTATACAAGGATGAGATATCACAAGGAAATTTTAAAACACGAAAGAGGAATAGCTCGGTGAGCTAGCTTGCTTTCTGTGTCTGGCTGTTTTGGATACTTCGTGTGAGTTGTGGTGTGTTCTATAGTGGTTCTGTCTTTTATAAGTTTGTTTGCGAGCGTTTGACTCTTCTTTTAAATAGCTGGTATTGGTATTTGTGTAAGGTAAGGTGTATTTGTTTTTCCAGTTTTAAGTATAGGCTTATTTTAAAAGAAATAAGTCTCTGGGTAACTTCGACTCATGTCGTGGACAGAGATAAAAATCAAAGATAGTGTAGGCATTAATAATATAGACTTCAAGAAATATAATGTACATGATTTAAGAAATGCAGCTGAACAGATAAAATTTATACCGGAATTACCGGAATATGTAATTATTACGGAATGCAAAGATGGAAATTTTCATAAGTTAACTCCCGTTTAAGTAAAAAGAGAAATTATTAAAGAATTTGTAAGATATAAAGATATAGATGTGTTCAGATTTACTAGAAATAATAATTTATTACTACAACAAGAAGCTATGATTGCGCTCAAGAAATAGTTAACAAACAGAAACTTTTTGAAAGAGAAGTAAAACATCACTTCTTGAATGAAAATATCACCACTAGGTTTTTATTATTTCAAATAGATAACGAGATAACTGTTGAGGAAATACGTGAAGAAATTGAAGAAGAAAATAATGTCAAGGTGCAATATGTTAAGAGATTTCTAAGAAACCAAGGTGGAAGAATGGTTCCTACAGGGACAGTTATGATCACTATATATGGACATAATTTACCGGAGTATATTAAATTGTTTTACGTAAGACACAAAATCAAAATGTTCATAGACAGACCCCGAAGATGTAATCTTTGTCAAAGCTATACACACGGTACAAATAAATGTCCAACTAACGAGAAAAAATGTAAAAGATGCGGAAAAAACCACCTGGAACTCACTTGTAACGAAACAGAAGTCAAATGCCCAAATTGCGGAAAAGATCATGAAGCGGATGACGCAAAATGTGAAATAAGAATAAAAGAGCAAGAGATACTAACCTATAAAAGCGAAAAACACATAACATTGGCTGAAGCCAGGAGACAATTTAACGCAAAAGAAGTTAAAACTTATGCTGCTAAAGTCAAACAGCATTCAGAACAAATAAATGTCGAGAGTTACTTACAAAAAATGGCCAGTTTAATTGATTTAAAATTTCAGCAATTAACAGAGTACCTTGTGCAGCTGTTCATGGGTATTAATTTGAGTCAACAAGAAGAAGCTAACAAAAATAATGTAGCAGATGATAAGGAGAAAAACATCACTGGAAAAAAAAAGTATAATAACACAGACCTCATAGCAGAATTGTGCAACACTATTAGAGGAAAAAAAATAAAACTCAGTAAGAGAAATAACGAAGCATCTCAGAATGTAGAAAATCCAGAATTTTCGGATATGATAACGGACACTGAAAGTAATTCATAATTTTTGGACTGTGATATAAGGGATGGTTTGTTTATTTGGTGTTTGTGACATTGTTTTTGATTTTTGAACTGTGATGTATCGAATTCGTCACTTTGCTGCTGAAGTTGGGGTAGGTGTTTTTTATTGTGTATTAGTCTGTTTGTTATTGCAGTTTGTTGTTTTATTTTTGTCTTTTGTTTTTCTGTTTGTATGGAACATTTTTTGATACAATGGAATATTCGAGGGTTTAAATCCAATCTTCCCTGGCTTCGTATGAGTATATTTCGTAATAGTTTGATTTGGGCGTTTCAAGAGACGTTTCTCAATCAAAAGTCTACTATTTTTTTAAAAAACAGAAATGTTTTTCGGACGGATAGAGGAAGTGGTTCTTTGAATAATGGAGGAGGTCTGTTATTGGCGGTTCATAATAAAATCCCTGTTAAAATTTTAAAGCTTCCCAGAATCGATCATGGTCATGAATTTCAGGCGATTCAAATTTGGTATAAGAAACGATGGATTACTATTATCAATATATATGCTCCTAAAGGTTTTACTGCTGTTAATTGGCTAGAAAACATCAAACATTTAATTGGTGATTACTATTTTATTATAGGAGACTTTAACATTAATTTCTTAAACTGGCATAACAATCCGAAAAAACAGAAAATGGATAATTTAATAAACTGGATCAATAGTAATGATGTTGTATTAATGAACACTGGTCAGGTTACTAGATTTAATGTTGGGGGGGATTGTTCTCTTTTAGATTTATCTATAGTTTCGGGAAATTTGGCTTGCTCTTTTGCTTTTGAGGTGGTTTCGGATCCGATGGGTTCAGATCACTACCCAGTTTGTTTTAAGGAGTTACATCGTGGGGGAATCGGGAGGGGTGATTTCTGGAGTCATATAAATTGGGAAGGGGTGGGACTAGATGTAAATAATTTTAATTGTCAGATTTATGAGAATGGTTTTGATTTGTGGACTAAAGAGGTTACCAATGTTATCGGAGGACGTACGGATTTGGTTCCTGTTAATAGGGGGACTCTTCCTCCGTGGTGGAGTGTCGTTACTCGGAGGTTGTTAGCACTTAAAAGGTATTATCATCGGAAGGCGATTCGGCTTTGTCAAGTTGATTTGTGGTGCAAATTCAAAAAATATAATGCTAAACTTAAAAAGCAAATAAAGAAGGATAATAAATCCTTTTGGGATACTATGGCTAGGGAGGCTGGTAGGGGGCCAAAAATTTACAAAATTATTAAAAGTTTTAATAGAGATCACATTGTTGAAGAAAACATTGATTTTAATTTCCCAAACTGTCCGCCAGATGCTTCTTCTCAAGCTAACTCGCTTGCTGTTGTGTTTCAGAACTCGTGTGTGAGGGAGGGCATTCCCATTGATTTTTCTGGGGAGGATGGGATAGATTTAAAGTTTAATTTGGATCAATTACAAGATATTTTAAAGAAAAGCAAATCTACTACTCCGGCAGCTGATGGGATAAAAATGAATTTTTACAAAAAGTTAAATTTACGGGTGTTGAATCAGATTCTTGAAATGTACAATCAGATTTTGATAACAAAAACTATACCGGAAATTTGGAAAGAGGTCATAATGCTTCCGATTAAAAAACCTGGGAAAAATAAAAATGATATTAATGGATATAGACCAATAGCTCTTACTGTCACTAGCAAAAAAATTTTTGAAAAATTAATTCTAAATATATTACTTAGTTGGAGTATTGAGAATAATATCTTCCATCCTAATCATTATGGCTTTATTCCATTTAGAGATTGTGAAGCTGCGTCTTATAAAATTTTCAGAGATATTAAGAGGGCCAGGCAATCTAAGATGAAGGGGTGTTTTTGTAAACAATCAAAACTTATTTGGGTTCAAAAATCTTCTAAATATTCTTGAATTTTCTTTTTAAAAATTTTATTACATACTTAGAATTATAGAATAAAGAAATATTGAATTCAAATTATTTACATACTATGTACAAAATGTATAATATGTACAAAATATAAATGCTTTTACCTTGATAATTTTTTGATCATCATACTAAAAACTGGAAAGATGATCCTTTATGTATTTCTGCGTGCCTTTTCATAAAATTAACATAATTCTTCAATAAAACTCAAGACACGCACGACAAACAAAAAAATATAAACATTCTCTCTCAAAAAAAATTCTTTTTACCTTCCATCAAAAATTGATGCCAACTTTTTTATCTAAACTTTTAACTCATCTCAAAAGATTAAAAAAATGTAAAAGCAAAGCAGACGAAAAAAAACAGCTTCGCTTCCATAGCAACGAGTTGCGTCTTATAAATAAATTAAATATCACAATTGCAAATATGCAAACGATTTTCTGTGAATAAACTGGGATAACTTAATTTATTAATTCCTAACATACTCCCACCTTTAATTTAGGCGGAAGCCAAATTAAACTTAAGATCACTTTTGATCAAATTAAGCCCTAATTCAAAATAAAAAATATCTAAATAAATAAAGATAATAACTAAACAATAATAAAATATTAATGAAACATTTAGAGTTCTAGAAAAGTCATTTCAGAGTTCTAGAAAAATCAGTTCAGAGTTCTAGAAAAAGTCATTTCAGAAGTCTCTGTACTACTCTACCACTTCTAGTTTTACTGTTACTCACAGTCTGGATTACAGGGTCATCAGGACTTGATATCTCTAATGAGTACAGCTTACGAAGTGGACGCACCAAGGTCCCTGAACTTGTTTTAACTTCAGCCACTCTAGCTGCTCCATCTCGACTTGGGAAAATCTTTACAATTTTTCCTATAGGCCAATAAAGTCTCTTTTGGTTTAGTTCTATCAAGACTACTTCACCTAGTCTGACAGCTTGTCCTTTCTGTTTTGATTTTTGGACCAATTCAGCTAAATATTCTTTTCTAAATCTATTTCTAAGTTGTTGCCGAATATTTTGACAGTGTTTATATCTAGATTGAAGTTTCTTTGAATCTATTGCATCTAAATCAGGAACACCTATTTCTTCAATGTCTTGCAAAAATGATGATGGAGTCAAAGGTATAAATTTATCTGTTTCTTCAAAAATATATAGCCTAAGAGCCAGTGAAAAGCTACCTATATGTATTTGACCAGACCTGAGATTTTGTACATTGAGGCCCCTATACCTACTACACATGAGATGGGGGGTCACTAAGCCCAAAGTGGTGGACGTGGCTACTGCGCAGGTAACATAGGTATCAATTTTTGGCAAATTTTAAATCCATTTGACTACGTCTGCAGTTTTGAAATTTTAAAATATGTTATTAGTATTATCGGAAAATAACAATGGCAGACCATTATCGCGCGGTTAACATTGTGGCAGACAGTTTTGAAAGTGCTGAAAAAGATAAAATTTCGAAAGTAATTGACCAGGTCTGCCATTAATATATTTTGTTTATTAGGGTCTTAAAAGCTTATATTGATCACGGCAGACGTCTTCATTGAGTACACACATCAGCAGACAACAAAATCTTAGCTACTACCCGGTCAGATGTATATGTATTAAGTTCCCAGTTTTGTATCTATATGATTTACTTTATCTTTGTATTTATAAAAATTAATATTTAATTTTGTAAACTATGTACCAAAATTTATAAGTTTGCTAATAAAAAAATAATATATAGCAAAATAATCTTAAATATTAAGATATATTGCAGAAAACAAATAATCATTCATACATTGATTTTACTTTAATTAAGACAAATTTATTTATTTAAGACAAATAAAAAAAAAATGAATCATGTGTATTACAAAATATTTTTCTTTTCACGAATTTTAATCGTCACTCATCGTCATCATCGAAGTCATATCTGCCGTTGTGTGAATCGTCTGCATCATCCATTGAATCGGATTCTATAAAAATCAAAATAAATTATAAAATAAAAGTAATTCGTAAACTGATCCGAACATATTCGATAAAAAATTTATCATAATAAACTTACCAGGAACATTGGTGATTAAGTCACTCACAGAAGTTGGGAGTTGATCTCCTTCGAACCATTTGAATACAAATTTGTCATCTTGCTCAATCCAACCATACTCTAATGGGTCCAATGTGGTAGGTTGCTTTTTGTGTGCATTTTTCCAAACATTTGAAATATAATGTGCTCTTAGAAGTTGCTGGTAAAGCTCAGTCTTACACGGTGGTATTGAGCTTGCATCAAAATTCAATATTTTTTTGCTAAAGTTTTCATTGACGTCGGAAGGTTTATAATTGCTGACGAAAAGTTGGTATCTTCCATCATCAACGTCAATTGAATTTTTTGCGTTATAGAGCTGGCAGGTAAACTTCTGAATACTGTTAAATACCTCTTTTAACTGATCCTCTCTCAAATTTTCTTCTCCAAGAGTAGCAAATGCTTGTTGAAATTCAATATTTTTTTTCAGCAAGCTAAAAGGTCTTTTCTTCCCTTTATTAAAGAAAGCTGGATTGAAATCACATCCTGTATACGCATGGAAACCGATTAAGCTTTTGGCTAACAACTCACTAAGCTCATTATAAATTTTTGTGACGTCAATATACCTTTCGTTATTTCCTGTTCCATTGATCATCCAAATATTAGAATGAGAATTTTGTAATTGTGTCATATTACCAATCATTATAATCAAAATATCGGTATCAGAGGCTCTGATAACAATATTCGACTGTTCAACGATACTGCAAGCATGATAGATTATCTTCGTATCAGCTTCTTCATGTGAAATACAACATAAATTTTCAACAACACTTGACTGAATCTTGTCATCAACAACTTGATATGATTGACAATTCCGAAAATTTAAAAAAATCTGTCGATTGCCCAAAAATGATCTCATTTCCGCACTAGACCAATGTTTTGTAAAAAAATCTACCAGAGCTTCCTTAAATTTAGTATTCTTCAATTCTTTTGCAAAATCCGACGGTCGCACCTGTTCAGGGCCCGAAATTGTGTAATCAATCAACGATCCTTCATGTCGTAGACATCTTTCACTATCTTTAATTGATGGAACAAAATATTGGTCAAAGATTACGTCAATTCTTCGGGCGGAATATTTTGATAGCATTTGCAGAAATTTCTTAGAATTACTCCCGAATGTTTTCGGAACTTCTTTCATAGAACGGAGAATGAAAAATCCATCAATTAAGAGTACATCTGTATTACTTGGAGCTTCTTGATCAATATTTGTTTCAAGGCATTTTACAAGTACAGATTTGTCAGTTTTACAGAAACCCCCATCTAGATGACACAGAGCAAGAGGTACAGGAGATATTGGATACGTTAAAATTTTGAGAACATCAATTTGAAGGTCCATCGAAATTCCCAACAGACGACCGAATAAATCTCGCTGTAACTTTATCTCTTGCTGCTTACCTCCAATTTTTACAGATTTTTTCTTGACAAGTAGACTTGAAAAGTTTTGTATGGGTATCTTTTTTATGGCTTTTTCAAATCTTTTCGGATCAGATGCACATTCCGATATAAAAGTTGTTCGTAGCTCTTCACCAATTGATTGAATATTTAACAGAAACTCTTCCACTTTAGATGATGCAGCTTTCCCGGAACCTATGTTAAACAACTGATCAGGTGGTAAATCTAAGCTGAAGGGATTCACATATTGATCAAACGAGTTGATAAACTTTTCAAGTTGTTCACAACTTTTCTTAATATTATGTGGCTGCAACTCTGCTGTAATATCTTGCTTTTTGGTAATTCCTAACTCATCCAGCACGTGTGTAATTATACTTGAGCGGATGTCGTGACTTCTTGCCCACCGTTGGCGAGCTGAAATCGAATGAGACAGATGTGTAATACCAGAAAGTGTTCTCGCAGCATCTGCATTAATGGTCTGCTCTAATGTAAGATCAATAGGCTGCCTTGAGAACGGCTTACTGGTACGCTTGATTCCAAAAAAGCCTTTTTCGAAGTCCAGCTCTAATCCAGGATGAGTAGTGGGAACTTTCATTAAATTGTAATGGTATTGGACAGTCCATTTTGCATAATTTTGATGGTTAAAGACAAAAAATAAATTTGTTATTTTCGGTAAAATGTCAAGATACAATTGGAAGTCACCAATACGAATGCTCCTGCTCAGTTGTAAATAATAATAAACGAGCTTGACGTAGATCATATAAAATTGGGCTGTCTTACCATGTTCACCATTTAATGTTTGTTGCTCGTAAATAGCGTAATCATTACACAGTTCTTTCAAGCTTTCATCGTGAATAAAAAATGAAAGTGTCTGACAACTCTGTAATCGTCCAATCTCGTCTACGATATCTTCAGAAATTCGAATATTTTTATGTGTTAGAAAAGATCTAAAATGCATTATTTGTAGCCCTAAAGCCATTATTGGGTGTAATCTTTTACAGCGATTGAAATGTTTGCAATCCATGAAACTTGAAACGGATCCACTAGCAAGCATTTCACTTTCAACCATGATGGTTGATAAACCACAATCATTAATAAATTTTCCGATCGCTTTAAAGTACGACATCATTATGTGAAAAGCACCCAAATGTATAAATAGTTTCTGGAAGGTCTTACCTTCTGTAGCTTGGATTTGCAGTGCAATCTTAGCAATAGCTAAATCGTAAGTCACTTGCATGTACTCTTGATTTAGCTCTTCCAAAGCTAACATACATTGCTGCATAGTTGCCAAAACTACTGCATTGCTTGTTGGTGAGTGATTAATCGGAGTCAAATAAGAAATTATTTGTTGTGGACTGTTATCTGTCATAATTCGGCTGTTAAAACCAGTCCACATAGGGGTATTTATTAATCCCAAAGCATGACTAAGCATCCAAATATTGTCAATCCGATTATAAAGACTTTTATTCACGATTATATTAACCTCTTCTTCACTTTCAGTTTGAATATTACTAGTTTTTTTTAGTTTTTTAGCATACTGTGGTAACTCAAACTCTATTTTTTCAAAAGATCGTCTTTTACGTTCATCATGTTTACTACCTTCAGTTTCTTCTTCTTTTTCTTCTTCTTCGACATCGTCGTCTTCGAGATTGTGGTGAATATTTTGATACATTATTCCAACTGTATCATGGAGAGTGTCTTTTCCAGTCTTGGTATCAACAAATCGGTCATAATTGTCAAATGCCATGCCTGCCACAAGATTTTCATCTTTATTAATTACCTCTGGACATATTTCGGTACGTGAAACTGATGAAAACGTTGCTTCTGTTTCTAGTTCCTCGACTGCCGTGTAACTTATACAATGACCGTAACGATTTATTATATCGATAACCTTACGACTGCTTGTAATACTTTTTAATGTCATGCCTAAGCAGATGTGTTTAGAGGTCTTAATGTTGCCATTGTGGGTCATATATATAAGGTCCTGTGACAGAGATTTTACGTGACGTTGAAAACTGTCGCAATTCCGCCGTTTACGATTGTAACCTCCAATAACTGATGTAAAAAAATCGGAAACCATGGATGGTGTTGAACATTCCCCTTTTATTAGCCGTTGACTAGTTAAATTATCAGGTAATTTTTTCCTTTTTATGCCCAAAATTTCCTTTCGTAAAATGGCAGCGGCTTCTCGCAAAGTATCTTGGTCTTTCAAGTGCGCAAATAAAGAGTCATCAATACTTGAAATGCCTTTAGGAGCAACAACTTTTTTTTGTTTGAAATAAAAATTTGAATTTTACCTTTAAAATTCTCGTGGATTTTTTCTTCTAAATAATGTGGCGTAAATATAGTTGTTGCGTCAGAGCCTTCACTTAATTCCTTAAACATTTCAAGATACTCTTTGTGTAAATAACTCAGAAAATAACAACGACCTCGATTTATGACATCCTTTTCAATTAAATAACATATTTCTTTATAAACAGTTTCATGTATTTCTCGAGAGGTGTGCCATGAAGTACGGGCAGAACTTTTAACTAGTGATCTTTTCTGATTTCTGAAATTTTGCCGACAAACATCATGATAGTATACTTCATGAGAAGTAACACTTTGCAGTTTGGTCAAAGTTTCACTGTAAATTTTAGTATCTGGCTTAAAGCTTAAAAAAATACTCTTTTCAAATTCATCCTTCTTTGAATTGCGTAATGGCTCATTCCTAGACCGATATTGTTTTCTTTTCTTGTTACAAAAAAAACAGACATTTACATTTGGTGAACTTACAATATCAGAAGTCTGAACAATCAATGGTTCTTCTAAATTTTTAAATTGTTGTTCAATTGCAGACGAAGACGTACTGGGCTGTGATAGAACTTTCTTTTCAACATCCATCGAGAAAAAATGTCTTTTCAATGCTGTAAATGTCTTGTAACAACTACTGTGATATGCTGAATCAAAACTTTCGTCCGGTAAAACAATGTCTTTATATTTCAATTTATGAAATTTTCGTAACCTTAAAATCTTTTGACATCTTGATAAAGTTTCTTCCGAAAATATAAGTAATTTTTCAGTTTTTACCGTGTCACAAAAAACACACTTCAATTCTTTTTTTTCACTTGACATAATCTCAGATATAATAAATGAATATAGACAAATCAGCAAAAAAAGAAAGCAACATTACTGTCTGTTTTCGAACTTTGCACCTTTCACTCTAGGACGATTCTACTATAAAAAGGGGTGTAAGGCTAAAATTGCTAATACACTGCAAAAAATTTTACCCTTTTGCTGCATCATCATTCCACCGCTTTTATAGAAAACGATTACTTTAGCCTATCATGAAGAAATTCTCATGGGTCAAAAGAGAGATATTCTATAAAAGCGGTGGAGTGACGACGCAGCAAATGGGTCAAGATTTTACTAAATTTACGAAACACGAGGCATCTGTATGAAGGTCCACAAGCATAATGAAAATTTCTGGCAAAAAACGTTAGGGTGATGACATAATAGAGCCCTTTCAGGCATAAAAACCTCAGTTATTTGAATGCTCGTAACTATAATAGAGAATACTATATGCTAGAATGAGTACAATACTAATCTATACATTTTAAAAATACGACCCTTTTGCTGCATCGCCACTCCACGGCTTTTGTAGGATATGTCCCTTTTGACAATGAGAACGCTCCATAATAGGTTGAAGTAATACTTTTCTATAAAAGTAATGGAGTGACGATGCAGCAAAAGGGTAATATTTTTTACAGTGTAGGGGAAAAATGAAAGATAGCTATAGATAGTCTATGCGTACATCTGACTGTGTTGTAGCTAAGATTTGGTTGTTTGCTGAAGTGTGTACTTAATGAAGACGTCTGCCGTGATCAATATAAGCTTTTAAGACCCTAATAAACAAAATACATTAATGGCAGACCTGGTCAATTACTTTCAAAATCTTATCTTTTCCAGCACTTTCAAAGCTATCTGCCACAATGTTAACCGCGCGATAATGGTCTGCCATTGTTTTTTTCTGATAATACTAATAACATATTTTAAAATTTCAAAACTGCAGACGTAGTCAAATGCATTTAAAATTTGCCAAAAATTCATACCTATGTTACCTGCGCAGTAGCCACGTCCACCACTTTGGGCTTAGTGACCCCCCATCTCATGTATGGTAGGTATAGGGGGATCAATGTACAAAATCTCAGGTCTGGTCAAATACATATAGGTAGCTTTTCACTGGCTCTTAGGCTAATAGGTTAGAGGCCTTTTATTTACTGTTGCTTCGACATCACATAGAACAGTCATGAGTTCTTCAAAAGTTAAAGTTGAAGTGCCGAGTGTTCTGATCAAGGGAATTTTAACACATCTAATCAGACGCTCCCACCATCCACCCCACCAAGCTGCTGCTGGAGGGATGAACTTCCATTTAATAGGAGACAGTTCTTTTGAAGAAACTATTGCATTCCAATCCAATGATTTTAAAAGGTTATTGGTTCCTCTAAAATTTGAGCCATTATCAGAGTATATAGTAGTCGGCCTTCCTCTCCTGCATATAAATCTTCGAAATGATTGAATGAATCCTTCTGTTGAGAGACTGGATACAAGTTCCAAATGTATTGCCCTATATATTGCACACGTAAAAAGTACAACCCAAACTTTGGATCTTTGCTTTACGAAAAGAGGGCCAAAAAGATCAGCTCCAACAACTTCAAAAACTTTGGAATCTCTGACTCGATCTAGAGGTAGGTGGATTGGAGGTGTAGTATATGGCTTTGTAGAGTATCTTTTGCATCTGTAACACTTAGACAATTGACTTCTAATGATGCGTCTAGAAGAAATTATCCAATATTTTCTCTCAAAATGGATCCAACTGTTTGAAGTCCAGCATGACAATTCTTTAAATGACATTCTTGAATCAGACAATTCACTACATGATGTTTCGATGGTAATAAAATTGGATATCTGAAAGAAAACTCGTCATCTCGCTCTAATATCTTTGGTTTTACTCTTAACAAACCTTCTTGATCTTTCATAACCTTTAATCCTTTTATTGCATCAGTAGTATTACCAAAACTTTCAGATTGTATTATTGACCAGAGCGACCTTTCCGCATCTTCTTTTTCTTCAATTGACAATTCTGATGGAAAACATATATTTCTGTTTCTGCACTTCATTATGAATCTCTTCACCCAACATACGACATTAATAAATCTACCAAATTTTGAAATTCTACTATATATCATAAATTCATGTGAATTAGAACATAAAAGAGTAGGTACTGCAGTTTTCTTCTTTTCCATCATTACTAATTCTTCGTTGGGGCTTGTTTCTGAATGTGGCCAATTTTCTTCTGATAACTTCAACCACTCTGGTCCCTCCCACCATCTCATCTTCAGCAGCTGTTTAGGACTACATCCGCGAGAAGGTAGATCAGCAGGGTTGAGATGACCAGGTACGAAGTTCCATTGTTGAGATTCGGAAAATTTACAAATTTCTCTAACTCTATTGCCTACAAACGTTCCCCATTGATCATTTCTTCGAATCCAAGCGAGAACTGTCGAAGAGTCGGTCCAATACTTTACTGGTATGGAAATACAATTAAAGGCTTTCAAAACAAATTTAGTCAACCTTATTCCTAAAATACAAGCAAGAAGCTCTAAACGTGGTATGGTTACATTTTTCTTTGGTGCAAGACGAGACTTAGCTCCTAAAAGTTGTACAAAGACTGCGTCTTTATCTTCACAACGTAAGAAAACTGCTGTTGCATAAGCTCTGGTACTTGCATCACAAAATGTATGAATAGACCATTTTTCTTTACAACCATATCCTACACGTCTATTTATCTTCACGTCATTTAAATACTTGAATTCGCTATACCATTTTTGAAAATTATTCCGGATTTCTTCTGCAAGTGGAGCATCCCAATCTAATTTCGTCGACCAGGCGTCTTGAATTATCAGTTTGGCTGGCAACAATGCTGGGGCTAAAAATCCTATTGGATCGAAGATCCCTTGGGTTACAGCTAATATCTTTCTTTTCGACAGATTTTCTATCTCATCACTAAATTTATAAGCGATCTTCAAACTATCTTCCATTGTGTCCCACTTCAACCCTAAAACCGGAACTATCGTTGTTACATTTTTGCTGAGCACCTTCTTTTCGTTAAGGAAACTGCTGTCTTCACTTTTAATTGGTCCGAATACCCACATTCTTAATTCCATTTTCGCATCAGCCATGATTTCTGTAGATTTTGAAATAAAATTTTCTAGTTCAGGCACATTGTCGACTGAAGTAACGCAGTTATCTATATAGTATGATTTCATAAGCTTCTCAGCTATCTGTTTGTTTTCTTCATCAACATTACTCAAATGATATCTTATAACTGCACCTAGCAAAAATGGGCTACAAGTTGCTCCAAAAACTACTCTATTGTGTTGATAAACTTGAAATTCGTCAGGACTCTTCCACCATAAAAATCGCAAGAAATGCCGATCTGATTCTTTGACTTCAATTTGAAGAAATGCTCTTCTTATATCGGCTACTACCCCAATAGCTTTCTCACGAAATCTTATTAACACTGCAGGAATTTGTTCGATGAGGTTTGGTCCTTTAAAGAGACAATCATTTAAAGAAGGAGACCTCCCTACCTTACACGATGCATCAAAAACTGGTCGAACACTTGTAGTAAGACTATCTGGTTTGATGACGGGATGATGAGGTAAAAAATGTCCTGGAATCTTGAGTGCTTCATCTGGTACTTTACTTATAACACCTTCTTCTTCCCATTCATAGAAAACTTTAGCATATTCTTCAAACATTTTCATTGATTTTAATTTCTTTGTTGAATTTATCAATCTTCGTTCAGCTATGTGTCTATTTGAGGGAATCTCACGTTTGCCGTTAATCCAAGGAAGACCTACAATATAGCGACCTTCTATATTTCTATCAACTTCTTTTATAAAATTATCATGAGCGAGTTCTTCTTCTTCTGCTTTAGACAAAGTTTGACAGGGATCTGTTATACCAATTGTCTCTAACTTCCATAATTCTGGAATCTTCATATCTTTTAAAGCTAGGTTCGTGATAAACATATTTCCATAATTTAGGCAAGACTGTGATGTACTTTCTAAACGACCACAAAGTGTCCATCCAAACTTTGTCTCTATTGCTGTAAGACCGCTCTTTAACTGTTTTACTCGACCTGTAAGAAGTTGTCCGTAGTAATCGCTTCCAATCAAAATTTCAATTTTTGGACTTCCTGCTCCTAAATCTGTGATCCATAGTTTTTTTTGTTTAAGCTCTTTAATTACTGATTCTTTTGGTATCCGAGGAATATAGTTACAAATTATATCTTGATCCAAAAGTTCTAAGACTTCTTTCGTTTGTTTCTGTCTATCAGAAGAACTTAACTCAACTTGGAATTTATTGTGAGATTTAGCTTCTGTTTGCGTACCACCAAACAAAGTGTGTACAATAGCTTCAGAAGAAATGGGATGTAAACCTAACTCTTCAGCTGTACCTTTTAAAATATAGCTCTTTTGCGACCCACAATCAAGTAATGCTCGTACGTTCTTTGTTATTCGACCTTTAATAACTATTTCCAAAGTCATAAGGGCTACTTCAGCAGAACACTGCTTATTTGCTATAGTGCTTTGAATTACTTCTGGGGTCTTAGCTGTTATTTCTGGTTCTTTACACATTGAAATTTCAGGGCATAATAACTCGGTATGGGGTTTAGAACAAACGTGGCAACGAATAAAAACCTTGCAAACTTTAGCGTGATGACCAAAACGAAGACATTTTAAACAGCAATTCTTATTCTTAATTTTGGCCTTCCGTTCATTAAAGGAAAGAGATCTAGCCCTAACACAGTCCTTGCTTTCATGAGATTTACTGCAAAATAAACAAAGGCGTTCTTTTGCGCTAAATAGCCCTGCTGCAGTAGGTATTTTACTTTCTGCTTTTCTTAATTTTTCTTTAGGTTTGTCTTTAAAGCCCAGCTCTATAAAACTCGATTTGGCTAATTTGAATCTTTCCTCGTTTGCAACTTCTTGTTTCAGAAATTCCATCAAACTTACTATATTTGCTTTTGTTGACAATGCATTATTATTACTAACAGTGTTTGATGTGATTGAAATATTATATCGCTGCCATGCTTTTAATACATCTTCCGATAAGCTAGATTCTATCATGGGATAGAGCCACGCCGAATTGCTTTCTAAACTTAAACCCATTGATTCTAACGATCTTAAATATGCCTCGACTTTCGTGAATAAATCTGATAAGGGAAGTTTATCTTTGCCGTGCGCCTGTACATTAGCTACAATCAATTTTAGGAATTCTCTAACGTACACTTCTATTAGTAAATCTTTATTTCCAAAACGCTCTTGAAATGCCTCGACAGCTTTGGAGTAATTAACTGCAGTCATTGGATAGCTCTCTAACAAACGCCTGGCACTGGTTCCAGGTTCTACCGATTGGATAAGATACTGAAATTTGTCACTATTATCCAAATCTATGTCTTCATGAATTTTCTGAAACTGGGACCAAAATGAAAGATAATTTATTAACTGCGAATCGAATGGCTTAATATTCAATTTAGGTAATTTATAATGCTTTGATTTGGAATAACCGTGATCTGTGCTTTTTTCACTATCATCTTGATTACGTTTATTTGTACCCAATGCTTCGCTAACTTTACGCTTAATGGTAATAAATTGATCTGAATAATTTTCATTTTCCACTACTTCATTTTCAATAGCCTCTTCATCGCATTTATCATCATCTAACATGAGTTCAATTATAGCTTCATCAATAGCTTTAATTTCATGAATCAAATTTTCTAATTTACTAAAACCGTCTAAAATTTTGTCCTTATCTAATGACTCGCTGTTAATTTCTTCATTCAAAACATTTAAAGTTCTGGTAAATGACGAACGTAGCGGCGTACGCTTTTTCTTTAGCTTATTCATCATCGAAAAATTAAGTAGTAATGCACAGCTTATGAAAACACTATACGCTATAAAAACAATTCAATATCTCAACAGTATTATTCAAATGTCCGTGCTCGGGGCGCCAGATTTGTTTTGTAAACAATCAAAACTTATTTGGGTTCAAAAATCTTCTAAATATTCTTGAATTTTCTTTTTAAAAATTTTATTACATACTTAGAATTATAGAATAAAGAAATATTGAATTCAAATTATTTACATACTATGTACAAAATGTATAATATGTACAAAATATAAATGCTTTTACCTTGATAATTTTTTGATCATCATACTAAAAACTGGAAAGATGATCCTTTATGTATTTCTGCGTGCCTTTTCATAAAATTAACATAATTCTTCAATAAAACTCAAGACACGCACGACAAACAAAAAAATATAAACATTCTCTCTCAAAAAAAATTCTTTTTACCTTCCATCAAAAATTGATGCCAACTTTTTTATCTAAACTTTTAACTCATCTCAAAAGATTAAAAAAATGTAAAAGCAAAGCAGACGAAAAAAAACAGCTTCGCTTCCATAGCAACGAGTTGCGTCTTATAAATAAATTAAATATCACAATTGCAAATATGCAAACGATTTTCTGTGAATAAACTGGGATAACTTAATTTATCAATTCCTAACAAGGGGTATCTCATAGCTTTAGATATCAAAGGTGCCTACGATAATGTGTGGTGGGATGGATTGTTGTTTAAATTGAAAAAATTAGGTTTGGGGGCTGATCTTTGTATAATAATTCGGAATCTGATACAGGAATTGAGGATTCGGGTTAAATGGAGGGGAAGTTTTTCTAGGTTTTTTAACTATCATAGGGGTCTTCTGCAGGGTAGCCCGTTGTCCCCGTTTCTTTTTGCTATTTATTTAGCTGATGTTTTCGAAATATTCGATTCTGTGATTCAGTGCGTAATATATGCTGATGATATTTTCTTATACGGTTTTCATGATGATATTCATTGGTTAAAAAGGATTTTACAGGACAATATTTTAAGAGTTATTACTTGGCTTCGGGCGTGGAATCTTGAAGTCAACCCTAGCAAATGCCAAATCATGAAAATTGGAAAGTGGAATGATATTGAAGATGATAAGTTTATGATACGGGGGCAAGAAGTCGGGTTTTTGGAAAAAATTAAAATATTAGGAGTGTATTTTAATAAACAAGGTAATTTAAAAGATCATATAGTACTGTTAAAAGAAAAAACAAGTAAAAGACTGAACACGTTCAAAGCGATTGCTGGCATTAGTTGGGGGACAGAAACAAAATACTTAATACAAATATCTAAGAGTATCATTGGCTCTGTTTTAGATGGTAACCCGAGAATATTGATGCACTGCACTAAAAAAGAAAGTAGTCAGGTTCAAGTTATTCAAAATATGGGACTCAGGTGGGCTACTGGATTATCCAAATGGTGCCCTATTCCAATTTTATTAAAAGAGAGCAGGGTATGGAGGAATGAATTACGTAGGGAGTTTCTAGCGATTAAACGGACGATATCGGAATACAAACATAAAGAGTACACTGATATCCTGTCTAAAGACTTATTGTACAAAGAAATTAATAGGCTCAATAGTTATAATACTAATGTCAATGAAATGGTGATATATAAGTGGGGAAATAAACTGGAAGAAGGGGTTCAAATATTCATCAATACATGGGCATTTCAAAATAAAGATTTCCCTGATGAGGTCATTAAGAATTCTTTTCATCACTTTTTTCAAACTTATAAGAACAAGGCTATCTTTATTGGGACTGATGCTTCAAAGGATAATCATTTCACGTCTATAAGTATGGTGAACCATCACACTGGGAGTCGTTTGGCTTTTCGCATTCCTACTATAAATTCGATTTTTACTGCCGAAGCTATGGCTTTACTGGTGGCTATAAAATATTATACCAGGGACAGGGGTAATTATTTTTATTTCACCGATGCTAAAAGTGTTCTAGTGGCTTTAAAAAATATACATCGTAAATCGGCTGCTATAATTACCTGCTTGAGGGATGAAATTAATAACAAAAAGTTAGAAAACTATGATATTACTTTTATTTGGGTTCCGGGACATAAAGGGATTGAAATTAATGAAATCGCGGATAACCTTGCTAGGAATGGGCCTTACAGTAATATTTGGATCCCTTGGATATCTCCAGAAGATTGGATAATGGAGGTTAAGCATAATAAATTGAAAGAGATGGATTGGGAGTGGGAACAATATCAAAAGAACAATAGTAGGCGTTGTTGGAATTATGTTGATATAGGTTATCCTCACCACAACTTAATCAGGAAGTATGGCGTAGTGTTTATCAGATTTTTAACCAAAACGGTGTTTACTCTGGATCGGAAAAAAAATTTCTCAAAGGGGGTGATGCGAATTGTAATCTTTGTAAAGAGGAAGATCAAACTGAGGAACATTTAGTAATCCGATGTAAAAAATTCACGGATGCTTGTTTAAGATTGTATAAAAAATTTCATATTTCGGGAAATGCGTCATATACGGATATTTTTGAGATAGCTGGTAGAAAAGGGGGAGAATATCTCATGTGGCTTTCTAAATTCCTGGATGAAATATACATGCATTGCCCTAGGTGGGTCGGTAATGTTTAGGCTGGTGCTCGGTCAAGGATGGAGATGAGCGTTTGGTGGGGTTTCTTTGGAGGGCAGAAATGTTGCATTGTGAGTTAGTCTGGACTTTCGTTTATGTGTGATTGTCGGTGCAAGGAGTTTGGTGTAATATAGGAGGTTGGATTTGGGATTTTCTGTGTTTTTCTGCTTGTGGTGTTGGAAGGAGTTAATTTTGCGAATTTCTGTATAGATATCTGTATGGCGATTAAGTTGATTTTAGGGACTTTTGTATTTTAAGAAGCTTAGCGGAGTAAGACAGCTATATAGAAATGTAAAGCTGCTCACCGGGCCAATATCTTGGTCAACAACAACAACAACAACAAAACACGAAAGAAATACAGCCGGGAGCTCCACACAAGAAATGCGTGCAATAGAACCAGCGGGATTCGAACCCACGCCCTCCGACACTTGGAAGCAATTAGCGGCATGGTATCTGACCACTCGGCCACGGAATCCTGAAAATCTACACTGTAAAAAATATTACCCTTTTGCTGCATCGTCACTCCACGGCTTTTATAGGATATGTCTTTTTTGACAATGAGGATGCTCCATAACAGGGTGAAGTAATCCTTTTCTAAAAAAGCAATGGATTGACGATGCAGCAAAAGGGTCATATTTTTTACAATGTAGTCAGAAATGAAGGTTATTTACATAGTTTGGACAAAATCCTGTCTTTAAGCAAAGCCTGAGCATGCACCCTCTGTTCAACTCTCTGAAGATTCTCGTACAGAGGCACCCTAAATAATTTGGTGACTTGGTACTTGCATTTTTTGTCCAATGAGAGGCGCCCTAAATAATTTGGTGACTTGGTACTTGCATTTTTTGTCCAATGAGAGGCGCCCTAAACAATTTGGTGACTTGGTACTTGCATCCAAGTCACCAAATTATTTAGGGTGCCCCTGTATGAGAATCTTCACAGAGTTGAACAGAGGGTGCATGCTCAGGCTTTGCTTAAAGGCAGGATTTTGTCCAAACTATGCAAACCGTCATTTCTGACTAGGTTTTCAGGAGTCCGTGGCCGAGTGGTCAAACACCACGCCGCTAATTGCTTTCGAGTGTAGGAGGTCGTGGGTTCGAATCCTGCTGGTTCTATTGCAGAGTTTTTGTGTGGAGCTCCCGGCTGTATTTCTTTCGTGTTGTAAAATTTCCTTGTGCTATCTCATCCTTGTATATTGATGGAGGCTTACAAGCTGACTTTCATGTCGAACACACAAGTCAGATGTATGTGTTCAATAAATAAATAAATAAATGACTACACTGTTAAAATTCTGCTGCATTTTGTTGCAGTTTATAGAAAACAATTACTTTGTTGTGTTATAGAGCATTCGCATTGACACAATACACTGTTAAAAATCTGCTGCATTTTGTTGCAACGCACTCCTCTGTTTGTATAGAAAACGGTTACTTGGCCGTGAAATGGAGCTTTCTCATTGGTTGGAATAGGGATATTATATACAAACGGTGGAATGCGTTGCAACAAAATGCAGCAGATATTTAACAGTGTAGAAATATCTACAAAGACAATGAAGTAACGTTGCACCGAATGGTGCAAATTTTTAACAGGGCTCTGCAATGGTCCGCCAACCGAATATCAATATTGTTTAACTGAAAATTTCATAATAGGTTATTACAACGCTATAATTGAACTAATAAGACAATTTCTGAAAATTTTCCTGGAAAATACTCTTTTAAAAAATTTCTTTTGAAATACTGGTATTCAAAAGCGGACTACTTCGAAGCCTTTGGGATAAATACCATCACCTACACTGTTAAAAATCTGCAGCTTTAGCTGCATAGTCACTCCACCGCTTTTATAGATTATCTAAATTCTGACCAATGAGAAAGCTTCATTTTATAGTCAAGTAATTGTTTTCTATAAAAAGTGATGGAGCAAAAATGAAGGAAAAGCTATGCTCTTAAAAACCTGCTGCATTTTGTTGCATACGCACTCCGCCGCTTGTATAGAAAACGGTTACTTAACTGTATTATGGAGCATTCTCATTGGTCGGAAAAGATATTATATAAAAGCGGCGGAGTGCGTATGCAACAAAATGCAGCAGATTTTTAACAGTGTATAGGTTTTCGACAATGTACACTGTAAAAAATATGACTATTTTGCTGCATCGTAACTCCACCGCTTTTATAAAAAACGACTACTTCAGGCTATCATGGAGCATTCTCATTGGCCAAAAAAGTGATATTCTATAATTGCGGGGGAGTAACAATGCAGCAAAATAGTCATATTTTTTACAGTGTAGGATGATAACTTCATAATTCAACTGGATCTTTATCAGACTTATTGAGCTTACATTTTGTTCAATTCAACTTGACATATTGAAATCCTTATTCTTACCTTTTGTCGTCTCTGCCGCTGGACCCTGGTTCGAGTCCAGCTAGCGGCATGGGTGTCTTGTGTTGTCCCTGTGATAATGGATGTACCGGATATTCTGTGATAAAGTGTTCTATATATGGTTTCTTGTGATCATTGGAGGTTATGCCGGCGAAAAAGCTGTAGGGCCTACCTCAAAGCAAATAAATGTAAATGTTGTCGTCTCTGTACTATTGAATACGTGCGTTGGTTAAAGTACTTAACAGTTTTCTTGGGTTTTTTTTTTTCAACTAATTTGTGCAATGGGTGAGAATAAGTCTGAAGCGGTTTATGGAGATTGCGAAGGGCCAAATTCGATGTATGTTAAGCTGGTATCATCTGATGGACATGAATTCATCATTAAGAGAAAATGTGCTCTAGTTTCTCGAACAATCGAGGCTATGATGAGTGGTCCGGGAGAGTTTACCGAAAATGAGACAAATGAAGTTAAATTCAGAGATATCTCTTCTTACATTTTGCAGAAAGTGTGCGAATATTTTACTTATAAAATTCATTACACTAACAGTTCAAAAGATATCCCAGAATTCCCTATTGTTCCTGAATCTGCTGTGGAATTTTTAATGGCTGCTAATTTCTTGGATTGTTGACTTGTTTTGTTCTCGATGATCTATGCAGTTTCCTTTACATAAACTATATTTTCCACATATACGAGTATTTAAAACGAAGTTCAAAATTCCTATGTAACTAAATTATGTGCTATGTCAAATTATCTTTAACAACATATGTTCATCCTGATTTGTAATTCATCACTCGCATAAGAGTAAATTATTCTTTTTAAAAATATGTTGTATTTGTGATTGAAACTGTTGTTTAATCTTATTTACTACATGCTTGTTTTTAGCCGTTTTTGTGATTTATATAAACGAGGTGGAACCCGTCGAACTTCGACGAAAGAAAATGTTTTGGAAGAAACAATTTCATTGATTAATAACAACGTACAAAATTAGCTTCAGTAAAAAATGCATCTTTTATTGGTCAGTTTAACCCTAAAAGAAATATTATTTGAAGCTAAAATTAACAAAATACCATTTCTATAAGTCAGTTGTCCAAATTATTAAAATTAAACTTTAATCGCATATGTAATAAGTAAAACATGATAAAGATAAGTTATTATGATGAAGTTATCAATTGAGGCTCTTATGCTTGGTAAAAATGAAAAAAACAAGTCAAATTGATACGATCATAAAATTTTACGTGAAATCTAAACCCGTCATCATTTTCATCTTCTCAAAATTTAGATACGAAATTTTAATTTAATTATTTTTTTTTCTCAATTTTAAGAGAAAGTGGTGCATTTCTGTTGCCACGATTACAAAATTCGTACAAAAACTATAAAAATAAATATCTCAAAAATAAATTGAGATAGTTTTCAAACAAATTGCATTTAAAAATACATTTTTTTCTCTATACGCCGATGTAAAAATTGAGAATGCGCGATGTTTAGATGTATAAAAATTGCAGTAGCAAAAATTGCAAAACCTAATTGCAAGGGAAGTGTTGCCATTCGCAAAATGACGTATGCGTTACGCACAGATACGTTTGGCCTTTATAATATAGATACCTAGCACGTATAGTCGTCATTCAGTCCGCTTGTCTGTCCGCATATAACAGAGCAAAAATTACTCAAACGAACCGTTTGAAATTTAAAATGTATAATTGTTGCATAATTTTGTCGAGTCTTTTCAAATTTTACGAAAATTGGGTGAGTAGTTTTTATTACAGGGACAATCAAAAGCATTCCATTACACTACGATCAACGTGAAAAAATAGTTTCAAGTGCATTTTAGTGTTACTCTTTTGAACATAATAATATAGATATGCATTTATGAAGTATATACTAAAATATGCATTCTGTACAATATGTGGAGCAAAGAATATTAATTTACAGGGCCACACAAATGTATTCCATTATATAGAAGAAACACTGTTTGGAGTGCGTTTTAGTACTGTTAAGCTATTTCCCAATGTATCAAATTGGTGTGCGTTGCTGAGGTTTTACTACAGGTTACTTCCTGTATAAAAGTAAGCAGAAAGTATTTACAGGAACACAAAAGATTTCGTTCACTATACTGTATCCAAAATACCGTACATTATTACACCAAATCTGAATATTTATAGGTGCGTTCGTAATTATGTAAATACGTAGCACCTATAGTCGTCGTTCAGTCTGTCCGTCCGCATGTAACAAAAGAAAAGCTACCCAACCAAATCGTTTGAGATTTAAAATAGTTTGAGGTTTAATCGTTTGAGATTTAGCTGTTGCCTAATTTTGTCGAGACATTTCATATTTTATTAAAATCTGATGTATAGTTTAATTACAGGTACAATCAAAATTATTCCATTACATTACGATCAATGGGGAAAAAATAAAGTACATTTTAATGATGTTACATTACTTCGAATATAATAGAATTGACATGAATGTATGAAATACTAAAATATACATTCCTTACAATCTGTAATGCAAAGAATATTATCGTTAACTCACAGGGCCATACTACATAATGGTATACGGGGAAACATTGTTTGGGGCGTTTTAATTGTATTAAACTATTTCACATTTTATGAAATTGATATACGCTGCTGAGGTTCAATACAAGTTACTTCCAGTAAATATAAATCATATAGTATTTACAGGAAGACACAAAAGATTTAGATCTTTATTCTGTATCTGACGTACTGTATACTATAACATCAAGTTCTGAATATTTAAAAACTTCGTTATAGTACAAAGGCACCTCATTTTCTACGCTTTATGTGCAAATTCCATCTTTTTAAATCAGAAATAACTTCAAAGAGGATAGTGCAAACTTGAGCGATTTCACATAAAAATGGGTTTTTTAATCCCCTAAACAGGAAAGAAACTTCACAATAGGGGAAGGTTTTGTACCTCAGTCTTATTTGCACTTTTTAATTTAATTAAAATATGAAAATATTGAAATAGGCGCGACTGAGTTTTAACCCCCATCTTGGCGTGCTTCCAAAATATCGCCACATTGGCGCGCTTTTGCCTTTTGGCTCCCGGAGCGGGATTTAAGTCCAGGAGACACTACACAAAAGACATACCTTCTTTTAAAAACAAAACCAGACTTTTTTTTAACTAAAAAAAGAAATCAATAATAGATTTTCTAAAGAAATATACTAAGCTTTGAAGTCAAATAATGTTTTTCTTTTATATATAATATGAAACTAAATAACATTAAGATTCAAAACATCTAAAATACTAAAGAAAGGACTAAAACACTTACTTTTAAATACAAAGCACGGTCTCTTCATTCAAAAAACAATAGAAATGTAGAAAATACTTCCTTTTAAATACAAAACAAAGGTTTCTAATTAAAAAAAATCTCTCGTATATTTCCCCCTAAAAATTTACTCACCCGATGTTACACTCTTCGAAATCCAACGGCCTAGATATTTAATTAATTTCAAGGCTCCAGACTTCAAACTTTTAAATGTTTCTCCTCTCTCGTTCAATAAGAAAACTAAAAAAGAAAGAACGAATGGAGCATGCGCAAGATGAGGAGCGGAATCTCCAAGGGTTGCCAAGAAGAGCAACACCGAAACGGAAAAGAAAGCAAGGCATGGCGCAGTCATCGCGCGTAAAAAAAAAACGCTGCCAAGAAGTGGGTTAAAACTCAGTTTACCCTTGAAATATAAAGCCTTATATTAATTATTTATATTCTGTTTTTCTCATTTTCTTGAAATCTAATTTTAGGCCTGTCATCGTTTTTCTCTTAATCAAAAATATTACAATTTTAGAACCAAGGTGCATTATCCGTGTTGTACCATGCTGCATCATTTTTTATGAAAAATAAAAGTTAAATTGACGAATCATTTTTTTATGATTTACTAAAGTACAATTAATAAGATTTCTCATATATACCTATTTAAATTTGTTTTAAAATGGTATTAAACAGAAGGAGTGAATTAGAAGTGAATGGGAGGATAATTCCAATCACAATAGATATTGCATTTTAACTGTTTTATTTCATTTTATATATAGTCCAAGAGCCAACCACACAAAACCCTAAATCATCGAGAAGAAAAAATACTTAAAGTATGAAAGAGTAATCTAATGATCCATGTCAATCTGAAGTGAAGTGGTGCTTAACCCTTAAATGCATATTGTATCATTTTCGATACCATAAGTGTTCCCGATTTATTGGGGGTTTTATTCACATATTCCGTATTCTCACCAGAAATTTAAAAGAGCAATTTTCACTTTACTTAATGACAGACCATTCGTAATTAAAGAAAAATTTACTATTTAGAATTTTCAGGAATGAATTCTGATTCTTTGAATTGCGCATTTTTTGGAACAAAAGAATTTGCTTAATATCATTCGATGCAGCATAAAAAAAATACACTAAAATATGTTATCAGTTGAAATATAGCTACAAAATCTGATCTATACAGATAAGGATTGAAAATTTCAGGTTTTTGTGCCGAAGACATCGCCAAATTAGGAAAATGTGAACTATCTCATGAACTACTGGAATTAAAAGAATTTGCTTAGTACCGTTTGAATCAGCATGAAAAAATACACTAAAATATGTTATCAGTTGAAAAACAACTACAAAAGCCGATTTTTAAGGAATTTTTTAAAAGTTCGTTCTTTTTTTTACCCCCCCCCCCCCAAGGAGGGGGGAATTTCGAAAATCCCTTCTTAGCGGCACTCGGTGTTATAAGAAGTATTTTTACCCCAATTTTCAAGATTTTTGGTTCGGTAGATTTTTTTTGGGCTGTGATTAATACGAAATCCAGACTTTCTTTTATATATGTTACAGGCCAAACCCGATTTTAGGCCAAACTAGATTGGCCTAGTCCAAACCGGTCTATCCTAACGCCCATCGGATAAACTAGTTTTTCCTAGGCCAAACTAGTCTATCCTAAGGCCCATAGGGTACTACCCATAGGGTACATATAGGGCCCATAGGGTACATATAGATACTAGATTTTCCTAAGCCAAACTAGTTTGGCCTAACTCTTATAGGATAAACCAGTTTAGACTGCTGTTTATTGGTCTGAACTAGTTTATCCTAGGCCAATTCAATTTAGCGTGATTTTATTTCATTCAATGACCGCCTCAACACCAACATTCTTGTTTGTCCTAGGCTGATCTAGTTTATCCTAGGCCAATGTATTTTTACGTGTTTTTAGCTCACGGGCGTGAAAGCCAGAGAACTAATGGGCTCACAGGTTCTGTATATGCTTGTACGCATGTATGTACGCATGTACATAATGCGATAACTCTTGATAGAAATAATGTAATTTGATGTGTTTTTATCTCATCAGGCTACCAAAGCCTGAGAATTAATGTGCCCGTAGGTTCTGTATCATGTATGTACGTAAGTACGTAACGCAATAATTCTTGATAGAAATACTCAATTTGCATCAAACTTTCAATTTAGGTTTATTCTTATGAGGAGCTTTTCTGATTAATTGTGGAAGGTCATTGGAGAAGAATAAGAAGGGGGGGAGAACGAGAGGCTGATTCGCCCCTTCCCTTAATTCAAATAAATCGGTTTCCATGCATTATTAGCATACTTTATACAAATTTTAGATATAGGAGCATTCTTTTGAGGCGCATCCATGATTAGTTGTGGATGTTCATTGTTTAAGTATAAAGGGAGGGGGAATAGGGGTAATGCTCCATATTTTATGTAAATGCTTTTTTCACGCAGAATTTACTGATTTGCTTCAAATTTTAGAAATAAATTCATTCTGGCAAAGCGCTTCCCTAATTTGTTTTGGGGGCTAATTGAATAAGAACAACGGGAAGAATGGGGGGATCCCGCCTAATTTTGGCAAATGGGTTTTTCATGCAGAATTAACCGATTTGCTCTAAATCTTGCATTTGGTGGACATGTACATGTCGGTGGACATGTTAAATTTCTGCACTGATGTGATAAGCAATGACTCTTTATACACATTTATACTTATTCGCGTGAAAGACATGTTTTTTACCGGCCAAACCTGATTTCAAGCGAAATTAGATTAGCCTAGGCCAAACTATTGTATCCTAACGCCAATTAGATAAACTAGTTTTTTAGACGCCAAACTTGTTTATCTAAAAGTCCATAGGATAAACTAGTTTTTTCTAGGTAATAGGGTAATCCTTCATTTTCCCCTTCATGCTTAATCATTAAACCCCCAAAACTATTCAGGGAATCGCGTTACCAAAAAAAACCTATATCGTAAATTTGAAGCAAATTTCTCAATTCTGCGTCAAATACCATTTATCTAAATTATGTTGTGTTACCAGCATTGCACTTTCTTTTAAACTTAAACAGTAAACATCCACAATTACTCACAGAGGCGCCTTGTCACAATGATCCTATATCTAAAATTTTAAAGGAAAACTGACAATTCTGCATGATGAATCCATTTCTGTAAATTAACGGTGGAGGATTAGCCTCCCGTTTGTCCCCCTTTATTCTTATCCAATGAATTCCCAAAATTAACCAGAAAAGTATCTTATCAGAATGAACCTACATTGAAAATTTGAAGCAAATCGGATATCTCTATCAAGAGTTATCGCGTTACGTACATATGTACGCATATACAGAACCTGTGAGCCCATTATTTCTCTGGCTTTCACGCCCGTGCGCTAAAAACACATAAAACTACATTGGCCTAGGATAAACTAGATCAGCCTAGGACAAACAAGAATGTTGGCGGTGAGGCGGTCATTGAATTCAATAAAATCACGCCAAATTGAATTGGCCTAGGATAAACTAGTTCAGACCAATAAACAGCAGTCTAAACTAGTTTATCCTATAAGAGTTAGGCTAAACTAGTTTGGCCTAGGAAAATCTAATTTGTCCTATGGGCCTTAGGATAGACTAGTTTGGCCTAGGAAAAACTAGTTTATCCGATAGGCGTTAGGATAGACCGGTTTGGCCTAGGAAAAATTAGTTTATCCGATGGGCATTAGGATAGACAGGTTTGGCCTAGGCCAATCTAGTATGGCCTAAAATCGGGTTTGGCCTGTAACATATATATAGATTTAGTTACATGACGCTAAGATAATATTTTCTTCTATTTTTGGAAGACAAGAATTATCTGGAGGTTTGCAAATTATTTAATCTTCGATTGTGCACAAAATATAATCGTTTTTCATATGAAAATAACTTAAGTGATTATTGTATGTGTTTGTCATCTTGATCTCTGCTCATGCTGGGGACGCAGTTCCTAGTCACTTTCCTCCGTAATCAAATATGATTACCATGTTATTCCGATAGAAAGTAATCGATCAGTGTTTTCTCTTTTTCTAAAAAAGTATTGGACCTTTAAAAAATTAATGTCGTTCTTTTAATTAATGTCGTCTTGATTTTCAGATACCCGTCAATCGCAGTAGATTGTTATGAGAAAGGAATCTATTATAATGAAACTTGTAAAGTATACTTTTTAAAGAAAATTGAAGAACGTTGTTCCATTCGTCAGCTTACAAATAGTCCCGTAAGACATGGTGACGTCACGGTGACGTCGTTGTGAAGTCACACTGTGACTTTGTGACCGTCGATGTGACGTCACGTGACGTCGATGTGAAGTCACAGTGACTAAAATGTGAAGTCGTTTGGCCGTTTTAGAGCTTGTTTGTGACGTCACATTGTGACCAATTTGTGAAAAGTGTGTCATTTGTGACGATTTTGTCATTAACATTGTGACGAAATTGTGACAAAAGTGACAATGCTTTCAAGTCACATTGTGACTAAATTGTGAAATACAGGGTGAGTCCAAAATCATGGAACAAACTTTGAGGGGGCGGTAGGACTCACTATAACAAATAATGATGGCACAGAAATATATGACCGGAAGTGACCCGTCAAGACGCTACACTAGCCACCAAAAAAAGACCCGGATGATAATATTAAGTCTATGGGGGGGGGGGCGTTGTTTTCAAATATCTTGCTCAAATTTCAATATTTTACATGATATTTTTTCCATAGGATAGCTGAGGTCGATCCACAACCGGGCTAATTTTTACTTTTTCGACTTTGGTTATATTTTTTTATATTACAATAGTTTCAGTTTTAGAGCCGGTTTAAACTGGTTCTGAAAGTTTAAGTATTTTTCTTTTAGTCTGTAACCAAAATCAAAAAAGTAAAAAGCAGCCCAGTTGCAGGTCGTCCTCAGCTATCCCATGGAAAAAAAATATGCGAAAATATTAAAATTTTAGCGAGATATTTGAAAATAGCGCTCCCATACACTTAACATTATAATCCGTGTATTTTGCAGTGACTAGTGTGGCGTTTTAACGCGTCACTTCCAGTCATACATTTCTATGCCATAATTATTTATTATAGTGAGCTCTACCACCTCCCTTAAAGTTTGTCCCATTATTTTAGACTCACGCTGCAGATCATTGGTGACAAAACTTTCGTTAACACTGTGATGATTCTGAGACGATTTAACTTTTCTTAACGATTCTCTAAGAATTTAAAAGAAACAGGATCTGATGAAACTATAACTCCATGCCATGTTCCTGTTAAAATAGGGTTTGAGTCCTAAAATCATATATTGACAATTTATGAACAAATACTGTATAATATATAAAAATAGTTACCTGCAGTAAGGAGACTTACTTCTAAATTAAAGTTAAAAATTCGATTTACCTCACATGCCTTACAACTCTGGTGTTGTTTTCAAAATTCGAAAAATATTACCTTTCAAAAATATTTATATATTTTTTCCCACATGCTGAAAATTGCATAGCTTCAATTTTTTTTTATAACTGACACACATTTTGTAGTATGTTGTTCAAACTGTTTAATCTTTTTGAACTTTTTTTTTTAAACTTTTACTCGCTTTAATATCCACAAATCCCAGCACATATCTAAAACTGTACATCTTGCCAATATTTCTGACCAATAATCCTGATGTCTATAAATATATAGGGTGGATGCTCCAGTTTTGACCACATTAAGAGAAAAGTTTAAATGGAAATTTTATAGTTTATACTGAAATTTTATACTGAATAAAGCATATTAAATCGCAATAACAGTATTCTTTAGTAAATTTAGTTGTCTTTCTGTTAATTATAATAACTTTCTATCAAATATTTTAGATTGTGAGTAATAACTCGTTAATTTCTTTCAATTTGCACCAGTTTTGGCCACCCCTGCACCAGTTTTGGCCACCCTAATATCTTGTAATTTTGCAAACATTTTAACTGATAATAAGTAAAAATAAAGCATTTTTGTGCAAAATCTGTTTTACCACACACATATTTGTTTTCTGTATAAAAAAGATTTGCATTTTTTTAAATGAAATCATAAAAACATCAAATAAAATATACTTAAGCTGATTTTAACTGAACACTTAAATTTAAAAACAAAAAATATATTTAATTCATAAAAAAGACTTATAGGACATAAAAAGCTTATTTTAACATTTTGCATATTTTTATTTATATATACCATATGTTATACTATACCAATATTTACAGTTATATATTTTTAGAATCGTGAAATTATTCCATTTTTTCATGAAATAGTATTTTGACAATCTCTAAAATCCATTTTTTTTCAACTGATTTTTAACTTTAATTCCTCGTACTTGGCTGCCTGTCAGCCTAATCATTTGGAGTTAGTTTTCTTCAAATCTTAGATTTCCTTGTGTAAATATGGGCTAGGATCTTAGAAAGTCCTTCACAGAGGGCATCCCCCTTCTCTTCGGCCCATATCTCTCATATAGATAATTGGCCATCATAAATAGCACAACCCTATTACTTGAGATTCAAAAATAGTAAAAACTGGTCTCCATTCTGTAAACTTGTGTTGTAAGGTAGAACGAGATACTACAAAACTAAACCATCTTGAAAAGCTGACAATGAATTTTGAAAAGCCATAATTTTATTTCCTATCTTATAACAGTGTTTAATCTAGATCATTTTTAAAAGTACAGAATTGTCTTTTTTAAACTTGTTAAAATGAATCCTATTTATAGTGTAAAGATTTCCACATTATTTGTTATTTCTAAATTCATGTGCTTGAAATTTTGCAAAAGTTATGCAACTTCCTCATTTTGTTTTGAAAAAAATACAAGAAACCACTAAATCATGCTGTAATTAAGTCATAAAACATTTCTGAATATATTGCTGAAATTTTCACTATAATTAGTCTTGTAGTCAAAAGTGGAGCATAATGTTGTGCCCTTTTTGGCCACACCATGGCCATAACTGGTACACATAGCAAATTTAAAGTACCAGTTTTGGCCATCCCTACTTTAAGCTGTAAAAATAATTAATTTAGATATGAAATTACAACAGAGAGAAAGCCTACTTCATAAAGCTTCATAGCAATTTGTTTCAGAACAAATAAAGTTCGATAAATGCCTAATATTGAAAGATTATGAAAACTTGTTACCTAAGCAAAAACCTTAATATATGTGAGTGCACACTATAGTTTTACACATTTATTTTTTTGCAAGTCATTTTTTATCAAAAAATAAACAAATGGGATTGGAAATGGTAAAAGAGTGTTAGATTAAGGAGTAAGAATGCGTATAATTTGTTAAAATCAATTTACAGCCTAAATAGAGGGTAAATCATTCCAGTGTGGCCAAAACTTGTGCAGTTGCAAAAACTGGAGCATCCATCCTATATCTTTTAATTATCTTTTGTTGTAATTTTCCAACTGATTGAAAAAGTGTCCAGGTCAGAATTCGAACTAAGCAGTCTTTCGAGCAAATTGTCAATACTTTGTGACTGAACTTTCCTGGATAAATCTGACGCACACAATTCACACAGTGAATACGAAGGCATACTTATCATTATTATACATAACCCTATGTAATAATACTTTAAATTTTTTTCAGACTACCCGTATGATAAATGCATACTATTCGTATGAGTATATAATGATATTTCTCCAGGTGAATTGTGCGTGCTAAGTTGCTCTGTTGGAAGAGCATTGGCAGCATACATCGAGGGTCTCTAGTTCCAATCCTAACCTAAACACTTTTTTACTCATTTTGGAAAATTAATATTAGTTTGATTAATTTACCAATTAAAATCATTCTGTTAAATATAATATAGAATTATCTTTTGATAAAACTAAGTTTTATCAAAATGAAGTTTATGCGCAATATTCGTAATATACAGATTTTTTTTGAAAATCGAGTACAAATGAAGATGAGGCAATTAGTTCTAGTATTACGCTTAGTTATTTTCTTACTATAGTGGCCTGTGCGCATGTATGATTACACCATGGTTTAAATTCGTAGTTAAACTCATATTTATATATTGTATATGTCATATAGTATAGATGTGCCGGTAAAGGACATCCTTAAGGATTTTTTTTTAATTTCCTTATTAATAGTTATAATTATTAGATTTCAATAATATTTAAGTATTCTCAGTCTCACTTCCCAATATTAGACAAAATTTTATTGAAAATAATAGAAATACATCAAACACTAAAAATTTCAGCAATGTACATTTCACAATAGTGTACATGTAATTGTTTTTATGACTATTTAGAACCAGGATTTAATGAACACATACTAATGAAGCAAAATTGTTATTTTCAACACAATTTAACAATTAAGATATTAAAAATTAATAAAATAATGCGATAATTACTCATTTTTTAAAATAAATAATTTTTATTACCACAAAATCAATATCTTAATTATTTTAGATACGTGGTTTAAAATAATAAATGTCATGGAATTACAGTTATCAAATTTTTGGGATTATGAGAAATTCAGAAAGGTAATAAAAAAGTTTTACAAAAGTATTTTTGCAATATTAGTGCACAAATTAGTATATTTATCACTATTTTCAACAATTAAACAACCCCAAACTCCTTTATATATTAATTATAACGTTAACTTTTGATTATGTGTATATTTTTTAATTTATTAAAATGTGATTTTAACCATGTAATTAAAAAAATGTGATTAAAGTGCATTTTAAAAATAATATTATTAACTATTTTCAAATCGTTGACATTCTGTTCCGTATTTCAACAAAATAAATGTTAAATTTATTGAATTTACTAAGGTAAGTGAATTCAAAAAAGTTAAATTAATATGATACTTATTCCTTTTATAACATGTTTTTTACGAAATTAACAGAAATCATTATAAAAAAAGCAGGAAAAATAACATTTTCTTACCTCTTTCTTATCGGCATTATCCTCTAATTCCAGTTTCATAATCCAAATAGGGAAGATAATTTCGAAGTCGGAATGTCCGAATGATGTACAATGACATTGGCGCGCTCATATTAACGAAACGCCACTGATATTGTATTTTTTCGGACCGACATCTATATTAATAAAATAACAAATCGCTCTGTCTGTCTGTGTGTGTGTGTGTGTCTGCGATGGTTAGCGAAAACTACGGTACGTACGAAGCTCAAAATTTTTCTGAGAGTAGCCCAATATCTCTCCTGATGCACCTGATGCTCAGAATTTCAAAATTCTATTTATTAACTGAGTGATTAATTAAATTCCAAACCTCACTCTCATAAAAAATCGCTTTTTTTTAGCTTTTTCCTTTTCATTCTCTTATGGTTGGTTGGTTGCATAAAAGTTTCGGAGAAATAATTTAAAAAACTGGGAGTGACTTTTAAAATTCATAGACTGGCAAACTGTCAGTTTAAATGAGGATTTTTTTTTCTTACAGCTGCTGTACGCCATGGAGGAAAAAGATAGGTGGTGGCGAAGTAAACGGGAAAAAAGGTTTGCAATATGAAATCATTTATCGCTGAAATTTTAATGTCTCAAAATAAAGCACGAGGAAGGAATTTTGTATTAATAAGACGGATTGGAAGAAATGAATTACAGCTGAAGCATATTTTACGAAGAAATAGTAATTTATTTAAATGGTTTTTTCGATTATATTATTTATTAAAATAAATATTTGCTTTTAAAATAATTGAAATTGGAAAATTAAAAATAATTAAATGTCAAAACAAAAGAAATAAAATATTGAAAACATATGAAGTAAAAAATTGTATTACTAAAAGTTTTCTCTTTTTTCAGAAATTTTTAATACTTTATAACGTAGATGAAAAATGTTTATGATTTAACAACATATTAATAATTCCATGTCAATATATAAAATATAGTGATGAAACGATTCTTTTAAAATCATGCATGAACACTTAAATAATAATATTAATCTAAAATCTGGATTTCAGAGTGCAGACGATTTTAAGACATTAACGAAAGAATGTTGATTTTTCAAGCAAAGTCTTAAATGATGCTTCTATATTGATATTTCAAAGTCATATGATAAAAATAATCAAATACTTCTTGCCTATGATTGATCTAATTGTATCTTTCATGCATTCTGATCGTGTATTATAGGCAATAATGGCACAAAACGTTATTTTTTTAAACGAAATTTTAGTCATCTATTCAATAACAGTTTAAAAGGTAAAAAACAAAGACAAAGTAATACTGGTTTAAATCAGTTTGAATTGATCGGAGTTTCAAAGGACATGGTTTTGTTGGTGCTTATTTGGACTTAATGTAGCGGATTTTAGAGTTACATTTTTTGCGTCACCCCAAGACATTGTACTGCCACTCTATTAATTTCTTTTTACTATATGGTTTTACGCATATTTTTGGCATTTCGAACATTAGAATGTATGAGTCATTAGCTGTGTTGCTATAAAAACATTACACAACACTTTTCTACGAGTTTATTTTTTTAATCATTGATTAAATTTAAATGTGTTCTATTCAATTTAAAATTGTAATATGGCTTTAATTTGTTTTTAAAACAAAAATAAAATAGCTGTTTGGCGTACAATTGTTTGTATCCGCAAACGATTCATTCATCATAATAAATTATCAAATAGCAAAGTAAATTATCTATCAGAAATAGCCATAAAAAGAATAGTAGCAAAACTGATTATAACCTTAATGATTAGACTAATTTAAACACAACTCGATCCCAACCAGAGAAAAAACAGACCACACTCCGATCCGTGATACACAAAATTTCCGTGAGTATAAACCCGACCTTGACCTAAAAATTCTGTTTGGAAAAAACTATGGATTTGATAACTGACCCGAACCAAATCTGAATCCCGCAAAAATGTTTAAGTGAAGCATAGCCCGATTCAAACAAGGAAAAATAATTTTCGTGGGTATGAAACCTGACCCGAACCTAAATATTTTCTTGAAAAAAACCCGAAATATGACTCGAACGAAATCTGAAACCGATAAAAATATTCCAGAGAATTATAACTCGATCCCAGCAAGACAAAATACTTTCCATGGTCATAAACCCGACTCAAACCTAATAAAACTCCTTTTGAAAAATCCTGAACTTTGACCCAAACCACATTTAAATCTGACCAAAGTATTCGAAAAAACTATAACCGGATTCGAGTAACACAAAATAATTTTCGTGGACATGAACCCGATACGAACCTAAAATTCCCATTCAAAAAATACCTGAAATTTGAATAGAACCAAATCTGACAAAACTATTTCAAAGAAACGCAACCGGATCCAAACAAGACAAAATATTTCCATGGATATGAACACAATCCGAACCCAAAAAAATTCTTTGAAAAAATCGCGAACTGAACGAAATCTGAACTTGGCAAAAATATTCCAGTGAAGCATGTCCTTATTCGAACAAGACGGAATTATTTCCGTGAACATGCATAAATACCCGAACCCAACAGTTATATTTGAAGAAAAAACCCGAAATCTGAATTGAACCAAATCTGGACCTGACAAAAATATTCCAAAGAACTGTAACCCAATCCAATCAAGACGAAATAGTTTCTATGGACATAAACCCAACTTGAACCTAAAAAATTCGATTTCAAAAAAAACTGAAATTTGACCCAAACCACATCTAAATTCGACCAAAATATTCGAAAGAATCATAACTGGATTCGAGTATGACAAAATAATTTCCGTGGACATGAACGAGATCCGAACCTAAAAATTCTATTTGAAAAAATACCTGAAATTTGAATCGAACCAAATCAGAACCTGATAAAAAATATTCCAAAGAATCGTAACCGGATCTGAATAAGACAAAAAATTTCCATTCATATGAACCGAATCTGAACCTAACCAATTTCTTTGAAAAAATCACGAAATCTGAACTGAACCAAATCTGAACTTGAAAAAAATATTCCAGTGAAGCATGTTCTTATTCGAACAAGGCAGCATAATTTCCGTGAACACGCAAGAAAAACCGGACCCAAAAATTCAATTTGAGGAAAAAGCCGAAATCTGAATTGAAACAAATCTGTTCCCGACAAAAATATTCCAAAGAACCATAACTGTATCCGAGCAAGGCAAAATAATTTCCATGGACATGAATACGACCCGAACATTAAAACTCAATATAAAAAAAAAACCTAAAATCTGAACCGAACGAAATCTGAACCCGACAAAAATGTTCTAATGAATCATAACCAGATCCGAACAAGACAAAATAATTTCCATGGACATGAAACCAATATATGGTTTGGTAACATTTAGGTTGCAATTACATTACGGTAAGTCTTTGATTATATTTAATTTCCCGTTAGGTACAGTTAGGTCACGGTTAAGTTAAAGTTAGGTTAAAGTTAAATTGCATTTTTGTTATGGTTAGAATAAGGATATGTTACAATAAAGTGAAGGCTAGGTTACATTCATATTATATTTAATTTACGGTAAGGTCCTGTTAAGTCAAAGTTAGGTTACAGGCAGGTTATGGTTACGGTACAAAAGTTTACGGGTAGGAATTTATCCATAGAGTGAACATTACGCATGATTTGATTAAAAATAACACTTTCTTTTGTTAAATGGCTCTGAAATTATAATACTGCATACCAACATTTTAGCTACCAGCGAGTTTCGATTTCATTCATGGTATAGTCGGATTTAAAGTGATATAATTAGTTTGAAATTCAAAATATTTCACTTGGGATTTCTATGTGAAAAAAAATAATTAGTTACATGACTTAACAGTGATTTTTGATAAATATCAACACTTTAACACAAAAATCACGCAGTCGTTGGATACATATTCCCTCCCGCGTTTCTCATCGCACATTTTGAGTATTTTTAGAACTTAACATTAGCTGTTTTTTAAACCGATTTTTCACACAGTCAGTGGCCACGTATTTCAGACAATGCATTTCTGCATGTTTCGAGTTAATGATAAAATCATACAACTTTCAAGTTCGTTTAATATTGTTAATACAGACCCGGGCAACGCCGGGCGGGTCAGCTAGTTTTATATAAAATGTCACCTGATCACATTTTTGCATAACTTTTTAAAAATTTTCAACTTACGTACTAAATATACACACATAACATCATAACAAAGTTACTAGAGCAGCTGCATAATATTCTAAAGAATAAATACACTAGTGTCAACTATTCTGGTCGTTGCCAAACGATATTTTTTAAGCAGGTGATTTTTTTGTTATTATTGGTTGTTTGAGCTTCGAAAATTTATAAGATGAATGCGCATGCGCATTAGTTTTATGAGGGTATCCCTAATTAAAATTTTGAGTTAAAAAAATTTTTCACGCATTTCTATTTTACTTTTAATTAGTTTCGAAATACAGTGGAACTTTCATTTAACGAAACCCATATTTAATGAAATTATCTACTTTTTTAATTTTCTGTTGAACCTTCATTTAGAACGCAATTAACATTTAAATTAATATTCATATTAAAAAAATTCTATTTAGCAAAATTTGTTGCACTTCCGTGCGTGCACAATATTCAAAAGGATAGATTGCTGTTAAGATTGATTGGTGAATATATTTCAGCGGATTGTATGAATTGAAATTATGTATTTATTTTATCTTTTAAATAAAAAGGGAAAAATGCGAAAATCTTTCGATATGCTAAGAAAGGGATTCTAGTTCCACGAAAATATTATAGGTCCATTTTCTGAATACTTAAAAAAGATGCGAAAGTTTTTATGAGTGTATCTTTCATAAGAGATCGCACACAAAGTAATATTCCAATTTTTTTTTAATTTTTCGATTTGAAATACAAGAGTTTGTTTGTATTTATGGCGGTCAATTATCTACGCTATGGGATATAGGCCCTATGGGGTGGGATGCCCTCCGTGGGGGGTCTTTCTAAGGGAACCTAACCCGTATTTACGCAAGGTTCGAAGAAAACCACGGAAAACTCCGAACGGTTAGGCCGACGGTCGCGATTGGGTTCGAACCCAGCACCTACCGTCTACCAGTCAGGAGGTCAGAACCTCGCGGCCACTGGTGGGGCCTGAAATGCAAGAGAAAACGAGAAATAGAACGCTGCGATTCAGTTTTTGTTTCCCTTCCTTTATTACGTGTTTTTTTAGATATTATACTAATGATTTTTTTTATGCGGCTATATTGCATAACAAAAATTACTATCCAAATTAAAACACAGTTTTATAATATTTCCATTTTTATTTGTAGCTTACTATACAAATTTCATGAATTTCCGTGGGTTTCTATTCAAAGATATTTTTTTCATAACGAAGCATTTAAGTGTAAAGAGAAATTTCCTTAAATGGAAGTTTCACTGATAGGTTCATTGCTGGGTGCTTAGTTCCATATGATGGGAAGTTTATCTCACATATGTGATATGACGTACACGTTACACGCAGTGCATGTAACGTGTGACATAATAGCGATTGCACAATATTCTTCTGAAATGCCAGAAAACACGTTTTTTGCCAGTAAATAACATGGTTTGAAGAATTTTTGTAATTTTCTAAAGTTTTCTAAGAAAGTCACATCTGAGTCACAATGTGACGTCACTGAGTGGTGGTAATTTGGTCACAGATGTGATGTGACCACAGTGACTCGCAGTGACGTCATTGTGACCATGCATGCTATGAGGGATCTTTTGAAGAATTTTTGTATATATTTTTTAATTTTCTAAGAAGGTCACATTTCAGTCACAATGTGACGTCACTGAGGGGTGGCATTTTGGTCACAAGTGTGACGTCACATTTCAGTCACAATGTGACGTCACTGAGCGGTGGCATTTTGGTCACAGTTGTGACGTGACCACAGTGACTCACAGTGACGTCACTGTGACGTCACTGTGACCATGCATGCTATGTGGGGTAATTTCTCAAATTTGTTGCTTTATTCATTAAACACAAATGTGTCCACCAAATTCGTTTATTAGCCCTTTCCGGCACGGATAAAATCTGTTAGTAAAATGAGAAATTATCGACTGACACCAGAATTCACAAACGATTTTTTTAGACATCTAGAAAAATTTAATTTAAGCGTTTATTGTAAAAGTAAAATCTTTCTAAAATATTATTGGAGTTTCCATGTTTGGAATAAAAATTAAATATCCCAGACCGAGACAGTGTGCCGGAAAGGTTAAAGGAGAAAAAAATATAAGAATATTTTTAAGTATGAAGTATATTTTTATTTTATCCGGACATTGATAATACTGAATTTGAAATTTCACTTAAAAATTATATCTATGTAAGAAGTTTTTATAATTGAGATATCACTTTTAAAACATTTTTTAAATCCTTCTATAGTAAAAAAAAACTAGCCTTAAAAGGAATGACTCCTGGAATGATGCTGATGTGTAAGATTTCCGGAAATAACGAATCCGGATGGACCACTCCTTCCATGAGTCTAATAGACTAATCAGGGGGTTCAGGGGGACGGAACCCCCTGAAGAAATCTACTATGTTATAATAAAAAAAACAAAAATAATAGATCATGAAAATTTCAGAATATCCTAACATAACTAAATCTTTAATTTAACGCTTTTGATGGCTGAAAACTTCTTATTCTTATTTTATTCTTATAAATCATTACGTAATTTGAAAATTTTAAATTACAGTCTCCAGGAAGTTAAATATTACCCAAAGTGTTTTTTTTTTTAATTATGTGCAAAGCTGACGTTGAGGCTCCTGATCTGATATAAGATATTGTTTGTACCCAACATGTTCAGGTTAAAAAATTTGGTCACCCCCCCCCCCCCCGTTCAAAAGGCTGGTTACGCCATTGGGGGTTGTATCCATATGTTCATTGATTAATGTTAATATAGAATACACTCTGTGGGACATACTACTTCATTTCGATAAAATCCCTCAATTTTTTGCTTCATTTTGGGAACAACGGATTTTGTGCTTATTCTATAGTCTATTACTTTCAGAATTTTCAAGCTATGGTTTGGAGACTTTCACAAAAGTTGCTCTATACATTTCTCTAACATAGTATTCAAATAAAATTTTTATATCATTGACGCAAGCGCAGTGAAAAATTATTTAGTAAACCTACTAATTTTTCATACAATTTTTATTATTTTTTTAATTTGATTACAGGGTTTTGTGTGCAATATTATTCGTACTATTTTCAGAATAGAATGTTATTTTATATTAAGAAGTCTGCAAATTATAAACAAAAATCTTGGAAAAATTTGGGACTGATTTTATAAAAGCCTTAATTTTTCTACGAGTTTACATGCTATCGACATAAAAATGAACATAGTTTATTACAATAAACCACTTAATTATAATCTACAGTTTGAGCGCTTTTGCTACATTATTTTTGACAGGGTTGTCCAAAATACATTCATTCTTTTTTTTAATTTGTTGATAGTCCCCTATGGAATGTCGGGAAAAAATATTCACTGAAATGTATGACTTGCACTGTTATATTTATACACTAAGTGTTTCAGGATAATTTATGATGTATTTTTCTAGATATTTAACAAAATGTCTAAAATCACAAGTGAACAGTCATCAATGGCTAGGTAGTGTATTCTGTCATATATGACGACTAAAAAATGATACGAATTTGAATATCTAAAACTTTTAAATGCATTTTCAATAAAGAATCGTTTTAATGGGACTTGAACATTAGTTAAAAGGAAATTAAAGGGACAATTATCCTGTAGCGAAGGCAGTGAGCAGCGCCTCTATATGCTGTTTTAGTCATGGAAGAAGGAATATAAACGGGAAGGAAAACGAAGCCTCTTTCCCATTAGGAGCAGGGTGATCGTCGATGCCACCGGATTTCTGTGAGGTTCACCCATATCCCAGAATTCCCTGAGGAATGGCAACTGTTTGGCGCATTTATCGCTTATTTGGCCTTTCTTACACTCGACGTCTTATGTGCTGATTTCTACGGCGAGAGGTAAAACACATGCCAAGTTATCGCCAATCGAAAAAAATCGCCAAGGTTGCCGGCAGTTCAGCACACTTGTCCCAGAATTCTCGGCTTGCTTCGGCTCGCCTCCGTTAACCGGTTTCCCTTCCCGTTTATATTCTTTGTTCCATGGTTTTAGTTTCCAGTTTTAGTGGTTATCCTGTAGGTTCACCATTGAGCTTTCCTACACCCAAAAGTATGAAAACATGGATAATTCGGAGCAGAAAAACATAATGGTAAACCAATGACTCAACCGCTAAAATCGGGTTTTCAGGTATTTTTCACCAGCATATGATCTAGTGGACCGATTGCATTGCAATATGCGAATCGTGATTTAAATAATCTTAGATTTTCACTCATAAACTCGATGAAGTGATTGTCTGAAATGATATACTGCCGCCTATACTGTCTTGGATACTGATTCCAAACAAACCGTTTCTATGCTGTTTTTCTATATTTATTATATTTTAAAGCTATGTCTTTCAGCAATATTTCACTGATATATGTTTTAGTACTTTATAGGCAATAGTAACATTTTCTACGATTTATATTTAATAAGATATAAAACATAGCAATTAGTGTGACCTTTTTTTTAAGCTAAAGGCAGACTAGATTTGGACTGACAACAAGCTAAAAATAAATTCGATGGCGCTGCCATCTATTGACGGTCAGTATAATTAAAAAATAAAAACAATCGCATTTTGAGAAACAAATTCGATGTATGACATCTAGCTTCACTCTATCATATTCCAAATCAAATATGATTAATGAATATTTATTATTCATGTACAGGGCTCCATAAAAGTCATCGGAACAACTACTCTCTAAGGTCAATAATTGTTACAAGTCCCATATTTGAATTATGTTGCCCGAAATTGAGAAATTAATGTACATTGTCCATATGCTTTATTATATATTTTTAACAAAAGATATGCGCTTGATATATATTACTTATCTATAGGCTCTACAAAAGGCATCGGAACAATTATTTTTTATGGTCGATAATTATTAGAAGTCCTATGTTTTGATTATATTGCCTAAAATTTGCGAAATTAATGTGCATTGTTGATGTGCATTACTTTATGTTTTTAACAAAAAAATCGATTCGTGTCAATTCTATTATATTCGAAAGAGTGTAACTTCATTAAAATGTACTTGAAACGATTTTTTAACCATAATGTAATGGAATACTTTTGATTATCCCTGTATTGAAATTATACATCCGATTTTCATAAAATTTGAAATGGCTCGACAAAATCATGCAAAAATTATATATTTTAAATTTTAAACGATTTGGAAGGTTAGTTTTTGCGCTGTTATATGTGGGCAGACACATAGACAGACAGGCAGATGGACAGACAGAACGACGATCTAAAAATATTCAGATCTTGATGTAATAGTATGTAGAATTTCAGATACAGTATACTAGCCTAAATCTTTTGTGTGTCCCTGTAAATAATATCTGCTTTCTATTACAGAAAGAACTTGATGTAATGGTATACAGAATTTCAGATACAGTATAGTAGCCGAAATCTTTTGTGTGTTCCTGTAAATACTATCTGCTTTCTATTATAGGAAATAACTTGTAGTATTCCTCAGCAACGTATATCAATTTCATAAAATGTTAAACAGTTTAATACAATTAAAACGCGTACCAAAAAACATTTTTTACCTATACCATTATGTAATGGAATAGTTTTGTGCGGCCCTGTAATTCAATAACAAGTGTTCTTTGCACCACAGATTGAACAGAATGTGTATTTTAGTATATACTTCATAGATGCATCTCAATTTTATTATGTTCAAAAGAGTTGAGAGAATCACCTTTAAAATGCACTTGAAACTATTTTTCCTACTGACCGTAATATAATGTTTTGACTCACAAAACTTGAAATGACTCGACAAAATTATGTAATAATTATATATTTTTAAATAATTATATAAATTTAAAACAATTCGTTTGGATAGGTTTTTTTTTTTTTTTTTTTTTTTTTTTTTTTTTTTTTTTTTTTTTTGCATTGCTATATGCGGACGAGCGGACAGGCATGTTGCTACGTATTTAAATAATTACGAACGCACCTAATTATATAGGGCAGTTTCATATGATGTCACAGATCGACCATTGGAGGTCAAGCAATCGTTGAACGGCAGCTGTGATTGGTAGCTGAGAGGATTATGGGTGCGGCTGAAGGTGAATCGCCAGCATTTGATAGGCGGATTGAAAGTAAAACAGCTGATTGCAACTGCCCTATTACAATTGGCGATTTACAAATCCCTCATTTAACATATATTCTTTTCACACTTTTTTCTCTTTTGTATAACACTGTAAAATATTATAAATACTATATACGTATTCTATAAGAAAAACAAACAATAGAATAAAAAGACAGACAGACAGAAAAAATAATCTGTAGGAGCAATAAGCACTCAAATCATTAGCAATTTCGTTATACGAGAATCTGTTACTAACAACTATTCTTTAACCGGAGTTTTTAGCTTCTTGCAAGTCCTGCAATAGTCCAGATCTCTTAAAACAATCCATAAACTGTCACACTGAGAACAACCGTTTGTTGTTTTTTTGGAGTTTCCAAGCAAAATATTATGACTGACGTCATAAGTATTATTCCCACTCCATGTAACCGAGTTTCCTTCAACCCCGGCCGACGTGATCATCATCTCTGAACAGATTAATTGTTTGTTGGAAACCGGCGGTCGGATGTGTAGGTTGCACGTGGCTGCGGCTTGAACTTGTGTACTGATTTCTGTTGGCGTTGTCGTCAACGTGTTAGGTTTATTTTTTTTACACTCTTTTGGGGTGGGTTTTCTTTCTAATTTCGTGTTTTCTCGCTAGATATTCCTTGTATTTTGTGTTATAAGTGCTCTTTCTTTACTTTCGTTGTCTCCAGCACTGGTAAGTGTTGAACTGTTTTTTCTTTGTGTTTGTTTCAAATTTTGTTTGTTGTAATTGTGTCTGACTGTCAAGTGACGGTCTCAAATAGCAATATGAACACAGAAATAAAAGTACAGGAAACTGTTTCGAACATGGAGACAAACAACAGTACAACTCATAACCCTTTCTTATACCGCCTAAACAGTTCCCCTGAAAATATCCTAGTTGAAGCTAGTAAAGTCGGCATTGGGGCAATTTCGGTTACTCTAACTGCTGTGAATGGGTCATTACCAATGACACACCCCAAGGCACTAAGGGATGCCATTGCCTCGCAAGTTTCTTCTCACAAATGTATTGATTTCCTAAAAATTACCCGCCAGTGTAAATTACTTATTCACACACAATCGGCAGAAACTGCCATTGAAATATTGAAAATCAAAGCTATTTTAAATATTACAGTAACCGCGTCCCTCCTTCCTGAAGAAATATCAACCCGCTTCCTTCTTCATAACATCGTCCCGCTTGTCGACTGTGCCGAAATCGCGAAAGAACTGGAATTTATAGGAATAAAAGCTTTAGAGGTCAGACGTTTCCTGCGACAGGGTTCGATGCCAACTACGTCGGTCCTGGTAACCAAGCTTGGGCACTCCCTCCCTGCCAACGTGAAATTATGGTATCAGTACCATCGCATCTCCCTTTTTGTTGATAAACCAAAGCAATGTTCTAATTGCAAAAAATTCACACATAACACACGTGACTGTAAGAGTGATCACATTTGCGGCCAGTGTGCAGAGTCCCATCAGGGCACCTGCTCCGCTACTTCCCTGTGTTGCACTAATTGCAAAGGTCCCCACGCCGCCTCTGACAAGACTTTCCCAAACTATATACATGAAGCTAAACTCCTCAAATATAAAGCCGAACACCATTTAGGTTTTAGAGAGGCCCGGCGACAGTTCCGCGCCAGCACCAGTCTCAAGTCTGAATCATATGTGTCTGCGGCTGCATCACCTGTGTGTTCCCCCTCCTACTAACTACATAACCAAAACGGAACTCCAGCAGACCCTTCAAGGATTTAATGATAACATTGTTAACACGCTGCAGAAAGTGCTAATCGCTCAAGCTGCCAACTGTCAAAATTTGCTTACCATGTTTACCTCAGCGATCATCGGTGCAATAAAAGAGGTATTAACAACAGACGATTCCCCCTCACTGCCTCCTCACACTGGGAAAAGAAGTGAACCTATGCATTCACCCAGATCACAACATAATTCAGAGAAACTGAAAAATTTGCGAAAGGCCATATCGAAAAAGGGGTCTTTGTCAGACCTCCTCATGGAATTTTCATCCACGGAATCTGGAGTTTCAGATGACAACTCCAAACACGAGCCCGAGCTTGGACATTCTCCCCAGGCCTCTGGACTCACGTGAGTTGGGTCCTCTCTTCTTCCCTCTTTCTCTCTCCTCTCCCATTTACACCCCCCTCTTTTAGGGAGGGGGGAGGAAGTTATGGTTTATTCTTTTATGTGGCTGTCTTTTGGGGGCTTCTCTCTCTTCTCGTTTTGCTGGTATTCCACTTTTTGTTTTTCATGGGTTTCAGGTTGTTCATTGGAACTGTAGGAGTCTTAGAGCTAATAGACATTGGTTACGTGCCCCTTTCTTTAGAGACTGCTAGGTTATCTGCTTACAGGAGTCTTTTTTGGCTTCGGGTTCCACCTTCTCTATTTCCCATATGCACACTTTTTTGGCTGGTAGAGATGGCGGCCGTGGTGGAGGTCTCCTCACGGCGGTCCGCGCTTCTTACCCTTCATATCGCATTTCTCTTCCTATTGACTCTTCCGGCAATACGGAGGCTCTTGGCGTAAGGATCAACATTCATGGTACCTGGCTCACCATTGTCAACATCTACCTTCCCAGGGGTTCCTTTGCAGTTCAGTTGTTCGATAGTTTACTCAACTCTGTTGAGCCATCTATCCTTCTGATGAGTGATTTTAACATCAATCTTCTCTGTCGCCAGCCTCCTTACCCTCTTCCTCTTCAGCGCTTCCATTCCTGGATTCTCAGTCATCACGTTTGTGTCTGCAATACGTCCAGTGCGACTCGTATTGTGCCCTGTTCTGCCCCTTCCCTTCTTGATCTCACCCTTTCATCTCCTGGCCCTATTGGTTCGCTATCCTGTTCGGTGCATCCGGATCATTTCGACTCTGATCACCAGCCCGTAACTATCCAGATTGGTGGGCACGATACTCACGCCGACTCCCGTCGCCACTTTGTCAACTGGACCTCGGCCAGCTGTCTTCTAAATTCGGCTCTAGATAACTTTAATTCATATTCTACCTACGACTCCTTTTCGGACTCTTGTAGAGTGGCTATCTCCAGGTGCTCCGTTTTTCCTCGCCATGTGCCTCGTCACAATGCTCCTTGGTGGGATTCCACATGTCGTAAACTACTTGGACTCAAACGTCGTTACCTCCGCCTCGCAAGATCCTGCTGCTCCAAGGAGATGTGGTTGCTCTATAAACAAACTGCCTGCAAGCTCCGGCGCTACATCAAACAGATTTTCCGCAGCTACTGGGACAGGACTTGCCGCTCTCAGGGTTCGAACGGCCAAATCTTCAAATTGCTCAAAAATCTGGCTCGCAAAGATACTCCTCCTGGCGACAACATTTTGTGGAACGGGGGCCCTGTAGCTTCCTAGCGTGCCCAAGCGGACCTTTTCCTTGAGGCTTTCAGCCAAGATGATCCTTTGGTTCCCATTCCTTATGACCTTAGCGATGGGGACGCCTGCCTTGATGCTCCTTTTACCCTCAATGAACTACTACTCGCCATCCAGAGGACTCGTCCTACAACTCCTGGGCGTGATGGGATATCCGTTAAATTACTCCGAGGCCTCTCCGACCCAAATCTGGAGAAACTTCTCACCCTTTACAACGAGCTTTTGGACTCGGGTACCGTGCCTTCTGAGTGGAAGGAAGCCACCATCGTCCCAATCTGCAAGCCTGGCAAACCCTCTCGCCTGGTCTCTTCTTATCGTCCCATTGCGCTGACTGCCGTGTGCTCGAAGGTCTTTGAACGTCTCCTTCTCCACCGCCTTATCTTTTGGGCTGGGAACAACGAGATCTTTCTGGCTTCGCACTACGGATTTATGCCTTTCAAGGACTCTACGGCCGCTTTGTGTAAATTCTTTGATGATATATCAAGAGCTCGCAACTCCCGTCTGACTGCACTTGCGGTATGTCTTGACATCAGCTCGGCTTACGATTCAGTCTGGATCGATGGCCTAATCTATAAGCTTGCTCACCTTGGTATCCGGGGCAAAGTTGACCGCTGGATTGCTAATTTTCTGACGGAGCGCTCTATCCACGTTCGGTGGAAGTCTTAGTTTTCCAACCGTGGTCCTTGTAGGAGAGGCGTACCGCAGGGTAGTGTCCTCTCCCCGTTTCTTTTTATGATTTTCCTCTTCGATATCTTCGAGATCCTGGAGTGTGGAGTCCATCTCCTGATCTATGCAGACGATATTTTCATGTATGCCTTGGGGGAAGATCCTCTACGCACATTGGCCAAACTCCAGAACTGCATTGACCGGCTCATTCAGTGGTGCTCTTCACCTCTCCATTTCGCCTGAAAAGTTCACCGCCATTGATTTCGTCCGCCGTCGGCCTCTTGAATCAAAAGCTAATATCAGGGGCCTTTAACTTGAGTGGAGTCCCGTTGTTAGAGTTCTATGGGTCTGATTCGGCAAGTCCCTCCTGTTCAACTACCTTTGTCTTAACTTCGTGTCAAGGCCTTTAAGAGGCTCAACTACTTGAAAGCTGTCTCCTCGCTCAATCATGGCATTCATACGGTACACATATTGCGTATCGTTGACTCTCTTGTTCGGAGTCTCCTCGAATATGCCTGCCCCCTTTTCCTCAAAGTCTGCCCCTCAACTTTAAACTCTTTTGAGGTCACCTACAATCAAGGGCGGCGCCAGAATTTGCCCGACGGGGGGGCACTGTATCCCCGACAGGGGGCCAAGTTCATAATAAATATTAAAGGTCAACGCGTGCTGGACTGGGGCCTGAAAAACTGCGTGGGCAAAAATTTCAGGGCCGAGCCCGACCCAGTTCGTGAAAAATAAATTAATAATCCGATCGGCGAGAAAATTTAAAATATCGACCTGAATATACGGTTTAGCAAATACAGTATATATACACATATATATTAGGCCGGCCAAAAATAAATAAATAAAAGTTAAAATCTTGCCCCGACCCGACTCTATATTTCTACAAAACATGAAATTTTAATTCGATATAGTTATAAATTCTTTTGCACGGGGAGTTCTAATTAAAAAAAACTCATTTTTTAGAAGTGCTCTAGTCTGCAATATTTATTTATTTTTAATGAATATCTATTTGCATGTAAATGGTTTAGTTATTGTTAATCCTTATTTCATGTATTGGAGACTTTAAAATCAGAAAACAATGCCACACATAAAATCTTCTAAGAGAGAATTCCATAGGAACGAAAAAAAAATGCGTTATAGTTTATTAAAAAAAGATACTTTAACTTTCGGAACCGGCTTTGGAACTGAAATTCCTTTTTATATTACTATATTCTACTCTTTAATATTTGCAATCAAAATCGAAAAAGTAAAAAATAGTCATATTGAAGATTGAGTTCAGTTATCCCATTCAAAAAAAAAAAAAAAAAAAAAAAAAAAAAGTTTAAAAATATTAAAATAAAATGAGAAATTCGAAAACAACCTGCCCATTGGTTTAACATTATGGAGCAGGTATTTTGAAGTGAGTGAAGAGTCCCCCTAAGACAGCAATGCGTCATAGGCAGGTTCTATTTCACAGATTTTTCTGTATTTAAATTTTATTCTAAAAATCTACTATTCTTTATAAATAATACATTTTAAATTTTAATTGTAGAATAATAGTGAGTTAAACTTATAAAAATATATACATTTTTCCTAAAAATATTTGGAATGGGTCAAATTTTACTGACTTTTACTCGGACCAGGTCGTTCCGAGAAAGTGATTTTCATATGGATCGAAACCGGGACTAAAAATTTCTTCCCGCGTAGTTCCAGCTCAATATCGAAAAAGTTAGTTAAGCCATGAAAAGAGTGAAAACCAGGCATGGATCAGCCCGAGTATCGTAAAAGAAAACAGGCCCGAGCCTAGCCAATGCAAACATATCTATCACGGCTTATCCAGAAGAAGAAGCTCGGTGAAATTTTCTTTCCTTAAACTCGAATCGAACTTAATTTTATCTGAAGACGCGGACTAAATTTTATTTTTTGAAAGTTCTGCCGGCCCTGAAATTTATTATTCTTAAAACAGGTATTATAGCACATTTTTCTATAACTTTTGGCTGAACCAGACTTTTTTTTCCTTTTTTCTTTCATTTTTTTCCGTTTTCTAATAAAGAGTGAAATATGCTTGGAAAGACTTTTTTGACAGACGTCTGTGAATAACAGTATTTCCAGATCTAATGCAGTACAAAAAGAGGAAGAGAGAGAAAAAGCATGACACTGATAAACAATGATTCTTAAGTCTTTTTGCGGCAAGTATACGTGTCGCTTCGTCTCCAAGGGGTATAATAAGACTTCCCAGCTACACAAGATTTTTTAGGTCTGATTTGGGAATACTAATTTTCGATTGCAGTGCTTTTTGAAATAATGAATATGAAATTTAAAGTACAGTAGAGATTATCTGGACTCTGATTAAGCGTATTGTCCAATTAACCGAATCAATCAAAGACCATAATTTTTTTTTCCCATCTTTTCCAAAAATTTTAAAGTCAAACTTCTTCAGGCAGGGTATGGTAAATTTGACAAGAAGGCATGGAATTTAACTGTTAAATAACTAATTTCTAATCATGCAATGATAAAATCACCAACAAATACAAAGACAGCAATGCATAAAACTATTTTTTTCTAGAATCTTAGAAGTTTTCCTTCTAAAGCACGAGAGTCCTACGCAGACAAAAGAATGGCCTCTGCGAACCAGAAGACTATCAAGAATTTCTTTTCCCTATCACGAGGATTTTTTAAAAAATTTTTTACTGTACAGTGTATGTATATAATTTCTATGTACAACTTTGTACCAATTTTGCAGAAAATAAAATTTTAATAAAAAAAAATACTTCTAAACACGCCATTTTCAATATGCTAAAATGTGCATTACCACAATTGCCAGTCCGAAACCTGGAAAAAATGTGAAGGGAAGTTGCCTAAAAACATTGCCCTATGCGTTTATAAAGTTTCCCAATTATCCGGATTTTTCATTAACTGGATTATCCTCGATACCGACCGGTCCGGATAATCGGCGTTCTACTGTGTGTATTACTGAATGGAAAAATACAAATGAAAAACTTACATAATTAAGACAAATTAAATTATTATCAACAAAAGTACGAATTCTGCGTATAAAGCAGTTTTAAAATTAAAACACTCGGGTAAAAATATCAAATCACATATAAACACAAAGAAATAAGAAATCATTTGGACTTACTCGTATGAAAGTCTTTAAACTTTTTATATACAGGAGAAAAATATTAAAGTTCGTACTTTCGTAAAAAGAAGGAATTCATAAAATATTCATAATTAGTAGAAATAATAATTTTAATGCAAAATTTGCAAAGTCGTAAACTCTATTTTTTCTTCATTGCCAAAGCTTTTCTTTAAAAGTTCAATTGTAGCATTGTTTTTACGGTTTCTGATTAATTATAAAATTTTGTAAAAAAAAAAAAAAAAAAAAAAAAAAGAAGCAATAAACAGAAGAATTTTAAAAAAAACTTATTTCCATATTTTAAAATAAAAATACTAAATCAGGAAAATAATTAACTCCTATTATCTGTAGTCAATGGACAATTGTCGATAATAGAGTACTGCATCTAGGTAACTCTGAAACATCCTTCCAGTCTATCACAAAGGTGTTTTTCTTGTAATTCCCATAGCAACAATAAAAAATATAAATATTATTTTTATAACCAATCAGCAGGAATACGTTTGCTAATGCTAAACAACGTACTCATCAACCTCTTTATCATTACTCGAAAAGTTTGTTTTATATTAAGTTGCAGAACAGAATTTGAAAACTAGTCAAAACAGACAGACATGCATTTCCTTTTACTGAATCGCAGCTGTTCTCTGCGGTTTAAACATGGTAAATTCAAATCTAAATAAAAATAAATGTATAAAGAAACAGCATACTTGCTAAGAACGATATCCTTTTCCATTCTATCTGAACACGTTACTGTACTATATATTAATTTATTTTATTTGAATTCAATGTATTTGCATGGTGTGAAATTAGTTGAACTACAGTTTTTGAAATGCGTAACTTATGAATTTATAAATATCACGTTTTACTTTTTTCATAATTTTAATCAAAGCAGATTTTTTTAGCTATAGCTGTAACAATAAAAACAATGGGAAAAACATCTTCAATTTCCATTTTGTTTTAGAATGTATATCGATCGAATGAAGAAAGCGTGATATTCCAAATTTTGATTCAAATCTGAAACAAAGAGCTTAAATACAATATTCCGAAGAGAAATACAAATGAAGTGAAAACTTGTGAAATAGTTGGAAATCTTAAAGTGCATTATTTTAATAACAGCGAAAAGCGACCTGCAATTAAAAATATATCGCTGATCAGAACCGCGAGTTATGCAGGAGGTCTAGCTGTAGTCAGCGTGGGCCAAAATTTCTCGCCGAGTCCGTCTCGACAATGCTGAAATATCCCTGCGATTTGAAGAGGTTTTCTATTATTTTAAGCAATTTCTTTCTTCTGACTGCTGATTTTTTGAAAATTTTGATCTTCGGTTTCTGATTTTTACGTATTTTTAGAAAAAATGAATTTATAAATTACTTTTCTAAATACGAAAAAGTACTAAGCAGCACAGCTGCCAGAACATGCGTGTAATTTGGTGAACGTACTGCTTTAGGTGCGAGTATTTTAGGTAATTGGTGTTTTTTACTGTATTTTTAAGGGGGGGGGGCAGTAGAAAAGGAAAAGTTAAAGTGCAATTTTTTTTTTGTTTCTTTTTACGGAATATAATCAAGGGAAAAAGAAGTTGAATCCACGGATTATCCTCCACAGATTGGGTTATACCCGACTTAAACTAGTTAATTCTACATCCATTTCAACCTGAACCAGTTTTTAGAAATTAGATGACCCGAACTTAACAAACTCCGACCTAAAACCAACAGTATTCTATCCAAACCCAATCCCAACTCGAAATGAAAAACAAACTTCCATCTTGTAAAGCAATAATAGAAAAGTAGCCTACAATAATACCACTAATATAAATTATATTTTTTATGTAGAAAAATCAATATATCTGTATATCCACTCATTGACACCCGGATAATATAATTTTTCATTTAAAAATATGTTTCGGGGATACTTTTGAGAAATCAGGTAGAATCGAACATGTATGCTAAAACAATTAAAATCAATCCGACTCGAAAAATAGAAGTCAATCCAAAAAAAAAGAAATATTAACTTTAGCCAGATCCGACTCAAACTGCCTGTCGAGTTGGGTTTAGTTTCCCGAGGTGAATGCAAAACTCTACCAGAACCTCGAGCCCGATATCATCACATTTTGACCTGAACGCCTGAACCCAAAATATTTCAACATCAACCAGACCCCAAACGTACCTGAAGAAAAAATATTTCCATATTGTAATGCAGTTATGTAAAAAATTGTATCTTCAGTATCAGTTTTAACTTTTAAGTTAAAAATCAGTATAGATAAACTCATTAATATTCATATATATAGTTTTTCATCGTAAAATAAATTTTGTAAATTCTTTTAAGAGTTGGATTCATCTCGAATCAAGAACCATAAGTGCCAACATCCAACCTGAACCTGAAACTATTAAAGTTAACCAAACTGGAATCCGAGTCACAACGACAAAAGATTGGGCTCAACCCGATCCGGTCCAGACTGCGAGTCGAGTCAGATTCAGTTTGCCCGACCCGATGCAGTATTCTACTTGTCATCCAAGACAACCCCGACAACATAATTTTCGTTTGCGTTCTCTTAACCGAACCAAAAATTCTTCATGTCAAACCGACCGTAAATCCACAAGCAGCGGAAATTCATCCACAATTTAATGTAGTTAAAAAATAATAATACATGATTATAACTACAGTATAAATCTTATCTTTTTTTGTTGAAATATAAGCATGTACAGAATCATTCGTGTATCATCCTGTGTAGTAATCTATGTAGATTTTCAATTTAAGAAATTATAATTAAAAAAAAAAAAAATTGGGTTTATTTGAACTCAAATTTTAGTCAGAAACCGACTCATATCCAAAAAAATTAGTTTAGTCAATCCAACTTTGAAAAGAAAAAAAAGCTCCATATTTCGATTTAACCCGACCGGGCTGAAATTCAAACGTAAAAATATTTTCCCCGACGACATTGAATTTTGGCCCCGATGGGGGGCCAGGTATGCCCACCCGGTCCCCCCTCTGGCGCCGTCCTTGCCTACAATGCTGCTCTACGAGTTGCTACCGGCCTTCCGAGATATACTGCATTTCCTCTCCTTCGCCGCGAGGCGAACGCCTCCCGTATGGTCAGCCGTATCCGCTGCATTGCCAATAGGTTCCTAGCTCGCCAGCTTTCTCTCCCACAGCCCCCTTTTTTCGTCTGACCTCTCCATTGCTTCTGGACATCTTTCGGCTGCTGCTGTCGAATTTGTGAGCACTTACAACCTAGGTCCTAACGATATACTCAAGTTCTCTTGGCCATCCCACCCTTTTCTTCACTCAGATTGCCATATCTTTTTGGTTGGTCTTCCCTTCCAAAATATTTCTCTCCCAGCGGAGGCCATCTACCAAGCTTGGAAGTCGTGGAGCGCTTCGATGTCAAACACTGTATTGCTCTCCTCTGACGCCTCCAAAGACTCTGCTAGAACAGCTGTTGCTGTTCACAATTCTTTCTCCGGATCTAGCATCGCCATGCTTGTACATCATCTCAACTCTGTCTTCACTGCCGAGGCATTAGCCATTTTCATCGCTCTAACCTCCTATGTGAAAGAGAATGGTCGCTACTTCCTGCTCACTGACAGCCGCTCTGTCCTCTCTGCTCTGAAAAACAATTCTCTCCGCTCTCCTAGAGTAATCACACTCCTGCATAACACAATCTCTCAGCCCCTTTCTCTCCATAGTGTGTCTCTTAATCTTGTGTGGTGTCCTGGCCACAAGGGTATTCCCCCTAACGAGGTGGCTGACTCCCTGGCTCGTAATGGCCCGTATCTTACTCGTACCCTGAACTGGGTCACTCCTGAAGACCTTGGGGCCCAAATCCGTCGTAACTGGATAGCTGAAAAGACGTATGCTTGACTAAACAGCGATTATTGCTCCGATTTCCCTCATCTTAGTGAGGACGATGCCTTTCGACAGTGGACCTGCCATCGTCGTGAGGACATCTGGATTTCTCGGTGGCGTACCCGTACCTGGCCGACTAACTCCCGACTCTTCAGTATGAATCTGGCGCCTTTCCTACTGTGTTCTATATGCTGTGTCCCTGAGACTACTGACCACGTCCTTCTCCAGTGCGTAAAATATAGCACGAACAGGATCACCTTACTTTCTACGCTTGGTTTACAGTCCCAATCTACGTAATCCGAGATTATTACAGCCGCTCTCAAGTCCATCTCCGGTCTCTTTTCTCTTGTTAAATTCTCTCTTGTGGTTGCTCGTGGGTAATCACAGACTTCTCATAACATTCTGCATTTGAGATTTCAGATTTCTCTTCCTTGTCGAGTAGTCGAGACAAAGGCGGTGTTCAGCTTTTACGCGCGCTCAGGAGCCACGGACATGGAGTGGGTTCCTATCACGGACGGGATGTGCGTTCACTAGTCGCTACTGTGCAACCGGTTCTGCAACTGTGCGCTCAATAACAGGTGGAGAACAGATCACGGATGTAATTACTTACGGTGCCAATTATAAAGATAATCTGTTACAAATGAAGTAAAGCCAGCTGGCCGAATGGTCAGAGCGCTGAGCTTGAGACCAGACAATACGGGTTCGAGACCATCGCAAGCCTAAAGTCAGTTTATGTTTTTTTTAAATTATTGGTTGCTTTTTATTAATAAATAAAACATTTTTGTTAAAGATAAATTTCGTATTAATAATACAGAAGCCCATGTATTTCTATTATAATAATTAAATACTTATTTAAATACGAGAAAATGAGATTTTTGCGGAGAGAGTTTTATATTTGAACCCTTCTAATATTCTAAATATCGTTTCAAAGGGTTATATATATATTAAACAAATGGATAATAAAAAGTATTCTGCGAAAATATCCGTATACGCATAAAATAATTTCATGTTCTTTTTTTTAAATTTAGAAGTAAGTTTTTATTGAGATTAGGATGCAAATATAATCCATGCGTCGATGTTTTACCGCGTTAAAATCAAAATGGAAAATATTATAAAAGCAAAATCCAAAAGATATACTTTTTTTAACTAAAAATATCTGCATACATATTTTTTAAAGAGGTGAAATATTTGGTGTTTGCCTTCTAGTTTTGTAATGAATAAAGTATGATTAGAATGTTTATAATTTTTCTATTGAAAGTATAAATAAATGTTTTGCTTATACTAACATAATTTCGGATACCGTTTGTTTCTTAAATTTTATGATATATTTTGGCCTGTTATCCAAACGGTATTAAAATATGCAATCATTAAATAAGAAATATATACATACTAAAACTTTTTCCGAAAAATTGTCTAACAGTGCAAATTCCATTGAAATCCTTCCAGTATTATAGATTACAAATAGCGTTGCAAAGGTTAGAAAAAAAACGGTTTAAACCTGGGAATAAACCGGGTTTTTTAGGAATAAACCTGGTCTATTGGAAATAAATCCGGGAATAAACCGACTTTTTGCAACTCTAATTACAAATAAATCTTGTAATATGTGTATACAGGGTCATCGCTAAAACTTTTTACTGGTCGGGAAGAAGACTTTAAATTGCCAAGTCAGATTTTCATATTTTCCAACTCGTTTTATAATTTTGCTAAGTTAACGCATTTAGAAAATATGTAATACAATTCTTATTTGTAAAAAAAAAAAAAAAAAAAAAAAAAAATTTCCAATTAGAGTTGTAACTTTTGCAAATTCTATCAAAAATAGGAAATGTATTGCAGTTTTTATTAAAATTTTAATTAAATTTGACATAAAAGTTTTAAATTTGAGAAGTGTAAAAACATTTGCGAATGTTTGGAGGGAGGTGGGTGGCTTCCTCTCCCTGTGTGGGTATCTCAACCTTGGTTTATTAAAAGCATTGTATTTAATACGAAAAGTATGAAGCAACTGATAAATGATTTTTAAATAAATAAAAAGAAAACAAAAAAATTAAATTGTATCAGTCAACCTACCAACTTTTTCTACAAACAAAGTTGTACCAATAACAGATAAGCACAAAATGCACAATCACGTGATCAAATCACCCAGCAGTTTTTTTTTTTTTTTTTTTTTTTTTTGAGTAACGCGCGTCAGCTGTGAGCAGGGTTGGATGCCTTATTTTAAATGCTGATCGGGCTTAATTACATGATATAGGTCACGTGATACTTTCCCGGAATACTTTTAATTTTATTTGAGTGGTCACAGGTATGTATTTCTGTTACGAGAATCATGTTTTGAAAGGATAAAGGGATATGGTATTTACCAATTCTGAACCATAAAAATAATACAATAATTGAATAACTTTAAAATTCTCTTCTTCGATAGCACCTACTCCAAGCAGAATCTTCTGAGCGCGCGCGCGCAAAAAAAAGTGTCTTTTGAACACGTCCAAAGCCGCCTAAGGCGAAGCATAAGGCCGTGTTCAAAAGCCACTTTTTTAGTGCGCGCGCGCTCAGAAGATTCTGCTTGGAGTAGGTTTTATAGAAGAAGAGAATTTTAAAGTTATTCAATTATTGCATTATTTTTATAGTTCAGAATTGGTAAATACAAATACTATATCCCTTTATCCTTTCAAAACATGATTCTCGTAACGGAAATACATACCTGTGACCCCTCAAATAAAATTTAAAATATTCCAGGAAGTATCACGTGACCTATTTCATGTAATTAAGCCAGATCAGCATTTAAAATATGACAACCAACCCTGCTCAAAAGCTGACGCGCGCGACGCAAATAAAACTGATGAGCGATTTGATCACGTGATTGTGCGTTTTGTGCTTATCTGTTATTGGTTGCACGTTGTTTGTTGTCAAAGTTGGTAGGTTGACTGATACAATTTAACAATTGGTGATTTAAATTTTTTAATAATTTTATTTTTATTTATTTAAAAATCATTTATCAGTTGCTTTATACTTTTCATATTAAATAGAATGCTGTTGATAAACCAAGGTTGAGATATCCACACGGGGGACTAGCTAAGGGGGGGGCAGACAGGGGGGGAGCCTCCCCTCCCAAAACATTCACAAATGTTGTTACACTTTGCAAATTTAAAACTTTTATGTCAAATTTAATTAAAATTTTAATAAAAACTGCGATATATTTTCTAATTTTTATTAGAATTTGCAAAAGTTACAACTCTAATTGGGAATATTATTAATTTTTTTACAAATAAGAACTGTATTACATTTTTAAAGTGCGTTAACTTGGCAAAATTATAAAATGAGTTGGCGAATATAAAAATTTGACTTGACAATATTAAGGTTTTCTCCCCCACCAATAAAAAGTCTTAGCGATGGCCCTGTATCCACGTATTACAAGATTGATTTGTAATCTACAATACTGGATTGATTTCAATGGAATTTGCATTGTTAGTTAGATAATTTTTCAGAAAAAGTTTTAGTATGTGTATATTTCTTATTTAATGATTATATATTTTAATACCGTGTGGATAACAGGCCAAAATATGTCATAAAATATGAGAAACAAACGACATCCGAAATTATGTTAGTATAAGCAAAACACTTATTTATACTTTCAATAGAAAAATTATAAACATTCTAATCATACTTTATTCATTACAAAACTAGAAGGCAAACTCCAAATATTTCACCTCTTTAAAATATATGTATGCATATATTCTTAATTTAAAAAAATGTATATCTTTTACATTTTGCTTTTATAATATTTTCCATTTTGATTTTAACACCGTAAAATATCCACGCATGCATTATATTTGCATCCTAATATCAATAAAAACTTACTTCTAAAATTTAAAAAAAAAAAAAAAAAAAAAAAAAAAAAAAAAAAAAAGAAGAAGAAGAAGAAGAACATTAATAATTATTTTATGCGTATACGAATATTTTCGCAGAAAACTTTTTTTTTTCATTTGCTTAGTATATATATAAATCACTTTGGAACGATATTAATATTGTTCTAATTATCCTTTTAATATTCTAAATTTAGAATATTAAAGCTTTCTCCGCAAAAATCTCATTTCTCGTATTTAAATAATTCTTTTATTATTATAATAGAAATACATGTGCTTCTGTATTATTAATATAAAATTTACCTTTAATAAAAATGTCTTATTTATTAATAAAAAGCAACCAAAAAAAAAAAGACACAAACCAACTTTTGGCCCGCGCAGGTTTCGAACCCGTATCGTCTGGGTACAAGCCCAGCATTCTGACCATTTGACCAGCGAGCTGACATTCGTTTGTAACAGATTATCTTTATAATTGGCACCACAAGTAATTACATCCGTGACCTGTTCTCCATCTATTATTGAGCGAACAGTTACAGTAACCGGTGGCGCAGTAGCGAGTGCTGAACGCACATCCCGTCCACTATAGGTACCCACTCCATGTCCGTGGTCCTGAGCGCACGCGTGCAGCGCGCGTAACAGCTGAACACGGCCTAAGTCTCAAGCCGCCCGCCAACCAACAACCCAACCAATTGTTTGTTTTGCTGATTGACGGAGTGTAGTTTGAGTTTTCAATTGCTAGATTTTTCAACATATTTTACTGCTTTTATCAAGATTAAATTTTACCTGCGATTTAGTAAGAATTTTGTTTCATACCATCTTATTTTGTTTTTACTTATTTAACCTTTTATTACCATTGTTTAAATGAAGTGCAAAAATTTAATTTTATCACTTAAAATTTCGTAATGTATTATAGAACAAAGGAAGATTCCTTTGTTCTATAATACAGTTTAAGCCGTTAAACACCTAACACTTGTTTCAACCTTTTAAATTCACCATTGTGATCGAAGGATAACACAAACTATTTATTGGTAAAAACACATTAAAACAGAAACATAAGCACCAGAGTTGGATTTCTTCCGGAAGAAACCTGTAAACTGGAAAAAACCGGAAGAAATTAACTGAAAAGAAAACATGCTTCAAATTAAGGTACATTAACCATGTAAAATAATTAAACTTAAAGTATCATTATATGAAATCTAAATTGAAAAGTTTAATTAATATTAAAAAATATTATTTTTGGAAAAATAAGTTATTTTTTTAATGACGAACTTCAGGGGCAGCAGACATTTCCAGGTGATAGATTTTATAACTTTAGAGGTAGAGGGATGATTTTTATTTATTAATATGCCATTTATGTAAAATGACAGAAAAAAAACTACCTACAAAATGTTTATTTATCATTAAAAATACATTATTTTCTCATAAAAATGCATTATGAAAAAGTGTGCAACACTGTAACTATACAAATTTGCAATTATTTATATTAGTATCTAGCATGCATATCTGAATGCTGATTTAAAAAGACTATTTTTCTGAAAATATCTGTGGGCAGGAATATAAAAATCTAAGTGCCAGTGCATAGTTTTTCACCACTCAATTTCCTTCCTTATTTTCCATCTAAATTTTTTGCGAAATTCCAATAAAATTTAGCCCGGTAGCAGAAAGTTCGAGACGGGAGACAGCCATCGCAGATTTTCTTTTGTCTTTGGCAGATTCTTTTTCAGCAAACCCTTTATTTTGCTTCAAATTATATTTAGCTCTTTATTATTTAATACAAAAAATTAAGATTATTATTAATAAAAATTTATAAAATACCTAAAAATGTGACAGATATAAGTCATTGTCTGATTAATTAACGCTTAAATTCCAAAAATATTTTACCCACAGTTTATTTTTTATCCTTGAAATATCTGTTGCAGATACTTGGAGGATTTTCTGCTACTGGGAAATTTAGGGATAAAAGACTGCCTACTGGTGCCTAGATTTTTATATTCATGTCTATGAGTATGTCAAAATGCTTACTTTCAGTTTTCTGTAGGACTTGAGTGTCTTGAGAAATTGATTGCAGCATTCTGCTGCTAAAAGATTTTTGGTTATATTATACTTTGCTGCAGTAAGAAAAATGAGGATTTTAAAGATTTTTTTATTATTATTATTACAGTAATTATTGTATTATATTACTTACCTTGTTAAAATTGTTGTAAATTCAAAGCACTGTCGTTTATTTAAATGAGATTTATTCTACTATTGGTAAATGATCTGCACTATTTAGTATTTACTATTAGTTTCAGAAGTTTTAATAACCAAAAAATATGCTGGTTAAATTAAAATAAATAACATTTAATTGATTTTGTCCATTTTAAATAAAATTTCTTTTTTTTGTTTAGCCAGTGGCTGAAGATCTTAAGATTGGTATCATATGATCTTGGCTTAAAAACTGATGTATTTGACATCGATGTACTGACATAATTAAATTTGTATAGATCTGAAGGAATTAATTTGCTTAAGATAATAATAAGAAAACATTTATTGAATCTTAGAAAGTTGAAAGTTATATTGTAAATTTATAAAGAGTAACAGCAGAGTTTCCCCCAGAGGGTTTCAGGGGGACGCTCCGCCCCTCCTGCCCTTTAGTTTAAAAACTAGCGCCCCTCTTGCCCCTCATCCAAAAACTAGCGCTACTCTGGTCGCTCATTCAAAAAAATAGCACCCTTCTTGCCCCACATTTGAAAAAAACACAGCCCTTCAGCGATGATACGAACACGCTATAGCGCAAAAAATAGTTCTTATGCGTCCCAGGGGACACGTAATTTCATCAACAAATCGCAAAAAAACGGCGAGTTTCGTTAAAAAATCGCGAAATAACGACTAATTTTCGGCAAGATTGCCAAAAAAATGCCTAATTTTGTACAAGATCGTGAAAAAATGATATATTTCATCGATAATCGCGATAAAACGGAAAATTTCGTAATACAATTCGCGAAAGACGGAAAATTGCACCAAAAGTTCATGAAACGTCAAATTTCGTCCACAAATTACAATAAAACGGAAAATTCTGTCAAAAAAAAATTACGAAAACGGCAAATTTTGCAAAAAGAAACCGAAAAATTCGTCAAAATATCCCGAAAAAACGGCAGATTTTGTCAAAAGATCGTAGAAAATGCAAATTTTGTCAAAGTAGCACACAAAAAAAAGTTAATTCCAGAAGTGAACTTTTTTGTTCTAAGAACTCATTAACCTGCTTCAAAATTGTGTTTTTATTGCTGCAAAAGCGGATTTTCTTATAATTCACACTCATTTTTGGGCGAAGAGAAAATTGTACTCGGGCACAATTAGAATTTGAGCCCCCCCCAACCAACTTTTTCTTGTGACAGCCCAAAAATGATGTTTGTAGTATAAATTTGGCACCTCCTAAATTTCCGCGCCCGGACTGACCCCCTCTCCCCGCACGTTTCTGTTTGTAATTCGTCATAAATTTGCCATTTTTTCGTGATCTTTTCACGAAATTTGTCTTACTCACATGTTTTTTAGCAGAATCTGCCGTTTTTTTGTGATCTTTTAACAAAACCTGCTGATTTTTAGCGATCTTTTTACGAAATCGGCCGCTTTCTTGCAATCTTTTAACAATGTTTGCCTTTTTTTCGCGATCTTTTAACAAAATTTACCTTTTATTTATTTATTTTTTTTTTCAATTTTTTAACGAAAATTTTTGATTTTTTTTCTGGATTCTTTGACAAAATTTCTGTATTTCCACGATTTTTTGAACCGCTAGATTCTAGATTCAACGTTATAAAAGTGCCCTGAAGAATGTAAAAAGTTCCCTTTTCAGAACAGTAGTGCCCTGCCCCTTTTTAAACCTGGGGGAAACTCTGGTTACAGTTTCTTCCACTGTGGAAGAAACCTGTTTCTTTCAGCTAATTTTTTCCCACATTTTTTTCCACAGCGGAAGAAACTTGTCAACCCTGATAAGCACTATATTTAACTTTTTTTTCTCCAAAAAAAAGTATGTGAGAAGACATGAAAGATTGGGGGAAACATTTAGTTTTTTCAAAAGTTTATAAGTTAGTTTCAAAAGTTAGTTTTATGATTATTATGTTCCAGTTTTAAAACATGTACCCTCGTTTAGGTTGCTTTATTGCTCTGAATGTTTTTGGATGTTTTACACTTAACAGTCTTCCATCCACAGATATTTTATTAAGGGTGTTCTCAACTGCTCCGCTCAACAAGCGCAAAACGTTTTGACACATTTACAAATTCATTTTTTAATGGAAATATATGAAATTGGAATCCCTGGCTATGGAAGCGATTTCGAATAGAACATATTTTTCCATTTTATGAAAATTAAATTACCTATTGAGTTATAAGATATTTCGATGACATGATCACTCATTTTTCTCCTGCTTTTTGACCAGTTTTTCACTGCTTTCGTCAGGAACTGCACTCAAAAGTGTAACTTTGAAGGCTTGTTATGAAAAATCTATTGTGTTTTTAAAAAAAACAGAAGATTGAGTGCAATTAGACAGTTTCTGACTAATAACACCTGCTATTTTCACATGCATTTCCGAACAAAAATAAATTAAAGCATGTGTCACAAAGTTGCCCTTTTTGATTTAAGAACACCCTTAAAGGACTCTTAACCCCTTCTGACCGCCAAGCCAAAGGGCAAAATTGTAATGTTTTCTCTAATTTATTAAAAATATTAAAAAAAGATGTTTTTTCCAATCTGATACCAAATATTTTTTACGCTTAGGTGCATAAGCTTTGAGAGTATTATTCATAACTTAATTTTCCTAAACTAGATTTTATTTGTAGAATTATATTAATTTAAATATTGCTTATGTTGCAGTGAAGACTGCAGCTAAGTGAACGGAAAAATCAGTTCGCGGCAGTCAGGAGGTTAAAAAGATTTTTAAAAAAATCAATTTTTTTAATTCATGCATAATAACATTTTCTGAATTTTGAAAAAATATAAATGAAGAATTTCTCTGTAGTGATTTTCTTTTCGCTCTTATGTTGATTGCTGTTGTACCAAATATTATCCTTTATTTGTAAAGTATTGCAGAGTTTCCCCCAGGTTTAAAAAAGGGCAGGGCGCTACTGTTCTAAAAAGGGCACTTTTTACATTTATCAGGGCACTTATCTAGCGGTTCAGAAAGTCGTGAAAAAACAGAAAATTCATCAAAAAATTGAAAAAAGGTAAATTTTGTTAAAAGATCGTGAAAAAAAAAAAGGCAAATATTGTTAAAAGACTACAAAAAAGGCCAATTTTGTTAATTGATCGCAAAAAACAGCAGATTTTGTTAAGACATCACAAATAACAGCATATTTTGCTAAAAAATCGCGAAAAAACGAAAAATTTCGTGAAAATATTGCGAAAAAACGGAACTTTTCACACATTTTTCTGTTTTATTGTGATTTTTGGACGAAATTTGTTGTTTTTTTTCGCAAGCCTTTTGAAGAAATCTGCCGTTTTATCACTATTTTTTCATGAAAGTTGCTGTTTTTTGCGACTCATTTGACAAAAATTTCCGTTTTATCGCGATTTTTGGAAGAAATTTGTCATTTTTCCACGATCTTTTGAGGAAATCTGCCGTTTTGTGAAATTTTGTTATGGAATTAGCCATTTTTTTGTGAATCTTGCCGGAAATTAGTCTTTATTTCGAGATTTTTAACGAAACTTGCCGGTTTTTTAGCAACTTTTTGACGAAATTACCCATCTCACGGCACACATATGAGGTTTTGTTTTTTTTGCGTAATTTACATGCTTTAGCGTGTTCGGATCATTGCTGGAGGCTGGAGGGCTGTGTTTTTTCAAATGAGGGGCAAGAAGGGCGCTATTTTTTTTTTTATGAATGACAAGAGGGGCGCTATTTTTTGGATGAGGGGCAAGAAGGGCGCTAGTTTTTGGATGAGGGGCAAGAGGGGCGCTAGTTTTTAAACTAAAGGGCAGGAGAACGCTCCCCTGACACCCTCTGGGGGAAACTCTGGTATTGAGTTTTTTAAATGAATCCTAATTTTTATTCTTTTCTTCTAGATGCCATGAAAGTTACAGAAAAAAATTCCCGAGTAACTAGGTAAATATAAATATGTGAATTTAATGTTTTTATATTTTAACGTTTGTTTTAGATGTTATGTGTGTTTAAAATTGTTTTTCGTTCTTAATTTGAATTTTGTGGCTGGTTCATAATTAGGGATTGACTAAAGCAGGAATTTTGTTGATTAATGAAGCTTCAGTCAAAATGTTTAACAAATAACAAAGGAATTCCGCAAACAAATACTTAAAAATTTTTAATAAGCATTTTTGCATATATTAGCATTTTTAATAAACTTTAACATTAAATACTTAATATTTCAACAGTTAAATTTTTATTCTTAAACCTAATAACACAAAAAAATTTAAAGACTTCTTTCCACATACTAAATTCAATAATCCATCACTTTTTTTTATACATATCACTAGGTAATACCCATTATAACTTATGAAAATTCTATTAAACTATACAGGCTATTATAAAAGAATTGTGATCGGCTCAAAAACTGAAGTTCATTCTTATAAAAAGATACGATGTTGTCATTTAGATAATTTACTGATCGTCTAAGTTTAATATGAACATATTGAATAAAAATATTCTCAAATACAAAAAGCATCATATCAATTTGTGCATTTAATTATTTTTTGTCAAGTTATTGATATTTATATTTTGATTAATGATCAAACTCTGTGGTGATGAAGATAAAAATACTTGAGCAATTTTAACTTAATGGATATAAAAGCTATATAGTAGAATAGGCTTAGGGTTATACATACTTGAAGTGTTACATTAAAGAAAAATATACATTGAATTTAATTTTAAAAACTTTAAATTCAAAATTTCTAATGTAAAATAATTAAAATTAAATAATAAAAGAAAGTAAGATACTTTATCAGGGTTCGCAGAGACTCCTTGGACTCCTTAGAAACTACTTAGAAATGAAAACGTTCCCAAGTAGTACTTAGAACTACTTGGATAAACAAAATACCCCTTAGAAACTCCTTAAATTGTATTGCGGTTTTGCACGCAAGTGATATTGCTCCCGAAAAAGAAAAAAAAAATCGTGATTGTAAAACGCACGATAAACCCTTTATGTACGTCATTCATCAGAAGCACAGCAGTGATTGCAGGGATGCCGCGGACGCGCTATAGCACGTAAAATATGCAAAAAATAGGCAATGTGATGCAGTAAAATAGCTCTTATGCGTCCCGTGAGGCGCGTAACTTCATTAAAAAAAGCATAAAAATGGCGACTTTCGTTAAAAAATTGCGAAATGAGGACTATTTTTCGGCAAATTTCGTCAGATTCACGAAAAAATGGCTAATTTTCTCGAAAAAATTCAGAGATTTCCTCAAAAAATCGCGAAAACACGACAAATTTCGTTTAAAAATCGCGATAAAATGGCAAATTTTATCAAAGAATATGCAAAAAACGACGGATTTCGTCAAAAAATCGTGATAACCAGCAAATTTTGTCAAAAATTTTCGATAAAACGACAGCTTTCGTCAAGATACGCGAAAAATGGCCAATTTTGTCACAAATTGCGAAAAAAGGCAAATTTCTTCAAAAAATTCATGAAAAAATGGTTAAGTTTGTCACAAATCTTGAAAAAAAAGGCAAACTTCCTTAAAAAAAAGTGCGAAAAAACAACAAATTTTGTCAAAAATTCGCGATAAAACGACTGATTTCGTCAAAAAACCGCGAAAAAACGACAGATTTATTCCAAAGATTCGCGAAAAAATGGCTTATTTCGTCACAAAATCTCGAAAAATGGCTAATTTCTGCAAAAAATCGACAAATTTCGTCTAAAAATCGTGAAAAAACGGCAAATTTTGTCTAAATAATTGGGAAAAATCGGCAAATTTCGTTAAACAATTCTCGAAAAGCGTAAATTTCGTGAAAAAAAATCCCGAGTAAACGGCAGATTTCTTCAAAAGATCGTGAAAAGACTCGAATTTTGTCAAAAGGGCACGGGAAAAAACAAACAAAAAAAAACATTAATGCCTGAAGTGAATTTTCCTGTTCCAAAAGCTAATTTTCTTGCTTCAAATTTTTTTTTTTTGCCACTCTAAAAACTGATTTTTGTGATTCACTATCAATTTTTGACTGCTCCAAGTCTTTCTGAGTAAATGTGACTCAGAAAAACACCCATTCATTAAACAAAAAGTCTAATCACTTTACTCAACAAAAATATTCTTTTTTTTTTTTCAGCAAAAATGTCTTTTTCTTTAAATCAGTCTTGCCCCTTTTTATAAAAGAAATGCAAACAATAGTGATACTTGTTATCTTCTACTTTCAAATGTTCAATATTTTATAGTTAAATTTGTATCTTGCAAATTTATTTTTAAAGAAGTAAAGAAAATTTCTCATAATTTTAAAAACAATTAACATTGGTTTTATATTTTTATTTATTATTAAAACAATAATTATTGAATTTCATTTTTCTAATGCAAATGAACAAGTTCAATTTTTGCATCTAAAAATATGACTCATTAGTGGGGACCCGCTTTCGTTAAAAAGGGACCCAGGATTTTTCAAGTCCAGCGGCATCCCTGGATTGATTAGGATCATACTAATAGCCACCAAAGTGCCACGCAATATGGCAGATAAAACGCTAATTTCGTCTAAAGACTGCGGGAAAACGTCAATTTCGTCTAAAGATTGCAGATATAATGCCGATTTCGTTAAAAAATTGCGGGAAAAAATGAAGATTTCGTCAAAAGATTGCAGGAATAAAACGGCGTTTTCGAGAAAAGATCGTATAAAAATGCAAATTTTGACTAAAAATCCTCGGAAAAGCATCGATTTCATAAATAAGAAAAACAGGAAAACACCGATTTTATCAAAAGATCGCAGAAAAACCCACAGATTTCGACAAAAGATCGCAAACAATCGCCAATTGTGCTAAAATATCGCAGATAAATCAGTGATTTTATCTGAAGATCGCGGGAAAGCACTGATTTCGTCTGAAGATCGCGAATATCCCCCCCCCCCTTCTTGCAACTCGCAGAATCCCTGTGGAATTGGGGCTGTGCAAGTGCATGCCACATAAATAACTACAAAAGTGGCAAGTCTTTAAATTTTTTTGGACTCCTTGGATTTTTTATGCACTCCTTGGATTTTTTCTTCCCAACTCTGTATGAACCCTGTTTATCTTCTTCGGGTTTTTTTTTTTCTTTTTGCTCTATTGTAGACATGTTTCGATTTTACCTTATGTAGACTATTCAGGAATATGTGTAGGAAAATTTCAGCTCCTTTAAAGGACCCTTCACAAATTATTTGTCTTTTAAATAGACCTTTCACAGAATTTTTTCACATTCAAATTGAATGTTTCACAAATTTAATCATTTAATAATAAAATCTGGCTTATAAATAAGCAGTTGAAACACCAAAGAGCATATTACATAGCTTTTTATTTATGAAAAATAGAACCTGATGACATCGATAATTTAAAATTCACAAGAATAAGACCTTGTGAGAAAAGTCTTCACAGACCCCTGCTTTTTAGGAAGGTAAAAAAAAATTACATTTAAAATGCCCTTTGACTTGTTTTTTGTAATGCAGCTAAATACTAAACTCATGCAGATAATATTGAAACTCATTGTTTAACCCCCTTAACTGGTTAATTCTTTTCTGTTCAATAAATTGAAAATTGCGGATTCACACCATTATTATTTAAATAAAATATTCGTAAAATTTAGTTTAAACATTTCTGCCTTTCAATAGTATGAAAATTTTCTTTAAAATAATAGTGGTGTCAAAAAGCTTTAAATGATGTAATAAGCAAATTTGTCTTGCCTAAATGCTGTTCGGGCAAACCACTTAAGGGGTTAGCTAATTCTACTTCTAAGTAAAAGAAATTTTTTTTTTTTGTTGTTTCTAAGAAAATATTTACCACAGTTATTCGGCCTAATACTTAAAAGTATTTGGCCAAAGCATATTTGATTTATATGCCAAATCACTTAATACCAAATCAACTATTTGGCATTCAATTAGTCCCTATTCATAGCTCTGAAACACAAGTAAAGATTTCTTATACTAACTGTACAAGTTTTCCTCACATTGCTTTTTATAATTTCCAGTTTTATTTTATACAAAATAATATTTAAAAATAATTTTTTTTTTTTTTTTTTTTTTAAATAGCCATTATCCAATGGGCCACAAACATATACTAGGGTGATTCTTACATGAAGCATGGGATATTTACATGTGTTTAAACCATTAAATTTTATCAAAATTAAAGTTATTAAATGCTTTGCTCTCCCCCCCCCCCCCCCCCCCCCGAAAAGAAAAAAAAATGCATACATCATTTGGTATGAATGTTAATTTTTGTGATATTTCATAGATTTATTGATTATGTTCCCGGGAGCAGAATCGACGCAACGCTGCAATGCACGTTGCAGACTCTTGGGAAGGTTTGCAGACTATTTTTCAACTGTTAAAAATTTAGCAAAAATTTTAAAAAATCACTCCTAAATCCAAAAATTTGGACATAAAATGTATCGCAAATTTCGACAAATAGTCTTTGAAAAGAAATCAATTTCGTCATAGATCGCGGAAAATACTCGAATTTTGTCCAATGATCACAAACAAAACCTGCAAATTTCGTCAAAAAATGACAAAAAGGCAACTTTCTTCAAAAGTTCACGAAAAAAACAGAAGTTTTCATCAAAAGAACATGAAACAATGTCGATTTTCTTCAAAAAATTGTGAAAAAATGGCAAATTTCGTTAAGAGATAAAAAAAAAAAAAAAACTGAAAATTCCTTCAAGAGATTGCGACAAAACAGCAGTTTTCGTTAAAAGATTGCAAAAAACGGCAGCTTTCGTCAAAAGTTCACGATAAATTGGCAGCTTTTGCCAAAAGATCAGAAGAAACGTCAATTTTTGTCAAAAAAGCAAAAAAAAAAAAAAAATGCAAATTTTGTCAAAAAAAAACGTGAAAATGACATTGCATCAAAAGATTGTGAAAAACCCACAATTTTTGTCAAAGGGGAGATCCCCCCTCCCCCAATCCCTCTTTCAGACAATGTATGATGTGAAATTCTGAGAACAAAGTCAACTTCTTTTTAAAAGTATATATTTTTTTTTATGTCTATCACAAATAGGGGAGAGTGGGGATACTTGAGCATAGGGGATACTTGAGCCACTCCTCTATTACCTCTACAGTTGATTAATTTTTCTTTCTAAAACTGGCATTATGGTAACATATTTATAGTTCTGGACATGTAAAAAAGAAATCACACACTTTGGTAACATTTTGAAAGTATAGTGATTAATAGTTGTTTTAACCCTATCTGAAGTAAATATTTAGGTGCATGTTTTTTTTTATTTTTTTGTAATCAAAGTTTTGTTTAAAGTTGCAACTATATACATAAATTTAATACGCATAATTTCAATTATATTTTGAATCTAAAATAGTTCTAATTGCTGCATGCTTTATTCAGTAAAACTCTGATAAACAAAAATAGTGGTAGTGGGGATACTTGAGCCACTGAGATTGGATATACTTGAGCCACTGAGATTGGGGATACTTGAGCCACTGAGATTGGGGATACTTGAGCCATGGCTCAACCATCCCCACTAGGAAATTAGACATGGGTGAAACAAACAAAAAATAAAATTACATCCTTATATTCACTAACAGATTTTTTTCTGGATAAAAGGGAGAATAATTTTTCATTTTATTTTCTTTGCTTAAAAAAAATAACAATTTAAAAAATTGCTTAAAAATGTATATTTTTTTAATGAAAATATCCATTTTATTTTTCATTTTGACTAACAAAATAGCCTGTCTAGATAAATGTAAACTGTAACACTTTAACTTTTATTACATTAAAATAACTTTATAAAACTGTTTTACAGGTTATAATCTCTAAAAATTTAATTAGTTAGGTCCAACGTCCAACATATTAAAATATTTATTTTTTAATATAATATATTAAGATTAATATTTTATATTGAAATTGTAACCTCTGTTGCTGTAACTTTTTTTTAACAAAGAAAATTGAAGAAGAATTGTTAAAAAGAGTGCACAAAAAACAAGAAAAGCAACAAAAAATCACAGTTCAAAGTTATCTGCATGGAGCTAAAGATGAAGACAAAAACTATTCCTGTAAAATCAAAAAAGTGTTTGAAATAGTAGAATGACACATCTTGCTCAGATTCCTACAGCTACTGAATTAAAAGCATGTGTTCGACAATATCATTAGAGGAAAATTCTGTCAATGGTGATGATATGAGAAAAAATTTTCTATTGATGATTGGTTACTAATAAAATATGCCGGAAAGAAAACTGTAAAAAGATTTGATGGACAAGTGCTTAATATTTTGAAAATGAAATTTGATCGAAGAATTGCAAATTTCAAATTTAAATGGCTCACAACTGAGGATGTTTCTATCATCAACATTACTCAAGTTGAAATGATCCTTCGACCACCAGCTCTAACGACAAAAAATGATCATATTACTAGCATTGTTTTCTCAATTGGTTTTGAAGGGCTTTATGTATCATAATTTATCACTCTGTAAAATGTTTATGCAAAAATAAAGTGAAAAAATTACTTTTGTAGCTATTTTTCTGTACTGGCTCAAATATCCTTTCACTATGGCTCAAGTATCCCCCTGATGGGGACACTTGAGCCACGATGTGAAACAAAAAGTAAAAATTTATTAGACATAGAAAAATAGTTCAAAAATAATTGAAAGTTGTTTTCAGTTGAACAAAAAATATCAAATTTTCATTTTCAATATTTTATTTTGTTCTAAGAAATTATAAAAAATAAAAAAAATCTTCCCCTACTTGGGAGGTTTGAATGCATATAATGTAATGTGAGGGATTTTTCTGCAGACTTTTTTAAGTTTTTATTTGCGTTGCAGACTGCAGAAAAAAATTCTGCTGCTGGGATTATGTTTTCTTTTAGATTACTTTGATGCAATATTGTTAATTTTAAAAATTAATAAAATATGTAGATTTTATGGATGTGATGCATGGAGCAAATCTGATTTGTTTGCATATTACCTGAGATTTATGACATTTCTCAACATATTTAAATTGTTAAATTATGAGAATTGATAGATAAGGTATTATGTGTATTCTACATGATGCAGATGATATTAATTACTTAAAATAATTGGCAGTAGATGACACTATAATTTGAGATTTTTTAAACAAGTAAATTTTCTAAAAGTTTTACTTTTTTTTTCTCTTTTTTAAATTTAGACACTATATGTATGATTTGTGAGTCTTTGGGAAAAAAGTTAAAATGTCTTAAGCTATTGCATGATTTTAAAATGCTTCTTATGAAGCATTTTGTAATACTGCTTGGAACTTTCACTGTTGGCAAAGTGATTGTTCTTATGGACAAAATATTGAAATTGAGACTGTTTTAGATGAAAATAATAGGAAACAATAGGAAAAATAAAACAATAGGAAAAAAGACAGAGGTAAGTTAAGATGAAAGAAGTGAAAAAAAAAGCTGCTCTGGCTAAGTTTTATCAAGCTCAAGAAACCTTTTATTTAGTCACTTGCCTCTTATATATTAAAGGAATTCAAAATGAGTTTTAGACTGATAAAAAAGACCCCAATGTAAAAGTTATTTGCTATGAATTATAATGGTGAATATCAAAAGGAAATTCAAAGTTTTCTTTGGTCTGAAAGTAGTGCGAGTTTATTATCACAGGGTTCGTACAGACTCCTTAGAAACTACTTAGAAATGAAAACGTTCCCAAGTAGTACTTAGAACTACTTAGATAAACAAAATACTCCTTAAAAATTCCTTAAACTGTATTGCAGTTTTGCACGCAAACAATATTGTTCCCAGGAGAAAAAAAAAAAAAAAAAAAAAAAAAAATTGCAATTGTAAAACGCATGGTAAACCCTTTATGCAAAAATAAAGCTTAAAAGCAAAATGATATCACTTTGTTAGCAAAGTCAAACAGTTTAAATAAAAAGAATATTGCCCAGTTAAACTGATCGCATTGAGCTCACAGGCTCTGCATACTAATTGTACATTACAGCCTTATATTTTCAAGGGTTAATTCCATTCGAAAAAAATTAAGAAAGGGAAACAGCTCTCCCCTTTCCTCTTTTTTATACTTAATCATTGAACCTCCTAAACTATCAAAGACATGCTTTATCATATAAAAAATCTATATCCAAAATTCAGAGCAAATTGGATAATTCTTAATAAAAACCCATTTAGCATATTTATATAATTTAAGAGGAGCTATCCCCCTCTTTTATACTAAATCATTAAACTTCCAAAACTATTCAGAGATTTGAATGAAATCTGACAATTCTGCTTGAAAAACCCATTTATATAAATTAAGGGGAGGGGCATTAGAACCCCCGTTCCCCCTGTTTATACTTATTCAATGAACACCTAATAACAGTCACGGAATCGCCTCACCAGAATAGTCCTATATCTAAATTTTGAACGAAAACTTAATTCTGCATGAAAAACCCATTTATATCAATTAAGGGGAGGAGCATGAGCCCCCCGTTCCCCCTCTTATACATATTGAATGAACTCCAAAAACTAATCAGGGAAGCGCCTTGTCAGAAAATACCTATATACAAAATTTCAAGTGGATCGGATATTTTTATCATGAGTTATCGCATTTTGTACGAACATACATACAGAACGAGCAGGCACATAAGCTCTCAGGTTATGATATCCTGTGAGCTGAAAAGTCTGCAAACAAACAAACAAAAAAGAATTGCAGAAATTAGACAAATTAGTTAAAAAAAATTGCAAATAAATTCGTAAGAAATTGATTTAAATATTATTATTTTGTTTATTATTTAGCCCAAATTTCTTTCCATACATTTTTTACTACTTAATCAATAAATTTTTTTATCAATATTTTTTTTCTTTTAATACTGTTGTGATTTATCATTTGTATTGCAGTTTTTTATGGAACCCAAAAGTAGATTTTATTGTTGTAAATCTTTTGATCTATATTTTATTTATGTATGTGTACATAATTTAATTAACGATTTCAAGAGCAGATAATGGTGACTAGTATCTTACACGGTTGTTAATAATGGTGCTTTTTTCATTTTTCTATGTATGTAATGGACAACATTCACCTTCAAAGAAAGTGATTAAAGTAAAGTGCCCTAAAGCTGACACCCAAAATACAGTTCTTAAAGCTGACATCTTTAAGTAAAACAAATATATAAAGCATTATCAATTTTCCAAATCCAAGATATCTTTGATTTAAGAAGAAAGAAAAACTCATTCTAAATTATTTTAGAAAATAGGTAATGCTTTAAATATTTGTTAGATGTCAGCTTTAGGACACTTTAACTTATTGCTGCTCTAAAAGAATAAATTCAGAAGTTGTTATATTTTTTCGTGTATGTTGCAAAGCATTTTTTTACCTTTAAAATTTCTTTTTAAGATGTATGCAATATATATATTAAGTATTTCGAGTTTGACTGATCTCTCTGTATTTGACCATTGGTCATTGCATAGGAAAGTTGATTGTGTATTTGTTTATTTAAACTTACAAAATCACCAAGGTTGTGAATTCTGTGTATTTTCAGCACCAATAATTAGATTCTAATAGAGAAAAAAATGTTTGAAATGTTTTTCTCTCCAAATGGGGCATTCAAAATTGAGGTGTGCAAGTCCATGCCACATAAATAACAACAAAAGTGGCAAGTCCTTAAAATTTTTTGACTCCTTGGATTTTTTCTTCCCAACTCTTTATGAACCCTGTATCAGCTGCTGTGTTCTCTTATGATATTTAACTTTTTAAATTTGTTCAGATGCAAAAGAGAAAGGGGAAGGGGAACACAGCCAGAGCTTTTATTGAATTATCTTACTACTCTGATCCAGAAACCCATTTCCAATGAAAATAAAAATTGGAAGAAGTGATTTGGACAGATGGCCTATCATCTAAATTCAAGATAAATTTATGGCTCTTTTTTTTACAGGAACTTAACTGAAAATATCAGAAAACTTTAAGCTGAAAATACTTCGCCACTTTACACGGGAGAGGTGATGTAACTCATAGATAGAATAAGTGAAATGAAAGATGGAAGGGCAAAATCACTTGTTCGAAAAAATAATAAGCAAGCAGATTTCTCAAATTGCACATTCTGCTTCTAATTTTTACAAGCTTGTGAAAATGTTAATACAAGCAACAAACCTTTTATTAGTTGAAGAAAGAAACAGTCTATGAAATAATGATGTATAGATTAATGCATGCCTGTTTTAAGCATTTCCAGATTGCATGGAATGAAATTTATGTTAATGCCAAATAATTATATATTATAGTTTTTAAAACCACCTTTTATATATTTTTTATTGTTTAGCATAAAAATATTTTAAATTTCTAAATTAGTCTTTTTTTATAGCCTTTATTTTAATCTAAATGATGCACAGTACAAGAGTGTGTGATGCACAGGACAAATTTAAAATGCTTATAATTTGAAAAATTATTATCATAGATTTATCTTATCAGTGTATCTATTTTTCTTTTTAAAAGTATAAAGTAAATTAGAAGGATTTTTCATCTGAAATAAATATTGCTAATTGTAATGAAACTTTCAGCACTTTTTAATGTGACACACAGGACATCTCTTTGAGGTACCTTAAATCTCAAACTACAGTTTGGAAAAAATTTAAATAAAAGTAATTTTTTATTAAATTAAATATAAATATACCTGCAGCTACTTTGAAAATAAAAAAAATTGAATAAAAGCACAGTATTTTTATTTGTAGAGATTAATAAAATATAGGTGTAGAACTGCATATGATTTTTTGTATTAGAAACAAGAGTTTTGATCCCCATATACTGATAGAAATAAACCATGTATAAATATAAAAATATATGAATTAAATACTTCAGACAATGTACTTTAATTAGCCATAAAATTATTTGCTTTGTGCCATTGTATTATGATCCGCACCACATGCGATTGACGAAGCTTAGATTCATGCTAAAGTATAAATCAGAGACAATTCTGTTCCTAATCTTTCAAAAAATTAAAGCCATCACTTTAAAAAAAAATCTGTCTTTAATCTGAAAATTTGGACATAAAATGTGTCACAAACGTCCACAAATGGTCCCCCCACCAAAAAAAAAAAAATAAAATAAAATAAAATAAAATAAAAATGAAAGAAACAAATCAATTTTGTTAATTGTTCGAAGAAAAATCGACAATTTTGCTATGGATTTTGGGAAAATGCGAATTCTGTCAGAAGATTGCAGAAAAAACAGCAAATTTCTTCAAAATACCCTGTAAAAACAAAAAAATTTCGATGGGGGATCCTGAAAAAATGGCGAATTTTGTAAACAGATTGTGAAAAAGCAGGAAATTTCATCAAAAGATTGCGAAAAAAACCCTGATAAATTTCGTCAAGAAATTGCAAGAAAATGACAAATTTTGTACAGGTATTATGAAAATATGCGAACTTTGTCAATGGGTTGCAAAAAATGTCAAATTTTGCCAAAATATCACAAGAAAATGTAAAAAAAATTCTTCAAAAGATCGCACACAAACAACAAATTTCTCAAAGTGCCCAAAAACAGCTAATTTCGGCAAAAAAAAAAAAAAAAAAAAAGACAAATTTCATCAAAAAATTGCAAAACAACGCAATTTTTGCTCAGGTATTATAAAAATATGTGAATTTCGGCAACAGGTTGCAAAAAAGGCAAATTTTATCAAAATCGCATAAAACAACAAATTTCATCAAAAAATCACAAAAAATAGCAAATTTCTTTCTTCAAAGTATTGAGAGAAAATGACTAACTTCGTCAAAAGACTGCGAAAAAACACAAATTTTGACCAGGTATGAAAAAACACGAATTTTTCAAAAGATCGTAAAAGAACAGCTAATTTCATAAAAAGATGTCTGCGAAAGCCAGAAAATCTAATCAAAATGTTGTGAAGGAACGGCAAAGTTCACAAAAAACGCTATTTTTATCAAAGGGGCATCATGAAGAAAAATAAAAACACATAGTCCATGAACCAACAGCACAAGAACCTATTTTATCGAGCACAAGAATTATTTTATGCAAGAATAGTAATAGGGGAGTCTCCGGAAGTGAAGTGGTGCATAAACTAAAAATTAATACCACTAGTGGCTCACTTGTAGGTTTATCATTGTGTTTTCCTGCTCCCAGTTTTTCATATTTTCATACCTGTGATTGTATGGCAAACACAATGTTAAACCTACGAGTTGCTCACCATTAATTTTTGGTTTATGTACCACTTCACTTCCAGAAGACATGAATCATTAGATTTCTCTATTCCTATTACTACTCTTCCATAAAATTAAAGTATTTTTCTTGTGCTGGTCGGCTGTTGGACCAATAGCACCGGGAGTGGATTTTCTCTTCCTTTCGGACAATATATAATGGTGTTAAAAATGGTGTTATCATCAATGGTGTTATCTGAGGACAAAATTAACTTTTATTAAAAAAAGTACTTTCCCTTATTGTTAATCACAAATACTTTGCTGATTTGAGTGCAATTAAGGTAATGCAAGGAATTGGAAAGAGGGCATTTGTCCTTAAGTTCTGCAGACTGTTTGTAAAGTTTCTACTTTTGTTACAGAATTCTGAAAAAAAAATCTGCTGCTGGGCTACAGACTCAAAAAATACACACAAAAACAAAAACTTCTCCCCCTCTCCACAAAAAAAAAATATTAATAATAATAATAATAATTAGATGAAATAATTATAATTCAATGTCATTTCAAATTCTATAGATTCAGTGGTGTTCACAGCATTTGTAGTGACTCGATAAGAGCACTTTTGTATCCAAAAAAAGCCTATTTTGGTATGTTTAGAATCCTCTTTTATCAGTAGAATTTTGAAATTTTTTGGATGATTGTTAAATTTCACAATATATTCCTAAAACCAATCTGCAAACTTCATGATTATTATTTTTTTTTCTCCCCTACACGCTAAGTTTTTGAATTTATCACCTATTGACAAAACTCACAAGTTTTTTACATGCAACTATGAATTTTCCAATTCTTTTTTCTTGCAACCAATGACAAATTTCATGATATGTTTTTGTGACCAAATGATTAAATTTAATTTTTTTACTCAGTGGATTTTACATTTTTAACATTTTCCAACAAAGTTGAAAAGTGTTTATGCTTTCGGTTTGTCTGTCCGCCTTTCTGCACTCTAACTCCTGTAAATATACTCGGATTGCTCTGAAATTTTTATATGTTATTGATGTTTACCCTAGTACAAACCCTACTGAAAATGAAGTTTCTACTATGATTAGTTTATTTACAGGGATAGTCAAAAGTTTTCCGATACATTACGGCCAATAGGATAAAATCGTTTCAAATGAATTTTAAAGGTGTTACACCCTGTTAAACTTATCCAAATTTACATGGATTCGCAAAGTGCACTAGAATATGCATTCTGTAAAAAATGCTGACAAAATAATAGTTATTATACATTTACAGGGCCACTCAAAAGAATCCATTACACAATGATAAAGGAGGGAATTGTTTGCGATATATTTTAATAATGTTAAATGTTTTCAAGTATCATAAAATTGATATATGCCGCTGAGACTTAATATTTAACGCACAATATGAAGTGCATAGCTTTTACAGGGACACACAAAATATTTCAAACCTTATATTTTTATCCAAAATACTGTGTATTATCGATGATAGCTGATGAATGGTTGAAATGCATTTTCAATTATGATATGTGCTTTTAAGTTTTACAAAATGTCTGCAAATTATATGGTGTATATAAATCAGAGTTGCCACACCACCTGGAGAACCGGGAAAACACAGAGAATTTTAAATCTCCTCCCAAAACAGGGAAAATCCAGGGAATTTTAAAAAAAATCCTAAAAAATCTGGAAAACACAGGGAATTTGGTAATAGCAAATTATAACATTTCTAATTAGCCTTCATACACGCATATATTTTTTCGCACTCAACATGGAATAAATGCGTTGCAGTACAGGGAAAATACAGGGAATTTTTTCTCAAGATTAGAGTGGCAACCCTGTAAATGTTTTAGTTGATATACAGGGTTACACCAAAGAGCTCATAAAGGTTACTGAATATGGGAGTAATTAATTTAAAGGTGGTAGTTATGCATTTTTACATTGAACTGCTTTCAGTTTACTAAGAAATGTTTGTAGAATATAGATAAAATGATACACAGGGTCACGCAAAGTATTAGCTACATGGTCACCCATATGTGATAATTTCTGGAAATGTGATTTAAGTTGCTTTAATAATGTGTTTGTTTGAACTAAATATTAATAAAATACTGGCATGTAGTAAAGATACTGGATAAATTACAGGCCTGGACAAAAGTATTGAAGTATTTTCCATCTATTAGAATAAAGTGCTGCAAGAGAAATTTCAGCCAGTTAGCATTTTCTTGCTGAACTAAATTTTCCCATTATATTGTATATATATATATATATATCAACCAACGGATCAAATACAGGGCTGTTCAGAAGTATTTCAATACATATTTGGCTATGGACAGTAGCATCTTATTTCCCTAAATAACAAAGTTTTGTTAAAGATTTCAGGAAGCGTTAGAAAGTGTTTCATAATCTATGCTTAACGCATGATTTTTCTTACTTGTTTTTCCTTTTGTGAGTGATTGACAAAATTTTATCCCCCCCCCCCCCCTCCTCCTAACCAATTGACCAATTTCACTATTTTTTTTTTACCTTGTTTGAATGTTGCTCTTTTTTTTTTTTCTTTTTTCACTTATAGCTGATTGACGTATTTCACAAAAAAAAAAATTAACCAAAACGGCATGACAAAAAGAGCAGTAAGAGTCACTGAGTGCATAAAGTAGTAAAAAAAAAAATTACTGGACAAATAAATAAGCAAGCAAAAAGGGCCACCAGATGCTACAACCTGCTAAATTGCAACAATTATGGCTAGTGATATATTTTCATATGGCATTCACAGGAAGATATTGCTTTTTTTATGATTTACATTCAGGGGTGTAGTCGTAAAAATAACAGACGATATACACTGCATGCAGAGGGTATACACTCAAGGCAGAAGGTATACCCTAGAGCAGGCATGTCAAACACGTGGCCCGCCAACAATTTATTTGTGGTCTGCCAAGAATTTCGCCATTTTCCCTATGCTTGATTTAGTTCATGATTGATGCAAAAAATACACTTAGTATATAAACACACTTTTATAAACACGTCGTAGCTGCAGTGTTGCCAACTTGACATTTTTTTCAAAATCTGTACAATTAACGCAGAACAATAATGTACACTTCATATTGTTAGCACAATTGGCATAATTTATATTTATTTACGTGATTCTAAAAAGCTTGACTGAGTAGAGTTTGACTTTTAAAAAAATGCATTTACAATGCAAATATTTGTGCTCCTACAACGATTGGCTTTTATGAAATGAAGCAACCTCAAACTTAAAAGAAAAGTAAAGATCAACGTAATAAACTTAATATTGCATTTTTGTACTATTATTAATTTACTTATTAAGTATTGTATTTAAAGTTTTATGGTGACTTATTTAAAATTTTCCAGTTTTTCACTTTATTATTTATATATTTATTTATTTTACAAGATTGTATTTTAATTTGTATGTTTAGTTTCATTCGGTATGAAAAAAATAAAATTCATTAACATTTTTCTAATGTGGCCCGCGACTCTGTATACAATGCAAAATTTGGCCCGCGATGGTCAACTAGTTTGACATGCCTGCCCTAGAGTGTGTATACTATAGTTTTCTTGATAAACAAAGAATATACGGTGTCCCTTTAAAAATTCCAGAAGGTATACGCTGTATACCCTCCATTACATCCCTGCTTACTAAAATTTAATTTTCTGACTTCACAGGGCTATTTAGAATGAGTTTTTGACATTTTGTTCAAATGCTTTTATGGTAATAAAATTTCTTACATCAATTGAATCTATATATTTTTATTTAATTGCAGGGGGAGATCTGGAAATCGTCAGCCTGATAATTCTCCAACTGGTAAAAAAAAATTTCTTAATTTTCATCTAACTGCAATTATTTTACCTTATATATTTTGATTCTGGCATTTAAGTACCTACCAGGTGTCCTGAAAAGGACTGAACGATTTTAAAAATCAATAACTTGTAAACTTTTACAGATATTCAAAAAATTCTTGCAGAAGAGTTATCTAAAAGGTCAAAAGTTTTTTTCCTGTGATTCTGGATTTTAGTTAAAATTACAACCAATAGATGGCACTGAGGGTGGAAACCGACGTCACTTAGTACTTATGCCAATTAAGGAGATTTAGGGTATGGAGTGAGTCTTGTTGGAAAATGCACGTTTGCTTTTATTTCCTGATTTTGAATACAATCCATATAATTTTGATTTTGTTGGCGTCAGCGCACTAATAGAGAAAAATATTGTTTCTGTGGGAACGACTCATTTTAAATCGAACTACGTTAAACAACAACATTCGAAATACTGTTTTTTTATTATTATTATTATTATTTTATATTCCATGCCTATTAGGATTTTTTAAAACAGGGTACCTTATTCATCTATTTATTTATCTGGGTATTTTTTAAAATTTATTTAGGCCACCCGGGCTTGTTAGATATTGTCTATGAAATATGTGGGATTAACAATTCATATACAGGTGCACCCAAAAGATTCCATTGCATCATGATCTATGGTCGAAAATCATTTGCAAAGTATATTAATGACTTAAAATTATTGAAACTGATATAAATTACTGAATTTCATTGCGAGATTACTATGATGGAATAATGTATTCATAGCATTTGTCGTTCATGTACAGGGGCACACAAAAATAAGCCGATTACAGTGCTGACTTTAAATAGTTTTACTGGAAATGCATTTTCAGTTTCGGCATGTGCTTTTAAATTTAACTGTTTTTTAGATATGCTCGTAATTATATAAATATGTATCGCATATTATCATTGTCTGGCCCATCCATCTGGCTGTCCGCATATAACAGTGGAAAGACTACTCTAATGAATCGTTCGAAATTTTAAATATATATGTGTTGAAGTATTTTGTAAAGTTATTTCAAATTTTATGAAAATCGGATGTATAGTTCCAATACAGGGACAGTCAAAAATATTCTGTTACATTACTGCCGACGGGGAAAAAAATTTTCAAGTTGTTTTCAATGATGTTGCACCCATCTGCACCCTATGAAATTGATATGCAATTACGATGGATATTAAAATACAAATGATGTAGAATGTGTTGCACATAGAATAGTTATTATTCATTTACAGGACAGGGCCACACAAAATAATTATGTAATATAAAGGTATAGAAGCGAACTTTATTTGTGTATATTTTTGTTTTGTTACACATAGAATAAAATTGTTATGAGTTGCTTAAATATACTACAAGTTACTTCCGGTGTAATAGATAATGTGAAGTATTTACAAGGACACACAAAAGATTTCGGAAACAATGCTGCATCAAAAATGCTGTACATTAACGAAAATTGCCGGAAGTTTATAGTTTTTATAGGATTTTTTTAAGTTTCACTACATTTTTGCATGTTACGTTGTGTGTATAAATGGTGCAAATCATATACAAGACTTCACGAAAGAATTCGCATTCCTTACTGAGTGTGAAAGAAAAACATCTTAAAGGTGGTTTCTAAAAATGAATTATGCATTTTTACGCTGAACAACTTTAACCATACTATGATATGTTTAAAGAATAGAAATAAAATGATACACAGGGTGGCAAAAAATTAGACATATATAGCCTGCTCTGGATGATAATATCTGGAAGTGTGATTTCATTAGTTTAACGCATGTTTCAATTTTAAATAGATTTTACCTATATAATGGCGTGTATTTAAATATAGTAGGTGTAATACAGGACTATACAAAAGAATTCAAATATGCTTCCGTCTTTTTCAATAAATTACTAAATGTCAAATTTGAGCCTAACATGCGTTTTTAACACTTTCCAACATAGTTGAAAGTGTTTATGGTTTTTATTTAGTTAGCCGACTGTCTGTCTGTTTTTCTAAACTCTAACTTGCGTTAAAATAGTTGAATTGCTCTGTAATTGATATATGTTAATGAGATTTATAATGCCGTGTTCGGTATTAGAAACAAAGTATGCAGTGTTCATCATTCATTTACAGAGACACTCAAAACTATTTCATTACATTTTGGTCTGTGAGGAAATTTCGTAATTATATAAATTCATAGCATCTATAGTCATCATCAGGTATGTTTGTTTATTTGTCCACATATAGTAGCGCAAAAATGCATTAATATATATCAATTACAGAGCAATTCAACTATTTTAACGCAAGTTATAACTTCGAAAGACAGACAGACAGCTAACTAAATAGAAGTCATAAACACTTTCAACTATGTTGGAAAGTATTAAAAACGCATGTTAGGTTGAAATTTGACATTTAGCAATTTATTGAAATAGGCGAAAGCACATTTTAATTCTTTTGTATAGCCCTGTATTATACCTACTATCTTTAAATACACGCCATTATTTAGCTAAAATCTATTTAAAACTGAAACATGTTTTAAAACAATAAAATCACACTTCCAGAGATTACTCACTGGAGCCAGCTATTTATCCAATTTTTTGCATGACTCTGTATATCATTTCATATTTATTCCTTAAACATATCGTAAAATACTTAAAGTTGTTCAGCGTAAAAATGCGTAACTCAATTACAAACCACCTTTCTTTGAAAAAAACTAGATGTTTTCTTTCATACAAAGTAAGGAATGTGAATTCTTTTATGTAGCCCTGTATATGATTTGCACCATTTATACGCATAACATAACATGCAAAAATTTAGTAAAACTTTAAAAAAATCATATCAAAACTAAAAACTTAGGTCAATTATCATTAATATACAGCATTTTTTATGCAACATAGTATCCGAAATCTTTTATGTGTCCCTTTAAATACTTCACATTTTTCATTACACAGAAAGTAACTTGTAGTAAACCTCAGCAACTTATAACAATTTTATTATATGTGTAACAAAATTAAAATATGCCGCAAACAATGTCCCCTTTTATACCTTTTTATTACATAATTATTTTGTGTGGCCCTGTAAATCAATAATAATTATTCTACATCATTTGTATTATAATATCCTTCATAAAGGCTTATCAATTTCATTATGTTCAAACGGTTGTAGCACCATTAAAAAAAAAATATGAAACTATTTTTCCCATCTGCCATAATGTAACAGAATAATTTTGACTAATGTTATATTGGAGTAATGCGTCCCATTTTCAAAAAAATTGAAATAACTCAACAAACTAATTTGCATTTATATATTTAAAATTTCAAACGATTCGAAAAAGTTGTTTTTGCACTATTTTATATGCAAGACAGACAGACAGACGGACGGACGGACCTGACAACGACAATAGGTGATACGTATTTATGTAATTATGAGCGTATCTAAAAAACAGTTAAATTTAAAAGCGCATGCCAAAATTGAAAATGCATTTCCAGTAATAATTTAAATACAGTACTGTAATCGGATCGGCTTACTTTTGTGTGCCCCTGTAAATGAACGGCAAATGCTTTGAATACCTTATTCTATTATAATCATCTTGCAATGACATTCAGTGATTTATATCAGTTTCAATACATTTCAAATAGTTTAAATCATTAATATACTTTGCAGACGAATTTCCTTTATAGATTATTGTGTAATGGAATCTTCTGGGTGCACGTGTAAATGAATTATTAATCCCACATACTTCATATACAATATCAAACATGCCTGGGGGACCTAAATAAATTTTTAAAAATACCAGATAAATAAATAGATGAATAAGATACCTTGTTTTAAAAAATCCTAATATTCTTGGAATGTAATAAATAAATAAATAAAAAGCAGTATTTCGAACATTGTTGTTTAACACATTTTGATTTAAGAGGAGTCGTTCACATGAAAAGAATATTTTTCTCTATTATTGCACTGACACCAACAAAATCAAAATTGTATGGATTGAATTCAAAATTGGGAAATAAAAGCACAAGTGCATTTTGCAACGAGACCCACTCCATACCCTAAATCTCCTTAATTTTCATAAATACTGAGTGACATCAGTTTCCGCCTCAACAGAGCACCTAGTGCTCTCAGCGCCATCTAGTGGCTGTAATTTTAACTGAAATCCAGAATCACAGAAAAAAACTTTTGACCTTTTAGATAACTCTCCTGCAAGAATTTTTTAAATATCTGTAAAAGTTTGCAAGTTATTGATTTTTAAAATCGTTCAGTCCTTTTCAGGACACCCGGTATATATTAATGTTCTTTCAGAATAGCAAGTAATTTTTTTTTTTTTCATAAAAAATAATAATAAAAAGAGACAAATTTTGAAGAGTTGTAACAAGGTCAAATCAACCAAAAAACTTCAATATTCAAGTTGACCATTTCAGATTTCAATCAAACTGCCAGTGATCTTTCTCTATGATGAAATAAATTAAAGCATATTTTTATTTTTTATTTATTTCTTAAAATTTTCATACAATTAATTATTTAAATTTTGAAAAATCTTCATTTTTTGACTTGAATAAAAATTTTCAAGCTTGAATTTCTCAAATAGAAAATTTTTTGACCATTCATTTTAAAGTGGAGGTTATAATGTTTAATTTGATATGCAAGTTGACTATACATAATTAAAAAGATAAAATTTAATTTTTTTAAAGTTTAAAAAAAAAAATAGATGATCATTTCTGAAAATTTTGAAAAAATTGTATGCTTGTCATAATATTATAATAAGCTTAAAATTCTGAAATTTTTAGAGTGGGATCTCGGTGGGATGAGGATTTATGAAATAAAAGCTGAAAATTACCATACAAATTATAAATAAATAACAAAATAAGGTACTACTCTGTTATTCTGTCGATCAAAATACTATCGCCAAATTATAAGATTAAATGCCAATAATGGATGATTGTGAATGTTAATTCAATGACATTAAATATGATACACGTGTTTAAAATGTCAGTAAGTGATTTTTATTTTGACTTTTTATTTGTATTTTCATTGATATTCTACTAATTATTTGTTTTTTTATTATTTAAAATAAAAATTACGTCAATATGTATAATTTGGCTATTAGTTTGGCGATATGTATAATTTGGCAAAATCGGTCAATGGGATAACAAAGTAGTACCCAAAATAGATAGAATTAAATTGTTATTTTAATGGTAATTTTTAGCTTAAATTTCATAACTACTGATCCCACTCTAAAAATTTCAGAATTTTAAACTTATAATATTGCAACAAACATACAATTTTTTCAAAAATGTTAAAAATGACTATCTAAGCTAATGGTACAGAGTTCGATAAAACTTCAGATTCAATTAGTCTTTGATACAATTTGGTGCAAATCTCCCAACAGGTGGCACTGTTATGCTACATTATTCATAATTATTGCAACAGTTCTATACAGCATTGAAATTGATTTTGGAAACCTAATACAGTAGACTCCCTCAAATCCACACTCCTAAAATCCACAACTCTCTAAAATCCGCACATATTTTACGGATGTAAACAATGAAACATTCAGTTCAGATGTAGGTGCAAAATTTGACTTTTTTAGTTTTATATCAATTCCATATATTTTTTAATTTGTAAATTTTGTTAAGGTTATTGAATTCATGTTTTTTCATGAAGAAAGAATAATTTAATTTTGAAAAAATAAAGATATTACTGATATAATTGGTAATCACAATCTTACCAAATCAGAGCTTGAAATTCAATTTTTCGAAGGAGGGGAGTCTCCCTACCAACATTTATAAATGGAGTTGGGAGGGAGAAGAAATGTTTAAAACCCGCCATTATTTTATGTGCTATTTAAAGAATTACCAGAATACAGACATAAAAAAATATCACTGAAGCCATTTTTATCAAACAATTCAGAATAATTATGCAAAATGTGTAAAAAAACTTTTATACTGTCTAGTTACTACTGGTGGTAAATTCCCCCCCAGTGCTAATTATTTTTGTCACAGATCTAATTATTGTTTTAATAATAATTAATAAAACTTCTAATTAATTTAATAAATTTATATTTATAATTAATTGTTATAACCAATGTTATTTTTCTGTATATTAAATGTGCAAGATACAAATTAAATCATAAAATAATGCTTATTTGAGTGTAGAAAATAAGAAATACCACTATTGTTTGCATTTCTTTAAAAAAGCGGCAAGTCAAATTCATCGAAAAAGACTTTCTTAAAAAATGAATACTTTGTTGAGTAAAAGGATACTTTTTGTTTAATGAATGGCTGCTTTCAGGAATTGCACTCACTCAGAAAGATTTGGAGCAGTCAGAAGCTGATTTTAGAGCAGCAAAGAAAAGAAAAATATATTGATGCAGGAAAATTAGTTTGTTGAACAGAAAAACGAACTCCCCGTAATATTATTTTTGGCGGGAGGAGGTTCACTTTGATGAAAGTTTCATTTTTTCGCTATCTTTTGATGAAATCTGTTTTTTTTAACGATCTTTTCACGAAATCTGCCGTTTTTTCGGGATTTTTTGACGAAAATTGCCGGGTTTTTTTTCGTGAATTTTCTGAGAAAATTTGCCGTTTTTTTCACGATCTTTTGATGAAATCTGATGTTTTATCGCGATTTTTTTACGAAAATTGTCGTTTTTCGCGATATTTTCGGGAAATTTGTAATTTATAGTGAATCTTTTGTCGAAATTTGTCGTTTTTCGCGATTTTTGGGCGAAATTTGACGTTTTTTTTTCGTGAAATTTCTGAGGAAATTTGCCGTTTTTTCGCGATCTTTGATGAAAAATGATATTTTGTCGCGATTTTTTTACGAAAATTGTCGTTTTTCGTGATATTTTGGGGAAATTTGTCGTTTATAGTGAATCTTTTGACGTTTTTCGCGATTTTTGGACGAAATTTGACGTTTTACAGAATTCTGTGATGAAATTAGGCATTTTTTCGTGAGTCTTTTGACGGAATTTGCCGTAAATTAGTCGTTTTTTCGCGATCTTTTATCAATATTTGCTGTTTTTTAGCAAACTTTTGCGAAATCACGCATCTTGTGAAACATGTAATACCTGTTTCTTTTGTGTGTCATCTCTGATCTTTTGCGTAATTTACGCGCAACAGCGCATCTGCGGCATCAGTTTCATAATTTTTTGAATTGAATGCGTTTTTTTTTTTTGGGGGGGGGGGGAATTCCGAACAGAATCGCCTCTATTTCGCCGCAGAAAAAATCATGATTTTCAATGATTTTTCGCTGTAAAAAAACTCGCAAAATGTGTCGATTACTCACACCAAAATATCATAAAATTCGCAAAACGATCGTGGGAGTTGATTATAGTTTCATAATGCAAAATTGTTTTGGCAGGAGCCTCCTGTCCACGTTATTCTTTTGGGCGGGATTTCAAAATTTTGGGCACGAATCCCGCCATCCCGCCCTGAAATTCAAGCCCTGCAAATATATATATGTATTAATCAAGCTTTTTCAGTTAAGTGTCTAAACCTGAAATAAAGCTTCATTATTTTATGATATTGATGTGAATTAGCAATGTACCTTTATGAGGTAAGTTTCAATGAATAATTTAGGAAAACCATATTTCATCTTTATAATGAATATGTAATTGTACATTATTGATTATTAATTTGACCTTTGCTTTTAGTTTTTTTAGCCTTTTAAAAACTATCTAAATATTTATTATTTTAGTTTATTACTTATTTTAATATTTTAGCATGTTGTAAGCATTCATTATACTTTTGATTTCATTATTAATTACATCCAAATTACTTTTTTAAAAATGTAAACAAAGCAATGACCAGAAATCCGCAAAATTCTAAAATCAGCAAAACCTCTGGTCCCAAGCTGTGCGGATTTGAGGGGGATCTACTGTATATTCGTGAAAATGATGAAAGAACTACTTGATGGTACTGGGGAAATGATTTTATTCAAGAACAAAAAACACTTGTTTAAATTTATGATTCTTTTAATATTTATATGTTCATATTAGTTGTTCAGAATTTGTATTATATACATATTACATTTGTATAAAAAATATATAACTTAATATACTTTTGTTTTGAATTTAGACTGAAAAGCTGTTCTAAAATTAAATGCACAGGAAATAAAATTATAATTGTAAACTAAAAAGTAATGTTGTAAATTATTACTCATTTTTAAATAATTGAATATTTAAAAATGATATTTTTATTTTAATACTGGAACTACTGTAATTTTTTTCTTTAAAATGCATCATTTGTGTCATCATAAAATGTACCTAAAAATAATAGTACACTGCCTAAAGTAAGTAGAAGGACACTAGACTTTTTTCTAAGAAAAGCACAATCATGTTTAAATTAACAAAAAAATTCTTTATTTTCTATATGAATATAAAATCCTGTAATCCAAAATTATGAAGATAATTTTTTTTTTTTTTATAACACAGTTCAGTTGTTTACATAGTTAAAAGACAGTGCTAAAAGACACATAAATATTTTATATGAAAATTAAAGTATGAGTAAAAAGTTGTCTGTCCATATGCCTTTATCACTTAAGACTGCTTGGTTTTCAATCATAATGCTTGTTTCCTTGTAATGAATGCCCTTGAAAAAGTAATCAAATTTATTGAAAACATAATAATAAAACTGATTGATTTGACCTTGACAGAAAATGTAATTTGTTTACATTAATAGTTCTTGAGAAATATTTATGAGTAAAATAATGATTTCAAGTTATTTAATGCAGATTTATTTGTTTTTACAATAAATTTAGAATCAGATGATGATTTATTGGGTCATTCCATGCCAAATCAACCAGTGACACAACCTGACACCCTTTCAAATTTGGATGAAACTCCTTCTGCCTGATGATATAAATGAGAATATATGTTCATTTTTTTCTTCCCCCCCCCCCCCCTACATCAAAATTTCATGTAGTTAATTATTTAAATTTTGAAAAACATCATTTTTTTGCTTGCTTCCTTACATGTTTTTAATTTTGAATTTTTCAAGTTCTATCAAATGTAGAAAATTTTATGACCACTCATTTTAAAGAGGAGTTTTATAAGGTTTAATTTGATATACAAATTGACTATGCATAGTTAAAAAAAACTAAAATTTAAACTTTCTTAAAATTTAAAATTTGAAAATTTTTTAGATAGTCATTTTTTAAATTTTTGAAAAATTGTATGTTTATTGTAATGTTATAAACTTAAAATTCTGAAATTTTTAGAGTGGGATCTCTGTGAAATCAGTAGTTATGAAATAAAAGCTAAAAATTACCATTAAAATAACAATTTAATTCTATCTATTTTGTTATTAATTTGTATGATAATTTCCAGCTTTTATTTCATAACCTCCTGATCCCATTCTGATCCCACTCTAAAAATTTCAAAATTTTAAGCTTATAATATTACAACAAACATATAATTTTTTCAAAATTTTTAAAAATGATGGATCCAAAAAATTTTTAAATTTTAAACTTAAAAAAAATTAAATTATATTTTTTTAACTATGCATGGTCAACTTTCATATCAAATGAAACCTTATAAACTCCACATTAAAATGAGTGGTCATAAAATTTTCTATGTGATAGAACTTGATAAATTCAAAATTGAAAATATCTATGCAAGTCAAAAAGTGATGATTTTCAAAATTAAAAAATTATATGAAAATTTAAAGCAATAAATAAAAAAAAATAAAAGTATGCTCTAATTTATATGATCATAGAGAATGATCCCTGGCAGTTTCATTGAAATCTGAAATGATCTGGTTGAAAATTGAATTTTTTTGGTTGATTTGACATGGAGAATGGCTCTATTGGTAACTTAATGCCTTTGATTGCTTGATAAATTTTATGTTGATTTTGGGTTATTGGTTTTATAATTGCTTGATGTCATTCAAGTGAATATTATAGCTATTTATAATAAGTTAATGCTAAATTAACTTATCTTATGATATTTGAACTAAAGTAATTGTAGATTTTGTGACCAGGTTAATGTAAATATTTTTTTATTTATTTATTTATTTATTTTAGTTATTATATGTATTTTTGGTACTTCTAGGTTATCTCGTCGACCAAAAAATAATAGCCAAACTAAAGATTAAATGCCAATAATGGATGATCATGAAAGTCGCATTCAAAATGATTCACACGTTTAAAATGACACTAAAAGATTTTTATTTCAACTTTTTATTTGTATAATTTTATTAATATTCTACTACCGTAATTTCTGGAAAAAACGACGCAGCGGCATAAACGCCGCATCGCGAAAAATCACTCAAAAAAATTTAGAAAATGGTCGTAAACGCCGCAGGTGAAATTTCTGCGGTAATCGCGGTTAACATGTTAAACAGAAACACATTAATAAGCTGTATTAAGAAATCATAAAAAAGAAATTATTAATCAGAAATTAATAAATAAATACAAAATTAATAATATCATTTAAATACCGTATTTTCGAGAATAAGTGCCGCGACGCATACGAGTTTAAAAGTAAAAATATGCTTAGTGCGGCGCAGCTGATATGGTGATTTTTTTCCCTAACAGTACGGTAAAATACCGTTAATCCGCCCCCCCCCCACACGTGACGAAAAATCTTAAAATAATTATAGAGGGGCGCTTACACGGGATTTTTCCATGATCGTTTCACAAAATTTTCAGGAATGAATCGTGAATCTTTGAATGAATTATGAATTTTGATAATTGAAGCAATACTTGAAAAAAAATTGGTTTAAAAAAAATTCTGTCAGAAAACGCGGAAAAAAGGAGAAATTTGTAAAAAAAAAAAGCATGAATCAATTAAATAAATCTTTAAAAAAAGCACATTTCATCAAAGATTCATGATTCATTCATTTCATCATGATTCATCATTGAATCTTTGGAACGAGGAAAAAAATGGATTCAGAACAAATTTTTTGAAAGTTATAAAAGAAGGGGAGGGGTAAATTCAGGAAATTCATTCGAAAATGTATTTTTCATTTATTGGTAATCTAATGCGAAATTTGCGTAACTTTTTGCGGTCTTTTAATGAAAATTGACATTTTTCGTGATATTTTGACGAAATCGAAATTAATTTGTTTTTGCAACCATTTGTCGGAATTCGCGATACATTTTATGTCCGAAATTTTGGAATTATGATCGATTTTTTTTTTTTTAATTTTCGAAAAAATTCAGAAAAATATCACGCTTGTTTGAAAAAAAAAATGCTCGTAAACGCCGCATCGGTAGAAACGCTGAAATTTCAGTTTTAAACACGTAAACGCCACGGCGTTTCTTCCCGAAATTACAGTAATTATTCGTTTTTTCGTTATTTAAAATAAAAATGATGTCAATATGTATAATTTGGCTATTTCTCTGGCGATTTGTATAATTTGGAGAAATGGGTTGATGGGATAACAGAGTAGTACCAATAAGTACTTCTAGGTTATCCCGTCGACCAAAAAAGGATCACCAAACTATAAGATTAAATGCCAATAATGGATGATCGTGAAAGTCACATTCAATAACATTCAATACGATTCACGTGTTTAAAATGACACTAAGTGATTTTTATTTCGACTTTTTATTTGTATATTTTTATTAATATTCTACTAATTATCTGTTTTTCGTTATTTAAAATAAAAATGATGTCAATATCTATAATTTGGCTATTTGTCTGGCGATTTGTATAATTTGGCAAAATGGGTCGACGGGATAACAGAGTAGTACCGTATTTTCTTTAAAAAAGTTTGTCAGTCCTGATTCTGTAACCAGACAGTGAACCTGTAAAATGTTTGCCGGTCTCTACAGAGTATATATGTGTAATTTCCTGAAGTTGTTTCATGACTCTGTTATGAGAAAAAATAACTATTGAGTATTAAGAGATAGCACAAATGTAATATCTTGGCTACCAATTTTTTCATGTTCTAATGTGGTGATTATAATATAATATATAATGACATGCTCATTTTTGGCCGAAAAAAGGAAGATCACCAAATTTTGTTTTTGTTTTCACCTTAAAAACCTGTTTTGGTTGATTCTTGCAAATAACTAAGGATAATGTATTTGTAAATTTACTTTTACTAATCAATAAAAATATGCCTGCCTGCCTAGCGCAACATAGTAGGATTCCCGAGATATTTCTCTGTAATAGCTAAAACCTTGTGTGGAAATTACATACAATAATTACAATCAACGTTTAACACACAATACACAAACACACACCACATACGTATACGTTTCGCGAGCACCAGGGCTCGCTTCCTCAGTGTATAAAATTTAAAATGTTAAAAACAGAAAAACCCCCCAACTGACAGCAAGTCAGAGACCCAAATGATCGCAAACACAATACCAAAATACCTACAAGCCTCAGCAACCAATAAGATTAAACCGGAAATGAGGTGTCATGACAAAATAAATCTAACCAGAAAGTTGAGATGTACGGTACACTTGAAAGATCATTAACCAAGGAGTTTTTTGCTTTATGTATATGGAGTCCTTCGAAAAAATCTAAGTCTAGCGGAGTAGTGCATTTTTTAATAATAGCAGCAGAGGTAAAATTAAAATTATGGTTTTAATTTTAATTTTACCTGTGATATAGTATAGTTGATAGAGATATGATATAGTTTAGATGGTTGGATAAATTTACCTCCTCACACAATCCATCCCTCTTCTCTAGCTCATTCTTTAAATGTCTGGTTCTAAAACAGCTAAAATCTCCTGAATAAATTGATGCGTATGAACTATTGATTACAAGCAGGCAACGTCAAATGGAAGGAAATGTTCCCCATTCAAATTTGCATTCTTTGTTAAAGTATGAAAATTTTTAGAAGTGCAAAAGTTTTGAAATCAGAACAGCTGAAAATTACAGTTACCTTCAAATAAAATAAATGTTAGTCTTCCTTATATATATATATATATATATATATATATATATTTTTTTTTTTTTTTTTTTTTTTTTTCAAAAAAACGTTCATATGTTTCATAATTGTTCAATAAATAAAAAATAAAATTAATATTTAGCATTAAATATTTCAAAACCTTAATTAAACAGATGAAAAACAATTTTCTTCCAAAATTTACACATTAAAATAAACAAAATTTTTTTTCGTTGATCTCTATTCATCAAATCTTTCTATGTAACAAATTTTTTGACTGAACGATCGATTTCATGATATAGAGACTTGATAGGATTTTGATTGGAAAACAAATCTTTACTAGTTCACCATGTGTATTCCTTGACTGGGTATTAAATAGATGACTTTTTGATGAACTCTGAGTATCTTCAGGCATATTAGGAGACATTTTGGGCTAGTCTTACAAAAATTTTCAGCCTTATACTTGCTGTAGATTTTGTTAGCCTTTGCAGACATACACAGAGGGAAATTTTCTTTTGTAAGTTAAAAATAGCTTTTAAATCAAGTTTGTAGAAAATTACCACCAGCACTGTGCGAAGGGGGCAGTCATCCCGGGTGCAGACATTTAAAGGGCACAAAATTTTATACTATTAGCATCATTTAATCATTGGCACAGAAAAAGTTGGGTGGGTGGGGTAGGGGGGGGCATGTTATATTGAAACTTTACCCTGGGTGCAGTTATCTCTTCGCAAACCCTTGATTACCACACTAACAAACTTTGTATTTCATTGAATTGATATATTTATAAATTAATACATTAAGATTTTCTTATTACTTATTGTTTTAGCTTTTAAGAGGAAATTGTAATGCATAAATATTGTTTTGATTTAGTTTTAGGACGTAATACTAGAAGATCCTTATCAGCTTCTGGCAACGAACAGACTCCAAATAGTGAGTGTGACCAGCATCTTATTTTTATCAATAAATACAAAGTTTAAAGTGTTAACATATTTTAGTGTATATTTAATTTTTTTCAAAGGACTTATAGATAAATTGCAATTTTTTTTTTCAGTTAAAAATTGACAAAATTCTTGAATCACTGGTTGTGCATCTCTATTTTATTGTCAAAATAAATAATCAAGCATATAGTTTTATTCTTCACTACCAAAATTAACATTTCCCCCTCCACCGCACTACCAAATATACAAAATTTAAAGTCTTTTAAACTGTTAATTGTCATTTTTTGTGCTATTTGTAAATCTTTATTAAAGTAAATTATAAGTTTGCCTGTTAAATACTCCCCCATCCCCATCAACTCACAAAAGTAAGCCTTCAATTTTTTCTACTTTATTTGTTACTTTTATAACAATTGTAGATAACTACATGAAGTCTATCAGAAATCGTTGTCCCATTCCTATTTTCCTAACATACAAAATTTAGACTTTAAAACTGTATAATTTTTACCCCCTCCCCAATTTAATGATAAGTCTTAATGACAAATAATCAAATCATCTAATAAACTTCCTATCCATGCTATAAAATTTCCACTTTCCTTAATTTGCACCTCACCTCAAAAAGTTAAAAATTTTGAAACATCTAGTTTTTTTAAACTTCTTTTCCTCTATTTTTTTTATATATTGTAACCGTAACAAAAATTAATCCTTTGACTTTCACACATCGAAAATTGCCTTCCACATTCACTCTCCTATGCCTCTTTCCTATCACATAATAAAATTTACTCTTTAAAATTTCTAGTCTTCTAATCCTGAAAAGCATTTTTTGCAAAATATCTGTTTATATGAGACACAATTTTTGTGGGTGCTCTATTGCAAAAATTAATGCACAGAATTTAATAAAAAAATATATCAGTTGGTCCCTGTTAAAAATTGGTGCTGATTAGTATTTTATGTAAATCGCCCAATGTTTGGCGCAGCTATGCTGCATTTTTTATGACTTTCACAATAGCTCTATCTCAAGAACTAATGCATAAATTTTCATGAAACTTCAGATTCAGATGTACGATAAATATTAATGCTGATTATGTTTCAAAGTAAATCACTCAACATGTGGCAGTGCTGTGCATCATTTTTTAATGATTTCTGCGATAGCTGTATCTTGAGCTAATGTTGGATTTTCATCTAATTTTGGATTCAGTTAGTTCATAAATATTATGAAACATATTCATATTATGTTTTAGTGTAAATTTCTCAACAAGTGGCGCTGCTGTCCTGCAGTTTTCATTAATTTTGCAATAGCTCTATCTCAAGAATTAATGTATGAATTTTCATCAAACTTGGGATTCAATTAGATGTCGACACAAGTCATTCTATTTCGGTATCGGCATTAATTGCTCAATAAGTGTTTCTGTTATTCTGAATTTTTCACAATAGCTCTGTTTCAAAAGTTAATACACAGATTTAAAAATTTCCCAGAAAATTTATATCTCTTTATAGGATTTATTTAAAAACTTCTCTGCTAAATTGAAACAAGTAGAAAAGGTATCCTTGCTCTTCCATTTGAATGCATTGCATTCAAGGATCTCGCTGGCTTTGAGCAACATTATTGATTTAGCGAATAAGAAATAAAAAACAGTCTCCTAATAAAAAGAAATGTTAGCAAAATAGATTTGGTGTGAAGCTCTAAAAAATACAACCTTTAACCCTTTTTTGTATTCCTGTTTTCTGACTGTTCTAAAATAACTTAATGTTTTGTAATTGCTTTTAAAATAATAAATTCGACTATCTACTACAGAAACTATTACAAATGAGTAGTACACTGTAAATGTTTCCTAGTCCTAAATGTATAAATGTTATATATATTCTTTTAGCAGTCAGTAAAAATTAAAAACAGCCATCATTGACTTACTGTTGTGAAAACATATGCTAAAAATTGCTATAAGACTTCAACTCGATAGAAAAAATTTGACTGGCCAATGATTATTTTCCATACAATCTATAAATAGTATAGTATGGTATATGGCTAAATTCAGCACCGCATTACAGCAAAACTTTTCTCTGTTTGTCGCTTGATGCAAATAAATAATTTTGTTTGTGTATTTACCAGTAAGACACCAATACACATATAGTGATTATTGAGGAAAGCGAAGGTTAATACACAGTGCATTATTACTTTCTGGACATAAACTTCTATGAAATGATATTAAAACTCAAACAAAATTCTTTCGTCAAGCTTATCTCAAAAAATATTTGTCGGATTTCAATTCTGTTTGTACCAGAAGGTACCTATGCAGGTAACCTTCTGAAAGCACCTACTGTGAAAAATTATTTCCAAATAGTTTAAAAATTATGTTTAAAAAACTGATAAAAAGCACAATTTATTTGCTTATGTTTCAGAAATTCGGTATGCCGTCAATTTTATTGGTTGAATGTTTTCGTAGACAACCGAATTAGAATCCATGGAGTAAATAGAAAACATTTAGACACTGTAAAAGAGGTGGACATTTTCAACATTTTTGCATGCAATAATATTGAAGATCATTAAAACATATTGCAATTTAATCTAGTCGGGGAAAAGAATCTGTTCTTTTTATTATTATTATTTAAAAAAAAAAAAAAAATGTAAACTGATTTTTAGATTTTGTGATAATTTCTCAATAGCATATTTTTATCGCCAAAAGAATATTTTATATTTCACATGTGAAAATTAGAAACAATTACATATTTTAATAAGATATTTCGATTTATGACATCATTTCTTATTTTATTTATTTTTATTACATATAATACACATAAAACCGAAATAAAATGGAGGGAAAAAAATCATCATCCATAACAATTAAAAGTGATAGATTGGGAAAAATGTACCAGACACTAATGTTCGTATATATTAAGAAAGGTAAAAGTGTAAACACAAGGGAAAAAAATAATAAAAATAAAGTTTGAAGATAATTTAATTTGACAATACTAACCTAAATCCAATATCTTAATGTAAGATTAAAGAATTAATAAAACAGATAATTAATGTATGCATTTTATACACTTAGAAATAATATTTTAGGTATTGTTCAAATTGTTGAAAGTTAGATTCAAGTTGATCTTTAACATTATGTATTTAATTATTATACAGCATGATAGTGCTGTATAGTAGAGCTCAGCCATATCTCTAATGCTGAAGTCCAAAGTTTGTCTCTTAATAACTTTGGACCCAATCCTCAGATTGCAATGAAATTGAAAAGGCGGAGTGTCCTAATCTAGACCTCAATGTTTACAAAAAATCATCCAGATCCACCGATTAGTTATGGAGATCCAGAACCCCTGTTGTGTCACTTTTTTCTCGTGAAACAAGAAAAAACACAAACAACTCAGTTATAATGCAAACCAGGAAACATTCAGTGACATGTAATAGCTTGTTCAAAAGCTTTTTAATTTAGGTATGTATCTTTCGAAAGTCTTGTCAAAAAATATTCAATATTAAGGAAATAGAACCTATTTCAAATTTATATAATGCTATACCTTCCATAATTTAACATTATAGAAATCTCTCCTTTTTAATTGCTAATTCAATTATTTCTTTAAAGTTGCCACCAACTAAAAAACAGTTCAATAATTTAAAAAAGAAATGATAACACTTTATATATAGATATAGGTATATAGATAGATAGATCAATAAAAATTCTGATTCTCCTGATAGATTTTTGAATTTCTGAAATTGACATCATTCGAAACAGATAATACATAGTTTTCATAAGCATACATATAAACTTTTACTAAATATGTGTTAAAACAACATCACACCTTTATTTGAATGTTTTCGACATCAAAACAGTTACTACAATACAGATATTTCAATTAAAAAGGGATAATTTAGAAAAAAAAAAATCTTCTATATTTTTAAAAATAACGATTTGAAAATGAAGCTATGAAAATCCTTATACGCTTGTCATGTGTCTGCAGAGCAAATCTTGACTCATCAGTAAACATTACATTGCCCCAGTCAGACGCAGTCCAATTGACATGTTCCCGGCACCACTTTAATCGTGCCCCTCTTGATTGGACGGATAGAGGAACACAAACTCGAGGTACAGTCCATTCATATGTAATGTTCGGCATACAGTAGCTACAGATATCGCCTTACCAGTGGATGCAGTAACCATAGATGTCACACGTGTGGAGGTCACTCTGCGATTCCGCTTGGCTACAATAGCAATATATCAATCTTCCGCGGGGGTTGTAACCCTTGGGTGACCGACTACGGGCCTTTGGGCAACTGTCTGTGTGGTTTGGAATTGTTTCCATAAACGTGAAATTACAGAATGATGAACGCCAAAGAAAATAACATCTGTGATCGACTGTCCTGCTTCAATGCGCCCCCCAGCACGCCAGTGCTCAGAATCTTCCATTCGTCTTCTAGAAGTCATAGAAATACTTATGTCTTCAAAACAAATTGTACGAAAGTTTTAAACACCTTCTATCAGCACTTACAATCAACTTCTGTAACCCTTCATAAAGCTGGTTTCTTATAAGACTGCCCTTTTTGCATATTTCTTGACTTGAAAATGCGATTGGCTGTTGACATTTTTTGACACCTAACATATTTGCATACTTCCATCTACCTCTGCAGCGATTTACGTCTTCTTTAATTCTGATTGGCTTCAGAAAATTAGCATTTTCCTCTCCGTGCTTAACTTTTGGAAGTGAGTGTATTACTAGGGTCAAGTGGAATAAAATAGTTATTAAAACAGTACACAGTTTTCAAAAAATGTCAATTAAGGCTTCAAGGTTATTATGAACTATTGTCGACTGGCAATAGTGCCTTTGAGTTTTATGGATAGCTTGGGCAGGCTACCAACTATAAAAAAAGCGATTGAAATCTTGGAATATTTATAGTCATTCATTTCTTGTGTTCAAAAGGAAAAAAATCCCACTTCCAATAATTACATGTATTATTGTATCTTTTTAAAAGATAAATCTATTGTTAAGTTGCATTTTCCTTAGTTGTATCTTTGCTGCAGCCTTTCATGGCAAAATTTCAAACTGAAAAACCAATGCTGCCATTTTTTGCAGCTGATTTAATAAAGTTGATTCGGTCATACTAATTAGAAAACAAAATTCTTAAGGATGTAAAATAAAACATGTAACAGTTTCTAAACTTCCTTGTCTTGAATTCAAAGCTAATACAGTAAAACTCATTTAAGATTCAAATTAAGGGACCGGAGAAATATCGTATCTCAAGTAATATCATATCTTATCCATGTAATTTTACATAAGTTTCCTTTTCAAGATACTGCAGATCATTAGTCTCTTAAGTGGGATCATATATTAAACGGGTGTATCTTAAACGAGTTTCACATATGTTGAATTCTCTTGCTAAAATAGTCTCTGTTCACTGAGGATAAACTGTTTAAGAATCCAACAGAGCAGCAATCTGTTAAAGAAAGTGGTGTTATTGCTCTGAAAATGAGAAATAAGAGACTTCATTTATGTAATGATGAAAAAAATTATCAATAAAGTATTGTATTGTGTGCAATTCATTTTGTTTAAATCTTGTTAAAATTGTGTGGGACAAAGGAAACTGTATTTCACAAATGAAATCTAGCATAAAAGCCTTCCTTCCACAAAAGTGGTTGATTCCCAGAAGATGACTGTGAAGTCATTCTTCTAGATTGTCCAGATTTCCTTGAAACTAAAAATTTATCAGGCTTAACAAACTTTGATGAATGGAAATATTGATTGTTTGACTTTTTTATGATCATATGTTTGTTAAAAGACTTGTTAAAGCTCTTAATGTTACCAAACTTGCATTGCTTTTGTCTCATGGGCAAGTTTGTCTTGAGAAAAGGGCCTCAATCAATAAAAAATATTAAATTAAAAAACCTTAAAGAACATCCATATACTTCTTTAAAGATTATAAAAGATTATCTTGAATATTGTGGTAGTATACCAATAAAGAAAGGGCTCCTTTCATCTGCATCTTGCAATGGCAGACAAATGCACATTATCGACTTAAAGGGTCAAGAAAAAGAGAAAGAAAAACATATCACTGAGGGGGGAAAAAACCAAAATTTGAAAATGATGCAAAGAAAAAAAAAAAGAATAGAAGTTTACAGGAAAAAAAAAAAAAAAAAAAAAAAACCTTTGTGATTCAGCTGATAACTTATTTTTAAAAGCCTAAAAAAAAAAAAAAAAAAAAAAAAAAAAAAAAATCCTACTTACAATCAAAGAGGCCTGTGAAAAAATGTTAAAGAAAAAAGAAATTGAAGTTAAAAATTTTAGATAAAATTGCAGTTAAAAAGCTTAAACACTGGAAAGAGTCGTCGTATATAAAATGTAATTAATTATTCAAGTTGCTATATGCAAATTTTTCTTTTATATGTGTGTAATTTACTTTTTCAAAAAATGATTTAGTGAATCAGTTAAAGCAAGCTATGAAAGAATTTTGTTTAGTTTTTGTAAAATTTAAAATTGTGTATTAATATTATCATAGTACAAAATTATCAGGTGTCTATTTTTGTCAAGTGTTAGCCCAAATAATATTCAAAATAGAATGCAAAAAGGTTATCTTTATTTTTCAGAGCTTTTCTCATAACATTTCACATTTAAGACTTTGCTACTGTAAGTTATGTTTAGCATTCACCTGAAAATATGTGAAAATGAAAAATAATTTTTTGTTCTCTTGATACTTTTGTAATTTGATATTTTAAAACATAAAAATTTTCCTTTTTGGAAAGGTGCTTGAAATTTGGGTTAGGTGCTTAAATTTTATCACAGAAAGATACTATGAACCCTGTTTTTACATGCTTTTTCTACACAATGTTCATATTTCTACCAAAAAATTAAAATTGTATGTATATAAAAACTGTTTGTTCTAAAATAATTATATTTATTTGTTTAGCTAAGAAAAGGAAATGTGCTGCAGAAGACAAAAGCCCCGCTAAAAGAAACAATATTGCTCCTGATCCCACACCACCTAATATTCAGAGAAGAAAATTTCGAGACAAGCTGGTAAATGTCATATACACATTATGTTCTATTTATAACTCTAATGTATTCTGATTTTGTATTACTTGTCAATATTTGTCCATATTTCTGGATTTGCATTTATTCATATTTTACACATAGATCTCAGATAATTCATGAATCAAGACTATAAAATTTTACAGTAGTCAAAAATTGACGTACTCCATTATTTCTATTCGCCTCAATCTGATCAATAAGGATTGTAAAAACACAATTTCTCTAATATATTTATTATTTCTATTTCCAAGCCAATTTTTTTTATCACCACTCTCCTTTTATGAGGATAAAAAGCTCTTAAGATACTGTGGATTAAGCAGGGCTTCAAGTGTTGCACATGTCTGCATCGAAATAGTGTTTTTTCTTAAGTATGAGTCAAACCTGTGCCTAAACTTACTTAGTGCCAAAATGAAATTTAGCATGATTTAGTTCATCCAAGAAGAAAAGATAATTTAAATATTTAACTTTTTCCAAACCACTAATCTTGTCAAAAAATGGGGGGGGGGGGAAATTGCAAACCAAAGATTGCAAAAATCCTTCAAATATTGTCAAAAGGTTGCAAAAAATGATGCAAAATTTATCAAAAAATAGAAAAAAAAAATCATATTTGTCAAAGGACTGCGAAAATAATGTGAATTTTGTCTAAAATAAACAAAATGTTGTCAAAAGACAGCAAAAAACACTAATTATATCAAAATATCGCAAACAAATCCACAAATTTTGTTAGAATGCTGTGAAAAACAGCAGATTCCGTTGAAAGATATTTACTGTTTAAAATAAGTTTAATTTAATAATTTAATAGAATAAATTAAATGTTAAAGCAAATTTGTTGAAAGCAATAAAATATAAATTCAAATATTATCCCAGTTTATGCCTTTACCTATAGATAATTATAATAAAAATAATTATAGTAGCAGAGTTTCCCCCAGGTTTAAAAAGGGGCAGGGCGCTATTGTTCCGAAAAGGGCACTTTTTACATTCTTCAGGGCACTTTTTTGATTTTTAAGGGCACTTTTATAAAGTTGAATCTAGAATCTAGCAATTCAAAAAATAATGGAAAAACAGAAATTTCGTCAAAGAATCGAGAAAATAATTTTTAAAAAAATGAAAAAAAGGTAAATTTTGTTTAAAAAATCACAAAAAAATGACAATTTTGCTAAAAAATCACGAAAAAATGGCAAATTTTGTTAAAAGATCACAAAACGACAAATTTCTATTTTTTTTTTTGAATGAGCGACAAGAGGGGCGCAAGTTTTTAGTTGAGGGATAAGAGGGGCGCTATTTTTTAAACTAAAGGGCAAGTGGGGCAGAGCGCCCTCCTAAAACCCTCTGGGGGAAACTCTGATAGTAGACTCCCTCAAATCCATGCAGCTTGAGAACAGAGGCTGTGCAGATTTTAGAATTTTGCAGATTTCTGGTCATTGCTTTGTTACATTTTTAAATAGTAACTTGAAAGTAATTAACAATGCAGTCAAATTTATAATGAATGCTTACAATATAATAAAATTTAAAAAAAATAGTAAAGTAATAAATTAAAATACTAAAAAATTAGATAATTTTTAAAATTATTAAAATATTAAATGCAAAAGTCAAATAAATAATCTTTAATGTATAATTAAATATTCATGATAAAGATGAGATGCATTTTTCCTAAATTATTCAATGTTACTTGCCACAACACTACTAATTCACATCAAAATCATGAAATGAGGAATTTTTGTTTTAGTTTAGCCCAAATTAATAACCAAAAAAAGCTTGAGTAATGCTTAAATATATTTGGTAAAAAGATTGATTGCCAGTGATATCAGCAATATCTTGAATTTTTTCAGGAATAAATTTATTGCTCCTTTATGAAAAAGCACAAATCCAATAATGTTAATGAAAATTACAGATTAAAAAACATATGTCATTAATGTAAAAAGAAAAAAAGAAAAAAAAATGTGATTTAACAAATTACAACTATTTGAAAAAGTATACAGGGTGATTCATAAAAGATGGGCAGAACTTTAAGGGGTTATAGTACACTAAAAGACAAATAATATTAAATAGGAGACTAAGGGTCCCAGACGTATTCCCAAGGAGATAAGGGGCATTAAAGTTTAGGATCCGAAATTTCAAATGATTATAAAAAATGGAAAAATTGGTCGATTCGTTTGCGGTTTTTGCAAAAAATTTTCTTTATGCCAGTATTTTCTTGAAATAAAATTTTAAAGTTCAATTTCAAAAAATGCCGATAGGGGGGCGCTTTAGACTTTGGAGTAACAAACAACTATTTTTTTACGTTATTTTTTGTATTTCTTTAAATGATTTCGAAAGCTTAGACTTAAACTTAAATTTTGATCTAAAAATCTGAGTCCTAACGAGTAGTTAAGTTGCGTAAACTGAAATTTGAAATTTGAAACCCTTCTCCCCCCAGAACAAAAATCAGTTATTCCCGATCTTTGTGTCGTAGATTAGGCTCTAACTACTGCCGCGTTTCGCTAAAATTATTCTTTATGTCAGTATTTTCTTGAAAATAAATTTTAAAGAAAATTTTCAAAAAATTCCGATAGAGGGTGCTTTAGACTTTGGAGTAACGAACAACTATTTTATACCGTTATTTTTTGTGTCTCATTAAATGCTTTCTAAAGCTTAGACTTAAATTTTCAGCCCAAAATCTGAATCGTTAGACGTGGTTAAGTTTCTGGGGAGAGGGGTTTGAAATTTCTACTCCTGAGCACAGTTCAGTTTATCATATCCACACATTGTGTGCTGTGATACGAGGTAAAAAGACACAAATTAGGATTATGTTACCAAAGCATATTTATTAACATGTAATTACAATAAATGTTCAAAATTGTGACCACCAGAGGTTATGCATGCAGAACAACGGCGAAGAATGGAACGGCGAACATTCGCGAAAACATCAGGCTTTTCGAGCACTTCCCCTACAGCGGCGGAAAGTCTGGCGACCAGTTCCTCGGGGGATTCAATGGGTGTCTCATACATAAGAGCCTTCAATTGTCCCCAAAAAAAGAAATCGAGGGGTGAAAGATAACGGGCTGCTAGGGCAAAAATAGATTTAAGCCTAGAAGCCACAATCACTTAAAGCAGAGTTTTAAAGGATTGGTGTACACATATACGCAGAAATAAGTCAGGTAATTATTTAAACTGAATTTTATTAAAAACATTTAAAAACATGATTAGTATAACAGCAAAAATCCGGCCATAGCTTTGGCCAAAAGAACGCATTGCTCATTTAGTGAGCTTTTTATCAAGTCTAGACTGACATTAGAATATAGCATGTTAAAATGAGCTTTTGAATTAAATCTAAATCATGCTTTAAATATTGCATGTCTAAAAACGAGCCATCCAAACATGAAGTTGCTCAAATATATACCATCTGATAATCGCATGGAAATAGCAAGGCAGTTCTCTGTAACAGTGAAGCATACAGTTATACAAAGCAACCAATCAGAAACAAGCAAACGTCATCGGTACGATGACGCAATACTTAAACTGGAATGCAGGCATTCATCTCCAGATGCGTGGAATTCGTAAAAGTATGACGCCATATCGCCAAAGAAAAAGAACACTCATAAACAGAGTAATGAAACGATATCTTAGTTACATAACGATTCGAAATACCGACATAGTAACTTCATATCGACAAGAATGCTGCGACATGACATCAATGGCCCGCCTTCCACACATCTGGATATGTTACAAACTCGTACATGAAAAATGAAACTAATTCGATATCTTACAGTTTCATTAAAAAAGGTATAATTTAAAACATTTTCTAAATATGCTAGTTTTTTTTTTTTTTTTTTTTTTTTTTTCATTATTAGTACAGCAAGATCCCAGATTAAAATAAAACAAGTTAAGCACATAAATATAAAAAGTCAATCATTATAAGTTAATATTTATTTTCAAAAATTTTCTTTCTAAATTTTTCTAGTGTAATTTTAGTTGGAGGTTTTGTGAAATAATCAGCTAAGTTTTCTTTACTAGAAATATACTTTAAATTGAACAATTTCTCATAAACTAGATTTCTTAAAAAATGATATCTTACATGTATATGCTTAGTTTTACTGTTTTCTATAGGAGAGTTAGAAAAATCTATAGCAGCTCTGTTATCACAAAATAAGTTAAACTCTGAAAAATATGGGGGAAAAATTTTTAGTTCTTTACCTTCTTTTATTATGTTAATTATCCAAATAAGTTCCTTAGCAGCATCAGTCAAGGAAACGTACTCCGCTTCCATAGTTGAAAGGGCAACACAACGCTGTTTAGAAGTTCGCCAAGATATCACAGCATCATTTAAGAATAAAATAAACCCCCCAATCGATACTCGATCGTCTCGGTTAGATGCATACTCGGCGTCACTAAAACAATTTATTGAAAAATTATCATGACAAGAAAGATTTAATTTTTCATATTTTGTATGATATACATAGCCAAGGACTTTTAATAAGGCTAACCAATGTATTTTTCCGGGATTGCTTTGAAATTGTGAAAGGAGATTAACTACGTAACTAATATCTGGACGTGTTCTACTAGCTAAAAATGACAAACATCCAATTAAGTTACGATATGGAATTTTTTCCATTTCAGCAATTTCTTCATTAGTTTGTGGGCAATCCCTTTTAGAAAATATTACCCCTTTTGAAATAGGTAAAGAAACAATTGGTGGATAATAACTTTTAAATTGCTCATAAATATTTTCAATGTAATCCGTCTGATGAATATAAAAACCATTTTTAATTTGTTCGAAATTAACTCCCAGTAATTTAACCGTCTCCCCTAAAACTTTAATATCAAATTTTTGTTTTAATACATCTATAACTTTAAAAATTTTATCTTTATTTTTTCCTAACAAAATCATGTCATCCACATAGAAAAGCAGGACAATTTCGGAGTTAAGAGAATAAACACAGTTGGTCCACTCAAACTTTTTAAAATTTAAACTTTCTAAAACGGAATGTAGTTCGTAAAACCATTCACGTCCGCTCTGATGGAGACCATACAGAGCTTTCTTTAACAAACAAACGTGATCAGGTTTATCCGATTCTACGAAACCAACTGGTTGTCTCATGTAAATAACTTCCGTTAAAGGGGCATATAAATACGCACAGCGAACGTCCATTTGAATATGATGCCATTTTAATCCACAAACTAAGATCGAGAAAAACAAACGTATTATAGTGAAATTCACCACGGGACTGAAAACCTGATCATATTGAATGCCTTTTTCCTGTCGGAAGCCTTGTGCAACGAGACATGCTTTATATCTAATTATTTCGTTCTCTTTATTGCATTTAATGGTATAAGCCCATCTGCTTCCCAAGATCCTAGCATTCTGAGGTTTTTCTACTAAAGTCCAAACTTCTCGATCTTTAATAATTTGAATTTCCTCTTCCATCGCACGCTTCCACGATTCAACTTGAGGAGAACGTATTGCATCATTAAAAGTTTTTGGAACGTTCACTTGATCTCGCTTTAATTGTCATTCATTTAATTGATTTGCCTCCAACTCTTGATTTATAACGCCCGTGAACTTGTTTTTACCGCTGAAATCAAATACTTTTGGATCGTAAGGTATATTTTTAGACTCTCAATAAGTTTTTGCATCATTTGGAGATCTTAAACGCATATTTGTTCCTACTATACTATAATAAATATCTGTACGAGATCCATCCGAACGAGGAACAGCTTTCCGAAACCATTCAATTTTTGGTTTAGTTAACGCAGGAGATTCAGACACTTTTTCAATCTGTTTCGATTTCTCAACCTCCCCCTCAATTAATTTAACTTGTTTATCAGGCTCACACGATTTTTCAGTATCTAAAGCCTCCGAATCGTCTAAATCCAATGCATCTAAATGAAATAAACTTCGGTCGGAAATCTGTTCGTTTTTAATTTGTTCCTCTATTCTAACATTGATGGTCTCGATAACTTTATCGTTTTGAGGAATCCAAACGCGATAACCTTTAGTGCGAAGAGCGTACCCTACGAGCACCCCCTTTTCAGCACGCATATCTAGTTTACCGCGATTATGTTTAGGAATCCCGACATATACAGTGGAACCAAAAGCTCTTAAATGTTTAACAGACGGTACTTTCCCCGAAAACAACTCGAACGGTGTCTTAGTGAAATTCTTTTGTCAGGTGCGATTCCACGTATAGACAAAATATAGCAGAGCCTCCCCCCAGAATCTCTTATGCAATTTAGAGTCATTAAGTAAAGTTCTTACGGCATTTAAAGCTGTAGAATTGAATTTCTCAATGAGACTGTTCATTTCCGGTGAAAATGGGTTGGTCCGCTCAGGTTTAATACCCCTATCTTCCAAATATTCCTCGAATTCATTTGAACAAAACTCTCCGCCATTATCAGTGCGGATGTTAATGACCTTATTTCCAGTAAAAGTCTCGGCACGTTTTTGAAATTTTACAAAACAATTAAAAACCTCCGATTTTTCTTTCATCAAGTAAACGTAGACTTTTCTAGAAAAATCGTCGATTATTGTTAGGAAATATTTATTACCCCCTTTAGTTTTTGTATTTAGCGGGCCTGCTACGTCAAGGTGCAAAAGCTCCAACGGCTTTAAAGACCTAATTTTTCCAATAGGTTTAAAAGAAACTCGTCTGGCTTTACCGATTTTGCAAGGCTCACAATTTAACTCTTCATTTTTGAGCGGAGGCATTCCCCTAACTTTATCAACGGTTTTTAATACGTAATCCTTATTTATATGAGCAAATCTTTTGTGCCATGTTTCTATACTGTTTTCTGTATTAACCTGATTAACTTCTAAATTTTGAGAATTTCCACCATTACGCTTAATGTATTCAGGAAAAACATAGTAAAGGCCATTTTTTCGAATAGCTGAAAACAATTTTCTACCATTTAAATTTACATCTATTCGCCCATTTTTACCGATAAACGTGGCGCCTTTCTCTTCAAAGAGATGGCCCGCCATCAAATTATGTCGTAATTTAGGGGAATATAAGACGTTATGCAATGCAACAACCTGATTTCTGCCTTTAATTTTACAATTAAACTTTATAGTTCCCCTGCCTAAAACTTCACAAGCTACCCCATTAATTGCAGCTTTCATTTCCATCCCGGAAATTGGCTCAAAATCCCAGAATAAATCTTTACGTGAACAAAAATGGGAACTGGCTGCAGTATCGAATAACCAGGCAGTATTATCAGTATTTGAGTTAAAATAAGCTTCAGCTATAAAACCAACCTCACCATGTTTTTCATCAGCTCTATTTTTAAATTTTCTGCAATTTTTAGCAAGATGGCCACTTAAGTTACATTTAAAGCATTTTCTAGTTTCATTACGTTTAAAATTAAAATTGGGATCTGCTGTACTTACCTGCGTATTAGATTTTGACTTCTGCTTAGTAGATCTCTTCACATTGTTACATTTATTTTCACTGTTATGTAAAGCAACTTCATTAAATACATTAGAATTTTTGTTAATTGAACAATTAAACAATTTTAGTCGTGCCTCCTCAGACAACAGTTCACTCAGAACATTTTCGAAGTTAAAGTCCTCGTCCGAAAAACGATAGATCAGCTGGACAATACCTCTGTACTCATCAGGAAGGTGACGAATCAGCTGAAACGGCTTTAACCACTCGGAAATTGGACGACCGACATCTTGTAATTGCATCATAATGTCTCTCAATCTAGCACCATAAAGATTCAGATCCTCACCAGGCTGCAACTTGCACTCGAAAAATGCGTCCGTCAACTCCACAACACGAGCACGACTACTAGGACGAAAATGCTTCTCCAACGCTTGCCAAGCTACATAAGGATCCTCGACACCAGATAATAGAGGCCGTAAATCTTTACTGACATTCAAGTAGAGAATGGAATATGCCCTTATCCTCTTTGCCAGATCGGCAGGAGTAGGCGCCTTGGCTGGATCGTCGACCTCCGGCAATTTTGTAGACACGCATTCCCATAGTGACTTCTCCATCAAAAGAACATGAACATCTTCTCGCCATGTGCTATAGTTAGACGACGTCAGCTTATCAATAGGGAGAAAGTCCATGCTAGATGAAGGCGGCATCATGGCTTAAAAACTGAGGAAAACACGCACAAATTTAAAAAGGTCTAACTTCTCTGCATATTGTGTGCTTCAATCCAGGCTGGGCCCATAACCCGTAACGGGCTGCTAGGGCAAAAATAGATTTAAGCCTAGAAGCCACAATCACTTAAAGCAGAGTTTTAAAGGATTGGTGTACACATATACGCAGAAATAAGTCAGGTAATTATTTAAACTGAATTTTATTAAAAACATTTAAAAACATGATTAGTATAACAGCAAAAATCCGGCCATAGCTTTGGCCAAAAGAACGCATTGCTCATTTAGTGAGCTTTTTATCAAGTCTAGACTGACATTAGAATATAGCATGTTAAAATGAGCTTTTGAATTAAATCTAAATCATGCTTTAAATATTGCATGTCTAAAAACGAGCCATCCAAACATGAAGTTGCTCAAATATATACCATCTGATAATCGCATGGAAATAGCAAGGCAGTTCTCTGTAACAGTGAAGCATACAGTTATACAAAGCAACCAATCAGAAACAAGCAAACGTCATCGGTACGATGACGCAATACTTAAACTGGAATGCAGGCATTCATCTCCAGATGCGTGGAATTCGTAAAAGTATGACGCCATATCGCCAAAGAAAAAGAACACTCATAAACAGAGTAATGAAACGATATCTTAGTTACATAACGATTCGAAATACCGACATAGTAACTTCATATCGACAAGAATGCTGCGACATGACATCAAAAGATCTGGCGAGTGAGCAGGCCAAGCAACAGGACCACCTCGACCAATCCATCTGTTCGGAAATGTGATGTCCAGATAGTTGCGGACGTCTCGTACGTAATGGGCTGGCGCTCCATCGTGCTGGAACCACATGACCCGCCGGATGCGTGGAGGAACAACGTTTAACAGGTCTGGCAGCACATGTTGCAGAAATGTGAGGTATGTTTTACCGTTGAGGCGTTCAGGAAGAAGGTACGGTCCGATTAGGTGGTCTCCGAGGATTCCTGCCCAAACATTGATGGAAAAGCGTCTCTGATGAGCATGTGGATACGTAGCATGTGGATTGACATCCGCCCATACATGTGCATTGTGTGTGTTAAATGTACCTTCACACGTGAAGGTACATTCATCGGTAAAAAGCACAGTTCGTCCAAAATGTGGATTTAGCGCGTTCTGCTGCAGAAACCAGCGGGCGAATTCAATACGATTTGGATAATCCCCTGGAGACAGTTTCTGGACTCGTTGCACATGAAACGGGAGCAAATGTTCATCCTTCAGTACCCTCCAAGTCATGGACTGTGAGGTATCCACCTGCCTAGCCACTGTTCGTGTACTTGTACTTGGCTGCGCCGCTACTACATCCAGAATGGCTTCTGCAACAACTACTGATTCGTCCTTTTTTGCACGACCTGCATTCGACCGGGAAGCGAGAAATGATCCCGTCTCACACAACTGTCTGTGCAAGCGCTCGAAAGTTTTGCGGTTAGGCAACCGCCTGTTGGGAAATCGCTCTCAGTACATTCGTTGTGCCTCTGCACCATTTCCATCTGCCGCTCCATAAATTAAATGCATCTCAGCCTTTTCCTTATTCGTGAAAGGCACCATCTTCCGATTCATTACTACAGTGACTTACACTTGACTCACCGTTCAGTGGTTTTTATGCCTGAATCGTGTCGAAATTTTGCATACGTGTTCTTCTTCTTCCCCATTTGACATTTGCATACTTTCTGTCTCCTTCTTCACCCGGTGACTAGCGTCCGGAATGGAGCTTTAATGCTTGCATGAGCGACGTTTCCAACTGTGCCAGTGCCTTTATGAGTGAATTCCAACTATGCAGTCCTTGACGAAAGTTGTATTTTTGCCTCGTATCACAGCACAGAATTATTGGGCATGGTTAAGTAATGCAAGCTGAACTATGTTCAGAAGTTGAAATTTGAACCCCCTCCCCTCGCTACTGAACCACGCTCAGCGATTCAGATTTTGAGCTGAAAATTTAAGTTTATGTCTAAGCTTTAGAAAGCATTTAATGAGACACAAAAAATAACGGTATAAAATAGTTGTTCGTTACTCCAAAGTCTAAAGCGCCCTCTATCGGAATTTTTTGAAACTATCAGTTTGTAAACAAACTGATCTAAAAATAAATTTCATTAGCAGAGAAAAATTATATTGCACAGTGTGAAGCTCCATGTAGGAGTATGTCTATGTAAAAGTTCTTAAGTAGATTTCAAAAAGATTCAAAAATAACTTTTCAATAAATTCTTTCATGACTGATGTTTTTGGTGTTTCTCAAAAATATAACAGGGAAGGAATTCTATTTTTCAATAAAAAGTTTATTCTTCAAACAAACAACAAAATAACAGGTAAAAACTTTAAAAGTAAACTGATCATTTTTAAAAGCACATACTTCTTTTTGTAAACATCCTCAGGATAAAAATCATCTTTCACTTTCTCAATGAGCATAAACATATATCTCTGAATGAGCTCAGCACTGGATGTGAATTAGAAACCAAAAACAACATCCACCATAAGGTCACATAACCAAAACATCTTCCCTTCAAAGACCAGCTGATTAACCACAAGTATCTTAAACATGAGCAGCTGTAAATGACTCACCTACAGTATTTAAAGGGTTAGTAGAAAGAACCAGAAACAGGAAGCAACGCCCTCTTTAGTTAACAGCTGTTAAAAAATGAATATCCAATTAACTTCCTGTGCAGGTGTAAGGGGGATGACGTCATCACATCGTCATAGCAGGTGCTAAAGTATCAAATAGACAGATGTCCTGTTGTTTTAAGAATATGGCAAAAAGTAAACAAACTCAAGTGAACTTTAAAACATTAACAAGGAAGTGTTTTTAATAAAAATAAAAGATATTTAAAGGTGGGTAAGTTGATAATAAATATATTTAAAATAAAATAAATAAATATCTTTAAAGTAAATTATGAATAAACATCAATCTCAGACTTTAGTTTAAAAAGGTGAATTAATGAATGTGAAGTAATTTGAAAAATAATAGTAGGCCTTAGTTATATATATACCTAAAGTAAACTATGTTAAATTAAACTTAGGAAGTGTTGAGAACTTTAAAACTTGGAAGGTTTTCAAACCTGACAGAAACTTTTCTTTAAAATTTATTTTCAAGAAAATACTGACACAAAGAATAATTTTAGCAAAACGTGGCAGTAGTTAGAGCCTAATCTACGACACAAAGATTGGGAATAACTGATTTTTGTTCTGGGGGGAGAAGGGTTTCAAATTTCAGTTTACGCTACTTAACTATTTATTATGTTAGGACTCAGATTTTTAGATCAAAATTTAAGTTTAAGTCTAAGCTTTCGAAATCATTTAAAGAAATACAAAAAATAACGTTAAAAAATAGTTGTTTGTTACTCCAAAGTCTAAAGCGCCCCCCTATCGGCATTTTTTGAAATTGAACTTTAAAATTTTATTTCATGAAAATACTGGTGTAAAGAAAATTTTTTGCAAAAACCGCAAACAAATCGACCAATTTTTCCATTTTTTATAATCATTTGAAATTTCGTACCCTAAACTTTAATGCCCCCTATCTCCTTGGGAATACGTCTGGGACCCTTAGTCTCCTATTTAATATTATTTGTCTTTAAGTGTACTATAACCCCTTAAAGTTCTGCCCATCTTTTATGAATCACCCTGTATTTTCAAAGACTAAAATTTTAGACTTATAAATAAATTCTATATTTAAATAATAATAAACATCATTTTTATGATGATCAAAACATGGTTTACATAATAACAAATTCCTATATTATGTTTGCCATGGATTAAAAATTAAAATTCCTGTACCAATCATATAAAAATTTTAAATGAAATTTTAGTTTTACAATTTTGGTACTGCAAATTTTTAAACATCTAAACATCACACATTTTCAATTTTTATACCATCGTATAAAGAAAAAAATGTACTTTTAAATACAATTTGTTTGAAAGTTGTATCTTAATTTGTTTTTAAGTTATTTATTTTTTGTAGTTTTTTTTTAATACTTTTTTGTCATTGTGGCAACAGAAATATTTCATTTCTGGACATTAAACATTAACCAATCAGAAAACGAATAAAAGCCATATACACTACATAAATATAATAGAAAAATATGAGATGGAGAGAGAGAGATAGATACTGAATTTAAAAAAAAAAAAAAAAAAAAAAGATGTATTTCATTTTTGGACATTAAGCATGAATAAGAAAACGAATAGAATAAAAAAAAGTTGCAGAATTCAACTAATAAAAACGATTCAGTTATACTTCAGATTTCCCAGTTCTTTATGGAGGACAACAACTATTTTTCCAAATAATTAATAAAAAAGTCAAATTTTGTCCCCAATCCAAACTAAAAGTTTCATTGCTTACTAAATTATGTGTGAATTTTAGAGAGTTGTGGATTTTTGGGTCCTACTGTATATCATTTATCTGTTGCAAGATAATGAATCATCTATACTGAAAAAAAATTGAAGTTCTTTTTTTCTTACATATCTTGTAAAGTTTTATTTTTTAATTTATTTTAAATAATTAGTTTGTATTTAAACCTGTTATCTTTATTTCTAGATTTTTAGTTATTGTTTTTTTTTTTAACAGAATAAATGTGGTTTAATATATTTTTGAACCTGATATCTTATATAGTTAGAGCTTGATAAACTTAAAAATCAAATTGTTTTTCATCAAATCAATGGCTTCTTCACCTCATCTTTGCTTATGCTTGTTACTAATTTTTTTATTAGTTTGTTTATGTATGTCTTTTAATGTAATATTAAGTCATATTCTAATGATGACAACCTAAATATATTTAAAAAGCACTATAAATTAAAAAAAATTTTAATAGTACTCTTTTAAACATATTTTCCTCTCATACTTTCCATAATTTGAACTCTGGATAATTCAAACATTTCTTGTGGTCCCAGTGAGTTCAAATTAACAAAAGCCAACTGTATTTCAAGAATATTTTAGGAATGACAAGGGTAAAAGGGGTTGAAGTATTATGGAATTATATTCCTTATTCAGTGAATTGAGCAGAAGCGTAAACTCTAAAATAAGATCTGGACATTTATGATGTCCTTTCAGTCATTATGGAAACATTTTTCTCCCATTTTATTAAAGAAAATATGTGACTATTTTGGATACTATTTTCTTCATTGTAGGCTACTAATGCAGATGATTTTGAGGCATAAAATAATAAATACAGCATGTACAGTAAAGCATCGTTTATACGACGATCACTTATACGACGTTTACATTTATACGACGTTTTAATGTGGACCCAATTCATTCCTATTCATTTTAATGTAAAAATAAACCTTTTATATGACGCCCAAAATCGTTTATACGTCGATTTTTCGATTTTGTATAGGTTTATTTTTGTTTATTTTTCTTGTGTATTTTACAAACGAGCGGAAGTTGGCAGCTATGAATGAAACCAAAGAGCGTGTTTAAATGCACTCCATATTAGAAAAATGTGGGCTGGTGTTTAACTCTTCTGAAAAATCAGCTTACGTGTAACAGATTACACTGGGAGGGGTCATTCTTTTTTCGGGGATGGTCAGCTTTCCCGACCTGTTTTAAATTGCAAATAGACTATCCTTCTAACTGTTATCAGTATTGGCGACTTTTAGTTGATCATGTGGGGTTTTTGATCTTTGACTTTAAATGGAAAGGAAATGATGTACTGCAAATGAGGAACTTTTTGGTGAAACATAAATAAAGGTACACATATTTAAATTGCTTACTAATTCCCCCCCCCCCCCATTTTTTTTGGTTATTTGTTTTATTTGGTTTGATTAAGTTACAAATTCATGTAAATCATCATGTTAAACATTAAAATTAAGTGCAAACAAAATTAATTCTAGTTTTGAATGTGAAAATCGATTATACGTCGTTATCGTTTATACGACGTTTTTCGGTAGTCCCTTTGGCGTCGTATAAATGATGATCTACTGTATTTTCAACATTAAACAAGGAAAAGGAAATTTTTTTCAACAAATTTTTAATTCAAATTATCCAAAGTTATAAAAATCAGTTTGCATTAATGAGAGTTTTAACATTAGTTCCAATAAAGTTTTAGGGGACTTTTGGATTGATTCAAACTTACCAAATTCAAATTAACAAGCATCCACTGTAGCAATATTTGCTTTATTTTGTAACAGAATTCCATATTTAAATAAAGCAAAAGTTATTGAAATTTTCTGGAGTGAATTCAGATTCTCTGATTGCAGAATTTCTAGAACGTATTCTATCATGAGAATAAGAATGTTAACCCTTTGCAGCACAGAGCAAATTCATTGCTTAAGTATTGAAATAAATGACTGACACCAGAATTCGAAAACAAATTTATTTGTAAATAAGAAAATGCTATATTTCTCGTATTCAATAAACCATAATTTTTTTAACAAAATTCCGTAGCCAATGTGGCATTTGGAATTTAAAATTAAGTAGTACATCTATGAAACCACTGTGCCGCAAAGGGTTAATCCAGGTAATTTACTAATTGATTTTGAATCAACCAGTGCCACAGACATATACATAACATACATTATTTAAATCTAATTTTAAAAATGTAGCTTTAATGCCCAATTAATTAGTTATTCAAAAAAAGGGTTATCTGGAATGTTACTTATTTCTACCATTCTAGATAAAAATAGAAATCAACCAAAAATTCATTTTCAGGCAAAACATTTCACTGAAGTTTGAATTTTCTGTGAAAATGCTCCCAAAAACAACTGAAAATAGGAAGGTTACTGAAATTTGGCTTCATTCAATCCTTAGACAAATGGTTTGATACTGTATAAACATATTATAATATTATGTATAAATCTTATGAAAAATTTCTTCCTTTTTTAAAATATTCAATTATAAACTTTTACTATGAATTAATAATTGTTTTGGTAAAAATTTCATTTTTATACAACCTAAACTTGTTCAGTTAATGTACTTTGAATGGATGAAGTTTAGTATCTTTTTGCCAATAAAAAAAGCATATTTTTAGTGGCAGAAAATTCATTCAAATTTCATTTGCATTTTACTTGATTATGTATAGATGATTTGTTTTTAAAACTTTTTTAAAGATTGTTCTTTATTATATCTTTGTTATAAACCTGTTTTATAATTTCATTGCTTTTGTTCTTTTTAAAGGGTGATGCTTACTGTTGGATGTGCCATAAATATACTGATGAATTTTATTGTCAAGATTGTCCCCGTGCTTATCATAATGATTGCCTTCGTAAGCTTAAATCTAATCCCAATGAGCCACTTTGTAAGTGCAAGTGGACAAGTGTTGATGGTTTGAAATCATATACAAAAATAACATCTAATCTTCCTCAACTTCTAAACTTAAGTCTTATTAAAGTTCTTGAAGAAAGAAATAATGTAAGTTTACAATTGCATGTAGTTACATAAAACATGCTTCTACAGTATCTACCTTATTACTTCAAGATTTGACTACCTATTTAAAAAAAATTAATTAATTTTGTAAGTAAAAAAATATTTTTTGATTCTCTCTATTGCTGTAACTTCAATATTTTGTGTGCTTTCATTTTCTTCTCATCAAATTTAGAAAAATAAAATTTAAAAATACTAATCCTGCTTTTTATTTATTAAATTTTCAGAAAAAACTTCAAGCAGATGCTGTCGAATTTACGAGGCTGTTAAACACTTGGCCAGAAGATTGCGAAAAAAATGACTTAATCTGTGACCTTTGTGATATTAAAGTTCTAATTGATGTAAGTTGGTTTTTTATTCTTATTTTTATTGTGTATTGATTTCCAGAATCTTTGCTAAAAATTATAATTCTTAATCTTGAAATTAATATGAAAATAACTCTTTTATCTTATAATATGAGCAAATTTTATGCATGGCTGTCTGTATATGCAAATTTTATCTTAAAAATTGCTTTAATGATTTTGACTAAATTTTGTATTTTACCATTTTTAGGCACGAGAAGACCATTGGGTTTGGGTCACACTTTCAATAAAGTTCTTTTAGTGGGTAATTTGAATTATTATGGGTCAGGGTCAAATTAATAATATCTAAAAAAACTCAATTGATTTTGAATATTTTGTATCTAACCTTTTTCAGCTGTAAAAAGACTGCAGTAGACTCCCTCAAATCCACAAAGTTTGGAACCAGAGGTTGTGTGGATTTTAGAATTTTGTGGATTTCTGGTCATTGCTTTATTAAAATTTTTTAAACAGTAATTTGAATCTAATCTAGAATGCACATCAAATATGATTATTATAAAATATTGAAATAAATATTAAACTAAAGTAATAAAAATTTAGATAATTTTTAAAATGATTAAAATATTAAGAGCAAAGGTCCAGTTAATAATCAATAATGTATGATTAAATACTCATTATAAAGATCAAATGTGCTTTTCCTAAATTATTCAATAAAACTTGCCTTATATAGGGACATTACTAATTTACTTCTGAATCATAAAAATTAAGGAAGTTTTATTTCAGGTTCAGCCAACTTAATCAAAAAAGCTTGATTAATACATAAATATATTACCGATAATATCAGCAATACCTTGAATTTTTACAAAAATAAATTTATTCTTCCTTCGTGAAAAAATCATGAATTGAGTAATATTAACAAAAATTACATATTGAGAAGTATGGAATTTATATAAAACTAAAAAAAGTCAATTTTTGTCCCTATATTTGCACTGAATGTTTCATTGTTTACATCTGCAAATTATGTGTAGATTTTAGAGAGTTGCGGATTTGAGGGAGTCTACTGTATTACATATTCGAGAATTTTCAATTAGTGGGACATTACAGGTCAAGCTAATTTTATCAGAAAAACGGCTCTAACGGATTTCACTAAAATTTATGTTCTAACATTTTGGATTATGAGAAGACCATTATTCTAAATCATTTTTTCAAGAAAATTCGATTAGTGGGTCATTTTTGTGTCACTGTGAGTCAAACCAATTTTATCTAGAAAATTGTTCTAACAATTTTAATTAAATTTTGTATTCTATCATTTTTAGACTCAAATACACCATTTGGATAGATTTCATGATTAAAAAAATTCAGTTAGAGGATCATTTCAGGTTTACAATGGATCCAAGGTCATGCTAATTGTATCTACAAGACAGTTCAAAATATTTTGACAAAATTTTGTATTACATTTTTTCCAAGCACAAAAAGACCATTAGTCTTGGTTGAATGGTTTTAAAATGTTCTTTTATAGAATAAGAACATAGCCGATATTGCATCAAGGTTTGATATTTAATAATGAAGATTACTTGTGTGAATTATGAATCATTACAAATTAAAGTTCTTAGTTTCTGACATGCCAGTTTTAACTAGTTACAATCACTGGTTTTAACCACCCTGGCAGAAACTTGCCAATCCTAATTCAAACCCATTCCATAACAAATAACCTCCCCCCCCCCCCTAAAAAAATGTTGAAAAATATGACTAAGATGAGGAAAAAGTTTAATTCATCATATATGTATGTGTATATTTAAATTTTAGTTTGTTTTTGCCACTATTAGGTTTAACAGGCTATATAAGTATAACATATCAGTGAGTTGTTTAACATGAAAAATCCTGAGTCCCGAAACCCAGGACTTCTAAAATTTTGGTTCCCTTTTTCACAAAAGTGGGTCCCCACTAATAAGTCATATTTTTAGACACAGAAAATGAACTTCATTTGGAAAATAAAAATAAAATGCAATAATTATTGTTTTAATAATAATTAATGAATAATTAAAACCAATATTATTTTTTTAAATTATTAAGAAAAAATTTCCTTTTTTAAAAATAAATGTGCAAGATACAAATTTAATTATAAAATAAAGCTTTTTTAAGTGTAGAAAATACAAGTGTCACTGTTGTTCACATTTCATTTAAAAAGGGGCAAGTCTTACTTAAAAAGACATTTTTGCTGAAAACAAAATTATTTTCATTGAGTAAAGGGATACTTTCTGTTTAATGAATGGATACTTTCAAAAGTCACATTCATTCAGAAAGATTACAAAGATTACAATATTTGAAATTTTTTTTATGCAATTTCTCGTTTTTTTTCAGGGTTTTGTCATGAAATTAGCCATTCTTCTGTGAATTTTTTAGCAAAATGTGCTGGAAATGAGACTTTATTTATTTATTTATTTGTTTATTTTCTCTTGATTTTTTAACCAAATGATGCATCTCGCAGAACACGTAAGAGCTATTTTCTTGCGTCTCATCTCTGATATTTGGCCTGGAAATTTTGACCCATGCAGACCTCTGGCTTACATATAAACTTTTTAGATCGGGGATGGTTTTGGTTTCTTGGCTCATATGAAGAAATTTTTCAAAAGTCGTACCATGATAATGACTGCAGTAGATAGTATTTCTTAAGAAACACTGCTTGGAACTGGAGATAGTGTGGATTTCTGGACAGTGATTTTTTTACAATTTAAAATTTTTATTATAAGTAAATGTCAAGTAAATAATAAGATATAATTAAATATGCACCATAAAGATAGTCTTTTCTTGAATTTTTCAATGTAACTTGCCTCATGTAGGTAACAAACTAATTCACTTAAAAATCATAAAACAATGAAGTTTTTTGTTTAGCCAGCTTTAATAATCAAAATGATATTGATTCACACATAAATATATTAGATAAAATGATTGTTGTTACCAAAGGTATCAGCAGTATCTTGATGTGTTTATCCCCCTCCCAGAAATAAATTTATATTTCATGCATGAAAAAGTATGAGCTCAGTCATTTCAACGAGAATTACATTTATAGTGTTTCTCCCAGGATAAAAAGGGGGCAATGTGCTCCTTCCAAAAAAGGGCACTTTTTTTTTCTTTCTAGTGCAGGAAAATTCTGTTCGTTAGATGTTAAAATTATTAACTAACACCAAGATTTACAGGATTGTTTTAGAAATTAAAAACTTGTTACTTTAATCTTTCATTGTAAAAGTAAAATTGTATTAAAATATTCTTGCTGTTGTTGCTAAGTTTGGAATTATTTGGTGGCCCCGATGAGGGACCACTGCATTGAAAAAGGTTTAAAAAAAGGACTTTTGAAATTTTTGTTTTGGTTACTGTTTAACCTGGGAGAATTTGCTGAATGGGACTTTTTCTCATCATTGTATCTTTTTCAAGACTCTTTTTTAAGCCATTTTTCATTTTAATTAAAATTTTTAAATGTTATTTCAATTCTTTTGTGATTAAAAATACTGAGATAAATTTAAAAAGTTGGTATTAAGAATATGTAAAGTAAAAGATAAGCAACTGGGCACCGTGAGAGAAATTATCACTAGCGAGTTGTCTAGGGTTAAAGCAGATGTGTGCTGTTGATGGACATTATGTGATTGGTTTGTTAAAATATGATTTAAATTCTTCATTTATATTTTGTGTTATATATTTTGCATCAAAATAGGTTATATTTTCATTTCTTATTGCAATACAACTGTAATGAACAACGTTATTTTTAAACAAAATAAATTTGGAGCTCAACAGGTGCCGTGCAACTTAGGATGTAAATTTTAAAGGCAAACACTTCTCAAAGATTAATAAAGGCTGATTCTGAGTTAAAATAAATGAATAAATAAATAAAAATAAAAAAACAATAATTATCAGCGGAGTGCGAAGAAAAATTTGCACCAGGGGCAAAGTTTCAATCTCCCTCCCCCATCCATCACCATTTTTCTTTGTGACGAATGTCATGAAATTGAAAAGTATAATTAGCACAAATTTCTGTTGATTACATGTTTGTCATTTATTTTGAAATTTTAAAAGATTTAATTTTAACAACTAAATAATATAAAAGAACATTGCACTTTTATTTTGGAAGAGCAGATCTGGAAAACAGATGTGGAAAAAAATTATCTAACAGTATTGTATAACCCCTTTTGGATTGCAAAAAAGAAGTGATATGCTATTTTGAGAATGCATGTTTTTTCACAAAAAATCACTACATATATATATATAATCTTTTACAAAAAAAAAAAAAAAAAAAAAAAAAAAAGACAATGGTAAGATAATTTTGGCACCCCCTCAATTTCCACGCCCGGGTGAACGCCTGCTTTGCACGGCTCTATAAATTATACATATTATCTACAGCTCTTTGATGAGATTTGAGTTTAATTTGCAATTTTTTGACAAAATTTTGCATTTTTTCAAGATTTTTTTTTAAATTTTGCATTTTTATGATTTTTTGACAAAACTTGCTGGTGCAAAATCCCTGTTTTGTACCCGCTTTTTCAAGATATTTTTTACAAAATTTGTTTTTTTTCCTGCAATTCTTTGACAGAATTTCACATTTTTTCCTTGATCTATAGACAAAATTTGCGTTTTTCACAAAGTTTGCTTTTTTTTCGCGATCTTTTGGCAAAATTTTTATTTTTTTACAATTTTTTGACAGATATATGTGTTTTTCAATTTTTTCAGGAGATTTGAGGAGGTTTTTTTGTGATCTTTTGCAGAAATTTGGCCATTTTTTTCACTACTTTTTGCCAAAATTTACATTTTTTTTGTGAGTTTTTTGCAAATTTACATTTTTTTTTTTCGTGACTTGTGAAAGTTGTGTTTTCCCTGTAACATACGATTTTTGAACACTTTGACAAAATTCGAGTTTATTTCACGATCTTTTGCTATAATTTGCCTTTTTTTCACAATCTTTTGTGAAAATTTGGCAAAATTCGCATTTTTGGTTGAAATTTGAGGGTTTTTTGCAAAATTTGTGTTTTGTCCAACTCCCCCCCCCCCTCCCCCTTTTTTTTTTTTTTTTTTTCCTGCCAACAATTGAAAAAATTAATTTTTTCTTGTGATCATTTATCGAAATTAGTGATATTTTTATGTCTGAAGTTTTTCGACTGATAACCAATTTTTTAAATTTTGGAATTGAATGTCTTGAAATTTTAGAATTTTCTTAAAATTTGTACAGAAATCACCCTTGTGTTTAAAACATGGTGATGGAATAATATAGCTAAGATTACAATCTTTTTTTTTTTTCCACCATCGTTTCAGAGAATTACAAATTTTTTTCTATAATTGTTTCGCAAAATTCTCGATTTTTTTTCTGTAATCCTTCACAACTACAATTTTTTCCCCCATAATCATCTTACTAAATTCCCGAGATTTTTTTTTCCTCCGTTGTTTTGCATCCACAATCATTTTGCAAAATTCCCAATTTTTTTTTTCCAAGGTCATTTTGCAATATACTTTTACTTATTTCTCAGTCGTTTTAATAAGTTCACATTTTTTTTTTTTTTTTTTTTTTTTGTAATCATTTTGTGAAATTTGCAACTTTTTCCCATGATCATTAGACAGAACTTGAGTTTTTTCCCATACATTTTTGACTTAATTCACATTTTTCTATGTGCTGCTTTGACAAAATTAGTGATTTTTTCTTTGACTGATATATGCTATATTTTTTAGCTACCAATTGATAAAAGTAAGTAGTACATGGCCAGGCTAAATTAGCAATGTTTGTGTAATTCAACAAAGTTGTTGCAATTTTTTTTTTCTCTGTATCCAATGAATGAATTTGATTTTTTTTCTTTGCGATTGATGATATTTTCCTGAAATTTATTTAGGAATTTCACAAACTGTTACCTTTGACCAATAGAAGACTTCATAATTGTTTTATGTAATAGATTAACATAATTCGCTATATTTTCCTGCCACATATTAGTGAACTTTGATGATTTTACTCTTGGTGCTAGTTGGCTAATTTTCGGGACTTACTAGCAAAACTCGCTGTTTTTTTTTACACATTAACACAATTGAAATACGTGATTATTATTTTTTTTTCTCTTGCGATTAAAATTGTCATATTTCAAAATTTTCTTCCTGCGAATGAATGGTAATATTTCCTCCAGTAGATTGAAAAAAATTCACAATTTTTCTTCCGTGTCCGATGAATTTCACAAATATCACAATAAAGTGATTTTCTGCATAGTTATAATTATAAACTGTTTGTGTAGCAAGATTCACCTATGACAGATCTTGCGAAATTTATCAGTTTTCTAGCAGGTGAGCTATATGTAATGGATTTATAGGATTTACATATGTCTTTTTTTTTTGTTGTTATTAAAGTTGTTTTTGAATCCAAAGGGACTACTTTCTGACACTTTTTTTAAGTTGTATATGTTTGAAAATTTATGAAATTGGCTTATGATATTATTCCGAAATTATCTAACTGAAAGATGTTTTCTCCTTTTTGGTAAATGCAAAAGATTTTTCAAAAAATACTGTCAAAGTTGATTTTTTGAACTGAATTTCCAGAGTGACACTGCAAGAACAAGAAAACTGGTCATCACATGACCTTAATTGCTTATACAGTAGAAGATCTTTATAACGCAATTCCATATAACGCAATTCTCCATATAACGCACAACCTTTCAGATGTAAACAATGAATTTTGCACCTGAATTTCAAGACTGTAAAAAACTGCTACTGTCTGAAAACTAAATTTAATGCATTAGTACAATTTTACCTCCTTAATTTAGAACTTTTAAAGGAAAAAAATTATTATTACAATAAATGTTTTTGAAAATGAGCAACATAATGAATAAATTGGGTCCAGGTGTATCTGGACCATTTTTAAAACGTATATTTAACAAAATGTTGAATGATCGCAATAATAGAAAAATTTATAATCTGGATAAGGAATGCAGTATAAAGGTAATTCTAATGTATTTTGATGTGTTTCAGACATATTTGTCTATATTAATGAGGTAAATTTGATAATACGTGATATGTGATCCATATAATGCAAAATTCTATATAACGCACAACCTTGCGTTTTTAGGTTTGCGTTATATAGATCTTCTACTGTAATTCAATAAGTAATTTACTTATTAAGAAAATGGAAAACTAAGTTAAATAGTCAGACCTGCTAAGTTTATGATTTTATTTTTAAAAATGAGACAGAAAATGTGCCTGGAAGTTTTGTATTGTGGGAATTTGGTAACTGCCATAATGGAATTATCTAACAATATAGCATGTATGTTTTTTGAGGGAAGGGGAGATTTTTATAACATTCTATTTTTCACAATATTTTGTTTCTGCATATTTTATCTACTACATATTTATTTTCAGAGAATACACAATTTTAAATATAAGAATACAGGCGAGTTTTTTCAAGATGTGAAGTGGCTGTATCACAACAGTTATATTGCCTTTGGCCGTAAGTTTTTTAAAACTTTTTATAATTTATTTTTTGTATGAATGGCATGCTTAAAAAAAAGAATGCAGTTCTTGTTCATTTTTCTGCCAAAATTGTTGCTAAAACAGTGGGAATTCATTAATCATGCGGTCATGCACATATGCGAAATAATTTAAAAATTGTATTAAGAATTTTTGAACGTATGTAAAATTTGTTTTTTCAAGGTACTTTTAGAGATTATTTTATATTGTTAGTATGTTATATTTTTATATTGTGCAGCACGATGTTACATTTAAATAGTAAGCTGGAGATTTCTTTTAGCTTTGCATGTGTTGTACTTCATTTTTGAGCCAATAAGGCATTTTCTTACAATACAAAACTGTTATGCATTTTATGGGGAAAAAAATCATTTTTTAAGCCAAAAATGAAAATTTTCAGCAGCTTTTTTAAAAAACACATTCTATTTTTTTTCTTTTTCCCCCCAATAATATTGGTGCTCATTCATTAAATTCATACAATACCTTTTGTGTCATATTGGTCTTTCTACTTGCCTTTTATCATCTGTTCATTTGTTTGTACCTTGGTTGCAGCTTAACAATATACTGCCAAATTTCAACCCCCCCCCCCTTTTTTTTTTAAATAATTGCCAGTGTTTAACAGAAGTTTTTTTTTTTTTTTGATAAACTTTTAACACCATTTTTTATCAGCTTCAGCTTTATTATATAGAACAAATTATTTAAAGATCATAAATCCAAATTATGATCTTTAAATAATTTTCTGATAAATCTTAATGGATTGGATTCAAGGGTCAAGTTTGCATTAGAAATTGAGAAAGAGGCTAGTTTACCTTTTCTTGATATTAAACAAATAAAAAACTGTTATGAAAATAAATTAGAGTGTACTGTTTACAGAAAACAATGCAGATCTAACAATACTATTTCTTTTTATTCCAACTCACTATTTTCTTATAAAATTGCTGCTTATAGATTTTACATTAAACGTGCCTTCGAAGTCTTACAGATAAATATCTAGAAGAAGAAATTAATATGATTAAACAGATTGCTTTGGAGAATGGTTTCCCTCCTCAACTGATTAATAGTTTAGTTAATCGAGCAAAACAATCCAGATCGAAGTCAGAATTAAGTTTGAACAAGTTCAGTTATTGCAAATTTGGATATATACCACAACTTTACAAGAGACTGAGGTATGCTTTGCTAAAATATAATATTAAATTAATAGCTAAACTTCCTACAAAATTAAAAGATTTAATTCATAACAAAATTGATCCAGTTCCAGATTTTGAAAAGACTGGTGTTCATATGATTCCATTCACTACAGAACATCAAGAAAAATTATTCTATATTGGTCAGACTTCTCGAAAATAGTAAGACTGAAAGAGCATTTTTCTGATATACAATATAACAAGCCAAGTACAGACTTATCTAGACTGCAACTAAAATAATCTTTTCAACATCAAACCAGTACTCTTCAGTTATCTGTGAATCTATTGAAATTTTACTTAAGAAGGATACTGTGTGTAATGATATCATTTCTTAATATTCCCACACTCTGGTACAATATCCTTGGTGTTTTGATGAATTTCTCATGACTTTATTTGTACATGCGGACTGTTTTTGTTTTGTTTTTATGTTTTTTATTTCTAATCAATTATCTTCTTTTATATTCCTTTGAAAATGGATGTGAAGGCATCTAAGGTAAATAATCGATAAATAATATCTATTTTTGTAACACCTTTTAAGTATTTATTTGTATATTTTAAAATAACAAACTTCTACAAAAAGAAAAAAAGGATTATAAAAAAAAGAGTAGGAATTTAGAATAAATTTTATTTAATATTGGACAAAATTTAATTTATCTTGCTAAAAAATTGCAATCACATTCCTATTGCTAACATGGAAAATTCGTTGTGAAAAAATACATGCAAAACCGGGTGCAACCGGGGGACACAGTGTGGAATTTCAATACCAAGAAATTCTTCAGTACCAATATTTTCCTATAAAAAATCTTGGCACAGTTTTTATATTTAAAACAATGGTGATAATGGGAAGGAGAGAAGACAAAGGGTGAACTTGAGCGAGGAGAAAGGATGTTGTATGTGCTTCAAACAAAGCAGTATCAACATTATAAGATTTTGTAACCTCTACCAATAACAGTGTCTTTAAGATAATGAATTTCAGAATTTGAATCTGAGCAATGTTTTCTTTATAGCAAATTATTTTTTGTACACTTATAAATTATTGACAAATAAAGGAAAGAAGGGTTTCTGTCTTTATTTTGCGATTTGCTGAAATAAATCCCTTTTGGTCTCTCTTTTTGAAAAAAGGGTTCGTGTTTTCCATTTTTCACTACAAAAGTTGACTGCAAGCACTGATATTTGTGTTTTATTATTGATATTTGTGTTTTATATAACATTAAGTTTTTATTGAAAATGATCAATTAACTTTAATCTTGTTTATACAAACACCCTCCATCACCTATTTTATGCATAATCAGTGCTCCATTGTATATCGCATATGCATGTTTTTACATAAAGACTATCCATTATTGGCATTAATTACCACTGATAGATGAACTGTATATTACCAAGAGAAATGGGCCTGTGTCAAAATAAAAAAGTATTTTTTTTTTTAATATGGTGATTAATTTATAGTCTGTCTGCTAAATTTGTTTTTGGCATGTTCTACAATCCATTTGTCAGTACATATGTACAAATATTTAAATATATAAATTGTTTATTTTAGCTGATCATGAAATGACCACGACTGCTCTAAAGTTTGAGAAGGCTGTTAAACAACAGCTGTCTGACATGGAGGCATGTGGAGAATGTTATGGGGAAAAGTGTGTCAAGTTTCCACCGAGTGATTTCTTTACCAGAGTTTGTGTTAGTATTGTTGACTAATACTGCATTGAGTTGTTAATAGCTTTGTTTCTTAATCTTTACATCATTACTCTTGCCAAATCCCCTTTTTTTATTTTTGATATTAAATACAGATAATTTCATAAATTTTCATAGAAATAAAACGTTTTTCTGTAATACTGTTCAGCAAATTTTCTGTATTAAAGTCAATCTGTTGATATGTTATACTGCCCAATGCAAAAAATGTATTAAAATTTTTTCCCCTTTGCCAAAATCTGCGGACTTAAAAAAATTGATTGCAAATGCATTACAAAATTACTCTTCAGGCAGTATTATTTAACAAAAATTATCTGTTTATTCTTTACTTGTTCAAATATTTTTTGCTTGTGGGAAATTCAAATATTTATTGCAGGATTAGCCCATGTTATTCTTTCAAGATTATTCTAAATAAAAATAAATTTCTCTTCACAACAATATAATTTTGACTTTCAGTCAGTTTCACATGCAAATCCGAGAAATTGGCACAAATAATAATAATTGTCGCTGAATAAAATCTTTTATTTTCCTTTAAGTTTATATGTATTGGGTGTCCAGTTTACCATTTTTGTTATTTCCAGCAGCATTTGTATCGCTTATTATTTGTAGCCAACTTACTTAATGTTGTATTGACATAATTAGTATCAAAAATATAAGATTTGAAACAGAATATATATATATATATATACAGGGGTGGAGAAATACATCATTTCGCTCGCCAGTAGCGAGTGGATTTTCTGACAAGGCGAGTACATTTTTAGTTTTTGAAAAAATGAAGGTGATAGAGACACTTTTTTAATCTAGATATTTTAACTTTCCAAATTATTACAGTGTAAATTCGGTACTAAGTTCTATCTTATATTAAGCTTACCTCTGTTGTATGTATTTCTTAATGTTACAGAAAAAAAGAATTACGAAAATACATTGTAGTAATAGTAATTTCATTTATAATTGCATGTGATTTTGTCATAACTATTTTCAACTGCATGTGTGTTGCATCTTCCAGGCTGGTGAAATAAATCCTTGGCTGGTAAGATTTTTGAAAAATTCCCCACCCCTGTATATATGTATATTGTTTTATATAATCTTGTTTATTAATGGTTATTATTTAGTTTTATTTATTTATTTTTTATGTACAATTTCTGCTTAAGAACAAATTTATTTTAAGTTTTGAAATTGCATACTTGCAAACTATTTTATCAAATAAATACAAATGCAGTCAAACTCTGTTATCCCGACACTCTTAGGACCTGAAAGAAGTGTGGTTGTAAGCAAAGTGTTGCGGTAACTAGAATTGGAGAAAAATATGTTCATAAAAAGCAGTATTTTTAAAATTAATTTGAGTCAATTTTTAATTGACAACTGTTCTGGAATTTGTAAACAATAAAACATCATCTTTATTTTACTGCTGGTTTGTGTAACACATCATTATTTTTTAGGTATGGCACTTTAATTGTTACCTGAAAGAAAAGAAGCGTATCTTTAATAGACAAATAGAATAGATATAATAAATAAATTAATAATTGTATATCTTTAATAAATATTTTTGACTTGAAAAATAACAAGTTAAGATTAAATAATAGTAAGGCAAAGTTATGATTGAATGATAAAAAAAATAATTCATGTTCAATAAATAACAAATTGCAACATTTGGCAAGGTTTTGTAATTAAAATCCATTGCGCAATCAGACAGCAATGTTTTGGATTTGCTGTAGCGTGTTAATTATGTAAAAAAAAATCAAAGACAGGACATTAAAAAATCATTCTTATGCATCCCAATGCATAATTTTGTTAAAGAATAGTGGAAAATCATATTTCATCAAAGGATTACAAAAAAAAGGCGCGCAAATTTTGTCAAAGCATCATGAAAAAATCCAGTTTTTTTGTCAAAACATCGCAAAAAAAAAAAAAAAAAAAAAAAAAAAAAAAAAAAAAAAAGTAGGGGGAACTTTTGCATAATTTTTTTTTTTTTTAAGATCTGAAGAACTTTTAATTTTGTCAAAACATCGTGGGAAAAAAAATAAATTTTTTCGAAACATCGCAGTAAAAATGCATTCATCAAATGATCCAATAAAGGAGCAAATTTTGTCAAAACATCGCATAAAAATGCAGATTTTGTCAAAGGATTGTATAAAAATCACAATTTTTGCAACAGGGACAAAAAACGAAACAAAAAGTTAAAGGATTGCAAAAAAGTGTAAATTTTGTTAAAGGATCACATATAAATTGTGACTTTGGTAATAGGATGCAGAAAAATCATGATTTTCATCAAATGATGGTGAAAAAAAAATCAGGTTTTTGTCAAAGGATCACCTTAAAAATAGTGAATTTCATTAATGAATCACAGAAGAAACTTGAGTTCTGCCAAAGAATCATGAAAAAACACAAATTTTGTCAAAAATTACAAACAATTTACATTTTTTTTTAATACTAAACATCATATAAGTTAAATTTGCATCTTGCATGTTTACTTTTAAAAAAGTTAAAAAAATTTCCTTATAGTTTTTTTAAATACCTTATTTGAGTCAAAATAATTTTAATACTAATTTTAAAACTGAATACTAATTTTAATTATCCATTGCTTAATTATTATTTCAGTAATTAGTTCATTTCATTTCTCTTTTCCAAAGAAACAAGTTTCATTTATTTCTTTAAAATGTGAGTTATAAATAGTAAGGACCCGTCTTGAAAACTAGGATTAAGATTCAGCTACATTGCTGGTTAAAATTGAAGTATAAGGCAGTTTATCATACTTTTTAATGTAGTGTTGTTATAATGGAAAAATATCTTATTTTACTTATGTTAGACAAGATGATGTTATCTTTCAATAGATCACCCTGTACATTTTTGGCTAGAATGAATTAGTTTCTCATTATGGCTTTTTTCAGTTTTGCATCACTTTAATACTTTATTTTAAAAACATTTGAAAGTAAAACTTTATAATTAAAATTTTATTAAATTTTATAATTAATATTAATCAAAATTAAATATTTTCAGTCTCAACCTCACCTTATTGTATGGGCTAAATTGAAAGGATTTCCATTTTGGCCTGCAAAAGTAAGTATTACTTTCTCAATTTTTCATTATTTTATGCATTAATGTATTAATGACTGAATAGATATTTTTTTTCTCAGATTCTATTATTGTCGCAAAAAAACTCTTTCATACTTACGAAAAAGACCATCATTGTTAGGTTTTGTGGCAATGCAATAACTAATTGTAACTTTTCTAGATGCTGATTGTAACAATATTGCTTTGTCATAGAAATTATATCCCAAACTGCTATCAATTCCCTGTACTGTTTCATTGAAAAAAAAAAAAAAAAAAAACTATTTAAATGAAGTAATTTTGTAAAAGAATATTTCTTAGCTAAGATCTGTGCAAATTTTTCTAACAGTGCTCTGTTTTTATGAAATTGTGAATATCTTTTTTTACATGAAAAATATTGTAATTATATTCTGTTTATACTTTTAATATGGTTTGTGTTTATACTGTTTTGATATGTTTTTTATGTAAGTAAAAGCGAGATAATAAGTTCTTTGGTGATTTCAGTTGTTTTGTAATAGGTCATAGTATACTTTTAAATGATTAATTATAGGAAAGGTTCAGTTTGGAGATGAAAAAGTTTTGTGAAAGGTTTCATTTTTTTATGAAAATTTTTGTGAAGTGTTCTTTAAAAGACCAAGTTTCTTTCTAAACATGGTCCTACCCATTTTAATATTTATAAAACATTCTGTTTTAATTGCTATATTAATTTGCATCTATTGCTCTTTCTTAGTGTCTCCGGCTTGTGAATGGTCATGCTGATGTAAGATTTTTTGGAACACATGATAAGTAAGTTAAATGCATAAGTTTCTCGATCTCTCTTTCTGAAGTTCAACAGAGCACAAATTATCTGAACCAATCGAGACAGAGGCCTATCTAGTTAATGAAAAATCTGGATAATTTTTAAAAACGACTATTACAATGTTTCTTAGATAACTTTCCTTCTCAATTTTTCCAGGCTTTTAAGTCTGGCAGTTGTGGTAGTCAGTCTTTAGTTTCTTACAAAAGATGTATTTGGAAGTTTTTTTTTAATTTTATTCTTTTTAAATTTCATTTCCTATAAAATTGATGCAAAGTTATACATAGAACTATTTCATATATATATATACATACATTGTACAAACGCAAGCAGAGAGAGGGGGTTGAGTCTGTCTTTCAAAGCTCATCAAGGGACAATAGAAGCCATTTTTTAACCCCTTTCAGAGAGTCTGGAGATAAAGAGGAATTTTTCAGGGGAAAATATATTTATGTGGGACTCTAGCATATCAAAAGTTAAAATTTTTAGCTTCTAGAAACAGTTTATTTTATGTATTACTGTCTGCATTTATTGGCGAATATATTATTTTAGGATAAAGAAATGCTTGTTTTTGTGACATCCATTCAAATTTACCCTATCATGTCTAAAGAAGTTTCACTTCAAAATTTGGGATAAGACATATTGTCTTTGATCGATCTGGTTAATTGTCACCCAGATAATTGGTGCTCTATTCTATGTGTTAATTATTGGGGATTTTTTTTTTTTATGTGTTATAACCAGGGTTGGGTTTCTGACGTCAGAAACTGGTTTTTGACATGACAAGAGTCAAAAACTGGTTTAAACCGTCAAAAACTGGCTTAAACTGTCAAAAACGTGTAATGTGCTTCAAACATTTTAAGAACAAGAAACATTGATTAATTTTTTATTTAAAATTAATTATACTGTAATTTAATAATTACAAAAAAAAAAAATTACTTTAATTGCAATAAAACATTTTTTTAGAATGTTCAAACAGAAGAAAATGATTTTGTGCAGTTAATAATCTGGATCAATTTTACCCAACAGCATCCTAAAGCACTTAACCAATTTAGTACATTTATTTACACCCAAATGGTTTATGAGTTTAGAGTATATGAAGCTAAAGTTACAAAATACTCTCTCAATTGGTGCTGAGCTAGCAGGGCTTGATAGCAGAAGTATTGCTAGTTGAGCAAGTTTGGAGGCGCCAAATTTTCAGAATTATGACAATTTTTTTTCTTCTTTTTTTTTTTTTTTTTCTGGAAATGATAATATACAATACAGTAAAAGAGAATTTTTAATATGACATCTAATATTGTATTTTTGTGACAGATGTTTAATGTGAAATTTTACAGATCAGTGTAGTATTTGAGGTTTCTGACAAGGTTTTTGACAAGAGGTTTTAGCCATGACGGTTTAAACCACGGTTTTAACCGGATAAAACCGCACACTGTCAAAAACTTGCCAACCCTGGTTATAACATTTATGGCACAGTTGACATTCTTTAATCTAGAATGTTTGAGATTTGAAGCATGCAAGATTAGATAAAAGAAAAATAAGTGTGGAAGTGCATTACATTTTAATTAACTTAAAAATTATTAAAATTAACAAATGTGCGAGGGAAAGAAAAATACAAAGGCCAACTATTAATTGTCTAATTAAATTAAATTACAGATTTTATTAGAAAAAGGAGAACCACTATAAATTGCAATCCCATCAAATCTTTTCTATATTGCACTTCTACTAACCTTATTAAACTGAGATCTAATGGCTGGAGTCTGCTTGTGCAATATGCAGGCGGAAATAGAAGGCAAGTTGCACACCAGTTAGACAAAAAAAAAGGGGGGGGAGGGAATCATTATAAATTGCAGTATTGCCAAATCTTTTCTATATTGCACTTCTGCTAACCTTTTTACACTGAGATCTAATGGCTGGAATCTGCTTGTACAGTATGCAGGGGTTAATAAAAGTCAGGTTGCACACCGGTCTGACAGGCAACAACAGCAAAAAAAAGAAAAAAAAGATTATGAGTCATGAAATATTTAACCCTGTTAACAAAGAAGAAACCGGTTTGAACACTAGAATTTGTCTCCTATTTCATGTTTTTTGTCACATGTCTGGTCAGTGTGTGATCTGCCCAACTCTTACAGCAATGAGAGAACTGAAGAATGACCAAACACTAAATAATATTAATAGAACTTTCTTTAGCCATCATCAAATCAAATTCCTCCATAAAATCTAAAAGAATTTTAATGTCATTCAAGCTATGGTGTTATTTGTATAAAAAACATGGCAATTTCTTCAAATTTTTTAAACAGTGAGGTTTCATGAATTTACCAATCAATATTGGCAGTAACTTTTCTAATCTGTCTGCATTGCAACATAAAAGCACAATTACTCTTTGCTATATTTGCCACCATGGCATGTTTCTCCCTTAAAATCCAGTGTTTTTGATCAAAGACAATACAATAAATCTATTTCATTACAATTTAAAATGCTTTTAACATCAAAGTTTTGAATTGCATTTGGAAATTCTGATCCACTCATTAACAATTAAATCAAGAATGGTCTTGCTTTCAACATACAGACAAAGATTTGTTGAACTGTGTTTTTCCTTAAGTTTTTCTGGTCATCCCGAAGCAGCTGAAAAATCTTCGATGGAACCACTGAATTAAATTGCTTTTAAAACATCAAATTTCCATTCTGAATTCTTGATCATTTGTTCAATTATGTAGAGTGAATTGTATTATATCTGCATATAACTAAGAAAGACAACTCAATGTGGTGCTTATAAGTGAGATATCTATATATCATTATTTTCCTATTCCTTGTGGCGCAACCATACAGAATTGACATACAACTGAAAAATATGTATAACTGAGAGGCACATAAGTGAAAGATGACTGTAACCGTAGAAGAAAGTTACTAGTAGCAAACAATTGGAAATTAAGTCTTTTAAATGATGTATATAAAATTTGTTCAGGGTATCATCTAAATAAAATCAATCACTTTGTTTTCTTCAGTGGCAACACCCAATTTTGACATATTTTAAATCTTCGGTTCAAACTATGCTTAAAAATGAAATTTCATGTCATATTTATGATAAATTTTTGAATTATAAATGTTCAATATTTAGCTTGTAATGTTTGATCTTATAATGTTAATTTTTCCATTTCCATATTTTTATTAATATCTCCTAAAGTTATAATCCTAATGTGATTTTTATGTGGTTATAGTACTTAAACATAAATACATTGAAGCTTTAAATTAAAAAAAATTATAACATGAATTGCAATGTACTTTTGTGTATTTGTTATACTGTTTAAGCAAATCCAAAATTTCAAATTTTTATTCCAATTAATATTCAAGTTATGAATAAATTTTAAAGTATTGGTTTAAATGGTTATATGATGTGCAGAAAAGCATAATTTGAAAAAATATACATATTTTACTTAAGTTTTTCTAGCATTTAGGCTGGAGTTATGATGCCTCCCTTAAGATCAAGTTAGAGCATAAGTCTGTCTTACAATGTTAGCAAAGCATAAAACTTATTTCAGTATCTTACTTTAACCTGAATCTTTTCTAGGTTCATATGCTATGTAAATTGTCAAAAGAAATCCTGATAATACTAACAGCCTCATTGAATCAATCACAGGGAAATTACAAAAAATTATTGATAAAAATGGTTTCTACATATATAACAGATCCTCTCTCTTAAATTTAAGCAAAACATGTGTCCCCTTTTTTTTTTGGGGGGGGGGGGCTGTTGCTTTTTAAGTTTCATTATGCAGATCAGTTTTTCTTTGTTATTCTGATATATTTTTAAAAATATAATTAGTAGATATTTTAGTTCTTTAAATAAATCTGAATATAAACCATGGAACATATTTGAAAAGGTCCAACAAAAATCATTCCCTCCCACTTGCTCTTCAAAAAGAAAAAAGAAATCCCTTAAAATATGGCCTTTTTAATTGTTTTGGGATTTATTTTAAGGGAAAAAAATTGTTTCATTTTTTCTATGTTGATTCCTTATACTGTTTTATACTTTTTATGCTAAAATGTTCATTAGCTGATAATTTTTACATTACTGCCAGTAAATAATAATAATAATAATAATAATAATAATAATAATAATAATAATAAATTGTGGTAAATAAATTCAAATTCTGATAAAATACAATATAGACTGAAAGGCAGCAGCACAGTCAATCACCTAATCAAGTTCACGGCTGAAATTTTTATATTAGTTAAAACTTGATTTTTATATTAAAATGTTGTTGGTCTGCTAAGTCATATCTTGGTGTAAAACACCAGAAAAGTCAATTTTAGCAGTTGATTCATAGGTTCAGTTCTGTGTTTTCTTGCTTCCGGTCCTTCATGTTTTAATACCTTCGGGTGCAAGAAAATATAATAGTAGATCTATGAGTCAACTGCTAAAATTCGGGTTTTAGTTGTTTTCCACCAAGATGCAACTTGGCAGACCAATTGTATATAATGTACAAATTGAGTTTTAATTCTAAAATTTCAGCTGTGAACTTGATGAGGTGATTCTCTGTGTTGCTGCCTTCTGGTGTAATATAAAAACATTGATAAAATTCCAATCGCATTCATATATTCAAAATATAATTATAGATATATTTTTTTAATTCAATAATTCAACACTTGTAAGCAGTGTTCGTAAATATAAAAAATATGTTATTATCTAACATTTTCAAAACAGTCAATATATTGATAATTATAAATATTTTTAGATCTAATATAAATTAGAAACTAAAACATGTTGTACGTAGCATGAAAACTTAATAAAACAATATTCTATGTATTTTATTTTTTACTTATGTAACAAAATTGAAGATAAACTGATTAAAAACAGAAACAATTTGCTTTTTGTATTCACAAAAAATTTACAAAATATGGGATTAGTTATCAAGCTTCCAGAAAATTTTGTATTTTATACAGAAAACTTATAAACAAAACACAAACTGTAACATCTCTAATCTGTTGTGTAGTTTAAACCAAATAAATCAAAACCATAAGAGATTCTAATGAAGCAATAAATAACTTTTTAAAATTAGACAATTTATCTTTCAATAATTGTTTTTTAAGTAATATTTATTTCTTCTACATTTTACTTTTAAAAATTTAGCTTCAAATATAAAATTTGGAAAAGATTTTTTTTATGGAGGGGTGTTGGGTTCAAGAAGCTAAACACGGCTCGCTGAACCAGAAGTTCTTATCTATGGAACAACAGAATCAATAATATTTTTTAAAAAATTTATTCACACTTGTTTTGACTGACAATAATATATACAATATTTTGAAAATGTGTATCAAATTCAAATGTATGGAGATATCAAACTTCATGATATTTAAAAAATAAATATCGGATGTGTATTGAGATATATATTCTTTGATATATATCGCCAAACTCTGTTTCTATGTTTTATAAAATGAATATTGAAAAGGATACACTGTATATAACATTTGCCGAAGCATACTATGGGAGTGGGGTGGTCATATTTGCAAGAAATAATACATTAATAGTGTGTTATTACTTGTTAGAATAGGTGGGGAAATTACTAAATTAAATAATTATAGGGTTGAATGAATACTTGCATTGTGAAATGCATTAACCCACTTTCATTTATTTATTTAATTTGTTGGTAACGCAGTTGAAATAAAAAAAAAGGAAAAATTTTTACTTGGCTTGATTAAAAAAATCTCAAATTCTGACAATCAATAATGGAAGAAATAAAAAATACATTTTCTTGAATGATCGTTGTAAAACATTACTAATTTAAAAAAAAAAAAAAAACAACAAAGGTACATTTTGTCAAACAAGTGCAAAAATTAATTGCAAATTTCATCAAACTAGTTCTGAAAATAATCGCAAATTTTTGTCAAAAGATTGCAGATTAAAATGGCAAATTTTGTTTAATGGTCATGGAATACAGTTAATTTCTTATATTGCTTAATTTAAAAAAATCTTAAGTTCTGACAATCAATCGTGGAAATGAATAAGTTTTGTCCTAGATAAAGTTATTAAAAGTTTTCATCAGATTAATAATAGAAGATTTTAGTTCTTTTTTCAGTTTTAAAATTTTAAATAATAAAAATAAAATCAAAAGTTGCTTTTTTAAAAAATTTGATCAAATATTTAGTATTCAATGATTTGACCAAATCACTATTCTTTACTTTTAATCTGCAGTCCCTAAAGGGACCTTATGCCATTAAACTTTATACAAGTTTATTAAAATTTATAACTTCTATCACTGCTCTGAGACTTTTTTTTAAAAAAATCTCTAAAAATTATAGATATTGAATTTTTAATGTTTTATTTATGCTTTAATTTTTGTTTATAATTTTTCATTCTTGAATATTTAAAAAAATTTTAGGTCGCTCATTCCACTAGCACAAGTATATAAAATTTCAAGGCGAAATCCTGGGGGCAATCCCAAGAAACCAAAGAATTCGTCGAGAATAACTAGCTATGAGGAGTCCATGACAGAACTTAGTTTTTATGTAGAAAATTATGAGAAACAATTTGGTAGCTTTGAATATTTTAGTGAAAAAACATTGCTAGAGCAAGTGAAAAAATCTGGAAAAAGAGCACGTCAGGTAAGATAAAAGATTTAAAATTCTTTTATGTATACTAGTGGGCAAAAATTATGTACACAACTTTTTTCTTTCAAATTCTGCAATTCAGTATAAATAGCATTGTAATATCCTCTGGATATTAAATATGGAAAAGCTGAAATTTTTAGGATACAAATCCGTTCAGCCTTTTCATGCCGCTACTATGTTGATTTCTTCATTTCATCCTTAATTTTTGCTCACCATTGTAAGTTTAGTCTAATGGTAGGGGATAAAGAAAAGGCCAGAATTCGTAATTAATTAGGGGGGAGCTGGGAATTGTTTTAAATAAATAGTTTAGAATAAATGTACCAGGTTTTCTCTTTCATACTAGATGAGTGTTAGAAAATGTGTACAAGTTTATAATCAAGAACAATTTTTTTTTTAATTGCTATAACAATTTTCTAAAAAAAAAAAAAAAAAAAAAAAAAACTGTAGTAAAAACATTGCCAATACAAACGTTATAGAGCTTAAAATTCTGAATAAAATGCATACCTACACTTAATACTTTTGCTGAATATTAAGTTGACAATTGTGTTTCAAACTTTTGATCAATCCACCCTCCCTCCAGTTTTTATGTATATGTATTTCTTAAATTTATTGAGGCCTTTATGATGTTTTTGTTGTTAATTTATGACTTTATATTGGATATTTTGAGGATTATGGTTTAACCTTTTGATTATGGGCTAAGTCTTGTGATTTTTTGTTATATTCACTTATGGCACAATTTCGGGAATAGCATGTGTTCCAATGCCCATAATCAAAGACTTAACAGAGATAAATATCACACAAAAGCTTACGAGAAAAAAAACATCATTCCTGTTAAGCACTTTATTCTTTAACAATCTGAAATAATATTACATAAAAAAAAAAAAAAAAAAAAAAAAAAAAGTATAAATTTAACATTTTTCGATGTTGAAGATGTGTCTTAATCATCAATGTCAGTTTTTTGCATTTGCTTGCCTCCAATAAATCAACTTCTTTTGAAATTACCTGCTCTATTATGATATTGATTTCCAAATTTTGATTGGCTGAGTTAGTAGAAATTTCATCATCTCTTAGTGAATTGGTACATGCTTGCCTTTTTCACTGCTAGAAAATATTAGAATAATTGATGTCAGCTTTCCTACAGCTATAGACCAAAGTAATCTTTTATTTTTTTCTCTTACTTGCATGATATCATAAAAAAAAGTGCTGGAGAAGTTGAAGTACCTGGTCACTCTGCAGCTGAATTCCCTTCGGTACTGTTAAGTCTATGGACGTTTGATGCATTTTTATATTCAAAATATCTCTTCAGGGAATTAATATTTTATTTTCTTTTTTCAGTGTTCTCTTAAAGGATGTCATTTTTTTCTCAGTTGTTAAAATATTTCTAAAATTTATGCTCAATTTGATATTTTATGTTTTAAAAATTGACAAGTTGGAAATAAAATGTTAAAACTTCATATAAAATTATGCATATATTTTAGAAATATTTTGAAAACTAAGCAAAAAAGATGCATCCTTTAAGAAGAGAACACTGAAACAAGAAGTTAAAAATATAAATTTTGCAGGAGATATTTTGAATATAAAAATGTATCAAACGCCGATAGACTTAACACTATGGTGAGGAATTCGGCCACTGAGTGATCAGCCGCCTTAAGGATGGTGATTAGAGTCACTTGGCTCACTTTCTGGAACCTGACCCTGCCAATTGGATTTTAAAACCAAGGTCACCCAATCCCAATAACAAAAGTATGCAAATACACACACACACACAAAAGCATTATATATATATATATAAATTTTTTTTAATGAAATATCTAATTTTTTAACATCTTACATGGAATAAATTTGAATCTCCAGCTAATAATTAATTTTATGAAATTTACATTGAATATTAAAAATGCATGTAATAGTAAAATTATGCTTTCTTAAATGAATTCTCATTTCTTTCCCAAAATAAGTAAATTTTATGGATAAATTAACGAAGTGTATGTAATGAATAAATGAATTAAATTAGCAGAAATTATTATATATATATACATATATACAGACTTAAATAAAATCAAAAACTTTCTGGGCACGTAATATTGGGTCAAAAACTTTCTACAAATTAATTTAATGTTGGGTGTAATTCGCGTTTTTTTGCTCGATTCAGGTCATAATTAGCGTTTTTTATGCGATTTATGAATGTCATTTGCATTGTTTGAATGATTTATGGACGTAATTCGTGTTTTATATGCAATTCATGAACATAATTCGCATTTTTATGCGATTTATGAATGTAATTTGCCTTTTTTCTGAAATTTTTGAATGTAATTCACATTTTTTTACACAATTCATAGACATAATTTGCATTTTTTGAGCAATTTATGAATGTAATTCACATTTTTGAAGTGATTCATGGACATAATTTGTGTTTTTTGAGTGATTCATGGATGTAATTCTTATCTTTTATGCGATTCATGTATGAAATTCATGTTTTTTACAAGACTCATGCATGAAATTCACATTTTTTACGTAATTCTTTGGACGAAATTTGCATTTTTTACTCAGGCTTTAGACAAAAATCGTGTTTTTCCCGTGCTATTTTGCCGAAATGCATGTTTTTAAGCGATTCTTTATTGAAATTCACCATTTTTTTTTTTTTTTTTTTCAAAGTTTTTTTGACGACATTAGCGTTAACAGTAAATAATTCATTCATAAAATTGAGGGAATATTTTTATTTTTTGGTACTAAAAAAAGTTATAAAAGTAAAATTTTCTCCAAACTTCATGCAATTTTCTGCGCACGGCGTGCGTCTATATTATTCAACTCTGCATATATATATGTATTTTTAAGTACTTTTGTAATTATTGTATTTTTTAAAATCAGCTCATGCTATTTTAGGAAAAAATGATACACTGATCGATTGTTTTCTATCTAATTAACAATACATGCCATTTATATCTTACAGGGTTGCCATGCCACTGGAAAAACACAGGGAATTTTTTTTTCTTTGCTATATTCAAATATAAATTATTTTTTCTCTGCTCTCAAAACAAAATCTGCTCCCCTGGAGGGGAAAAAAAAACAGGTGCGAAAATTAATTTTAAGTGATTCTTCGCATGTTTCTGCCTACAGCCCTTTCCTTGAATATGACTGAATCCACATAGGGCCTGCTGTCATACCATCCATCTGTGGCTGTGCATAATGTTCTTTCTCTTCCATTTCTCTCTTCAGCAAAGCTCACTCTTCAGTACAAAAGCATACAAACTGCCACATGCTGATAGAAAATTGAGGCGTGTGTTTTTCACAAATGTTTGAGTTTTGTTAACAGTTTAATTAAGAAATCTGGGGGGGGGGGGGGTGAAAACTCAGTATACATTCATTCTAGACTACAAACTAAAGAAATTAAAACAATTTCCAGCTTTCCCTTAATTCCAAATTCAACCCCCTAACCATCAGTGGGGGATATGGAGATAGAATATAACATAAAAATGTAACTACAGTTATGAAAAATATAAATTAATAATTTTTCTTTTATTGTTTTTAGAGCAAGAATGGAAACCAACTTGAAGTTTCTATGAATACAGATGTAGATGGTAAAATTTGTTTACTGTTTTATTTGTTTTAGATATTTTTTAGAAAATTAAAAAAAAATGCTTTAAAGATTGCACATTGAATTATTTTAGACAAATCGGATAACATTTTAATTCAAGTGAAAGCTGGCCTTTTATTCAACATCCTTAGTAATATATTTTTCAGCTTTATTTATTATGGTTTTTAAAATTTTTAAGCATAATTTTTAAAAACCTCTATCATAAGATGGCCACATTATAGAAGAATCTATTACATTTAAAGTTCCATTTGTATTTCATAGCTCCAGCTTCTAGTATACAGAACTTAGGGCAATCAAATTAGCGCTAAATAGCTGCATGAATCCAAAGATGTTATAAATAATCTCAGATTTTTAAAATTTGTATTTGTTTCAAGATTTTTGTAATTTTTTATAACATTTCTGCGATGGTGGCAATTACTTTCTATATTTGTGCAGAAAGTCACAAAGCTCAAAGTAATAATAAAGATGCAGTATCCCATAAAAGCAGTTTTCAATTTGAAGGTAGTTATCATTCAAATTTAAAAGCCTTCACTTGGCCCAAGCAAAACAAGCATATGAAATAATGGCTGAATTTCAGTGGATGGTGAGAGATTTTGAATACAAGCTGCACTTAAACTCTGTGGAACCGCGAGTATTTGAAATGAATTTTGACTGGCTTTAATCAGCTTCAGAATCACACTTTTAATATCATGCCAAATAAAACCATTATCTACATTTTCTTCTTACATTCGAGGTAGAAAAGAAAGTAGTTGATTATTATATTGTTTTCTTGCAATTTCCCCATAACAACTAAAAATAAGTTTTTTAAATAAAATGTATTATTCCAAGAATATATTCTGTTATAAAACATGGTGAATAATTGTCTGTAATTTAATTTTGTTGTGTTTATTAATGGATTCAATGATTTTTAGTTTAATTTCACATTACAATTATGTATTTTAAAGAATATTTGTGTCTTATTTTTTCCATATTCATTAATCAGTACCAAAAAGCAGAAAGAGTGCAATTTTATTAATTCATGTGTAATAGAATTTTCTAATTTTTGAAAAAATATGAATTTGTAATTTCTGGTAGAACATAAAACTATATTAATTTATTTTCAGTATCCATATTAGTGTTACAAACAAATGAAGATATATAAATTTTAGATACTTTATTTATTTTGCTGACTTTCTTGAATAAAGACATTGCTTTCTGCTGGATTTGTGTATTATTGCATGATTATGACATCATATGTATACTTTTCTATAGATGTTAAACTATTCTCAAGCATACTAAAAGTAGAATGCTTTAGCATATGCAATTGATGTTCGTTTATATTAAAAAAAAAAAAAAAAAAAAATTATTTTAATTCTTAAAACTGAAATACTTTGGTATGCATCATTTTTACCTCAGAAACTTTGAAATTCTTCATAAACATAAATTTGAAAATAATATACAGTAGACTTTTTCAAATCGACATAGCTTTTGCGGATTTTAGAATTTTGTGGATTTCTGGTCATGGATTTGTTTGCATTTTTTGAACAATAATTTGAATGCAATTAATCAAATTTATAATGAATGCTTACAATGTAGTAAAATATTAAAATAATTAAGTAAGGTAATAAACTAAAACAATAAAAAAATTAGATAATTTAAAATATTAAAAGCAAAGGTGAAGTAAATAATCAATAATATATAATTAAATATTCTTTATAAAGATGTGATGCATTTCTCCTAAATTATTCAATGAAACTTGCCCCATAATGGTGCACTACTAATTCACATCAAAATCATAAAAAAAGGAAGATTTTTTTCTGGTTTAGTCTGACTTGATAATAAAAAAAAAGCTTGATTAATGCATTTGGCAAAAAGATTGTGATTCCCAGTAATATCAGCAATATCTTGAATTTTTTCTGAAAAAAATTTATTCTTTCTTCAGGAAAAAGCATGAATTCAGTAATATTAATTAAAATTACAGCTGAACTGCCTGAATTCAGTAATATTAATTAAAATTACAGATTAAAAAATGTATAGAATTGATATAAAAATAAAAAAAATTATATTCTGTCCCTATATCTGAACTGTTTGTTTGATTGTTTACATCTGTAAATTATGTACGGATTTGATGGAGTCTACTGTAATTGAAATCACACACTAAAAATGTGCTATGTTTTACAAAAAATTAAAATGCAATCAGATCTTGCTATCCCGACACCCAGTTTTCATGTCACCCCGTTTATCACGTTAGTTTTTCAAAATCCAGATTTCCTGTATACAATTTTAATGTAAACTAACTCCGGATTTTATATCGTTGAATATTTTTCAACTCCAGATATCCCAACGGTTTAAGAAAATTGTCCAGTTTTCATAATCCATTTTACAAGCGCAGAAAGTAAATGGTAAGAAATGTCTTAGCCAAACTTTTCACAAAAGGTTCCAAATACCCATAGACATAAAGAAAAAAAAAAAAAAAAAAAAAAAAAAAAATCCAAACACTATGAATGACAGAATCAGTTCAGGAGAGATTTCTTTCTCAGCGTTCTCTATCCTCCATTCCACAATTATTTACCTACTGTGTTTCGCACTTAGGGTGCAATATGTATTCACATAGGGAATGTTAAACATTTCATTTTCACACTTTATTCGCAGTGTTAACTGTTTACTGAAAAGTAGCCAAAAAGTCTAAGATAGTTCATAATTGTTTATAACATGGTAGTTTCATCCAAGTTAATCGATCTCTAGTGTATATAAATATAGTTTAAAAAAACTAAAAAACACGCTTTTTAAGTATATCAAACTAAAAAGTGAAAAAATATTCGTACTATAAGCTGAAAACGAAAATAGATGACAAATACTATATTACTATAAAATCATTGTTATTATAGAAATCAATTAATAAGCAATAAATAAAATTATCGTGGAAAAAAAGCGTGGGGTGCTCAATCTACCATGCTCCATATATCAGTTCTTAAGAAGCACCCCACGCTTTTTTTTCATGATAATTTTATTTATTGCTTATTGATTTCTATAATAACAATGATTTTATAGTAATATAGTATTTTTCATCTATTTTCGTTTTCAGCTTATAGTACGAATTATTTTTCACTTTTCAGTTTGATATACTTAAAAAGCGTGTTTTTTAGTTTTTTTTAAACTATATTTATTTTTCTCTTTTTAGTTTGATTGCTTTAAAAGCCAAGTTTTTAGTTTTTTTAAATTATATTTATGTTTAATACAAAAACCAAATTAATCGGTTGGATAGTTTCAGAGTAATTGATGAACATACATAGAAAAAAAAAATACATACGCATCGAATTGATAACTTCCTCTTCATTTTCTGAAGCCGGTTAAAAATAAAAATTGTAATATGGAAATTTTTTTTTTAATTTTACATACATGTAAATAATGTCAGGAGTGGGGTTCAAACCCACAATTAATCCGGCGCCTTAGACCGCTCGGCCATGCTGTCTACACTCCATTCAGTGAACGTATTTAACACTTTTAATTAGCGAAAAATCACTAATTTTATTAGTTTTTGCCTAATTACTAAAAAAGTACTGAACCAATTTCGATGAAACTGAAGTGGTACCAATTCGAGAGCATCGTCTTTCATTTAACACTAAAACCAAGTTAATCGGTTGCATGGTTTCGGAGTAATCGGTGAACATACATAAAATAAGGAGAGTTACTAACTCACAAACATACAGGTGAAGTTAATAAAAGCATGGTAAAAAGGTATCCCCCCATCCCTCTTCCAATATTGTTTAAAAAATTGTTAGATTGTGTAATGGATATGCGGCAATTTTGATAACGATGTCACTACATCACCAAATGCAATGATTTCTGAAACTGTGGAAGAGAAAAAGACAGAAATCTCTTGTGACTTTGAAATCGAAAATGATATGGAGCTGGAACAAAATAAGTCTCACACTACAACCAAAGCACTGCATTGTATTGAAACGATCTGAAATTACCTAACATCCATTTCTGAAACAATGAATATTGTTCAAAATTCATTGTATAATATAGAAATATAATTCAAGGAAGCACACCTAGGAATTCGCAAACCTTAATTCATCAGTATTTCATGAAAAATGATAAAAAAAAGTCATCAGAAATCTGATTTTTATTCTTTTCAATTTCTTTCTTTCTTTTTTTTTTCTTTTTCTTTTTTCTTTTCTTTTTTTTTTTTTTTTTTTGGTTTAATAATAATGTTTTATTGCTTAAAAATGCAAGAACAGTTGTGAATTTTAAATAGACTTAAATTAGTGAAAATGCAGCTTTTTATAACCATACTTTTTTATTCATATTGCAGACCTTGGTGATTTTCACCCATGATTTTGCTTCATAGAGTTAGATAAGCAAACAAACATGAGCTTGGTGATAATTTCAGATTTACCAAAATAATGGCAGACTTCACAAATTTTTATCAAAAATTCTCTTGACTAATCAATTTTTATAGTGTTTTTGTTATAATGGCACTCTTTTTGTTATAAAGGTACTATAATTTTATCAAAATATGATTTACTTTATGTAATTCTTGTAATGTTTGGTTAACCTGGATGGATTAATATGACTCCTTACTTATAATAAAAAATATATATATAATTAATATTGTCAAAGTTTAAAAATGTAAAATAAAGTTATATTTCTTTCACTCCTTCCCCCCCCCCCCAAAAAAAAATGAAAGGTCATATACAGTATAGATACAACACAACGAGTTGTCACACAAATAGTTTATATAAAATACAAATAGGAATTTCATTCTGAAATACTTGTAACTCAAGACTTGCTGGATGGATTTTGATAGAACTTTAACGGTTTTGTAGATAAATTTTCAGGAAAAGTTTTAGTATATTGCATGTCTTTCTATATTGTTTAGTTATAGAAAATTCTGTAATCAAGGAAACTGAATTATACCAGATTAGCTTTTTTAAAAAATTTATCTGGATGGGTTTTGATGGTGCTTGCATTGTTAGATAATTTTTCAGAGATAATTTTAGCATATTGTATATTGTTTTATATTTCTTGGTTATAGAATCATAGGAAAAAATTCTAAGATTAGGTGAGCTTGATTAAATAAGATTAGCCCTTTTAAAAAATATTACTAGAAGGTTTTCAATGAAATTTTTACTGGTGAATAATTTTTCCGAGTGGCTTCAGTATATTGCATAACATTTTACATTCCTTAAACAGAGATGCCACTTTTCTGACAAATAGTGGATTTCCGCTTTTTTAAAATTTTTAAGAATCTGTGTATTTTGGTAAGCGATCACAAAATAAAATAACGATTTTTGTCAAATGATCCCGGAATAAAACAGCAATTTTGGTCAAACGATCACGTAAAATGTCTATTTTCGTCATTGTGATGTAAAGCAACAATTTTTGTCAGACATTCGTGATATAAAACGACGATTTTAGTCAAGCGGTCGCGAAATAAAATGGCGATTTCTGTCTAGCAATTGTGATGTAATGCGACATTTTTGTCAAACGTATGTATTATCTGTTGGTGAAACATCGCAGTTGAATTATGTGACATCTGCATTAAAAGAATGAAACTTTTGTCTTTTTTCCCCATACTTTTTTATTATTAAGTGATTTCTTTCTTATTTTAGAAAATGATGCAGAAGCTTCTTATCATTTTCCAGGTAAGTTGTTTTTGGTCTTGTTTCTTACCTAAATATATGTAATTAGATTTCAGAAATAACACTGCTTTTTAAGTGATAACCATTCATTATAAAGAATATAAGCTTGCATTTAAGTTTTGCACCTTTCTCTCTGCAGAAACCTATTTTCTCACTTTTAATTGTTTTGCTCTTTCCTTTCAATTTACTGTGCAATATTTAAACTTTTTAAGTTTTTGTCCTCATTTAGTGAAAACAATTAATTGAAAAAATAATTATAAACAAAGTTATGTCTTTTAATTATTATTTTTTTTTTTTTAACAAGAAGAAAGCAAATGTTCTGCAACTTTTGTTTCCTTTATGTCAAGTACCAAATCGTTTTTGCTGCTTCTGGGGATAGCTCTCAGTCTGGTCTCAAGGTGTCTAGACAGCTAGAAAAACCAGATAACCTGGAAAAGTCAAGAAAATTTTAAAACTTTTAAAAAAATTAAACTTTGAATAAAAATAACTTTTTTCTTAAAAAAAGTAGGATGCCAATTTTTATCTGTGATGTGAATGTTCAACCCTAAAAATTAAAAGCTTTACAACAAGCATACAAAAGGTACTAATATAACAATGCAGAATTTCCTAGTTACAAGGCAAAAAAAAATCCGGACATTTTCTCTACTAAATTAATTTTTAGCTTAATCTCTTCAGATTCCAGAATTTAATTTTTTTATTTTTTCTTCAATTACGAATTTATATTAATAAACTGATAACTAAAAAAGATTGAAAATGTGAAAAAAAAAAAAAAAAAGAAAAAAATAAGATTCATTTTTTGCACATAAAATTTGATGATACATAAGAACTCAAGCACATTTTTGACAATTTCCTAGAGTTGTTTTTTAAATTTTATTTCATAATTTTTTTCATTACAAAATCAATGAGAAAACAACATATTAATTTTTTTATTACTAATGGACTATAATAAATAATATCTTCACATGCAGAAAATTTATTTACATTTTCATTTTTGTATGTTTTTGCTGCTGGTTTTTTTAACATAACACATATCTCACTAAAGAAGCACTGATGTAAAAAACAAATTACCATTTTGTTTAGTTCTGTTATCTATTAGGCTTCATTCATATCAATTTCTTTATTTTTAAAATTATTTTATATACATGGGGAAAAAAAAAATTGTAAATATGTGTATTTTACTGGATACATCAGGTCTGAATAGGTTAATATAAAAAATTTTATTTTATATTGTAAAAATAAATAGTAAACATTTAATTTGGAGTAATGTAGAATTTGTGTTAATATTAACAAAAGTATACATCACTGTAGAACAAATAAAATTGCATGTAAAAACAACTTTTGAGTAAGAAAACATCATGTTTTAACATAATTTAAAATTAATTATTAATTACAAGACAATTTTTGTCTTCCACTGAAAATATGTAAAATAATAGTGAAATAAATAACTATGTTTTGTGCACATCTCAACTAGTTGCCGAAACGTCAGTGAAGGCTTACTTCGGAGACACGAAATTTTTTGGTTTCTGTCTGTCTGTCTGTTCTGCGATAACTAACACAAAAAGCATCCGATTGGCTTGAAATTAAGTGGGTATGTTAGTGAGGCACTGGGATTAAGCTGTATAGTTTTTTGTTACTTGATTCATTCGTTTGGAAAATATAGAATATTTTATTTTGTGCAATAATGCTTTTCTATGACAAATCCAATGATTTTCAATTTTCTTTTTCCTTGAGAAAAAATGACACATTTAATTAATGGAATTCAATGATAAATGGATACTGAAATTTACGAGTTAAATTATTCGTATTGTTTTGAAATTTTGTCTGCGCATTTGTCAGATTTTTAAAGTTATTATTGTAAATTTTGGAGATTTTTTATAAATGTGTTCCAATAATATAAACTAATTTGTTTCAGAGATTTACTTATTTGAAATGTATTTATTTCATTTTCTTTATTTTCTCTTAATGGTTGCTAAGCAACCATTCATCCTTATCCTTATTTTTATAATGTTATAAATTTGAATGCGTGTACGAAAATTTAAATGAAGTCAACGTCAAAACTGATAAATTAATTAATGTCTTTGTATCTTTGCGTATAAATATAACTAACCCAGAAAAGAACATAGGCTATGTTTTATTAATTTTATTCAAATATTTTCTTTAATAATTCAAAATTTCTTTCTTTTTCATACAGAATCAATAGCGATTTTTTACATAAAATTTAACCAATTTCCATTATTGTTGCCAAAAAAATTCAAAATCTGGAATAATTTTTGAACGGCATTAAGTTCAATTGAGCAATTTCCATTCAAAAAATTAAACTAAGAAAAAATAAATATGACGTCAGAATTAAAATAAAAATAAATATAGTACTTTGTTAAATATTAAATATGGAAATTTGTTTCGTTAATAAGAATTTTTCTGACAAAAATGGGGGCATAATTAGAAGTAAAAGAAATAAAAATTAATTATATTTTTAACCAATATTTCACTTGGTAAAATTTGACGTCATAGTTGAAATAAAACAGGTATTTTATATTAGTCATTAAAAATACAAGAAACATGGATAGCAATAACTCATGAATAATGACGTCATTGCCGAAACTTTAGTGAATGCTTTTTTTATCGACACAAAATGTATTGTTTTCTGCCTGTCAGTCTGTTCTTCTGTCTGTCTGTCTGTGATAACTGCCACAAAATGCAATCCAAAACTTCTTTTTGGAAACAAAATTGTAAAACCCTAGATTACTGAGTTTACACTTTCAAAAGTTCCTGATACATCAGATTTAAATGTTTGTGGTGGGCAGGTATGTAGAAGTATGAGGACAATGAAAAATGCTTACTAAAACTGTTACTTATCCTTATAATTCAAAATGTATAAAGAAATACAAAATATACAATAACCATTAGCAAATTGATAGAAAGTTACAAATTTAAATTTAAAGAGACTACGGGGGGTTCAGAGTGGCGGAGCCTCCCTGAAGAAATCTACTATGTTACAATAAAAATAAAAATAATAATAATAATAATAATAGATCATGAAAATTTCAGAATATTCTAACATAACTAAATCTTTAATTTAACGCTTTTGATGGTTGAAAACTTCTTATTCTTATTTTATTCTTATAAATAATTACGTAATTTGAAAATTTTAAATTACAGTTTCCAGGAAGTTGAATATTACCCAAAGTGTGTTTAAAAAAATGATGTGCAAAGCTGTCGTTGAGGCTCCTGATCTGTAGATTTACTAGTTTTATAAATAGGAATTAATGATTATAAGTCTTTGGCCACACATAAAAGGTCACTTGGCCACATGTGGGTTGTGGGTTGAGTTATGACTGAATTATGCAGACTATGGGATAAGTGATGAGTCATCTCTGTTGTTTCTTATCTGGGAGGACAAAAGGTAAATAAGGAATGGCATGATCATTTCCTATGTTATTGTTGTCATGACTTCCTTTGCCCCTTTTTTAAAAGAGATTTTACCTTTAGGTAATATCATACAGCACGATAGTGCTGTATAGTAGAGCTCAGCTGCATCTCTAATGTTAAAGTCCAAAGTGTACCTCTTTATAACTTTGGACCCAATCATTGGATCGCCACGAAATTCAAAAGGGGAAGTGTCCTACCCTAGATCTCAAAGTTTACAAAAATTCATCCAGATCCACCTATTAGTTTCGGAGATCCAGAACCCCTGTTTTGATACTTTTTGCTCGTGAAACAACGAAGAAAGAGAAACAATTCAATTATAACCCAAACCAGGAAACATTCAGCAACGTGTAATAGCTTGTTCGAAAGCTTTTAATTTAGGGATGTGCCTTTCAAAGGTCCAGTAAAAAAATATCAAAAATTAAGGAAATGGCACCCATTTAAAATTTATATAACGCTATTCCTTTCATAATTTAACATTATAGAAATTTCTTCTTTTTAATTGCTAATTCAATTGTTGCTTTCGAACTGCCACCAACTAAAAAACAATTCAATAATTTAAAAAAGAAACGATAACATGTGTTCTTTCTTTTATAGATCAATAAAAATTCTGATTCTCCTGATAGTTTTGAACCTTTGAAATTGACGTCATTCGAAACAGAAAATGCATATTTTTCATAAACATATAACTGTAATTAAATAGTGTTAAAACAACATCGCACCTTTATTTGAGTATTTTCGAAGTAAAACAGTTTCTACAATATAGATATTTCAATTAAAAAGGGATAATTAGGAAAAAAAATTCTTCTATATTTATAAAAATAACTATTTGAAAATGAAGCTATGAAAATCTGTGTAGATACCTATCATCATAAGAAAATCTATGTAGATACAGAGAAACTGCAGTGGGACTACCATCCGGGAGAGGGCGGTTCTGTCGGCAAGTTTTTTGGCGACTATCGCCATATATCGGCACTTAACTTGGCAATATATCGCCAAATCTGGCGTCCAAAATTAAAGCCAACTTGGCGTCATTTCAAGTATTTCGCCAAACTAATATGCCTACTAATAATTTTAAACTAATACTAATAATAGTTTAGATTTGTAGTTGAAGGTGATAGATAAAGTTCCTGAAAGGATCTGAAAAAGCTATGAAATCATACAAAAAACTGGTGGAACCAGAGAGAAAAGTAGAGCTCAATTTAAAAAAATCTTGCAGTAAAATTTGGGAAATATTTTCAATGTGCATGCAAAAGAAAGGGAATCAGATGATCTGTAACGGTTATGAAATAACCCAAATTTTTGTTAGCTGAAAATGAGGACTGAGCTTTACTGGTGCTTTAAAATATATCAGGGAAAAGAAGCATTTTTAACTCTTTCCGTATTTCAATCATCCATAACCAGTTTAAAAATTTAGGTTCATAACTATTTGTTACATGCTGATGTAATGAAGTATGAGAACAGTTCGTTCTGTACAAAGTGTGAACACAATTCCATACCAGCTGTTTTGATAACTGGAAGATCAAAGCTCCAAGTAAACTCAAAACCTTGAATAGATACGATTCAATCATATACTAAATATTTGCGTTCAAACATACTTATCTACATCAATTCCTCAACAATTTGATTATATTAATGTTATACTTTAATTATCACATCATGGTTTATATTTGTTTAGCATTGTGGGGCTTAACCAATTTGAGACAACATAACAATATACTATATTGACTACTTTCCTCAGTAATCATTTTGAGTAGATAATAGTATAATTCTGAATATAAGGCACCAGTAAAGCTCATTCCTCATTTTCAACTAAAAAAAATTTGGGTTATTTCATAAGCTTTACTGATCATCTGATTGCCTATTTTTCGCATGCACATTGAAAATATTTTTCAAATTTTACTGTAAGATTTTTTTAAAGCGAGCTCTACTTGTCTCTCTGGTTCCACCAGTTTTTTGTATAATTATCTGTATTTTAGTCTGTGATTGCATTCTTGAATTCCAAGAAAGCATATACTTTCATTTTTAAACTAGTAGGTCGCATGTTTAAAATCATTGTAATATTCAACCATCAGGAGAAGACGATTGTAATGTATGAGTCACATGTGGTCAAAAAAGTTTATTGAAGCAATTTAGCGAATAGGGAAATATAGGAAGAAAATTTTCAACAAAGCACTTTAATTTTAGATTACCTTATTTGACTAGTTATCGCCTTTTGATGTAGAATAAAAATAACATGTGTTATATTTATTGGATTTTGATTGAGGAAAAATATGAATACATATTTTAAATGATGTTAGCAATAACATTTATCTTTAAAATATTTTTATTTGATTGTTATTAAGAAGAAATTGCTTTTATAGAGAACTCAGGATAACAAATGTTATCTAAGTATTCTGGAATGCGCCTAATGGTTTTATATAGACACATTAATTAATTAGTCGGATGTGGTAATCCCAAAATTTTCTTCTATCTCATTCATGTTAATATTTTAAAATCTTTATCAGGCTTCGATGTTTAATGTCCAATAAATGTTGTTTTTATGCTGTTTGGAATGGGATATTTGGTTGCAAGCATGTAAGAATATGGGTGTCAATATACAATGATTTGCCTGAAAGGATTTCTTTTTTAAAAATGCACACGATTCAATTATTATATGCGGGTCAAGAATTTTTATTCAAATTTTCCGATATTTTGCAATTTAAAATAGGACAGTTTGCTTATATGTGATTATATATGGCAAAAAATGTCATGCAAAGCTTGATATTTTAATTTTTTCTGTATCAAATTCTTCATTTTCACACCCAGCTAGAAGATAAGCAATAAGGTTTAAAAAGCTGGCAATCTTCTAATTAAAAATGAAGTGAGTTTAAAATACAAGCATGAAAGAGTTCCTCCTAAAGGATGAATTCTATCTTTTTTAAAGCAATTTTAGACATTCTCTGGATTGGTGCAAAAATGCAAAGAAAATATGGGAAACATATTGGGGGGGGGGGGGGGGCTGAAAAATTTAGGCAAACATTTCGCCTATCAGTGATGAGCCTTTACTATAAGCATTTGAAAGTCATGTAAATCAAGTTCTTTAATGTTTTGTTGCAGCGTATATGGGGTTCTTTTGATCTTATGGTTAGACAACTTCAAATTCTTGTCAGAAAAGAGGAAAATAATTTATTTACAGAACTTCAGAACAACAGACTCTTCGAAACTCACAAATATTACTAGATATTCAAAAATAATTGTTCAAATCTATCGTATAAGGGCAGATATAGGTTCCAGAGACTCTTTATACAATGTCTCAACACTAAATCACATTCAAAACAATGTAGAGAAGACTCGAGCAAACTTGCTTACAATCGCAGCTCACTCAATGACTGACTGATGAATAATAATAACAACAGCTCATATCATTCTCCTTATATAGGCTCACAGCATGCAATGGAAATTTCCACAAGCTTCTTGAAAAATCCAGAAACCCATGGAATAACATTCAGTGTATCAGCATATCTAAAGGGGGGGGTTACCATAGAGAGGGAAGGGTTACCATCGCAGTGTTACGAATTTTGTAAATAGTTAGTGTTTGTACTGTAAAATAATGTAAATAATCTTATTAAGCTCCATTCCTTTACTAATATTAATTTTTGTTACATTGTCTCTGTTATCAAGCAAACTTGTCTATTATTTTAAGTGAATGTCTATGGCAGCTTGGCGAAATAATAGAGATATTGCCAAGTTTGCGTCACTTTTGGCAACTAATTTTGGTCGCCAAATTTGGCAATATATCGCAAAGTTGGCGACAAACTTGGCAATTGTTGGCGATGGTAACCCTTCCCTCTCTGTGGTAACCCCCCCTTTAGATATGCTGATACATTGAATGTTATTCCATGGGTTTCTGGATTTTTCGAGAAGCTTGTGGAAATTTCCATTGCATGCTGCGAGCCTATATAAGGAGAGCGATACGAGCTGTTGTTATTATTCATCAGTCAGTCATTGAGTGAGCTGCGATTGTAAGCAAGTTTGCTTGAGTTTTCTCTACATTGTTTTGAATGTGATTTAGTGTTGAGACGTTGTATAAAGAATCTCTGGAACCTATATCTGCATTTATACGATAGATTTGAACAATTATTTTTGAATATCTAGTAATATTTGTGAGTTTCGAAGAGTCTGTTGTTCTGAAGTTCTGTAAATAAATTATTTTCTACTTTTCTGACAAGAATTTGAAGTTGTCTAACCATAAGATCAAAAGAACCCCATATACGCTGCAACATTTGGTATCAGGAGTGGGGTCTTATGGCGAAAACGAGAGCAACGGAAGAGCAACTGAGTGAGTTGTTGAAAGCTATTAATGGATTATCAAATAAAATGGATAAAGGCCAAGAAGAGTTGGCGGATAAAATGAATAAAGGCCAAGAGGAGTTGACAGAAAAGATGATTAAAGGCCAAGAAGAGTTGGCGGAAAAGATGAATAAAGGCCAAGAAGAGTTGACGGAAAAAATGAATAAAAACGAAGAAAGAATGGAACAGTTGACAAATAAAATTGGCAAATGCCAAGAAGATGTGACTGAAAAGATTAATAAAGGCCAAGAAGAAATGAAGAAAACTTTAAAAGAAAAGTTCTCGTCGGTAGAGAGAAGAATAGGCTCGGTAGAAGAGAAAATAGAGGAAGTAGAAGAGAAAATTCAGAATGAAGTTAGTAATGTTGAAGAGAAAATGGAAAGGAAAATGGCAGAAGTAGAAGAGAAAATTCAGAATGAAGTTTGTAATGTTGAAGAGAAAATCAGTAACGTTGAAGAGAAAATAGGTGAAGTAGATGAAAAGCTAAATAAAAAAGTACAAGATCTTGAGAAGAAACTTTCAGCGTCCAGTGGTAATTATGAAGAATTTAGGAATCCGCCTGCTTCTCCTGTGCAAGTTAAGCTGTCGACATACGACGGAAAGAGTTCCTGGCAAGTTTACAAGACCCAATTCACCATTGTAGCCGAAGCGAACAAATGGAGTGACGAAATGAAAGCTTGTCAACTGGCAGCAACTTTGAGAGGAGAAGCCGCCGACGTGCTGCAAACATTGCCCGATATGACGCAACTCAATTTTGATACTCTAAGTTGTGGACTTGAAATGAGATTCGGAGAAAAATTCTTCAAAGATTATACGAGAATACAAATTAAGAGCCGCCATCAAAAATCGAGTGAAACCCTTCAAGAGTTTGCCTCAGAGATTGGACGGCTTGCAAATTTAGCATTTATCGACTGCCCAACAAATGTACGGGAAATGCTTTCACTGCAGTACTTTGTAGACGGAATAAAAGATCCAGAAGTGCAGAGAGCGGTACGAATGGCAGATGTGCAGGATTTAAAGGCTGCATTACTATATGCCTTAAAGTTGGAAGCAGCTACACAAGCCAGCCGAAGAGATCGTCATTTAGTCCGAGGGGCAACGGTGAACAAAAGCTCAGACACTGAAATCGACGTCTTGAAAGGAATCAGGAAATTAAATCAAGAGCTTGAAGCCTTGAAATATGGAAGAACAAGCTCAAGGAGACAGAATCTCACGTGCTGGGGATGCGGTGATACAGGACATCTCCGAAGAAATTGCCCCAAAATCCATGAACGTGAGATAAATTCAAACAGTCAGCAGGGAAACTAAATTTTGGCCATCTCGCGGGGCGGAGGTTGCCAGAGAATGAAAAGCCCCACCTGAAGATCCTCCAGATATCAAAAATGAGTGGCGGTGATAATGAATTATATGTGATAGGCTTTATTAACGGAATTCAGTGCCGTATGATTGTCGATACAGGAGCCAATGTTACAATAATAAGAGAAGATTTGGCTCGAAAATTGAAATGTAAACTCATCTGGACTCCACCATGCATTACCCTGCAAACTGTGACGGGCGACAAGATACACATATATGGAAAGGCAAATTTAACCATCAACTTTGGAGGAACGAAATATTATCATACAGCATATGTGGCTGACATAACAGATCCTTGCTTAATCGGGCTAGATTTTCTGAAGAAGTTTGGCTTCAAACTTGATTTCAAAAATAATGAAATGCTATCTAAATTTGAAGAAATAAGCCTTTTTGGATTAAATAACGAAATTGAATATAAACAAACAGTAATAGCCAAAGAAGACATCAATCTAGGTCCAAGAACAGAATTTTTAGTTCCAGCTGTAATTAACAATGAAACTAATTACCGATTTGGCCATATAGATTATCCAGAAGACAATAGTACACAAGCAGGAGTATTGGTGGCTTCTTCTGTGGTAGACCTCTCAAAAAAGACCATTCCAGTCAGAATTGCTAACATCAGAGCAGTGATAAGACAAGGACTATCAAGAAAGGAGAGGTGATAGTATCATGTGCTCCTGTGACGTGCACAAGTCAAAATTCCAGTCACTCTGAGAAATCTTCAGATAATTTAGTCAAGAATTTGTTACAAAATACAGACTTGGATCCAAAACAGATGGACGCTGCAGAAAATTTAATTAGAGAATTCCAAAGTTTATTTTCCCAAACATCTGAAGACTTTGGACGAACTAAAATGGCACAACACCGAATTGACACGGGGGATCACTCTCCTATTAAACAATACCCTAGACGATTACCTTTTGCCAATCAAGAAGAGGTGCAGAATTTAATTAAGGATATGGAAGAAAATGACGTCATCGAACCATCGACAAGTCCATGGGCGTCTCCCATTGTGTTAGTAAGAAAGAAGGATGGTTTTACAAGATTTTGTGTAGACTACCGCCGACTGAATGACGTCACTAAAAAGGATAGTTACCCTCTACCAAGGGTCGACGACACTCTTGACACACTTGCGGGCAACACTTGGTTCTCGACTCTGGATCTGAAGAGTGGTTACTGGCAAGTAGAGATCCATCCGAACGACCGCGAGAAGACTGCCTTTACAACGGGACAAGGATTATGGCAGTTCAAGGTAATGCCTTTTGGTCTGTGTAACGCACCTGCAACTTTCGAACGGCTTATGGAAACGGTTCTCCGGGGGCTGTCATATGAAGCATGTCTTGTTTATTTAGATGATATCATAATCATAGGAAAATCTTTTGATGAACATCTGAACAACCTCAGGCGGGTGCTACAAAAATTAAAGGAAGCTAATTTGAAGTTAAGCCCTTCGAAGTGCAGTTTGTTTCAAAATGAAATCGCCTACCTTGGACACATCATTTCAGCGGAAGGAGTTAGGACTGATCCAGAGAAGATATCGGCTGTGAAAAATTGGAATCGTCCAGCAGATGTTCACCAGCTTCAGAGCTTTCTAGGATTATGCACCTATTACAGAAAAATTCTCGATGATTGCAAGACCACTTCATAAATTAACAGAAGCCAATCAAAAATTTATGTGGACACAGGAATGTGACGCTGCTTTCGAAAAGCTTAAGGAGGCCTTAACATCCACTCCAATTCTGTCATATCCTCAAATCGATAAACAGTTTATACTTGACACGGATGCAAGTAACGAAAGCATTGGTGCTGTACTGTCCCAGGAAATCGACGGCCAGGAGCGTGTTATCGCCTATTTCAGCAAGTACTTATCAAAGGCAGAGCGAAACTACTGCATAACAAGAAAAGAGCTTCTTGCTCTAGTGAAAGCCGTCGACCATTTTCATCACTATCTTTTCGGTCGAAAGTTCCTGATCTGAACTGATCATGCTTCTCTAACTTGGCTATTGAATTTTAAGAACCCTGAAGGCCAGATAGCCAGGTGGATACAAAAGCTTCAAGAGTACAATATGGAGATTCGCCATCGAAAAGGCTCATCACATGGAAATGCAGATGCTCTCTCAAGAAACCCTGCTCAGAGAATTGTAGATACTGCGACCGGGTTGAGAAGAAACTTAGTGTCAAAGGTCCTATAGTAAGACAAGTTACAACTGGGTCTACATCACCACAAGATCAGTGGAGTGACGAGAGCCTGCGTAAAGATCAACTTGCTGATCCTGAAATTAAGCCAATTCTAGAGGTGAAGGAAGAGTCCAACAGGAAGCCCAGCTGGCAAGACATGGCCCATTACCATCCTACGACTAAACGTTACTGGGCTCTCTGGGGTTCCCTACATTTGAAGAACGGTATTTTGTACCGAAAATGGGAGTCTGATGATGGAAAGACATGTAGATGGCAACTACTACTCCCTAAGTCGAGAATTTCTATGGTTCTTCAAGAACTGCATGGTAGTCCAACAGGAGGTCATTTTGGTGTAATGAAGACCCTGCAGAAGGTTCGAGAGCGTTTCTACTGGAATAATGTTCGCAGTGACGTGGAGAAGTGGTGTCGAACTTGTGACACCTGTGTAGCATGTAAAGGTCCAAAGAGGCGCACGCGTGGACGATTGCAGCATTATAATGTAAGAGCTCCTTTCGAATGAATTGCTCTAGACATCTTGGGTCCTCTTCCTAGAACATCTGATGGCAATAAGTACATTCTCATTGTCATGGACTACTTCACTAAGTGGCCTGAAGCCTACTCCATTCCTAATCAAGAGGCGGTAACCGTAGCAAACATACTGGTTCAACACTGGGTTTCCAGATATGGAGTTCCTCTTCAAATCCATTCCGATCAAGGAAGAAACTTCGATTCGACTGTGTTTAAGGAAATGTGTGGACTACTCGGCATAGACAAAACTCGAACTACACATCTACATCCTCAATCGGACGGCATGGTGGAGCGTTTCAGTCTTACCATCCTAAATAGCCTCTCTCTCCTGGTGTCTAGAGACCAACAAGACTGGGACAAGAAATTGCCTCTTTTTCTGCTTGCCTACAGGAGTGCCACTCATGAGGCCACTGGTTACTCCCCTTCTCAAATGCTCTTTGGTCGTGATCTTCGTCTGCCTGCAGATCTTTTGTTTGGCCGTCCTCCTGACGCTCCTTTGTCGCCTGAAGAATACGTGGATGAACTCCAGGCACGGATTGAGGAGATTCATCGTCCAGCGAGGAACCGAATCGGACTGGCATCGGAAAAGATGAAGACACGGTACAACACAAAGGCAACTGGACATGAGTTCAACGAAGGTGACAAAGTTTGATTGTGGAATCCCATACGTCGTAAGGGACTGTCGCCAAAATTACAAAGAAACTGGGACGGTCCTTACACAGTCGTCAACAGGCTGAATGACGTCGTTGTACGCATACAAAAATCGCCACACGCCAAACCCAAGGACGTACACTATAACCGGCTAGCCCCTTATTTTGGCCAAAGTGATTAGAAATTCTAAACTTGAATTTCAGACCATGGTCATGAAAGTCACTTTTTGTAAATATGTAAATAGTAATTAGTTCTTATTTATGTAAATCTTATTATTTATTTATTTATTTGTTTACTTATTTTATGTGTTTTCCTCTAACTCAAGGATTGCAGTGCCCGGGACGTGCAGTCTTTGAGGAGGGGTAGTGTTACGAATTTTGTAAATAGTTAGGGTTTGTACTGTAAAGTAATATAAATAATCTTATTAAGCTCCATTCCTTTACTAATATTAGTTTTTGTTACATTGTTTCTGTTATCAAGCAAACTTGTCTATTATTTTCAGTGAATGTCTATGGCAGCTTGGCGAAATAATAGAGATATCGCCAAGTTGGCGTCACTTTTGGCGACTAATTTTGGTCACCAAATTTGTCGATATATTGCCAAGTTGGTGATATCTCTATTTCGCCAAGCTGCCATAGACATTCACTGAAAATAATAGACAAGTTTGCTTGATAACAGAGACAATGTAACAAAAACTAATATTAGTAAAGGAATGGAGCTTAATAAGATTATTTACAGTATTATTACAGAGTATGTGTTATTTTACAGTACAAACACTAACTATTTACAAAATTCGTAACAGTATCTTAAAAGGTAAAGGAAATTTCTGTAGTTTTCTTTTTACTTACTTCTATCTTTACAAGAAGAAAGTATTGGATTCATGAAAATTTTCGACTTCTGGTTTTCGACGGATTTATATGTTTTAGAAGGTCTTGAACACGTTTTGACTATTTTTAGAAAATGTCTGTCTGTGAGTCTGTCCGTCTGTCTGTCTGTCTGTATGTGACAAAAAATTTGTAGGCGCTCTATCTCAAGAACTAATGCTCGAAATTTAATAAAATTTTATATTCAGTTAGACCTTGATATGAGTTAGTGCCTATTGGTTTTTGGTGAAAATTGGCCTGCAGGTGGCGCTGCTATACTACGTTTTTCATGATTTTCAAGATTGCTATATCTCAAGAACTAATGCACAGAATTTCACCAAATTTCAGATTCTGTGACCCCTTAATATACATAGACGCTGATTAAGTTTTGGTGTAAATTGGCCAGCAGGTGGCGCTGCTATGCCACGTTTTTCATGATTTTCATGATAGCTATATCTCAAGAACTAATGCAGAGAATTTCACCAAACTTCAGATTCCTCGACACCTTGAGATATATAGCTGCTGATAAGGTTTTGGTGTGAACTGCCCTATAGGTGGCGCTGCTATGCTACATTTTGCACGATTTTTGCAATAGCTATATCTCAAGAACAAATGCAGAGAACTTCATCAAATTTTAGATTCTGTTACACTAGAATATATAACATAATTAGACGCTGATTACATTTTGATATTAACCTTGCAACAGGTGATGAAGCTATGCTGCATTTTGCACGATTTTTCCTATAGCTATAGCTCAACAATCAATGCACAGAATTTCATCAAATTTCAGATTTTGTTACAAAATGACATATAACATAATTACATGGTGATTATGTTTTGTTATAAATCCTTCAATTGATGGTGCTGCTGTGCTATATTTTACATTTTTTTTTTTTTTTAAACTAGCTATATCCCAAGAACTAATGCACAGAATTTCATCAAACTTCAGATTCTTTTACACCATAACATAATTAGACGCTTTTTTACGTTTTGGCATAAATTGTCCAAGATATGGTGTTGCTGTGCTACGTTTTGCAAATTTTTTGTTATATCTCAAGAACTCATGGACAAAATTCCATCAAATTTCAGATTCTGTTAGGTCTTGACATAAGTAGATGCTTATTAGGTTTTAGTATAAATTACCCAACATGAGGCACTACTAAGCTCATTTTCTCAGAATATTAATTAAATTTTGTGTTTTAGGCTTTTCAGATACCAGAATCTCAGTAGGCTAGGTCAAATGTTCGAGGAAATTTAGTGGGTAATTTTGGGATCCCCACATTTTTTTTTTTTTTTTTTTTTTTTAAATATTAAAATGTACTTATGAGATAGAAGAAAGTTTTGGGATTGACATATCCAACTAGTTTAAATAGATAATTTTGTTCTAGTTGTACTACACTTTTGTATAATTTCATTGGTGTATTTTTATAAATATATTTTTGAAGTAAACATCAATTTGACATGCATATATTTAAAATGAAAAGATTAAAATAAACAAATAATAAAAGGTTAAAATTATGAACAGACAAACCATCCACTATAATATTTCTTTTGAAAAATTAAATTTTTGTACTTCCTAAGTTCATCAGATATATTTGGATTTGAACCTTTAGAAAACTTCAATTTTCTTTTTTGATTTAATGAATCAATGCTTTTATTGTTGATATAAAAAAGGGAAAAAAATAAAATAACACTCATGTATATAATTATACTTCATTTAACTGTATCAGTAACTGTCAAAATATATCTCGTTTTTACAAGTTTGGCCCTATTGTATAAACAAGGAAAATTTTACACCTTTTTCCTATTTCACACTTTCATGCCTGAAAATATTAAAATTCATCAAATTTATTATTAAATAAAAGAAAACTTTGTTCAAACAATGATCATTCAACATAAAAATAAATATAAATGAATCTGGACAGTTAGAATCTGATTTCTTAATTTGAAGAAATCCTTAATTGTAGATTATACTTTATTTTTATCTAGGTCATAGGAATATTAATTTAAATCTTGGGGGGGTGGGGGACCTCAAAATATAAAATTGATTTCCAGAATTTTTTAAATAGTGAATATTTTGTACAACTGGAAAAGTGTTCCCTAAAAGTAGCTATTTTGATTATTTTTATAAAATTACATTCAGGTCCCTAGGATTAATATTAAAAAATGCATAAAAATGGAATATATGTGTAGAAAGATGATGATGGAAAATTAATTATTGAAATACACATAATTAACACAATCAAAACTGATTTTTTTCTGGACTATTTTATGTTTTGTTTACCTCTTGGGGGTACTCAGCATATAGACTAACTGTGGAACTTCAGAATGTTGCATGTAGAGAATTTTTTTCTCTACATCTCCTCCCCCCAACAGCATTAAAAAAGCCGAACGATTGACAGCGAAAGAAAAGTAAAAAAAAAAAGAATTGTTCAAAAAACATTAGTTAGAATGTCAAAACTTGTTGTTGAAGCCATTACATCCATGAAATTTCATTGTACTATTTGTTATTATATATACCAAATTTTACACACATAGATATAAGACAACTTATAAAATAAATCAGTATTAAAACAAAATTAATGCAAAAGAACAAATTTCTAGAATAAATAAATAGGTCATTAAAATTGATATACTTATCAAATTTTTTATTAAATGTAATAAAGCTATTCACATCATATGAATATTAATAAGGCTTAGTCAAACCATTGCATATGCCATGTGATCTCATTGTGACTTCTTTTGCTAATCATTCAAATCTTAAATCATCACTTTGTGGTATGATTTTTCTGCATATTTTGTCAGCAACTTTTTTTGTTGCATTGATTTTAACCAATCTTTTTAGGTGCGTTCGTAATTATGTAAATACGTAGCTCCTATTGTTGTCGCTCAGTCCGTCCGTCTGTCTGTCCGCATATAACAACGCAAAAACTACACAACCGAATCGTTTGAAATTTAAAATACATAATTATTACAAAATTTTGTCATGTCATTTCAAATTTTATGAAAATCGGATGGATAGATCAATTACAGGGACGATAAAAAGCATTCCGTTACATTATGGTCAATGGGGAAAAAAGTTTCAAATGCATTTTAATCATTTGAAATTTAAAACGCATATTTATTACATAATTTTCTCGAGTCATTTCAAATGTTATGAAAATCGGATGCATAGATCAATTACAGGGACAATCAAAAGTATTCCGTTGCATTACGGTCAATGGGGAAAAAGTTTCAAATGCATTTTAATCGTTTGAAATTTAAAACGTATAATTATTACATAATTTTGTCGAGTCATTTCAAATTTTATGAAAATCGGATGGATCGATCAATTACAGGGACAATCAAAAGGATTCCGTTACATTACAGTCAATGGGGAAAAAAATGTCAAATGCATTTTAATCTTTTGAAATTTAAAACGTATAATTATTACATAATTTTGTGGAGTCATTTCAAATGTTATGAAAATCGGATGCATAGATCAATTACAGGGACAATCAAAAGTATTCCGTAACATTACGATCACTGGGGAAAAAGTTTCAAATGCATTTTAATCAGGATTGGCAAGTTTTTGACGCCTGACGGTTTTTACCGGATTTTACCATGGTTTTTACCATCATGTCAAAAACCTCTTTGTCAAAAATGTCGAAAACTGTCAAAAATCTATTTTTTAATTATTTGTTTTTATATTATAACAATACTTATTTTTTCATTCTATCTTTAGTATTAGTATTAAGCCATTTTACGTGAAATATTCAGTATCAAAAAGATTCTCAAGTATATTTATTCATAGAAACAAAAACAAAATCTGCATATTAAAAAAAAAAAAAAAAAAAAAAAAAAAAAAAAAAAAAAAAAGCATTTAAGATTCTCTTTAAATGTAATAATAATTTAAGAATAATTTTAAAGGTAAAATATTTTTACTCATACAGTCATATACATGTTAAAAAAAATATGCAATGTGTTATTTCTTTTAATTCACTTTAAATAATACCTGAATAAATTTTAAATAAAATGTAAGCAGGATATAGTCTGACTTTATGGTAGCTTTAGTATTTTTTAATAAAAAAAAAAAAATTTCATGATTATACAGGTAAAAGTTTATATATAAAAATATAGGAGCTGGAATTGTCTATAAGACTCATATATTAGCACTAAAGTTAAAAAATAAAAACAAGAATATATAAATTATTATTACTCTGATTTTTCTCAAATATTGTTTTGTTATTCATTAAATTTTAAATCCAAAAGCTTTCAATTGAAATCGAGTCGTATCAAAATTTTATTAATATAAAAAATTTAAGATTTTGCTTATTAAACTGAAAATAAAAATCACCGTTTAGTTGCATTTATGAAGTGAATAAGATACGCATTTTGAAATACAGTAGACTCCCTCAAATAAATACAGCTTGGGACCAGAGGTTTGTAGATTTTAGAATTTTGCAGATTTCTGGTCATTGCTTTGTTTATATTTTTTAAATAGTAATTTGAATGTAATTAACAATGAAATCAAAACTATTATGAAGGCTTACAATATAGTAAAAATAAGTAATAAGCTAAAATAATAAAAATTTAGATAATTTTTAAAATGATTAAGATAATAAAAGCAAAGGTCAAGTTAATAATCAGTAATGTATGTTAAAATACTTACTATAAAAATAAGATGCATTTTTCACATGAAATTTGCTTTATAAAGATTACTAATTCACATCAAAATCATAAAATAAGCAAGTTTTATTTCAGGTTTAGCCAAACTTAATAACCAAAAAAATTTGGTTAATAATACATAAATATATTTGGTAAAAAGATTGTGATTATCAGTGATATCAGCAATATCTTAATTTTTTCCAAAATAATTTATTCTTTCTTCGTGAAAACACATGAATTGAGTAATATTTATCAAAATTACAAATATATATGGAATTGATATAAAAATAAATATGTCAAATTTTGTTCCTACATCTGAACTGAAAGTTTCATTGTTTACATCGGTAAATTATGTGCGGATTTTAGACAGTTGTAGATTTGAGGGAGTCTACTGCATTATATATAATATTCAAATTTATTCAATGAGCAGTTCTTGACATCTATTTTCATATCATATAACATTTTTGCATCCCTAAACTGATTTAAATAGTTTATTAGAAATAGAAATGTATATTGAATGTTATTTAATAACAATAATAACCTTTTATCATTTAATATTAATGTTATTTGCAGTTAGTAGAATCTATATTAATGGAGTTTATGACAAATATTGTTCTTTCCTTTTACTCTTGTATTTTTAAATTTTCCCACTTAGGAAATCCTTTTTTTAAATAAATTGAACAAATGTAATTGAAAATAATAAGAACAACAAGGAAAAATTAACTTAGAAATGAATTTCATGCTGCATTTGCATTATAAATCAGACGAAAATTGAAAATGATGGGTTTTTGACGGAATAAACCGGTAAAAACACGGTTTTTACCACTGTCATGTCAAAAACCAGTTTTTGACGTCAAAAACCCAACCCTGATTTTAATGGTGTTACACTCATTTGAACATAATAGAATCGACATGAATCTATGAAGTATGTACTAAAATATACATTTTGTACAATCTGTGATGCAAAGAATATTTATTATTAAATTACAGGGCCACACAAATGTATTCCACTAAATAATGTTATACGTGGAAACATTGTTTGGGGCGTGCTTTAATTATATTAAACTACTTCATATTTTATGAATAAGATATACATTAATGAAGTATAATAAAGTTACTCCCTGCATATTTACAGGAACACAAAGATTTCGACCACTATACTGTATCCAAAGTACGCTCTACTATATCAGCAATATCTGAATATTTTAAAGCTTCGTTATCGTACGAACGCACCTCATTTGCTACGATTCAGATGCTATTTCCAACTTGTTTTGTCTGAATTAGTTGTTGTACATTTTTATATGCGATACTATCACACGATTTTTTATGCTTTCATTTTTCGTGCCATTAATATTAGAAAGGTACCATGAGCAAAGATGTTTTTGAAACTTCATAGTTGTTCTCACAAATGGCATCTGAAAAAGCAGAACATTTACTACCTTTGCACTTGAAGAACTGTGTTTTTTTTCCAGAAATTCATTAAAAGTGATCATAAAGGTGGTAAACTGGTAAAAATTTGATTTTGTTCATTAGCATTTTTCATCCACCCTCCACCAAATTTATCTGATTTCTGTGTGTAGTTTTTTTTTTTTTTTTTTTTTTTAACCATTGTGTACATACATTCTCACAAATATCTTCCTTTTATTATTATATATATGTTTCCTTTTTCTATTTTTGAAATATTTGATACTATGTATTTTATTACATACTACATATATTGTTTTTGTTCATGTAGTACATTGTGACACCAGCATTGGACAAACTCTCCCTCTATTAAACGTGTCTCTTTTACATGATGGTAAGGAAATATTATTATTTATTTATTTACTTATTTTTATCATTGTATCATCTATGGTAAAGGGACTAGTGTTGGTCAAGTGAAATACTCAACCACAGTAATTTACTAACATTTTCTTGACTCAGTTTTTTACATATCAGCCAGAATCTGGTTTAATAGGGTGTTACAGAAATGTTCTAAAATATTGATTGATGAGAGTTGAAATCATTAGATTTTTTTTAGTCTTTATAAAAACCAGGTTGTTATAATGAATTATGAAATAAAATAACAAATAATATTTTAAAACTAGTTGCTAGCTATGAAACATTTTTTATAAAATTTTATCTTTTATTACAACAAAATTTGAAAGAATTTTCTTCTTTAGCAACCAAAGATAGTAATAGTTTGCCAGGTATTCATAAAATATAGAATAGTTCATTTGTCTTATTTCCGATCATTTTATATCTTAATGTGGAAAAAGTGTTAAAGATGACAGCTGATAGAATCCAATTGTGAAACTAAAAAAAAAAAAAAAAAGTTTTAATATAGTCAACATTTAAAAAAAAAAAATACAAATATTACTTATAATTTGATTCCAAAAGCTGATTTCAAAAGACTAATCACCCTAACTGACATTTTAATTGCAAAAGTAATTACTGTTTATTTTTTATAGACCCTCTCCACAACCAAACAAAGAAAATTTAACCCATTTTGCCTGTCTGACATTGTATGTGTTAAATTTATGAGAATTGCTTATTTATCTATTTCGCCTACTATGTAATTTTCTCCAAACAATAAAAGAATGAGTGTGACAACTTGTCAAAATTCAGAAATGCTCTAAAATCTTATTTATTAGTTCTCAACCATTCATACACTATGGACTATTGGTGTGTTTACTCCCCACTTCATAAATTTCTGATTTGAAAATTATTTTGTATTTTTATCTTTTGAGCTTGAGTCAATGTGGTTGAATGATACTCTCAACTTCTATTCAAAATACTATACTGAGGATTTTGCTTTAAGAAATATATAAACTCAAAAAGTTATGCATTGCATATGTTTAGAAACTTTGTTAAAATACTTTATAAAAGGATTGATTCAGAAAAAGTTCTTACATGATTAGATTTACAGAATTTTTCATATAATCTTTTAATATTAATTGTGAATATTCATAAATTTTGAAAATTTTTCAATGAATTATAGTGTATGATTTTTTTATTTATAGGGTTACAGTTGTTATTCCCTAAAAATGGTTTAAGTAATAATAAAATTTATAGAATAAAATATGTAGTGTATATTCTGGCACTATTGATACAAGAAATTCTATCAAAATTTATGAGTGTGTCTGATATGTTGGTTATAAATAGTGCATTAATATATAAATATATATATTATATATATAAATCAGATTTCTTTTATTTAAATCTTTTTTATGATATTTTCCCCAGCATTAAAATACTGAATAAATACCAAGAGTTTTATGTTTTGAGAACAAGCCTTTAACTAACTTAATCTACATTTTTATGCATTAATTAATAAAATTTAATTGTTAGTAATTATTTACAGAAATTAGAAAAACTGCAAATTAATAGCTTCATTAATTAGAATGCAATGCAATAAAATTATGTGCATTAATATTTTGTAATAGTTATGTAAGACTATATAAAACACTAGTGATATTTATTTTTATTAAAATGATCAATAACTGCATTTAATATTATAATCATTAATACTACTTTGAAACAACAAAAATGAAATACAGTAGACTCTCTCAAATCCGCACAGCTTAAGATCAGAGGTTGTGCGGATTTTAGAATTTTGCAGATTTCTGGTCATTCATTGCTTTATTTACATTTTTTAAACAGTAATTTGAGTGCAATTAATAGTGCAATTGGAACTATAATGTATGATTAGAATATACTAAAATAAATAATAAGCTAAAATAATAAAAATTTAGATATTTTTTTAAATGGTTAAAGTGCTAATAGCAAAGGTCAAGTTAATAATCAATAGTGTATGATTAAAAATTCATTGTAAAGATTAAATGTATTTTTCCAAAATTATTCAAAAAAAGCTTGTTTCATAAAAGTAGATAACTAATTCACATCAAAATCATAAAATAAGGATATTTTTTTCAAGTTTAGCCAGGCTTAATAATAAAAAAAATCTTGATTAATGCATAAATATATTTAGTAAGAAGATTGTGGTTAAAAGAAATATTAGCAATATCTTGAATTTTTTCCAAAAAAAAATTATTCTTCCTTCATGAAAAAAACATTAGTAGTGTATTATTAAGAAAATTACAAATTAAAAAAATATATAGAATTGATACAAAACTTAAAAAATCAAATATTGTCCTAATATCCGAATTGAAAGTTTCATTGTTTACATCCATATACTATGTGCGGATTTTAGAGAGTTTTGGATTTCTGGTTTGCAGATTTGAGAGAATCTACTGTATACAGAGAAATAAAAAAAATAACAATCATAGATTTTAATCATGTTTAGGGGGAAAAAAAAAAAAGAGAGAGAAAATATTAATTTAAATATTTGAATTTTAGGCAGTTCTAGTATAAGAAATATAATAAAAAAAAATGTTTACACAATATTAAGATAATAAGCAAGTTAGCCAGTATCCATCAATCAATTTACAATGAAATATTTTTTTCGAAACATAGATTATTTTTGCGCGATTCTTAATCAATAAATTCATATGGAATTAGATTAGAATAGCAGTGCACAACCTTTTCAAGGGAAGGGCTACTTACAAATATATCTGAATGGTCGAGGGCCACATCAATAACACGGAGAGAAATGGATTTCGAGGAGGTGATCCATGGCCTATAATCATATAAAAAATTATTTCAGAAGGGGTGAGAGGTTACTCTTTTAAGTACGCTTACCCCGTCAAAATATCCAATCCAGTTGGTAATGATATATCAGCAATTTTTACGTTTGTATATATATAGCAGGGATTATTTTCATTGTGTAATAATATTCCTGGACTTTATTCAGGAGACTAAATTTTGTTTTATTAAAAGTGTTAGAAAACAAACATTAGTGGCTGGTGCTGAATTTTTTTTAAAAACTTTATAAACAAAAAACAAAGGAGAAAGAAGGAGCCGATTAGCGAGATTTTTTAAGTGTCTGATCAAAGAAATTCCTGATTTTTCTGCACCCGATCTACAAAATTTGCACTTCTTATGAAACCAATTAAAAAAAAATTGTGATTTTTACAAAATGAATAAATGTAATTTGCGATTTTTACAAAGCCAATGAATTTTTACGAAACTGGTAGACAAAATTCAAGATAACTCTGTGCCTCATCAACAAAATTTATGGTTTTTACGAAAGCAATCGACAAAATTCACAATTTTTACAAAGCTGATAAAAAAAAAAATCACGATTTTTACAATGCCAATCAGCAAAATTTGTGATTTTTACAAAAATTATCGACAAAATTTGCAATTTTTTCTGAATCTATTGACAAAATTTCCGATTTTCCTCACATGATTGATAAAATTGGCGATTTTTCGGTGGCCAATTGACAAAATTATTGATTTTTTCATGCCTGATCAACACAATTCACGATTTTTATGAAGTGGATTAAAAATAATTGTAATTTTTTAAGAAGCAGGTCGGCAAAATTGCGATTTTTACAAAGCTGATCAACAAAAAATCACAATTTTTCTTTGCAAGATTGACAAAATTCGTGACTTTTATGAAGCTGATCGAGAATCTTTAAAATTTTTCTGTGCCTGATCAATACCATTAGCAATATTTACAAAACCGATCGGCAAAATTCTCGATTTTTATGAGGCAAATAAATGAAATTCACAATTTTTACATAACCAATTGACAAAATTCGTGATTTTGTCTTCGCTTGATCGACGAAATACATGAATTTTACGAAGCCGATAGAAAATATTCATGATTTTTCTGTGTCTGATCGACAAAATTCGTGATTTTTATGAAGCTGATTGATAAAATTCACAATTTCCTCCTCTTCTGTTCAGTGAAATTTGCGATTTTTATGGAGCCGGTTGACAAAATTTGCAAATTATTCAAAGCCGATCAACAAAATTCACCATTTTTACAAATTTGGTCAAAGAAATTTTCGATTTTAATATAGCCGATTGACATAATTCGTGATTTTTCTTTGGATGTTCGACAAAATTCGTGGCTTTCTGCACCCAAGAGAAGAAATTCGCAATTTAATTTGAGCCTGATCAACAAAATTTGCAATTTTGCACATGAGATCAACATGGGTGCAAGACCTTCAATCTCAGGACTGATTTCAGTCTTGAAGAGATTTTTGACTAACTCAAAATTCTACTTTATATACTTAAATAATAGCAGTTTTACCATCAAGAACATTTAATCACTTTCTTTTATTGTAAGAGATCAATTTTTAGCCATATTGCATGACTTAGAAATCTTCTAACCCTTTTGCATTTAGTTATTCCTAATGCTCTGGAAAGATTTCAGTCTTGACTTGGATGGATTTCTTTCACCCATAGAGATCAACAAAATTGGAGATATTCCTGTACCTGGCGAATAAAATTTGTGATTTTTTGGAACCCAATCCATAAAACTCGTGTTTTTTCAGTTTCCGATCGACGAAATGTATGCTTTTTCTGCCTTTAATTGACAAAATTCATAATTTTCTGCACCCAGTCAACAAAATTCACAATTTTTTACTAACTTTCATGAAATCTGCATTTTTTTATGTAGCAAGAGTAAATTCTCGATTTTATTTCTCTTGATGAACGTACAAAATTCACAATTGTTTTGTAGCCAATTGATGAAATTTTCAACTTTTTCACACATCATCGCAAAATTTGCAATTTTTTAGTCCTTATCATCAAAATTTGTGATTTTTTTTTTTTTTTTTTTTTTTTTTAAGCATGGATATTTACATGATTCTAAATTTTATATGTGTTTGTACTGCAAACAATTTTTAATAAATTTGGCCATTATATGTGTTGATCTAAAATATTCAAGCATATCGAAAAATTAAAAAATTATATTTATTCATTCTAGACAATCATAATATAAAAATATACGATTAAAATAAAAATATATTTGCATGTTAAAAAAAAAAGCAAACTTTTTGCCAATATTTAGAAATTAACTCATATCGATTTTTTTTCCCTTACAACATGAATATTTACACGATTCTTAATTATGTAGAATATAATGTACACTGCCAATATTAAAATTTTATGTGTGCTAATCTTAACTATACATGCATATAGGAAAATTACAAAATTAAATATTCCAATTCTGGACAATCAGTGTATAAAAGCATATGAAAAAAAAAAAAAAAAAATATGTTTACATGTTTCACAATCTATACATATATATATAAAAAAAGGAAAGTCTTTTTGCCAAAATCTGTGAATCAAATCACATAATTTTTCTCTTTAAAAAAAAACAATGGTTATTTATACAATTTTTAATTATATTTCCAATAAATTTAAATATTGTAGGTGCTGATCATGAAAAGAGAAAATAAAAACTAATAAATAAATAACTTTTATCAGGCTTCATTATTTAAAAAAATCGACATGTCTTTTTCTTCCCTTACAACAGTTTGTACTCCAAATCTGAAGGATATTCGCAAAAAGAAATTTCTTGAATTTCTTAGCAAATGATAAGTGCAGTATAGAACACAGCAGAGAGCCGTTTTTTTCCCCTCTAAAAAAAATAATTGCAATTTCAGTTAAGTTATACTCAAGAAAACACAGGTGCGAAGGTAAGTTCTTGACTAGACACAATCAGTAAAAGCACCCCTAGGATTCTCTGGAGCCAAACTCTGATTCCTTTGAAAACAAAGGGATTTTGACTTTTTGTTACAGCCGTATAAGGGGAATCAAGTTTGGTCATGGTATTACAAAGGGGATTCTGTTCTGAAATTGCTGAAAAGTCAATCACCAGTACAAAAAATTTAAATTATAAAAAAAGTTGCAAATTTCGACATGGTTGCCCCCCAAAAAATAAATTCTTTTCGATCATTTGCAGAAAACATAGCTAGCTTCGTCGAAAAAGCAGAAAAAGCAAGAATTTTATCAAATTGTCTCAGAAAAAGTATAAGATTTGTAAAAAGACCATGGGAAAATGCAAATTTCTCAAAGAAAGGTTGAAAAAAAATGTGTATTGCATAAAAGGGTCGCTGAAAAAAGTAGTATTGCCAGTTAAAATGTGTCTTAAAATACTATTTAGGACCAATACTACCCCTGAAATAAGTAATAAATAAATAGATCAATAGAAGATCAATAATCTAAAGAAGTTATTTATCTTTAAAATAAAATATCTTATTTAATTTATTAAATAATTTTTTAGATCGCAGTTTTTTTTTTTTAAATATATATATATATATATATCTTATACTATAATGTAAGCAAAAATTGTGTGTGTGTGTAAATTTTATCTCAAAAATGGCTCTAACGATTTTCGCAAAAATTTGGATTTTACCATTTTTGGGCACGAGAAGACCATTGGGCTAGGTCACATGTTCGAGAAAATTCGATTATTGGGTCATTTTGGATCATAATGGGTCAGGATCAAGCTATTTATATCTAGAGAATGGCTGGATCGATTTTAAGGAAATTTTGTATCCAATCGTTTTTTGGTACGAGAAAACAATTGAGCTGGGTCACATGTTCGAAAAATTTTGATTAGTGGGTCATTGTGGGTCAAGCCATTTTTTTTTAAAAAACGGCCCTAATGATTTCGACCAAATTTTATATTTTATCGTTTTGGATTACAAGAAGACCATTGGATTAGGTAACATGTTCGAGAAAATTCGGTTAGTGGGTCATTTTTGGGGTCATTGTGGGTCATGCTATTTTTAACTAGAGATTTTCTCACGCAATTTTGACTAAAAATTGCATTCTATGGTTTTCGGTCACGAGAAAAATATTGGGCTAGGTTACATGTTTGAAAAAAAATTTTAATGAGTCATATTGGGTCATTAAGGGTCTGGGTCAAGCTATTTATATTTAAAGAACCACAGAATCAATTGCATCGAAATTTTGCCTGTAATAGTTTTTTGACACGAGAAAGCTAATGGGCTAAGTCACACGATCGAGAGATTTCGATTATAAGAGTCATTTGTGGGTCATGATGGGTCATAATGGGTCATGGTCAAGCTATAGCTAAAGAACAGGTGGATCGATTTTAACAAAATTTTGTATCAACATTTTTTTGGCACGAGAAAACTATTGGGCTAGGTCTCAGTTCGAGAAATTTTGATTACTGGGTCATTTTGGGTCATAAAAGGTCTGGGTCAAGCTATTTATTTTTAAAGAACAGCAGGATCGATTTTAACGAAATTTTGTATGTAAAAATTTTTGGACACTGCTAACTAATGTGTTAAGTCACATGTTTGAGAGATATCGATTATAAAAGTAATTTGTGGGTCATGGTGGATCGTGCTAATTTTACCTAAGAAATGACTTAAAGGATTTTGATTCAATTTTATATTCTATTGTCTTTGATTACCTGAAGACCATTGAGCTAAGTCACATGTTTGATCAAATTTGATTAGTGGGTCATTTTGGGTAATACGTCAGGATTACGAGAATATGTTAACAGCCAATAAGTTGGCAATATTTCACAAACTATTGGCGACATTTGGCCAAAAAATTGACTATTAAGATTACAAAAGCCAAACACATATTTGGCGCCACATGAAAAAAATGTCTCCAAGTTTGGCTATACAGTAGAGGACCTATTATCCGGAATTCCGAAATCCGGAAGGACCCGAAATCCGGAAATGAAGACGATTGAGAATGAGATGAATCATGATGAAATGAATGAATCATGAATCTTTGATCAAATATGCGTTTTTTCGAGATTTTTTTAGATTTCATGCTTTTTTGGCTTATTTTTATGAAATTCACATTTTTTCTGTGTTTTTTCGACGGAATTTACATTTTTCTTTAAAAAAAAAAAAACGCAAATTTTGACAAATATTGTTTCAAGTATCAAAATTCCTAATTCATTCAAAGATTGATTCATTCATGATTCATCCCCATAAGAAAACGCAAATTTTTTCAAGTATCGCGAAAATACTCTGCAAATTCATGAAATATCGCGTAAAACCCTGCAAATTTCGTCAAATATCACAATAAAACCCTGCAAATCTCATCAAATATCGTGAAAAGATCGTGCAGATACCTCGCAAAAAATGCAAATTTTGTGAAACGATCGCGGAAAAATCCCGTGTAAACGCCCCCCTCTAATTATTTTACGATTTACGTCACCTTTGGGGAAGCGGATTAACGCTATTTTACAGTTATATACATATATGTATATATGAAAAGCCAGTTAGCAAAACGTCCGGATTTTGAAGATCTCTGAATTTTGGATGTCCGTATATTTGACTTTGTACTCTAGTACAAGAGTCAAAGTTGTAGCTTAGTGTTTTTTCCCCAGACTTCTCATACAACACACTTTTCATTCATATTCTAGATATCAGTGCTATAATTTTGTTATTATTTTTAAATTTTCTGTTTGTTTTTTTTTGGAGGGGGGGGGGGGGATGCCGAGTTTCGGACGGACCCGAAATCCGGAAAGCCCTCGGTCCCGACGATTCCGGATAATAGGTCCTCTACTGTATCTAGCAAAATATATTGTCTTTCAGAATTGAAGAAATTTTTTATACATTCTTTATAGGATTCGAGATGCATGGTTAAATCAATTAGAGTCAAGCTAAAAAAGTGATTTGGATCGATATCCTTTTGTTGTAAATTTTAAAATAAAGTAAAATTTATGAACATCTGCATACAAACACAGTTTTCTTATTGATTGTTTTTTTAAATAATACTATTATAAATAACATATTTTACAGTAGTAACACAGAGTGAATGATACAATGATAATACTATATCCAGTTGAACACAAAGTTAATTTTGACCGAGCTAAGCTCGGTCACTCCTGCTAGTATATATATGTATGTATGTGTGTGACTGTATTGTTGTGTAACTTGTACACACTTAAAAAATATCTGTTTTGTCGAAATATTTTAGGCGAAAAAAAAATAGTAGAAAAGTAATTTAAATAGATTCATTCTATTAGAATGTAAAAGTTAATATGAATGTTACACAGTATTCATAATGCATTGCTTAATGGTTTCACAAATTTAAAATACAAAATTATAATTGAAGTTTATACAGTGACCAGTGATCATAAATACAGAAGGAAGTCAGATCTCAAATGTTTGTGTGCCATTCACGCCTCCATTTTAAAGTAAATTTTGTTTGGAAAAAATATGATGTTTTATTTCACCAAGTTTGATATTTTTTTCTTGATGCTCTTAAATGGACAGATTATTAAATGCAAATGTTGAACTTAATTTTTTTCTATATTTCCATTTAGATCCAACTGAAACAAAAGCTGCTTGCAGAAATGTCTTAAATTCATCCGTTGTTTTAGAAAATTTGCAGACTAAAAATAATGAAGATTTACCACAAACGGGCATGGAATCAGCTGGCAATGTAGTTTGCCATATGACATTTGATGAAGAATGTCATGGCGAACTGACTTCAGATGAAGCAGTGGAAGGAACTTCCACTTCCCATTCTCAGTTGCCTGAAATTCCTGTTCAAGTTACAGTAGCTTCTGTTAAAGGTTCTCCAGAATTGTGTGTTAATGTGCCATCTTCTGGAGTACTGTTAAATAATGCTGAAACTACTGAACTTAATTCAAATAATTATGTTAACATGAATGTTTGTGATAATTCAGCTGCTGGACCTTCAACTTCAGATTCACCTTTATTAATCACTTCTACCGAATCCTTAAGCAGTATTGTTTCAAGTTCAATGAGTGAAATTTCAAAAATCAATTCCAGCGAGTCTCTAACATCCGAAGAAAATATAAAAAAAACTTTTGAAAGTCTGATTGGGGGCCAAGCATTACCTGAACTACTTCCGGGTGATGATGACGAAATTCAGCTAGTTAGAGAAAATCACTCAGGAAATTTAGGTAACCCCTTACTCTTGCATTTTCTATTATAATGCTCATATTTAAAGTATTAGAATAATTGAGAAAAAGTAATAAAGAAAAGATTATTTTTCATTTATTTATTGATACTAAGTAAATATAATTAAATTTCTTATAAATTAAATCTGGAATGTTTACATAAAATTTTAACATTTATAAAATATAAAATACTGTACACTAAATTCAATATACAGCTTTCTGAAACATATCAAAATATTAGAATAAAATTTAAATTGGTTCAAAATATTAGAATATTTTATTTTTCACAACATTACCTTATGAATCAGAAGTAAATGGTAATAAATAATAAGAAGAAGGAATTAATTTAAAATTACCCATGAATTTAAATATGGAATCCATTTTTCACTTTATCAATTGTCACCAATCAACTTACTTAAAAGCACAACACTTATTTTTTATTTATTTTATTTTTTATTTATTTATTTTATTTTATTTTATTTATTTATTTATTTATTTTAGTATCATTATATTGACTTTTGGAACTTAAACATATTTGTAATAATTCTAAATTTACAAATAAAAATGGGTTAGCATTTAGTGATTTATTGTAATATAGTGAAGTATAACATTGCAGTACTGTGTATTAAATACATTTTTAAATGTTTCTTTAAAAGGCTAAACATTTAAAATAAATCTTTTTGACACATTCATGAAACTTTTTTTTGTGTGTGCCTGAAAATGTAAATACTAAATACTAATAATTATTAAAGTTTTTTAATTAATCAATATTAATTTTTGCATATGAGTATTTACATCTTGAATTGTAATCTATCACTCCCCAATGAAGACATTTCCCTGACAGTTAAGTCAGTTTAAATTTCCAATTTGAATACTATTTTGTAAAAAATCTTTAACATTTATAGGAAATAGAGAAACACTATGTGATTTTGTTAGTATTCAAATAACTGTGCAATTAAGAATGAAAATGATTTCATAAATGTGTCAGGATGTTTTTAAAGGGAAAGAAGGGTAACAATCATTAGATTTTTTTGAAGATCTATCATTTTCTGCTTTTTTGGCATATTGTGATCATAAAAAATAGATACTCATCTTACTCATCTTACAGGTGCCAACAGTCTTGAAAAACTCAGCAATTTCAGTGTAATATGTTTTGAGTCTCACACTTTCAAGTCATCTCCTGTCACTATATGAATGTCAGCATTTAGTTTAAACAAATTTCGTCAAGCATCTCTCCCACCACCTCCCCCCTTTCGAAATGTAGATTGTAGCAGCCATAACAATCAGACAAAAAAAAAGAAAAAAAATCTTTTTTTTATGTTAATTCTTAAAGAATAAGTTTTTTAAATTTCCTAAAACAGTTTAATAACGTTTAGATTAGAAGAAACAGACTTTGACTAAGGATCAACCAAAACAAGTTTAAAAACCTGTTTCGGCCTAAACCAAATTTCGATGATCTTCCTATTTTCGACCAAAAACAAATGTCCAAAAAACCTAAAGTAATTGTTATATGTATGAGAGTAATTAATGCATTCATAAATACACAAAATTGTTGATTAATTGTAAATTAATTGATCAACAAGTGTATTATTAATTAATTATACGTTTGGCCCAGGTGGCTTCGCTGTCCCTTAGACACAAAACTTTTTATTTTCATATAAAATAAAACAAAATTGTTGAATTATACAAATCTAATTTAATAATAAAATATTTTAGTTTACACATCTGTTATTAGAGTAGAACGTTCTCAAAGAGTATTACTTTGAATCGTAGGCAAACAATACAATAAATCATACGTAAAATTGCTGAATTTTTTGGTATAGAAAAAAAAAAAAAAAAAAAAAAAAAAATTGCAAAAATTAACTTTTTTTTATTTTTTTTTTTTTTACTTTTTCCACAAAGTAAAAATTTTTTGGAAAATTTTTCATTCATTATGCTTGCATGTGCATCTATATTATGCAACTTTGCTGATATATGAACTCTGGCACTTCTCTAAATATCCGATTTGTTAAAAAAATATTAGATGTGTTTTTCTTTCTTTGCAAATTTAAATAAATATTATTTTTAATGATTAAATTTCTTACATACATGTATATATTTTAATATTTACATTTCATTTTAGCTGGAGGTATTTTCAAGAACCAACCAATGTTAAAGACATTCTGCGAATTGCTATTGGGTAATAAGCCAAATATAAGAAATTATATTGCATCGGTAATATATATTACTTTTATTATTATTATTTAAATGTAAGCTTAAAGTTTGGTGAATGTTTACACGACTTATAGAAAGTTTAATTTTTTTTTTTTTTTTTTTTTTTTTTTAAATTGAGGGTGGGGGTGGGGCAAGATTTTCCGTTGTCAGGAGTGCAGTTTTTGGAAGATTTTATTAATATTCCATTACACTTAACTGTAATAAAAATGAGGGTCTGACCTATTATCAAAATTTTTAGATTAATTGCAACTTTAATTTGAAAATAACAGCTGTTTTACTGTAACTTGTCTTTGTTGATATGTAATAATTTGTTGCTAAGTATTTTTTTTTTTTTTAAATTAACAAAACTCCATCTATCTCCATTTTTGTATTTGACTTCAAACTTAGCCTTAACAAAATAATAAAGCATATTGACTAGAAAATATGATTACTTATAATGGTTCTTGGATTGGAAATTTTCTGTTGTTCTTATTTTCACTTCAAAATATTTTTTGTGTAATATTCTTTAACGAAAATGTTGTTAGATTGTGCTTTTTAGATTTTTTATTTAAATTTTATGAGTTTATTTATTTTGTTTTGCTTTTATTTGCTCCATTTTATTTTTACATTGATTAATTGAATATAATATTAATAATATTGAGTATAATAGTGTGCTGTAATTCTATTAACTGTAATTTTTTTTATAAAATTTGGTTAAGATAAGGTTTAAAAATGTATTTTATTTGCTGTTTTACAGTGCTTGGAAACTATATTTTATACTTTTTGAGTCAGTATTATAAATCATAAATCATATTGATAAGCAAATAACGATTATTTGTGATATTTCTATGTGTCTGAAATTTTCTGCTATACTTATTTTTATTTTAAAAATTTTGTTTAATGTACTGTAATAAATATATTGTTACTCTGCTTTTTACATTTCACATTTGAATTTGTGAGTTCTGCTTATTTTTTGTTTTGCTGCAACCTATTTTTTGCACTTTATTTTTACAGTGATTTATTGAATGTAATATTGTCACATTATATTTTCCAAGTTTGAACTGATTGCATTCAAAGATGCAGTGGAATGCTGCCATCAAAATCCAGATAATTTTCTGTTTTTGACACTACTTTTAGCACCTAAAAAGCCAAAAAAAAAAAAAAAAAAAAAAAATTTCAGTAATTAAAAGAAAATTTCTTAGATAAAGTTTAAAGATATATTTTTTTCCGTTTTTAACAAAAACTATATTTTATGCTTTAGGCATTTTGTATTAAATTAATGACAGTCTATTTAAAAATATTAATTTTCAATGCAGTGCATTGTTTCAATGAAGAGTATTGTAGAATTTGCGCTAGACCAAATAATTAATCTGAAAATAAATTTCAGAACTACTGTGATTATAAAAAAAAAAAAAAAAAAAAAAAAAAAAAAGTATCTGGAATAGTGGCATAAAAGGAAAGGTATTAATTTATTTTTCAAAATTTATTTATACCTCTGTCAAAGTAATTTGCTCTGATTACAACGCAATTTTGCCAATGTTTTCATCAATCTCAAAATATGCCTTTAAAGTAGTTTTTGTGAAGCCCCTTCAAAGTTTATAAAAAAGTTTCTTTTATTGTATTTATTGATTTAAAATTATGTCCACAAAAGTCGATTTCAACCACAGAAAGAATTAAAAGGCAATAAAATGTCATATCAGTTGAATATGAAACTGGTAAAGTCATATTTGATTAATAAAAATTTATCTATACAGGGTGGTCACAAACGTGAAAATGTGGAAACATTAGGGAAATTCAAACTAAACCTGCAAAATCATTGAAACAATTGTTAATTTCATTACAATTGCAATAATCTGTGTGTGTGTGTGTGAAGGAGGAGGGGGGGGGGGGGTAATCACAGCTCTCAGGCTCAGTCTATGCCTGAAACCAGCTTGGACTGTATTTTTGCACCAGTCTTAAAAATTTTTATTTATGCAAAATGTGGAAAAAAAAATCACAATTTGAGAAACAAGAATGTAGCCTTAGTTTATTACATTGTTTTATAATACAGTAGACCCCTCAAATCCGCTACTCTCTAAAATCCGCACTTATTTTATGGATGTAAACAATGAAACTTTCAATTCAGATATTGGGACAAAATTTTATCTTTTTAGTTTTGCATCAATTCCATATATTTTTTATTTTGTAATTTTCTTAATAATACCCTATTCATGTTTTTTTCATGAAGGAAGAATAACTTTTTTTGGAAAAAATTCAAGATATTGCTGATATCATTGGTAATCGCAATCTTCTTACCAAATATATTTATGCATTAATCAAGTTTTTTGGTTATTAAGCCTGGCTAAACTTGAAAAGAAAAAATCCTTATTTTATGATTTTCATGTGAATTAGTAATGTACTTTTATGAAGCAAGTTTTGTAGAATAATTTTGGAAAAATACATCTAATCTTTATAATGAATATTTAATCATACACTATTGGTTAAACTTAACCTTTGCTATTAGTACTTTTATCATTTTAAAAACTACCTAAATTTTTATTATTTTAGTTTTTTACTTATTTTAATATTTTATTATATTGGAAGCATTCATTGTAGTTCTGATTGCACTATTAGTTGCACTCAAATTACTGTTTAAAAAATGTAAACAAAGCAATGACCAGAAATCCACAAAATTCTAAAATCTGCACAACCTATGGTCCCAAGCTGTGCAGATTTGAGGGAGTCTACTGTACTTTAAAAATTGAACATAAACTGAATTGTTATTAATGTAATATAAAGAGAAATATTTTATCCACTGAAGCTTTTGCACAGTCGGTGTTACAAACATGTAACAGGGTTTGTATGACTCCTAGCAATCTTGTAAACTCCTGGTATTCCATTTTTTTTTTCTTTTAAGCTTAAAACTCCTAGAAAATATTAAAACTGCAATATTTTAATTATTTAATTTTTTACCATCTATTTTCAGAATATTAAACATTGAAAATTTGATCAATTTTGTAGAAAAATCTCATAAAATATAATTATTTTGACATGAAGCAGTGTTAATTGCAATGTATTTTAAGTAATTATCCATATAAATTATGTGACAACATCAATTTCACAGTTCAAAGCATGTGAGCTGAGCTTAAATTATTATTATGACTTAAATCTAAATATCTGATATATTCTGAAATTGGATTAATTTTTCTCTAATTATAATTCTAATTAAATAAAAAGTGATATATAATTCTAATTATTTGCTGCAATCATATTTCAGTCTAAATGAAGTTTATTTTTTAAAATTACTTTTATAGATTATGCACGGTAAATCAAAATTTTAAATTGAATTTTTACTGGTTTGTTTTGTCTGTCTTTTTTATATACAAAAGCTTATTAAACTGGGAACTATGTCACTTCAATGACATAGCAGTGAATTTGAAATTAAATTAATACATAGAGTGAATGTAAACAAACAATTTTCCTTTTATTGCTTCTGATATGTATCAACTTTTACATTGTAAATCAAAATGAAAATTCAACAATTTCTTAAGTATCATGCTTTTAAAATATCTTATTATTCTAAAATTTAAAATTAGTAAGATTTTTAAAGATTCACTTTTGAAGGGGTGTAACCCCATCTTTGTATACACCAGCGTTTTCGATGTTGTTCGCTATAATATAATGCCACAGTGCAATAAAATGTTTTATTTGGCAAGTAAATAGAAAATCAGACTCACCAAATTGCGAGTGCTCAATTTCTTAATGTGTGTGTGTGTATAGATGCAAATTTTCCAGAAAAATTCAAATAGTAGAAAAAGTTTTTTTTTCTTTTTTTAATTAATTTTTTACAGTTGTTTCTCTCAAATAAATTATATTTTCTTTGACAATATTAAATAATAAACATTTTTCTTTTCATTTATCTGTACTAAAAGAAAATTATTTTCACTTTATATGACTATATTACAAAAGAAAAACTAGTTGGGAGGAGGGGGGAGGGGACCATAATATTTACCCATCATGGATATGCATAATATAAAACATGTGTAAACTATGTATAAAATGCATCGCAATTCCAAAATAAAATTAAATGCATATTTAAACATTTTTAACATGTAGTAATACTCTGTTAATGAATTGTAGATGAACCAACTTCGACAAATTATATGAAACGCCAAATTACTTAAGTAATACCGAATTGCATAAAAGAAACATCCCTATAACTCCAAAAGTAATAATTTTATTAACTGTAAGTCTATTGCACTGGATTAACTGTCTTATATCCAATTAAAATATATCTGAATTGAAATTTGAATGAAATACAGCATCATGAAAAATTGAAGAGTGTGGAAAATAGGATTACAAATATCTTGGCAATTAATTATCCAATTAACTTCACTCTTTATGCAAAATTTATGTTATATTATTGTATTTTACATCTATTCCTTAAAATAAAAATGTCTGAAAATTTTTATGTACCTTTGATCAGAATGAATACTTTGAGAGTCCAAAACAAATAGTTCCAGGTAATCAAGCTAACTGATATTAAATAGGCTTCTTCCTATTGTTACATATTAAGTACACACCAAATTTCAAATCTCTATCTCAATTTGTTCGATAGATAAAGCATTTACAGACACACAGACAGATGGATTGCATTTTTTATCTTTTTCCCTAAAATAATAAAAACTCCAAAAATCAATCATTTTTCGAAATCTCCAGAGTCTGAAACATGTAAATCCCCAAAAAAGTTTTTAGATTTTCAAAACGATTGTGCTACCTACCCTATATTGTGTATGATAGGCAGGGATGTAGTGGAAGGTATACGCTGTATACCTTCTGGTTTTTTTTTTTTTTTTTTTTTTTTTTTTTTTTTTTAAGGAACACTGTATATTTTCTGTTTCTCAGGAAAGTTGTAGTATATACTTTCTAGGTATTCTAGGTATTCTTCTATACCTTCTGCCTTGAGCGTGTACACCCTCTGCTTAAAGCTTATACAGTAAAACCTCCGAAGAGCAGCCAGTGATGGGACTGTGTACAATTAGCCACTTCTTAGAAGTTACCGCTATATGGAGGTTGTGCTTCAACTTATTAGAAAAATCAATCAAAACTATTTAATTGACTAAAATACTTAAAAAAAAAAAAAAAAAACATAATTTTTTAATTATTTTTCACTCTAAAGAAATCTGTTAGTCTCATTTGTTTTGTACATTTTGAACTTAAATTATTTTGAATCATTCCTTTTTCAATCGATACAATATCTGTGGTTTTATTATACAAATTTTCATCGATCTTATTTAGAGCAAAAAATTGAATATCTTGAACATTTGCAAGGACTTTTTTATAAGATTTTAGTTTGGTCTCTTTTTCTTTTTCAATTTCCCCTTTGTCCTCACTTACAGTTTGTGTTCTCTTATTTCATTAAATCCTGAACCATTCCCGGCATGCTTTCATGAGTGGCTGATACAGGCAAAGGATTATCAACAGAAATAAATTCATCTGGCATTATGTAGGAAGATTTTGCTGCTTTAAATAATGTGTCATATTCACTATCGCTAAGATCGTTACTTGATTGTTTTTCAGAGATATTACCGACATTTGGAGGTTTCTAAAAGGCAAATTAAACTTCATAAATTGTGAAAATTTAAACTTTTATAAATTTTTTTATTAAAGATCAAAAATCAAAAAAATAAAATGAATGAAAAACAGAGACTTGCATGGAATCCAGCTTGTGTGAAACACCTTTGTCCTGTATCTCTATTCAATTCCTTTACTGATCTTGATATCCAATTAAAAGCATGTTGAACATTTTATGATTTGCAGAGAGCAGTCAGTGACAATTGTTCTGTCATTTCTAAGATGAGTTTCCTCATCAACATTTTTCTGTATCCTACTTTAAACACTTGTATTGTTCCTAGATCTAGTGGCTGATATGTTGAAGTTGTATTAGGAGGCAAAAAATATATTGTTATATTACTAAATTTTTGGCACTTGGGTGGCAGGAAGAATTGTCCATAAACAGCAGAATATTTTCTTTGAACATTGTCTGCCAACTTCATAATTTCTTGGGTCATCTAAGACTTGCTGTTTCTCCAAATTACAAGAAGTTTCTTTATGTCTAAATTTCTGAGACAATGTGTCTTAGCTGACTTTCCAATAATCACTGGTTTTTTCGAAATCTCCTTCCATATTGCAGCATAATAATACTGTTAATCTCTTTTTTAGAATGTTTAACGCCTTTACAGGAATCTTTTTTAAAACACACAGTCTTAAGTCTTTAAAGAACAGCTCAGAACAAAAGACCTGTTTCGTCGCAGTGAAGCATGTTTGCTTCGTACACGCCCAGAAGATGATCTTAAGATTTTTTTCCATGATTCAGTGATAGGATCCATGATTAGTGTAGGACAATCAGCAGATTCACCTCAAACAGTCCAGAAAACAATATTATTTCCCAAGTGAAATTTTCCCAACCAGCTGTTAGAAGCTTTGTAATCATTAATATCAAGTTCTTTGGCAATTTTCAAAACACTTTCTTGAAAAATGGGCCTTGAAATTGATGAATTTTTAGTTCTGCAATTTCAAAACTATTCTAATAGCATTTCATTGATTACTTCATTCCCAGTTTTGCAACATTTGACCTTGTTTTTTAGGTTTTTGCCTCTAAGATGTTTTTCAAGATGCATTTCTTTATTCTTAAAAAAATTATTTATTTGCGCTCTTCCACATTCATATTTTTCTGCTAATTTCTGGGCACTAACGCTCTTCATACTATCATCAATAACCTTCAATTTTTCACTGAGTGATAAAAATTTCTTTTTATAAATTTTACTCATGGTTGATTTAGAAAATTGGAGACAAATGGCTTTCGAAGGGAGAAATAGTTCCGCTTTTTTTCTCTGCGTAGACAAGGAGGAACCTTAAAGAAAAGGTAGGGGTGAAGACATCAGCATGACCGTATTACATAAAGGTTTTCAAATTTGATGCGTTTTCACTGCCAATTTCAAAATTATTTCCAATTGTGAAAAACAGAGATGTAAAAAAATATTCAATATCCACATTTTGAGTGTGAACTAGTGCATCAAAAATATAAATGAAGAAACAAAGTAACTCAAACAACTATATTTTAAATTAATAAAAAAAGTTTCTCACTTTAATTGAACATACTTTAGTTTGTTTATGTTACTTTTGCAATTGGCTTGAATCACTGCGAGAATAAATATACGTGTACACCGAGTTTCTGTGATAAGACTCCACAGAAGTTTGTGGAGAGGGGAGGAAAAGGGCGGGTACACTATTGGACGAAATAAAAAGTGCTCCTCACTAGCAGCAGCCGAGACAGGGGAGAGATGGAGAACACGCTCAATAGCAAGATGCCCTACATAAACAAAAACAGGTGTCTAAAACAAAGGATTTTTTTTTATGTCGAAATTTACAATACTCTTTGCTTTTGGTGGCCACGTTGGAGTGAATTTCCCTGGGTGCAGCCAGTTTTCAGAGGTGACGGTATTTGGAGGTTCCAGCTAATATTATTTCAGAACGGCTCATTCCGTTCTATGAAAAAATGCCCAGTTGTTAGAGTGGACCGCTCTTCAGAGGTGACCATTTATAGAGGTTTTACTGTACTCTCTGATTTTTTTTTTATGACTACACCACTCATGATAGGTAAATAAGTAAAACAAAGTTTGCTTTTAAAAGTTTTTTTTTTTTTCAACCTCGAATTTCTTAGTAACATTCACACTTTATATAACACATTTAATCATTTATTATATCATGTCTCTGTTCAAATGAGTTTTCAGTTACATGTTTAATGACCAATTCACCTAATGTAAAAACCTCAGCCTCTTTTTCTCAGATTTCAAGGTCTGCAGTTCAGAATCAAATGTATTATACATCTCATTTACATAGTTTTTTTTTTTAAGTATATAAATGATACTAGCTTAAAGAAACAAATTTTTACATTTTTGTCATTATTATGAATATAAGTGTTCAAAATCTTCCATTGTTTAAAAAAATGTACGTATTTACAAAATTGCATTCCCCCCCCCCCCCCCATTTTGTTTAAGAAATGTATGTTTAATTTTTGTATAGCTTTCCAATTTCAACTCAAAGTTTTGATTTAGTTTTATAATCTAAATATTAACAAAACTAAGTTTTTGTTTGGCTTATTCAGGTCTGCAACTAAAAAGCAGCATAGGATTTACTGTTTGTTAGATTTTTACTCACTGAAACCAGGAAAACATTTTAAAGAAAAAAAAAAATCTATTAGGTTTTCAAGCAAAAATGATGCTTCAGTTTAATTAAATGTTTAAATTCCTCAATTTATCCTGGAATCTGATATTCCATTCTTGAGTAAAATCCATATCATACAGCATGATGGTGCTGTGTAGTAAAGCTCATACACATCCGTAATGTTAAAGTCTAAAGTTTGCCTCTTAACCACTTCAACGGCGAAACGATATCACAAAAGCTACCCTATATCCGGTCTTCTTCGTTGAATTTGTGAGGTCGAAAATCGTCCTTCCTTAAAAACAAGATTGTTAGCTTCTTTGTGTGGCTTGTTCTTTTCCCCTGCAGTCGGCTGTCAATAAGCTATTATGCTGATTTATCTCGAGAGAAAATCTCAGCTGTCAAATACCGCATAGTTGGGGAGAGTGTGTGTGTTTCCAGAACACTGTTTCTTGTTATTTTCCTTTCGAATACTATTGCATATAACAGAACTATAGAATCAGGGGCCTCGCTATGGGGGGGGGGGGGCATAGGGGAGTCTCCCCCCAAACGTTCGCACATGCTGTTACAGTAGGCAAATTTAAAAGATGAACTGGCAAATTAGTTCAAAACTTTTTTTAAAAACTATAATACACTTTCTCTTTCTGATAGATTTGATTAAAATTACCCATTTAATTAGATATATTATTAAGCTTTTTATAAATAAAAACTATATTACATTTTCTAATTGTGATAACTTGGTAAAATTATAAAACTAGTTGGCAAATGCCGAGAAGTAGTTATGTTTGCCTTTCAACAAATTGGCAAATACTGAATCTTCACGAGGGCTATGTATATAAGTAATATAGATCTCGTTTTCGTTCTGGAAACATTTATTATCGGTAAAACATATCAGTTTTTCTAAATATTTTCAAAAATGTGAAAATGTGAGATTTATTTTAAGTGCAAAAGTGAATGATTTTTTAAAAAATAAATTATTAAGTGTAAATTGCATAGTTTTTCATCTTAAAACGTTGAAAATAAATCCTACTCCATACACACACAACAAAGGTGCAAAATTTATTAGGTATTTTTTATTACATGCATCTCAGAAAGTGTAAAATGTCTATGGAATTACAATGTAATTATTTTTATGTAAAATGTTTAAACAGGTGATTATAATTAAGAAATCAAAACAAAGACAGCTGATACTAATGTACCATTGTTTCTGTAACTACTGACACGGTTTCAATTTTTAAAATAGTTTTGGCACTAGCTAAGCTACAATAAATTAATCTTTAGAGGAAAAAATAAATAAAAATGCAATATGCATATGAATTTATAATTAAAAAATCACTCTGAAAGAAATCTATTTATGTATACTGACATTCGTAAGAACAAATCGTAAGTTGCTGAGAACAAATGAAGCAATATAAAAACAATTTTATCTGTTTCAACGGCAGCCAATTTTCTAATTGATCTATCTGGAAAGAAGCAATAAATTAGATTATAATACTTACAACAATGTATAAATATTCTCAACGTTTTACTATTTGTTCTTACGAATGTCATTATCCACCAATAGCTTTCCTCCCAAGTGATTTTTTTAAATAAAAAATCGTATATATATTGCCTTTTTATTTATTTTTATCTCGAAAGTATAATTTTTTAATCAGTCCTATTATTATTTTTAATTATTATTCTCTTCAATAGTTCTCGTCCAATTGTGTCGATATCAATACTCTCGTATTCGTACTCAGTAAAGAAAATATTGAATTCGTTTCAAATGTTTTCCGATAAAAATGATACACAAAGTTAAATTGCTTTGTATGTAGCTTTTTCCTTTTGGCGAAATCACTTAGCTATTTACCAAGTACAAACTACTTCTATTCAGAAACTAGTAATGGTTCGATTCAGGCCAAATGAATTCGATCGACCTTTCCAAAATCTGGAAAGCGATCTACTTTGATACTTTTATTTTAAAAAATAACATTTTAGCTAAAGATCTATAAAATGCTCCTTTCAGAAAAAAAAAAAAATCCTTATTTTGGGCTTGGTTATGGGAACATAACATAACTGTAAGAATTTTTATTTACACAAAATTGTTTCTTTTGAAATCTATGTCAAACAAATAGAACTCAATTCAAAATTTGCAACCAGATTATTGCGTTAATAGAGCCTTTTTTATTCTTTATTATTTCATTTTTTAACATATATTATCTAATTGTATAGTTCTCTTGAAATACAAATAATATATTAATAATATAAAATTAAAACGTAGTACTTAAACTTAAAAGATTTCAGGTCCTCATTGTCTGGACCGTTAGGCTTCTTCCACAATAGCGATCCCCAACCCATCCTCATATTATAGAGCCTGCGGGCACCCCACAGGCATGACTACTTCGTAAGGCGCCGTGCTAGTACTCTGTACAGTAGGTAACTAACGATTAACTGCGAAGCAATGAATGCAAAATATTTTTAACTACAGAATACAAGAAAACTTATCTGTCTATTAGATTTACTTGAATAATTATACAGAGTTACTCTGACTTCCTGCCCTACAGAAAACCTTTCTAAAAATATGTCAGATTGAACAATAATCAAAAGTTGTTTATTGGTAAAATCGTAATTATATTTATATTATTCAGAATAAAGCATAATTATATATATATATATGTGTATATATAGTCAAAAAAGCTTTAAAGTTTTAAGTGAACTTAAGTTCACGAAAAATCCACATGATCAGCGCTATAGCTGCAATAATCACGTAAATTATGTATATAGCACTTTAAGAATAAACAATTGGAAAAATAAATTGGATCTGCCGATACACATTATTCTTAAAGTGCTATATATATATATATATTTGCTCGCCCGAAAAGTAAATAAAATAAAATAAAATAAAAAGAAAGAAAATGAAAAAAATAAAGAAAGAAAATGAAAATATAATAAGGCATTCTCGGAAGATGTTAGTTCCTTTCTCAAAAGTGCAAATGCCTGCGACATACTCACATTCTTTGCACATAAATATGTAGATAATATTAGCAGGCCTCACCTTACTGCTGATATGATTTGTGATCGAATAAGGGTTTCCTTAGATTAATTTTTAAATACGATTATTCAATCAGTAAATTAATTATAACAAAGTAATCGTTGATGTTGATTGGGTGAAATAGTCCTCCAGTGTTCGAGTCCGGAATAGCTCAGTTGGTCGAACATCGGCGGCTTCAAATACATCCCTGGTTCGAATCCTGGCCCGGACTTTTTTCACCCAATATTGAAAAATGGAATAAATTACTCTGTTATAAGGGCTTCCTTGTTTTGAATAATATATAATATCTAATCTTGAATCGATCGCTGTTTCATGACATAATTTTCAATGCTCTCGAGTTCAAAAATCGTCTTAAAATGCAAACTTTGATATCTCTTATTGAAAGATCTTCAAAAATAGGAAAATTATAGTTGATTTTTTAGTTTATAAAAGAAAGTTTATAAAGTTTGTATATGATTCCCTTATGAGCATCTGAAAGCAGCAGGTCTCCCATCAGTAAGTTTATTTTTTTTTTCTTTTGGAAAAAAAAAAAAAAAAAAAAAAAACTTTAAAAATTAAAGGCGTTTGCTATTAAAAGTACTGAGGGGCCGCAGCTCAGAAGAGAGCCCCATTTTAAAACATTTTCTGTCTATTCATGTAAGAATGTTTCATGTGCACTTAGGTTTATTAATATTTGTCCCGGAGAAGGTCGCATCATTACGTTACATAGGCATAGAGAAGGAGAATTATTCGGGGGGGGGGGGGAAGCCACTCCCTCCAAAATATGCGAACTTGGGAAATATAAGCTTAGAGTTGAGAAATTGAGACACTCTTTCTATTTTAAAAATTATTATTAAAAATACATATATTTATTGTTTTGTTGAGTGCCTTTCTTAATTCAGTGATAGTAAACCAATTAAATTTTCAAAAAATATACTAAAAGCAGCCAGGCTCAATTTGACATTGTGTTTCTCTGTATTACGAAAATTTCATACATCTAATAGATCTGAATTCCCCACAATTCTATTAAATGTGTATCTAATGTATTTTCTTTAAAACTTTGATTCATTCTCTAAAATCTCAAAATACCATGAAACTATTTTCATATGAAATACGATCATGACTTGTAACCAATATAAGAAAAAAAAATAATTTAATGAATCAATGATTACAGTTTTTATGTTTTTAGTTTCAATTCTTCTGTTTGGACATTTCCTTTAGGCATAATTATTGTTATTATTAAACACATATTGTGCATGTAATTTTAGTTGGAAAAATAGAGCAATTTGTTTAAAATGAGTAAAAGTTTTCTTTCCCCCCCCCCCCCCCCCCAAAAAAAAAAAAAAAAAAAAACTGTAGCTAAGCCTCTGGTATGTTATAATGATATTACTTACCATTTATGAATGATTATTGATTTATTGTTAAATAATTTTACGGATCATTATTTGTTTTAAAAAATAATATCTGTGCGTAACGCATACGTCATTTTGTGAATGGCAACACTTTCCCCCGCAATTTTCGCTGCTGCAAATTTTACACTTCTAAATATCGCACATTTTTTATTTTTACATCATCGTATATAGAGAAAAAAATTACTTTTAAATGCATTTTGTTTCAAATCTGTACCTCAATTTATTTTTGAGATATTAATTTTTTTATATTTTTTAAAACCAATTTTGTAATTGTGGCACTAGAATCATTCCATTTTCTCTTAAAATTGAAAAAAAAAGTGAAAATTTAAATGCTAAACATTTTTTTATGTAATTTCGGTACTGCTAATTTTACACTTCTATACATCGTACATTTTAAATTTTTACACCGTCGTATAGAGAGAAAAAACGTATTTTTAAATGCATTTTGTTTCAAATGTGTATCTCAATTTATTTTTGATATATTAATTTTTTTTATAGTTTTTTGTACCAATTTCATAATTGTGGCAACATAATCACTCCATTTTCTCTCTCAAAAAAAACATTTAAATTAAAATGCGTCTATTATAAAATCTGGTGAATTTCGGTTTTATTTCGTTTAATAATTTGGATAATTGAATTTCATAGTATTTTGTGAATTTTAGCTTAAAATAATATTTGCTCGAGAGTTAGACTGACCAATATAAGATGTATATTTTATTGTAACTAATTTTGTAGATTTATTATAAATAAATGAAACAGTTCTTTTTTAAAGATTTTCTTTCTTCGAATTTCGACGGGTTTCGCCTCGTATAAATAAAAGCTAATGTGAAGACATTTAGAACATTTCTACTTTCAGTTTTAAATTCTGCTCATAAATTAGTCAAATTCCAGAATGCAATAGGATTCTGTGATAACTTCTGCGAAATATTTATACGTTAATTAGAAAAAATAAATTTTATAACTGCACTGGTCTAAAAATTTTTTAAATAAATAAATAAATAAATTTTAAAGACGATTTTTATTTTTATTTTTTATATATATTTATTTTATTTTATTATTTGTTTATTTATTTTTGCATGGTAATCACTTTTAGTAATAAAAATTTTTTTCTGAATTAAATTACAAATTTTTATTTTATTTGAGTAAATATAGAAAAATAGAACATTTTTACATTCAAATACTCAAATAAAAAAAGCCCTACTTTCACTTATGTAAGAATCCCTCGAACATAAACCACAGGGGATTTTCTTTTATTGTAAAACACCCCTGAACGTAATCAATCACTTCCCTTTGAAACTTCTCCGAAAGAGGGGGAGAAGCGGCTTGTGGTTTGCAAGGAAGCTCGCAAAACAAGTTTTGTGACTCGTGGCAGCCGTTTTTAGACCGTAAGTAAAAAGACGAGATACATCGGGGCTCACGGGAATCGATAAGGTTTTAACCCCCGAGCGATCTCGGGGTCGCCGCTTAAGTGGTTAATAACTTTGGAACCAATCATTGGATCATGGTGAAATTGAAAAGGCGAAGTGTCCTACTCCCGATCTCAAAGTTTACCAAATTTTATCCAGATCCAATGATTAGTTATGGAGATACAAAACCCCTGTTTTGTCCCTTTTTTCTTCATGAAACAAGATAAAAGGACAACATTTCAATTATAATCCAAACCAGGAAACATTCAGCTATGTGTAAGAGTTTATTCGAAAACTTTTAATTTAGGGATATGCTTTTTGAAGGTCTTGTCATAAATTATGCAATATTGAGGAAGTGATGCCCATTTAAAATTTATATAGTGCTATATTTTCCATAATTTAATGTTATAGAATTCTCTCTTTTTAAATTAAAAATTCAGTCATTTTTTTTTCGAGTTGCCACAAACTAAAAAACAGTACAATAATTTAAAAAAAAATGGTAACACATGTTCATTTTTTTTTTTTTTTTTTTTTTTTTTTTTTTTTAAAGGCTATAAAAATTCAGATTTTCCCAATAGATTTTTGTATTTTTAGAATTGACGTCATTCGAGACAGAAAATACATATCTTTCATAAACATATACATAAATTATAAATATGTGTTAAAACAACTTCACACCTTTATTTTCATTGCAAGTTTTCGAAGTCAAAACAGTTACTGTAATACAGCTATTTCAATTACAAAGGGGCTGTGCAAATATAATGTTATCATTTCAGTGGGGGGTAGCGAATGGTATTGTATGATTTCTCTAGGGAAAGGGGGATTGTCTTTTGATATCAATATAATTTTTTATCCAACCAAAATTTTCTTTGTTTATTTGTAACATGGTTTTTGGTTCAAAATAGTATATTATCTGTTGTTATGAAAATGCAAAGTTTTAATTAAAATCACTAAATTATTGCATAAAAATATTTAATTTTAATATTTAAAATGCCACAACTTTTGATATTCCTAGTCTTTTTCAATCTTGGATGATAACGAATGCTATCGAAAAGGGGCAGGGAAGGGGTCCAAAATTATCAAAAAATTGATAACATTAATATGCACAGCCCCAAAGGGATGATTTAGAAAGAAATCCTTCTCTCTCTAAAAAAAATAATGACTTGGAAATGGAGCAATGAAAATAGATACCGGGAAACTGTAAACAGACTACCATTGGGTAAGACATTTCTGTCGCCAGCATGATACTACTTCCAGTATTTTGCCAAACTAATATGTATACTAATACCTTTAAACTGATACTAATCATTGTTCAGGTTTGTTAGTTGAAATGAGTTGATCAAATTCCTGAAAGGATCTGAAAAAGTTGTGAAATCTTATGAAAAACTGTTGCAACCAGAGAGAAAAATAGAGCCCGATCTAAAAAATATTACAGTTAAAATTGGCAAATATTTTCAAAGATTATCTGTAAAGCTCATGAAATTACCAAATTTTTTGTTAGCTGAAAATGTGAACTGAGCTTTACTGGTGCCTTATATTCAGAATAATACTATTATCCACTCAAAATGATTACTGGGCAAATTAGTTAATAGAATGTATGTTGTCTCAAATCAGCTAAGCTCCACCATGCTAAACGAATATAAATTATGAAGTAATTATTAATATATAACATTAATATAGTCAAGTTGTGGAGGAATTGTTGTTGATAAACATATCTGAGCATAAATATTTAGTATGTGGTTGAATCATGTATGTTTAAGGTTTTGGATTTACTTTGGGCTTTGATCTTCCATTTATCAAAATCCCCTGGAATGGAATTTTCTTCAAACTTTGTAGCGAATTCTCTATCATCTTTAAACTCTTTTATTGCAGTCATATGCTATTGTTTTTAATAAACAGCCCTCTTTAAAACCTTTTAACATTTTAAATGCTTAATAGCAGAAATTGCATTATTTATACAAAATTTAGTGCATGTTTTGTGCTCAATAACATTCTCCATTTCAAAAAATCAATACGAATATTTTTCTCATTAAAACCAAAATTTTTTCAGGCGATAAAATGAAAAAAATTCTTGACTATTGACAAATGTTTATAGAAGTTGTAAAATATTTTATAAAATGTATCTACTATAAATATTTTCAATGAAACATTGTAAATGCTTTTTGATCACAGTGGTATAATTAAAAATAAATTGTACAAATACAGTTTTCATTTTCTAATTTATGTAAATAATAGTATTCAATTGCAATTTTACTCATATTTTATGAAAAAATTAAATTTGTGCTTATTAATTTATTTTATTTTATTTTAGTTCCAAAATATGGCATTGCATTTCTATCTAGCAATGTGGCTAGAAGCAAACACCGGAAAACTGAATCAGAATGAATGCAAAATGTTTCATTCTATTTATGAAAAATTATGCAAAGCTGTAGAAACATTAAAGGGGCAAGTTAGAGTACTAAAAAGTGAAAAAGAAGAATTGGCAAGGAAACTTGAACAGGAGAGACATTCAGTCGGTGGAAAGGTTGCTTTAAGAGGTGATTATATTTTTTCTTCTGCCTTGTTCATTTATGGTTTAAGGAGATTTTAAATTAACAGTGTATCATATTTTGAATTCATTAATTTTAATTTGTCAGCTGTGATTTTACAGTTTTTGTTTTTTATTCCTAACTTTAAAATTTTTCTTTGCTTGCAAGACACAATTTTGTCTTTTATCTTACATATTTAATCCCCCTTTTTAATGATTTAACCTATAGAAATTTATCCTTAGTATTCAGTTTTTCACATTGCTCAATTAACACTAGAAAGACAGAAGCAGTCATTTTGACTAAAAACGCTTGTATTTTTCCAGAATTTCTTCAATTTTTACATAGTTTATTAAATTTACCTAAGTATTCATTAGGATTATGTAGAACAAAAATTATTATTTTTTTACACAATATTATGAGCACTATAAATTTATATATAGAGAAAGACAGATTGCAGTCATTTTGATTGCTGAACAAATAAAATCTAACAGTACATTTAATTTTCAATTTTTGCTGTTTGTAACAATTATTTTTTCCTTTCCTGAAAATTTTAAAAGCATTTCATGGAAAGAAAAGTACATGAGGGAAGAAGGAAAAGATAAAAATATCTTCTTGTCATGTGATTCTGTTCATTGAGGTTTCAATAGATTGATGGCACATGAAGAATAAAGGTAATCTCGCAATGTTGCGAAGAACTGTTGGTTAAAAAAACCTGTCAAAAGAAGAATTTTTAAAAATATTGTGAGCTGTATCTGAAACCGACTCTGGTTCAGATGGAAATTCAGATTTTTCTCAAGATGAACATATCCTGATAATATAAGTGACTCCTCTTCAGCAAAGGAATGCTCATTTAATGCTAAACTGCCTTCTTCTGAATTTGAAAATAAAGAAAAAAATTTTTATAAACATCTAGTTTTGACAAACTTGTACAAGTTTTTCTTTTTTTTTTATATTCTGGACTTAACTACCACAAATGCTTCTGTGATTTATAAAAAGATTATCGTTGTAAATATAAAGCGTCATGACTTTATTTTGAAGTTAGCTGACGAACTACATACAAAATATGTTGCGTCTAAAGCATCTCCGCTTTCAGATTTAACTCTAAATACAGATGCATCCACAATTTCGGGCAGCAAACGCAAACAATACCAAATCAATTGATGCAGAAATAAAACTATGAACATTTGTAGTGATTGCAAAAAGCCAGTTTGGGGCTCCTGCATTAACAATGTTATAAAGCTGAGTGTTTGTAAAAAATGTAAAAAGGAATAATTTGAACAAAAGAAAATATTAAAAATGTGTTATTTTTGATCAATCAAATAGAGTGGTCAAAATGACCGCTTTCTGTCTTTCTAGGTATATGAAAAGAGATGTCTTTCTTATGTTAACCTTCTGAGCAGTTTACCTGTATTTGTCTTTTTCGCAAAAACAACTTTAATCTCTTGTGTGCAAGAATATTTAAAACAGAATTAATTGTATTTCAAGATGTACTATATCAAATAAAAGGTCATAAAGTGTATTTTAGGGGAAAAAAGAAAAAATTTAACTGATTATTTTTAAGCATTTTTATAAAAATGTTGGAAGGCCCTCAAGACTCCTCCTATCATTTCTCACTCTATGCAATTGCTCCATGCTGTTATGCAGACTGTCCGGCCACCCCTAGCCATTTTACAAGCTAACCAACTGCCTATAATCATTTTGTGATCTAGCCGATGGCCTCTGATCACCTCACAAATTGGCTGACAAACTCTGACCATTTTGTGAATTGGCCAATGACTTTTTTTAAAAGTTGGCCGATTTCAGTCTTATTATGTGTGCTATGTAAGATTTCTCATTTTCCAGTTCATGCGCTTTTTTGTCTGAAAAAGAAAAAAAGAAAAAAAATGTCTTTTGGGGCCGAAGCAACATAGAAAATGTTGGAAAACACAAGCTGAGCATAAACGAGTCCTCTACCACACTACTTTTTGACTATTCAAAACAAAAACAAGCAATTTCATTGCTCTAAGAAGGAATACCCCCCCCCCCCTCCCATGAATTCAACACTGGATCGCAGGCATTACGAAAGAACAGATCGTAAGATCATTTTACCTGAACCAGACATGTGGTATGAAAAAAGTATGAACATCTTTATTGTTTAAAGATAATTTTAAGAGTAGAGAGGTTTTAGATCCGGTTTTAAAAATTCCTAATTTAAAATGTTTTTTTAAAATGTATATTTAAAAAAAAATAATAATAATAATAGTTAGCAAAACGTCCGGACTTTGTTTGATTTCTGAATTTTGGATGTCGGATTTTTAAGACCTTGTTCTGTGCATTTAACCTCAAAACTCCGGGCATTCAAATTCCAGACATTTTGTCAATTTCAATTTTATTAACTTTAAATTTTATCAAATGCAGTTAAATTCTTTTAACTAACTAGACATTATGTATATTGATATATTCTGGTGTAATTTTACATAATGATTGATGGTTAATTAAAGATTTTAATTGTTACAAAAACTGGGGAAAAAAAAAAAAAAGAAAAAAAGTTGACGTGATATGTTTACTTGAAGCTTCATATATTCTAATTCTAATAAAATCACTCAAGTACATATTTATAATAACAAAAGAAGCAAACATGAAACTTGGTTTTCTTTTGATTGAAGTAAAAGATAAGCACACTTGATAATCACTCTATTAACACCTGCTCTTTATCCAACAGAATGATCAATCCAGTGGCACATTGCCCTTTATAAATCATATGCACATTGCCCTTATTAAATGCAATAGAAAAACTAGTTTTTTTTTTTTTTTTTTTTTTTTTTTTTTTTTTTTTTTTCAATCTTGAAATTTCCAGATTTTTTTTTTTTTTTTTTCTTCTCTCCACAACTTTTTGCAAAATTTGCTTCCCCCCCCCCTCAGGATCTTTTAACAGAATTAGCAATTTTTTCTGCGATTATTATTGGTTTTTTTTGGTGGGGGGAGGGCGATTACACAGGCCTGCAAATTGAGAGTCACAACTTCCTCTCTAGAATTTGAGAGCTGATTCTAGGGTATTTTGGTGCGCTGATTACGAATATATACTTAGTTTTTTTCCATCAGCTTCAGATTTTTCAAAAAAGATACAGATAGAAAATAGAAAAAAAAAACACAAGTTTTCACATAAAAAATATATATTTAAAAAAGTACATTACTTTTAACATAAAAAACAACTAAAATATAATAATAACTTATTACTGATCTAAATTACATGTAAATTTTATTTGTGGAACCTGATCCTTTTTTCCTGGGAGCTTCGGTTGTACGATTTTCGCTTAAATTTCCGGTTTGGATCATCGCGCTTCAACAACCAACAGTAGTCCGCCATCATGCTAGTATATTCCATCTTACTTGATACCGGACTTCTAGCTCTTTCAAATCTTGGTGAAATCTTTCGCCTTGTTCTTCGCTAACGGTTCCTAGATTTTCTGGGAAGTAACAATCTCCACTCATTAGGATCGTATTCAATGTCGTACATTTTCGTCAAGCCTGGACTATCTTTACAGTACACTAAATCTTAATCAGGGGCCTCGCTAAGGGGGGGGGGCAGGGGGAACCTCCCCCTCCCCTTACATTCGCAAATGTTGTTACACTTGGCAAACTTAAAACTTTTATGGCAAATTTTATTAAGATTTTAATAAAAACTGCAATACATTTCCTATTTTTGGTAGAATTTGCAAAAGTTACAACTCCAATTGGGAATATTATTAAACTTTTTACAAATAAAAACTGTATTATGTTTTCTAAGTGCATTTACTTGGCAAAATTATAAAACGAGTTGGCAAATATTAAAATTTGACTTGGCAATTTAAGGTCTTCTCCCCCACCAATAAAAAGTCTTAGCAATGGCCCTGATCTCGGTCTTCAGCGAAGAATGGAAGAAAATCTTTTTCTCTGTGACGGTACCATGAAAATGAAGTACCAGGTGCAAGCATATTTCTTTCTTTTAATCGTGATCCGTGAAGTTCCGCTGCATCTTTGGGGAGATTCAAATCTCTTGTCAAGTCGTTTAAATGTGACTGTGAAAAGAGGTGACACTCATTAGAATCTACTTGAAATTCAGGATCAGATTGGTATACATCCTGTTCATCTGTATCACAGTCAGAATCTTCAATTTGTATAGTCGGAAACGGGAGCTGCACCATTTTTGAATCGCCGAAAATTGCAGGCGTAACTGATGAGACGTTTGGATAGTTTATGTCTCTTTTATTTTTAGAATTGTATCCAGTTATGTCACAACAACAAAAGTAGCAATCTTTAACATGGTCTTTAGGCTCTCTCCATAGCGTAGGCGAAACGATTTTGAAGCTATTTTTCTGTCCTTTTGACCACTTGCGAAGTTCTAATAAACAAGTCGTACAAATTTTATGAGGTGGCCAAGTTTTTTCTTGGTTACTTAAAACTTATCCAAAATAACTTTTATAAATATTTTTTACAAAGTCTGTAATGCTGTTTCGTTGTTTTTTCACCATAAATTTCCCACAAATATAACAAAAACAATTCGGAGAATTTAAACAGCTTCGCGATGACATTTTAAAAGTTTTGTTGCAAGATGCGCTTTTAAACTGTTAATTTTCTAAATCAGTGCGGGTACTTATACAAAAACCCTTTGGTTTATCTATATTAATTACACCCTTTCCGACTAATATTTACAACAATTAGGTTATATTACCTAATCATTATGTATTAATGAGATGATTACTAAATTAAGCCAAAATGACCCCGTTTTCAACATGGTTAATGTGAATTACTTATACTTATTATGTAGTAATTAACAGATTACTGTTTTGACGTAAATTCTATGTCACCTTATACTAATTAAATGCAATAAAAATTAAGCTGAAGTAATTTAATTGCGTTTTATAAATTTTAAAATGTAGACGCTCAGACATTTTTCAGCAAAATCTTAAATATTCAATATAAAAAAATCCTGACGTGATGGAATTTTTTAATTATTTTTCTCGTTGTCAGCACATCAGAAACTATAGAAAACGTTACTCAGATTTCAAAGAGGAAAACCATTGCAGACCTGTGTTATTTATCGAAATTTTTTATGTTTTTTTCCGTGACAGACTGACAAAACACACTATTTTTTTCTCCCTCTCTCTGTATATATATTTATTGTCAGAAGAATCATAGTTTTTCAGCAACATTTTGGAATTGCTTGTTGTTTTATATATAGTTATTTTATAAACGCTTCTCTCTTTTTTTTTTTTTTGGTAAGTATTTGATATTTACATAATTGTGACATTTTCTAACAGATTGTTTTTTATTTCAAGAAATTTTTGCCTTAAATACTTAATGGCTAAATATATTCTGATAATAAATTTGTTAGATACATTTTAGCTAAGATTACTTTTTATTTTAATGAAAATCAGTTTGCTATTGTAAATATTAAAAAAATCAAGACATTGAATTACAAGTATAGGGCTTTTAAAAGAAAATTTTCAAGGTAAATGTTAAACTACTTTTTCACTTCTTGCAGTAGAATATTTAATTGTATTCAATATTTGAAATTGTTTAATGATATCCTTATAAAGTTAACTAACATGTTTACTGTAATGTTAAAAAAAAAAAAAAAAAAAAAAAAAAAAAAGTTTCCCAAAGTTTCCTTTTTTTAAAAAAATGGTCCTCCAAAGTTTCCTTTTTTTTTTTTTTTTAAATGGTCCCCTTTCCCCCTTTTTTCGACATAAAATGTGTTGGGAGCCCTGAATATGTTTTAATTTATCAAACTGAACATTTGCACGTATTTATATATATTTTTCTGTTTAGGGTCAAATTGACCTGCTCTGGAGTTTTAGATATGTAGTCCCGCTGCTCTAGTGTTAATCTAAGAACCATGATGACACATATTTAAATATACAACATTATTAATTGAAAAAATTTTTTAGAGAATTAGGGAAATATCAAAATAATATCATACACTCTTTATACAAATTAATAATTCCCATTTTCTTTAAATACTAAAATTAAGAACCATAAAATACATATATACATATGCAACATTATTAATTAAAATAATTTTTTGAGACTCATCAAAATGAAATATTAAAGTATTATACACTCTTTATACCAACTAATAATTTCCCTTTTTTTTTTTTTTTAATCAAATGAAATTTATGAAGCATTATTAGTGTACTAAACAAAATATGCTTTGGAATCCTGTATTAAAGTCAAACTCTTAAGAAAAAAGTATTTTTTAGTTTTTAATATATTTGCACCAATTTTTTTAAAAATTATATAATCAGGATGGCAGATGAAGCTGACAAACTCAACCGAGACATTGGTATGTACTATGCATGCAATTAACAGGGTTGGCAAGTTTCTTCCGCAGTGGAAAAAACTGCAGAAAAAACCATAGAAAAAACTGGCCAGAAGAAATAGGTTTCTTCCAAGTGGAAGAAACTGGTTTTTTTTTTAAAGAATTTTCCAAATATTTTCAATTTTGTAAGATATAATAAATATCTTTTTCCTATAATCTTACATAAATTAATTTCACTGAACCAAAACAAATTTAATTAAGTGTATATGCTAAATTAATAATTATGCCAGTTTTTTAGCCAAGATAACACACAACACTTATCTGGAGATCTTCAACCATTGGTTAAATTTAAAAAATATATATCCAAAATACACAAATTCAATTAAATGTTATCCATTTTAATTTAACTAACATATTTTTTAATTATTTAAATTTCTGAAACTAGTAGTAAATAGTATAGATTCTTTACTTGTTGAAGAATGAAGCCCCTTTAGGAAAAAATTTTTGATTTCCATCAATTTTATTAATGCAAGTAATATATAAGAATTATTGTATCAAATAGAGATTGTTCAAAAATACAGTCCAATTCGGCCCAAAATTTGAGTTTTGCCAAAAATGTTGATGAAAATTCAACCAGACCAAAATATTCAGTATTCCAAAAATCTTGTTTCTTCCTTTGGAAATTTTCAACATTAGTCATTGATTTGAACTGTATTGGTTCAAATGAATGCACTACAATGAACTTTATTGTTTATAATTATCAGTCATGAATTATCAATCATCTCATAGAAAATTTTTAGTTTAAACTGCATTAGTGTTTCAAATATTCTTTGAGAAAATTCTAGAATAACAAATGATCATTTACAAAAATCATTATAGAAGAAAAATCAAGGTGTGTGCACCTAAAATAATTATATTTTTTAATTAAATGAAATTCATATAATTGGAAAATCTTTGTGTCATGGTTGAATCAATTACTATTATTGTATGTGAAAATAAAGTTTTTGGATAATTAACAGCTGTACATAATTAATAAATGCTATACATATAAATAATTTACAATTATGTATATTTATGTATATATTAATTACTTTAAAATATACACCATAATTACTTACTTTTTTATACATATATATATCATTTTCGGCCAAAAAATAAAAAGTGTTCACTTAATTTCGGTTTTGGCCTTAAAAATTCTATAGTTAAAAAAAAAAAAAAAAAATTAAAATCCTTAAATTTCCATAGTACAATGCAACAAATTATAGCAAAAAAGTTTTTAAGCAGTAGGATGCTGCAGTCACTTTCTCAACTTAAATTGGATGAAAGCAAAAAAATGAAGATTTTTTTTTCAAGTCCTACACTTTGAGGATAGTTTAAAGGCATTTCGACATGCCCATAGATACTTTTTAGAAAATTAATCTTTAAAAATCAACTCAGATATTCATGCTAGATATTAGTATCAAAAATTGCAAATTTATATTTTTACTGTGTTGCATAGTTTAAAATAATTCACTTTTATATGAAAATAATGTACTTTTATATAAAAAATGAACAATTTGTAGGTAGTTTTGTTTTTCCTTTTTATATAAATGGAACAATTAATAAAAAACTCCATCCCTATACCTCTAGATTAGTAAAAATCCATCACCCAAAAGTGTCTGCTGAACCTTAAGAAAAAACTTAAACCCATTATTTAAAAAAAAAAACTCATCTTTGCAAAAATAACAATGACTAAAACCTGATAAAATTACTACAGTTTTTCCGTAATTATTACAGATATGCAACAGAAATTATGGTGTTACGAGCATTAGATAAAAATTACGGTGAAAAAATTGCGAATTTCATCAAAAGATCATTTGAATAACACTTTAATTTTAATATAGGATCAGTGAAAAAACATGAAATTTCATCAGTCTTAATAAAACGTAAATATTCTCAAAAGATCATGAAAAAATGCAAAATTAGTCCAAAAGATCATGTAATAAGCATGAATTTTATCCAAGACTTGAAAATTATGAATTTAATCAAAGATTTGCATTAAAATGAGAACATAGTCAAACAATTGCAGAAAAGTGCAATTTTTCTTAAAATATTGGGAAAAATGCATAAATGTTGTCAATAGGTCATGAAAAAAGCACAAACTTCTTCTAAAGGTAATAAAAAACTTGCAAATTTCACCAAAAGATGGAAAATGCACATATTTTGTCAAGAGATTGCAAAAAACATGTAAATTTCATCAGAAGATTGCAGAAAGCACATGAAATTCCTCCCATCCAAACTGTGGTTACTGATAACTTATTGAACCTTGGCACCTTTGAATATATAAAGAGTTAACAACAAGAAATAATTTGCTCACTTCAGAGAAATCTAGATTGTGTTTTGTTGGTCCAAATGAGATGCAATTTGGACTACAGATAATTCAAATGATTTTCTTGTCATATATTAAAAGAAAAGCACAAAAAATTGTCAATAGTGGATGCTGTAGTACATATAAACATATATTATAAAGCACTTAATTTGTTTTACAAATTATAAATAATATTTAAAAAGTGGGTAAGTGGGATCACAAATCACATAGAAGGTTTTGTTTAATATCTATTCCAAAAAATTTCATCCTCATTCTTATGTGTTACAAACTATATGTCAAACTTTAAAGCGATCAAATCTTTAGTTTTTGCAAACTTAACAAAATTTAGAAAATAACCCTTCCTCAGATGATCCTCTCCTCCCCCTGAATTTTTTACATTTACAGATATTAAATGTTAAGAAATGATATTTACATCAGTACTCAGTTTAAAATTAAAAAAAAAAAAAAAAGCATTTAAAATGCAATAAACAGTTTATTTAAAGAAAAAAGACATTGCCTCCCCCCCCCCCCTAAAAAAAAAAATAATCATCTTAAATATATAAATTTGTATTATGTGTTATAAACTATGTCACAGTGTAAACAAGGTGTGTATCGGGTGCTTACAAGTGCTTATAAGTGCTTACATTTGAAAAATGTTTGTAAGATCCTTACAAGGTGCTTTTTTTTTTTGGTACCAGTAAAATTAGCCAAAAAAATCACGAATTTGAAAAATTATCATGATATTGAAGCTTTCCGGAAATATAAAATTTAGTAGATAAAGTAGTACCAAAATAATTTGTGAATATTGTTAAACAATCGATCAAAATAAGTCACTTATATCATCAAATAATTGACCAAAATAAGTCATGAATATCGACAAATGATCATACAAAATAAGTTGTAAACATCATCAAACAATCAACCAAAATAACTTGCAAACACCATCAAATAATCATGTAAGTTCAAACTATCATCAAGCAAGTTGTGAATATCATAGAACAATAGGAAAATATATGTATATATATCAAAAGAAAGGGACGTGCAAAGAGAGAACTGCTTCGGGGCCGAGTTTCAATTTGAAGCCCCCTCTAAGCACCTTTTTCTTGTAACAGACAAAAAATGACATTGGTAGCAGACTTCGAGTCGATTACAGGGCACTGTTATTGATTACAATTACAATTATTTTCAATTTCTAAAAACCAATTACAATTATGTCTCTTTTTATGCCAGTTGGATTACGATTATGTTTAGATTACGATTAATATTTTATGTTGGATTATGATTATGTTTAGATTACAATTAATATTTTTTTGTTGGATTATGATTACATTTAGATTATGATTGTGGTTGACATTTTTGCAGCTGCTGATCATGTTGACTTTAAATGTGTTGGCTTGTGTCTTAGCCATTTGTGACTCTGATAAGGATTTATCCAATTTTTAACAAAACAGTCCTAAATGTTTTTCCTGAGAAAAAATTGCAGTCTTAAATATTATATTAAGGATTATTATATTTATGTATGTGCACCATATAGCATAAATTACTTCCTTTATAAAAAAAGATAAATTTCTTATTAGAGTTTCTCATTAGTTTCTTATAGGTTAATATTATAATTGCATTAAATTAAGGAGTCAGTCAGAATCAGCTTCGAGTGCAAGTATGTTGAATTTGAGTCGGGTTTCGCATTGACTAAAAATAAAATCCTAGGACTCTCATTTGGTTTAACCTGAGTTGTGCAGGATTCTATTACGAACAACTCTTGCTTCGAATTTATTGTTTGACTATCTATATGCAATATTCATATTTTGTAATGAATTTTATAATCAAATTTTATAATTATTTCAAATCTCTCTTGTTTTATGGTTATTATTATTTTTATTGAATTTTAATCATATAATTTTACAAATTCCCCAAGAAAATTCGGCCTAAATCACATTTCTTTTTAATACATATTATAATTCGATATTGGGAAAATACCTTTTTAAAGAATTCTGACGTTTTGTTTGAATCTTCTCATTCACATTATAAAACATAAATATTCTTCTTTTTGTCAATTTCTATATGTGTTCCTGTTAATATGCAGTACATAGCATAAAGAGACTACTTCAGTAAGGCAAAAATACCCGTTCACTAATGTTAATCCTTTGGGAGAAATTTTTTTTAATATCTTGTTTTTATTTTAGTCTTTTAAACATTTTTTTTTTTCCTGTATTGTTTAGCTCAGATCGATGTATATAAAAACCGTTTTCTACTTTTTTGATTGTGTACGTATTCTTTTTATTATGGGTGTTTTTAAATCAAAAAGGGCAACTTTGTGAGATAAGTTTTAATTTATTTTTGTTCGATAATGCATAAAACTAGCAGGTGTTGTCATTCAGAAACTATCTAATTGTACTCATTTTTCTGTTCTTTTTTTTTTTTTTTTTTTTTTTTTTTTTTTTTTTTTTGCAAACGCAATGGATGTTTCAGAACAGACCATCAAAGTTGACATTTCAAACACATTTTACGACGAAAGCAAAAAAACCAGTCAATGAAAAGGAGAAAATCATGAGATCACATGACCAAAATAGCTCAAACTTTGGTAGATAATTTAATGAAGATTTAAAGAATAACGGTTTTCCTAAAAATCTCATTAGAAAAGTTTTCAAGAATACTTTAGATTTGATTAATTCAACTCCCCCCCCCCCCCTTTTCAACAGATTAAACCAAAATTTTTTGTTTGTTTACCATATTATACTAATGTTTCGGAGAAAATTTCATCAGTTTTGAAATCATTTAACATTGGGGTTTCTTATAAACCATTAAATAAATTAAGTTCTTTCGTGAATAGCCACAAGTTTAAATATGAAAAAGAAAAATTAAGTGGCGTTGTATACAAGATTCCATGTAATGATTGCAATAATGTTTACATAGGTGAAACTGGCAGATCCCTGGAAATACGGCTTAAAGAACATATCAGTGCCTTTAAAAAAGGTAGATTAAATTCCAGGTTAGTACAACATGCACTTGACATGGACCACACCCCATCTTTCACCGATTCTTCGATTTTAAAAAATAACTGCATAGGCTATCACTACAGAATTTTTATGGAGGCGTGGTTTACTAAATTACATCATTTAACCTTGAACGAATCAAGTCCTGTTCCTAATGAATATTTTGTTTTCCTGAATCATTAACTTTAACTTTCACTTTGACTGAGTCTGGTATATGTACATTGTTTTTGTTGTGAGTTGATTCGAATACTGATGAGGCTATGCGATGCATAACGAAACGTTTATTAAATTTGTTCTCATTTTAATTGTTTTGTGTTTAATTGTATTAAAGTCTGTCTAGTGTTTCCTAATTGAATAGCAAACCTACCAAGTATATTTTTGTTTGGAAGAGAAAGCAAGGAAAAAAAAAAAAAAGTAATCATAGAACGTAATTGTTTATTTATGTTAGATGAGGATTACACTGCAATTACATTAGGATCCGATTATGATTATATTCGAGATGAAATCTCTTGATTATGATTATATTGTGATTACTTCGAAAACCAAAATCTATAATTATGATTACAGTGCGATTACATGGTTTTTGTAATCGATTATAATCGACTATGATTACAGGATTACGAAGTCTGATTGGTAGTATAAATTTGGCGCCTCCTAAATTTTTCTTGTCCAGGGTGACTGCCCCTCCACTTTTTTGCACGGTGCTGTCAAAAGATCACAAAAATATGCAAATTTCTATTAAAAAATCCCCCCCAAAAAAACGAAAAAATTTGTTGAAAACCCAAAATATTCATCAAAATATCATGAAAAAGGTGCAAATTTCGTCAAAAGATTGCAATCAAATCACAAATTTCATCAAAAAAGAAAAAAAAATCACAAAAAACTGCTATTTTCCTCAGAAAATTGAAATAAAACTGCAATGAAACCACAAATTTCATCAGAAAACCAAAAAATATTACTGAAGTTTCGCCATGTAATCGCAAAAAAAATTTAATTTGTTGAATCTTTATTAAAGATAATGAAAAAAAGGCAAATTTCTTTGAAGAATCGTTAAAAAAACCACTAAGTTTGTCAAAAAATTGCTATAAATCCACAATTTTCTTGAAAAAAATCACAATAAAACTTAAGATTTCCGACGAAAAAATGAAATATTTCATCTAAAGATTGCAAAAAAGCTGCACATTTTGTCAAAAAATCATGATAAAATCACAAATTTCACAAAAAGATCTCGAATAATTGCAAATTTCATCAAAAACTCACAAATTTTGTCAAAAAAAACCAAAAGATATCAAAAGATTGCAAAAAAGATTTCTACAAAAAATCCCGATAAAACTGCAAATTTCGTTAAAAAATTGTGAAAACTAAAAATTTTCTGCAAAAGATAGTGAAAAAACCAGAAATAAAGTGGAAATTTATTATAATATTGTAAGAAATCACAAATTTCTTTAAAAGATGTTTGAAAAGACACAAATTTCGTGAATTCCAGGAAAACTATAATTGAATGCCATAGTACCAGACGTGGATCTTTACACACTTTCCCCTTCCCCCTCTCTTTCTGCTGTAATCTTTTTGAAAATTTGCTCTGAATGTCAGATTTTGGTTGTGAAATCTAAATAATCTCCAATAAAAAATTGAAGTTTTTCTTTCAAGATATATAGATATTGATGCATATGTGTGCATAGATGGGTGTTTATTTTTCTGTAAAAGTGTGCTTACAGGTGCTTATTTTTAAAACTAAAATGTTGCTTCTCACCCTGGTAAAAGCGATCATTTAATTTTCCTAATTATAACAAATTCCCATCAATTGTCAGTGCAAAAAAGCTTATATATAGATCTATCTATCTATCTATCTATATATATATATATATATATATGTAATATGTATACAGTAGACTCCCTCAAATCTGCACAGCTTGGGACCAGAGGTTTTGCAGATTTTAGAATTTTGCGGATTTCTGGTCATTGCTTTGTTTACATCATTTAACAGTAATTTGAATGTAATTAATAATGAAATCAAAAATATAATGAATGCTTACAATACACTAAACTATTAAAATTAGTACTAAACTAAAATAATAAAAATTTAGATAATTTTTAAAATTATTAAAATACTAAAAGCAAAGGCCAAGTTAATAATCAATAATGTACAATTAAATATTCATTATAAACATAGAATGTATTTTTCTTAAATTATTCAATGAAACTTGTTTCATAAAGGTATGTTACTAATTCACATGAAGATCATAAAATAACAAAGCTTTATTTCAGGTTTAGCCTGACTTAATTACTAAAAAAGCTTGATTAATACAGAAATATATTTAGTAAGATTGTGATTACCAATGATATCAGCGATATCTTGATTTTTTCTGAAATAAATTATTCTTTCTTCGTGAAAAGACATGAATTCAATACCCTTAACAAAAATTGCAAAAATAAAAAATGTATGGAATTTATATAAAACTAAAAATGTCAAATTTTGTACCTACATCTGAACTGGATGTTTCATTGTTTACATCCATAAATTATGTGTGGATTTTAGATAGTTGTGGATATTAGGAGTGTGGATTTAAGGGAGTCTACTGTATATAGTTTTAATGAATCAGCCCATGAAATAACATCTAGATGCAAAAAAAACCCATAAATTGTAAAATCAATAGTTAAAAAAATTGTACTGTGATTATCAAGCCTTAATATAAGAATTTATCTCCTTTTCTGTCCATGTACGTGGTTTTCTGTGGAAAAAATACAATTCTGGAATTATAATTACCAAAATGAAAACCAATAAGTGTGTTTTTCATGTAATTTATTTAATCCATTAATTTATGTTAGATATAATAATTTTTATACCTATTTAAACTTAGGCAACAATTTGAAGAGAGAAAAAAAAAGTGAGTAAGTGTGATCGCACAGAGAGTTTTGTTTAATACTCCAAAACATTTCAAAACATTTTACAATTAAATTAACAAACAAGAAATGTTTTTTTTTGGTGCCATTTCGGATTTATTCACCAATCACACTAACTAGAACAGAATACTGAATTCTTCCCCTAAATGTTGCTTTAATCGCATAGATTTATTGATTTCTCCATCAGTATCTACAGATTTAATGCAGATATGCAAGTAAATAAAATTATATATAAAAGTAAAATGTTACAAGGCTTAGGATAAATTTAAGGGAGACCAAACCGGTCACCAGAGGCGGCTAGTAGTTTAAATGAATAGGAATTCAATCCTTCTATAGTAAAAAAAATCTAGCCTTAAAAGGAATGATTCCTGGAATGATGGTGATGTGTGAGGGTTCCGGAAATAATGGTTCTGGGTGGATCACTCCTTCCATGAGTCGAATAGGCCAATCAGGAAAGGGATCCGTCTATGCATCACGAAGCGATTCCAACCGGGATTGCAAAGCAATACCGCAGCTTACCCATTTAATCGAATATTATTAAAATACTACATTGATATGCTTACCCGCTTAATTGAATATTACTGAAACGTTATATTTATATGCCAACCATTTAATCGAATATTATTGAAATACTACAGTTATATGCTTACCCGTTTATTCGAATATTATTGAAATACTACATTTAAAAGCTTCCTGTTTAATAGAATATTATTGAAATACTACATTTATATGCTTACCGGCTTAATCGAATATTATTGAAATATTACATTTATATGCTTACCTGCTTAATCGAATATTATTGGAATACTACCTTTAAATGCTTTTCCGTTTAATCGAATATTATTGAAATACCCCCTAGTAAATAAAAAGAAAGTTTCACTTCACAAATATTATGTAATATGATGAAATAAAAACGTTTTTCATGTGATTTATTTAATCCATTAATTTATGTTACATACATAATAATTTGATTTAAGCTTGCGTGCAACAATTAGAAGAAATGAAATTTAAATTTTGAAATTTACGCTATTGCAAATTTTTAAACTTATAGCACATTTTCAATTTTTACACCATCGTATAAGAAAAAAAAATTTACTTTTAAAAGCTGTATCTTGATTTATTTTTGAGATATTAATTTTTTTGTAGATTTTAATACCAGTTTTGTAAGTGTGGGAACAGAAGTACTCCATTTCTTTTTAAAGCATAAAAAAGAAATAATTTTTATATCTATTTAAACTTGCATGCAACAATTAGAAGAATAAAAAAAACTAAAAAAAATGGACTGATGATATTTTAAAAAAATAATAATTAAAATAATAGTTTTTTCCAAACTTTTATGATTTGTTGTGTGGCAAGAGGTATTCAACTATAAGCACACAAAATTTGAACGTTCTGACTTAGATAGTTTTTGTGTATGGACTCTGTGACAGACAGAGATGAATAGGATTTCGTCAGATGAACAAAACCCTAAAAATGAACTGATAGTATTAAAATAAATGTTTTAATTAAAATAAGTATTTTTCAAAATTTTATGATTTGTTGTGTGTCGAGGTATTCATCTGTAAGTATATAAAGTTTGATCTCTCTGACTTGTATAGTTTTTGTGTACAGACTCTGTGACTGAAGAGGACAGAGACGAATAGGATTTTGTCAGATGAACGAAACCCTAAAAAGTGACACTGGTCACTAAAAATGCAAAATTTTCTGTAAGATTCTTCATACAGTTGAATACAGCGTATCCTATACTCAGGAAAAAACTGGCACACTCATATTACCATGCAGAGACTAATTACTGAAATGCATCAATCCTACTAAAATGAGAAATCTTTTCTAGCAGTTTCTGCATGGTAGTGTGAGTTTGCCCATTCTTTCCTGAGTATTAGATGTGCTGTATTCCACTGTGCAAAAAATATTATGGTGAATATTGCATTTTTATTGACCAGTTTCACTATTATCTATATATTTAATGTCGAGCACATCACTTAAATTCTCTGCATTTCAAATTTGATTTCATTTGGACTATATATAGAATGCGTTCAATACAACTCTCTGAAGTGGACAACTTATTTATTGCAAACCCTGTATAAGTCAACATTTGAACGGAAAATGGTTTTCAGTGGGGGGCTCATGATTGGTGAAAACATACAAAAATGTTTCAGAGGTGCTTTCCTTTGGATGGCTGCAATAGATGGCTTTTTATTTTTTGTAATTAAAGTGGCATTTTTTTTTTTTTTTTTTTTTTTTTTTTTGTTTAAAAATAAATCCATAAAACAGTGTTTTAAAATCTTGTAAATAAAACTTTAGATTTTTACAACTGAATTTCTATATTTTACTATGAAAATTTTAAGAACCACCAAAAGCATATTTATAATACAGAAATTAATTCTAAAAATATAGTATATAGGAGGTAAATAATGAGTTCTAATTTCAAAAATTTTGCCGCACATTCCATCGATCATAATAAAAATAACAGAAAAAAAACCCCTCTCTGCTTTTTAGATCTCAGTAATTTTGCCTGAAAATTCTATACACACTTTGGACAACAAGAAATATATTTTTTTAAACAATGAATTGCCCCTCCCTTCTTTTCCCATGACAATTATTTCAATCCCCTTTACTGCTGAACATATATATATATATATATATATATATATATATATATATATATATATATATATATATATATATATATATATACCAGTTTTTCACATTGTCAGTAGATGCAAATTTTATATAACATATCTAAATTTTTAAGCATTTGGACAATTATAGGTTTAACTTTTTTTAAACTCAAATTTGAATTAAACATTTATTAAGAATAACTTCTTTTTAACCTTTTTGCTAAAATTTTTGATTTTTTTTTTCTCTCTTTTCAATGTCTTTTTTACACGGGCTGCAAAGCCATTAATTATATATAAATACATATAACCACTAACAAAATTAGAATTTAAGATTGGTTATTGTCATAGACCCGGGCAATGCCAAGCATGTCACCTAATATTGTGATTAAATTAATTTGTAATTGCACGGCAGTACTATTATTGTTATAAAATTTTATTTTTATGTCTTTTGTTTGAATTTATTTGTTATGTTTACTAAATAGTATTAATAATTTATTAATTTTGCCAAATTGTATTTTAGAAAAAATTGTTAATGAACAAGTTCGGAAGATTTGTGAAGATGTAACTTTTTATAAGAATGAAATCAAAAGACTGCTTAGCGAGTTAGACGATGCAAAAAAAGTTGTAGATGTTTTTCAAGATTCAAAATCAAAAACTGAAGAAGAATTAGAACAATTTAAAGCAAAATATGAAGAGCTGAAAGAACAGAAATTAAATATTGAGACTCAAAAGAAACTGCAAGAAGAAATTAAAACAAAAGAAATAGAAATTGAATCTCTGAAAAAGAAGAAGGAAGAAATCGAAGATCTGAAAAAATTGAAAGAAGAAAAAATTGAAGAGCTGGAAAAAATGAAGGAAGAAGACATGAAAACTTTGAAAAAATTAAAAGAAGAAATTGAATTTCTGAAAAAACAGAAGGAATTAGAAACTGAAGCTCTAAAGAAACAGAAAGAAGAACAAATAAATATAAATACAGAAAAAGAATTGGAAATAAATAATCTAAAAAAACAGAAGTCTGAACTTGAAAGTATACAAAAAAATTATGAAAAAGAATTAGAAAGGAAAGAAATCGAATTCCAAAATCTTGTAAAGAATGGAGAAGCAAAAATAGAACTTGCTAATAAGGCGCAAGAGCAAACAAGAATATATAGTCATGAAATGATGATGTTAAAAGATGAAGTGATGAAACTAAAAGATGAACTGAAGAACTGTAAATGCAAGTCAATAGGAAATAACAGTTCAGATCAATCCTTAGTAAAGGTAAGCATTCATAAATTCCATTATTATACTATTAAAATGAATCTATGTATGTATGTGTGTATATATGATACTCAATTGTGAATTTATTTGAGATGGGTGTAGTATTATATAATATGTGTAATTTATATATAGTGAACTAGCAGCTTTTGCCTGCTACATTTTCTTTAAAGAAATTTTAATCAAATAAAATGCATCTCAAAAAGATTTTTTTAAAGAATTATCTAAGCAAATAGCCATAATTTTTGTCTTATTCTTTATAATCTCACATCTGGTTCATAATCGATGTTGGTGAAATAAGACAAAATAGCTTTAAACTCATTGTTTAACTGTTTTTAGTAGAATTGGTACCCCCTCCCCCTGTCTCTCCCTCCCTCTCTCTCGTGTATAGGGCGCACGCGTGTATAAGGTGTACCACTACTTTACAAGTAAAAATAGCGATTTCTTAAAATCTCGTATATAACGCACACCATAAATTCGATACGCTAATGAAGAATGATCAAATGCATTTCAGCAAAAAAAAGTTGAAACAAACATTACACCAGACCAGAAAAAAAGAGAGAGAAGGAGAGGGAGAGAGAGAGAGAGGGAGGGAGATGTGTTTATGATGATTAGTTCTTAAGTAAACGCCAGTGTCAGAATTGGTTTGCTCGTTTTTGTTCTAAAAATTTCGAGGTTAAAGATGAACCATTCCCTGGCTGGCCAATCGTTGAAAAAGTCGATGAAGATTTTTAAAAAAATCAAGTTAGACCGACATATTTCTTCCCAAGACATTGCTACTGAGCTGAACATCGACCATAAAACAGTTTTGAGCAATTTACATAAAATCGGGTACCCAAAGAAACTCGATACTTGGGTTCTCCATGCACTTACAGTGAAAAATTTAATGGACAGAGTTTCTATTTGTGAATCGCTGCTAAAATGGAACGAAATCGAACCATTTTTGAAACGAGTAATAAAAAGTGGTTCATGTAGGACAACAATGTGCAAAAAAGATCGTGTTCGAAGCCCAGAGAAGCTTCACAAAAGGTGGCAAAGTCTGGACTGGCGCCAAGGAAGGTGATGGTCAGTGTTTGATGAGATTAGACAAGAATTGTCCATCCTGAGCTGCTCAAACCTGACCAGACCATTAATTCAACTGTCTACTGAAAACAATTAATGCAAATGAAGCAGGCGATTAAAAGAACCTTGTCAAAATTGATCAGTAGAAAAGGCATTGTCTTCCATCACAACAACTCTAAACCACACATCTTTAGTCACTCTGTAAAAACTGAGAAAGCTTGGCTGGGAGGTTTTGATGCACCCCCCGTATAATCTGGACCTGGACATGACCGATTACCATTTGTTTCACCCTCTGCAGAACTCTCTTAATGGTGTTAAGCTGGCTTCAAAAGAGGCTTGTGAAAATCACCTTCTTCAATTTTTTGCCTAGAACTCTCAGAAATTCTATTGTTACGGAATTATGGTTTTACCAGAAAAATGGCAAAAGGTCATTAAACATAACAAAACTTACATTAATCATTAGCTTTTTAAATTTATATAAATAAATACACTTTAAAAAATACGAAAAAAAAACAAAATTTCTTTTTCTTCAACCCAATATATTATGTTATCTTGCATTATAAAATTGTTATAGATAATGAAATTTGTTAAAGTAAGAAAATAATCAATATCAATGTTCAATGTTCATTGATATACAGTAGAAGATCTTTATAACGCAATTCCATATAACGCAATTCTCCATAGATGTAAACAATGAATTTTGCACCTGAATTTCAAGACTGTAAAAAACTGCTACTGTCTGAAAACTAAATTTAATGCATTAGTACAATTTTACCTCCTTAATTTAGAACTTTTAAAGGAAAAAAATTATTATTACAATAAATGTTTTTGAAAATGAGCAACATAATGAATAAATTGGGTCCAGGTGTATCTGGACCATTTTTAAAACGTATATTTAACAAAATGTTGAATGATCGCAATAATAGAAAAATTTATAATCTGGATAAGGAATGCAGTATAAAGGTAATTCTAATGTATTTTGATGTGTTTCAGACATATTTGTCTATATTAATGAGGTAAATTTGATAATACGTGATATGTGATCCATATAATGCAAAATTCTATATAACGCACAACCTTGCGTTTTTAGGTTTGCGTTATATAGATCTTCTACTGTATTCAAATCATGTTGATATCTTTTAAATATATCTATATCATATGTAAATTGTTTTATTATACAGTTAATGTTTAATTTGGATGGAATTCTATACTTAGTAGTACCATAACCCATTAATTTTTTAATGTAAAATCATCTACAATATTTAGATTTCCAGTCATAATATGTCCATGACCATTATTTTTTTAGAGAGGGATCATATGTATATATTCTATGACTCTTTACTTTTTCAATTTTGTCTTTAGATTAATAAAAAACATTTATTTTTCTTTCAGAACCAGTTAGAGATAGATCTCAGCTATTTTATGAGAGAAAATATATATATATTTTTAAATGCAAGCCAGATATTTAAAAATTATACTCACATAGGATTTATATTAGCATTCTCGTTTTTTCAGATTACTAATCTAGGTTCTTAAGAGACTACACTAATCATGCAAACATTCGCAAGCCAATGTTAAAACTATGAGAGTGTTTTTGATAAAATCTTGCTTGCATTTTAATACTTTTAAATGATTTTTATTTTTTTTCTTGGAATATTTTAGGTATGTGATTGGTTAGGTTTGGTTAGCTTTTTTGATATTAGGATATCTTCACTTTTGGAAATCTGTTTGGAACTGTTCTGAAACTGAAAGTATCCTCATACAAAAGATCTGCAAAATCAAAAAAGTAAAACTGCACAATGTTGGATATCGGCCTCAGCACTGTAAAAAAGATTATGAATGTTACTTCATAAAATTGTAGGCAGCATGCAGCCTCCAATTTTATGAAGTAATTTAACTTATGTAGTAGTGCAATTTAAACTGATATAATTGGTATAATATTATACATTAATGTAACATTTATCCATAGTAATTTGCAATAAAAGGGAAGGCGGCTTTATTAGCCATGATGTTTTGTGCAAGATTCTTCACTATACCACAATAAATGCTTATAATGTTTTAAAATAAAAAGGATGTTTTACAAAGAATTTTCTTTTTCTGTGCATTCCTCTTTCTGTTTGTTTTTATTGTCCTGGGCACCTGACCTCGTCCATAGGAAGATGAAAATAAAGAAAGGCTGCTCAGGGAAAGAAAACAAAATAAGAAACAGCCTTCATGGAGTTTTTTCATCTAATAGAAAAATCGAATTGAGGGGATGCTTGGCACTTGGTAATTATCTGTACTTGACACTGTTTAACAATAGACTGACCTTAAAATGAAATATGGTGATGATTTTCCTATACAGAAAGAGAGACATGATAGAAGGATTAAATGACATAATACATTTGGAAAAGAAGAAAGTAGCCTGAAAGAACAGTTCTGTGTTTATTATTCATTTGCAGTTTTGTTTCGTAGATGATTTTTGTGTTTGAATTTTTTTTATCTCTTTGCAAATTTTAATGCATTTGGTTCAGGTTTCCTTTTAAATTTTCCGGTTGCAAAACATTAATTAAAAAGATCTGCATATTTATTACCAAACATTCAAACAAAATCTTAATTTGGTACCCCCTTCACCTTCTGTTCTGGTGGCACCCGGTTCACCAGACTAAGAAAATTCACTTTTTTCTTTTTTTAACGTTTGTTAGAAAGTTTCAAAAATTAATTTATTTAAAATATATGCAGTTTTTCATTCTGTTTCTTTTTTTAAGAAAGGAAACAGGAAATAAAAAAATAAACATTTTTTTAAGATGTCTATTTAGGATTTCTAAATTGGATTTCTCAATGTAAGCATACAATAATAAATTACTGATAAAATAATATTTCAATAGTATTACAGTTTTCATTTATAATATTTTAATTCCTGTTTTAAAATCTTTAAAATGTTTCATTTTTGCAGTTTCATAGCGTTTTGGCATATTTTGGTGAGCATTTATTGGCTTATAATTAAATCCATTGTTTTTCCAATTCCCATATTATTGCACAAGTTACAAAGAATTTTTGATCATTTATCACCTTAGACAGAAAGTTTGAAAATATCAGTAAAGTATTAATTATTAAATTCTGGAAATCTTAAAGTTTTGTACTGTAATAGAAAACGCACAATTGTATACAAATTTTACAATTCTGGCATATCAGGATGTAAGTTAAAAATGGGCTACAATTGATAATTTTTACAAATAAAAGTCATGCTGTATTAAATAAGAGTTTAATAAACTATCGAGCGAGGCTCGGTCAACCTGATTACTAGTTACATATAAGAGAAATGCATTTATAAAGATGCTGCTACTTATTGACTCTTTTTATTTTTTAGATTCAAGAATCTATTGAGCATTCTATAGAGACTACAGTCATTTTGCAATCAAACAAGGTATAATTTATTTTTTTATTTAAGGATATCTTTTCAACAGTTTTTTCTTTTTTATTTGTTTTAAAATATTGTTCAAATAGTGAACTCATTGCATTTCAATGTTCAACAAAAATATATTTTGAAAAAATAAATAAATAAAATAACTTCATACTTGATTACAAATTTTAAAAAATTTAAGAAAATTTTGAAGTTTTTTTTTTATTATACTATTTTTTTATATTAATATTTTTGCCCAAATATAATAATAATAATAATAATAATAATAATTTTAGATTTTCAAATGGGTATTGCACAATAGTTTATATGGAATTCAACCCATCTTTTTATTTTAAAAAGAAATAATAATAACCTGTAGTGTGTAGCCTGATTCTATGTGCAGATTTATCACATATATAACAAAGAACATGTACAAAAAAAAAAGTTGAGTACAAAAAAAAAAAAAAGTCTTATCATTTTTAAAACATCAAAATGGCAAAAATATAAACATGGAGAAAAAGCATTTAAAATTTTCGTTTTTGTGAGGAATTGCTCTGAGTGTTCTAACAAAATTTATAATAGTTCACAATATAATTGCTTTATGAGTAAAAATGAGGTGTCAAAATATTTTTTTTTTCAGTTTAACAAGCTTTCATTCAATATTTAAAAACAAAATTAACGTTTTAATCAATTTTAAGGTAAACCCTTTTTTTTTTTTTTTTTTCTGACTCTTTTTCCTTTGAAAATTTTGGAAAAGTTGATTTTTTTAAATAAAAGCTTTTTATTTATTTCCTTTCAGTTATATTTTCTTAGAAAATACAGTAGACTTCCTCAAATCCGCAACCCTAAAATCTGCACTTAATTTACAAATATAAACAATGAAACGTTCAGTTTAGATATAAGGACAAAATTTGATTTTTTTAGTTTTATATCATTTCCATATGTATTTTAATTTGTAATTTTTGTTAGTACAGTATAGAATTTGTTATCCAGAATGCTTGGGACCTCGAATATTCTGGATAAAGGATTTTTCCATAGTTTGGAACACTTTATTGTAACTTTAAGAATAATAAAAAATAACATTATGAAATGCATAAAGTATGAATATTATATGTAAATATATAATTAGAAATTTGTTAACCTATTTCCACAAAATAAAAATAAAAAATCTAAATTCTAATTCAATTTAAATATAAGACTTGAGAAGATTAAGATTGTTTGCTTATATTGTGTCTCTTGTACAGATTGCTCCTGTATCCTGCATTATAACATGATTTGTTGTTCATGGAAGTAACTTCTTTGTTGCATTCTACAAATCAGTTATTCGATTAAAAAATATCAGTAGCTCATTTGAAATTTTTTTACTTACCCCATTCTGCTCATCATCATCATTACTTTCATTAGACATATTTGTCATTATGTATCACATTTCACTTCCAGCCATATGATGTATTACAAAAGTATCATCATCAGCAAGGACAATTTAACACTGATGACTATTCTAACAATTGAATATCTGGACATGAATGTCCTTTAGCTTAGTCTAGCAGCTTTGTAATAATTTCCTTCTTAGGAATTTTAGTCTTCCACTTCATGTTCATTCACACCATCAAAAAATATCATCAGGGCTCCCATTCCCCCTAAAATTCATAACTATTATTATATCCTTTAAAAATTCTAAAATTTCATTCTTGATTCTAAAAAAGTGCATTTTTAGTGAGTAAACTCCTCAAACCTCTTAGTATTTCGCGACCATCAAAGCACATCGCTTTACTTCGCTTTATTTAATTGAAAATAACTCTTACTTAAGACATCAGTATTTTTCTTTCAATCACAGTCATCCCTAATGAAGCTCCTCCTACTACTTGTTCCCTATTTCACTGTGAACATCAGAAAGAGAAAAAATGAGCATTCATTCCAGTTAAGTTTAATCAAGCGGGATCGGTTTAATTGCTTTTTCAGTGTTTCATTTTTGTTGTTCACATACAACTGTTTTCACCAGTAGCATTTGTTTTAGAATTTGAGTATTATTATTTATGTCTTTTTTTCTTAAATTCAAATCAATTTACCATAATTCCTGGGTACTGTAAGTCTTAAAATTCCTTTACCATAATTCTGCAGCGGCGTATAATCCACAGCCGAAATTTTTAGCCTTCTTAAAATAATTTTTGCAGATAATCCGCACTGGCATATACTATACAAGGATTGTTCATTGTTTTCAATATTCGAAAGTTGTATTAATAAATTATCCTATTTATTTAATTCCTGTATTTAAATGATAATTGTAATAAAATAAAATTTTAAAAATAATTACATAATAATTGCAATTTAAAAAATACAAATATTTTTTTTTCATTGAATCTTATATTTAAAATGTTGAATGTCTTGTGAATACAAATAATTCTATACAAATTGTTGTTTTTAAATCATTTTCAACATCTTCCCCTTTTTTTTTAATAACATTCAATTTACATTCTGCAGTGTTAAATAATAGGTTTTCTCAATATGATTTTCGTATATCTGCAAGTTATGAAACGAATTTGCGATCTTTATAAGTTTTACTGATTACGACGATTGATATTTAATAGAATTAATCATTATCATATTGTAGTTGCAATGTAATATAACTTTCAATAGCTGTTTAATAGTGTTTATAATTTGTGTGGCAGGATACTTTTTGCTGCATAAAATTATTATTTTATAGTACTTTGCTTCAGCTAAAGGGTTGAGATTGCCATTTTTGAATGAGATGAATTGAGAAACATTTGTTGGCCATTGAAACATGTCACCATAAGGCTAAGAAAATATAACATAAAAATAGAAAGTTACTCCTATTACTATGTTTATGTCATATGCGAACCAATCACAAGCAGCCCCATGAATGGTCGATAACAGACAATTGTGTGACAGCTGTTTACTTTTTTACTTTATAACTCCCAGTAGAAACTGCATGTCTTTAATGAAATTCTAATTTTAAAAAAATTTCAGCAGATAATCTGCATTGGTAGATAATCTGCAGATTATAGCCTGGAAATTACGGTGTCATGCCAAGAGGAGAAACAAAATATCAGGATTCCTGGTTACAAAAAGAACTGGGTGGTGTTTTGATTGGTAAATGGCTAGAAACCATACGTAAAGAAATGTATTTTGCAAAATGCATTTTGTGTTCTGTAGGCCTGGGCGATATACTGTAATATCGTTATATATTGATACTTCTTTAAGACTGTGGTAACAATATTGAGATTTCAATTCTTCCGATATATCGTTTCAAATGATATTTCGAATCAGTATTTTGATCTTTTGAAAGTACTGAATTCATTATTTAGAATGTTCTATTTAAAAAAAAATACTTTGTTAAACCTATGTTTTTTTTTTTAGTTTTGGGAACATTTAGCAGGATTTTGTCAGTTGTTCTAGTCTACCATGTGCCTGATATATTTCTGTATTTCTATAAGTAACATGAATTATTTTTTTCTAACAGTATTTGTCATTTTTTCTTTTTAGTGTTTCGCCCAGCAGCATATGTGTCCATCTTCTATGTTTATGGTAATTATAATTTTTATATTTTTCTGTTAATCAAAATTCTAATTCTATTTATTAATCATAATACAATTTTTTTTCTATTTTAAAAAATAATTTCTTTAAATTACAAAAAAAAATTTATTTCCCTTAAGTTGACAGTTTTCCTCACAAAATGAGGCAAAAAGTAGATTTTATTTTTATTAATTGAAATTAAATGAAAGCGTATTTAATTGTAGCTATTTTGACACCTTATTTTTACCCATTCGCCAACTATGTTGCATGATATTGTAAATTTTGTTAATAAATCCAATGCAACTACCCATGCAAAGTAAAATGCTCCATGTTCATATTTTCATCACTTTCCTGTTTTAAGAATACTAATTTTTTTTTTCTTTTTTTATTTTTTTTTTAACTTGAGATAGAGAGTAAAAAATTTTCTGTGAACCATTCTTTATTATACAGGATGTCCCAGGATTATTGAGACAAACCTAAATCATCATAGTATAAAACATCACAAAGGTTCACATTTGCATAGCAACTCATGGTTATAAATGCTTACCCTGACGTGGTAGGGACTACACAAAAAAGAAAGGACACGTACATTGAGAGAAAATATGTCTATTGTTCTTGATGCTGCAAAAATGCTAGGACAATGCTGGAAAGTGCTGATGAACTTGTATGCATTGTGGCAGCTGCTGGGGAAATTTGGGACACACTGATATTTTCAAGAACATTAGATCTTTCTTGCACCGAAGATAAGCTTCTACACCTCACAGCTTAGAATCATAATTTCAAACACCTACTTTAATGACAGTTGTTGTCTCTTTAATGTTCTTTTTTCTTAGCTTTTTGCTGTTCTAAGTATAATAAATATATTTTCTCCTCTTATGTGTGACCTGTTTTGTGTTGTCACTAACATGCCAGGAAAGCCTTTCCAATCATGGATTGCTATGCAAATCCGAATCCTTGTGATGTCGCCTATCTCCAGGGCTGGGTTTTTGCTGGCAAAAAATAGTTTCTGCCGTGCCAATGGCAAACAGTGGTTATAACCGGTTTTTACTGGCAGAAACTGGCAACAACTGGCATAAACTCATTCTCAGAAACATATTCTCCCAAGGAAGTCCTGGAAAATATTATGATTTCTGTGGGGATTGCTTTTAAAAACAAATGCCGTTGAAAATGAACATTTTTCAAATTTTACATCCTTAATAATGACATTACCAGCAAGTAATGCTGGTCTTGAATGAATATTTTTGAAGTTTTCTTTCATTCAGAAAAAATTAAAAAAAACAGTCTAGGTTAAGAAAAGTTAGCAAAATTTATAATATACATTGTAGAATGCTCTTAGTTTATTATTACTTTTTCAACAAAAGTGAATGTTTTTTTTTTTTTTTTATCAATATTGTAAAATAATTGTACAAGATATTTCATTAAGTTTTTTTTTTTTCTGTTATTTTTGTGCTACAATTATTTAATTATACAGGGTGAGTCATAAATATCGAAACAATAGGCTATCTCCTTAAATATTGCCCCTAGACCCATACTTCCAATTGCAAAGTTTCATAAAAAAAAGGTGAATTTTTTGATAAGATAAGTTGCAAATCCATGGGGGGTCTATTTTAAAAAATACGAAAATTAAATTTTTATACGGCCCCCAGAGGATAAAACATCCAATTAGAAAATTTTTCCTTATTCATTCCTGAACTGAACAAAAAAAATTTCATCTTGATATCTTCAAAACTCAGAGAGTTATGACAATTTTAATAAATCGTGAGGTTTCAAGGGATCAGACACAAATTGAAATGCGTGTAATTGAAGAAATAATGTTGCTGTAATGGGTCCAGGAAACATTTATTTTATGTATTTATTTATAAAGTTGGAATTTTGAATGTTTTGTGATGGTTAACCATATAATTTGTAAGCATTATCACATCATAAGACTTTTTAAATTTTTTTTTTCAAAAAAAAAAAAAAAAAAAAAAAAAAAAAAAAAAAAAATTGAGTGAATTAAAATTGTTATAACTCAAAATATTATTTGTCGCGTTGAATTTTTTTTCTTTTGATTAAACGAAAATGTCTAATTTTCTATTTTAATTCAGCATTTTAAATAATATGTATTTAAAAAAAAAAAAGTATTTAAAATAGCAATATTAAAAAAAAGTAATTTTTGTAAACAAATCATATTTTAAAAGTAAATTTTCTGAGCTGAAAAGTTACAGTAACCGATGGTTATTGATGTATGTCAGTTTAAAAATGAGAAGTACTGAAATAAAAACATTTGATGCAGTGCATTTAGTTTTAAGATGGGCAAAGATGGGCTCCTAACGTTTAAATGCTGTATAGTTTCGATTTCAGATTTTGTTCAAGTTTTGCCATTTTCACCTTCTTTAATTACTGTTTAAATGCGTCAATTGATTTAAACTTTATTTTTTTATCACGTCGATTTCAAATTTTTTCATTGCGCTGTGACTCACAGACAGACATTTTATAAAAGCATGTTTTTCAGTATCTCTGAGCCCTAAAATGTGTGAATCCATCGAAAACCGGAATTCAAAATTTTCATGAACCCAATACTTTCTTCTTGTAAAAATAGAAGAAAGCAAAAATAGGTTTAAAACCTTCATAAATTTTGAAACTGAATACAGTAAAACCTCTAAATAACGGGCACCTCAGGAACGCAGAAATTGTCCGATATTCGGAGGTGTCCGCTATTGGGAAAATCAAACATATTCAAAAAGTGCTAAGAAACGTTTAAAATTTTATTAATTGACTTTTATGCAGTGGCGTAGCTAAGGGGGGGCAAGGGGGGCGACCGCCCCGGGCATTGAGGTCAAGGGGCGCCAAATTCAGAAAGATTTAAACCGAAATTAGTTCACATATTTTAACAATAAAAAATAATTTTTTTTTGGTGTGTGTGTGTATATGTTTGTGTGAATGTTTTCTTCAGTAAGGTATTTTGTTCCATCCAAATAATGAAAAAAGGAAAAAGCTTCTATATTTGTTTCTAGGATTGGCTCAACACACATGATTTCAAAGATAATAATGTTATCTGATCTGAGACCCAAAAAGATTAAATAGGGGCGTGAAATTGAGAGGCTTAAACCTAAATTATTTCACATATTTTGACAATAAATAGGAATTGTTGATTTGTGTGTGTATGTACCTGCGTGTGAATGTTTTCCTTAATGGGATATTTTGTTCCATCCAAATAATGAAGAAAGCAAAAGCTTCTGTAATGATAATAAAGGGGGGCTCAACACATTTAGTTACAAAGATAATTATGTATCCAAACTGAAGAGCAAAAAGATTAAATAGGGGGGAGGGGGAGCGCCAAATTAAGAGGATGTTTAGATCGAAATTATTTCACATATTTTGTCTTTAGTAAGATATTTTGTCACATTCAAATGATGAATAAAGAATAAAGTTTCTGTAAATGTTTCTAGCGATCACACTTGGTACCTAAAATAATTATGTACCTGAATTAAGGCGCAAAAAGATAAGATAGAGGGCGCATAATTGAAAGGAGTTTTTAAAAGGAATTATTTCACAAATTTTGATAGTAAGTAAGAATTGCTGACTTTATTTTCGTCTGTGTGGGTGTGAATGTTTTGAAGAAATTCGGTGAAGGTAGGTGGAATGGAGAGATTTATTATTGTCAATCACTGATGGAGTTTCCTAACTGTCTAGCCTCAATTTTATAAATTAAAAGGCCTGTTTGCAACTTAGAATGCCACTTAAGATATCAAAAGAACATTTTTCCTTTGTATACTAGCTCTCAATTGTCCATTTTCCGAAACCAACCGAGAAAGTTTAAAACCTATTTTCATAATATATGTATGTATACGTGTGTGTATATGAATCTCTCAGAATGAACCTTCGTGATGGGCCCCCTTATCACTGTCTTAGGCAGTGTATACTGTCAGTGCTAATCACTAAAAACATGCATTCAAATTTATCTATTTCAAAAGGAGCCTCCGACAGGCATCTCTGCTGCCTGCATTCCCTGTAGCAGGCGTGCTGCGCAGAAGAGTAAGATGAATTGAAAGAAAAAATTCCGCAGTAATCAGATTTATGAAACCACAGTTTAAAATCCTCCCTATTGGTGAAAGATAGAATAAAAAGCTGTAAGATAATCGTTTGCTTAATCTAATATAATTTGGTGTAGTCCTATATATATGCATAATGTAACGACTCAGGGATGTGTTGTAGTCGTGTCGTAAGAAATGGGACTCGGGAGCCTCTTGTTGGTTAGAAACCCTTTTATTTGGCCGCTCTTCGTGCAGAGGGATCCGCGAGTCCGGCTGGAGGTCGCCCCGAGCTGTTTACGTGTATTATGGAGATTTACATGGCCGTAGGTTTTCCAGTCATCTCAAATCTGCAAAGTCTCTCGTTTTTCGCGCGTGTTCTTGCTAATATGTTGGGGATTGTAATATTTTCCAGCAGAGGGCAGAGTTGTGAATTTGGGAGGAACATTTAATTTAATTGGTTAAGAAATATCTGGGCACTCTGAGGTAATTTAGGCGCGGCTGTCCAGGGCTGCATGCTGATCCTACAAATTACGAATTGCGTTTACCTAAGCATTTTTAATCTTAAAGAACATCCAAAAATGATCTCTGAAAGTAATAAATGTTAGGCTGGGAAAGAAAGTTACCAGGGACAAAAATAGCTTTAAGCTTAAGAATTAAAGTTTAAAATATTAATTGGGAACTTTAAACTTTTAAATTTTAATTTCAAATTTAAGTTTTTTAAAAGGGTTAAGTTTTTTATCCTTTCATATCCCCCCCCCCCCTCCAAGTTGAGGTCCACCAGATTTGCCTGCAAATCTGGGGGGACTCCCCAGGAAAATGGAGAAGACAAAATTGGATCAAAATTTACTTATGCAAAGCTAGAGATTAAGGTTAATGTTAAATCTAAAGATAAATTTAATGTTAAAGGGAAGTTTTCTAAGATGTGAGGACTGAATTTTTCTGCTGGAAAAAATATTTAAAATTTAAATTTGAGGCACAAATTTTAAGGAAAAAACTTTATGATTTTAAGTTTTTATGTTAAAATTTTGGGATATGGCTCTCCAGACGACCTGACCGAACTTTACATAGGAATTTGAAGCATATTATATGACAGAAAATATAAAAATATAAACATGAGAAAAAGCTGAAAAAATATATGGGAAATATATGGAAAAACATAATAAAATAATTTGTAATAGTGACCATTTTCTTGTTTGGTAGTCCTTTGGTCAACAAGTTTGTGCTTTTTTAGTTAAAGTCTTTAAGCACATATTTCAGATTTTTATGAAAAGTTAAATAGTCAAAATACTTTATGCACAAATATAGTGGAAATGGCACATAAACATAGGAAAACTTAATGAAAATTACACACAAACATAAGAAAACTTTTAAAAAAAAAATTTCTTTTCCATAATATTTGATAATATTATTGTAAAAGGACAATGATACAGGTAATATAAAAAATGTGTTAAATATAAAAGTACACTGATATATGGTTACTGGGGACAATGTATGGTCTATGTAAAAAATATTCAAATTATAGAAATACTAGTATAACAACCCCGTCAAAAATGACGGAATTTTCATTTGCATTTTATTTTCATAATAATACAAACAGAATGAAGATTTTAGTATTGAAGAGTTTGTATTGTAGAAAAGCACATTTTAAAAATAACAATAGATTTCTACAAATACAAATGATAAAGTTTTTTTTAATTTTTTTTTAAAACTTGATATTTAGTTTTTGAACAAATTTTAATTTCAAAACAAAGAGCAGTATTTATTACAATAACGATAATAATAATTAGCAAAATGACACTCAATTTCTGAAGATTTCACAAAGCATTAAAATTAAATATTGAAGTATTTAAAATTTTAAAATACATTATTTTTATTAAAAGTATGATTCGGCAGTGGCTTTAATCATGGGCATATGATACTTTTAGTTCGATGCTTTTAGGCATGAATTAAGAAGCTTTGTGTTTTGTTTTTTAAATTTGGATTTGGCGCTATCTATACTCAGTTAATATAAACAAAACAATTTTTTTAAAAAAATAGCAGTTTTATTTTGAAAATAGCGAGTTTTTGAAGAAAATTCGCATATTTTCGACTATCTTTTGAGAAAATTCGTTTATTTCCCTTGATTTTTCGAGAAAATTCGCATATTTTCTGCGATTTTTTGACAAAATTTGCGTATTTACCACGATTTTTCGACAAATTTCGCGTATTTTCCCTGATTTTTCGACAAAATTCTCGTATTTTCCGCGACTTTTTGACAGAATTCGCGTATTTTCCTTGATCTTTCGTCAAAATTCTCGTATTTCTCACGATCTTTCGTTAAGATTCGCCTATTTTCCGCTATTTTTTGACAAAATGTGCGTATTTTCCCCGATTTTTCTACAAAATTTTGATATTTTCCCAGATTTTTCTTCAAAATTCGAGTATTTTCGGACGATTTTTCTGCAAAATTTGAGTATATTACACGATTTTTCGATAAAATTCGAGTATTGCCATCTCGATTTTCTTTCGCGAGCTAATCGCCATCTACGTTCAATTGGCGTTTCGTTATTTTCATCAGGCATTGCTAAAATTATCGTTAAATTACAGAAACAACGATTTACTTGAAAATATATAAACCTAACGCGTGTTCAAAAAGATCAACAAACACACGTGCGTTCTCAAGTACAAATAATTTTGATTGAACGATTCTCAAACGTGATTGATTCACTACATTTTTTGCGAGAAGAATACCATGATCCAGGCTACTTTCACTGATAGCGAAACGTGACTAACCAATCAGAATTCTGCATTTTAAGAAACAGTGAAAAGTTCTTAAAAATGCATGCTTCTGATTTAGATCTCTATTAATTATTAGCAAAGTGAAATGTAATTTCCGAAAATATCACATTAACTTTTTGATATGCCGAACATTAACTCGTGTTTATTACAAAGTTCAATTCTTTATATTATTTGCCAATAGATGATTGCAAAAAGAGTTTTTGACAGTTTTAAACAAAGTCAAATTATTTAAAGAGTTTAATATGATTTTATAAATATTTTAAGAACAGAATTAGATAATTGACGTGTATTCTTTTTTTTTTAATAATGCGTTCAAAGAGTCATTCATTTGTTTCAAGATTTGGAAAATCTGAATGGCAACAGAGTTCGTTTGTTTATATCGTAATCTGATGTTTACAATTACTTATTTTTAATTTGGAGCCTAATACATTATAATTGGATATGATATACATGTTTTATAGAAAAATATGCTGTTTAAACATTATTTTAAGTAAAAGAAATTATCTTTTAGCTGTCATATGTCTGCATTTGTTTTCCATTTCCGTATTGCTAGGGTCCATTCACAGATAGGAGTGGCGAATCCTGGAACCGTTCCACACACCGATCCAGAACGCATTTTATTATAAGTAGATTGGTAAATATGAAAAATTGGAAAGGTTTCTTCACATATTTTGAAAATTGGAAAATACTAAAAATATGTTGGCAGTAAATGGATAGTAGGATAAAAGGTGTTGGAGGTACATTTATAAAAATAAAAGAGGATATAAATATGAAGTATAATAAAAATATTGAAATACCTATAAAAATAAAGAAAAAATAACATAAAATTCTATTTACATTGTTAATCCTAAACTGTGTACGGTTTTAGCAAATCCTAAACCTCAGGGAGGTTTTAGCAAAAATTTAAAAAAAAAAAAAAAGAAAAATGAGCTTGGATTTAATTTTTTGTGTGAAGATGTAGCTGCCGTTTACCTATAAGTAAAGGTATTTATTATTTTGCAGACTGAGATGGGCTTTACTCAGTGGCATTAATAAACCCAAGTTACCACTTCATAAACTACATCTACATCTCACTGATAGCTCATAAAAATTTCCAAGAAAAAAAAAAAAAAAAAAAATCAAAGAACATTTTTCCTCACCAAGGCCAGAATGCTCTTTGTTTTCCTTGTGAATTCTTCTGCAAATAGCAAAAATCTTTCAAGTTTTAAGAGTTTTACTACTGCAAAGTGGAAAAAAAAATAATGAAATAAGAAATAAAAAATAATTAAATAAAACAAAACAAAAAATAAAAATAATGGACTCTGATTCAAAACAAATAGGCCAATGATCCAACATTTAAAGCACATGGGCAACTTATTGACATTTTTGTTGTTATTAATGGATACTTGTATTTTTATCGAGGGCCCGAGTATATCTTGTCAATAGTTGCCACATTTGCTGAGATGGTAAATCATTGAATCCTTTTTGTTTGCAGAGGGATGCGTTCTGGTTGAATTTAACAAACTTAAAAAAAAAAATGTTTTAAAGACTTAATGGGCTGGAACCATGGTCATCTTTAAAAACTTAATGTGTGGATTTAGACACTATTGGATTTACCACGGCTGAAGTGGGGTTACCAAGGTCATGTCTAAATCAATGACTTAATTGTTAGAAAATATTTGTAACTTTTTTTTTCATTGACAGGGGTGACATACCTGTTCTTATATATTTTTTATGAAATGGGAAAGGGGATCACTTCAAATTGGTTGGGGTGGCCAACTCACTAGGTAATGTATTAGATAAGGAACATAATATAATTTTTAAAGCAATAATGGGTAAAAATACTAAATTAACAACTAAAATATTAAAATATAACGAAATGTAAAATATAATAATTGGGTATACAAAAATCTAAAATGAGTAATAAATTGTATAAAATTCTACATGTAGAATGAAATATTTGGAAAAAAAAATGGATTGAACTTTTCTCATTATGTCCAAATAAAACATTTACCATCACAAAAAGGCTTGAACTATGGAATAAAATAACACATAAACTGACACATATCTCTATTTACAAAATATGGGGAAATCTGAATGTGCTCATCTGAATTTATAAAAAAGGAATTAATAAAATAAGACACTAAATATTAGTAAAATCAGACACAAAATATTGGCAAGCATACCACTGCACTTGCATTATGTATGGATAATGTTAATTTAAAAACATGTAACCTGTTTAAACCATTTATGAACAATATGTCAAAAACATAAAGAACCAGTGATTTTATTTTTTGGTGATCATGCGTATGCTTCGCCGGATGAGTAAGAAAACAAAAATACTGTCATTTTAATTTATCACAATTTTAACGCGTATGTAAAATATCAATCACAAAATTTTCTAAAATGTTAATAATAAACCTTAAATTCCACAAGAAATAATAAAATAAAGCTAATAAAAATCTTAAAACAATAAACATGAATTTTGTTAAAATCTTTAAAATCCCTTTAAAACAGTAACATAATTTTAAATAAACTACTTTAGAACTCCATGAACGCTGTCAAAATTTTAAAATGTTCACTCTGATAACAGTATTTTTTTTTTCTCTCTCTTTTTCATTATTAAATACTTTTCATTCACACAAACACTTCCATTCCTTGGTACTTTCGGCCATAACACATTCATAGACAACATAAAATAGAAAATAAAAACATTGTTTAATGTGAAATAAAACTTTTTTTTTTTTTTTCCTTTAATAAGAATGAGAATATTTCTTAAAATAAATGATGGAAATGATGAATCTGCATATTTACTAATGTTTGTCAAAAAAGTTAAAGGAAAAATAAACGCATATTCTGTACAATAAAAAAACTTTTTTTTTTTCTTTCTTGTAATTAAAATATTTCATAAAATAAATTATGCAAAAAAGAAATCGGTAGGGTAACACATTGAAATGATAACATAAAGATAAAAGGAAAATACGTAATTTTTCACCAATGAGATGTAATCATCAACAAAAAATAACGTCAATGTCAACGAAAAAATAAATAAAAAGCATACCTGTAAATTCAATTATCCAATTTTTTTTTTCTTAAGAAAGAAAAATTTAATATTTACAAACTACTAAATTACTATTTTTTTTTTTTTTTTTTTCATTTCAAATAACTTTTAACGATAAATAATTAAATAAAACATTCAAGTCTTTCATCATCATTTGTCCGCTAAAAAAGGAAAAATAAATAAATTTCCACATCCTAACTCTTAAGTGAATTATCTGTATGGTGATGAAAAACGGAGATCTCGACCTTTGCTCTCCTGAAAAACACATTCACAAACTTGACCTACTTCCGCGAAAGAGAGAAGTTCGGTCCATTCTGCGACTCTGCCTGGAGAAGAGAAAAAATACATCGGTTGAGACTGTCCATTTTTGCTTGGATTGTTAGGGAATCACATCTTAATATTTGCGGTTTCTCATTCAGTTCATTTGAGTAGGGGAAAAGTTCCAAATGTTATTACCAAATATTATTAACATTAAATGTTAGTACGCATAAGTGATAAATTGTTCACAACAGACTTAATGGTTTTTTTTTTCTTTCTTTCTTTCTTTCTTTCGACGATTGTTCTAAGATTATTTGAAACAAGAATAATTTCTCTCTTTCTCACCGACATAGTTCATGGGGAAATAATCCTTTCTCTGGATTAATCTTTTTTTTTTTTTTTTTTTTTTTTTTAGTCGATGGTAAAAAGGGTTTCCAAGGGAGAGGAATTCTCGTGCACTTTTGAATGTTCGCGGCTTGGTGGCAAGGCAGAGGAAATAGTTCTTCACGCGCTCATTATCCTGCCGACTTTTAAATAATGTAACGACTCAGGGATGTGTTGTAGTCGTGTCGTAAGAAATGGGACTCGGGAGCCTCTTGTTGGTTAGAAACCCTTTTATTTGGCCTCTCTTCGTACAGAGGGATCTGCGAGTCCGGCTGGAGGTCGCCCCGAGCTGTTTACGTGTATTATGGAGATTTACATGGCCGTAGGTTTTCCAGTCATCTCAAATCTGCAAAGTCTCTCGTTTTTCGCACGTGTTCTTGCTAATATGTTGGGGATTGTAATATTTTCCAGCAGAGGGCAGAGTTGTGAATTTGGGAGGAACATTTAATTTAATTGGTTAAGAAATATCTGGGCACTCTGAGGTAATTTGGGCGCGGCTGTCCAGGGCTGCATGCTGATCCTACAAATTACAAATTGCGTTTACCTAAGCATTTTTAATCTTAAAGAACATCCAAAAATGATCTCTGAAAGTAATAAATGTTAGGCTGGGAAAGAAAGTTACCAGGGGCAAAAATAGCTTTAAGCTTAAGAATTAAAGTTTAAAATATTAATTGGGAACTTTAAACTTTTAAATTTTAATTTCAAATTTAAGTTTTTTAAAAGGGTTAAGTTTTTTATCCTTTCATGCATATAATTAGTCGTGAATATTAATTAAAAACTTATCAAAAACGCATTTTTTCACAAAATAGCAATTGCTCACACATCTGAACCTGCACTGTAAAAAAAAATTCAAGAGGTTACTAAAAATTCTTTAGTAAATTTGTATTCCACAGAATTTTTTAGTAACCATTACAAACTTTTTTTTTGCGAGTGAAACAAGCATTTCTTTTGTAAATTGAACAAAATAATTTTTTATATAACTAACTTAATTTTTAGTATGAGCCACCAAGAAAATTTTAGTAATAGCTCCAAAATTGTTTTTAATAATCTTTACGTGCGCCCGAAGAACAGGAGCTGCATCCAAACTTCTGAAGCGATAGATTTTCGGCAAAACCGCACTAAATGGCAGCACCAAAAATGCTACCTGCTCTGACAGGATTTTCATAATCCCTTTATTAACGAGTACTTACACTACATACATTCGGAATGTATTTGACGGTTCCGGTATCGAACCCGGGACCTTTTAGCCTGGAATCCGTTACTATAACCACTATGCTATCAACGCCACACCAAGTGAGTTTTAGTAATAGCTATTAAAAATGTAAAACTATTAACTCTTATTAATTGCTAAATTTTTTCTAGTAATTCTTACAGATTTTCTAGTAACCGACTAAGATTACTAAAAATTTTTTAGTAATTACAAGGATCATTAAAGTTTTTTTAGTAGATCGACCCTTTTTTTTTACTGTGTGGTTCTGCAGTCAAAACGAAAGAAATTAAGAATTTTCGCTAATCAGCAAAAATTCAGAAAACTAATTAAGATATCGATTTGAAAATTTCATAGTAAATGTATTAAAAAATTTTACTCTGTGTAAAAAATGCTCGAAAATCCATCGATAATTTTTCTTAATATTTTTAAAAATCTGACAGCGACAGTACAAAAACTCGGAAAAAGCTGATTCATTAAAAACTGAACTAAAAAGAGATCTTTTTTAAAGCTGATCCCTCCATTTAATTTCCGAAAACCAATGGATCAGAGATTATATGACTTGCGGACAATCGATTTAATTATTAAATGTTGCCAAATGCTAAAAACATAATTTAAATGAATTTTGCCAATTTATCGAAGCTTATTAGTGTGTTCTGTGGCAAGAGTTTCATGATCTAATCAAGAGTTCGTTCGTCTACATGGTTTTCTTCTGATTATATACATTTAAAAGTATGTCTTCCACAATATAGACTTATTTTAACACAATTATCAAACATTAACGGCACATTCTTTTTTCGGAATCTTAGGACCAGATTTCAACGCCAATGATTCATTAAATTTAGCATACTTGTTCAAATCGTTAGTTCCACCTTCCAGTGCAGGTGACGCATTCTTATCTCGGGTTCTATGTATTCAATTTAAACTAAGTTCTGCTCATTCCACTTGTTTTTCGATTGTCTTACAGCTTTTTATTATATCTTTCACCAATATGGAACATTTTAAACTGTGGTTTCATGGTGGTTTCATGTGGAAAGTTGATTACTGCGGAATTTTTTCTTTCAATTCATCTTACTCTTCTGCACAGCACGCCTGCTACAGGAAATGCAGGCAGCAGAGATGCCTGTCGGAGGCTCCTTTTGAAATAGATAAATTTGAATGCTCGTTTTTAGTTCTAGCCCTCACAGTATATGCTGCCGAAGGCTAATCTAAAACCTAATAGAACTTTAACCATCATTTTGTAACAATTTGTGACTGTTACTTTTCATAATTTAATTTAACAAAATTTCTTTATAAATAAGCTAAAATACTTTGTTAAATTACCATAAAAACTCGAGTCTGTGCCTTAAGGACACGTGTGTTGCTTTAGCTGATGACGAGCTGTTATTGTTGTAGCTTGAAACGCGTATTGTTTAATTTTTTCATTTTATGGTGATTTAACGAAGTATTTTAGCTTATTTATCAATTTTATCGCCAGTTATTAGGGTGTTTTATTACTAAAATTTCTATATATTTTTTTTACTTATATTTTTAGTACAAGTTGTATATTTTGCTTTAATATGTAAACATTCACATAAATTTAAAAACAATATTGTAAAAATTATTTTACTCTCAATAATCAATGTTAAATTTTATATCTGACGTTTATTTTTATTTTCAGTAAATTTGTGAGTGACCCCTTTTTTTCACCAAAATAAATGCTTCAACTTTAACCTAGAAAAATTCACTAGGGAGAATTTCTCTCAAAGTGCTCAGTTGCTTTTCTTTTACTTTACATTGGTTTAATATCACCATTTTTTGCCTTAATACTTTTTATTCACAAAACAGGTAAAATAATTAAAAAAACATTTTGAAATTTTAATTAAAAGGAAAGGGGGTTGGGTTTCAATAAGAGTCTTAACCCTTTGCGGCGCAGTGGTTGCATAGATATACCACTTAATTTTAATTCCCAAACGCCACTTGGTATCAGAATTTTGTTTAAAAAATTTACGGTTTATTGAATATATGAAATATAGCATTTTCTTATTTACAAAAAAATTTGTTTTCAAATTCCGGTGTCAGTCATTAATTCCAACACTTAAGCAATGAACTTGCCTTGCCCCGCAAAGGGTTAAAAATGGTACTAACAAGGAAGATCTCCATACGGGCATACCCCGAAAAATCTGAAAAAATTACAGAATGCTCTTCTCGTGTGGATATATACGTTTATAAAAAAAATTTCGGCAGAACCACCATTCAGTATCCGTAAAAAAATAATGAAAATTTCGTTATTTGGCGATTTATCGCCGGTTGGCGAAGGAATAAAATTTAAAAAAAGTACTTTGTGTCAAATATACTTCAAGAAAAAAAAAGTTTCATGTTGAACTTGTTTTGATAAATTTAATTTAAATAACTTTAGTTTTATAAATTTTAATTTGTGTTAAGTATAATTTTATTATATCGACATTTATATGTATTTATATTCAAATTTAATCATCAAAATGTGAGATTTAAAACGAAATTCATAATTTAAATAAATTAAATTTGTTTCCTGCTCAAAGTCCATTTGAGAATTGTCGATTAGATGTTGTTGCTATGGAAACACGTGGCTTTTATTTTTGAATATGCTTAAATTATGTATGAATATATTTTTTCTCAATATGATTTTTTTAAAAATCTATGAAAACATTTTTTCCAGTGATTAATTAAATAGCTACTTCAACAAGTAATATATATATGAAATACAGTATGTATATATGTATACGATATATTAAAGTCTGTCATTGTTTATGTTTAAATTCATTAAATACGATTTACACGCATTCCAAATATCCAACAGTTTTGAGTTGCATAATAATCGTTTGCTTTTGGCGAGGAAAAGAGCTGCCCGCCAAATTGAGTGACTCTTTCGTCTTTTCATGCCAAATATTCGAAAATACTTTATTTTTTTACACAATATCTAACGTGATTCCGCCGCTAATTTTGACTGATCCTTTATTACATACATAAGTACTTTAATTAGTATTTTTTTTCATATAATTCTGAGTATGCCCAGTATGGAGACCTTCCTTGTAAGGTGCGAGAAAATCTTATGTAGCGAGTTCTCCCGGGTTAAAAAGCTATCACTCGGTCAGTTTTAATCGCAGAGGACTGGGACTTTTTTTGTCTTATTTGTTAGAGCAGTGGTAAAAATATACCAAATATTACTTATAGGACCAGAGGACTGTATAAAAATTTAATTTTCGTAATTTTTAATAAAAATTTTCTTTGACCTAAATCGCTTACAGAACAATTTTTTACCTTTTTTAAAGCATTTTTGCAATTGAAACTATATGTCTATGACTAACAGTTTAGAAATTAGCCATTGGCCACCGTTGAGAGTGGACACACTGTATACTTAAATTTAGCTCATATGTATTAGAGAAAACTATGTCTTTTTATGAAAGGAATGGAATAACTGGGAGAATAAGAAAGACATGAGTTTGACTCTGGACTCCTCTTTGGGGGCTGAACTTATTTATTTCTTCGCTACATCTTAAAATCATGTCCGCGAATTCAATTGGATGTTTCACGAGTCCTTAAGTCAATTTCGGGACCTATATGGTCTTAGGTTGTTCAGGCATCTCAAATGGATAAAATCTAATATTTTTCATGCGTTTTCTTGCTAATATGTTGGTCGTATTTTCCAGCAACGGCTGATGTTATCAATTTGGGAGGAACATTGAGTTTGATTGGTTAATTAGGTCTTGATTAATACGTGGTCAAGATCCGAGAAATTGTCGAAATCTATGATGTACAAGACTTTAATCACAAACTAATGAGAATTCTCCAAATTGTTTCATTTCTATCATAAGTTACTCTCTGAAATTAATGGTGAATGAAATAAATGTTAAAGGAATATACAAATACTATACAGACATGCATACAATAAATACAATTGACGTGGTAAATTATCCGGAGCCCGGAATTGAACCTGGGTCCACTGCGTACTAGGTTATTGCTTTAATCACTTCTACTCTGATGCTCAGCGTTTAGATCAATAGCTTAGTACGCTGTGGATCCAGATTCAATTCCTGGCTCTGGCTAAAATTTTTCACCCCAGTTGGATTTATTGTGCATTTATTGAATCCATGTCTGTATAATACTTGCATATACATTTAACAGATGGATGCAGGTGTTATTTAATATGTGCATTAATTAAGGGAGAAAATCACGTTGATCAGCCAGAAAAAAACCGTATTTAAAGCAGCACAAAAAACTGTGTAGTTTCTTAACTAATTAATAAAATGAAACATTTTTTTCCTTTACTTTCACATTTTCTTATGGTTTGATAAAATATTCAAATGCAACTATATTTAGTAATATTAATTAAATAAATCATAACGACAAAATTGGCTTTTGAAAAATATAAATATTGAAATATGCATTTTTAGCGCACGATTTTCTTTCAATTTCTACTGCATTTATATGTTTAATGTTTCATATTTTGTTACTTATAATACTATATTTACAGCTAACTAGAGTTTGAACGTACATTCATTCTTTAGTATAATTAAAGGCTTTTTTAATCATATTCTCTAAATTTCACCAAAACATGTTTCTTTTTTCAGCCTACAATTTTTTGTGACAAAAGACTAAATTGAGATTCAGCAAAAATTAACACATGTAAATTAAGAATAAACATATTTTCCAGGCTCTATGATAGTTAGTTTTTAAATGGGAATGAACGCAATACCAAAAAATCATTTTTTAGAAAAACGTCTTCAAAGTTGGTTTATAACATTACAGCAAATGGTGTTATGCAAGATATTTTTAGCTATAATTTCTGTTCTAATTGTGATTTTGTAAAAATTCTTTTTGCTGTGGATTTGTAACTTTTGAAGGAATCCATTCTGAAATTTGTAACCCCCCTTCTTTTTCTTTCTTTCTTTCTTTCTTTTTTTTTTTTTTTTTTTTTTTTTTTTTTGTTATAACATCAACATGATCCGCCCGCATAAACAAAATTACAAGCTGTGAATCAGATATTAAAGTTGCGAAAAATAACTTTACGATTTTAATTTGATTTTAAATTTGAACTTTAAAAGGGGATTTTAATTCTTTTCCTTTTTATCTCTCTATACATAGCACATATATCTATCTATAAATACTGATCAATGTCATGTGACTGCGAAAGTATTTATAAACCGATTTGGATACGATTGAGCAAGCATGTCTTTTATAAAGATCTCGACCAAATTCGTTGGACATCTTGATCCATCTATAACGAATATTTTTCGTTCATGTTTTTAGAGAAGGGGAATTAAAGTTTATTAACTGCTTAAGACATATGGAAATCAGCCATGACAATTAAAAATTACGTTGCGTAAAGCAATAATAACACAGAAAAGAGAGACTCCATGAAAAAGATGCTCAAGTATGTATGTGGCATTTCCATGAAAAAGATGCTCAAGTATGTATGTGGCATTTATTAAGGAGAGGTAAGACTCACACTCTCGCGGAGTGACCCCAGTAAACATATAATGCAGGAGCTCTACATCCTTACAGCATGACAGTCAGAGATGGAATCAATCGTGACAACAGATAAGGTAGCCGAAATGCGTCGAGCTAAGTGTTGTTGCCCTGAAAAAATTGTAACCCCATATGTACAGTTCATAAGGAAAGTTTTAATTAAAAATGTGCCAACCAGACCGTTATCAGCGTACAAATATGCATGCCAATACTGATTACTGGGGAAAGTATTTCTATATGCATAACACAGTTGTCAGCCGCTTTAATATAAACAGAGTGTTAGATTTTAAGCTGAAAAAGGAGTTGTAATGTCTATTAATCTTAAAAATGAATGCTGTAAGATGCAAAGTCAACGCAACAAAGGAGCATATGGTTTAAAATGTATTTCTATGTATTATTTGATCAGACGAAAATATGCTAGCTCAGATAATGATTTTAGGATGAGAAAAGATTTGTTTTTGATTTATTTTATTAACGGCTTCGGATAAGCATGAGAACCTTTGTAACTGCAATTTAAAGGAAAGAGAAAAGAGATAAATATATTCTTTTTAGAAAGTAAAAAGAATGTTTAATTGACTTGAAATTGCAAAAGATAATTTAAATTTTAAACTTGAGAATTTAATTTTTTTTTAAAGGAAGCTAATAATAATATGTGATGTCATATTGTTTTCGACATCACACCATCATCCTGTTTCAAAGTGGCGACCGCCAAGAAATTTCAAATTAGTAATTAGAAATACACAAAAATACATATATATATAACTTATTTCTTGCATGATTGTTAAGCCCTGATAGAAGGATTCAAGAATAGTTTTTGGTTTTTCTTCTTTCAAAATAAATAAATTAATTAATAAAAAAAAATGGTACACCAATTTGAAATTTTAAGGTGGTTGCCGTTTTGAAACAAAATTTTTTTTTTTTTCGTAATTGGACGGATTTTAGGAATTTTAGCAAAGGTGATATTTTTGAAAATTTATATTTAATGTTTCTACACCGAAACGTTTAAAACTACAGTCATATCCATGAACATTTCGCTAAGTTCTTGAAATTTCCACACAAAGTCAGTATTGGTGAAAACTAGAAATTTTTTATTATCGGGTTCCACGCATTTTAATTTCGAGTATTTGAGTAAATTAAGCTGAATCTTAAGAAGAAGAAGATTGTACAAGTGTCCTCCGTGTACAAGCTAAAAATACTTTTTTTTGGCCTTGAGGAAAGTAATGTGGTTATTTTTTAATTGGGCGTTTTTTAAGCGGGTGGTGGTGGCGATAGGGGGGGGGGGGTGCGCAAAACTTCTTCTGGCCCCGGGCGCCAAAAAGTGTAGCTACGCCACTGCTTTTATGTGTCCTAAAACCTCTTTTATATGATTAATCAGAAATTAAAATTATTTTTTAAGCAATGGGGCTAAATAAAACTGTACACACCTTTACCCACTGTTCATTACATGTTTGTGAAAAAACCCTGTTACAAAAGTTAACTTTTGCTTGCGATTACATGTAATTTGTTTTTCAAAGTGACATTACTGGACATTATAGAGTTCCAGTCGGGGAGGGGGATTGCACTTTTTGGCTGTTAAAAGCATAAAATCTCAATTTTCCGAGGGGATATTTCAATGCCCTGGAAGATGTCCCTCCTTGGCAACCCCTTCAATTCAACTCTGACTGTGGGGGGGGGGGGGGGGATTTTTCCCAGCTCATTTATCACAAAATTCCCTGATAAATTTAGAGGCCTTTTTACTTTTTTTCATTTTTTTTGTCCTTAAAAAATACTTTTTCATCCTTTATCGCCTTAAATAGTGTTTACTATTCGGAATGTTCGTTATTTAGAGGTTAAACATACACAAATTTAGGTTTTGAGAATGGGGATTGGAAAATAGTCGGTTAAACAGAGATGTCTGCTATTCGGGTGTGTCCGTTATAGCGGTTTAACTGTAGTATAAAGTAGATTTTTTAAAATATTTCTATGTAATTTATTAAAATATATTTCCATTGATTCCGTTAATAGAAGAGTCATTTTCGCTATTACTATATTTACTAAACTTATTGCCTGAGCCAATAAGTTTTTAAGACACTTTTAATGTGAGTTTAATTAATATCACTTAATTTGATAACACTTTTAATAAGTGTTTAATAAGACGGTCCGTTCAATGAGTCGTGCCAGTTACGAAGTTGGCGGCAAGGTCGAAATATTGCAGACATCTAGCATATTTCATCGAAATTTAAAGCAAAAACTTATACGCTTTTATTTTATATCTAAAAGTTTAAGTGTTGTCTTGGATCAACATTTAACAATACGTAAATTTATGGTCGATCCCTTAATTTTACTTTAACTCTCTCATGCATACGGGCCTCATATGAGGACAGATAATTTTTGCATTATTAATTAAAATAAATTTGAGCATTCATTTATGGAGATCTGATTTGTGGAAAGATAATAGCTAGCAAGCAGCACAATAATAAAATTATTTTAGATTGGGTCTTACATTTATCATAAAAAAGATTTTTTGTGAATAATGAAAAATAATGAAAAATAATTTATGCATGAGAGGGTTAAATGAACTGATTTTGATGCGCTCAGAGGCATGCTTAAGTGGTGTAAGTCAGGAATTTTGGAAAATTTTGGATATTAATATCTTTCGGGGATTTGCAGATATCGAGATGAAATTTTTTTTGTTCAATTCAGGAAGGGATAAAGAAATTTTTTCTAATTGGAAGTTTTATCCTCTGGGGCCTGTATAAAAATTTAATTTTCGTATTTTATAAAACAGACCCCCCATGGAGTTGCAACTTATCTTATCAAAAAATTCACCTTTTTTTATGAATTTTTGCAATTGGAAGTATGGGTCTAGGGGCAATATTTAAAGAGATAGCCTATTGTTTCGATATTTATGACTCACCCTGTATATTTTAAATAAGAACCATCTCTTTGTATGTACTAGTAGATAACTTTTAATGTTTTGCAGTGTATTATTTATTTAAAAATACTTTGAAAAGTGATAAAATAACATAGAATTTTTTGTACATTTCTTTTTTATATAACTTTTAAATTGAAATTCAACCGTAAACAATAATATCAGTAGTCAAACTTGTGCAGCATTAGATTACTGCTATGAAAATTTCTGTATTCAAGTGACAGAAAATTAGTATAAAGTATATTTATATAATCCTTTTGATACTTTTTGCTACTTTAAATAACATTTATAATCTTTATTTTAATTTAACTAAATTCTTTATACATTACATACATGAATTATGAATCGCTGCAGCTTAAAGTTCTTATTAGTATTATTTTTTAGTTTCTGCCAGTTTTTGTCACTTACTGGCAGAAACTAGTTTCTGCCATGCCGGTTTTAACTGGTTATAATCGGCAGTTTAAACCACCCCAGCAGAAACTTGCCAGCCCTGCCTACCTCCCCTTAAAATTTGTCCCAATAATCCTGGGACACCCTGTATGTTTGTACATATAAAATAAAGTAAAAGTATATTAAGATATGTTCAATTTCATCAGGGTCTTTTTGTATTATATATATATATCAGAAAAAAAAAAAAGTAATGTAATGTAATATTAGATATAGCTAAAAATTCATATGCAATCTTGTGTAATACACATTTGAGAATCTTAAAAATCAATATTTAAAAAAATAGTAGGGATTTTAAAAAAGAGCAATTTTTTGTTTAAACTTTATTGAAATTTTAATTAAACATACAGTTATTTTTATTTCTTTCAAAATTCACTTAGTTAAACACTGAAAAGTACTGTGAGTTTGTGATTTGAACCATATTTTTAAAAATAAAAATTGTTGACAAGGTAGACTCTCAGAGTTACCATAAATAGAAGGAGAATTCTCCGGCCCTTTCTTCAGCCAAGATAAAATCACATGCTCTAGGCAAGAATGTTGTCGGTCAGCATGCTAATAGCATTGATTTCCATTAAGGATATTAGACAATTTCATGTTTGCAATTCAAAAATATCATGGTTGAAAGATGATGTGTTCATGAATGTACAGAAAGAGCAAACAAAACAAGTTCTGTTACTTTCCATCAATATGTGTTTATTTTGTATTACATATTTTCAATATTTAAAGGGTCTTAAAATAAAAATAAATTAAAATATATTATTCCAACTGTTATAAGTTTTATTCACATAGTCACAATGAAAATAGAATATATTTCACTTTTAATAGCATGAATGTATGTAATAATAGGATTTATTATCATCTAGTATTAGTTTACATATTAAAAATGTGAGATTGATTAATTTAAATTTTAATAATGTTTCGTATTACAGTGTTTGGCAATGCTTTTTAGCTCACAGGCTTTCATAGCCTGAGAGCTTATGTGCCCGTCCGTTCTGCATGTTTGTTCGTGCGTAACACAATAATTCGTGATAAAAATATCTGATCCATTTGAAATTTTGTATGTGTTCGTTCATGCGTAACACGATAACTCGTGATAAAAATATTCGATCCATTTGAAATTTTGTATGTAGGTATATCCTGACAAAGTGCTTCCCTAATTAGTTTTTGGAGTTCATTCGATATGTATAAGAGGGGGAACGGGGGGTTCATGCCCCTCCCCTTAATTGATATCAATGGGATTTTCATGCAGAATTAAGTTTTCGTTCAAAATTTAGATTAGGATCATTCTGATGAGGCGATTCCGTGACTGTTATTAGGTGTTCATTGAATAAGTATAAATAGGGGGAACAGGGATTCTAATGCCCCCCCCCTTAATTTATATAAATGGGTTTTTCCAGCAGAATTTTCAGATTTCGTTCAAATCTCTGAATAGTTTTGGAAGTTTAATGGTTAAGTATAAAAGAGGGGGATAACTCCTTTTAAATTATTTAAATGCTAAATGGTTTTTTTTTATTAAGAATTATCTCATTTGCTCTGAATTTAGGATATAGATTTTTTATATGATAAAGCATGTCTTTGATAGTATAGGAGGTTCAATGATTAAGTATAAAAAAAGAGGAAAAGGGAGAGCTGTTTCCCCTTCTTAATTTTTTTTCGAACGGAATTAACCCTTGAAAATATAAGGCTTTAATGTACAATTAATATTTGTTACCTGTGAGCTCAATGCCATCAGTTTAACTGGGCAGTATTCTTTATTTTATTTTATTTATTTATTTATTCATTTTATTTTTATTTTATTTTTTTTTTTTTCTTGGCCAAAAGAAAGTTGTTTTTATTGCTTTAAAATGTAACAACTTAAAAAGGAAAAAAAAAACTTTAGATTAAATTTGTTTTAAAAGAATTATATTTTTAGTTTAGATATTTGTTTTGCATGAGTTAATGCATCTTTAAATATTATATAAATTTAAAATTAAGGCAATTATTTGAAATAATTCCACCTTTTAAATATCATTTTAAAATTTTAACTGAAGTTTTTGAGAAAAAAATGCATGAATTTGTTTTGATTTTGTTTTGTTATGTTTTCATATTTTTAAATTTCTAAAATCAAAATTAAGTTATGAAGTATTTAAAAAATTATATTTTTAAAATTATCTTTTTATGTAACATTTAATAAAACAATGTTTATTTACTTATTTATTAATTCTTTATTTTGTTTCCACTTGTACATCTTTTATATTCTTTGTTTTTCACTTACTAATTTCAGTTAATGAATTTTTAAAAAAGTATGCTAAATGCAATTTTTTCAAGTAATTTCTTTTCTTTGTTATTCATAAAAGTGTGCTTTTGCATGCGAATTTGCCAAGGCCTGTTTGTTCTATCAAATAAATCATAAGAAACTATTCTTTCCCCTCCTCTCCCGTCCTCCCACCTCCCCCCCGCCCCCAAAAAAAAGAAATAATCAAATCAATTAAAAAAATATACATAAAAGATTTTTTGTCACTTTGTATGTGCTAATTTGTCAAAAAAACACAAACTGAAGTGGTTGTGACATTTAAAAGCACATCAATGTAATAAAATCGCTTTGAACTGTATTAATAATACTCAGATCTTCACAAAACTCACCAGAATATACTAGGGATAATAAAGTATAATTTAAGTAAAAAAATTAGGAAATCAATATTTTTGTCATTTTTCACTAAATGAAAGGTGCCAAGTCCTCTTAAATATATGAGACAAGGATAATTGAGGGCTACTCCCCCCCCCCCCCCCACACACACACACACACACACTTCCCTATGCACAAACACACCTTTTGTTGTTTTTTTTAAACCCCTCTTTTATAATTTTATTGAATAGGCACATTTCATTTTAATAGAATAAAAATTCTGCGATAATTACTGCACAAAATTTTTATTGATAAATTCTTATTAGTGGTCTGTGGGATTTCAAATTTTGGATTTAGAGCATAGCTGCAACTCTTCCAACTTTCTAGATCAGAAAAATTAACTGAATTTTTTTTCCTTATTTAATCAACAGATTACGGCGATTTGCAATGATAAAATTTTTGTGGTACAAAAAAGGAGAAGATATTGGCAACTATGTTATAGGGCCTTGAGGTTCTGAAGGTTGGCAACTGCCGATTTAAATAAATTAAATATGGCTAAACAAATTTTATTTTTTAATTCTATTGATTCTGAAATTGAAATTTTGCATTTTGGATTTTTTTAAACTACTTTGTGTGCATTTATGCAATTTGTTTTGTGAAATAATGCTTGTTTGTGTCTCATAGTAGTGTGCTAAATCATTTATAAACTTGCAAATGTTGCTTATAAAATTATTTATGTACAATATTTACTTGTGTATAACACATTTTTTCTCCTCAAATTTAAGGCAAAAACCCTGGTTGCACGTTATACATAAATTTTTTTTTTTTTTTTTTTTTGTGTGTGTGTGTTTTGTGTAGTCACACGATATACATATGAATCAAGAAATGTATTCATAGAAGAAATTAAAACTGGAATCTTACAGAATAGAAGTATTCCTCTATCTTTATTTCACTCCTTGCACTTTTTTATGCAAAAGTAGTAACATTATTTAAACACTACTTTCAGTCCTCATTGCCGATACTGCTTTTCATGTAATGGTAACAGCAAAAATTCATGTAATATATACAGATTTGCACTATAAAAATATATGTAATGTTAAAAAAATCTTAATAAAATGTTTTCGGAAACTGGAAAACCTAGAACTTTTTATCTAACTGTGACCCAAATAAAAGATAAAATTTTAGTAAGATTAATAAAATTTTACTAGATTCATTTGAAAAGCTACAGATTAATATAGGTTTACAAGTACTAATTTTGTAGATCTCTCTCTCTCTCTCTCTCTCTCTCTCTCTCTCTCTCTTTTTTTTTTTTTTTTTTTTTTTACAATGTAGACATTTTCAAGTATTTTGTTTGCAAGTGACGTCATCATATCATGACACTTACTCCCCACACGAAGTCTAAAAAAAAATAGTTCTGACTTCTTTCCTCGCCTGACGTAACATTTATTTCCATTTTATTTACTGAAATTCATTCTTGAATTTGGAATGGAATGATTTACTAGAATGGAGGATTTTACAAAGGAATGATTTACTGAAATCATTCCTTTGTATGTCATATTTATAGTGCACGTTATCAGGGTTGCCATGCCACCTGGAGAACCTGGAAAACCGGGAAAACACAGGGAATTTAAAATCCCCTCCCAAAACAGGATAAATCCAGGAAATTTTGAAAAAATCCTAGAAAATCTGGAAAACACAGGGAATTTTGTGAAATAAGTCAATTAGCAAGACAAAAAATTATCCGATATTTTTTAAAATAAAAAATAAATCAGTGTTTTTTATCAAAGTTATTTTGTATTTTATGTGTCCTGTATTTCAAAATATAAATATTATTTTGAATGCATAAAGTAAGTAGCCTTTTCTATTTTGTGTAATTTTTGTGACATTATGTTCAAGATAATTGATTTTTAGGTAAGATTCTTTAAAATTTTATATTCTTTAAATTATTAGGTACAAAGTTTTTACATATTCTAACATTCATTTGCAAATATTTCAAAGTATTTTTTAGCTGAATGTTTAAGTATTGCTTTACTGTTTATATTATTATTAATGTAAAATGTGGGATTTAATAATAAGTGTAACAACTTAAATAATTTTATTATTTGCTCTTATCATATAATATATTATATTTACTTAATTAATTGGGTAATGGTAAATTACAAGATGACTAGCTAGAATATATACATGCATATATTTTTACATACTCAACATAGAATAAACGCTTTACACTACAGGGAATTTTTTCTTCAAGATTATAATGGCAACCCTGGTTATATATGAGATACAAAAAAATCGCAATTTTTCATTCTAAAATACTGGGTGCACGGTATACACAAATAAATATGGTAAGTTGATTGAGTCATGATCATTACTGAATTATAAGGATAGAAAACCAACAATTAGAAATGCACAAATAATGCATGAAAAGGTAACAAACAGCTGTTTAGAATCTACTATTGAGATTCTTTATCAGTGCAAGACTCAGCTTTGCTTTCCTAAAATTGTACATTCTCTTCAGACCTTGTGTAAGATACATTTCTTTTACAGTTTTTTAACATACATAAATAATGTTGAAAATAAAGAAATTAGCCTGAATGGAGCCTGACTGATAGCAAAATTAAACAAATTAGCAATTTCTTTCTTATAATGTTTTTTTTAAGGAGATATGTATTACATAAAAAATAGCTTGCAGCAGAAATGTACAAAAATGAAAACATAAATAATTTTATTGTGCATTCAGGTACCATTTTTATTTTTAACTTTTTATTCGGTTTTTAATTATAATAAGTTTTTTTGCCAAAAATAATACATATCTTTTTAATGTTACATTTCTTATAAATTTTGTATGTATTACTTTTATTTTTTGTTTAAAATACCAAAAAAGCTTACAGCGAATAGGTGAGTAAAATTGCCCTCCCAGTGGGGTGTATTCTTCACATTGAGAGGTTACAGTAGACTCCCTCAAATCTGCAACCCTAAAATCCACAACTCTCTAAAATCCGCACATAATTTACGGATATAAACAATGAAACATTCAGTTCAAATAGAGTGACAAAATTTGACTTTTTTATTTTTATATCAATTCCTTGTATATTTTAATTTGTAATTTTTGTTAATACTAATGAATTCATGTTCTTTCATGAAAGAGGAATAAATTTGTTTTTGAAAAGTTCAAGATATTGCTGATATCACTGGCAATCACAATTTCCTTACCAAATATATTTATATATTAATCAAGCTTTTTTGTTTATTAAGTCTAGTTAAACCTGTGAAAAAAAAAAAAAAAAAAAAAAAAAAAAACTTCCTTATTTTATGATTTTGATGTGAAATAGTAATGTACCTGTGCGAGACAAGTTTTAATGGATAATTAAAAAAAATAATAATGATGAATATTTAATCATATAATTATTGATTATTAACTTGACCTTTGTTTTTAATATTTTATTATATTCTAAGCATTCATTATAATTTCAATTGCATTATTAATTACATTCAAATTACTGTTTAAAAAATGTAAACAAAACATTGACCAGAAATTCACAAAATTCTAAAATATACACAACCTCTGGTCCCAACCTGTGCAGATTTTAAAAAGTTGCTATATTTAAATCCTTTTTTTTCCCCCGACCTTAATTTTTTTGCAAGTATACATGCTATCCACTCTTGAAACTGGTAGACAGGAGGTGCAGGGTTTGAACACATCACCCATTGGGGCCTAATCGTTCAGAATTTTCCATGAGTTCCTTCAAACTTTAGATTTTCTTGTATAAATACGAGTTAGGTTCCCTTAGAAAGACCCCCTACTGAGGGCACCTCCTCTCTCCACTTAGGACCTATATCCCTCATGCTGGTAACTGACCATCATAAACACAAACAACTATTCTGTAAACTATACAAAAAGGAAGAAATTACAACCAGAGCAGAGGAGTTAAAGAACTTTGAAAATAAAATAAATAAAGTAAAAAATGAATGCAGTTTATTACAAAAAGCCACTTAAATGTAATATACAGTTTGAACGCTTTTGCTACATTAGTTTTGACAGGGTTATAAAAAGGTATTCGTTCTTTTTCGAAATTTTTTACAGTTCCCTGTAGAGTTTCAAGAAAAAATCTTCATGGAAATGTATGACCTGTACTATTATGTTCACACACTAGAGTTTCAGGATATTTCCTTATTCATTTTTTTAGATATTAAACAAAATGTCTAAAATCTCATGTGGCCAGTGACTTTTGGGCATATAGTGCTTATCATCAACATCATTTTCCATGTCATATATTTTTCAGGCATAGATAATATATAATTACCAAAAATATTTTGTATACACAGCTTTTATGAGATCTTAATGACCCTTGCACTAATCTACCCTTATTTGCAAAGTTATAATTTTCTGGCATCTTTCTTTTGTACAATTTATATTATAGTATATTTTTGCATTTATTTATTTATATGTACATTCATTCTGTAGCGTCCTGTATTATTTGATCCAACTCATCAGATTAGAAAGAGCTGTCAAGGTGCTTTTAACCCCAATATAGAAATTGAGGAAGAGGATGAAGAGAAAAATGAAGAGGAGGAAAAAGAGGAAGATAAAGAAGAAGAAGAAGAGGAAGAGGAAGACAAAGAAGAAGAAGAGGATGATGATGAGAATGAAGAAATATATGAAGAGAAAGACAATGCAGATGAAGAGGAGGAAGAAGAGGAAATGGATATTGCATTAGAAAGTAAACCCTCAGTTCGCGATAAGCTTAGACCAGCTCGTAATACTGTTTCTAAGCGGAGCCCTGCTAATAAATATTCAAAAACCCGTGCAAGAGCCAAAGAACAAGCAGCAAAATTAATCAAAAAAGCAACCAAACCACCAAGGAAAAATGTTTCCAAGGCAATCCGAAGACGCAAGTAACTTACTTTTTATTGTTGATATTCTTATAAACTGGCAATGTAAAGAATTTTTGAACCAAAGTTTGTAAATCCAATCAGTCCAGTTTCATTCAATTAAATGTATACTCTTTCATAAAAACTTTTGTAAAACTTCATTAAAATGTTACATCTTATGTTTGTTTGTTTGTTTGTTTTTTAATGTATGGTAAATTTTGAATTTTTTGTAATAGATCTAATACAAAGTATGTATCCTTTTAAAAACATCATGGGAAAAAAAAAAAAAAAAACTTAGACTTTTTGGAATTAAAACATAAGTAAAATTTACTTGTTTGTTATTGAAGAATAGATAAGATATTTCAAATTTCTCATTTACTTTTTCTTCCTTTTTCCCTACCATTAATCATAATGTTATATTTTAAATACATGCATACATATGAAATATAATATTTTATAGTTTTTTATTTATTTATTTTTGCTTTTATTTTTATAAAAATATAATATTTATGGGATTTTTCTTGTAGAGAGAGCCAAATTTACAAAGATTTTTTTTTTCCGCTATACTTTCAAAATGCAACTTCCTAATTTAAAATAAATAAATGTTTTGTATTATTAACTCTAGATTTTCAGAACCCATCAATTCGATGTTTTTCCAAATTTATTCTTGAAATCACCCGAAAATATAACTTATTTTTACATCAATATGAATTTGAAGGTTTTACAACATACATATACCTAATCCTATTTCTCTACCTGTTCTCTAAATTTTTGTATCTGTTTAGAATAAGCAAAAGTTAATAATAAAAAAATATCTATTTTAATGTTGTTGAAATACTCTTAAATCTAAATGTTAAGATTTCTTGAGGGTATGGAATTTTTTTGTTCTGTTAAGGGTGTATTCGAAAAAATAATTTTCTACCCTCAATAGCTCGAAATTTTCTGACAACATTTTCGACTCATTTTTGGAAGTAGAAACGTGAAACTTGCTGAGATGATTTTTAAAAAGATGCTGTATGATTTAATTTTTCACTCGATTAATTAGAATTTGATTTATAAACAATTTATCAATATGACCCCCTTTTTTTCCCAGATCTCCTGTTTCGGAAGATTCAGTCCAAATCGCTAGCTTTGACAGCATTTTTTTTTTTTTTTTTTGGGGGGGGGGGCATTATTTTCTGCATTTATTAAAAAAATCAATAAGTAAGGCACACTGTATACTTTCTAAATCGGATTTGGCAGTTTGATGCATTTAAGAGCAAAAATTAATTAAAAAATAAATCGGATAATATGCAGTTAGGATCGGAATACACTTGGAATAATGTGCAACTTGTATCTTAAATTACTTTTGAAAGAACTATTTCATATGAAATTGTTTAAAGCTATTTTGTCATTACTATTAAAGACAGTGGTGCAGTCAGAATTCGGTTCTAGGGGGGGTTGTGAGTTCCTGATAAAGGTGATTGCCGGTTATTTGCATCGCTTGTTAATAGAATCAGTACTAATTAGAATATTCACTGATAATACTTAAAGAGCATCTGTATGGTAGGAAATCATCTTTTTTTTAGTATAATGAGTCTAAGAAAAGTGATTCAGTTCAAATAACCAAACTTTACTTAACTGATTCATGTAATATGCACTTACACCATTTTAAATAATTTTTTGCCATTTAATTGGATTACTTTATTAAATAAAATCTGATTTAATTAAGCGGCGGATTCCAAAATGCGGCAAAACATTTAAGTATTAAGTTTGGTTTTGATTCATATAAGTAGCAATTATAGCGAACTTTCTTAGCTCTGGGAGGGGTTTTAACCCCAAAACCACCCCCTTGGCTGTGCCACTGATTCAAGAAGTGCTAAGTTTTCAGACACAATAGTGGATTCATTTTTAAACATAAATGTATAAAATTGATAGGTTTTACTCTGGAAGCAATTTGGAATTGATTTTTTTTTCTATTTTTTGATAAATAAATTACTTATTGAGTTATAAGTAATTTTGATCCCGTGACACAAAATGCTTTTTTCCTTTTCCTAACTGGTTTTTCAATTTCTGTCCAGAAATTTTGTGATGTGCCCAGCATGGCTGCTACATAAATTTGAGTTCATTTTTACAGCAGAACTCATAAAACAATTTATTCAAAACTTTAGAGATGGGGTTTTGAAAAGAGAAAACTTCAATAAATTTCAAAAAGATTAAAATGAAATAAAACAACTCGGATAATCTTATTTTCTTATAATGCTGATTTATTGATAATTAGCTTTTTGCTAATTGCCACTTTAAGATGTATCTTACCTCTAACTTTTTTTTTTTTAAATATTTACATTAATTAACCAGACTTCAATTTTCATATCATTACTTACCCATCATACATAGTATAGGGTAAGTCTTGCAATCGTTTTGAAAATCGAAAATTTTTTTTGACGGATTTACACGTTTTAGATAGTGGAGATTCCAAAAAACATATTTTTAGAAAAAAAATTTTGCCGTCCCTTTGTCTGTCTGTCTGTCTGTAAACGCTCTATCTCCCGACCAAATTGAGATAGAGACTTGAAATTCTGTATGTACTTAGTATGTAAGAATGGGACGAAGCCTATTTAATATCAGTAACCTCGATTATCCGGAACTATTTTTTTCAGACTCTCGAAAAATTCATTCTGATGAAACGTATATAAAAATTTTCGAAATTTTTCATTTTAAGGAGTGCATATAAAAGGCAATAAAATACACAAATTTTGCATAAAGAACAAAGTCGATCGGATTATTAGTTGCTGAGATACGTGTAATCCTATTTTTCACATTCTTTGATTTTTCGTGACCCTGTATTTCATTCAAATTTCAATTCAGAGGTATATTTTAATTGGAAATGAGACGCTTAATCTGACGCAGTTAATTGTTAGTTAATAGAATTATTATTTTTGGAGTTATAAGGATGTTTCTTTTACGCAGTTCGGTATTACTTGAATAGTTGGCGTTTTATATAATTTGTCGAAATTGGTACATCAGCAGTTCTTTAATAAAGCATTACTATGTATATTAACAATATTTAAATTTTGTTTATGAATTGCAATGCATTGTATAAATAGTTTTCACATGTTTTATTTTCATATACATATCCATGATGGGTAAGTATTACGGTGGCCCCCAACGACTAGTTTTTGTAAAGTTGTAGTTAAAAGAGCGAAGAAATGTAAACAAGACCTAGAGAAACCACATCACGTTCACATTAAAAAAAAACTAGAGACCCTGTATAACAGGGTTACGAATATCTTACAATTTGGTTGAAAGCAGGAGCTGCAAATAGTATTTTCTGAAATATCTGTTCTGTTAAAAGAAATAGTTTCTGAATAGCAACACATGCCAGTTTCATGAGTTTTGGAACAAAAATGAATATAAAGTTGATCTTTGAATTTGACAGCCTTAACAGTATGTACAGTCGAGTCTCTATATAACGAAATTCATCGTTCAGACAAAAAATTTGTTGAATAAAGAACAGCAAAAATTTTTCATTTAATGTTTAAATTTTGAAACAGAATTGTTTTTGAGCTGTTTAATTAAATGTTTGAACGGAATTTTTTTCAAACTTTCAGACATCTTCGCCACTTTCTTTTTTTTCCCAGTGTCTTATTGATTGTTTTCAAAATTATTACTTTATCAGAGAGAGTTATGGTTAAACTAGAAGCGATTTTGTGCAAATGCAGTAGAAAATAACACCAGCAAAGATGATATTTAGTAACAATTCTTCTTTCAAATGATCTCTCACAACAAAAAATTCTCCGAGTCGCCACAAACAACGAACATCCTCTCTAAACTCTAAAAATAATGAGAGTTTATTTAGGTTGATGAAAACCTGCTGAAAAACGACCTTTTCTGCAATGCCCCCTTATTCCTGCCTTACTATCCAAACCAAGAAACATATCATTTTAAAGACAATAATGGAATAGTTTTATCTTTTAGGATGTTTTGTGGTAGTTGCAATTCGCCCCAGTAACAAGCAAATGTTCCTATCTTTTCCAAGAACACATGCTCATCTTGGCTAAAAGAGAGTCAAGTGTAACCATGCAAAAATATGTTTCTCTTGGGGGAGAGGGAGGGAGTTGAATGCCTTTTTTCGACATGGGGGAAAGGTAGAGGAATGTAGCTATGAAACATAAACCAGAAATCAACGAAAAAAATTATTCTATAAATAGTTTGAAGTGTTTTCTGACCTTATGATAAAACATTTTCAAAAAAATTCGTTAAATGGAGATATATATTTCACTACATGGAGATTATTTTTAATGTAATCATGACAAAAAATTAACCGTTCCTATAAAAAATTCGTTAAATAGAGAAATATTCGTTGGATGGAGTTTCGTTATAGAGAGACTCGACTGTATTTTTAAAAAAAACTTTACTGTAAAAATAATAAAATATTTAATTTTTTTGTGATGTTTTCCTTTTTGCAGAATCCCTATGTTTATTTTTTAGAACAAGTTTCCCGTCTTCCTGCCCTCTATTTTTAATCTAATAGAATATTTAGTTATAAATTGTAAGCTACAAAATGTTTGATATCAACTAAGGTTTTTATTTTTTACAACAAATCCCCTTCTTTGTGGGTGTTTAGTTAAACAGATGGAATTCATTATTTGTTTTCAGATGGGATTTGTTCATATTTTCTTTTTGTTCTTACTTATTTTACTTACATTTTAATGATTTTTATTACATACCAAAATATAAAATGGAAACTACAGCCTTTATTATTAGTAAAAATAGTCATACACAAAAATGTTTACACTTGTATTGTATTAAGGCATGAAATAGATTTCAGCGATTTACTTGAAATTGCGAGAGTTCAACCGCACTTGTGATCATCATCAGAGATAAATACCAATTGTAATCTGCATCACATCTTAAACATTTTTGTGTATTACTCTTTTTGTATTACTTTTACTGATGCTTTCAATTTTAGGATCCTTATCATTTTTTTAAAAACCTCATGCAATTTGGCTTTCAAAAAATGAGATTTGTTACCAAATCTATTAAATTTTATGCTCATTTATTTATGTATGGATTTATGTGTGAATAAAATTTTTATTTTTGCATCTATATTACACACTCAAATTGAATAACTTTCTAAAATTTACTCTTATAAGAAAGCACTTTAGAAATATACATTTTTTATTGTCTATAATGGAATTAACTGTGGTTAGGTAAGTTAGACTAGGATGAAAAAAAAAAACAAATAAACAATTTTTTTCCCAAAATGCTTAAGTTAAATCATGTCATGACAAAAAATTTATAATTTAAAAATTTGACATTTTAAGTGCATCTTAAAATACTAATTATTTTATTTTTCGTCTTTTTCTTTTGCAAAATTAAACCTAAATAGATAATTCTTATTTCTAACATCTCTAACCTTTGGGGTCAAATCATGGAATTATATACAATTTTACAAAGCACGGAAAATGCCAAAATTCACATAAAAAAAGGTGAAAATTGTTTCAATGTGTCAATTAATGTTAGCTCATTTTGGGGCACTAGAGTTTGTGATATATTGCATTCAACAAATGTTGTATTAAATCAAATGAAATATAACAGAATGAAATACAAAGTTTTAAGACTTTATGAAAATACACATTTGGATCTTAGGGTGGGATCTTAGGGATCTTAGGATCTTACATATTAAAATGAATCCATACTTCATTTTTTTTTCCAATAGCAATATTCAATTTTAACAAGATATTTCAAATCTTTGGTTTAAACTATGCCTTGACATTAAATTTCAAGTAATTTGAATGATAAGATTTTGAATTATAAACATTGAAAATTTAGTACTTCTAATGTTAAATTACACTTTCATATTGTTAATATCTCCTGAAATTATACTCCTAATGAGCTAATTTTTTATGTAGCAATAATATAGAGATGGGAAATATAGTTGTATTTCGTTAACAGGTTACATCGTTCCATTCTTTTACAGGTAACAGGTTCCAACAACCTGTTATTTTTATAACATGTAACTGACGGATATTTTAATTAGAAGGTCTTTCAAACAAAACGTTTTAAATAACTTTTTGACATAATTATAAATGCTGTATTATTCAAAATCAGTTTGTGATTAAACACTTAATTTTTGCGAGATAAGACTAAACTTAATTAATTATGATACTTTGAATTTCATGCATTTTTGGCATTTTCTGACACTTAAACAGGTTTTTCCAGTTATTGTGATTAAAACATTAGAAATTGATAAAATTCTAAGTATCATAATTCAGTAAGTTTTGAGCATACAAGAATAAATTTTTTGTGTTTTACTTGTTAGAACATGACAAAATAAACTCTCTTAAAAAGTCAGCCACAAAATAGCTCAAGTTGAGCTGAAATCCACTCATCTCAGTGTTGAAAGGCAGCTTCTCAAAAAAAAAGTTGAAATAACTCGAGTTTTAACCAATTTAAATGAAGTTGAGCTATTTAAATAACCAATTTAGATCAAGAAGATTTAATCGTTTGAAGAACAACTCTTTTATGATCGAAAAAATTACAGCTCTTTCATGAAAAACCAAATCAGCTCTTTCGTTTTAAGAGTGAAGCTTATAGGACTCACACATTGGATAAAGTTTCTAATTTCTTATCTATTTAATAATAATGTAAATTGGTTTTTATATGATGAACAGAAAAAGAAAATTTGAAACATTTTTACAGTTGGAACTACATCGCTAAAACTAACGGTTTAGAAATTAGTTATTGGTAAATGATAAGAGATACCCTGCATAGTAATAAATAGAGTTTAAACACGATTTCTAACAAAAAAAAATATATATATATATACTATATAGATTATGAAAGCCTTCCAACACATTTAGAATGCTATAACAAAACTTGGCAATTTACTAAGGTGGGATGGCGTCTTATTGAGCACTTTGGGGGAAAAAAAAAAACATAATGCATTTGAAAACACGATTTCTGCTATTACCATGAGTAGTCGTTAAAATATACGATTTTTTTTCAATACTGTATATGATCTACAGACATGTGTGCTTACTATATATAATATGATAAAAGTTAGCTCTGTTAAAAGCATAGCACATTTGAAAATTTCTATTCAGCAGTTTCAGCCAATAGACTAATATTATTGAAAACATTTGCTCGGCAATGCATATGATCTAAAATTTGTACAAACCAAGTGACATTTAAACAGTAGTTAAAATTTAAAACGCATACCATTATTGAAAATGCACTTCCAGCAATTTTTGTTCATAGGTTTCAATAACTGCAATCAATTTTAATTTTCTTCTATACCCAAATACTTTTGTATGTTCTTATAAATAAGCGATAGATTCTATGCACACCATATTCTTAAGTAAGATCCTTGTAGTACACGACAGTGATGTATATCAATTTTAGTATGTTTAAAATACTATAATATCATTAAAATACAGAGCGAGTGATTTTTCAACATACACCGTAAAGTAATGGAATTCTTCTGAGCTGTCCTGCAAGCTTCCTTCTCAAAACCGAAAATGGAAACCTAATAATACATTTATCAATTTCATGGCAATCAGACTATATTTACAGGAGTTAGAGCAAGGACAGACAAACCGAATTCATAAACACTTTTCAACTACATTGTAAGATATTATAAAAGAAAAATTGATCCGCGACTTAATAGCGGCCGCACATCAATCAACACATATTCAAAGTTAATTTCACAAGAACACAAAAATTTTATTTATATTCTTTTAATCGAATGCAATTCATACAAGCAAATTTCGTTCACCGTAAAGTAATGGAATTCTTCTGAGCGGTCCTGCAAACTTCCTTCTCAAAACCGAAAATGCCATACTAAATTCTAATAATACATATATTAATTTCATGGCAATCAAACTATATTTACACGAGTTAGAGCAAGGACAGACAAACCGAATTCATAAACACTTTTCAACTACATTGTAAGATATTATAAAAGAAAAATTGATCCGCGATTTAATAGCGGCCGCACATCAATCAACACATATTCAAAGTTAATTTCACAAGAACACAAAAATATTATTTATATTCTTTTAATCGAATGCAATTCATACAAACAAATTTCGTTCATACAAATATACTTTTCAAATTAATTACAACTGTACTAAAATTAAGTTATTTCACAAATTATGGAAAACTATTTCCTTTCTTTTTTTTTTTTTTTTTTTTTTTTTTTAGCGAAATAAAATCACAGAAATAAAATCTTTTAACGCAAATGCAAAACAAAAATAATAAAATTATTTGGGGCCTGAAAACAAAATTTATATTGCCAAAATCTCTCCCCCCCCCCTCCCCCTCTAAAAAATTCCATGAACATGTAGTAATAACCCTTTTAAATATTCAAAAACGAGTAAACCCTATACTATCTTCCATCACCCCTCCAATATCAACATGGAAACTTTCCCTATTGAAAATCATTTAATACTTCCTCTTTCATTACTTCCGAAAACCATAAAGAATAAACAAACGCTTTTAATAAAATGTCATTCACTCAGATAAAATTGTTATTTCCATAGGCGTAGGAACTGGGGGAGCTTTAGCTCCCCCTGGAATATTTCAGACGGGCTCAGCTCCCCCGGGAAAAATTCCCCCACTACATCTGCTTACGATGTATTGTTGAATTAAGATATAAATTCTACTTTCTAGAAAATTTACACAATACACCGAGGTGACAGAAGTCGTGGGATAGCAATATGTAAATATATATATGGCAGTAGTGTCGCTTACAAATTGTATAAATGGTCAGTACCTGGGGAGATTTTCATTTGTGTTCAAAAGCTTCATCTGAGAAGGTTTTTATGTGATTATGACCACACGATGAGAATTAACGGATTTCGATCGCGGTATTCTAGTTGAACCTAGAAGCAAAGGATGCTCCATTACGGAAATCGTTAAGGATTTGAACATCCCGAGATGCACAGTGTCAAGAGTGTGCTGAGAATACTTAAATTCAGGCATAACCTCCCATCATGGACAACGGAGTGGTCAACCGCCAGCACTTAATGACCATGATCAACGATATCTGAGTAGACTTGTCAGTGTGAACAGACAAGCAACACTGCGTGAAATAACCGCATGAAGGAACATAGGACATCTAACGCGTGTGTTAGGAAAGTCCAACGAAATTTGGCTTTAATGGTCAATAGCAGCAGAAGACCGACTTGGTTGCCGTTACTAGAGGTCTGCACGGGCCGGGTTCGGGCCGATTTCCAATAATGGCATTCGGGCCGGGCCGGGCTCGGGCCTTACTTCTGAAGACTCGGGCCGGGCCGGGCTCGGGCCTTAATTTTTTTGCTGGACGGGCCTTAATTTTTTTGCTGGACGGGCCGGCCCTAACTTTTTTTTTCGTACGAAGCCGAGACTGATTCCAGTCTTCCTAGTTTTCATGGACCAAAATAATCAGTTCCTATTGAATCTTCCTAAATGAAAATCCTTTTCTCGACTTTTTATAAATCAGTAATATTTGGCTTTGTCCAAAAATGTTTGCAAAAAAGGCATATACTTTTAAGCCGTCATTATTCTACAATTAAACATTGGAATTTATTCCTTTTAAAGAATCGTAGATTACTAGGCGTTTTAAAATAGAATTAAACACACACACACACACAAAAAAAAAAAAAAAAAAAAAAAAAAAAAAAAAAACATGACTATGACGGATTTTTTTTTTTAAACTGAAAACTGAAAGTTTCTTTTAAAATGTTCATTCTTGCAAAATGAATACAACAATACGGGAGAAAAAAATATATTAAACATTTACATCTGTTAAGAAGGGAATTTTTTTTTTTTTTTTTTTTTTTTTCGTTCCAAAGCGATTTTGTTTTTGGAAATTTTACCATATACCGCTTTTTCGACTTTTTGTCTCCATTACAGGGAATATGGATTAATAATACTAGTGATAACTGAAACATTCACATACAACAAACAAAAGCGTAAAATTAAAGCGTAAAAGCGTTCATTTAAAAGCGTAAATATCGCAACCTACGGATTTCTGCATAAATGGAGATTATAAACATGAAAAAAAAAAGACTGATATAATTTTTTTTGGTCAGAACTCTTCCATAAGATTAAAGATCAATGTTCTGTAGAAATCCACTTGAGCCGGGCCGGGTTCGGGCCGAATTTTAAACTTTTTTCTGGACCGGGCCGAGCTCGGGCCGAAATTTTAACTTTCGGGCCGGGCCGGGTCGGGCCAATATTTCTTTCGTTCGGGCCGGGCTCGGGCCTGGAAATTTCGGCCCGTGCAGACCTCTAGCCGTTACTAATAGCACGACATTGACAACAGCGGCACTCCTGGGCTCATGTCCATATCAGTGATCGTAGGCGGCTAGAAGAAAGTGGCTTGTTCAGATTAGTCACGATTTCAATTAGTAAGAGCTCATGGAAGGGTACGCGTGTGGTGCAGACCCCATAAAACGATAAACCCAAGTTGTCAACAAGGCACTGTGCAAGATGGTGGTGGTTCCACAATTGGTGTGGACTGTGTTTACATGGAATGGACTGGGTCCACCGGTCGTTTATTTGAAAAGATTACGTTCAGCTACTGGGTGACCATTTGCGACCATTCATGGACCATGTATCCAAACAACGATGGATTTTTCCAGGCTGACAATGCGCCATGCCACCGGGCCATAACTATTCGCAATTAGTTTGAAGAGCATTCTAGAAAATTCCAACGGATGATGTGGCCATCGCGATTGCTCGACATGAATCCAATTGAACATTTATGGGACATAATAGAGAGAGATCAGTTCGTGCACAAAATCCTCCACCAGCAACACTTTCGGAATTATAGATGTCTATAGAGGCTGCATGGGTGACTATTTCTTCTGGGGACTTCCAAGGACTCTTGGAACCCATGCCACTTCACCGGGCAAACGGAGGATCAACATGCTGTTAATAGGGTATCCCATGATTTTTGTCACCTCAGTGTAAAAACAAATAGGAGAAAGAGAAGGGGTGATAAGCACATGTGTTTGTGCCTTCACCCTTTTTTCATCGTTTACAATCCTTTTGATTCCCAGAAAAAAAGGGAACGATTTAGGCGTTTCCGTTACTCCCCGCCTGCATTTTCAGAAAGAATCACGTTTTGAGCACCAGCCTTGGCGAGTTGGCGAAAGCGTGAACGTTCGACTAGCTGCATCGCCAAACACAAAATAAACTAAGTTCAAACATGTCATAAAATATATGATTAATAGAATTATATTTATTACAAGAGAATCTTTACTACTGTTTTTAATTAACTTCTCAGTTTCTTCGAACATAACGAGTTTAGGAAATAATATTTTTGAATTGAGAAAAAAAAAACTATGTTTAGATGTTCTGTGAAATTTAAAGCATTTTAATTTGAAAAAGCTCTTTGTTTTAAGCTGCTATGTTTTAATCGTAAACAACGGTGAATAACATTTCCTCATATAATAGTCTTTGCTTGATAACATATACGGAAAAAACAAATGAACAATAAGCGCGATCTCTTTGCAGAAGGAAGAGTTGCTATTCGCTAGGCATTTGATGTCACAAACAAGAAAGGGTGCGTAGCATTGACTTCATCTCCGCGCCAATCGTTCTTCTGGCGATAAGGTGCTCAAAACGTGATTCTTTCTGAAAATGCTCCCTGCCTTGAGCTCGCTTTAGTGTCCCTTGGCCTTTATCAGAACGGTGTTATAATCTTATATTTTGTTAAGTGGCAATATTTCAAAGATCAGCGTTTCAAAGATCAGATTAGTTCTTATTTTGTTTTGCGTCTTATTCTTATTTGTTTTGCCTCTGTGTTTGCTTCACTTGATGCTACTGCATATTTATAAAGAGGAAGTTTTAAAATTGATTTGGAAGAGATCTGCAATGAATTCGCACGCAAAACAAACGAAATAACTCTAACTTTTGGTAAATGGGGACGGTATTATCCTTAAATTTGAATATTGTATTCGGGATGCAAATTAACATACACTCAACGTCCCAGCGCGCTTCTCACCAACATCCGTAGATAAGCGCTTCAGGGAAAAAATGAACTTCGAACAGCATGCAAGTCAAGTTGCTTCGATTTTTCATATTTCCTCCATTTGATGCGTACATCTTGTTTATGGAATATTTGTAAGAATACGAGTGGGAATTAAAAAATGCTTATTTTACCTTTTGAAAAATTACACATGCATTATGAATGTTGTGTAAGTTGACCTTTCTTTTTCCCAGCTAAACTATTTATTTGTGAAGTTTTATACATATCATGTGCTGTCATCTAGTATTAGTACACAAATACAATTATCACTTGAATATGAACAATGCATGGGCTGAATATATGCATGCGTATAATATTGTGAACAAGTGAAAATTTAATTTTATAAACCCACTCTAACTTTTGCCTTTCTTTACGATCGTTTGATCGTAATAAATGAATGAAATTTCACAATAATCAACTTAGTTACTAGTTTACAGTATGCTATAATAAGTACTTTGTTGCTGATTGATAACAGGTTAAAAATATCCAATAATGGATACAATTGCCTCTCCTCAAAGTTTTTGTTTCATAAATAACTAGGAAATAAAAATTTAGCCTTTATTAATTTTCTTTCTGAATCCTCCTTGTATACGCTACGATGCTGTTATTGTTGATAATCTTGATTAAACCAGTCAGGAAGCAGAATTTATTTGTCATAGTAATAGAAAACTTTGAATTTTATTTATGCTGCCATTTACAAAATTGTATTTATTTTAAAGATTTCAAGGCCAGGATACATTAATGGCATGCTCACTTACTTTTCTTTTATGAACTACTACCGAATTTATTTTCAAAAAATTAAAAATTATACTTAATTTCGAGAAATTTGAAAAGTAAAAATCTAACCATGCTCGTTATTGAATTTGTGGTATTCTTGCAATTATGCATTATTCCTTTAGAATGTACTTTGTACAATCAATGCTTAACCAACTGTTTAAAAGTAAATCCTTTATTTTCTGAAAATTTAAAAGAAAAAAAAAAAACAATAACGAAAAACGATGCATCAGCACTGACTACGAAACTTTTTCGAACACTTTCAGAATACTTTAACAAAATTTTACAGTTTATTAAGCTGAAACATGATACCTAAATAAACAATTTGAAAACCCAATTTCTGCAATTATCATCAAGAATTTAAAAAATATCAGGGTTTTTTCTGAACTTCAAAAATCTCCTTTAAAATTGCCGCCAATGAACGAAACTGTACTTGCGATTTTTTGTACAGCTTTGTATGTCTATAATATATAGAGTTTCTACACCCTAAGTAATACGAAAAAATAAACAATAAATAAAGTAAAAATGTGCAGCACAATAAAAATCGTACTTCTAGTAATTATTATTCGAGGAATTATAATTAATAATTGTTCTAGTAATTATTATTCTGTTGTCAAATTCTTTTGAGTGTCTTTGTAAATGAACGATAAATTCTTTGCACACCCTATTCTACTATTAGCACCTTACAGTACTCCTCATATGTATATAAATTACAATATGTTTAAAATAATGTAATACCATTAAAAATAAAACGCACAGCAAACGATTTTTTTTTTACCACAGACCGTATGAATTGGAATTCCTTTTAGTGTCCGTGTAAACGAACCGTAAATGCTAAAAATTATTTATTTTCATTAATGAATATTTCATCGTAAACCCAAAAACATGTAGGAAAAATCAAGTTCGTAAATAATTTTGGAAGTATGTTGAAATATCTTGAAGAACTATATGTCAACGATTGTTTCAATTATTATACCTTCATAACACTAGAAATATGCAGTTTAAATTTTTCAGCATCATCCTTTACTTTATAACAGTATAATCTTATAGTAACAGCATCAGCATTCAACATAGTCTAATCAAAAACAACTTGTGTAGACTAAATTAATCTACTAGTTCAAAAGAATTTTCTTTGAAAAAAAAAATCTTTTTCTTGAATATTTTTTATTTAAAATATTCAAGTTAAGTAGATATAAATACTTGCATATGCAAACTTCAAACTACGGTACTAGAATAGAATGCAACTCTGAACGCATGCATGTCGAACTTCATTTTTTCGCCAAAGCGTTTGGCTAGAGGGGTTGACGTGAAGCGCGCTGGGATGTTGAGTGTTCGCGAATTTGCATTCGAGATAATCTACAAATTTAGTCTATGTTTCTAGTATATCTAATAAAAATTATTTTAACAGGATTAAAGAGTTGGTGATCTTTTGAAATGTTCCTATTTTATACACCGTTTGTAAAAAGTGCAACACTATGAAGGTATCCTCCGAAATGAATGAAACGAAACCTGCCACTAGCTTTTCGCAGCCCGGGCTCCCCCTATGTGGACAAAGTTCCTACGCCACTGGTTATTTCTGTTATATTTATTATCAACATATTTTTTCAACTTAAAACACTTTTGTACCAAATGTTACAGTCTCAGCAGAAAATAGTTACATCAGAAACATACCGATTACTTGGAATAAAATAACAGAAGCGATAACAGAAAAAACAACAAGACAGCCAAAAAAGAATAATAAAATAACCGCTTTTTCCTTGCCAGTGAATGGCCAAAGGACTTAAAGGGAAATAATCGAAGGCTTTGGAAATCGTAACTACTGAAATAGCTCTGCTGGATAACACGCTCAAAGGAGAAGATTCAATCGTTGGCTGGTTCAAAGCATCCGCCGATTCGCTATAAGCGTTTGAAATATGATTCTTTTTAAGCACAATTTTAAGCTCTTTTTTTTACAAATGCAGAAAACAAATTTCGGAAAATTTATTTTTATTATAATTTTAATGTATACTTCTAAAAAACGGTTGTTTCAAATCTTTATTTTTTAATACGTTGCTGAGATCGTGTTCTAAATTTAACAGAGACTTTCCATTAACCTGTTATTAAATAATGAACTGTATAACAATAACATTGTTATTTATCCTAATACGTTAAATAACGCCCATCTCTACAATAATACTACAATACCCAAACATAAATAAATTGAATTTCCAATTTTTGTAATTTTATTATATGAATTGTGAAATTAATATTTAAAAAAAAATTATGAGTTGCAACCTACAATCAGTGGTGCAGCCAAGGGGGTGATTTTCAGGTTAAAACCCCTCCCAGAGCTAAACTAGTTGGATGTGCCAATCCCAAAACTTTCTTCTATCTCATACGCACATTTTAGTATTTAAAAAATTAGTTACTCATTTTAATGCTTTAATAATTTTAATTCAATACCATGCCAACTTTGATTTTCATCTTAAATTTCTGCTTCAATCAATTAATCCGAGTAAAAACAAATTTCCGTCTCTGCACGAGCCGATGGACAATAGAATGATAGGCAGATTCTTTTTTTTTTTTTTTTTTCAAATTCAGGGAGGACCTACTTGCCTTACCAAAAAAAAAAAAATCATATACAAAAAATTTAGTTCAGTTCTAGAACTAACTTCATGCACTTTTATGTGGTGCAATATTGAAAATGGCATAAAATTCGCTATTGCAACGCCCCCTTCCGGTGTATTTTTTTCAGATTCAGGGCGATCCAACTAGCCATAACCATACACTTACACAAAAAATTTCGTTCAGTTCGATGCATAACTTCATGTACTTTTGGTCGGTACAATATTGAAAATGGCACAAAAATCGCGATTGCAGCGCCCCCTTCCGGCGGATTATTTTCAAATTCAGGGAGGACCAACTAGCCATAGTCATACATTTACACAAAAAATTTGGTTAAATTCGATGTATGACTTCATATACTTTTGGTCGGTACAATATTAAAAATGGCATAAAAATCGCGATTGCAGCGCCCCCTTCCGACGGATTTTTTTTCAAATTCAGGGAGGACCAACTAGCCATAGTCATACACATATACAAAAAATTTGGTTCAATTCGATGCATAACTTCATATACTTTTGGTCGGTATTATATTGAAAATGGCACAAAAATCGCGATTGCAACGCCCCCTTCCGGCGGATTATTTTCAAATTCAGGGAGGACCAACTAGCCATAGTCATACATTTACACAAAAAATTTGGTTCAATTCGATGCATAACTTCATATACTTTTGGTCGGTACAATAATGAAAATGGCGCAAAAATCACGATTGCAGCGCCCCCTTCAGGCGGAAGATTTTAAAACTGAAGGAGGACCTGCTTGCCACAGCCAAAAACATTCACAGAAAATTTGGTTCAATTCTATGCATAACTTCATACACTTTTTGATGGTAGAATGGCGACATACACACGGAAAGACAGACATTTTCTAAAAACATGTTTTTTGGAATCTCTGATCCCTAAAACGTGTAAATCCGTCGAAAACCGGAAGTCGAAAAAAATTTTGATTGCAATACTTTCTTCTATTGAAGATAGAAGAAAGTAAAAAGATCACTAGGATTGCCGCTTATATGAATCAAAACCAAACTTAATATTTAAACGTTTCGGCGTATTTCGGAATCCACCGCTTTATTGAATCAGATTTCATTTAATAAAGTGATTCAATTAAATGGCGAAAATTCTACTTAAAACAGTGAAAGTACATATTACATGGATTAGTTAAGTAAAAATTGGTGTTTTGAACTAAATCACTTTACTGAGACGTATTATGCTAAAATAATGATGATTTCCTGCCACACAGATGCTCTTTCAGTTTAAATATTATGCAGTAAATATTCTAATTAGTATTGATTCTATTAACCGGTGCCCAAATATCCAGCAAATAGCTTTATCAGAAACTCCCCCCTAGAACCAAATTCTGGCTGCGCCACTGCTTCCAATTATTTCATGGATTTACATTTATTAAGTTCTGCTTTATGGGAATCCAAAATTTCAAATTTTTCTTTCAAGTAGTTTTCAAAATATGCTTTAAAAATGGCAAAATGATGGTTTAAGGGGCCATCTATGGTTAAAATGACTAGATATTTTGAAACTTCTTATGCTATCCTCTAATCTAGCAATTTTCAATGACTGCTTGACTGGCACCTAAGATGCCTTGATCAAGTTAGGGGCTCTCTTGGTTAACAATCGAGTGTGGAAATTCAATTTGGATACAGCCCCTAAAATACACTTGTTTTAAAATAGTTAATTTGTCGGAAACTAATGGTATGAATTGCATGAAAATTTGTTTATATGCTAAATATAGGGTGTAGAGTTTATTTATGCTGTATGAATTTTGTCAAATAATTGCGAAAAACACACGAATTTCTTTCAAATATCTCCAAAAACCGGATTTTACTGCTCAAATATAGTTTTTGTTGCTCCAAAATCAGATTTTTGCTGCTCCAAAATGGCTATCGTGCTCTTTCATCCCTGCAGGCCAGGACTATCAATGTTTTATTAGTCATAGAAAAAGACCTGGATGATAATGTACACTGGTGTCCAAAAGTTAAGCATAATTGGTAATTAAGTAAGTAATGAAAGAAATATAATTCGAAATGTGGTGAAACTCCAGGCGTGTAAACGAAATAGTACGCGTTATATATTTTCGCCGAAATTAAGCAGGGGACGTCAACAAATTGAAAAAGAACCTGTCAAAACTAATGTAGCAAAAGCGTTCAAACTGCACATTATGATTAAGTGGCTTGTTGTAATGTACTGTGTTTATTTTTATAAGAATAGCATTTATACTCGTAGAGAAATTAAGGTTTATATAAAAACAATCCTAATTTTTTCCAAGTTTTTTGCTTATAATTTGCAGAGTTCTTAATATAAAATAATGTTATTTTCTGAAAATATGACAAACATCATTGTACACAATACCCTGTCATCAGAATTTAAAAATAATAAAAATTGTATGGAAAATAAGTAGGTTTAGTAAATAATTTTTCATTGCGCATGCGTCAACGATATCAAAATTTCATTTGCATATTGTGTGTTAGCTAAATGTATAGAGCAACTTCTGTAAAAGTTTCAAAAACATAGCTTGAAAATTCTGAAAATGATCGTCTGTAGAATCAACTCAAAATCCTTTATTCCTAAAAGGAAGCAAAACAATCAGGGGTTTTATCCAAATATAGTTGTACGTGCAATATTGTATAGGCACTAAACAATGGAATATGGACACAGCCCCTCATCTTTTTGCTTCATTTAGGGAATAAAGGATTTTGATCTCATTCTATCAACGATAATTTTCAGAATTTTTAAGCTATGTTTTTGAGACTTTCACAAAAGTTGCTCTATATATTTAACTAACATAATGTGCAAATGAAATTTTAATAGCGTTCACGCATGCGCAATAAAAAATTATTTAGTAAACCTGCTCATTTTTCATACAATTTTTATTATTTTTTAATCCTGATGACAGGGTATTGTGTACAATGATGTTTGTCATATTTTCAGAAAAGAACATTATTTTGTATTAAGAACTCTGCAAATTATAAGCAAAAAACTTGGAAAAATTAGGACTGTTTTTATAAAAACCTTAATTTCTCTACGAGTATACATGCTATCCTTATAAAAATAAATACAGTACATTACAATAAGCCACTTAATCATAATGTGCAGTTTGAACGCTTTTGCTACCTTAGTTTTGACAGGGTTATCCAAAAGATCTTCGTTCTTTTTCAATTTGTTGACGGTCCCCTGTTCGATTTCGGAGAAAACTCTTCGCGAAAATATATGACGTATACTACTTTGTTTACACACCTGGAGTTTCACCACATTTCGATTTATATTTCTTTCATTACTTACTTAATTACCAATTATGCTTAACTTTTGGACACCGTGTAAAGCCTATGGGGGCGTTCTTTTCAAATATCTAGCTAAAATTTTAATATTTTTACAGGATTTTTTTTTTTTTTTCTTTGACGTAGGACAGCTGAGGACGATCCACAACCAGGCTAGTTTTTACTTTTTCAATTTTGGTTTCAGATTTTAAAAAAAAAAAAAAAAAACTTTAATTTTCAAAACTGGTTTAAACCAATTCTGAAATTTAAACTACACTGGTGGACAAAATTAAGAGATGGAAGGTGTTTTCCTAAATATCTCGAGAAATACTGGATACAAATAAATGAAAATTGGTATGGATATAACTTATCGTATGACAATAATATGTGCAAAGTAAAAATTAAACTGCCATTCATTGGCAAGAGTTATTGGCAACAGTCCAATTTGGACTGAAATTCATGATGAGAGATGGCAATGAAAGTGAGGCTTGTATGGTATGTGATCGCCTCTAGTATGGTGTGTAATCACCTCTGAGAGATAGATAACATGCACAACGAGTATGCATGCTGTTAATAAGAAAGTTAAGGATTGCTTGTGGAAGACTCTCCCACTCTTTCACCAGAGCAGTTTGTAACTCCTGAATGGTTCTGGGTGGAGGTTGGCGTCTCGTAATAGCCCTTCCAAGAGCATTCCAAGCATGTTCAATGGGGTTAAGGTCAGGAGATTTGGCTGGCCAATCCATTCGATGAATATCCTCGCTTTCCAGATACTTCTCAACCAGGCGAGCCCTATGTGGTCGGGCATTGTCGTCCATAAAAATGAATTCAGGGCCAACAGCACCCCTGAAAAGACGCACGTTGGATTGTAGGATCTTCTGCCTGTACCTCTGGGCATTCACGGAACCAGTGTGAAACACATGGAGCGGTGTGCGAATATTTTACACGATCCCTGCCCAAATCATCAGTCCTCCACCAGCATAATGGTTCCTTTCAATGGTATTACTGGGATAGTATCGGGTCCCAGGTTCCCTACATATGAATATTCGCCGAGAATCAGGTTGAAGACTGAATCTGGACTCATCTGTGAATAGAACATTAGCCCATTGGAGCTGTGTCCAGTGTTGGTGCTGTCTGCACCACTGTGCACGCTCTCTTTTGTGGAAGGGAATGAGTGGGATGCAAATGGCGCGCTTCCTGGCATACAATCCTCTTTCACCAAGCCACTTGGTAACAGTCCTCCTTGAAACTAATGTTTCTGTGGCAGCAGCAAGGTCCCTAGACAGTTGTGTCGTTGTAGACGTTCGTTGAGGAGTATCTGGAAAGCGAGGATATTCATCGAATGGATTAACCAGCTAAATCTCCTGGCCTTTACCGCATTGAACATGCTTGGGATGCTCTTGGAAGGGCTATTGCGAGACGTCAATCCTCACCCAGAACCATTCCGGAGTTAAAAACTGCTCAGGTGGAAGAGTGGGAGATTCTTCCACAAGCAATCCTTAACTCTCTTACTAACAGCATGCATACTCGTTGTGCATGCTGTCTATCTGTCAGAGGTGACCACACACCATACTACAGGCGACTACACAACATACAAGCCTCACTTTCATTGCCATATTTCATCATGAATTTCAGTCCACATTGGACTGTTGCCAATAACTCTTGTCAATGAATGATACTTTAATTTTTACTTTGCACATATTATTGTCATACTATAAGTTATATTCATACCAATTTTCATTTATTTGTATCCAGTATTTCTCGAGATATTTGGGAAAATGCCTTCCATCTCTTAATTTTGTCCACCAGTGTATCATTATATGAAAAATATATAAGCAAAAGCAAAAAAGTAAAAACTAGCCCGGTTGTGGATCATCCTCAGCTAGCCTATCGAAAAAAAATCATGTAAAAATATTAAAATTTGAGCGAGGTTTTTTGAAAAGAACACTCCCATAGACTTTATATTACCATTCTGGTCTTTTTCAGTGACTAGTGTGGGGCCTTAAGAGCCCACAATAGTCACAGAAAAATTACACAAAAAGACCCGTATGATCATGTAAAGTCTATGGCAGCGTTTTTTTCTAATATCTCGCTCAAATTTTAATATTTTTACATGATTTTTTTTGTATAGGCTAGCTGAGGACGATCCACAACCGGGCTAGTTTTTACTTTTTCAATTTTGGTTTCAGATTTAAAAAAAAAAATATTTTAACTTTCAAAGCCGGTTTAAACCGGTTCTGAAATTGAAACTATCATAATATAAAAAATATATGAGCAAAATCGAAAAAGAAAATTTAGCCCGGTTGTAGATCGTCCTAAGCTATCCTATGCAAAAAAAAAAAAAAAAAAAAAAAAAATCATGTAAAAATATTAAAATTTGAGCGAGATATTAGAAAAGAACGCTCCCATAGACATTACATGATCATCCGGGTCTTTTTGTGTGCTTTTTCGGTGACTATTGTGGGCTCTTAAGTCATTTTTCATTCATAGTTTCCAATCCCCTTTCACATGCAGATATACCAGGCAAAAAACAAAACATTATTTCAACTTCAAACAATATAAGTATAGATCGGTAGTATCTTGTTCGAGTTATAGCTGAGGATAAAAAATTATTAGATGTCTTTTCCAACTTTCGCTGATCACTGATAGCATATCAAATTCTCACTATTGCATCTCAAACGCCATCAAAAATGCAACGGGTATATTGATAAAAATAATACATGCCCTATTGGCAATTTTACATTCTTTGGCCATATCAAGCAATAGATTTTTCGAGCCCTAGTACATACATGGTATATCATATTTAACCCCTTGGGGACGAGCGACACGTATACGTGCCGTGAAAAGGCTTAAGAGTAGTAGTGTAGTTGTAAAAATAACAGATGATATACGCTCTAAGCAGAAAGTATATCTATCTACATTATAAAGGCCAAAGGTATCTGTGCGTAACGCATACGTCATTTTGCTCATGGCAATACTTTCTAATTTTAAATGAATTTCGGTATTGCAATTTTTGCTACTAAAAATTTTTTAACTTCTAAGTGTCGCACATTTTCAATTTTTACACCATCATGTAGAGTAAAAAAATTTACTTTTAAATGAAATTTGTTTGAAAACTGTATCTTAATTTGTTTTTGAAATGTTATTATTATTATTATTATTTTGTAGCTTTTAATGCCTATTTTCTAATCGTGGTAACAGGAGTACTCCATTTCAATTAAAAGTAAAGGGAAAAAATTGATTGCTATATATTTATGTTGCCATTTTCTCATTAAAAGTGAAAAATTAAAATTAAAATATCTTCTGTTATAAAACCCGGTGAATTTTGATTTCATTCACAAAATTTGATTTACACGTAAAAGAATATCAACAGTTTAATATGTTTCAGTGTTATGTTATTATGTTGAGACTTCAAGTTTTGAATTAAAATGATGAAATTAAAATGCCATTTTTTTTTTTTTTTTTTTTTTTTTTTTTTTTTTTTTTTTTTTGAAAAGGTGAATGCAAATGTGGAATGTGCATTTGTAAATTTTGATTTGGTAAAAATGATAGCGGTTTTAGATTTCACGGGGGAAAAAAATTCGATGATTGAGTCAAAGTTGAATAAATTTTGCTTTTTTTCATTTTGGAATACAAGAAAAGAACCTTAATTGATAACTTTATCATAATAACATATCTTTATTTTATTTTATTTTATTTTATTTCATTTTATTTTTTTTACTGCTTACATATGCGATTAAAGTTTAATTTTAACAATTTCTACAACTGCGTTTTATAGAAATAGTATTTTGTTAATTTGACGATAAATATCGTTTGTTTAAAAGTTAGATGTACCAATATAAAATGCATTTTTTACTACAACTATTTTTGTAGGTTTATTATAAGTCAATGAAACAGTTCCTTCTTAAACATTTTCTTTCGTCAAAACGGGTTCTACCTAGTGTTAGTTCAAGCCAGGATAGTATGCCCTAAAGTGTATATACAATAGTTTTTATTTATTTATTTATTTATTTTGAGAAACATGTGGTATACGGTAATTGCTTAATAAAATCCAGGAGGTATACGGCGTATATCCCCGTATACTCTCCACTACATCCCTGCTTAAGAATCCTTGTTTATACTCACCAGTAATATTATACTGTAAAATTTGCTTTATTTAGTGGGAGTATTTTCTCGATTTAATAAGGCACAAATTTCTCTTTTTAAAAACCGGTGACAAGCCATTAAAAATTTCGTAAAAGGCTTTCGTAGCGCCGTTAAAGAAGATTTGAAAGAACTTTTCCAAAAGTATACATTACAGAGATGGCAGGCAAAAAATATTTGCTGGAATAATTTACATTAATCTATAAATAAATTTTAAAACTTAAAATTAGAATATTTTTCGATTTCTCAAGTAAATAATGTGACATTGATAAGAAACGGGCTGAAAACTATTCCAACTTAAATAATCCAATTTAACTGAACAAGAAATTTTGCAATTCTTTCCAAATTTGAAGGTAATAAATTTATTTAAATTATTTTTTTTCTTGTTCTAGTAGCTTTCAGTAATAGCGCCAACTTTTCAAAAATTTTGGAGAGCTCAAAATTTTTTGACTAAAATAACGCATCTAACTCTCCCCCCCGCGCCCTTAGTGTAAGAGGATTCCATATAAAGAGAGGGGAGGGAGGAGAGCAAATGACTAAAGTTGATTTATATTGTCTTTTCAAAGCAAATTGTTTAGTTTAATTATAATTTTATAAATTTTATCAAATTATGCAAGTTTTTTCTTATGAATACATAATAATTTATTTTAAATAACTCTGGAATAGCCAAATATTGAAAGAGCAAACAACTAAGTATCAATAAAAGCATACAGTTTATTCTTCTAAGTTGCTTTATAAATTCAAGACCCCAAAACAGATGGCAAAATATACAAGAAATTTAATTTCGTGAGAAATTTAACTATACAAATATTGAAGTTTTTGAAAGAGATCTTTGATATAATGCTGAAGAAATTTTCAGTACTCCTTGTCGCAGCCACATGGGGAGCTAAGGGGGCTGAAGCCCCTCGCAATTTAAAGTTTTCTAAAATTATGAAAGTTTACTTTCATTTTTTTAATATGTTCTGCAAAATAGGAATTTTGAAAATTAGTAATATTTTCACAATTTTTTTCTTATTTATATTTCTTTTATGAAATTTGAAATATCAGCATTTTTAGTATTCACCACTTAAAGCAATATTTTCTTTTTATTTATCAAAGAAGTTTAAGCCTTCAGAATTAGCCCTATCAAAAATTTTCAGAGCCTTTCCCCCCCCAGCTTTCGCTGATTCATTCAGTATCAAGTCAATAGAAAAAAAATGTATGTCCGAGAGCGACACATCTCGTCCATTTTAATAAACGTTAAAAGAAAAGAAGAAAAAAAAAACAAAAAAACATCGGGCCGAGCTTGTTTGACATTACGGGCTAGATCAGGAAAATATAAACCTCTAAAATACGCTATCCCCCTACAAAGCTTATAATCCTTGGTTTTTATGTTATTATTATTTTTTATGTTTATATTATGTTTATATTATTTTTCAAACAAAACTGTTTTGAGAACGTTAATAAAACCAAATTTCATTTCAGAGATTAAATAAATTATGAATTAAAACAATTGAAATTGGGTGGACTTGTGTCCCATGGGCCTATATACACTGCTCAAAACAATTAAAGGATATTTGAAGTTTTATATAAAATAAAGATATAAACGAAATTTTTTTTGCCGAAAATAGAAGAAGAGAATCACAAATGCAAATTTTTCTGGTTTTCAAACTGTGGAGTATGCAAATTTTGAGTTCGACTTCAAAAACGTCGCTTCAGCGGCAGCGAATGAAATTTGACTTTCAACTGGATAAAAGAGAATGAAGACAAGGATGATCGGCATTCAGTTATTGCTTTGTTTCGATGAGTACGATGTCTCAGCGAAGTCATTTGACAGATTCAGAAGCTTGGAGAATTGTTGGTAGGTTACAAGGGGGGCAAACTCAAGCCGAAGTAGCGCAAGCCATTGGAGTGTCACAAAGTGTCATTTCCAGGATCTGGAACCGTTTTTTGGAGAGTGGATGTTCAGGCCGAAGACCAGGGCAAGGTTGTAGACGGGCAACAACGCCCAATGAAGATCGGTATTTAGCGTTAACAGCTCGGAGACACCGAAACATGAACGCTACTCTTCTCCAACAACACCTTCGCTCGGCTACAAGCACCACGATTTCAACTCAGACTGTCTGAAACCGACTCCATGCTGTAGATCTGTATGCTCGCCGACCGATGGTATGTGTTAGATTAACATCAAGGCATCGTCGCGACCGCAGGGAGTGGGCAACCGAGCATGTCAACTGAAGGAGAAATGAATGGAGCAATATTCTGTTTTCTGACGAGTCCCTTTTTTCTGTGCATCCGGATAATGGGCGTATTTTCATCTGGAGGGACCGTGGCAGTAGGAATAATCCTGCGTTCGTGCACGAAAGTGTCAGATATGGCGGTGCAGGAGTGTTGGTGTATGGTGGCATCTCTATTGACAGGCGCACTGACCTCTACATCATTCGAGATGGAGCTCTGACTGGTCGCCGATATAGGGATGAGATCCTCAGACCTATTGTAGTCCCTTACGCTGCAGCAATCGGAGATAACTTCATTTTAATGGACGATAACTGCAGGCCACATCGTGCAAACCTGGTGGAGGATTTCCTTTTCGAGGAAGGAATCGTTCGAATGGAATGACCAGCGTGTTCTCCAGACATGAATCCAATCGAGCACGTTTGGGACGCTCTAGGAAGACGAGTTTCTGGCCGCCAACAACCCCCACAAACTCTCCAAGAACTGGAAAGAGCTCTTCTGGAAGAGTGGGGCAGAATACCCCAACTCGTCATTAATAGCCTCATTGAGTCCATGCCTCAAAGGTGTTCAACGTTGCTGGCCGCCCGTGGAAACCATACCGCCTACTGAAAATGATTTTCTTTGAAGAAAACACCTTTTCTTATTCTTTATTTCTTATATGCACAAATTATGTTTTTTTCCTTTTGTACACAAATGCGCAATAAAATGCATTTTTTCTGCCAAACATGTGTAATTTATTCTCATATAACCTACTATGTCTGTCGACCATGTATCAATCAGCTAAAAAGTTTCCCAGATACAAAATCCACCTAAAACTGCATTATCCTTTAATTGTTTTGAGCAGTGTAGATTGGCGCTGCTGGCTTCCAAAGATGATTTTCCAAGAACTGAGGTGTAAAACGACCATAATATACAGTGGACTTTCTAATGTGAGTACCCCGGTATTATGAACATAATCCGATGGTCCCGGCGAAATCCCATAGACCTAACAAAAGATAAACTCTCTGTATTCTGAACACCCCGCTATTATGAACACTATTTTTGGTCCCCATTTCTATTCCACCTCTCTGTAAACTGAACATATGTTTGCAATTCGAATTTCCATCATGGAAATTCGCAGAAACTATTACTGAAGAATAAAAAGATTCAGTAAACTCAATTAAAAAATAAACAGGCAAAATCAATGCTAGATTTTAAGCATGTACTTGACATTGCTATTTGTTTAAATACTACAGTTAAAATCTTTACCCTAATAGCATGCATGGTCACAGTGACGTCACTTTGGTCACATCACATCTGTGACCAAACTGCCACCACTCTGTGACGTCACATTGTGACAGAGATGTGACTTTCTTAAAAATCTTTAGAAATTTATAAATATCCTTTAAAACATGTTATTTACTTTAAAAAACATGGTTCTGGCAATTTAAATATCGTCGCTTTTGTCATAGTTTCGTCACAATGTTAATGTCAAATTAGTCACAAATGACACATTTTTCACAAATTCGTCACATTGTGAGCACTTTGTGAAACGTTACAAAAGAGCTCTAAAACGGCCATAACGACTTCACATTTTAGTCGCAGTGACTTCACATCGACGTCACGTGACGTCACATCGATAATCGATGGTCACAAAGTCAAAATGTGACTTCACAACGACGTTGCAGTGACGTCACCATGCTTTACGGGTAGTTAATTCCCACATAGCATGCATGTTCACAGTGACGTCACTGTGAGTCACTGTGGTCACGTCACATCTGTGACCAAAATGCCACCCCTCAGTGACGTCACATTGTGACTGAAATGTGACCTTCTTAGAATTTATTATTAATTTTATTATTAGTTATTATTTATTTATTATTCTTTTTATTTCTATAACTCCCCTCCCCTCCCGCTCCTTTTTTTTTAAGAAGATACTATGTATGTTTGCGTTTGATACAAGTAATGGTAATGATTAAAAAAAATTATATTACCATTAAAGCTATTATTTTTACTTTATTAAAACCTAAACAATGTTTTATCCAATAATATCTAATTATGAATTTTATTATTATTATTTAACAATTTGCTTTAACTTGAATTGTTTTGAAACTAATAAAAATAAAAAGTAAAAATACACTTAAAAAAAGACATTCTCATAAAACTATTCGTATTTAACTTCCGAAGCTGTTGCGCAGAAAAAGAAAAAACTAAACGGTCATGCGCATAGGAAATGGAAATCGTTTGCAAACGAAAGAATAAATAAACGTAAACAGAAATATTTTAAATTGATGATAGACGCAAGAAGTTAGTTGGCTGGAATTTATGGCAGTTGTGAGTAGTTGCATATTGACACGGATTTAACAATTTAAAGAAGAATGTCCACTACAGGCCTTCCAAGCGGCAAAATATAAGTCCGAGAAAATTAATGGGGCTTTGACTGTTAAAATAATTTGGTCTTTGCCACTTTAATTATTATCGGATTTAGTTAGTGCAGCAAGAATAACTAGAACGAATGACTTCGATGGAAAAAAGGTATGGAAAATATTATTTTTAATGGTTGCTTTTTTATTATTATTGTTCTGAGAACGATTTTAATTACATTGTCAAAAACATGCTATAAAACATCAATGCTTCATTAACTTAATAAAGTCTAATGCATTCATTATTTATTTTGTTGTCATAAAGAACTTGATTTTTAATAATTTGGATTAGGTTGTTACAGGTAGTGATTTTAATTGCATTCTAATCTGCGTTGTTTCCTTTTTTAAAATATCTGGTTAAAATAATGTGTTTCCATAAACATAAAATCATATGATAGTAAATTATAATAAATCGATAATATAATTATTAAACATTTAAAGATAATTATATTTTGTAATAAAGAAGCTTTTTTATGGAATAAAATTATTTACAAACATCCTTTTTTAATTTTTGTATTAAGTAATCTTCTGAAACATTTCATAATTTTATTTAAAAAAATTGCATCTGCTCAGAAGAGGAATTTATAAGAGAACGAGAAGAACTATTAAAAGAAATCGTAGATGTTTGATATTTAAAAAAACAATTACGTTAATGATTGTTTAATGTATTTTTCAACTTGTGAAATGTTATAAAATTTCTGAATGGATAGTCATCGTGGGTGAAAACGTTTCAGTTGTAAATATTCTTATTGGAATGTTTTCAGAAAGAACTAGAAGTTTGGATGAAAATTTGGAAGTTACGCAATCGATAAGAATTTAAACATGATTGAATTTAAAACAAATGACGCAAATACTTGAGCGGTATGAAGCTAAAAAGTAATAACTGTATTTTATTATTAACTTTTCATTTCAGAAACTTTTATTATTTCCTTTCCTGAATAATTTTACAGAGGTAAATTTCAGAATATCCATTATATGTAGTATAAGTGAACATCGTGATTAAAGTGGGTATTATAAATACTCTCTAATACTATAAATAAAATATTAATAAATATGATTAACGTATTTGTTGTTCTAATTTATGTTTATCGTCGGAATTTTTATTAGATAGATGTGTCTGTGATGGATAGCCTTGCAGTAATGGATAGCCCCTTAATGTTTTTTGTTTATTAATATACTAATAAATATTTAGCTTTAATTTTTTCCATAATTACTCTTTGCATGTTTTAATAATATTTTAATATTCATAGAAGACAGTATATGAAGACAGTTTGTGATTATTTTTTTATTTGTGACAAATTTGTCACTTACTTTGTGACGGTAACAGCATTACTAATGTTGTGAAGTCACACTGGGACACAAATATACAGTTATGAACATTGTTATGTAGTGTAAAATCACATCTATAATTTTATTATACTTTGGCAATACATCTCAATTAAAACTTGGGAGCTGCTATAAAAAGTATGTACCAAAAGAAAGTTACCGAATCAAAATGCCATGCAAACTTTAATCTTTGTTACATATTTTTTTTTTCTGTGGCAATAAATGAGAATATTTAAGACAACTGAATATTCGATCTATTAAAATTATTTCAAATTTAGCAATTTGTTTTTCTAATAAGCATTAAAATTATCAAAGAAACACTTCCTTTAAGGTGCAACACTAGTCATAGAAAAAGACCCGGATGATAATATAAAGTCCGTGGCAGCGTTCTTTTCAAATATCTCGCTCACATTTTAATATTTTTACATGATTTTTTTGCATAGCATAGCTGAAGACGATCTATAAGCGGCCTAGTTTTTACTTTTTTGATTTTGGTTTCAGTTTTAAAAAAAAATATTTAAATTTCAAAACCGGTTTAAACCGGTACTGATATTGAAACTATCAAAATATAAAATATATGCAAGTAAAATCGAAAAAGTAAAAACTAGGCCCGTAGTAGATCGTCCTCAGCTTCCTATGCAAAAAACATGCAAAAATATTAAAATTTGAGCAAGATATTTGAAAAGAACGCTGCCACGGACTTTATATTATCATCCGGCTCTTTTTCTGTGACTAGTGTTGCATCTTTAAGGAAGTGTTTCTTTGATAATTTTAATGCTTATTAGAATAAAAAATTGCTAAATCTATATATATAAAAGGAATTCTGAGGATAATTGAGGCACAGGGGAGCAAATCTTGGCAATGCGCCAACTCGGTCCAGAGGAAGCAAATCTTGGCAATGCGCCAACTCGTAAATATTAATCTAAAATATAGATTTCTGACTGCAGACGATTTTAAGATATTAACAAAAGAATGTTATATTTTCAAGCAAAACGTTAAAATAATTTTCTATATTGATATTTAAAACACATATGATAAAATAATTAATATTTTTTACCGGTGAAGCGATAGATTAGTTCTTTTTAAAAAACAACAGTCAGTGGCCACGTATTTCTGACAATGCATTTCTGCAAGTTTCGAGTTAATGATAAAATAATACAAATTTCAAGTTCGTTTAATATTGTTAATACGGACCCGGGCAACGCCGGGCGGGTTAGCTAGTTTGAAATAATTGTGATAGATCGAATATTCAATTGTCTTAAATATTTTTATTTATTGCAACAGAAAAAAAATGTATCAAAGATTATAGTCTGCATGGCATTACATTTTGATCCAGTAACTTTCTCTTCGAACATTCTTTTTATAGCAGCTCCCAAGTTTTAATTGAGATGTATCGCCAAAATATAATAAAATTATTGATGTAAGTGATTTTACACTAAATAACATTGTTCATAACTGTATAATTGTGTCCCAGTATGACTTCGCAACATTGACAATGCTGCTACCGTCACAAAGTTAGTGACAAAATTTGTCACAAATCAAAATATAATCGCAAACTGTCTTCACAACCTTGTCACTATCGTCACAGAATAGTCACAGTTTTAATGACAATTTTGTCACAAATGACACATTTTTCACATTTTGGTCACATCGTGACGTCACAAAGTGGTCACAATGTGACGTCATAAACGAGCTCTAAAACGGCCATAACGACTTCACATTTGAGTCACTGTGACTTCACATCGACGTCACGTGACGTCACATCGACGGTCACAAAGTCACAATGTGACTTCACTACGACGTCACCGAGACGTCACCATGTCTTACGGGTTAACTACCCGTAAAGCATGGTGACGTCACAGTGACGTCGTTGTGAAGTCACATTGTGACTTTGTGACCGTCGATGTGACGTCACGTGACGTCGATGTGAAGTCACAGTGACTAAAATGTGAAGTCGTTATGGCCGTTTTAGAGCTCGTTTGTGACGTCACATTGTGACCATTTTGTGAAGTCACGGTGTGACCAAAATGTGAAAAATGTGTCATTTGTGACAAAATTGTTATTAAAACTGTGACTATTTTGTGACGATAGTGACAAGGTTGTGAAGACAGTTTGCGATTATTTTTTGATTTGTGACAAATCTGTCATTAACTTTATGACGGTGGCAGCATTGTCAATGTTGTGAAGTCACACTGGGACACAATTATACAGTTATGAACATTGTTATGTAGTGTAAAATCACTTACATATATAATTTTATTATACTTTGGTGATACATCTCAATTAAAACTTGGGAGCTGCGATAAAAAGAATGTACCAAAATAAAGTTGCTGAATCAAAATGTAATGTCATGCAGACTTTAATCTTTCATACTTTTTTTTCTGTTGCAATAAATGAGAATATTTAAGACAATTTAATATTCGATCTATCACAATTATTTTAAATTTAACAATTTGTTTTTCTAATAAGCATTAAAATTATCAAATAGACACTTCCTTTAAGGTGCAAAATTAGTCACAGAAAAAGACCCGGATGATAATAAAAAGTCTATGGGAGCGTTCTTTTCAAATTTGAATATATTTTTTTTTTTTTTTTTTTTTGTATAGGATAGCTGAGGACTATCTACAAACGGCCTCGTTTTTACCTTTTCAATTTTGCTTATATATTTTTTATATTTTGATAGTTTCAATATCAGAACCGGTATAAACCGGTTTTGAAATTAAAAAAAATATATATATATATATTTTAATCTGAAACCTAAATTTAAAAAGTAAAAACTAGGCCGGTTGTGGATCGTTTTCAGCTATCCTATATAAAAAATCATGTAAAAATATTAAAATTTGACCGAGATATTTGAAAAGAACGCTCCTACAGACTTTACATAAACATCCGGGTCTTTTTCTGTGACTAGGGTTGCACCTTAAAGGAAGTGTTTCTTAGATAATTTTAATGCTTATTAGAAAAACAAATTGCTAAGTTTGAAATAATTGTTATAGATCGAATATTCAATTGTCTTAAATATTCTCATTTATTGCTATATACACTATATTGACATTGATTATGGGACACTTGCGATTTTAGACATTTTACTAAATATCTAGAAAAATACATGAGGAATCATCTCGAAACTCTTAGTGTATGAATATAATAGTATACATCATACATCTTCGTGAAGATTTTTTACCGAAACTCCATAAGGGACCGTCAACAAATTAAAAAAGAATTAATATCTTTTGAATAACCCTGTCAAAACTAATGTAGCAAAAGCGCTCAAAATCTAGATTATGATTGAATGCCTTATTGTAATACACTGTGTTCATTTTTATGCAAATAGCATGCATACTCGCAGAGTAATTAAGGTTTTTATAAAAATGGTCCCAAATTTTTCAAAGTTTTTTCCTTATAATTTTTAGAGTTCTTAATATAAAATAATATTTTTTTCAGAAAATATGACAAACAACATTGCACACAGTACCCTGTAATTAGAATTAAAAAATAATGAAAATTGTATACAAAATGAGTTGGTTTACTAAATAATTTTTTACTGCGCATGCGTCAACGATATCAAAATTTCATTTGCATATTATGTTAGCTAAATGTATAGAGCAACTTTTGTAAAAGTCTCAAAATTATGGCTTGAAAATTCTGAAAGTAATCGTCTATAGAAAAAGGACAAAATCCGTTGTTTCCAAAATGAAGCAAAAAAATGATGGATTTTATCCAAAAGTAGTCGTAATATCCCGTATTGTGTATTCTATATTGACACTAATCAATGAATATATGGATACAACCCCTCTTGTTTTTGCTTCATTGTGAGAATAACGGATTTTAAACTTATTCAATTGACGATTATTTTCAGAATTTTCAAGTTATGATTTTGTGACTTTCACAAAAGTTGCTCTATACATTTAGCTAACATAATGTGCAAATGAAATTTTGATATCGTTGACGCATGCGCAATAAAAAATTATTTAGTAAACCAACTCATTTTGTATACAATTTTCATTATTTTTTAATTCTGATTACAGAGTGTTGTGTGCAGTGTTGTTTGTCATATTTTCTGAAAAAAATATTATTTTAAACTAGCAGGCTATGCCCGCTGCGCTGGTCAATATTTCAAAATCAACCGTGGATGGAACGAACTGGTGAATTTAAATTTGTATTTTAAATAATTTGGACCTCCAACAGCACCTTGCTCATTGCTGAAAACGATTTAGACACCATTGTGATATAAAATTATCCTAAACGTTGCGCAAAAACCAGCTATTTAGAAGTAACTATTTTAGTTTATTAATAACAGTGCACATTTAGAAGCGAAATAAGACCATTATGGAAACAGGATTTAAAATTTTCCCTTATCCGAAGAAATATTAATTATTACAGTCGTTATCATGGTACAACTTCTGAAAATTTTCTTCACAACTTTTCATTATGTGAAGCCAGGAACCCAAAGCTACTCCCAACTAAAAAGTTTATATATATATTAAATTCTGTCCGCGCGATAAAAGGCACAATTATGCAAGAATCATCTTCAAACTCGTCAAGTGCATTGAGATGGTTAATATCTCAGTGGGAATTGCAAATGAGCAAAATCGGCCCAAGGGGGTGGTAATTGGGAAGGGTTCAAAAATTTGAATATCATCTTAACATGGCTTTCACAAAACCAGCTCTTACAAACCAATAGCAGGAAAAAAAAATAAACATTTTTCGTTACAGCAAGTTGCCAACGATAAAAAAAAAAAAAAAAAAAAAAAAAAACACATTAAAATTCTCACTACAACAATTACTTTATTATTGCAAAATTTCCTCCTGAAAAATGAAAACAAAATTATTTGCTCTTTCGTATTTAAGCATTTTCTCTTTAGTTATTTAAGATAAAATTATGTAAATTTGTATAATTTGGCGAATGATTTGGCAAAATTGGTTGACGTGATAATCAAGTAGTAGCCAATTTACACTTTTCATATTTCACAAAAGATTCCTACACAGACATCATATAAGCAATAGGTTTAGCACGATTATCTTGCAACTACAATGTGACAAAATCCTCGTTTTAGAATACCAAAGAAATTTATATATATTTTATTATTTTCTATCATTTTAAACAGCAATTAACAATAAATAAAAAGTAACTGTAGAACAAAACAATAAATATCATTTCAAAAAAGAAAAAAATGAAAGTAAATAAACAACTTATCATCAGATAAACAACTATAGATGGGTTACCATATGAGGCAAATAATGCCATTTTGGCGCCAGTGAGATACCTCGATGAATATATGATCAAATCCGTGACAAAATTTCCATTTGGAAAAAACTTTAATCGGTATTTATACTGCATTTTCCCTACTTATGTATGAGAAAAAACTTTGACACAGATGTCATGTATGCACCACATTGGCGCAATTTTTTTCTGGCGTCAATTTGGAGAACTTGGTTTTTAATTACCAATTTCATAAATATTTTTTTATTATTTTGTATTATTTAAAAAAATAATAAATAAAAAAGTTTAATTAATAGCTATAGAACAAAATGATTTATATTATTTTTAAAAACAAAATGAAAGTTAATAAACAAGATGAATGTAGATTCTACCATTGCAGAATTCAGTTTCGCCTCCGATTAGAAAAAAAAAAATCGATAGAAGTTTTTTAGAAGGGCGACCCCGTTGAGATTGCAATGAACTAACTTCATTTTTCTTGTGTTTATCAATATAATAGCAAACAGAACGGCGTGAAATACCCAATTGGATAGCAATTTCTCTCTGAGACATTGGAATCGCGGAATAATAAAGAGATACAATTTGACGTGCTACTTCTTCATTGAATAAATTCATCAAAAACGGATTTTTTCTTTAGTTTAAACGCTTTTTTATAGACTCTGAGTAAAAGGAAATGCAATTTAACAATAAAACGAATGGAATCCCATCGAATTCGACGAATGAAATGTTTAAAAGACCCGATCGATTTGGTTTAAAAAAAAGCAAAAGTAATTACATTATTGAATCAATATATAATAAATATATTTACAAAGTAAATGTCAAATTTGCCAGTTACAATTTTGCATGCAAATATTCGCACAAGTACAGTTAAAATTGTAATATGAGTGCCGGCGAAATCCAGAAATTTTATTTTATATGCACTCACAGAAAAATAGCTTTATTTAAAAAAAAAAGTAATATCGGGTACTACTAGGTTATCCCATCGACCAAAAAATTATCGCCAAACTATAAGATTAAATGCCAATAATGGATGATCGTGAATGTCACATTCAATGACATTAAATACAATTCATGTGTTTAAAATGTCATTAAGTGATTTTTATTTCGACTTTTTATTAATATTCTACTGATTATTTATTTTTTCGTTATTTAAAATAAAAATTATGTCAATATGTATAATTTGGCTATTAATTTGGCGAAATTGGTCGACGGGATAACAGAGTAGTACCAAATATCGTTATGAGTAAAAATACGATGTTTTAAATAGTGACGTCATTTTCTCTTCAAATGTTCTTTAAAAGTTACTGTTTATGAAAAAGGCATCCATAATAATATTGTAATTCCCATTTCTCTGGTTGCTGAATGACATAATTTTCCTCATTTGAAATTTCTCTTATTTTGATTTAGACATTAATTTTTATCATATATTATTTTCTGTCATTTTATTTACATTATTAATATTATTTCTCAGTGCCGTAATTTCGGGTGTATAAGTCGCAGATCAAACAATTCTTTTTCGACCCAGAATTTTTTAAGAAACAAATATAACTAGTTAGATCGCCGTAAACATTTGTCTTCAATCACTAAATAAGATTTCTGGGTCCAAAAAGAATTGTTTGATCCGCGGCTTATACACCCGAAATTACGGTAAATATATTTTTTTAACTCAATTAATGAAAATTATACGCAACCATTTTAGAAAATAAATTTTTATTATCGAGAGAAAAGCTAAACTGTGTTGCCATCATTTTGAAGAAATGTCATGAAAAAGCTTTTAAAATTAAAAATAAAATATAAAAATGGAAATAAATTAAAAAATAATTAAAATGGGCACAACTACAAATAAATAGCTTTCATTTAAAAAAATAATTATTAAAATCGGTTGACTAGAAAATTCAGGGCTGATGACACGACATTTTTAGCTTGTCTGAAAGAAATAGCCTCGGAGGCTAATAGTTTATTAATAAATAAACAACCATAGTCGGTTTACCATGTGTGACATAAAATCGCCATTTTGTTGCAATCGTGCGAATGTGGTGCGTATATGACATCTGCGCCAAAACTTTAAAAAGTTGCAATTAAATTATTTTAAAGTTTGGGTGAGGAAGACATTTATACTAAAATTTAAACACTATACGCATTTTTTTTTTTTTTTTTTTTGCTATAACTGCTATTTATATATTTACAATTAAACATAAAAAAAAATAAAAAATATCCTAAAAATGCTCTCACACATTTAAAAGAGAGTGAGAGAATTTAGTAACTGTGAACATCGCTGCGGCTTATGCCTTCTTGGTATAAAATCGCATTGTTTGATGACAAAAGTAAATTCAAACACCCAAATAAACAAATAACATACAATTAACAGATAAAACCATTTTTAAAAGTAATTCTGCTATTTTGTCCTGTAAGACACATAATGGTAGAATTAGATTTTAAAAATATTTTTTTTAAATAGAAAAATGTTATTTACGTTTTATCTAATAAAATATTTAAAATACATTTTTGTTAGCCTGCGCGAAAGAGAGTAGCGAAAGTTTGATTGAAGAAATATTGAAGAGGAAATGGGCAATTAAAAAAGACTTGTAAATTTTATTCAGCGGGAATTTTTCATTTCAAAATGTTGAATTTATCTATAGTAATAACGCATAATTGCATAAATTTACTTTGAATTGCAAATTTTTTCCTTCAGTACTACTTGGTTATACCGTCGACCAATTTCGCCAAATTATACAAATCGCCAAACTATTAGCCAGATTATATAGATTAGCATAAATTTTTATTTAAATAACGAAAAACGAATTAGCAGAACATATATAAAAGTAGAAATAAAATGTCGAATTAAAAATCACTTGATGACGTAATTAATATTTATATTATGCGTAATGTCAAGTGAATGTGACATTTACGATCATCCATTATTGACATTTAATCTTGGAATTTGGGGGTAGATTTTTAATCTTTCCTTCTTCAGTTTTTAAATTTTAAAACTGAAATTTTTTCTGTAAGTGAAATCGACGAAATGGCGCAAGAAAAATTAAATTAACAATGAAAACATTTGCAAAAAGAAATAAAAGAGCTATACTCATATCTATATAATTTACGATTGAATATTAAAATATACTCTAAAAGTTATCTTCACTTGAAAAAAAACAACATTATTGCGACCATTAAGAACCTAAGTCAGGCATTAAGTCAGTAATGCATTTTCGGCTTAAAAACACATTCTTTGGCGACAAAAGCAAGATGAAAATGGTATAGAAACGAATAGTAACTCACATCTTACAGTGTCTTTTACAATCAGATCTGCTTTTTTCTGCTGTAAGTTATATTATACGGAAATTCGATAAAAAAGAGAAAGAAAATAATAAAAAGGGAAATAATTGTCATTCAAAATTCATTTAATCAATTTCTGAAATTCGTGTTTTTATTCTAACACCAGGTATAAGTCGCCAAAAGTTGAACCAATTGTTATATTTCGCGTTAATTTATTTTTTAAGCATTACAAATATTATTTTCATTTTCAAGATAAATATATTTTTATAATATTACGCCTGATTTAAGCGGTCTTTCTTTATTATTATTAATATTATCAGTAGTTATTTTCTGCTATTATTTGTAAAATATTTGTAATATTTCTAATAGATATAGCCATTTTAATTCTTTTAGCAATTATAATTTTCGCCAAAATCAGCTACTGGCAACCCTTTTGTCAAAAATAACCGAAATTTACGAAATTTACTACGAAAAATCAGAGTTATCCCTGTAAATTTGAATCATAAACCTTCGGAAAAAAATTTCCTATCGAATGATACAATCGGCAAAAAAATCCATCGGGTAGTTTTTGAAAACACTCGTTTGGAAGTTTCAGAACTTCTGCTTTATAATATATATGATTAAGAACTCTGAAAATTATAAGGAAAAAAACTTGGAAAAATTTGGGACCATTTTTATAAAAACCTTAATTATTCTGCGAGTATGCATGCTATTTGCATAAAAATAAACACAGTGTATTACAATAAGGCATTCAATCATAATCTAGAGTTTGAGCGCTTTTGCTACATTAGTTTTGACAGGGTTATTCAAAAGATATTCATTCTTTTTTAATTTGTTGACGGTCCCCTATGGAGTTTCGGTAAAAAATCTTCACGGTGATGTATGACGTATACTATTATATTTATACACTAAGAGTTTCGAGATGATTCCTCATGTATTTTTCTAGATATTTAGTAAAATGTCTAAAATCGCAAGTGCCCCATAATCAATGGCAATATAGTGTATATATATATATATATATATATATATATATATATATATATATATACAGGGGTGCAAAAATCTGGGCGCCAGCAGGCAGTCTCTCACCACTAAAATTATTTCATTTCTTTTTATCTAATATTTCGTGTTAAATTCTAGTAAGATTGCTGTTAAATTTTGAGCGAAGAAGACTTTGAAATTTTTGTGGTGTGAGATTAGCCACTGGCGCCTAGATTTTTGCACCCCTGTATATATATATATATGTGACAAAGATTAAAGTCTGCATGGCATTAAATTTTGATTCAGTAACTTACTTTTCGTACATTCTTTTTATAGCTGCTCCCAAGATTTAATTGAGATGTATCGCCAAAGTATAATAAAATTATAGATGTAAGTGATCTTACACGACATAATAATGTTCATAACTGTATATAATTGTGTCCCAGTGTGACTTCGCAACATTGACAACGCTGCCACCGTCACAAAGTTAGTGAGAAATTTGTCACAAATCAAAAAATAATCTCAAACTGTCTTCAAATACTATCTTCTATAAATATTAAAATACTTTTAAAACATGCAAAGAGGAATTTTGAAAAAAAATTAAAGCTAAATATTTATTAGTATATTAATGAACAAAAAACATTAAGGGGCTATCCATTACTGGAAGGCTGTCCATCACAAATACATCTACCTAATAAAAATTCCAACGATAAAATTGAACAACAAATACGTTAATTGTAATTATTAATATTTTATTTATAATATTAGAGAGTAATTATAAACTAGGACTTCCCTCAGAGGGATTAGTCTGAGCGATATTGCTGAGAATACACATTTAATAACTTGCGATAAGTAAAGAAAATGAGATGTTACCTTTAATTGGTCAATCATTGTGATAAAATATAATGATGAAAATAAGCATATCGAATCGTAGAACTACAAAATATTGTTGAATATACTATTTTTATAAAAAAAAAAAGCAAACCATGCATGGATATAAAATTGGAAAGATGCAAAATGTTAAAAGTAATACAGAAAATAAAACACCAAATTTTCCTATATTAGAAATATAGCTCTTTGAAATGATGTCATGAGCATAAACAGAAGCTTCGCACCGATTTGAGAAACTATAAATAACATAAACTATTGTGTTTGAAGAGAAATGGAGTGTATTTTATATGGTGTGAAATCCGTCCGAATAGTTTATAATGTTGAATATCTGCTTTCCACTGATGCACTGAGGTTGTCGATAAGAGTTAAGGAATCCTTTTTTAAAAATTTGTCCTAAACGAGCACTTACATCTTATAAGTTACTGTGATGCCAAAGTTATAGTTTCTGACCCCAACAGTATCCTAGAAATTGCAATATTCTCAATAAATTGGGTTTAAAACTTTTTGTAGAAAAAAGAATGTTTAATATGTGAAATTAAATTGTCGAATGTTTTAGAAATCGGTCATAACGAGAATATTATATCTTAAAAGTTGCCACCAAAAAAAAAAAAAGATTTTAAATTTTTAGTCATATCAACATCAAAGAATTCTCAATTTTTGTTCGTGCATTGATGGTGATTATTGTTCCTACGCAAAATATAGTATATTTTGCAGCAAAGATGGTTACCAACGTTTTTTGCCCACATTATTTTTTAAATCGGCTAGGTACTCCCAATGCTAACGAAAAACACACAAACGTTAATGCTTTATAGCATAAAAATACAGAATCAAAAGCTTTATCTCCTATTATATACACATAAACAGGGGTGGGGAAATACATCATTTTGCTCGCCAGTGGCGAGTGGATTTTCTCATAAGGCAAGTGCATTTTTAGTTTTTGAAAAACTGTAGGCAATAGGCACATTATCAGAAACACTTTTTTAATCTAGATATTTTAACTTTCCAAATTATTATAGTGTAAGTATGGTACTAAGTTCTATCTAATATTAATCTTACCTTTGTTACATATATTTCTTAATATTATACAAAAAAGAATTATGAAAATGCATTGTAGTAATAGTAATTTTGTCTGTAATCGCGTACGATTTTATCATTACTATTTTCAACCGCGTGTGTTGCATCTTGCGGGCTGGCGAAATAAATCCTTGGCTGGTAAGAATTTGGAAAATTTCCCCACAATTTTGGAAAATTCATAAGTCAACATCAAGGAATTGTATCGTAGTTACACATGTGGAAAAAAGCTGCTTTCGGCCAAAAAACGTTGTCTTCACTAAATTTGAATCCGATTAAAAAAAGTACCGTGATTAATTGAAATGTTATAGGCAGAGCTGCCAAGTCTCCGGTATTTTGGATACCGGTTTTTTAATACAGAAAATGTTTTATTAAATTGGAACATTCTGCGGATTTAAAAAATAACTTTTCCTATAAGAAAATTCTGCTATGCAATAAGCGAGGGTTTGGCATCTCTATATAGGAATATTTCGTAATCTACTTTTTAACCTTAAAAAAAGCAACGACCATTTTTCGGGTACAAAAAGTATTGCTAATTGTTCCATTTTGCATACAAGGTACTGATTGTAATATTGATACATCTATGGTGATAAATTTCTAATAATTTTTCAAATCCCATTTATTTCATTAAAAATATAAATCTTTTATTCATTTAGTTTAAAATAAATGGTTTTTAACTAATTTCATAATACTTTTGAAATATCACTTTTCATTGAAATATTCATACTTAATCCATAACGTACATAATATATGACTCTATTATTACATAAGTCACCTTTTTATTATCATAAAAATTATGTTTTTACTGATTTTTATGAACTCAATAGGAAAAATTTTGTGTTTTGAGCAATAGATGTACGCATTTCCTATTTATTTATTTTAACAAAATTCTTTGTATTTAGAAGAATTTTAATTTAAATAGGAAATCCAGATGTCGCTGTTAATAAAGAAGAAAGTTACAAAAAAGGGTACAAAACGAGTAGACAGATACTATCAAATATGGAAAAACGACGAATTCCAAAAAGACGTCGTATGAAATATCATCTTTTAAAGCAAAAAAAGAGGTCTGATTATCGAGCCTTACTGATTACAAAATGTGCATTACATTAAAAAAATGCTGCAAATATTGATTATTTTTTCTTTTGTGCAGTTTTGGCTTCGAAAGGTGCGCTATGTTGCAAAAAGATATAAGCGCCTATGAAAACACACCTGGTAAACTTTCATGCTCAGTTTTACAAATAAATATGGCACATATATGCCCTATACACACCGAGGTACCTAATTGGTGCCAAAACGGCGTTTAGTTGCCAAACATGTTGGTTATCATATAAATGTTATAATAAATTGTTTGTTCTAAAAATATTATCATTTATTGATTGTTATATCTTTTTTAATAACAGGAAATGTTTCATTTATTCCTTTTTTTTTTCATTTTGAAATAAATAAATTACGTGTTGTTATAGCATGCTATATGCATCTGGTAATCAAAACGATGTTTTCGCCTAATTGGCATAAAAAATCTCGCCAAACCCTGTGCTTATATCTCTAGTATATTATCTCAAGTATTATTTTTCTGTATACTATAATTTTTACACACCACTTACTTCTTCTGGTATATAGAAATAGGTAAGTGGCTCCTTTATGCAGTATAAATTGTATAAAACTTTAAAAAATAGCCCCGTTGCCCCTTTTTGGATCGATTTAAAAAAAAATCAATGTCTAATTCCAGTATTGCGCCCAGGTATGCATACATACTCCATATTTCAAAACTATGCCAAAAGCAAACGGATGAAAAATGGGGAAAAATGTCACATATGCACCAGGGTACATAATTGGCGTCAAAATGGCATTATTTTACCTGAGATGGTAACCCGGCTTTATTTATTTATTATTTGTTTATTTACTCATAAAATGTTTATTTACTTTCACTTCCTTCTTTTAATTATATAAAATATTTCTTTTTATAGTTATTAATTATTATTATTATTTTATTTACTGTAAGTTCTTTTTGAAAATAGAAAATAATTTAAAAATGTGTATGTAAGCGTTATTTGAAAAGGGCGTTTTCGCCAAATGGGCTTTGAAAAAAATTGCGCCAAATCTGATGCGCTTGTGGTATCCGTGCCGAAAAATTAGTGACCAGAATTGACTTCCATACATAAACAAAATATAAGTTAAAAGAAAACATGCAATGAAAATAAATATAAAAGGAAAATGATGTCATAAAAGAAACTTTTTATTTAAAAACGTAATTGTTTCTAATTTTCACACGCGAAATATGCAAAACCTTCTTTTAGCGATCAAAAAGTGCTGTTAAGAGATTATCACAAAATCTCAAAATCAAAGTTTTTATGACATTTTTTAATATAAAAAAATAACAGTTTTATTTTCCTGCATGATTAAATTTTAAAATGTTTTATTGCATTCAATATTTCTGAGTGCGAAAATGATTACTATTTACTCCGTGTACTGATTCGGTTATCTACGAAAATGTCCAGCCGGTGAAAATCACGCTCACCAAATTTCTGTGACGTATGCACATAAATTGTGCTTTTTTATCAGTTTTTTTAATATAACTTTTAAACTATTTGGTATTAATTTTTAAAAGTAGGTGCATTCACCAGATTACCTTCATAGGTACCTATTGGTATAAACAGAATCAAAATCCGACAAGTACTTTTTGAGATTTGCTTGACGAAAGAATTTTTTTGAATTTTAATATCGTTACGTATCTCTGAGTATAAAGACTTCGCTTCGCTCAGACAATAAGAGACCCACTGTAACACTAGAACGCCCGGAAGGAGTCGATTCGACTCTGACCATGCGTTTAAATTTCAATTCGAGCCAGAAATTTTTTCCAGAAATAAGTTAAATTTAAACCACTAACTTTAAATAAATCAATTAAATAGAATAAAAATTATGGTGAGAAATATTATTATCAAACTTGAGTAAAATTTCCGGGCGTTCTAGTGTTAATCACGATGTATACTAATACTACATATAATGGATATTGTGAAATTTACCTCTGTAAAATCATTCAGGAAAGGAAATAATAAAAGTGTCTAGAATGAAAAATAAATAATAAAATATAGTTATTAATTTCTAGCTTCATACCGTTTAAGTATTTGCGCTATTTGTTTTAAATACAATCATGTTTAAATTCTTATTGATTGCGTAGCTTCCAAATTTTCATTCAGACTTCTAGTTCTTTCTGAAAACATTCCAATAAGAATATTTACAACTAAAACGTTTTCACCCACTATCCATTTAGAAATTTTATAATATTTCACAGTTTGAAAAATACATTAAACAATCATTATTTTTTTAATATGAAACATCTACGATTTCTTTTAATTGTTCTTCTCCTTCTCTTATAAATTCCTCTTCTGAACATGTAATTTTTTAAATAAATTTATGTAATGTTTCAGAAGATTACTTAATACAAAAATTAAAAAAAGATGTTTGCAAATAATTTTATTCTATTTAAAGCTTCTTTATTAAAAAAATATAAGTTTTTATGTTTATGGAAACATATTATTTTAACCAGATATTTTAAATAACGAAACAACGCAGATTAAAGTGCAATTAAAATCACTACCTTTAACAACCTAATCCAAAATATTAATAATCAAGTGTTCTATGTCAACAAAATAAATAATTAATGTATTAAACTTTATAAAGTTAATGGAGAATTGATGTTTTATAGCATGTTTTTGAGTAGCTAATTAAAATCGTTCTAAGAACAATAATAATTAAAAAGTAACCATGAAAAAATCTTTTCCATACCTTTTTTTGCATCGAAGTCATTCGTTCTTTTTGTCGCAAAAACTAAATCCGATAATAATTAAAGTGGCAAAGACCAAATCATTTTCACAGTCAAAGCCCCATTAATTTTCTCGGACTTATATTTTGCACTTGGAAGAACTGTAGTAAACCTTTTTGTTTAAATTGTTAAATCCGTATCAATACGAAACAATCCACAACTGCCATAAATTCCCGCCAACTAACTTCTTGCGTCTATCATCAATTTAAAATATTTCTGTTTACGTTTATTTATTCTTTCCACGGAGTAAGAAACCACGGAGTAATTTCCATACTCCGTGATCCTTTCGTTTGCAGACGATTTTAAATTTCCACGCGCATGGCCGTTTTGTTTTTTCTTTTTCTATACAGTATTTTAGGAACTTAAATATGCAATAATTTTATGAGTGTGTCTTTGATTAAATTTTTTTATTTAAATAATTTTTTAATGTATTTTTACCTTTTATTTTTATTAGTTTCAAAACAATTCAAGTTAAAATAAATTGTAAAACCGTTTTTTCTAAATAATAATATTCATAGGTAATTAGAATTCATTAGGGACTAGAATTCATTAGAATTCATGCTATTAGGGGCGTTATTTGCAGTAACATTACAGTGACGTCACAAAAACTTTTTCAATTGATAGAAAAGAACTTTTTCCATTAAATAACATCTTTTGAAGAATTTTTGTATTTTTTTTTTAAATTTTCTAAGAAGGTCGCATTTTAGTCACAATGTGACTTCACCGAATGGTGGCCATTTGGTCACAGATGTGACGTGACGTACGTTATTTGCAGTGGCATTACAGTGACGTCACAAAAACTTTTTCAATTGACAGAAAAATATTTTTTCCATTAAATAACATCTTTTGAAGAATTTTTGTATTTTTTTTTTAATTTTCTAAGAAGGTCGCATTTTAGTCACAATGTGACTTCACCGAATGGTGGCCATTTGGTCACAGATGTGACGTGACGTACGTTATTTGCAGTGGCATTACAGTGACGTCACAAAAACTTTTTCAATTGACAGAAAAATATTTTTTCCATTAAATAACATCTTTTGAAGAATTTTTGTATTTTTTTAAAATTATCTAAGAAGGTCACATTTCAGTCACAATGTGACTTCACTGAGTGGTGGCCTTTTGGTACAGTGACGTCACAAAAACTTTTTCAATTGACAGAAAAATATTTTTTCTATTAAATAACATCTTTTGAAGAATTTTTGTATATATTTTTTAATTTTCTTAGAAGGTCACATTTCAGTAACAATGTGACGTCACTGAGGGGTGGCATTTCGGTCACAGAAGTGACGTCACATTTCAGTCGCAATGTGACGTCACTGAGGGGTGGCATTTTGGTCACAGATGTGACGTGACCACAGTGACTCACAGTGACGTCACTGTGACGTCACTGTGAACATGCATGCTATGTGGGTAAATGTTAGAACACCTGTTGCTACATTGCTGTCAGCTGCTTCCTGTAAAAGAAGCCATTTTATGATCTTTTTATTAGAAAGTTTGTTTTTGATTAGTTGGATCAACTGTGGCAAGATAAAATAATCCACTTCCATCTTTTCTATTTTAAATAATAGTTTTATATAAGTTATTGTTAATCACAGCTTAAGCATGATATTTTAGAGATTAATTTTGGAATTTCGACTGATATCTTCAATTGATCAACTACTGGGAAAATGGCAATTAAAGAAAGTATTTGCTTATAAAATTGTTGCTATTTGATTTTAGTAGATTTCATTTTTGCAAATGATAGAACATTTATTAACGGTTGTAAAAATCATGTTAGTTTATTTCTAAAACTTAATTGGAAGGAAATTAAATAAAAACCCCATAGCACCGACCTTATTTGATCAACTACTGCCTCGGTCACCCTACATAGTAATTGCAATAATGCATTACCAATCTCCCTCTATAATGAACACCAAAATAATCTGAACATTTTTGGTCGATCCCGTGAGTGTTCAGAATAGAGAGAGTCCACTGCAGTGTTCTCGCTGTCGCTCGCCAATGCGCCAAATTGCGCCTAAATTCTTCATTTGGCGAGTAAACAAGCGATTAGATTCGCCAAATTGCTAGTGCTCAATTTTTGCTTTTCCGTTTTTCGTACATATGCATATATATTTAAAGTATACATATTTTTTATATTTGTAGCGGATTAGTTGAAATTTGAATAATAACAATCGCTGTCACAGTTATAAAAACTTGGGTTATTTTAGAACACATTGAAAAAAAGGGAATACATTAAAGAATTAAATGCTTTTTTTGTGTCTGTGCAACATGGCGAATCTATTTTGCTAATACTTTTCTCATTTGGCGAATGTTTTTCATTTTTAATTAGCCAAATTACTAACGTTGGTCAAATGTCAGCGAGAACACTCGTCCACTGTATAATGTTTTATGAGATGTGTGATCGATTTATAGTCATATGTGGCACAGACTAATGGCATGAATGTGAAATATGGACTTATTTATAATGTTACGAATTCTCGAAAGCTTTTACTCTAGATGAAGAGAAAGTATTGGAACGGCTTTTACACTTAAGTACGCTAATTTTTCTTGGGCGACCGGCCGGTGGACCACGTCGAGCCTGAACTACTACAGTAGCAGTACTAGTAGTCATGAAGGCATTGAGGGTGTTCTTAAATCAAAAAAGACAACTTTGTGACATATGTTTTAATTTATTTTTGTTCGGAAATGCATGAAACTAGAATGTGTTGAGCAGAAACTATCTAATCGCACTCATTTTACTGTTCACGCGATAGATATTTCGGAACAAGTTGTCAAAAAGACATTTTGAACCGCATTTTCCGAAAAAGAATTTCCTGAATGAAATCTGCTGAATTTCCTTGCAACAGAAAAACCAGTCAATGAAAGGAATCAAAATGCATGATCAAGTAATCAAAATAGCTTATAACTCGGTAGGTAATTTGATTGTCATAAAAAGGAAAACACAGTTCGATTCGAAAACGCTTCCATAGCCAGGCCTTCCAATTTTATATATTTCCGTTAAAAAATGAATTTGTAAATGTGTCAAAACGTTTTATGCTTGTTGAGCAAAGCAGTAGAGAACAGCCTTAATCATTTATCCAGGAAAAACGCAGTCTTTTCGATGTTCAGGTTTCATTCAGTTACAGAAGATGGCAGCACTACAGATGCTATTAATGTTCATAATATTAATAAAGTTACACATTACCAAAACTTATATTTTCCAACTATTAAGTTAAAAATTGTAAATTAATTTTGTTATCAATTTTAATGGAAAATTATAAATGATTTTCTCAATGTCATCTAAGTTATTAATACCATGTATAAAAAGGAATACAGACAATAGTCATGTTAATATTTAACCTTCAATTACATAGATGGCAGCACTAATGCTATAAAATATAAAAAAATCCTCTTGAAAATTTGCCCATGCAGGAAATTGCAACCGTTTCTACCTAGTATAAGTTTTAAAATGTAATCTATTTTTTTTAATTATTTTCCTTTTTATTTTCGACATTTCCATTACTATTTTAATTAATTGCGATTAAGTATCTAATGATTACACTCTATAAATGAAACATATGCTATCTTACAAGGCCCGATTATGACTAACTGGGGCCCTGGGTAAAGATAAATTAGGGGGCCTCTTTCAAATAATTACAACGTTTTTCAAATAGAACTGATGGTCACTCATATGTGTATGTCAAGGGCGGATCTGGATAGACCTCAAGGGGGGGGGGATTTTAGAAATTTGGAAATTCCAGTCTGATGCACGGGTCGGAGTTTAATAATGTGGTCGTGTTTCGACTACTTTTTTTGCTGTGGGTGGGGTTCGCGTCCGGTTGACTTCCATTTTTTAAAAATCCTGGTTGGGTTAATTTCTACTTGGGTCGTGTTTGGGTCCGGTTGACTTCTACTCTTTGCTGCGATTCGAGTTAATTTCTGATTTTTTGCTTTTGGATCCGGTCAACTTAGAGGTCTGCACGGGCCCGGGCTTGGCCCGTGGCCCGTACCCGGCCCGGCGGAATCGTTTCAAATTTGCTAACGGGCCGGGCCGGCAGAATTAGAATGTTTTTTTCAACGGGCCGGGCCGGACCGACAAACAAAATAAACGGGCCGGGCCGGCAAGAAAACTGAACGGGCCGTATGGGCCGGGCCGGGCCGATATAAAAATTTTCGGGCCTACCGGCCCGTTTTGAAGATTTGAACATAAACTATAAAATATAAACCTATTTTCAACGAAAATAGTTTTAACGTTATAAATGTGCGTCACGAGCCATACTAGTTTGACAGCATCAATATAAAAATGTAGCTCGTGCAGTGTAGAGATCGGCATCGGACAATTACATAGTGTGTAATCCGTTTTAATAGTTTTTAAACTGACTCGTGCAGGGCCAAGATCAAAATTGGAGATCAAGACATTATTTTTCTACATATAGACTTGCCGGATCGAAAGAAGATTTAATTGTTCTCAAGATCTGTAGGGCAGACAACGTAATTTGTAAAATTATGAACAGAAAAATAAAGAACTTTCGTTAGCTTAATCTTTGGATATATACTTCTTGATGGTTTTTAAATTAATTTTTCAACAACGCGAAAGTTTGACACATTTTTACATTAATTTTTAATTGTAAAAATATAAAAGTGATAAGCCTGACTATTGAAAGGATTTGGAATCGAATAGCGTTTTTCATTTTTGGTAAATAAAATACTTGTATAACCTTGTTGAGTTACAATAGTTTCTCAAATGGTTGCAGGTTTTTCTCCCTTTCCATGCTATCGCTTCCGGAAATTCTATTCAGAATGCTAACTATGACGATATTTTATTTGCTTGCAGTGTTCTTAAATTGCTTGTATCAAAAAATGATAACGCTATTCGATTATATAGTTTCTGAATAAAGACACCTGCTAATCTTATGCATTTCTGAGAAAAAAATTAATTTAGAAGTGTATCAGAAAGGAGCTTCTTTGAATTAACGTATTAATTTGGATTTAAATCCTTTAATAAAATGATAAAGAAATATTTTTTATAAATCTTCCTGCATTAAACAGCTTCAAAAGTTACGATGATTTTTAATTTCTTTTTTTTTCTTTTATTCTAAGCCACATTAATTTTTTAATGAATCTTTATTTGAATGTTGAAAGCCTAAGAATCTTAGTAATCATTAATGTTACTAATGTGTATTTCCTGTAAAATATACTGTAAAATCATTCCATAGATATGTATGCAGTACTCTTTAAAAAAATCTTAATTATATGATAAAAATCTGAATTTTTTAGAAATCGTAGAAATTGTAACGGGCCAAAACGGGCCGGGCCTGTTTTCCCTGATTTCTCTACGGGCTGGGCCGGGCCTAAAATATAAAAATTTGAACGGGCCGGGCCGGGCTCGGGCCGAACTTTTGAGTTTTACAACGGGCCGGGCCGGGCCGAAAATTTTTTCCTACGGGCCGGGCCTGGAAATTCCGGCCCGTGCAGACCTCTAGGTCAACTACTACATTTTGTTGTTGGTCGGGTTGACTTTTACGTTTTAGCTGTGCTTAGCGCATTTGGGGCAGTTTGACATACAGTTCTAATTTGGGGCAGTTTAGGATTTGGTTTTTACTTTTGCGAGAAGGGTTCGGGTTGACCCGAATTGATTGGGGTGAGTCCTTTGATAAAATTTTCGTTCTTTTTCGGAATTTTTGGACGAAATGACCGCCTGTTTCACGATCCTTTGAAGAAATTCGTATTTTCTCCGCTATCATTTCACAAAATTTGATGTCCAGTTCACTTCTATTTTTTGCTGCTAGTCGGGTTAATTTTCACTTTTTGTTGTGGGTCGCGTCTGGATCCTGTTAACTTCTACTGTTTGCTGCAGGTCAAGTTAATTTCTGATTTTTTGCTTCGGGTCGGGTCAGGATCCGGTTAACAACTATATTTTGCTAATGGTCGGGTTCAGTGGCGCAGCCAAGGGGGTGGTTTTGGGGTTAAAACCCCTCCCAGAGCTAAGAAAGATCGCTATAATTGTCGCTTATATGAATCAAAACCAAGCTTAATATTTAAATGTTTTGGCGCATTTTGAAATCCGTCGCTTTATTGAATCAGATTTTATTTAATAAAGTGATTCAATTAAATGGCAAAAATTCTACTTAAAATTGTGAAAGTGTATGTTACAGGAATCAGTTAAATAAAAATTGGTTATTTGAACTAAATCACTTTTCTGAGGTGCATTATGCTAAAAAAATGTTGATTTCCTGCCACACAGATACTCTGAGTTTAAATATTATACACAGTTAATATTCTAATTAGTATTGATTCCATCAACAAGTGATTCAAATAACCGGCAACCACCTTTATCAGAAACTCAAAACCCCTCCTTGAACCGAATTCTGGCTGCGCCACTTGTCGGGTTGACTTTTACTTATTAGCTGCGCTTAGCGCATCGGGGCAGATTGTCATACATTTCGGATTTTAGTCAGTTACAGATTCGTTTGTTACTCTTGCGAGGATGGTTGACCCAGTTTTGATCGCGATCCTTTGACAAAATTTGCATTTTTACGCGATCCTTTAACGAAATTAGCTTTTATCCGTGAATGTGATCCTTCAAAGAAATTCAGATCAGAGAGCCAGGGGTCGATTTAGAAAAAGAAAGTTGCATAGCAGTAACTGCTATACAAAGTCAGTTTTGAATAGCAGTTAGACACTTTTGTATAGCAAGTAAGAAATAGCTAACGTAACTTTTAAATCTTTAAAATTTACAAATTAAAAAAAAAGCAATATTTAAACAAAAGCATAAACAAAGCGAAGTACGGTCGAAGCGAAGAAGTGGGGTCAGAATCTGCGCTGTCTGTTTCGATGCATAAATAAAGTAAAAGGATCGTAACAGTGAGTGTTCATTTTAGAGCCACTACAACTAGAGTTGCAAAAAGTCGGTTTATTCCCGGGTTTATTTCCAATAGACCAGGTTTATTCCCAGGTTTATTCCCAAAAAAACGAATTATTCCAAAAAATCCCAGGTTTATTCCTAAAAACCCGGTTTATTCCCGGGTTTAAACCGGGTTTTTTTCTAACCTTTGCAACGCTAACTACAACACTCACGTCAAACTTCTATGAGCAAACGCCGTTATTAGCGAGTAACAGTGATTCAGTAATCAATCACAGCGTCAGAGCGGGAACAAATCATGTGTTAAATGGGAAACTGCGCCCAGCAATGACGTCTCGCTGTACTTCCATTGTAAATAAACACTTGGGGAGAGTGAAAACACAACGTATGTCGTGTAAAAAATCTTAAAATTTTAACTTTAAGTGTACATGACATAACAAAGGGTGTGGGAAATATGCATCGCAATGATTGCGATTTAATGTATTTCTTGGATCGCCTTTTAGTTAAATTTGAATCGCAAATTGTGATGCGATACCGCTTAAATCGAACCCTGTCAGAGACGTACCAAACATTTACCTGCACGGGTTGCGGTCGGGCCAATAATGTTATCTTACTATCTAGATCAGAGACGGACCGAATATTTAGCGTTTATTCCGGGCCGTGCCACGACTTCGAAATTTTGTCGAATGCAAACTTCTAGGGAAAAATTAAATCGAGAGCAGGCTTGGTCTGGAAGAAAAAGAAGCCTGTCCCCACCCGAATCTCCAAAAAAAAAAAAAAAAAAAAAGAAAAAAAGCAAGATCAGGACCCGACTCGATTCAAAATAAGAGCAAACCTTATCCAGTCCAAGTCTCGTGGACGTACACTGGCGCGACCCGTGCCAGGCCGTGACGGGCTCGAGCTTCGCCCCAAGTTATTTCTCGCGAGGATGCATAATGTCACTTTGTAAACCCTTTGTTACCCCAAGGAGGGGAGGGACTTCGCCCCCTCCCACCGCCCCTTAGAACCGCCACAATATACGGGCTGTGTCGATCCCAGATCGAGCGTTTAGCCTTTACACCGGACGGAGCGTGGGCTTGAAAATTTTGGCCCGTTTATACCTCTAGAAGCAAGGAAGTCTACGCCAGACCCGACCAGGGAAAAACAGTGTGGCTCGATCCATCTCTACAGAAAAAAAATAAGACCCGACCCGGTTCTGAAAGTGTGAAGACCTGATCCAGTCCCAGTATAATAAATTTAAGTTGGCGCGGCCGGTCTCGAGTTTAAAAACCAACAACTTTTCCGAGCGGGCATCTAATGCGTTCTGCAGATCCTTTATTGGGCTCAAGGGGGGGGGGGGGGATCGCCCCTTCATTAGATCCGCCATTGATGTATGTGTAATGCATACACATATTTTCGCACCTTGGATATAAATAAAAGAAAATTCAAAGCTCCCTCAATCCTAAATATCATAATTACTAAAAGTACACCTTTTTTTTCGTTAGTACAGAACAAAACTCTTTTATATAGCTTTAGTAATTTGCTTTATTACATTAATGAATTTAATATGATGAAAATTAATGGATATGCTGAATTTAATAATTTCGACATATGGAAGAGATGAGACTGGATAAAAAAAACAGTAAATATTTTTGTAAGTCAATATATGGATTTGGGGGGCCTTTTAAGGTTCAGGGCCCATGGGCAAAGTCCCGATTTGCCCATGCGGTAATAAAGGCCTGCATCTTAACAAGAGAATTGGTTAGTTGTCATTTGATTATCGAAGGTATTACATTTATAGATATATGTCTATATCAAAAACAAAAACACCCATCAGTAAGCTCACATTGGCAACATTTGACCAATAAATTTAGTTTTTAATACTTTTTTTTTAACTTCTAAACATCACATTATTTCAAGTTGTCAGGAAAAAACAGTTTTTCTAATGCAATTTGTTTGAAAAATGTATCTTAATTAATTTATTTTTTATGAATTTTGAAATATTGTTTTGAGTATTTTTATTATTATTATTTATTTATCGCTACCACATTACAAAAGAAGCCGTTTGCACTTCAGACAATATAAATAATACGTAATTTGTTTCCGGCTAATATTCCATAGCAAAATTAAAACTTCATCCATGAATAAATAAAAAAAAATGGTAATAAAACGCAAATTCAACAGATATATAATCGCATTACCAGCTTAAATGATAAACGTTATAAAATAAAAAAAAAAAAAAAAAAAAAAAGGGGGGGGGATTCTGTAAATAGCGACAGTTGTAAACACCTGGAATATGTTTAGTATAAAAATATTACTGAATTTCGAAATCAATGCGTAATTGGTACATTTTTCATATATAAATGCTAAAGAGCAATCATGTTTGAAAACTATCCATTGTTAATGCGTTAGATTCCAGCTCCCCATTTTTATAAGAATGAAAAATATATCGAAGAAAATTTAGCTATTGAGCAACTGAACCCATTCCACATTCTGGCACCTAGGTCTTTTTAAATAGAAAACCCTATCTTCAATAATCATTGTGGTGAAAACCTAATCATGAAAATGATATTAGATAAAGAATAACCCCTTTTATAGATATTATTCTACTATTAGCTAACGTGGAATTTCATAATCCGGGACACAAAAATTTTTAAATTTTCTAAAGAAAAAATTATTTAAAAAATTTCTCTCTTTTCTTCTGTTTAAAATGACATTTTATTAATTTTCTATCGCATTAGAACAGGATATATTATTTTTTTCGTTTTGATTTATTTTCAAAATTTAGCTTCAAGCAATAGTTGTCATGGAAATGACTTCTTGTGAAAATGTGTATTTTTTCATAATGGGTTTGTTCACTATTGTATTTAAATTGTTATAAATCAAGAATTATTAAAAGTAACCCTCATAGCATGCATGTTCACAGTGACGTCACAATGACGTCACTGTGAGTCACTTTGGTCACATCACATCTGTGACGAAAATGCCACCACTCAGTGACGTCACAATGTGACTAAGATGTGACTTTCTAAAAAAATTTTCACAGTTCGTCACAATGCTAATTTCAAAGTAGTCACAAATGACACACTTTTCACAAATCGGTCACATTGTGACGTCACAAAGTGGTCACAATGTGACGTCACAAAAAAGCTCTAAAACGGCCATAACGACTTCACATTTTAGTCACTATGACTTCACATCGACGTCACGTGACGTCACATCGACAATCGATGGTCACAAAGTCACAATGCGACTTCACAACGACGTTGCAGTGACGTCACCATGTCTTCCCTTAAGACATGGTGACGTCACTGCAACGTCGTTGTGAAGTCACATTGTGACTTTGTGACCATCGATTGTCGATGTGACGTCACGTGACGTCGATGTGAAGTAACAGTGACTAAAATGTGAATGACGTCACGTGACGTCGATGTGAAGTCACAGTGACTAAAATGTGAAGTCGTTATGGCCGTTTTAGAGCTTTTTTGTGACGTCACATTGTGACCACTTTGTGACGTCACAATGTGACCTATTTGTGAAAAGTGTGTCATTTGTGACTACTTTGACATTAACATTGTGACGAACTGTGAAAATTTTTTTAGAAAGTCACATCTTAGTCACATTGTGACGTCACTGAGTGGTGGCATTTTCGTCACAGATGTGATGTGACCAAAGTGACTCACAGTGACGTCATTGTGACGTCACTGTGAACATGCATGCTATGAGGGTTACGGGTAAATGGCTCAAATTTGAAACATGTCGTTTTCAATTGTTATACTTAAATTTTGAATCAGCAAATTTGGAACGAATTATTTAATTTTAAAAATATGATTTTTTTTTAAATTACATTATTTAAATAAATAAATAAATAAATAAAATATTTTTATTTTTTTTTAAATTTACATTTTTAAAATCATAAATCGCAATTAATGCTTATATATTTCTATTTATTTAAATGAAAAAAAAATAAATTTCATAAATAATATTTCGGGTTATAACGATTTTAATTTACCCCACTTTTTATTAAATTTTAAATAAATAAAAAAAACATTATGAGAAGTTTTATTATGTCATTTTATTTTCAAATAATATTGTTAACCATCACAAAAAAATTGAAAATTTTAACTCAATAAATAAAAATTATACTAAAATGTGCCCCGTACCGGACCCCTTAAATTAAAAACAGCTTTCAAAACTTCGGAGCTAACAACGGGAATAGCTATTAGACCAGGAGGCAGAAGCAGACAATCACCTCATAGATTGCATGGGTGAACATCTAGGATTAGTTAAATCTCGACTCGCATATTAAAATTCAATCGGTCTGCCAAGTCATTTCAATGCACAAATCAGCATAGTTGAAATAGAATAAAAAGAATACTGCCCAGTTAAACTGATGGCATTGAGCTCACAGGCTACAAATACTAATTGTACATTAAAGCCTTATATTTTCAAGAGTTAATTCCGTTCGAAAAAAAAATTAAGAAGGGGAAACAGCTCTCCCCTTTCCTCTTTTTTTATACTTAATCATTGAACCTCCTATACTATCAAAGACATGCTTTATCATATAAAAAATCTATATCCAAAATTCAGAGCAAATTAGATAATTCTTAATAAAAACCCATTTAGCATTTATATAATTTAAAAGGAGTTATCCCCTTCTTTTATACTTAACCATTAAACTTCCAAAACTATTCAGAGATTTGAACGAAATCTGAAAAATCTGCTTGAAAAACCTATTTATATAAATTAAGAGGGGGGGGAGGCATTAGAACCCCTGTTGCCCCTATTTATACTTATTCAATGAACACCTAATAGCAGTCACGGAATCGCCTCATCAGAATGATCCTAATCTAAATTTTGAACTAAAACTTAATTCTGCATGAAAATCCCATTTATATCAACTAACGGGGGGGGGGGGCATTAGAACCACTGTTCCCCCTATTTATACTTATTCAATGAACACCTAATAACAGCCACGGAATCGCCTCATCAGAATGATCCTAATCTAAATTTTGAACGAAAACCTAATTCTGCATGAAAATTTCATTTCTATCAACTAACGGGGGGGGGGGGGAGGCATTAGAACCCCTGTTCCCCCTATTTATACTTATTTAATGAACACCTAATAACAGCCACGGAATCGCCTCATCAGAATGATCCTAATCTAAATTTTGAACGAAAACTTAATTCTGCATGAAAATCCCATTTATATCAACTAACGGGGGGGGGGGGGCATTAGAACCCCTGTTCCCCCTATTTATACTTATTCAATGAACACCTAATAACAGTCACGGAATCGCCTCATCAGAATGCTCCTAATCTAAATTTTGAACGAAAACTTAATTTTGCATGAAAATCCCATTTATATCAACTAACGGGGGGGGGCATTAGAACCCCTGTTCCCCCTATTTATACTTATTTAATGAACACCTTATAACAGCCACGGAATCGCCTCATCAGAATGATCCTAATCTAAATTTTGAAAACTTAATTCTGCATGAAAATCCCATTTATATCAACTAACGGTGGGGGGGATTAGAACCCCTGTTCCCCCTATTTATACTTATTCAATGAACACCTAATAACAGTCACGGAATCGCCTCATCAGAATGATCCTAATCCAAATTTTGAAAACTTAATTCTGCATGAAAATCCCATTTATATCAACTAACGGGGGGCATGAGCCCCCCGTTCCCCCTCTTATACATATCGAATGAACTTCAAAAACTAATCAGGGAAGCGCCTTGTCAGGATATACCTACATACAAAATTTTAAGAGGATCGGATATTTTTATCATGAGTTATCGCGTTACGCACATACGAACGAACATACAGAACGGGCGGGCACATAAGCTCTCAGGCTATGATAGCCTGTGAGCTAAAAATCAAATATAGACAAGGAGGCGGAAACACAGAAAATCACATTATACAATTCAGGAGTGAAAATCTAGGATTGGTTAAATCTCGACTCGCATATTAAAATTCAATCCGTCTGCCAAGTCATATCTTGATGGAAAACACCTAAAAACCCGGTTTTGGCGGTCGACTGTTAGGTTTACCATCGTGCTTTCCTGCACCCAAAAATATGGAAATATGGAGGGTTGGGAACAAAAAAATAAAATGCTAAACCTATGAGTCAACAGAAAAATAGGGTTTTTAGAATGTTTTCCATCAAGATATGACTTGTAGTCCAAGAGCCGACCGCACAAAGCCCTAAGTCATCGAGCACAAGAAAAAAATCCTTAATTTTAATTAAGAGTAGTAATAGGGAAATCTAATGATCCAAGTCTGCCGGAAGCGAAGTGATGCGTAAGCCAAAAATTAATACCACTAGTAGTTGACTCGTAGGTTTAACATTGTGTTTGTTGTACAATCAAAAGTAGGAAAACATGGAAAACTGGATGCAGGAAAACACAGTGTGAAACGTACGAATGAAGCACTAGTGGTATTCATTTTTGGCTTATGCACCACTTCGCTTCCGGCAGACATGGATCACTAGATTCCTCTATGACTACTCTTCCATAAAATAAAGGATTTTTTCTTGTGCTCGATGACTTAGGGTTTTGTGCGGACTATTGGAAGATCGATTGAATTTTAATATGTGAGTCGAGATTTAACTAACCCAAGATTTTCAGCCGTGAACTCGGTGAGGTGATTGTCTATGCTGCCGCTTCCCGGTCTGTATTTGATTTTTCTGTTTCAACTATGTTGATTTGTACTATTTCCACTTTACAGGCTGAGTTTTGACATTTACGGAACAATCACGCACATCAGTAATAGTCCAAGAGCCCGACCCCATAAAACCCAAAGGAAGCCATCGAGCACAAGAAAAAATCCTTTATTTTATGGAAGAGTAGTCATAGGAGAATCTAATGATCCATGTCTGTCGGAAGTGAAGTGGTGCAGAAGCCGAAAATTAATACCACTAGTGGCTGATTCGTTGACTTAGCATTATGTTTTCCTGCACCCAGTTTTCAATATTTTCATACTTTTGATTGTACGGCAAACACAATGATAGGTCAAAGAGTGAGCCAAAGGGTATTCATTTTTGGCTTATGCACCACTTTACTTCTGGCAGACATGTATCATTAGATTCCCCTATGACTACTCTTCCATAATATAAAGGATTTTTTCTTCTGATCGATGACTTAGAGTTTTGTGCGGTCGGCTCTTGGACTATAAGGGCAGGGAAGGAGATAAATGAGGGTCATTTTACCTGCATGTATTTTCAAATTTAACTAACATGTATATATTTTTTATATTTTTAAAAAAGAAAAAATATATACTTTATTCTTCTCAAGATTGATTGGGGGCTGTATGATTGTATGAGGTTTAGTGGCACGAAATTTCTTTGGAAATATGCCGCCCGAGAAAAAAAAAAGGGGGGAAGGGAGCTAAAATAAAAAATCGAGTTTATTTTATGATTTACATTAAAACTTTTTTGAAGCAAAAAGAAATATAATGTAATGAATAATACAGCTAAAACATTTTAAGGAAATTATAATACTGTAAAAGAGAAAATTTCGCAGTTAACCCGTTGGGGACGAACCACCCTCATACGTGCCTCAGACAGTGTTCGGAATTTTTGTTTCTCATCACCAGTAAAGTCTTTATTTTCCTGTTTAATAAAGGCTCAAATTTCTGTTTTTAAAAAACCGGTGGCAAAACATTAAAAATTTAGAAAAAGTAAGAAAAGGTAAAATCTAAGTTCCAACCGTGATAAGTGATTAATTTATTTATTTATTTATTTGAATTTTAATGTTTGAACGTATATTATGAATACTAATAAATATTTCTGATGAAGTTTTTTTCTTCTAAATTTGAGAAATTTTAATGCTTTACCAATTTATCTCTTTATCATATGGGGCATTTGTGAACAGATAAATTGGGGCCAAGGTTTAATTTTTAACAACAACAAAAAATAAAATAAAATAAAATAAAATAAAATAAAAAATAAAAAATGCCGGAGCCCTAATATTAGCAGTACTAACATCATAACTTGTACCCCATTCCCCACCGTCAATCCAATGCACATGTTTATATTTTTTACATTACGAGGTGGAACCCGTCGAATTTCGACGAAAGAAATTGTTTCACTGATTTATAATAAACCCACATAATTACCTACAGTAAAACATGCATCTTAGATTGGTCAGTCTAACTCTCAAACAAATATTATTTTAAGCTAAACAGAAAAAAGAAAAGCAAAAAGAAAAAAAAATATGTTTCTATAAAACTCAGTTGTCCAAATTTTTTAAATTAAAATTTAATGGCATATGTAATTAATAGAGTATAACAAAGGTCAGTTATAATAAAATTATCATTTGAGGATCTTATGTTTGGTATAAAGCGAATGAAAAAAAATATTACTAATGGACATAATCATAGAATTCCCATGTGAAATCTAAACCCGTCATTATTTTCATCGTCTCAAAATTTACACACGCACTTCTCATAGTATTTTAATTTGATCATTTTAAAATCTCTTGCTTTTTTATATTAAAAAATGTTATTTGCGTCCGCTAAAATGCATTCCATTTTTACGGATCCAGTCTTAAACATTTATAGAAAAGTATGCCTATGACCTCATTAGGACGGAATATTACACAAACGCAGCAGAAACGCATTCAAGACACTCGGCAAAACAAATCGGATATATGATGATTCCCAAATCTTCACTTTATTTATAATAACTCCATGTTTTATCAGAAATCATTCATTTGTATTTTTTTTTTTTTGGAAAATACCATTACATACACACGGATAAATAAAATTGCTTTCGTTTAGCTTTCCGATACGAACTGAATAAATGCGACGAAATCACTCGAATATTATTTAAAATACATTTTTGTAAAGGGAATATGTTGTATCCTTTTTTTTAAATTAAGTTTGCAATAAACGAAAAAAGTATTTAATTGATGAATAAAAACGCAAGAAAACCAAAATTCATCGGATTTTATATCAGACGATTTCTTTTGACGACATGATATTTTTATTTCAGTTTTTATCAATTTTAAGAGAAAATGGCGTACTTATGTTGCCACAATTACAAATTTCGTACCAAAAACTATAAAAAAATTAATAGCTCATAAATAAATTGAGATACAATTTTCAAGCAAATTGCATTTATCAGTACATTTTTTTCTCATTACGACGATATAAAAATTGAAAATTTGCGATATTTAGAAGTATAAAATTTATAACACCGAAATCTGCAAAACCGATTTGCATGCGGAAGTGTTGCCATTCACAAACTGACGTATGCGTTACGCACAGATACGTTTGGCGTTTATAATATAGATTTGTAAAATCTAAAGCATTACTTTCACATTAGTAGATAAAAAAATTTCAAGTATATCTACCTGCATATATTTAACTGTGAACTGTTCTACTTTTTAGTTTTACACTTGGGGAGAGGGGATGAATGGGACAACAGAATTTTATATATGTTCCCCAAACATAAATAATTTGATAATTTATCTGACTGATGGCAGTACTGAGGTCATTCAACAGACATAGTTTCAAAGCAATATCCGTAACAGAAGATTAGCTATTGTACAAAGTGTATTTTCCAAGAATCAAAGTTGGTTTTTCTATTTTATCTTTTTAGTATTTAATTGATAGTTAACCTTCTCAAAACCTTATATATATATATATATATATATATATATATATATATATATATATATATATATATTTATGTTAGAATGATATAATCGCTTGTTATACTTATGATGCAAATGAACAATATTGACAGTGCTTACTAAGCCTAATCACTGTTTTATATAACCATGTGGCTATGGGGATGAATGGGACTGTCAAATTCATCCCCAGGGCTATTCCATAATAAATAAAATTACATTTTTTCATTACCTAGAAACCATATGTTAAGAGGAGAAAACGAGGCCACTGTCGTGCCCTAATCGATACACCAGAAAAACAATATTTGGAAAAGGAAATTGTGGGAAAAAAAAAAAAACCCAGAAAATAAAAAAGGAAAAAAAAAAATTGACTGCTTTCAAGAAATATTTTTAGTAAAGGTATGGACAGTAGTGATGAATCTGACAAGTTATCACTTCATGATGAAGATGAAAGTGATTTGAACATGATTTCAAGTGATATGGACCACCAAGTTTGCAGCTTGGATAATATAATAGAAGACGACTTTCTCCTAACAAAAATATGTGGGAAAAAATAATTATCATTATATTGCTAGGGTTTTAAGGGACAATAATGATAACCTTCAGGTACAATTCTTGAGAAAAGGGGATAATAATTCCTTATTTTATCAGACCGATCCACCAGAAATTTATTTTGTTAATCTGGAGGGTACTGTTATGAAACTACCAAGTTGCTAAATGCTGAAGTATTCTTTAAGTATTTTTTTTTTTTAACTAACAACTGTATACAGCTTAAGTTATTAATAAAAATGTAAAAATTGTCCCATTCATCCCCACTCTCCCCTACTTCTAAATAGAAATAATTATCTTATTTTAATATTAATTAATCGCAGAATTCTACAATTAAATAAGATAAGGTTTATGATTCGAAACCAGTCCCTAAAAAATAAGCCGACTCCGACTTTTTCTCTTAGACAGTTTGAAGTGAAATTAAATCAATTTTAAATCCATAAAAGGAATTATTATTGTTATTTTTGGATTATATCGGGTTACCCAAGTAAATTATTTCCAATATAATCCCTGTGTACACAGTAGATAAAAACCGTTTTTGATTAAAAACTATAATAAATCCCGAATTATTTCCGAACTAATATAATTTTCATTATTATTACGTTTTCCTTTCCATTGAAATTTTTCTGCTCTGGAAGACACAAATTAACATCAAAATTGTAAAGTTTTCCCCTTTTAAAGTCCACGGATCCGAAATAGTGAAATTTCTGTTTTAGATTTTAATAGCTGGAATTTTCAGGTTTGTGGGATGCGAAATTGAAGCATTAATAAAAGACTTAGCAGAAGACTACTGGCACATCTGTAGTAAATTCTTGTCCCTCCATGAGTTTCATTTCGCCGGCACTTAAAGGTGTATTTCGATTCAAACTGCTGATTTTCCGATTTATTTTTAAATTCATTTTTGCTCTCAAATGCATCAAGTTGGCAAATTGTCTTATTTAGAAAGTACACAAGGTGCCCATGATTGTCGATTTTTTGATAAATGCAGAAAATATTGCAAAAAAAGCAATTAAAAACGGCATTTTGAACCGATTTTTCCGAAGTGGGAGATCTGGGAACGAAAAAAAGGGTCATACTGAGAAGATAATTGTTTATAAATCAAATTCTAATGAATTGAGAGTAAAATGGCATCACACGGCATATTATACATCTCTTCAAAAATCCCCTCAGCAAGTTTCATGTTTCTACTTTTAAAAATGTGTCTGAAATTGTATCAGAAAATTTCGAGCTGTTGAAGGTGGAAAAGCGTTTTTTCGAATACAACCTTAATGAAAAATTATACCAACTGAGAGGACAACAACAACAGTCGTAACAACTAGAAATATCCAGAGTAGAAAATATCAGCGAATATGTGAATGAACATAATATCACAATCAGATAGCAAAAATTATGTAACGGTAGTATCTTGTTTACTACGACCAAAACAAACCGAATGTCCTTAATGTCAAAAGGGTGAAGCATTCACCCAGAAACAAAATGTCAACCGATAACTGATCTTGTTTTTCTCGAAGAAGTAACAGCAACGGAATTCAAATCGTTTGCGATGTAAACTGCCGGCATGCAAATGGACAGTTTACGAAAGATAAAACTTTTGACAGCGGAAGAGGGTTTTTTTCAGAGATTTTGCTTGTTTATTTGTTTTATGCCCCACTCACGAGATTGGATTCGGGAGTACCTATTGTTCACGGTGCCTAATAACAGCCATAAATTTCAGAGAAATGTGTATGTATCCAATTAATTATCACGTAATAGTTCAAGGTCATGTATGACGGCAGGTTTATTGTGCCTTTGCCTATACAGAGAAATGGAAAGTTTTAGATTATGCATGGCAAAATAACCAGTGTTGCCAGATGATAAAGAATAAAGTGTTAAAAATGGCTCAAAAAGAATTGAAAAAGAAGGTGATTTTTATGGACCAAAATGTATTTCGAGTCGTTCAAACAAGTTAATAACTAGCTGAATTTCCATGGAAAGCATTAAAAATATGCTAAAATTAATTAATTAAATACAAGATACATCTTAATAATGGATAATACTAATTTTGACATATTTTAACATGATTGTTTTGGTTTTTCATACGTTTGTTATTACAATACGGTATCTTTTAATCTCCACTAGTATACTACCTGTATTTGTAATCATGGAAGATTTGGAATTTTAAGCTTATGAATGGTTGTTTATACGAATCCCTCTCACCGCTGGAGACTGACAATGTGCTCTCCAGAGCTTCAGAAATCCTTTCAGTAATAAAATGTCTGAGTTCGAATCTGAATCCATTCAGTCAAAAAATATATGATTTCTTGAATTCGAATTCGAAATTTAATTTATAACTTTAATAATAATGAATATGTTGTAATAAAAATTTATTCTGACTGATCGTCCTTTATGTAAAGAGATAAGATTATAACGCGAAATGGTAGAATAATGAAAATACATATTTTTAGCGAAAGGATACGATGACAATTGGTAGAAGTGGCAATCATCCACACACAAATGGTTTTAATTAGGCGCTTCATAGTAATTGGCAGTTAAGCTGGAAATAAAGATCTTTCTTTGTGTCAAATCATAGAATATCATAAGACGTGTGATAGGATATTGAAGATATTTTAACAATATTTGAAACATACCAATTTAATTTTGCGCGACACAATTTTTAACACAATTTTTTAAAAACACTTACCTTTTATGTGCAAAATGATAGGATATCACGAGATATAGTAAATTGTTGAAGATATTTTAGCGGAATTCGAAATAGATTGACCTTTTTTGTGTAAAATGATACGATATCAGGAGAAATCGAATTGCAAGAAGTGGTAATATAATGAAGATATTTTAATAGTGTCTGAAATAGATTTTATTTTGTGTTTCAGGTTGATTGGTAGAATAATAATAAAGTGGAATAAAAGGGTTAGAATAATAATTTTTTAACTGAATCTGAAACACATTGGTCTTTTATTGTATGAAATGATAGGCTATTACAAGTTGTGATAGAGTAATGAAGATATTTTAATGGAATTTGCATCAGATTTGCCACATTTTTTGTGAGAAATGAGAGTATATCACGGAAAATGGTAGAAGCGGTTGCCTGCCTTTATCAAATAGCCCTAAATTAGATCATATTGCCAAATGTAATTGACAGTTCAATCAAAATGTTGTATATTTTGATCACTTGTCATGATGCCATTGCATTTGACATAAAACAAAGTTAAGTCTTTTGAAAATTGCCTTCAAATATGTTTTTATTAGTTAAACTTATGAACTATAGATGCGGTCCGATTGCAGTGATTTTTGAGTAAATAGAAGAATTGCAACTCTGGTTTTCTAAAAAGAAAAATGTTCGTTTTGGCATATAGTAACACCTCTAAAAGCTTGTTTAATCTTTTTAAATAACTCTGTGTATGTAAAATAAATGTATAAAAATAATAAATAAATTATCTAAAAGTAATAAATAAATGTATAAACATTTTATTTTTTTAAACATGATGATGAGAGATTAAAAAAAATAAAAAACATTATTCTTTAAAAAAAAATGTATTTTCATTAATGCAATGTGTGTTTATTTAGTCAATATATTTAATAAATCATCTAGGATTAATTGTAAATTTTAGAAATGAAAATCCTCTCCCTCTTCATTTATTCAGAAATTGAGCAATTAAATCCTTAAATAAAAAATCTATTTTAATAAATATCAAAATAAGAAATTCATTATTCCTTTCATGTGTAAGTGCATAATTTTAGATAAAAAAAGTAATAATAATTTTTTTTAAACAAAATTTTGTGGTACAGCGTATAATTGAGTTCGGTTCTTTTTTCCGGAGCCCGAATCCAAACATTTTGAAATCGGAGATAATCAGAACGAGTTTTACAATTTGAAATCTGAATCCGAATAAAATACCAAAAGTACGGAGTATAACAATATTAAATCTCCTTACATAGAAGTATCTAAAATAAATGCACCTACAGTGGGTCACGAACATGTAGTGAGCCACTCATTTTTAAAGTGTAACAAGTTGGAAATTGAAAGTTGAGCGTAGCAAATGAGGTGAATTCGTACTATAAGGAAGTATTAAAAATATTCAGATCTTGATGTAATAGTATACAGTACTTCGGATACAATTGGGGATACGAAATCTTTTGCTTATCCCTGTAAATGCTGTCTGCATTATATTATACAAGAAGTAACTTGTAGTAAACCACAGCAACGTATATAAATTTTATAAAATGTGAAATAATTTAATATTATTAAAACGCCCCCAAACGATTCCCCATACCATTATCAAGGTGGCGAGTGGTTAGATAAAAACACAGTCAATATAGATGATAAATACCAGTATTTTGTTAAAGATATATTCAGTTTATATAATCTCTTTATATTATTTCAAGTATTTTCTATAAGAAAATACTGGTAGTTTTCTCTTTTCTTGGCTGTGTTTTCCCGGTTTTCCCTGACCACTCGCCACCCTGATTATGTGATGGAATATTTTTGTGTAGCCCTGTAACTTAATTACAAATATTCTTTGCAACACAGATTGTACAGAATATATATTTAAGTATATACTTCATAGATACATATCAATTTTAATAATATTCGAAAGAGTGTAACACCATTAAAATGCACTTGAAACTATTTTTCTTCGATTTGCCGTAATATAACAGAATACGTTTGATTGTAACGTAATTGTAGATACGTAATTAAACTATGCATCCGATTTTCATAAAATTTGAAATGACTCGACCAAATTTATATTTCAAATTTCAAATGATTCGGTTGGATAGTTTTTGCTCTGTGATATGCAGACAGATGGACGGACTGAACAAAGACTATTTTTATATAATTACGAAAACGCACCTAAAAACAAAACAAAAGTGCAATTCTGAAAAATGACTGAAGGAAATTTGATTGAGTAATATCTTTAAGTGTTATATCGCCATAAATTGTTTGGAACATTTTTTTTTCTGTTGTAATATTTATTTTCTAGAGTGCCTACAAAAACGGATTTTTTTGGCAAATTCTTGGAGATTTCATTAAGAGATAGGTTTTTATATAAAACATTGTTTCTTTAATATTATGTTTTATTTAAAATTAATCTATTGTTGATATAATCTATTAAATTGCAAATGATTTGTTGAAAAAGCCAAAAACTTAAAGATTCACACATCAAAAATTTACTAATCCCATTACAAAGAGTATAGAGTAAGTATATGACGTGCCAACTTAAGAGCCTACACTAATCTTTCAAAAAGACCCAGATAATAATGTTAAATCTATAAGGGTGTTATTTTCAAATACCTCGCTCAAGTTTTAATATTTTTGAATAATTCTTTTGCATACACTGTAAAAAAAAGGGTCTATCTACTAAAAAAACTTTAGTAATCCTTGTAATTACTAAAAAATGTTTAGTAATCTTAGTCGGTTACTAGAAAATCTGTAAGAATTACTAGAAAAAAGTTAGCAACGAATAGAGTTAATAGTTTTATATTTTTAATAGCTATTATTAAAACTCACCTGGCGTGGCCTCGATAGCATAGTGGTTATAGTAACGGAACGGACTCCAGGCTACAAGGTCCCGGGTTCAATACTGGACAGCGCCAAGTACGCCCCGAATATATGTAGTGTAAGTACTCTATAATAAAGGGGCTATGAATTTCCTCTTGGAGCTGGTCGCAATGTTTGGTGCTGCCATCTATTGCGTTTTTGCCGAAAATGAATCACTTCAGAAGTCTGGATGCAGCTCGAAGGAAGCTCCTGCCCTTCGGACGCACGTAATTGTTATTAAAAATAATTTTGGAGCTATTACTAAAATTTGCTTGGTGGCTCATACTAAAAAATTTTAAGTTAGTTATGCAAAATATTCTTTTGTTCAGTTTACAAAAGAAATGCTTGTTTCACTTCCAAAAAAAAAAAAAAAAGTTTGTAATGGTTAAAAAAAAATTCTGTGGAATACAAATTTACTAAAAAATGTTTAGTAACCTCTTGAATTTTTTTTTACAGTGTAGGATAGCTGAGGACGGGTATTTTTTTAGGCTAGTTTTTACTTTTTCGATTTTGGTTTCAGATTTTTAAAAAATTACTTTAACTTTCGAAACCGGTTTGAACCGGTTCTGAAATTGAAACTATTCTAATACAAAACAAAATATGATAAAAATAAAAAATAAAAAACTGGCCTTAAAACTAGCCATCCTCAGCTATCCGATGTAAAAAAAAAAAAAAAATCATGTAAAAATATTAAAATTTGAGCGATATATTTGAAAATCACGCACCCATAGACTTAAAATTATCATCCGGGTCTTTTTGAGTGACTTGTGTACAGGCCCGTAGCTGAGGGGGCGCTATGGGCGGCTGAGCCCCACCCCCCTGGAAACGATTCCAAGGTCACTCAATAAATTTTTGTTCCGAAAATTCAAATGAAATTTTGTTCAAAATTTAATTTATTTTTGAGACCCTTTCACAGTTTTGCAGAAATACCAGAGAGAGAGAAAAAAAATTATGAGCCCCCCCCCCCTACTATTCACTTCTAGCTACGGCCCTGCTTGTGTAGGTTCTTAAAGAAACAGTCAAACACTGGCGACATAAAGACAAAGGCAAGGTCGTCCAAGATCCACGCCGACCAACGAAGATTGCTATTGTCCATTACAGCGACGGATGGCAAGAGTGCAACAGCTTCTCACCTCTGTCGTGACCTTAAGGCTCCACACTAGGCACAGAAAAAGACCCGGATGATAATGAAAAGTCTATGGGAGCGTTCTTTTCAAATATCTCGCTCAAATTTTAATATTGTTACATGGTTTTTCTTGTATAGGATAACTGAGGACGATCTACAACCGGCCTAGTTTTTACTTTTTCGATTTTGCTTACATATTTTTTATATTACGAAAGTTTCAATTTCAGAACCGATTTAAACTGGTTTTGAAAGTTAAAGTAATTTTTTTTTTAACTGAAAAAGTAAAAACTAGGCCGGTTGTAGCTCGTCCTCTGATATCCTATGCAAAAAACCCCATGTAAAAATATTAAAATTTGGGCGAGATATTTGAAAAGAACGCCTCCATAGACTTTACATTATCATCCGGGTCTTTTTCTGTGCCTAGTGTGGGGCCTTAATGTGGGTAACAGGTAGTCAAGTTTCAAAGATCTGAATCTGACTATTTGTAGAAGGCAAATGACAGAGGCTGTTTGCAATAACTTTTGCTTCTTGCGTCCTATTTATCGCTGCATATAGGAGAATCCGTTTAGCATTGGACAGAGATCATAAACTTAGGACCAGGGATCAATGGGGAACCATCCTATTAATTAATGGGTCGCTGTTCAGTTTAAATAAAAATTCTCGGCGAACTTTCGTCCAGAGAAAATTAAGGATCCGCTCTTTCATCTTCCGAGAAAAATGCCACTATGGCAGTGAACGTTTGATGGTCAAGGCAAGTATCATGTTCGATGGGCGTAAATAATCGTAACACGTGTGTACGAGCGGAATGGGTAGAGGATAAGGCTTTATAAGTGAGCTTGGTAATTTTCGCTCGATTAATGTATTGGTATATTTTTGCAATAGTCGGTGAAATTCAAAACAGTAAAAATGAGTAACTACCAAATTTGAATGATGTAATGAAGTGGCAAATCACAAAAAGGTTGGAAACAGGGCAATTTCAAATACAGATTTCTAGAAAATTCAATGTAGCGCTCAGCGTCGTGAAACAGTTTAAGTACACTGGGTTCATAGAAACAAATTCCGGGGAAGGTTGTCCAAGAGCCACGACGGCCAATGAAGATTGCTATTTATCCATTATAAAGATTACTAACAAGAGTACAACAACTTCTCTCGTGATCTTTATGTGGCCACAGGCAGTCGAGCTTCAACGGTTATTTTTTACAGAAGTCAACTTAACAGAGAGCTGTTTGCTATAAGACCTGCTTTTTGCTTCCTGATTATTGCTGCATACAGAGAGAACCCGTTTAGCATGGGGGAGAGATCATCGACTTTATTCAAGAACCAATGGGGGGAGCTATTAACTGTCGAATCTTTGCTCAACCTAAATACAAATTCTCAATGCACTTTCATCTACAAAAAATTAGAGATTTGTTCCCTGCCTTTCAACTTCCAAAACAAAGATCATTATGTGAGCGAAGGCTCTATGATCAAGTCTTGCATCATTTTGGATGGAAGCACACCCCTCCCTGTGTTTGACAAAGTCTGTATGACTGGTGTGAGTTGTAGGAATGATGTAGTATACTCTATTCTCGCCTCTTCAGAAATGCAATTGGTCTGATTTCATTTTAATGGACTACAATGCTTGCCCAAATAGAGCTCATTTGAACGATGAGCTTCTATAAAGTGAGAATGTTTGCTTGATGGACTTGCCAATAAGATCTCTCGACATAAACCATATACAGAATGCCTGGGATGCTTCGGAGATTAAAATTAGAACTCTTTTTTCCTCTCCCAGAATCACCTAGGGCCTGCATTGCAACAGCATTGCTGGAGTAGTGAGACTAACTGTCACAGGGACCTATTAACTGCCTGATTTCCAGTACGAATTCATGTTGTACACAAACATTGTACACATTTAATTTTGTCAAAATATGTCCAGTAGTTCTAGAGATAATTTACCAAATCTGAAAATCCTCTTAATTTTGAACATGAATGTTGTTGTATGCCAATGGAAAGTTATCATACTATGATCAGACAAATCTCGACTTAAAGTTACGTTTTAATCCATAACATGGCAATCGCTGGTCATAAGAATGCTTTCCGAAGTCTCTAAGATAAGGACAAGGAGGTTTAGGTTGGGACTTTTGGTGAACTATGTCCGAATATAGGACCTTGCACCTGAAAGGGTGAATCTCGAAATTGGGGTGTTGGGAAGTGGACTCAAAGTTTTGCAAGTAGATCAAGATAACAAGGGCGAATCATTTTTTTTAAATCTCTGCTGATTCAAAAATCAGATTGAACTTAAAACATGCAGAGACCCGGAATTTGCCCTTTCCTCTCTAGAAAAATCAGACCGCGAGTTTATTATAGAAGATGGTATTTATCACTTTAGCTAGATATTGTGTGAATACTAAGAGCAAACCAGGACGAAACGACTTACCCACATGTTACCAACATCTATCTGACACGAAAAAAAAAAAAACGATTTTTTGAGTTCGTTTTTTTTTTTTCAAGCTCTTGAATGGATAATAGCATTTGATGATCCTTGGAACAGAAAGGATGAATACTGAAATCGGGGTGTTGGGAAATCAAGCTCAAAGTTTTGTAAGTAGTTCAAAATAGCAAGGACATTTTTTTTTTTAAATTTCTGCTGATTTAAAAACCAGATTGAACGAAAAACATGCAGAGAGGGGGTTTTAGACCCGGGATTCGACTTTGCTCCTCTAGAAAAATCAGCCCACGAGTTTATTATAGAAAATGGTATTATTCACTTTGATACTGTGAGAATACTAACAGCGAAACAGGGAAAAACGACTTACCTACATGTTGCCTACATCTATCTGACGTAATAAAAAACCCCAATTTTCGAGTTCGCCCTTTCTTTTTCAAGCTCCTGAATGGATGATTGCATTTGATGAACATTTCTTAATCATTCACACATCTATAAACATTTGCATGTATTTTTTCCCCTTACAATTAAATATTCCGAAAGTTAACTTACGCCAAAAGTGAAAATAGTAGTGACAAATTCATTCACTCTGAATTTAACGTTAGCAAATTATTTCGCATATTTACGCTCGGTTCTGCAACTTTCAACCATTTTCCTTTACAAAAGGGTTTATGTGCCGATTAAAAGAAATTCTGCTTGTCAAAATAAACATCGCGTTGTTATTAGTTTCGCTTTCACTCTCTTTCTTTGCTAAAATGAAAAAAGTTTTAGAATTCACACTCCCTACAATTTTTTTTTCTTTTTTTATGGGCAAATTTAAAGGAGACACCTACTCCATGTTGTGCAAGTGTTACTTTTACTGCAGTGGACTGCGAATCCTCCATTTTGTTGACTAAATGTAATGAAAATTTAATTCTTAGAAATGAAGAATGTTGAAAAAGAAAGTACTTTTTTGCATATCCTCTCGTAATCCGAAATCTAATTTGCAGTGTTATTTTAATATTACAAATTGGACGCCTGCACGAGTTGGAATTTCCAGGTCCGAGCGGTTTGTATTTTTGTGTGGTTTACGGCTCGGCCTGGCTTGGCCCATGTTGAAATTAATGAAAATAGGTTCGGCCTAGGCTCTTGGCCGTAGCTAGAAGTGAATACATCGGGGGCGCTCAAACTATCTCTTTATTAGCGTTCCTGGACCTTGTTTGACGGAAAAAGGAGAAAAAATACTTGTGTTGCGATTCCATTAAAACAAAGCAAGGGTATATTTAAAAATTAGTCATATAAATAAAAATAATTCAAACTATATATATATATTAAAATATAACAAGAAAATGATGGTATAATGTTCTTGCTGGCAGAATGAAAACGAAACTTATGGTTGATAAAAATATTTTTCCATAAAAATTGTGAAATTCGTTGACAAAATTGTATTGATATCCATAATATAAACATTTTTGCACCTGAAAATTCATGTTACAAATCGAAAAAAGCATGAAAATACTATGAATGATGAAGATTTTAAAATTCTCTATTTCATCCCATGTAAAAGTCTATGATAGCGCTGCAGTCGATCGCCCTCGGCGGTTGAAAACAGTTTTCGACCAACCAGAATTTATTGTCATCATGTCGCTTCTCTTACCGAAGGTTGTAGGTTCACTACTCTTTATCTCTCTCTTAGGCAGAAAGATAAATTAGAGCATATTCACATTGCAGGTACTATGTTTCTTATGGAACTGTTTGTAATTCATTAATTTTATGCTAAGAAAAGAGTTTGATGATAAAAAATTCGAGTGTATAACTAGTGCAGTATTAAACATCGTGTTAGCTTCATATGTGCAATTCGGATGAGCGAGTGTTGAAACACTTATTTTAGTTACAATTTAGTATTACTGAAAAACTGTGAAAGGACCTCAAAACTAAATTAGATTTTTTAACAGAATTTAGATTTTCATTTGGATTTTCGGAACAAAAATTCATTTGGTGACCTTGGAATCTTTTCCAGGAGATGCTCAAAATGTTTTAGGGGAGGCTGAGCCCCTCTAACACCTCCCCCCCTAGCTACGATCCTGCCAAGGCTGTGCAAAAATCAGTGGAATAAGACCCAAATCAATTTCTACAGGAAAAGCTAATTTTTCTTAACGTACAATTAACACGTTGAGCGCCAAGTCTTTCTTTCCGTTTGGTCCGAAAAAAAAGATTCCCTTTATACAATCTATATAAAAAGAAATTATAAAAGTCTCTAAAATAAATTAAAGCAAAAGTTCTAAATTAAACTATTGTAAACTATGATCCGACGAAAATGCTGCACAATTTGGTAGAGGAACGACCAGAAAATTTACTAAGCAAGTTGCCACATTTTGTGATATCTGCGAAAGAGAACAATTTTTTTGTGTGTTCACTGTAAAAAATAACGTACGATTTAACGGAAGTATTACTGGTAATCTGGACGCTAATACTATTTACTGTTTCAGAGTTTCCCCCAGGAGAAGGGCGCACAGGCCTTCGGGGAAACGTCCACCGGTAAATGTTAGCAGAAGGTTTTTTCTTATTTAAATTCTTAAAGATACAGAATTAATGCCAAAAATAAGGGGAACATTTCTTTTCTAAAATTTACTGGTCGAAGGCCTGTGCGCCCTTGTCCTGGGGGAAACACTGCTGTTTTTTAACGGAAAAATTTCAGTAATTTCCTGAAAAAAACTCGAAAAAACGGAATATTTTTCGGAAATTTTTCCGTTAAAAAACAGTAAATTATACTGGCGTCTAGATTACCAGTAATACTTCCGTTAAATCGTCCGTTTTTTTTACAGTTTTCGTAATTATGCAAATACGTAGCACCTATAGTCGTCGTTCAGTCCGCTTTTCTGTCCGCATGTAACGACTAAAAAACTACCCAATCGAACTGTCTGAAATTTAAAATACATAATTATTACATAATTTTGTCGAGTCGTTTCAATTTTTATGAAAATCAGATGCATAGTTCAGTTACAGGAACAATCGAAAATATTCCATTACATTGTGGTCAATGGAAAAAAAATAGTTTCAAGTACACATTGATGTTACATTCTTTCGAACATAGTAAAATTCATATGAATGTATGAAGTATACACTAAAATATACATTCTGTACAATCTGTGGTGCAAAGAATATTTTTTATTAATATACAGCGCCACACAAAAGTATTCTGTTACATGGTATAGGGGGAACATTGTTTGGGATGCATTTTAACTACATTAAATTATTTCACATCTTATAAAATTGATATATGTTGCTGAGGTTTACTATAAGTTAATCTCTGTATAAAAGAAAGCATATAAATTTACAGGCACATACAAAAGATTTCGGATACTATACTGTATCCGAAGTACATTTGCTACGCTTAACGTGCAATTTCCGTCTTTTTATGTTTATTGTATTTTAAAAACACCGATTAAAAATTTTTGGTAAGAAATGTTTAATATATTCATGATACAACCCTGAAATTAAAATTTATTTAGAATATAACTTTTTTAATTTTATATCAAATTTTATACTGTCAGTCACCGGTGACTGATGTGGCCTAAACGGTGTATAATTTTTTTTTTCTAGAATGCTGCATATGTATCTATGGAAAAATTTAACCTTATTTTTTATTATGCTTTAGATTATATTTGCAAGTCGTCGAATGCAGAATAAAATCAATACCGGCCCGTCATGTTGGTTCAGTAGAAAGATAATGTAAGCTTCATCCCGGCCCAAACCAAGTCTCCTGAAAAAAATGAAGGTCTAATTCAGACGTGATGCATCTGCCAATGTCGATTTGATACGCTAGACACTAATAGTATTAATTTTTTGCTTATGTACCACTTCACCTCTGGCAGACATGGACCATTAGATTCTCCTATTACTGCTTTCTCATAAAATAAAGATTTTTTTTTCTTGCGCTCGATGACATATGTTTTTGTGCTGTCGGTTCTTGGGTTAAGAGTCGAAGAGAGCAGAATTCCGTTTGCCCTCTTTCGAAAGTAACTTTAGTAGTCATAGCAACCTCGGCGATTTTTTTTCATGATCTCTATGAATGATATTTTCCAATATATATATATATATATATATATATATATATATATATATATATATATATATATATATATATATATATATATATATATATATATATTAAGCATTAATTTAATGTTTTATGTATTTTCCGTTTCTCAATTTTTAGTCGCCCGGCGATCACTTAATCCCACCCTCCTCTAAAGTTGTTTCTGCCTAGTGTTGAAGGTCTATTTTCTCAAAAAATGGAGCAAGAAGATGGAAAAAAAGCGTTTACTGCAAATTAATTTAAACTCTGCGCATTTAAGATTTTTTTTTCAAAGTCTATGAGTCAGAATTAAAAATGTAATATATGAATGTATATCTTTATACCGATGCTATTACAGTGAAACCTCCAAATAAGGGACACTTCGAATAAGGGACACCTCTATTTAAGGGACAAAACTTCCGGTCCCGGTCCCTTGGTATAGGATGCGTAATGTATTTACCTCTAAATAAGGGACACTCTATTTAAGGGACAGTTGAAAATTAAAACAAAGTGCATTTTGGATAATGATAAAGTCCGTAATCAAAATGAAAATTCAGTTTTTGTGAATTTATGAAACAGGCAGATAGTCATGTCAATACAGAGGCATACGACACATTTGACGAGTATTTATTTACCGATAATTCTGATTTGACATCAGTGCGTTTATCTTCATTAAAAGTAATGCTGAAATTTGTGAGGATGATTCTGAAAGTTGAGAATAAAGAAAAGTTTAAAATAAAGAACTTTACAGATGCTTTTAGGCTGTTCTTAAATCTGAAAAGGCAACTTTTATGACATAAGTTTTAAATTATTTTTATTCAAAAATGCTTGAAAATAGCAGCAGTTATTGTTCAGAAACTATGTAATCATACTTTTTTGCGCGCACACAACCGCAATATATCCAGAAAATATTGGCAATACGGTTGTTTTTGGACCTAATTTCCATGCGAAAGAAGAATAGCTACTTAGAAAGGGTGTAAAAATGTATTTGTCACGTAATCGATATCGCGTATAACTCAACATGTAATTTATTTATCAAAATATCGAAAACAAAGTTCAATTCCAAATCGCTACCACAGTCAAGAATTCCAATGTTATACCTTTCAGTTTAAAAATGAATTTGCAAATGTGTCAAAACTTTTTCCGCTAGCTGAGCATAGCAGTTGATAGATTTATTGCCTTAAAATATGCAAAGCAGATGAATACTATTTTGTAAATACTGCTGATAATGAAGAACTAAAACTCATAAGTATAGTAAATGAGCACTTGAAAGGTTTGTAGTGAAATATTGAAATTTGCAAAACAATTACTTTTGATTAATTATTTCAAGTAATTTTTTAAAATGTTTTTATACTTTTTGCATATACGGAATTTGCATATAAAATAAAAATCAATAATTCGACAAATAATTTAAGGATTTAGTAATCAATATAAAATTTTAATTTATTAATTCTCTATTCCTTTTGTGTCTGATTAACGTAATCTATACATTTCGGGTACATTCAAACTTTACCTTTAACGAGTTGTTATTTTTACATACCTTAGAACGATTAATTAAAAATAACAATCAAAACTCTGAATAAGGGACACCTCTATTTAAGGGACGAAAGTTCCGGTCCCATGGGTGTCCCTTATTTGGAGGTTTCACTGTAATAACATAATCACCACTAGACGGTGATGCATTATCTGATCCATAACCTCTTCGGTCCCTTGGTCCCGATTCCGGGACCTCTGTTCTTTTCCTTATAAAACTAAAATATCAGTTTTTTTTCTTTCATTTTTGCACCATTTTTTAATAGCTGAATGTTTTTTGTGTTGAAAGCAAACGAATAAACGCCTCCATCTAAGCTCATTCCTCCTTTAACCATTTAACTGATCAATATTTAAAAAAAAAAAAGAAAAACAAACTTTAACACTAGAACCGCGGGTAATTTTACTCACGTTTTATAAAAATATTTCACACCAGAATTTTTATTTAAAGCTATTTAACTTATTTATTTAAATCGGTTTTGTGCATATAATACGTTTTGTGCGTTTGTGGTAAAAATTTGGGTTTCGAATCGACTTCCATTGATTTGGTACGGGTCAAAATGACCTGTTCCCGCGGTTCTAGTGTTAAATAATGTCTATTTTTTTTCATATCTTTTACAGAATTTTTAATCTTTTATCACCGGTTTTTCATAACAAAAATTTTTGTCTAAAGGAATTTTTTTTCTTTTTTTAATGCTTGCATTAAGTAATCTGAAATTTACAATAAAACTTTGCTGATGAGAATAATAAATTACGATTGGAGTATGAATACCCGTACGTGGTATGGGCAAATCATGATTGGCAAAAACACGTTGCCCGTACAATAAATGGACAAAACAAGGAAGTAGTTAAATATATATTCTTTTCACCAAAGTTTGATTAAGGCCTAAAGATGTCCAAAAGACAGTGTGATCAAGAATGTGATAAATTTTCATAAATATTTAACTTAAATCTTTTTCAGTATTTTTTTTTTTTTTTTTGAGCGTCCTGCGTTTTTTTTAGCGTCTTGCACAGTTGTTACAAAGAACTGATCTTGGAACCCTTGAAAATCTGGATGTCCCGCGTACATCGGGACAATTGGCAACCACTTTGATCCCTCTTCACCTTTTAAAAGGAGTCCACCTTAGTCCCGCAAATCAGCACCACAACAATTCTTATTTACATCTGGTAAGAAAAAAAAGTTATTATTTTTCTACTAGAGTATGTTTCAGTAATAAATTTTTAGCTGAAGTGTCTACTTGGTTTAGCGCCTGATGACTGGGCATCGCCCACATTACAAATTTATGCCCAAATGATCATTAAATTGTGCTTCTACAATGCATTTTTGACGGACTAAATTGGACATTCGTATGATATAATTTTTATGAGATTTTAATATTTAGTGATTTGTTTCTATGTATTTCTATCATACATTTTTCTCTGATTAGAGGGTAAGTTTCTGCAACAATTTTTACAGGGCTATTACCCCTTTAGCAGGCGGTGTCCCACAAAAAATGGCACCTCATTTTAAGAGTAATGGCACCCAGAAAATTTAATTACAATTTTCCTTTTATGAAAGCTGGAAAATAAACAACGTGCTATTTTCTAATAAATTCGATTGTAAATTTCTGTGTCGGTACATCATTTCTTCATTTTACAAATAAAATTATTCTGCGCCGGAAAGGGTTAAAACTGTATTGATTCCTTTTTATTATCTTCTTGTGTAATCTTTGAAGTTCTATAGTAAAATTTTGCCTGATTAAATTTCAGGTGTTTGTGATATCATTTACAGGAGTGTGACATTGTGTGAACTGTAATGATTAATTTATTTATCATCAGGGTCTGATTATCAACGGGGCACTGTCCCACCAAAACAAATGATGGTTTTTTTTTTTTTTTTTTTTTTTTTTTTTTTTTTGCTTATTTATGACAATAATTCTTAATGAAAAGGCCGTTTAAACAAAGAAAAAAATTCTAAAAAATTTTACTGGTGAAATAGTGCTCCGTTAATAATCAGGGCCTGTTTATCATACATTTTTTATCTTAAGAATTTATTCTACTATTACACTATTAAAAAAAAAAAAAAAAAAAAAAAAAAAAAAAAACCGGACGATTTTACGGAAGTATTACTGGTAATCTCGACGCCAATACAATTTTCTGTTTTTTAACAAAAAAATTTACGGAAAAAATTCCGGTTTTTTTGCGAGTTTTCCCTTGAATTTACGGAAATTTTTCCGTTAAAAAACAGTACATATTACTGGCGTCCAGATTACCAGTAATACTTCCGTAAAATCGTCCGGTTTTTTTTTTTACAGTGATGAGAAAATACAAAAAAACTTTTGTTTATTTGTAATAGTTAATGCTCTGGAATAATCAAATCAATCGAATAAATAAATAAATATATAATTTAATATGATAATGGTATGCGAGTCTCTACGAAACCATAGGCCGTTAAAAATCTCCAGAACTTTACCCTTAAACAGTAAACATGAGGTGCAACAGCAAAGGACGCTCTGGAAGTACGATTGAACTGAAATCGATAGGACAAGAAATTTGAGATTGGACACGATGATTACTTTTAAGATATATCCAATGAACGTTTACTAAGAATCATTATTGGCAAATTCGAAATTTAAAAGTGTCAAATGAATAGAAAAAAGTTGTAAAATCACAATTACTCTAAAATTAATAAGAGCTTAAATAAAAATTACCTTAGTATTAAAATGGTGATTACCTCGATTTAAACATAGCTTACTTTATATCTTTCAATATCTGTTTCCATTGTTAAATTCAGGGGGTGGCTCGGTGGGTCATATCACGCTGGAGCAATGAGATGTCTCCTTCGGAAAGTTTGAGATTTTGTGTTTTCAGTGGTCAAAATGTGCAATTCTCTCCTTCCCAGAAGTATATAATATCCCTCCCCAGACCCTGAAACCTCAAAAATCCCTCCCGGAGAATAGTGTCTGTATTCAATACTGCATACCTCTTACCGAAGGAAAGAGAATGAAACCCGATTTCTTATATTTTGGGATTAGAATTTTGACATGGTTGTTAGATTTAAAATGTTAGATGTAAGTACTTACGAACAACGATTTTGAAAATTCCGAAATTTAAATTTATCTGGCCAAAATATAGGGCCCCTAGGCCAGTATATCCGCCAGAATTCGCTTTTTGCTTACAAATCTACAAATCTTTCTTTGCTTCAAAACATTTTGTTAAAAAATATGTATCCCAGATTCAGGAACAAGCAGACAACTTGGCTATCATTTTTTTAAAACATTTTATCGAGTGTCAAAGTTACAAAGATTAATCATCCAACCTGTATTTTTGAGTATTTTTTCTTCTTAGATCGCTTGTGATAAAAAGTGAATCGAATAAAATAGATGATTCTGGAAAACATTTGATTCATATACTCTAATTTTGTCTCAAATACCTTATGTAACATCAACACAGATGTTACAAGTTCAACGACATTCTGTTATTTGTAGTATCAACAAGATGATGTAACTAATGCTGTTAAACGAGCAACAAACACCAGTCTGAAAAACTTCAAAATGCGAGAAGAATTTCGATGGAGAATCAGTTTTTATCAACATTACGTCGCGGGTTTTAAGTCACGTGTTTTCAAATGTAGGTCAATGGCACATGGCACCCACGTTTTCAATGAAAGTGTAAGTGCTGCTTTGGCGCGTTTATTGGAGGCGCGACACTATTGTTCTATTCCATTGGCTGACTATCTTCTTTCATTTTATTGGCTAGTGATGACGTAGTAGATGACATCAGAATTGCAGTTGGAAGTTGTAATGTGCGGATTTTTTCCTTGTTAAACAAGATAGGAAAAATAAAAGTAACACATGTATGTTGTGGAGATTTTGTAGGTTGTTTTCGAATGTAATGAACTTTTGGATAATAAAATTTTTTACATGTGGGGAAATCTCGGGTCAAATTTTAGTGTTTCTTTTACATTCTATTCCGAATTATATAATTGAATGATAACAATGACAACAAAAAAATGTAGTTATAGCACTAATTTGAGTTTTCCCAGAAAAAGCTACCTTTAGAAATAATGACATTTCCGGAAAAAAAAATCGTGTCCATCAGTTTAAATGAAATTGTCACTATTAGATCAGTTGTGTTTGGACAACACGGTTGGTTTTCCCCACTAACATCACGAATGTAACAAGAATAAATCAGTTTTCCGTTTATCACTGTCCAGAATTGCAAAGAAGCTTGCTGGAATACTAATGTTTGTTGTGGATGGTAACTCATGTCAAAATTTAGAGCTTCTCTTATATTTTATCCAGAAACTTTAGAGTTTAATGTTAACAACAATAACAACAACATGCACTTTTGTACAGTTGATGGGATTTCCTTCGAAATCAGCACATTTCCGCAAAACCAAAATTTGTTATGTTCTGTCGCTTAACCTCACGATCAAAAGTTATTAGTATTTTATGAGATATTTGAACAACCAGATTGGTTTTCCACACAAAAAAAATATCCGAATTGCAACTAGAACAATTCAGTTTTCTGCACATCATGTACTTGAACTTCACAGAAGTATGTTAGAATAATAAAATTTGTTATCATTGAAAGGCACAGGTCAATATTTAAGGCTTACCTTATACTCTGTTTAGAAACTTTATCAACAATAACAACTTTATTACAATTGAGGGAATTTCTTTAGAAATTTTGACACTTCCGGAAAAAAAATGCCTTACGTTCTATCATTTGACCTGATGTTGAAAATTTTTCAGTTGGAACTACATCAGTTATTTGAACAAGATTAGTTTTCACAATAAAATCTCAACTGTGATTGATTCACATCATTATCTAGAATTTTTAAGAAGTTTGCTGGAATACTAAAGTTTGTTATAGCTGCTAAACTTAACTCAAAATTTAAGAGTTTAAATATTTTCAGAGTTCAAGGGTGAGAACATCAACATCATGCACTTTTGTACAGTTAATGGGATTTCTTTCGAAATCAGCACATTTCTGCAAAACCAAACTTTGTTGTTTTCCATCAGTTAACCTCACGATCAAAAGTTATTAGTATTTTATGAGATGTTTGAACAACCGGATTGGTTTTCCACACAAAAATTTTTCCAATTGCAACTAGAAATACTCAGTTTTCTGCACATCATGTACTAGAACTTCAAAGAAGTTTCTTTGAATAATAAATTTTGATATTACTGAAAAGTTCAGGTCAGTATTTAAGGCTTACCTTACACTCTGACCAAAAAATTTATCTTTTAATAGCAAACGTTGAGAGAATTTCCTTAGAAATTGTGACACTTCCGGAAAAAAATGGCCTTGTGTTCTATCATTGTGTTTTGTGGCTCACTGTCTAGTAAACAGAGATGGCCACTGTCAGCATTTATCGTTCATGGACTGTAATGCCATAGAGTTTTAGTTTAGTTCCATCATTTATGGGTGTATTCCAAGCCAAACTGCTTATTTTGTGATTTATTTTTAAATTCAATTTTGCTCTCAAACGGACAAATTGTCGTATTGTAAAAGAACACAGTGTGCCGGGCCTGCCAATTTTTCAATAAATGCAGAAAACATTGCAAAAAAATTTTGCCAAAGATGGCATTTTGGACCGAATTTTCAGAAGCAGGAGATCTAAGAACGAAAAAAAGGGTTCTACTGAGAAAGTAATTGTTTATAAATCAAATTCTAATGAATAAAGCGAAAAATGAAATCACGCGGCATCTTATATATCTCTTCAAGAATCACCGCAGCAAGTTTCATGTTTCTATTTTTAAAAATGAATCTGAAAATGTATATGAAAATCTCGAGCTATTGAGGGTGGAAAATTATTTTTTCGAATACACCTTAAGATATCCGCTCACCCTCTGAAGTGATTCTTTTTTTAAATTTTCTCTTGTTATCTATTTTTTTATAATGACTTTTACTTTAGAACTTTGAAAAAAATTAAAACATTTTTTCAAATAGCCAGAAATAATTTTTTAAATAGAAAAATAGTCAAAATTATGTTAAAAATTACATTTTCGCGAAACGCGATAACTCAAAAATATAACAATGTATTGACATTTTCTAAATTGCATAATAAATAGAATAGCTTTCTCTAGGACTAAATACAGACCTTACAATTGCATCTCTATCTCAGATGATGAGGCAGTTAAAGTACTAATGTAATGAAAAATTCGCAAAATTTGTCTCGAGTTTGTCATTTATACCAGTGTGAATATAATACTATTTAATATATTATCATGAGTGTAGTCTATTCTCTCAAAAGACATTTGTAAAAGCAGTGCAGAAATTTTTGCCATTTTGTGGCATTTCATGCACAATTTTTTGTTTTAGAATGTTTTGCATGTAGTAAAAATCTGATAAACTTCATTTTGAGAAAAAGCAAAAAAATAACTTTAAAATACATTTCGAAAGCTATAACAGGTGTAATTTTAAACGGCTGTAACTCGAGTTCTATTTTAGATACAGAGAACATCAAGGGCGGCGCCAGAATTTCCCCGAGGGGGGGGGGGGGCACTGTATCCCCGACAGTAAGTATACCCCCCGGCAAGTTCATAATATATATTAAAGGTCAAAGCGTGCTGGACTGGGGCCTAAAAAACTGTGTGGGCAAAAATTTCATGGCCGAGCCCGACCCCAGTTCGTGCAAAATAAATTAATGGTCCGATCGGCGAGAAAATTTAAAAAATCGAGCTGATTATCCGGTCTAGCAAGTACAATATATATACACATATATATTAGGCCGGTCAAAAATAAAAAAAATAAAAGTTAAAATCTTGGCCCTACCCGACTCTATATTTCTACAAAGCATGAAATTTTACTTCGATATAGTTATAAACTGTTTTGCACGGGGAGTTCTAATTAAAAATAATTCATTTTTTTTTAGAAGTGCTCTAGTCTGCAATATTGATTTATTTTTAATGAATATCTATTTGCATGTAAATGGTTTAGTTATTGTTAATTCTTATTTCATGTATTGGAGACTTTAAAATCAGAAAAAATGCCACACATAAAATCTTCTAAGACAGAATTCCATAGGAACGAAAAAAAAAAAAATGCGTTATAGTTTATTAAAAAAAGATACTTTAACTTTCGGAACCGGCTTTGGAACTGAAAGTGTTTTTTATATTTCTATATTCTACTCTTTTATATTTGCAACCAAAATCAAAAAAGTAAAAAATGGTCATATTGAAGAATGAGCTCAGTTATCCCATTCAAAAAACGTTTCAAAATATTTAAAAAAAAACGAGAAATTCGAAAACAACCTGCCCATTGGTTTAACATTATGGAGCCGGTATTTTGAAGTGAGTGAAAAGTCCCCCTTAGACAGCAATGCGTCATAGGCAGGTTCTATTTCACAGATTTTTCTGTATTTAAATTTTATTCTAAAAATATACTATTCTTTATAAATAATACATTTTAAATTTTAATTGTAGAATAATGGTGAGTTAGACTTATAAAAATACATACATTTTTCCTAAAAATATTTGGAACGGGTCGTTCCGAAAAAGTGATTTTCATACGAATCGAAACTGGGACTGAAAATTTCTTCCCGCGCAGTTCCAGCTCAGTATCGAAAAAGTTAATTAAGCCATGAAGACCAGGCATGGATCGGCCCGAGTATCGTAAAAGAAAACAGGCCCGAGCCTGGTCAATGTAAAAAACTATCGCGGCTTATCCAGAAGAAGGAGCTCGGTGAAATTTTCTTTCCTTAAACTCGAATCGAGCTTATTTTTATCTGAAGACTCGGACTAAATTTTATTTTTTGAAAGTTCTGCTGGCCCTGAAATTTATTATTCTTAAAACAGGTATTATAGCACATTTTTCTATAACATTTGGCCGAACCAGACTTTTTTTTTCCCTTTTTTTCTTTCATTTTTTCCGTTTTCTAATAAAGAGTGGAATATGCTTGGAAAGAATTTTTTGACAGACGGCTGTGAATAACAGTATTTCCAGATCTAATGCAGTACGAAAAGAGGAAGAGAGAGAATAAAGAATACTGCCCAGTTAAACTGATGGCATTGAGCTCACAGGCTACAAATACTAATTGTACATTAAAGCCTTATATTTTCAAGGGTTAATTCCGTTCGAAAAAAAATTAAGAAGGGGAAACAGCTCTCCCCTTTCCTCTTTTTTTTATACTTAATCATTGAATCTCCTATACTATCAAAGACATGCTTTATCATATAAAAAATCTATATCCAAAATTCAGAGCAAATTAGATAATTCTTAATAAAAACCCATTTAGCATTTATATAATTTAAAAGGAGTTATCCCCTTCTTTTATACTTAACCATTAAACTTCCAAAACTATTCAGAGATTTGAACGAAATCTGAAAATTCTGCTTGAAAAACCTATTTATATAAATTAAGAGGGCATTAAGAGGGGGGGGGGCATTAGAACCCCTGTTGCCCCTATTTATACTTATTCAATGAACACTTAATAGCAGTCACGGAATCGCCTCATCAGAATGATCCTAATCTAAATTTTGAACGAAAACTTAATTCTGCATGAAAATCCCATTTATATTAACTAACGGGGGGGGGGGCATTAGAACCCCTGTTCCCCCTATTTATACTTATTCAATGAACACCTAATAACAGTCACGGAATCGCCTCATCAGAATGATCCTAATCTAAATTTTGAACGAAAACTTAATTCTGCATGAAAATCCCATTTATATCAACTAACGGGGGGGGGGGCATTAGAACCCCTGTTCCCCCTATTTATACTTATTTAATGAACACCTAATAACAGTCACGGAATCGCCTCATCAGAATGATCCTAATCTAAATTTTGAACCAAAACTTAATTCTGCATGAAAATCCCATTTATATCAACTAACGGGGGGGGGGGGATTAGAACCCCTGTTCCCCCTATTTATTCTTATTCAATGAACACCTAATAACAGTCACGGAATCGCCTCATCAGAATGATCCTAATCTAAATTTTGAACGAAAATTAATTCTGCATGAAAATCCCATTTATATCAACTAACGGGGGGCATGAGCCCCCCGTTCCCCCTCTTATACATATCGAATGAACTCCAAAAACTAATCAGGGAAGCGCCTTGTCAGGATATACCTATATACAAAATTTCAAGTGGATCCGATATTTTTATCATGAGTTATCGCGTTACGCACATACGCACATACATACAGAACGGGCGGGCACATAAGCTCTCAGGCTATGATAGCCTGTGAGCTAAAAAGCATGACACTGATAATCAATGATTCTTAAGCCTTTTTGCGGCACGTATGCGTGTCGCTCGTCTCCAAGGGGTATAATAAGACTTCCCAGCTACACAAAAATTTTTAGGTCTGATTTGGGAATACTAATTTTCGATTGCAGTGCTTTTTGAAATAATGAATATGAAATTTAAAATACAGTAGAGATTATCTGGACTTCGATTAAGCATATTGTCCAATTAACCGGATCGATCAAGGACCATACGTTTTTTTTTTTTTTTTTTTTTTTGCCATCTTCTCCAAAAATTTTAAAGTCAAACTTCTTCAGGCAGGTAAGGTAAATTTGACAAGAAGGCATGGAATTTAACTCTTAAATAACTAATTTCTAATCCTGAAATAATAAAATCACCAACAAATACAAAGACAGCAATGCATAAAACTATTTTTTCTAGAACCTTAGAAGTTTCCCTTCTAATGCACGAGAGTCCCACGCAGACAAAAGAATGGCCTCTGTGAACCAGAAGACTATCAAGAATTTCTTTTCCCTATCACGATGATTTTTTAAAATGTATTTACTGTACAGTGTATGTATATAATTTCTATGTTTATTTCTATGTACAACTTTCTACCAATTTTGTAGAAAATAAAATTTTAATTAAAAAAATACTTCTAAACACGCCATTTTCAATATGCAAAAATGTGCATTACCACAATTGCCAGTACCACAATTACCTGGAAAGAATGTGAAGGGAAGTTGCCTAAAAACATTGCCCGATGCGTTTATAAAATTTCCCAATAATCCGGATTTTTCATTAACTGGATTATCCTCGATACCGACCGGTCCGGATAATCGGCGTTCTACTGTGTGTATTACTGAATGGAAAAATACAAATGAAAAACTTACATAATTAAGACAAATTAAATAATTATTATCAACAAAAGTACGAATTCTGCGTATAAAGCAGTTTTTAAATTAAAACACTCGGGTAAAAATATCAAATCACATATAAACACAAAGAAATAAGAAATCATTTGGACTTACTCGTATGAAAGTCTTGAAACTTTTTATATACAGCAGAAAAATATTAAAGTTCGTACTTTCTTAAAAAGAAGGAACTCATAAAATATTTATAATTAGTAGAAGTAATAATTTTAATGTAAAATTTGCAAAGTCGTAAACTCTATTTTTTCATAGTCAAAATCTTTCTTTAAAAGTTTATTGTAGCATTGTTCTTACGGTTTCTGATTAATTATAAAATTTTGTAAAAAAAAAAAAAAAAAAAAAAAAAAAAAAAAAAAAAAATTGCAATAAACAAAATAATTAAAAAAAACCTTATTTCCATATTTTAAAATAAAAATACTAAATCAGGAAAATAATTAACTCCTATTATCTGTGGTCAAAGGACAATTGTCGATAATAGAGTGCTGCATCTAGTTAACTTTGAAACATCCTTCCAATCTTTCACAACAGGTGTTTTTCTTATAATTCCCATAGCAACAATAAAAAATATAAATATTATTTTTACAACCAATCAGCAGGAACACGTTTGCTGATGCTAAACAACGTACTCATCAACCTCTTTATCATTCCATTACTCGAAAAGTTTGTTTTATATTAAGTTGCAGAACAGAATTTGAAAACTAGTCAAAACAGACAGACATGCATTTCCTTTTATTGAATCGCAGCTATTCTCTGCGGTTTAAATATGATAAATTCAAATCTAAATAAGAATAAATGTAAAAAGAAACAGTATACTTGCTAAGAACGATATCCTTTTCCATTCCATCTGAACACGTTACTGTACTAAATATTAAATTCTTTTATTTGAATTCAATGTATTTGCATAGTGTGAAATTAATTAGTTGAACTACAGTTTTTGAAATGCGTAACTTTTATAACTTTATAAATATCACGTTTTACTTTTTTCATAATTTTAATCAAAGCAGATTTTTTTAGCTATAGCTGTAATAATAAAAACAATGGGAAAAACATCTTCAATTTCCATTTTGTTTTAGAATGCATATCGATCGAATGCAGAAAGCGTGATATTCCAAATTTTGATTCAAATCTGAAACAAAGAGCTTAAAAACAATATTTCGAAGAGAAATATGAATGAAGTGAAAACTTGTGAAATAGTTGGGAATTTTAAAGTGCATTATTTCAATAGCAGCGAAAAGCGACCTGTAATTAAAAATATACCGCTGATCCGAACCGCGAATTATGCAGGAGGTCTAGCTTTGGTCTGCGTGGGCCAAAATTTCTCGCCGAGTCCACTCGACAATGCTGAAATATCCCTGTGATTTGAAGAGGTTTTCTATTAGTTTAAGCAATTTCTTTCTTCTGACTGGAGATTTTTTGAAAATTTTGATCTTCGGTTTCCGATTTTTACGTATTTTTAAATAAAAGGGATTTATAAATTACTTTTCGAAATACGAAAAAGTACTAAGCAGCACAGCTGCCAGAACATGCGTGTAATTTGATGAACATGCTGCTTTAGGTGTGAGTATTTTAGGTAATTGGTGTTTTTTACTGTATTTTTTAAGGGGGGTGGAAAAGTTAAAGTGCAATTTTTTCTGTTTTTACGGAATATAATCAAGGGAAAAAGAAGTTGAATCCACGGATTTTTTTTCGAGCATAGAGTCCTCCATAGATTGGGTTATACCCGACTTAAACTAGTTAATTCGATATCCGTTTCAACCTGAACCAGTTTTAAAAAATTAGATGACACCGAACTCAACAAACTCCGACCTAAAACCAACAGTATTCTATCCGAACCCAATCCCAACTCGAAATAAAAAATAAACTTCCATCTTGTAAAGCAATAATGGAAAAGTAGCCTACAATAATACCACTAGTATAAATTATATTTTTTAAGTAGAAAAATCAATAAATCTGTATATGTACTCATTGGCACCCGGATAATATAATTTTTCATTTAAAAATATGTTTCGGAGATACTTTTGAGAAATCAGGTAGAATCGAACCTATATGCTAAAACTATTAAAATCAATCCGACTCGAAAAATAGAAGTCAATCCGAAAAAATATTAACTATAGCCAGATCCGACTCAAACTGCCTGTCGAGTTGAGTTTAGTTTCCCGAGGTGAATGCAGAACTCTACTAGAAACTCGAGCCCGACATCATCACATTTTGACCTGAACGCCTGAACCCAAAATATTTCAACATCAACCAGACCCCAACCATAACTGATGAAAAAATATATCCATATTGTAATGCAGTTATGTAAAAATTGCACCTTCAGTATTAGTTTTAACTTTTAAATTAAAAATCAGTATAGATAAACTAATTAACATTCATATATGTAGTTTTTCATTGTAAAATAAATTTTATAATTTTTTATGAGAATTGGATTCATCTCGAATCAAGAACCATAAGTGCCAATATCCAACCTGAACCTGAAACTATTAAAGTTAACCAAACTGGAATCCGAGTCACAACGACAAAAGATTGGGCTCAACCCGATCCGGTCCAGACTGCGAGTCGGGTCAGATTCAATCTGCCCGACCCGATGCAGTATTCTACTTGTCATCCAAGACAACCCCGACAAAATAATTTTCGTTTGCGTACTCTTAACCGAACCAAAAATTCTTCATGTCAAACCGACCGTAAATCCACAATCAGCGGAAATTCATCCACAATTTAATGTAGTTAAAAAGTAATAATACATGATTATAACTACAGTATAAATCTTATCTTTTTTTGTTGAAAAATAAACATGTACAGAGTCATTCATGTATCATCCTGTGTAGTAATCTATGTAGATTTTTAATTTAAGAAATTATGATTTTAAAAAAATCGGGTTTATCTGAAGTCAAATTTCAGCCAGAATCCGACTCATATCGAAAAGAATTAGTTTAGTCAATCCAACTTTTTTTTTTTTTTTTTTTTTTTTTTTTTTTTTTTTTAAATATTAATCAATTAAGCGTTAAAAGAAATTCTTTATTAACGTTTCCTCTTACGTGACAAGTTAAAATCGTCAATTATGACCAATTTTAAGCATTCTTTTTCAGGCATTATATAATGTAGATAAGCAAAGCAAAAATTTGCAAAGAAATATTGATGTCAAACAATCTATCATTTTTTTAAATATTATTATTAAACTAGTATTTTTTTAAATTAAAGTTTTGATCATCTTTTGTGATATCTTGTATACAAATGTGAGCTGTACCGACTACAAACTTTATGCATACGTACAATATGTATGAAGTTTAGTGTAAGACATTTCCACATTATTCACAAAAAAAATTCTATAGATAGATAAAAGCTCCCCCCCCCCCCCAAATTGATGCTTGCCCCGGATATTCCCATAGCCTTAATTGGGTCCTGTCACTAGTTTAAAATATTTGTAAAATTATATATTTTTTATAATGTGGAAAAGTAGTTCACAAATTAACAGGTTACAAATTAACGTCGTCAAAAATATCGTAATCTAGTTTAGTATCAACCGCAAAAAATAGTTCTATTACCTGAGTTATAATTATTGGGTTCAGTGGGTCCAATTTTATTTTAAGTGTTTTGTTTTCATTTTGACTCTTGGAATTCAATAAGTTTTAAAGATATGTTGAAATACTTATTGAGTACATATAAGATAGTGTACTTGAAATCATGGGATTTCCGCTGAGAAGTATGTTTAGAAATTTCTGTTATTTAGGGGTCGATAAATTTCTAATTAAAGGAATCGGAATCTAGTTCATTTAACCGCAAGTTCCGTTTCAAAACTAAAACAGTTATTCGATTTGACCGAGGAGAACATTCTTCAGAAGGCACTGATTAGGGTCTATGCATATATAACGATATCATGTTTTTGGAAATTTCGGAACCCCTCCTCTCCTTCCGATATCAAACGTTACCATATCTCGCACTTCCTCCCCTCCCCATAATACTATCGTTAGCAATGTCTATTTTTTTTTTTTTTTTTTTTTTTTAAGTGATATATAAGACTGGTTACATTGATATTTTGTCTATTTTATTGATTCAAATGAAGGGAAGTTAATAAAATATCATTTTATATTTGAAATAACTTTATATCAAATAGATAAATAGTTAAAAAGATTTTTATGATAGGTTTTTGTCGCATAATGCATTTAACTGTAATAGTATCTTCTTCCATTTGCCATGTATGGATGGGGAAAGGGGAGGCGGATGCAGATAGAAATTTTTATCAACAAAACAAGTGGACAAGTTCATCTCTTTCTCTTTTTATTGGTAAACACAAATTTCATTTTATATATACTTCGCATATGATTTCTCGAACAGCGATTATACATGCATACACATATGAAGAAGAATAGGAATGTCAAACGTTGAGGAATTCCATGTTTTCGAATTGAATAATTTTATAATAATCTAGTAATTTTAAGTAGCTTTGTATTTCCATAAAAATAGACAACAGACTAAAAAAATAAAAAATAAATAAATACTGTACTATTTTGAGTCAAAGACCATGTTCCAAGTAAAAAGGGAAAATTTTGGTTGGCTAAAAAATGATATCGATATCAATAGACAACCTCCCTCCCCTTAGAGATATCTTATGATATCACTTGCCAGACCCCCCCCCCCTTCGCCCTAAAATGATAAAGTTATATATGCACAGCCCCTTAAAGAATAGACGCGAGTAGCAGGTGCTTTTCTTAGAAAATTTTGAAGGGGGCCGAAATTGAAAAAAAAAGGGCCCTAATTTTTACATTGAATTAATTCCATTTCAAAATACTAATTTTGAAAAGATTAGCTTTTCAAATTATCTATCTTACAATATGTATTAAGAAGTATTTTATATAAATAGCTTTCATAACAAATTAATTTTTCATGTAATAGATCAAATTCAACCACCTGATTGAATTAGGTTTGTTCATTATGTTAGATGTATGTTTAATGTATATACTGAGTTTAGGTAATACTGAATTTGGTTAGTATTAGCAACATAAAATATTGATAATTTATTGCTAAAATTGAGAAGTATTTCAAAGTATTGATATTTTACGTTGGGCATACATTTTGAATTCAACCTCGACTCACATTTTTACGCTCATACCATGCAAAATTATTTTTGCATATTTTTCTTGACTGTACCCCATTTTTGTGAAAGAGAAACATAAAAACTGTTTAATGAAATATATGGGAATCTAATTCAGCCACTCTTTGGAATAATATTCGTAAGCATATTGGTAAGTTTCCAGGTATGTTGAATTTAGAAAATAATTCTAGAATGAAGGCGATCCTGAAATGACATGCTTTCCATAGCTTCAGAGGTTAATTAGTCCCTGTTCTTCAGTTATGAATTAAGTTTTTAACCCTTTCCGGCACGGGCAAAATCTGTTACTAAAATGAGAAATTATCGACTGATACAGGAATTTACAAACGAATTTTTTAGATATTTTGAACCCCCTCCCCCCCCCTCTAAGCTTTTACTGTAAAAGCAAAATTTTACTAAAATATTATCGGTGCCGTTTGCAAGTTCAGAATTAAAATTAGGTATGAAAGGGTTAAAGCGTTTATTTTTTAGAATTTAAGTTGCTGTAGCTTCAAGTTTATTTTAACTGTTTTTACTTTGAATAGAGAATCTTATAGTTCAGTGAGTTTTTAACACAATCTTAGACTAACACTTTTCGGCAAAGAAAAATTCTGTTTGTAAAATGATGAAATGATTGACAGAGATGAAATGATATTTTGTAAAATTGAAACTTATTGGCTTAAACTTTCATTCTAAAAGCGAAATTTTATTAAAATGTTTTTGGTGCTTATTGTAATTTTCGAATTAAATTTGAGTGGTCCTGCCGTAGGATCACTGCGCTAGAAAGGGTTAAAATAGTTATTGAAGTGATGTATATGAAATTACCAAGGTGCCAAATATGGTGGTATATATGAAATCATGTGTCTACTATTGAGAGAACACGACGGGAGCGTTTTCCTAAATTTTCAATGTTTTTCACCGTTTTTTGAAAACAAAAATTCGTGACTTATTAAATCGAGAAATTGTCCCGATTAAATAAGGCACATTTTACAGTAAAATTTTACTGATGGGGATAAAAAAAAGGATTCTGAGCACTTTCTGTGGCACCTATACTGGTCGCTCGAACGTGTGGGAAAACTTTGAAACACGATGAATGATTACCTAATAGTATAACAGTATAAAGTTATACAATAATAATACCCATATATAAATCCAAATAAATTAATTTCATGCATAAATTTCAAGAACTAATTAACTTTTGAGAATGTTTTGAACAATATGTGTGTTCAATGTACCTTTCTAAAAAAAAAAAAAAAAAACTGTTGAATGTATCACATTGTAATTTATTATGGTGTTAGAAAGCATACTATTCGGGAATAATGGAAAAGAAATTTCCATTTTGGCTTTATAGAAATAAAATGAAAAAAATAAAAATTTTTAAAAACTGAAAATCTTAAAAAAATTAACAACTTATTTTTTTTATTATACTTTAAAGCATTTTTCACGCAGACCTAAAATGTTACATATTTTTAAAGAAACAAATCAGTTACATAATTTTGGAATGTTTTAACTTTTTACCTAAAATAAAAATTTAACCACTGATTTGACTGTACTCGTAAAGACAAGAAGAGTTTCCTTAATCCATTACTTAAAGCTTTTTGACACCAGCATTTTTTTTAAAAAATGCAGTTTTATACTATTTAACGGCAGAAATGTTTAGACTAAATATTTCGAATATTTTAGCTTAACCTCTTAAGTTGCATTTTAAATTAAGGTTTAAAAATTCAGATTTATTATTGCCACCACTTTTTTTTTAAATATTTATTTTATATAACAACAAGTAAAATGTTATCAGAATAAAACCAATTACACTCTTTTATAAAACTGGTGGAAATCAAACAATTCCGAAAAAGCCGTGAAGCTTGCAGCCCGTCAATATCACGGGAGCGAGAATTAGGGGTTAAACAAAGTGGTGGTCATCCTATATTTTTAATTTATTGCATGTAAAAAAAATAAAAGAGTAAGTGGTTAAAAAAGTATTCCAAAGATTTAAAAAAAACATTTCGAAAAAAGGGGGGAATGCATAGATGCGCACAACCGGTGGCTAGTGGGCCACCAAACTGGCAGTCACTAGTCACTAGTGATTATTTTTATATTCTACTGGTACCATTTTTTTTTAAGTTTGTAGTATATTTCTCTTGGATACGTTATCAAAATGAATGTTAAAAATATCTGTTTTGAGAGAGTGGTGCGAGATGGAATTAAAAAATGCCAGTATAGGGCGCCGCGCCGGCTAAATTTTATGCAGATAGAATTAACAAGCTGCTGTACGCAATGATAAATGTTTTAATTTATACCGCGATTATGTTGAGAGATAGCTGCATAATGTGCTTTTGATATGTAAGTTACAAAAAATGTTTCCTTTCATTTTATTTTAAGTTCATAAACGGACATTACTTTAAAAACATCCCTCCTATATTACTTTAAAACCTTCCTGCACCATAATCTTTTAAATCCATAATCATTACCACCTATAATCTGTTAGCTCTATTTTTTAGTCCGATTAAATACAAACTCAAAAATTTGAACCATTTTATGTTCCATTTGCCGTTATAAAAGTTTCGATAGGTTTTGCAATAAAACAAGAATTATTTTAAATATTTCTCTTCACAAATGAGTGCGGTATATTACACTATCCCGATGTAACCCAACAACAATAGATTATGAAAGGTGTTTTCACATATTCTGTATTTTCTCTCAGCCATAATACATGATTCACTCATTGGGAATGACCATTCTCGAGTCATTCATTCTCTTCCAAAGAATAGCAAAAGATGCAGATATTTTTCCTCCTACGTAACTGCTCGAATTCCTGACTCTACCCAACGATATTGCACACCACAGGTAAAATAATTCTTAAAATTCTAAAAACAAAATATTCTTCTTTTTATTGCTTACGCCATTTGTCTAAAATTATCGCGAAAAATGCTTTTAGTAAAAATTAAAAATACAGGGCATTCTAATACGAACTAAGTGGTTTAAATGTCAAATGCTAGACTGGACCCTGTAAGGAATTTAAAAATATGACCCAGGTCTAACCCATACAAAAGTTTAGTCAATCTGGCTTGTCCTGGCCCGGCCCGATGTAAAAGCTGAAAATAAATTTCATACTTGCCGAAGTGGTCCGTTATTAAATTTAAGAACATGGATAATTTAACATGGCCCGGAGGCGACCTTACTCAATTTGTGAAAACATGCCGATTTCTGAAATAATTAATCTGAGTGTAAAGTTAACATTGTTTTACAATTAAAATTCTTCCACCGGCACACTTACTTCTGATTTTTTAAAAATTATACAACACATTTATGTATATGCATAGCTGCCAACATCTTCCGTTTTTTTGGCCCGGAAAAATCTTATAGTAAATTTTACTAATACAAATCGCCGTTAACGGCTGATTAAATAAGGCAAAAATTTCTGTTAAATTTTTCCGGGCCAAAAAATCAGAAAAGTTGGCAGCTATGTATATGTAAAAATTAAAACAATTTTAAAAAGAATATGATGATTTATAGATGATGTACTTATGTTTACTTTTTAAACAATTTTAGTTAATCTTGTAAATCGTAGTTTTTCCCTTGCAATTTTAATATCCCTTATTAATCCTATTCCATGTTACAAGGCTGGTTGTCATTACCCAATTTGAGATTGCACAAAAACGATAATTCTGTTAATTTTCTTTTGAAAAGTTCTCCAAGATGGCAACCCTTTATAAAATCATTGCCAAAACTGGACAATGCTCAACAATATCTCTGTCAATAAGGATTTTTAATTTCATACCAGTTTTAAAACCTTTGCTAGTAAATACTCTATAATTAATAATGTAGTTACGCATTGTAGCACATACGGTGGCACTGACCAAAAAGTAGAGATTTACAATACTTCCAATCATGTAAAGAAAAGTAGAAGCGGATTTGATCACAGAGGATAAGTCCTAGTAGATTTTATTTAAAATTATTTTGTGTAAAATGTTACTTCAAAAATAATGAAATAATTAAAAAATAACCTTTTTTATTGGAGATCGACATTTAACTCTTTGCACTCGAGAGATGATTCTCAATGACTACTAGTGGCCCGCATAAATAGATGCTCCAACGCTTAATACACGATGTATCTGATATTGAATATTTGTAACTTTCCAATATTTATATATAATTTGCATGATTGTTATGCATTAAAAACAATGTCAATAGCTATTAGGTTCACCCAGTTTGCCAGCAAAATTTATATCATAAACTAAAAAGGGTTTTTTGAGAATGAGTTAAGTCAATTTCTGTCTCCCACCTGAAAAAAAAAAAAAAAAAAAAAAAAAAAAAAAAGACCAAGGTTTTGTCTTAAAATTAAACCTCGCTCGTAAAGGGTACATACAGTACCTGGCCATTGATTATCGTTCACTTGCGATTTTAGACATTTTGTTAAATATCTAGAAAAATACTTGAGGAATCATCTCGAAACTCTTAGTGTATAAATATAATAGTATAAGTCATACATCTCCGTGAAGATTTTTTCCCGAAACTCCATAGGAGACCGTCAAAAAATTAAAAAAGAATGAATATCTTTTGAATAACCCTGTCAAAACTAATGTAGCAAAAGCGCTCAAACTCTAGATTATGATTGAGTGCCTTATTGTAATACACTGTGTTCATTTTTATGCAAATAGCATGCATACTCGCAGAATAATTAAGGATTTTATTAAAATGGTCCCAAATTTTTCCAAGTTTTTTCCTTATGATTTTCAGAGTTCTTAATATAAAATAATATTTTTTTCTGAAAATATGACAAACAACATTACACACAATACCTTGTAATCAGAATTAAAAAATAATAAAAATTATATGAAAAATGAGTAGGTTTACTAAATAATTTTTCACTGCGCATGCGTCAACGATATTAAAATTTCATTTGCATATTATGTTAGCTAAATATATAGAGCAACTTTTGTGAAAGTCACAAAATCATAACTTGAAAATTCTGAAAATAATCATCAATTGAATAAGTTGAAAATCCGTTATTCTCAAAATGAATCAAAAACAAGAGGGGTTGTATCCATATATTCATTGATTAGTGTCAATATAGAATACACAATACGGGATGTACTACTACATTTGGATAAAATCCCTCATTTTTTTGCTTCATTTTGGAAACAACGGATTTTGTCCTTCTTCTATAGACAATTACTTTCAGAATTTTCAAGCTATGATTTTGAGACTTTTACAAAAGTTGCTCTATACATTTAGCTAACATAATATGCAAATGAAATTTTGATATCTTTGACGCATGCGCAGTGAAAAATTATTTAGTAAACCTACTCATTTTTCATACAATTTTTACTATATTTTATATCTGATTACAGGGTATTGTGTGCAATGTTGTTTGTCATATTTTCAGAAAAAAATATTATTTTATATTAAGAACTCTGAAAATTATAAGGGAAAAACTTGAAAAATTTGGGACCATTTTTATAAAAATCTTAATTACTCTGCGAGTATGCATGCTATTTGCATAAAAATGAACACAGTGTATTACAATAAGGCATTCAATCATAATCTAGAGTTTGAGAGCTTTTGCTACATTAGTTTTGACAGGGTTATTCAAAAGATATTCATTCTTTTTTAATTTGTTGACGGTCCCCTATGGAGTTTCGGGAAAAAATCTTCACAGAGATGTATGACTTATACTAATATATTCATACACTAAAAGTTTCGAGATGATTCCTCATGTATTTTTCTAGATATGTAACAAAATGTCTAAAATCGCAAGTGAACGATAATCAATGGCCAGGTAGTTTATATACTCCTAAGTGCGGGATTTGCACCCACCGCTTTCCTGTTATGACCATAATTATTTGCGTAAATAAAAATATTGAAACTGAGTTACATTTAAGCCTTTCAAGTGTAAAGCATTTACATTCTTAAAATAATGAAATGAATAAACGACACAGGAGTTTAAAGACAGGTTTATTTAGAAATAAAAAAAAGTTTATATTTTACCTACGTAATAAACGGAAATTTGTATGCCAAAAGTATGGTGCCATTGTGGCACTTGAGAATTCAAATTAAGTGGTTTCATGAACATACCATCGGCCTTTAAAAAGTTTGATTTTATTAGTTACTTTCCCCAGATTATACTACTATCACTGTATCCTGACTGACGCCTGACATCTCAGATATCACCCCCTCTCTATCTAAATCCTGGCTACAAGGGGTGTTATCCAGGCCAGCGTTGCTCGCTAAATTAATTACATGTAAGTAATTACATGTATGACATTCCAATGTTTGTTTCCATCTTAATCACTTAGCGGTATGTCTTTCAGTCCTGTAGCATGAGGTCGAGAGTGCTCCATTTTATCTCATCCGCTGCTTGTCGCAAAGGGGCAAATGCCCCAGCAGGCATTTCACTAAAATATTGAACATTTCATCTTTCTCTCCTGCTCTTTGTCGCGAGGGGTCGGTCTGTGCCCGAGAGGCTGAGTTTAACCTTTTTAATATTTTTTTTCTTTTTTTTCTGGTTGAAATGTAATTTTTTAGCCCTTAATAAAAGCAACCGAGAGGGACAGTATACCCTAGAGACATGTCTTCCTTGTCTAAGCAGCTCCTCTAAAACTGCTATCAGATTCACAAACTTTTCAGCCGCTTTTAACCCAACCTTTTCCTGTTCTGATGGAGAAAACGGTTTCAATTGTCGTAACTAAAGTCGGAGGAAAACCAGTACTACTATTACTAGCAATTAATATATATCGCCTATTCGTATCAGTCGCTTATCTTTTATTGGTTGAAATGTTGAAAGTTGGAGAAAAACTTGCAGCTAGCGAAGACTTTTTTTAGAACTGCAGTAAAAAGTCGGCGGTTATTGTTGTTTGCTATCACACTGGGTGTTGAGACAGTATTTCGCGAAAAGTTGGATGAAATCAAGTGTTGGCTCAAAAATTGCTCGAAAAGTTGATGAATCTTTAGGCAGCTTTAGGCATTCAAACATTTCTACTCCCCTGATTATTCATAGAACAGGTATTAATAAATTCCTGGCTTGGGACTCACGTCAGTGATAAAGCAGCGCCTTGGTCCTGCTTTTTCTTGTAGTTTCCAGGTGTAGACTAGATTTAGACATGTGTATATGGGGCTGATACCGGGAAAAAAGTATCACTATTTTCAAAAGAGTCACAACTGTCTTATTTAAATGTGCAATTTCTCTTCGCTTTATAAATAAGATGAAAATAACTATTCAGAGCCACTGATGAATGTCTGTGCCAGTCCTCAAAATACAGTCGAGTCTCTATATCGAAACTCCATACATCGAATTTCTCTATATAACGAATTTTTAGTAGGAACGGTTCCCTTTTCGCATGATTACATTAAAAACAGTCTCTATATAGCGAAATATAGATCTCCATATAACGAATTTTTTCATAAATTGGTCTTAATTTACTCAGTTTTAAAAGGCTTCGAAATCATATGGAATTAATTTTCCATCACTTATTTTTGATTTATCGTCAGTGCTGAGTTTTTTAAATATTACTTCTCTCCTTGTTCTGTAAATCCAACGAATTCATCCCATCTCCCACACACCTTTCCACACCTTTTCAAAACAGAGTCAATTGGATTGATGCACATGTAAGAGAGGAATTAATGAGAGGCACATAAGAAAGGCTTTCAAATGGAGGAAAATGTTAACTACAATTTTTCATTCCTTGCTAAAATTTGAGCATTTTTTTTTAGAGCGTAACAATTTTAAAATCAAAACAACAAAAAATGACAGATTTCTTCGTCTGAAATTAATTCAAGTCTTCCTTATTTAATTTTCATTAAGCTTTCAAATAAATGTCTTCTCTTTTTTGAAACAGCTTAAATAATTAAGAAATAAAATGTTAGGTTAATATTTACTTTTAAACATTTCAAATTATTAATTCAAAAGATCAAAAATAACATTTGTTCAAATTTCACACATTAAACACGATTTTTAACATCATTCTCTATACATCGAATTTCTCTATATAACGAATTTTTTACTGGAATGGTGGATTTCGTTATATAGAGACTCGACTGTAGTATAGCCAGGACCTGGCTGTATACTATACTATATGTGTCCAATCTTCAAGGCTTACTGAACGGGTTGCTGCTGTTTGAATCGAGTTTCTTGTTACGCGAAGAGATGTTTCGCCACTATCTGAGACCATATAATAGTTTGGTGGTTATCTTCTGTTTGTCTTACATTTAAGTTGTAGGCAGGGAAATTTGTATCGACTTTTATAATAGAAAACAATCGATTTCTGTTGTTTTTTATGTTTATAACTTTCGAACCCGCTATATGCGGGTTCTGATACAAACATTTTATAGTCTTTCTCTAAGCTTTTGTTTCAAAGTTTGGGAAATCAGCCTGTTAATCTTGTTGAAGATCTATATAAGCACTGGGCTTGGGTGCATTACACCTCTCCCTCTCTCTAAAATTTGGTTTTCTATGTGCAAATAAGAATATTCGTTTTGATTTAGATTTAATTTCTTCAAAATGAACTTTACGTATGCACCGATAACTGTCATATTAAATAGTAACTAATTTCTTCTGGTATTGAAATAAAAAGTGGTTATAAAATGGTTGGATTTTCCATTCTTTAAATTACAACCTGTTGTCTTCCGCAAAGAGAGTGTGAGGGCGGTTGCAGTTACCTAGAGGGTGGTTAAACTTACGGTTGCGATCAGTACACCCACGCTTTTCTTTAGTGAAGCTCAGGGTCAACATTCCTTTTAAAGAGGCTCACGTGCAATAAAAATTTAGGGTTCCAAAATTATCTTTGAAGGTAAAACAGGGGATATTTTTATTCTTTGAAAAAATCTTTTAAGTATAGGGAGGTTGCATTCTGTGTATAAAACATTTTTGCACTATATTTTATTTTTTTTATTTACTTATTTCATTTTATTTATTTATTTATTTTTTAATGTACAAATAAACAAAACAAATAGTTATTTTATTTTTCTTGAATGTATGTATAACTGCTGGGCCCTGGTACAATACACTGGATGTACTTCCTTTATGGCCGGTTTTGTATGCTGAATTAAGGATATTCCATGAAATTTTTGGAATGCGAATAGTTTCGTTCGTGTTTCAGTCCGGCCGAATTTTTAGTAACATTTTCACGAAATTCGGCAAAACTCGGATTTCGGAACGAAAACGAATTTTCGGTCGATCGCTAATTAAAAATTTAAAAGCTACTGGGAATCTTTTTTTTTTTTTTTTTTTTTTTTTTTTTTGTAAATGTAGCGGTGAATTTTACTTGTATTTTAAAGGTATTTTTAGGTATTGTTTTAGATAGATATTACAATAGTAATTTCCAGTAATCTATCTGACCGGCGGCGGTAGCACGGACAATCAACTCATGGATTTCATGAATGAAAATCAATGATAAGATAAATCTCGATATAAGCATATTAAAACGCAATTAGTCTGCCAAGTCGTATCTTGGTGGAAAACACTTACAAACGCTGTTTTAGTGGTTGACTCTTAGGTTTATCATTATGTTTTCTTGCTTCCAATCCTCCATGTTTTCATACTTTTGGGTGCCGGAAAGCACAACGGTAAATATACGAGTCAATAGCAAAAATCGGTTTTTTAGGTGTTTTCCACCAAGGTATGATTTTGCAGACCGGTTGCGTTTTTATATATGAATCGATATTTAACTATTACTAGATTTGTATCCGTGAACTCGATGAGATGATTGTCTATGCTGCCGCTTCCCGATCGATATAATAAAAAAAAATACACCACTATATTTTTACTATCAACCTAAAGAAACTCCGATTGTTCCAATTTTTTTTCTTTTGGTTGCTATCAAATAACTAACACGTGTCTAACACTATATTAAAACGTAATTAATTTCTCTAGGTGTTGAAAAAAAAAGATTACAAAACGATTGGATTTTCCACCCCTTGAATTAAAACCTGTTGTCTTCCGCAAAGGTGAGTATAAAGATTAAACCGAGGGTGGTTTCAGTTACTTGGAGGGTGGTCCAACTTATGGTTGTGGTCTGCACACCCACGCTGTTCGGTAGTTTCTTTCAAGTTAAACCATAAAAAACACAGTTTCATTTTTTTTTCATTTTTTTTTTCACAAACAATGTGTCTTTCAAAGTTGTGATTTTTATTGTTAGTGTTTCTTTTGAAATAAGCAAATTAGAGGTTGTCATTTACAAAGAAAACCATTCCGAATTTTCGTTTATGAGTTGTAATAGTTAAAAAGTGAATACATGGATATTTTTTGAACAATGGAGTTGCTGAAAATAAAAGTAATGAAAGAAATTTTTTTATGTTACTTTCAGTGGGTTATTATTATATTTTTTTCATTGTACCTTGTTAGCATGGGTATTTCCCTTGCTTTTTTAAAGCATTTTTTTTTTCGGCTGTCAATCTTTATAGGAAAGGTATAAAATCTTTATTTTACCTAAAAATGTTTATTCGAGTTTACTTAAATCTAAATATGGCGTTAATTAGATATATTCTTTAGATAACATCTTTTCCTGTATAAATTCCTTGTTAAACTATGATTTCCGGTGTTTTCAAACCTTTTAACGCATTGGGGACAAGCGACACTTATATGTGCCTCAAAAAGGCTTAAGAATCCTTGTTTATCCCCACCAGTAAAATTTTATTGTAAAATTTGCCTTATTTAATCGGAACATTTTCTCGATTTGATAAGGTACAATTTTCTGTTTTTAAAAACTGGTGAAAAAACATTAAAATTTCGTATAAGAATCCCGTCGTGAAGGGGTTAAATCCATGGAGGAAGAATATAGGTGGAGGTGAACTATAATGATTTGGGTGATGCCAAAAATGTAACCCTACATTAAGTCACATTAAGTCCAAACAAAACCACGTGCTTTGATTCGCCTATGAATTCAAACCGGTTTAAACCCGTATTTGATTGCTCTTGTTTTTTATCGTCGAATTTTTTATTAGACAGCGCTTCACAGGTAAAAATTTCTTTGATTATTTAGTTATATGTGTTTTTAATATCAAAATAGAAAATCTTTTAACATTTTTCTTGAAAAGATAACATTATTTTGCTAATATCTGAAAATCGTTTGCAATCAGAAATCTGTATTTTAGATTAATATTTATTACTTATGTTTTCATACATGATTTTAAAAGAATGTTTTCATTATTATATTTTAAATATTATTTAAATGCAATTATTAATATGTAACAAAACAAATTTCTTTTTATATATTCATCTTGATTTTTTTTTATCCCTGAATTATTTATTTAGAATAAATCTATTTGTAATATCGAAACCCTGTATTTATGCTTCATTTTTCGCATTTAATTGCGATTAATCTTAAAATATGTGTAATTTATTTTCTAATAATTTTAAAAACATGATAAGAATCGAAATTTTTATTGCGTGAAAATCAGCTCATTTATTTTACAGCTCTCAAATTTTATTATGCTTTATATCTGTTGTTACTTATCCATCATACGTAGTATAGGGTAAGTCTTGCAATCGTTTTGAAAATCGAAAAAAAAATTTTGGCGGATTTACACGTTTTAGATAGTGAAGATTCCGAAAAACATATTTTTAGAAAAAAAAAAATGCCGTCTGTCTGTCTGTCTGTCTGTCTATCTATAAACGCTCTATCTCCCGAACAAATTGAGATAGAGACTTGAAATTTTGTATGTAGTTAGTATGTAAGAATGGGACGAAGCCTATTTAATATCAGCAACCTCGATTATCCGGAACTATTTTTTTCGGACTCTCGAAAAATTCGTTCTGATGAAAAGTATATAAAAATTTTCGAATTTTTTTGTTCTAAGGAATGGACGTAAAAGGCAATAAAATAACACACATTTTGCATACAGAACGCAGTCGATCGTATAATTAGTTGCCGCGATATCTGTAATCCTGTTTTCCACATTCTTCGATTTTTCATATCCCTGTATTTCATTCAAATTTCAATTCAGAAGTATATTTTAATTGGAAATGAGAAGCTTAATCCGACTCAGTTAATTGTTAGTTAATATAATTATTATTTTTTGGAGTTATAAGGATGTTTCTTTTACGCAGTTTGGTACTACTTGAGTAGTTTGGCGTTTTATATAATTTGTCGAAATTGATAATCAGCAGTTCTTTAATATAGCATTACTATGTATATTAACAATATTTAAATTTTGTTTATGAATTGCAATGCATTGTATAAAGAATTTTCACATGTTTTATTTTCATATGCATATCCATGATGGGTAAGTATTACGGTGGCCCCCAACGACTAGTTTTTAGGTGCTTTCGTAATTATGTAAATACGTAGCACGTATAGTTGTCGCTCAGTTCATCCGTCTGTCTGTCCATTCGCATATAACAACGCAAAAACTACCCAACCGAATCGTTTGAAGTTTAAAATACATAATTAATACATAATTTTGTCAAGTTATTTCAAATTTTATGATATATCAATTATGCATAGATCAATTACAGGACAATCAAAAGTATCCCGTTACATTACGGTCAAGGGGGAGGGGGGGGGGAGTTTCAAATGCATTTTAATCATTTGAAATTTAAAACAAACAATTATTACATAATTTTGTCGTGTCATTTCAAATTTTATAGAAATTGGATGCATAAATCAATTACAGGAACAGTAAAAAATATCCCATGACATTACGGTCAATGGGAAAAAAGTTTCAAATGCATTTTAATGGTGTTAAACTAATTCAAACATAATAAAACTGACATGAACCTATGAAGTATATATATATACTAAAATATTCATTCTGTACAATCTGTGATGCAAAGAATATTTATTTTTAAATTACAGGAGCACACAAAAGTATGCCACTACATAAAGCTATACGGAGAAACATTGTTGGTGGAGCGTGTTTTAATTACATTAAACTATTTCGCATTTTATGAATATGATATACGTTGCTGAGGTGTAATAAAAATTACTTCCTGTATTTTTACAGGAACACAAAAATTTCTACTACTATAATGTAACCGAGGTACTGTCTACTATATCAGCAAGATCTGAATATTTTAAAAACTTCGTTATCGTACGAACGCACATCATTTGCTACGCTTCACGTGTAATTTCCAACTTGTTTATTAATTGTTTCTCAACATTTTTTATTGATAATGCTGTTATTTTGAAGAAATAAAATTTTCATATTTGTCAAAAATTGTTCTTATTAATGTAAGGCATGACTATATGCTAACAATATTTGTTTTAAAACATGTTTTGGAATTCTTTAATAACGTTGTAAGTATTAAAATTAGCTCTGTTTCAGGCGGAATACTGTTTATGTGTCGGATTCGAATTCAAATATTACCGGTTCAGATCGATAAAAAACATTTATGTTGGATTCCGATTTGAATAGAACTTTGTGTTCAGGTAAAATACAACCTGACCCATTCAAGGATCTAGTCTCGCTGCAAATTTAACATACATTTTTATTTGTGCAGCTTTAAGCGTTGCGCAAATAAGCAAAATTATAATATCATTTTTTTTATAATGTTGCAATATTATAATTTTTCAACATTACAATTTAAGCAACATTATATCATTTTAAACACTCTTACTTTCCTTTGCGTGAAATTTTATATCATCACGGAAATTGAAATGAACTTGAAACGTATAAAAACATTTCATATTTATTTACTTAGAAGGTGTCACAAATAAAAATTAAATTAAAGAGTTGACATGTTTCGGTTCATTAATAAGAACCGTATTCATAACATATAAAATCAGTAGAAAATTAAATGACACTGGATATAAATATAACTAGCAGGGGAGACCGAGCTTAGCTCGGTCAAAATTAACTTTGTGTTCAACTCGATATAGTATTTTCACTGTATCATTAACTCTGTATTATTATTGTAAAACATGTTTATAATAGTATTATTTAGAAAAACAATCAATAAGTAAACTATGTTTTTATGCGCATATTTATAAATTTTATTTTATTTTAAATTTTACAACGAAAGGACATCGATCTAAATCACTTTTTTAGCTCGACTCTGATTGGTTTAACCATGCATCTCGAATCCTCTTAAGAATGTATAAAAAAATTCTTTACATTCTGAAAGACAATATATTTTGCTAGATATAGCCAAATTTGGAGGCATTCTTTCATTTGGCTCCAAATACGTGTTTTGGTTTTCGTAATTTTTATAGTCGATTTTTTGGCCATATGTCGCCAATATTTTGTCAAATATCACCAAGTTATTGGCTTTTTCCATATTCTCGTGACCCTGACCCGTATTACCCAAAATGAGCCACTAATCAAATTTGATCAAGCATGTGACATAGCTAAATCGTCTTCAGGTAATCAAAAACAGTAGAATATAAAATTGAATCAAAATCGTTCAAGCCATTTTTTAGGTAAAATTAGCTTGGCAGCATTCAGCAATGAAGCGAAATGACCCACTAATATAATTTTGTTTAACATGCGACTCAGCCCAATAGTCTTCTCGTGACAAAAAACGTTTTGTTTCAAAATTTAGGTAAAATTGATTGAGTCGTTATTGTATATAATTAGAATGACCCTAGCTCATTAAGACCCAAAATGACCCACTAATAGAATTTTCGCGAGCATGTGTCCAAGCCAAAGGGTTTTCTCTTGCTCAAAAACGATATAATACAAAGTATAGTCAAAATGGTGAGTACCATTTTCTATATAAAATTAGCATGACCCATCATGACCAACAAATGACCCTTATAATCAAAATCTCTTAAACGTGTGGCCTAGCTCTTTAGTTTTAGCATGCCGAAAAACATTAGATACAAAATTTAGATAAAATCGATTGAGCTGTTTTTTAGATATAGTTGGTTTGACCCTGACCCCTTATAATCCAAAATGACCCATTGATCGAATTTTCACAAAAAGCTGTCCTAACCCAATGATTTTCTTGTGACCGAAAACGATAAAATACAAAATTTAATCAAAATTGCGCGTAACGTTGTCAAGATAAAATTAGAATGACCCAAAAGTGGCCCACCAATCGAAATTTCTCGAACATGTGACCTACCCCAATGATTTTCTCATGCCAAAAATATGTTGTATACAAAATTTCGTTAAAATCGACCCACCCATTCTTTAGATATAGCTTGACCTTGACCCATTAAGACCCACAAATGACCCTTATAATCGAAAGCTCTCGAATATGTGACTTAGTCCATTAGTTTTCTCGTTTCTAAAAATTGTTACATACAGAATTTCGTTAAAATTGATCCTGCCGTTCTTTAATTATACATAGCTTGACCCAGACCCTTTATGATCCAAAATGACCCATTAATCGAAATTTTTCGAACATGTAACCTAGTCCAATGATTTTATCGTGCCAAAAAAATGTTGCATACAAAATTTCATTAAAATTGATCCACCTGTTCTTTAGATATAGTTTGACCATGACCCATTATGACCCATCATGACCCACAAATGACCCTCATAGTCGAAATCTCTCAAACATGTGATTTTGCCCATTAGTTTTCTCATGTCAAAAAACTGTCACATACAAAATTTCGTTATAATCCATCACGCCATTCTTTAAATATAAATAGCTTGACCCGGACTCTTAATGACCCAAAATGACCCATTAATCGAAATTTTTCGGACATGTAACCTAGTCCAATGATTTTATCGTGCCAAAAAAATGTTGCATACAAAATTTCGTTAAAATCGATCCACCTGTTCTTTAGATATAGGTTGACCATGAACCATTATGACCCACAAATGACCCTCATAGTCGAAATCTCTCAAGCATGTGATTTAGCCCATTAGTTTTCTCATGTCAAAAAACTGTTACATACAAAATTTCGTTATAATCCATCACGCCGTTCTTTAAATATAAATAGCTTGACCCAGACTCTTAATGACCCAATATGACCCATTGAAATTTTTTCTCGAACATGTAACCTAGCCCAATGTTTTTCTCGTGCCCGAAAACCATAGAATGCAATTTTTAGTCAAAATTGCGTGAGAAAATCGCTAGATAAAAATAGCATGACCCACAATGACCCCAAGAATGACCCACTTACCGAATTTTCTCGAACATGTTACCTAACCCAATGGTCTTCTTGTAATCCAAAACGATACAATATTAAATTTGGTCAAAATCGTTAGAGCCGTTTTTTAGATAAAAATGGCTTGACCCATAATGACCCCAAAATGACCCACTAATCGAAATTTTTCGAACATGTGACCCAGCCCAATAGTTTTCTCGTGCCAAAAAACGATTGGATACAAAATTGCCTTAAAATCTATCCAGCCGTTTTCTAGATATAAATAGCTTGATCCTGACCCATTGTGACCCAAAATGACCCAGTAATCGAATTTTCCCGAACATGGGACCTAGCCCAATGGTCTTCTCGTGCCCGAAAATGGTAAAATCCAAATTTTTGCGAAAATCGTTAGAGCCGTTTTTGAGATAAAATTTACCCACACAGACACACACACACACACACACACACACACACAATTTTTGCTCGCATTATAGTATAAGATATAAATAGCTTGATCCTGACCCATTGTGACCCAAAATGACCCAGTAATCGAATTTTCCCGAACATGGGACCTAGCCCAATGGTCTTCTCGTGCCCGAAAATGGTAAAATCCAAATTTTTGCGAAAATCGTTAGAGCCGTTTTTGAGATAAAATTTACCCACACAGACACACACACACACACACACACACACACAATTTTTGCTCGCATTATAGTATAAGATTTAAAAATCGAAACAAAACATTGCGCCCGCTATGATCGTGAATATAGCCATTGCCAACGCGGCATATAAATATAATAAATTTTGACCATATATTAAATTTAAAATGTATAAAATTAAAATTAAAAAAAGTAGAAAAACTAAATGACTCTGGATATAAAGGTAATTTAAAACCCCCAAAACATAAAATATTGCGCCCTCTATGATCGTGAATAGCCAATGCCATCGCGGTTCCTTCTATTAGACTCATCCTTTAAATATTTATTAAGTAATTCTAACCACAAACTCGGAATGTCATAAGAATAAGAATCATTACAAACTCTATCCCTCCTAGAATATATCTCTATGGATTCACGGATGATTAATTTTCGGAATAAACTGGAAATGAACACTAATCTACTATCTTTAAAACAAATTTTAACCCCCCTCTTTAAAAACAATCTTGATAACGCAGTCTTATCCCTACCAAATTTTATGTCACATTCATGCTCTTTCTTTCTAACCCCAAACTTTCTACCTGTCATACCGATATAAAAATTAATATCCCCCTCTTCATTCTCATATGGAATTTCATATACCCCTGCTAGATCATCTTGTGGAACCGGATCAAAAGCTCTGTATAGAAGATGTTTTAACTTAGGAGGTGGCTTAGCAATTAATTCTATTTTAAACTTTTTTAATTTAGCTTTAAGCCTCTCAAAATTACCCTTTATATAAGGAAACGATAGTCTTTTAACCCCAATCTCTTCCCCCTTCTCACAGGCAATATCAACCAAATTACAATTAACCTGAGAATTACTTTTATCCCTATAATTTTTAACCAATTTATTAATTTTATCCTTTTTGTAACCATTCAACTTAGCAATATTAAAAATATTATTCAACTCTTCATACAAAAAATCATCAGAACAAATAATAAACGCACGATTAACCATGAACCGGAATGTAGAAAACTTATACCCAAAGGGTGAATACGCAGAAAATGGAATAATATGCTGACTAGCTATATCTTTCCTGTAAACTTTCCTTTTTTACATAGAACCCTCTCTAATAAGACACACGTCTAAAAATGAAATAGCACGATCATTTTCCAATTCAAACGTAAATTGAATATTCCTATCCAGTTTATTAACTTCATCTACAAAAACAATGAAAGACTCAACTCCCCCCTCCCAAATTAAAAACACATCGTCAACATACCTCTTCCAAAATTTAGGAACTTTTTCGAACTTTGCGAAAATATTCTCTTCAAAAGGCCTCATTTCAAACTCAGCTAAAAAACCCGAAATAGGAGAACCCATAGGGGCACCCATGTTTTGTTTATAAATTTTACCATCAAAAACAAAATAATTACTTTGTACAATCAACTGTAATCCATCTTTTAAAGTACATTTTATACTGTCATTATATATTTCTGCCTTGTCAATCCTCTTTTTAATATCATCACAAACTTCAAAAATGTCAATCGACGGAAAAAGTGATTTGACATCCAAACTAGCTAATAAACAGTTATGAGGAATTTCAAGTGTCCTTATGCTTTCAACAAAACTTGCAGTGGAATCCACAACATACTCTGATGGCGGTAGTAACTCTTTCAAAATAAGCACAAACGCCTTTTCCAAATAGTAAGTCGGTGCTTGGCATCTTGTAACGATGGGGCGTAGAGGATACCCCTCTTTATGATCCTTTAACCTACCTATCAAACGTGGAATCACACCCTGTTTATTAATAAACAATCTAACTTTAACATTATCTGGCCAACAACCTTTTTCAATAATATCTTTCACCTTTTTGTGGATTTTATTCAAAGGAGATTTTTCAATTAAGGAACAATCCATATCGGCAATAGCTTTTTGCATTTTAACTTTATACTCATTACGATCCAAAACAGCAATCCTGTTGGACTTGTCAGTCTGTATGAACAACACTTCACTATCCTTTTTCAAATTTTTAATAATGTTTAACTCAGGTGTATTAAGATTTAAAGGCCTTTTCATATATTTATCTAATTCAGTAAACATTAAATTTCTAACTTCCTCCTTATTTTCGCTATTTACTTTACTAATTATACATTCTGCCTCCATAATTAAATTCTTAACATTTTGCTTCTGTTCAAACATAAATTTAGGGCCTTTATTCAACAGAAGTAGTAGGAAAAGGACAGTTTAAGCTCATGCGGAGGGGCTGAGGGGCCGTCCCGCAGCAACCGCCCCTCCGCATCCCTCCGCGCCCCTCCGCATCCCTCCGCGTCCCGCCTGCGGTGCCGCCGCTCGAAATCATACTATAAGATGAAGATTAAATTTATATTTGAATTTTGAATAACCGTAATTTTAATGAGTATTATTAATTAAGCGAAACAATTAAAATCTCAGTTTTTAGCCATTTTATTTAGATTTCTTCAACTACAAGATGAGATTATCAATTTAACTCAAGAAAGTTAAACATATATTTGAATTTTGCTTCATAGACATCTTAATGAGTAGTATTAATTAAGTAAAAACAATAGAAAATATCCAGTTTTATAGAAAAAGACTGATTTCTTACGATTTTTATCAACTATATGATCAATGTAACGACTTAAAAGTTGAAAGTTAAACATGTATCCTAGTTTTTCAACAGCTATAGCCTTAATGAGTATCGTTAATTAAGTAAAAAAACAATGGAAAATATCAAGTTTTATGGAAAAAGACTGATTTCTAACGATTTTTATCAACTTAAGAGAGAAAACTTAAACATACATTTCAGTTTTTCAACAGCTATAACCTTAATGAGCATTCATAATTAAGTAAAAAACAATGGAAAATATCGATTTTTATGGAAAAAGACTGATTTCTTACGATTTTTATCAACTGCAACATCAGTGTATCGACTTACAAGTTGAAAGTTAAACCTGCATTCTAGTTTTTCAACAGCTATAATCTTAATGAGCATTCATAATTAAGTAAAAAACAATGGAAAATATCGATTTTTATAGAAAAAGGCTGATTTCTTACGATTTTTATCAACTGCAACATCAGTGTATCGACTTACAAGTTGAAAGTTAAACATGCATTCTAGTTTTTCAACAGCTATAATCTTAATGAGTATCGTTAATTAAGTAAAAAACAATGGAAAATATCAAGTTTTATAGAAAAAGACTGATTTCTTACGATTTTTTCAACTCAAACTTCAGACTATCAATTTGGTAGAAAGAAATTTAAGCATGCATTCGAGTTTTGGACAACCATTTCCTTCATGAACATTATTAATTAAGCAAAACAACAGAAAATATTAAATTTTTAACTGATTTCTTCATATTTATTTATTTTTTTTATATATATATATAAAATCAGAATACACAACTTAAAATAGAAATTTAAACATATTTTTTAATTTTTGAACAGTCGTTACCTCAAAGAATTTCAATAATTAAACAATTAACAAAGGAAACTAATGATTTTTTAACGAAAAAAGACGAATTAAACGAATTTGGTTAACTTTTACTCTAAATGGAAATTTCATCATACTTTTATATACTAACTAAGTAGAATTTTAATGCATAAACGAACACATTTCAGTAAATATTCAACGCACACGCAAATATGAAAACAACACCTGCTTCTTGTGACGTCATATTGAAACCAAAAGTTATTCCTCCGAAGTCCCTCACCATACCTTTTCACCCCCATCTCCCCCAATTTTTTACCTTAGGTAGGGAAATGGACAATGCAATGACCTCTCATTCTTGTATATTTAGAAGTCTGGGAGAAAAAAAGAGAAATTTTATACACTCCAATTTCATAACAGTTACCGCAATATCCCAAAATTTGAATTTTGGAAGACATAATCAGTATAATTAATTAAACAAAATAATAAAAATATTATTTTTTAAGATGAAAAGGTGAATTTAAGCGAATTTGATTAGTTTTACAATAGTCTTTTGAACAACAACTTGGAAATATAGATTTCTAACAGAAGAATTAAACGTATATTTTAATTTTAACAACAAAAACTTAACAAGTATCATTAATTCAACAAAAATAAATATCAGTTTTAAAGAAAAGACGAATTTGAATAATTTTACACTAGTATTTTCAAAAGCAACATAGAAATATCAATACTTATTCACATATTTCACTTATTCACTGTATTCAGTACTATATTTAATAAATATGGATACAATTTAAGAATTTTCTAATCTATAATTAAATATTAGCTGTATATTTAATGTTACCCATGTTTTCAACATTAGTTCATAATCGTGAATTTTGTATTTTAAATACCATGTATTCAGGTTCAGATTATTTTCACTTGAAATCATACAGAATTTTTTAACAGAGTTTGTTTTTGAAATCATTGAAGCAACTGTATTTAATATTTTTAACACCAATTTTCTAAGATTTTCTAACATTTTCCGATTATACATTCTTCAGAAGTACATTTCTAAATGTTACAATCACTTTACATATCGAAAAGATATCATTGAAGCAACTGTATTTAATATTTTTAATACCAATTTTCTAAGATTTTTTAACATTTTCCGGTTATACATTCCTCAAAAGTTATTATTACGTATTCTAAACAATAGAAAATATTAATTTTAAGAATAAAAAGACGAATTTAAACAAATTTTATTAGTTTTACACTATTTTTTCTCACCTCCAACACGGATATATCAATTTTAACAGAAGAATTAAACGTATATTTTAGTTTTTAACAACAAAAATGTAATAAGTATCATTAATTAAACAAAAATAAATATCAATTTTCAAGAAAAGACAATTTTTTACACAAATTTTCAACTTTGAAATACATTTGCTTACATATATTGTTACAGTATATTACTAAACTTAAACTTTTTAAAAAGTTTGAATGTCTTTACAAAGGTTCATACTTATATTTTTCACGTCTTGACTGCATTCGAAATCTTACAATAAAAGTATACTTTTATTATTATTATTATTATTATTCTAGAAAACCTAAAAAATCGTTTCTTGCTGCTTTAGACACTTGACATATTAAAACTACTCTACCCATATAATTAATCAAATTAGGACATGATTCATCTTACACTTCAAAATTTCTGAATTTTTACAATACTTATTTTCATCAAACTTTATTCTTGATCCTATATATTTTAATAGCACAGAATTTTAACATCTGTTTTTATCTACTTATCAAAAAATTATTAAAACACCCAACAACATTTTCCAAATATGAATATTATCTTTACAATTTAATAATGCAAAACATACACGAATACAAAGTTTAATTTTTACAAACATTTCATATTTCAAATCAAACTATTCGAAATTTTCACAACATAAGAGCAAACATTAGACGAACTTTTTAACATTAATATTGCTTACATCTTTTCATCATAACTTTTAACTATGATAATTATCCATTTTTAGGTTGATTGTCGAAAAACTGTAACTGAAATTACATAAACTTAATGTAAAAAACCATGTTCTCACACAATTTCTTGAAATTCAACAAAGAATTGACTATTACTCCAATACTTATCTACTTCAATCTCGACTCTCGATAGTATATAGATATTGCATCATTACATACTTACAACTCTTTTCAAACGTTTATCAGAAAATCAAGTCAATCAAAGTCTAGTAGTTATTACATACCTGTTCCTCAGAAATATTACTATCATATGAAACAGTAAAGAAAATTAATAGATATTTAATATTTAATAACTTCATACGTGAAATTACTGCTGAATAAGAATACTAATAATCAAAAAAATCAACTGTTGGACAAAAAAATAGTACAGATTACCGAAAATTCAAATCATTTTTTCTACAAAAATTACAAAAATTAACAAATGAATGACAAGTTAGAGAAATAACTAAAAAAAAAAAATAATGAACATATTTACAAATTTATTAAAATCACACCTTTTTCTGGATTACAAACCACAATTTCTTGAAAAATTTAACACCGAATTTGTAAGATTTTAATCCTAGTATTACATACACTCAATAAATATTCAAAATTAAAAAAATAATAATTTTTTAGTCTCATTAATAAGCAGAAATTCTATATTAAAAGAATATTTTCATAGTAGTACTTATAAAAATGAGAGTTTACAAACTGATTTTCATAATTTTATCACATTTAAACTTAATATTTTACATAAAACATTATTTAATCAAATTTTATGCTTTCTAATTCAGTAAAATTCAATACTTTTTTAGTTTTTAAACCAATACCACAATATTTATTTACATCAAACTTGATTCTTCACCTTTTATATTTCCACATTACACACGTGAGATAAATACTAACTTGGATCAGGAGTTGAAGTCAATTGATTCCATTCGATTTTCATCATGTACGCATTGCTCCTACACGAAATTTCTTACTGCTATAATCATCTAATGTATTAAAACTAATCTACTCATATTTTTAATCAATTCATCAGATGTTTCATCTCGCACTTCTGAATTATCGTGCATCAAGTTGCTTAAAATATAAATACTATCTTTATAGTTTTAATGATATATAGTATACATGGTTTATCTTGAGTTAGCACTTCCATAGTATTAATCAAATTATATGTTTCATCTTGCACTTGATCTTAATGTTTTCAACTTGCATCTGAATTATCGTCCATCGAGTTTTTTAAATAATAATATATTTATAGTTTTTGATTATACATAGCATGTACAAATACAATCTTTAATTTTAACATTTCATATTTCAAATAACCTATTTCCGAAACCAAGCTATGTGAATTTTACCACAATGCTTATTATCATAGAATAATTTGTGTTTCACACTTTTCTAAAAATTATCAGATATGTACCCCTCAGAGAAATTACTATCATATGAATAAATGAAGAAAATTTAATTTATATTAAATGTACACGAAATTGATTGCAATATACATGTATTTAATAAAAATAAATAGGCGATTATTTATACATTAAACCTTTACTAAATATATATTTCTTTCATTATACAGATGTTTCAACAAGATGAACCAAAACAGCAGCAAACTTCAGAAATTAATGATCCAATTGATTCATCCCTAGCACATGTAGCGTTAACGAATAACACATATGTGAGTACTTATATGAGAAATACTAGAATTCGTATATGAAACGTAATTAGAGTAAATACAAAATGATTTGTCTTACTACCTACACTTTAACAAGTGCTTTTTACCTATATTATTGAAGAGAATCCTAACTGTGTCCATTTATTTCTACTACAGATGTGCTCTATTTGCTACAAACACTTCTTAAGTAAATAGAATTTAACAGAACATACAAAAATCGATACAGATGGAAAACCTTACACTTGGAAAGATTACCATAAATGCTGTTTTCAAGGAGACGTGAATAAAAAATGCACACATCATCATATAAAGCATCGTCAGATATATGTAAACTTAGCGAAGATATTCAAAAATTAGTCAGGCTTTTGTAGAATTTAGAAATAAAGGAAGATATTTAGGCTATTTATCCATCATATTTTCACAACACTTACCACAATATCTCAAACTTAAAATTTGGAAGACATACACACTGCTGAAAAGTAATTTTGTTATTCTTCTAACCGATATGAATGTATAGATATTATTTTGCAGTGTATTCTTTGAATGCTCACATTAAATATTCTTTTATATGCATATATCGTTGTGTTTATTTTTCTAATACCTATTACATTAATGAAATACATAACATTTTAAGTGAAATAACACTCTCACAACTTAAAAAATGCATAAGAACATACAAAAATAAGCAGATGTATGAAAAAATATACAAGTTTACAAAATAATTTCATTGTTTTCTAGAAATATTAACAAAAAATATTTACAATATGAAAAAATTGCAAAAGTGAAAAGAAAAAACACAAATGTAAAAACAAAAACCACAAAGTGAAAAACTCATAACAAAGTTTTTGAAAAAAAATATTTACAACAAAATTTTTTTTTACAAAAACCAAAACTTCCAAAAATATTTTTTTCAAAAATTTTTTTTTTCAAAAACATTTTTTACAAAAAATTTTTTTTTGAAAATAAGTTTTTACAAAAGTAAAAAATAAAAAATCACAACGTTAAAAATATGAAAAATTTTAGTTAAAAAAAGGTGTAAAAAAATTGCAAAAAAAGTTGCAAAAATTTCAAAAAAAGTTACGAAAAAAGTATCAAAATTTTTGTTCTTTTTAATAGCAAATACAATGGTTTCACCATTGCATACTGTATTAAAAAGAACAAAAATTTTGATACTTTTTTCGTAACTTTTTTTGAAATTTTTGCAACTTTTTTTGCAATTTTTTTTACACCTTTTTTTAACTAAAATTTTTCATATTTTTAACGTTGTGATTTTTTATTTTTTACTTTTGTAAAAACTTATTTTCAAAAAAAAATTTTTTGTAAAAAATGTTTTTGAAAAAAAAAATTTTTGAAAAAAATATTTTTGGAAGTTTTGGTTTTTGTAAAAAAAAATTTTGTTGTAAATATTTTTTTTCAAAAACTTTGTTATGAGTTTTTCACTTTGTGGTTTTTGTTTTTACATTTGTGTTTTTTCTTTTCACTTTTGCAATTTTTTCATATTGTAAATATTTTTTGTTAATATTTCTAGAAAACAATGAAATTATTTTGTAAACTTGTATATTTTTTCATACATCTGCTTATTTTTGTATGTTCTTATGCATTTTTTAAGTTGTGAGAGTGTTATTTCACTTAAAATGTTATGTATTTCATTAATGTAATAGGTATTAGAAAAATAAACACAACGATATATGCATATAAAAGAATATTTAATGTGAGCATTCAAAGAATACACTGCAAAATAATATCTATACATTCATATCGGTTAGAAGAATAACAAAATTACTTTTCAGCAGTGTGTATGTCTTCCAAATTTTAAGTTTGAGATATTGTGGTAAGTGTTGTGAAAATATGATGGATAAATAGCCTAAATATCTTCCTTTATTTCTAAATTCTACAAAAGCCTGACTAATTTTTGAATATCTTCGCTAAGTTTACATATATCTGACGATGCTTTATATGATGATGTGTGCATTTTTTATTCACGTCTCCTTGAAAACAGCATTTATGGTAATCTTTCCAAGTGTAAGGTTTTCCATCTGTATAGATTTTTGTATGTTCTGTTAAATTCTATTTACTTAAGAAGTGTTTGTAGCAAATAGAGCACATCTGTAGTAGAAATAAATGGACACAGTTAGGATTCTCTTCAATAATATAGGTAAAAAGCACTTGTTAAAGTGTAGGTAGTAAGACAAATCATTTTGTATTTACTCTAATTACGTTTCATATACGAATTCTAGTATTTCTCATATAAGTACTCACATATGTGTTATTCGTTAACGCTACATGTGCTAGGGATGAATCAATTGGATCATTAATTTCTGAAGTTTGCTGCTGTTTTGGTTCATCTTGTTGAAACATCTGTATAATGAAAGAAATATATATTTAGTAAAGGTTTAATGTATAAATAATCGCCTATTTATTTTTATTAAATACATGTATATTGCAATCAATTTCGTGTACATTTAATATAAATTAAATTTTCTTCATTTATTCATATGATAGTAATTTCTCTGAGGGGTACATATCTGATAATTTTTAGAAAAGTGTGAAACACAAATTATTCTATGATAATAAGCATTGTGGTAAAATTCACATAGCTTGGTTTCGGAAATAGGTTATTTGAAATATGAAATGTTAAAATTAAAGATTGTATTTGTACATGCTATGTATAATCAAAAACTATAAATATATTATTATTTAAAAAACTCGATGGACGATAATTCAGATGCAAGTTGAAAACATTAAGATCAAGTGCAAGATGAAACATATAATTTGATTAATACTATGGAAGTGCTAACTCAAGATAAACCATGTATACTATATATCATTAAAACTATAAAGATAGTATTTATATTTTAAGCAACTTGATGCACGATAATTCAGAAGTGCGAGATGAAACATCTGATGAATTGATTAAAAATATGAGTAGATTAGTTTTAATACATTAGATGATTATAGCAGTAAGAAATTTCGTGTAGGAGCAATGCGTACATGATGAAAATCGAATGGAATCAATTGACTTCAACTCCTGATCCAAGTTAGTATTTATCTCACGTGTGTAATGTGGAAATATAAAAGGTGAAGAATCAAGTTTGATGTAAATAAATATTGTGGTATTGGTTTAAAAACTAAAAAAGTATTGAATTTTACTGAATTAGAAAGCATAAAATTTGATTAAATAATGTTTTATGTAAAATATTAAGTTTAAATGTGATAAAATTATGAAAATCAGTTTGTAAACTCTCATTTTTATAAGTACTACTATGAAAATATTCTTTTAATATAGAATTTCTGCTTATTAATGAGACTAAAAAATTATTATTTTTTTAATTTTGAATATTTATTGAGTGTATGTAATACTAGGATTAAAATCTTACAAATTCGGTGTTAAATTTTTCAAGAAATTGTGGTTTGTAATCCAGAAAAAGGTGTGATTTTAATAAATTTGTAAATATGTTCATTATTTTTTTTTTTTTAGTTATTTCTCTAACTTGTCATTCATTTGTTAATTTTTGTAATTTTTGTAGAAAAAATGATTTGAATTTTCGGTAATCTGTACTATTTTTTTGTCCAACAGTTGATTTTTTTGATTATTAGTATTCTTATTCAGCAGTAATTTCACGTATGAAGTTATTAAATATTAAATATCTATTAATTTTCTTTACTGTTTCATATGATAGTAATATTTCTGAGGAACAGGTATGTAATAACTACTAGACTTTGATTGACTTGATTTTCTGATAAACGTTTGAAAAGAGTTGTAAGTATGTAATGATGCAATATCTATATACTATCGAGAGTCGAGATTGAAGTAGATAAGTATTGGAGTAATAGTCAATTCTTTGTTGAATTTCAAGAAATTGTGTGAGAACATGGTTTTTTACATTAAGTTTATGTAATTTCAGTTACAGTTTTTCGACAATCAACCTAAAAATGGATAATTATCATAGTTAAAAGTTATGATGAAAAGATGTAAGCAATATTAATGTTAAAAAGTTCGTCTAATGTTTGCTCTTATGTTGTGAAAATTTCGAATAGTTTGATTTGAAATATGAAATGTTTGTAAAAATTAAACTTTGTATTCGTGTATGTTTTGCATTATTAAATTGTAAAGATAATATTCATATTTGGAAAATGTTGTTGGGTGTTTTAATAATTTTTTGATAAGTAGATAAAAACAGGTGTTAAAATTCTGTGCTATTAAAATATATAGGATCAAGAATAAAGTTTGATGAAAATAAGTATTGTAAAAATTCAGAAATTTTGAAGTGTAAGATGAATCATGTCCTAATTTGATTAATTATATGGGTAGAGTAGTTTTAATATGTCAAGTGTCTAAAGCAGCAAGAAACGATTTTTTAGGATTTCTAGAATAATAATAATAATAATAATAAAAGTATACTTTTATTGTAAGATTTCGAATGCAGTCAAGACGTGAAAAATATAAGTATGAACCTTTGTAAAGACATTCAAACTTTTTAAAAAGTTTAAGTTTAGTAATATACTGTAACAATATATGTAAGCAAATGTATTTCAAAGTTGAAAATTTGTGTAAAAAATTGTCTTTTCTTGAAAATTGATATTTATTTTTGTTTAATTAATGATACTTATTACATTTTTGTTGTTAAAAACTAAAATATACGTTTAATTCTTCTGTTAAAATTGATATATCCGTGTTGGAGGTGAGAAAAAATAGTGTAAAACTAATAAAATTTGTTTAAATTCGTCTTTTTATTCTTAAAATTAATATTTTCTATTGTTTAGAATACGTAATAATAACTTTTGAGGAATGTATAACCGGAAAATGTTAAAAAATCTTAGAAAATTGGTATTAAAAATATTAAATACAGTTGCTTCAATGATATCTTTTCGATATGTAAAGTGATTGTAACATTTAGAAATGTACTTCTGAAGAATGTATAATCGGAAAATGTTAGAAAATCTTAGAAAATTGGTGTTAAAAATATTAAATACAGTTGCTTCAATGATTTCAAAAACAAACTCTGTTAAAAAATTCTGTATGATTTCAAGTGAAAATAATCTGAACCTGAATACATGGTATTTAAAATACAAAATTCACGATTATGAACTAATGTTGAAAACATGGGTAACATTAAATATACAGCTAATATTTAATTATAGATTAGAAAATTCTTAAATTGTATCCATATTTATTAAATATAGTACTGAATACAGTGAATAAGTGAAATATGTGAATAAGTATTGATATTTCTATGTTGCTTTTGAAAATACTAGTGTAAAATTATTCAAATTCGTCTTTTCTTTAAAACTGATATTTATTTTTGTTGAATTAATGATACTTGTTAAGTTTTTGTTGTTAAAATTAAAATATACGTTTAATTCTTCTGTTAGAAATCTATATTTCCAAGTTGTTGTTCAAAAGACTATTGTAAAACTAATCAAATTCGCTTAAATTCACCTTTTCATCTTAAAAAATAATATTTTTATTATTTTGTTTAATTAATTATACTGATTATGTCTTCCAAAATTCAAATTTTGGGATATTGCGGTAACTGTTATGAAATTGGAGTGTATAAAATTTCTCTTTTTTTCTCCCAGACTTCTAAATATACAAGAATGAGAGGTCATTGCATTGTCCATTTCCCTACCTAAGGTAAAAAATTGGGGGAGATGGGGGTGAAAAGGTATGGTGAGGGACTTCGGAGGAATAACTTTTGGTTTCAATATGACGTCACAAGAAGCAGGTGTTGTTTTCATATTTGCGTGTGCGTTGAATATTTACTGAAATGTGTTCGTTTATGCATTAAAATTCTACTTAGTTAGTATATAAAAGTATGATGAAATTTCCATTTAGAGTAAAAGTTAACCAAATTCGTTTAATTCGTCTTTTTTCGTTAAAAAATCATTAGTTTCCTTTGTTAATTGTTTAATTATTGAAATTCTTTGAGGTAACGACTGTTCAAAAATTAAAAAATATGTTTAAATTTCTATTTTAAGTTGTGTATTCTGATTTTATATATATATAAAAAAAAAATAAATAAATATGAAGAAATCAGTTAAAAATTTAATATTTTCTGTTGTTTTGCTTAATTAATAATGTTCATGAAGGAAATGGTTGTCCAAAACTCGAATGCATGCTTAAATTTCTTTCTACCAAATTGATAGTCTGAAGTTTGAGTTGAAAAAATCGTAAGAAATCAGTCTTTTTCTATAAAACTTGATATTTTCCATTGTTTTTTACTTAATTAACGATACTCATTAAGATTATAGCTGTTGAAAAACTAGAATGCATGTTTAACTTTCAACTTGTAAGTCGATACACTGATGTTGCAGTTGATAAAAATCGTAAGAAATCAGCCTTTTTCTATAAAAATCGATATTTTCCATTGTTTTTTACTTAATTATGAATGCTCATTAAGATTATAGCTGTTGAAAAACTAGAATGCAGGTTTAACTTTCAACTTGTAAGTCGATACACTGATGTTGCAGTTGATAAAAATCGTAAGAAATCAGTCTTTTTCCATAAAAATCGATATTTTCCATTGTTTTTTACTTAATTATGAATGCTCATTAAGGTTATAGCTGTTGAAAAACTGAAATGTATGTTTAAGTTTTCTCTCTTAAGTTGATAAAAATCGTTAGAAATCAGTCTTTTTCCATAAAACTTGATATTTTCCATTGTTTTTTTACTTAATTAACGATACTCATTAAGGCTATAGCTGTTGAAAAACTAGGATACATGTTTAACTTTCAACTTTTAAGTCGTTACATTGATCATATAGTTGATAAAAATCGTAAGAAATCAGTCTTTTTCTATAAAACTGGATATTTTCTATTGTTTTTACTTAATTAATACTACTCATTAAGATGTCTATGAAGCAAAATTCAAATATATGTTTAACTTTCTTGAGTTAAATTGATAATCTCATCTTGTAGTTGAAGAAATCTAAATAAAATGGCTAAAAACTGAGATTTTAATTGTTTCGCTTAATTAATAATACTCATTAAAATTACGGTTATTCAAAATTCAAATATAAATTTAATCTTCATCTTATAGTATGATTTCGAGCGGCGGCACCGCAGGCGGGACGCGGAGGGATGCGGAGGGGCGCGGAGGGATGCGGAGGGGCGCGGAGGGATGCGGAGGGGTGGTTGCTGCGGGACGGCCCCTCAGCCCCTCCGCATGAGCTTAAACTGTCCTTTTCCTACTACTAACAGATTTAATTCTCTATCATTAAATTCCTTCTTAGATAAATTAACAATTTCCACTTTCTCCATTTTCTCCATTAATCCAGGACCACGAACAGATATTCTTGACATTAAAATCAACTTCTCCACTTTTTTCTTAAGTTTAGCCACTTTATAACAGTTTTGAATTTCCCTCCATCTTTCTAACTTTCTAATCAATAAATCAAACTTCTCAATCCAAATATCATTATTCCCTAGTTCGACATTTTTATGATCACAACATTCAACTAGCTGCATATAAGCTTCATATGTCCTAATATTCAAATCATTAATAACAGAATATTTCTTCCTGATAAATAGTGTCAGACATCTTCTTTCAAAAACACGTACCATACTATTAAATAATTGTTTAATAGTCTTGTTTTTAACTGATAAAAAGTTCGGAACAACATTAACTTTCTTACAAACCTTTAGAAATCTCAAATTTAAAATTTCACGATCCAGCGTCATTCTCAAATTCTTAAACCGATTAAAACTTGTATAAAAACTCATCTTTTTATCCAGTATCGATAAAATTCAATGTTAAAACTGTTGTTAGCTTTCGTTTTTTCAAAAACTAAAACAAAATGGCAGTAATTTTGTTCTAAAATATTTGATTGACATTGTATAAAACCTTTGGGCCGCGTTTGTACTGTTAGCGTATATTCACCCACTCCCTGTCACTGGATCTCTGTTCGACAGGATTAGATAAGCAAAAAAAGGGTGTGTTTTAGGAAATACCCCAACACTTTCAATCTTGCAACAGTGCAAGACTGAAAATGCATCTGAAATGATTGCACGCTGAATATTAATGCTTTACCTTACTTCCGAAATAGCGAAATTCATAATATTTACAAACGAATTGCATCTTTCCAGTGCGATGACGTATTTCCGTATACGAGTGAAGATTTGCGTTTGGATAATTGTCAGTCTAGGAAGGTTCAAAGCTTCCGCAGATCTACCGGATACACTCAAAAAGTGCGATAAAGAAAAAAAAATTCAGAAGATTTTCTTTTTTAAATAAGCATTAATAACACTTTCGTTTTCAAATGGCACAACTTAGTGTCAATGGAAATGTTGGTGTCATAAGCAAGTCGATAACGGACTGCATCCAGACAATTGCATCACTAAGTCGCATTGTGGCAACCATTGCCGACTTCTGGAAAGGCGCTTTTCTCGCCGATTTCTTTTTCCGGCATTGTGAATTAGATATTAGAATATTTGAGATGGGTTCTTCTTTTAGTTAGTTGTAAAACGGAAAAATCTTTAGTGCCGATAAGCGGTAGATTGCATATTTAATTTAGTAGTTTTGTAAGAACTTTATCAGTTGTCATTAAAATTGCCAAATAACTTTTTTTATCCGTAAAATCGTTTGATAAAGGATTTTGAAATTCTGCTGTTTTTTTTCTGAAAACACGAAATGAAAGAAAAAAAAAATACTTTTAAAGGAAAAAATAAATAAATAAAAGCTACTTAATAAAGGATAAATTGTTTCTTACCTTATTGTACTGATAAGATAACGTAATTATTTATTACGCACAGTTGGCGTACATAAGTGAGAGTGGTTTGGCATAGCAATCGTTTATTGCTATCCTCATTCTAGAATGTGCAAAATGGACTTTAACTCCTTCGCGACGAGAGCTTTTTACGAAAATTTTTATGTTTTGCCAGTGGTTTTACAAAACAGAAATTTGGGCCTTATTAAATAGAGAATATGCTCCAATTAAGTAAATCAAATTTTACAGTATAGTTTTACCGGTGGAAATAAACTAGTATTCTTAAGACTTTTTGCGGCACGTATACGTGTCGCTCGTCCCCAGGGGGTTAAATCCTACTATTATGTATATTGTTGCAGATGTTGTTGACAACATCATTCCTAACTTCGATATGAAATTAGGTCATGATATATTAAAAGTTTTCAAGTGTCCTTGTAAAAATAAATAAATAAATAAATAAATAAATAATGTCCATCGCTTTTAAATGTTTTTAATTTTTAAGGGGTTGGAGCGTATGAAAAACCATAATATTACCATAAAGCGAATAGAAACAGCTTGTGTTTATGAAAGAGAGAAAAGAAATATAAGGCACCCTGGGGTAATATCGCCAGGCGGGGTAATAACGCCAAGTGCTTATATTTTGCATAATTATGAAATAATCTGGAAAATGACACCCATGTGCTCTGCGCAGAAGGGTTTTGAGTCATATAAATCGTAAAAAACAGCTTCAAGTTAATTTGTTTCATTTTTAGGTCTTATTGTTTTTACAAGCAACTAAAATTAACGCTTGATCTAAAATTTGCGAGATAAGGTTTTTGATCTGAAGACTATATTTTTTATCCAGAAATACTTTGTTTATTACATAAAATTGTAGTGTATTTCGTGCACTTTCAAATTGTTGTAGAAGATTTTGGATATCTTCTCGAGATAATTTGTAGTTTAGGATTTATTGCGCAATAAGTATACCGGGGTAATAACGCCAGGGATTGGCGTTATTACCTCGGTTGATTCCAGGCACGTAGCCAGGGAGGGGGCTAAGGGGGCTGAAGCCCCTCCCGAAAGTTTAAAAAAGCAAGTTTGATCTAAGATGATAGTAAAAACTGTCACAATTTTTTTTCTTCCATTTCATTATAATTGCGTATATTTTTATTTGTAGACATACTAATTTATTTAGCTAAAATTATAGCAATTCCTCATTATACCTCTCATTCGAACATATTGTTTTTTATTCGTATCTACCACTAAAAATATCAGTTTTTCTTAAAATGGAATTTTTACTTTATGCACAATAAAATTCGATGTATAATGCATGCATCATATCATTAATTTGACTTGGAAAAAAGAAGTTTAATACGTGTATGACATATAATTTAACTTTAGGAGTCAAATTTAAAACATTTATTTTTAGATCGATCAGTGTTAAAATGTTTTGTAGAAAAAGCAGCCAAAACAGTAATGGACCTTGTAATGTAAAATCATATAAAAATAATGATTTTTAAAAAGCTTTTACTGTAAAAGATTTTTTATTAAAAAAAAAAAAACTAGCAGTAGCAAATTTTTAGAAGAAATGGTGCGAAGAAAGACAATAGGGTATCAACAAACTTTCAAAGGCACAACTGTGCCGGCATTTCCCGGCTCTTCGCTGAAAAATATTGAGTTAAATTTTTTGCATATGAATCTTTAATAGAAAGAGAATGTGCACAGACTACTCTGTGCACATTTTCTTTCTATTAAAGATTCGTGGGAAAGTTTCTTCGACTTTTATAGAGTTATCAACTGCGGGGATAGATACTCCTGAGTAGGGATTTTTTGGCGGTTTTTCACAGTGCCTCCTAAAGAATTTTCTAGGAAGCAACATCTAACTTCCTAGCAATCTTCTTTTCTGCAGAGCAAGAAATGCTACAAAGGGCTAATCATATACCGGTCCTCTAATGTTAGAGAACAAATAAAAAAAGATGATAGGCTGAGAACTCTTCTAAGTTTTATAGAAAAGCCTGAAGATGTGGAATTGAAACGTTATAAACGCCCTTAGAAATACTACTTCTTACTTCAGCCCAGGTCCAGACATTCAGAATGAAATCATTCAAACATGCTGGGATACAGTTACTGAAGAACTGATTACCAAAATAAGTAACGCGATCTGATTTAGGTTGAATACTGATGAAACTATGAGCATTTCAAGTACAGAATAGTTTGCACTTTGAGTTAGATTGTGGAATAGTATTTATAAAATGTACAAACCCTAATAATTTGGGAAATTACTTTAGATTTATTCAAGTAAATGATTTGTCCGCCGAAAATATAACAGAAGAAATAGTACAACGTCGTAATGAACTACGTAATGATATGTTTAAATGCGTCACAAGGCATACGACAGAGAATAATATGGTTGGACATGATACCAATCATGTGACCCAATCTACCATGGGACCCAATCTACAATTCATCAGAAATGTCCCAAAATCAGATACCTCCTATTTGCAAGCCACTGTTTGAACCATACATTGTCCAAAAACACATGCCGATTCCTGACATCCAAATCTCGTTTGGAACAATTAACGAATTGATATATTTTTTAGAAATCACCTTAAGGTAAATTTGATCCTACAACAAACAGTTCCCTCATATGCCCCAAAATGACTTCTCTGCCTTTGAAACGCAAGATTTGTAGAAAATCAAGAAAATATGGTAAATTTTGTCAAGTTGTTCGAATAAATATGCATTAACTTAGAAAATATTTTGGAAAATACATGAAATATTTCTTCAACAGCTATAGATCTTTCTTGGCAGCCATGGAATTGTAAAGAATGATTTTTTCACATGCCTATTTGTTTGTGACAAGCTTTTCAGTTCGACAAAGCCATTTTCAGCTCACGTCAAGAAAAATATCATGTCACAATTTCGGTCGTAACTCATGCTAAAGATCTCCTAATTATTTTACAAAACATAGAGAAAATGAAATGTGCATGGAAATCTTTTGAGAGACATTTAATTCTACATCAAAACTTAAAAAAAGTCTTTCAAATAAAAATAAAAATCTCAAGACCAAAATTTAGACAGACTACTAATACAAACCTGTGTAGAACATTTCCTGTGTAGAAAGTATTTTTCAAAATTTGAATGACAAATTCATTTCAAATGGAGAAATTTTATCCGATTTTCAAATACATTTTTAAGGATATGTTTCTCTTGAATAAGCAAGAACATTAGAGAATCTCTCTTAACATTTCTAAAATAAGGTGTTAATGTCGTAAGTGAAAGTTTAATATGAATTATGGTTGCGAAAAAATTCGTAATATTGATAGAAATATTACGAATTTTAGTAAGTAGTAAGTATTATTGTAGTCGTAAAAATTTTAGAGTACTGTAATGCAATGCATTACAATACAATGAAACACTGGACCACAAGCATTTCTGATGTAAAAGAACGTCACGATGGATTAAAGCTTATCAGCTTCTCGATTTATCCCACAAGCGTTCCCCAAGAGCCAATCAAATACCGCAATGCTTGTGGGAAACATTGTTAACCCTGCCTAGGGCTAGTGGTCACTTGCTGACAATCTTGGCTACTATCCCGGTAAAAATAGCCTGCGCTGAAAGGTCTTTTGCATCAATGAGAAAATTAATTTTTTGCCTCAAAGCACTATGGCTGATGAGAGACTACTGTTAGTGTTGTTTATGACGTCCAGTTATCTACACGAGGAATATAAGGCCGAAGGGATGTGTGGTGCCTTCCATAGGAATTGTTGAAATAGAACCTAGTCCGTAACTATAAAATTAAATCCAAGGTTCGAAGAAAATTATGGCAAACTCCAAACGATTAGGCTGACCGGCGAGATTGGGCTCGAAGCCAAAACCTACATGAGAGACTGGGCAATGATATCCATTAGCTGGGACATCACTCTACAGATTAATCATTTTACGATCCCGCACCTGCAATGCAAGACGTTAATATTAATCCTACGTTTTAAATCCATTAAAATTACTTGCTTGCATTTCAATATATATTTTTTAAATTCTCATAAAGATACATGAGGTTCATAGCAAAAAGTGTCAGTTTGTGCTTTTTTATTTTCTTTGCGGTTTTTACCCCTAAATACACTTTTGGTTTTCGTACAGGTACTCAACGTGCTCTTAGAAACATAAATTATAGTAATAGAAATCGAAAAAAATAACAGTTTTCGAATGGACAACAAGTATATTAGGCAAGATTATATCATAGGTAAAACCTTGTTTATTTTTTATCTACATTTTAAACTACAGTCGAACCCCGTTATAACGAGCTTCAAGGGACCGAAAGTTCTGTTCGCTATATCCGTTCCGTTTAAAAAAAATTTATCGCTCACAAAATGTGCACATTATTATCTCTACTTATATACTCAATAATGGTGTATTAAGAGAAAAACGTAAAATCTATTAAATATAATCATTAATGAATTAAATTGACTAAAATCTAGTTTGCACCATGTTTCAGAAGCCGGCATGCATTTTCGAATTTTCTTGTAAATTTAGAGTCCAAATCCTATTTTCACAACTGCGAAAAAAAAAAAAAAAAAAAAAAAAAAAAAATCAAAAAGTCATGAGTCGACTGGAAAAAAATGTTCGTTATAATCGATTCTTAAGATTTCGGTGGTTCGCTATAAAAGGGTAAAGAAGCATTAAATACAATAGGAAAATCGCAGGGCCAAAATTTTCCTTCGTTATATCCATGAGTTCGTTATAAACCGGATTCGCTATATCGGGGTTCGACTGTATACACATTACTGTTGTCAGATGAAAAAAAAAAAAAAAAAAAAAAAAAATTCCAAAATTGAGCCCCTCCCGAAAGGAAATCCTGGCTACGGGCCTGGTTGATTCCCAACAGTGGCCGAACTATATCCGAAGGGGGTTTATATATTAACATGGGACAGCATTATCATCATTGTTGAAATGGTAAGATTAAGGGGGGGGGGGTGCCCAATACTTAAAAACAATCTCTCTATTTTATTTTTTATTATATTATTATTATTTTTTTTTACTAATGTAAAAAATAATTTTAAACTCTTGTAAATAAAACTATATCAAAATGTTTTCGAGATTCAAATTCGAACATCTTCAAAATCAGGTTTCTATTAAATTTCCACTGGATTGTTCATTTGAGTTCGAAATTTTAACTGTCCGCTTTCTCAGCGTTCGGTTTTTCAAAACTTTATAAATTTAACCTTTAACTGATGTGACAGAAATTGTAACGTATGAATGTGATGCGGTTTGTGAGACCACAAAATTGACAGATGAACAAAAGGCGGGAATAACTCATAGGATTGTGTTTTTGTACTAAACTTTTTATATAAGAGTATTATACTTAATATTCACCTATTTAGTCTCTGGTGATAGTACTAAAATTCCAAATGAAACAAAATTTCGGTAGTGTTTGCAGTTAAACTGAAAATTACAAGTTAAACTAAAAAATTAAAAAAAAAATAGTGGTCTACGATACCGGTAACATTAGTTAAAGGTTAAAATGCTATCCATGATTAAAAATCATAGAATACTGTTCCTGCGATAAACGTTTTGCACAGAATTAATTCTAATTAAATTTAATCTATTCAAATAGTTCTAACAATATTACGAGAACTCCAAACGAAAGAGAATTTCAGTTGTAACTAGATTTAAACTGGAAAATACAAGTTAAACGCTATTTTTTTTGGGGGGGGGAGGGGGTACAGTGTTCAGTCAGATTGTTAACAGCAGTTAAAAGTTAATTTTGTTGCCAATATAGAGATAATGATATATAACCATATGAATTGTGTATAAAATTGAATAAGAGATCTCTTTGGGATAATATTTTTTAATCAAAAATTTTATTCAATTTATTAAAAATTTATTAAAGCATGTTCTTTAAAACGTCGACAATTTAACTGTAGGTTTGGAGAATCCGCATTAGTGTGGAGTTATGGGTTAAAAACTACTTACTAGATTACTATAATAGTATTAACCCTTAACTTCTGTGACAAAAATTGTCGCATAACTTACTGTGAGCGGCCTGTCAGACCGCTTAATCTAACGATGAATAAAATGTTAAATTAACTTTTAGAATATTATTTTTGTATTGAACCTTTTATACAGGACTATTATAAATAAAATTCAGCTATTCAAAAGTTTCTAGAGATAGTAATAGGACTCCAAATGAAACAAAATTTTCCCGTTATCTATAACTAAACTAAAAATTGCAAGTTAAACTCTGAAACTTGAAAAACTCAGCGGTATGTGAGATGCTAACAGCAGTTAAGGTTTAACAAAAATATTTATTACATATAACTCTAGTTATTATAAAACTTCACATGATTAAAATATTACATTATGAATGGTTAAAACCATGCAATGTTTCTTATAATCATATTTAACCTTCCGTCTACCAGACGGGTCCATTGGACCCGACAGCAATATTTCTGGTGTCGATGGTAAAATGAGAAATTGTCGATTGACACCGGAATTTATAAAGGACTTGTCTAGATATTACGAATTCCTTAATTTAAGCTTTCATTGTAAAAGCAAAATTATATTAAAATATTACTGGTGCCGTTTGCAAGTTTGGAATTAACGTGGCGTTATTACCCCAGGGTACCTTAGTACTAGAAAATAGGAATTCCGCTATTCCGAATTTTGTATTGCCCTCGATGGAAAAATGTATATCTATATATAAATGTAGATAGCATAAATTACATTTCGGTTTTAACCCTTTCCGGCAAGGGCAAAATTTGTACTTTCATTTGTTTGTAATATTAATATAGATACTTAAAATGAAATATAGTTTATAATAGCTCCACGTTTTATCAGAAATCTATTCATATTTTTTCAAAATAGCATGTATTTGGATTAAATTTTTTTTTATCAATTATTATGGCAAAATGGCAACAAAAAGGTAGTCTATTATTTTCCATTACTTTCTACCCAAATGGAGTACTTCAATTGTTAAAATTTAAAAAAAATCATTAAAAATTACAAAAAAAAAAAAAAAAAAATCAAAAAGAAATTGAGATGCAGTTTTTAAACAAACTGCATTTAAAAGTACTCCCTCCCCTCTATACGATGATGTAAAAATTTAAAATGTGCTAGGCTTACAAAGTTGCATTGGGAATTATTGTATTAAATACCATCATACATAATTAATTCAATGATATACCGTGATAAGTAATGATTCTAGATTGCCATGGTGATGACGTCCTATTTAAGATGTAATTCTATTATTTAAGTATTACTGAATTTAATATATAGAGTCGTAATAAATTTTGTATTCATACATTTTTGCATAAAAGTGCAACAGCTATTGTACCAAGATCTGAATATTTATAAAACTAGTTATAGTACGACGCATCACATTTGCCACGTTTCACCTACGATTCCAAACTTACTTCCATATGTCATATTTTTTTCCTTAAACAAACTTTTAAGAAGGCTGAAAGTTAGTTGCATATAAATAAATAAATAATTTGAAATTATAATATTACCATAATAAAAGAGAACGACAATATTGAGAAATAGTACCATAACATTGATTTCCTCCTCTTAAACTTATACCGGGTAATGTTGCTATTTTAAACGTCATATTTTAAACGACCCAGCATCAAAACAATACATAAAATCATTCAAAAATAGAATCTACACAAGAATATCGCAATCAATTCCGTCTATGATGAAATTTTTTTTTTCTTTCGTCAGAATCTTCTGCTACATTCTCGATGCTGCACTCGCTACCTAGTGACCTAGAAATTGCTTATTTATGTATTTTGACTATTTTTTATAACGTTACTTGTTTTCGATCTGTAATTCATATTTTTCATATTTCTAGTTTTACATATCTGCCAACTTTTCGTTTTATTCTTGTGGGTAATGATAATTTTTGCAATAAATAAATAAAGATGATATATAAAATATAAAGTTGCAAAAAGTTTTATCGTTCTTTCTAGAGTATTTTTTTTTTTTTTTTTTTTGGATTATTTTAAATTAAATTCAAATGAAGCAATGTCGTGTGTTAATGTTACTATTTTATACAATTAGTTAAAAAAAATGTAAAATTGCGAAATTTCAAGTTTTTCTTTGTAGTTTTCTTTAGTATTTCTGAAATGGATTATAGTACATGTATAGGATTTGTACGGGTCCCTTAATTTCGATTTTTTAACGAAGAAATTCCATGACCCGTACGAACCCTGTAAATATGTCATATGTACAGTCGAGAATTGGGTGCATATTTAAAAAATTGGAGGTAAATCATGCATAAAAAAAAAAGCGAACGGAATGAGAATTGAGCAAATGTACTGCAGCAACGCAAATCCAAACGTAAACATAACCAGGTAACGCAGCATTTTTTTTTTTTCGCATATCATATATCATTTTACAACAAGAAAATGCCAAAACGATTCATAAAATTATTTAAAAACAAAGAATATCACAATCATCTCCGTTTATGAAGGAAAGTTTCTGTATTCTTGCGTCAGCATCTTGAACTTCATTCTTCATACGACTCTCGCTACCTAGTGACCTAGAAATCGTGAGTGACTTTGCTCTTGAACGGTGAAATTGAAAAATCAGTGAAGAAGTGGAATTGAGCATTTCTGGATGAGTCAGGATAGGAAGTTTGGGAAATCATCAAAAAAGAAGGAAGCAGAAAGGAAGAAACATCTTGTGCCGGACTTTAGTTTATTTACCGACAAATAACTGGCATTGTGGTAACCCTGTGAGAGACAGTTTTATCCTTAATCTTGACATTGAAAAGAAAAATTACGTTTCTGCAGTTTTTTATAATATTTTTGAATTAGATACTTGTGTAACCATGTCACATGTATAGTCGAAAGTTGATTACATGTTTAAAAAAATGTCAAGATCAAAATACAATATGATATAAAAAAAAAAAGAACAAGTGATTTGAGAAACAATACTCGTCAAAATATATCGGGAAGCGTTAATATTTTACATATTTAGTAAAAAAACATAAAATTGCAAAATTTCAATTTTCTTTCTGTAGTTTTTTTTTTTTTTTTTTTTTTTTTTTTGAGCATTTCTGAATTAGTCTAGTGTAGGTATGTCATATATATAATTGAGAATTGACTGTATAGTAAAAAAAAAAACCGATGTAAATAATGCGCCAAAAGAAAAAAGAAAGAAAGCAAAAGGCAGTGAAAGTTGAGCAACTGCACTACAGCAACGCAAATCTAAACATAAACATACCAGGTAACGTTGCTTTTTTTCATAAATCATTTTTCCACAACACAACGCAAACAATTCATAAAATCATTCGAAATCCAAAGAATATCAGAACCAACGTTTATGAAAGAAAGTTTCTGTATTCTTGCGTCAGAATCTTGAACTTCATTCTTCAAACGACTCTCGCTACCTAGTGACCTAGAAATCGTGAGTGACTTTGCCCTTAACGGTGAAATTGAAAAATCGGCGAAGACGTGAAATTGAGCATTTCTGGATGAGTCAGGATAGGAAGTTTGGAAAGTCACCAAAAAGGAGGAAGAAACATTTTGTGTTGGACATTAGTTTCTTTACCGACAAATAATTGGCATTGTGGTAACACTGTGAGGGACAGTTTTATTCTTAATCTTTACACTGAAAAGCATAATTGAGATGTTATAATCGCAATGTTTATGGAAAAACCGTGAAAATAATTTTTTTTTTAAATGAGAAACGGATTTTTCTTCGCTATGTAATTGTACGAAAGAAAGGTCATTTAACGAGTCTCGTAGCTATTTTTAACGCATTTTAACGTAGCTGAAAAGTAGTTATGAATTTGGTTTCTTTGTCTGTTTGTCTGTCCGTCTTTTTACTTGTTTGTGTTCCAACTCGCGCATGTAGTTCGTTTCCCATGAAATGTGTGTGTTATTGGACATCAGTATGGCATGTTTGGTATTAAAAATGAAGCTCGTAACATTTAAGGTTTATTTACAAGGCTCTTAAAAATAATCCCATTACATTACGATCCACGGGAAAAAAGTGTTTGCGGTATAGTTTAATATTATTACACTATTTTTAATATATTGAAACTGATACTTATCACAGAAGGTGACACTACACACCATATCACACTATATGGTTCTTACTATAGAATATTGTGTGCATAGAACTTATCGTTTATTTACAGGGACATACAAAAATATTTGGCTACGGAAGAAAACATGTCAGAAATTGCTCATCAAATGTAGCAAATGAGGTTTTGAAAATATTCAGATTTTGGTGCGATAGTATACAATTCTTTCGGTACAATATAGTATTAGAATCCAAAAGCGGTTCCAAAGAGATAATTTGTAAAAGCTTTCGTTGATGAAATCATTTCGCCGAATGTTATAGATTTCTTTAATAAAATGAGAAAATTACCTAAAATTTTAAAGGCCTAGGAGTCAAAGTGATACCCCTTTACCCATATTATAAAATAGCAATGGACCAGTGTAGAAACATCGGTAGCAACAGCAATACAAAAGCTGAACTTTCCTGAACGAAGGAGGGGAAGGACTAAGCTTATTTTTTTTTCATTTCACATCTTAACATATTGAAAAAGTTATTGCTAACTTTAACCAGATTTCATCATGATAATTTCCATAACAATTTTCATAATTAATAACTATAAATTTGTGAAAAAACACAAAACATATAATTAAATTTTATAAATACATTCTAATTTTCGATGCCTGAAATGCTACATTTACAGAGGTTTTAAAAATATCTCTCAAGTAAATATCAAGGGTTTTAAATAAAGCATCCTTTTAAATGTAATTTTGTTTTTAAAATATTAGTAACAGAAAACCTCCAAAAAAGCACAAAAAAAAAAAAAAATCCTTAAAAGGGCACCATGGTGCCTGCGGGTGCCGCGTTGGACAGGCCTGCTATAGATCAGACACATAATCGCACAAAAGTTCTCAAAACATTCGTTTATTGGTTGAAATTGTGCGGAAATTTTCAGCTGTGCTATGCGTTCAACGGCACTAATTTTTATCATACTATGTACTATGCATAAATTTCCGTAAATCATATATGGGGCTTAGAAAAAGTATTTTAACGGTTATTTGTAGTAATAGCAGAAATCGTATATTGAAATGCATTATGCATTTTTCAAATTGTTCAATTAGACGTCATATTTTAATTTAGTGAAGTGTGAAGTTTTGCCATAGTATTCTGATTATGTTGGAAAGTATTTCTTAATCTATGCTATGTGAATAATTTTTCTTTCTTGGCAAACGATTTAAATGTGCAGGGGTGCAAAAATCTAGGCGCCAGCAGGCAGTTTCTCACCAGAAAATTTATTTCGTTTTTCTTCGTCTAATATTTCGTGTAAAATTCCTGCTAGAATGCAAGAATAAAAGTGCTATGAATGCTCTGTTTTAACGTGATCGTAATGAAATTCAGCGATTTATATCAGTTAAAATATATTCGAATATAATAAATTATTTTAATGTCATTAAAATAATCCCCACACGTTTTTTCCCCTTGACCATAATGAGATCGAATTCTTTGGAGTATCCCTGTAAATAAACCTATGATTATACATACTTTTTATGCAATACCAAACATGCTTTGGTGACCCAAAATAAACTTTATCAATTGCCTGAAAATCCGAATATATTACGGGAGTTAGAGCGTGGACACACGGACACATAAGCACTTTTACACTTTGTTGGAAAGTATTAAAAATTAATAAAAAAAATACAGTACCTATTACAAAGCAGAAGTCATTTAATAAATATATTTTTAGCTTTTAATATATTTTTTCAGTATGCATTCATCTTAATTCCTTCCTGTGTTTCTAATTTTTTAGAAATTATGAAAATCGAAAAATTGATGAAGAAATTAAATTGGGTGCTTCGCTATGTGTCAGGATAGGAAGTTTGGGAATTCACCAGAAATAAGAAGAAATATTCTATGTAGAAGAGACATTAGTTATTCGCCGATAAATAATTGTAACTATGGCAATATTGTGAGTGACAGTTTTATCTTATTCTTGACATTGAAGTACAAAATGTTATAAGCGTAATGTTGATGGAAAAACCGTAGGAAATAGATGAAAACGTACAGTATCTATACAAAAGAGATTCCATTTATTAAATACATTTTTTTGCTCTTTAATATATTTCTCCATTATGCAATCATATTAATTCCTTCCTGACACAAACATATGTTGTTTCTAAATAATTTTTTAGAAATTACGGAAATCGAAAAACTGATGAAGAAATAAAATTGGGTGCTTCGCTATGCGTCAGAATAGGAAGTTTGGGAATTCACCAGAAGGGAGAAGAAATATTCTATGAAGGAGAGACATTAGTTATTCGCCGATAAATAATTGTAACTATGGCAATATTGTGAGTGACAGTTTTATCTTATTCTTGACATTGAAGTACAAAATGTTATAAGCGTAAAGTTGATGGAAAAACCGTAGGAAATACAGTCGACTCTCGTTAATTCGAATCTTCTCTTAATTCAAACTAAACATGAAGTCCCGAAATTTTCAATGGCAGAATAACGTTAAACTTTTTCATAAATTCGAACTCATTTTCTCTTGACATCGTTTAATTCGAACTAACGAGAACTCCGATTTTTCATTCTTCGTTTCTTTCTCACGGATTTCAGATCATTTGAATGACTTTCTTTCTTTGATTTTTGTGAAAATTGTTCCGAACGAGTATGCATCTAATCCCATGCATTTGAAATCCACTTTCTAAGTGCCCCGTTTGTCCATCAGTGACGCTTCAAATTTTTCTTCCATTGTACTTGTTTCTAATATTTTAATTAGTTTATGTATATAAAAATTCTAATTTAATATTAAGTCTTATTCTGATAACAACAGATAATATAAATTTAAAAAACACTATAACATTAATTATTTTATAATAGTATCATATTAAGCATGCTCTCATTTCATATTTTCCATAATTCAAACTTCGGACAATTCGAACATTTCTTGTGGTCCCGACGAGTTCGAATTAACAAGAGCCGAATGTAGATGAAAACGTACAGTATCTATACAAAACAGAATCCATTTAATAAATACATTTTTTGTTCTTTAGTATTGTTACGAATTTTGTAAATAGTTAGTTGGCGTCACTTTTGGCGACTAATTTTGGTCGCCAAATTTGGCGAAATATCGCCAAGTTGGCGACAAACTTGGCGATTGTTGGCGATGGTAACCCTTTCCTCTGTATGGTAACCCCCCCTTAGGTATGCTGATAGATTGTTTGTTGTTCCGTGGATTTTTCGAGATGGTTCTAGAAATTTCCCGCACATGCTGCGAGCCTATATAAGAAGAGAAGCGATGCGAGCTGTTGTTATTATTTACCAGTCAGTCATTGAGTGAACAACGCGTTTGTTAAGCAAGTTTGCTTGAGTCTTATTTACGTTATTTTGAATGTGATTTAGTGTTGAGACGTTGTATAAAGAGTCTCTGGGATCTAAAGTTGTAATTGTACGATAGATTTGAGTAGTTATTTTTGAATATCCAGTAATATTTGTGAGTTTCGAAGACTCTGTTGTTCTGAAGTTCTGTAAATAAATTATTTTCTACTTTTCTATAAGCAAGAGTTCGAAGTTGTCTAACCATAAGATCAAAAGAACCCTTTATACGCTGCAACATTTGGTGTCAGAATTTGGGATCTTATGGCGAAAACGAGAGCAACGGAAGAGCAACTGAATGAGTTGTTGAAAGCTATTAATGGATTATCAAATAAAATGGATAAAGGCCAAGAGGAGTTGGCGGAAAAGATGAATAAAGGCCGAGAGGAGTTGGCGGAAAAGATGAATAAAGGCCAAGAAGAGTTGGCGGAAAAAATGAATAAAAACGAAGAAAGAATGGAACAGTTGACAAATAAAATTGACACATGCCAAGAAGATGTGACTGAAAAGACTAATAAAGGCCAAGAAGAGTTGGCGGAAAAAATGAATAAAAACGAAGAAAGAATGGAACAGTTGACAAATAAAATTGACAAATGCCAAGAAGATGTGACTGAAAAGATTAATAAAGGCCAAGAAGAAATGAAGAAAACTTTAGAAGAAAAGTTCTGATCGGTAGAGAGAAGAATAGGCTCGGTAGAAGAGAAAATAGAGGAAGTAGAAGAGAAAATTCAGAATGAAGTTAGTAATGTTGAACAGAAAATGGAAAGGAAAATGGCGGAAGTAGAAGAGAAAATACTAGATGAAGTAGATGAAAAGCTAAATAAAAAAGTACAAGATCTTGAGAAGAAACTTTCAGCGTCCAGTGGTAATTATGAAGAATTTAGGAATCCGCCTGCTTCTCCTGTGCAAGTTAAGCTGTCGACATACGACGGAAAAAGTTCCTGGCAAGTTTACAAAACCCAATTCACCATTGTAGCCAGGCGAACAAATGGAATGACGAGGTGAAAGCTTGTCAACTGGCAGCATCTTTAAGAGGAGAAGCCGCCGACGTGCTGCAAACATTGCCCGATATGACGCAACTCAATTTTGAGACTCTAAATTGTGCACTTGAAATGAGATTCGGCGAAAAATTCTTCAAGGATTATACGAGAATACAAATGAAGAGCCGCCAACAAAAATCGAGTGAAACCCTCGAGTTTGCCTCGGAAATTGAACGGCTTGCAAATTTAGCATTCATTGACTGTCCAACAAATGTACGGGAAATGCTCTCACTGCAATATTTTGTAGACGGAATAAAAGATCCAGAAGTGCAGAGAGCGGTACGAATGGCAGATGTGCAAGATTTAAAGGCTGCATTACTATATGCCTTAAAGTTGGAAGCAGCTACACAAGCCAGCCGAAGAGATCGTCATTCAGTCCGAGGGGCAACGGTGAACAAAAGCTCAGACACTGAGAGCGACGTCTTGAAAGAAATTAGGAAAATATATCAAGAGATTGAAGCTTTAAAATATGGAAGAACAAGTGCAAGAAGACAGAATCTCACGTGCTGGGGATGCGGTGATACAGGACATCTCCGAAAAAAATTGCCCCAAAATCCACGAACGTGAGATAAATTCAAACAGTCAGCAGGGAAACTAAATTTTGGCCATCTCGCGGGGCGGAGGTTGCCAGAGAATGAAAAGCCCCACCTGAAGATCCTCCAGATATCAAAAATGAGTGGCGGTGATAATGAATTATATGTGATAGGCTTTATTAACGGAATTCAGTGCCGTATGATTGTCGATACAGGAGCCAATGTTACAATAATAAGAGAAGATTTGGCTCGAAAATTGAAATGTAAGCTCATCTGGACTCCACCATGCGTTACCCTGCAAACTGTGACGGGCGACAAGATTGGCATATATGGAAAGGCCAATTTAACCATACACTTTTGAGGAACGAAATATTACCATACGGCATATGTGGCTGACATAACAGATCCTTGCTTAATCGGGCTAGACTTTCTGAAGAAGTTTGGCTTCAAGCTTGATTTGAAAAATAACAAAATGCTCTCAAAATTTGAAGAAATAAGTGTTTTTGGATTAAATAATGAAATTGAATGTAAACAAACAGTAATAGCCAAAGAAGACATCAATCTAGATCCAAGAACAGAATTTTTAGTTCCAGCTGAAATTAACAATGAAACTATCTACCGATTTGGCCATATAGATTATCCCGAAGACAATAGTAAACAAGCAGGAGTATTGGTGGCTTCATCTGTAGTGGACCTCTCGAAGAAGACCATTCCAGTCAGAATTGCTAACATCAGTGATAAGACGAGGACTATCAAGAAAGGAGAGGTGATAGCATCATGTGCTCCTGTGACGTGCATAAGTCAAAATTCCAGTCACTCTGAGAAATCTTCAGATAATTTAGTCAAGGATTTGTTACAAAATGCAGACTTAGATCCAAAACAGATGGAAGCTGCGGAAAATTTAATTAGAGAATTCCAAAGTTTATTTTCCCAAACATCTGAAGACTTTGAACGAACTAAAATGGCACAACACCGAATTGACACGGGAGATCACTCTCCTATTAAACAGCACCCTAGACGATTACCTTTTGCCAAGCAAGAAGAGGTGCAGAATTTAATTAAGGATATGGAAGAAAATGACGTCATCGAACCATCGACAAGTCCATGGGCATCTCCCATTGTATTAGTAAGAAAGAAGGATGGTTCTACAAGATTTTGTGTAGACTACCGCCGACTGAATGACGTCACTAAAAAGGATAGTTACCCTTTGCCAAGGATCGACGACACTCTCGACACACTTGCGGGCAACACTTGGTTCTCGACTCTGGATCTGAAGAGTGGTTACTGGCAGGTAGAGATCCATCCGGACGACCGCGAGAAGACTGCCTTTACAACGGGACAAGGATTATGGCAGTTCAAGGTAATGCCTTTTGGCCTATGTAATGCACCTGCAACTTTTGAACGCCTTATGGAAACGGTTCTTCGGGGGCTGTCATATGAAGCATGTCTTGTTTATTTAGACGATATTATAATCATAGGAAAATCTTTTGATGAACATCTGAACAATCTCAGGCGGGTGCTACAAAAGTTAAAGGAAGCTAATTTGAAGTTAAGCCTTTCAAAGTGCAGTTTGTTTCGTAATGAAGTCGCCTACCTTGGACACATCATTTCGGCGGAAGGAGTTAGGACTGATCCGGAGAAGATATCGGCCGTGAAAAATTGGAATCGTCCAGCAGATGTTCACCAACTTCGGAGTTTTCTAGGATTATGCACCTATTACAGAAAATTTGTCAAAGGCTTCTCGATGATTGCAAGACCACTTCATAAATTAACAGAAGCCAATCAGAAATTTATGTGGACACAGGAATGTGACGCTGCTTTCGAAAAGCTTAAGGAGGCTTTAACATCCACTCCAATTCAGTCATATCCTCAAATCGATAAACAGTTTATACTTGATACGGACGCAAGTAACGAAAGCATTGGCGCTGTACTGTCCCAGGAAATCGACGGCCAGGAGCGTGTTATCGCCTATTTCAGCAAGTGCCTATCAAAGGCAGAGCGAAACTACTGCGTAACAAGAAAAGAGCTTCTTGCTGTAGTGAAAGCCATAGACCATTTTCATCACTATCTTTACGGTCGAAAATTCCTGATCCGAACTGATCATGCTTCTCTAACTTGGCTATTGAATTTTAAGAACCCTGAAGGCCAGATAGCCAGGTGGATACAAAAGCTTCAAGAGTACGATATGGAGATACGCCATCGAAAAGGCTCATCACATGGAAATGCAGATGCTCTCTCAAGAAGACCCTGCTCAGAGAATTGTAGCTACTGCGACCGGGTTGAGAAGAAATTTAATGTCAAAGGTCCTGTAGTAAGACAAGTTACAACTGGGTCTACATCATCGCAAGATCCGTGGAGTGACGAGAGCCTGCGTAAAGATCAACTTGCTGATCCTGAAATTAAGCCTATTCTAGAGCTGAAAGAGGAATCCAACAGGAAGCCCAGCTGGCAAGACATGGCCTATTACCATCCTACGACTAAACGTTATTGGGCTCTCTGGGATTCCTTACATTTGAAGAACGGCATCTTGTACCGAAAATGGGAGTCTGACGATGGAAAGACATGTAGATGGCAACTACTACTCCCTAAGTCGAGAATTTCTATGGTCCTTCAAGAACTGCATGGTAGTCCCACAGGAGGTCATTTTGGTGTAATGAAGACCCTGCAAAAGGTTCGAGAGCGTTTCTACTGGAATAATGTTCGCAGTGACGTGGAGAAGTGGTGTCGAACTTGTGACACCTGTGTAGCACGTAAAGGTCCAAAGAGGCGCACCCGTGGACGATTGCAACGTTATAATGTAGGAGCTCCTTTCGAACGAATTGCTCATGACATCCTGGGTCCACTTCCTAGAACATCTGATGGCAATAAGTACATCCTCGTTGTCATGGACTACTTCACTAAGTGGCCTGAAGCCTACGCCATTCCTAATCAAGAGGCGGTAACCGTAGCAGACATACTGATTCAACACTGGGTTTCCAGATACGGAGTTCCTCTTCAAATCCATTCCGATCAAGGAAGAAATTTTGATTCGGCTGTGTTCAAGGAAATGTGTGAACTACTCGGCATGGACAAAACTCGAACAACACCTCTACACCCTCAATCGGACGGCATGGTGGAGCGGTTCAATCGTACCATCCTAAATAGCCTCTCTCTCCTGGTGTCTAGAGACCAACAGGACTGGGACAAGAAATTGCCTCTTTTCCTGCTTGCCTACAGGAGTGCCACTCATGAGGCTACTGGTTACTCCCCTTCTCAAATGCTCTTTGGTCGTGATCTTCGTCTGCCTGCGGATCTTTTGTTTGGCCGTCCTCCTGACGCTCCTTTGTCGCCTGAAGAATACGTGGATGGACTCCAGGCACGGATTGAGGAGGTTCATTGTCTAGCGAGGAACCGAATCGGACTGGCATCAGAAAAGATGAAGACACGGTACGACACAAAGGCAACAGGACATGAGTTCAACGAAGGTGACAAAGTTTGGTTGTGGAATCCAATACGTCGTAAGGGACTGTCGCCAAAATTACAAAGAAACTGGGACGGTCCTTACACAGTCGTCAACAGGCTGAATGACGTCGTTGTACGCATACAAAAATCGCCACACGCCAAACCCAAGGTCGTACACTATAACCGGCTAGCCCCTTATTTTGGCCAAAGTGATTAGAAATTCAAAACTGGAATTTCAGACCATAGTCATGAAAGTCTTTTTTTTTGTAAATATGTAAATAGTAATTAGTCCTTATTTATGTAAATTTTATTATTATTATTATTGTTATTGTTTATTTATTTATTTATTTGTTTATTTATTTTAAGTGTTTTCTTCTAACTCAAGGATTGCACTGCCCGGGACGTGCAGTCTTTGAGGAGGGGGTAGTGTTACGAATTTTGTTAATAGTTAGTGTTTGTACTGTAAAATAATGTAAATAATCTTATTAAGCTCCATCTCTTTACTAATATTAGTTTTTGTTACATTGTCTCTGTTATCAAGCAAACTTGTCTATTATTTTCGGTGTATGTCTACGGCAGATTGGCGAAATAGTAGAGATATCGCCAAGTTGGCGTCACTTTTGGCGACTAATTTTGGTCGCCAAATTTGGCGAAATATCGCCAAGCTGGCGACAAACTTGGCGATTGTTGGCGATGGTAACCCTTTCCTCTGTATGGTAACCCCCCCTTAGATATGCTGATACATTGTTTGTTGTTCCGTGGATTTTTCGAGATGGTTCTAGAAATTTCCCGCACATGCTGCGAGCCTATATAAGAAGAGAAGCGATGCGAGCTGTTGTTATTATTTACCAGTCAGTCATTGAGTGAACAACGCGTTTGTTAAGCAAGTTTGCTTGAGTCTTATTTACGTTATTTTGAATGTGATTTAGTGTTGAGACGTTGTATAAAGAGTCTCTGGGATCTAAAGCTGTAATTGTACGATAGATTTGAGTAGTTATTTTTGAATATCCAGTAATATTTGTGAGTTTCGAAGACTCTGTTGTTCTGAAGTTCTGTAAATAAATTATTTTCTACTTTTCTATAAGCAAGAGTTTGAAGTTGTCTAACCATAAGATCAAAAGAACCCTATATATGCTGCAACAGTATATTTCTCCAATATGCAATCGTATTAATTCCTTCCTGACACAAACATATGTTGTTTCTAAATAATTTTTTATAAATTACGGAAATCGATATATTGATGAAGTGAAATTAGGTGCTTCGCTATGCATCAGGATAAGAAGTTTTAAAATTAACCAGAAGGGAGATGAAATATTCCATGTAGGAGAGACATTAGTTATTTGCCGATAAATAATTGTAGCTATAGCAGCATTATGGGAGACAGTTTTATCTTATTCTTGACATTGAAATGCAAAATGTTATAAGCGTAATGTGGATGGAAAAACCGTAGAAAGTAGATGAAAAAGTACAGTATCTATATTAGTAAATCTGCAGATCAAAAGCCGCAACGTCAGCTCTGCAATTTCTTCTATTTTAATCACATTTTAAATAATATTATAATAATATTTAAATAATATTTTAATAATAATTCCAACAATCTGCATTATTTAAGCACATGAATATTTATAAGTATATAAAATTCTTAGACTTTTTCAATACAAATATATAATAAAAGAAAATATACAAATAGCAATATTTATTTAAGCTGAATCTTTTATAAATTAAATTATATCTAATTTATAATAGTGCTTTTATAAATTTTATATGGGAAAAACAGTTTTTATGTTCATAGACTCATAATTCAAATGAAAACGCCGGAAGTTATTATTCATAGGTCCAATTATTACTCATTTTCCTCTGTAGGCAATTTTTTTGTGTGCGTCTCTGTAAATGAATGTTATGTTCCTTGCGCACTATATTCTATATAAAGAACCTTGTAGTAAACTTTGTGATGTACATGAATTTCAGTATGTAAAATATCATTAAAATACGCAGCAAACGATTTTCCTTCATATATCATAATGCAAGAAAATCTTTTGAGTGGCCCTTTAAATTAACCAATAATGCTGCACACTTCATTTTCAATACCAATTATACCACAATAATATATATATATATATCAATTTCATGGTAAACGGATTACATTTACGCGAGATAGAGCAACACGAATAGAAAATCTTACGAACAGACAAACTGAATTTATAAGCACTTTCCAACTATGTTGGAAAGTATTGAAAACATAAAGTCATTAACATACTTTACATTTGACGCAAAGTTATATTACACATTACATTATTAAAAATTAACTAAACTTTTATTTCTCTCTGGCAGACTTTTTGCTTAATTTTTCGTAACTGCAATTATTTACATGATCTATTTTATATCAGCTATGAAATGCGTTTCTAAGCAACTGACGAAAGAAAAAGAAAAAAAATGAAATATGTATCATGTCAAATGCGTAAAATGATATAACAAAATGGTTTATATTATTGGAAAACATGTTTAAAGCTCTACAAAAAATTATACATCTAACTTAAAAAAAAAAAAAATTGAGAAATATATTGACAAAATTTCAAATGAATAGGAATAATTCTAAATCTTATTTGGAACTTTCAACATTCATAATTTACAACTTAAATTACGCTAATCAAACGTGCCGTTTCCTTTCATGAAATGAAAATTTGAAAATAGTCTAAATTGCCATTGAAAAGCATTATAAGCATTATAATGCAAAAAAAAAAAAAGTTCTGTATTTTCCGAACGAATGAATCAAACATAACAAAAAACTGCACAGCTAAATCTGGGTATTTTATGAACACGCTTACTTAATTTCAAGGAAATCAGATGCTTTTTTACGGCGGTTATCGCCGAACAGACAGACAGACAGAACCAGTGTTGGGTATGAATGCGCTCACTGAACGAAAACTCACGAGTTTCGCTCACTATTTGTGAACTTTGAACTGAACTTCGTTCACTATTTTGTAAACGAGTTTGAACTGAACGGAAACTCAAAAAATAGACGAGTTTGAACGAAATTTACGTTCAAATTTACGTTCAATTTTTTCATAATTTATTTAAAATTTTTCCAGACCTTAGCACACTTTTTCCCTCTTTCAAATGCCATTTAGAGGCCTACACGAGCCTCAGGACGAGTTAAGTCTGGATATCACTTCTCTGGGTAGTATCCTAGTCTTACTTCTTCTGCAGACTCGGGTCGCGCCGAACCGGACCTGGGCTGTATACAATTTTGCCGAAAATAGATATATACAGTAAACTCTCTGTACAAGGTGGACTGTGTAAGGCGGAAATATGTCTAAATCGGAAAGATTTTAAAGAAATAGGAAAGATTTTAAAAGGCATAAACATCGGAGCCTACGGCACTTCTGCATAAATGGAGATTATAAACAGACTAAGGTAAGTTTTTTTGGCCAGAACTCTTCCGTAAGAGTAAATATCAATGTCCTGTAGAAATGTACTCGGGGTCGGTGCGAAATTTCAACTTTTTTTCCGGGCCGGACCAAGCTCGGGCCTTGTTTTTAGCTATTATATCGGGCCGGGTCGAGCCTTGATTTTAGCTATTATATCGGGACGGGTCGGGCCGCTAAATTTTCTCTACGAGCCGTGCTGGGCTCGGGCCGAAATTTTTATTTTAATATCGGGCCGGACATTTTTTTCCTATGGATCGGGCCTGAAAATTTCCGTCCGTGCATACCTCTATCTTACATATCGAATAATCAAATGATTAGTTCACAAAATTTTGTAAACTTGGACAATAATATCTAAACAAAAACAAAAAAAAGTGAACTTTTTAGTGAACTTCGTTCACTTTTACAAATGAGTTTGATTTGAATGCGTTCGTTTGAAAATTTTTGAATTTGAACGTGAACTTAAATCACTTTTCAGAAATTGAACGTGAGTTTGATTTAGTTCATTTATTTTGTGAACGTGCCCAACACTGGACAGAACCCAAAAAAGTTCGTGTCCCCAAAGTAAGCCTTCACTGACGTTTCGGCAACAAAACAGAATCCATTTAATAAATACATTTTTTGCTCTTTAGAATATTTCTCCATTATGCAATCACATTAATTCCTTGCTGACCCAATCATATGTTATTTCTAATTTTTTAGAAATTACGAAAATCTAAAAATTGTTGAAGAAGTGAAATTGGATGCATCGTTATGAGTTAGTATAGGAAGTCTGGAAATTCACCAAAATGGAGGAGAAATTTTCTACGTTGGAGAGGGATTAGTTATTCGCCGATAAATAATTGTAACTATGGTAACATTGTAAGAGACAGTTTTATCATGGCCAACTAGATCTATGGGCCCATCTATTTGAGATTTATGTATGAAGCCTCCCGCCAGAGAACTCCGATACCTTGCGCAAGTTATTCTGACCAGTCGTGAAAACCCTGAACCAAAGTAATGACCATGTGCCGAGCCATGTGCACCAAACAGAAAACAGCTTACTCAATGCTAATTTGGGCAGGGTTTGCGTCACGTGGTTCAATGAAATGGTTCAGGGTTTGAAGCTGAATCCAGCTTCAATTTTTCGGCGATTTTTAGCGAAATACGCAGGCCTTATATACTATCTAGTTGGCTATGGTTTTATCTTATTCTTTACACTGAAATGCAAAAATGTTATAAGTGTAATGTTGATGGAAAAACCGCTGGTAAACAAGCAGAAAATAAAGTTCGTAGATTTCCTGATATTTCCAGAGCAGGAAATTTTTCGGTGACAGTATTTTCTAATAGAAAATCTCTCCTTAAAATAGCTGGAAATTTCGCGATTTTGGACAAGATTTATTTTTTTCATATAAAAATTACTGATATTTTACCTGGAAAGTGGTAGAATTCACCAAAAGAGAAGAGAAATTTTCTATGGACGAGAGGGATTAGTTATTCGCCGATAAATAGCTGTAACTATAGTAACACTGTGAGAGACACAGTTTTATCTTATTCTTGATAGTGAAATGCAAAAAAGCAAGCATAATTTACTGGTGCTGAAACAATTGTGAACTTTATGAACGAAGGAGAGAGGGAAAGAGCCAATCAACAAGACTTTCCCGCATCTGATCAACAAAATTCACGATTTTCTGCACCTGAATAATGAAACTTGAAATTCTTCCACCCTGACTGACCAAATTTGTGCCTTTTTATTAAACGAATCGACAAAATTCTTAATTTTTAGAAGCTGATAGAGAAAATTTACTATTTTTCCGCACCTGATCAACAAAATTCATAATTTTACGAAGATGATCGACGAAATTTGCGAATTTTCTTCACATGATCGACGAAATTCTTTATTTTTTCCCCGCACCAGATCGACGAAATTCTCGATTTTTCGACGCCTAATCGGTAATATTTTCGATTTTTCGGCGTCTGATCGACGAAATTTGTAATTTTTCCGAACCTGGCCAACAAAATTCCCAATTTTATGAGGCCGATCAACGAAATTGTCAATTTTTACGAAGCCAATCGACGAAAGTCGCGATTTTTCCGCGACTAACAACGGAATTCTCGACTTTTATGACCCTAGTCGATGAAATTTGCGATTTTTTCGAAGCCAATCCATGAATTTTGCAATGTTTACGAAGCCAATACATGAAATTCGCGATTTCTCTTACCATGATCGACGAAATTTGCGATTTTTTTCGCATGATCGACAATATTTGTGATTTTTCTTCACAGGATCGACAAAACTCGCGATTTTTCTTCACAGGATCAACGAAATTCACAATTTTTCCGTGCCTGAGCGACTAATTATGCGATTTTCCACGCATGATCGACGAAATTCGCGATTTTTCCGTGTACGATTGACGAAATTCGCGATTTTTCCGCGTAAGATTGACGAAATTCGCGATTTTTCTGTGCACGATCGGTAAAATTCGCGATTTTTTCGTGCCTGATCGACAAAATACGCAATTTTTATACAACCAATCGAGAAAACTTATGCTGCTTCTGCGACTGATCAGCAAAATTCTCGTTTTTTAACTAGCCGATTGATTAAATTTGCGATTTTTAGGAAGTTGGTCGATAAATTTCGCGATTTTTACAAAATCGATCGACTAAATTCATTTTTCTTCAGCGCCTGTTTGGCGAAATTCGTAATTTTCCCATATCTAATCGACAAAATTCCTAACTTTTTCGAAGCCGATCGACTAAATTCGCATTTTTTACGAAGCCGATCAAAAAAATTCAAAAACTTTCCGCGCCTAATCATGAAAATTCGCTATTTTTACGAAGCTGTTCGACGATATCGCGATTTTTACAAAAGCTGATCCACGAAATTTGCGATTTTCCCTCTCGTGATCAATAAAATTCACATTTTCCCGCGTTTGATCGACAAAATTCGCGATTTGTACAAAGCATATCGACGTAATTCGCAATTTTTACAAAGGCGATCGACGTAATTCGTGATTTTTACAAAGCTAATCGACGAAATTTGCGATTTTATTACAGCATGATCGACGTAATTAGAGTTTTTTCCGCGTGTGATCGACAAAATTCGCAATATTCCAGTCTCCGATCAATGAAATTTGCGTATTTTCGGAATCCGATCAATATAACTTGCGATTTTTCAATGTCTGATCGAAGAAATGTGCGCTTTTTCCATCCTTAATTGACGAAATACGCTTTTTCCGCTTCCGACCAACGAAATTCGTGATTTTTGTACCAACTCTGACGAAATATAATTTTTTTTTTTACGCGGCAACATGAAACTATTGATTTCTTTCTCTTGATAAACTGACGAAATTCATGATTGTTTCGCAACCGATCAACGAAATCTTAAAATTTTCCGTATATCATCGGTAAATTCGCGATTTTTCCGCGCCTTATCAACGAAATTTGAAATTTTTTTTCTTTCCTGATCGACAAAATTTGCGATTTTTTTCATTCTCTATCAACGAAATTCGCGTTTTTTCGCACGATAAATCGAGAGAATAGTTTTTGCAATTAACAATACTTATTGCAAGTCATTTTTTTCGAGCATCATCAACAAAATCGACGTTTTTTTTCTCGCCAAATCAACAAAATATGCGATTTTTCGCTACCGACCAACAAAATTCGCGATTTTTCCGTGACTGATCCACAAAACTCACAAGTTTTTCGTGCCTAATCAGGGAAGTCTTTTTCTAAGACTCATGTACAAAATTCGCTTTTTTCCCACATTTGATCAATGAAATTGGCGATTTTTACCGTACCGATCAACAAAATTTGCAAACCTTAAGTGTTGAAATTTTATATTTTCACGCGGTAAACTGAAGATTTTTTTCCTGCGACATACGCAAAAAAATTGCAGTTTTTCCAGTTGTAAATTGACGAAACTCGCGGGCCACACGTTAATCCATGGCGGGCCACAGGTTGTGCATCCCTACCTTAAACCATTATGTAATGGAATACTTTTCTGTAGCCCTGTAAATCAAAAAAAAAAATTCTTTCTACCACGCATTGTATAGAATGTATATTTTAGTTCATACTTCATAGAGGCATATTAATTTTATTCTGTTCGAAAGACTATAACATCATTAAAATGCACTTGAAACTACTTTTTCCCATTGGCCGGTATGTAACGGAATATTTTTGATTGTCACTGTAATCAAGCTATACATCCGATATTTCTAAAATTTGAAATAAGTCAACATAATTATGCAACAGTTACATATTTTAAATTACAAACGATTCTGTTGGGTAGTTTTTGCTTTGTTGTATGTGGACAGACGGACGAACTGAACGACGACCATAGGTGCTTTGTACTTACATAATTACAAACGCATTTAAAAAGAGTTAATTTCTTGTAACTGTTATTTTTCATTGTAATGCTGCCAAAAAACTAATACGAGCGGCTGAAATACTGTCTAACTGTACAAAACAGATGTCATTCAACAAATCCGTTTATAGCCCTTTGAGAGTTCTGGTTGTATATCATATTATTTTATTCTTAACAAGCCATTCTATTTTTTTTTTTTTTAAATTACGAAATATGAAATTACTAAAACTATTAACACAGGCCTGCGATTAAAAAAAAAATACAAAGAAACTGATAGTTGAACTTAATGCATTTTTTGGTGCTAATTTAAAAGGTAATAATGAAAAAGATTTCTTGAAAAATTCAATTTTATTTAGATTTTTATGAACAGCATGAATTTTCATAAAACTTTAGATTTAGTTAGTAATTGATATAACATGGGGCTGATTATATTTTGGTGCAAATCGCTCGGCAGGTGGCGCTGCCATGTTGCATTATTCGTGATTATTGCAGTAGCTCTATCTGAAGAACTAATCCGTGGGATTTCACAAAATTTTAGATTCTGTGAGACCTTGATATAAACTAGATCTGATTAGTTCTTCGTATATATAGCTCAACAGGTGGCACTGCTATGCTGCTTTATTTACAATATCCACAGTAACCATATTTGATGAACTAGTGCATAGATTTTCATAAAACTTTATGTTTAGTTAGCACTTGATATAAAATGGCGCTGATTATGTTTTGGTGTGAATCGCTCAACAGGTGGTGCTGCCCGGGTGCATTATTCGTGATTATCGTAATAGCTCTATCTTAGAACTATTGTACGAAAATTTCTAAAATTTCAGAGATTCAGTTAATCTCTGATATAGGTTGACAACTCTAATATGTTTAGTTTTTTGGTGTAAATCGCCATCAAATGATGCTACTATGCTGCATTTTTCATGATTTCACAATAAATCTGTCTCAAGAACTAATGCTTGGAATTTTACCAAACTTCAGATTCAAATAGTACCTGATAAAAAATTATCCTGATTAGTTTTACGTGTACATCACTGTACAACATGTGGCGTTGTTAAGCAGAATTTTTTTAAAAGATTTTGCAATAGCTCTATCTCAAAAACTAATACACTGATTTTCATCAAACTTCATTTATAGTTGATGTAAGTTATAAATGACTGGATTTTGGTTTAAAGTATCTAACCGATAGCGGCGCTGATATGTGGCATTTTTCAGGAAGTATTAACATGCATAAGATAGAAGAAAATTTTGGGACTGACACATCTGACTACTAAATCAATTGATTTCAGTCAAGAAATGTCCAAATGTACTCTTTGATTATGAAAACAGGAAAATTAGTAACGAAGTAAAGTAGAAAAATTCTGTAAGCATCTGATAAGATGTTTGGGAATCTGCCAAAAAGAAAAAGATGTTCGTTTTATGTCTGGCACCAGTTTATTTCAGATAAATGAATGTAAATATGCAACTCCATAAAAGACAGTTTCGCCTTAATCCTGACATTGATTAAAGAAGTGTGAATCTTAATGTTGGCGGAATATAAAAATTAACATAGATTGTTAGAAAACAGCCTAATTGTACACAAGAGATGCGCCACAGTGGAATTAACATAGTAAAAATCTAGACATCGACGAAATGTTATTATTTTATTTTTAATAGTATCACAGTTGAAAGTTAATCTTAACCTTGTCTGGTACGGCGGTCCTCCGGGCACACCTAATTTTAATTCCAAACTTACAAACCATACCAGGAATATTTTAATAAAATTTTGCTTTTACAATGAAAGTCTAAATTAAGGAGCTCTTCTAAAAATTGCTATTTCTAAAAATGTTGTTTGTAAATTCCAATGTCAGTCAATAATTTCTCGTTTTAGCAACAGAATTTGTCTGTGTCGACTGAATTTTTTGAAATTGGATTTCTATAACATAATTTTTTTTCTCATAGTCTTCGATTTTTTCTGAGATTGATTGAAACTGCGGAATTCTAAATAATTTGCTTTGATAAGATATTTAGAAGTTGACTTGAAAATAATTTTTTGCGTCTACTGCTACCATTTTAAAGAATTAACTACGTAGTTTACCATCCTTCGTTTGTTAGAATTCATTATTTTTTGTTGATTCGAGTTCCTTTTTTATATGAAGAAAATAAGAATTTCTGAAATTTATATTTTGTTTGCGTTACATAAAATACCAATTGTATAATATTACATAATTTGTTACTGAAGGAGAAAACTAATAGAATCGAATAACGAACACTTTTTCAATCTCCAGCGTTTACATGTTTGCATGTTTTATTTCTGAACAGCAATTAATATCCGCCCTCTAGGTAGTCTGTTATTCAGCGATTTTACTATGTAAACATTTAATTCAAAACAGTTTAATAGGAAGAGTCTCTTGTCAAAAACTGGCTGAACGTTTAAAAAATGCTACACGAAGTAAACGATGACATCTGTTAAAGGGGTAATCCAGATCCGAATTAAGCACTTCTGGGGCCCGGGGCTACTGGGAATATTGCCCACCCCCCTTACGCTAATGGAAATTTTGAGACTCCTACCACGATACTGAATATCTCCCCCTCCTCAAATACACACACACCTTTATTTTGTTTTTGTAAACTTAAAATACAAATCTTAGATAGTGAAAATGTATAATGTTAATCAAATTTTTTTGTTATCTTTAAGGGTGTTCTTAACTGCTTCGCTCAACAAGCAAAAACGTTTTGACACATTTACAAATTTATTTTTTAACAGAAATATATAAAGTTGGAATGCCTGACTATGGAAGCGATTTCGAATCGAACTTATTTTTCCATTTCATGATAATTAAATTACCTATCCAGTTCTAAGATATTTCGATCACTTAATTACCCGTTTTTCTCCTGCTTTTCGACCGGTTTTTCTGCTTTCGTCGGGAAATGTGCTCAAAAGTGTCAAGTTTGAAAGCTTGTTATGCAAAATCTATTGTGTTTTTTAAAAAACAGAAAATTGACTGCAATTAGACAGTTTCTGAATAATAAAAGCTGCTAGTTTTATGAATATCCGAACAAAAATAAATTGAAGTATGTGTCACAAAGTTGCCCTTTTTAATTTAAGAACACCATTAATGGTGTTCCTAAATTCGCCTTTTTCCGCGACCTTTTGACAAAATTTCGCTTTCCCTGTGATCTTTTTCCGCAATTCGCGTTTTTCCTGCCACCCTATGACGAAATTCGCATTTTTTCAAGCGATCCTCTGTAGAAATTTACATTTTTTCTGCGTCTCTTTCACAAAATTCGCTCTTTTTCGCGATCTTTTGACTAAATTTGTGCTTTCCCCGCGATCTTTTCAAGAAATTCACGCTTTTCTGACATCCTTTGACGAAATTTGGGTTTTTTTGCGGATTTCTGTCAAAATTCTCGTTTATGCGGCAATTTAACGAAATTCGCGCTTTTTCTCGGTTCTTTGTCAAAATTCGCATTTTTTCGATGGCGACACTTTAACAAAATTGGCTCTTTTGACAAAATTTGCGCTTTTCTCGCAAACTTTTTATGAAATTCGTGCTTTCTTTCGCGGTTCTTTTTCAAAATTCGCATTTTTCGGCGATCCTTTGACGAAATTTGCGTTTTTTTAGCGGTTCTTTGTCAAAATTCGCTTTTTTACCACGATCTTTTGACTAAATTTGCGCTTTTTCCCCCGAACTTTTCAAGAAATTCTCACTTTTTCTGCCGCACTTTCACAAAATTCACGTTTTTTTTTCGCGATTCTTTCTTAAAATTTGCGTTTTTTTGCGAACCTTTGATGAAATTTGCAATTTTTGTAGGTACTTTGTCAAATTTCACGTTTTTTCATGATCCTTTGACAAAATTTCCACGATCTTTTGACTAAATATGCACTTTTCCCGCAAACTTACCAAGCAATTCGTGCTTTTTCTGCCATTCTTTGGCGAAATTCGTGGTTCTTTGTTAAAATCCTCGTTTTTCACGATTTTTTGACGAAATTCGCGTTTTTTCCCGATGCTTTGACAAATTTCACTCGATTAAATTTGTGCTTTTTCTGGATTTTTTAAAGAAAATCGCGTTTTTCCTTCCTCTTATTGATGAAATTCGCATTTTTTTTTACGATTCTTTGTCAAAATCGCGTTTTTTTGGCCATCCTTTGACTAAATTCGCATTTTTTTTCCGCGACCGTTCGATAAAATTCACGCTATTTTCATAACCTTTTTACAAAATTCGCGCTTTTTCCGCAACCTTTTGACGAGGCCTTTTGAAGAAAATTGCTCTTTTCTGCGATCTCGATTAAATTCTTTCTTTTTTGACAAAATTTGCTCATTTTTACGCGACCCTTTTTGTTTCGTTTTCATTGCCATTTTTGTTAAACCTGGAAATTTTCGGAGATACAGACAGCAATGACGTCAAAAAGTAATTAAAGTTAAGTTGCAAAAAAAAAAAAAAAAAAAAAAAAAAAAAAAAAAAAAAAAAAAACGGCGATTTCACGCAGCTCTTATATCTTTGTAATTGTTTTAAACGAAATTTTGGTACAACCTAAGCCACTGCTGAGTGCCCCTGACTGGTTGGGGCCCGGGGCTGCTCCCCCCTTAATCCGGCTGTGGGGTAATCATAGGCTTCAAGGGTAATATATTTGCATATTTAACTCTTAAATGGCATATAAAATTCGTACTCTAGAAATGTCCATTGTTCAGAAGTTATACTTTATTAACACCTAATTCAAAAACGTTTAAATGCAAGAGCCTCCTCCTAAAATTGGTTGAACGTTTTAAAAACACTACACGAAATAAACAATGACAGTTATTCAAATTGTTCCAATAGGTGCATATTTGTATGTTTTACATGCAGAGTACAGAAGTGTTCATTAATTAAAGATTGTACTTAATTCAAATTTAATTCAAAATCGTTTAATTTGAAGTGTTTTCACTTAATATTGGTGAACATTTTAAAAATGCCATACGAAGTAAACGGTGACAACTATTAAAATTGTTCTCAAAGATAACATATTTGTACATTTTACCCCTGAATAGCGGAAAAATCCACTACAAAGATGTCCGTTATTCAGAGGCTTTACTTTATTAACACTTAATTAAAAATAATTTAGTTTAAAGAGTTTCCACCTAAAATTTCAGATCGTTTTTAAAATGCTACAAGAAGAAAACGGTGACAACTATTAAAGTTTCTTCTTGGAGATTAATTTGTAAAGGTTTACTAAGCTTTCTTGTTTATTATTAAATATCGCGAATAGATAGCGCTGAGCTGTCGCAAATTATCAACAGCAGAGAATCTACCAAATAGTAATAATGCTCAACATACCGAATGGATACAGTTCAAAGTTCATCCAGTTTTGTGCATGATTTGTCAGCTGCTTCCTAGTCTGGTCTGTATGACAACACAAGAACACCATAGAAATAATTTCAGAGCAAGAATAATTGCCCCCGCTTGCTTGCTATTCCAATGCCAGGTTTGCAAATTATTGCGGATATTTGTTACCACTAATATAAAAAAGAAAATTAATTTTATTAGGATGAGCGAAGCGAATCCTCTACTAGTCCACTCAAATTACAATTTGTCGTACGCTTTACAAAAAAACTATCCAATATTTTAACTTCAAATTAAACACAAAAATAAATTATGATCTGTAGATTTGCAGAATATAATTTTTTTTACAGTAAAACGTTAAAAAAATTATTATTTTAATTTATTTATTTTACATGCATTTCCAATACGAACGCATTTTAGCAAATAAATAAAAAATGAAACGCGTATATTTTCAGAAAAAAAAGTTTAAATCATGGAGTAAATAATTATAGATAGAATCATGATTAATTTATTAAATAAAACATGTTTTCATTATCCCGCAAAATCGTTTGCACAGATGACACTTAAACATTTTAAAAGAATTGTATTATGGATTTCTTTTTTTTTTTTTTTTTTTTTTTTTTTTTGTAAACTGGCAACAAAATAATTGTAAACAAATAAAATTAATTCTTAAATTTGTTATATAAATGAAAAATTAAAAGATCTGCGTGAAGTTGTTGGTTCAAGCTCTTTATAAATATTTTTGCGAAGGTCGTATTGTGGCTAAATAATATCGACTCATTAATCAGAAGGATTTTATAGAAAAATAAGACTTTAATAAGTTCGCAAACACAACAATAATTATTCGTGAAAACGTCACTGCGAGAGTGAGAGAGCGCTTCGTTAAAAAAGGTAATTCCATTAATTGAGTTGCCATTCGCTGAAAGTAAAAAGTTCTCCCACGCGGAGAGAATTACAGCAATTCTCATACGCTAACATGTATAAAAACGAAGAAATTAAAATAAAATGTTTTACAGTTAAAAATTCATAGCATCAACGAAAGCAGATTTCAAATGTTTTTTCCAGAAAATAGGATTTTGAAGAAGTAACTTTCTTCAAGCTTTCTTCAAATATATTATTCTAAAATAGCTATCAAAGATTATCGGATGTTAATTACAAAGATTGGAAACATGCATATTTCAAACAATTAAAAAACACCAGTGGCTACTTGAAATTGTAAAAACATCTTTAAAAGAGCTTTTAGTTGAAAATTTAAAAAAAAATTGTAAAAGTTTGCTTCGAAAATATCTTATTATGCCAGTTTTACATCATAAATAAAAAATTAAAATGCGCCAAAACATAAAATAACGTTTTTGTTTAATAAAGATGCAAAAATAATAATAATAAAAAAAATATTGTTACTTTCAAATATCTATTTTATAAATTAATGCTTCGCGAATCCAAACAAAGCATGGCTTTTGCTAGTTTAATTACAATAAATAAATAAATAAATAAGTTTAAATAAGGGAAATTTTCCTATCAATATATTGTGGTAGTAAAAATCAATTCTTGTCAACAGCTATTGAATTTTAAAACTGCCATAGAACACTCTGTAATTGCTAAGCAATATCGCACATCAAAAATGAATAACAAATTAGTTATGAAATGAATGTAATTACAACGCTCTGACTGAAATGACGTCACGCTCACTCATTACCGTTTCCAGCCTATGAAATCCTGTCTTCTGAGAAGTTTTGGAAATGCAGTCCTGGCTAAGAAAACAAAATGTAAGCTTACGGTGCTGTTTGTTGTCATTCCGTAAAAAGCATTTGCGTAAAAATGACATATTTTAAAGTCTGGTCACGAAAACTGATTTGCTGAATGACTTTCGGCTGGCCTTGACTTTTCTGAGGTGCAAGTGTGAATAGAGATGAAGGGAGGGAGGGATGAATGGAGTTTTCTAAATACTCAGTCGATGATTCCTCACAATACAAGCTCGAATACTTATTCTAAGAAATAAAAAAATGCTATTGTGCAAAGTAGTGTCATAGGCATTGCACTAATGAGTAAAAAATTGGGATTTTTTAGTCTGGTTGTTTGGATTTAGCCAGCAGGATACAAATAAACAGGGGAACTCATGCACCCTACATATATTATTTCAAAATGATGTGTTAAATATGAAAGAAAGTGATACTTTCACCTTTTCTTTTTCTTTTTTGGCATTTCCTCGCTTTTTTTTTTTTTTTTTTTTTTTCATTCTTCACAGTGACACATCATGCATTTGTATATTCAAAATATTTCCACAGGAAATAGATATTTCTAACTTCTTTTTTCAGTATTCTCTTCTTAAAAAATGTCCTTTTTTCCCTTAGTTGTGAAAATATTTCTAAAATCTTTGCTTAATTTAAAATTTTTTGTTTTAAAAACTGACAAAGTGGGAGTAAAATTTTACCACTTCATATAAAATTAAGCGCAGCTTTTAGCTATATTTTGAAAAAAAAAAAAAAAAAAAAGACATGACTAAAGAAGATAATATTAAAAAAGAAGTTAAAAAATATTAATTTCTTTAGGAAATATTTTGAATAAACAAATGCATCAAACATCCGTAGACTTAAGACTGCTGGTCACTCAATTGTCGAATCCATGACCGTAATGTAAAATCTACGGGCGTTTGATGCTTTCTTATATTTAAAACATCTCTTCAGGGAATTAATATTTTTAACTTCTTTTTTCGGTATTCTCTTCTTAAAGGATGCCATTTTTTTCTTAGTTTTCAAAATATACCTAAAATCTATGCTTAATTTTATATGAAATGTTAAAAATTTACCTCCTGTTCTTCAGTTTTTAACGCATAAAATATTAAATTAAGCATAGATTTAAGAAATATTTTGAAAACTAAGAAAAAAAGTGGCATTCTTTAAGAAAAGAATACGAAAGATGAAGTTAAAAATATTAATTCCCTGAGGAGATATTTTAAATATAAGAATGTATCAAATGCCTATAGACTTAACATTACCGACAGGAATTCGAAAAGTGAGTGACCAGTTGCTTTAACAATATGGAGGAGAATTCGAAAAACTCAGCGAGCTAGAAAAAGCAAAAGTGAACCTTTTGGCTCAGTTTTGCTTTTTCTAACTCGCTGAGTTTTGCACTGATGAAGAATATCGATAGTAGATTCGAAACAGCTGTTTGCTACCTTTTCATACATAATTTTTGCATTTATAATCGTAGGTTTTCTAATTTAGAGTTCCCAACATAATTCGGCTCCTGTTATTCATAGATAACAAATTGCAGACGCGTAAAGGAATAAAGTTTTATGTTGAATAGCTGCATGACATTGATTAATAATTTTTGCCAATAGTACATTTTTTTTAATAATATCAAATATATTGCTTCGTATCACGATCGATGCTAGGTATGCGGTGATAAGGCATATGTAAGAAGGTCCATTTTTAAAGAAGCTACAACTAATTTTTTTTTTTTTTGTTGTTGTAAAACAATTTAAGATCAATGCTGTAGCCGTAAAAAGTCAGAGGGTATACGCTTGGAGTACAAGCTGTACATTGTTAAAAGTGTAGGTGACAAACCGGTGTCATTTGGGACCCGGAAGTGAAAAGGCCCTAGAGTCTATTGGAACCCGGGGCATTTGGAACCCTAGGGTGCCATAGGGGCTTGGATATGTGGTTGCAGTGCCGACAGGTCTCTTACTGGGTGATTGGAGCTAAATAAAGTGCCATGCACTTCGTATTGGCAGAAATGTGGCACCTCAACGGGTGACTGGAACCATGCGCATGCGCTGTGACGTGTTTCTTTCTGTTTTCTGTGACGGCAAGTAAAATAAATGCCTATGAGTGAATGAAGGTGAGCTCGATGGCCGAGCGATTAGAACGCTGAGCTTGTAATCAGACGTTGTGAGTTCGAATCCTTCGAGGGCCAAAAGTCGGTTTGTATATTTTTTAATTTTTTATTATTGGACACTCTGGATTAAGGGTGCCATCTTTTCACCCTAATTAAAGGTGTCATTCTGGCTCCTTTAGGGGTGTCACCAGTGAGACAAGCCTTTCACCCCTAAAAGGTGCAATGTGTCACCATTAGTTTTAACAATGTACTTTTATTTGAGATAGAGATAGTATATGTAACTTCTATAAAAAATCCAGATGGTATATTGTGTACACCATAGTATATCATCCACTACAGCCTTGCTTAAGATATTTATTAAACAACAGTAAAATTCTATTTCCGTTAGCCAGCAAAATATTTAGTGGTGAATATATTATTAGGACCCTTAGGGCAAAGCTCCGTGAATATTTATGCTCCATTTATCGTGTTCTGGAATAGTACATTATTGAATTTAAAGCTAGTCTTGTAAATTGTTATAAAGTCCAAATGGGTTTCAGTCTAAAATCCTTATGATAATAGTATATTTCTAGTAGTTATATTTATTTAAAATAAGCATCCTTATACAATGCTGAAGAAGTACGATTTTTTATCAACATCCAAGATTCAACCCTTATAAAATCTTTCTACTTATCGAGAGATAGCATTTTTGCTTATAGAGGGAAAACGAAAATTAGATGGAGTATTTCTTTTCCAACCTCTTAGAAATGCAAAATGGTATGTTTTTCCAAATTTCCCCTAAAATAAGATAGTGTTTTATTTAAAAAAAAAAAAAAAAAAAAAAAAAAAAAAAAAAAAAAAAAAAAATGCACCAAATCTTACTTTCGGTGTATATCTTTTTTGGCACAATATTTTGCATTTATTTGCTTACAGCAATCTATAATTCACATAGGGGAGACTACGGTACACTGTTAAAACTAAAGGTTGCGTATGACACTCCTAAGGGGTGAAACGCTTGTCCCGTGAGCAACACCCCTAAGGGAGGAAGAATTGCACCCATAGCATCCCATGGCACCTCATAGGGTGCCATGGGGGTGCCTTGGGATGCCATATGGTGCCATGGGGGTGCCTTGGGATGCCATATGGTGCCATGGGGTGCCTTAGGGTATCCCTATTAGTGCAATTTTGGCTCCCTTTGGGGAGTCGCTGACGGGACAAGCGTTTTACCCCTAGGAGTACCATATGCAACCTTTAGTTTTAACAGTGTAAATTTTCCAACTTTTTACAATTTTATTTTCTTATTTTTTATTTTTATATATTTTGAGATTTAGAGGATAGCATTGTATTCTCTAGACCTTCCTCTAGAAACTGGCACAATTATTTTTCAAAAAACTAAGTGTAGTTTTTAATAGAAAATGTTTAAGTCTATCCATGTTACGTTTTAAAATGTGTCACGTATGCGGGACAAGATTTCCAGCCTACTAGAAAAATGCAGGGCAAATTTTTCATCTATAATAAATCCTACTGGTTAATTAACAGGCATTTTTTATTGTAAACTAAATGCACAGTAACATAACATTAACCCATTAGTGCCTAACGTCCCTTTTTAGGGATGCTTCAATAGGTGCATTCATCACTGTTTTTGACACCAGTAAAAAAGAAAAGCAATAATTATTTTATTTAAATGATGCATTTTCGCGATTAATGAACTAAACTTAAATCGTCTAAAAATAGTGGTGCCAACCAAATAAAATTTACACAAAAGATGCTGGGCACGAATGGGTTAACATAAAGACACAGTTTTAAGTCATAAGTACACAGTTTTAATGCATTTTGCATTCCAAGACTTCCTAGCTGCGATAGGATTAATTATTTCCTGCCTATTTTATCAGATTTTTTGTTTAATTTTCCCCTTTTTTAGATAAATCTTTTTTTTTTTCAATTTCAGTGTATTTTTGAAGGAGAATCAGCCAATATAGAGGACTTCATATTTTTCTTTCGAAGCTGTATTTGCCTCTTCAGTTCTACCTTCGCAAAAGGTCTAACTTCATGCTGTATAGGTAAAGCTTGTTTGAATGTAGAAGGAACGTCTTCTTTCTAAGCAACAAGGAAAGTTTGAGTAAAACTTAAAGCACAGCTTCTTTAGAAGAGCTAGCCTGCGTTGGTGTAGAAAAAATAGATACTTTCAATTTTTTTTGGGGGGGAAAAGGGGGGGAGGGAGAGCAATCGAATTGTGAGGAAAGTTTTGAATCCTTTTCAGGATTGTTGGTACTTTCAAGCCATACACACTGCGATCTCAGTGTTGTAGCTTGTGACTACAAAGGCATAATTGCAATAGCACGGATTAATTGGATGAACCCATTATAAAAAATAATTCACATTTTGTTATATTTTTGAATTTACCTTGTATTTTTCATGTTAATAGTTTTACTGAAATGACTGAATGATTAAACGGGTTCGTAGTATATATGGTTATTTGGTCGATTTTACTTCACAAGGAATACATTTTTTATACAATAAGAATTTAGGAGGGGCACGTTTTCCAACGAGAAGCTTGTTGGAAAATCAGCCCCGTCGTTATATTTGAATTTTCACACTACTTGGACGAATAATGATGTAAGTTATTTGAGAAACAAATGCATAGTTACCTGAAGAAAGAAACCTTTCTCTTAGTGCATGCAATGTCAAAATAATAAGTTGACGCTAGTACGTTTTGTTAAAGACCTGAAATTTTACTCTGCATTGTAAAATTGTCAATTCAATCAACATCACCAGCTTGCATCATCTAGCGATTCATTTACAAAATAAAGCCAGTTAAAAAACCTGCCCCTATGGAAAATGTGCCCCGGTATCACCTACTCATTTAAAACAATCTATACGTATGCGTGGATTTTAAACACTTTTAATTGTGTCAAAACTCCGAAACTTCATCTTCTTAAAAAAGTACCATTTTATAATTTTAAAGCCAATTATTCATTTTTTAAAATTATTGGTTAATTAATACTTATTTTAAATTATAAACAACTTTATGCATCACCTTTTTATTTAATTTATATAGTTATTCTTCCATGATTGTCAGCATGAATACTAGTGGATTGATCTAGTTTGTTCTTGCGAGTATTGTGCAAAAGTGGGCTCAGCTACCTATTTTTTTAAATTATTATTATTATTATTATTATTATTATTATTATTATTATTATTATTATTATTATTGCTAAATCAACAAAGTTGAATGACAAACAAGAACTGTAACCGCAGAAAACTTGGGATAAGTCAGTAAAGAGCACTGCAATATTGTCGACAAGGTTTATCGCAACCACGCGGTCAATTTCGCCCCTCAGCCAAATATACAACATGTTAAGCTAACCAGCAGGTAGGGGCATGGCCAGTAGTAGAAAAAAAGTTGGTGTGATCGCAAATTGCAAATACGGTTTTCGTTGAATGTTTCTTTCAAAACAACATATACTTTAATTAATAAATTCAAATTGCTAATTAGTAATTAATAAATTCTTACACAGATAATAGCACTAACAAATCTAATTTTAAAATAATTTTAAAAGGAAGTTATATATTTTAATCAAATTAAAAATGTTCAAATCAAATTATTTAAATAAAATCCAAAATTCTATATGATATGAAAATCTGAAATGAAAAAAAAATAATAACGGAGCTATAAATAAAATTTTAAATTTCTAAAAACGAAAAAAAAAAATGGTTTAAACGAAATTTAAAATGTTGAATCATTAAAAAGTCACAATATTTTTTAAAATAGAAAAAAAAAATTTAATTCCAAAAAATCAGATGAATGAAACTCCAATAATATAAGCCCTTACATTGGCAAAAAATACAAAATTTCTTTTAATTAAATCCATCTTAATATGAAAATTTCAATTTGCAGCACCGGAGATCGAACTATCAATCTCCTCTTTACTTGCGAGATGCTGCTATGTCTACACGCAAAACGTTCAAATTAAAGTTCTAATTTAAAATGTAAATCATAAAAAAGAACGGACAATATCGATAAAACTAATTTAATTAAAATAATAGAATTTTTCAAAATTTTATGATTTGTCATGTAACATGAGATGTTCTGCTGTAAGTACACAAAATTTGAAGTTTCTGACTTATCAATTTTTGTATACGGACACTGTGACAGACGGACGGACATAGGGCAGAGACGAATAGCGTTTCGTCAGATGAACGAAATCCTAAAAAGCAACACTATACCCCGGTTCAGCAATTCTTTTATGCCACATGTTATGTTCAATTCGTTGTACTGAGGTACAACTCGGTTTCTGAACGACCGAGCGCTTGTGCCATGCGGCAATTCATCAGTTCAGTGGTTTCAAATCTCAAGTAACGCTATACTGATATAAATCATGTAATACCCTGTTCTTCGGACGTCAAGTCTTGTAGTATGACGCTGTTGATTTTTGGATCATTGAGTCTTATTAATATAGAGTAAACAATATACAAAAACTTTAACGGTGTTGATATCATTGTCATGTAGAGTATATAAAACTTCGCACCGCTATCTTCCCCAGCTCCATTACTTATTATTATTTTTTTCCCCTTAATTTCCTGCCTATAGCACTTTAGATAACTCGATTTCCTATCAGAATTTATTTTAAATAACGTGTGATTTTATTTTGTGCTTAGCACTTACTTGAATTTTTTTTCAATAACATTTTCGGTTTGATGCGGGAAATTACGGTACAAGAATTTTTAAATATGCAAATGATATATAGATGATGCCATCTTTACAACAAAATATCTTGTAAAAAGGAAATTATTATATGATATAAAGAACTATTACCACAATGACATATTAATTAAATGTAACTTCATTTAAATATTCTCAAATCTATGTAATCTAAATATAGAAGATAAAAAATACAGCTTGTAATCTTGTATAAAAAAGACCATCATTATTAGAATGAAATTAAATTAGACGAGAGTAGAAGGCAAAAGTACTGCAAATATTATTATTTTTCTAATTTTTTTTTTTCAATTACCATTTTGCAGCATAAGCTGATAATTCTGTTTCTTTTAAAAACCTTGCATACCAGTTTCTACTCATTTTCACTTTCATTTCTCTCTTCCTCTTTTGTCAATGTTTTATAAAAGATTGACATACAGCGCTCCTCTAATTTTCTTTTATTTATTTTTTAATTTTTGTGACTTACATAAATATACCTTATGGCTCAAGAATATTTTTCTTTCAGAATTAATTTTTAAAAAGAAAAAAAAGAACTAGCAGTGGCGTAAGTTAGTTTTTGAGTACCCCTAGCAATGCAGATAATGCACCTGTCTTTATTGGTCACCAGAAATTATTTATACTACATTTTCTTAAGCAAGAACTTATTGGAGCCCTTGAAAATATTGTATCCGGGATCTCTCGCCCTCTGGGTCATTTTATGTCAACATTACGCTACTGAGAAGAAGCTAAAATCACGTGCCAATTTGCTGCATAACTTAAATCCCGGAAACTGCAGCGCAAAAAAATCCTTTGATGTAAATTCTTCAGTTTGGGTTTTAGAATTAACGAGGTGGAACCCGTCAAAATCCGACGAAAGAAAATCCTTAAGAAAGAACTGTTTCATTGATTTATAATAAATCTACAGAATTAGTTACAGTAAATATACATCTTATATTGGTCAGTCTAATTCTCAAATAAATATTATTTTAAGCTTAATACTATAAAACTCAATTATTCAAATTATTAAACGAAATAAAACCGAAATTCACTTGATTTTATAACAGATGATATTTTTAAAACAGTGTAAGCATTTTAATTTTTTTCCCCCAATTTTAAGAGAAAGTAGAGTAATTCTGTTGGTACAATCTTCTATATTAATAAAGAGACAAGTATGTGTGTGTGTCAGCGCTGTTCTGAAGAGACCGCTGCGTGTAGAGTGAGAAAATTTGGAGAGAAGATACCTCTATAAATATAGTTTTGCACCTCGAAGCCCTATTTTTGATTTTTTTATTAGAATTTTTTTTATTTAATTTTTTAGGCCATTTTTAGCGCTCTTTTTATGTTTTGAGGCGATTTTTCCACATTAGTGAAAGGAATATGGTTTCATTCTTTTCACTCAATATAGTATTTTTTTTTCTCTTTTCAATAAAATTTATTCGGAATTCGTGCGGTGATTTTTGAATTTTTAGCGAATTTTTTAATGCGATTTTTAGTGGTTTTTTTTTCGCATTTTGCGACTTTTTTGACAATGATAAAAACAAAATTGATTCAAACTTTTAGCTTAAAGAACTAAATTTTGTCTGCTATGTTTTTTCAATTTCAGGTATTTTTAATGCGATTTTCAATCCGATTTTCGATGTGATTTTTAGCGATTTTTTTATTTCTTGTGCGTTTAGCATCGATTTTTTGTCATTTTTGTCAAAATTATGGTTTTTTGTATGCATCATGATCTCATCTATTCTTGAATTGCCCGTAAGAAAAGCAAAAAACATAAAATTAACGAATGAGCAATATAGTTATTAATTAGGATATTCACAGTAATCTATAATAATAAAGAGACAAATATGTATGTGTGTCAGCGCTGTTCTGAAGAGACCGCTGCGTGTAGAGTTACAAAATTTGGAGTCATTTATACATGTAGTTTTGCACCTCGAAGCCCGATTTTTGATTTTTTAACTAGAATATTTTTATTTAATTTTTTAGGCGTTTTTTAGCGCTCTTTTTATGTTTCGAGGCGATTTTTCCATATTAGTGAAAGGAATACGGTTTCATTCTTTTCCCTTAATATAGTATATTTTCCCCTTTTCAATAAAGTTTATTCGGAAATCGTGCGAATGAATTTTTAGCGAATTTTTAATGCGATTTTTAGCATTTTTTCGCAGTTTGAGGCTATTTTTGAGAATCATAAAAATAAAATTGTTTCAAAACCTAATTAACTAAATTTTGTCTGGTATGATTTTTCAATTTCAGTGGTTTTTTTATTGCGATTTTCAGTACGATTTTCGATGTGGTTTTTAACGATTTTTTGTGCTTTTAGCATCGGTTTTTAGTAAATTTTGTCAATATTACAGATTTTTGTACGCATCATGATCTTATCTGTTTTAAATTGTATGCAAAAAAGGCAAAAACCATAAAACTAATGAATTAGCAGTAAAGGAATTATTTTGAATATCCACAGTAATTTACACTAATAAAATAACTAAATGCTCTGTCTGTGTGCATGCATGTTTTTGTGCGATGGCTAGCAAAATATACGGCACTTAGGAGGCTCAAACTTTCTTGAAAGTACCCCAAAGTCTCTCCTGATGTATTTGACATTCAGATTTTGAAAATTCTAATTATTACTTGAGTAGTTCCTCTCCCGTTTCCCATTGCAGTCCTTTTGAACATATTTATCGCTAAATATTATTTGTTAATTTTTTAAACCAATTTTTCACACAGTCAGTGGCCATCTATTTCAGACAATGTAATTTCACGTATATTTCGAGTAAGAGATAAAATCCCAAATTTCATGTTCCTTTAATATTATTATCTCGGAACCGTGCAACGCCGGGCGGGTCTGCTAGTTACAAAATAAGTACTAAAAATTATTTAAAAAATTAATAACTCAAAAATAAATTGAGATACAGCTTTGAAACAAATTTAATTTAAAAGTAAATTTTTTTTCTATACGACGGTATAAAAATTTTAAATGTACGGTGTTTAGAAGTGTAAAATTTTCCTCATCAAAAATTGCAAAACCGTGCATAACCTTAACATATTCTTTTTTGCTATTTACATTCAAATAAATTACAAAATTAATTTTTACTATTTCTTATACAACCAAAAGAATTCTATTATGCTTTATCAAAAAAAAAAAAAAAAATCGTTTGTAGAGTATTTTAATGACATTGCGCTATTGCAAATGTATTGAAACTGATATAAATAACTGAATTTCATTATGATTACGTTAGAACAGGACATGCATAATATTTTTAATCCATTTACGGGGACACACAAAAGAAATGGTTACAATACCTTTTTTAAATAATAATTGCTAGAAATGAGTTTTCAATTTCGGCATGAACTTTTAAATTTAATCGATTTTTAGGTGCGCTCGCAATTATATAAATGTGTTGCACCTATAATCGTAGTCTGATCCATCTGTCTGTCTTTCTGTCTGTCTCGCCACATATAACAGCCTAAACACTACGTATTCAATTCGTTTGAAATTTTAAATGTATATTTCTTGCAGTATTTTGTTGGATCTTTTCAAATTTTAATAAAATCGGATGTATAGTTCAAATAGAGGGACAGTAAAAATCATTCCGTTATATTACGACTGATAGGATAAAATAGTTTCAAGTGTTTTTTATTGATGTTACACCCGTCGAAACGTAATGAATTTGATATAAATTTAGAAAGGGTACTAAAATGTACATTTTGCAGAATATACCACACAAGGAATATTTATTATTCATTTACAGGGCACCTCAAAAGAATTCCATTGCATAATGGCATTGGGAGAGAACATTATTTGCAGCATATTTCAATTATATTAAACTATTTCACATATAATAAAATTGATATACGTTGCTTAGGTTTACTACAGGCTACTTCCTGTGTTATAGAAAATGCGTTTCCATATTCTTGAATCAGATATAATATTTTAAATTATTAAATGGTATAGTTTTGTTACATTATTCTGAATGTATTGGAAAATGTTTCATAATCTATGTCTGACGCATGATTTTTCTTTCTTGTTTTTATTTTGTTATTGTTGCATTTAATTTCGTTATACGAGGTATGATCCAAAAATTCGGGTACAAGGTGCAAAAACCCTTACCCTGAATACTTTACAGCACCTAAGCACATCCGTCTTCAAAGTAATTACCTTGAGCGACGATACACTTCTGCCAACATTCATGTAACTTCTGGAAGCCATTTTTCGCAACCTCTCGCCGTAACACCTCCTGCGATGCTGCTTTCACTTCATCTTGATGACACGAAATGGCATCCCTGTAGATGTTTTTTTATTGGCGAGAACAGATAAGAATCACACGGGGCTATGTTCAATGAATAGATAATAATAATTTCATAAATGAGAGTTTAGGCAAAAAATCGTTTTGCCAAATGGGATCGATGTGCTGATGCGTTGTCATGTAGAAAATTCCAGTCGCCACTGTGTCAGAACTGAGGCCGTTTACGATGAATGGATTCCCCCAAACGATGTAAAATGCATAAATAATGCTCCTTGTTAACTGTCTAGCCTTTGGGAATACATTCTGAATGCACAATTCCTTGAGAATAAAAAATTAACTCCATCATTACTCTCCCTTTGCTCCGATCCTACCGGAATAATTCCGATCGCGGTGAGCCGTAGGACTTCCATGTTGAGGACGTGCGCTTATATTGGCTGTAAAATAAAAAATCCATGTTTCGTCACCTGTTCCAAAAACCTGCATCTTTGTCGGTTTTATTGATTAAATCACCCGATATTATCATTTGTTTCTTCTTTTATTCAGTTGTCAACAATCGTGGGACGTGTGCTGGGACACTCGGTGCATTTTGGAATGCATGTTTCCGTTAGAATATGCTGGCAACCCGTCTTCGATAAATGTGTTGCTCAGCGATTTGTGTAAATGTTTGGCGATCATCTTTTCGAACACATTCAGAGACCAACGTAAAAATTTTCGCGTACCATGAAATCGAAAGTCTCCTAATGTGTTCATCGTCTTCGATGGATTCTTGGCCCTTTTTAAAACGCTAATGCCATTCGTAAACTTTTGATCTCGCCATGGTAGATTCACCGGGCAACTTTCTTAGCATATCCAAAATCTTCATTGTTGTTTTACTTAAGAGTTGAGCGAATTTATTGTTGCATCGCTGTTTAAGAAAAGTCATTATTCTTACGTCGCGGTGAAAAGGCAACTAACTTCGGAAGATAACAGTGTGTTCATCGTCTTCGATGGATTCTTGACCTTCTTTAAAACGCTAATGCCATTCGTAAACTTTTGATCTCGCCATGGTAGGTTCACCGGACAATTTTCTTAGCATATCCAAAATCTCCATTGTTGTTTTACTTAAGCATTGAGCGAATTTAATGTCGCAGCGCTGTTCAAGAAAAGCCACCGTCCTTCGTCGCGGAGTAAAGGTAACTAACTTCGGAAGATAACAGTTGTGCGTGCTGTTCGGTCTCATTACATGCCCTAAACCAACCTGGACAAGAGGGGAGTGTTAGGATAATTCATTCAAGCCGTTTAACTTTAAGGTAATTACTTTCATCGTCAGGAATGGCTGCAGTCTCCGAGTTTTTGGATGGTACCTCTTACATGTGATCTTGTCATTTTGTTTATTAATTAAAAAACAGCAGCAAAAAATGTTTGCAAAAACATTTGTATCAACAAAAATTTTAAGAATATCGCCGTTTGAGTGATGAAAAATGTCGAGTTGAATAAAAGTATTTGTATGTATTTTAAGTGTATTTTTATCAAATTTAGCAAGCATTAATTTAATTTGAAGATGAAAATGTTTACTTGAGATTAGACAGTATTTAAAAATTTATATTCCGAGTTGATAAATTTGATTAATACTCTCTAAAAGTTATTCGGGAATGCTTTGAAAATAAGAGACAATAAATGAAGCTTCGTTTTCGTAAATGCTTCTTTAAATCTTAAAAATATATTGGTTTTTAAGTTTTTTAACGGTAAAGAAATTTTTTCGGAATCGTGGGTAACTCAGAAGAGGTTAGTGTTTGACTTTTGCTCTCGTGTATGTTGTATGTTTTTCTAAATAATAAATAAATGTTTTTCTAAATTCGAAACACATTTGTGTTTTTTGACAGTGTAGGTCGTTGTGGGGGAAGGGTCAATGTTATTGTTACGTACAGCGTTCATTGTACGGTAAAATTTGTCTAAATCGGCATTTCTCTAAGGCGAAAAAATTTCAGTGTCCCATATTTAAACATAGAGATTTCCGTGAAACCTGTCTAAGACAGATGCAATGTAATGCAACGCAGAATCGGGCATTTTGGATTTGGGGCCCCAATTACCAAAGTTACTGTTAAGGGCGGAATTAAATTCTACAGGTAAATGTAAATGGATAGAAACCTTATCTTTTCATAATGACATGTACTGTCTAGTACCATTCCCAGAGGTCATAATTGTCCTTACTGATTGATGGCAGTAATTTGGGGAAATTAGGATGATTCTTTTACTGTATATGACTGCAAAATATTGGGCGATGGGTCACGCGAATTTTGAAAAGTTCATTCTTTAATTACGATAAGACAAGAGGATCAGTTTAAAAAGGAGGTCTACACATTGACATGTTATGGGGGATATCTGCATTCTTTGACCCTCTCCCGAAATGGTTTTGTCTCTACTCAATTACATACCTTTGTTTGTCATATGATACAACAGGGACTGATTTCTTCGTTGAAAGTCAGACAAAAAAAAATATTGCCACATATTCTCGAAACATTAGGAAGCTCTTTTCAATAAGTAAAGAGAATGCAAACTGTGAAACTATAGTTGTGTTCTAATCCAGTAAGTGATGAGACAAGGTGTAAGCAAGTTGACATCATTGTCATATACACTCGTAGATTATACAGACGAGACTTTCTGTTTTGTACTACTAATTTGTGGTGCATAAAAATATAAAAATGTATACAAAAATTATGTTTATTTAATTAAAAAAAATTTAAATGATTAGTTTCAATTTTCAACCAAAGAAATGTTTAATACTCTGTGTCTAATACTAGTACCGCGGTGTCTAAAGTTTCTCTGTCTACAACGGAAATCTGTCTAGGACAGAATTTTATTTCATTCTCAATATATTCCGCTCTAAACAGATTTCACTGTACTTACTGTTCTGGAAGATATTTTAATCCTTAATCCCTCTCCCCACATTCACCGTGCCGGTGTAAAAGTGAATCTTCAATCAAAATATTGCCCTGGGATTCCCCTTTTTTTGAGGTGAGAAAAACAAAGTGTACGTGATTTCTATCGTGGAGTTGCTTAACGATCACGTATACACCTCCCCTACAGGCCTCTTTGTTACCATTCTTGTTCAAATACCCCCACAATGAAACATCAAGCTTCTCCTAGGTTAATAATATGAAACCGGAATTACTACAGGCGATTGTAATGACTCATCCCGTAAGAAATAACGGTTGATCAATTGAAGACAAGCATTTTCATCATCGATAATTCCGATCCTTATTAAAATAAAATTAATGCATCAACAGAGATACCGAGGAGAATTTTACAAATTTTATAATGTCTGATGGGGTAAAATAGGATAAAAAATGAGAATTTTCAAATTTCATTTCAACTGCAAAAGACCTTATTTAAAAGTTATTTTTTTTAAAAAAATATTGTTTTTATTTCGAGTAAATTAAATCAATATTAGGGAATTAATTGCACCTTTAACGTAATATAAATGTCTCCTTTATAAGCTGGCACTATACCCGCACTTTTTCTTTTTCGTTTGGCTTGGTTTAGTTTGTGCCGCGTATTATCTACTCTAGGGATATAGACCCAGGGGAGGAGTGCCCTTCGTGATGGTCTTTCTAAGGGAACCTAACCCGTATTACGGAAGGTTCTAAGAAAACCACGAAAACTCCGAACGGCTAGGCCGACGGCCGCGATTGGGTTCGAACCCAGCACCTGCCGTCTACCAGTTGAAAGGTCAGAACCTCTCAGCCTCTGGTGGGGCTTTTCTCTTTGGACTCGCGGGGAAATGTTTTATCTTATGGCGGTAAATTGAGTATATCACGAGGTAAAATGGATATAGGTAAAAATATCACTTAAAACAATAAGTAAACGACATGTAATAGTTGAAATTTTTGCTCAAAGATTACATTTTTAGATTTTCAGAAAATCTAAAGGTGGTTAAAGTAGCCGCACTTTTCATTGAATACCTTGAAAAGGGTGGTAAAGCAAAGTGAATATTTTACGTGTGTAAAGTTACCACCTTTTTCAACGAATATTTAAAAAAAAAATGATCGTAAAGCAATATGAATATTTTATGCGGGTTAAAGCAGCCACTCATATTTTAAAAAGGGTGTTTAAAAAAATGAATATTTTATGCAAGTTAAAGTAACGACACTTTTCACTGAATATTTCGAAAGGAATATCTAAAAATATGAATATTTTTATCACGTTTAAGTTAAAACCCTTTTCACTGCGCACATTGAAACGGATGTTTAAAAAATATGAATTACAAATAGTAACATCTGTGTGGAAAAAACTTTTACTATAAGTGATTAACAAAGGTAAAAAAAAAGAGGGGGGGGGGGAGTTTCATGTGTCTAAAAAAAGAAAAGAAAAGAAACTATTCAAAACCACAACATGACCTTCTAATATCAGGAAAATGGTTTTAATTTTAAAAAAAATGAAGCTAAAGATTATTATGTGTTTTAAAGAGCAGATACAAATATAGACGTATTTCATGTCAAATTTTATCTACATTGAAAATATGACTTCTGACGAAAACCTTCTACAAAAATTAAAATATTGCTTGTTAAAATAAAGTTCTGGATGACTGAAATCAGAGGATTAGAATACCATTGCCAATTATATTTTTTAACGTTTTATTCCTTATATAATAAAAATGAGCTTAAATGTCTTCGTTCTCTAAAAAATAATTTGTCAGACAATTAAATTTTTTCAATTGTACTTAACGTTCTAAGTTTGTGACATGTTTAGAATATGTATTTAAATATTCAAAGATATTAGAGAAATAGTTATTTAATTTTAAATCTGAAGTTATTTTATCCTATTCAGAGTATTTGATACGTAAAACTTACGGGACATTCTTTATAAAACACTTTTCAAACAATGACAAATTGAGAATAGAATGTGCTTATAAAGCAGGAAATAAATTTTGATTCAAAGGTATGTTATGTATTTCTATACACTCAGTCTGAAAAAGCAACACATGCCAAGAAACAAACATGAGACCGCTAACTGTTTATTTGCATTCGAGAGCTTCTCAATGTTAACTCAATCAAATATACCAGCGTAAAATACATATATATATATGTATATATATATATATATATATATGTATATATATATATATATATATATATATATATATATATATATATACTTTTGTAAATACATCCAAAGTTATTCAGTTATATATATGCATATATATATATATATATATATAAACGTCGTAGAAACATAAGCGGAAATTAGAAGAATCTATGAAGAAATTCTTTAATTTGAGACCAATTTATTTTAAATGGAAATTATAAACACAGACACAAAAAAAAAAAAAAAAAAAAAAATCTATAAATATACTGAAAATCAACTTTTCGTTTTCTTTGCTAGTTTAATTTTTAAAACAACATGAAATCTTAAATAGTAAGGTTTACATTTTTAGACAAGTAAATATTTAATCTACGTGCTTTTATAAAATACAACAAAAATATTTTTTTTTATCTTTAACTAACTAAAAAACTATTCATTTACGTTAAAATTAACAAAATTCATCAAAAGTGTGATAAATCCGTCAAACAACCGCAAAAAAAGGAAGATCATTTTAAAACAAATATCGAGTGCTTATTTTTGTTACGTGATGTTAATCAGTTGCAGATTTCGTTATGAAATCACATTTTCTTCGTCTATCAGCGAGTTTAAATTATTTGCGTTACTCACTAATTATACTTTTGCTATCAAAATTACTGCACCAAAGATAAAAATATGATAAATATAAATATTGGTGCTGAAGCAGTTAATAAATTTTAATCAGAGTAGATTTTAGCATTAAAGTATTATTAGTTATCTGTTACGAATAGACAGTGGCGCCAACTTGTATGGGCCCGTGGGGCCTGAGCCTACCCTATAATTTTGAATCCTAGCATGATAAATTTTCATTGTTCAATTTAGTTATTTCATTTTATTATTTTCATTTTTATTTCTCCTCCTTGATTTTTTTTTTTTTTTTTTTTTTGGCCAATGATCATGTGTTTTAATTCTCCAACTGACTCCTATAAATCCCAAATGACTGAAATGTCCATGTTTAACTTTCTGGTATTTCTTTTTGTAATCATTTTCACGACATGATCATATTACAATAAATATCAGTGTCTTTACAACGAAAAATGCTTGAGAATGTAATTTAATAAAATTGCAACTTTATTAAAAAATGATAGCTTGACTAAAAATTCTTATCTTTCATCATATGCCCTCCATTCAAAGAACAAATTGGACGTACTATTTTACCAAAATATTTTTTAGTCCACCCAATATTTTTCAAAAGTTGGCGTCACTGCGAATAGATAGAAAATGCAAATAAATTACAATGCGTTTTGTGTTATATAAATTATTTATTATAAAATGAAATATTCTAAAGCTAAAGTATTTAAACAGTGAATTATAAATTAAGAAGAGTGCTTATGCATTAATATGTAGAGTAATACAAATATGTAATTTAACTGACAAGGAAGTTCTCCATACGGACAAACTCCGAAAAATTTGTAAAAATTACAGAATGTTCTTCCCATGAATATATATACGTTTGTAAAAAAAAAATTCGGCGGAATCTCCGTACCCTGTCCGTAAAAAAATATTGAAAATTTCGTTATTTGGCGATTTATCATCGGTTACCTATGAAAAGCAATTTAAAAAAAAAATGTTTTTTTTTCTTTTTTTCTTTTTTTTTCTTTTTTTTTTTTTTTTATTAGATGCATTTTTAAAGGAAAAAAGTTTCATGTTCAATTTGTTTAGATAAATTAAATATCTTTGGCTTTGTCAACTTTAGTTTGTTTTAAGTATTTTTTCGTTATATTGACATTTATATGTATTTACATTCAAATTTAACCATCAAAATTTGAGATTTAAAACTAAATTCAAATTTAAATCAATTAAAAATTGTTTCAAGTTCAAAGTCCAGTTGAACATTGTCAATTCGATTTTGTTGCTATGGAAACATCTGGCTTTTATTTTTGAATACGCTTAAATGTATGAAAATAATTTTAATGAATAAGAATTTTTTATATAAGAAAATATTTTTTTCAGAGGTAAATTAAATAACTACAGTAACAAATTATATATATATAAAATTTAATATATATATGTAAATAATATATTAAAATCTCTCATAACTATGTTTAAATTCATAAAATATCATTTACACGGGTTCTAAAAATCCAAAAATTTTCAGTTGCTTTAAAATCGCTTGCTATTGGCGGGAAAAAGTGCTGCTCGCTAAATCGGGAGACACTTTCGTCTTTTCACGCCAAATATTCGAAAATATTCTATTTTTTTACATGTTTTCTACTGCAATTCCGCCGCTAATTTTTACTGAGCCTTTATTACATACATAAGTAGCTTAATTAGTATTTTTTTCAAAAAAATCTGAGTATGCCCAGTATGGAGACCTTCCTTGTGACTAAGCAAACATTCAAATTATATAAAACTTTATACTATTCAAATTATTTTTAACAAAGTGAGCTATTGAAAAGTGTTGAAATGATGCGTTATAAATGTAAGAAGATTTATGCATTAATATAAAAACTTGTGCAAACTGGAAACTTTATCAATTTTTAGCACAAAATTTAACGTAGACTTTTTAAAAGTTTAAATAATTTAATTTAAAAATTCTATTAGGGTTTCTAAAACATCTTTTTTCGTAAAACAGCTACTTTTAAAAATAATTGAAAATATTCATAAAGAAATTACTTCATGCATAATATATTCTGGCGCACTAATCTTCTACTTTTCATTGACATTTGGATTTTGCTAATTTGATATTTTCCTAATCGTAAAAATGTGTGTCAATAACATGAAAAATTACTAAAATAGAAACTGAATAATTGGAATTATAACATCTGTATGTGCCCAGCAATTGAGAAAAATATTGAAAATGCTTACTTTTTTGTGAGAGCAAAGGAACGTAGTCAGAAAATGAAATGCGCCCTGGGTCCAAACATGCCTGCATTTGTCATTTCAGTGACATACTTTTCCACGTCAATTTGCAAAAAAGTTTCAAAAAATTTGCAGTGTCCACTGCTATATTGCACTGTTTCTACTACTAGGTAATGGTCTACTGTATGTATGAAATAAAGAGTATTTATTTCAAGATTCTACGAGAGCTCATAATAATTTTAATGAGTATATTATCTTAATTATATAAGCTGTTTGAAAAAAATATATATGAAATAAATATTAAAAGTTGTATCTAAAAAGTGGTGCGATATCAATTTTTCAGTCGTATATTCTGGTACTCATTTAACATTTTCTGATAACTTAGTTTTCATATTTAAAAAAAGTCTCCATTTGTAAATTTGATGATTGAAATTCTTTTCTCCTGTATATTTGGTACATAAAGTGCTTCTGAAAATACCATAAAGAAAAAAGAAAATGTAATGATGGGCTTGACTGCCATGGTATTTTCTTAAAATAACTATTCAACATTGTAAAATGTTTAAAAAATCGCACTCGATTTATTTACATATAAAAGTTAAGTTAAGTAACGTTATTAGTTAAAACGTTAAATAAGTACCAGAATAAAAGTTTGTAAAATTATTACATCTGTTTTTAGACCCAACTCTTACCCTATATTTTTGTTATTCGGCCTTTTGCTTATCCCCTGCCTTTTAATTACTAATTTTTGTGTATTTTATATATTGTTAATAGCTATAATTTTTTATGATTAATTATTAAATACAATTTCATTTGTATTATTTAGGTCGTTGTAAAACATCAAGCCACCGTCGCATCTTCATCGTCTTAATATATCACGCATTCACTTTATATAAAGGTAAACGAGTAAGTATTTTTTTCCCGTGCTAATATCCGTATAGACAGTTTCATCTGCATTTACATATAATATCAGACATGGAATACATAGAATTTTAAATATTGTGGACATTGAATACATCTCCTTGTTTAAGCAAATTGTATTTATGCGTCTTACTTCTGTCTTCTGTGATTTACGAATTTGCATTTTGATTTACGGTTGGTTTGTTTCCATGCAAAATGCTCACTTTCCGGATACAAATCAGGAAAAACATATTCCAAGAAGAAAGCACAGAGAAAAATTAAAAACCGCAAAATGGGTCCATAAAAAATCTGATGTCTCTATTTTTTTTTTAGTAGGAACGAGTCAAGGATATTTAACAATACATTCAATGAGTAACTCAATATTTGAAAACAATCAGGTAGGTTCTTAGAACTTTTAAGAAACATCACATTTTAGGGTTTTAGCAGGAAGGAAATGCAGATCAGATGGACATGCAAGAGACAATCTATTATTGCACTCTAAATTTCTGAAACGTCACTGATCACGTTGAGTAACGAGACTTCAATCCATTGTATTCTGTGGATATTATTTAAATACTATGCAAAAAAGCTCAGTAAGAAAATAAATAAATAAAAAATATGTTTAGCGTTAGATTCTAATTACAGTAGTTTATAAAAAATCTTAAACTTTAGGGGTATTTTTAACGACCATATTATTTCTATTTTTTGTAATTGTAACTAAGTATCCTTTCGCAGGTAGAACATGCGGCTTCAAAATCGTTGAAAACAAACCTCAACTGATATATTTCTATTACATTGTTCTCTTAGATTCATTAAGAAATCAACGTCGTGCTTTTTGGGGCTTTTAAGGGTGTATTCGAAAAAACGCTTTTCCACCTTCAACAGCTCGAAATTTTCCGATACAATTTCAGACATATTTTTAAAAGTAGAATCATGAAACTTGTTGAGGGTATTTTTGAAGAGATGTACAAGGTGCCGTGTGATGTATTTTTACGCTTAATTCATTAGAATTTGATTTATAAACAATTATCTTCTTAGTATGACCCTTTTTTTCGTTCACAGATCTCCCGCTAGGGGAAAATCTGTTCAAAATGCCGTTTTTGATTCCTTTTTTTGCAATGTTTTCTGCATTTATGAAAGAATTGACAATTACGGTATTTTGTATACTTTCCAAATAAGAGATATTGAAAGTTTCGTGTATTTGAGAGCAATAATGAAGTCAAAAATAAATCGGAAAATAAGCAGTTTGAATCGAAATACACCCTTAAGACATCAATGAAGAGCTTTACGATTACTTCATGAAGGATAACGAGGATATCTTTCGTTATCATAATTTATAATGATTATTTCCCAGAACACGACGTTTTTAAATCATTGGAAACAAGTCTCATTTTCAATAATTTTCTAAAGGAAAACGTATCAGTAGTGGGCCACTTAGGGGATTTAGAGGATCTCAGAAGCCAAGGGGTACAAGTGACAAAAATTCTATTTCCAGTAAATTGAGTTCAAAGATAATTAACATTAAATTTGAACATCAATAACAAATCTTTGAATTTAAATAGGAAACTTCCTCTGGTTTTATTATGGTCTTTGAACTCCTATTTCAATAACTGTGAAAGAAGTAGAGTATTTTTTTTTCTTTCATAACTAAACAGTGTTGATAATTATTCGGCAAAAGTGGTGGATTTCTAGAATGCAGCACCTGATTAGAAAACCCCTTATATTTCATTATCTGAAAAGAAAAAAGCATATTTTCAAGTCATCTGTTCAATTAGTTCATTTTTTTTTTCAATTTTGTAATTTATGCTCCATGGCTTCTGGGGGTCTTCATTTACCTATTATTAAGAAAAGACCCAATAGAAAATATCCCAATTCTAAAACCTGTTAAATTTAAATTATTTTGCATTAACAGCCCTTTGAGATATTTAGCAGGAAGGAAATACAGATATAATGGAAATGCACGAAATACTCTGTTATTGCGGTCTAAATTCTGAAACGTCACTATGGTTGTGTTGAGCAACGAGACCAGTAATGCAGGGAATATTCATAAACTACATAAGTTCAATCAGAACAAAAAAAGTTGAAAAATTGGTTATATTCTAATTATAAATAAGTTTTTTGAAATCTTTAACTAAACTTTAAACTTATCTAAACTTTATATATTTTTTAAAAATGTAATGCTATATTATTTTTGTTTTTCGTTATTATAATTTATAATCATTTCCCAGAATATAATGATTTTAAAACGTTGAAAACAAGTCTCATTTGTTATAATTCTATTAACGTAAAGTAGTAGTGGGCCATTTAAGGACATTCATCAACTATTAAAGTGTTAAAGTGTTAGTGAATTAGAAAAGATATATAAATTTTAACCTATTCCTAATCTTCCTGTATCAGAATAAATATTCAAAGTTTCAAAATAATTCTTCGAAGATACTGAAGAAATGTTACTAGGTTGAGCAAAAAGGTCTGGGAAATTTTTAATTTAATATTTACCAGAATTTGTATCGTATATAGGAATATTAGTGGTATAGAAGTTCATGAATTTCGGCTCCAAAATGCCTGTATCACAGTATAATTTGCTTGTGTTAATCCGGCATATTTGGAGAAAAGGTCTATCATGATTCTTAAAAGAATGAAGTTTAAGAAGCATGTCAAGAGTGTTTCGATTCCAAGGAGACGCCATGATATAGAGGTCTGCACGGGCCCGGGCTTGGCCCGTGGCCCGTACCCGGCCCGGCGGAATCGTTTCGAATTTTCTAACGGGCCGGGCCGGCAGATTTAGAATAGTTTTTTCAACAGGCCGGGCGGGCCGACAAACAACATAAACGGGCCGGGCCGGCAAAAAAATTGAACGGGCCAGACGGGCCGGGCCGATAAAAAAATTTCGGGCCTGCCGGCCCATTCCGAAGATTTAAGCACAAACGATAAAATATGAGCTATTTTCAACGAAAATGGTTTTAACGAGTATAAGTATAAATGTGGTCATACTAGTTTAACAGCATCAATATAAAAATGCACAGTGTATCGGCATCGGAGAATTACATTATGTGTAACCCGTTTTCATGGCTGCCAACTACTACGCCTATTTACAGTCAAATAAACACTTTAGAAACAGAAAGTTTAGTAAATAATTAAGAATATGTTCTATAATACGTAACATTGAATATATTTGGTATACATTTTATTAAAATATTTTTGTGGTTCGAAACATGTTTATAAGATTTAAATAGGCGTAAAAGTTGACAGCTTTGCGTTTTAATATTTTTTTAGTTGACTCATGCCGGTCCGAGATCACGCTTGCATTATTTTTCTACATATAGACTGGCCGGACCGGTACTAGACTTAATTATTGGCAGAAAACATGATTTGTAAAATTATTAACAGCGATAAAGAACTTATGTTAACTTAGTCTTCGGATATATACTTCTTGATGATTTTTAAATTAATTTCTCAATAATACGAAAGTTTGACACATTTTCTGATTAATTTTAAATTGTAAAAGTATAAAAGTGATAAGCCTAACTATTGAAGGGATTTGGAATTGAATAGCATTTTTCATTTTTGGTAAATAAAATACTTGTATAACCTAGTTGAGATATAATAGTTTCTCCAATTATTGCAGGTTTTTTCCCCTTCCCTTGCTATTGCTTCCGGAAATTCTATTCAAAACGCTAATTATGACAGTATGGGACCGTTCATGTATTACGTAAGCATATTTTTAGTCATTTTGAACCCCTCCCCCCCCTTGTAAGAAAATATAAGCAAATGCTAGACCCCCCGTCCCTTTGCTTACGTAATATTTTATGACAGTTTATACATCAATACTTCTTGACTTATAAAAAGTTACCAATCAATTACATTATTAATCCTACAAATGTATGTAGGCATATAGGGATTGTGATATCAAAATATATAAAATGGTTTTAGTATATTGTTGCTTATTGCATTAAACAAACCGTAGAATACAAAATGGTTTAAATATATTGTTATTTAACACTTTGAACAATAAAACAAGATATACAAGAAGTCTTAACTTACTTAGGCATCATAACTAAAATTTTTGACATGAATCATATAAATGTTGGAGTTCAATTTGGTGTTCATGTTTTAATCTGATGTCCAGGATCCTTGAAACCATGTTTCAACATTGTCTATTATAAAGTTTTCACTGGAACAGTGGCCTGGGATATTGCAGGTTTCCGGTCCTTGTTTGCTTGTTTAATTTGAACTGCAGTTGCTTCGTTGTTTAATGCTTACGTAAGAATTGTCGTGACCCCCTCCTCCACCTTGTCAGAAAAAATAAGCTGACTCTGGACCCCTCCCTCCCCCTTTGGTGCTTACGTAATACTTGAATGGTCCCTATTTTATTTGTTTGCAGTATTCTTAAATTGCTTGTATCAAAAAATGGATAAAGCTATTTGATTATATATTTTCTGAATAAAGATATCTGCTAATCTTATGCGTTTCTGAGAAAAAAAAATGAATTTAGAAATGTATCAGAAAGGAGCTTCTTTGAATTTAAGAAGGAATTTGGATTTGAAATCTATAATAAAATGATATAGAAATATATTTATAAATCTTCTTTTATTAAACAGCTTCAAAATTAACGATGTTTTTAGTTTTCTTTCTTTTTTCTTTTATTCTAAACCATATTAATTTTTTAATGAATCTTTACTCGAATGTTGAAAGCCTAAGAATCTAAGTAATCATTAATGTTGTTAATGTGTATTTGCTGTAAAATATACTGTAAAATCATTCCATACATATGTATGCAGTATTCGTTAAAGGAATCTTAGTTATATGATAAAAATCTGAATTTTTTAGAAATCGTAGAAATTGTAACGGGCCAAAACGGGCCGGGCCGAAATAACTTTCCTATGGGCCGGGCCTGGAAATTCCGGCCCGTGCAGACCTCTACCATGATACTTCCAGCAAATCCGGAATCTGGCACAACGATGACAGAAAGTCTTGGACTACGCAGGTCTCTGTCTGCTTTGAAGAATAGTCCTAGTTGCTTTTATTGTTAATTTGCGCATAACAACGCAAGTTTCACATATTTCACTTCTTTAACCCATTAATGCCCAAATTATTTTCTTCATTAAAAATGAAATTTTGGGTAAGAATAAATTTTATCTTAATTTATTCAGGAATTTTTCTCATGAAAAATAGCGTTTATTTATCTTTCTATTTACTGGTGTGAAAAGTACTTCTTGCCTTTTTTATAATCGTCCTTAAAAAGGGACGCTAGACACTAATAGGTTAATTGTGAATATTTTAGCACCTCATTTTTGCCCATGCGACAATTATATCATGAAATATTGTAAATTTTGTTAATATAGTTAATCCAGCACAATTACCCGTACAAATGAAAATTTTAAATTGATTTTTCACCGTGTTCATATTTTTTATAACTTGCTTGTTTTATAAACACTAAGGCTTTTTGGCTAATTTAGATAGAGGTTTGAAAATATTTTTATTTGTTCTCAGATATTTAATGTATTTCTGTATGAGTTTAACATTCCAATTTTAAGATATTTAAAAAATATATATTTAAATTGAGAGTGTGTTGAATTTCCTTCATTTTTTGATGTACACGAGAGAAAAAAATTCATGTTAAATGCAAAATCCCATACATCTAAAAATTTTTAAATTAAATTGTAAAAATATAGGCTGTTTTACATTTTTTTTTTAAATTCATTTAATTTTGAGGGCTTTGTGCCATCACATGTATTACAATATTATTCAAGATAAGAGATGGTTTCAACGGTACTGTGTCCCCTTAAAAGATTTTTCACATTAATGCAATCCTTCAGTTTACAGCAAACCTTCAAGCGATTTGTTCTCACGTTTGTTATATTTAATGCTTTATTATGTCTAAATAAAATGTGTGATGGAACAAAAATTTAGAAAAAATACATATATTATTCTCATAGCTAAAATAAACAAAGTTCTTACAAACAAAAATAAAATAATAAACAAATTAAAAATACAGAAATTCCTTTCAGTAATAAATATTAAAATAAGAAATGATGTATATCGAAAGTTGCGTACAGGCCGACCAGAATTTTTGAATAGAGCTTATTTGATACATTCAATCGCAGAAAAGCGTTCAAATTTTGCGATTAAACGAGGCGATTATAAATACTGCAATTTACATATCAAACAGAAACTTTTTAATCTTAAAAACTGGTGTCAGATCCTTTGGAAATTCCAAGTATTATGCAATTTGTATATACCATTTGTTTTTTCCCCACTGAACAGACAAGTCGGCAATTTATTTATTTTTGACGTACGGTTAGTTAAGGATAAAATTTATCAATTTATTACTATCAACAATCAATAATGAGTTTATCACTTTTTTACAAGAGATACAGGGCAAACATTTATGAATGATGTTCAAGGCCAAGGTTACTTTCATTCATATCTTCGCATCAGATATTTTACAGAACAGTTTTGTTTTCCTTGATATCATGAATATTAGACGACTCTTTGATAAATTGTTTATTTATCAAAGGGAAAATATAGGATCTCCTTATCATTAGAATCTTCTTTCGAAATAGTTTTAGTTTTACAGTTTCCAAAAAGTTTGATATTACTTTCAGAAAATGTTTGTGAATGGCGTTTATTGTCTAGGTCACTTTCATTACTATACCTTCGCATCAGACAATGAACTTGGTTTTGTTTTCCTTCATATCATCAACATTAGAGGACTCTTTGATAAATTGTTTATTTATAATAAAAGATACCATCTTCTTACGATTAGAATCTTATGTTAAAATAGTTTTAGAATTACAATTTTCTAAAAGTTTGATGACATATTCCCGATTTTCTTATTGAGTTTTTATGCCAACGTTACTTTTTATTATTCTTGCTAACATCTATCTCATTCATTACTACCTTCTCGTTAACTAATGAAGCACCGCCGGTTTTACATTTCTCAGTATCATCAACATCCGAGGACTCCTTGGTAGTTTGTTTATTTATGAAAAAAAAAATATGTCTTTATCATTAGAATCTTCTGTTTAAATAGTTTTAGTTTTATAATTTTCAAAAAGTTTGATGTATCTCTTTCAGAAAATTTTAATGAATGGTATTCATTATCAAGGTTAATTTGCTTTCTACATTTGCATCAGATAATGAAGAATAAACGATTTCGTTTTCCTTAACATCAATATAAGAGAATTCTTCGATAAATTCTTGTTTATTTATGGGAAAAGCTAGAATCTGTTGAAATAGTTTGAGTTTTAAATTTTCGAAAAGTTTGATGTGACTTTCAGAAAATTTTTATGAATGGTGTTCATTGTCAGGGTTACTTACGTTCATTCCTACCTTCTTATCAGACAATGAAAAACGAACGGTTTTGTTTCCTTCATATCACCAACGACAGAAAACTTTTTGATAAATTGTTTATTTATGGGAAAAGATGTGATTTCGTTATCATTAGAATTTTAAATTGAAATAGTTTTAATTTTACAATTTTCAAAATGTTTGCTACCACTTTCAAAAAATTTTTATGAATGGTATTCATTGTCAAGGTTACATTCATCTGTACCTTCATATAAGATAATAAAGTACGATCGATTTTACTTTTCCTCCATATCATCAACATCAGAGGATTCCACGGCTGTTTGTTTATTTATGAGAAAAAGTACGATTTTTTTATCATTAAAATGTTTTGCTTAGATAATTTTAGTGTTACAATTGATAGTGTTTATTTAGATTTATTTTTTTAGCATTTTTTAGCATTTTTTAAGACTATTAATATTTTTTATTAAGAATATTGATAAAATCTACAGTAAATTGGCACGTTTGATTTTTAAGATTGCCCCAAAATTAGCTCATTTTTAGCAGTGAAATAAAATATTGCTTGAATTTTTCCAAACAGTTTTGTAGGAATTAGCTATTACGTTAAGTCGAGGACTTAGATTATAGAGTTCTAATATCAAAATTAAGAATTGCCATTATAAAAATTAATTTTCTTTTTTGTCTTTCAATACAGATAAACCACTTTTTTGTTATTGTTTCCTTTTGTATAAATTTAAAGACGACACAATATGAACTCATGCAACACACTGTTAAAATTTTCCGTTCAGTGTTGAAGCAATCAATATATGGTGCGAAATAAAGCGGAATACCAAAATATGATATTTCTTAATTTTTAAAAGCTGTATTTTATGGTGTAATTTTAAAAATTACGCTTTATTTAATTTCTTTTGAATACTACTTAACCGCCAATCAGAACACTGATTTCTGTGCATATTCACAACCTTTATGAGATAAGAAGAGATATAATTAGATCCCCCCCCCATTGTTTGGATTAAAAGAAATGGATATTAAGAGGATTTTTTAAATGATAAGTAAGTCAATTTAATTAAATTAAATCAGGATAAGGTTTTATCCTGATTACCTTTCTGTAGATTTTGTATATTATGAGTATGAGTTAAATAGTTTTGGAAGATTAAAAGACTGGTGTCGTTTTTTGTATTTTAATGTTAAATTTCTGATTTTACAAGCGATTGTATGTTAAGGGGACAGTGGACCTTTTATTTGAGTAAAATCGTGCATAACAAAATCTTCGCAAAAATTTCTATTTCTGTTGTATAATAATGCCAAAACAGTTTTTTCTTATAAAAATATAATTTATGAAGGTTTTAAAATGAAAATAATAAAGGTAAGTGTACTTATATACTTTAAATCTGTTTTTTTCAAAACTAATTTTTCAGAGTTTTTAGATTTTTGAAATGCTCCTTGCGTCGTAATTTTTGAGCAATATTTATGAAATTAATAAGGAAGTTTCCTGACACTGTTTAGAAAGAAATTGTGTAAGCTTTTTAAAATTCGTCTTCATTAAGATAGTCAAATTTGATTTTTTACTTATTTAAAGGCAAAATTTTGATGAAAATCAATACGAAATTTAGAAAAAAATCTGTGAAATTTAAAAAATCATGTTTATAATAGAGTTTTCAATGATAGAAACGCAAAAGCAAGAAAATATCTCAAAAATTAAGACACGAGGAGCATTTTAAAATTTAGTTTTAAAATTTAGTTTTTTTTAAATAAAAAATTTAATAAGATTGGAAATTTTTTTGAAGGTGTTCTATATACTTTTGGGGAAATGTATGTTTGCACAAAATTTCATATTGTTATGATGATAAATTAAAAAAGAAAAATTTTAACATCCACCGTCCCCTTAATATAACTTCTTCGTGTAACGGTATGAAGCACAATCGTTATTCAATTAATCATGATTTTTCTCTATTTGCTCTTTGTGAATAAACGAATGAGTGATAAATTACTTTTTCATTCTATTCGATCCTGTGGTACTCTCAAAAAAATTGTCCATTTTTATAGATCTCATGCATATTAATACTTCCTGAAAAATGCAGCATAGCAGCGCCACCGATTAGGCGATTTACACCAAAATCTAGTCAGCAACAATTTATGCCGACTTCTAAATGAAATCGAAATTTGATGAAAATCAGTGCATTGATTTTTCAGATAAGGCTATCGTGGAAATCTTTAAAAATTCTGCATAACAGCGCCACCTGTAGGGTGATGTACACCAAAAACGGATCAGGATAAATTTTTATCAGGTACTGACTGAATCTGAAGTTTAAAAAAAATCCATTTATTAGTTCTTGAGATACATCTATTGTGAAATCGTAAAAAATATAGCATAGCAGTGCCACCAGTAGGGCGATTTACACGAAAAACTAAACAGCAGTAATCTGTATTAGGGACTAGCTGAATCTGAAATTTGGTGAAAATTCGGGCATTAATTCTTCAGATTGAGCTATTGCGATAATCAGAATAATGTAGTCACTTCTTGAGCGATTTACTCCAAAAACGTCTCAGCACAAAATTATATCAAGGGCTAACTGAATCAAAAATTTTATAAAAATACGCGCATTAGTTCTTGAGATATAGCTATTGTGGCAATTGTGAATAATACAGTTTTGCAGCACCACCTGTTGAGAGATATAAACCAAAAACTAATCAGCTCCAGTTTTTATCAAGATCTAGCAGAATTTAAAGTTTCTCGAAATTCCCTTCATTAGTTCTTGAGATAAAGTGTCCACAAAATGTTTGTCATATACAGAGTGATAGACAGACGCACAGACAGATATTTTCTAAAAACCATCAAATCGAGTTCAGGATCTCCAAAACGTATACGTCCATCGAAAACCGGAAATCGAAATTTTACTTGAATCTAATACTTTCTTGTTGTAAAGATAGAAGGAAAAAAAAAAAATGCGGAACAATCTGTCCTTCTCTCTCTGTGTTTCCTTCGCTCTTTTTAGGTGCGTTCATAATTATGTAAATACGTAGCACCTATTGTTGTCGTTCAGTCCGTCCGTCTGTCTGTTCGTCTATCTGTCTGTCAGTCCGTCTGTCTGTCTGTCCGCATATAACAACGCAAAAACTACCCAACTGAATCGTTTGAAATTTAAAATACATAATTATTACATAATTTTGTCGAGTGATTTCAAATTTTATGAAAATCTGATGCATAGATCAATTACAGGGACAATCAAAAGGATTCCGTTACATTATGGTCAATGGGGAAAAAAGTTTGAAATGCATTTTAATCGTTTGAAATTTTAAATACATAATTATTACATGATTTTGTCGAGTTATTTCAAATTTTATCGAAATCGGAAGCATAGTTCAACTACAGGGACAATCAAAAGTGTTCCGTTGCATTACGGTTAATGGGGAAAAATGTTTCAAATGCATTTTAATGGTGTTACACTCATTCGAACGTAATAAAATTGATATGTATCTATAAAGTACATATTATAAAATACATTTTTCATAATCTGTGGTGCAAAGAATATTTGTTATTGATTTACAAGGCCACACAAAAGTATTCCATTGCATAATGGTATAGGGAGAACATTGTTTGGTGCGCATTTTAGTTGTAATTATTTACAATTTTATAAGATTGATGTATGAGAGTGATATTTTTAAAACTTCGTTATCGTACGAATGCACCTCATTTGCTACGCTTCACGTGCAATTTTCAACTTGTTTCTTTATTGTCTGGGTTATATTTTTTAGTAATACTTATGATATACTTCAAAATTAAATTATAAAGAAAGAGAATATTCTCTTCACTGTTTAAAAAAGTTTCGTAAAAATTTGTATTAAGTCTAATTTGTGGGTTTAGATTAGTATTCTTGTATCAAAATTAGCGGGTAGTAGTAGAAACTTAAAAAATTCTTTATCTTTCAATATAAATGAGACTAATTTTTGAAAAGATATTTAGAGGTTATTATAATAATTTTATAAATTTAAAGAAGACACAATAAATAGTGATTCCATATTCAAATCTCTGCGGTAATTTAGAAATTAAAAAGTATGGAGTAATCTTTCTCTTTCTTCTTTTGTCATTTCCTTTTTATTAGCTGTATTATTTTTCTTGTATTTCTCTCATATCATTGGAATTGAATCATAAGATTACATCACCTAATTTAGTGATTAATGGTTAGATATACTAATAGTAAACATAGCTGACTAAAAGTTAGAATAACAAATGGGTTTCTTATTATAATTAATTATCCTTATTGATTTTTAATTTATTACAAAGTTTGCATGCAAAAAGAGCACCGTATAACTTTCATACAGTATATACCGGGTGTCCCAAAAATGACTGATGGATTTTAAAATACAATAACTTGCAAACGGTGACAGCTATTTAAAAAATTTTTGCAGGAGAGTTATGTATAATGTCAGGAGTTTTTTTACCGTAATTTTTTTATTTTAGTTTGAATTTCAAACAATAGGTGGTGCTGACAGCGATTGAAGGCCATTTGATGAGTGCTGAGAGAAGCGTCGACCTGGCCTTCAATCGCCGTCAGCGCCACCTATTGTTTGAAATTCGAACTAAAATAAAATTTACGGTAAAAAAACTTCTGACATTATACATAACCCTCCAGCAAAAAATTTTTAAATAGCTGTCACCGTTTGCAAGTTATTGAATTTTAAAATCCATCAGTCATTTTTGGGACACCCGGTATACATAGTATATTAAGCAGAAAATATATTTGGAAAACATTTTTATAATTATTATTGATATTAATTTATATATAAGAAATTATTATCAATATTTGTACCAGTTTTAAAATTTTAACGAAATTTTTTGCTTATTTTATTTTCCAACAACTTAAAATGATTTACAACTTAAGATGGTTTCGCTGAAGTCCTAATTTAGAAAAAAGTATGAATCATTGCTTTTGAAATTCATTTATTTCAAATTCATTTTCTTGAAGATTTCTCTACCGCACTTTATAAATTAAATAAAATAGCAAAGGGTCAGGCTACTTCCTTATGGCACTTTTCATTAAATAAACAAATGAAAAACATGAAACTGTTCATTTTGCACCTGATTTCGCGGTTGTTTTCATCATTTTCAAAGCTGCAAGTGTAGCAAAAGTAAGTAAACACAGGGAGGGTTCAGAGATGTAAGGCGTTACATGCCCAGTAGCTACACACCTGATAATATGAATCATGAAATAAAAATGGTACCTCAATTACTTGAACTCTGGCCTTATGACGTCATTGGATCTAGGTTAAAACAAGGTATCCTATTGAGGTGTGGGAAGAATTGTATACCAAGCATAATAATTTCGATTAAATCATGAAATATAAGGATATTTGTACATTTCATTGGGCTATATTTCAAAATCATTAATATTTTCCTTATGTCAACAGTTATACGCAATACCTGTTTTTCAAAAATAAACATAATATGTAAGTTTCTATACACTAAGGACTTTATAATATCCCGTTTTTCTCTCTAAATCAGTTGGAATGAAATTACCTTAATATTACACATTTATTTAATGAACATAATAACAGAAAATCGTTTCATTAACAATTTTTATAGCATTACATTTCAAATACGTCTTACATATAAAGGCAAGAATTTTTTGAGAAGCTATAGTCGGGGGGGGGGGGGGGGGGTAAAAGTTAAACAATCCCCAATTAACTCTGCAATTAACTATGGTACATGGAAGTTACTGATACTGAGAGATCAAAAATAAAGTCTAGATTAAAATCATGTACATCAATTTTTTTTAGGGGGGATTTACAAATCATAACTTGACCAATCTTTTTTACAATAACAAAACCCAATTTGACAACACATTTTAAATCTGCAGTTCAAATTATGATTATAAACGGAATTTCAAATCATTTAAATGATAAATTTTTGAACTATCAACAATCAAAATTTAGAGGGTCTAATGTTAAATTCCATTTTCATAGTATTTTTTATTAATGCCTCCTGAAATTATAATCCTAACGTGATAGATTTTTGCATGGTATTAAAAAATAAAAAACTTATCCATAAATATGAATTATGAAATTAATATTTAAAAATATGTATTAATTACAATCTACGTAAAAAAATAAAAATAAATGAAAATAGATTTGTATTTACTATGTCGTGCTCTATGTGAATTTCTCAATTTCAAATTTATCTTCCAAGTACTTTTTGAATTGTGATTAAAAATTCAAAATGACATGTTTAACAAACGGTATATAATGTTCGGAAAAATCAGAATTTAAAAAAAATATATATACAGAGCAAATTATTAAAACATTATATGAATATTTATTGAAATATTTGAGCTGACAATAGTCGAAGCATGCTATGCGAGTGAAATGAGCATATTTGCAAGAAGTACAATTTTAGAAATACTCAAGTTTCACTGTATAAATTCTGAACATTTTGTATTGAACACATACCACTAGGTAACCTTATTAGAAGTCACTAGTTGTCCGATATTCGTAACTTGTAGAACAATAATTAGAATAATACAAGTATGTACAGTTGCAAGAAAAAAAATTAAATAAACACCCCATACTAATTTTGCAATAAATTACTGTAGAAGAAAGTTACTGGTGCTAAAACATTGGAAATAAAGTCTAATTTTAAATGATGTATATAGAATTTGCTTATGGATCTTCTACATATCAAAATTCCGTAGCATTTTAACAATCGACTTCCGAACTTCATTTTGAAAATGATTTATAAAATAAGCTCAATTTAAAATGTAAATAATTTTTCCGGGATTAATCACACGAATTTCCTGTAAATTTCTATTTTGTTTAATTGAAGGATGTAGAATTTACTTATGATGCCAAGCTTAAGTATTGCTCTGCTACTGAAATAATATTAATAATAATAGTTATAATAATAATAATAATAATAATGATAATAAAATATAAACTAAGTTTGGGTTCATTTTGATATGTAGAAGATCCTTAAGCAAATTCTATATACATCATTTAAAATTAGACTTTATTTCCAATGTTTTAGCACCAGTAACTTTCTTCTACAGTAATTTATTGCAAAATTAGTATGGGGTGTTTATTTAATTTTTTTTCTTGCAACTGTACATACTTGTATTATACTAATTATTGTTCTACAAGTTACGAATATCGGACAACTAGTGACTTCTAATAAGGTTACCTAGTGGTATGTGTTCAATACAAAATGTTCAGAATTTATACAGTGAAACTTGAGTATTTGTGTAGAAGCTGCCTTTAAATATATTTTTCAAGACTCAAAAGAGAATTATTAACATCTCTTGATTAAATTGTTACTTAAAATTAAAAAAAAAAATGTTCATAAAGATTACGAGATGCCAAATTGGCTCAAACTGGACCTGCTTCTAGAAATTGCGATATACACTCTATAACAAAAAAAAAAAAAAAAAAAAAAAAAAAAAAAAAAATCAAAGCACCAGAAAGGAGTTGTCCGATGGAGACAAAAATTGGTGGATAGGAAGATTATATCCAGAATAGAAAATGATTATAATTTCAGAACAACTGAATGATTTGTTTCAGAGTTACATAGTTAAAAAGTAACAAACTCAGTGAATTCAAGTAATTAAGTCAAATTAAAGTCAAATTAAGTCAATTAAAAAATCAAGATTTTTTAACAGTAAAAACATTAAATATTAAGAATTTAAAAATCCCCCCAAAATGTACTTTTTCTCAAATTCTTCCCCAAAACTAAATTGTATGACGCATTTTGCGTCACCAAACCCTCTCTGGGCACCCCTGGATCTGACAATCATTGTGCCCTCCCGATCTGTTGCGGCCCTGGGTCGGTCGCTACCCTTATGACGCTGAAATCTACCGTTGACCACCCTTTCTTGCAAGCATCTTCTGATCGCCGCATCACTATCGAGCGATTCTTATATTTGGTCAACCTGCCTCTTTCAGTCCAATAATACGATCTCTTTCAAACTCTGAAAGTTACTCGTAATGAACTCGAATTCTGCGGCAAGGCATTTTTATAGTCCATTAGCATTTTTATACTTTTATAGAAATATTATATTTTATCGGATATAAAAAAAATGAATGTTAAAATTAATACAAAATAGAGACAATTTAATTAAATAGTTAAAATGTACATAAAACATATTTGAAAATAACATTAAACATTTCAAATTAGCTTAATGTTCCTCTCATCAATACTCAAAACGAATTCACGAGATACATCATAATTCAACTTGCAGTTGAGAGCATGTGTTACAATCAATTAAACAGGGAGGTGGGTATTTGAATCATGTTAACCCATTAGTGCCTAGCGTCCCTTTTTAGGGACGCTTCTAAAGGTGCATGTAGCACTGTTTTTGGCACCGGTAAAAAAGAACAGCAATCTTTATTTTATTTAATTGAAACATTTTCGTAATTCTTGAACTAAACTTAATTCTTTTAAAAATAGTGGTGCCAACCGAATAAAATTTGCGCAAAAAGTAGTAGGCACGAATGGGTTAAAATGCTTTATTATAGTGGAAGTTATTTAGCTTCATTGAGTAAGAATTTGGCTGTCCAGTAAACAGGTCTCCAAAAAAAGACGATGTTGTACACGTTTCAACTTAATTTAATAACTTTCGACATCTCAGAATCACGAAAATGATCGGTTTCTATAGAGTCTATAGTTTCTAAGGTCTCCTAAATCGGAATAAGACAGAATTTTTTAACAAACGATCGAAAACAGCTCCTTATATACATCTGCTGGATGCGCAGTTCCGATGCACGGGAGATCGCACTATTCATTCACTGGATACCAAATTTTAATCATTTGTATTTTTGACCGAAACATTTAATCAATCGAAATTTCAAAGCAATCGGATCATTCCTTCTTGGTGCGTCGATTATTTTGTTATAGAGTGTAAATGAATTATAGAAAAAAAAAATCACGTGTGAAAATTTTCGTGATAAAGGAATACTTTTTTCTATATTAATTACTCTTACGCTAACAAGTGGAAGTTTGGAGATCAGGTACATCGAATGCAGTGACCGACAGTGTATAGTTAGTATGTCAATATATGAAAGTTATAAAACGCAACAGCTTGGGGTCTCGAGAAAATAAGTCTGAAAATTTACTTTACAGTGTATATTGGGATAATTTTCTCCTTTGACAAGCAACTCAGCAGCATGGTTGATATCAAGCTGGATTTGAGATATTTTTTTGTGCGTACAATTCCCAGTCTGCCTTATTTTTCACAATGAAAATTTTTAACAGAGTAAAATATCTTTTTTAATAGAGTGAAAATTTATAACAAGAATTGTAAATAGTTGGAATTTACGAAAAATATAAATTTATTGTTTCGTATAATATAAGCAGTTGGGCACGCTTATAAAAAATAAATAAATAAATAAATAAATAAAATAAAATAAAATAAAAAATAAGGAAAGAAGGAAATGAAGAAAAAAATTCAAACTTAAACTCATTTTTTCAAAAATGAGTCAAATTCACTCTCAAATTAAAAAAATTAAAAATAAACTCATCTCGCTCAACTCAAACTCATCTATGAAAGTGAGTGAAATTCTCTAAAAACTCGTTCTTTATTTTATTTTATTTTATTATTATTATTTTTTTTTTTTTTGGTATATTAGGATTTGATCGTTCAACTTTACAAAATCTTGTGAACTAATCCTTTGGTCATTCGATGTAAGGGTCTTCATAGTTTCGGCCCAATCTTGTCTGTAAAGTAATAACGAAAAAATTAGAATTTTTTCGTTATTACTTTACAGACAAATTTTATTTGGCGGTACTTTCTCGTTAAAAATTAGCCGTTAAAATACAGCTTCAAATTAATAGTGGACAACAATAATTTCAATTAAAATATTGTTTTATTTTAATTGGCTTCGATATTCAATTCAGTAAACTTTGTATATTTTTTATTTATTTATTTTATTATTTTTTTTTTTTACAATTTTACATAAAAAAAAGAAAAAAATAGTTTTTTCTACCATAAACTTTTAAAGGTGCTATATTGATGGTTTAAGAAGTAGTAAAAAAATAAATTGTTAAAAATGACTACTCTTTTTAATAAAAAAAAAAATAGATTCCCCTCCCCCTATCAAAATAAAATAAAATAAAATAAAATACGTAGATGACCACAAATATTTAACAGAGAAATACGGAATACATATATTAATTTTAATCCGAACTAATTCAATATATAGTAAATTCAGTTGTTAACTTAAAATATAGCCTGAAACTAAACGAAGAAACAAAGCAATGTCTGAAAGAGAAGTGAAAAAATAGAAATTGGCTCTACTAAAATATGCTTTCGCAAAAAAAAAAAAAAAAAAAAAAAAAAAAAAAAAGATAAAACATTGCTATAACATACTGATAAACTGCACTACGTTCAAACGTAAAATTTTCTTTCATTAACCCCTTGCGGCGCAGTGGTATATCAATGAAACCACTTAATTTTAATTCGCTACATCAGCACCGGAATTTTGATAAAAAAAAAATCAGTTTATAAAATTCCTGCAAAATTGTTCTTTCTTATTTAGAAATAAAATTGTTTTCAAATCATCAGTTGTTTCAGTCATCAATTTCAGCACTTAAGCAACGAAGTTGCTCTGCGCCGCAAAGGGTTAAATAAAATCTGAATTTAATGCTTTTTCTGGGACAAAATGGTAACATTGGTGTTAATTCATTTATTGTCTATTAATAAGATAAATGTTAATTAAACTGCTCATTAATAAACTACAAAATCAATAAAATTGGAGCTTTTAAGAGACTTAGTCGTGTGTAATTGGGATTCAGGATTATATGGTGATAAATGGAGAAGAATCCCATGTATATCTGAATAACTGTTATCCCTGATAAGACTTCCGATTAAGAGTGGTATATTATTTATTCTAAAATGAACAATTAATATTAGCTAAACGCATCGATGAAAGGCTGTGGGAAACCCAAACATCTGGCACAGAAGAATACATTAATGCGCTAACATAAATCAGAAATGGGGGCTGATACGTAGGGTGGGGCTACGTGTGAGGTGCCCCGTAGCGATGCACCTGAGCTTTGATTCACTGCCAAAGCATCTATTATAACCCCGTGAAATGTTGGATTTTGTAATTAGTCGCATTCTGTTATAATAGCGGCTACGTGTTTGACGTCATTATCTAGGTTGATGAAATAATTGGAGGTGATCAACTGATAAAGCTGATTAAAAAAATAAAAAAAAAATACCGACAACAAAGAACTTTTGCGAAAAAAAGTAAAAAATTATTTGCATGCAGTATAAAGAATTTAAATTAATAGTCGTGCAAAATGTTGCCTCAAAATATAGTGAAATAAATAAATAAATAAAAACTTTTTTATTGAAGACAGAAATTTGAACCTTTATAATGGCAAAGTTCTTAAATGCGCCATAAAAAATTAAAAATCATAACGCCTTAACTTCTTTATTTTATGCGAAAGGGCATGTTGCCACTACGCAAATAGAAACAAGACTTTATAATTTCAAATATATACATACTCTTTGAAATTTGTAGAGAAAAGATTATTGAACTAAACAGTACCAACGCAACTATAGAACATCAAATAGAACATACAGTGTTGCGTTGAAAATAGTTTTGTAAATTCGCAGGAAGAATAAAATATGTATTGCTACAAACTTATAGAAATCCTCAGTTAAAACCAAAGGAAGACCTTTGGAAGTAAGTAATTGTTTGGGATAACATTAAATATTAGAAATTCATTATAAAACAACGAATAATAATTTGTTTAACTTTTAATGGTGTAAATGTAAGGCAATTTTAATAAGATCTTGTAACTTTTCTTAAATGCTGCAGGAAATCCTCGTGCCAACTCTGCATATAAGGAATTAAAATAAGATCATAACTAACACTTTATAACTTCGAACATAGATGTATAGTATTAGCAATTCATAGAGAAGAGAAATCTGAACTAAACGGATTATTTACAGTGCATTTACAGAAATTCGGACAGTACCGTCTTGCGTTCAAAGTAATTTTATAAATTCACTAGCAGTCTTCGCCTGCTACACTGGTCGGTTTCTCTAAAGGAATTTTGAATCAAACGAAATACATCTAGTACAGATAAAAAAAACTTAATATTTAATCAAACATCCATAACTGTTATCTTATTCACATAATCCTACATTATGCTGTTTAAAGTCTATGTTGGCGACATAATAGACAAAATAGCTCTAAAATGACTAAAATACTTATGTTTAGCTTTTTTTTTTTTCAGTAGGTGTGTTATCTTGAATTTCCCGCTTCTACCAAAACCTGCTGTTCATATATGACGAAATATCTCAGAAGCGCTGGAGGTGTATAATTTGAAATAATGACAAGAGAAATTCCCAATGATATATCACATGAGTGGTGTAGGCCAAATTTAGAAAAGTGCCCTCCACCACAAAGATCCAACGTCACGGCTACTCCATGTAAAACCTTCCCTGTGTCTGAAATTTTCAAATATTATAACTAATATTTATCATAGGGCTTCATAAAAAAAAACCCGATCTGTAATGATAAAACGCAACAATTTCAAAAAATTTCGAAAACTGCCCCCACGGGGAGGAGCAAATTGAGGCGCGAGAAGAAAAGTTTAGCATATGAAAGAGCGATCTGAGGGCTTTCCGATGATATATCACATGACGGGTCCAAAAAAAGTTTGGAATTTTTGACCCCCACTTTAACCCACTTAGTGGTGGAAATTTTAAAATCGCTGAAACACATCTTTAATTATTTTTTTAATAGATTTATTTTTTGCCGTTTCACGCTTCTATTTAAAACGATTGCTGAGATGTGCCAAATGTTCTAAATTATTCAACCCTTCTTTTAACCCCTTCAGGGGGGAAATTTCTAAAATCGCTCAAATAAATGTTTTTTTTATATTTTTAGTAAATTTATTTTCTGGAATTTCCCACTGCTACCTTAAACGGCTGCTGAGATATAGGAAGATGCTCCAGTATTTTCGACTCCTTGTTTGTCTCCCTTAGTGGGCGAATTTTCTAAAGTCCCATCTTCGTGCACGCTTACATCATAAGAAGTATATTTTCTCCAATTTTCACGTTTCTACGTTTAGCAGTTTGGGCTTGCGTTGATTATCAGTCAATCAGGACAAACTATTTTATATATGTATAGATAGACAAGAAAAATACATTAAATGTCGCTGCAAACTTATACGAATTTTCAGTTAAAATCAAAAGATCTTTGGAAGTAGGTAATTGTTTGGGATAACATTGAGTATAAGAAATTCGTTGTAAAACAACGAATAATTACTTATCTAACTATTAATGGCTTAAATTTACAACAATTTTAATAAGAATTTGATTTATTGTTGTGATAGGTGTAAAAATAACTAGGTTGGAAAATCATATAGTAGTATAATTCATACAAGATTGGAAAATATTCCATAATCTTTCCATGTCGTGACATTTTTTTCTTTTTTTATTTTATAAGGCGCCTTGCAATTTTTCTCAATCCTCGTGTCAACGCTACTTAGGGGCTGTCCATAAATGATGTTACACATTTTTAAAAATATTTTTGACCCTCCTTCCCCTTTGTCACAAAGTGTTACACTTTGCCTTAACCCCTCTTTCTCCCTTGTCTCATATCACGTTATATTATATAAACAAATCTTACACAATCAGCAGTTCAGAAACAAAGCATTACATTACAGATCATATTTCAAATTTTATTTTCAAACTTTAACTATGTGTTTTAATGACATTATTGAGCTTAACAATAAAAATATTACGTGTACTTATTTTGAATTAAATAGATTAAGGTTTATAACAAAAAACATAATTAATATACAATAGTAGTAAAATATTAATATGAAAGAGCAGTTGAAAACAATAGTACAGTAAAACCTCGATAATTCGGCTTAATTGGGACCAGACCCAATCCGGATTATCGAAAATCCTGATTATCCGGAGAATTAGAAAAAAATGAAATAAAGTAAAACATACTTACAGAAAATCACCTTTATGCTAAACTTATTGAATATTTACAGACAGTAAAAATGTTTACTTTGTAATAAAAAAAAAAAATGTAATTTTCTGCTGTGCCAGTTTTCTATACCTTTTCCGAGCCGTACGGTCAGCTAATTTCCGTTTACTCAAGGATACAGCGCTTGGCGAAATTCAAGGTGTGCCAAATGTTTTGACTAGCATCTACGCATTTTCTCGCGCATCATGGCTGCTTCAGACATTTTACTTACAATTTTTGGCGTATATGAGGCACTTGGAAGCTGTTGTAGAGTATCAAAGGCATAGCGAGGTGGTTAAAGCAGAAAGCTTGTAATTATAAGATTGCGAGTTGTGTCCTTGCTCTTGTAGATTTTTGTTTTGATTTTTATTTAAGTAATCAATAAAGAATGTTATAAAACTCAGTTACTTTGTATTAGTTTTATTGTCAATTAGACAATTAAATTTTAATTACAATTAAGTTATAAAAATTTATTTAAAATTTTATTACATAAAGTTTAATTTGAAATAAATGTAAATAATTAATATAATTTTTTAAATTCTGCTTTTTAATAATTAAATAAATATAATTTAAAATACAATAATTATTAAAATAAAATAAAAAAATATTTTTATTTTAGTTATGCTACCACCGTGTTGTAAGAGATGAATATCAAATTAGTAAAACCAATTTATTAAAGTTCTTATGTTTTAAAATGAGGCATCATTCATACACACACACACAATATATATATATATATATATATATATATATATATATATATATATATATATAATATTTATTAGTATTTATTTTAATAATTACTGTTTGTTTCATTTACAATTATAAAGTAGTGAAACATAAAAATATTAATTATAAATATTCAAATTTTAATATTTCTATGTACTTAATTAATGATAATAATTTAAGAAAAAAAGAAAAATCTTTAATCTTCCACAAACATAATTTAAGTTTTTCTTTTAAAAAATTATCAATATTTAAATATATATAACTAATATTAAATATTTATTAATTAATATTAATATATATACATATATATATATATATATAATTAAAAAATTATATTAATTAACATTATTAATTATTACATATATAACTAATATTAATAAGTATTATTATTTAAACAGATAATTAATGTTTTTAATGTTTTCGTTTAGTGATTTGTTATTAATTCTCTTCAATTTTCAGTGTCTAGTAAAATATTAAATATTAAAAGGAAAAAAAAAAAGAAAAAAAAAAAAAACCAATCTCTATTAGATAAAAACTTTTAAGGTGGTTTTTTTTTTTTATATAAAACGTGATCTTTGTTTTGTATTTGTACTTTGTACAAATTCAATCATTGTATACATGTATATTTAGTTTAGACTTATCAATTTATGAATAGGAAGGGTGCATTAAATCAGTGTCACAAAAGTTGGTGTAAATTCCTAAACATATTTTATTTCAAATGAAAAATTTCCAAGTATAAAAAATATTTTAACACAATTTATTATTAATTGAAATATATACTTTTTTGATGATTCTTAGAATCTGGAAACTATACTTTTTTTTTTTTTTTTAATATGTTATCAACGTTAATGATATATTTGTACAACATCAAAATCTGAATAGATCGGAACAGATGATATCGAAATTATGTACATTTTCTAACTATATAATTAAATGACCTAACTATATAACAACTATATAATATACACATACATAATATTTAAGCAGACATGATATGTTGATATTTATGAATATATTCATATATATTTCCAACATTAAGAAGTTTTAATTTATCAATCTTAGGGCATTGCTATACTTGGTGATTTATATTGAATTCCCCCCTGGGGGTTTGAATGAACAATGCTTTGAGGTCTGTAGCTACAGTGGCTGTTACCTCGAATGATCCATAATACACAGAAACTAGTACAGAACACTTTATTATTACAGGAAATACAGTACATACATTTAACCCATTAACGCCCGAATTATTTTCTTCGCCAAAATTTAAATTTTGTATTTCCCACCACTTTTAAAAGCAAATTAACTTTTATCTAAATTTATCAAGGATTCTGTCTCGTGAAATAAGGTATACATTTTTCTTCCTCTTTACTGGTAGGAAAACAGCTTTCTTGCTGTTTTTGTAACCGTCCTCAAACGAGGACGCTGGGCGTTAATGGGTTAATACACATCACAGGGACAACACAGACATCCATGCCGCTAGCTGGATTCGAACCAGGGTCCAGCGGTGTGGGAGGCGCTGACGGTACCGACCACGCCACTGGATCGGCACGTGATTTATATCACATTAGTAAAATAAATAAATAAATAAAAATTTGATATAACAGATCTCAGTATTTTCTTATAAAGTTCTTGAATTGATACTTAACAAGAAAATAAATTAAACAAAATAAAATTTATTTTTAGCTATTATCATGTAATTTATCCGAATACAATAACAGCTCTCTTTCGTTCTTTTTATTTTTTTTTCATTATTATATTATTCATTATAAACTGAAATACTATAAGAAATGTAAAGAAATATACATTAAGATTCACAAATTAACACAACAAGTTACTCGTATATATTTCATTAATATTTGGTCGTATATAAAAAGAAAATTCCATTAAATTTATTATTATTCTTCTTTTCAAATAAATTATTTGTATAATACATTTTTTTCAGTAGATGGCGACACTGTACGATGTTATCAAGGAATCTCGGAAGAGGAGTGAATGATGGGTGGAATAGCATTTGGCACACCTTGAATTTCGCCAAGCGCTGTATCCTTGAGTAAACGGAAATTAGCGTACGGTCATGCATCCGCTTGAGCATAATTAGTTTGTTGCGTGTATTTTTAATAAGATTTTAAGTAGGAAAGTTTAAAGCATTCTTCCGAAAAAATTTCATTTTTTTTTTCAGAATACGACGGTGAAACAAGTTAATGTTATGGAAATTAGCCAATCTCTTCTCAAGCTTGAAAAAAAAAAAAAAAAAAAAAAAAAAAAAAAAATTGATTAAACAGATCGGGATTATTCGGAGATCCGGATTAACGGGGTACGAATTAGTGGGGTTCTACTGTATTTTGAAATTTGAAATGGCTTTGACTTGAAATGGTTTTATAAAAACAAAATAAGGTACCCTGGGGTAATAACGCCAAGTGCTTATATTTTGCATAATTATGAAATAATCAGGTAAATGACAACCATGTGCTCTGCGCAAAAGGGTTTTGAGTCATATAAATCGCAAAAAACAGCTTCAAGTTAATTTGTTTCATTTTTAAGTCTTATTGTTTTTAAAAGCAACTAAAATTAACGCTTGATCTAAAATTTGCGAGATACGTTTTGTGATGTGAAGACTATCTTTTTAATCCGCAAATACTTTGTTACTTACATAAATTTGTAGCACAATTCATGGACTTTCAAAATGTTGTTGAAGATTTTGGATATCTTCTCGAGATAATTTGTAATTTAAAATGTACAGCGCAATAACTATAACGGAATAATAACGCCAATCCTTGGTATTGATACCCCAGTTTATTCCATACAGTGGCCGAGCCACATCCTAAATACTGATTCAAATAAACACAGTTAAAACTGTGCAATGTTTCATATAATTATATTTAAGCGGTCCTTTTTAAGCAAAAAGAAGCTCACGGTCTGATATTCTTTTGCCTCATCCTCCCCCCCACACCACACCTTTATTTTTCTTACACTTTCACAAAAAATTGAACATTTTCAATAGCTTAGAATGCAATTTGTCAATTTCTAAGTTTGTAGAGTGTGTATTTTTAGAATTGAGCAATCTACATGCAATTATTCCATCTTATTTCATAATTTTGTTTGCATGGCGTTATGACCCATATAGGTGGGTAATAACGCCAAACAGCATTGGTCAAGAAATCACGTCATTACATTTTATGAATACATATCTGTTAAATTATTTTTTTAATATAGACAGTCAATGAGTTGCTGTATCAAATCATACATTTGTTTGAAAAATACAATCTAAAACTGAGCCGTGAAAATTGGTAAAACCTTAACGTGGCGTTATTACCCCAGGGTACCTTACTTTAATTTCAAAATAAATTCTATATTTAATTTGTAGATTTTTAATGCTTTTTATTTTATCCAAAAAATGAGAGGTTACATTTCTTCTTACTTCCTCCCACCCCCTTGTCACAAACTGTCACAATTTCATGAACCCCCTTCCTCTCTTTTAAGCGTGACATCATTTATGGACGGTCCCTAAGTGGGTCTGGAACACATTTTAAAATATTTTTTATTTATTGATTTAAAAAATTTAATTTTTTCGTAATGATTAACCATATCATTTGTAAGCAAAATTACACGATGAAATTTCTCTCTCTCTTTTTTTTTTTTTTTTTTTTTTTGTTTAATTTATCAAAAAAGAGGGGTGAAAATCGTTATAATTGTAAATATTAGTTGTATAATTTCAATATATTTTTTTTTCATTTTAAAAAAACTTAAATATATAAACTTTAATATTATTATAAAAATTAAAAAAAAATACGTAACTTAAAAAAGAATTGTATTTTCAAAAATTATTATTATTTTTTTTTCAAATTTGCTGAATCAATTAGAAAAAATTGAAACAGAAATGTTTAAGTTTCAACCATTTATCTTTAATGGTTTTTTGACAGTTTAATTACGAAAAATGGTAAATAAACTCATCATGGAGGGGAAAAAAAACACAATTTTGTAAGAAGTCGTTTTTTATGACAACCGTTGCCGTAGATTTTGAGAATAAACCACAACGAAAAAAATATTATTTCCTGTTACAGTTTAGATAGAAACATGATTTAAACACATTTTAAGCAGAAAAAAAGAAAATTTAATAAAGTAAATAAATAAAAAAAAAATAAAGATTTTCATACGTTGGACCCCCTTAAGGGTTTGTAATTTTCAGGGTCTGGGATCACCCTTTGGTAATTATTAATGTTTGATGTTCCCTTGTTGAAAAAAAAGTCCCATCTGATCAGATGATCTTATATAAAGATAAGAAAAGAATCTCTGGAAATTTTGATAATTTTTATATGATAAGAAGTCCATTTCAAAATTTTTTGCATGTGAAGTAAGATTTGATATCTATATAGAAGTGGAAGTAGCTATTCTTTTAATTTAAATATTGAAACTTATAAGCAAATTACAAAGCGGCATACGGTAGCAGAGACAATCACCTCATTATTTTCACTGCTGAAATTCTTGAATTAGTTGAAGCTCAGTTCGCATATTAAAACGTAATCGGTCTGTCCAGTTATATCTTGGTGGAAAACATCTAAAAAACCGATTTTAGCGTTTGACTCATAGGTCTACCATTATGTTTTCCTGCTCCCAGTTCTCCATGTTTTCATATTCTTCGGTATAGGAAAACACAGTGTTAAACCAACGAGTCAACCGCTAAAATTGGGTTTTTGTGTGTTTTCCCCCAAGATATGATTTGGCATACTGATTGCATTTTAATATGCGAATCGAGTTTCAACTAATTCTCTCTCGAATTTCAGCCGTGAGCTCGATGAGGTGATTGTCTCTGCTGCCCAGGGCCATAGCTAGAAGAGAATGATATGGGGCGGGGCTCAAGAAAATGTAGGGGGCGGGGCTTACATTCTCTCTCTCTCTCTCTCTCTCTCTCTCTCTTTCATGATGAAAAATTCGAATGTATAACTAATGCACTGTTAAACATCATGTTAGCTTCCTATGTGCAAATAGGATAAGCAAGTGTTGAAATACTTAGTTTAGTTGCAATTTATAGTTTTTTTCAAAACTATGAAAGATCCTTAAAACTAACTAGATTTTTGAGCAAAATTTCATTTAGATTTTCGGAACATAAATTCATTTTGTGACCTTGGAATCTTTTCCAGGGGACGATCAAAATGTTTTTGGGGGTGCTGAGCTTCCCCTAACATCTTCTTAACTACGGCTGTGATGCTGCCACCTCCCGGTATGTTACTATTCCTAAAATTTAAACATCGAGTTGTTCAAATTTGAAAGAATGCAATAAACATGCACATTTTTTCCTAAATGGATGTGATTTATAATATTACGTTATTGGTTATAGCTGCTGAGAAAGCAACCCTTTTGTTTATTAGCGAGATTCATATGCTTGGCGAAAAACTTCTAAAGGATGTGATCTGACGTATTTACCCTTTATGTATAATCGAAATCTCGATAAATATGGCATAGTGAAAAAAAAAATACTCCGAATTGTTTGGGAATTGTCTTTTTTGCTTACATTTTTATGGTGTTATTTATGCTAAATATTAGTTTGCATTGTTTCATTTTTTATAATTTATATTAAATATCCGAACAAGTTGTTGAATCCGACTATTGTTTCTTTTATATTTTATAAACAGAATGAATAATTTAAAAAATGCTATCTAAAAATGTGAAAGAACAAAATAATGCATTTATTGCTAATTAGTAAATTATTATATTTTCTTAACTCCTTGGAGATAAGCGACACATATACGTGCCACAAAAGGCTTAAGAATCCTTGTTTATACCCACCAGTAAAAGGGTATAGCGGAGTTTCATAGTAAAATATGCCCTTGAGTCAACTACATCGAGTCCTACATGGATCGATAGCCCATAAAAAGAATTTCATTTCTCCCCAGTTTTAAGTTTGTATCTCAAGACTATGGGGGGTAATGACCCTAAATGCCTGTTTTAAAAAAGTGCGCATTGTGACGGAACTACTTAGCAAATTTCAACGAAAAAAATAAGGAATTTAAAAAACCACCATACAAATGTTTGACAATCTTTTAAGATTTTTTTTAAATAAAAGAACAAGTTTTATAACATATTTCCTGTTTTTAAATGAACATTTTAATTAAAAATAAACTGAAATTTCTGAGTGACCACCTTAATTTTTTTGCATGAAATACTATGAGACATGATGCATATTCACTATCAATTTCAACTTTCTACGTATGGTGCATCACATTAAAAAAAGCCAAAATCATATTCCGGCGGTTATGTGGGGCGTGTCTCGGACAAATTTCACGCCTTCTTTTCAAATCTCACATATTAATTCACACGGTATTTTTAAAAGAAGGCGTGAAATTTGTCTGAGACACGCCCCACATTACCACCGGAATATGATTTTGCCCTTTTTTTAATATGATGCACCATACGTAGAAAGTTTAAATTGATAGTGAATATGCATCATGTCTCATAGTATTTCACGCAAAAAAATTAAGGTGGTCACTCAGAAATTTCAGTTTATTTTTAATTAAAATGTACATTTAAAAACAAGAAAAATGTTAGAAAACTTGTTCTTTTGTTTAAAAAAAATCTGAAAAAATTGTCGAACATTTGTATGGTGGTTTTTTACATCCCTTATTTTTTTCGTTGAAATCTGCTCAGTAGTTTCGTCACAATGCGCTCTTTTCCAAAACAGGCATTTAGGGCCATTATCCCCCATGGTTTTGAGATACAAATTTAAAACTGGGGAGAAATGAATTTCATTTTATGGGCTATCGATCCATGTAGGACTCGATGTGGTTGATTCAAAAGCATATTTTACTAAAAAACCCGGCTATACCCTTTGCCTTATTTAATCGGATCATTTTCTCGATTTAAGAACACACAAATTTCTGTTTTTAAAGGCCGGTGATGAAACATTAAAAATTTCTCAAAAGGCTCCCGTTGCGAAGCGGTTAAAAAATAGCCCCCCCCCTTTTTTTTTTATCATACTTCAGTTTTCGTCTAATTTTCTGTTCACGATTTTTAAAAAAATATTTTTGCTGAATGTTAATTCGCATTGTTTCTTTTATATTTTATAAGTACCCGAACAAATTAGTTTGTATTATCACCATAAATAATGATAATTGCAGATCAGTTTAAAAGGTCATGTAAAAATGTTCAAACAGCATACACTAACTAATTATTAAATTTTTGTACTTGATATTTAAATATTTTCTTTTTTACATTCTTCTTAAAACTGTTATTTCAGTTCTTATTCAAGCAAAAATGTACCTCAATAATTTAATATAAATTTATTTTAATTACAGGTTAATTTAAGTAAAGCATTAATTTTTAGATTTTAAAACAGATTCAGTAGCAGTTAGAGCGGAGTCTCTGTTTTTCGCGAATGCATATTATATTTCAGTAAGAGTAGTTTCAAGAGCAATAAAATGACGATTAAGAAAGAATAAACAAAAGCATGTAATTTAGTTAAACTTTTACACACTCGTTTGATTACATACTTGCCGAATATAAAGTCCACACGTCGCAATAGTCAAAATCTTGTATATTGCAAGTATCTATTTCTAATAGTTAATTAACAGACTAAACTGAATCTTGCAGTCGTAAAATTAAACTAGTCATTGGGGGCCACCGTAATACTTACCCATCATATATATGCATATATAATATATGAAAATAATACATTTGAAAACTATTTATAAAATGGATTGCAATTCCAAAAAAAAAATTTAAACGTGTATTTATATTTTTATTGTGCATAGTAATACTGTATTAATGAGTTGCTGATGAATCTCTTTCAATAAATAATACAACACGCCTAACTACTCAAGTAATACTGAATTGCGAAAAAGAAACATCCTTATAACTCCAAAAATAATAATCTTATTAACTAACAGTTTATTGCGTCGGATTAAGCCTCTCATTTCAAATTAAAATATATCTCTGAATTGAAATTTGAATGAAATACAGGGTCATAAAAAATAGAAGAATGTGGAAAACAGGATTACAGATATCTCGGCAACTAATAATTCGATCAACTTCGTTCTTTATGCAAAATTTGTGTCATTTTATAGCCTTTTACGTCCATTCCTTAGAACAAAAACATTCGAAATTGTTTATATACCTTTCATCAGAACGAATTTTTTGAGAGTCCGAAAAAAATAGTTCCGGATAATCGAGGTTGCTGATATTAAATAGGCTTCGTTCCATTCTTACATACTAAGTACATACAAAATTTCAAGTCTCTATCTCAATTCGTTCGGGAGATAGAGCGTTTACAGACAGACAGAAAGACGGACGGCAAACATTTTTTTCTAAAAATATGTTTATCGAAATCTCCAGTGTCAATAACGTGTAAATCCGTCAAAAAAAAAAAAAAAAAAAAAAAAAAAAAAAAAAAAAAATTCGATTTTCAAAACGACTGCAAGACGTACCCTATACTAGGTATGATGGGTAAGTGAAACAAAAGAAAAACTAATCATCTTGCAGTTAATTAAGCAATTTTTGAGTGGTTCAAATGAAGGAAACACAAAAAGGGATGAATGCAATATGATACAGATCCTTTGTTGCAGGAAATGACGTTAGATGGAGCTTTAATGTTTAAGATTTTACTTCCTGGAATGAATGACTTGAACGTTTCAAGAATCAGTGTAGGATTTCGTAGTAGTACTTGAGAGGTGAATCAAATGATGCTGCTGATGAAATTGATAGTGAAGAACAAACAAAGAATAGTGAGCTTCAATAAAAAAAAAAAAATTAAATTAAAAGTATTTCCTCACACAGTGCATTAAATCGTTTGTTCCGAGAAGTATTGCTTGATTAAAAAAATAAATAAATAAAATCGTTTGGTTACTACCATCTTTTGAAATAGTAATATTCGCCTTATTAAATAAGATATTAAATAAGGCGAAAAATTCTGTTTCAAAAAAAGTAGTAGTAAGCAAGCAATATCTGAATATTATCCTTCCCCATCTACCTCCCTACTGATCACACCATAGGACCCAACCTGAATTTAATCTTACACAGTACGTGCGTTAATTTGACCCTGGTTTAATGAGTTTCGAACAAGAATTTTTATAAAGAAATGAAATTAAATATGTTCCAATTAGAATCTTGATTTTAAATAAAGATTCGCGAAATAAATTTTCTGGATCGAAATGAGGTTAACTGGATCAAATTAGCACAGGTAATAAGGAAGGTTAGTTGAAAGTTGGCAGCTATGTCACACTACTTGTCAAATTCTACTGTTCCAATACAGTGAAACTTTTCATTTAACGAAGCGTCATTGTTACATTTAAACACTTCGTTATAGAGAAAATTCGTTAACCCTTTAACAATCATAGCATTTTCATTGCTAAGATGTCGAAATAAATGAATGACACCGGTAATAAAAAACAGATATATTTCTAAATAAGAAAACGTGATTTTTCACATACAAAATAAAAGAGATATTTTTAGATAAAAATACCGGTGTCAGTGTTGCGTATCGGAATTAAAATTTTGTGGTTTCGTGGCGAAACCAATGAACGTTAAAGGGTTAAACAGAAATCGACACAAATTCATGTTTATACAATAGAATGTATATGCTTAAAAAAATACACATTAAATGGAAATATTGGAAAACGTGTTTTCATTTCAATAGTATCTGTTTTTTTATGCAATGTAGTTATTTGCTAAAAATTTAACTAGAATAATATCCAAAAAAATTCAAAATAAAACAAGATAAAGCAAGATAAACAAAAAACTAAAGCGTCGTGTATTTTTCTCTTTGGTAATTTTTCTCTTTTTTTCCCCCAGTATTACAATTCCTTAACTTTAAATAAGTCTGTAATGTTACTTTACAAAGGTTTCTTATAAAAAATACATTGTTCATAAAAGTTTTCCCAATTTTGTATGTTTCCGAACAATATATGTGTAACATTCTTGTGAAACTGGAATTCCCTTCTTTTTGTACCGAAGGCTATTAACGTTTTTCTTTTGAATAGAAATGAATGAATAAAAAGTAATTTTATTTTCATACAATCGGTTGATATAAATTTTTACATCCATCGTTACCCTCTCCGTTCGAATGTTGTACGTTGTACACGAAGGTGCAATAAACTTCGTTATATAGAACATGTTAATCGTATTATGGAGATTAATTTGCTTGTTAATAGTGTTCATATTCAAGGTTCAGAAGAAAATCTCATTAAAAATGGACTTCGTTTATGGAAACTGCAATATGGGATAGTTCTGGCGAATTATCGAGAAACTATAAACAAATCTTCGTTTATAGTAGGAACTAAATGAGAATTTGAACTGCCTCATAATGCATCTATATTGTGAAAATGAAATCTGAAAATTTAAAAACTTTTCTTGTCTCATTTCTTTCTATTGTTTTGGAGTTCGGTAATGCTAGAATATTAACTAATAATTTCAAAACAGCCAACTAACGATTTATAAATTGATGAAACAAGTAGCTCTTTTGATACTTTAATAAATTTCAATAATTTTATTTAACACATTTTCTATAGCACAAGTTTCGAATATTAATTTCAACAACTTTCGATTAATCCATTGGCTAGAAATTTTGCATAATTATAGATCTTTCATATAACAGAATAATAATTTAAAAAAAATCCCCGTTTTGTGCATTAACCTCCTCCCTCCAAAAATGGCCGTCTTAAAACCTACATTATTTTCTTAGGAACACCAGGAATATTGTTTATCCTTTGCAGCCAAAGTAGTTTTCCCAAGCACATACATTTCTTACACAGATTTCTTAAGTTGACACCAATTTTTTTAAGAAACATTTTTACTTTTACTTTGACAACAAGTCCAAGGAATATTTACTAAAAAATCTACTTTTAAAAAATAGGGTTGTGAATAAAATATAATGATAAAATCATTTAAATAAAGATTGGGCTAGTATTAGCCAACATTCGACATTATATGGTTAATCTTAATTGAAAAACTTGCTGCACTGTTGTCTTCCCACTGCCTGCCCCAAGTATATTGTTAGAATACAACACGTGTGTAGTGTATGCACTTTAACCAGATTCTTGCTTGCATTATTAAGATGTCAGTATGGCGGTATGCACAGTTTTCAGTTTTATAACATAGTTTGACTTTTAGAAGTTCCGATTCTAATCTAGGTTTATTGTAATCATTGTCCAAACTCTCCTACACTTAAAACTATGCATTCAACCAGCGTCTAATTCCCGTCTAACTAGGTGGTATTATGTGAAATATTGCCGCATTTGGATGCAAAAAATCGCAATGATATAAGCTAATTTGGCTGTAATTGGCTAATTCTGCGAAATTCTTATTCAAATTGAGTATTGACGAAATTGGAAAATGAATCTATTATAACTGCATTCCTTGTATTTCTGCTTTGTGGGAAACGGTTTTGCAACAACTGGGAGTTCAAAGTTGGCGCATGCGTACCTGGGTTCTGGTTTGTCGTCTTATCAAAAATCAAGATCGAATCTAAACAACGCATAGTTTATAACCGGATAAATTTTCCCTGTTGACAAGAGGCTCTGTAACATGGTCAGTAGCATACGGGATGTGAGGTTTTTCTACGCAAGTTCGAATCCCGCTTGAAACTATTTTTCGGAGCGAAAATTTATTTCTTTGTTAAAAATAGTAGATTAGGCATTGAAATAATTATAAATAATTTTAAATAAACAAAAAAAAAATTCTGGTTCTTTATTATAAATATTTGTATTTTTTATTTATTTGTTTATTATTATTATTATTATTTTACTTTTCATTACATGTTTAAACATGCAAAATTTCGTAGTTATAAAATTACTTACTCGCGACAAAGTGTACATTTAATTTATATTTTTGTCCCGTATTATATATCCGTTTCAATTACCATACATACCGGGTGTCCCAAAAATGACTGATGGATTTTAAAATTCAATAACTTGCAAACGGTGACAGCTATTTAAAACATTTTTCCAGGAGGGTTATGTATAATGTCAGGAGTTTTTTTACCGTAATTTTTTTATTTTAGTTCGTATCTCAAACAATAGGTGGCGCTGACGGCGATTGTTTGAGATGCAAACTAAAATAAAAAATTACGGTAAAAAAACTCATGATATTATACATAACCCTCATGCAAAAAATTTTTAAATAGCTGTCACCGTTTGCAAGTTATTGAATTTTAAAATCCATCAGTCATTTTTGGGACACCCGGTATTTTTTCAATTGCGGTTCGAAAATGATTGGTGAAAATTTTCGTTCCAAAAAATTTGAAATTATGTCAATCTTTTGTTCTATTTTGATTTTCGAGCAGACGACAAACCAGAGTTCAAATGCGCATGCGCGAACTTTGTAACTCTCATTTGCTACAACGACCGGCTCCCTAGCTTTATACTTTCGTGTAAAATTATCTAAAATCTTAAAATCAAGAAATAAGCATGTTACCTTTTTTTCTTGGTACAGACCGGGAAGACTTTTTACAGATACACTTTTTGCAGCTGGGATGTTTTCCATTTACATAGCTTCTATTTAAAAATAAAAGCTCGAGTAGATCAAAAACGTTCAATTGCACGATTAGTTGATTTACGTGACGATGATTTTTGTAAACTATTATTTGGTAACAATTTTTTCAATAATAACCAAGCTAATGTAAATGTGTAGTATGGCTGAAACATAAATTTTAACAATAGCCTGAACTATTTCCAAAATAGATTTTTAAGAAGTCAATATAAAAGTAGTTGATAATTGCTATAAGTGATAAAGTAAATTTTAAAAAAGGCAAAAATACCTTTACTTAGTATTTTTTCATCTTTTACATTGCAGTTTATGTCAGTATGCTTGTGTTGGGGTGGCTCTTGTTTTTATTTGCTACTTTTTCAATTTAAAAATTTTGCAAAAATATTTTAATCATTTTATTTATTTATTTATTTATTTATTGAAAATGTTGACGCAGGATACAAACGAAACAAAAATATCAAACGATCAAACGTATCGAAATAGGAATAAATAAAAGTATTTTTGCCTTCTTAAAAATTTATTTTATTCGTTATAGCAATTACTGAGTATTTAGATGCATCGGTGAGGTTTTTATATACAGTATATAAAAGTCAATATTTTAAGGGAGAAAAAAAGGTACCCTGATAAAATCTTTAATCATTGCTTAATATATATATATATATATATATATATATATATATATATATATATATATATATTGATTTTAAATTTCCCTTTGCTGTGAAATAAAAGAGATTTTTTTTATCGAAATTTGTAAATGCGAAGTAACGGCAATGGGAAATAAATTAATTAATTAAAGAAAAAAAAAACCTTGCATTGATTTTCCCAAGTGAATAATGCTTTTGCTTGAACGGAAACTGTTTTACGTCAACATTTCCGTTGTTAAAACACCAGCTCGTAAGCAGAAGCATAAAAAGTCTTCCCATTTATTTATTTACCCATCTCATTTCAAAATATGTGTCTTTCACGTAAAATAGCAAGCAAAAAGGCAGAAAGAAATCCTGAACTAATAATTAGCATCAGTGACGCGAATCCTCTATTAGGCTATACAAATCAAATTTTGTCATACATTTTACAAAAAAGCTATTCAGTGTTTTGACTTGGAATTAAACATAAAAATAAATTATGATTTGCAGATTTGCGCAATATTATTATTATTATTATTATTATTATTATTATTATTTTTTTAATTACAGAATAACACTTAAAAAAATATTATTTTTATAAATTTGTTTTACATGTTTTTGCATAACAGACGCATTTTTGCAAATAAAAAATGAAACGCATATTTTCAGAAGAAAAAATAAATCAGGGAGTCACGCATAGCTGCCAACGTCTTCCTCTTTTTGGGGCCGGAAAAATTTTATAGAAAATTTTACCACTTCGAATCGCTGTGATCTGCCGATTAAATAAGTAAAATATTTCTATTAAATTTTTCCGGGCCAAAAAGTCGAAAGAGTTGGCAGCTATAAGTTAGTAATTATAGATAGAATCATGATTAATTAGTTTCATTATTCTGCCAAAATATCTCAAAACTGTTTTTTAGATTTAATTAAGGATTAAGATTGGTTGGAAATTGCTCATATTTTGGTGCTCATTCTTTTTAATCATATATTAGTTTTACGATTTCTTTTATGGAATTTTTAAAGTACCTTTTTTATGAAAATTATAAGCATAATTTTAATGAATTAAAATTTGTGAAAATTCAGTTATTTACATTCAATTATAATCGGATGTTATGAATTCAAATACACAATTTATTCTTATTATGTAAAATCATTTACGCGAATAATTCTTACAAAAAAAAAAAAAAAAAAAAAAAAAAAACTTATATTATGCTTTTTTTTTCTTTGGTAAAGTTGGAACAAAAGAATTGTAAGCAAATAAAATTAAATAATATTTTTTGTCGACCCACTTAACTTAAACGGTAAATCATTGATAATTAATATTTTGTAAAATTTTGTTTGAAAAATGTTTTTAATTTATACCAATCTTATATCATAAATAAAAAGTTACGAAGAAATTCTTAATTATTTGGCTGAATTAAAATGCGGCAAAACACAAAATAACGTTTTTGCCTAATAAAGATTCAAAAATATAATACAAAAATGTATTGTTACTTTCAACTATTTATCTTATGAAATAATGCTTGGCGAATCCAAACAAAGCATGACTTTTGCTAGTTATTGAATTATGTAGAGTGTGCGTTTGAATCCTCTGATAGTCTTGCGAAAGCTCAAAATTGTAATGTTGTTTCTCAGCATTTTGTTCTAAATGCTATAAAAGACGATTATTTCAAAATTATATAAAAATCTTAAAAGCGAATATGAATCTTATTCTTAAAAGCTTAAATTATTGTTTAGTATATTAAAAATCTATTAAATCATTAGATTTATATTACTTTAAATATTGTTTATATTGCAGTGAAAATTGGAGCTTAGTGAACGTGTTAACACGGGCTTGTCAGTGAGAGGGTGATTCTGATGTTTTGATAAAAGACTTAATGTCAATTCATCAAGAAAAGCTATTGAAAATATGTACATGTAAATCCAAAATCATCCGAGAAACGCATACAACAAATACAAAGACATAGTATTAAATAAGAAAAATTTATTTTTATTGTAATGCGATTTAAATTACTATAATATCTTATGTTCTTTTATTCTATTTAATTTCATAGAACACACTGGCTTTAAATTTTTACTAATAATCAATATGTGGATTGTTACTACAGAGTTGCGCAAAAGTTTATGTACAAACTGAATGTTTTTATAAAATGGAAAATATACACCGGAATGCTTTAAAATTTTTAATGTAACTAAACAATTAGATTACAAATTTCTAATTCGAGTTCGGAAACAATTCATTTAAAAAAAATAATAAGTTATAAAAAAGTCAAAATTTTGATGCCACGAAAGTTTATGCACAAATACGAAATATTTACATTTCACAAAGCGCAGTCGTCATTTAGTAGTCTATAATATTTCCATTGATGAGATCAAGTAAGCGATTTTCCATTGATAACACGAAAGTATATAAAATTTTAGGATCGAGTTTGTATCGGGCTTTCTCGAACGCTGATTTGAGCTTATCCACTGAGCGATACTGCTTTGCATTCTTGTAAAAGTCCCGTGAGAGGATTCTATTGGATTGAGATCTGGGTTCAGTACCGGTCAGTTCATCACAGTGATATTCTCAGATCTAAGCTATTCTGTTGTGCAATGAGAGGTGAGTGTGGATGCGTGGTCTTGCTGAAAAATCCACTTGGGACTACTTAGGAGTTCAACAAACGGTCACGAAGCCTTACTGGGAGTTTTCCGATATTTTTGTGAATTTTGTCCACCATGTAAGAAGCAAAGAGACGTTTGTGCATTGTAATCAAAAGCTTCACATACCATGCACGAACCACCATATTGTTTCTTGATGAATATGCACTTCGGATATTTCCTCAATTTATGCCAATAGAATCAGAAGTCGCCTGAATCATCCAAATTCCATTTTGTTTCGTCAGAAAAAAATAACATTAATCCATGTGTCATGATTATTCATGCGCGGTTTTGTCCATTGAGGTTTAGCTTGTTTGTGACACTATTTCAGTAAATATTTACGAGCTAGTTTTTGTTTTTGATGAATCTTGATTCCATAATTCGTCTGCGTATGGTGTTACTTGATATTTTGGACCCAAGTCGATTTTTTTAAAATCTGTTTTAGAGACAAATATCTAGTTACAACCAATTTTTTAATTCTTCTATCCTCACGAAAAATGGTTTTAATAAAGAGGGAAAGTTTATCAAGGTCAAACTAGTGCTTTATATTGATTTTCAATTTTGTTTTACTGCTTGATTATATTTAAACGTATTGCACAGTAAAAAAAACCTAGACGTTCTTTTCATATCATTCCTACCGTACAGGATTCTCCTTTTAATGTGCATGTCTTATCCTGAAGGCGATTGAAAAATGAGCCTGTCTCAAAAAGCATTATAAATACATTTATAATCATGAAGTAGCTTTTTCAGAATTGCCAATGTCACAAGTCAAGCTACTTCGCTTTTCTTGTGCGCTGTAAAGCATTTCCATTTATTTTCGAGTTACTTGAACTATTATTAATTTTGAATTCATTTTCGAATTATTTTCGGGTTTATTTTTGAACTTAATGTTTATTACTATTGATCATTTTTTTTTCACTCGATTGTATATCAATGAGTGCTACATATTTTTATAATTAAAACTACTGAGAAAAAACAACTGTAAATTCGAAAACATTCCTAGAATTCGTTCTTTCCTTAACCGTTTGAGCTTGAGTGGTAGAATTTCTTTCTTCTTAATTTTAATTCAAAAATATCACAAAGGCACCGGAATATTCAATCAAATTTATTTAAATAAGATTATTTTTTTTTTTTTTTTTTTTTTTTTTTTTTTGGCGCATGTGTGTTTTTAGATTTGGAAAAATTACAAGTATAATACATTTATATATCACCGTAATAAATATTATTCGTTTAAAATAAATGTCTAACCTTTATTTAATTAAAATAATCTTAAGCTTAGGAATTTTCACGGAAGTCTTGATGCCGTATATTTAAATATTAATAAGTCATAACAGAAATAAATCACGTAGGCAAATAAAGATGTTAATGCATTTAATAACTAAACAAGCATGATCAAGGACATTAATGTAAATGAATTTCATCGTAATAAGTTACGTTCGTAAAAATGCAGATTTATTTTTGTCGACTTTAAATGAAAGAAATTGCTTCTTTAAGAAATTGCTTCCATAAATTGTATTTAACCGATAGACCACACGTCCAACATAATGGTTCAAAAATTAACCAATATCCAACCTCGGTGATTAACACAAAGTGATTTGCAGACAATTCTAGATTAAATTATGACTGGCCAACTTGTTGAAAGGGCCTTATTAATTGTCGGATGGCTAAAGCCTGGAGCTTTTCACGTGTGGACAGGTGACCTTTGACGTATGGCATTTCCAACAGTATCATCTATGATGCTGCCGCTAGATTTTCTTATTTCCATTGCTTGTTCATCAGGGTATTCTGCTAGAAATTTATAAAAGAGAAATACGTGTGAATGACTCTCAATATGAGTGAATCATCAAATTCAGACAATGATTTACTTAAATTGGTCGGATATTTTCTTAAGCATGATGAAAGGGATAAGGTTATTAAAGTCAAATGGGCTCACAGTGAAGAATTTGACGTCCTTTATATTACATTTCATACTTTGTTTCAATGTTTAATTATGTTCAGTAGCGTCAGGTCAGGGGGTGCTGCATCAATTTTTCACACCACTAAAATTGTACAGGAATTTTAGGTTTTTTTAATCAATTAAATTTGTCGAATAAATAATATAAACGATTCTGTATAATTTTAATGGTGAGAAAAATCTGATGCAGCCGCTACTGATTATGTTTAAATTTACGGCTCAGTAAAACATCTAGACGTTCTTTTCACATCATTCCTAGAGTACAGGATTGTACTTTTAATGTGCACGTCTTATCCGGAAGGAGGTTGAAATATAAGCCTGCCTCAAAAATCATTAAAAATACATTTAGAATCATGAGGTAGCTTTTTCAGAGTTGCTAATGTCACAAGTCGAACTTCTTCGATTTTCTTGTGCGCTGTAGAGCTTTTGGATTTATTTCAGAATTACTTCAACAATTAGTGTTTTTGAATTTATATTTGAATTATTTTCGTGTTAATTTTTTAACCTAATATTTATTCTATAACCGTTTTTAACCCGATGATACATCAGTAAATACTGTAAAAATTTATGAATAAAACTGCTGAGAAAGAAAATCTGTAAGTTCAAATACATTCCTGGACTTCGTTCTTTCTTTAACCTTTTAAGCTCCTGTGGTGAAATTTCTTTCCACTTAATTTTAAATCCACGAAATATCACAATTGCACCGGAATATTCGATCAAATTTATTATAAAAAAGACATTTTTGTGTGTGTGTGTGTGTGTGTACTTAGATTTGGAAGAATTACTACAAGTATAATACTTTTATCTATCACAGTAATAAATATTATTCATTTAAGATAAATGTCCAGTCTTTTCTTAATTAAAAATATCTTAAATTTCGGAATTTTAGCGGAAGTCTTGATCACGTATATTTAAATATTAATAAGTCATAACAGAACTAAGTCACGTAGACAAATAAAGATGTTAAAGCATTTATTAAGCAAACAAGATTTTAAAGGAACAATTTACAGCATATCTAAGGACATTAATGCAAATCTATTTCATTGCAATAAATTATGTTCATAAACATTTTTTTCACTTTTTTGTCGATTTTAAATGAGTCTTGGTAAAAAATTCCTTCCATAAATTTGTATGGAACTGACTGACAAACCAATGTAATGGTTCAAAAATTAACCAATATCCAACCCCAGTGATTAACACGAAATGATTTGCAGACAGTCTAGATAAGGTCTACTTTGAATTTATGGGCCTACTTTTTTAAAGGGCCTTATTAATTACAGGATATTTCATGGATGCATATAAATTTTCTTACGCTCGAAAGAGTGTAACATCATTAAAATGCACTTGAAACTATTATTTTCCATTGATTGTAATGTAACGGAATAGTTTTGATTGTCCCAGTAAATGAACTATACATATGGTTTTCACAAAATTTGAAATAACTGGACAAAATTATGCAATAATTGTATATTTTAAATTTCAAACGATTCGGTTGGGTAGTTTTTGCGTCGTTATATACGGATAGACGGATGGACGGGAGGACTGAACGAGGACTGTAAGTGCTATGTATTTATATAATTACGAATGCCCCTAATAACATACAAGAAATTTGTGTGAACGGACTGAGTTATTATTATATTTTTAAATATTTCAAAATGTAACGAATATGAAAAATTAAAACAGCTAGTAATTTAATTTAAATTTGAAAAAATTACAAAAGATATATTAACTTTATTTTATTTATTTATTTATTTATTTATTTTTTAATTATTATTATTAAAAGTATTTTAGATTTTTATGGACGTCTTGACGTCCATGAAAATCTTGGCCATGGACGTCTTGGACGTTTTCTTTAAATTAAAAGAATCTTAAATTTCGGAATTTTCGCGGAAGTCTTGATCCCGTGTATTTAAATATTAATAACTCATAACATGAATAATTTAAGTAGGCAATGAAAGATGTTAAAGCATTTAATAACTAAACAAGATATTAAAGGAACAGTTTAAAGTATAATCAAGGACATTAATGCAAATGGATTTCATCGCAACAAGTTACCTTCATAAAAAGGAAAATTTATTTTTGTCGATTTTAAACGAGTCTCCGTAAAAAATGACTTTCATAAATTTGCATGTAACTGCAAACATCCAACATTGTGGTTCAAAAATTGACCTATATCCAACACTAGTGATTAACAAAAGTGATTTGGAGACAATCCGAGATAAGGTGATAATAGGCCAACTTTTTGAAAGAGCCTTAATAATTGTAGGATATTTCATAGATGCATATTAATTTTATTGTATTCGAAAGAGTTTAACATTATTAAAATGCACTGAAATTATTATTCTCCGTTGACCGTAATGTAACGGAATATTTTTGATTGTCCCTGAAATTTAACTATACATTTAGCTTTCACAAAATATGAAAAAACTCTATAAAATTATGTAATAATAATATATTTTAAATTTCAAACGATTCGGTTCGATATTTTTTTGCATCGTTATATGCAGATAGACGGATGGACGGTTGGTTGGTTGGTTGTATATGGTTTAATGGCGCAAAATCCCTTCAGGGACATGCTGCGCCAAAAACAAAGACTAAAAAAGCAAAAGTGAGTAATATCTGGATGGGGCATCACATCCAGATATAGTCAAGCGAAGGTAGGTGATTAAAAAATTAACATGTCAAAAAATTAGAAGTAAATAACTAGAAATTGCAAACTGAGAATCAAAATCACAAAAAGAATAAGAATAAAGATTAACAGATCATATGTCAAAATAAAAACCTGCGCTTTTTAAAAAAGCAAAGAGTGCCTCATGAGGTGACGGATGGACGGAGAGATGGACAGATGGGCAGACTGAGCGTCAACTATAAGTGCTATGTATTCACATAATTACGAATGAATCTAATAACATATAAGACATATGTGTGAACGAATTGAGTTATTATACATTTTCAAACAGATTCAAAATGATAGATGTACGAAAAATTAAACCAACTAGGTATTCAACTTAAATTTTGAAAAATTACAGAGAGTATATTGCTTTTATTTTTCTACCGTAATAAAACATTATTCGTATAAAATAAATGTCTGTTTTTTTCATAAAGTACCTTAAATTTTGGAATTTTCGCGGAAGTCTTGATCCCATATATTTAAATATTAATAACTCATAAGAAATAATTGAGGTAGGCAAATAAAGATGTTAATGCATTTAATAACTAAACAAGATGTTAAAATAACAGTTCAAAGTATATTCAAGACATTAATGCAAATGAATTTCATCGCAACAAGTTACGTTCATAAAAATGCAAATTTATTTTTGTAGATTTTAAATGTGTCTTGGTAAAAAATGGTTTTCATAAATTTGCATGTAACTGCAAACATCCAACATTATCGTTCAAAAATTGACCAATATCGAACCCCAGTGGTTAACACAAAGTGATTTGCAGACAATCCTAGATAAGGTGATGACGGGCCAACTTGTTGAAAGGGCCTTAATAATTGAAGGATATTTCATAGATGCATATGAATTTTATTATGTTCAAAGGAGTGTAACATCATTAAAATGCACTTGAAACTATTATTTTCCATTGAGCGTAATGTAGCGAAATATTTTTGATTGTCCTTGTATTGAACTATACATCTGGTTTTCACAAAATTTGAAATAACTCGACAAAATTATGCAATAATTATATATTTTAAATTTCGAACGATTCGTTTAAGTAGTTTTTGCGTCGTTACATGCGGATAGACGGACAGATGGACAGACAGGCGGACTGAACGACGACTATAAGTGCTAAGTATTTACATAAGTACAAATACACCTAATAACATATCAGATATTTGTGTGAACGGACTGAGTTATTTTTATATTTTTAAATAGGTTAAAAATCCATGGAGTGCGAAAAATTAAATCAGCTAGGTATTTAATCTAGATATGGAAAAGTTACAAAAATTATATTAATTTTATATTTCCACCGTAACAAAACATTATTCATGTGAAATAATTACTTAAAAATATCTTAAATTCCGAATTTTCACGGAAGTCTTGATCACGTATATTTAAATATTTATAAGTCATAACAGAAATAAGTCCCGTAGGCAAATAAAGATGTTAATGCATTTAATAACTAAACAAGATGTTAAAGGCCAATTTAAAGCATAATCAAAGACATTAATGCAAATGGATTTCATTGTAATAACTAACGTTCATAAAAATGGAAATTTATTTTTGTCGATTTCAAATGAGTGTTGGTAAAAAATGGCTTCCATAAATTTGCATGTAACTGATACACAACATCCGACGTAATCGTTTAAAAAATGACCAATATCCAACCCCAGTGATTAACGCAAAGTGATTTGCAGACAATTCTAGATAAGGTGATGAGGGGTCAACTTGTTGAAAGGACCTTATTAATTGCAGGATATTTCATAGATGCATATGAATTTTACTATATTCGAAGGAGTGTAACATCATTAAAATGCACTTGAAACTATTGTTTTCCATTGACCATAATGTAACGGAATACTTTTGATTGTCCCTGTAATTGAACTATATGTCTGGCTTTCACGAAATTTGAAATAACTCGATAAAAATACGTAATAACTAAATATTTTGAATTTCAAACGATTCGGTTTGGTAGTTATTTGCGTCGTTATATGCAGATAGACGAATGGACTGACAGATGGACAGACAGGCGGATTGAACGACCACTATAAGTGCTATGTATTTACATAATTATCAATGAATCTAATAATATATAAGAAATTCGTGTGAACAGATTGTGTTATTAATGTATATCAGTAGTATAGTAATGACAGTTTCAGCTCACCCGGCGTTCGGCGTTGACCTCTAAGAGGGGTTGAAGGTCATTCGGCGTTCGAGCTGTAAGAGGGGGGTGGGGTGAAGGTCATCGGGCGTCACGCAAGGTTAAGATGACGTCATCTTATAGGATGAGTGTGTTTTAGATAAGAATTTTTTTTTTTAATTTTAAGCGGGAATTTTAGGGAGTTAGAATTTTTTTCGGCGTACTATAGTACGAGAGTGTTTTTTTTAAATTTTAATGCGGGGACTTTAAAATTTTCGGTGCACTTTAGTTTAAGGATTTAAATTTTTTTTTGATTTTAAGCGGGAATTTTAGGGAGATTGATATTTTTTTTCACCGTGTTCTTTGATGAGAGGTTAAGCGGGTATTTGGGGACACAGAATGTTTTTTTCTGTACTATCGTACGAGTAATTTTTAATTTTAATGTGGCGACTTAAAAATTTTAAGTGAACTTTAGTTTAAGGATTTATTTTTTTTTATTTTAAGCGGGAATTTTAGGGAGATTGATTTTTTTTTTTTTTTCGCCGTTTATTAAATAAGGGGTTAAGCGGGTATTTGGGGACACAGAATGTTTTTTTCTGTACTATTGTACGTGTGGTTTTTAATTTTAATGTTGGGGACTTTAAAACTTTTAGTCTGGTGTCATTTAAGAGTTTATTTTTTGATTTTAAGCAGAAATTTTGAGGAGTTTGATTTTTTTTTTTTTTTTTTTTCACTATACTCTTACATGATGAGTTAAGCGGATATTTTGGGGGAAATTATTATTTTAGACTAATCATACCGAAGGATATATTTTTTTTTCGGGGGGTGATATTTTAATAAAGAACTAATTAAGGAGGGAACATTCATGGTGAATTAATGAGCTAATTTTTAAGGAAGTAATTTTGTTAAGATTGAATTATTTTTTCATTTTTTAGATTTTTAAGCGGATATAAATGTTTAATAGGGGGACTTTAACTTTTTTGCAATGAGATTAACGCGCGCTCGTCGACCTTACCGTACGGAGTTTATAGTTTTCTTCAAATCATGTGTGAATATTGGTTTAGAATTTCTTAGAATGACTTCCACCACTTTTATATCTATACATTATCATAAATAACACATGCTGGTAATGGGAAATTTGGGAATAACAATTTTGAATATTTATTTAATGAGGGAACTTTAAATTATTTCGAGTACTATTTTTAGTCAACTATGTTATACACTTGATATTTTAGAATAGTTAAAAAATAACTTTAAAATTTGAATGAAAAAATATGTTTGAAAATAGGATTTTTCGTGCTAGCATTGAATCGCACTCGTCGCCCTAACGGTTTAGAATATGTGGTTTCCTTCGAACCTTGGGGAAAATTTAATTGAATTGATTATTATTATTATTTTGTATGTGTTGTATATATGTGTGCGTATGTATGTTTGTGTGTTGTATGCATGTATGTGTGTGAATATATGTTTGTGTGTTGTATGCATGTGCGTGTGTTGTATGTATGTACGTATGTATGTGTGTTGTATGCATGTATTTGTTGTATGTATGTGCGTGTAATTTTTTGCCGATAGGTGTGATCTTTAGCTGAAAGTGACCTAGGGTCAAAACTTTTACCCAGGAATCGCCACGGGGAGGCAGATCACTTGATTCCCGTATTGCACACATTCACATACATTATTTCGAGCGATATTTTTAGTGAAACATAATATGCAAATGAATTTGTAAAATAATTAAAAAATAACTTTAAAATTTAAATGAAAGAATGTTTTAAAATGTAATTTTACGTACTAACATTTAATCGCGCTCGTTGGTTTTTACTGTTTGGAGTCAGTCATTTTCCTTTAACCTTGGAAAACCTTGCGTCTATAAGGATATTTCAGAAAGACCCCCACTTTGGGTACTCTTTTAAACTAATATTTGTAATGAGATGTGTTCGCGCGCGTCGGCCTAACTGTTTGGAGTATCAACATAAAATCATCAAATTAATACAAAATATTTACCCATGAAAAGAAAAATCAAAGTACAATGATTCACCATTTGTTTGATTAATCTTAAAGCATAATATCTGTCATACAAACATCATGTTATGTAAAAAATATAAGTAAATATTATTAGTTTTAAAATCATTTATATTCGAATGGGTAGTTCGATGAATTAAGAACATTAGAATTTTATGGATTAAGAAGTAACAATTGAGAAAATAATCATTTCAAAATATTTTTTTTTAAAACCAACTTTCATGCAATTCAAAAACTTTTAGTATGAAAATTAAATTGTTTTTTCATAAGAGAAATATTTTATGCGAGTGAAAAAAGTGAGAGTCAGTTAATTTATGAATCACTTTAAAATATTACCACGCAATAAATTGTTTTGAAACTATATTCTTAAACATATTAATATTTAAAAGTTAAGTCATTTTATACATTTTATATTCAAATTATACTTACCAACATATGAATTCGCCTTCATTCCGCATTTTCTTGAAGAATAATGTTTAATAAACTCTTATCAACACAGCATGTTGTTGTGAATCACTAGCAAGTTAAGACAGGTATGATATGAGTAATCGTTGGGATTTCCCCAAAGAGGTGAAGTCATTCTTATCAAATCCTATTCTGAATGAGAAATATTTCAATTGCAATTAACTTCAGATTTTGTTATTTAATAATTATTTTTTTAATTTGACAATTTTAATTAATGTTTTAGTGAAATTACCTTTAAGATTTTAATTTTTTTTAATGCTTATACTATTTCACACATGTACATTCCTATTTGTAAATAGAAAATCATAAAAAACATATTTGAATGATTTTATTATTATTATTGTTAGACATTATATTTGAAAATCATTTAAACTTTTAGCTTTTATTATTATTATTATTTAGATATTAAGAAGTGACGAAGACCTGTAGAATTAATCTCATCTTAAAACTGATTAATATTCGAAGAAAAATTTATTCTGTTATCTTTTAATTTACCAAACATATATCTTAATATTCATTAACACACTTCTTATTTAATGAATAATATATTTGATGAATAATATATTTTATAATATATATGAGATTTTAATCTTTTTTTTTAAAAATTGGGTTATGTTATTTCATACACATACGTTCTTATTCGGAAATTCAAAACCATAAAAAACATCGTTGGTTGATTTTTTATTTTTAATTAGACATTGTATTGGAAAAGCATTAAAACCTTTCATTTTTATCCCATTTAGACTTCAAAAAGTTTCGAAGATCTAACTGCTTTGCAAAGACTTAAAACTAGTGATTTGATGAGTCATACTTTCTGTGGGTTGTTTACAATTTTGAAATTATCTTTATTAATTACCAAACTTCTCATTTTTTTTTTAAACACCACACTAATCATTGCTCCCATTACTTAATCACGTAAATATAATTTATATCGCTTTTGATTATCAGTTTTATACTAACATTTGACACTTATACGTATGTGTTGTATTAATTCTGTTAGTTTTTAAATTTGATATTTCAAAAATTAAACTAACTCTTAAGAATATGACTCGATGCAATTTACTTATTTTATACAAGTTAACTTTACTACTTGACAGAAATATATTCAAACGCAAAGCGATTTAACTTTCACATTTTTAAACTTATTTATATAATGTACTAACATTTATTCATAATATGCATAATTTTATTAAAATTACTGAAGAAAATAAAATTTATACTGAGTAAAAATTTAAAACCATCAATTAAATATATTAAACAACAACAGCAACAAACTTATAATTAAGAGATGAATAAATATAAATATTTGAATCACACAATAATAAAAAGAAATACTTAATCATTCATAAAAATTCTTCCCTTGAACATTCGCATCTATGTTAGTAAAAATATAACACTAAGGTTTTCAAAAAGATTATAAGCGTTTCCAAATCATCAAAGAAAATTGAGTATTAAATATCAAATAATGGACATGCACTCTTTACACTCACATCTTACAACGTACTTAGTAACCAAATTTAATGATTTTTAAGCATGTCTTCTTAAATTTGTTTTCAATGAAAGACTATCACAGTTGAATTTTTAGCTTTCTCTTCACAACTTTATCGAGAAATATGTAATGTATACCACATGATTTCATTAAATGAATCACAATACAATTCAAACTTCTCATTTTCAATGTTTTTTATACTAGTGTTTATCAAATAGCTGTTTATTCTGAACAATCATTACTTAGTTTATTGATGTAAAGATTGTGTTGAACGCTTTTTAAGTTAAATGGTGTGAGAGAAGGATACATTAGGACAGAACTTATTAAATATAGAGTCTTTAAAGTTTATACCCGTGCAAGAATTGGCATTTCAAGAAACAAAGTCGTGTCATATTTGAAAGCATTCTTTATATTCGAAACGCACACGTGATCACGATCACATCACTGAAGAGTATAGAGAAGCTGTTTATGATGTATATAATTTGAATTTTCATTAACACAATATTATAACCGAAGTTTTTCGACAGTTTGAAAAATTATGATGCACAACGTCTGCACACGTTAACACAGAATAAGATTAGCTTATGCCCTTTCGGTGATAAGCGTTATTTGCAGGTAAGATGTATTAACATAACAACATTTTCTTAGTAATTTTACTCGCAGATTTCGAAACCACAAACATCTGATCATACTTCTCTTTTTTAACACGCGACGCTAACCATTGGGCCATTAAAGCCCGTAATTTAGTAATTAAAAAGTAAGAAAGATCATCGAAAGTGATTACTTCACACATGCAAAAATAATTTTTATTGTGACTTATCAGTTAAAAATCACGAAGAAAAGAAAAAAAAATCACATACGTTTTGGATTACTTTAAGCTTTTATGACTCACCTCATCAGTTAAATAGACATATTCACTTCTTATGAATCACTACTTAAGCTTAAATTTTCAAACACTTGCTTATATGAAATGTATTATATTTTAGTTTATCAGTGATAGTGTGATTACTTGTTAATAATTTTAATGTTATTAAAAATATTTAAAAAAAAAAATCAAATGTTAATATTTAATTAAAAAAAATACAAGTCACTATTAAAGGTTTGAACAAATTATTAAAATAATTTTACAAAACTTTTCTAATTATTTAAAAATGTTTCACTAATATTTAGTAATCGTCAAATTTTAATGTCGATAATCATTTATGTGACTCAGGTTTTCTGTTTTAACTATTAAGTTATCAGATTCCCCCTTCAAGTACATCTCATTGATATGTTTTAATCAACCAACCAACCATTCATCTGTGTTCACAATCAACTATTATGTGAGTTAGGTTTTCAGTTTTAATTGTTAAGTTATTACATCCCCCCCCCTCCCCTTCATTTACATCTCATTGATAAGTTTTCAACAACCAACCACCCAACTTTTTCGTAATCAACTATTTATTTACCCTAACAACCAACTATTTATTTATCCTAACAACCAAAAAGCTTTTATCGTCACATGAACAAAATTTTTTAGATGAAAGACTTGTCATTTTTAATCGAAAAAACAATGACTTGTGTAATAAATTTTTTTCCTTACTTAAATGAAACCTTCGCATGTGTATGGTAAAACTTGGAAAATTTCATTTAATGCACAAATTTAAAGTTAACAGGCAAGGTCTTCACACATCTTTTAGTATTTTACTAACATTTTACCAAATATCTTTAGAAAACAACAGAATATTAAATAATTATTTTAATAAAAATTCTCTTTTGTAAGTGGCATTACTAAACTTACTTGAAAAATTAACTTGGCAAAGCAGGTTTTCACTGTTTCAACTTAGTAATATTCATAAGTTTTATATCAAAATCAACTTGTTTGGTTATGTCCCAGCATGGTTTTATAAAATGTATCGAAAAAGACATTTAATATTAATGTTTAAAAATATGCAGTTAGTCTTTTAAAGATAAATATTTTCACTTCTTTTATTTAAAAACATTTTTAAATAAAATTATTACAGTTGCCAATTTTTCTCAGTGTTATGAAATATGCATGCAAAACTTTTAATTATAACTTTCACATTTTAGTATTTCAAATTATTGTTTTCAAGGTGTACTAAAATTTGGAAAAATAAAAAAAAAATATTTAATTTTCATGCATAATTAAATTAAAATAGTTTAATAATAAAGACACATTTAACATTCTGTACTCACCTAATCCATCACCATCGCAAAACCACGTCCAACACACTCCAGGGTTTAGGAAGAAATGAAAAAAATTCAAAGTCCTTATCAGAAAATGTTATCAGATAATCTTATCTTAAGATATGTGACGTCACAGAACATGTGTCAACTGATCACGTGATGTATACCACGTGACTAGCGCTTTGTATTCTAGATTGGTTCTTATAAAATTTCATTTATGAAGTAATTTAATCATTCTTATTATTATTAACTAATTAATTAAACTAATTAATAAGATTAATTAGTTTAATTAATTAATCTATTTAATAAGATTAATTAATTAAATTAATTAATTAATCTTATTAAATAGTTTAATTAATTAATTTAATTAATTAATCTTATTAATTAGTTTAATTAATTAGTTAATTAATAATAATAAGAATGATTAAATTACTTCATAAATGAATTTTTATAAGAACCATTAATAATAATGAATGATAAATGAATAAAAAATGAATTTTAAGAACCAATCTAGAATACAAAGCGCTAGTCACGTGGTATACATCACGTGATCAGTTGACACATGTTCTGTGACGTCACATATCTTAAGATAAGATTATCTGATAACATTTTCTGATAAGGACTTTGAATTTTTTTCATTTCTTCCTAAACCCTGGAGTGTGTTGGACGTGGTTTTGCGATGGTGATGGATTAGGTGAGTACAGAATGTTAAATGTGTCTTTATTATTAAACTATTTTAATTTAATTATGCATGAAAATTAAATATTTTTTTTTATTTTTCCAAATTTTAGTACACCTTGAAAACAATAATTTGAAATACTAAAATGTGAAAGTTATAATTAAAAGTTTTGCATGCATATTTCATAACACTGAGAAAAATTGGCAACTGTAATAATTTTATTTAAAAATGTTTTTAAATAAAAGAAGTGAAAATATTTATCTTTAAAAGACTAACTGCATATTTTTAAACATTAATATTAAATGTCTTTTTCGATACATTTTATAAAACCATGCTGGGACATAACCAAACAAGTTGATTTTGATATAAAACTTATGAATATTACTAAGTTGAAACAGTGAAAACCTGCTTTGCCAAGTTAATTTTTCAAGTAAGTTTAGTAATGCCACTTACAAAAGAGAATTTTTATTAAAATAATTATTTAATATTCTGTTGTTTTCTAAAGATATTTGGTAAAATGTTAGTAAAATACTAAAAGATGTGTGAAGACCTTGCCTGTTAACTTTAAATTTGTGCATTAAATGAAATTTTCCAAGTTTTACCATACACATGCGAAGGTTTCATTTAAGTAAGGAAAAAAATTTATTACACAAGTCATTGTTTTTTCGATTAAAAATGACAAGTCTTTCATCTAAAAAATTTTGTTCATGTGACGATAAAAGCTTTTTGGTTGTTAGGATAAATAAATAGTTGGTTGTTAGGGTAAATAAATAGTTGATTACGAAAAAAAAGTTGGGTGGTTGGTTGTTGAAAACTTATCAATGAGATGTAAATGAAGGGGAGGGGGGGATGTAATAACTTAACAATTAAAACTGAAAACCTAACTCACATAATAGTTGATTGTGAACACAGATGAATGGTTGGTTGGTTGATTAAAACATATCAATGAGATGTACTTGAAGGGGGAATCTGATAACTTAATAGTTAAAACAGAAAACCTGAGTCACATAAATGATTATCGACATTAAAATTTGACGATTACTAAATATTAGTGAAACATTTTTAAATAATTTGAAAAGTTTTGTAAAATTATTTTAATAATTTGTTCAAACCTTTAATAGTGACTTGTATTTTTTTTAATTAAATATTAACATTTGATTTTTTTTTAAATATTTTTAATAACATTAAAATTATTAACAAGTAATCACACTATCACTGATAAACTAAAATATAATACATTTCATATAAGCAAGTGTTTGAAAATTTAAGCTTAAGTAGTGATTCATAAGAAGTGAATATGTCTATTTAACTGATGAGGTGAGTCATAAAAGCTTAAAGTAATCCAAAACGTATGTGATTTTTTTTTCTTTTCTTCGTGATTTTTAACTGATAAGTCACAATAAAAATTATTTTTGCATGTGTGAAGTAATCACTTTCGATGATCTTTCTTACTTTTTAATTACTAAATTACGGGCTTTAATGGCCCAATGGTTAGCGTCGCGTGTTAAAAAAGAGAAGTATGATCAGATGTTTGTGGTTTCGAAATCTGCGAGTAAAATTACTAAGAAAATGTTATGTTAATACATCTTACCTGCAAATAACGCTTATCGCCGAAAGGGCATAAGCTAATCTTATTCTGTGTTAACGTGTGCAGACGTTGTGCATCATAATTTTTCAAACTGTCGAAAAACTTCGGTTAAAATATTGTGTTAATGAAAATTCAAATTATATACATCATAAACAGCTTCTCTATACTCTTCAGTGATGTGATCGTGATCACGTGTGCGTTTCGAATATAAAGAATGCTTTCAAATATGACACGACTTTGTTTCTTGAAATGCCAATTCTTGCACGGGTATAAACTTTAAAGACTTTATATTTAATAAGTTCTGTCCTAATGTATCCTTCTCTCACACCATTTAACTTAAAAAGCGTTCAACACAATCTTTACATCAATAAACTAAGTAATGATTGTTCAGAATAAACAGCTATTTGATAAACACTAGTATAAAAAACATTGAAAATGAGAAGTTTGAATTGTATTGTGATTCATTTAATGAAATCATGTGGTATACATTACATATTTCTCGATAAAGTTATGAAGAGAAAGCTAAAAATTCAACTGTGATAGTCTTTCATTGAAAAAAAATTTAAGAAGACATGCTTAAAAATCATTAAATTTGGTTACTAAGTACGTTGTAAGATGTGAGTGTAAAGAGTGCATGTCCATTATTTGATATTTAATACTCAATTTTCTTTGATGATTTGGAAACGCTTATAATCTTTTTGAAAACCTTAGTGTTATATTTTTACTAACATAGATGCGAATGTTCAAGGGAAGAATTTTTATGAATGATTAAGTATTTCTTTTTATTATTGTGTGATTCAAATATTTATATTTATTCATCTCTTAATTATAAGTTTGTTGCTGTTGTTGTTTAATATATTTAATTGATGGTTTTAAATTTTTACTCAGTATAAATTTTATTTTCTTCAGTAATTTTAATAAAATTATGCATATTATGAATAAATGTTAGTACATTTATATAAATAAGTTTAAAAATGTGAAAGTTAAATCGCTTTGCGTTTGAATATATTTCTGTCAAGTAGTAAAGTTAACTTGTATAAAATAAGTAAATTGCATCGAGTCATATTCTTAAGAGTTAGTTTAATTTTTGAAATATCAAATTTAAAAACTAACAGAATTAATACAACACATACGTATAAGTGTCAAATGTTAGTATAAAACTGATAATCAAAAGCGATATAAATTATATTTACGTGATTAAGTAATGGGAGCAATGATTAGTGTGGTGTTTAAAAAAAAATGAGAAGTTTGGTAATTAATAAAGATAATTTCAAAATTGTAAACAACCCACAGAAAGTATGACTCATCAAATCACTTGTTTTAAGTCTTTGCAAAGCAGTTAGATCTTCGACACTTTTTGAAGTCTAAATGGGATAAAAATGAAAGGTTTTAATGCTTTTCCAATACAATGTCTAATTAAAAATAAAAAATCAACCAACGATGTTTTTTATGGTTTTGAATTTTCGAATAAGAACGTATGTGTATGAAATAACGTAACCCAATTTTTTAAAAAAAAGATTAAAATCTCATATATATTATAAAATATATTATTCATCAAATATATTATTCATTAAATAAGAAGTGTGTTAATGAATATTAAGATATATGTTTGGTAAATTAAAAGATAACAGAATAAATTTTTCTTCGAATATTAATCAGTTTTAAGATGAGATTAATTCTACAGGTCTTCGTCACTTCTTAATATCTAAATAATAATAATAATAAAAGCTAAAAGTTTAAATGATTTTCAAATATAATGTCTAACAATTATAATAATAAAATCATTCAAATATGTTTTTTATGATTTTCTATTTACAAATAGGAATGTACATGTGTGAAATAGTATAAGCATTAAAAAAAATTAAAATCTTAAAGGTAATTTCACTAAAACATTAATTAAAATTGTCAAATTAAAAAAATAATTATTAAATAACAAAATCTGAAGTTAATTGCAATTGAAATATTTCTCATTCAGAATAGGATTTGATAAGAATGACTTCACCTCTTTGGGGAAATCCCAACGATTACTCATATCATACCTGTCTTAACTTGCTAGTGATTCACAACAACATGCTGTGTTGATAAGAGTTTATTAAACATTATTCTTCAAGAAAATGCGGAATGAAGGCGAATTCATATGTTGATAAGTATAATTTGAATATAAAATGTATAAAATGACTTAACTTTTAAATATTAATATGTTTAAGAATATAGTTTCAAAACAATTTATTGCGTGGTAATATTTTAAAGTGATTCATAAATTAACTGACTCTCACTTTTTTCACTCGCATAAAATATTTCTCTTATGAAAAAACAATTTAATTTTCATACTAAAAGTTTTTTAATTGCATGAAAGTTGGTTTAAAAAAAAATATTTTGAAATGATTATTTTCTCAATTGTTACTTCTTAATCCATAAAATTCTAATGTTCTTAATTCATCGAACTACCCATTCGAATATAAATGATTTTAAAACTAATAATATTTACTTATATTTTTTACATAACATGATGTTTGTATGACAGATATTATGCTTTAAGATTAATCAAACAAATGGTGAATCATTGTACTTTGATTTTTCTTTTCATGGGTGAATATTTTGTATTAATTTGATGATTTTATGTTGATACTCCAAACAGTTAGGCCGACGCGCGCGAACACATCTCATTACAAATATTAGTTTAAAAGAGTACCCAAAGTGGGGGTCTTTCTGAAATATCCTTATTGACGCAAGGTTTTCCAAGGTTAAAGGAAAATGACTGACTCCAAACAGTAAAAACCAACGAGCGCGATTAAATGTTAGTACGTAAAATTACATTTTAAAACATTCTTTCATTTAAATTTTAAAGTTATTTTTTAATTATTTTACAAATTCATTTGCATATTATGTTTCACTAAAAATATCGCTCGAAATAATGTATGTGAATGTGTGCAATACGGGAATCAAGTGATCTGCCTCCCCGTGGCGATTCCTGGGTAAAAGTTTTGACCCTAGGTCACTTTCAGCTAAAGATCACACCTATCGGCAAAAAATTACACGCACATACATACAACAAATACATGCATACAACACACATACATACGTACATACATACAACACACGCACATGCATACAACACACAAACATATATTCACACACATACATGCATACAACACACAAACATACATACCCACACATATATACAACACATACAAAATAATAATAATAATCAATTCAATTAAATTTTCCCCAAGGTTCGAAGGAAACCACATATTCTAAACCATTAGGGCGACGAGTGCGATTCAATGCTAGCACGAAAAATCCTATTTTCAAACATATTTTTTCATTCAAATTTTAAAGTTATTTTTTAACTATTCTAAAATATCAAGTGTATAACATAGTTGACTAAAAATAGTACTCGAAATAATTTAAAGTTCCCTCATTAAATAAATATTCAAAATTGTTATTCCCAAATTTCCCATTACCAGCATGTGTTATTTATGATAATGTATAGATATAAAAGTGGTGGAAGTCATTCTAAGAAATTCTAAACCAATATTCACACATGATTTGAAGAAAACTATAAACTCCGTACGGTAAGGTCGACGAGCGCGCGTTAATCTCATTGCAAAAAAGTTAAAGTCCCCCTATTAAACATTTATATCCGCTTAAAAATCTAAAAAATGAAAAAATAATTCAATCTTAACAAAATTACTTCCTTAAAAATTAACTCATTAATTCACCATGAATGTTCCCTCCTTAATTAGTTCTTTATTAAAATATCACCCCCCCCCGAAAAAAAAATATATCCTTCGGTATGATTAGTCTAAAATAATAATTTCCCCTAAATATCTGCTTAACTCATCATGTAAGAGTACAGTGGAAAAAAAAAAAAAAAAAAAAAAATCAAACTCCTCAAAATTTCTGCTTAAAATCAAAAAATAAACTCTTAAATGACACCAGACTAAAAGTTTTAAAGTCCCCAACATTAAAATTAAAAACCACTCGTACAATAGTACAGAAAAAAACATTCTGTGTCCCCAAATACCCGCTTAACCCCTTATTTAATAAACGGCGGAAAAAAAAAATCAATCTCCCTAAAATTCCCGCTTAAAATAAAAAAAAATAAATCCTTAAACTAAAGTTCACTTAAAATTTTTAAGTCGCCACATTAAAATTAAAAACCACTCGTACGATAGTACAGAAAAAAAACATTCTGTGTCCCCAAATACCCGCTTAACCTCTCATCAAAGAACACGGTGAAAAAAAATATCAATCTCCCTAAAATTCCCGCTTAAAATAAAAAAAAATAAATCCTTAAACTAAAGTGCACCGAAAATTTTAAAGTCCCCGCATTAAAATTAAAAAAAAACACCCTCGTACTATAGTACGCCGAAAAAAATTCTAACTCCCTAAAATTCCCGCTTAAAATTAAAAAAAAAATTCTTATCTAAAACACACTCATCCTATAAGATGACGTCATCTTAACCTTGCGTGACGCCCGATGGCCTTCACCCCACCCCCCTCTTACAGCTCGAACGCCGAATGACCTTCAACCCCTCTTAGAGGTCAACGCCGAACGCCGGGTGAGCTGAAACTGTCATTACTATACTACTTATATCTTTAAACAGATTCAAAATGCAAGTTGAACGAAAAATGAAGCCAGCTAGGTATTCAACTTAAATTTTGAAAAATTACAAAGTTTATATTGCTTTTATTTTTCTAACCGTAATAAAACATTATTCGTATAAAATAAATGACTGTTTTTTTTTTTTTTTTTTTTTTTTTTTTTTTTTTTTTTTTTTTTTTTTACTTTTTTTTAAAATATAAAAAGTAAAGTATCTTAAATTTCGGAATTTTCGCGGAAGTCTTGATCTTGTATATTTAAATATTAATAACTCATAACAGAAATAATTCAAATAGGCAATCAAAGATGTTAAAGCTTTTAATAACTAAACAAGATGTTAAAGAAACAGTTTAAAGTATATTCAAGGACATTAATGCAAATGGATTTCATCGCAACAAGTTACCTTCATAAAAATAAATTTATTTTTGTCGATTTTAAATGTGTTTTCATAAAAAATGGTTTTCATAAATTTTCATGTAACTGCAAACATCCAACATTATGGTTCAGAAATTGTGTTAATCACTGGGTTTGGATATTGGTCAAAGTGATTTGCAGACAATTTCGAGATACAGTGATGACGAGCCAACTTGTTGAAAGGGCCTTAATAATTGTAGGATATTTCTTAGATGCATATGAATTTTATTGTGTTCGAAAAAGTGTAACATCATTAAGATGCACTTGAAACTATTATTTTCCATTGACCGTAATGTAACGCAATATTTTTGATTGTCCTTGTAATCGAACTATACATCTGGTTTTCACAAAATTTGAAATAACTCGACAAAATTAATGCAATAATTATATATTTTAAATTTCGAACGATTCGTTTGGGTAGTTTTTGCGTCGTTACATGCGGATAGACGGATGGACGGACAGATGGACAGACGGGCGCACTGAACGACGACTATAAGTGCTATGTATTTTCGTAATTACGAATGCCCTTAATAACATATAAAATATTTGTGTGAACGGACTGAGTTACTTTTATATTTTTAAAAAGGTTAAAAATTCAAGGAGTGCGAAAAGTTAAACCAGCTATAGGTATTTAACTTAGATATGGAAAAAAATACAAAAATTTTATTATTAATATATTAATATGGTATAATGGTATATTAATTTTATATTTCCACCATAATAAAACATTCATGTGAAATAAAATAATTAAAAGTATCTTAAATTTCCGAATTTTCACGGAAGTCTTGGTCCCGTATATTTAAATATTAATAAGTCATAACAGAAATAAGTCACGTAGTCAAATAAAGATGTTAATGTATTTAATAACTAAACAAGATATTAAAGGACAATTTAAAGCAGACTCAAACACATTAATGCAAATGGATTTCATTGCAATAAGTTGCGTTCATAAAAATGGAAATTTATTTTCGTATACTTTAAATGAGTCTCGGTAAAAAATGGCTTCCATAAATTTGCATCTAAGTGATAGACAACATCCAACATAATGGTTCAACAATTGACCAATATCCAACCCTAGTGATTAACGCAAAGTGATTTGCAGACAATTCTAGATAAGGTGATGACGGGCCAACTTGTTGAAAGGGCCTTATTAATTGCAGGACGGCTAAAGCCTGGAGCTTTTCACGTGTGAACGGGTGACCTTTGACGTATGGCATTCCCGACAGAATATTCTATGATGCTGCCGCTAGATTTTCTTATTTCCATTGCTTGTTCATCAACGTATTATACAAGAGATTTATAAAAAAGAAATACGTGTGAATAACTCTTAATGTAAAAATGAATCATCAAATTCAGATAATGATTTACTACTAACACTCAAAAATGAGAATATCTAAACTACAGCTCAACTTTAGAGACAGAACTTTGAAAAAAACTGAATGCAAATAATATAGATATTTTAATACATTGGTATATATAAATATTAAAAATACTAAAATTAACCACAGTTCCTTAACCTGAGAGAGCGTGCGCTTACCCAGGGTATGAATGGTTTTAACTTTGCCACCAATAAAATGAAATTATAACAGTCACTTTATTTAGACGGAGACAATTCTTACAGATTTTGCGTTAAAATAAGTTGAAGATTACTTTAAAAAAATTAGTGGTGACAATTGTAAAAACCATACGCACTCCGGGTCTTTTAGGCATTGCGTGCGTCCTCCCGGATTAAACATTGTTTTTAAGTAAAATAACTCTATCAACAATTATTTTCCTCACTTAACCCTTTCCGCCGCGGAGTAAATCTGTTTGAAATAACTTACCTCCACCAAAATTTATAAACGAATTTATCAAAAAACTAGTTGGATGTGCCAATCCCAAAACTTTCTTCTATCTCACACGTACATTTTAATATTTAAAAAAAAATAGTTACTCATTTTAATGCTTTAATAATTTTAATTCAATACCATACCAACTTTGATTTTCATCTTAAATTTCTGCTTCAATCAATTAATCGGAGTAAAAACGAATTTCCGTCTCTGCACGAGCCAATGGACAATAGAATGATAGGCAGATTTTTTTTTTTTTAATTCAGGGTGGACATACTTGCCTTACCAAAAAATAATCATATACAAAAAAAATTAGTTCAGTTTTAGAACTAACTTCATACACTTTTAAGTGATGCAATATTGAAAATGGCATAAAATTCGCTATTTCAGCGCCCCCTTCCGGCGGAATTTTTCAGATTCAGGGCGATCCAACTAGCAATAGCCATACACTTACACAAAAAATTTCGTTCAATTCGATGCATAACTTCATGTACTTTTGGTTGGTACAATATTGAAAATGGCCCAAAATCGCGATTGCAGCGCCCCCTTCCGGCGGATTATTTTCAAATTCAGGGAGGACCAACTAGCCATAGTCATACACTTACACAAAAAATTTGGTTCAATTCGATGCATAACTTCATATACTTTTGGTCGGTACAATATTGAAAATGGCACAAAAATCGCGATTACATTCCCCCTTCCGGCGGAATGTTTCAAAACTAAAGGAGGACCTGCTTGCCACAGCCAAAAACATTCACAAAAATTTGGTTCAATTCTATGCATAACTTCATACACTTTTTGATGGTAGAATGGCGACATACAGATACACGGACAGACAGATGTTTTGTAAAAACATGTTTTTTGGAATCTCTAACCTCTAAAACGTGCAAATCCGTCGAAAACCGGAAATCGAAAAAATTTCGATTACTATACTTTCTTTTATTGAAGATAGAAGAAAGTAATAAGAGCCATCTTATTATCAGGTATTTTACATAAGGAAAATTTTATTAAATATTCCTGGTGCCAATATAACTAAAATTATATTCTGTTTTTAAGAACACCGCGCGGAAGGGGATAAACAGTAAAAAGATAAGTAAAGGAGGTGGGTCAATAAGGGCTATTTTTCTCCCATCATATACCCGGAAAAAAAAGTTTCGAATTCAGATGATTGTTCTGTGGCTTTGTATAGTTAAAGTTATGTATTTTTGTTTAACATAAGTTTTACGTGATAAATAAAATAGTAAGTCATGGAAATTATATCCCGAAAGTAGAGTGTTTTAGCTTTTTCCTGCATTTTTGACGTTTTTTGTGTTTTTGAATTAATTTTTTATTAAGAAGAGCTCGATGAACCCAATTAATTTTGACATGCAATGATTCTACTCTTTATAAGCTTTTATATGAGCATTATTTTATTTGGGTTCAGTGTGCGCTTCTACCTGTAAAAGAAAAAAATGTATCATGTGAGAGAATCAAATGCACTACTATCAGAGCGCGTTCAGACTTCTTTTGCCGTTCTTAAAAAGGTATTAACGTTGTTCAGACGTTAATGTTGTTTTCTAAAATTGTTTTTGTAAATATTTATCAAAGAAATTACTAATAAATAATGCTTGGATACCAATGTCATTGAAAACTTTTCTAACAGAAAGTTATATTGATACTTAGATTGTAACGAATCTGTCTCCAGTCTGGTTCACTTGTGAAAGGGTAGCACAATAATTCCTCATTATAATGTCCAACAGCACTTTATTACAATACTCTACATCAACATTTACTTTCTAAAAATACAAATAAACCTCACACACATCAAAAAAACTGAAAAATTTTAAACATTAAAATCACCAGTCTCTCTTCAAGTCAACGTCCCATTCCTCCCACACACTCCTTCGTCTCCCTTCGCCTCCATCACTCAATTCAACATTAGCGCCGTCTGGCAAAACCAAAAGAAGCATTCCGCATTCAGGATAACAGTTGCGATAGCCTCTTGTGAAATTTTAGGCGGGAGTTAAAGTGGAAACTTAATCACATGGATTCGTCACAGACTCCTCCCCCCTCCAAATTTTGGACATGTCCAATCAAAGTCCCCACTAAAGGAGCAATAATGTGCCAGTTCCAAAGAACGCTAGAAAGTCTTTTCAAAGCACAGTGTCCACGAGTAGTTGCAATGTGCCACAGGCATATTTCCCGAAAATTCATCACAGCATGGTACTGCCCTGACCAACTGTCCTAATTCTATTAAATTTTTTTTTTCTTTTTCTTTTTACAAATTTGGAATACGCGGCAATATAGCACCCCGCAATACCAGTTACAATATAAATTACATACACATAAAATAATAAAATATATACATAAATTTACATAATAAAATGACATACACATAGCTGTAATCAAATACCGATTTCCATTTGGTGTAATAGGCAATGGTCCACAAGCATCAACATTTATTCTACTAAATATCTCAGATACAATGGGCACCAAAGTTAATGGGGCTTTCTTTCTGTCATTAGATTTCCCAGCTCTCTGACAAGCATCACAAGTTTTCACAAACTCCTCAATTTGCTTAAAACAATTTGGCCAGAAAAAATGCTTCACCAAGCGATCTTTTGTCTTGGCGACACCTAAATGTCCCAAGGTCTCCTCATGACACATTCTTTTAATTTGGTCCCTGAAACATTCAGGAACCACAAGTAAGTCCATTTCCTCTCCCATCTTATTAATTTTCCTCTTAACCAATAATTTTTCCTTAACTATTCTAAAATCCTTAGGTTCTGTTTCTGTCCCCCTAGCCAAAGTAAATAAGGGAGCCAATTCTTTACTCCTCCGCTGCTCTTCTGCAAATGTATCCGAATCCACTTTCACCAAGTCAACCTCCGGCAAAATTTTGCAGTCTGCACCGGAACAATCATTTTCTTCCTCCCGCGACTTCTCAGTTAATATTAATTCTTCTTCCTGACCCTCTATCGCCTCCTTCTCAGCAAGCTGTAACCGCTTCTGAGATCGTGTCAATACCACATTCACAATTTCTTTTCTCTTATCACCATCAGCTTCTATCCCCTTTAATAGAGACGCAGTTTTATTTCCAAGGATATACCTCCCCTGATCTAATTCATTTCCCAGGACGGCTGCTTTAGTGATAACATGGCCCAATTCACACTCAATCTCAATTTCGGCCATAGGCAAACATGACATCCGCTGGTCCAACAAATGCTGCACCCACACATATTCTCCTATCATGTTTTCAGGTGGAACATACTTTTGACACACCACATCGATAGTTGCTCCAGTATCTCTTAAAATAGGAATACTAGTTCCATTAATCTTCCCAAAAATTGTATATGGTGCCAACAAATCCTCGTCAACCTTATTTTTAACGTGGATTTACGCTGTCTAAACCGCTCTTATTTTTAAGCTTAGGGCAATCGGGCCTAAAGTGCGTTAAATCCCCACATTCAAAACAACGGAACTGTTTCCTCCTCTCAAAACTGGGATCAGGCTTTCTATCCCTAAAATAATTTCCCTTATCCTCTACATCTTGTATAAATTCACTTCTTAAGTTATTTCCCTTCCATGATCTCATTTGCCATTGATTCCTATCACCTCGATCCCTATTACTTATCGAAGTTTTACGCTGAATGCAATTTCTTACATCTTCAAATTCATCCATTTTAGTAACAAGCTCAGTGGGTGAAACTATAGTTATCCACCGATCCAAAAAACTCTCCCTAAAATCAGGCGGCGCTCTTTTTTTTATTTGATCAACTATCATCAAGTCTTTCAACTGATCATAAGTTTCTATCTTCAACCCATTCAACCAACCTTCTAAATAATTTTTTATCTCATAATAAAAATCATACCACGTACTATCAGATGCTTTCTGAATTTTCACAAAGTTCTGACGAAACCTCTCCGGACTCAATTTAAACCGCTTCAGCAACATTGTTTTGACATACTGATATTCACTAGCCTGCTGTTCAGGCTCACGAGCTATTAATTGAGAAATTTCAGTTGGTAAAACACCAATTAACTGAGTAACCCATTTTTGGGGGGAAATCCCAAGCACCTTAGCCTGCCTCTCAAACAATTCCAGAAATAAACTAATATCATCCTCTTTCACATTGAATCTGGGCATCAATCTCTGAATATCCACTCTCGATTCAAAACCTATACTAGATTGAACAGAGTCTAAATTCTTTCCCTCATTCAACTGTAACTCTATTTTTTGTCTCTCCACCCTCTCTCTCTCGGCCACTTCCTCTCGACCTATTCTTTCATTTATCACAGTTGTAAGAATCTCTCTAACAAATTCCTCTTCATAATTAACACTCTTTGTAATTAAATTACGTAAATCAATTATTCTCATACTATCATCGACTTCCTCCCCCAATTCCAGAGCAACGATTTTCAAATCTGCTCTTCGGCCTTTCCCCAGGAAAGCCATTTCCAAATACGTTCACCGACGGGTAAGTCGCCGGTTAAACACTTTATAAGAGCGACCGGCACCCAACCAACTGACCAAATTTAATCAATACACCAATAATCTATATATTCACTATATCAAAACAATAGATAAATATACATTATACAAATAACTATAATTAATTATTCAAAAAAAAATGTATCTATATACCGGTTCAAAACATCAATACTTGCATACCTTCTGTTTAACAAAAATAATACACAACTTTAATAAATTTTTTTGAACCTTTGAAAAGTCACATTTCCACCACTCAGCCTGGTCTAAAACACTATTTTTCAAAATATAATAAACATAAGATCAGTTTGACCTCAATCAAACCAGTTTGATTTTAAACATGAAGTATCTCGATACAAAATACAATAAATCAGTTTAATTTCATTTACTCAAACCAGATTGGTTTTAAAATACACTCTTCGAGACAAAACATATTAACTTAAAGTCAGCTTGACTTAATTTAATCGATAAACCAGCTTGGTTTTAAATAATCCTTTTCACATTCACACCTTTTATAAAAACCAGAAAATACAAATCTGATATTGCGGCCGCTATATATATTAAAAAAAACAATTTTTACAACAATTATTATACAATTATAATATTATAAAAGAAAACCAACAAATTTTAATCAAATGAACATTCCCAATACCTTAAGCTTAAATCATATAACATGCTGCAATGAAATCAAAACATACCTGTGACTCTACGTTCCTTCTCATTGCAACTCGAAGTCCAATCTGGTGAAACCTCCACTTTATGACTGTAACGAATCTGTCTCCAGTCTGGTTCACTTGTGAAAGGGTAGCACAATAATTCCTCATTATAATGTCCAACAGCACTTTATTACAATACTCTACATCAACATTTACTTTCTAAAAATACAAATAAACCTCACACACATCAAAAAAACTGAAAAATTTTAAACATTAAAATCACCAGTCTCTCTTCAAGTCAACGTCCCATTCCTCCCACACACTCCTTCGTCTCCCTTCGCCTCCATCACTCAATTCAACATTAGCGCCGTCTGGCAAAACCAAAAGAAGCATTCCGCATTCAGGATAACAGTTGCGATAGCCTCTTGTGAAATTTTAGGCGGGAGTTAAAGTGGAAACTTAATCACATGGATTCGTCACAAGATGTTCGAAAAACTGAGATTTACAGAGTGGTTCTAAATAGTGCTCTAAATACAAATAATATGTATTTCGCGCTCTCCAGGCTCCAAATACTTCAATTTCTTCTTCTGATGTAACAATAAGAGATTATGCGTTAACGATTACTGTCGATAAGACCACAAATAAGAAATCTAATATACATTTAAAATCAATATCTCATTTTCACAACTCTGACGATGACTGATCTTGACGATAAGACCAGAAATAACAAACCTAATATACATTTAAAATCAATATCTCATTTTCACAACTCTAACACTTGTATAATATGTAAAGGTAAGAACTGCCTCGTTATTGTAGCAAAAGCTATTGAAACTCAAGCCTTTATAGAAACTAACATCTATATTTTTTTGCGAAAACGGTGCTGTAAAACTCATATTACTTGATCGGTAAATTGACTGCAAGATTTAAGTCGATAAAAATACATCGATGTATGAAATGCGATTCATGAAAATATTTAAACCAATATCAGAAATGTAGCCAAGAAGGCCTCGATTTTGATATACCGGGACACTTTTCCGAAATCTATTATTATACGAATTGAATATTTCCAGCTGAGCGAAAAATTGCCCAGGCCGGGGATCGAACCTGGATACTTGGCTTACAAGGCCAATGCTTTACCTGTTAAGCTATCTGTGCGATAGCCGGCTGGGATTTTTCGCTCCGATAACCTTATTGGTCGCAACATCTGGTCTGTCATTTGAAACAGCTCGCAGAATAAACCGCAGGTAATGGAACTCCATATAACGATGGATACGTAGATATACTATTATTTTTAACACAATCAAACTGATTGGTAAAGTTATCATACGAATTGAATATTTCCAGCTGAGCGAAAAATTGCCCAGGCCGGGGATCGAACTTGGATACTTGGCTTACAAGGCCAATGCTTTACCTGTTAAGCTATCTGTGCGATACCCGGCTGGGATTTTTCGCTCAGATAACCTTATTGGTCGCAACATCTGGTCTGTCATTTGAAACAGCTCGTAGAATAAACCGCAGGTAATGGAACTCCATATAACGATGGATACGTAGATATACTATTATTTTTAACACAATCAAACTGATTGGTAAAGTTATCATACGAATTGAATATTTCCAGCTTAATATTTCCAGATAGCTTAACAGGTAAAGCATTGGCCTTGTAAGCCAAGTATCCAGGTTCGATCCCCGGCCTGGGCAATTTTTCGCTCAGCTGGAAATATTCAATTCGTATGATAACTTTACCAATCAGTTTGATTGTGTTAGAAATAATAGTATATCTATTATTATATTCTCATGGATATATTTATGTCAGATTTTAACTATACCTTTAACCCATTAACGCCCAAATTATTTTCTTCGCTAAAATTTAAATTTTGTATTTCCCACCACTTTTAAAATCAAATTAACTTTTATCTAAATTTATCGTGGATTCCGTCTCGCGAAAGAAGGTATATATTTATCTTCCTCTTTACTGGTGGGAAAACCGCTTTCTTGCTGTTTTTGTAACCGTCCTCAAAAGAGGACGCTGGGCGTTAATGGGTTGAACTTGCAAAGTTCAAAATACGTTCCTCAATAAAGAGGTCATCTCGTACTTACTTTGCAATGTTACTAGTAAAACTTAGAACTGGTCTTTATCATGGTGTTCTGTCTACATTATTCAATATAAGAAAAATAATAATATCTTCTATAAAATATGAAAACCAGGCTTTGATTGAGAACATTTTTCTAAAACACCGTAGAATGGAACACATCACCAGAACACAAGTTTTTGAAAAATAAACGAGGCCTTCAACAGAAAGATTGTTTATTCCGGATGACAACAATGATACTGTGATGATTGCTTTCGATAACACGTACGTTTATATCCAGAAGAGCGTGAACTATTCCTTTCAGAGACATTCCTTCTGGCTATACCAGGGTTCGCACAGTTTTACCACTAAATTTTAAAAATATTTTCAAAGTGTTTCACTTCAGCAAAATATCGTAAAATCTGTGAATGAAGGTGGGGATTGCGAATGTTGTGGTTTAAAAATTAAATGTAAATTTTCTTTTTTTTTAATAGTGGTGCCAGAGTCCTTGAATATTCCAAGGAGTGTGCGAACCTTGGGCTATACAAAGGAAGACCTTTTGTTAAGCATATGGTATTCGTCATTACTTCAAATTACATTTTGGATGTCTTCGTTCCTTACTTCGCGGAAACAAAGAACAATTACGCTAACATACTTACAAATACATTAAAAAAATATTCATATAATATCAGAGAGTGGCTGAAGCCAAATGATGTTGAGAGTATTGATAGATTTTACCCGGACTGTTTGGAACTTCTGCACGAAATTGATATTGAACATGAAATGGCAAAATTTTAATTAAGCAGAAACAGTTTTCAACAGATGATGCTAAAGGACACCTCGCGTAACCAAAATTTGATTTTCAGCACACAATTTTTAAAACCTATTATATTTGGATAAAAACACAGTGAAACATTATAATATAATGGTACTGTCAGTGTAAAGTACGCGAAAGTGTCGTAGAGTGCTGGGTGCATGTTGTCTTCATATTATGATTTCTGGCTTACAATACTACTGTAATATACCATCGCTCAATCAAAATTAAAAAACCCAATATCGAATATGTTCATATACTGCACAAGACGCGGCCGCTGGCTGGTCCATTAGTGATTCTGGTGAAGCAATCTATAACGAAAATAATCTAACATTGTCCAAAAAGTCTGAAATTGTATTATTATTATTATTATTATTATTATTATTAGAATAATTGTGATTTTTCAGCTTTACTTGATTAATATTTTATATACTTGCAATGTTTCATGAAAGGTAATTTGATTTGTTGATCTAGTCAGTTTTTCACTCTTTTAGAATAGTTTTTGGGGAACAATTTTGTTAAACGTTGCCATTTCTTAAAAAAATATTTAATCCAAAGAAATCAAATTGTTTCCATTGCATGTTTTTTTTAATTATAAAACGGATTTAAAATAAAATTTTAAAATCGTCTGCTCGCTGAACAATTATTTTCTTTCTTTTCTTGAGATAGCATTAGCATTATTTTATTCTTAAAACAAATCGTTTTCCTGTTTTGCTTAGTTTATACTAATTGGTAGCTTTTTTCGATTGCCAAAGGATTATTGTGTGATTATGGATATAGAAAGGGATATTTCACCTAGAAAAATAGCTGTGGTAAAGTGTTTCATCCAAGAAAATAACTATACTCCGCATGAAATCGCTAAAAAAGCAAAATTTTCGCAAGCGTATGTGTATAGAATAAAAAGATCTTTAGACTCCAAATGTGAATATGAAAATTCTAGAGTAAGAAAATACAAAAGGAAAAGTAAAGTTACGGAAAAAAACTGGAAGGAAATTAATTGAAATTGCTAAAGTTAACAAAAGAGCAACTAATTATGAACTAAAATCTTTTGGTAAGCGCATGGAGTAAATGTATGTGATTCTTCTATCCGTAGAAAACTTATCTCAACTGGACTCAGCATTCTTCGCTCTCGAAAAAAGGCTAAAATCGCATCTGTTATATCAAAGAAGGGACTTGCTTGCGCAAAAGATGTACAAGAACAATTCGGAAATGGCTGGAGCAAGGTGAGAAATATCAATTTTATCTTAATTAATCAGTTGAACTTAAACTGTTCATTTCTTTTCTTGAAATCATGTTTTTCGCATACTGTACTGACTAAACATACAAAACTGTTTATAAGTTTGATTAAAAAATTCTTTATAGGGCTATTTCTTCACAAATTACATATCTTAAGCTAGAGGTGCACAAACTTTTCAAGAGAAGGGCCACTTACAAACATATCTGGGTGGTCGAGGGCCACATCAGTAATATGGATAAAATTATAGTTTCATAAAGAAGTGTGTATGTGAGGGGAGGGGGGGCACCCCTTTAAATTCACTTATCAGGTCAAAATATGTAATTCAATTGGTAAGGATATATTCGTAGCTTTTACTTTTCATATATAACAAACATAGCAAGGAATTTTTTCAAGATGTAAAAATATTCTTTGACTTTTTTCGGGAAAGTAAGTTTTGTTTTACTAAAAGTACTAAAAAACAAGCATAAATGGCTGGTACCCAAAAAATGTTAACTTTATGGACAAAGAAGAAATAAGGAGCCGATCAACAAAATTTTCCCTTGCCGGATCAACGTAATTCCTGATTTTCTGTGTCCGATCAATGAAATTTATAATTTTCCCAAGCCTGATTTACCAGATTTGCAATTTTACGAAACCAGTAGACAAAATTCGCATTTTTTATGAAGTCAATGAGAAAATTCACGATCTTTCCTCGCATTATCAACAAAACTCATAATTTTTATGAAATTGATCAGGAAAATTCATGATTTTTACGAAGCAGATTGACAAAATTCATCATTTTTAGAAAAACGATCGACAAAATCTGCGATTATTCCTCACCCGATCGACAAAATTCTTGATTTTTTCCCCTGATCGGCGATGTTTTCAATTTTTCGTCACCTGATCAACCAAATTCGCGATTTTTATGAACATAATCGACGAAAATTGCAATTTTTCTTGACAAGATAAAAAAAAATTGCAATTTTTCTGCGCCTAATCAACGAGATTCGCGATTTTCCGTGCCTGATCGATGAAATTTGCGATTTTTATGAAACCGATCGAGAAAATTTACGAGCTTTCTGTGATCGAAGAATAAAATTCGCGATTTTTTTAAGCCGATCGGCGACATTCGTGTTTTACGAAGCTGATCGACGAAATTTGAGATTTTTAAGAAGCCGACCAATGAATTTCGCGATATTTATAAAGCCTACCGACAAAATTCGCGATTTTTACAAAGCTGATCAAAGAAACTTGCAATTTTTCGGCGCCTGATCGACAAAATTCGCGATTTTTAAGAAGTCGATCGACAAATTTCGTGATGTTTCCGAACTTGATCATTAAAATTTACGATTTTTACGAAGCTGATTGATGAAATTCGCGATTTTTACAAAACGTGTGACGGTATACTCATGCTGGGTGTCATTTGTCACGTTATATGCAGACATACTCATTAATTTAGGTTAAAACAACACAGTTTACTAAAATGATAAGGGCTAAAGGAAAGTGGAGCCAGTCTATAATTTCACTCACTGAGAACACTATGAAAAGCTAAATCATACTCACAGGCGTCGGTCTAGCTCAGTCGGGGCACCGTCTAGCACTTGACACTATTTCCTGGCTGATCTACTAAACAAATCTTAATTTCACAGCCCGTGGCTGTGGATATTTCTTTATTTCTCAAATAATCAAAACGGAACGATTCTAAACTTTCTTACCAAGGCAGAATCTTTAATCCACTATCTGAACTCCTTTTCGCTTTACTGGAGGCCGTAGCTATTTTCTAATCGTCAGCACCTTACTAAACAATCATCAACTTCGTTGTCCAATGGCGGAACACACACAGAGGCTGCTGGCTGCTGGCTACTGCCAGGAACACACAGACGCTGGCTGCTGGCTAAGGCCAGAAACACACAGACGCTGGCTGCTGGCCAAGGCCAGAAACACACAGACGCTGGCTAAGGCCAGAACACACAGAGGCTGCCTAAGGCCAGAAACACACCCAAGCTTTTATACGCGACAAACTGAGATACTTCTCATTAACATAATACTAATAACCGCGAGCTAACTGCGGAATTCGAAAGAGCACACACACTCTAGAAAGTTAAAGTAAAAGAGAGGATAGATGTCACTTTTACGCCTACAAAATGTTAAATTATTGGCGTCACGATCTCAGAAACACTAGAGTGCCTTTATGACAAAAGGTCACTCCCTCACAACCCCCCCTCGAACTCCGCAGAGAAAAAGGGCTGGGCTAAATGCATGCCCAGAACTTTTTCTTGTTATAAATTTAGAGCCGTAATAAAACACAGTGATGGGTGAAATTTAACGCCGAAACATAACTTTTAAAATATTAACTTTAACCCATCACAACCAAAAAAAAAACTCAGTTTGCCTCAAATAATCACATATCCAATCCAACCATTCTTCTATCTTATAAATAACCTCCGTAAAACTTCCAAAAACTCGTAAAACTTTCAAAACTAATTATTTCTTCTCTCAAAACAACCCACTCCACTGGGAGTGCTAAAATTTCTCAAAACACTAACCTTCCGAAATTTTCCTCAATATTGCAATGCAACTATAACTTTACCCAAAAATTTCTCCATAACTTTTAATATACTAGAATTCGCACCAAGTCCAAAAAACCCAATGCGCAAAAACTTTCCTCATCCAAATTCCGACTTCATCTAAAATTACATTTACTTCATACTAAACTAACTCTGCTACTACGGAATACCTACATCCCCATTAGCCAATGAACTAACTCCCAAACTTCTTCAGACTTAACTCCACTTGAACAATAATTGGGGCACATACGTACAGCGGCATATCGCTGTGCTTATGCAACAATCAAAAAATATCAAAAATTTACAAAATGACGTCATCAATCTCTTCATCTGTATTAACTAAAAGAAAAATAGCAGAATCAATACATAACAAAAAGTATACTTCCCTGCAAGAAAATCACATTAACATTCAATTTTAATACAATACAATTTCAAATTCAAACGCAACTTAAAACTTCGCAACTTGCGGAAACCATTCCCAACTAAAGTACAAAACGCAACTCATAAAACACGAACGATAAGAAGAAAGTTAATTCATTAAATGTTAGTATAAGAGATAGAAACGCGTGTCAAGGACTTCTTGACCGCAAAACACGTGCGCGCCTGAACCGCGGCGCGTGTACAAAATAACTCAAATTACTATCTGTACTTTCTGAAAATTTAAACATACATTAACATACATTTTATAACACATGAACAATAACAATATAATAACATTTTAACAAATAACATAACAGTTTAACAATAGATCCAGAATTTTTAAAAGCAGTTAAGACCAAAATTTCCAACATACATAAAACTAACAATTTTGCAAACAAATTTTGAACACAATTAAGCACTAAACGTGAGTCCGTCAAAAAAATTCCAAAAATGGCCAAAAGTACCAAACAGTCTTTCTGCTTTCTATTCCTTCACATTGCTACCACATATATGCACTCTAATAGAAATTTAATAAAGAACATTATCACCCAATCATAGAGATGATTCACTGCTAGCAGGCTTCATACTGCAAGATGGCTTTCTCCTCCTGTCCCAAAAGGCTTGTACGAAGGATCTCTCGTCATCAGAACTGTACGGTGACGCCACAGTTGACTGTCGTGCCTGCAGCCTGGTTCTGAATGGATGCCGTGGAATACTCGTAGGTTCCACTCGACGACTCTGCTCCGGCCGGTTCGCTGGGTTCACTCCATGGCGAGGTTCACACTGTTGTTGCCGGTAATCTGAGAGTTGCCTCCTCTTCCTAGACGCACCCGAAGTTACCGAAGATCCTAGGCCACGTTTCTTTCCGGACCTATGTAGTTTCTTGTTAGGCAAAAATTCAGAATTTAAACTTCGCTTAACAGTTTTACGAGTGTCCAAACGAAATCTTTTCTGGGGATTAATCACTGAAGATGGTGAACTATTAGTTAATTTATGCTTGTGAGGTTGTTGTCTAATAGATGGAGGAACTGGACAATTTATAATTTTTTGTCTTTTATGACACACAGAGTCCGATGTATTTGACACAGTTCTCTTATTTTTATTATACTTTGCTCTCGGATTGCTAGGCTTTCGACTTTCAATAACAGTCTTTGGAGCTGTTTGACCAAATTTCCTTCTTGAATATTGATGAAAAGAATTAGACGAAGAAGTGCTGGACTCGGGACACTCATTGGATCGGGAATTTCGCGAAACACCACTCGACATATGAGAACCTTCACTACCATTTTCTCTAAACTTATACACTCTAACCTGATCCAGATTAACAGTCATTCTTTCACCATTGACATTAACAACCAAATTATTATTTCGAACTTCCAAAACCTCGAACGGACCTACAAACTTCGGACCAAACTTAGCTACTCTCTTTTGACGACTTGAACTTAACCAATGCTTTTCTACTAACACAAAATCTCCAACTTTCACTTCTAACTCCCTTCTACGCATATTATAATACTGAGCTTGCTTTTCTTGCGCTTTTCCCATTTGAATCTGAGCTTCCTTAACCAACCTCTCAATATCCTGACACATGTACTGACTTTCTGCATCTGACACCATAACTAACCTTTGGAATGGAGTAATAACTTTTCTACCCAAAAACAATTCAGCAGGCGTTTTCCCCATTGACTCGTGAACTGCCGTACGAAGTGCGTACGCAAAATGCTGAAGAAACTGGTCCCAATTTGCATGATGAGAACCAACATAAGAAGAAATCATTTGAATTAATGTACGATTTACACGTTCAGCCATATTAGACTGAGGACGATACGGAACAGTAAAAGAATGATCGATCTCCAGCTTTTCACACAGGGCCTTAAATATATCAGAAATGAAACAAGGGCCATGATCACTCACTACCCTAATTGGTGCACCATATTTAGAAATATAACTATCGAAAAATGCATCGGCAACTGCAGGTGCAGAAGCCTTCCTGAGGGGGACTAACTCTACCCACTTACTGAAATAATCAACTATAACTAAAACAAATCTATATCTTTTAGGATTAGACAATGGATAAGGACCGATTAAATCTACACCTACACATTCATTAGGAAAATTTACTTTAATAGGAATTAATTTGCCAGCTGGACTTACATTTTTATAATTATAACGTTGGCATGTGCTACAGCTGGAGACATAAGCGCGCACTGCTTCCCGCATTTTAGGGAAGTAGCAGGATTCACAAATTCGAGCATAAGTTTTCCTGATTCCTAAGTGACCTGCTAATGGATTATCATGAAATTCTTTCAAGATGGCCTTACGAAGACTAGCCGGAATAAAAACTCTTACTTCTCCACGTGAATTTACAATTTTAGAATAAAAAAGAAGACCATCGATAAGCTTAAAAGATTGGGACCACTTCTCAAACATAGGCACATCTGCGCTCGGGACATCATCAGGATTTTCCAAATATCGATACAAGCTACCAAATTCTTCATCTTGCTTCTGTTCCCTTATTAACTGCTCTCGTGACCTTAACACCAACGACGACAATGCACAACACTTAACTTCCTCCGTGACCTCTAAACCACCATGCGGGTTTCGTGACAGAGCGTCCGCTACCGCATTCTCCTTGCCAGCCCTATGTTCTATAACCACATTATACTCTGCTAACTTCAAACACCATCTGACCATACGAGACGACAACCCCTTTCCATTAGTTAACTTTGTCAAAGCTGAATGGTCCGTAATGACTTTAACCGGTATATTAGTGAAAAAACAACGAAATTTATTCAAAGCCCAAATTACTGCAAGACACTCCCTTTCCGTAATTGAATAATTCCTTTCCGCTGCATTTAAAATTCTTGACGCAAACGCTATAGGTCGACCTTTCTGTGCTAACATCGCTCCAACCCCCACTGCACTCGCATCGCAATACACTTCAAACTGAGACGAATAATCGGGGTGAGCCAAAACAGGAGGGGAAACTACTGCCTCTTTTAATAATTCAAACGATCTCTGAGCTGCTGATGACCATACAAACTTAACCCTTTTCCTTTTTAAATTATACAACGGTTCACATAACTCCGAAAAACGTGGAATAAACTTGGCAAACCAAGCCACCATCCCTAAAAATGTCTCCACTTCCTTACTATTTTTGGGGGGGACTCGTTGACGTAATTGCCTCAATTTTCTCATTATCTATTTTAATACCATCACGCGTAATTTTAACTCCTAAATACTTTATCTCTTTTCTCAAAAATTTACATTTTTCTAACTTAACCGTTAACCCAGCATCTCTTAACAACGTAAATACTTCCCTCAATAATCTTAAATGCTCTTCAAAAGTAGCTGCCATTATAATTATGTCGTCCAGATAGACCAAGACACCCTTACCAAGCAAAGGTTTAAGGATATTATTCATGGCCTTCTGAAACGTTGCCGGCGCTCCCGATAAACCAAAACTCATTCTCTTAAAAGCAAAACAACCGTCCCGAGTAATAAACGCAGTCTTAGGTATGTCCTCCGGCTCCATTGCAATCTGAAAATAACCCGACGTAAGATCTAACGTTGACATATAATTCGTACTCGTTATATTAGCCAAAATGTCATCAATAACTGGAATAGGATACTGAGGGTATTGCGTTATCGCATTTAACTTTCTATAATCTACTGCAAACCTATATGCCTCTGGATTATCTAAACTTTTCCCATTATTTTTACGACATAACACTACTGGAGATGCAAAAGGCGACTCAATTGGCATTATAATATCGTCCGCTAACATTTTTTGAATATGATAATCAATTATACCTTGTTTAACTTTATCATAACGATATGGTTTACTAGCAACAGGTGCTTTTAAACCAGTATCAATCTCATGCCACGCAACATGCGTTAAACCCGGTTTATCAGAAAAAACCTCTCCAAATTCATTTAAAAACTTATTAAATTCCTCCCTCTCCATTTCACTTAACCCCGACTCCTCCAAATTAACTGACACTGAAACAGGCTCTTTCTTACTCACATTCTCATCATTATTCACGATTAACGACTTTTTAAAGAAATCCAAACTAATTCCTCTATCCCTCATATAATCCACACCAACTATACAATGCACTGTTAATCCATCTAACACACAAAACTCCCAACATGTCTTAACCGAACGAATTTCAACTTCCAATTCCACTGAACCTTTATTATCGCAAGCTACTCCCTGTGCTGACTGAACCACCAGACTTGACCTTTTCAACTTCTTATACGAAAAATATTTCCGATAACAATCAAAAGAAATGAACGACTTATCTGCCCCTGTATCGAAGACACTTTTAACGACAATACCATCTAACACAATTAACACCTCAGGTAACTCAACCGGATTAATAGTAATTTTATTCAAATTCACCGAAGACTTTTCCGACCTCTGAACACATCTCCTTTGCACTGACCTACCTTCAAAATTCTCATCCGAAGTTAATCTCCTTACTTGCGAAGAAACATTCCTGTCCCGTACTCCCCCACTACGATCATAACCACTATTCTGTCTATTTCCATGCATATTTCTCTCACCACTTCTAAAATTATTAGCACCACCACCATTCCTATTACCATTACTCGTATTCGACATATTACGACCAAATCCATCACTTCTATTACGCACATTACTATCCGGAAATCGCTGTCCCCCCCTCACAAAATTACGTTCCCCCTCATTTCTCAAATTACCATCCGTGACAGGTCTCTGCCGAGGGCTACGCAAATCCCGTTGATCCGAGCTATGCCGGGACTCATACTTCGATAATATCTGGTGCATTTCTGCAAAATTCTTCGGTGCTCTAACTTCAATAAAGTCCTGTATATTTGGATTAAAAAGAGGAAAGACAATGTCCAACAATTCCTCAAATGTAATATCCAAATCTAATTTATTTTTTAGTTCCAGCTTACGAAGATAAAATTTTGACGCCGACTCATAAATATTCTGCTTATTACAATAGAACTCTTTTCTCAAAATACTTTTATCTTTAATGGGAGGAAATGCCTTCTTTAACTCAATTACAGTTTGTTCAAATCTTTTCGCTTCCTCAGTAATCAAAAACTTTCCTATATTTTCTAACCACAAAAGTGCTTCGCCCTTTAACGAGCATTTAAGCACTACGTACCTGTTTTTCTCAGATATATTATTGAACAAAATATAATCATCTAATTTCACTAAAAATTCACTAATATCACCCTCACCGGTGAAATACACCCGTGGCACAATCTCAAAATGTCCGACATTTCGTTGGGCGCCATTTGTGACGGTATACTCATGCTGGGTGTCATTTGTCACGTTATATGCAGACATACTCATTAATTTAGGTTAAAACAACACAGTTTACTAAAATGATAAGGGCTAAAGGAAAGTGGAGCCAGTCTATAATTTCACTCACTGAGAACACTATGAAAAGCTAAATCATACTCACAGGCGTCGGTCTAGCTCAGTCGGGGCACCGTCTAGCACTTGACACTATTTCCTGGCTGATCTACTAAACAAATCTTAATTTCACAGCCCGTGGCTGTGGATATTTCTTTATTTCTCAAATAATCAAAACGGAACGATTCTAAACTTTCTTACCAAGGCAGAATCTTTAATCCACTATCTGAACTCCTTTTCGCTTTACTGGAGGCCGTAGCTATTTTCTAATCGTCAGCACCTTACTAAACAATCATCAACTTCGTTGTCCAATGGCGGAACACACACAGAGGCTGCTGGCTGCTGGCTACTGCCAGGAACACACAGACGCTGGCTGCTGGCTAAGGCCAGAAACACACAGACGCTGGCTGCTGGCCAAGGCCAGAAACACACAGACGCTGGCTAAGGCCAGAACACACAGAGGCTGCCTAAGGCCAGAAACACACCCAAGCTTTTATACGCGACAAACTGAGATACTTCTCATTAACATAATACTAATAACCGCGAGCTAACTGCGGAATTCGAAAGAGCACACACACTCTAGAAAGTTAAAGTAAAAGAGAGGATAGATGTCACTTTTACGCCTACAAAATGTTAAATTATTGACGTCACGATCTCAGAAACACTAGAGTGCCTTTATGACAAAAGGTCACTCCCTCACAAACGGATCGATCAAATTCTCGATTTTCCTTCACATTATCGACGAAATTTGCAATTTTTATGAAACCAAATCCACAAATCTGTAATTTTGTTAAAGCCTGATCGACGTAATTAGCTAATTTTTCCGTGTGTGATGGAGAAAATTGGCATTATTCCCGTCTCCATGGAACGAAATTTGCGATTTTTAGGAATCCGATAAATAAAACGCACGATTTTTCAGTGTCCAATAGAAGAAATTTGCGCTTTTTCCAACTTTAATTGACGAAATACGGATTTTACCATACTCGATCAACGTAACTCGCGTTTTTTTTACTAAATTTTACTTGCATTTTTACTAAATTTTATCTGCATTTTTTTACGCGGCAAGATGAAATTTGCGATTTTTTTTCTCTTTATAAACTGACGAAATTCATGATTGTTTCTCAGCCGATCAGCGAAATTGTCAAATTTTCCGCGTGTCATTGCTAAATCCGCGATTCTTCCGTGCCTTATCAACAAAATTTACGTTTTTTTCTTGCTCAATCACGAAATTCACGTCTTTTCCACGAGATAAATTGAAAAAACATGCTATTTTTTTGCAACCGGTGAATTTAATTTACATTTTTTTCGAGCATCAACAAAAGTGACGATTTTTTCTTGCCCGATCAAAGAAATGTGTGTTTTTTCGCCCCCAATCAATAAAATTTGCGATTTTTCCATGCCTGATCGAAAAGACTGGCGATTCTTCAGCGCCATATCGGGAAAAAGTTTCTCTTTTTTTTTGAGCCTCATGGACAAAATTCACGATTTTTCCATGTCTGATGAGCAAAACTAGCGATTTTTCCTAACCTCATTGACAAAATTCATCTTTTTCCGCCCTTGATCAACGAAATTTGCGATTCTTAAGTGATGAAATTTTATATATTTCCGCGGTAAATTGACGAAATTTACGATTTTTTCCTACGAGCCATGCACAAAATTGCAATTATTTCTAGTTGTAAATTGATGAAGCTCGCGGGCCACACCTTAACCCTTCACGGGCCACTTTTGGCCCGCGGGCCACAGGTTGTGCATCCCTACTTAAGCAATTTTTTTATCTTTTAAGCATATTGAGTCAATGTTTACGATACCAAAAAAAAAAGCAGTCAATATGTCGGGAGAAATATAGAGCGGGCGGCGGCGACAAAAATGACTATGTCATCGAGTTACGGCATGAAATGACGATGTATGACAAGATTATTAGCTGTAGATTAAAGAATGACTGGTCTGCCTCGGCTTTTCTTGGTACGATATGAGTAACAGCGGGCGCCAACTCGCCATTTTGGCATCACTATCACGTCATCGAGTTATAAGATGAAATCGGTGCCAAATTAAAGGTCAAATAAAGAAATACTTTATTTGACCTTTAATTTGGCACCGATTTAAGACTATTTTGGTCTGCCTGCGCATATCCTGGTACAAACCCTCGACAGACTGAAATTTATAACAAAAAAATCATATTATAATGTAACAACTCAATGACTACGTCATCGAGTTACGGGATGATATCATGATGTAGGACAAGATTCTTAGGTGTAGATTAAGGAATGACTAGTATGCCTCGGCATTTCTTCGTACGATATAAGTAAAAGCGGGCGCCAACTCGTCAATTTGGCGTCACTATGACGCAATCGAGTTACGAGATGAAAATGGTGCCAAATTAACGGTAAAATAAAGTATTTTAAGACTATTTTGGTCTGCCTGCGCATATTCTGGTACAAACTCTCGGCAGACTGAAATTTATAACAAAAAAATGACTTTATAATATATAATACAAACCCTATAGACATAGTATTTTACATTACATTTTTTCGCAATCGTGTTTCACGATAAATTAATGGTTTAGGAAAAGATTCTTATTAGTAAGCGAGAAAACGACCGATTCGGCATATCTTGGTTTGTATTGTATATTATGACACCTTTTTTGTTATAAATTTCCATCTGTCGAGGGTTTGTGCAGGATATGAGCAGGAAGACCAAAATATTCTTAAAATACTTTATTTTACGTTTAATTTGGCACCAATTTCATCTCGTAACTCGATGACGTAATAGTGTCGCTAAACTGGTGAGTTGGTGCCCGCTGTTACTCATATTGTACGAAGAAATGCCGAGGCAGACCAGTCATTCCTTAATCTACACCTAAGAATCTTGTCCTACATCCTAATTTCATCCCGTAACTCGATGACGTAGTCATTGAGTTGTTACATTATAACGTCATTTTTTTGTTATAAATTTCTGTCTGCGTAGGGTTTGTACCAGGATATGCGCAGGCAGACCAAAATATTCTTTAAATACTTTATTTTACCTTTAATTTGGCACCAATTTCATCTCGTAATTCGATGATGTGATAGTGACGCCAATATAGCGTGTTGGCACACGCTGTTACTCATATTGTACCAAGAAATGCCGAGGCAGACCAGTCATTCCTTAATCTGCACCTAATAATCTTGTCCTACATCATGATTTTATCCCGTAACTCGATGACGTAGTCATTCGTGTCGCCGCTGTCCGTTCTCATACCAGTTAAGAATTTTCCCCAAACGGTTAAAAATCCTACTAAAGCTATGGCTTGAAACATGATGTTTTCTCAAGATACTGGATGTTTATACATTGCAGAAGGCATAATATCAGAAGGACCAGTATCAGAATAAACAACTTGGAAATTGCACGTGAACGTAGCAAATGAGGTGCGTTCGTACGATAACGAAGTTTTAAAAATATTCAGATCTTGCTGATATAGTAGAGCGTACTCCGGATACAGTATAGTAGTTGAAATCTTTACGTTTCTGTAAATATGCAGGAAGTAATTTTTATTACACCTCACTCAGCAACGTATATCTTATTCATAAAATGTGAAATAGTTGAATATAATTAAAACACGTCCCAAACAATGTTTCCCCGTATAGCATTATGTAGTGGAATACTTTTGTGTGGCCCTGTAATTTAATAATAAAAATTCTTTGCATCACAGATTGTACAGAATGCATATTTTAGTATATATTTCATAGATTCATGCCAATTCTATTATGTTCGAATGAGTGTAACATCATTAAAATGCATTTGAAACTTTTTCCCCATTGACCGTAATGTAATGGAATACTTTTGATTGTCCCTGTAAATGATCAATGCATCCGACTTTCATAACATTTGAAATGACTCGACAAAATTACGTAATAATTATATGTTTTAAATTTCAAACGATTAAAATGCATTTGAAACTTTTTTCGCTATACTGACCGTAATATAACGGAATCCTTTTGATTGTCCCTGTAATTGATCTATCCATCCGATTTTCATAAAATTTGAAATGACTCGACAAAATTATGTTATAATTATGTATTTTAAATTTCAAACGATTCGGTTGGGTAGTTTTTGCGTTGTTATATGCGGACAGACGGACAGACGGACAGACGGACAGACAGACAGACGGACAGACAGACGGACAGACGGACGGACTGAGCGACAACAATAGGTGCTACGTATTTACATAATTACGAACGCACCTAAAAAGCGCTTGAACAAAGACTAATTCCACAATTAGAAGACTGGTTTCCAAATGAAGACTATGGAACTATGTCCCATAAAATTTCATCTGTGACTAAATTTTTGGATGAAAAAGAAGTGTTATTTGTTATTTGTTATTTGGGCTTTGAGGTGGGCGCTACAGCTATCCGCCGGCATAACCTCAAATGATCACTGGAAAACTACATCGAACAACACACATCCGCACAACACCGAAGATACAACCTCAACTCGCAACAAACAAAAACAAGGTAACCAGCAAAAAACACATCTCCGACCCAAAACCCGGCCGGAACCAGACGCAACACAGTAAATAAAAACCAAAACCCGAACTAACCAGGACCTATGCAACTCAACAGCACCAAAACAAGGCAGAACAAGAAATAAACAGCAGCCATGACAAAGTTGACAGGCAAAAAGTGACTAGAATCTTCCGCTCCCGAGGAAGAGATCAACGAAAAGCCGAAAGCATCGAGGGTTAGAATTTAAGCAGAGCCACAAGTCGTTCCAACTATCAAGGTAAGAGTTCTCAGAAAGCATAGCGTCTTGAAGAATAGACCGTTCAGCATCAAAAACACGACATCTAAAAATGTAGTGGGCCTCCGTCCCATCCTCCTCTGAACACAGCGAACACGTGGGGGAATTCTTAAACTTGAAAATATGTAAGCGAGCATCCGTGACAGCAGTTTGGGTTCTAAAACGTGCGGTAAAAACATCTTCTCTTCTGTTTTTTGTCCATTTGTAAATATTAGGGCCAAGGTATTGAGAATCGATGGCATATTTACTCTCATCCCACCAACGCTGGAAATCAGCGTAGAGCTGGTCTTGTAAACACTTCTTAAGATCGTCGGGGGCCACACCACCGTAGGGGTGAATCTCATAAGGGCCATTAGCAGCCAGATAATCCGCCCTTTCATTCGGCAAAATACCAACATGTCCGGGGACCCACAGAAGGGTAATTTTCTTCACATTGGACCGAACGCTAACCAGAGTATGAAAAAGGTGTAGAATCACCGCAGGAGATTTGTAAGTGAGATGTTTAAGGGCCACTAAAGCAGACTTGCTATCCGTTAAGATGACATAGCTGTCCAAACGATTAAGAAAAATCTGGAGGGCCAGATTAATGGCTAAGACCTCGGCCGTGAAGACAGAATTCATGTGATGGACGAGATGAGCTCTGGAAATGTTGTCCGTGGTATTAACTGCTGCAATAGACGTCTGGGAATCAGTTTTCGAGGCATCAGTAGCAATGATGCAGCAGTGGCGATCCTGCTGGAGCTCACTTATGTATAAATTGAAGCATTGACTGATAGTGGCGGCAGGAAGATTTTTCGTTTGAAATGGAAGTTTATCCACAATGATGTCACAATAATCCGTAATATTCCCCGACGGCCAATAGGCACTGAGCAGCATATCCGGAGTCACAACAGCGTAGCCACAAGACCAAGAAAAGTTATCGGGGAGATAAGCAGGGCCAGGCCGATTGAAATTAACAGCAGACGTGCAGCGGAGGTAAAAAGAGTGGGAGAGATAGGAGCGACGGAACTTGAGAGGCGCTTGATTAGTCTCCCGGTAGAGCTTGAAGAGGGGGGTCCATTTCGGTAAACCAGTAGCAAAACGGAGACTAGCATTATAAACCACGTCAAGCTTACCCAGAACCGAAGGAGCAGCATTTCCATAAATCGGGCAGGCGTAGTCTATGATACCCCGAATTAGAGAGTTGACAAGAGGAATGAGATCGGTCGTTTTCGTGCCCCAGCGAGGACTGGCAATAGCTTTCAAAAGGTTCAGACGCTTCAGACATTTTTGTCGAATATACTCAATATGATCATTAAAAGATAAGTTTTGAGAAAAAATGACGCCCAATATTTTAACAGAAGTCAACCACGGAATGTCCGATCCATGAAGCCGCAGGTTTTGAGGAAGAGAAACCTTGCTTTTAGAAAAGTTGATGGCTGCACATTTGTCAGGACGAAGATCTAATTTCCAATGGGAACACCAAGTACTAAGCCTGCTTAAAATATCCTGAAGTTTGGCGAGGGCTTTATCCAACAAGATATCCGACACATACAGGACGATGTCGTCCGCATAAACAATGATTTGTACCCCAGAATCAATAACGTCGAACAAGTCCCACAAGAAGATCATAAATAAAATCGGAGAAAGGACACTCCCTTGAGGCACGCCACGGTAGGACCGCGCCGGACGGGAAAAAACACCTCTCCACATGACTTTGATACTTCTAATACCAATCCACTTCGAGATCCACAGGGCAGTCCTGCCAGCAACACCGATCATCGCCATCTTATAAATAAGCCCATCCCTCCAGATGGAATCGTACGCAGCATGAATGTCTAATTTAACCGCAAAGACAAACTTGTTCTCGGCTCTGGCCTGCTTGACATCGGTGTAGAATAGATGGAGAGCTTTGGAACAATCACTGTTAGGAATGAAGCCAAAATGACGTTCATGGAAAATCTGGCGAGGCATTATCCAGTCAAGAATACGCTTCAAAAGGATGCGCTCCATAATTTTGCAGCTCACCGCTGTGAGGGCAATGGGACGGTAGCTACTAAGAGAGCACCTGGGTTTTCCCACCTTCCAAATTGGCAGAATTATCGCAGACTTCCAGCTGTTCGGGATATTTCCCGAAATGAAACTTTCGTTGAGAAGGGTTACCAAATTATCGATATTCTTGTTAGAAAGGGCTTTAAACACACGAGCCGGAATTCCATCTTCACCAGGAGTAGAGTTTTTTGTGAACTGTATAGCCCTGAGTGCCTCGTCAACAGTAATCCGCTTATCCCAGTAATCTTCGGTAGGACTCAAATCGTAGGGGATACTATGGAGGCTATCGGCATTGCTAAACTGATCAACGAAAGCATTGGCTTGATCCCTCTTGTCCAAGATTTCGCCGGTCTCAGCAGTCAGGAGATAATTAGATTTCGGGCTACTTCTTTTCCCCAGAGCCTTAATTATGTGGTAAACAGAACCCTTGGCAGCCTTTTCACACATACCACCCCAGTACTCCCGGGCCTGGAGTTTCATATACCGCCTGAGCCGAGCAGCAAAAGCCTTGTAGGAGATCCAATGGTCTCTGGACAGAGTATTTCTAGCGAGCCGAAGGAACTTCCTCTTCTGGCCAAGAAGCCAAGAGCAACGAGGGTCCCACCAGGGAGGGCTGTCCCTCCGCTGTACCTTGTACTTGAAAGAGTTGCTCGAGATCGCATCCCTCACCTTATTATGAAAGATCTCGATCGAGGAAAAATCACTGGAATCCAGATTTTGGTTGATATTGGCCTCGACGGTCCCCCAACTGATAAAAGAGTAAAACTGATTCTCGGTACCATAATTTATTTTGTGGATAATAGGCCAATGATCAGACTCGTACAAATCGGGATGGACATAGGTGTCCGTGATACGAAATAGGTCAGGACTAGCAAAGGACAGATCAATCAAGGAGGGCATTCCAGCGGGAACAGCATGAGTAGGCTGATTAGTGTTTAAGATACATACATCGTTACCAAGCAGCCAGGAAAGAATCTCGTCAGCGCCAGAAGAATTAGAGGAGCAACCCCATACATGATGCTTCTGATTAAAATCCCCGAGAACGAGAAAGGGGGGATGGATACTATTCGTAAGCCTCTGAAGCCAGGATTCGCTAACTCTTCCCTCAGGAGCGTATACATTGACAATAGTCACCCAACGTCTAGCCAACCAAATACGAACCCCAAGGGCCTCAACACCGTGAGAATTAGAAACATTCAAGTCTAGCAAAGCAGAGGTAAGGCGATTACTCACCGCTGTGAGCAAACCACCTCCTCGGCGGTCTCGATCTAACCGATAGACAACCATACCCGGGTAGGCAAAGGAGTCGCCCCCCTTAAGAAAAGTCTCCTGAAACACAAAAACATCCGCCTTAGAAAAGGGGGAGCACTTTAACCACTGGGATTTGTTTCTAACGCCCCTGGCGTTCCACTGGATCAACGTAAACGGTTCTGCGTACGGAAGCATGATAGTAAAGGATACTGAAGAAGCTGCTAGAAATCCAATAACGTAAACACGAGCACCCAGGGAAAGACACAAAACATGAATAGAAACACAAAAATAAAACAGGAGAAAAATTAGTCCATACCTGCATCGCCGGGATCATCCACTGAGCTCTGGGATGAAGCGAACATGTTCCCGCACAGCTGGACACTTTCCTGGACATAGTTCACGTTAGAGTTGTCGAGGGACAACTGGGTGGTAACTTTTTGTTTTTTTACTTTCTGGGAAACTTTGGAGGGGGAGGTAACAGAAGTCTCTTTGGAACTGCTAGTTTTCTGAGATTTGACCGCACAGGCCGCCATCAAGGTAGGTACCAAGCCTTCAATAGCTTTTAAAAATATATTTGTTTGTTGTTGTAGCACCTGCAAAATACACTCTTGGGTGCGCTGTAAATATAGTTCCATTGATTTTTGAAAATCATCTTTAGTGATGTAAGTTGAGGTTGGGCCTGGCTCGGCGTCTTTAACCACTTCTGCGTAATTTTTTGATTTGGAAGATTTGGTATATCGTCTCCTGGCTTCGGTGATTGAAAGATGATTATCAGTCTTGTATTTAAGAAAGTCCATCTCTTTTGAACGGGCCGGACAGTTTTGATCAGATGCTAGGTGGGGGGCTTGACAGTTGCTGCACTTTAGGTCAGTGGTACTACAGGTGGCCGAAGCGTGTTTGGCACCACATTTCCGACACTTGGTTTCATTCTTACAGTGTACAGTGGCATGGTCAAATTGCCAACAGTTCAGGCACTGGCGGGGTCTATCGTAGAATGGTCGAATTTTCTCAATCATATAAAAAAATTTAATTCTGCTGGGGAGTGCCGTTCCATAGATTGTAACCAGGACAGTCTCGGTAGGGTGAGTTGAAGAATTTTCTTTTTTTGTAAAGCGGCGCAGCTCTTTAACTTTAACTGGGTTTTCAGCTTGAATCTCCTTGCCTAAGTCCTCCAATCTAACACTAGTATCTATATTATGTAGCACGAATCTCGAAGTGATGGTTTCTTGTTTAATGGAGGCTTTGACTGGGACGTTTAGTATTTTATTAATTTCAGCAATAGCTTGGGCACATGCCCCGTCTGATGTTTCCAACAAAAGTTTTCCAGACCTAGCAAATCGAATATTGACTGGCGCATTAAGGCCCAAAATGCTATCTATTTCCGTTTTTAGAGCTAGCGGCTTATTCCTCGGAATATTACCATCCAGCGGTTCCAGGAATATACATACATTAGAAACTCCATTAGCAAACGCAAACGCAACCTGTTGAGATGGGGTGAGAATTTCTTGAACAAAGCACGCAGAATCATTTACACTGGCATCTGTTATAATAAAGGACGAAGGCATAATTAACAAAAATAAAACAAAACACCCACTGCAACACTATGCAGAGGATAAAATATACTGTGAGACAACAAATGACAATTTATAAAAACTGCAATATATATAAGCGCAAAAGGAGCACACACTTTGCAAGCAAAAATAAAGGCCACGCGGACACAAGAAACAAACGGCTGCAACCTGCAGCAACAACAAGTAAACGGGGTCACCAAACCTAGACTCACGGAGACGGATAGCTAAGCACCCTACCTCCGCCACGTCTCAGAGGCGAAAAAACAAAAGAAGTGTAAAGACTCTTCGATAGCCTGAAAACAGTCCAAATATTAATCTCATAAAAGAATCTTTGGGCCATTGTAAATAAAAAATTGAAGAAATGCATCATCAAAAACAAGAATGATCTGATAGAAAGACACATCGGAATTCGGCACCATGACAACGAAATACAAATGAGTTGCTAAAAATTCATACAAAGTTAGCCAAGCCATATCGAATCTTATATCTATTATAAATGTGAAAGTGTGTCCGAAAAATTGGAATGAAATTGGCTTCAAAACGGATGGACTAATGTCTTTGAATTTTTGCTTATAGATACATTATAGCCCGGAAATGAACATAGGCTATGGTTTATTAATTTTATTCAAATATTTTCCTTAATAATTCAAAATTTCATTATTTTTCAAGCAGAATCAATCGGCATTTTTTAGATAAAATTTAACAATTTTCCTTTCCTGTTGCCAATAAAATAGAAATCTGGAATGATAATTTCTCAGCGGCAATAAATTTTCAATTGAGCAATTTCCGTGAAAAAAAAAAAAAAAAAAAATTAAAAAAAAAAAAAATTAAAAAAATTAAAAGAAAATAAGTATGACGTCACATTTGGAATAGAGTATCCTTTGTTATATATTAAACATGGATATTTGTTTCATTAACAAGAATTTTTCTGTCAAAAATGGCGACATAATTAGAAGTAAAAAAAGAATTAAAAAGAATAATATTTTCAATGAAATATTTCACTTGAAAAAATGTGACATCACAGTTGAAATAAAACAGGTACTTTATAGTAGTCGTTAAAAATACAAGAGGCATGAATATCAGTAGCTAATGGCGCTAGATAAAGAATGACGTCATATTTAAAATGAATGAGAAATATTTTTTTACTTATACTAATAAATGACTTTTAAATTACATACAAATGGAAATTTTTATTCAAAACTCATAATTATCAAAGGAAGAAATTTTTTGTGGGGAAAAGACGGAAAATAAAACTACTGATTAATGTATTTTTGACTCTATTTTAAACACTTTCCAAAAAAGTTGAAAATTTATTATGCTTTCGATTTGTCTGCCCGTCTGGCCACTTTCTAACTTTCGTAAATTACTCGGATTGCCATGAAATTTTTGGATGTTATTAACATTTTCCTTAGCTCGAATACCTATTGAAAATGAAGTTTCTACTATGACTAGTTTATTTATAGGGATAGTCAAAAATTTTCTTTACATTACGGCATTATGGGGAAAAATAGTCTCCATTGAATTTTAACGATGTTACACCCTGTGAAACATACTCAGATTTATATGCATGAACAAAGTGCACAAAAATATTCATTTTGTAAAGTATGCTGTGAAAAGCACACTTATTCATTTACAGGGTCACACAGAAGAATTTCATTGCATAAGAATAAAGGCAGGAACAGTTTGCGACACATTTTAATTTTGGTAAACGATTTCATGTATAATCAAATTGATATACGTTGCTGAGGCTTAATGTGAGTTATTTCATGCATAATACGAAGTGCATAGCATTTACAGGGACACACAAAAGATTTTAAATAGTATGTATTCTATCCGAAGTACTGTATACGATGGATGATGACTGTTGCATGGATGAAATGCATTTTGAATTATGATATGTGATTTAAATTTTACTAAAATGAATGTATATTAAATGGTGTGTATAAATGCTGATATTTACACAATTTAGATATACAGGGTTACACAAAAGATCTTGGAAAGGTTACTGAATATGAGCGTGGTTTTTAAATAAAATATGCATTTTTATTTTGAACTGCATTCAGTAAACTAAGAAATGTTTGTAAGTACATAGATAAAATGATATACAGGGTCACGCAAAGAACTGGATACATGGTTGTCTTCGGATGATAGTTTCTGAAAATGTAATTTAAGTAGCAATAAGGAATATTTTTGTTTGAACTAAAGTTTAGAAAAATACTTTCGTATATTAAATATACTAGGTAAATTACAGGGTTGAACAAAAGTATTCAAGAATGTTTCTATCTATTAGCATAAATTGCTGAAAGGAAAATTTAAATCAGCAAAAAAATCGGCAAAAATGAATCATCAGAAGATTTTTTACTATAAATCGCGATAAAAAATTAATTACACATGCTTTTACCCAACGAATTCTTTTATTTGATTGATTAATTAATTCTTCTTTAAATGTTATGTGAACGAAGTCACGGGTAACAGCCAGTCTTTAATTAAAAAAAACACTAATAAAATAGACTGTAATAAAATAGACACTGAATTTTATCATTGTTTTTTAATTAATGTATTATTTCTGTAATATAACAAGATTTTATTGGAAATTTCAGAAATATTCTAATAATTTTCACACCTTTGTATGTATATATGTATATATACAATTAATATATATACAGGGTGCAATATGTTATGTATCCCCGAACTTTAATTTTCCAACCGTTGGTCGTAAACATATAGTTTTAATTACAAAAACGTTTCAAATGAGGCAAATATTCAGGTTGTGGCATTGTTTACAGTAAAAAATATAGGGATAATAAATAATATCCCTACATAGTTTCTAATCTCTATTTAATATAAAAGTTTGCACATATCATAACAGATATAACATTATAAACATAAATTACATTACATACATTAAAACAGATATAACACGGCCCTGTTACACCATCACCTAGCCTAGACAAACAGACGGGCGCAGGTGGGGCACTAGAGGGACACTAGAATAAGTGCTGGCATTCACCCATTTAAATTCACAGTTGAGCACGGCGGAAATAAACGAGACATATGGATACATGCAACCTACCATTCGACGATGGAGCAAGCATTGGTGGTGGGTGACAATGTACAACAATTTGATTATTGTAATTTCATGCTCAACACCTTAGAGAAAAGCCGTCGTTCCTTTGTGAAATTCTGAGGATAGATAAGTCAACATTTATACGGGCTGGCATTGTAAAAATGCACAATGTGCATTACTGAACTCAGGAAAATCCTCACATCCTCCGCATGGTACGACAGCAAATACACTGGTCAACGAAGACGGTATATAAGGGACGCAGATTGTTGCATCCATCTTTTATTGTGGAGCCTTGACTTACGATCGTTACTTGCATCTCTTACAAAAGACGGTACATGATGAGCTGCCTCCCCAAAATGCATGTCGTGTGTAGTTTCAACATGATGGGGCCCCTTCGCATAAAGTATCAAATGTTCGTTTGTATCTAATCATTGAATTCTGTGAAGAGATCGTTGGATATGGTGGTACAGTAGAGAGGCCATGCGTTCGTCGGTCTTGACTCCCGTGGACTTTTACATCTGGGGTTTCATCAAGGTACAGGCTTGTACACTGGTGTGCAAAATTTAAGGACGAAGGGATTTTCAAGCGATAATTTTCACGCGAATATTCAACAGGAAGTAATATAATTCGAATAATTACTATCCATATAACATCCATATAACATCTCATCCAGGTCACACATGGTCACAAGAGTCACAGCCACTACGGCGAAACAAAAAATAGAAAATTCCATGCGTCTCTTTTATGAGTCTCAAATGACTACTATATGTGACTCCACTGTCAGGTCACTGCGACTGCTGCTTTGTGACGAGTCACCAGGTAACTTTACAGTGTCGTTTTATTGAGACTCTCATGTGACTGTAATTTGGAGGCTCAATTTCAAAGTCATTGTGAATGTTGCATTATTATAAATAACCAAATAATGACACATTAAAGTCACATGGTGACTTTTTGTCACAAGACTTTGTCAAATGGTAACAGAGACCCTATTGTGAAGTAACCACTGTGAAAAGTGGTGAAAACTCACCATGTGACTTTAATGGGACATTGTTTGGTGATTTATCAAAATGCAACATTCACAATAACTTTGAAATTGAGCCTCCAAATGACAGTCACACGAGAGTCTAAATAAAACGACACTGTAAAGTCACCTAGTGACTCGTCACAAAGCAGCAGTCGCAGTGACCTTACCGTGTAGTCACATATAGTAGTCATTTGAGACTGAAAATTCCTATTTTTTTTGTTTCACCGTTGTGATTGTTACTCTTGTGACCATGTGTGACCTGAATGAGATGTTATATGGACTAGCTGTTATGCAGGGATAGTAATTATTCGAGTTATATTACTTCCTTTTAGATATTCGCGTGAAAATTATCACTTGAAAATCGCTTGAAAATTGGCATTTTGGGACTCGTCCTAAAATTTTGGACACCAGTGTATGTCTTTGTCTACTTCCCTATTGGATCTGAAGCAACGCATCACCCTTAATTGTTGCATAGTTACACCTGTTCTGCTCTAAAGTGTCCAAGGCTCAGTACTGTCACGTTTCAGTTGTGCATTGCTACCAATGAAGAACATATTGAGCTGCATTTCTACAAGATTCTAGTATTTGATGAATCCATTTTTTGTAGTTGACCTTTTTCTGATATGATTCTGATTCAATTTTATTCTTATCTTACAACAGAATCGAAAGTATGCTAACATTTTTATCTCATGCTGAAATTATTTTTATTATTATTATCGAAATTAGCTAGACTACTACCTTACAAACTAGAATGATTTCAATTTATTTTGAAACAGAAGTTCAAATAATTAACGTAATAAGTTTAACTCTTGCTGAATCCATGGCAATAAACCGCTATAAAAGCAAATAAAAAAGAATACTGCCCAGTTAAACTGAAGGCATTGAGCTCACAGGCTACAAATACTAATTGCACATTAAAGCTTTATATTTTCAAGGGTTAATTCCGTTCGAAAAAAAAAATTAAGAAGGGGAAACAGCTCTCCCCTTTTCTCTTTTTTTACACTTAATCATTGAACCTCCTATACTATCAAAGACATGCCTTATCATATAAAAAATCTATATCCAAAATTCAGAGCAAATTAGATAATTCTTAATAAAAACCCATTTAGCATTTATATAATTTAAAAAGAGTTATCCCCCTCTTTTATACTTAACCATTAAACTTCCAAAACTATTCAGAGATTTGAACGAAATCTGAAAATTCTGCTTGAAAAACCCATTTGTATAAATTAAGGGGGGGGGGGACATTAGAACCCCTGTTCCCCTTATTTATACTTATTCAATGAACACCTAATAACAGTCACGGAATCGCCTCATCAGAATGATCCTAATCTAAATTTTGAACGAAAATTAATTCTGCATGAAAATCCCATTTATATCAACTAACAGGGGGGGGGCATTAGAGCCCTTGTTCCCCCTATTTATACTTATTCAATGAACACCTAATAACAGTCACGGAATCGCCTCATCAGAATGATCCTAATCTAAATTTTGAACGAAAACTTAATTCTGCATGAAAATCCCATTTATATCAACTAACGGGGGGGGGGGAGGGGGCATTAGAACCCCTGTTCCCCCTATTTATACTTCTTCAATGAACACCTAATAACAGTCACGGAATCGCCTCATCAGAATGATCCTAATCTAAATTTTGAACGAAAACTTAATTCTGCATTAAAATCCCATTTATATCAACTAACGGGGGGGGGCATTAGAACCCCTGTTCCCCCTATTTATACTTAATCAATGAACACCTAATAACAGTCACGAAATCGCCTCATCAGAATGATCCTAATCTAAATTTTGAACGAAAACTTAATTCTGCATTAAAATCCCATTTATATCAAATAACGGGGGGGGGGGGGGCATTAGAACCCCTGTTCCCCCTATTTATACTTAATCAATGAACACCTAATAACAGTCACGGAATCGCCTCATCAGAATGATCCTAATCTAAATTTTGAAAACTTAATTCTGCATGAAAATCCCATCTATATCAACTAACGGGGGGCATGAGCCCCCCGTTCCCCCTCTTATACATATCGAATGAACTCCAAAAACTAATCATGGAAGCGCCTTGTCAGGATATACCTACATACAAAATTTCAAGTGGATCGGATATTTTTATCATGAGTTATCGCGTTACGTACATACGAACATACATACAGAACGGACGGGCACATAAGCTCTCAGGCTATGATAGCCTGTGAGCTAAAAATCAACGAAATAACTACATATGAGGATAAAAATCATCGTGAAACTTTAATTACCTCAACTATTACTTCTAAAAAGAAAGGACAAAGAAGAGATATTAACATTTTATCCGCCTTTGATTTGAAAAGATAAAAAATGGGGCGCGGTTTGAGAGTTTACTATATTTTGCAAGATAAATGGAACCAAAATTATACAGGGTGGTCATAAAAAAAACTTTGCCGATATATGGAGCTCTAGCGGCCAGTCCGCTCAACCGATCGAGGTGAAATTTCAGATATAGCTATTCAGAGGTATGAGCTCAAGATTCTGTGAACGGCAACAAAATGGCGCTCACGGTTACGGTTATAGTTACAGAAACTCGAAAATTTCCAATGGCATCACCCATTTTTTTTCATCGCAAAATGCTCAGCGCATGCGAAAACCCTAAAGAGCGTTGGAACCGTACGTGTATCGCAAGAAACGGACATGTTATGCATCCACAAAAAACCGTTCTGCGAATCCTCCCCCCCATAGAAAAAACTCGAATGGGGCGCAAGGAGGAAATTTGCATATGACACACAGTCTGTACACTAATCTCTGATTACAATACAGATCAGAGAAATTTAAACTTTTATTTTGATTACACATTTTCCACATGGGTGCCATCACCATTAATTGCCTGCGATGACACCCATGTGGAAAATGTGTAATCAAAATAAGTTTTTGTTTCTCCGATCTGTATTGTAATCAGAGATTAGTGTACTGACTCTGCGTCATATGCAAATTTTCTCCTTGCGCCCCAATCGAGTTTTTTTTATGGGGGGGGGGGGAGGATTCGCAGAACGGTTTTTTGTGTGTGCATAACATGTCCATTTCTTGCGATACACGTACGGTACCAACGCTCTTTATGGTTTTCGCATGAGCTGAGCATTTTGCGATGAAAAAAAATGGGTGTTGCCATTGTAAATTTTTGGGTTTCTGTAACTATAACCGTAACCGTGAGCGCCATTTTGTTGTCGTTCACAGAATCTCGAGCTCATACCTCTGAATAGCTATATCTGAAGTTTCATTTCGATCGGTTGAGCGGATTGGTCGCTAGAGCTCCGTATATCGGCAAAGTGTTTTTATGACCACCCTGTATATATACATATATTTTTAAAAAACTAATAAAAATTTTATAAAAACAAATACAACATTAAACATTTTATATTTAGGGATGAGATTTCCGCTTTTTTGAACACCAGTAAAATTTTAAAGAAAATGCTATATTATTTAATCGGAGCAATTTTGCGATTTGAGAGACAAACATTTTCCCTAAGATTATACTGGTGTGCAAAAAAGCGGAAATGTCATCCCTGTATATTTAAATAGTTTCATTATTGCGTGTTTTTATATACTTTTAACAATCGAAACGAAAGTATTATAACGTTTTCACTAACCGTTGTAAGTTTTATTACTAATATCGAAACTAAGTCGTAACTAACTGCACTGCTACATTTTTAAATCAATATATTTCATTTTATTATGAAACTAAAGTTGAAGGTAAATTCTCTTATGGTTGGTTTTATTGCTGAGTTTATAACAAGAAATCATCGCCAGAAATACAATCAAACTTCCATTTAACGAAGTCACATTGATCCACTTAACCCCTTGAGGGGCGATGAAGTATATTTTATCCCATTTTTAATTTTTGGGGGGAAATGTTGCTAAAATAGCATTTTCTTATTTTCAAGTAAATTTTTTAGTTTATTCCGGCAATTCAATATTACAGGGACATAATTGCTTGTTGCTAACAAGGAAGGTCTCCATTGGGGGCATACTTAGAATTTTTTGAAAAAAATACGAATTAAACTACTCATGTAGGTAATAAAGGATCAGTGAAAATTAGCGGCGGAATTACATTATTAGATATGTAAAAAAATAAAACAGTTTGGAATAATTGGCGTGAAAAGCTGAAAGCGACGCGGGATTTGGCAAGCAGTGCATTTCCTCGCCAAAAGCAGACGATTTTAACGAATCTGAAAATTGATTTTAATTGACTTCACTGTTAAAAATCTGCAGCATTTACTGCAACGTCACTCCACTACTTTTATAGAATATCTCTCTTCTGACCAATGAGAATGCTCCATAGCACGGCGAATTGACCGTGTCATACACTGTTAAAAATCTGCTGTATTTTGTTGCAACGCACTCCACCGCTTGTATATAACATCTCTATTTCAACCAATGAGAAAGCTCCATTTCACGGCCAAGTAACCGTTTTCTGTACAAGCAAGGGAGTGCGTTGCAACAAAATGCAGCAGATTTTAACAGTGTATTTTTCAATTTGGAACAATTTTAATCAATTTAAATTGTGTTTTAAATGATAAAATATATTAATTTCATTTTGTTATAAGTACATATAAACGTATATGACAAAATTACACTTAAAGTAAATACTACGAGATCCGGCTGCAGAATCAGTGTACCCATCGAGTGTTTGCTGAAAATCAAATTTTTACACATATTTATGATTAGGAGAATTTATATCTACCAGGTTGCCTATCAAAATGTGGCCGCTAATATTTTTAATTAAATTATTAATAATTCATAATCCGTAAGAAATTTCACTGACTTGTTTTTTCAATAAAATGTCGTCTACTTTACGGCAACATCTATAAAGACTCTGAAAAATCATGGTTGCCATTGCGCACCTGGCCGCACCTCTTCGCAGCCAGGTATACACAGGTATGATTTTGTTACATTTATACACCCACAACGTACATTCATAATTTATATATCAAATTAAAGCTAATTTTTTTTCTGTTTATTATTATATACGGTTGCCTAATTAAATCTGGCCGCAAATAAGGGTTGCTGGCTGTTAAATATAGTAAATAAAAGCGGTGGAGTGACGCTGCAGAATCGTTTGTTTCATACGCTGTTAAAAATCTGCTGCATTTTGTTGCAACGCACTCCCTTGCTTGTATAGAAAACGGTTACTTGGCCGTGAAATGGAGCTTTCTCATTGGTTGGAATAGAGATGTTATATACAAGCGGTGGAGTGCGTTGCAACAAAATGCAGCAGATTTTTAACAGTGTGTGAAACAAACGATTCTGCAGCGTCACTCCAACGCTTTTATTTACTATATTTAACAGCCAGCAACCCTTATTTGCGGCCAGATTTAATTAGGCAACCGTATATAATAATAAACAGAAAAAAATTTGCTTTAATTTGATATATAAATTATGAATGTACGTTGTGGGTGTATAAATGTAACAAAATCATACCTGTGTATACCTGGCTGTGAAGAGGTACGGCCAGGTGCGCAACGGCAACCATGATTTTTCAGAGTCTTTATAGATGTTGCCGTAAAGTAGACGACATTTTATTGAAAAAACAAATCAGTGAAATTTCTTACGGATTATGAATTATTAATAATTTAATTAAAAATACTAGCGGCCACATTTTGATAGGCAACCTGGTAGATATAAATTTTCCTAATCATAAATATGTGTAAAAATTTGGTTTTCAGCAAACACTCGATGGGTACACTGATTCTGCAGCCGGATCTTAGACTAAAAGTAAAAATGCAAAACTAAAATTACTTAAACTAAACTTATTTAAATAAACTGAACATAGGAAGTTTTTTCTTTAAAAAGTATTCGAAGCGTAAAAGATGATTTTTCAAAATTTCGTTTTTTCGCCAACCGGAGTTAAACCGCCAAATAAACGAAATTTTTATTAATTTTTTACGGACGTTATAAGGAGGTTCCGCCGAAATTTTTTTTATAAACATATATAACTATATGAGAAGAACATTCTGTAATTTTTTCAGATTTTTCTGAGTATGCCCGTATGGAGACCTTCCTTGTAAGTTGTAACTAACTACACCAGAGGGGGCGAATTGTAACACACCCGATATCACTAATTTTTTAAATGAATATTGGACTTTTTGAAGAGCTGAGATTCGATAATTAGATAAAGCAATGATTACTATAAAATTTGCTGGTGTTTAGCAGTTCAAGCATTTAAAAAAGGGCCGTAATTTGAGAATTTATTATAGTTTTCAAAATAAAGGCAACCTAACTTAAAAAAAAAAAAAAAAAAAAAAAAAAAAAAAAAAAAAAGCAATTTAATACTAACATTATAAAATTAAAAATAATCTTAAATATTTTATATGATATTCATTAGTGCACATTTTTATGGATTTTTAACAATAAAAACGAAAGTATTGTAGTGCTTTCTCCAGCCGTTGCAAGTTTCATTACCGATATCGAAACCAACAAAGTTGTAATTAATTGAACCAGATTATAGGCAATTCTGGCATGCTCGTTACCACTAAATTTTTTAAATGAATAGCCAACTTATTGAACAGCCAAGATTCGATGATTAAATAAGACAATGATAATTATAAAATTTTACTGGTGTTTAGTAGTTAAAGCATTTAAAAAGCAGCAAAGTTTCAAAAATTATAATGTTTTACAAAAAAAAAAAAAAAAAAAAAAAAAAAAGCAACATTATTTAAGAAAATAAAATGAAAACAATTTAATACTAATACAAAATTAAAAACAAAATTAATTATATGATATTCATTACTGCACGTTTTTATGGATGTTTAACAATAAAAACGAAAGTCTTCTAATGTTTTCTCCAGCCGTTGTAAGTTTTATTATTGATATCGAAACCAACTAAGTTGTAACTAATTGCACCAGAGGTGACCAACTCTTGCACGCCCACTACCACTATTTTTTTTAAAAATAGCCAACTTGTTGAATAACAGAGATTCGATGATTAAACAAGCCAATGATTGCTATAAAATTTTACTGGTGTTTCAGCATTTAAAAAGGGGTATCGTTTGAGAATTTATTATATTTTACAAAATAAACGCAACTTAAATTTAAAACAAATTGAAACCAATTTAACACTAACATGATAAAATTAAAAACAAAATTCAATATTTTATATGATAATCCTTATTGCATGCTTTTATGAATTTTTAACAATAGAAACAAAAGTATTCTAATGCTTTCTCCAGACATTGCAAGTTTTATTACTGATATCGAAACCAACTAAGTTGTAACTAATTACATCAGAGGTGGCCAACTGTAGCACGCCCAATACCACTAATTTTTTTAAAGAAATAGCCGAATTCTTAAATAGCAGAGATTCGATGATTAGAAAAGGCCAGAGCCTGATTACTAACGGGGCACTCTCTCACCAGAAAAAATTTATAGAAATTTTCGTGTTCTTTAAACGCCCTTTTCATACAAGATTACTGTCATGAATAAGGAAAAATTCTTTATTTCTTTTTCCTGGTGGGAGAATGCCCCGTTAGTAATCAGGCCCTGGAAAAGGCAATGATTACTATAAAATTTTAGTGGTGGTGAGCGTGTCACAATTGTCACCAATGTATTTCTACGACAAAATATTTCATTTCAATGTAAAACAAAAGTTTAAGATATTCTATTATGGTTTATTTTATTGCCGGGTGTTTTTTTTTTTTTTCCTTTTCAACAAAATCTAAAACAAAAATAAATAAAGCAACAAAATAAGTTGCATGGGTACAAAAATGGCGCGAAAAATCTATTACCTGATTTAACAAATGCAAAAATAAAAGACAAGGAAACGGTCTGCGTCATTTCATTTTGTTTTTTAGTTGAAGGGCTAAAAAGGAGGCGTTTTATAATTATAGACTTGCCCAGACGTTTGTCTTGTAATAAAACACCGTCGTCAGATCGCCAAATAACAGTTTCAAAAGCATTTAAAAAAAGGGGATCCTATTCAGAAGTGGTTATTACTAGTCTGGGGTCGATTTCTTTTCCAAGTCCCCCCCCATTTGATTATAGACAGGACAGCTGTGAAATTACAGACACGATTTCCATACCTAATGGCGGTTGTTTAGACTGATAAAAAAAGACCGTAAGGTTTTTTAGATTAGGGTTGTTAGATTTAGTACTGTCTCTTTATTAATAGATCTTAACTATGAATATGTAATAATTAATGATAGAACTAACCAAATTTTGTTTATTGAGCTTTCATTGTAATTTTATTGGTTAATTGATGAAGTTAGAAACAAATGCAAATGAACATAAAATGACAAATTGATGCTAAAATAATGAATGTTTTGACATTTTTTTTAGTACGCTAGACAGGATTTTATTTCGGTGGAGAATGATAACCAAAAGGTTTCATCTCGGTTTATGGAAAGGGTTCAAATGTGTCTATGATTTAGTCGAAAAACATTAATTGTGGTTGATTTCAGGTAGCGGTGTTGTAGATTGCTCAACCTTCTTCTACATTTTTAATCAGAGTATAGTCAAAATCATCAATGTGGCTGTTCAAATATTATGTAGGCATATTTTTAGTCAATCTGTACGAATCCCTCCCCCTTGTTAGGAAAAATGAGCAAATGCATTTTACAGTGTGTTCAACCGAATTAAAGCCACCTGTATTTTGTACCGTAATTTGGTAGGAAATAAATCAATGAAAACGAAATAAATATAATAAAAAATTTTATATGCAAATACTTATTTATAAGGAGCAACTCACTCCATGCCCCACGTGGCAGAAAAAAGATGAATGTATAAAAAAAAAGTTGGGAAAAGTGCCCCGCCAAAATAAAGCCACTACTGTTGATAATCAATATATCCGCCCTGTTTATATATGACATGGAATATACGCAGTGGCATAACATTTACCAATCTCCGGAGGACAGTAACATTGATATTAACCCAGGCTTCAAAGATGGCAACCTACAGTTCTGCCATAGACTTAAACTGTCTGCCATTGGCATATACAGGTTTACTGAGGACATTCGAAACATTTTCTAGGGGGTTGAGATGAGAGTACAGGGCAGAACATTCCACGACATGCTTCCAAATATCCAAAAACCATTCCTAGGAGGATTTTGCGATGGTTATGGGGACGTTGTTCTGCTGGAAAATCCAACATAGGCCGCCAATCCCTTCTATAAATGGCAAGAAGTGAGTTTCTAGCATTTCTTGGCAATCGGTAGCTTATATGGGTTCTAAATAAACAGCCAGATTAAGTTTATCACTATAGTCGAAGTCTCCAAACACCATTAATAAGCCACCACCTACTGACCAATGTTGAAAGCTATCCACAAGTAAAGCAGAGACGATGAGGCCAAATATCATGAAACTTGAAAGGACCAATGGCATCTTATGTTCTCAGATGAGAAAAAAAAACAGTTTGGATGGATTTTTTCTATTGGCATGACAGGCGGAAAACAGAGGAAATTTTCTTCAAAAGACAGTACGGTGGAGTGGAGGCTTGTTAAAAGTTTTGGGATGCTTCGGCTATGATGGTAAACTGAACCTGACTTTTCCCTCAAACCACTTATAGACTACCAATTACCAAGAATTGGTAGAAACTCGTTTATTGCCAATTGAAGAGAGAATTGGTGGCCTAATTTGGATTTTCCAACTCGAAAACGCCCCCCCCCATAACCTTTGCAAAATAGGAGACATGTCATTGAATGGCCTGCCCTGTACCTTCATCTCAATCCCCAAGAAAATGTGTGGTTTATCGTCAGCAGAGCTTCAAATGGAAATTGCAGACAATTCAAATCTGTGGCAGAACTGATGATCGCCATCATTGAGGCCTGAGATAATACTGATGCTAATGTCTTCCAGGGATTGGTGTATGATATGCCACGTCGTATACTCCATGTCATACATAAACAAAGCGGATATATTGGCTATTAGCAATAGTGGCTTTATTTCGGCGGGACACTTTTATCCCCTCTTTTTGTAGGCATTCATTGTTTTCCTGACAAAGTGGAACAGGAAATAAGTTTCATATGCATTTCTACCTAGACTTTCTTAATATATTTGTTTCGTTCTCATGGGTTTTTTTCATGTTCAGTTACGGTACAAAATCACAGTAGATTTATTTCGATGAGACACATTGTAATAGGTGTTGGATATAACTGTTTCAGTAAATCATTGCATCAGTAATAAGGTTCTCGGGGGGGTTTCTGACTTATTTTACAAATGTTTGGAGTCTTTATTAAAAGTCTTCACATTCGAGATCTCATGAATAAAATGTTGAGTCGTTCGGAAATCATGTTCGTTTGGGAAAATCCGTTTGGAAAAAGGGATTATACTGTATTGTTAAGTACGTTTTTTCCACGTGTGTTTTCTAGATCCACTTTGCCAAAATATAAGTGAAATTTCTTTTATATTATTTATTTGTTAAAATTAAAGCTTTTAAAGTTCCAAAAAGAACGCCAATCATGTATTTAATAGAATTTATTTTTTATATTTACACATTTCAATTTTGTGACATGTGTCGCAGTGAGAATGGTGGAGAGGGTTTTGAGCGGCGCCAAATTGAATCAGTTTTCTCTTCACACGCCGCTGCTGTAGATTACTAATGAAAGGCATTTTATCACTAACACGCGTCAGATATATGTATTAGAGATGAGACTTGAGTTAAATGCATCTCGAATTCAAAGTCTCTTTTAATATAGGATCGATATAACATATTCAATAATCCATTACATCAATAATAACAATAAGGTTCACGAGGGGCTTCTGATTCTATTTATTTACAGGGTGGTCATAAAAAAACTTTGCCGGTATATGGAACTCTAGCGGCCAGTCCGTTCAACCGATCGAGGGGAAATTTCAGCTATATCTATTCAGAGATATGAGCTCGAGATTCTGTGAACGGCCACAAAATGGAGCTCACGGTTACGGTTATAGTTACAGAAACTCGAAAATTTTCAATGGCAACCCCCCTTTTTTATCGCAAAATGCTCAGTGCATGCGAAAATCCTAAAGAGCGCCGGAACCGTAAGTGTATCACAAGAAACGGACACGTTATGCACAAAAAACTGTTCTGCGAATCCCCCCCCCCATAAAAAACACGATTGGGGCGCAAGGAGTAAATTAGAATATGACACAGAGTCAGTACACTAATCTCTGATTACAACACAGATTGGAGAAAAGAAAACTTTTATTTTGATTACACATTTTTCACATGGGTGCCATCACAGGCAATAACACATTGCATGGTGGCGACTGTGGACAGTACAGCCGAACGTTACATCGCATGAGGGATGTTTGCAATCTCACGTTTGATAGAATCTTTCAAATCCGGCAAAGTTTGCGGATTGCACATGTACACTCTAGATTTCAGATATTCCTGAGCCTGAAATCCATAGGAGCGAGGTCGGGGAATCGCGGAAGCCATTGACGTTACCAGTTAAGATGAAATGTGTCTCGTCCGTTCATAATATGTAAAGAGGCCGATCGTTATCTCCATCATATTGGATAAGAAATTCATTAACAAAGTCTATATGTTGTTGATGGTTTCGCACTTCCAACATCTGGGCGCGCTGGTATCGGTAAGGAAACATGCGGATTACAGAGCGCAGTAACTTTAAGACCATTAATTTTGGTATATCTAATACACGAGATGCACCTTTAGTAGTTGGCATGCGTCCTCTGGTCACTATGTGATGCACTTCCATAACAGTATCCCCGGGAACAGTTGGTCGTCCGGATCACGGATTATGACAGGTGCAGCCAGTTTCTCCGAATTTCATTAGTAAATCACAAAGAACTTGTGAAATGCATAGGCCACGTATTTCGCGATGGTTTCGACGGTAAACGCGCCAGGTTTTCGCAGCATTCATCTCATTTTGATAATTGTTTTACCAACTCACCACGAACGAAGTCATTTTGTTGGCATCTGCGAGCTTCGACTGAAGAACTAACATTCCCACCCTATTTTTTATCCGTTATCTACGCTGACTATCTGGCAAACGATGTTCCGTGATTGGTATTTTGTCTCTGTCATATTAAAATTTTTTTCCTTGCGCCTTGGTCGTGTTTTTTTGGGCCGTTCGTAGAGCTGATTTTGTGCGAGCATAACGCGTCCGTTTATTGCAATAACCATACCGTTCCAACGCTCTTTAGGGTTTTCGCATGCGCTGAGCATTTTGCGATGAAAAAAAATGGGTGTTACCATTGGAAAATTTAGAGTTTCTGTAACTATAACCGTAACCGTGAGCGCCATTTTGTTGCCGTTCACAGAATCTCGAGCTCATACCTCTTAATAGCTATACCTGAAATTTCACCTCGATCGATTGAACGGACTGGCCACTAGAGCTTCATCTATCGACAAAGTTTTTTTTATGACCACCCTGTATTTGGAACTTTTGTTAAAAGACTTTGGGTTAGAGATCTCAAAAATGAGCCTGCATCCGTCTATAGTGTATGGATTAAAACCTTTTACATGTCAATGTTCCCCATTGGGAACAAGATAAAAACTTATTAAAAATTAAATGTCATCAAAATTAACTTGAAAAAAAAGCAAAAATAATAAAAAAAAAAAAAAAAAAAAAAAAAAAAAAAAAAAAAAAGACTTGATTTTTTGAAATAAAAGTTACATTTCTATCAACTATCATTAACGGGGAAATCTACAGGAAATTATAAAAATGATCAATGACCACCAGAAAATGACCAATCATAAAAATGATTTTTTGAAATTGAAGTTACATTCATATCATTAATGTGTAAATGTACGCAAAATCATAAAAAGGACTAATGACCAACGGTAAATGACTACCGAAAACGATTAGAAGATTATATATATAAAAAATTTTTCATCGCATTAAAGACTAATATCCCTTAACTAAAACATTAGAGGTCATAATGTGCAAAAAAATAATTTTAAAAATGCTTGAATATTCGGTCGTAAAAGTTTTTAAGGGTGTTCTTAAATCAAAAAGGGCAACTTTGTGACACATGCTTTAATTTATTTTTGCACGAAAATGCATGAAAGTAGCAGGTGTTATTATTCAAAAACTGTCTAATTGCACTCAATTTTCTGTTTTTTAAAATACACAATAGATTTTTCATAGGAAGCCTTCAAAGTTGACACTTTTGAGCACATTTCCCGACGAAAGCAGAAAAGCGGTCGAAAAGCAGGAGAAAAACGTGTAATGAAGTGATCGAAATAGCTTAGAACTGGATAGGTAATCTAATTATCATGAAATGGAAAAAAAAGTTCAATTCGAAATCGCTTTCATAGTCAGACATTCCTTCTGTTAAAAATGAATTTGTAAATGTGTCAAAACGTTTTTCACTTGTTGAGCGAAGCAGTTGAGAACACCCTTAATGGTGCAATGTTTTTTGAACAACAGCGTCACTGAATCTATTTTAAATTTTTAGGTTTTGATGATACTTCTTTCTATGGTGCATGCAATTCCTTGTGCATGATGATGCTTTAGAACAGCCGTACGCCTCAACCCTTTTTTTCGCACGGGCCACAAGCATGAGTTTCAGGCTTTAGGCGGGTTGCAAACAGAAGTTTCGACTTTAGGCGGCCACAACGCACTACATTAAAAAAAAAATGTATAATTCGCTGTGGACAAATAGTACTAAATGCAAAAAGAACCTTTGTCTAAGAAAATGGTTTTTGACAAAATTTTCAGTTAAAATCTGTCTTGTTATATGTAACATTATCTTCCCGTGAAATTATGTAAAGCAACGCTGAAGATCATCAATATTTTTTTATGCGCATCTCAATTAATTATATAAATATGGATTGATAATTAAATGCCTTGGATCGCACATAAAACGCCGCCGGGCCACATGCAGCTTGCGGCTGCAGGTTGAGTATGGCTACTTTAGAAGGTAGGCCAAAAAATGTTGGCTTTAGAAAAAAATTCAAAATGGATTAAGAAAAAAAAACCAAAGTTTTTTATCTATAAAATTTCTTTAATACCTGTATTAACAACTTTATATCCGCATATTTACCAATTATATCAGGTATTATCGTAAGTTCAAAATGGGGGAGTTTTCTACGTCCAACTACTAAAAAATTCAAAATTCTTTTTCAAAAAATAGTATATATAAATATATATACACATATAAACACATACTCTATGTATATTTCAACATGTTTGTTTAAATTATATCAGTTATTAATATAGTACTAGCGAGCTACGCTCGCTAGCTGGGCCACTTTTTCCAAACGAACCTCGGTATTAAGCAGTATATAATAAGCAAAAAAATTCATTAAATAAGCAAGTCTTGGTGTTCGAATCCTCAAGCACAAAAAAAAGTAAATTAAAGAGCCATGGTCCCGTTAAAAATATGTGATTTCGCACTGTGGGCCACGTGCACTTGAAAAAAAAAAGATTGTGGATCGGAACTATGGTCGCTTCGCGCCCATAGTCCCGTTAAAAATATTTGGTTTTGCACGGTGGGCACTACGCGCCCTTAAGACATTTTTCCGTATTTTTTAGTTCATCAGAAGCAGATTTTTACGCAGATTCTGAATATGTAATCAGTTTTTTTCTACTTTAAAAACTGTCTGCATGATGGTTTAAAAAAAAAACGCGCAAAAAAAAAAAAAAAAAAAAAAAAAAAAAAAAAAAAAAACGCAATTAGCTCCGGTAGAAAAAGCGATTTTCGGCTGTTTCTTCTTTTAGCCAAAGGGGAAAAGTTCAAGTTCTTCACCGCAAGGTAGCGCAGTGTTCTGCCTCGGAGCTCCGTTTGAGCGCCGTTGGGATTTGAGACATATTTCGTTCCGATTCCCAAGGGGTTTTTAATTCATAACTTTTTTAATTTTGGTCCCACGGTCTCGAAAATGCCCGAAATGACTTCCCCGGAATATTTCCAGTCGAAAGACACCTCTCGCGACTTCCAACTCGCCCGCGTTGCGAACTGTAATCGGCTTCAAGCAGACAGACAGAGGCGCACGGATTTTATTAGTATTGATTCTGTACAATTTATTATATACAATAAATCCAATTCACAATTCCTTTTTTTTTAAAAAAAAGTAAGTATATTGCATCGAGTCTTTTAAAATGTTTAAAAATGATGATAATGGTAGTTCGAAGTTCAAGTTAAAAACATAGATTTGTCCACAAAAATTGGTCCAGAGAGTCCCAGTATTTAAATACTGGTTCATATAAGTTCATATAAGATTCATTACCTTTTTAATTTTCATTCATAGTTCAACGTAATTCATTTCCTCCATTTTTTTCACTTGAATTCACTTCCATTCATTTCCCCATTTTAAACTTACGATAATACCTGATATATTTGGTAAATATGCGGATATAAAGTTTAGAAAAAATACAGGGGAAAATAAAATAAAACAATTATACATCACACTGACTTGACTGAGAAATGCGGGGCTTCTAGTTTTAAGTTATAGATATCATAACCGAGTTTAGATTACTAACGAAAGGCATTTTTTCACTAATCGAATCAAATATAACATATATTATAGAGATGAATCTAAGTCAAATGCATCTCGAATTCGAGGTCTATTAATATAAGATGAAAAAAAAACATATTCAGCTATTCGTCATATGAATAATAATATACTCAAGTAGTTTCTGATTGTATTTAAATATTCCGAGTCTTAATTAAAAATCTTCTGCTTCGAGATCTCAGAAATGAGCCACAACTCATCTATAACAGGCCTGTCCAATCTTTCACTAAACAAGAGCGCATTTCAGCTTTTGACAAACAATGAAGGGCGTCATCATTAGCAAGGCTGCAACAAAATTTTCTCACAGTATTAATAGCGATACATACTTGGAAATGCACATCGCAGTAGAAGAAATAAGGCTTCTTTGTGGATCTGGAGTTCCATTTAAAGAAGAAGAACGTCAAAATAAATATATATCGTAAATTTCGAATTATACATTTTTCAGTGAGGAGCTAAAATTGAAATGGAAGAAGCCAGAAACTTTAATCTGGCTTTTAATTGAAGTAAAATGGTCAACAGAGATATTGTTAGATTTTTTTTAGGATGAATAAATACTCTTTGATTTATTTTGGAGACGTTATCATGCCGTTGAAAAGAAAAAAAAATGACAAGCCTATTAGTGATTAATCTAATGGGTAATCTATCCAAAGGGAAAATGAAATGTGTAAATGATTTCATTGATGAAAACCATTTCGCATGATTTTATAGTTTTTTCTTTCAAAAAATGAGAAAAGGGGCTTAAAATTGTAAAGATCTTGGACAGAAAATAATATACCCTTTACCCGTATTATAAAACAGCAGTGGGACACTGCAACAACAACAAAAAAGGCTAAACTTTTTTTGCACGAAAAGAGAGCGGAGGGATGCGCTTATTTTTCCACGTTTCACTTATTAACATATTTTAAAAAGTTATTTCCAATTTTTACTGATATTCATAACAATTTTCATAAAAAACAGTTATAAATTAGTGAGGAAACGCAATAATACATGATCAACATTTTAAAATACGTAATGCCTAAAATACTCTAACATAAATTTTAAAACTATTTCTCAAGGAAGTATCAAGGAATTTGAATAAGACATCATTTTAAACAGAAGTTTATATAAAAAATAAAACCTTTACAAGGTCGAAAAAAGTCATTCAACGGCCTCGTTGGACAGTCCTGATCTGTCGTGTTGTAAGGATTAAATTTTCTCAACGACAGAATAAGTAAATCCATTTTAAATTTTAATATTTCTTTCAATAGTATTTCTAATTCCTTATAAAAGACTAGAAGACAGCCCGTCAAAATGACGTGTTTGCATTTTTAAAAGGATGATAAAAAGTTACAACTGTGGTCAATCAGCCACTTTAGGCTTAAACAATTTTTAAAAATACAGCGATTAAACATGAAGGAAAAATCTATAAAGAAAAGAAAAAATTTTAACAGAAATTTGCATTTAAAACTATAACAAAACTGTCTGGTGGATGGGGGGATTGTAATGAACAAATCGTAAATACATAAATTTTAAAAGAATAAAGTAAGGCAAGAAAATCAATTATAAAAGATTATATTGTGAAACTACAGCCAAAAAATATCTAAAAATTCTGAGAGAAAATAAGAAAAATATCTAAAATGTATACAAAAAATTCCTATTTTGACCCCTTTTTTAGCTAATACTTAAAAGAAAACACTCTATAAGATCGAAAACAAATGTCAACAATAAAGAGTAAACAATGAACGTGTTCGGGAGACACACGCTCTACGCGCGCAAGCTCAGGAGTTTTTACAGAGTACTATTCCGCTGTAAGATGCACTCCATGTACCTGTCTCCTGAGCGCGCGCGCTCAGGGCGCATAGATCCCGAACGCGTCCGATCATTCCTGAGTCGTGATGTTACAAAGGAATCATGGCAAAGATTCAATCACGGAATTTGTCGTTCTTGAATGGCAACAGTATTGATTTGCTTACATTGTTTGTTTGTTTTGTTTTTTCCGTAATTGCTGGTTGTTTTATTTAGAACTTAAACATTATAATTAAATAGTTTTTGTGGGTTTTAAAGAAAATGGGTAATGAATAAATCTTTCACATGTATATTTTCAAAAGTTGAACAATTAGAATATTTGTGAACGGCTCGGAATAGTTAAGCCTAACGTGGACGCAGTTGCAATGTTTCCTTTTCTCGTGGATGGGTTGTCCCCGGAATCGTCATACACGGAAGGGTTTTATATATATATAATTCTACAAGAAGGTTTGCGTGTAAAATGTTTGTTTCAGAAAAAAATAAAAGAGAACAATCATATTTCATAACTGTAAAAAAGGCTTGGTTTCTGGCTTCATCTCGTATGTAAAAGCCTAATGTGAGTTCCTTATCATCTAACTGATTCATCAGATTAGCTTTCCTTGATTTTTTTTCCCATTGGTCACCTAAACGTGCGTAACACGAATAAGTCACGTACGCTAGATCAATTACACGAGAAAATTTTATGTCCTGGAATTGAAACCAAAAATTCTGGCAACTATCTTAATAAATATTTAACGTTACGTTCAGTTGTGTTCCGAACTTCATTTGACAACTCCATTTCATTAATTGCAAGTATGACTTGTAATTACTATTTTGTTTTATATATTTCTACATGTTTTTAATAAAACTAATATTTAGGTTTTCTTATTCACATGTAGTGCTGCAAAAAGCCGGTTTATTCCTAGCTTTATTTGTAACACACTGTAAAACTTAAAGGCCCAAATTGGGTTGTAAGATTTCTGGGTATAATAGTGTTCCTAAAATGGTACAGCAATGTTTCCAAAATAGTACAGTAGTGGTCCCATAATAGTTAACCCAAAATGGTTCAAAACAGAGCATCAGATCCTTAATAAAATTAACACAATCAAATTTTCTTAGATATAACGTATATATTATCTAAGATGTTTTAATTTTTTTTTATGTTACTAAGGATCTGTCATTTTTTAAAACAATTTTTGGCAATAAAGTGAACTTTCCAATTTGGAATACTCCTGTGACCAAAAATTTTACAACCCAACTTGGGTCTTTTGTTTCTACAGTGCAGGCACGATTTACTGTTAAAAAGCCCGGTTTATTCCCAGGTTTAAATCACGTTTTTTCTGGTCACATGTTAATTTGTTGTTTAAATGTGAAAACAAACAAGATTACAGTCAATATTCGTAGTCAATCATTTTAGACGTGGTAGTAAATTTGCTAAAATCTTTTCCGTACAACATTTTCTTACACTTTTAAATATGGTGTCTTTCCCCCATAAATATCTATCTCATACGTGTAACAGAAAGGATAAATGTGATTGAAACATTTGTCCCACTGCATGTTTTAAAACTTAATGACAGACTCCAAATATGAATTAATTTCAAACTTGCGTGCAACTGAGAAAAATAACACTTTAAAAACGAATAGCCTGGATTTTTTTTTTTTCTAATTGATTTCAAATTACTATTTTTTTCAAAGGATATAATATCAAACAGTCTGAATGAAATTTTTCGGCGCGTATTACTTAATTAAATATGTCTGGTTGATTTATCATAGGGTGGTCTGTCTGTCTGCAGAGAATATTGAACTTAGGTCACAAGAGCAGACAAGTTTAATTGATATTTACAACTAGAAACTGAAGTAAGTTTGTTTCTTCTGATTTTTTAATAATGTCTGTCATCTGTTTAAATTTATGCAATTTTTTTAGGTCATTGCACTTGCCACGTATACTCTTTGTATTGAGCCTAAATTTATAATCTAGCCGAGACATGTCCTGCTTTCTTAAAGGCATGCTGATCACTTAATATCTTGCATGCCTGAGATAAAATTAAAAGCAAATTGCCCTAATCAGGAAAATTACTGTGAAATTAATATAAATATTCAACTCACTTTGCATTCTGAAAAGCAAAAAATTTTAAAGATGGTACGAGGTGTTAAGACAATTAAATCAATATTCTTTTTTTTTATTATATATAATTAGTGATTTGTTTTATTTTGAAAAGAAGTCCAAAAGAATAATCTAAATGAGGTTCAGTAAAGCATATGAATCAGTTAAAATATTCAGTATTCCAATTACATTCTAATTTAATTCAATTTTATCCCATTATGTTTCTTTTTTTTAAACTAAAAGTAATTTTAAACATAATTTGTCATTCTTGTACGGAAGTAGAAAGTGAATATTAAATGGGCTTTAATAGCATAGTTCCAAAACCAAAAGGATAATTAAGAAAGAAAAATGAATGGAATGGTATTTTCAGAGTAATTATATCGTAATAAGGCTATCTTTCTCAACCGTACTCAGCTAATCAATGCGGTTTGAGGTACACTATTTCTTTATTAGAATATTAGAAAGTGGTTGAAAATCATTCAACGAAGTTGCTAAGATGAATGTCTTTCTAATAGAAATATTTCCTGGAAATTCAGTAATAATTTCAGTGTTTAAGTGGTTAAAATTTGTTACAAGCTATCAACAGCATTTGAAATTATCTTCTATTCCGATTGCATTCTAATTTAATTCTATTTTATCCCTTCATGTTTCTTTTTTTTTAATCTAAAAGAATTTTAAATAATAATTTGTCATTCTAGCGGAAGTACAAAGAGAATATTAAATGATCTTTAATGGTATAGTTCAAAAGCCATAAGGATAATTAAGAAAAAATTGAATGCTATGGTATTTTAAAAGGTAACTGCGTCGTTTAAAAAGACTGATATCTTTCTCAATAGTATTCAGCTAATGAACGCGGTTTAACGTGCATTATTCCTTGATTAGAGTATTAGAAAGTTATTGGAAATCAAACATTTACCAACGTTGCTGAAATGAATGTCTTTCTAATAAAAATATTTCCTGGAAATCCAGTAATAATTTCAATATTAGACAAGTGGTTAGAATTTGTTACAATGTATCAACAGCGTTTGAAATTATCTTCTATTCCGATTGCATTCTAATTTAATTCTATTTTATCCCATTATATTTCCTTCTTTTTTTCATTCTCAAAGTAATTTTAAACATAATTTGCCATTCTTGTACTTAATGAACTGAAGTACAAAATGAATACTAAGCCCTTGCGGTGCGGTGATATATCTATGAAACCACTTAATTTCAATCCCCAAAATCTACATTGGCACCGGAATTTCGGTAGAGAAAATTTATGATTTATTGAATGCATGAAACATAAGTTTTTCCTATTTACATATAAAGCTGTTTTCAAATTCCGGTGTTAGTCATTAATTTCAACCCTTAAGCAACTCACTTAAGCCCTGCGCTGCAAAGGGTTAAATGAGTTTTAATAGTATATTTCAAAAGCCAAAAGTATATTTGAGAAAAAAAATTGAATCTGTGGTATTTTAAAAATAATTGTGTCGTAACAAGACTGATTGATATCTTTGACGACCGTACTCAGCTAATCAAGGTGGCTTAAATTATACCACTTCTTTATTAGAATATTAGAAAGTGATTAAAATCAAACATTCACGGAAGTTGCTGACATGAATGTCTTCCTAATCAAAATATTTTCTCAAAATTCAGTAGTAATTTAAATGTTTAACATGTGGTTAGAATTTACTCTAGTCTATCAACAACGTTTGAAATTATCTGCTATTCCAATTGCATTCAAAATAATTCTATTTTATCTCATTTTGTTCGTTTGTTTCTTTTTTTTTTTTTTATCTAAAACTAATTAAAAAAATAATTTGTCACTCTTGTACTTAATGGGTGGAAATACAAAATGAATATTAAATGGGCTTTAATAGTATAATTCTAAAGCCAGAAGGATAATTAAGGGAAAAAATGACAGCTGTGGTATTTTAAGAGTAATTGTGTCGCAACAAGAACCGATATATTTCTCAACCGTACTCAGCTAATCAAGGCGACTTAAAGTATATGGGCCATTTTCACCATTCGCTTAAGCTGTTATCAGATTACGGACTTTAAAGGAGAGAAACCTTTCATTCGATTTTAACCCCAACATTTTCCCGTTCAAAGAAAAAAAAAGTTACAATTCTCTTTGAAAAAGTTGGAGGAAAAGCCGGAAAACCAGTCCTACTAGTACCAGCCGTTAATATTTATCTCCTATTCGTATCAATCGCTTATCTCTGATTCGTTGAAATGTTCGATGTTGGATGAAAAAATCTGGGCTAGCCCAGACTGTTTTAGAACTGTGGAAAAAAGTTGGGGAGACATTGCAGTTTGGTATCACACTGGGTGTTGGAAGGATATTTCGCGAAAAGTTGGAGAAAATCAAGTGTTGGCTCAAAAGTCTTACGAAATGTTGGTGAATCTGATAGCAGCTTTACATTTCATGGTAACGGACTTGACAAGTAACGAACTTCACATTTCAAATAAAACTATTAAAATGAACTAGCTTGTATATTTTTTAATTTAGATAATAATTTGCATATCTTCTAAAACTATTCAGTGAACTTATTTAACAGTTTACGTTTCACCGCTTACAAATATGGTAACAGACTTGACAAGTAACGGACTTGACATTTCAAATAAAACTATTAGAAATGAACTAGTTTGTATAATTTCTAACTTGCATAATAATACACATACCTTCTGAAACTATTTAGTAAATAGTATTTAATTACAAAAGTGCAAAAATCATTATTTGAATATTAAAATTTACAGTAACAGACTTGACAGTGAAAAAAAAAAAAAAAAATACCAATTTTGATGAAAGCTTATTCTTGCCACTATTACATTGCTTCACAATTAAAGAGTAAAAAATGGCAAGTAGTAGTTGCGTGAATAGTTTAACTATTTGCTGCAAACTTTAGACAGAATTAGAAACCAATTTTGACTTAAATAATCACAAGGTAACGGACTTGACGCAGAGTGAGGGACAAAAAATTTCTGTGAATTTCTTAAAGAAATTATCTCTTGTAAACAATTTTTTTCATTATTATCGAACACTAACAGTTCATATTTAAAATAATTAAATATCTTTATTTAAAAAAGTTAAATTAGGTTTAAAAAAAAAATAACAGTTAATTACATAAAACTTGGAATGGGACAGGCATTTTTGCTTAGAATCACTATTTTAAAGATTTATATCTCCAAAACTTTTACTGATTTTTTAAATTTTTCATGATAGAAATGTTCAATATAATGTTCTTTAGCTAATGCATATCCGAAATCAAATTTTAAATATTAATTCATGTTTGAATTTTCTTCTTTTTACTCTTGGACAACATATGTAAGCGAAATTTGAAAATGGCCCATATTATTTTTTAATCAGAATATTAGAAAATGATTGGAAATCAAACATTCACAAGTTACTGGTATATATATGCTGATTAACATACATATATGTGTGTGTAGAAAGAGAGAAAAATAAATGGGATATTATGAAATGCTATTTACATTTTTACTTGTAAATTACCATTAAAAATTTGAGACACATTCAAAGTTTGCAAAGAACAAACTCCGAGTATTTTTAATACATTAATAATTCCTTTAAAAGGGGAAAAAATACATATCAATATTTTACTTTATATATAAAAAAATTAAAATTTTCAAATAGTGTAACGGGTAAAGCAATATGAAATAGATTATAAGGGATATTAAAATTGCAAGAAAAATACGATTTAAATATACAATCAGAATTATTTAACGAGTTAATCTTAGTAAATTATCAATAAATCATTAGATTCTTTGAAAAATTGTTTTAAGTTATAGAATCGTCTTGAAACAGTTGTGAAGCTGATATTGAAAATTACCCAACATTCTATCTTGAAAACATAACCAAGTTGTAAATAAACTAGCGTGGAAAAAAACTGATTAACGCAGCAATAATTATAACTTTTTAGCTTTATACCGAATTTGGCTATCATCACTGACTGTAATATTTTAAATTTAATAAGAATTTTTTTAAAATCTACCTGCAAAAAAAAATAAAATAAAATAAAATAAAATAAAATAAAATAAATAAATAAATAAATAAATAAATAAATAATAATAATAATAATAATAATAATAAAATTGAGAATATGATTTTATTTTACTGAGTTTATCAGGCAAATGGTATCAAAACGGAAGTGAGGGCAGTGCTTTTTAAGTACTAGTAAGTGGTATGGCAGATTTATGATTGACTGTAACATCGTATGAGTCAAATATAGAAATATTCCATATTTTTCGACCATTCGACAATACTCGGACTTCCTATATATATATATATATAAATATATATACATAAACTTTCTTCCATTTTATTTCAATTCTTGATGTTCAATGGAATCCAGAATAGTTATGTTTGAAGATACATTAATTTGAAATTATGAAAACAAATAAGAATTTTTGCAATACATTTATTAAGCTAATAATCACAAGGAAAGACTTTTTAATGCTGTGTACACAGCTTAAAAATCTAGTTTGAAGTATGATGTCAGTGTTTACATGCAGATGCTATAATTAGGTCAACTAATAGAAATATAAAGCAGTTAAGAATTAATGTTTATTTGTAGTACTGCTTACTTTTTAAGTACAAGTTATAAAAAATTAAGTTAAATAAAAATATAAAAACTAGATGTTAATCATAAAATCTTCTAATATAAAGGAATTCATTTAAAGCTTAATTTTCTAAAATCTAAATCTTGACTGTCTTCCGTCACAGCATTTTAATGACACGCGATTGGTTTTACCGAAAGAAAAGATATGGAGTAATGTGAGATAAAAATTCAAGGCCAAGGTCAAATACAAGAGACAGAGGAAAAAATTAAAAAAAGGAAATCTATTATGTTTAAATTCATTTTTAATTGTAATGAAAGTTTCATTTTTTAGATTACAATTCTTGCTTATATAATATAAATGCATTCTTTGTAATTTCTCTTCTGGATATACCTAACATAGTGACCAGAACAGTCAAAACAAATAGTTTTTGTATAGAAAATACGCTCATATTCAAAATTAAGAGATTTTTTAGACTTGGTCGATTATCTCCAGAAATATTGGACAGATGTTAATGAAATTAAGTATCTAAATAGGTTTATATATTGCAACAAAACTATCCAACAGTTATAATTTGCACGCAAGATCATGCGTAAAAATCACCAGCATCGAAAGATATAAAACAGACTTTACAATACTGAACCCAAAAATGGTTAATAAAGGCCATAGTCCTCTTTTACAGCTCCCATAACATTAACTCATATTGGAAATCAGGCAGTTTATGGGTCCCTGTGGTAGTTACTCTTATTCCTTCAGCAATGATGTTTCCAGGCTCTGGTTGGTTTTAGGAGGTGGAAAGAGAGTTTCAGTTTACATCCCTAGAATGTCCCAGACATGCTCGTGGTTTACGTCTTTAGATCTTTTTATCAAGTGAATATCCTCACTTTCCAGAAATTTGTCGACCAGAGGAATTCTATCTGAGTGGGAGAGGGGGGGAGGCGTTGAAGTTCATTAAAATGAAGCTATGACCAACTGTATCTCTGAAAGGACGAATATAGAATACTAAGATACCTTATATCTCACTCCAGCCTTTGCAAATACAATGAAGGATATTTGGCCATTCAAAAAAATGCAATAAAACCTCTGTTGCCATAGTGGTCATTTTCTGGGAAGTTGGAATTCAGGTAGTGTATCCCTGGTTTTCTCCAGATAAAATTACGTCGAGAATTTGTATTTAGATTGAACACTCATCGGTGAATATAAAATAGTTCCTCATTGACCCTTGGTAAAGTTGATAATCTCTGCACCACTCTAAATGAGTTTTCTTGTGTATAGAAGTGAGCGGTAAAACGGGTGTGCAAAAGCAGGTCTTATTGCTAACAACCGTCTATCATGTAGCCCTCGACAAACAGTAACCTTTGAAACTCGACTATCTGCGGCCTAATAAAAGTAACGAGAGAGCTCACAAGCTCTTGCATTCTTGCTCCTTTAACTGTAATGAACAGATAGGGATCTTCGTTGGCCGCCATGGCTCTTTGACGATCTTGTAAATTTTTCTCTGTGGATCAAGTGTCGCAAAACTGTTTCCATAAGTGAAACACGACGCTGGGCATTAAAATGAAGTCTTTAGGAATTTGAAGTTGAAACTACCCTGTTTCTGGTCTTCAGTCATTTGTCATTTCATTCCATCATCCAAACGTTGGTGGTTTACTCATTTTTACTGTTTTCTTTCGAATTTCACCGAAAGCAGCAAAAATATACTAATACATTCAGCGAGGTTTGCGAGCGAACAAAACGCGAAAATTGCCACGATAGCTTATAAAGCCTATTTCTCTACCCACTCCGTCCATACACATGTGAACGTTTACATAATCGACACTAAAGAGCTGTATCTTTGTTTCAAAGAATTATTTTTACTTTCCTTGGTGCTTTTCAGGAAACTCGACAAAATATGCAATTTTCCCTAATTTTGAATATGAGTGTAAGTATTGTATTCTTTGCACACTTTCAGTGTAAAAAGAACTTTTACAATTTATGCTAACTTTTTATTTCTAATAACCGAAAAGTACCTGATATACACAAAAAAGTCACGTTATATTCAAAAGAAATGCAAAGGAACATTTTAAAATACAACAATTATTCGGTATTTTAAAATTTTTAATTTTTAATATTAAAACTCTTTATTATTTTAACACCAATAATTGAATTTAACTGTTTGAACTTGCCCTTAACAAGTCTACCAATTTTTAAACGAATCTGTTGAAAATTCAAATATTTGTTTCTTTAATGTCCCTGTTCCCATGAGCCGAATCTGTCTGTCCGTTTATATCTGTAGCTGGCCATTTCCATGCGAAATTGTTTGTCTGTTACATGCTACGATTTTTCACTACCAGTATTTTTAGAATTGAAAGATGTGACTTATCATTTCGAAGATATCTCATAAATTCAATAAAGCGAAGCAAACTTTTAAAAAATAACGGTGGGCAACAAGCATAGCGGTTTTCAACTGTGTAACAGACTAACCAGTTCGCATGGAAATAACCAGCTATAAAGAAAAAATTTGACCGGAATCGTCAAAAAATAACTTTGCTTTCTCTAAAATGTCATGACATCATGTGCAGTACTGTATTCGCCATTATTGTACTGTAATTCAGCCAGCAACAACACCGCAATACATTGTTAGCCTGCAATGCTCCCAAATTTAAAAGCGTCCAATGGCTGAAGGACAGTTCTAGCATTTATGATTTCATACATTTCTCAAGAAACAAAGTATATCCGCTGAAGATTTCGTGATGCGAAACAGTTTCTTGTCGAAATTCTAAAATTTTATTTGTTAGAACAATTTCTATTGTAAATAACAAATTTATGAAATAGCTGAGGGTCATCAAGTTATCTGAACTACAAGCGTGACGCTTTCCAACGAGCCTGCGAACCTGCTATAATAAAATTAAAATTTTGCTGTACGAGACTAGCAACTTACGGATATTGCTTTCGTCAAAAGATTAATAATTTAATTAAATTAATAAAGCAATATTTATAACTGCCCATTACGGTAACATCTACCACTAAAGATCAGCAAATGTAATTTCATGAAATCTCTCAAAACTGTTCGATTACGAATAGTGGTAATGTGCACATTGATTATCGCATGGATTCGCATTTAAAGATCTTCACAATGTACGTCTATCCAAACGAAAAGACTGAGATCTGACGTCATTGATATGAAACAGTTCCTTGTCAAAATTGCAAAAATTGCATTCGTTAAAACAATTTCTATTATGAATAATAAGTTTGTTATATAATCGCTAATCAACTCAGGAAGATCAAATTTTCTCAGCAATAAGCGTGCCACTTTCAAGGATCTGGTCTTAAAAAAACTAAATTATTTTCTGTCCCGTGGAAATTTCTAAGCCCCATTACAGATATTGTTAATAAACATCCTGTCCTTGACACGTGCCGTAGTTGAGTTGTAGATGTAAGAATTTACGGAACATGGGCTCAGTGGTTTGTCAATGGGATTTAGTATTAAACATCTACTTTGGTTAATCAAAAAACACATTCACCAAAAGAGTTTTACATATTTTATTTATTTCTTTATTGATAGATTAGTATTAAAATGTGAAATTGTAATTCTTAAATTGAGTGTTCATGCGTCCATTTCTCTATGTTTCATTTTACAAATACACTTACTTTTATTGATTTTATACATGAACTTATTCAGATTATCTGTATAACTATTGTATTCTTGAAACAGACCTGTAGGCAACATAAAGCAAAACACTCCATTTATGCAAAACAAAATTTTTGGTAATTATTTTAAAATATTTCTTTTCCTCCCGGAAATTCTAATTAAAATTACACTTGAAATATTTCCATGAGATATCCTTAAAGTATTGAAGCTTCAACTGCAACCGCATTCAAAGGGGGTTCATTACTGCCGGGACAATCTTCACCAGTAAATTTAAGTGGACATTTTCACTTTGTCAAATGCTTTAATAATGGAAAATTTCATTTAAAAATAATGGCAAAAATTGATATTATTTTTTACTGGTGTAAGTTTACCTCAGCGATAATAGTTTCACCATATTTTGACAATCAAGACAAGCCTCTTGTAAATGTCAATGAAAAGATTAAAATATCGGGCAACTAAAATCAGTAAAAAAAAAAAAAAAAAAAATTCCATATTTGTGGGAAAAAAATTTCCAAGGATAAGGCACTTAAATAAAGTGAAATTTGCTATTCAAATTATTGGTACAAGTTTTCATTGGCGGTAATCAGAAATTGTTAATACGATTGAAAAAAAAAAAACAGTCATCATCTTGTGGCAATCTCCTCAGTTACATCACTCGCAATTGCTAGACAATACACTATATGCCTCCTCTTTTTTCTTCATAACTCCATTTGTTTCAATTCTAATCCTTACTTAAGATATTTTTTAAATTTCTCCATTTAAAAAAATTGAATTAAAATGATGGAGATTTTTTTTTTTTTCACACCTTTCTACTTAGCTGAATATCAACTACTATATGACCGCGATCTCGCCGTAAGTCTTCGGCAAGACAGTGCTCCGCAAGAAACTGGGTGAAGATTGGGAAGCCTTTCTAAAGATGCCCGTAAAGTGTGAAAAATCATCGTTCAATGTTTTATCACTCTGAGCCCTTTATTATTAAATTAATTAGTTGATTTATATTTTGAAAAGAAGATTTATCTATTTATGCGACTTCTAGTATTTTCGCTTGTAAAGGGTTCCCACTGGTCCATTTTTCGGAAATGAGTATTAATTGAAAAATATATTCGTAGTATATATTCGTATCTCAACAATTGGAAGAAAAACCCTCCTCTACGAAATTTATAAACAACATTTTTTATTTATTTATTTATTTATTTTAAATAGTCGTGTTCAAAAAGCGGACCGAGCGAGAGCCCTGTTTATATGTAAATAATAATAAAAAAAAGCATAATTCAAGTTTAAATTATATCATAAAATATTAAACGTCAGAAAAATTAAAGCAAATTTTCAGATTTAGAAGATGTGTGTTTTTCAACTGATGCAAAATAATTAGTACTATAAGATTTATTCATCCACAGAGCAAATTTTTCGTTTTAAATTAGGATTGTTAAAATAAACAAGAAATGTGAAAATTTAATTATGTACGTAGTTCATCAGCTGAAAACTGGAACCACATACAATTGACAAATTTTCATGTGGTTACTGCCAGTCTCAAAGTGAAAATATTTAAAAAATATTAGATTTGCTATGAGTAAAACATATCTTTTTATATATTTTTGCCAAAGCATTTTTACCTAAATATATTCCTTGATTCATTTAGCTTTATCAGAAAAATTTCTAAATTCTAGAAAGAATTTAGGCCTTGGTCTTCTAAATCCTGAACTCATCCTAAATTTCATTTCTAAATTCATGCAATTTTAGCAGTTAAAATTCATTCTGCTTACAATATAACTTTTTTTTTTTTTTTTTTTTTTTTTTTTTTTATGAAAAGGAAGGCTTTTTAATGTTTCATAAACGTTTTTTGTATCCGTTTAAGATAAATCAAAAGCTGGTAAAATCTATATTTAACATACATCTGGAGAAAAAATGTTTGTTTCTTATGTCTTAATAATTAAAAAAATATTCCGTTCACACATCATTATTGCATGGGAAATTCTATAATTGAACGCGGAAGATATTACGCGAAGGTTAAATTTTAGGCTTGTACTAACGAAAATAAGTATAATAATTGTAAAAAAAAACGAGTTCTTCAATAAAAGTTCTATTTCGATACAAGTCAGCTTCAGTCGGTCCAAGGTCTGGCATATTATATAAAAAAATGTCTATGAGAGGCATTGATTCAAGGCCAAGGTCACATTGTTACTATCCACTTGTTACTCAGTGCCTTTTATATAACAAAGACGCTTAGGAAAAAATAATAAAACGAAAAATGATTGTATTGCATATAAAATATTATATAATTATTTAAATTAATATATAATTGCTTACAAAAGAAAAAGTACTTTTTTTTTCTCTTATAAATAATTATTTCATTTACGTTCTAGAATAAGTAAAATTAATCAGCATTTTTAAAAATTTAAATTACCTACATATTTTCAGATATTTTATCACCATATTTTAATAAATTTTATGTCCGTGCTGAATACCCAATACTTAACATAGTCTTTTTATGTTTATGCTAACATTACATTCAGGGTCAGTGCAGCAGCGTAAAGAGCCCTGAGTAAAGCACTTCATGGTTCCCTAAGACATCCATGACCTATATACTGATGAACTTCACTAATAAGATTTATTTACATAAAATTTAATTAAAACAATTCTCCTTAACACTTGAGGTGATATTTCAAAAGAACACAATTTTCAGGCATTTGGAATTTTTTAATTTATGAAATGCATGAAAAATACCAACGTAGATGCAAACTCTCCCGTTTTTTAGGCCCGGAAATATTTAACATTAGAACCGCGCAACCGGGTCATTTTGACCCGTAACACCTATCTGCTGGGAGAGAAGCCATTTTATGATTTTTTATATTATTACTAGAAACTGTAAACATTTATTTTAATTAGTTAGAGATAATTACGATACGCTAAAATAATCTACTTCCATTTTAATTATTTCATCTAATATTTTTATAAGAATTATTGTTAATCACAGCCTAAAGATGGTATTTTAATGATTTATTATTAGATTTTCGATTGACTTCTTCTGCCTGATTTTCCACTGCAACCATAGCAATTAAAAATTATTTATTTATAATTTTGTTACTATTTAATTTCAGTGGATTTCATTTTTGTCCATTATAGAACGTTCATAAAGGGCTGTAAGCAATCATATTATTTTACTATTATTTTAAAAAAAGAAATATAACAAAAACTTCATAGCACTAAGAGTATTTCATTAACTATTGGGTACCTTAATAACTCAGATTTGTCGCACAACCAAAAATACACTATTGTCTTATTTCAACACTTTAAGTTTGCAATTTAAGAATGGATAACAGGCATCTAACATCAGAAAACAAATTATTGCAGATAAATAATGTTGCTATGGATAAAAAAAAAATAATAATATTGTACATTTTGCATAGCTGCCAACATCTTCCGCTTTTTTAGCCCGGAAAATTTTTATAGAAAATTTTACCATTAGAAATCGTCGTAATCTGCCAATTAAATAAGGCGAAATTTTCTATTAAATTTTTCCGGTCCGAAAAATCGGAATAATTGGCAGTTATACATTTTGTATAATGGATGAATTAATTTAAACTAGGCTAATAAAGCTTATGTTGGATATTAACCCTTTCTTGCGCAGTGTTGCCGGGCCGGCAACACCTAATTTTAATTCCAAACTTCCAAACGCCACCAGTAATATTTTACTATAATTTTGCTTTTACAAAGAAAGCTTAAATTAAGAAATTCGTAATATCTAGACAAGTCCTTTATAAATTCCGGTATCAATCGGTATCGACAATTTCTCATTTTACTAATAGAACTTGCTTGCGCCGGAAAGGGTTAAGGAAATTGACATCAAACTTTTAAATATTAAAAAATTGGCAAATCATTTTTTATATTTCTAATTTTATTTTATTTTTTTTTTTTTTTTTTTTTTTGTTCTTTTAAAATATGAAAAGCTAGTATCGATATTTTTCATGACAACCATAAACTCTATTTCATAATTTTATCCTGAGAGAAAAAAACCTTTTAAAATGAGATATTAAACGAGCAAAATTATAATTATTTTGCACTGAGGCATTGGTTTTGAATTGTGTTGAAAGTGGGGCTTCCTACATAATCTTGTTGCAAGATGGTTGCGCCGACTCTGATTACATTTATCTTACATCCGTTAAAGGTCTGCACGGGCCGAAATTTCCAGGCCCGGGCCCGGCCCGTAGGAAAGTTATTTCGGCCCGGGCCGTTGTAAAACTCAAAAGTTCGGCCCGGGCCCGGCCCGGCCCGTTTTGGCCCGTTACAATTTCTACGATTTCTAAAAAATTCAGATTTTTATCATATAACTAAGATTCCTTTAAAGAATACTGCATACATATCTATGGAATGATTTTACAGTATATTTTACAGCAAATATACATTAACAACATTAATGATTACTTAGATTCTTAGGCTTTCAACATTCGAATAAAGATTCATTAAAAAATTAATATGGCTTAGAATAAAAGAAAAGAGAAAGAAAGCTAAAAACATCGTTAATTTTGAAGCTGTTTAATAAAAGAAGATTTATAAATATATTTCTATATCATTTTATTCGGATTTCAAATCCAAATTCATTCTTAAATTCAAAGAAGCTCCTTTCTGATACATTTCTAAATTCATTTTTTTTTCTCAGAAACGCATAAGATTAGCAGATATCTTTATTCAGAAACTATATAATCGAATGGCCTTATCTATTTTTTGATAGAAGCAATTTAAGAATACTGCAAACAAATAAAATACTGTCATAATTAGCGTTTTGAATAGAATTTCCGCAAGGGAAGGGAGAAAAACCTGCAATCATTTGAGAAACTATTATATCTCAACAAGGTTATACAAGTACTTTATTTACCAAAAATGAAAAACGCCATTCGATTCCAAATCCCTTTAACAGTTAGGCTGATCACTTTTATACTTTTACAATTTAAAATTAATCAGAAAATGTGTCAAACTTTCGCTTTATTGAGAAATAAATTTAAAAATCATCAAGAAGTATATATCCGAAGACTAAGCTAACATAAGTTCTTTATCGCTGTTAATAATTTTACAAATCATGTTTTCTGCCAATAATTAAGTCTAGTACCGGACCGGCCAGTCTATATGTAGAAAAATAATGCAAGTGTGATCTCGGACCGGCATGAGTCAGCTACAAAAATATTAAAACGGGTTACACATAATGTATTTCTCCGATGCCGATACACTATACATTTTTATATTGATGCTGTCAAACTAGTATGGCTACATTTATACTTATTCTCGTTAAAAGCATTTTCGTTGAAAATAGCTCATATTTTATCGTTTATGCATAAACCTTCAGAACGGGCCGGGAGGCCTGAAAATTTTTTTATCGGCCCGGCCCGTCTGGCCCGTTCAATTTTTTTGCCGGCCCGGCCCGTTTATGTTGTTTGTCGGCCCGGCCCGTTGAAAAAAACTATTCTAAATCTGCTGGCCCGGCCCGGCCCGTTAGGAAATTCGAAACGATACCGCGGGCCGGGCCCGTGCAGACCTCTAACATCCGTATATCTTATATACTTATATATACTTATATACATCTAATAATAAGTATGAGATACAACCACACTTACTATAAGTACAGCATACAATATAACATCGTCACGACCGTATGCAAGATTTCCGCCGGGGAAGCAGTGCGAAAAATAATTAATACGCATCTTCCGTAATGAAAATGAGGCAAATTTGAAAATAAATACAGTAATTACTTTAAAAAGCATAAAATAATTTTATCAAATCCGTCAGCCCAGGTGAGTGCGAACTTTCATTCTTAAAATAAATCGGAAAGGATATATTCACATACGTTTTTAAGCTTTAACTGATCAATATTTTTGAAAAAAACTTTCAAATAATGTCTAATTTTTTTCATGCCTTTTACAGAATTTTCTATATTTCTTTCATCGATTTTTCAAAACAGAAATTTCTTCGTAATTGAATCAGAAAAATGCTCGGATTGAATAGTTCAAAATTTACAATAAAAATTTACTGATGAGAATAATAAATTATGATTGGAATATGGACGGCCGTACCACATATTGGCAAATCATGATTCTCAAAAACACATTGTCCGTAGGACGTATGGGTAAACCAAGTAAGAGGTTGAAAAAAGGGGCATTGTAACTGAAAATATATACGTTAAAGAATAGAAAGAAAAAGAAATATTCGCTATACAAAGTTGAATTAAAAAAATATTTTATAGTTTAATATTATTCGTTTAGGAAATTGGATATTCAGTTGTTATGGTAAGCAGTGTTAGCCCCTTGATAGGGTAAGCAATAATGTCTCTGTAATATAGAATTCTCACCAGAAAAATCGGAAAGTTTTGTTTTAAAATAAGAAAAGGCACCATTTCAAATTAATACAGACAAAGTTAAAAATATAAAATTTCATTAAAAGTTTCTGATGAGAATCTCGTTTAAATTAGGTGGGGTATATTCAAGGCCCATTCAAGGCACCTATAGTAAGGTAGGAAAAACAACGGTCTCCCACACCGGAGGCTATGAGTTATGAGCCCGAAGAAAAAGAAAAATTACATATTTTCCCCAGCCTGTCAATAAATACAGATTCTTCTAAATGGTTTAATGGATGGCCACAACAGCCATTTTATTGCACTTTTGACGAAACTTGTATCTTCAAATAAAGCGAAGAAATTAATTTTCTCAATTTTATGAGATATTCGCCCGGAGCATTTCCCAGGGAACGGTTTCGTCAAAAACGAAGAAAATTTTGCAAAATCTGAGCATCCATTTCCTGGGTGTGTGTGGAAACTATTTTGTCTAAAGTACAACCAAAAACTTTTTTGACATTTTTTTAAATTTACATATTTTAATAACATGCTCTGGTTTTGTGAATAAATTAGAATGTTATTAATTTTGTTATCCTGAAAAAAGGCTAATCTTAAAATAGATTTGAAAATACGTTTTACAGTGATTCGATGTGCTGGGGAAACCCGTTAATTTGAAACTTCCTCACTCACTTACTATTATTATTGCAAGAAAAAAAAGGTGGGGCTCAATATTTAACTGCGAATTAATATTCAATATCTGTATGATCAAGGATATTCAACAGCTTATAAATATAACAGCGATATTATCCTGAGTTCCTTGTAGAAGTTTAATAATCTATTCAGAAAACGTTTCAAACTTATGTACTTTGATGATCTCAGGTTTATTGATTGAATGTCAGGGAATATACAGAATGCTCGCTTCATCGTTTGCTTTCCAAAATAAATCCAAAAGTCCCCGGGTTTTCCCTACTAAATTATAGATAGCAGAAATTGTCTTGTAATATTATTTAGATGGTGTTTTCTAATGTCAGGTTTTCTTTAATTTTGATTCGTGTTTGTAATGTGTGTATGAATGAATACGTTAACACCTAAATGGTATTTTTTACGGAACTTTTATTTGGTGAAAACATTATACATGATCGTCATTATACAGGTACATTATACACGGTACGACACCTGTACAACTGGCACTCTATCACTACTGGGAGATCTAAATACCAGAAATACAAGGAGAAAACTTTTTTTTTTTTTAAATATTTAATTTCAAATTTTTGAAGGGTGTTGAATGATTGAAATTATGTAAAAGTAAACGATCATGTATTTATGAAAATATGAAATATAAAACTGTAAGTGATACATACAATTGTTGTGAGGGAGTTTCACTAAGTAGTTTATATAAGAGTTCATAGATCTTTACAAAATAAAAACACATTTCCAATACGATGGTATAAGCCATAGCTGCCAACTTTTACGCATTTTTCCTACCACAAAAATTTTATACTAAATATTGTCTTACTTAATCGTCGAGATCTCATGATCAAACAAATGGAAAATCTCTGTACAAGTTTAGTGGTAGTAAAAATGCGTAAAAGTTGGCAGCTATGTATAAGATTACCTAAAACTAGTCTTTGGAAGGGCCACCCTAATACTTACCCACCATGGTTATGCATAATATAAAATATGAAAATAAAACATGTGTAAACTTTTTACAAAATGCATCGGAAATCCAAAATGAAATGTAAACGTATATTTAAATATTTTAATAAGTAGTAATGCTCTATTAATGAATTTCTGATGAACCAATTTCGACAAATTATATAAAACGCCAAATTACTCAAGCAGTATCTAATTGCTTAAAAGAAACATCCTTATAACTCCAAAAATAATATTCATATTAACTAACAATTTGCTGCGCCGGATTAAACGTCTCATTTCCAATTAAAATATATCTTTGAATTGAAATTTGAATGAAATACAGGGTCATGAAAAATCGAAGAACGTGGAGAACAGGATTACAAATATCTCGGCAACTAATAATCCGATTGACTTCATTTTTTATTCAAAATTTGTGTTATTATAATGCCTTTTACTTCCACTCTTTAAAATAAAAAAATTCGAAAAATTTTATGTAGCTTTGATCAGAACGAATTTTTCGAGATTCCGAAAAAAAAAAAACAATTCCGGATAATCGAGGTTACTGATATTAAATAGGCTTCGTCCCATTCTTATATACTAAGTACATACAAAATTTCAAGTCTCTATCTCAATTTGCTCGGGAGATAGAGCATTTACAGACAGACAGACACACAGACGGACGGAAAGCAATTTTTTTTTCTAAAAATATGTTTTTCGGAATCTTCAGTATTTGAAACGTGTAAATCTGTCAAAAATATTTTTTCGATTTTCAAAACGATTGCTAGACACCCTATACTACTTATGATGGGTAAGTAAAAACGGTAGGGATATCATACAGCACGATAGTGCTGTATAGTAGAGCTCAGGTGCATCTCTAATTTAAAGTCCAAAGTTTGCCTCTTCATAACTTTGGAACTAATCATCGGATCTCGACAAAATTGTCCTACTCTAGATCTCAAAGTTAAAAAAAATTCATCTAGATCCGTCGGTTAGTTTCAGAGATCTAGAAACCCTGTTTTGTCACTTTTTGCTCGTGAAAGAAGATAAAAAGACAAACAACTCAATTATAACCCGAATCAGGAAATATTCAGCGACGTGTAATAGCTTGTTCGAAAGCTTTTAATATAGGGATGTGCCTTTCGATGGTCCGGTAAAAAAATATCAAAAGTTAAGGAAATGGCACCCATTTAAAATTTACATAACACTATACCTTCCATAATTTAACATTATAGAAATCTCTCCTTTTTAATTGCTAATTCAGTTATTTCTTTCGAGTTCCCACCAAATAAAACAATTTTCAATAATTTAAAAAAGAAATGATAACACGTGTTCTTTTTTTATAGATCAATAAAAATTCTGATTCTTCTGATAGATTTTTGAATTTTTGAAATTGACGTCATTCGAAACAAAAAATACATATTTTTCATAAATTGTATATAAACTGTAACTAAATGAGTATTAAAACAACATCGCACCTTTATTTGAGTGTTTTCGATGTCAAAACAGTTGCTACAATACAGATATTTCAATTAAAAAGAGATAATTTAGAAAAAAATTCTTCTATATTTATAAAAATAACGATTTGAAAATGAAGCTTTGAAAACTGCAGCCGAGAAACTGCAGTGGGACTACCATGAGGGAAGGGCCGATATATCGCCAAATTCGCACCCAAAATTACTCGCCAAATTTGAAACCAACTTGGCGTTATTTCCGTTATTAAGCCAAATTAATATATCTACTAATAACTTTAAACAAATACTAATAATAGTTATGATTTTTTTGTTGAAAGTGATTGATAAAGCTCTTGAAAGGATATAAGAAAGCTGTGAAATCATATAAAAAACTGGTAGAACCAGAGAGATAAGTAGAGCTCGATCTAAAAAAATATTACAGTAAAATTTGGGAAATATTTTCAACCTAAAAATGCGCGTAGAAAAGAAATGGAATCAGATGGCCTGTAAAGCTCATGATATAACCCATATTTTTGTTAGCTGAAAATGAGGACTGAGCTTTACTGGTGTCTTATATTCAGAATTATACTATTATCCACTCAAAATGATTACTGGGGAAATTAGTCAATAGAATATATTGTTATGCTGTCTCAAATCAGTTAAGCTCCACAACGCTAAATGAATATAAACCATGAAGTAATAATTAAAGTGTAACATTAATATAATTAGGCTGTTGAGGAATTGATGTAGATAAATATGTTTGAACACAAATATTTAGTATATGGTTGAATCTTATCTGTTCAAGGTTTTGAGTTTACTTGGAGCTTTGATCTTCCACTTATCAAAACACCTCGAGTGGAATTGTGTCTACAGTTTGTACTGAACGAACCGTTCTCATACTTCATTACATCAGTCTGTAACATATGGTTATGAACCCAAATATTTAAACTGGTTATGGATGATTGAAATACGGAGTGAGTTAAAAATGCCTCTTTTCTCTGATTGATTTTAAGGCACCAGTAAAGCTCAGTCCACATTTTCAGCTAACAAAAATTTGGGTTATATCATGATCTTTACAGACCATCTGATTCCATTTCTTTTCTACGCACATTTTTAGATTGAAAATATTTCCCAAATTTTACTGTAATATTTTTTCAGATCGAGCTTTACTTTTCTCTCTGGTTCTACCAGTTTTTTATATGATAGATGTATTCGGCACTGAAAGACAAGCTACCAACTTGAGTTTGGAGATTGTCTTTAAATGTCTGAAAAGACTGTACGTTTGAAAAAACGTTTGAATTATGTTGTATTTTAATCTATTTTTAAATTTTTAAATGTTCAGAAATTATATCAATTGGTTGTATGTCATTTATTTTAACGAATTTTTAAGCTGTAAATAAAAATATAAAATCAGAATGTTCAGAATGGAGATCAATAATCGGTTGTATATCATTTATTTTAACGAATTTTTAAGTTGCAAATGAAAATATTAATTGGAAAATCAAGCATTAATCCTTCAAAAAAAATTTATGAAGATATGTAAGTAACAAGCAAACATATTTATAAACGGTTTTACGGTAATCAACGTTCAAGAGAAAACGAAAAGAAGAGGAAAAACTGATTTAGTGTACATGTGCCTGTAATTAACAATTAGACTATTGATATTAACATATTTGTTAAAACCAAGAGAAACGTGTCCAAGTTTATCCAAGAGCTCGTAAATCTTCACAGATTAAAAACACATTTGCAATGCGTTGGAACAAGTCAATCTTAAAAACTGCAGACATGTAGAAGAATTAAGCACTGAAAGATAATCTACCAATTTAACTGATCTTGTCTTTAAATATCTAAAAAGAGTGTCATTTTCAACAAAAATACATGCCATACAATTTGATGTGTCTTAACACAAAAACGACAGAATCAGCTAGTATTTTAAACTACAGGGCTATTGCAAATGAATCATCGGGTTTTGATACGTTACTACGTTCGAACTAAGAAACGTATATGTTTCCGTGACAACTCAAACGAGAGGGCATTAACTACAATTTCGCGTTGCATATGTTTAATGCGCTTGTGCTTGCCATGATTGTTGTGCGAACGTCATATTCAAAATGGTGATTGGACAGTAGACTGCGTTTTGTGTACTAAAATTTTCAAAGTGTGAATCACTTATAACCGTTCAGAGAGCATTCGGGAAGACATACAAATGTAAACTACCCGTAAGGCATGGTGACCTCACTGCGACGTCGTTGTGAAGTCACACTGTGACATGGTGACCATCGATTGTCGATGTGACGTCACGTGACGTCGATGTGAAGTCACAGTGTCTAAAATGTGAAGTCGCTATGACCGTTTTAGAGCTCGTTTGTTACGTCACATTGTGACCACTTTGTGAAGTCACAGTGTGGCAAATTTGTGAAAAATGTGTCATTTGGGACTACTTTGACATTAACATCGTGACGAAACTGTGACAAAAGCGATGTTGTGACAAAAGTATTTTTTAAAGTAAATGACATGTTTTGAAGAATTTTTGTAATTTTCTAAAGATTTTTAAGAAAGTCACATCTCAGTCACAATGTGACATCAGTGAGTGGTGGCATTTTGATCACAGATGTGATGTGACCACAGTGACGTCACTGTGAGTCACTTTGGTCACATCACATGATCAAAATGCCACCATTCAGTGACGTCACATTGTGACTGAGATGTGACTTTCTTAAAAAGCTTTAGAAATTTATAAATATCCTTCAAAACATGGTATTTGCTTTAAAAAACATGTTTCTGGCAATTTAAATATCGTCGCTTTTGTCACAGTTTCGTCACAATGTTAATATCAAATTAGTCACAAATGACACATTTTTCACAAATTTGTCACATTATGACCACTTTTTGAAACGTCACAAAAAAGCTCTTAAACGGCCATAACGACTTCACATTTTAGTCACAGTGACTTCACATCGACGTCACGTGACGTCACATCGACAATCGATGGTCACAAAGTCACAATGTGACTTCACAACGACGTTGCAGTGACGTCACCATACTTTACGGGTTAATTTATCAGCGACTCAAAATGCTTTTCTAATTATACAATTTTTTTCTGATTTAAAAATATTTTAGGCCTAATACTAACATTTATCTTTTATAATGATTTTTGTAAATGATCATTTGTTCTACTAGAAATTTCTCAAAGGTATTCGAATCACTTCTGCGTTTTCAAACTACAATTTTTATTATTACAATTAAATCTGCAGTTTATAATGTGCATGTAGGTCACATAACTATTTATTCGAATTTCAAATTTTTGTTTTAGAGGTATGTTTTTTTTTAAAAAGTTACTTTACAAGATGTTTTATTCTGCAGAAAATTAATATGAAAATAATTAGTGATTCACAAATAAAAAACTTTTCATCCTCTATAAGCCCCCCCCCTTTTTATTAACAAGATACTACGTATTTTTGCATGTGATACAAACTTTATTTTTAAAATCGTTTTCTTTATTATTAGCATTAAATCTATCATTTTTACTCTCTAAAAACAATATTTAATCTAATGAACTTTAATTATGAATATTATTATTTACAAAAAACGGTTTTACAATTTATTTTAACTTGAATTGTTTTGAAACTAATAAAAATAAAAGGTGAAATACATTAAAAAATTCTTTAAATAAAAAAATTTAATTAAAGACACACTCATAAAGTTATTGCGTATTTAAGTTCCTAAAATATTGTATAGAAAAAGAAAAAACAAAACGGCCATGCGCGTGGAAAGTTAAAATCGTCTGCAAACGAAAGGCTCACGGAGTAAGAAACTTACTCGTGGAAAGAATAAATAAATGTAAACAGAAATATTTTAAGTTGATGATAGACGCAAGACGTTAGTGGGCTGGAATTTATGGATTGTGGGTAGTTTCGTATTGATACGGATTTAACAATTTAAACAAGAAAGTCTACTACAGCTCTTCCAAGCGACAAAATATGAGTCCGAGAAAATTAATGGGGCTTTGACTGTGAAAATGATTTGGTCTTTGTCGCTTTAATTATTATCGGATTTAGTTTGTGCGGCAAAAAGAATAACTAGAATGAATGACTTCGATGGAAAAATAGGTATGAAAAAATATTTTTCATGATTGCTGTTTAATTATTATTGTTCTTAGAACGATTTTATTTAGCTACTCAAAAACATGCTATAAAACATTAATTCTCCATTAACTTTATAAAGTCTAATACATTCATTATTTATTTTGTTGACATAGAAAACTTGATTATTAATAATTTGGATTAGGTTGTTATAGGTAGTGATTTTAACTGTATTTTAATCTGCGTTGTTTCCTTATTTAAAATATCTGGTTAAAATAATGTTTTCCATAAACATAAAATTTTATATTTTTTTAATAAAGAAACTTTTAATAGAATAAAATTATTTGCAAACATCTTTTTTTAATTTTTGTATTAAGTAATCTTCTGAAACATTACATAATTTTTTTTAAAAAATTACATCTATTCAGAAGAGGAATTTATAAGAGAACGAGAAGAACAATTAAAAGAAATCGTAGATGTTTCATATTAAAAAAATAATGATTGTTTAATGCATTTTTCAAACTGTGAAATGTTATAAAATTTTTAAATGGATAGTAGGTGAAAACGTTTCAGTTGTAAATATTCTTATTGGAAAGTTTTCAGAAAGAACTAGAAGTGTGAATGAAAATTTGGAATTTACGCAATCAATAAGAATTTAAACATGATTGTATATAAAACAAATAACGCAAATACTTAAACGGTATGAAGCTAGAAAGTAATAACTGTATTTTATTATTTATTTTTCATTCTAGACACTTTTATTATTGCCTTTCCTGAATGATTTTACAGAGGTAAATTTCACAATATCCATTATATGTATTATTAGTATATATCGTGAACGCCCGAAGAGAACGCCCGGAAATTTTACTCAAGTTTGATAATAATATTTCTCACCAGAATTTTTATTCAACATTATTTAATTGATTTATTTAAAGTAAATCCTCGTGGTTTGAATTTAACTTATTTCTGGAAAAAATTTCTGGCTCGAATTGAAATTTAATCACATGGTCAGTGTCGAATTGACTCCTTCCGGGCGTTCTAGTATTAAAGTGGGTCTCTTATTTATAATTACTCTCTAATATTATAAATAAAATATTAATAATTACAATTAATGTATTTGTTGTTCTATTTTATCGTTGGAATTTTTATTACGCAGATGTGTTTGTGATGGACAGCCTTCCAGTAATGGATAGCCCCTTAATGTTTTTTTGTTCATTAATATACTAATAAATATTTAGCTTTATTTTTTTTCATAATTCCTCTTTGCATGTTTTAATAATATTTTAATATTTATAGAAGATAGTATTTGAAGATAGTTTGCGATTATTTTTTGATTTGTGACAAATTTGTCACTAACTTTGTGACGGTGGCAGCATTGTCAATGTTGTGAAGTTACACTGGGACACAATTACACAGTTATGAACATTGTTATGCAGTGTAAAATCACTTACATCTATAATTTTATTATACTTTGGCGATACATCTCAATTAAAACTTGGGAGCAGCTATAAAAAGAATGTACCAAAAGAAAGTTACTGAATCAAAATTTAATGCCATGCAGACTTTAATCTTTGTTACATATATATATATATATATTGCAATAAATGAGAATATTTAAGACAATTGAATATTCGTTCTATAATAATTATTTCAAATTTAGCAATTTTTTTTCTAATAAGCATTAAAATTATCAAAGAAACACTTCCTTTAAGGTGCAGCCCTAGTCACAGAAAAAGACCCGGATGTTTATGTAAAGTCTGTAGGAGCGTTCTTTTCAAATATCTCGCTCAAATTTTAATATTTTTACATGATTTTTTTTTATATATAGGATAGCTGAGAACGATCCACAACCGGCTTAGTTTTTACTTTTTCAATTTTGGTTTCAGATTAAAATATATATATATGTATATATATATATATATATATATATTGAAACTATCAAAATATAAAAAATATATAAGCAAAATTGAAACGGTAAAAACGAGGCCGGTTGTAGATCATCCTCAGCTATCCTATACAAAAAAGCATGCAAAAATATTAAAATTTGAAAAGAATGCTCCCATAGACTTTGTATTATCATCCGGGTCTTTTTTGTGACTAGTGTTGCACCTTAAAGGAAGTGTTTATTTGATAATTTTAATTCTTATTAGAAAAACAAATTGTTAAATTAAAAATAATTGTGATAGATCGAATATTAAATTGTCTTAAATATTCTCATTTATTGCAACAGAAAAAAAATGTATCAAAGATTAAAGTCTGCATGGCATTATATTTTGATTCAGAAACTTTCTTTTGGTACATTCTTTTTATCGCAGCAACAAAGTTTTAATTGAGATGTATCGCCAAAGTATAATAAAATTATAGATGTAAGTGATTTTACACTACATAACAATGTTCATAACTGTATAATTGTGTCCCAGTGTAACTTCACAACATTGACAATGCTGCCACCGTCACAAAGTTAGTGACAAATTTGTCACAAATCAAAAAAAAATCGCAAACTGTCATTACAACCTTGTCACTATCGTCACTATAGTCACAGTTTTAATAACAATTTTGTCACAAATGACACAGTCTTCACATTTTGGTCTCACCGTGACTTCACAAAGTGGTCACAATGTGACGTCACAAACGAGCTCTAAAACGGCCATAACGACTTCACATTTTAGTCACTGTGACTTCACATCAACGTCACAAAGTCACAATGTGACTTCAGAACGACGTCACTGTGACGTCACCATGTCTTACGGGAAGTGACTCACAGTGACGTTATTGTGATGTCACTGTGACCATACATGCTATGAAGGATGGAATGGTCAATGTCACTTTGGCTGAGTTGCTAAAACGCATAACGACTGCATTCGCGACCATCGACGCGACCATGCTGAATAATGTGAGGAGCGAATTGAATAGTGATATTTGCCGTAACACTCAAGGAGTACACACTCAAAATCTGAAGTATGGACGTCAATCTTGTATACTTTCGGTTTATTTTCATGTATAACTCGTTGTTGTAACCCAATTATGTTCCGAAATAAACGCTTCAGAAACCCGATGATTCTTTTGTAAAAATCCTGTAGTTTTAAAATCTCAAATGTGAGGATCAGAATGTTTAGAATTGAGATCAATTGGTTGTATGTCATTTATTTTAACGAATTTTTAAGCTGCAAATGAAAATGTAAATTGGAAAACCGAGCATTACTCCTTCAGAAAATTTTTATGTAGATATGTAAGTAAGTAGCAAACTTATGAATAAATAGTTTTACGGCAATCAATGTTCAAGGAAAAACAAAAATATGGGGAAAAAACTATAGTACGTTAAAGAAATATAGTGCAAGGATAAAAATTTGATAATACAAAATTTACTTGAATTTAGATACAATTGTAAAACGGATTTGTGATTTTGTGATCCTCTGCCCATAATTAAAAATTACACTAGGACTTCCCTTAGAGGGATTAGTCTGAGCGATATTGCTGAGAATGCACATTTAATAACTTGCGATAAGTAAAGAAAATCAGATGTTACCTTTAATTGGTCATTCATTGTGATAAAATATGATGAAAATAAGCATATTGAATCATAGAATTAAAAAATCTTATATATAAATTTGCATATACTATTTTTATAAAAGAAAGGTAAACCATGCACGGATATAAAATTGAAAATATGCTAAATGTTAAAAGTAATACAGAAAATAAAACACCAAATTTTCCTATATTGGAAATATAACTCTTTGAAATGATGTCATGAGCATAAACAGAAGCTTCGCACCGATTTGGGAAACTATAAATAACAAACTATTATTTTGAAGAGAATGGAATGTATTTTATGTGAAATCCGTCCAAATAGTTTATAATGTTGAATATCTGTTTTCCACGGAGGCAACGAGGTTGTCGATAACAGTTAAGGAATCCTTTTTTAAAAATTTGTCCTAAACGAGCACTTACATCTTATAAGTTACTGTGATGCCAAAGTTATAGTTTCTGACCCCAACAGTATCCTAGAATTTGTAATATTCGCAATAAATTGGGTTTAAAGCTTCTTCTAGAAAAAAAATGTTTAATTTGTGGAATTAAATTGTCGAATGTTTTAGAAATCGTTCATAACGAGAATATTATACCTTAAAAGTTGCCACCAAAAAAAAAAAAAAAAAAAAAAAAAAAAAAAGATTTTAAATTTTTAGTCATATCAACATCAAAGAATTCTCAATTTTAGAAAATTTTGCTCGTGCATTGATGGTGATTATTGTTCCTACGCAAAATATAGTATATTTTGCAGCAAAGATGGTTACCAACATTTTTTGCCCACATTATTTTTTAAATCGGCTAGATACTCCCAATGATAACGAAAAACACACAAACGTTAATGCTTTATAGCATAAAAATACAGAGTCAAAAGCTACTTATCTCCTATTATATGCACATAAATTATCTAATTGGTGCTAGCAGATGCATTTTTAAATATACATAGATCAATATAATGCTTCATTTTTCTTTTATTGGTATTTCTTAGTATTCATTTTTCATTTATTTGTATTATTCAGTAAAAAACTCGCTTTCTTAATCCCGAATTACGTCAAACTTTTTATAAAAGCGACTAAGTCCATATAACAGCGAAGTATTGTGAAGAGTATTAAATACAAGGTAGTAAGACACTTAGCCAAACGCAGGTAATAAATCGCCAAATATTGTTCTTTTCGCCCTCTCTCGAAATGCATTTTTTCCGTACATTTAAAAAACACGATTTTGAGTCATCTTATTAAAATTCAAATAAATAAGAGGAAGCAATAATAGCATAAGTCAAAACATTTTATTTCTGCATCATTCTGTATTTTAATACAGAAAATGTTTTATTAAATTGGAACATTCTGCGGATTTAAAAAATAACTTTTCCTATAAGAAAATTCTGCTATGCAATATGCGGGGGCTTGACATCTCTGTATAGGAATATTTCGTAATCTACTTTTTAACCTTAAAAAATGCAACGACCATTTTTCGAGTACAAAAAGTATTGCTAATTGTTCCATTTTGCATACAAAGTACTGATTGTAATATTGATACATCTATGGTGATAAATTTCCAATAATTTTTCTAATCCCATTTATTTCATTAAAAATATAAATATTTTATTCATTTAGTTTAAAATAAATGGTTCTTAACTAATTTCATAATACTTTTAAAATATCACTTTTCATTGGCCATTTTTTTTAAGCATTTAGAAAATGGTTGTTGTTTTCAGTCAAATATAGACTTTGATCTGTCCGCATTTTATTTTATTATTATTATTATTTATAAATGGTGGAGAAATATTCATACTTAATCCATAATGTACATATAATATGACTGTTATTACATAAGTCACCTTTTTATTATCATAAAAATTATGTTTTTACTGATTTTTATTAACTCAATAAGAAAAATTTTGTGCTTTGAGCAATAGATGTCCGCATTTCATTTATTTATTTTAACAAAATTCTTCGTATTTAGAAGAATTTTTATTTAAATAGGAAATCTAAATGTCGCTGTTAATAAAGAAGAAAGTTACAAAAAAAGTTACAAAACGAGTAGACGCATACTATCAAATATGGAAAAACGACGAATCCAAAAAAGACGTCGTATAAAATATTTTTTAAAGCAAAAGAAAAAAGAAAAAAGAAAAAAAAAAACGAGGTCTGATTATCGAGTTTACTGAATACGAAATGTGCATTACATTAAAATAAAATAAAATAAAATAAAATACTGCAAATATTGATTTTTTTTTCTTTTATGCAGTTTTGGCTTCGAAATATGCGCTATGTTGCAAAAAGATATAAGCGACTATGAAAATACACTTGGTAAACGTTCATGCTCAGTTTTACAAATAAATATGGCACATATATGCCCTATACACACCGAGGTACCTAATTGGTGCCAAAATGGCATTCAGTTGCCTAACATGCTGGTTATCATATAAATTTTATAATAAATTGTTTGTTCTAAAAATATTATCATTTATTGATTGTTATTTCTTTTTTTTTTAATACAGAAATTGTTTCGTTTATTCCTTTTTTTTTTTCATTTTGAAATAAATAAATAACGTGTTATTTTAGCATGCTATATGTATCTGGTAATCAAAACGATGTTTTCGCCTTATTGGCATAAAAAATCTCGCCAAAACCGGTGCTTATATCTCTAGTATATTATCTCAAGTATTTTATTTATGAATACTATAATTGTTTTTACATACCACTTACTTCTTCTTGTATATAAAAATAGGTAAGTGGCTCCTTTATGCAGTATAAATTGTATAAATCTTTAAAAAAAAAGCCCACGTTGCCCCTTTTTGGATCGAATTAAAAAAAAATCAATGTCTAATTCCAGTATTGCTCCCAGGTATGCATACATATTCCAAATTTCAAAGTTGTATGCCAACAGGAAATGGATGAAAAATGGGAAAAGATGTCACATATGCACCAGGGTACATAATTGGCGTCAAAATGGAATTATTTTACCTGAGATGGTAATCCGGCTTTAATTTATTTGTTTATTTACTCATAAAATGTTTATTTTCTTTCCTTTCCTTTTTTTAATTATATAAAATATTTCTTTTTATAGTTATTAATTATTATTATTATTTTATTTACTGTAAGTTCTTTTCGAAAATAGAAAATAATTTAAAAATGTGTTTGTAAGCGTTATTTGAAAACTGAATTTTCGCCAAATGGGCTTTGAAAAAAATTGCGCCAAATCTGATGCGCTTGTGGTATCCGTGCCGAAAAATTAGTGACCAGAATTGACTTCCACACACAAACAAAATATAAGTTAAAAGAAAACATGAAATAAAAATAAATATAAAGGGAAAATGATGTCATAAAAGAAACTTTTTATTTAAAAACGTAATTGTTTCTGATTTTCACACGCGAAATACATAAAACATTCTTTTAGCGATCAAAAAATGCTATTAAGAGATTATCACAAAATCTCAAAATCAAAGTTTTTGCGACTTTTTTTTTAATATAAAAAAATAAGTTTTATTTTCCTGCATGATTAAATTTTAAAATGTTTTATTGCATTCAATATTTCTGAGTGCGTAAATGATTAGTATTACTCCATGTACTGATTTGGTTATCTACGAAAATATCCAGCTGGTAAAAATCACGCACACCAAATTTCTGTGACGTATGCATATAAATTGCGCTTTTTTATCAGTTTTTTAAATATAACTCTTAAACTATTTGGAATTAATTTTTAAAAGTAGGTGCATTCACCAGATTACCTTCATAGGTACCTTCTGGTACAAACAGAACCGAAATCCGACAAGTACTTTTTGAGATTTGCTTGACGAAAGAATTTTTTTGACTTTTAATATCGTTACGTACTCTGAGTATAAGACTTCGCTACGCTCAGACAACTATTGAAATTAAAATATTTTTAAAGCAGAGAGAAATGTTTGATCTACTTCATTTAACCTATTAAGTCCCACACTCTACATTTGCGAATATTAGCATCATTGCCTATTTTAAAGCTTGTTAAGTTAGCATTTCCTTAACCCCTTAGGGACGAGCGATATGTAAACATGCCGAAAAAAGGCTTAAGAATTCTTGTTTATCTCCACCAGTAAAGTTTTACTGTAAAATTTGCCTTATTAAATCAGAGCATTTTCTCGATTGAATAAAACACAAATTTCTGTTTTTAAAAACCGGTGACAAAACATTAAAAATTTTGTGAAAAGCTCCCATGGCGAAGGGGTTAATGAGATTGTGACGATGCTTTTTACTTCATAGTTTACTTTTTTATTGCAGAATAACATTTCTATGCAGATTTCTAGGTTCTGAAGGCTTTGTTTCAATTGCATATTTATTAATTAAAAAAAACTAAATTGTCAAATATTTTTTGTATCAGATTGCAAGACCGGGTCTCCTGGCCAGACCTTAAGTATATTTGAGCAAATTCTGACTTTTTAATCGTATTATTTTTTAACTATCTTAATTTTAAAATATTACGTAAAAAACGAACGAGTATTTTTCTTTTCTTTTCTTTCGTTCTTTATTTATTTATTTATTTATTTATTTATTTATTTTATTTTATTTTTTTTGGTTGCTTTATTTAATAAACGAGGACTGAAAACGGGGCCCTAGAAGAACACGGCCCGATATTTTGTACCGGCTCCATCTTTCTCTGTATAAGTCTGCTCGTATTAGTCGTGATTTTAATTTTGTAAATTGTAAAAAGCGGGGAAAACTTAGAATAGTTTAAATGACGAACTTTCCTTAACCCCTTGGGGACGAGTGACACGTCGTATACGTGCCGCGAAAAGGCTTAAGAATCTTTGTTTATCCCCAACAGTAAAATTTTACTGTAAAATTTGCCTTATTAAGTCAGAGCATTTTCTCGATTTAACAAGTCGCAAATTTTTGTTCTTAAAATCCGTGACAAAACATTAAATATTTCGGAAAGGGCTCCCGTCGCGAAGGGGTTAATGTGAAAATTGTTCGTTCTAACCCCTTCGCGACGGGATCTTTTTACGTAATTTTTAATGTTTTGTCACCAGTTTTTAAAAGCAGAAATTTGTGCCTTATTAAATCGAGAAAATGCTCCGATTCAATAAAGGCAAATTTTACAATAAAATTTTACTGGTGGGGATAAACAAGGATTCTTAAGCCTTTTTTTTTGCGGCATGTATACACATCGCTCGTTTCCAAAGAGTTAACCAGATCCTCGTATTAGCCGGACTCATATTAACGGAGTTCGACTGTATGTGTATATTATCGCGCCTTATCAGATAACTTGCACCATTTATCTTCGCAGACGGAAGAAAAGAAGAGACTGGTTCAGTGAGTTGATTACTGTCCCAGACTGCTTGGCTCCTTCCCTCGGCATTTGAAAATAAAAAAATAAAAAAGTGAACATGAAAAATTAGCCGGCTTTTGTCGGCATGTAGATTACACTACAACGTTTTTTCAAATTAGAGGTAATTCATTCTTCGATAAAATTAGGATGGGATATCAATCTCTAACGTGTAATTATTGCTCCTTGCTAACAGCTGCAGTTTTGTTTTTTATTTATTTATTTATTTATTTATTTTTTTTTTTTTTTACGAGTCGTTTAAATGTGCTACAAATTTATGCAATGAATAGTGAGTAATTTAAATGTGTAATTTTCTTATTTCTTTAAATGCAATTCTTAATGAATTCTTTTAGACCTTTTTCCACGGGCAATGTTAAAATGCCAATGAGATATTTTGCACTCACAATTATACAGACCCAGAAGGCGCAAACTCTTAAAACGCGATTTACAATATGCATATTCAGTTGCTTACAGATGTTACATAATCTGTGTTTTCTATAATTTATACATCTAAATCGCTATGATTGAAATGAGAAAAATGAAACATAAACACGTACATACACGCAAAAAATAAATAATTAAATAAATAAAATAAAATAAAGTAAAATAAAATAAAATAATAAAATTTAAACACGCTTTAAAATGTAAAAACAAATTATTTCCTAAATAATACAGAGAAAATATTAATTATTTTTTTATAAATTCGGGACCAAAAGTATATTACATACAGAAAGATTATACACACACACTCTAGGGCCATATGTGTCCCTGGATCGCGAGACCACCAAATAATAAGATCTTTCTGCCTACTTAATTTCCATTGATTTATTTCGTTATATTTATTTTCTGAAGTAAAATTTGGTTTTATTAAAGTTTCTAAAATAATTTTGTTTAAAAAATATCAAGGACATCAATTAGAAGAGTTCTGAAAACCCCTTCAACAAAAGTAACAATAATTTTCTCTCAAGTTTTTTGCATATTTTGAAATTAGTTTTAATGTCTTCATGAACCAATAGTTTTTATTGATATTTACATTATTGGTATTTTAAAAAAATAGTAATTTTTATGTAATTTCTAATAAATATTAACGTATAGGGGAAAATTTATAAAAATATGATTTAATGAACTATTTATTAAATTTGTAGTAATTTTATGTTTTACTTAAAAAGTACACAACTTGATTTTGTATTCTCATCTTTAGCTATTCGCTCCTGTCTACCTCATCCCTCTCCACACACACTGTGAAAAAAAAAAAAAAAAAAAAAAAAAAAAAAAAAAAAAAAAAAAAAAAATTGCGTTATTTTACTAAAGCATTTTTTAAACCACCTAATATTTTTCAAAAGTTGGTGCTACTGCACACACATACACACAAACATACAGAGGCGTCGCGATGGGGGTGTTACGGGGGGTGGGGAGTCTCTCTCTCCAATATATGTGAACTTAGGAAATTTTAGCTTAGGGGAGGGAAAGTCTAGATTTTTAAAACATTTTTTCTTTTTTTAAAAATAATAGTAGAAGAAATAATAATTTTTTATTGTTTTGCTGAATATCTTTATGAGTTCGTCAACAGTAAATTAGTTAAATTGTCAAAAGAATAACAAAAATTAGCTTGACTAGATTTGTTATTGTGTTTCTCCGTGCTACGAAAATATCATACATCTATCTACCAGGCGTGAATTTTCCTACTATTTCTTATCAACAGTTATCTCTAGTTTATTTATTGCGAAACTGTTCGTTTCCCGAAAATTTTAAAATATCAAGAGGTTATTTTCGTATGAAGCACGATTATGACTCATACGCAATAGAAAATAAAAAATCTCATATTGTATAAAGATTTTTATATTGTATAGCATAAAAAAAGTATACATAAAGTCAAAATATAAAAAAATAGATAGATATACCTATTATTTTAAATTGCAAAACAATTTTTATAATTAAAAAAAATTAAAACAAAAAACATATTATTGACGACTGTTTTTATATTCTGCTCCTACCACTTTTTTTAAGAAAATAGATTTTATAGTACATCTCTCTTGCACTTGCTGGCGAAGCATGTGTGAAAGATTTTTCTTTTGAGAAAGTGGTGGAAGTTAGAGTTAAAAAAGAACCGCCAATAGCAGGCCTGTAAATATTGTTAAACGATTAATTTTTGTTATAAAGATGGTGGCATAAAACAAACGGAAAGAAAAGCATGGCGCGATCTTGTTAAAATCTATGTTAAAAAATGCGCGCATTGAACGTATGTTGAAAGATGTAACTATATCTTGCCAATATGTTACAATTATCTTGCGAACTTTTATTATGTTGAAATATTTACTGTATATACCCATGGATAAGTTGACCCGTAAATGCGTGAAAAAATATGTTGCATATGAGTATTTTCTCATAGCTATCTTCGTCTTATTTAATAGCAGCAAATTCTGCATATAACATGAAGATAATATTTTTTTTAATACTGGTATCCACTCTGTTAATTTTCTCGATTGTGGGATCGACTTAAACACGTGTTTATACGGTACACTGCGCGGTCTTTCGCGTACCGCCACTACTCGTTTATCTGCTTATGCTTACCGCCAGGTTTTTTTTCTGTGATCCGCAGGGCCACCGAATACACATCAATCAGTGTTTGTCTCCTGAAATACTTAAAATTCTAGGTATATTTGTCATATCCACTAAATAATTAACGTGTGTAATTTATATTACTACAGTGTGTGTACACTATATGGCATATATATATAGTATAATTAATATTAATATATATATATATGCACTGGTGTGCAAAAATTGAGGACGGAGCAAATAAAATCCGAAATAGGCAACAGAAGGAAATGAAAGACTAATCAGGAGATAGACCTGAAGCAAATGCAGTAGGACGTGCCCATATATGACATATCACATAAAAAGAGGAGGTGCTAAAAGGATAAAGCACAGAGGCGGAGGCCTTTGAGAAAATTGGTGAAATCTATTGCATTGTCTAAAGTGATTTGAACGAAGTTTTTTTTGCGACTATTGTGGCCAAGAAGTAATCCAGGAGGTGTCATTTGGATGACGTTGCACAAGGCCGAATCATCTGGAAGTTGGAAGAAAGTCGAACAATGACAAGTGTGGCATAAAAGTTCGGTATCGCTCACAGCACCGTTTCATGAGGAGCCTGGAGTGCATTTTAAACGATGGTAACAGCTGTCCGAGCATTCAGCAATGGTCGTCCACGAATGACAACAACAGCGAAGGATCATTATATTTCCCTACAGGCAAAAAGAAACAGGAAGCAAATAGCTGGAGAAATCGCAAGGTAGATGGAGTAGACTAATGGGCGTCGGATGTCACATTTTACTGTGATTCGGAGGCTGCACAAAGGTGATCTATATGCATAACAACCAGTAAGGCGTGTACCATTAACGCCTACTCATCGTAGACGCCAGTTTCTGTAGTGCCAGGATCATAAGAAAGGACACAACAGATGTGTATTCGAGTACTCTTTATGGATGAGAGCCGATTTAGTATGACGAGCTATTCTGGACGTATACACATCTGGAGGGATCAGGGAACATGTAATCAGCCCTGCAACATCATTAAAAGGGATCACTTTGGAGGTGCTAGAGATCTTGTTTGGGGTGGTATCATGCTTGGTAGCCGTACGCACCTCCATGTCTTCCAAGGAGGTTCAGCCTCTGGTGCCCGCTATTGGGCCGAAATCCTCTTGCCTCACGTGAGTCTGTTTAGAGGAACCGTGGGTCAGAACTTCCTCTTGATGGACAACTATGCTCCCCCTCATCGCACAGCATCAGTCGAAGAGCTCTTGGAGAGTGAAAATATTCAATGCTTGGACTGGTCTGCAAAATCTCCGGACCTGAATCACACAGAACACGTGTAGGACCTTTTCGGAAAATGCTCGACATCACGTGACCAGGCGCCAGCAACGATTCCGCAGTTGAAATTGACGTTACAAGAGGATTGGGGCTTGATGCCTCAACAATTCCTAGACAACCTCGTCCTCAGCATAGACAGACGTTGTAAATGCTGCATCGTAGTCAGGGGTGACCATATCCCCTATTAGAGGCTGCAATTTTCTACTAAGTGGCTATAAGATGGAACTTTCCTGTCTTTGTTGCATTTGTGCTCCAAATGAACTTTTCAATAAAGTGCTTTTGTATTCTTTTGATTCTTTGTTTAGAGGTTTTTTTTAATCACTTATCCCATATTTTCACATCTTGTAGATCTTATGGTATAATTTTGGCCGATGTGGAAAAGATCTGCACGACGTTGTATTTGAAAAATCCTCTCGTCTTTAATTTTTGCACACCAGTTTATATTGATATACATACATGTGCAAATTACATGGAAATCACATGTGCAAAAATAGAAAAAAAGGATAGAAATCTATTAAATAAAAGACTGGAAATATAAAAAAATATAAATGTGACATGGAATCATCAGACTAGCTTGATATCCACAGTTAATAGGCGAAATGTGTTACTTTATCGAATATTCTTGGCATAAGGACAAAAAACAACAATATTAAGCTTCCACCATATCGAAAAAACCGAGGATGATAAAAAAATATTCAGAAATAAATAAAAATGCAATTAAAGAAAAACGAAAAACTTTAAAACGTAAAAAAATACCTCACAAAGCAGAAGAATTGTCATAGATTCAAACAAATTTTTTTGCAACGTATACAACGGGCTACCTAAGTACAATGAGTCATGTTGGAGAAAGAATGGAAAAGAATATTGATAATACAACATGTGTTGCTATCTACGATATGTATGAAAAACTACATTATTAGTAGCTAAATGTATGCTAATGCGTGAGCCAAATGGGAAGAAAACGATAAATAAAATTGCATAATTAAAAATCTAGATAGAAATAAAATGATATGAGGATAAAAGAAGGATAAGTTAAAATAACAACAATAATAATGTATTATTATTATTAAAAATTGTAGAATGATAAGTATTTGAATAACGTTTCATTAGTATTAAACAATTGTTAAAGTAAATGGGATACAAATTGAAGAATAAGGTACCACATAGCTGTCAACTTTTACGCATTTTTTCTACCACTAAAATTGTACAGAGATTTTCCACTTGTTTATTCATAAGATTTTGACGATTTAATAAGACAATATTTACTATAAAATTTTTGTGGTAGGAAAAATGTGTAAAAGTTGGCAGCTATGAGGTACCATTATGTACAGTGGCGTAGCCATGAAAGGGGATCCAAATGTTCTAAATACCAGTAATATTCTAAAGTTTTCTACGCCTTCATTAATAGCAGAATAATCTTCAATTAGATAAAGCAAACAGAAATTTACAGAGTTAGTGGTATACAGAGCTTTTGTACATCCCCCCCCCCCGAACACACCCTGACTACGCCACTGATTATGTAGAATAATGTTTGGCATATAAATATACGTAAGAGATTAACAACCGCTCCCTTTTCACCTTAAATGTTTTAAAATATGGTAAAAGTATGACTCACCATTCAAATATTGTATCTGATTACATGTGAGTCTTAACTTCACCTATAAATAAGTATTTATTTGACCAATCTAAAAAAAATATGAGAAAGATTTTATTACAGACATGTAGCTGAAACTGTTTTACCAATAGCAGTTTTTCTTCGAGCCAGTTAATCTATTCGCAGTCAAGTACAATGTTTTTCTAGCCGTATAGTTTATCAATTAACTGGATATCAAATTCATTCCTAGGTGTGACAGCGTTTGAATGGGTTTCACATTCAATTTAGGTTCCTCATTTGTTGCTGATTAAATCGGGTTTTATAGCATGAGTCAGCAATATGATATGCTATTCATCCATTCGCATACACGTGCATCTAAAACATATATGCTGAGTAAAGCTATAAATCAAAAGGTGACCGTGATATCGCTTTATCTCCCGATCTAACCTTCGGTATGGAGTGAATCAAATGTAGCCTATTCCTCGGGCTTTTTCAGGGGGCTGGGTCGCAACGGGTAACACCGGTGAAGAATGACCATGCACCTGCAGACACTCTATATCCGGAAAAAATCTCTTAAACTTCTGCATCCGTAATATCGCAAGACAAAACCGCAAAATCTCTCTACCCTCCCTTCCAAGTCAAGATGTTTAGGTGAGAATATAGGATTTTGTCCCTCCCGTGGAACTTTTTTTTTCCTTCCTTGTCCATGCACAAGAGGTTATTTTATGTATTTTTCTCCACTTAATTTCAGTTTTTACGGGATGAATCACTTTCTTAATTTGAAGCCGTTCCTTCGACGTCATTTAAGAACCAGGATATAATTCCTTAGATGTTTTATTTCACGACAAAATTATGAGACCACATATAATGACAGTAGCTGGGCAGAATACAAAATAGTCTTGTTAATATTTATAAATAAAATTACAGAAAGTTGTTGCGCATTCGGCGAATTAATCGGTTTTTAGTTTTAAAACAATAAAAATCTTATATTACTCGAATATAACTATTCAGTTTTATCGGATTTCGAAATTTCTCGCTTTTCTCTTATCCTTAATTTTAAATCTTCACTGGTATAATTTGTTCTCTTTCCTTTCCATTATTAATCTATGAATTTAGTGACAAATAATTATTTTTGCATCAATCTTTGCAAACCACAAATATACGCTGTTAACCACGTAACGTTCTAAGTAAATGAAACTCCATGTAGCCAAACACGATTTAGATTTCCCGCTTAGTATTTGTATAAGAGAGAACTCTTTCTTATTTCCTGCGATATCATTTACTTCTAAATCAGATATTTGTGCTGCAAATGTATATGCAAAAATGTATTTAAAGTAATAAACTGTATCTATGTCTATCAACATGTTATATCTATCAACATTTAATGTACTTCCAATTATTTGACAATCGATATAGAAACCCCAGGAGTGATTTTAATTTCACATTTCTTTAGCTGCCGTAATTCTGATGTACGAAACCATGTTGTTCATGCTTTCTCTGGAATTTATTTCCTTTGCCAATCTCGGAAATTTTTAAATTTTATTGATAAGAAATTCAGAGAGATTTTTTTCTTCTCCTGTTTCTCTTCTGCCGCATTGTATTTTATGTGCAACGCGCATGCACCAGAGGCATGGTCATCCAGTCTATTTTTAGATCGATTCGGCACTGCTCTTAAGGTTGTATAGACTCTAGAGAGAATCCTAACTATCGTGCAAAGCACTCTCGTTACCAGGGTTTGTCGACATCAGCGATATTTTATTTTCCCAGTGTGCTTAGCGCTAGTCAGCTGTTGTTAGGATAGTAAATAGAAGTGTAGGTTGTTTATTTCGGTGAAATTTCTTAAAAGGTGTTAAAAAATAATAAAGTATCAAAATTACATGTTAAAAAAATGTCTAACAAAATAAACAAATAAACAAACGAAAAATAATATTTCCCGCATGTGACATTCCTGTTGCGTCATTTCTCACATGGTTTTATTTTTCTTAACCGGAGCTGTTTAATCTCTGGTTACGAGAGTAGCCTGCACGGTAGTTAGGACTCCCGCTAGAGTCTTGTTTAAGGGTGTGTCTGCTTTGAACGAATTAGGAGCTAATTTGGTTTTTGGTCTGTTTTTATACAATCTTCAATTTACATCTAATTTTAATTCAACTAATAGATTCAAAACTAAATTGAAGTCCAGTTTTCTTTAGTATATTTAAAATTTCATTTCAGATTTCGATAGAATTTTTAAGATTTTAAAGAGAATTCAGATTTTTGGGGTTGTGATGGTAGATTTGAAATCCGAACCTTGCGCCTGTTTCGAAGTTCTGATAACGAACTGTTTTTCAAAGGAAAATTCAATTTTCTTCAATTGATGGCATTGGCTATGGAAATTTAAACTAGTTAGATTTTCAATTTCTCTCAGAATGTCCAATCACAGAATTTGGATATTTATTACCAAGGATTTTTTCAACGAAAATATCCAGATGTAATTTTGAGTAAATGGTATTTCTAAAAGGATGGTGTCTCGTTTCTCCATGGTTTTTTGTGGTGTACAGTGATCTTTCTTCCTGCTTTTAAAGGATGGATTAAATAAACAAGAATTTTACATCACCTACGTCTTTTCATTTATCTATAAGCTTTAGCGTCTCTTTATTTAAAAATACGATTAACTTCATTTAATTTATTCTATATTTTTAAAGACATTTTTTGGACGTAAAAAATATTTAAGGATTCTTCTAACAGTTCACAACGCTCATAACTTTTCACAATGCAACATCTTAAGATTATTTTAAGTTGTTATTTAATGCTTATTGCCAAATATCTAATTGGTGCTACAACAGTAAACATATTTGTATTAACAACGTTTATTAATGAAACTATTATCTAACTACAAAAATATATTCAATGTATAAATTGTAATGAAAATAGACACATATTCCTAGAAATAAATGAATAAATTTACATATTATAACAAGTATACTGATGATACAAAAACGATTTGTCTGTATGCGTAAAAGAGCGTATAAATTAGGCGTTTGTAGTAAACCTCAGCGACGTACATCAATTTCATAAAATGTGAAACAGTTTAATTTAATTAAAAAGGCCCTAAACAACGTTTCCCCTTATACCATTATGTAATGGAATAATTTTGTATGGCGCTGTAAATGAATAACAAATATTCTTTGCACAACAGATTGTTCAGACTGTATATTTTAATATATACTTCATAGATGCATTTCAATTTTATTATGTTCGGAAGAGTGTGACGTCATTAAAAGACACTTCAAACTGTTTTTTCTTCATTCAACGTAATGTAATGGAATGCTCTTGATTGTTCCTGTAATTAAACTATACATCCGATTTCCATAAAATTTAAAATGGCTCGACAAAATCATGTAATAATTATACATTTTAAATTTCAAACGAATCGGTGGGGAGTTTTTGCGTTGTTATATGCGGACAGACGGACAGATTTGCGGACTGAACGATGACTATAGGTGCTATATATTTATATAATTACGGAAGCACCTAAATACGTTAAACTCATACCATAACTAAAAACGCACTTTCAGTAATCTTCCGTAATGAGGAATACTTCGGATGCAGTATTGTGTCCGAAAACTTTTAGATATCCCTATATATAAACGATAAATACAATGCATGTCCTATATATTGAAACATCTTGTAGTAAACACCAGTGGTGCAGTGGTAAATATAACAGAGAGTATATGTTCTAAGTAGAGGGTATACCCTACAGTATATATACTATAGCTTTCTTGGAAAACAGAGAGTGTACGATGTTCCTTAAAAAAAATCCAGAGGGTATACGGCGTATACCCGCGTATACCCTCCACTACACCCCTGAGTAAACCTCAGTAATGTATATAAACTTCACGGTGTTTGAAATAGTACAACATAATTAAAGTATTCTACGTAAAGTTTTTTCCTATAGACCATTGTATGACTGAACTTTTTTATTTAACTCTGTAAATAAATGATTAATGTTTTTCATCCCAGATTCAATTGAAAACCTGCTATAGAGTGAGAATTTATCTCAGAAATTCATGCTAATTTCATTATGTTTGTAACGGCGTGACAATATCTTGTAAAACATTTGTGTAACGTTACTCCATTAAGCTGGTGGCAGCCAAACTTCCATCAAGTTATGGTGGAAACCGGTTTAACCAAGATAACCAGTGTAACATTACACTAACCAGCAACATATGTTTAAATTACACCATTATATAATTGAAAAAAAAATCACAAAAAATCACTGTTGGCAGCTTAGCTGCCACCAGTTTTATAGAGTAATGTTACACAAATGTTTTACAGTGATTAAAATACGCCGCAAACAATTTTTCTTCGTAGAAAAGAATATGTTTTGAATTCTAATGTACGCGTATTGTAAATGTTACACGTAACATATTATGCAGTAACTATTTTCTAGTGTGCCTCAATTTTGCACACAAATTTCACTCGATTTAAAACATTGTAACACTATTAAAATACCTTTCAAATGATTTTTCTCCATTGACAATAATGTAACGGGATACTTTTGAGTGCCTCTGTAAGTAAAGTATAAATATAACACACATCATTCTCAATATGAAACATATTATTGTGAACCTCAGTATAGCCTATATGAGATCCATGAGAGTTACATGGCAATCCGAATTTATTTTCAAGAGTTAGAGTACGAACAGCCACAGAAACAGACGGACAGAGAAACTCAGATCACAAACACTTTCCAACTTGCGTTATAATAGACACATATTATAAATATTCTCCCAATCGAGTATTTTAACATGGAAGTCAAGGTCACAAATTATGTAAAAAAAATGGAGTGATTTGGTACACTCATTTATGGTGTAATACATCACATGATACGGGATATTCATTAAAAAAAAAGTAATAATTCGGCTTGACTGTTCTTGAATTAAGGCTGTTCTCAACTGCTCTGCTCAACAAGCATAAAACATTTTGACAAACTATTTTTTTCGCGGAAAGATATATAATTGAAAGGTTTGACTATAGAAGCGATTTGGAATCGAGCTCAGTATTCTATTTTTGGATCAGATCTCTTCAGTTATAAACATTTTCGATCATGTGAAAAACACGTCTTTCACCCCTGTTTGACTGGTATTCTTCTTGTGCGCGGAAGTCGGTTCAAAATGACTACTTTCACACTATTGAAAAAATGTCTGAAAAATCTACTGCGCCCGCAAAATAACGGGAAGCTGGGTGCGTTTCGATATCTTCTGAATAACAACACCTGCTAGTTTCATACATTTCTGAACAAAAATAAATTAAAACTTATGTCATAAAGTTATCCTTTTTGAATTAATAACGACCTTAACATAATCGTGCTGTGCTAAAATCATCAAAAATATGTTATCGAAAACATTATCAAAATATTGTCTACCAGACTTCAAGCCATACTAATTATTTTAGAGAAGGAAACACAAAAAAGGAAAACAAACAAAAATTTCATTTTTTCTTCTTCCCTTCTTCCGCCGGTGGGCTTTACCTGAAACAGATCCCGCTAATGCCCTTGAGGCATAACGTCTAGATTTATGTGGTTTACATTTCTTTGTTAACCATAATGTTCCTTATACCTAATAAAAGACTACGAGAACCAGCAATTGGAATAAACAGACGCAATAATGACAGACCCCCTTTTAAATGTTGGGCGTCTTCCTGGATCATTTTCAAGTGAAGCCGGTAACCTCAAACTCTTCAATTCTAAGAAGGTACAAGAACGCCATTCAGGCTGGAAATTGGTACTTTTTTTTATTTGGTCTTCACCAACTCATCAAGGTGGCGCTAGGAAGTCAATTTATGCTGTTCAGCACGTGATTTGCATGAGGTTTATCGGTATAAAGTAATATACAGCCGAAAGGAAGACATTAATAAATTAATTTCTAGTAACAGAACAACATGGGAATTGATTTTGGCGTCATGAAACCCTTTTCTGGCCAATTTTAACCACCAGGTCGTCACCGCAAATGATTATAAAAAAAGGTTATTGTATTAATTATAAATGTTTATTTCCTTGCATATAATTGGTAAGCTCATTACCATAGTTACACTAATCATGTTTTATTCTATCAGTAAAAAAAGTTAATGACAATAAATCGTTACCAAAAGTAGGAAAAAATTGAAACAGATGATTTTCATCACAGTGTCTCTTAATATATTGTTTTAACTATCTGTAAAAGAAAGCCAATATTAAACTTCAGCAGTATTATAAAAAATATTACGATATACTTATTGATGATATTATCTACAGATATTTTAAACATAGACCGTGCTTTCAACGCAATGTTTAAAATAACATTTTGGGAAGTTTGTGCATTGTTTTTTATGTTTTTTTTATTATTATTTCTTCAATGAATGCACTAAATATATTCATCTCAAATTCCATAATTCTCAATCATGAAATCCCTGTATATTTTATCTCTTCATCTTTCACTCATAGTAATTCTTTTAGCATTTTTCAGAAGTTGCAGAAAAGTTAACTGAAGTAATTTTTAAGAAATTAAGAGAATGAATTAAATGTGTAAAAGAAATTCATGCCGTATGATTTTCAATTTTCAAGTTTGGGGATTCTTGTACAGGCTGCTTCGGATATTTGAGAACAAAGCAATGACTGCTTTCCAAAAGGAATATATATGAGAGATAGAGCATTATTTTCGTTTTAACGTTTTGTACAAGCGATCACATACACACTGGATAACATCATTTATTGAAATCACTGCCAGCCGCAATAATTACCACTACAGGCTGTCAAAACTGACTGCCGGTAATGATTAGATGAGTGTTGGGAACATTTGCCACTGTATACATAACGGCTGCTTTGAGAGTCGCACCATTGTTGTGTGGCTTACAATTGAAGTCCGTCTCAACTACACCGCATAGATAATAGGTCATTCGATCGATACCTCAATTTCTGGGGGAACCAGCAAGTTGAGATTGACATTGTTAATAGGTTATTCGATTGATATGTGGGTTGCTGGGGGAGCCAACAAATTGAGGTTGACATTGTCATGAATGTTTTGGCTGTACATTTTTGGTTTGTATGAGCTATATGGGATAGTGAAAAAGTATTTTAAAAACAGTATGGCCTATCACGAGCTAGAGAAGTAATTGAGTGCTTTGACATCTCGGTATAAACAACGGCGTGTACTCTTGCACCTTGAAGAATGCAATGTGGAGGCAGAGATTGCCCTCGATACTCAGGAAACCCCCTTCCCCCCACAGATTCACCAGTGAGGTAAGACATTTTTTGCACATGCCTATCAGGATCTCTTCGGCGATTTTACGCCAACACCAATCTTTTTACGATGACATTTCTTGACCTGGGCAAAATTGTCCAGTTTGGAAAAGAACAAGTACATTCCTTATTTTTCTTAATGCTTCATCTTCTTAATTAGGTGCTTGTCTCTGATCAGCCTGTTATCCCAGGTTTTCTCATGCAAGAACTGTACTCTCCTCATCATGTACGACCTTTAACGAATGTCCTCATGAGTCATACATCAGATTGTGGCTTCATCGACTTCGTGGGATTTTCATCGATTGACTAATGAATTCTGGTGTCTTGATGGTTTCATATTGCTAACACTGTTGTTTCCTGCATGAAAAGTTTGCCACATGAAACTTGGTATCGTTCAGTTCTCTAATTACATTGAAGATGAATAAATTACATAAAAAGTTTCCTACATAAAAAGTTTGCCACATGAAACTTGGTATCGTTCAGTTCTCTCCTTACATTGAAGATGAATAAATTACATACAAAGTTTCCTACATAAAAAGTTTGCCACATGAAACTTGGTATCGTTCAGTTCTCTCCTTACATTGGAAGATGAATAATCTGGTGAACTTCACGAGTCTAGCAATCTCTAAATCGAAGTGTTCTGGAACAAGTGAGTCAATGGTACTAAATCTCTTTATATCATCAATTAATTTAGATTCTTACATGTAAAGATTTGTATTTATGATACAATGCATGAAAAATACATGAGGAATTATCTTGAAACTCTAAGTGTTTGAACATAATAGAACAGGTCATAAATTATCGTGAAGATTTTTTCCCGAAACTCTGTAGCATATCGTCAACAAATTGAAAAAGAACGAATACATTTTGGATAACCCTGTCAAAACTAATATAGCAAAAGCGTTCAAATTGTATATTATGATTAAATGGCTTATTTTAATAAACTGTGTTCATTTTTATGTGAATAGCATGCATACTCGTATAGAAAAAAATAAAAATTTTATAAAAAGTTCCAAATTCTTTCATCTTTTTTGCTTATAATTTGCAGAGATCATTATATAAGATAATGTTTTCTTTCGGAAAATATGAAAAGCAACATTGTACACAATAACCTATAATTAGAATTTAAAAATAATAAAAATTGTATGAAAAATGAGCAGGTTTGCTAAAAAATGTTTCATTGCGCATTATCAAAATGTCATTTGCATATTGTGTTAACTAAATGCAATTTTTGAGAAAGTCTCTAAAACATAGCTAGAAAATTCTGACAGTAATCGTCAATAGATTAAGATAAAAATCCGTTGTTCCCAAAATGAAGCAAAAAAATGAGGGGTTGTATCCAAATAAAATATTACGTGCCATATTGTGTATTTTATATTGACACTAATCAATGGATAAATAAATACTCAATCCCCTACTCACTGCTTCAAATAATACTATAAAAGTATACTGGTCCAATCGACTGATAATAATGTCTTATATTAAATGTTATCCATGAAATAAGGTTTGTAGGGGGCGCCATCTGCATATTAAAATTTTTATGAACATTTTTACTCAAATAGCAACTTTTCCCCCCTTTTCCTTTTGAGTTTCATTAATAAAAATAGTACTTCTGGAAGAGTATATACCTCAAGTTTTTTTTTTTTTACAATTGATGCATTATAGTCAACTTTCTCTCCACAATAAAGAAACTCATTAAATTTTTAAAATGAATTCTTGTAATGAATAATGAATAGTTTTTTAAAATTAATAGTTTTTGTCTGATTTTTTATTTGGCCAGACCTGATCCGATGCAAGATTCTACTCTACACTCTAAAAATGAGCCCAAATTTACACATTAAATCAAGTACATTGACGATTCAGAAACGATTTCACTGTATGTGTAAACTATCAATCACACGCCTGGCGTGTTGATTTCAAAATATACAATGTTCTGTGTTTTTTTTTTATGATAATACATTAAGTTTCTTAAATGTGTAAAAAATTACCATATAACTTTGAAGTACACAACTTAACGTGTAAATTGCAAGAGTACACATTTATCTATGTAATATACAAAAACGATGGATTTTGCGTACATAATACATAACTTTATAGTTTGGGATATAAATTTTGAACTAAAAATTTTTAATTTCGCGAAACAAATCTACATGAAGAACTATTTCGAGTGATGGTTTGTTTGCTGTTTTACGAACAGTTTTTCTTAAAGACCACATAGTAGTATACCTTTAATTTACAAGAGGCACGATAGTTTAAAATTATATTTAATGCACGTCTTCTCTTTATTAGAGTTGTTGAAGTCCTGAATAGCACATAAAATTTATGCAGAGAGCCTGTATAATCTAAATAAATATACTGTAAAATCGAATTTCGTTAAAATATGGAAATTGTGACGCCAGTAATATTTTCCTATTTTGCCAGATTTTTTAAAATCAATTTTATTCATAACATTTCAAAACTACACCTACACCAAGAACAGAAATTTTCTGTTTAATTCAAGCTACAATAGATAAACAATTCTTAACGAAATGGGATACGAACTGAGGAACTTCAACTTTCCAAAACAGCCCCTTTCTTGATCATTTATCTTCTATTACACAAGCCAAGTTTTCAAGTATCCATATTTATTGAGTGCACATAAGTAGACATATTTCTGTGTAGTATTTTGACACATTATTTATGGTGTTATATTCTATTTTACACATATGGATGTAACAAAATTCGTATACATACTTCTGTATAATGTTCTGTTCTTATGAAATAAATTCTGTTCTGTATATGTAAAATTCTTACTCATATTTCATTGCAATATTCAAAATACACAGTTGTTTGAGTAACATACAAAATATATAAATTCACATTAACACATCAATTCGGGTAAATCCAAACAATTTTCTACATTTACACTCTTGTATGGGTTTTTGAAGGTATAACAAGTCATACACTTCCATTATATCGATGAAAACACACACGCACACACGTAAATTATTACGTCAAGAATGTAATTTTTTTGTCAAAAGTGTCTATTTTACATATTTACAAACATACTTTTAAAAAGGACTAATTTATGCATCTACTTTTTAGAGTGTAACTAGTAAAAAAAAATCAGTTAAGGTGCAATGGTCCGGTTGCGGATATATCACTCAGAAATTTATTACATTTTGCTTCAAATGAAAATAAAAAGTTTTGACATAGAAACCAATCATGAGCATCACTTATAATTGATTAACAATTATATATGTTTAATAAATATGTCTAATATCTCGGTAGATAAAATTAATTAAAAACTATGCACATCTATTTTAAGCATTAATTATCTAAAAAATGATTTTGGTTAGTTTTCGTTTTTGTTCTCGGCCGAAAATTGGAAGATTATCGTAATTAGGTTTCGTCCGATCCTTAGTGAAAAGATTACGAAAATCATTGTTCATAAATATGGTAAAAGTATTTTTTAAATCAATTGACCTTTCCTTCGCCTTTCCGGTAGCTTTTTCAAAAGATAAGTGTCAAATAAAAGCAGTTTTTACTAAGTTTTATACTATCGGATATTTGTTGTGTAAATGGACTAAATCACGAATGAAGAATTTGTTGGGTTTTCCCGTCTTTGAATTATTTGTTTCTGGTTAGACGAAACAGTAACACGGTCATGAAGATTACGTTAACATCTTGACAAATAAATAAGGAGATAATTACTGAAAATATCGTAATGCTAACAAAGACAGAAGGAAAAAAAATAGGTTTTCATTTTATAAAAGAATGCGATCCTAAGTTTAAGGCTGTCCTCAAATCCAAAGGCATAAGTTTATGATATAGGTTTCAATTAATTTTTGTTCAGAAACGCACTAAATTGGCAGGTATTACATCATCAACATGCAAATTAATTTCCATATTATGAAAAATATATTCTATATAACGAAGTTTATTCCTCTTTTGTGCATCTATTATTTTGTGTACGCTTTCTAACGGAGCGATTACTGTTCCGATGAATGTATGAATTTATTTCCGCGGATTGTGTGTAAATGAAATTAATTATATGTCTGATCATTTTAGTCTTCTTGGTGCTAAATATAACTTTTTAAAAACTATTTGGAAAATAGTTGTGGTCCTCGATAGTGACTTGGGAAATCTGAAGTATATCTGAATCTTTTTATTTTGTGAATTCCACAACTTATTTTATTTTACGCGTTTTCTGATTGGTCCAAGTTTAATGTCCAAAAATGGAATACTTCTGTTGCCACGATGACAAAATAAATAATAGAAACTAAAAAAAAAAAAATAATAATAATAATAATTTGAAAACAAACTGTGATAAAGATTTCAAACAAATTTCATTTAAAAGTGCATTTTTTTTCTCTACGTATGTGCGATGTTTAGATATGTAAAAATTTGCAGTTCCGAAAATTGTAAAACTGAAATTTCACTTAAAATTTGTTTATGATGGGTCCAGGAATATTAATGTTTAATCCATGTCGTAAGTAATATGAAGCGTTCAGAAGTCAGTCTGATTAAATCCATCCAATAAAAATGCGCATTTTTAACAGTTAAAGTTGTATATCTATAAACTACTTTATTATTATTATTATTATTGTTATTATTATTATTATTATTATTATTATTATTATTATTATTATTATTATTATTATTATTATTATTATTATTATTATTGTTATTGTTATTATTATTGGTCTAAGAATATTAATGTTTAATGCATGGCGTACTCGTTACGATCATCACAAAAGTGGTATTTATTATTATTATTAATTTAAACACAGAATTTATTTATAAGTCTTTAAAATTTGAGTCTTTGTAAATATCATTTTCCAAATAGTCGTTGTAATTTGCTAAATTATAATTTATTTATTTATTTATTTATTTTACTTTTATTTCATTTTTTTTTTTTTTTCACTTAGATAAACATTTTTTATTTGCCATTCTCTCGCAGTTACTTTGGTGCTGATAGTGGGGGGAAGGAGGGGAAAGCCTTCGATACAATAAGAAGAGGATTTCAGTTTCACGAAAATGGTAGAGATAAGGTGTTCGGATATATGAAAATTTTGATAAACTGTAATAATAATTTAAAAAAATTTGTAAAAAGTAATATTACAGACTTTTTTAAAGTTAAAAAAGGAACGCTTCGCTTTAGTTTTTTTTTATACCTCTTTATTATGCGGGTTTACACACTGAATGAAAAAAAAAGAGAAAAAAAAATACTATCCAAAATAAAAAATATTTTTTCAATATTTCCAATGTTATACAAATTTCATAAATGTAAATTTATTTCTATTTAAGGGGGTCTGGGACATATTTAATTTTTATTATTATTATTTATTTAGTTAAAATCTTGAATTTTTTTTGTGATGTTAACTATATCATTTGTAAATAAAATTATATTGTAAAACTTCTCACATTTTTTAAAAAATGTAAAAAATTTTAAATTTATTAAAAAGTTGGGGTAGTTTAAAATCGTAATATCTCAAAATATTATTAGTAGAATTTCATTTTTTTTTTCATTTAAATAAACAGAAATATTTAAATTTTAATTTTTTATTCAGCATTTTAAAAAATATTAACTTAAAAAAAAATATTTAAAGTAAAATTTTGAAAAACATGATGTAACTTTTATTTTAAAAAATCATATTTTTAAAAGTAAATATATTTTTCAACTTTTCTGAATCAAAATAAAAGTAAAACAATCAAAAAAGACATGTCCATAGTTTGAAGTATTTGTCTTTAACGGTTCTTGAGTTATAACAATTTGAATTCGAGAAATTGTGAGAAAAACCCATCAAGCAGAAACCTATCAAGCATTTTCGCAACAAGTCCTTTCATGACAACCATTGCTTGAGAGCTTGATTTAGAAAACAAACCAAAACGTAAAAAATAATATTTCCTCTTCTAATTAAGATAAAAACGTAAAAAAGATTTTAAAAAAATTATGTAATAATATAATAAATTATATAATAATATAATAAATCATATAATAATGTAATAAATTATATAATTATAAAATAAAAAATTAAGACAAAAAACATAAAATGATTTAAACATCATTTTAAACATTAAAAAAAAAAAAGAGCGAGAGAGAAAAAAATTTTTACGCAGTATTTTTTTTTTTATTTTTATTTTTTTATTTTTATTTTTTTTTTAGAAAATTTGGATATTTTTGTATCACGGACTCTTTTAACGAATTTTCGTCATAACGAAGATGAGAATTCGTTAAATAACAATTTCACTGTAGAAGTTTCGGGCTTGTTGAGCAGTAGACTTGAGAAAATACAAATACATATTTCTTTAACACTCGACTGTTATCCTAAAGAAAAATTCGTTATTGCTGTTGTTAGTACCAGGGATGTAGCGGAGGATATACGGGCGTATACGCCGTATAAGGAACGCCGTATAACCTCTGTTTCTCAGAAAAGCTATAATATATCACTCTAGGGTATATTCTCAGTTTTGAGCGTATACCTTCTGCTTAGAGCGTATAACCTCTGTTTTTTTACGACTACACCACTGTTCTAGTACCTGTGTGATCACATGACGTAGTTTTCACTTTGATAAACTTTATGCAGAGATATTTCGGGGGAAAAAATGCTATTGACTAGAAGTGGGTTCTATCGCCTTTAACCAGAAAAATTGACGAAAACTTTCTTCTTTCTTGTATATGTTAATATTCTAAATTAAATTAAGTCAATGTATAAAATTAAACATAGATTGTACAATTGGATGTTTCAATAATGATTTGTTTTCCATCTTTTCTAGTTAGTCAAATCTTTATTTTTATTTTTATTATTTTTTTTTTTTAGGAAAAAACAAAAAAAAGAAAAAGAAAGAAAGTGAGGAAGGAAAAGGAAAAAAATATTTCTTAAGAAGAAGATATTAAAAATTAAGTTTAAAATATTAATTTCCTTATGAGAATTTTGAAAATAAGAATTTATTAAACGCCCATTGCTTTGACATTAAGTTGGTGAATTTGAGATCGCACTGATGAACCTTAAGAACCATAGACGATTTATCAGTTTAATAATTATATTTTTAATAATCTTTTATGAAATTAATAAACACTTTTTAAAACTTTTAATTTTTTGGGGGAAAATCCTTCAGAATTAAAGTACAATAATATGTAACTTTTTAATCAAAATTCAGTTTCCTACTTATTTCTTCAATAATTGTTTTTCGTATTATTAAAGCAAATGGATGAATGCATTTCTTAATTTCATTGTTCATTGTTATTTATAATTAAAAAAAATTAATCAACAGTTTTAAGTTTTTTTTTAAAATAATTTTTAAAAAATATTAACTGATTGCAATGTAAAAAAGAAAATCTAAAAAATAATGTCTGTGGTTTTATGTGTAGCCCATAATATATGCTTCTTACAAACATGGAAAAATTGCATAATTTATTATCAGTGTAATATTTTTTTTTTCTTTTCTTTTTATATTTTTTCACATACTACAAAAGAGAGAGAGAGAGAGAGAGAGAGAGAAAATCGATGGTCTTGCATTTGTAATAAATATTAACTATGATTTCACTTTAAAAGTTTAACCAGTCATTTGTTTAAAAAGTTCGGAAAATGCACGTCAAACGTGTCAAATGAGATGAGTTCATATTGCGACGAAATTTTAAAATCATTCAGATCCTGGTGTAATATTATCCAGTGTTTCGGATACAGTAGTATCCAAAATCTTTTGCGTGTCCCTGTAAATCCCATCTGTTCTCTATTATACAAAAAATAACTTTTAGTAAACCTCAGCAACATATATCAATTTCATAAAATGTGAAATAGTTTAATATAATTACAAGACGCTTCAAGCAATGTTTCCTCCTATACCACAAATTTAACAGAATATACATTTGTGTGGCTCTGTAAATAATAAATATTCTTTGCTCCACAGATTGCACAGAATGTCAGAATGTTTATTTCAGTACATACTTCATAGACACATATCAATTTTATTAAGTTCCAAAAAGTGTAATATCATTAAAATTCACTTCAAACTATTTTCTCCCACAGGCCGTAATGTAACGGAATACTTTTGGTTGTCTCTGTAATTGAACTATATATCCGATTTTCATAAAATTTGAAATGACGCGGCAAAATTATGTAACAATTATATATTTTACATTTCAAAGGATTCGGTTGGATAGTTTTTGCGTTGTTATGTTCGGACGGACTGAACGGTGACTGCAGGTGTTACGTATTTACATAATTACAAACACATCTAAAAAGAAAAATAACTTTTTTAATTAAAATTTTAGCGGTTATTTTTTTTTCTTTTTGTTTCCTTTTTTCTCAATAATTTGTTGCAATTGTCAGTAAAAGAATACCTATTACCAAGCATAAGTTTCTTGCAGAAAAAAATGGGAAAAACGATTCATAGCATCAAAAAAAGAAGCAAACAAAACGCATTATTTACTAAAGAATTATCAGCTTTGTTAAACCATTTGTATTATTTGTCATCGCGATTTATAGCTCTTAAACGTACGTGCTCAATTAGAGGGGATTTTGGGGATTTCACATTTCTCTTACCAGTCGAGCTTCCGAACAAACTATGAATGAATGAAATCACAGATCTCTACGTCACTCGTGATGTCATAAATCGCCAAACAGGGTTGCTTTCCCGTTGTGTCGCCAACTGACAGAAGCCGATACGAATGCATCGGAATATATCCCAACAGAAACCGAAATTATCCGAAGATTATATAATCAAAATCAACTGTTAATCTCGCATTTATCTTGTTTGTCAGGATGTCTGTTCGACTAAATGGCATCTCAAAAAAAGAAAAAAAAAAAAAAAAACAGATTTTGTAGAAATGGGACCGTTATAAAATGCAAATGTATTAGCTTAGCGGATTTTTATTAATGAACTATTAATTTCAAAGTCAGTCTATCGTTTTTATTTAAATATTCCGCAAGGAATGCAAATCTACAAAATAAAAGATTACAAAAGACATTTTTATTTTTATTTTGATTTCTATTTATTTTTATTTATTTATTTTATTTATTTATTTATTTATTTGTAGCATTTACTGATTGCAAAAATGATAAGCATTTTTATAAATGAAACTGAATTGCGTGTAAATCATATATTTTGTATAAATCAAAAATATTAAAAAATGAAGACAAATTCTTATATTATGTCTTTTCCTGGCTTCCAAAAATTAACAAATAAAACTGAACATTACATGGAATTTGAGGTGCTGTATTGAAAACAGTTCCTTTAAACGAAATTAAAATGTTAGATAAACTAAAAATAAAAGAAACAAGAATGCAAAAAACGTTTTAGAATGAAATTGTCGTTTTTGTGGCATAATAATGCAGAGAAATGACATATAATTACATAAAAATTAACGTAATATTTAAGTTTTTCAAAATTTAGCAATTTTACATGGAAAACCCTTCGTTTTCAAATTGAAAATAAATTTACCCCTTGAAATTTTGAATTGTTTTCAATAGATTCCTTCAACAGCTCAGATTATCATAATCTGACATTTTCTGATTTTCACACAAGTACTCATAGAAATAGCCTTGCAAAATATATTGACTATTTTAAACTGCAATATATAGATTATAAAGCAGGAATAGTTATCAAAATAATTCCGATACCGTCCTGGAGATAAAGCAATGGTTACCCTAAACAATGTAAAAACACTCTACTATTTCAGGCAAGCTCTGCTACCAATCGATTGGAATAACGTTTACTATCAAATAAAAATATAGTGTACAATATGAATCAATAATTCAGAGTAAATTTTTTATTAGTTAATAGGTGCTAAATATTAAAAGTTTTAAAATGTTAAAACATTACAAGATGTTAAAAACATCCATGTAAAGATGTTAAAAACCATAGTGCTTTCAACTAACCATCAGCCGTCTTCAGGGGAACTGTTGTGACTTGAAAGATATAAGCTGATTATACATCAGGGAGTGAAACCATAATAATAATAATAATAATAATAATAATAATAATAATAATAATAATAATAATAATAATAATAATAAAGAGGGAATAAAAAACGTAAGTTAGAAAATAATTAATATTTGCTTCGAAAATTGTCTTCGTATGAGCGGGTTCCTTATAACACCTCCCCCCCCCCCCTTAAAATACTAAATCTAAATTTGATAAAATATTTTGTTTCTTGGTTAACATAAAAAAATTTTATTCTTGTATAAGAAAAAATGTAAAATTTCGTATACTTATAACGTCTTTTATATTTCGCAGATACTGTGCTTCAGAACAATGACTGTAACCACAGTAAAATTTCATGAAATAGAAGATAGTGTGAAGAATGGCGATGTTCTAGATATATTTTTAACAATAAATGAACAAATAAATAAATAAGTAAGTAAATTTTAAAGTATAATCACTCTCTTTTTTTCCGATATTAAACATGTGATCTTTTCGCCAAACCATTATCCAGTTTTTTCACACCTTCAAAAGTTTGATCTATAATATAACTATTATTGAACATTAGGGTGTCCCAAAAAATCGAATTTTGTATTATGGAATTCTAATAGTACGGAAATTTGAATTATCCCGTCAATAATAATTGTGCAAAATTTCTTTTCATTAATACATTTTACTTCCTCAAGACGCCCAAACTTTCCTAAAACGGCCATTTTTTTATTTAACATTAGAACTACGAGCCGTCATTTTGACGGCTACCGTATTAATATGTTTTGGTTCAAACCATAAATTTGATTATGAAATAAGTTTAAAAGAAACAAAGAAGAAAAACGTTAAATAATAAAGTTAAATTGGTTTAAATCAAATTTTGGTGTGAAATATTTTAGCCTTGACTCAAATTTCTGGTAATTCTAGTGTTAAAATAAGAAAAATTAGGAAAGAAAACAATAATCATTTTCGAATAGTAGTAAACGATTTACCATTCCATCATAATTAAGTGTAAATAATTTAACCAGATAGGTGACTTTTGCCTTTCCAAAACGGCCAAAATTTCTTCTCAAAAAAGAAAAACTGCCAAAAATGGCTATTTTTTACTAAAATTTATAAAAATAGGGAAAAAAAAGTCAATTGTTTTCTAAAAACGGTCAAACTGTCAACCATTCCATCATAATTCACTATAAAACATTGAACCAGATCGATTTATACATTTTCATCAAAACGGTCAATTTTTCTTTTTTTTTTGGGGGGGGGGGGAGGGGGGGAGGCGGTTTCTCGAAATTTTGATTATTTTAAGGAGGTAAAATTTATTAATTAATCGGTTGATTCTTTTATAGTTAAGGAAACAGTGGACATTCAAAATCACAAAATTTGACAAAGAAATAATTTTTCTTTCTTTTTTTTTTTTTTTTTTCTTTTTGAGAATTAGAAAACTAGATGCTGAAATCTGTCAAATACCAAAAGTATTTTTTAATTCTAAATCTTCTTCGTAGAGGTTTTTGTATGTGTAAAAACTGTATAGGCGTTTTATGTGTGGTCGTAAATATGTAAATACGTAGCAATAGTCGTCATTCAGCCGTCCGTCCACAAATAACAGAGCAAAAACTACCCAACCGAATCGTTTGAAATTTAAAATATATATTTGTTGCATAATTTTGTCGACACTTTACAAATTTTATGAAAATTGGATGTATAGTTTAATTATAGGGACAATCAAAAGTATTCCATTACATGACGGCAAATGAAAAAAAAAGTTTCAAGTATATTTTAATGATGTTACACACTCTCAAACATAACGAAATTGATATACATTTATATAGTATATACTAAAATATACATTCTGTACAACCTCTAGTGCAAAGAATCTTTGTTGTTCATTTACAGGACCACACAAAATTATTTCATTGAATAATGACATAGAGGGAAACATTGTTTTAACTACATTAAACTATTTCACATTTTAAGAAATTGATATACGTTGCTGAGATTTACTACAAGCAACTTCCTGTACATTAGAAAGCAGATAGTATTTATAGGGACACATAAAAGATTTCGGATAGTATAATGTATCCGAAGTACTGTTACACTATGATCTGAATATTTTAAAAACATCGTTATAGTACGAACGCACCTCATTTGTTATGTTTAACGTATGATTTCTATGAAAGCTTTTCGAGGCTTTGATGTATGCATTACACATCTTTAGAGAATGCGTAAAAGAGATGAAGGACTACTGAAAAGTTGTTGGTAGTAAGATACATTAGCATTTCAGGAGTTAACTGTAAATTTCATAGTAGCAGTTTCTTATTGTGTACTTTCTTCGATCTGTACACGAACAAAGCATTGGATTCATGAAAATTTTCGAAATCCGTTTTCATCGGATTTACACATTTTAGGAGTTACAGAACCCGGAAAACATGTTTTAACAAAAGTCTGTCTATGAGTCTGTCTGTCTGTCAGTTTGCCTGTATGTACAAAAATTTTGTGAGCGCTCTATCTCAAGAACTAATGTACAAAACTTTGGATTCTGTTAGACCTTGAATTAGATAAGATCTGTTTAGTTTTTGGTGTATCTATCTCAACAGGTGGCGCTGCTATGATGCATTATTTGCGATATCCAAAAAAGCCATATCTCAAGAACTAATGCATGGATTTTCATGAAACTTTAGTTAGTACTTGATATAGTATGGTGCAAATCATTCAACAGGTAGTGCTGCTATGGTCATTATTCGCGATTATCGCGATAGTTCTGTTTCAAGAATCAATGCATGGAATTTCACAAAACTTTAGATTAAGTTAAACCTTGAAATAAACTAGATTTTATTAGTTTTTGGTGTAAATCGCCCTATAGATGGCGTTGCTATGCTGCATTTTTCACGATTTTGCAATAGCTATACCTCAAGAACTAATGCATGGATTTTCATCAAACTTGAGATTCAGTTAATACCTGATTAAAACATTGATCCTGATTATTTTTTGGTGCACATCACCCAACATGTGGTGCTGTTATGCATATTTTTTAAAAGATATTTCAATAGCTCTATTTCTTAAACTAATGTCCGGAAATTATTCAAATTTCAGATTCAATTATAAGTTGACAAAAGTTGTTGCTAACTAGATTTTGGTGTAAACCACCTGAACAGTAGTGCTGCTATGCCGCATTGGTCAGGAAGCATTAACTTGCGTAAGATAGAAGAAAATTTTGGGATTGCTATATATGATTAGTTTTACCTTGTTGCTAGGGGCATTTTTATTGATGCCGGAACTTCGAATTCAAAAGCAATTGTTCAGGTATATCCCTCATGGGAATATTTCATTTTTATTCGTTTTGTGTTTTTACGTTGATTCAAACACTCATAAACTCAAAGTGATTTAAGTAAAATCTAAAAAGAAAACAACATGTTATCGTCATTGATCGATAGGTAGTTCAGCTGAAATTCGACAGTTGGGAATCAAAAGCATCTTTTGATGATATTACTTTTTCTTTTCTCTTCGATATTCCAAATAGTTTTTTCACTTTTTTCACTAAAGATTTTAAGCATTACTATAAGTGACTTTTACAATAAAAACACATTGAATTATTGCGTTCAATGACACAGGAACAAAATAAATGTCCAGACAAATTTTAAATTATCTTTATACTGTCTGAAAATTTGAAATCTAAGCACACCTGACAGAAAAAATGCATCAAACCCGGGAGTATTTGAATCAGGTGAAAGAGGCATTTGGGAATACAACCTGCGGTCTGGCCTGTTCTAGCTTTAAAAGTGGATTTTCTTTTTTAATGATGCATTGCTCTTATAAAAAATTTAAGCAGCTGCATAGTTTGTTTTTGAAAAACAGCGATTTTAATTTTATTTGAATTTGATTTATTTAAAGCTATTAATAATAGTTAAAGTTTGTGTCCAAATAAACTATTTCTTTGGAATCATAAATACAGAAATAAGTAAACAAGTCAGATTTCGAAATTCAGATGCAAACATATTTCAATTTAATGAATTTAGAAAAAAAAAAATGGTAATTATTTAAATAGAATAGTAAACAAAATTACTTGTTTCGCTTGCGTGGCTTTTAAATACGTGGGCTAAAGTGCACAAAGCGAAGGGGAAGGAACAAGACAAAATATGTCGTTTTCTTTTTATCCCCCTTTCATCATTTTGAGCCAATCATTACTCTGTCCAGTCATACAGACTGACGAGGGATTGTTCAAAATTGCAACCAAAAACTTAGTTTTTTTTTTTTTTTTTTTTTTTAATTAATTGGGCAAACATGAATTATGCTCCTTTCCACTTATTTCACAAAATAAATTTGTAAAAAAAAAAGTTTTCAATAATCACCATTTTCCAGCAGTTCTATTGGTCAATAAACCTACTACTCGAATTTGCTTTAGCTCATGGGTCATATAATAAGGTCATGAGCTGTAATTATGACCACTTTAAACATTTTCAACATTCTTATTTTTTTACTTTTTTTTTCTATTTGAAAAAGTAGTGAAACATACATTACATTACATTATATTACATTATATTACATTTTAATACATAGAGTGTAACTTTGACCCTTTAAGAACACCTTTAAAAAGTTTTAATTCTTATAGCCCCTCCCCCTTCTTATTAAGTTAAAAGGATGGCTATAGTTACCCTATAAAAAAAATCACAATCACAAAAGTTTGGGGTAATTAAGACAACTAGCGGGGAAATTATAACCACTATATTTCTTCTTTATACTTGCTTAAACACATTTGTGTGAGGTAGTTAAAATCATTAGGACACCAAACCGACAAATCCGTTTATCAAAAATTTTAGTAGACTTTGTTCAAATTTCTATTTGGATCTCAAAAAATGCTTCATACTAATAATAAAGAATATCTAAAATAAAAAATACAGTATGAAGTTGATATCTAAGCGTGAAACAAAATTTTAACATACACAGTTTTTTACATTATGACGGTGGTCACAATTATCCCCTGTCATAATTATCACACCTGACCCTATATATTTATGAACCTATATTATAAAGGCCAAAAGTATCTGTGCGTAACGCATACGTCGTTTTGCGAAAGGCAACACTTTCCCATACAATTTCGTTTTGCAGTTTTCACTACTGCAAATTTTAAACTTTTAAACATTGCATATTTTTAATTTTTACACCGTCGTATAGAGAAAAAAATGTACTTTTAAATTCAATTTGCTTCAAAGCTGTATCTCAATTTACTTTTGATATATTATTTTTTTTTATAATTTTTAGTACCAATTTTGTAATTGGGGCAGCAGAATCACCCCTTTTACTTACCCGTCATACGTAGTATAGGGTAAGTCTTACTATCGTTTTGAAAATTTCGAAAATTTTTTTAACGGATTTACACGTTTCAGATAGTGTAGATTCCGAAAAACATATTTTTAGAAAAAAAAAAATGCCGTTCATCTGTCTGTCTGTCTGTGTGTCTGTAAACGCTCTATCTCCCGAACAAATTGAGATAGAGACTTGAAATGTTGTATGTATTTAGCATATAAGAATTGAACGAAGACTATTTAATATCAGTAACTTCGATTATCCGGAACCATTTTTTTCGGACTTTCGAAAAATTCGTTCTGATGAAAGGTATATAAAAATTCTCGAATTTTTTTACTTTAAGGAATGGACATAAAAGGCAATAAAATGACACAAATTTTGTATAAAGAACGAAGTCGATCGGATTATTAGTTGCTGAGATATTTGTAATCCTGTTTTCCACATTCTTAGATTTTTCATGACCCTGCATTTCATTCAAATTTCAATTTAGAGGCATGTTTTAAATGATGGGTAAGTATTACGGTGGCTCCCAACGACTAGTTTCTCTTAAAATTGAAAAAAATAAAAAATAAAAAATAAAATAGAAATTAAAATGCGTTTGTTATAAAAGTCGGTGAATTTCGGTTTTATTTCTTTTAATAATTTGAATAATTGAGTTTTATTGTATTTTATTAATTTTAATTTAAAATAATATTTGTTTAAAAATTAGACTGACCAATATAAGTTGTATATTTTATTGTATCTAATTTTGTAGATTTATTATAAATAAATAAATCCGTTCTTTTTTAAAGATTTTCCTTCATCGAATTTCGACAACTTCCAGCTCGTATATTTAAAGTTTCAATTGCAGAAAAATGTTTTTTTAATATTATCTCGCACAATTTTTTTCGAAACAAAAATTTTTTAGATACGCTTTGAAAACATCTGCAAGAGGAATAGACCATGAAATGTATTTTTAGAAAATAATGGTGTGAATAGAATATAAAAATATTCGCGTGTAATACAAACTTTGCGGTATCCCCAAGTATGTATATATATATTCAAAAGTTCTTGCGATTAAAACGTCGTTGTATCTGTTTATAATGCAGTATATGATACATAAAACTAAATTTTATTATTCTGTTTAGATTAAAATGTTCAAAATATGTGCGACCTTATAATTTTCTTAACACTTTGTAATGAGATGAAAATATGTGTTCAAGTTCTTGTTCATTGATTTGAACAGAGCAACAGGCCTCTGAGATATAATCCGATCTCTCATGCATTGTATAATAAATCAAGTCAAATAAATCGTGAAGCGGCAGCACAGACAACAATCTCATCGAGTTCACGACTGAAATTCCGGAATTAGTAAAAACTCGATTCGCATATTAAAATGCATTTGGTTTCCCAAGTCATGCCTTGGTGGAAAATACTGGAGAACCTGATTTTAGCTGTTGATTCGTAGGTTTATCGTTGTGTTTTCATGCTCCCATTCCTCCATATTTTCGTACTTTCGGATGCAGGAAAACATAATGGTAAATCTACGAGGCAAGCGCTAAAATCGAGTTTTCAGGTGTTTTCCACCAAGATATGACTTGGGAGACCGATTTCATTTTAATATGCGAATCGAGTTTTAACTAATTCCGGAATTTCAGTCGTGAACTCGATGAGATTATAATTTGTGTCGTCGCCTCCCAGTAGTGTTGATTTCAACGGAACAATGAAATATCTCCCCGGAAGATTTGAGATTTTGTGTTTTCTATGGTCAAAAATGTACAATTATCCCCGGACTTTACAATGACCCCCCCCCCCGGAATCACAAAAATACCTCCTGGAGAAATGCGTCTGAATTCAATACCGCCGCCGAATCGTAAAGTGATGTCCAGATGCAGTAATAAGGATTTGACATAGTTTGATGTTGCTACTCTGATATATAAAGTTACTTTAAGGAGAAGATATTTATCCAATTTTTAGAATCGTACATTACACTTACATGATCATCTTTCGAGGTTGTTTTTATTTAAAAAACTTGCCGAATTTTAAAAAGTTGATAAAGTTACACCATTTAAATTATAATAAAGCTTTAAAAAAAAAAAAAAAAAAAAAAAGCTTCGAAGGTGAATTTTTTTTAAAGTGTACACTTCTTACACAACTACATTAACTGAATAAAACATTTTTATCTTGCGATTATCTATGAAATATGGTACTCGAGGGCCGCTGAAATTTCGATGCCCAAGTTCACGCATTTGCAGACCCGTACATTAATCAAGACCTCGCTCGAGTCTGTTTTAAAAATTTCCTATAACGTTATATTTGTGTTTTCCCTTTTACATGAATTACGTCTTATCGAGAGTTTCCCTAGATTTTCTCATCTTTAAGAGATTCAAGTGATTTAAGGCCAAAGCCTTTTCCAAATCTGAATTTCAGATGGGTTGCTGTGCTCAGGGTTTTGCAGAAAAGCAACAAAACTACTTTTTACGATCTTGACATTTATATATTCCTTTTCTTTAATTTTTCATATTTGTGTTATAACAGGGTGTATTTAAAAATGTGTTTTTCTTTTCAATTATAATGCATCATGAAGCAAAAAATCTTGCAACTTTCAGCTCTCTTTTAGATATCGCAAAGTTACGGTAACAGGGGAATATTTTTTTATTCTATTTGCACCACTATTTAAAAAAAGTACATTTTGTAGTATATTTCTCTTGCAAATGCAGGGATTTGTTCATCTGACGCAACCCTATTCGTTTCTGTCGTCTGTCTATCCGTCACAGTGTCCGTACACAAAAACTGTATCAGTCAGATATTTGAAACTTACAGATGAATACCTCGTGTTACATGACAAATCATAAAAATTTTAAAAAGTCTATTATTTTAATTAAGTTTTTTTTTCAATGTCATCTGTTCATTTTTGCGATTTGAATTTTAAAAGAGAACCTTAATTTGAACATCTTGCGTGCAGACATCACAGCTTGGCGATAATGCGTCTTTCTAGCAAACAGAAAGCTCTTAATTGGAGCGAAGGTGATGCAAGCTAAAATTTTCATATTAAGATGGAAATAATTAAAGGAATTCCGTATTTTTTGCCAATTTAAGGGTTTATATATATATATATGTGTGTGTGTGTGTATACATATAAAACACTGACATTCATAACATTTTTTGGAATACAATTTTCTTTCTATTTTTGGTACTATTGTGATTTATTAATGATTCAGTATTTTAAATTTCGTTTAAACACATTTTTTCGTTTTTAGAAATTTAAAATTTTATTGATATCTCCGCTATTTTTTTTTTTTTCTATATCGGATTTTCCAAAAATTTGGAACTTCGGATTTTATTTAAATAATTTGATTTGAAAATTTTTAATTTGATTAAAATAAATAATTTCCTTTTATAAATACTAGACGGTTGCCCGCCCTCAGTAGCCCGAAGACTATCTGAATGCCAGTTCTACAACCCCACACATTCACGTTTCTGTGCCATGTCTCGTCAGTTTCCGGCAGATATGTTTGATCGGTGTTCTGGGGTTTCGTTTGCATATCTTTTTTTATTGTTAATGAAGAGGTCTTCCATTTGTTCTTCCATCTGTTCTTCTTTCTGTTCTTCCATCTGTTCTTCCATTTGTTCTTCCATTTGTTCTTCCATTTGTTCTTCCATTTGTTCTTCAATTATATTCGACGATTCACTGTTTGAGAGCCTATCTGTCCTTTTATTTATAGAAGTTCAAAATGAAAAAAGATTTTCTTAGCAGACGATTTTTTGTGATAAATACATTATCTGTTTTATATTTCTTCTGCTTTATTCCTTTTATTTATAGAGTTCAAAATGAAAAAAGATTTTCTTAGCAGACGATTTTTTGTGATAAATACATTATCTGTTTTATATTTCTTCTGCGTTTACCTAAGCTGTGTAAAATCTCTATAAATAAAAGGAATAGAGGATGAGAGCCTATCTGTGCCTCAATTATCCTCAGAATTCCTTTTATATATATAGATTTAAAAATTAAATTTGTTGGTTCTACCATCTATATAAGAATTTAATTATTATAAATTAACAATTTGGCTTTATTATTTAACCGCTTCCCTGTTTTGCCCTTACATCGTACGGGCAACGTGTTTATGGCAATCATAATTTTATCACACCTGGTATGGACATTCAGGCTTCAATCAGAATTTATTATTCACATAGTGATAGTATATCACACACGGTGACAACATATAGGGACAATATATCCAATGCGGCACCCGCGGGCGCCGCGTTGGATTCTTTCCTTGGTTAAAGATTCTTTAAGCACGCTTATGAAGATTCCCTATTATTAGTTATTTTAGAAGTAAAATGACATTATAAAGAATATTTTCTTTAAAACCATTAATTGCATTAGACATATTTTCATAACCTATGAAAACGTATTAAAATACAAAAAGTTTCTTTGAAAATTTAATCATGCAAATTTTTACGTTTTATAGTTGTTTATATAAAATGTAGTTATGATGGTTAAATTTGGTAATAATGAGAAACAGCTCTTTTTAATACTTAACGCGTCTATTTGACCTAAAACATTCTTCAATAACTTATAAAAAAGTACTTTCTGTATATTTTATAACACTGTTTAATGAGTGTGATACGTTATCTCTATGTAAATATAGTTTTTTTCATTAAACTTATCTCTCTATATTTTTTAAAATAGTATTTTAAATTCGCATATTAAATGGCAACTGAACAGCAGGGTTAAAAAAAAAGAAGAAAATTAAACCTTTCTCCGCTCTTTTTGAAGTACATGGGCTTGAAAGTTTAGCTTTTTTTCCTTTTGATGCTGTCTCAGTGTTTTATAAGAAGGATAAAGAGGTTTAATTTTCTCTTTATAACATTTGGAATTTTTAGTTTTTTTTTTTTTCGTTTGTTTGATTGTTTTAAAAATTAATAAAATACAGCCGAAGGATTTCCATCTATGAAAGCACTTTCAGATTATTTCTGGAACCACCCAATTGGATTGGTCATTATCATGCCTGTCTTTATTTATGTACTTTTTTATAAAACTAAATTCATGCCTTCATCAGAATAAGTCAAAGCTTATTTTTGCCTCTTATAAGCAATCTAGCAATATCTGTAAATTCCGCATTATTATTATTATTATTATTATTATTATTATTATTATTATTATTATTATTATTATTATAGAAATTATAAGTGCAATTAAAGTTTCTTGAACCCTCTCCTATAAACATTTTTAAGGTAGACCTCTCATAGAAAAATGTCTTTTTTGAAATTTAATACACGTAACTTACAGAACCGTAAGGCTTCTTATATACTGCTATAAGATTCATTTGCATTATGTTAAGAAGTGGATGTATACTAATACTGGGTGATAATATTGCCGCATGTTTTTCAATCTTCTGAATAATGGCGCCCTTCATTGAGTACCAAGAACTGGGGTGCGCCCCTGCTTTCTGAAAGGTTAGACAGGTCTGATTTAAAGGATTCTTTCGAAAATATTGATCAGATAAGTGGTTAAAGGATAAGTTCTTTTGAAAGAATTATTAAACGAAACCTTCTGTACGATCTGCAATCACACTTACCCACTTTTTTTTCTTACTTATACTTCTCAGGGTATTTTTTTCAGGCTTTTAGTTTTGATTTATTCAGAACAAGAAAGCGAAGAGTTGCTATTATTTAATGCCTCTGACAAGAGTTACAATTAAGTTAGAAGCATTTCTGCCATTAACCAAGAACATTATAGCTGTGTTTTCCCCCCAAGACCACGGACGCATGAATAACATTGAAATGTTCACTACAATTTGCAATAATTTTCTAATTGGTATGAATCTTAGATTCCCAGATTCTTTTTTTCCAATTTGTTCCTCAGATGAATTGCTATTCCCGGCTTTTCCAGAAAAGTTGACGAACTACTTTCTCACATCTTGGAATTCTTCATTCTTATTTTTCATATTTGTTTGCCAGAATCATAAATTAACTTCACAACTTTTCTATTTCTATAACAAGTCGGAAGTTACATGTCAAGCGTAGCAAGTGAGGTGCGTTAGTACTATAACGAAGTTTTAAAAATATTCAGATCTTGATGTTATACATTTAACTGATTTGCCCGTACGCCGTTCGGGCAAGACGAATTTGCTTGATTCATCATTTAAAGCTTTTTGACACCACTATTTTTTTTTTTTTTTTTTTTTTTTATGTTTGATTTTATACCACTTAATTTCAGAAATGTTTAGACTGAATGTTTCGAATATTTAAACTTAAAAAACAGGTGTTAACCCACATTTTCAATTTAATGTACGTAAAAAAGGGAATCAGTTAAGAGGTTATAGTACATTATTTATAGGTTTTATTATACGCGGGCCACAAAGATACCACTATTTTCATGCAGAATTATTTACACATCCACAGGGAAAATGAGCGATGATCATGCTTGTCTTCTCGCAAAGCTGTTTTGATGAAAATGGTTCGATTTCAAGGTTGCAGCAATTTGCGTTTTCTATTTGAAAAGAAGATAGAATTGCGCTAGCGTTTTAATGTTTGGTTGTTTTTACACCTAAAATACTATCATTCTCATATCGTGCGCTGCATTTGGTCAATAGAATCGCTGTAACTGATAAAGAATGGTCCAAAGAATGGAATAACACTTATTTTGTCTATGTCAAATGGCTGTATTTGACAAAAAAAAAATAAAATTTTTCTTAAAAAAAAAAAAAAAAAAAAAAAAAAAAATCTGATTTAGCTAGTAAAGCAAAATTTATTTTTATTATTTTAACTAAATACTTTAAAATATTAATATAGAGAAATTTATAGAGTTTTAAGCAGATAAAATTAGTTAATTTAAGTCCATTTAATTGCAAAATATAGCAATACAATGATATGAAACTCTAAACGTGTATATAGGGTAAACGCCATAAAATGTCAAATTTTATTATTTTCTTTTTTTACTATTTTCCCTATTATTAGACCGAAATATAGATTTCAAATTTTTTTTTTTTTTTTCATAAAAATAGAAAAAAAGTGCAGTGAACGGTTAAAGCGACATTAAAAAAAAAAAAATAAAAAAATTGAATTTGAAGGTCCATTGTCCCCTCAAACAGAAGAACAGGTGTCAATATTTTGAAACGACTATCCTAGTATTTTACTATAGGAATATATGACAATTAATTTTCCAAAAGATAGAAGTTGATTGCTCGAAAATTAGAGGAAGTACGATAAGATTTGAAAAATGCTATTCTGGATAGTAATAATAAAACTAAATTAACTTAAATAAAACACGCGCTTAAAGATTTCGTATGGCAGCTCTCGTATTTTTACTTTCGATATCGATTTATAATTAATAAAACATCCTTTTGATGATAAAACATCCTTTTGATCTTTTTGAATGATCCCTTAAAGGGCCCAATAAATTGAACAGGTTATTCATAAAGTGTGTTTTAGACATCAAACAGGGAAAATGAGCGATGATCATCCTTTTCTTCTAGCAGATATCTCGATTAAAATGATTGGAGTTCAAGGTTGCAGAAATTAGCGTTTTCTACTTAAAAAGAAGATAGAATTGCGGAAGCGTTTTATGTTTGGTTGTTTTTACACCTAAAAACCTTATCATTCTCATAACGTGTCATGTATTTGGCCAGTTACATCGCTGTAACTGATCAAGAATAGTCCTAAGCATGGAATAACACTTGTTTTGTTCATGTAATATGACTGCATTCGAATATATATATATATATATATAGAATTCGTTAGTCTGAAGCAAAAACGACTTCCGATCAAGCTAGTAGGGCAAATTTTAATTTTATTATTTTTAGTAAATATTTAAATATATTAATATAAAGAAAGTTATAGAGTGTTAAGCAGATAAAATTATTTAATTTCAGCCCATTTAATTGCAAAATGTAGCATTACAATATTATGAAATCTTAATTGTGTACATAGGGTGCACGCTATGAAGTATCAAATTTTAGCTGAAAATTTGAAATTTATTTATTATTTTTTTCTGTTATTAAACTGATATATAGATTTCATATATTTTTTTCATAAAAAATAGAAAAAATCGTGCAGTGAAGAGTTACAGTGCCATTAAAAAAATAATAATATTGAATTTGAAGATCCCTTGTTTCCTTTAATAGATGAACAAGATGTCGATATTTCGAAACAAATATCTTAGTATTTTACTATAAGAATGTGTGACAATTAATTTTCTAAAAGATAGATCTTGATTGGTTGAAAATTAGAGGAAGTAGGATAGCTGATGATTTGAAAAATGCTATTCTTCAAAAAATAGAAGTTGATTGGTCGAAAATTAGAGGAAGTAGGATAACTGATGATATTTGAAAAATTCTACTCTGGATAGTAATAATAAAATAAAATAAAATAAAAACATGCGCTTAAAGATTTCGTATGTCATCTCTCGTACTTCTATAACTTGAAATTTTAGTTTTTAATTTCGATATCGATTTATAATTAACAAAACATCATTTTCGGTAGTAAAAAGAATACTTTAAGTGACAAGCAAATAAATAAATAAAATTTTGAAAAGGGTGACTAAGTGTTCTGGCCCCTTAAAGCGCCAAATGAATTGAACAGGTTATTCATAAAGTGGTTTTACGCATCGACAGGGAAAATGAGCGATGATCATCCTTGTCTTTTTGCAATAGCCCTCGAGTTTAATATGACAGAAATAAGCAAGAGCCAACAAATAAAAGTGTAAGTGCTACTTTATGTGAAAATAGATATCTCTAAAAAGAATAGATGAAATAAAGGTCAACCAAAAGGCTCCACCCTATAGCGCACCAAGAAAACAATATCCCGCCAGTGAACAAAGAGAAAATATCAACTAGTTATCAATTATTAGAGAAAATATGAACTAGCTATCAACTGTTAGAGAAAATATCAACTGGTACTTCCGATTGTGACTACAACAACCAATATATATGACATCAACTACCAAGATATCAGAAAATGAACATAAGATAAATAGGAATATATGGATAGTGGTGGCCCAGATGGCAGAGCATCGTGCTTGTAGACGAAAATATAATGTCTTTGAGGCTCACCGCTAGCTAAAAACCTGTTATGTACGCTAATGGCACCTGGTGCATGTAAAATTCATCGTGGGTGCAAAGTCATCCAAGTTATCTGTGAATTATACCTCTGGAGGTGCCTAATCAGGTGAAGATCTCGTCACCTGATCAAGGCTCTAAATTATGAGATCAAAATCGAGTATCGGTTGTCGTATATGCAGCTCATACGAGTTCTGTGGAAGAATTAGTGTTACCCCGTCTTTTCTTTTTAATCCCTTCCATTTCTAACAAAGTACGAACGAGCCCAAACAGATAATTAAAAGTAACCTAGAACAGGCCAGCATAGTAACAAATATGATTAAAATAATAGCGATACAGCCAGAATCTGGTAAATCTCAGCTTGTGACAATCAAACGGCTTCTTACCCGCAGCCAATTAAAAAACTCGTTAAGCTAGGCATATTGCCAACACCCCCTATAGTCAAGGCCTTCACACCGTTTCAAAATGGCCGATCGCGATGTCCGACTTCCCACGTCCATAATATGAATTTACACAAGCTCACACAAAGTTGCATTTCTTGTAATTTTCAAAATTTTTAGCAATAGTGTTTACTTTTTCAGTTAATTTAATGTGTAATCAAGTAAATAATTGTCATTTCCTATAAATATAAGTTGTAATTTAAGAGGGTTACTTATTGTTTAAAAAATATACTAAAAAGGACTTAAAATACAAATTTTTATAAGAGGCAAAACTGTATTAGATTTGAGCTTTGGATTTTTAAATAGATGTGATTTAATTTAGAAATAGAATATTTCTTTTGCATTATCAATATCACACTATTTTTTAATAAGTAGGATAAAAAAAAAAATCTATATTAAAGCATCAAATGAACTTATACATTGGAGAAAAGAAAGAATGAAAATAAAAGAAAGAAAAGAGAAAAAAAACTCAAGCAAAAAAACTTAAGGTTAAAATTATAACAGTACATCATTTTTTCTAAAAAATATATTAAAATTTATATTTTAAATTAGCTTCATAATTCTGAAGCTAAATTCGTTTACATGACTGAAATTTGATGACTTGATTAAAAAAAAAAAAAAAAAAAAAAAAAAAAAAAAAAGAATTGGGAAAAAATGTACTAAATAATATGTTGTGTGAGAAGAGTTTTTTCATTTCAAATATACCCCCCCCCCCCACACACACACACACACTTTTCACACTCACTCCCATATATTTTATTTGTTTACTTTTTTCTTATTTGATGAGAATTATTTAAAGACAGAATGCTAAGTGTTATCTCATTTACTTATGTCATTGTCTTAATATCATTATTATGTAATAATTTCTGTTATACATATGTATGATATAAAATGTTTTTTATTAAATCAAAACGAATAATAATAAATAAATAAGGTATATTTTATTTGCTTTCTAGCTTTAACTTATTTATTATTCAGTATTTCCTTATAAGATTGTTTAATCGTATAAATTAATATTAAATATAATATCAAGTGGCATTGGAACAAAGAAAAAAAAAAGATGCAATAACTTATCAATTTATAAATTATTTTTAAATTAATATTACTATTCTAAATTATTATTATTAAAGAAAACATCTGTTCTTTATTAATTTATAAATTATTTTTAAATTACAATTATTATTATAAATTATTATTATTAATATTATTGAAAAAAATCTGTCAGTTTCCAATCTATAAATTATTAAAGTATAAACTTTAAAGTATTATTATTATTAAGGATAAAAATGTGTTCAGTATCAACCTATAAATTATTTTAAAATTATAATTATAAATTATTATTAAAGAAAAAAAAATCTATTCCTTATCAATCTATTAATTACATTTAAATTGCTATTATCATTATACATTATTATTATTATTATTATTAAAGAAAGCATCTGTTCCTTATTAATTTATAAATTATTATTGAAAAAAATCTGTCAATTGCCAGTCTATAAATTATTAAAGTATAAATTTTAAAGTATTATTATTATCAAGGAAAAAAATGTGCTCAGTATAAATCTATAAATTATATTAAGATTATTATTATAAATTATTATTAAAGAAAAAAAATCTATTCCTCATCAATCTATAAATTATCTTTAAATTGCTATTATTATACATTACTATTATTATTATTATTAAAGAAAGCATCTGTTCCTTATTAATTTATAAATTATTTTTAAATTACTATTATTATTATAAATTATTATTGAAAAAAATCTGTCAATTGCCAATCTATAAATTATTAAAGTATACATTTTAAAATATTATTATTATTAAGGAAAAAATGTGTTCAGTATCAATCTATAAATTATTTTTAAATTATTATTATTATAAATTATTATTAAAGAAAAAAATCTATTCCTTATCAATATATAAATTATCTTTAAATTGCTATTATTATTATACTTTACTATTATTATTATTATTAAAGAAAGTGTCTGTTCTTTATCAATTTATAAATTAGTTTTAAATTACTATTATTATTATTACCAAAAAATATCTACTAATATTAAAGAAAAAAAATCTGTTTCCATAAAAATAACTTTCAAATTAAGAGTATAGAAAAGTATAGTGGAAAGAAGGAAAAGATAATTGTCAAAATATCAAAAGTAATTTAACAGCTGAAGCTAATTAATATGCCAATGAAAGCTGTAATAGCAATAATCAAACGCTTTGAATATTTTATGAATTAATTTAAACAGCGCACCCAGATTACTTAGAGTAAATTATTTTTAAATTGATAGCGAGATAAGTAAATTCGGATTCAAACTAATAAACTGGAATTTAGAAAAATACTTAATAAACAAAGAAATAAACAATTACTAAAGGGCAGTAATTTTCTTATAAAGATATATTACACATAAATATTAACAAAATCCCGTGAGGAAATACTGAAAGTTAAAATCAACAGGATAAAAATTCAGATGAGAAGCAAAATTATATATTTTTTATAATTATTTTAAACAAAATACTAATTCACCATAGATGTAATTGATTTGAAAACCACTGTTGCAATACATATAGCTTGAAAACTAAATCGGTAATCATTAATCTTGTAACAGATGTGTGTAACAGAAATTATCTTTACAGCTTTGTTAAAACAATGATATAAGGAAAAAGAGATAACACTTACTTTTAGTTTTTATAATATCCAAATTTTGTAGAACGCAAAACAAAATAGAAAATGGCGAAACGCAAGATTGAAACATGCCATACTAGCACTGGACTGATGCACACTGACTAGGTATTTGCGAATAAAGGTCGCCGGTAGGGGAGTCGGACCTTCGGACTATAGGGGCAGCCATATTGAAACTTCTGGAATTCGCTGCGGAGGCCTTGACTATAGGGGGTGTTGATATTGCCCGGCAGGTAGGGCCTGGTCTGCGGTATAATAATAAGATATTTTGATTAAAATGATTGTTGTTAAAGTTTAATGTAATTTGCGTTTTCTATTTGAAAAGATGATAGAAATGCGGAAGCATTTTATGTTCGTGCCTGCATATTGCTCCTAAAAGTTTGGACCGTGTTTTAATTGTTGACCTGTTGAAAGTAGTGAATAAATTGAAAGAATATACAAAAATATTTAAGAAAAAAATTTCATTAAAGAAATTCTTCCGGTATTAATATTCAAAAGTTTAAACTTTGTAATTTTTTATATGACCCTTCTTACACAAAACGGGTCAATTTGTGAGAAATTTCAAGGAAAGCGATACAGGAAAGCATGAATTCCGTCCCATTAAACCTATGAAACAGACAATATCATCATATAACATTAATATATAAATAAACCTTCCCCTGTGCGACCACTTTCCTGAACGACCACTTTTTCATCGAGCGAAATTTATTATCATCGGTTCAGTACTACATAATTTTACCGCCATTTAGAGACCATCTCAGTTGATTTCCCTCCATGAGCGACCAATTTTTTAAAGAAAATTAAACAAATTTCGTTTTCTGCTGGCTGTTTGAAGAAAGTTTTATAAAGAAAAAGTTTTACATTATTTCGATTAAGGTTAGAAAATTGATTCTGGAGAGCACATTATTCATCAAACGTCCAAAATAAGTTTAGATTTTCTTGTTCTGGTAATTTTTAAGTATTTAAGCCCGTTTGTGCTTTTTTAGGCAATGAATTTAGCCCTGATAACGAATTAAAAATGACGGCCAATAAACTTTCCGGCTCTATTCTGTCAGGAAACTCTCAAAGAAATAAATACTGAAATCGTCATTATTTGTTTCCGCGCCCAATAAATAAATAAATAAATAAATGCATATTTTTATATTGAACCTCGAAAGTACTTGGAAATAAAAGTTATAAAAGATAAAACCTTAAAATCAAAGCAAACTTCAATGTATTCCTTTTTTTAAATATTCTAAAGCACATTTTAAACTATTCTTAGCATTCTAAAGTAACATTTCATTATGTTACAGATTAAAAACTGGATTAATAAAAGTTTTCTTCTATTTTGAGAAAGCACATGGATGTGTTTATGCTTAATGTATCGGATTTTAGGGTTACATTCTTGGCGTCCCCTCCAGCCACTATACTTCCATTTTATTCTTTCTTTTTACTCTGTGGTATGCCGTGTTGCAATTATATAAAAACTGTAGACTATCAAGTAGGATCAACTAGGTCATTGATGGTATTTTCTATATTTAAATATATAAATAGAAAGAACAGTATTTGCCTAGTGTACTGTTATTATATATATATATATATATATATATATATATATATATATATATATATATATATATATATATATATATATATATATATGAAGTTCGTGGATGTATTTTTTCCGGATTTCACAGGAAAAGTCCTTTTTTACGACAAGATGGCATTTTTTGTTAAAAATCGGAAAATTTCATCATATTTCCCGAAAAGAAACAAAACGAAGAGAGATGGAAGGAAACAACGGATTTATTCCGTTATTTGCCACAAATTTACTTTCAATGTTTAAAAAACTGACATGTTGCTGCTCAGAAAGAAAAAAAGTTCAATAAAAGAACTTTGACTTTTTTGTTAGACTGCTGAATTGCAACTGTATTGGTTTTTGTCATCGAGATTAAAGATTATTATATTTCATACTAACTTTATACCAATTTTATAGAATTTTATTGCGGAAAATTACCGCTTCTTCAAACGGAGGTTTTTCTTCTTTTATTTAAAAAAAACGGAAAATCTACTAAAGGAACGGAAAAAGTCCGTCAACTTTGCTGCCAGTAGTTTTATCGTGAATTTGCGGATTTATTTTTTAACAGTGTGCACTAGAACTTTTTCGTGTCTTGAAACATTTATCTGAGCATATAATTTTTTTCTGTAACAAATACGTTGTAATTTTTCAACTGAGGGACTTCTTTAGATCAAACTTTGAATCAGAGACCTTTAGTTGAAGCTGTCAACATTTTATCAACCGTTTAAAAATCTAGCATGAATACCTTTTTACTCGGTTGAAAAATAAACTCAGTTATTTATCAATTAGAATAATTGTGTTAAAAATCTTGAAGTGCCGTTTTGTATCGTCTTTCTAAATTTTATGGTGGATCCATCATTTTCAGATTAACTATTTATTCTTTATATGCTGTTTAGCATCCCATAATCTTTCGTAAAACTGTGAAGTCACTTGATTCACAGTTCTAGATTTATCTGTTCAAGAAATCGAAGGATGGTATTTCATTTTATAGAGGCAAGCGTAAGATGTCAATCATGTTTGAAGTTTCACTTTTAACGAGGAAATCCAACGTCTAACTTTATATTGTATTTCAGAGTCTCTAAGAATCAGCTACCTAATTTGGTCCTCATAGTCTTAACACGCAGGGAAAGTAGTTCAAGTTTTTCAGTTTCTTAGTTCATGAGCAATCATGAGCAATCATCGCCTTCCAGAGCCAGATTCATCTCTATTGATTTTCGGGAAAAGGTTCCTTATTCGCTTTCTTTTTTTGCTCTATAGCAGATCTGGTTTGCGATATAACATTGGCGATACATGCCCTGTACTCCCCCATTCTAAAAGAGAATGGGGAACTTGAAATAGATTAATTAATACTTATCAGATTATAAATTAATACAACCAGAACTTGAAATAGATTAATTAATAAGATTTTAAAAATTATAAGATGGTCGAAGAACAAGAAGACCACTAAAGCATGTGTGCTGGGAACCTCTAAGTTTGAAAATCGTCATCTGCATCCTTAAGCATTTTTAGTTTTGTTTCTTTGTACCTTTTATCTTTCAAAATTAATATACTGTAAATAATTTATTTCATTTTTTGAGAGATATTTCCAGGCTCATTTAGTCACATTCTGTTCACAATAAAAACAAAATATTATAACAGATATATTTTTTAGATGAAATAAAAAAATAGATTACCAGTGATTTCCAACGTGGGGCCTACAGCCCACTGGGGGGCAATTTCAAATTTATAACTCATGAGTTCGCTGTCTGTTTTCTTAGAAAATTAATCTTTTAAACGAAAAATAAAAGTAATACATGCAAAATGGAAAAAGTAATATATATTTTTTAATTTTTTTTTCTTTTTTTAATTAATTATTTATTTATTTAAAGTAAAAACCGAATCAAAAATTTTCAATAAATTCTACACCTGAATAATTATATGAGCCATTTTTAATATAAACATTTTTATAAGTGTTCTGGTTAATTTTCTATTTTACAGTTTTTTTTTTTAATTTTTTCTATTATTTATTAAATGAGTTTTGTAATTTTTATTTTTTATTTTTGTTTCATTTTATTTTATTTTATTTGCTCAGCTGTAAGAAATTTTTTGTATGTGAAACTACTTAAGAACATACAAAATTTTATTGCCTTGAACATATTTAACCTAAAAAATATTGGGAATATCTAAAGTGGTACTAACAACTTCATAAAATTTATAAATCTTATAAAAGGAAATTGGTAACTATTTACGGTCGCGGTGCAGATCTTCCTACATAATAACTAAAATTTTAAATTTTAAAATCAGATAATATATAGAAATCTATTAATGATAACCGGGAAAGAAAAAAAGACAAAACTGCTTTGATGGGGAATAATGACAAGTTTGATAAAGTTCAGAATCTTGAAATTCTTCTTGTTACTTTCTTCTATCTTCAATAGAAGAAACCTTTGAATTTCTTAATCCTTTTCGATCTTCGAATTTCTTAATCCTCTGGCTTCATCTTCATATGCAACGCTTTTTTAAACTGAAATTATAATATCTCAAAATTTTGTACCTCGTTTTTTAAAATGATTCAAACAAATTAAAAAACTTTTTAACTTTGGATAAAAAAAATCTTAAAACTTTTTTTTTCATTTAGGCTATTTTAAAGATACGGCGTGATCCAATTTTATCTTTACAATTTTACTTCCAGAAATTAAAGCAATCATCAAGCAATAATGAAGATTAAACTTTCGCTGTTAACTAGAAATGCCAACGCCTAATTTCAAAATGTATCCCAGATTCGTCGAGAATTATCTACCTGTTGTTAATCCGCTGCTAACAAGTTGGGGAACTAGATCAAATATTTGACCTGCGAATTTTTTAATTCACAAGCAACCTTCTTCATACGCAAACCCTTTTTTTATTTATTTATTTTTTTAATTGAAATTAGGATTTTAAAAATTTTTGTGATTGGTATTTTTAAAGTTAATTAAAAAAAAAAACAGTTTTTAACACTGGGGGAAAATTAAGTCCGTCAAAATTATCTTTTATCCGGCCTTATTTAAAGAGGAGGCGTGATCCAATTTTTTGTTAATAATTTCATTTTCAATAATTAGAGCAATCAACAAATAATAACGAAGATAAACTCTTCAAAAGAAAATCCTATGCCTAACTTCAAAGTACATCTCAGAATCGCCGTGAAATATCTACCTGTTGTTAATCCGCTGTTAACAAGTTCGGAAATTAGAGCAAACTTGTGTCTTGCGAATTTCTTAATCCGCCGGCTTCCTTTTCATCTACAACCCTTTTTTAAATTTAAATTAGGGTTTCTAAAAATTTTTAAAACTCCAGCTTCTAACTTCAAAATGCATCCCAAAATCGCCGAGAATTATCTACCTGTTGTTAATCCGCTGCTTACAAGTTGGGAAACTAGATCAAACCTGCAATCTACTAAATTTCTTAATCCACCGGCTTCATCTTCATCAACAACCTTTTTTTAAATTTGAAAATAGAATATCAGAAAATTTTGTATCTTGTGTTTTTAAAGAGACTCCAAACAAATTAAGAAACCTTTTAATTTTGGCGGAAAAATTAAGTCTCCTTTTTTTTTTTTCATCCGGGCTTATTGAAAGAGACGGCGCTGTCCAATTTTATACCATTTCATTGTCAATAATTAGAGCAACCATCAAACAATAATGGAGACTAAACGCACATTCTTAATTAGAAAATTCCACTCCTAACTTCAAAATGCATCTCAAAATTGCCGAGAATTATCTACCTGTTGTTAATCCGCTGCCAAGAAAAGTTGTTGGGAAACTATTTAGTTGAGAAACTAAATCAAAGTAGCGATATTCGAATTTCTTAATCCACCGGCTTCATCTTCATCTGCAACTCTTTTTTAAATTGAAATTAGGTTATCTGAAAATTTTGTGCCTGGTATTTTTAAAGACATTCAAACAAACTAAAAAACTTTTTAACTTTGAAAACAGTTCTTAAAACTTTTCTTTCATTTAAGCTCTTTTAAAGATACGGCGTGATCCAATTTTATGTTTACAATTTTATTTCCACTAATTAGAGCAATCATCAAGCAATAATGAAGATTAAACTTTCACTCTTAACTAGAAAATCCAACGCCTAGCTTCAAATTGTATCCCAGAATCGCCGAGAATTATCTACCTGTTGTTAATCCGCTGCTAACAAGTCGGGAAACTAGATCAAACCTTCGACCTACGAATTTCCTAATCCACCTGCAATCTTCTTCAACTCCTTTTTAAATCAAAATTAGGGTTTCTAAAAATATTGTACCTGGTGTTTTAAAATGGACTTCAAAGTTTCTAAAAAGCCTTTTAACTTTAACAGGGAATTTTTTTTTTTTTTTTTTTTTTTTAATTTAGGCTTAGGCTTATTTAAAGGTGCGGCGTGATCCAATTTTATATTTACAATTTCCATTAATTAGAACAATCATCAAATCATAATGAGGATTAAACTTTCACTCTTAACTAGAAAATCCAAAAACCTAATTTAAAAGTGGATGCCAAAATCGTCGGAATTATCTACCTGTTGTAAATCCGCTGCTAACAAGTTGGGAAACTAGATCAAACCTGCGACCTACGAATCTCTTAATCCATCGGCAATCATCTTCATCTACAACTCTTTTTTAAATTGAAATTAGGGTTTCTAAAAATTTTATACCAGGTTTTTTTTAAAAAGACTTCTAACAAACTAAAAGACCTTTTAACTTTGAAAAAAAAAAAAAAAAAAAAAAAAAAAAAGCCTCAAAACATTTTTTATTTTGGCCTATTAAAGGTACGGAGTGATCTAACTTAATGTTTACAATTTTATTTCCAATAATTAGAGCAATCATCAAACAATAAACTTTCACTTCTAACAAGAAAATCCAACTCCTAACTTCAAAGTACATCCCAGAACCGCCGAGAATTATCTACCTGTTGTTAATCCGCTGCTAACAAGTTGGGAAACTAGATCAAACCTGCGACCTACGAAATTTCTTAATCCATCGGCAATCATCTTCGTCCGGAGCCAAGTTCACTACTGATGCTCTTCGCCGGACCGGACTGTGCCTGTGCGTGACTGATCTCTCGTTACTTGGCGACGCTATTCGAAGTCAATGATAATTTCGCCAAGCTAGTAAACTTTGGGAAAAGATGGTGTCTTCCCTTTTGATAGAGAGCGGACACAGGTGAGATTATAAGAGCTGAAGGCATGGAACATTATTGTCATTCTGTCTTCCGAGAGCAGTTTTTTTGGAAGCATCCAAATCTTCGGTTTCTTCCCATCTTCTTCTTCAATCACTGTCACTGGAAAAATATATTGTGTGTTTTTAGTGAAGTTTAACTTATTTCCATTTAGTGTTGAAGATGCATCAGTCTAATGATCTTATTTGTGTACAATTTCATAGACTTAGAAAAATTTTAAATACAGGTAAGAAAAATATTTTATTTACATTTTTTATTAAGGAATGATTTTCTTTTCTTTTCTTGTGATTTCCATATTTTATTTTCAAGAAATATTTATTTCGAATTTAAAAGAAAAATTTCTATGTTTAAAAAAGTTGTTTCCATTTCTACGTTTAAAAAAAAGCTCTTCTTCTTCTTCTTCTTTTTTTTTTTTTTTTTTTTTTTTTTTTTTTTTCAAGAAAAATTTTAAGTATTACATATTTTGCCAAATATTTCATTTATTTAACAAAAATAAAATTCTTGTTTTTAATTATATGTACTTTATTGTTACCTTTTTTATGATTTCCATATTTTATTTACAAGTTATATTTAACTCTAATTTAAAAGAAAATATCTATGTTTAAGAAAAAATGCTTTTTTTTTTTTTAAAGAAAAATTTTAAGTATTATATACTTTGCAAAATATTTCATTTATTTAATAAAAATAAATTTCTTGTTTTTTAATTATACTTACTTTATAGTTAACGTGTTGAATGAAAAAATTCAAAGCTAAGACAATTTAAAAAGATATATAATTTTTCTTTTGTTAATTTTGAAAATGTTTTGTCATAAATTAGTATTTTACATATGTTTATTTTGAAATGGATATATTTTTCTTGCGTTCTTCAACTAATTTTTAATTCTAATTTTTAAAAAAGTTCTATGTTTAAGGAGAAAATGTTTTAAAATATTTTATGTTTTAAAGGAAAAAAAAGTTTTACATAGTTTAAAAAATATTTCCTTTATTTAATTTAAAAAAATGTTTATTAATTATACTTACTTTATAGTTAACTTGTTGGATAAAAAATTTGAAAGCTATAATAATTAAAAAAATTGATTATATTTATTTAGGAATGGATATTTTTTTTCTTGTGATTTTCAAATAATATTTGTATATTTCTAATATTGAAAAAATCCCATGTTTAAGGGGAAATGTTTTAAAACCTTTTATGTTTTAAAATAATTGTTTTTAACTATGCTTACTTTATAATTCACCTATTGAATGAAAAATTAAAAAATATAACAATTTAAAAAAATATCCGATGCCCAATTGTTCTTTTATTAAATTAATTTATGAATGTTTTGGTCATTTATAAATTAATATTTTAAGCTTATTATTTCATTTAAAATAATTTCATTAAATAAATTATTTGGGAAATAAAAGCTTCACTATAATATAATTAAATAAATTTTATTTTATTGATGTTGTTTCCTGTAATAAATATTATATTAATTAGGTGAGTATCAATTTTTAGTTTTCAATACTAAGTTCGATGACCTTCTAGCATTGTTGGGCCATTACGTTTAGTAAAATTGATTATTTGGTAAAACTTCTTACATATTTTATACATACCCATATTCCATTTTCAATCTTTCTTTTGTGTTTAATTTAAAACATCATTGATGATTAAAAAGTACAATTTAATAAGTAATCGTCTTAATTTATTATTAGGTGCGTTCGTAATTATGTAAATACGTAGCACCTATTGTTGTCGCTCAGTCCGTGCGTCCGTCTGTCTGTCCGTCTGTCCGCATATAACAACGCAAAAACTACCCAACCGAATCGTTTGAAATTTAAAATACATAATTATAACATAATTTTGTCGAGTCATTTCAAATTTTATGAAAATCGGATGGATAGATCAATTACAGGGACAATCAAAAGGATTCCGTTACATTACGGTCAATAGGGAAAAAAGTTTCAAATGTATTTTAATCGTTTGAAATTTAAAACACATAATTATTGAGCAATTTTGTCGAGTCATTTCAAATGCTATGAAAATCGGATGCATAGATCATTTACAGGGACAATCAAAAGTATTCCATTACATTACGGTCAATAGGGAAAAAGTTTCAAATGCATTTTAATGATGTTACATTCATTCGAACATAATAGAATTGGCATGAATCTATGAAATATATACTAAAATATGCATTCTGTACAATCTGTGATGCAAAGAATTTTTATTATAAAATTACAGGGCCACACAAAATTATTCCACTACATAATGCTATACGGGGAAACATTGTTTGGGACGTGTTTTAATTATATTCAACTATTTCACATTTTATGAATAAGATATACGTTTCTGAGGTGTAATAAAAATGACTTCCTGCATATTTACAGAAACGTAAAGATTTCGACTACTATACTGTATCCGGAGTACGCTTTACTATATCAGCAAGATCTGAATATTTTTAAAACTTCGTTATCGTACGAACGCACCTCATTTGCTACGTTCACGTGCAATTTCCAACTTGTTTAAATTCGTGTACAGTGTGTTACAGTTAACCACCACTGTCTTAAATGGTATATATCTCTGGCTTCCGGTAATAACCAGGTAAGGCATATTTTTAACATTTTGAGTAATTAACGTTTAAAGATTTCAAAAGTCTTTTTATCGTTACTTTTATAAAATAGATTAGAACTTAATAATTTTCACTACATTCAATTAGGATATAAGAACCTCTTTTTTTGCCAAAGTAGTTATATAAAAATGGTTTTAATTAATTGAAAAACGATTATTACTGTTTTTTTAATTTTTAAATGAAAATTCATAGTCGCCCTATGACGGGAAGTATTCGATTTTCATTTTTCAGTACTATGGCAGATGAAAGTACTCTTTTAAAGCTACATTTTCCAAAATAATCTCTTTTTTTTTTTTCAAAAATGTGCCTTACCTGCGGTTATTACCGGAAGCCACAGATACAATGTATCGCCACCTTGAAGGGTTAATTTTAAATCCAATTTAATTACAGCAGTTGACCATGCTTCCTCAAATCAGCTTGCAACTCTAGAGAAAGCGATGAAGGAAAATTGCGAATCTCTAAAACATGGCTAAAAAAGTTATTCCATCAGTTATTAATGGGGTAAAAATGTCGCTAAAATATTTTTTCATATAATTTTTAGAAATCATTTTATATATTTCTTTCCAATATTTATTTTTCTGTCTGGGGATCAAACTGAGATAGACTTACATCAAACACTTTTTTTTCTCTCACTATTTTTTTATTCTCAATTAGAGGTCTTCCCATGCTCGGTTTGCCGGGCGGAATGGTTCCGAATTTTCTAACAGGTCTTGGCTGAACCCGTCCGACAAGCAAAAAAAAAAAAAAAAAAACGGGCCAGGCCGGTAAAAAAAAATTGAACGGGCCAAACGATCCGGGCCGATAAAAAAATTCAGAGGGCCATTCGGCCCGTTATAAAGATTCGGCAGAAAAAAAAAAAAAAAAACTATTTTTAATGAATATGGCTTTAACGAGAATAAGTATAAACGTACGTCACGAGCCAGTACTAGTTTGGCAACCGAAATGTACATTTGTACAGTGTAGACATCGGCATCGGACAGTTACATAGTATCTAACTCGGGCTTAAGATTTTTTTTAACAGACTCGTGCCGGACCGAGATCAGGCTTGCATTGTTTTTTACATATATTCAAGCCTTGCCGGAATTAGTCTTAATTTTTCTCAAGCTGTGTACGGCATACAACATGACTTGTAAAAGTATTAATATCGATAATGGTAGCGTAATCTTTGGAAATAATCTTATTGGTGGCTCTTAAATTCACTTCTGAACAACGCAAAAGTTTGACACATTTACTGACTAATTTTTAACTTTAAAGGTATAAAATTGACAGGCCTGACTTGGAGGGATTTGGAATCAAATGGTTTATCCATTCTGGGCAAATAGGATACTTGTATATACTTGTTGAGATATAAGAGATTCTTGCCACGTGGTTGGAGATTTTTCTCCCTTGCCATGCTGTCTCTTCTATGATGTTTCTAACTTTCTTTTTTTTTCTTTTATTCTGAACCATATTAATGTTTTAATGAACCTTTATTTGAATGTTAAGAGTCTAAGAATCTATGTAAACATTAATGTAGCTATTGTGTATTTTCTAAAAAATATACTGTAAAATTGTCCTATAAATATTTATGCAGTATTCTTTAAAAAAATCTTGATTGTATGATAAAATGTTCATTTTTTTAGAAATATAGAAATTGTGTCGGGCCAAATCGGGCCGGGACTGTTTTGGCCGATTTCTGTATGGACCGGGCCAAGCCGGGCTTGGGCCGAGCTTTTGTGTTGTACACCTGTCCTGGAAGTTCCGGCCCGTGTAAACCTAAACCTCTATTCCTAATATTTTTCCATTTATTTTATATGTAGCGTAACTTTAAAATTTTTGTATTAGCAATGCTAAACTAGCAATAACATTCAGTAATACTTCATAATTCATTTTATTGGTTTTAAATAGATAAAAAAAGAGAAAACCTTTTAAGACGAAATCACAAAATGCTGCAAATAATTGCGTTTTAGACAGGTTTTATCGTAACATATATCAAACATAGTATATTGTATGGTGTTCATTTTGCAGAGGTGATAGAAATTTTTACGTTAAGACAAGATTCAGTCATATATAGATCGATTTACACGGATTTATATGTATGTATATTTTTTCTGTTAAAATAATAATGTGTATTAAATTTGACACGTTCATTTTTTTTAACCATGAAAAATAATTATTTTACAATATTCTTTGGGAATAATTTCTATCGCTAGAGAAACTCGATGTTATTTATTTATTTACTTTTTAGGAAAATATGAATTAATTATAGTAAACTATAATTAAATAATATCGTAATTTTTATAACCTTTTTTATGACATTTTTGTATATTTATGTTAGCAAACATCCCAGATTGTACTCAGAGGAGTTAACTAATTCTTTACGTAAGATTTATTAGCTTCATACGAACAACATTTGATTTATTTTACCCACATTTTACTATGCGTAATATGTACTTTTCCCCTTTATATACTAATGTGTCACAGATGTGGTGCTTGCATTTTTTTGCATGAAATATGATTGTTTTGCAATATATCTGAAGTAATTTCTATTTATGGAAACGTTTTATTTTATTTATTTATTATTAGAAACGTAATCCTGAAATTTCTTCAACTATCGTAAAGTCTTTTTTTATAGCATTTTACATGTTTATGACACATATCACAGAGTATATATAAACAGAAGGGTTAATTAATTCAATAATTATGATTTATCAGCTTAATTTCATTAACTTCTGTTCTATTTTATCCAAGATTTATTGTGTATATTTTTATTCTATTTACTTAATAATCTGTTATGTATTTGGTACGTGCTTTTTTATTAAATGAAATATATTTGAATTGAAATTTTTCGATATGCTTTGGATTTTTTTTTTTTTTTTTCAAGAAAACAGACTACAATTTAAAAAAAGTCGTTTTTGTAATATTTTACATATTTATAACGCAAATAGTAGATTACATAAGTTTGATTAGTTAAATGATTAAGATTTATCACCTTCACTTCAAAAACTTCTGATTTATTATTACACTGTAAATAACTGATGACAGTCAAGTGAAAACCAAAATTTTTTATCTAAATATATAGTTATATATAAAAAAATAAATAAAAATATTCCTTGAGGCCTATTTTAAAAAAAAAATCTTGCAGTATTCATCAAACATTTTTTTCTTTTTCCTTTTATCTCGGTATGATTTTTTAATTATTTTTTCATAAACAAAATTTATTATTATAAATTATTAAATTATTATTGTAGTTAATTTATAATTATTATTAATTATAAATATTAATATTTTAAATTATTATTAATAATAAATTAATAACAATTAATTATAAATTATTAATAATAATAAATTAATGATAAATAATAAATTATTATTAATTATAATTAATTTACAATTATTATTAAATTTGCCTTTTATTCAATATTTGATTCTTCAAAAATTTTTTGTTTTCCACACCTAAAAATGTCATTGATGACAATAAAACAAACTTTAGACCAGTTAAAATAATTACAAGAATAATTTTTTTAAATTAATAATTTTAATAAAGTGTTGGTATATTCTTTATGACGGTCGATTATCTGCACGAGGGATATAAGCCCTAGACGTAGTGTCCTCCATGGAGGTCATTCTAAGGAATTTAACTGGTATTTACGCAAGATTTCCCTAGATATTTTTTATAGAAATGGTACTGAATCACGGAATGTAAACGAAATTTTTCAAATACTGATGTTTATATAATTTTTCAAGCATAAAACAATAAATTATTGAGTAAATAAGTAACAGACTGTGCAAATATAATGTTATCATTTTAGGGAAGGGGGGGGGGTCTGGCATATAATATCGTAAGATATCTCTAAAGGGAGGGGAGGGGGTTGTCTTTTGATACTAATTGTAATTTTTGATCCATCAAATTTTTTTCTTTTTATTTGTAACATGGTCTTTGGTACAAAATAGCATAATGCCTTTTTTCAGTTTGTTATCTATTTTTATGACAATAAAAAATTATTATTAAAATCATTCAATTATCATAAAATTATTTAATTCTAAAATATGAAATACTTCAACGTTTGAATTCCTATTCTTCTTCATATGTGTATGAATGTATAATCGCAATTCGAGAAACCATATGTGAAGTATATTTGAAATGAAGCTCGTGTTTACTAATAAATAAAAAGATAAAAAGAAGGAATACTGTCATTTGTTTTATAGATTATATAAGAATTTCTCTCTGCAGGGCCGTAGCTAGAAGTGATCTATAGGGGGGGGGGGGGGGGCTCAAGAGATTGTATGGGGTGCTCATAATTTTTTTTCTCTTTCTCTCACACCGAAAGATAAATTAGTGCATATTTACATTGTAGGTATTATGTTTCTTATTAAACTGTTGTAATAACTTCATTTTATACTAAGAAAAGTATATGATGATGAAATTTTTAAGTGAACTGGTGCAAAAGTAAACATCATGTTAGATTCATATGTACAAATAGGATGAAGGAGTGTTGAAGCGCTTATTTTAGATACAATTTAGTAATTCTGCAGAACTGGAAAAAGATCTCAAAACTAAATTAGATTTTTGAACAGAATTTCATTTGAATTTTCGAAACAGAAATTAATTTGGTGACCTTGGAATATTTTCCATGGGGGGCTCAAAATATTTTAGGGGGGGCTGAGCCGCCCATAGCGCCCCCTTAGCTACGGCCCTATCTCTCTGTCCCCACTCCTCCTCCATTTGGAGCAAGTTCAACAGCACTTTATTACTGTTGAATGAATTGTGCAACAAAAAACTATTATAAAATACTTTTAAATAGCAACTATTTGTTTTAAGTGTTATTTGATATAAAGTTTTTTCATATGCAAAGTGATATTTCATTGACTTTTTTTCATTTGAATGGTAAAAGTATGCGAAAAATAAACGTAACAAGTTTAGTATATCACTTAAAAAAAAAAAATAAATTCTAGAGATAAACAACATTTTACAACAATGTCATTACCAGAAAGGGGGGGGGGGGTCGAGGGATGACAACGTATGATATCGGTAAGAGGGGGTGGGGGGCATGATCCAAAATTATTGAAAAGTTGATAACGTTATATTTACACAGTCCCTAAATGGTGAGTTGTCATACATTATTTTAAATTTTAATGTTTTATTATTGTTTAAAAGAAACCTGTACTAAAAGAAAATGCTTTATAAAACTGATGAATTTTTTTTTATTATTGAAACCCTCATAATAATAACAACAATAAAATTAGTAAAGGAAATTGCTTAAATATGCAAATTAGAAATAATAAAGGATTTTTTTATGTTGTTACTTTTAAAGAAGAAAAATACAGGAAATGAACATCAAAGTAAAATTAAGAATTTTTATTTTTAAAACATATGACTCATAACAAAAAGTAGTTCTGCCCATCTTTTGTAAGGTGTTAGCTCTAGAAAACTTTAATTTATTTTTTCGCATTTTGATGCCATCATAGAAGCACCGGTACGTGATTCAACTTATTTTTTCTTTTTCTTTTTTTTCCCGTTTTTTTTTTTTTTTTTTTAAGAAGCAATTAAAATCTTAAAAATGATGTAATAATTATTTATAAATTTTTCCCCTCAATGTTTTTTAATTGCAATTTGCATTATGGAAGTGGCATTATAAAGATATATGTTGTATATACATTATAAAGTACACAATAAAATGCTTTTCACCGAACTTTAACACACATAAACTACATCAAACGCCAATCAATAGCAAAATGTAAAAAAAAAAAATAATAATACAAATATACACAAAGAACTTTATGATTTATCAAATTATTCACTGTTAAATGAAGATAAAGACTTTTATATTCTTCACGGGGGTATTTTTTTCTTGTGTCTTATATCAATTTTACATGCCATTGTTCCCAATTGGGAACACAAAATTATAAATTTAGTAAAAATTAAATTTCTTTAAAATTTACTTGAAAAATTAGAAGAAACAGCAATAGTATTACTTTATTTTTTGAAATAGAAGTTATATTCCTGTCATTAATGGGGAAATATATAGAAAATCATAAAAATGACCTATGACCACCTAAAAATGACCAATCATAAAAAAAATTGAAATAGAATTTTTTAAATAGATAAATCGATTTTTTAAACAGAAATAGCATTCCTGTCATTAATGGAGAGAAATACAAAAAATCATAAAAATAACCAATAACCACAGGAAAATGACCACCAGAAGTGACCAATGTTCCCGATTGGGTACATTCTGAAAAGTATACATTAAAAAATCCACTATATTAATGACTAATATCCCTTAACTAGAAGGCATAATGTGCAAATAATAATAATAATAATAATAATAATTTTAAATATATCTGGGTCTGAATTCGGTCTGTATAAGTTTAAAATCGAAAGTAAGTTTAAAGTTTCCGTTCGGTTTATTTTGTGTCGGCCGATTATCTACTCGAGGGATATAGGCTCAGGGGAGTAGCCCTTCGTGGGGGTCTTTCTAAGGGAACCTAACCCGTATTTACGCAATGTTCGAAGAAAACCACAAAAACTCCGAACAGTTAGGCCGACGGCCGAGATTGGGTTCGAACCCAGCACTTGTCGACTACCAGTTGAGAGGTCAGGACCTCTCGGCCACTGATGGGGCTAAAATTAAAAGAAAAAAAAATCATGAATACTAATTTGATATTTAAGCAAGTTCCTTTGCAAATTTCTTTTATTGTTGTTGTTATGGATATTTCAATTAAAAAATAATAATAATTCATTAGTTTTGTGAAGTATTTTCTTTAACATCCAGATTTCTTTTAAATAACAAATAAAAATTTTACATTTTTTCAATAATTTTTGACTCCTCGCCAATTATTTATTTATTCAGTTATATATTATTTTACATTTGAAAAATTATGCAAATTTGAATGTTTCGAAATTTAAATTCCCTTTTATCCCTTCATACTGTTTATGCCGTTTATTTTAAAAATATATTTAATTCAATTCAGAGTATTTTAAATACTTTTATAAGTTTAAATGTAATTGTATTTTTTTTAATGAAAATTAAATGGTGCAACATTTTAAATGAAGCTTTATTTTTTTTTTCTTTGATAAGTAATGATTTTGTTTTGTTTAATTTGACAGAGTCTAGTAATAATTAATTGTTAGTGTTTATTTAATTAGAATGGGCGGAGCGAATCCTTCCACTACGGACGCACTTTTGTAAATAAAAAGTGAAACAAATATATTTTCAGAAGAAAAAATAAATCATGGAGTTAATAGTTATAGATAGAATCATGATGAATTAAATAAATAAAATATATTTTCCCTATTACGCTAAAATATCTCAAATCTATTTTTTTAATTTATTAAAAAAATTTCTTAGACTTTTTTTTTTCTTTTTTTGTAAAGTAGCAACAAAATAATTCTAAACAAATAAAATTAATTTATCATCATAAATAAGAAATTCCGAGGAAATTCTCAGTTATTTGGCTGAATTTGCATTTTTAAAATTAAAATGCGCCTAAACACACGATAAAGTTTTTGTTTAATAAAGAAGCAAAAATAATATAAAAAAATATTGTTACTTTCAAATATTTATCTTATGAAATAATACTTCGCGAATCCAAATAAAGCATGGCTTTTGCTATGGTATATAATAGGTTCGCTTGTTACAAATGTATAGGCTAGCATAAATAGAAAATTATAATTCAGCATTCATACTCAACAATAACATAAAAACATAAATCCTTTGCATAAATAGTTAAGAATAAAAATTAGAAACTTTGGGAATTTTAGAAACAAAATGTTTGTGATTGATAAACTTATAAATATTAAATCTTTCTTTTATTCTGCCTTTTTCTCATTAAAAATATAGAATTTAAGATAAAGAACATCCATAAATTTAAGTTAAGCGTTTTAAAAATACCAAAATGCACAAAATAACAAAATAATGATTAAAAAAATTTACTAAGAAGTCTAAATTGAAAAACAGGAATTTTTGTTGAAAATAGGATAGTGGTGGCAGTTATAAAAATTCATGAACTATTTTTTCTGCATCTGTAATCCTTTATTGGATAAATCAAAAGAATTAGATGAATTGTTTAAAAGAATTTTGTAAAAATATTCACAGCATTTACATTCACAGATGTAATTATACAAATTAAAAGTTAAAGTGCGGTTTTCTCAACTTCTCTTTAAAGTAAGAAAAAGTGTTAAAATCTTCAGAAAAAAAAATACTGTAAATAACTACCGCAGCTGAATTTTTAATTAAAAATTCTTTTGTAGTTAAAATTAGAAGCAAAATGATAAAAGTTTAAAAAAAATAGAAGATTGGAAAGTTTTGTAAGCTGACGTTTTAAAAATCTTGGGAATCAGAAAAAACGTCCATTGAAGAAATAAATCATGGAATAGTTACGTTTTTATTAATTTTTACAACAGTTCGCAATTACAAAAAATAAAAAATGAAAAATTGCAAATTTATCGTGACGTCATTTTGTAAGGCGTAAATGATTGCTATCTTAAACTACAATCTATGAGATCTTTGTTTAAAAGGATGTGGGGAAAAATTTGAGAAATAGTTCATAGTTATTCTAGTTTCACGTTTAAATTGCGGTTTTCTCAAAATTTAACTTGAAGGAGAGACATTTAAAGTTTTCTCCCAGGATCTTTAATTAAAAAAGTTAAAATTATTAAAAACTATATTCTTTTCATATTTATTACATTTATAAACACATATTTAAAAAAAAAAAAAAACTTTCTATCTTCTAAATTTATTTTACTTTTTCTTGAAAAGTTTTATTTCTGTATTTTAGATTTGTTAAAATGATTATTATTAATATTTGTTTTTGTGGGCTGCATTATAGTATTTTTAAATTATTATTTCCAAAGCACTAACCTTTACTTTTTCAAATTTAGACTAAGATAATAAACCCTGGGTGTGGAAATCGCTGATCTTCTGCTATGCCATGCAGTCTTTCTCATGGTCAGTTTCTTTCTTTCTATCCTCTTATTATTTCTTAATTACTTTTTTCCCTTTCCCATTTCTTTCTTTTTAAATGCCTTTTTTTCGTGATTTTTTTTTCCTAATTTCTACATTTATCAGTATAGGATGAGAAATTGATAGTTTATTTTATTAAAAATGTGTGTGCATTCAGTTTGGTATGTTTACGTTTAATTAAAAATATACTAGAATTATTTATGAGAAAACCTTTTTTTTTATTATTATTCACAAACATTCAGAATTGATATACTTTATCTTTAATTTTCTCATTTATTGTATTATACTTCATGTATTTATACATGTCATTAACTTTCTTTAACCGATTACCATCACTAAATTTTATTAAAAATTCTGGTATTGTTTGATGACAGAATTTCTGAGAAGGTTTAAACCAAAGTATACTTTTAAAATTTATTGGTAGTAATCGGTCATTTGGGTCGGAACACTCTCATGCTTGTTCAAACATTTCTTTCACCTGTTTAATGTCAGAAAAATAAAGCGTAAAAATCTATTATTGATTGCAAAACTCAAAAAACTGTACACATGCTGAAAAAAAAATTAAAAACGCTGCCTTTGTTTAAGCGCTCATGCATTATATTCAGAGGGCGATTTTAAAAGCTATTTGAATAAAGAAATCTCATTTGGTTTATATTAATTACGTAAATTGCGATGTGATTAGGTAGTGCTAACTATATAATAGGCTAATTTTAAAAATATTTTTTCTATGTTTCTTCTCGTTTTAACAAGACATTTTATTTTTTCAATATTTATTTACTTAAAAATCTAGAAACCCTTTTTTGTTCATGCTAATATCTTCTATACACTCCTAACCTACTAAAATGGTCTGGGTGAAGGCTACAGGTTTTTATATTCGTAACGGGGGGTTGCATCAAACAATGAAATAGAATCAAAATATTATACAGCCGTTATCAGTTTTTGATTGGAAAAAGACAAGGAAGAAAACAAGAATGAGTAGAATGGAAATAGAAAGTTAATGAGAACGTAATATGCGCAAAATGCTGCTATGATGATAGCGGACGCTTTGTGTGAGAAATGTGTTGTTGTAGAACAAACTGCATTCGATATCTTCTCTCTACAAGGTTATTCAGGACTTACATTGTTTGATTTCCTGTAAACATTGGGGTATTTTGACTGTGGGGAATGACCATATACGAAAGGTTCACTGTCACTCATTTAAAAACAACTTCATTATTTAACTTATGATTTTTCCCTTAGGGCTTCATCTGACTTTTCTTTAATTTTTCTGACTTTTTTCTGTGACCTTACAAGGCCGTTGATTTTTCAAAACTAAAGTCAAACACAATTAAGCCATCCTAAGTTCCATTCTTAAATTAATTGTAAAAAATAATAATAAATGGTCGATATTCTTTTCGAAGATTTTCTGTACCGATTACGATTACATCGAAATAAAGATATTGATTGTTGGGGTGTTTTTTCTAGTAAATATTTTTAGTAAATACGTCGTTTTTTTTTTTTATTTTTTTTTTATTATTACATGTATAAGCAGAAAATCTTAATGTTTAAACATAAAAATATCTTGTTATTTATATAAACACACACATGTAATGGATGTCTATCAGTACAAAATTGCATCCCCCGCCTCCCGTTTTTCTTTTCTTTTCTTTTTCTTTTTTTTTTTTTTTTTTTTTTCAACTAGAAGAGTTTTTCCTCCCCTTTTAACCGACATCTGTGCGTCAAAGCATAGAACTCTTGATCATTCAGTATGCCGTAATAAAATAAATATTATATATATATATTTTTTTTTCTAATAACATTCTTCTTTAAAAAATTATCAAACACTTTTTAAAAGCTTCCCGGTTGTCCGAATTCTTGCTTTCCAATGATATGAAAGATATTTCCTAAACTCAACTCTTCTGCTTCTGAGAAGAAGAGAAGCACATTTTTTTCGACTTCTATTTATTTATATTTTTTCGCCACCAACCGATATCCTGATGCCACAAATTCAAATTTAAATATTCTTTTGTTCGGTGAGACGATCGGTGAAAGCAAAAGTCGTCTGCTGTTAAATAACTTGGTTGTTTTTTGTTCTTTTTTCTGCGTTTATTTTCCGCGCTTTACTGCTCAGGTGGGTTATTCGTTTTTCGTTGAAAAGAAGATGCGGTTTCACTTGTCGGGGCATGTACCATTGTCGGCTACGGACATCCTAGTCAGACGATATTATAGTGTCAACGGCTGGTCGAAGAATTTCGTTTTTATTCCGTTAGTTCTCTCTTCGAACGTCGTCTGGATTTTGCTTTATAGGCTCTTGTTCACTAAGAGCATTGCACTGGAATTCTTTAGATTTCCTTCCTTTTTATTTGTTTTATTTTCTTTTCGTAGTTCGTTTCTTTTCTTACATGAAGGATTTCAAATAAAATTTTGTAACATTTTGTTACATGCAGTAATTTATTCTATCACTATTTTCTATATAATTAAGTAGATTAAAAATGCCTGAAGTATTTTCGTATTTATTCTGCATTTTTTTATGTTCAGTATATTATCCGATTGCTTTTAAGCTAAAAATCAAATTCAAGTCTGCTACTGGCGACTATTTTACCACGCCCCTGTTATTAAGATGCCCTGTTATAACAAGTACAAAAACAAAGACAGGTGTGATACTAACCAATTGATATGGGTGATTCCAGAGAAAGCGTGAAGTACTTCCATAGAACAATTTTGCACTGTTTTCTTTTAATTTTTCTAAGCAAATCGAAACAAAAATCCTCTAAATTTTCAAAAGTCATGAAAGAAACATTAAACCCTTTTATTTCTCATATAAAACAGGCAAGACCATGGGCCAGTGTGACAACAGCAAAAAGAAAAAAAGTTGAACTTTCATGGACATGTGTCTTCAAAAAGGTGGAAGAAATTGAAACACATTTATTTTTCTGTTACGGCTTAAATAATAAAAAGAACTATTTTGCAATTATTATTAAATTTGTTAATTATAATTACACTTTATAAGCAATAACTTCAAATCGCTAAGATGTGTATGATTAAATTTTCAAAGTATATTTCTGGTTTGTATTTTCTTTTCGACAAGTTTTGATAATATTTATGACACAAATATTAATTATTTTTTCATTATATAATTTTACTTCTAAAAAGCCTAGTAACAGAAAACCTTCAAAAGGGTGCCAAGAAAATCTTCAAAGGGCGCAATGGTATCCGCGGGCGCAGCGTTAGAAAATCCTGCTGTAAAAAAACTAAAAACGAAAGCTATTAGAAAACCTGTGAATAAAACCTACACCTGAAGAAATTTGACAGGATTATTTAGTTAGTTTTACTTTCACTTTTTTGAGTGACGTATTCTACCTTTTTAACTGGTTAATTTTTATGGTTGCTCCAACAAACCCAAACTAGTTTTTTTAACTGCACCTAGTTAGTCTGATTTTTTTTTAATTGTGTTTTATTTGATTTAGATTGACTACAATTCATTAAACTGATTTCCATGTTAAACACAACTAATCAAAACAAAAACAAATTAAAGGAAACAGAAAGTAACTTCTGCTTTTGATAAGAACTCAGCTTTTCTGATGGTTCCTATTAAAATCTTTACGTCAGTAGCTCAGGATATGCGTGATAAATTGCTATAAAGCAATATTTACTTTACTTTTTTTTTAATAATATACATTGGATAGCAACATCTTCAGTGTATTTCATTGGTGTTCAGCTTTCGTCAGGTTTTCTGACGTACAGAGTTTACTATGGAAATTCCCAGATTTCTTGTGAATTTCCCTTACAGGGAGCCATTGTTTGTTTAAGGGTGCAAAAGTGTCTGGCAAGGTCATTTACAAATTACCTTCAGTCGCACGTGCCTAGGTATTTAAAAATATTTTAGTAAGATAATTTGAGGAGTTATATAACTTGCCGAAATTGCGCAATTAAACTTAACAAGAAATTGATGTTTTAATATAAAAATGTATTTATTTTTTTTATTTGATTGTTGGTTTGTTTTTTTATTTAAAAATAGTTTAGTAAGATAATTTGAGGAGTTATATAACTTGCCAAAATTGCGCAATTAAACTTAATAAAAAATTGATGTTTTAATATAAAAATGTATTTTTTTATAATTTGATTGTTGGTTTTCTGTTTGGAAATGACAGAAATAGATATACACGGAAACACAAATGCGCCTTCATGAGCAAATGAACTTCAGTATAAAACAGGCCTACATTATAAAGAAAATTCGGTATTTTAACAGAATAGAGGCTTGGGAGATAAGTGAAATTAGGCATCATATTTTGGCAACCTGTTTTATATACACAAGCATTTTTTACCATATTTATACAATTTATTTAATATAAAGAAGCCAGCAATCTATTTTGATATAGAAACAAAAGTAAACCGTATGTAAAATAACAGCAACAAGAAGAATGACCAAAATAATTAATATATTATATAAAGGAAAATGTTTATGAGATGTGGCGTAGAGATGCGGCGTTAAGTTCAGTTTGCGTTCGATTGAAGTTCGACCTGATATGTAGAATCGTTCATGCAAACCCAATCATACGAAAGTTTGAAGCATCCATCCCTGGGAATCTTTTTGAAGATATAATAAAGCTACTGAATTTTTCATCGACAAATTTATTCATTAAGTAACTTTCTTTGCAATCTTTTCTTTAAATAATTTCTCGGCCAACTACCTGTGTTTAATACAGGGGAAACATAGTTCGAAATGGTGCTTGTTATAGTTTCTCAGGACTCCGATGCCACACCCTTACATATATATATAGAAAAAGTTGTACATATGTGTGCAAAATGTTTATTCTTAAAGTTCTAAATCTTCTTTTCAGTAAAAATTATAAAATATTTATTCACCATATAATTAGGGATTGGTAAAGACAATAATGGTTTACACCTTCAAAACGAGTGTCTTTTATCACTGATAATTAAGAAAAGAAATTCCATATCTAATTTTATTTGCACAGAAGTTGTATATGAATAAGGTAAAATTTTATATTAAAACTGACCAGTTGAAATAATCAAGGATCCTAAACGCATTTTACGTCCCGTGTACTGGGCGCTCGTCGCGAAAGAGTTATTTACGTATGAGAGCAGAGTAGCGAGCACTCAGGGAGAAACTCAGTCAAAAAAGGTGTTACATACCAGTATTTTGTTAAAGAGAATTTCGCCTTTTTTAATCCCTTTATATTATTGGGAGTATTTCCGGTAAGAAAATACTGGTAGTTTCTTATTTATTTTACTGCGTTTTCCCCTGACCACTCCTACCCTGGAGAATTTAAGAAAATTTTTGCATGATCTTTGTTTCCTCTTCTTTCCAGATAAACTGCAACTTTGTCGACAAGATCTCTCTTATTTTTGCATTTGCATTGCTGTTTTATCCTCAATTTCATCCTATCCCGTATCTGCCAATCCAGTACCTTCAACGGAATCCACAATCAAAGTATCAGATATGCCATTCTCAAATAAATTATCCAACCCTTGTACATTAATAGAGGGCAGCAGTCTTCAAAGGAGTGCGTTAGCAGAAGAAACACGAAGCAATCGTCGAAATGTTTTTAATCATATGATAGCTAAAGCATCACTTTTGAAGGAAAGCGCTGAAACCATTTTAAGGACGGTGAGTGCTTTTTGATATCTGATTATTGACTTGTTATTGTTGCATACCTGAACACACTTTATACACTTGTTGATTCACTTGTTGATTTAAAGACATAAGAAATCTGCATCCTTCTTAGCTCCGTGATCAAAATGTGATAGCTTTGTAACCCAAATGTAACTTTTACTATCCAAATTACCGGCATGTGACGTGGAAAATGAGTCACTGAGATGTCAGTAGTATGTCCCTTTGTGAGATGAGTTGCGTGTAGCATTCTTTTATAGTCACTTTGTGATGCTTGATTTAAAAAGTATTTCATGATGAAATCTCAGAAAATCACATGACGGTCGCCTAAGAGTTATAAAGTAACAAGTTAAACTCGTTATTTTAAATGCCGTCGTTATTGTGACACTTGGAACTATTTATGATGTCACAGAGACATCACATCGACTTCTTGTACGATTAGTAACCTGAAACTTTTCAAATGTAAATCAACTTAGTTTTAAGCATAATTTATTCTCACCACTATTGCTCATCTTAGAATTTTCATTGTTAATAAAAGACAAGAAGAATTTTAGTCATATATTTTGCTGATGTGAATCTCGAACATGCATGAAAACGTTTGAATGAATATATAGATTTCGGAATATTTGTGTTGTACTGAATTTATGAGCGCTTCGAAATGTGCTCAAGTTGCAGGAAAAGCAATTTAGACATGAAAATTAAAAAAAAAAAAAAAATAAGTACATTATTGGTTTGATTTTATTTTAATAAAGGAATTCATGTGACTATAAATGTATACGTATAAACATTTTGAAGTCAAGTGCACCCTTTGACGTGTTATACATATAGTGTATTTGATTTATGAATCTTTGAAGGTGAAGTAAAACATAAGTTTTGTTGTCACAGCTACATAAATCAATATTTTTAAAAAAAGTGGAAGAAAAGATGCAATACAAACATTCCAAATTTTTAAGTCTCAATGCGAGCGGAAGTGAGTGCTTTAAACGTATGGAAATTTACCTTTTAAGCTGTCTGTACATTGATTTTTTTTTTTTTTTTTCATAGACACCTCGTATATGAACGATTCCATTGGAGATTTCATGTGACTTCTGCAATAATCGTAGCTGTTGTGTTGTGGGATTTCTGTAAAAAAACCAGACATTTTGTGGAAAGTAATACTTACGCAACATAGAATGTTTTACTATAACATTGCAATCGTTAATTCGCCCCAATTCTCATGAAATCGAAATGGGGTTATGTCCCCAATTTGGTTACTAAAGTTTCACATATTTTAGCCAAGACTGGAGGTTGAAAAACTTCTTTATTTTTTGTATCCAACTACAACTATTTTATCGAAAAAGCAGTTAACCACATTAAATACGCTTTCACATACACACACTACAACTACAACTACTTGTTTTAAAAATTAGTGATTACAAGTTACTTTTCAAAAGTAGTCGTTACTTTTTAACTTTCAGATATTGTCAAAAGATTCAGTTTGCTCTTGAAATTGCTGACATACATTAAAAAACGCAATGGCCCATCATTATATCTCGTTTATCTGTATGCAATAAAAAAATACTATAAAACTGAAGATATTAAAAAATTACGAAACATATAAAACAAGAAAATGTTTTGTATTATTGTCTAAAATGCTTTGCATTATTGTTTAAGCGCATATTACCAGTTAGTTATATGCATACCATGGCAACACAGTATTAGTTTTCACTGTCATAATAGTATAAAAATTTAAAATTAATAATAATAAAGTGAAGCTTCCCCCATTACCTTTTTAGCCGCCTATCCGTATTTTTCGTCACATAATATTTTCATTCAAAGGTTGATTTAACACAGAACTGACATTATTGTTAACTTTTTAAATTACATAAGATAAAAAGGTATGTAAAGTTATCAAATACAAATATTCATACCAACATACAACGTTTATTTTCGTTCATGTTTTTAGAGAAGCGGAATTAAAGTTTATTAACTGCTTGATATATCTAAAAATCAGCCGTGACTATTAAAATTACATTGCGTAAAATAGCAATAACACAGGAAAAAGAGACTCTATGAAAAAAATGTTCAAGTATGTATGTGGCATTTATTAAGGAGAGGTAAAACTTACAGTCTCGCGGGGTGACCCCCCTGTGAAAATACAGAAGCAGGAGCTCTACATCCTTACAGCAGGACGGTTAGAGGTAGAATGAATTTTTACCACCAGAAATCATAGCCAACATGAGTCGAGCTAAATTTGGTTCCCCTGAAATTATTGTAAATCCACACGTATAGTTCATAAGGAAAGTTTAAATTAAAAACGTGCCAACCGGACCGTTAATTTGGCGATTAATATATCAGCGTACAAATATGCATGCCAATACTGATTGCTGGGAAAAATATCTCTATATGCATAACACAGATGTCAGACGCCGATTTAATATAAACAAAGCGTTAGATTTTAAGCTGAAAAAGGAGTTGTAATGTCTGTTAATTTGAAAAGGAATTAAGTGACTGAGTAACTGCAAAAGGGCATATGGTTTTTAAAATATCTTACAATGTACTCTTTGAACAAATGAAAGTATGCAGGCTCAGAAAATGATTTTAGGATGAGAAAAGATTTGTTTTTGACTTATTTTATTAACGGCCTTGGTTAAGCATGAAAACCTACATAACTGCAATTTAAAGGAAAGAGATAAATATATTTTTTTAGAAAGTAAAATGATGTTTAATTGATTTGAAATTGCAAAAGATAATTTAAATTTTAAACTTGAGAATTTAATTTTAAAAAAAGGAAGCTAATAATAATATGTGATGTTATGTTGCTTTCGACATCACACAACATTTTCCAGTTATTATTTTATGAATCATTAGACATAAATGAAAAAAATCTTCATGACGCTTAAAAGATTAAAACATAAAGATGTAATGAGAAATAAATAAACAAGTATTTTCAGCAAGAAAAATAATTTCTTTGGTTTGAAATTGGCCACTTGGATTTTCCAAGAATTGTCAATTTAAAAGTGTGTGACATTCTGAACGTCTCAATTACGTTTCTAAAAGTTTCTGCTGAGTTGCTGTCATTTGCAAATCGTTGATGAGAATAAGTTTTGCACAAAACACGTGGTTAGAAGAATGGCATATCCCCCAAACTTGAAATAGTGTTAGAAGTGATGTAATCTTTCCTACAATATTACTACTAATATTTTGCATAATGCTACTCCTACATTTTTTCACTGCGATACACTACATTACACAATATTGTTCAACAATTTGTGTACATTGTAGTACACTACATTTCTTCAAAATGTCGTGAACTACACTAATAGCTACAGGACAAAAATAGCGACTATTGTAGTTTCGCTACTTGTAGACGGCTCTTCCGACTGCTGTCCAAACATCTTCTGTTTCATATGGTTATTGATACGAGCTTAAAAATATTGCCCCTCATTTGAACATAAAGTTTTACCTAAATTGCATTCACTCAATCAAAGTTCTACAAATAAATTTCACAGAAGAGGTTTGTAGAGTGAATCTAAATTATTTTCAATAATTTTTGTAAATAAAATTGACATATGTAAACATTTGTGAAATAGCTCATGTATTATTGCACACAAAGTATGAAGTACATATTCGTCGAGTTCGATTTTCCTCTGACTTGATTATTTGATAAAAGACAATGAACCCATCGGATATATTGCGATATAAATAAATATTTTAATAGTGAAATTAGTTGTAATTTTTCTCAAAATTGTTATTTTCTCTTTTTATATTGTTATCAAATAGAAACAAAACGCATTTTATTTAATAATAAAATAAAGTACATTACTTATTTAATTTTATTTATTAAAAAATATATATTTCAAATTTTGTTTGTATGACTCTAAAAGGTTGGAAAAGGGAAGATTAGCTGTTCTAATGATAAGCATCAATATAAACATCATAAATATACAGGGTGATTCAAAAAAGATGGGGAAAATTCTAAGAGGTGGTAGTACACATCAAGACAAATAATATTAAATCGGAAACTAAGGGTCCCAAACGTCTTCCGAAGGAGATAGGCGCCATCAAAGTTTAGGGTCCAAAATTTGAAATGATTATAAAAAACGGAAAAATTGGTCGATTCGTTTGCGGTTTTCACGAAAACTATTCTTTATGTCAGTATTGTCTTGAAAATAAATTATAAAGATAAATTTCAAAAAATGCCGATAGAGGGCGCTTTAGACTTTGGAGCAACGAACAACTATTTTTTGCCGTTATTTTTTGCATCTCATTAATTTTTTTAGAAGTTTAGACATAAACTTTAATTTTGAGCTCAAAATCTGTGGTTAAATAGTGCAAACTGAACTGTGTTCAATGGGAGTGGGTAGGTTCAAATTTCAAATGATTATAAAAAAGAGAAAAATTGGTCAATTGATTTGCGGTTTTCACTAAAATTATTCTTTATGTCAGTATTGTCTTAAAAATAAATTATACAAATAAATTTCAAAAAATGCCGATAGAGGGCGCTTTAGACTTTGGAGTAACGTACAATTATTTTTTACCGTTATTTTTTGCATCTCATTAAGTTTTTTAAGACGCTTTGACATAAACTTAAATTTTGAGCTCAAAATCTGAATCGTTGAGAGTGGTTAAGTAGCGCAAATTGAACTGTGTTCAATGAGGGTGGGTAGGTTCAAATTTCAAATTATTATAAAAAACGGAAAAATTGGTCGATTCGTTTGCGATTTTCTCTAAAACCATTCTTTATGTCACTATTTCCTTGAAAATAAATTTTAAAAATAAATTAAAAAAAATCCGTTAGAGGGCGCCTTAAACTTTAGAGTAACCAACAACTATTTTAACCATTACTTTTCTGTATCTAATTAAATGCTTTCAAGAGCTTAGACTTAAATTTTGAGCTCTAATTCTAAATCGTTGGGAGGGGTTAAGAAGCGTAAACTGAACTGTGTTCAGGAGTTGAAATGTTACCCTGCCCACCCTACGAACACGGTTAAATTTTTCGCTAGTTAATTACTCACAACGATTCAGATTTTGAGCTCAAAATTTAAGTCTAAGCTTTTAAAACAATTATTTAGTTAATAAAAAAAATAACGGTTAAAAATAGTTGTTGGTTACTCTAAAGTTTAAGGCGCAACTCTAACGGAATTTTTTTTAATTTATTTTTAAAATTTATTTTCAAGGAATTAGTGACATAAAGAATGGTTTTAGAGAAAACCGCAAAAGAATCGATGTATTTTTCCGTTTTCCAAAATAATTTGAAATTTGAACCTCCCCATCCCCATTGAACACAGTTCAGTTTGCGCTATTCAACAACTCTCAACGATTCAGATTTTGAGCTCAAAATTTAAGTTTATGGTCAAAGCTTCTAAAAAAACTTAATGAGATGCAAAAATAACGGTAGAAAATGGTTTTACGCTACTGCAAAGTCTAAAGCGCCCTCTATCGGCATTTTTTGAAATTTATCTGTATAATTTATTTTCAAGACAATACTGACATAAAGAATAATTTTAGTGAAAACCGCAAATCAATTGACCAATTTTTCTGTTTTTTATAATCATTTAAAATTTGAACCTACCCACTCCCATTGAACACAGTTCAGTTTGCGCTACTTAACCACAGATTTTGAGCTCAAAATTTAAGTTTATGTCTAAACTTCTAAAAAAATTTAATGAGATGCAAAAAGTAACGGTAAAGCATAGTTGTTCGTTGATCCAAAATCTAAAGCGCCCTCTATCGGCATTTTTTGAAATTTATCTTTATAATTTATTTTCAAGACAATACTGACATAAAGAATAGTTTTCGTGAAAACCGCAAACGAATCGACCAATTTTTCCGTTTTTTATAATCATTTCAAATTTTGGACCCTAAACTTTGATGGCGCCTATCTCCTTCGGAAGACGTTTGGGATCCTTAGTTTTCCATTTAATATTATTTGTCTTGATGTGTACTATCACCTCTTAAAATGTTTCCATCTTTTTTGAATCACCCTGTATATATACATACATATATATATATATATGTATAGGTAAATAAATAAAATAAAATCTTTATTTAAGTTAAAAGCTGGCTGTTTTTTTTTTTTTTTTTTTTAACCGATATTTTCAGTTTAACTGTTTTTATGATGTCGTCCAGTAATTTTTTTTATTATTATTATTTGAAACATTAAACACCAACTTATATTGAATAATTCAACTAATGGGCGTGTCTTAAATTAGGTTAGACATCAAGTATGACGTCAATTGAAGCTCGGACTTGCTTCTTGTAAACATTTTTAACCCTTTCAACCGGACAAAATAGCTGGGGGCTAATTACTGTTGGTTTTTCCCATGCCCAAGACCTATATTATTATTTCGACTTTCAAAAATAGCTCACAAAGAATTTGCGGTCAGAAAACATTGTTATTTTTAGATTATTGGATAGATAATACATTATAAGTAAAAGCAAAATTCAAAAATATTTCTTTTATAAGCGTATTCAAAACTAGAAAATAACTTTTTTATAAAAAATCTAGTTGTAAATAAAAATCATATAAATATGAGGCAGTGATAGAAGTATTCTAAGTAAATTAGAATGTTAATCACGTGCATAATAATATACGCTGCTTCAAATTCACACAACTTGAAACCACAGGTCGTGTGGATTTTTGGTCATTGCTTTGCTTACATTTTTAAATAGTAATTTGAATGTAATAATGCATTCGAAATCATAATGAATGCTTATAATGTAGTAAAATATTAAAATAATTTTAAATTTAATGGTTTAATGAACTAAAATAATAAAAAAATTTAATGATGATTAAATTTAAAAATTATTAAATTATTAAAAGCAAAGGTCAAGTAAATAATTAATAATGTATAGCTAAATACACGTAATAAAGATGGAGAGATAATATTTCTTGAATTATTCAAAAGTTGTTTCATAAAGTTATCCTACTAATTCACATCAAAATCATGAAACGAGGAAGTTTTATTAAGGTTTTGCCAGACTCAATATCAAAATGCATAAATATATTTCATAAAGAGATTGCAATTACCACTGATATCATACATACATATACGCTGATATCACTGATATAAATTTATACTTCCTTCATGAAAAACCATGAGTTAAGTCATATTAATGAAATTTACCTTTTTAATTACATATAGAATGATTTTTAAAAATCTGTAATTTATCCTTAGATCTTACATCTGAACGGAAATTTTGATTGTTCATCTGCAGTGATGAGAGAGTTTTAGGCGTTTATTGATTTTATGTTTATTGATTTGAGCGAGTTTACTGTGTATATAAGTACAAAGTGATAACACTTTGAACTATTTAATGTTATTGCCATGAAACTAATTATTAATAAAATTCCTTTTTAACAATTTCCAACATAAGTGAAAAATATTTATGAATTTATTTTGTTGTATAATTGCTCTAACTCGTTTATATGTACTTGGATTAACATGCATAATTAATGTATGTCATTGAGATTAGTCACAGTTGTGCTGTAGTTAATAACTATAAAAAAAAAGAAACCTTTCAGGTCAGATTTTTTTTATGTTAATAACATTCACACTAGCTATCCAAATAGATTAATTAGTGTTTAACGAATATTTCATTGTCTAAAACATAACGACTGCTGTTGTTTTGCGTGCTATTCAATTCATATTCATATTACAATAGGCTAAGGAAAAGTTTTTGGTGATGCTAAGAAAATATTATATTACAACCCGTAAAGCATGGGGACGTCACTGCAACGTCATTTTAAAGTCACATTGTGACTTTGTGACCATCGATTGTCGATTTCACGTCACGTGACGTCGATGGGAAGTCACAGTGACTAAAATGTGAAGTCGTTATGGCCGTTTTAGAGCTCTTTTGTGACGTTTCACAAAGTGGTCACAATGTGACAAATTTGTGAAAAATGTGTCATTTGTGACTAATTTGACATTAACATTGTGACGAAACTGTGACAAAAGCGACGATATTTAAATTGCCGGAAATATGTTTTTTAAAGTAAATAACATGTTTTGAAGGATAATTTATAAATGTCTAAAGATTTTTAAGAAAGTCACATCTCAGTCACAATGTGACGCCACTGAATGGTGGCATTTTGGTCACAGATGTGATGTGACCAAAGTGACTCACAGTGACGTCACTGTGACCATGCATGCTATTAGGGAAGATTTAATGATATTGCAATTTTCTAATACTTTTCGCGCTTTGTTGCATACGATGTTCTCAGGAAAGTAATCTTTAGTTTAAATTTAAAAAGTGAAATATATGTTAAAAATAAAAGAATCACAAATGGTGCAAAGAGAATTAAGAAAATATTTATTATTATTATTACAAAAAGCTTAAACCATATCTGCCAATTTTTACGCATTTTTACTACCACTAAAATTGTACAGAGATTTTCCATTTGTTTAACTTAAGATTTCGAAGAAAAAATGCGTAAAAGTTGGCAACTATGCTTAAACGTTAATGAAGTCATATAATAAATGCATAGACCCACACTAACATTACTACATTTAAACAATAAGAAAAATATTTATTAAAATAAAATAATATTCAATTAAAGGACATGTACTATTAATAGTACACCAGACCCGAAAGGGTTATATAGGTAAGTTACAGATCAACCTTTCTTAACGTTACAGTTTTAATCTGCATATTTACATAAAATCGTAGAGATGGGAAATATGGTTATTTTTGGTTAACAGGTTACATCATTCCACAGTAGCGTTGGTAACAGGTTCCAACATCCTGTTATTTTTGTAACAGGATACAATAAACTTATAAACAATTGCTAAATATGCTCCCAAACGGACAACACATGGGCTATGGGACCCCGTGGAGGGAGGGGGGGGGGTCTTTCTAAGGGAACCCAACCCGTATTTACGCAAGGAAATCCAAAGTTCGAAGAAAACCACGGAAAACTCCGAATGATTGGGCTGACGACCGCGATTGGGTTTTGTTCTAATCCAGCGCCTGCCGTCAACCAGTTTTGAGGGCAGAATCTCTCAGCCACTGGTGGGGCAACAACATTTAAGAAAATATCTATAGGCACATATATTTTTGAATATAAAATAATGTATCCAATAGGAAATACGAAAAGCAGGAAAATTAGAAAGTACAAGAAAACATATTAAGAAACTTTCTTTAACATACAGAGGAAAACGAATTTTTCAAAAATCCATTTTCCGTATACCGCGTTTTCTCAATCAGCACTGTTGATGTTTTAAAATCTAAGATGAAATGCATTACTGAATTTTCGTACAGCAAGTCAATGCGTGCTGCCACTACTAGAGCGGCTGCAAAACATAAAACAAATATTAACTGATAGAACAAAGAAACTTGTGAGATAGGACAGATGGTAGAGAATAAAATTTTTTCCAGACTTAGTTTCTTAATAGCAGATATGTATAGTATGCAAGATCGATTGTACGCTATTATGAAAGCAAAAGAGGGTGCTACAAAAAATTAACTACCATTTACTTCATATTAATAAGGTAATATTGTTGCGCAAAATAAAATATTCTAATACTTTGAACTCATCTAAATTTTATCCTACTATTTTTATGTCTTTCAGAAAGCTGTAAACCTAATATATTGTACTGTATTTTATATTTTGTAAATATTAAAGTCTTATCTAAACATTCCAGATTCAATTTATAAGAAATTTAATTGCATTTACTTAGTATAAAAATGATTAAATTGAAAATAATTTTTAAATAATTTTTCTCAATTATTTTAATATTTGAAATATGAGTTGTATTAAAATGGTTCCAAAGTTCACTAGCTCATACTTTTTTATATGTATCCATACATAAATAAAAAATAAGACTTATTTCCACAAAATTTTCACCTCCCCCCTAAAAAAAAGTGGCATTTTTGGAGTGCCGACAGAAGTGAAAACTTGGACAATTACGTTTTTATTTTTTGAATTGTCAGGACATATTTTTTTTGTAATCGCCAGGAAACATTTTATTGTGCAGGAAATACTTTTAAATAATGTTTTTTTTTTTTTTATTATTCATTATTATAAAGTAGGGGAAGATGGGGATACTTGAGCCATTTTTTGAATTTTAATTTTTTTTAATTTTTTATATTTTTTTAGAATAAAATTAAATATTGAAAATGAAAATTTGATATTTTTTCTTCAACTAAAAACCACTTTCAATTAATTTTGAACTATTTTTCTATGTATAATAAATGTTTATTTTTTGTTTTACATCATGGCTCAAGTATCCCCATGGTGGGGATACTTGAGCCATAGTGAAGGGATACTTGAGCCACTAAGGAAAAATACCTACAAAAGTAATTTTTTTCGCTTTATTTTTGCACAAACATTTTACAGAATGATAAATTATGAAACGTAAAGTCCTTCAAAACCAATTGAGAAAACAAAGCTAGTAATACGATCATTTTTTGTCGTTAAAACTGGTTGTCGGAGGATAATTTCAACTTGAGTTATAACGACGGTAGAAACATCCTCAGTTCAGAGCCATTTAAATTTGGAATCTGCAATTCTTCGGGCAAATTTCATTTTCAAAATATTAAGCACTTATCCAACAAATATTTTTACAGTTTTCTTTCAGGCATATTTTATTAGTAACAAACCATCAATAGAAGGTTTTCTTTTAACATCATCACCATCATTGACAGAATTTTCCTCTAATGATATTGTCGAACTCATGCTTTTAATTTAGTAGCTGTCGGAATTTACGTCAGATGTATCATTCTACTATTTCAAACACTTTTTTGATTTCACAGGAAAAGATTTTGTCTTCCTCTTTGGCTCCATGCAAGTAAGTTTGAACTGGGATTTTTGTTGCTTTTCTTATTTTTTGTGCGCTCTTTTTACCATTTTTTCTTCAATTTTCTTAGTTAAAAAAAGTTACAGCAACAGAGGTTACGATTTCAATATAAAATATTAATCTCAATATGTTATATTAAAAAATAAATATTTTAAGATGTTGGACTTAACTAATTAAAGTATTAGAGATTATAGCCTGTAAAACCGTTTTAAAAATTTATTTTAATTTAATGAAAGTTAAATTGAAAACCATGTTTACATTTATCTAGACAGGCTATTTTGTTAGTCAAAATGAAAAATAAAATAGATATTTTCATTTAAAAAATATACATTTTTAAATATTTTTAGGTCGTTATTTTTTTAAGAAAAAAAAAAAATAAAATGAAAAATTATTCTTCCTTTTATCCAGAAAAATATCTATTAGTGAATATAAGGATGGAATTTTATTTTTTGTTTGTTTCACCAATGTTTAATTTCTAGTGGGGATGGTTTAGACATGGCTCAAGTATCCCCACTCTCATTGGCTCAAGTATCCCCACTATCACTATTTTTGTTTCCCAGAGTTTTACTAAATAAAGCATGCAGCTATTAGAACTATTTTAGATTCAAAATACAATTGAAATTATGCTTATTGAATGTATGTATATAGTTGCAACTTTAAACAAAACTTTGATTACAAAAAAACAAAAAAGCCATGCACCCAAATATTTACTTCAGATAGGGAAAAGACAACTATTAATCACTATATTTTCAAAATGGAACCAAGATGTGTGATTTCTTTTTTACATGTTCAGAACTATAAATATGTTATCATACTGGCAGTTTTAGAAAGAAAAATTAAGCAACTGTAGAGATAATAGGGGTGGCTCAAGTATCCCCTATGCTCAAGTATCCCCACTCTCCCCTACTACTACAAAAATTGCATTACAATTTTCATTTAATGCGCAATTGTGCATGAAAAATAATGCATATTGTTTTACATAAAAAAAATTGCAATAAAAAAAGACTGAATAATATTTATATGGCGCAGATGTCATACACACATCATATTGGCACAATTTTTTTCTGATACCGATTTGGCAAAAAACCTCGAAGAAGTTTAAGAAATTTAAATTTCAACCTATTATGGGTCCGTAACGTGACCCAGAATAACGGGAGAAATTTTTTTATGCTAGATTTGTAATGTATGAAGCATAAGCTTTCGATAGACATATTACATAAAAAAAGAGAAACGCCACCCCCAGCCCCCCCCCCCCTCCAGAAGAGCCCTTTAGAAATCAAATCCACAAATCTCAAATTCAGTCTTTCTGATATTTAATAAAAAAGAGACGAAATCATTTTTTATTTATCCTCTTTCTTCAACAACCGCGAATGAAAACCAAACAGGAAACGAAACTTTAAATCAAAAGTCGTTAACGATAACAACATTATCCTCAGACAAAACGTTTGAAAATAAACAACAGTTACGAAGCGATAAAATGTTCTTTTGTAATGTAAAAAACTACATTTTTTTCAAAAACGGGTGGAAAATCTAACAGAAAAGAACTACATAACTGAACTGAATTGAAAAACTGGTAAAAAATCTAACAGTTATTGAATTAGCGAATATTAAGGAGTTATTTTTTCTGTGGTTGCATAGGCGTAACCAGCTTTTTGAACGGGTGGGTGCCCAGAATTTTTAACCTGAACTTGCTGGATACAAACAATATCTTATTTTATATACTAAAACCTTCTAAAACGGAAGCCTATAAGACAGTTTTAAATTCCGTTTTAGACATTTTTTTTTATCTTAGAGTGTATAATTGTGAGATTTTTTTAATAAGGGTTTTTAAGGGTGTTTTAATAAGGGGGGGGGACGCAAATTTTTTAAATAATTGTGAATGGGTCTGCGCAAGTAGGGGAGGGGCTGTCCGGGCTGTACTTGCTGGATACAAACAATATCTTATTTTATATAGTAAAACCTTCTAAAACGGAAGCCTATAAAACAGTTTTAAATTCCGTTTTAGACAGGTTTTTATCTTAGAGTGTATAATTGTGAGAATTTTTTAATAAGGGTTTTTAAGGGTGTTTTAATAAGGGGGGGGGGGACGCAAATTTTTTAAATAATTGTGAATGGGTCTGCGTAAGCAGGGGGGGGCTGTCCGGGCTGTACTTGTTGGATACATACAATATCTTATTTTACATAGTAAAACCTTCTAAAATGGAAGCTTTTAAAATAGTTTTAAATGCCGTTTTAGACAGGTTTTTTTATCTTAGAGTGTATAATTGTGAGATTTTTTTAATAAGGGTTTTTAAGGATGTTTTAATAGGGGGGGACGCAAATTTTTTAAATAATTGTGAATGGGTCTGCGCAAGCAGGAAAGGGGGGGGGGCGCTGTCCGGGCACCCAGCCCGGACATTCAACATTGTTCGGCAAACGTCTCAAAAGAAACGATTAAGGACGTTTTTAATGAATATTATTCTTATTTTAGAGGTACAAAAAAATGAAATCTTGATTAAAACAAGTGAAGGAAGATGCTGTCATTAAGAACCATGTGTTATTTATTTAACAGGGACTTTTCAGTAACATATTAATGCAATATTAGGTTCTAGCGTAGTAACACTGTTATTTATCCTAATACGATAAATAATGCCCATCCCTAATAAAATGTAATAAAAAACCACAAACAGATCTTGTGCGTGCTACAAAACAATAACTTGTAACCATAAAGCTCACGTATGTCTATTTTAAATCGGAAAATACCCGATTCATTTCTCTAAACACGCTACTTTAATAGAAAGGTTTCCCGATGTTGACTTTCATAATATTCTAATAGGAATATTGTATCACGTAATGAACAACTCTTTAGAACTGGATTAGAATCACGAGATGCTACTGGTTATTATCGGAGTAAAATTATATTCTTTAAAAAAGGGAAAATCCATAATTAAATGAGATTAAGTGAAGTCTGAAATATTTTACGTTTGTTGAGAATTACAATTATTGGAAGTTAGCGATTGTCAAGCAAATAAAAATGTGTGTGTATGTGTGTGTGTGTACACAGTTAAAAAAGAGGAAATCCTATAATTAAATGAGAAGTGAAATCCGAAATATTTACGTTTTTTGAGAATTACAATTTTTGGAAATTAGTGATTGTCAAGCGAATAAAAATGTACCTACTTACGAGGTGGAAACCCGTAATTAAACAATCTAAAGGGAAATTTAAAATATTTTACCTTTCTGAAATTCTTCTAGAACTGATTTGCATTGAAAAACATTTTATAACAATGGACCAGAAGTGTTTCTGACTCATCCAATGTCAAGATGACGCTTTTCTTTCATACTGTTTCCCAAAAGCATTGGCAAAAGTCAATTAAATATGGATAATTTTCCACAAATATTGGTAGTTCTAATCAGTGAGTGTAAACTATTGACAAACAGAGTTGTTTTCTTTGTTTTCCAAAGAACACGGTTCATAAATGTTCGGCATGACACGTGTATTTATTTTTAAGGTTTGTCATCATTCAAATTAGATGTAATAAATCTTAAGGCTTTTGTTCACTAACGCGAAAATACTCGCTAGATAATATTAAACTAATGAAAATTTTGTTTTCAAATATCTCGTCTGTGTAATTTTACTTTTAAAAGTAACTTTTATTTCATTGGATACCTGAGATAGATCTATTCTTCCCCCTCCCTTTCTTTCTTTAATTATTATTATTATTATTATTATTATTATTATTATTATTATTATTATTATTATTATTATTTGGTTGCAATTTTTTTATGGAAATGCTTTCACTTTGGAGATAAAAATTATGATCTAAAATTTTCAGTGACGCTATGCTACTGATTAATATATATATATATGTTTTATTTATTTCATAATTTTATCTTTGCTTTTTGTAATCGTATGGATAAAAATTATTTTAAATTTAAAAGGATGTATAAAAAATTATTCAAAAAACCACAAACTGATCTTGTGCGTGCTACAAAACAATAACTTGCAAAAATAAAGCTCACGTATATCAATTTTAAATCGAAAATACCCGATTCATTTCTCAAACACGCTATTTTAATAGAAAGGTTTCCCGATGTTGACTTTCATAATATTCTAATAGGAATATTGTATCACGTAAAGTGCAGCTCTTTAGAACTGGATTAGAATCACGAGATGCTACTGGTTATTATCGGAACAAAATTATATTCTTTATAAGTGGGAAAATCCTATAATTAAATGAGATTAAGTGAATTCTGAAATAATTTACATTTGTTGAGAATTACAATTATTGGAAGTTAGCGATTGTCAAGCAAATAAAAATGTGTGTGTTTGTGTGTACACACTTAAAAAAGGGGAAATTCTATAATTAAATGAAATTAAGTTGTGTCCGAAATACTTAACCTTTGTTGAGAATTGCAATTACTGAAAATTAGCGATTATCAAGCGAATAAAAATGTAACTACTTACGAGGTGGAAACCCGTAATTAAACAATCTAAAGTGACGTTTAAAATATTTTACCTTTCTGAAATTCTTCTAGAAGAGAAATTGAAAAACGATTTATAACAATGGACGAGAAGCATTTCTGACGTCATCCAACATCACGATGGCGGTTTTATTTCATAATATTTCCCAAAAACATTGGCAAAAGCCAATCAAATAAGGATAATTTTCTGCAAATATCGATAGCTCTAACTAGTGCGTGTAGACCATTGCCAAACAGAGTTGTTTTCTCTGTTTTTCATAGAGCACAGTTCATAAATCTTCAACACGACACGTGTGTATTTATTTTTAAGGTTTCTCATCATTCAATTCGAAGTAACAAAACTTATTCCATTGAATAACTGAGATTGACTTTTACATTTGCTTTTTATTTAATTTTATGTTTTTGATTGAAGTTTCAATATGAGGACACTTTCATTATGGTACTTATTCACTGTACAACAGGGCTCGTACGCTTCATGGATTTTCAAGCACCTTCTACCACAATTTTTGTAAAGTAATATTTGGCTTACTTAATGAAAAAATTGTATCTTCAGATGCAGCGACCAGTGTTTAAAAAAATTTCCGGTATTAAAACACAATTAAAATCCCCTAAATCCTCTGATACGTCATGATTGTGATATGATTATTCATTGATACTACATAATTCACATCTCTGATAAATTTGAAGCGTGAGTTTTACAAGATATGATATCAAAATTTAAGTGCGCCTTGATGTGTTTTTAAACGACTTGTTTTAAAATTCAATTTAAATTGTTTACGGTTTGGCTAAATATATAGACACATCTAACCGGTATTTTTAATTTTCCAATATAGTATATAATTATCTTTATCACTGAACTTATATAATGCACTGAAATGTATTCATTTGAAAAAAAAATTATTTATCTTTTGTGCTATGCAATCCAAAATCAAAAGTACAATTTATGTAAATAGTTTGCGATATACTACTGATTAGTACGGTTGTAAGAACTCCAAATAGCAGAATACTATGCATATTCACTTGGCAATGTAGGGAGAATAGCCTGCAGAATAGCCAGAGATATGTATCTATGGAAATAGTATTCAATATTGTTTTCGATTTTCCATTTCTAAGATTTAGCTGAAATTAGAATTTTCTGATACTTTTCGCGTTTTATTACACACGATTGACACAGGATGACACAGGAAAGTAATTTTTATTTTCAATTTAGGAAGTGAAATATATGTTTAAATAAAAAGAATCGCAAAGGGTGCAAAGAGAATTAAGAAAATATTTAGTATTATTATTATTATTACAAAATGCTTAAGCTTTAATGAAGTCATATAGTAAATGCATAGACCCATACTAACATTACTACATCCAAACAATAAGAAAAATATTTGTTAAAATAAAATAATACTCAATTAAAGGATATGTACTATTAATAGTACACCAAACCCGAAAGTGTTAAGTTACTAATCAACCTTTCTCAACGTTACAGTTTTAATCTGCATATCTACATAAAATGAATTAAAAAACCACAAATTGATCCTATGCGTGCTACAAAACAATAACACTAAAGCTCACGTATGTCGATTTTAAATCGGAAAATACCCGATTCATTTCTCCAACACGCTACTAGGTTTCCCGATGTTGGCTTTCATAATATTCTAAAATAGAAATATTGTATCACGTAAAGAACAGCTCTTTAGAACTGGATTAGAATCACGAAATGGTACTGGTTATTATCGGAGCAAAATTATATTCTTTAAAAAGGGGAAAATTCTATAATTAAATGAGATTAAGTGAAGTCCGAAATATTTTTACGTTTGTTGAGAATTACAGTTACTGGAAATTAGCGATTGTCAAGCGAATGAAAATGTACCTACTTGCGAGGTGGAAACCCGCAATTAAACAATCTAAAGTGAAATTTAAAATATTTTACTTTTCTTAAATATTTCTAGAACTGATTTGCATTGAAAAACAATTTATAACAATGGACCAGAAGTATTTCTGACATCATGCAACATTACAATGACGCTCTTCTTTCATGTTTCCCGAAAACATTGGCAAAAGCCAATCAAATATGGATAATTTTCCACAAATATTGATAGTTCCATCCAGTGCATGTAGACTATTGACAACAGAGTTGTTTTCTTGTTTTTCATAGAGCATAATTCATAAATGTTCGGCACGACATGTGTATTTATTTTAAAGATTTGTTATCATTCAAATTAGACGTAATAAAACTTAAGGCTCCCGTTCACTCACACGAAGACACTCGCTAGATAATGTTAAACCCTAGAATTTCAAAATATCTCATTTGAAATTCTATCTTTTAAAATAATTAAAAATTTCAGTGACGCTATGCTATTGATTAATACATATATGTATATTATTTATTTATTTATTTTTATAATCGCATTGGTAAAAATTGTATTAAATTTAAAAATATGTATAAGTATTTTTGAATTTTTCCAATGCACTGTTAAATATATAATTTTCACTGAACCTATATTATGTATCGTGATTTTCTGCGTATAATTCTCAGATCAAACAATTCTTTTTGGTCCCAGAAATCTTATTTAGTTATTGAAGACAAATATTTACGGCGTTCTAAAAAGTTCATTTCTTTTTATATAATTTCTTGGTCAAAAAATGATTGTTTGAATCGCGGATTATTCGCCGGAAATTACGGTACTGAAATATACTCATTTGATTAAATTGATATATCTTTTGTACCACACAATCTAAAATCAAAAGTAAAATTTATGTAAATAGTTTCTTTACGTTATATTATCATCCATTTACATACATTTCACTTAGTTTGGATATAATGACTGAAAAAAAAAAAACTATTTACATAAGTTTCACTTTTGATTTGGATTACATGACACAAAAGATAAATCAATTTATTCAAATTAATATACTTCATTACACTGCACTCATTCATTATACTGTATTATATAGTTTCAGTGAAAAAGATATATTTAATAGAATATATTGGAAAATGTAAAATATTGTTTACATGTGTAAATAGTTTTAGTCAATAAAAATTTTCTATGCTTTCAAAAAGAAAAAGCAAACAGCTCAACATTTTTATTTATGTTCGTATAATTGTTTTCACAATTATTCAATATTATTACTATAATTAATGAGTTATTTCTTGTGAAGTTTCATGATCTAAATTTGCCTTGTCTTTTACAGAATGTTCTTAAAGTCTGTTCGACTTTGGTGATTCCAACTGTTGCTACAATCCCTTCAGTAGATAGCATATCAGTAAGTTGTATATCTATTATAAAACATAAACAAACAAACAAAAGCGTGATGCATGTGTAGTATACTTTTGTTTTTGCCATTATTCATTTTCATATGGTTACACTTAAGTAAAATTTATTATCATAAATTTTGAAAAGTTTCGTTTAATTATAAATCATTCAGTATTTTTTTTTTTTTTGATTTATTTGATCGTATTTTTTATTTGAAATATGCTAATTAAAAATTCACTAAATTCGAAACAGTGTTTCGTAATATATTTGTTACCATGGGCATTAGAGGGATAAAACGTGATTATTTTTCCTGTTTTCTAAATTTCATGTAACAAAAACACCTTAAAATTAAATAATCTGTCATAATAGAGTATTGACTGCGAGGATTTTTTTTTCACGCATTAATGAAAAATAATGATTATTTTAGTCAAAAGTATTAAATCGCTCGCAAATTTGAGCAATTGATTATTTTTTAATTCAAATCAATGAAAAAATGAAATTATTCTCTTTTTAATTAACCATAATTTAAAATCTTTAATATTTTTAAGCAAATAATTGTGCTTACGCAAATTAATAAATATACTCAAATTTAGAAACATAGAAATATTGAAGAGTATTAAATCGTCCGCAAATTTGAGTAACTGATGATTATTTTGAAATCGAATTCAATGAAAAAAATAAAATTATTCTCTTTTTAATTATCTACAACTGAAAATCTTTAATATTTTTAAATAAATAATTATGCTTACACAAAATAATAAATATCCACAAATATAGAAATATTCTACAGAAATTTTCAAAAAACTTTCTTTTCTACTTTCAGAACAGCAGGCCATTGGAAGTTCTTCGCAGCTTTTACACATCTTTACTTAATCACACTGCACATGTGTTTTTCATATCAGAACAAATACAGGTATATTCCGACAGCAATTGCCCTGAACCTGGTCTTTACAACAATGCAAAGTCACTAGGCTCTGAAATGCAGTCGTTTATGTGTTCTCTTCTATACACAACTCGTACTCTACAGTGTGACAGTGATGAAGATGACACATTTGATACGTCTACAGAACAAATCTTGAATGAAGAATTCTCAGACCATTCTGTTTGTTCCAGGAGAGAATTCAGAGATTGCCAGACGATACGAAGCACTGTGGATCTCTTACGAGAACTGAACAACTACCTCCAAAACACAGTATTAGATAACAGTGATTGCTGAAAACAACTGTGAAGTATATACAGTAAACTATTTATTGCTCAATCATGGTGGAGAATCAGTGCCAAATACTTTTAACTTTAGCTTAATGTCTGGACAATCTGTGTTTACAAAGTATTGTTACCCATAGAGTAAAGAGAATGAATAGAGGTGAAATATGGTTGACTGAGGGTGACGTTGAAAATGTAACTCTAAAATCCGATACATTCGGCCCAAACACACCTACGAGCTTTCGCAAAAAAAGGAAGAAAGCTTTCTGTAATACTGTTTTTTATTCATAATACAATTAAATGCTATTTTAGAATGCTTAAACACAAGCAAATCACTTCCATTTAGGGAAAGAATGCACGGGGGATACCAAATAATTCGGGCTCTATTCCACGTGCTTGTTTTGTTTGGGCCGAATGAGGGCATTCGAATTTGATTGATAACCGGTTTCATATTGTAAACCGTTTCTACGACAGACTGCATGCACCTCTATTCTTTCCTTTACTCTGTGATTATACCAACTACGGTAAGAACTATCATCAAGTACCATTTTCGAGGACCAAAAGTATTTTACAGTCGTTAAGTGTCAAATGAACAAGAACATTTTTTAGTTCTTTTATACAGTCTATTTTTAATGTATATATTTTAACTTCCTGGCTACATTGCATTTGAAATCCATATAGAATACTGTAATTTCGACCATGTATGTTGTTGTAGTGAAGGGTTTAAAGAAAAAAAATGTGTAAAACGTTTTTAAATTTATAAAATCATGAATGTAGATTTTTAGTATTTAAAGTATTTGCACTTAATGTATCGACTTTAAAATTGTTAGGTATAAAATGAAGACTATAATAGTTTCTGAATTTCTACATAATACATATATTTTTTAAATTATGTATAAACTTTAAGAAAACAACTACTTTGTGATACCACCGGATTTTTATTTTTATTTTTAAATAGCAGTTTAGATTTTAAATATGAAGTGAGACAAGGATTTTTATATTGTATTATTTGAAAAAGCTAAAAAAATGTGCAGAAACAAATGAAACTGCTTAAAATTAGGGCTGAGATTTAATACCCATTTTCTTCATCGAAAATAAATTTTTTAGAAGGTAAGAGTGCTCAATTGCTCAATACCCTATTGCTCAATTGTGCTTAATTATGTATTTGTTCTTTATTTATTTTCCAATGTCCTTTATTTATTTTCCAATGTCCTTTATTTATTTTCCAATGTCTTCCACAGTTCTTTTAATAAGGTTAAAATCACTATGTCATAAAAGTATCAATGAATCTAAAAATTTATGTTATAAATGGGCCTAAAAATTAAAACTATTCTTAACTTTTTCATGAATATTTTTTTATTAGCATTATTTATTTATTTATTTATTTATTTTAAGTTTCATAAAGCACTTTATAGTTTATAAGATCTTATTTTATTTGTATTATTTTTTATCTATGTAAAAATGTACATTTAGCAAACATTTAAAAAAAGTTTCATCGAATAATCTCTCTTTTGTAGGTGACTTATTCAGTTTGTATTACTTTTAATCTTTCTCTAGAAAAAGCTGTAAATTTAGAAAATATTAAGTGTCATCGAATACTTTCCTTTTTGCAGATGACTTATTCAATTTGTATTACTTTATCAATGTATTTTCTTGTTAAACTGTAATTTTAGCAAATATTTAGAAAACGTTTAAATACTTAACCGATTAATATTTTTACATTCAATAAATTGAAAGTATGAGATAAACCCACTTTTTTTTTAATTAAAATATTCGTAATATTTAGTCTAAACGTATTGACCCTTAAATAGCATTAAATTGTAGTTATAAAATTAATGGTATCAAAACGATTTAAGTGATGGATCAAGCAAAATCAATGAAAATTGCTTGTTAATGGATTTTTAGAATGCGTGTAAATAATATTTAATGAATTTAAATTTAAACAATTAAAGTGTTTAATATATATAGATACATGCATATATTGTTTTGCATATATATATGTATTATTTATTGTTGCAGTTATTAAAAATATTTTCACACACACACACACATATATATATATATATATATATAAATTTATACTGAAAAAAATATTTTCGTACATTTAAGCATATTAAAAAATAAGAGTCATTTCTATAGCAACAAAATCGAATCGAAATGCTGAATTGGACTTAATTTTGGGCTTGAGCCAATTTAATTCATTTAAATTTTGTTTTAAATCTTAATTTTTGAATCAGTTAAGTGGTTAATCAAGTATTCTCTTTTTTTTGTGGATAATTTATTTGATTAGTATGATTATTTTTTAAATGCAAATTGAATAAACATCTGGGAAAGTGTAAACAAATTCTCTCTCTTTTGTGACTGAAATATTTAATTTTAATTAATTCGTAATTCTTTTCAATTTTTGCAAAAACATAAATTTATCCAGCATCTACCGAAAAAAAGAGTTTCATCGAGCACTCTTTTTTCGTAGATGACTTATTCAATATTTTTTACCATTGCAGCTTAGAGTTTGTGTGTTAACGTAGTAAAACAAAGACTTTTTCTATCCCTTTCGTCTCAGCTTTATTAATGATACAGAAATAAAAGGAAGCATTAAAAACGTAAACTCCTATCTCACGACAAATTGTATAGCCGCCCATTTACTCTTTTTAATTTAAAAACCAGTCGTGAGCACAATGAACTTAGCAAAACAAAATGTCAATTTCCTTTTTTTTTTAGAAAATTATAACTCTACGCATATTTTTCAGATACAATTTTTATGTACTTTTTTAATTGAACCTGAACTCTAGTACTTAGCACTTAATTTATATATTTATTTATTTATTTGTATTTTTTCCGGTTTAAAATTTTGAAAAATATATATTAAAACCATCTAAGTGCCTTAATCATATTTTTCTAAGACTTTTTTTTTTAATTCAAAGTTGAATTTAACAAAATTTTGACATTAAAGGCCTTTTTTTTTCACCTTATAAGATAACATCGAGATGTATAAGAAAACAAAATATGGTACTTCTAGGTTATCCCGTCGACCAATTTCGCCAAATTATACAAATAGCCAAACTAATAGCCAAATAATACACATTGACATATTTTTTATTTAAAATAATGAAAAAATCAAATAATTAGTAGAATATTGATAAAAATATAAATAAAAAATCGAAATAAAAATAACTTAATGACATTTTAAACACGTGAATCGTATTTAATGTCATTGAATGTGACATTCACGATCCTCCATTATTGGCATTTAATCTTATTTTTTGGCGATCGTTTTTTGGTAGACGGGATAACCTAGTAGTACCCAAAATATTAATACCTGGGTCAATAGTTTCCATAGCGATTATTTTATGATTCCTTAAGCATATAAGCAAAAATACTTCCACGCGCTTAGAAGATAACAAGACATGAATACAATGTTTGAAAAAGTTTATTAAATTATTATTATGATTAACAATACTTTAGCAGGTTAATTATTTTTTTATTTCAACTATTTCAGAGAAATACAATATTTTGAAAACAACTGCTTTTACCAGTGGCGCAGCCAGAGGGGGGGTTTTGGGGTTAAAACCCCTCCCAGAGCTAAGAAAGATCGCTATAATTGCCGCTTATATGAATCAAAAACCAAACTTAATATTTAAACATTTTGGCGTATTTCGGAATCCGCTGCATTATTGAATCGGATTTCATTAAATAAAGTGATTCAATTAAATGGCAAAAATTGTACTTAAAACTCTGGAAGTGCACATTACATGGATTAGTTAAATAAAATTTGGTTATTTAAACTAAATCACTTTTCTGAGACGTATTATGCTAAAAGAATGATGATTTCCTGCCACACAGATGCTCTTCTAGTTTAAGTATTATACAGTGAATATTCTAATTTGTACTGATTCTATTAACCGGTGATTCAAATAACCGGCGAAAAAAATAATCAGAAACTCAAAACCCCCCCTAGAACCAAATTCTGGCTGCGCCACTGGCTTTTACGAAGATTGCTTGTAGTGTAGACATAACAAAATACGTATAAAAATACAAATCTATACAGGAAGACTGTAGAGGCTTAAATGTTAAAATACATATATTTTTGATAGAAATTGTAATCCAGACCATATTAGGTTGTACAATTAATCCATGGCTAAAATTATGTAAAAAATGATTACTGTATATATTTTCTCATTGTTAAATGTTATGAATTATTTATTATTGAAATGCTCTTGGAGCATTGCTCATGAAAAAGATTTTATGATGCTTTTGTGGGTACTAAGGTGTGTATATATGTTGAATATTGTATATATATTTATATTTATTGTTTGTTGAACGAGCTATTACAAAGTGCTTAAGTCAGGGTTCGTACGCATGCAGGTATTGAGGGGATTTTAGATACTTTAGTATTAGAAATTTCGTAAAATATTGGTCGGTATATCTTAAGATAGAATTCATTTTTATAAATAAGACATATACAGTAAAACCTCCCTAACGGACACTCCCGAATAGCGGACACCTCTATTTAACGGACTATTTTCTAATCCCCACTCCCAAAACTTAGTTTTTTCTATGCTTAACCTCTGAATAACGGACATTCCGAATAGCGGACACTATTTTCGGCGATAAAGAATGAAAAAAATATTTTTTAACGAGAAAAAAGGAAATAAAAGTTAAAAAGTGTCCAAATTTATTGTTGAAATGTATCACAAATTTTGTTATCACAGATAAATGTAGAAGATAGGCTGGAGAAAGCCCCACCTCTCCACAAAGTCCAGTGTTGAATTCAGGAGGTTGCCCATCCAGGACATCTCCCAGAGCAGGGATCATCTCCCAGAGCATTCAAAACGTTCCGCCGGATGATTTTGAGATTTCATGTTTTTGATGTTCAAAAAGTGACCCCCCCCCCCCTCCGTCCCGGAACTCTAAAATGTCCATTAGCGTCACATTAAAAAACAAATTAGATGTAATCGCAAGCAAAAATAAACTTTTGTAACAGCTTTTTTCACAAGAGTGTACTAGACAGTGGATGAAGGTGTACACAATTTTATTTCAGTTTTTTTCTTAAAAAATAATTTTAATTTCTGATTAATCATGTAATAGAAGTTTTAGGACATGATAAAGGCAATTAATGAAACATTAAGTATTTCTTAGCGATTATTGAATCTCTGAAGTTTTCCCAATAGCGGACACCTCCGAATAGCGGACAATTTCTGCGTTCCCGAGGTGTCCGTTATTTGGAGGTTTTACTGTATTACTTTACAAAATTTTTGATAAAAGGTACGTGAAAGTGCTTAAAGCGTACGAACCCTGAAAATTACTCAGTATTATCAATCAGACGCTGTCATCATTAATTTAAAGTGTATGTTTATACTTAATGTTACGCATAATCCTACTCTAAAACTTCTTTTTAGTTTCCTACGTTACATGTGCTATGACAAAAAAGAGACAATCCTCTTTTACTATTTCTTTAGTTCCTTCGTTATATTCACACAATTACTAAGAATCCCCCACCACTCGAGTTCTGCTGGATTTATACTCTTGTAAGTATTAAAATATTTAAAAACATAAAAAAATATATGTTACAGGATTGTTTTAGGCTATACAACAACATATTTATAGCTATTGAAGCTTAAGAAACGATTTGTGCAACATAAAGATGAAATACTGCATTAAGTTGCTAGAATAAACAAAGCAAAAATTTTAAATAACTAAATTTATTTCTATAAAGGAATGTTAAAATTCTAGTTCTAAATTCACCTTGAGTAAATAATTAACCCATTAGTGCCTAGTGTCCCTTTTTAGGGACGCTTCAAAAGGTGCATTCAGCACTGTTTTTGACACCGGTAAAAAAGAAAAGCAATAATTATTTTATTTAAATGATGCATTTTCGTGATTAATCAACTAAACTTAAATCTTCTAAAAACAGTGGTGCCAACCAAATAAAGTTTACGCAAAAGATGCTGGGCACGAATGGGTTAAAATTCATATAAATCACAAAATAGATGTACTAAAATTGCAGGTACATGCATACATGTAATAAAACTTATTTTAAAGCATCAAAATATCTTAAAAATGCATTAAAATCCCAAAATGTTTTCACTAAACTCATACGGTCATCTTCGGTGGTTATTTAAATATTAGTTCTTTGCGCTTATTAATCAAGGAGAAACCATTGTAATTAAAATGTGGTATGAAAAATAAGTTGAAATTAAAAGATATTCAAAATTTAACAAAATAATACTTCATCTAGTACGTTATATGATAGATATAATGTACTTACTATTAAAAGATCATTTATTAATTTTAGTACATTGTATTAGTATTTTTTTTACATATATGAATTTTAATTAAATTTATTGTACTAGTTTTTAGGTGCGTTCGTAATTATGTAAATACGTAGCACCTATTGTTGTCGTTCAGTCCGTCCGTCTGTCCGTCTGTCTGTCCGTCCGCATATAACAACGCAAAAACTACCAAACCGAATCGTTTGAAATTTAAAATATATAATTATTACATAATTTTGTCGAGTCATTTCAAATTTTATGAAAATCGGATGCATAGATCAATTGCAGGGACAATCAAAAGGATTCCGTTACATTACGGTCAATGGGGAAAAAAGTTTCAAATGCATTTTAATCGTTTGAAATTTAAAACGTATATTTACTACATAATTTTGTCGAGTTATTTCAAATTTTATCAAAATCGGATGCATAGATCAATTACAGGGACAATCAAAACTGTTCCCTTACATTACGGTTAATGGGAAAAAATGTTTCAAATGTATTTTAATGCTGTTACATTTATTCGAACGTAATAAAATTGATATGCATCTATAAAGTACATATTATAATATACATTTTGCATAATCTGTGGTGCAAAGAATATTTGTTATTGATTTACAAGGCCACACAAAAGTATTCCATTGCATAATGGTATAGGGAGAACATTGTTTGGTGCGCATTTTAATTGTAATTATTTACAATTTTAGGAGATTGATATATGAGTGATATTTTTAAAACTTCGTTATCGTACGAATGCACCTCATTTGCTACGTTTCACGCGCAATTTCCAACTTGTTTCCTAAGTAAATCTGGTTGTAATTATTTATTTTTCATTTCTCTATGTATTTTGGAACCTAATATCATTAAAAGTCAGAGTAACTAAACAAATACTTTTTTTTTATTATTTAGCTTATTTCGGCTTAAAATTCATATAATTGCAGAGGCATAGTTCTTGTAGCGTGTTTCTCTCTAAGTTTTAAATTGCAACTGAGGAAAGTCTATTTACATCTCCAAGACTATTTTATGTTTCATCATTAAACAATGCATTGAAAAACTAAATAAATAGAACTAAGATTAGTTTAAAAATTATTTAAATTAGTTAGTAAACACTATACAAGCATGAATACATTTAAAAAGCAATTAAATGTATGCATAAAACATTTAATTAAAATCAAAATCATACGAGGTATACGTTTCGCTATGTTATCACTTAACCTCATTAGTACTATCATCGACCACAACAACAAAAATAGTCGTTGGGGGCCACCGTAATACTTACCCATCATGGATATGTATATGAAAATAAAACATGTGAAAACTATTTATACAATGCATTGCAATTCATAAACAAAATTTAAATATTGTTAATATACATAGTAATGCTATAATAAAGAACTGCTGATGTACCAATTTCGACAAATTATATAAAACGCCAAACTACTTAAGTAGTACCGAACTGCGTAAAAGAAATATCCTTATAACTCCAAAAATAATAATCATATTAACTAACAATTAACTGCGTCGGATTAAGCGTCTCATTTCCAATTAAAATATACCTCTGAATTGAAATTTGAATGAAATACAGGATCATGAAAAATCGAATAATGTAGAAAACAGGATTACAAATACCTTGGCAACTAATAATCCGATCGACTTCGTTCTATATGCAAAATGTGTGTTATTTTATTGACTTTTACGTCCATTCCTTAGAACAAAAAAATTCGAAAATTTTTATGTACGTTTCATCAGAACGAATTTTTCGAGAGTCCGAAAAAAATAGTTCCGGGTAATTGAGGTTGCTGATATTAAATAGGCTTCGTCCCATTCTTACATACTAACTACATAATTTCAAGTCTCTATCTCAATTTGTTCGGGAGATAGAACGTTTACAGACAGACAGACCGACGGCAAAAAAAAATTTTCTAAAAATGTTTTTTCGGAATCTCCACTATTTAAAATGTGTAAATCCGTTAAAATTTTTTTTTCAATTTTCAAAACGATTGCATGACTTACTTATACTACGTATGATGGGTAAGTAATATCGTATATACTCTGGACTCAATCAAAATTAAAGTTAGTTTAAAAATATTTGTAATAATTTAAAATTATTTATTTTAATTATTTATTATTTATTTTGATTATTCATAATGCATCAATATTATTAAGCCTCTGAGCGTCTTGCAAATGGGTAAAATTATAATGTTGTTTTCTCTGCATTTTGTTTTAAATGCTTAGAAAACATTATATTATTATTTCAACATTATAAAAAAAAGGAAAGAAAAAGAAAGAAAGAAAGAAAGAAAGAAAAAGAAAAAAAGGAAAAAAAAAACCTAATCACAAAAATGAGTGTAATTCTTGAGAGTATTTATCATTCTAAAATGCATTGAAAATTAATTAAATATGTAGAATTTTTTTATCTTAAATATTGGTTAGATTGCAGTGAAACTTGGAGCTTAGAAATAGGAATATTACGTTCCAAACGCTTACGGTATTAATTAATAAAGTGAATTTTCGACAGGACTTGTAAATTACATTATTCGAACATTTTAAAAAATATGTGAATTTTTCTCAAAACTTTTGCTATTTTTTTTTGTTTGTTTGTTTGTTTTTCAAGATAAATCCAGCAGAATTCCTGCTCACGTTATTGCTAAACATTTAAAGGCATTATCTACCTCATATTTATTATGTCTTAAAATGTACTAGATTATGTAACTTTGATTTAAATATAGTGATGAGTTTTTTAATTAATTATTATGCTTTGGCAATAAGAAGGTCAATTTACATGTAGTAAACTTGAATAAAATAAAAACTGTATAAATATTTATTGGCCATATTTTTAGTTTGTAGTTTAATTGTTCTGCCAAGTTCCCTCTATATTCTGATTCGCTGCTTCGTATTATGGCCAGTACTTAATTATTACCTAGGCATTTTAATGCTACCTTGTCTTTAACCCCTTAACTGCGTTGCCCGAACTGGATTCGGGCAAGAACATTTTACTTGCTTCGTTATTAAAAGCTTTTTGATACTAAAAAGCTACTAGCTTTTTGATACTACTAAATTGTAACTGTAAATTTATCTTTATTGATTATCAAATATTTTTCGATTAAGTAAGTTATTTTAGTATGGTAAAAGTGGTGTTTGCCCCCTGATTTTTAATTTATGGTGTAAAAAAAAAGTAACAGTTAAGGGGTTAAAGAAATTTTGCGATTCCATAAACCCAAAATTTCTTTATTAAAAAAGTAGTATCAGTTTGCCTATAGGCGGTCATCAGCTTCTAAGTATAATTTGGCATTTGGCCGTTCTCGAAACCTCAGTTTGTAGCAGTTACAGAGGGGAACATTTACCGTTGTTCCAAGTTTAGATCCCTGTTCCAAATTCGGTCGCCAAAATCACCAAATCGCCAAAATCACTAAATTGCCAAAGTCACCAGATTGCCAAGTAAAAATTCACAATTCTTCAAGTATCCATTAAACTCTCATGCTTATAAATAACATACTTAAAGTGTAGCAATAATACTGCCAACACGGAGAAAATGTTTTAGTTGTTTTAGGCAAAATATACTTACACTTTTCCAGATCTATACAGGATTTTTTAATTACTATTATTTTTTTAATTTAAGCGTAATATTTTTAAATACTTCATCATTCGATATTTTACCAAATTTTGATTTCCGATTAAAATTAATTTGTCTGAAAATATTCATTATTAAATTAAACCACAATTTTTCAGAGCAATAATTTAAAAAAAAAATTGATAACTATGAATTTAAGTTTAAAACTAAGATACTAGGCTTAAAAAATGATTTTATTATAGATATTTGTTTGTGATATTTCGTTTATAATCTTACGATTATCAATCTAATATTTGCACGTTCCCAATAAAAACCAAATGTACTTACTCACTTGTTCCCTGTAATAAGCATGCCAACGTAGTACTAAATACTTAATGGTAGAGCTGTATTGAACTTTATAAGTTTGTCTCATTTTCATGGTCATCTTATTTATTTCCTTGTATGTAAACATCATTATAATTTGTATGTGATGTCGTTTATGATATGTTATTTAAATCACTGTTCAGTATTCATGTTATTTAATAAAAGCTATTATTTAGAATGTATTTAGTGTCTGCCTGCATTTATTTTTTTAGGTATAATTTGCTTAAACAAAACAGGGTTTGCTGAATTTTATAGTGAACTGACAATTACATACAACTAACTCCCTACGCTGTAAAAAGGAAAAAAGAAAAATCTTAATTTAACTCTTATTGTTCTAAAGGTTTATGAATATTATATTTTTACAAAACCTGAAAAACATAACAACTAAAACAGGCGAATACAGTTTTTTCATATTTCTCTAAAATTGCAATTTCGGGCTTATACTGTTAAGACGAACTACATAAGCTATAATAAAGAGGAGAAAACTGCCTTACAGGTGAATATAGAAAAAAAATTCGGAAATTGCAGTCTCCACTTCAAAATTCCTATGAAATATTATATAATGCAATTTCTTTTGATATATTTTAATAAGAAATATCCTTGAAAGTACCGGATGATCCAAAAGTCAGGACGAAATTTAAAATTGAGTAATTCGAAAACGAATCAAGATACAAAATACGGTTTGTACCAAACGGATAGAAAAGAAACCGGGTTTCGTGTGGCAACGAAAAACTATAGTTCTGTTGGCGACCAACGGCATCACTAACAGCACTGAAAGATGCCATCCGCCAAAATGTGTCTGCCATAACGCAAGAAATGTTACTAAATGCTGTGAATGGTGTGGTGCTCAGTTTCACAGCTGTACTTATCAAAGATGGACAGCACATTGAACATTCATTGTAGTACTAATTAACTGTAATTAAGTTGACTTGTAAGTTGTCAACATTTTTTCATTTGTAAATCATCTTTCGAATGCAATAAAACACTATAGCGCCATTTGTTGGACGTCAACAAAATTATTTTTTTAATTTGTTACACAAAACCCGGTTTCCTCTCCATCCGTTTGGTGCAAACCGTATCTTTGTATCTTAACTGTTTTTCGAATTATTCATTTTTAAAGTCTGTCCTGACTTTTGGATCACCCGGTACTTTAAAGAAACATTTAAGGTTCTCGCTGTCATTCGCCATCGCTCTAAATTACGACAAAATGCTTCATTTGGAGAGTAAATGGACGAATAAATTCGCCAAATTGCGAATGCTCAATTTTTGTTCTTTTTATTTTGTATGTAATGTGTGTGCAAGTACAAGTGACATTTTTATTCTCTTACTTGAGTTCTCCTTGCACAACGAATAATTTAGGCGATAGATTTCAACCGAAGAAACGACCTGCCGCAGCTTTATACTATAAAACATACAACATGCTAGATACTTTTCCGCAAACTTGACACGGCATTCAGTGGGCTGTGAGAGACTATTTAGCATAATAAACATTGAACACAATAAAAATTTAAATAAAAAAGCAGGGCCTCCGTGGCTGAGTGGTTAAGACATCACGCCGCTGACCGTGAGGTTGTGGGTTCGAATCCCACTGGCTCCATTGCACACACTCTTTGTGTGGAGCTCCTGGTTGTACTTCTCTTGCGTTGTAATATCTCCTTGTGTGCTATCTCGTCCCTGTATATTGACGATGGCTTATAAGCAGGCTTCATGTCGAGCACACAAGTCAGATGTATGTTGTTCAATAAACAAACAAACAACAACAAAATAAAAAAGCAAGTGTAAACAAAATGATTAAAAAAAAAAAAAAAAAAAAAAGTAATTGTTATGACAAATCAGGCATACTACAAGGATAAAAAACTACATAGGAATATATAATTAATCCCATAGGAATATAGAATATAATTTCTAATTAATATTTATACCTTATAAAACAAATATATGAGGGAGGTAACAAATTCCGTATTTAAAAAATAATTTTTCACCATTAAGATATGATTGTCACTGAAAATAAATTCCATTTTCCTGGCCTGCATTTTAGTTCTTTATTATGTATAAATAATGCATACAGAGTAATTCTTCTAATTTTTAACAAAGTTCGAGTTAAAAGTAGTAAAATCATATCTATCAGCAAGATCTTTTACATATTTCTTTAAGGGGACAGCACACCTTTAACAGCCGCAGAGAACGTAAAATTATATCATGTGCTGTACATTTTTTTTTAAAAAAAAAGAGTAATGTCTCTGGAAACACAAAAATTTCAAAATATCTTTATATGGTATTGAACTTTCTTTAAAAATTTTTAGTTTAGATATAATACAGCAATTTTGTTTTTATGGGGTCGATTTCGAAATGATATTAAAAAAAAATTACGACGTATAACATTTCACTACGCGCAAGATATCTCATGCAGATTTCATGCGATTTGCATAAATTTGATCTTAAATTAAACATAATATCTTGGACTACAATTTGAACTAGAATGTTTATGAATGGCCAATTAGATACAAAGAAATTAGATTTTAATTATAGAAAATAAAAAAATAATGAATTTTTGCATACATTCAACCTTATAATTTTTTTCATATTGAACACAACTGCATAATTCTAGTTCATTTTCTTCATTATATGTACATGTAGGCAGGGTAAAAATTTTGAAGCTATACTTTGAACGGTTTTAAAGCTATCACGCGCGCAAGTGTAAAAAACATCATTTTGAGTAAAAGCCGTTTAAAGATTAAAATGTATTTTACAAATATAAAACTCATAAAAAAAGAAATAAAACTATTAATAATATAAAATATTCAGTATTAAAAATGAAATTTGATGCTTATTTAAATTGATAAATAAAAAAATAGTTTGTAAAATGAAGTAAAATGTAGGAATTTGTGTACATGTTTGCGATTCGCAAAAAATACGAAATTCGATTATATGGTTTGCATTTTTTTTTTTTGTAAATAATAATGTCCCTAGAAGCACGGAACTTTCAAAATATCTTTATATGATATTGAACTGCATTAAAAATATTTAATTTGGATATATAATGTGCAAAAAATACCAAAGAATAGGTTTTAAAATGATTAAAGACGTCGAATAAGCGTTGAACAATCGCTTACTGCATGCATGATATCTCATGCAGATTTCATACGATTTGCATAATTTTTTTCTTAAAATAAACATAATATTCTAGACTATAATTTAAACTTAATTTTATATAAATGGTTAGTTAGAAAAATAGCAATTACTTTTGAATTATAAAAAACAGAAATCATTATCTTTTGCACACGTTCAATCTTATAATTTTTTTCCAACTAAACACAACTGCATAATTCTAATTTATTTTCATGTATATATATATATATTTAGATAGGATAAAAATTTTGAAGCTATACTTCTCATGGTTTTGGAGATATGATATGCACAAGCATGCAAAACTTCATTTTGAGAAAAAGCCGTTCATTTTTGCACACATTCAGCCCTATAATTTCTTCCAAACTATACATAGCTGCATAACTATAGTTCCTTGTCATCTTTGTATGAACATTTAGGTAAGGTAAAAATTTCGGAGCTGTACTTCAAATGATTTTGGAGATATGCGCAAAAGCGCAAAAAAATACATTTTGAGAAAATTCCGTTTTATGATTAAAGTGGATTTTTAAAATATAAAATTCAGAATGAACAAAACAATTATATAACATTCAGAATTAAAAATAAAATTAAGTGCTAGTTTAAATTGATAAATATTGAAAAAATTGTAAAACGCTGCAGAATACACAAAATACACAGACTTGCGTGAAAAACGATAATTATGTTAATAGGAAACGTTCCACTTACCTTTTAAAAAAAAATTCATTTAATGTTATATTTTACATTGCATTGATTTTTCAAGTGAATAAAATATATGCTTTTTTATAAAATTAAAATATTTAATGAAAAGAATATTTTTTATTGAACAAAAGCAGCTTTCGAATGCATTTTAAAACATTCCGCCGGGGCGTGATGCTTGGAACTTATGGAGTGATGTTGACATTTTTAGCAATATCTCGGTAAATAAGAATCGCACAATTAAAATATTGGTATCAAATTATTCAGAATAAAATTATCTTTATAAAAAAATAAAAATTGAAAAATCGATTTTTTGACCATTTTAAAGGTGTACTGTCCCCTTAAAAAAAAATTTGATTAAAGTCTTTGTAAAAATTGATTAAACTTTTATATCATTTTCCTGGCTTCCATAAATTAACAAACAAAACTGAACATTACATGGAATTTGAGCTACTATATTGAAAACATGTTCCTTTAAATAAAATTAAAATGTTAGACCTAAATATAAAAAAGCAAGAACGTAAAAAATGTTTTAGAATGAAATTGTCATTATCCTGGCATAGATATGCCAAGAAAGGACATATAATTACATAAAAATTAACTTGTTATTTAAGTTCTTCAAAATTTAGCAATTTAACATGGAAAAATCTTTACTCTCTAATAGAAAATAAGTTTACCTCTTGAAATTTTGAATTGCTTGCAATGGATACTTTCAATATCTCAGATGATCAAAATCGGACATTTTGTGATATCCACCCTTATATGGGCCATTTTCCCCATTCGCTTACATTTCAGAATTTTAATTTTATTTTTCAAACTTAAGAATTTCTTTTTAAAATGGAGACAGGTGTTAAAGTAAATGTTTAAGTTTACATGAAAAAAAATGATTGTGCACTTTGTCCTATAATAAAATATGTAAATGCTATTTCCCTCTGACAGTCTTCCAAAAGAGCAAAATTGTAATGTCTTTTTTTCTCTGTATTTAGTTTTAAATGCTAAAAAAAAGTTGAATTATTGAACATTATATAAAAAAAAAAAAAACTTGATCACGAATATAAATGTACACCTCGAGAGTACTAATCCTTGTACAACGAATTAAAAATCCATTAAATCATTAGATTTATATTACTTTAAATATTGCTTGTATTGCAGTGAAACCTGGAGCGTAGTGAACGTATTAACACGGGCTTGTTAATGAAAGGGCTGGTAAAGCAAATTGTCAAGTCCGTTACCATACAAAATTACTGAAAATACTCAGCGTTAAATTTATTAAATTTCCTAAAATCAACTTTGAAACGGCTTAAGTCCCTAAATTGCAAAACATGATATTTATCAATAATACTTCAATTAAATGAAATGGGAGACAATTTTAGCCACAAGATTTTAATCACATACAAATTATACATGAACTTTTTCTAATAATTACAGTATATATCCATTTAAATTATTAGATTTTAAGGAAATTGCACATTTGTTTCTTAGTTGAATATAAAATAAAAGTAGAATGGTGAAAAAATGATAATCATTGAAATACCGTGCGGTAACAGACTTGAAATTTGGTAACGGACTTGACACTATTGAAAAAGGCCGGTATATAATAAATGCCAACAAAAACTTTCAGCATGTGTTAATAGGCCTAATAAGCAACAGTATAATTTTGAAGTCTTGGGGCAGTTAAGAACTGAAGAATTTCAAGAAAATAAAGTTTTTTTGAATTTGACATACTTTTTGTTACTTATTTTTGAATTTTCCAGATTCATTAAATGTAATGTCGTAATCCTGAGTAATCTTTATTTAGGAACTTTTATTTCAAATTAATTTAACGAATTACATTGCGTTTCATAGTTTTTCTTGATTGCGCATGACATTTGGAATGTATTTATTTTTAATAGTTACCGTATCTAATAATTTAATCTAAGATGAATAATTGAGCTATAAGCAGTTAAAAAATATTAGGTTAATTTGTAACATATTGGCTAAAAAAAGGATACATTTAAACGTTAAAGTTCGATATTTCAGAGCTTCATGACGAATCTATTTTGCTAACATTTTTTTCTAATTTGACTAATGTTTTTAATTTCTGATTAACCAAATTGCTAATGTTGGCTAAAATTCAGAAAGAACCCTGGAGACATTGCATTTCTAATAACATAAAGAAAGAAATTAAAAGTCTTAGAATTTCAGATTGTCATTTTCCCGGCATGTCACACTGTGATATATCCAAAGTAAAGGATTTTCTGCTAAATTGTATAAATATCTTTTTTCTAGTTTTTTATTTTATTATTATCATTTCTAATTAATATTTATATATTATAAAACAAATATATGAGGGAGTAACATATTCCGTATTTGAAAAATAATTTTTCATAATTAACATATGATTGTCATTGAAAGGGAATGTCACTTTCCTGGCCTGCATTTTAGGTCTTTATCATGTATAAATAATGCGCTGCAGAGTGATTCTTCTTATTTTTAACATAGTTCGAGTCGGAAGTAGTAAAATCATATGTACCAGCAAAATATTTTAGATATTTCTTTGAAAATAATATGATTAAAGTATTTGTAAAATTTTAATAGACTTTTATTATGCCATTTTCCTGGCTTCCATAAATTAATAAATAAAATTGAACATTACATGGAATTTGAGCTACTATATTGAAAACATGTTTCTTTAAACAAAACAAAACAAAAAAAAAAAAAAAAAAAAAAAAAAAAGGTTAGACCTAAAAAAGAAAAGAAAAAAGAATGTAAAAAATGTTTTAGAATGAAATTGTCATTATATGCCAAGAAATGACACAATTACATAAAAATTAACTTATTAAGTTCTTCAAAATTTAACAATTTTACATGGAAAATACTTTATTCTCGAATATAAAATAAATTTACCTCTTGAAAATTGGAATTGTTTGCAATGGATACTTTCAAAGTCTCAGTTGATCAAAATGGGACATTTTGTGATATTCACCCTTATATACTACCTTTCGTATCTTTTAGAAGGCTCTCTCATCGGTGAAAGTAAAGACCTTTTAGGAATTATTGGTAGCAAAATCCGTATTGAAAAGTATAAATTATGGCACATCTAAATGACCATGCAGGGGTTCAGCTCAATTGAAGATAACGATGAAGGGGTCCATTCTTCACATAATTCAAAATATGGGGGGGGATACTATCTTACGGTAGGTAGTAGATGTACACACGCGTTTTTTCAGCGTTACAAATTTATTTTACTTTATTATTATTATTATCATTATTATTATTATTATTTTAAAGCTACCTATCGACCACTATTTTTAAATCCTAACCTCTGCTTTATTTGACCGCCTACGATTTCATCTCTCCACCCAAAAATTAACAACTTATTTATTTATTTATTTATTTATTTATTTTATCGGGAAAACGAAATTTGGTTTTATTGACATTATCAAAATAATTTTGTTTGAAAAATAGCTTAGGACATCCATTAAACTTACAGGAGACTCGAAAGAAAATTGGACATGTAGTTAGATTACTGCAAAAAATTAATTTCTTGAATATTTTGCTATCTGTTTTAATGTCGAATTGATAAAGCACTTAGGTGATTAAAATGGATGTTTTTCTTGACATTTAATTGCTTGCAATTTCAATAGTTTTCATGATTTTTATGTTATTCATAATAATAAATATTAATATATTTGTAAATAGAGCTTGTGATAATATAATTAAAAAAAATTAGTGATTAAATTATAACACGTTTATGCCTTGCTTAGAAAAAATATAATTTGACTTCAAATTACCGAATTCATCATTCAAATTCATCTTTATCATTCTCTCCTCTCCAACCACTCTCTTCCATAAAAAAAAAATGCATTTTTAAATGAAATTTGTTTGAAATCTTTATCACAATTAGTTTTTATTTTTTATTATTATTTTTTTTTTTACTTTTTTTGTCATTGTGGCAACAGAAGCATTCCATTTTTGGACATTAAACATGGCCCAATCAGAAAACGATTAAAATAAAAAAAATAATAAAATAAAAAAAATTGCGGAATTCAACCAATAAAAAGATTCAGATATACTCCAGATTTCCCAGTTGTCTGATGAGGACAACAACTATTTTCCAAATAGTTAAAATAAAAATAAAAAAATAAAAAAAAAAGAAAAGAAAGAAAAATGTGTTATTTTATTTAAATGATTTGAGCCCGCCCAATATTTTTCAAAAATTGGCACTGCTGATCAGGAGTATCACTTTCACTTAACCGCAGAATGAGCTTGGGAAAATCCTCGAATTAAGTACAATGAAATTTTTCATATATGGAGGAAGAAAAGACCACAAAAAAGCATTTTAGGCAGGTTATTGTTATAGACAGGTTGAAGGTCAATTTCTTCATTCACAATGTAAAATAAAACAAAAGTATACGACATGCTAAAAGAAAGAGTGAATAATCATTCTGGTATGATCTTAAATAATAGTAAAAATAATTTTTCTAAAATAATTAATTGTAAGATCATTAATCATGGTATGCAGAAACAAATTAGACAATTACAGATTTTTCTTGTAAAATTTGCAGATATTCTCTGTAAAAATTACAAGATATTTCTGTCAAAATAATAGTTTATCTCGGTAAATATAACAATATTTAACCGTAAAAAAAACCCCAGAAAGTTTGTTAAAATTTACGGATTTTTCTGATAGAATTTACAGATTTTTCTCATAAAATTTACAAATATTCTCTGTAAAAATCGCAACACATTTCTGTTAAAAAAAAAATAGTTTATCTCCGTAAATGAAAGTGTTAAAGGAATGTTAAAGGAACAGACTCTCCGTGAAAGAATTACAGTTATTTCCTGTAAATTAAACAATTTTAAACTGGTGCAAAAATTGACAGTTTTGTTACAGTGTAAATGCAATGAAATTTTCATATACGGAACAAGAAAATACCACAAAAAAGTATTTTATACAGGTTATTGTTATAGACAGGTTCAAGGTCAATTTCTTCATTCACAATGTAAAACAAACAAGTGTATACAGATATGCTAAAAGAAAGAGTGAATAATCATTCTTGTACGATCTTAAATAATAATAAAAAGTAATTTTTTTTAAATAATTAATTGTAAGATCACTGATCATGGGGCAGAAGAAAATTAGGCAGTTACAGTTTTTTCTAGTAAAATTTACACGTATTCTCTGAAAAAAATCACAAGATATTTGTGTTAAAATAATAGTATATCTCTGTAAATATAACAATATTTAACCATAAGAAACCCCAGAAAGTTTGTTAGAATTTACAGATTTTTCTCATAAAATTTACAAATATTCTCTGTAAATATCGCAAGACATTTCTGCTAAAATAATAGTTTATCTCCGTAAATGCAACAGTTTTAAAATGTTAAAGGAACAGACTTTCCATAAAAGAATTACAGTTATTTTCGGTAAATTAAACAATTTTAAACTGGTGCAAAAATTAACAGTTTTTTTTTTTCAGTGTAAATGCAATGAAATTTTCATATAAAGCAATAAAAGACCACAGAAAAATACTTTAGACAGGTTATTATTATAGACAGGTTCAAGGTCGATTTCTTCAGAATGTAAAATAAAACATAAGTACAAAAAAAAAGAAAGAGTGTATACGCATTCTGATACTTAAATAATAATAAAAAATAATTTATTTTAAATAATTAATTCTAAGATGATTAACCATGGTAGACAGAAGTAAACGTTTAACACTCAATGATGTAGGCTATATGTACACAGTCCAGTCATATTAATGTGACCACCTTGAGATTTTAGTCGTTTTGTTAAATACAGTCGAGTCTCTATATAACGAAATCCATTGTTCCAGCAAAAAATTCGTTATACAGAGAAATTCGTTGTATAGAGAATGAAGTTAAAATTCTTATTTAATGAGTAAATTTTGAACAAAATATTATTAATTAAGAATTTGAAATGTTTAACTATAAATATTAACCTAATATTCTATTTTTTAATTATTTAAACAGTTTCAAAAAAGAGAATAGACATTTATTTGAAAACTTAATGAAAATCAAATAAGGAAGACTTGCATTAATTTTAGACGAAGAAATCAAATTTTTTTGTTGTTTTGATTTCAAAATTGTTACATTCTCGAAAAAATGGTCAAATTTTAGCAAATACCCTCCAAAAATTACAAATTCATCACCAATTCAAAAATTAACCACGTAGATCTTGCTCTTACATGTGTAAAATCCAATTGACACTATTTTAAGAAGGATATTGAAAGGTGTGTGGAAGGGGAAGGGGGAGGAATTAATTCGCTGGATTTAAAGAACAATGAGATTCAATGACAAAAGTAATATAAAGAATTCAGTACTGAACAATAAATCAGAAATAATTGATGGAAAATTAAGTCCATATGATTTCGAAGCTTTTTTAAAACTGAAAAAACAAAGAGCATCTTATGAAAATATTCGTTATATGGAGATAGATATTTCGCTATATAGAGACTGTTTTAAATGTAATCATGGGGAAAGGGGACCGTTCCTACTAAAAATTCGTTGTATAGAGAAATTCGATGTATGGAGTTTCGTTATAGGGAGACTCGGCTGTATTTAGACAAATACAAGAGGAATTATCCTGAAACTCCAGGTTTGAATACAGGTTATATATATATTTTTTTTTAAGATTTTTTTTCAAAACCTAATAGCGGCCTATCTAATTGAAAAAAAAAAAAGAAAGAAAGAAAAAGAAAAAGAATATCTTTTGAATAACCCTGTCAAAACTTATGTACAAAAGCGTTCAAACTGCAGATTTTGATTAAATGGGTTACTGTAATAAACTGTGTTCATTTTTATGAGGACAACATCTATACTAGTAGAGAAATTAAGAATTTTATAAAAACAGTCGCAAATTTTGCCACATTTTTAGCTTATAATTTGCGGAATTCTTTATATAAAAAAAACGTTGTTTTCAGAAAACATGACAAACAATATTGTACACAATACACTGCAATCAGAATTAAAAAATAATAAAAATTGTATGAATAATGAGCAAGTTTACTAAATAATTTTTCACTACGCATGCGTGAAAACAATTAAAATATAATTTGCATAATATGTTACCTAAATGTATAGAACGACTTTTGTAAAATTCTCAAAATCAGAGCTTCAATATTCTAAAAATTATCGTCGATACAATAAGCTGAAAATCCCCTATTTCCGAAAAGAGGCAAAAAGATGAGGGGTTGTATTCATACATCCATTGATTAGTGTCAAAACAGCAAATTTTAGGGAGGGGGGGTTACTTCTACACATGAAGTTTTGCATCTCGAAGCCCGATTTTCGATTTTTTGATTAGACTTTTTGTATTTAATTTTTTAGGTGATTTCTAACATTCTTTTTATGTTTCGAGGCAATTTTTCCGCATTAGTGAAAGGAATATGGTTTCATTCCTTTAACCCAATGTAGTAAATTTTGTTCTCTTTTCAATAAAATTTATTCAGAATTCGTACAGCGGTTTTTAAAATTTTAACGAATTTTTTATGCGATTTTTAGTTTTTTTTTTTTTTTTTTTTTTTTTTTTTTCATTTTGCGGCTATTTTTTTGCATTGCTAAAAAAAAAAATTGTTTCAAACTTTCAGCCTAATTTACTAAATTATGTCTGCTACGATTTTTTAACTTCAACGATTTTCAATTCTATTTTCGTGTGATTTTTAACGATTTTTCGATTTTTGGCATTTAGCATCGATTTTTTGTCAATATTGCAGATTTTTTTAACGCATCATGGTCTTATCTATTTTTAAATTGCATATAAAAAAGGCAAAAACCATAAAACTAATGAATTAGCAGTAAAGGAATTATTTTGAATATCCACAGTAATTTATACTAATAAAATAACAAAACGCTCTGTTTGTGTTCGTGTGTGTTTGCGTGCATTGGCTAGCAGAATCTACGGCACGTATGAGGCTCAAAAGTTTCTTGAGAGTAGCCCAAAGTCTCTCCTGATGTACCTGACATTCAGATTTTCAAAATTTTAATTATTAACTGAGTAATGCCTCCCGCGTTTCCCATTGGAGTCCTTTTGAATATTTTTACCACTAAATATTAATTGTTCATTTTATTAAACCAATTTTTCACACAATCAGACACTATGTATTTCGGATATCGTAATTTCAGGTGTTTCCAGATTGAGATAAAATCACAAATTTCAGGTTCCTTTAATATTACTATCGCGGACACGGGCAACGCCGGGCTGGTCAGTTAGTATTTTATAAAACTACATACAGATAGCAGCACTACAAAATTAGAATATTTTATAAAGCTACATACAGATGGCAGCACTACAAATCATATTTCCAATGAAGACTTATGATTTGAAGCATCAACATAATCTGACGCTATATGCTTCAATGCAATATTTTTTTTATATATACTAGCTGACCCGCCCGGCGTTGCCCGGGCCCGTATTAACAATATTAAACGAAAACTTGAAATTTGTATGATTTTATCATGAACTCGTTACATGCAGAAATGAATTGTCTGAAATACGTAGCCACTGACTGTGTGAAAAATCGGTTTTAAAAACAACAACTAATATTAAGCTCTAAAAATACTCAAAATGAGCAATGAAAAACGCTGGAGGGAATGTGTATCCAACGATTGCATGATTTTCGTGTTAAAAAGTTGATATTTACCCGTAAAAATCACTGTTAAGTCACGTAACTAATTATTATTTTCACATACAAATCCCAAGTGAAATATTTTGAATTTCAAACTAATTATATCACATTTAAATCCGACTATACCATGAATGAAATCGATACCCGATGGTAGCTAAAAGATTGGTATATAGTATTATAACTTCAGAGCTATTCAACGAAAATAAGTGTTATTTTTTATCAAATCTTGCGTAATGTTCACTCTGTGTATAAATTCCTAACCTTAAACTTTTGTACCGTAACCAGAACCTGTCTGTAACCTAACAACGACTTAACAGTACCCTACCGTAAATTAAATATAACAGAAATGTAACATAGCCTTCACTTTATTGTAACATATCCTTATTCTAACCATAACATAAATGCAATTTAACTTTAACCTAACTTTAACCTAAATAATATAATAGAAAAAAACATTTTAAAAAATTACTATTTCTTCGTAAAATATGCTTCAGCTGTAATTCATTTCTTTCAATTCGTTTTATTAATACAAAATTCCTTCCTCGTGCTTTTGTTTGAGACATTAAAATTTCAGCGATAAATGGTTTAATATTGCAAACATTTTTTCGGTTTACTTCGCCTCCACCTATCTTTTTCTCCATGTTGTACAGCAGCTGTGATAAAAAAAATATCCTCATTTAAACTGACAATTTGCTGTCCCCATGGAGGATTGAGATAGGTGGAGGTGAAGTAAGGCTCAAAAAAGGTTTGCAATATGATTCCATTTATCGCTCAAATTTTAATGTTCCAAACAAAAGGACGTGGAAGGAATTTTGTGTTATAATACGAATTGAAAGAAATGAATTACAACTGAAGCGTATTTTAAGAAGAAATAGCAAATTTGTAAAACGGTCTTTGTTCTATTATTATTTATTAAAATAAATGTTCGCTTTTAAAATAAAAGAAATTGGAAAATTAGCAATGATTAAATGTCAAATTGAAATTAAATAAAATATTGAAAACATTTGATGCGAACTAAAAATTGTATTACTAAAAGTTTCCTAATTTAATGTAATTTTAAATACTTTATAACGTAGATGAAAAATGTTTATGACTTAATAATTGCATGTAAATAAATATTTAAAATATAGGTAATGATGAAAACATTCTTTTAAAATAGTGTATGAAAACTTAAGTAGTAATAAATATTAATCGAAAATATAGATTTCTGACTGCAGACGATTTTAAGATATTAACAAAAGAATGCTATATTTTCAAGCAAAACGTTAAAATAATTTTCTATATTGATATTTAAAACACGTATGATACAATAATTAATAAATTCTTACCGGTGAAGCGATAGATTAGTTCTTTTAAAAAATAATAGAAAAAAATTACGGGTTTAAACCTGTTTCAATTGATAGGCGTGTCGAAGCACGTGGTTTTGTTTGTACTTAATGTGACTTAATGTAGGATTACATTTTTAGCATCACCCCCAGAGATAATACTTCCCCTCCACCTATCTCATTCCTCCATGGTCTGTCCCAGCTTTTTTAATTATTTCTGCGAAAATTTTATGCAACCAATCAACCATAAGAAAATAAAAGGGGAAGAAAGCGAAAAAAGGCGATTTTTTATGAGAGTGAGCTTTGGAATTTAATTAATTACTCAGTTAATAAATAGAATTTTGAAATTCTGAGCTTCAGGTGCATCAGGAGAGACATTGGGCTACTCTCAAAAAAATTTTGAGCTTCGTACGTGCTGTAGATTTTGCTAGCCATCGCAGACACACACACACACACAAACACACACACGCAGACAGACAGCGTTTTGTTCTTTTATTAGAATAGATAACATCTCTTTTAGACATTACACGAGGTAATTTACATCATTCTTTCTGTTTTAGTTATTTACTACCTTAAATTAATAACAAAGTCAGTTTATTATGATTTTTTTAATTTCGCTATAAATAATTTCATCGTACTCGTTGCCCTCATGAAACAGTGGCGGATCCAAGGGGGGAGGTCACGGGGGTCATGACCCTCCCCCGCCTCTGAAAGAAGAAATTTTTTAAAGGAAATATAAAAAATGAAATATATATTGAATTGTTTCAAATTTACCCCTTCTTTAATAATGATAATTTTTCTGCCTCTTTTAAAGCTCTATTTAAAACCTAAGTAGGTAATTTCTCTGTGTCTATGAAATATTTTTTTAATCTTAGATGCAAGATGCATTTATTCAGATCAAATACAATTGATTAAAGATTTCAATTTTCCAATGAAAGTAAAGAATCTTTCACAAAATCTCCGTAAACTGTGAAATTTTAAACTGAACTTCAAGCCGCGACAGCCAGTAGTTCCCTCTTGATGGCTTTTTGTAACTGTCAGTCCCTAAAATTTGCATAAAATGCTCAATTTCTTGAATGTTTGCTTGATTTTATAAGAAAATGAAAAAATTTTTAATTTCTTGGAATCTGAATAAAATATGTATATTTATATTTTTACTAATAATAATGCCGCTTTTTTGTTACAAATAAAAGTAAAAGTATCAGAAATTTAGCTATTTTTGATGTAGGGACGATCTTCAATATAAAAATTGCTTATTAAGAGACATGACCTCCCCCCCCCCCCCCCTGCGAAAAAAAGAACCGTGATCCCCCCTCTGAAAGGAAGGCTGGATCCGTCCTTGTCAAGAAATCGGTTTTCTGGGGAAATGACGGAAAATTTTATTCCCACATTCCAGTTTTATTTCCTGGTCGTCCACTAAGATGAACCAGAAGGGTAACTTGAAACTCGCTCTTGAAATTTTGAGATCACTTATAATAAAATATTTGAAAAATGTCTTTCAAAATGCAACTGTTAGCGTTTTCTGAAAGTGACATAACTTTATAAAAAAATGTCTGAGACCAAAATCGAAAAAAGTAATCAAGGAGCGATTTTGAGATGTACCTCACCTATCCAATGCAAATAAATAAATAAATAAATAAATAAAAATAAAAATAAAAAAATAAAAAAAATAAAAATGTCAAAATGCGAAAGAGTTATTAGAAAAATTTCTCCCCATACAGACCCCGATTATGACTAATTGGGGCCCTGGACAAAGATATATTAGGGGGCCCCTTTCAAGTCATTTCAACGTTATTCAAATAGAACTGATGGTTATACATATGTGTATGTGTAAGACATAAACATATTTTTGCACCTTGGATACAAATAAAAGAAAATTCTTAGCTCCATCAATTCTAAATTAAATACCTTAATTAATAAAAGTACACCTTTTTTCCTCCCTTAATACAGAACAAAGCTCTTTTATGTAACTTGATAACTATTTGATATTTGATAACTTCAAGATTAATTTAATAATTTCAACATAGGGAAAAGTTAAAATTGGAAAAAGGAAGTAAATATTTTATAATATAATGAATGGATTTGGAGGGCCCTTAAGATCCGGGGCCCATGGGCAATAAGGCCCTGTCTCCATAGGAATAGCATTAGCTGGCGAGTGTCTTAGCGGACAGAGACAGGGGCCTTATATATCAAAATATGAGAAGCTGTCCCAGTTTTAGACAATGCCTCAGCATCTAACATCTTTCTCATACGTCTCAAATTTAATGAAATCTATGTAAATGTCCGGATTTCTAAATATTAAATTTATAATTTCATTAGGTAATGATTGTGTAACAGTAGACCCCGATTAAGGTTGCATGGGGCCTAAAGCCCAGCACATTTTCGGTGCCCCCTCGCACCAAAATAGTAATAAGATTCTTTTTTCTTATGAGTATTCGAAGAGTTATCATTAGATTATCATACAGCTACCAAGTTAACCAAAATCTTTTTAATAGAAAATAACTGCAGGTATATCACTAAATTAATTACGTATGAAAGGATTTAATAGAATCCCGAAAATTTTTATTAATATCTTTTAAATTTTCGATTTGATTTTCGCAAAATTTGATAAGACTCGACAAAATTCTGCAACTGTTATATACATTAACATTCAAACTATTCGGTTGGGTATGTTATATGAACACAAACGGGGAGACAAATGTATGGACGACCAGTTGACGACTGCAGGTGCCACGTAATAATCACAAAACGCAAAGAAAAACTGCATACAAAATCAAAACAAGTTGGAAATTGCACATAAAGCGTAGCAAATGAGGTGCGTTCGTATGATAACAAAGTTTTAAAATGTCACTCTCATATATCAATCTCATGAAATGGTAAATAGTTAATTACAATTAAAATGCGCACCAAATAATGTTCTCCCTATACCATTATGTAATGGAATACTTTTGTGTGGCCTTGTAAATCAATAACAAATGTTCTTTGCACCACAGATTGTGCAAAATGTATGTATAATATGTACTTTATAGATACATATGCATTTTATTATGTTCGAATAAGTGTAACACCATTAAAATGCATTTGAAACATTTCCCTCCATTGATCGTAATGTAACGGAATACTTTTGATTGCCCCTGTAATTGAACTACGCATCCGAGTTTGATAAAATTTGAAATAACTCGACAAAATTAGGTAATAATTATGTATTTTAAATTTGAAACGATTAGAATGCATTTGAAATTTTTTTCCCCATTGACCGTAATGTAACGGAATGCTTTTGATTGTCCCTGTAATTGATCTATGCATCCGATTTTCACAAAACTTGAAATGACTCAACGAAATTATGTAATAATTATGTATTTTAAATTTTAAACGATTCGGTTGGGTAGTTTTTGCGTTGTTATATGCGGACAGACAGACGGACGGACTGAACGACAACAATAGGTGATACGTATTTGCATAATTACGAACGCACCTAAAAACGTATGAACCGGGGTTTGACATTGATCTCACATACACATTATTCCAGTTGGATTATTCTTAACATATAATTTACAAAAATTTCTGGAAAATTTTAACCTTTTTTTAGAGAGGGGGGGGGGGGAGAAGGAAAAATTAACTAGAGTGTGTTTTTTTTATCGCTTGAAAATAAAGATTTTTTTTTTTTCAGCATAAAATGTTATAATGTCTGCAAAACGTTTTGACCTAGAATTTATCGCCATAGATAAAATTTATAGTTAGATAACATTTACAGGATGTTTAATTCAAAATATTTCATTCAAATATTTTATGAAAGATTAAGAAAGATAAATTCACAGCTAAGAAAAACTCAGTTAACACGCTTAAATTCATAAATTTAAAATTTTTTATTACGGTTTTAAAAACTAAAAATTTATAGCAATGAAAGACACAGTTGACGTTCGTTAACATAAACTCGTAGGCGTCGAAGAAAAAGTTTGAATTACTGAATTTTAAAGAGAAAATGTTTTTTCTTGCCATCATTGAAGGACTATTTATTATTATTATTATTATCACTTTTGTTATTATTTTTATTTATTATTATATTTATTTATTATTTTATTTATTATTATCTATATATTTAAAAGACCTGGCTGTTTTTTTTTTAGTCATCAGCCCTGAATTTTCTACTCAACCGATTTTGATATATTTTTTTTTTTTAATGAAAGCTATTTATTTGTAGTTGTGCCCATTTTAGCTATTTTTTAATTTATTTCCATTTTTATGTTTTATTTTTATTTTAAATGCTTTTTACGATATTTCTTCAAAATAGTGGCAACTCAGTTTAGCTTTTCTCTCGATAATAAAAACTTATTTTCCATTATCACTTTCCACCAGTCAGAAGCTTTATTTTATCAGTGAACATGTCCTAGCATTTAAAAAAAAAAAGTTAATTGTTTTCGTAAAATTTAACCACAATAAAATGATTGCGTATAATTATGCACTAATTGAGGTTAAAAAAATATTTACTGAGAAATAATATTAATAATGTAAATAAAATAACAAAAGATAATTTATGATAAAAATTAATACCTAAAGCAAAATAAGAAAAATTTCAAATGAAGAAAATGATGTCATTGAGCAACCAGATAAATGGGAATTACAATATTATTACGGATGCCTTTTTCATATTACTAATAACAGCAACTTTTAAAAAACATTTGAAGAGAAAATGACGTCACTATTTTTACTCATAACGATATTACATTTCAATATTTCTTTTCATTATGGACACTGAGATTGAGATTTTACTTTCAGATGACTTCAGTTAGTAAAAATAATGAAATTAGTTTTTTTTTTTTTTTTTTTTTTTTTTTTTTTTTTTTTTTTTTAATAAAACTATTTTTCTGTGAGTGCATGTAAAATAAAATTTCTGGATTTCGCCGGCACTCAGATTACAATTTTAACTGAAGATGTGCGAATATTTGCATGCAAAATTGTAACTGTCAAACTTGACATTAAGTTTGGAAATATATTTATTATATATTGATTCAATAATGAAATTACTGTTGCTTTTTTTAAAAAATCAAATCGATCGGGTCTTTTAAATATTTCATTCGTCAAATTCGTCGGGATTCCACTCGTTATTATTATTATCGCTATTGTTATTCCTTGATTTATTATTATATTTATTATTATTTTATTTATTATTATTTTAATTATAGTAACTGGTGAAGGGCGGGAATGCCGCTATGGCATCACATAATTTTAACACCTAATTTCTACATTGGCTCATGAATTTTTGCATAAAAAGTTCTCTTTTATTAAGGGTGTATTCAACAAAATGTCCCCCCCCCCCCCTCAGCAGCTCAAAATTTGATACATTTTCAGATTCATTCTTAAAAGTAGAAGCATGAAACTTGCTTAGGGGATTTTTGAAAAGATGTATAAGATGCCGTATGACTTTATTTTTCGCTCAATTCATTAGAACTTGATTTATAAACAACTATTTTCTCAGCAAAATGAGGCCTCGCCAGTGGCCGCGAGGTTCTGACCTCCACACTGGTAGACGATAGGTGCTGGGTTCGAACCCAATCGCGACCTCGTCCTAACCGTTCGAAGTTTTCCGTGGTTTTCTTCAAACCTTACGTACATATGGGTTAGGTTCCCTTAGAAAGACCCCCCACGGAGGGCATTCCACCCCATAGGGCCTACATCCCATAGTGTAGATAATTGGCCGACATAAATACAAACAAACAAACTTAGTAAGATATATATTTTTTTTCGTTCCCAGCTCTCCCCCTTCGGAGAATTCGGTTCAAAAGACCAACTTTGACTCATTATTTGTAATATTTTCTGCATTTATCAAATATTTGACAGATAGCACCTTATATAGTTTCTAAATAAGAGAATTTGCCTGTTTGATGCGTTTGAGAGCAAAAGTGGATCTAAAAATAAATCAGAAAATAAGCAGTTTGGATAGGAATATACCCTTAAGGGGGTCAGGGGTTGATCGACATGGAAAAACATGTAAACAGAGCTCTCGCTTCGAGTCCATATAAATACAGAAGTATTCAATGAAATATAATAAGAAATATAGCAAAATTTATGTAACACAATTTTCGAAAAAAAAAAGGTATGTGTTATATTACCAACACCAAGATATCTTAACGTTGAATTGACATAAGAACCTAATTTTTGGTTTAAAATGATCCGAAAACTTTACTCTATAGAATGAATTAAGTATATAACTATCACTCAAAAACAACATTATAAAAAAAAACTCTCAAATTTAAAAATTTAAAAAACTCCTAAAAAATACAACTTTTTTTTCATTAAAATACTCAAAATATTAAATTATCTAAACTATATTAATTCATTCTATAGATAATGATGTTATATGCATGCAAAAAAATTAAGCCATTCCATCAAATAGTTTTTTTTTTTTTTAATCTTGGTGTTAGTCGTCAAAAATCAAGTTTTGAGAAAACGCGACTTAAAGTTGAAATTATATGGGCACGGTAATGAAAGTGTTGATACATAAATGCTTATAACTCCGTTAAAAATGCAAATATTTTTATGCAGTTTTTTGCATCGAGTTCAGAATTAATTGAATAATAAAACTAGATCATAAAAAGAAAATCGATTTTTTGAAAAGTTTTCAACCCCTGAGCCCCCTTAAGTACGAGAAAATATGCTTTTACTTGTTTACCTATAAGTTTTATTGCAAATACTGGTGTCAATAAATTATTTTAAAATTTTACGAATACAAATACCTTTTCTCTGAAAGGATTAATTACAAATGACCAAAAAAGAAAAAAAAAAGTTAACCTTTGTCGTAATTTAAATCATCATTACAGAAAGAAAGTTTAAATGTATAATTAACTAATTAACTAGCATTTTAATAAAAATTAGTATTCTACAGAAGAGGGAGGTGGGGTTGGGGGGGGGGGAGGTACTAGTCAGGTTTCTTGTAACTTGTCACCTTGTAAAAAATAATTATTGATTTTACAGCATAACACCGGCAGCGGCGACGACAGCGCATACTGTAAAATTAACAGTGATGAACCGTACGTAAATAAAATGCAGTATATTGTTTTATAAATGAAAATGCAGAAATATACCATTTATTACTACTTCGTGGTATATTATTGTTTATTTTAAGATTTATTATTGTTATTTCATGGCATAATTGTTGATCTTTTAAAGCACAATACTGGTACCTCAGCTACAAATATAATTTTGTAAAATCAATAATTTAATTTTTGCATTGTATTTTAACATTTTTCAGAAAAATTTTAATAAAGAAATTTCAACAATATCAGATATTATTATTATTATTATTATTATTATTATTTCGAATCAAGCGAAGTGATACAAATAAGTTTAAATATGAAATATTTGGCACGTTTTCAATTTTTTCAAAGTCGAATAGAGAAAAAAAGTACCTAAAAATGCAAATTATTTCATTTTTTTAAGAAATAGTTTTAAAACATACTTTGTTTGTATAACATAAAACATACTTTATTTTTATTATTTTATATTTCTATCTCTATCGTGTGCAGACAGTTATGAAAGGTAAATCTGTTTGCAATTAATCAGATATAAATAAATTGTCATTCGCTTCTGTCTGATATTCCGTTTCAAAATTAAAACATCGTCAAAATAAATAAATAAATAAAATAGTGTAAGTAAAATAGAAGTTTAGCAGAAATGGAATTATTAGAATAAAAAAAAAGGATTCCTGTAAGTAACGATTTTTTTTTTTTTTTTTTTTGGCGATTTCTTCGACTATAACACATTTGAAAATATATATTTTATCAAAATTCAAAACTTTATTTAAATTCAAAATTGATACATTTCAAATAATATTCTTATAATTTAGGTGTCGTTAGCGGGTATTCTAAAAGAAATACATTAATGTATGCATATATATAAAATTCTTATATTTTGAAATTTGGCAGGTCCGGCTTGGATCCTCCAATAATTATACATACTTTTATGCACATGTACACACATATATTACACACATAATTTATATCATCTTACATATTTCATTTTCATTCTTTCTTATTCTCGTCTTTATTTCTTTATGGTTAAATTCCTATAGATGGCAGCACTATAACATTTATTTCTTTTATTATCGCTGGATAATTTCGTGGATTCAGTTTATTTTGGGGTAAACCATACAATAAAACAATTTTTACAGCATATAAAAATCATCAGTATTATTTATTCATAATATAAATCTTAAAACAGTAGTTAGAATACAGATTTATAAACTTCTAACCAAAAATCAACTATAAAACATAAAATTTCATAATTTATGTGTCTCAAATTTCGGCTTTCTCTGACAGAAAGAAAAAGAATAAAAAAAGTTAGAACTTTTACTATTTGAATGCCATATCTTTCAATAGTCTGAGTTTTAAATCATTCAAAATTTTGAATCATAATTTAATGACTATATTTGGTAACTTAAGCTATATTATTTTTTATTAAATGCTAATGTATAATAAATAAATGAATATTCTAATTTGCTATTTCCTTGAAGTTTCAGTTTATATTTTTCATAAATATTTCGATTTATATTTCGAAAGCATCAGCTTTTAATAACAATATTTAATCTTTCCTTTTCCTTTATTTTTTATAAGCAAAATATAACAATAAAATATGGCTAAGTGTTTCATTTTATAATATTTTTAAGAAATAATACTGTTATTATTTAATTAGTTCAATAATTAATTCAAGATTGTCCAAAAAAAAAAAAAAAAAAAAAACCCTTTAATAACGATTAATAATTGATATCCGAGACGCATTATAATGGTTTATTTCATGTGAAAATTCCACAATAAATAAAACAATAAGCACTTCATTTTTTCATTCTGTTGCAAAACATATTTTTAGTAATTTAAAATAATTACAAATGAGTTTTAAAGTATAAAAAAATATATATTACTTTTCTTTAGCAATTTTTAATTGTTTAGGAAAATATCAAAGCGACTTGCCCCATTCTGATAAGAAAGAAAAATAAAAAAATGAAAATTGTACCAAAATAGATAATGATTTGTAGTTCATTTATCATACACAAATTCTAATTTAATTAATGTATGTGAAGTGGGCTTAATGCTTTATTTCCCATATTAGGAATTCATGAAAATTTCGCGAAGTTTTGAACCTACATGAGAAAATTTACAAAATCATTTAATAAATTTTAAAAGGATATTGGCAATTAAAATGAATTAATTCAAATTTGAATTTACCGAGATTTTATGCAACACTTGAATCTCTAATTTTAAATTTCTTTTTCTTTTTCTTCTTTTTATTTATTTATTTATTTTAGTATTTGTAGAATAATGTATAAATGTAATACCGTTGCAATATAGAAATATTTTCTAATTGAATTCGTCCTTCCCAATCTTCCCATAGCAAGAAGGCTGAAAAGATGTAAATGAAAAATAAATTATCTTTTAATTATTTATTTATTATTTTTTTAATGCAATCTATAACTTTTTTAAATCATGGTAAAGTAAAGTATCTACTGCTCTTACTAAACTTACTACTAATCGATGTATTAAATTAATTTTACAACAAAATAATTTAATGGTACTCAAAGATAATCAACACAATTTACTATTAAATCAATATTACTTGTACAACATAAGTTTTTATTTAGCATTTGTACAAATTATTGTGTGAGGCCCGGTGGCGCAACGGTAGCGCGTCTGACTCCAGATCAGAAGGTTGCGTGTTCAAATCACGTCCGGGTCAAAACACTAACATTTTTATAGAAATGTTATTATTTTCTTTTACTTTCAATAAAGTGAAAGTGGAAATAATGAAAGATATATCTTTTAAATTTTCTTCAGCTATAACAAGAATAGATTTGATCTCGACACATGGAATTGTTGTTAGACGTTTTTTGTGGTACACAGAAACGCAAGATAATCATCGATCGATAATTCGTTATTTAAAGTTCTTAATCGGGATTATAATAATGGTATTTTTTGCTATTACCAATAGTAATAAAAATAATAAATAAATAAATAAATAAAAATAGGTTAAAGCTGTTGAAATTAAAAACAAAAGTACACCGAAGTTAAAAAGAAAGTATCACACCGACATTTAAATATGATAATAATAATAAAAAGAATAATGAATTTATTTTTTATTTTATTCCCATCTGTTACTGAAACAAAATTTGTAAATGCAGAAAGTTTCCGTTTATATTTGAAGATAACAGAGAGTTAAATGCATAGCAATATTTATAATTATTTCATTTTATTCTTGTTGAGTGTTACGTTACGTATATGAGATTTAGAAATTAAATTGTCACCAATTAAAAGAGAATCGTGAGACTTTTAAACGCAGTTGCATAGATGAGATTGTGTTTTAGTAATACAGTGGAACTAACGAAGTCCTTATTTAACGAAGTTTTCTACTCAAGGGTGCTAGAGGAATTCCTCTGCGTAATGTTAAGTGTATGGGTGTTTGATGCATGCTTATTTTCAAAATATCTTCTCGAGAAATTAAAGTAAAGAGGACTGAAAAAGACCCGGATGATAATGTTAAGTCTACGGAACCGTTCTTTTCAAATATCTCGCTCAAATTTTATTATTTTTTTTACTTTTTTTTTTTTTTTTTTTTTTTTTTTTTTTGGCATTGGATAGCTGAGGACAATCTACAACCAGTTTCGAAAGATTAAAAAAAAAAAATCTGAAATCAAAATTGAAAAAGTAAAAACTAGCTCGATTGTAGATCGCCCTCGGCTATCCTATGCAAAAAAAAACATGTAAAAATATTAAAATTTGAGCGAGATATTTGAAAAGAACGCCCCCATAGACTTAACATTATCATCCGGGTCTTTTTCAGATAGTAGTGTGGGCTATTAAAAGCTTTGGAAATTTTTTATTTATCTAGCCCTGATATTAATACATCGTCGAAGAGGAATCAACTTTCATACTAATGAGATTATAAATATCTTTGTTATGAAAAATGCTGAAACATTCAATTTTCTTTTGGAATCAGTATGAATTATCTGAATTCACACAAAATTATTTTAACTAACTTCATCTCTATTAAAGTATTAAAAACATTAAATTTAAAATAAGCTAATAAGAATAAAATTTTGAAATCTACAAATTCCCCTCCGAAATATCCTTTTGGGTGGAGCCTTGATTAGCTCTTATATTTGAAGTTTAAAATATGTAACGTAAGTTTGAAATTTCAGCAGTCTCAACAGGATGAAGAGATAATCTAAATGTATATTACGCTAACGTATGCGGCACAAAAATTCTGTATATATATTACGCTAACGTAACGCGGCACAAAAATCACCATTATTTGTTTTAAAATTAAAGGTATGCATTACAAATGAAATGAGTGTGTACTAGCCGGCATTGCGCTATTCTTTTTTACAGCATGTCAAATAATTAATCATTCTATTTTGGCATAATGTTAAAAATTAATTAAAATTATTTCACTATATTAAGTTATTTGTGAAATAAAAGTAAATAACGCTTTCTGCATATTAACAACAAACACAAAAATTTATCCTTTTCAATAACAAAAATATCGTTTGGCAAAACAATACAATTAATTTTGACAAGTTCATGGAGGCTAGAAGTGAAAGGATTATATTTTAAATGAAATTAATGAAATACGAAAAAATGCCACGGGAAGATTGTTTGGCGAATTATCACCTGTACCCGGTCAGTATAAAAATACCGAGTTTTTGAATTTTCTAGTAGAATTTTCTGATTTTGCACATAATTGAGCAGGTAAAATTAAATTATAAATAAACGTATTATGATGCAATGTGTAGTTATTTAAAGGACACCAAACTGGTCGCCAAGGGCGGCTAGTAAGAAATGAAAAGACAGGCACTATCATTGCAGCATGCAAATAACAACAGTGATAATTCCAAATACACAATAACAGTTAATATAAAGAAACGTACTACTTTTAAATGCCAGCCACAAAGCACTAATAACAACAAAAATAAATGTTTAAAAGCCTTTTAAAGCAAACGCTCCAGTAGTGGGGTTACTTAACCTAGGGATGCAAGCGCTGCACCAAAAAAAAAAAAAAAAAATCTGATTTTAACTTGGAAAGTTTAATGATATTCTTTGTTTTATCAAATCTCAGAAATTGTATTATTAAATAAGGTGAGAAAAACTTTAAAAAATTAATAATACTAATCGGTCATTTCTGGCCTAGTTCTTGCATTCCTGTTAACCCCTTCACGATAGGAGCCTTTTACGAAATTTTTAATATTTTGTCACCTGTTTTTAAAAACAGAATTTGTGTCTTATTAGATCGAGAGAATGATCCGATTAAATAGGGCAAATTTTACTGGTGGGGATAAAGAAGGATTCTTAATCCTTTTTACGGCACGTATACATGTCGTTCGTCCCTAAGGGGTTAAGGGCATTTATCTAATTATTATTAAAGTGACAGTGAATTCCAAAAGCCTAGTCCTATACTTCATGATGATTTTCTTCTAACCTTGCGTAAATAGGAATTGGGATCCCTTAGAAAGACTCCCAGGGAGTGCATCTCCCCTCAAGTTCATATTACTTGTGCTTATAATCGGCCATCATAAACAACATCAACACCTATTCTTCATGCATCAGAATAAACATTCAAAGTTTCAAAATATAATCATCGGAAAAAATTATAAATAATAAATGATAATAATCATAAATATAAATAATAAATGATAATAATAATAATAATCTTCCTCTATGCTGCAGTGGTGAGGCCGAGTAAATTCAGGCCGAGCATGAATCTTAAAGTTTTCGATTTATCCAATAAATATTATATACAGTGTGATAGGGTATATAAACAGTTGTTTAATTTAAAATAAAATATAGTATTAAAAAAAATGTTTTTCTTAAAAAAAAATAAAAAAAAGACATTTTAGTTTTTTTGAAGACATTTTAGAAAATAGCGATAATAATAATAACAAAACAATTATTCGAAACAGTTTATGGAAAGTTAACATTTAAGGGGGGCTCAGGGGTTGAAAGCTTTTCAAAAAATCGATTTTTTTTTATGATCTAATTTGATTATTCATTTAATTCTTAACTCAATGCAAAAAACCGCATAAAAATATTTGCATTTTTAACGGAGTTATAAGCATTTATGTATCAACACTTTCATAGCCGCATCCATATAATTTCAACTTTAAATCGTGTTTTCTCAAAACTTGATTTTTGATGACTAACACCAAGATTTAAAAAAACTATTTGATGAAATGGCTTTTTTTTTTTTTTTTTTTTTTTTTTTTTTGCATGCATATAACATCATTATCTAGATTATGAATTAATATATTTTAGATGGTTTAATATTTTGAGTATTTTTAATGGAAAAAAAGTTGTATTTTTTAGAATTTTTTTAAATTTTCAACTTTGAGAAATTTTTTAATACTGTTTTTATTAAGTGATAGTTATATCCTTAATTTATAATCTAGATTATGATGTTATATGCAGAAAAAAAAAAGCCATTTTATCAAATAGTTTTTTTTTAAATCTTGGTGTTAATCGTCAAAAATCAAGTTTTGAGAAAACGAGGCTTAAAGTTGAAATTATATGGATGCGACTATGTAAGTATTGATACATAAATGCCTATAACTCCGTTAAAAATGCAAATATTTTTATGCGATTTTTTGCATTGAGTTAAGAATTAATTGAATAATCAAATTAGATCATAAAAAATCGATTTTTTGAAATGTTTTCAACCCCTGAGCCCCCTTAAGGATGTTAGCCAAACAGATTTCTTACAGTCATTTTTAAGAAGTGCATTTTTAGCACAACAATGGCAAAAGTAAATTTACATTTTTGGCACAATAAAATTTTATGAAGTTTTAAGAGTGTAAGTGTTTCATTATTATTGTTAAAAAAAATTATTATTATAAATATTTTACTTTTACAATTATCTGAATTATTTTTGCCAAAGATGATGCAACGTACTGCAATTTCATGTTTAATTTCCATACAAGACTACACATACATACCACTTTCGTTACAGTTGAAAGTAAAACTACAGAAAACTGGAATCATTAGTCCTTATAATGCAATACTGCTTAAAAACTGGTTACATCGTAACCTATTTTCATATTGCAGTTTTCTTATAAAATAATAATGACATACAGTAAAGCCCCGATAATTCGGGTTAATTGGGACAAGACCCAATGCGAATTATCGGATACCCGGATTATCCGGAGAATTAAAAAAATTAAATAAAATAAAACTTTCTTACAGAAAATCCCCTTTATGTTAACCTTATTGAATATTTACAGACAGTAAAAATGTTTACTTTGTTTAATTCTTCCGAAAAGATTTCAGAAAAAGTTTTTTTTTTTTTTAATATTCAGAATACGACGATGGAACAAGTTAATGTTATGGAAATTAGCCAATCGCTTCTTTAACTTGAAAGGAAAAAAAAAAAAAGAACAAATCGATCCGGATTAACGGGGTCCGAATTATCGGGGTTCTACTGTAATTACATGATACATTTTGAAATATTTCACATGAGATACTGGTTATGCACTTCACATGGTCTACGACGCATGTTCGGTGTATGTATTTCCAGCGCATGTATGTATTTCCAACGTCTTTGAGCAGAATTTCCTGGTGCGAAAATTCTGGAAATGTCAATGAAAATGAGCGAAAAACTGCTAATGTCATGTAGAAAAATTGCTTGAAACTTAACCCATTAATGACCAAATTATTTTCTTCATTAAAAATGAAATTTTGGGATTCACACAACTTTTAAAAGAAGAATAACTTTTATCTTTATTTATTGAGAAATTTGTCTCGTGAAAAACAGTGCTTAATTATCTTTCTATTTACTGGTGTTAAAAGTGCTTTATTGCCTTTTTTATAATCGTCCCTAAAAAGGGACACTAGGCACTAATGGGTTAAAAGGAAAATCATCTATTGATAAATGAGAAAAAACTGTTCGATTCCTATTCGCTTCAAGTACTAGGATTTTTTACGTTTAAAAATGTCCATGAATGTGTGAAATTCAGTGGAAGGGGGCGAGGAAATTTTTATTTATTTATTTATTTTTAGCCGCCTTAAAGTCTGGGACATATTTTAAAATATTTTTTATTTATTGAATTAAAATTAAAAAAAATTGTGACGATTAATCACATTATTTATAAACAAAATCATATGATAAAATTTCTAAGATTTTTTTTAAATTAAAAATTTTAAAATTTATTAAAAAATTATAGTAAAATCGCTATAATTCAAAATATTATTTGTAGAATTTTATTTTTTTAAATTGAAATAAACACAAATATCTCAATTCTAATTTTGATCCAGCCTTTTTAAAAACATTAATTAAAAAATAATAATAATAATAAAAATATTTAAAGTAAAAATTTAAATAAAATAATAATGTAAATTTTATTTAAAAATGCATATTTTCAAAAGTAAATATTTTTTTTCAAATTTATTGACCGAAAATTAAAGTAAAACAATCAAAAAAGACATGTTTCATGTTTGAAGCATTTATCTTTAATGGTTCTTGAGTTATAACAATTTACATCCGAGAAATTGTGAAAAAATTCGTCATGAAGTGAAACGAAGAAGTGATTTCCATGACAACCATTGTTTGAAAGCTTATATTTTGAAAACAAACCAAAACGAAAAAATTAATATTTCCTCTTCTAATTAAGATAGAAACATGATTTAAACCTGTTTTTAAGAGCCCACACTATTGACTGAAACAGACCCGGATGATAATGTAAATTCCATGGGGGTGTTCTTGTCAAATATCCAGTGGTGCAGTCAAGGGGGTGGTTTTGGGATTAAAACCCCACCCAGAGCTAAGAAAGATCGCTATACTTCGCCACTGCAAATATCTCCCTCAAATTTTAATATTTTGACGTGATTTTTTTGTCTTTGCATAGGATAGCTGAGTACGATTCACAACAGGCTTAGTTTTCACTTTTTTGGTTTTGGTTATATTCTTTTTATATTAGGATAGTTTCAGTTTCATAACCGGTTCAGCGCCGTTCTGAAAGTTAAAGTATTAAAAAAAAAAAAAAATCTGACACCAAAATTGAATAGATAAAAACAAGGCCGGTTGTAGAACGTCTTCAGTTATCCTATGAAAAAAAATGACGTCAAAATATTAAAATTTGAGCAAGATATTTGTAAAAAACGTCTCCATAGACTTTGACATTATCATCCGGGTCTTTTTCAGTCAGTAGTGTGGCGTTTTAAGCATAAAAAAACACAAAAATTTTAATACTTTTTTTTCTTTTATTTGAAAATTTGAAGATTTTTGTGTTTTGGACCATCTTAAATGAATTACACAGCTTACATATTTTTTCATGCATAAGATTTTATACCTTCCTTTTTCAGATGATCCATTTTTTCACTTCGAACTACATTCAGTATTAAAACGAGAAGAAATTCTTCCGGGTGACATTTCAGATCATTTGAATTTTTCAAGGTTTTAAAGGGTTTAATTAATTTGTTTATTTTGTTGTGCTGCTTTTGTTTACAAAGGAAGTTTACATCTACCGGAAAGGGAGTATTGATGTCGCGATAAAAATAACGATTAAGCGGTAAAACAATTTACGCTGCTTCTGGTTTAACATTTTCCAGCGTAGTTGTGATGACTTCAATTTTTCTCATTGTTTGTTTAATTGTCCGTGTGTCAATCCTTCCGCACTATAATGCGGTTAAAATGCTAATAAAATATTTTGCTAAGGGGACAGAATACCTTTAGCACTATCCCTCCAGTTTTGAATAATGCTGTAATATATGGGGTGACACAATACTTATACTAAAAATTAGATAAAATTAAAAAAAGAAGAAAAATCTTGTAGAACAGCCTATTCTACTACAATTAATTTTTTTTTATTTTTTTAAAATTTATTAATTATTTACTACTTCCATAAATACGAATACTTTTGATTTTCTTCTATTTTTTTTCCCCACATTCAACAGGCGTGTGGCGTGCGTTGGGCAGCGCACGTCATTGAGCGATTGCAGGCCGGCGGCGGCGTCACATGGGGAAACTGATCCCGTGCCGGTCATGCTCATTCTGGGTCCTTAGGGCCTCTATCGCTGCAACGCGCGGGAAGCTTCCGTTGCAGTCCATTAATAGTCCCCCCCCCCCACACACACACACATTTATTAGAATATACTACTAAAAGTGTGTACGGATTTTTAGGTGTATGGGATTTTATGTTTAAAATGAATTTTTTTTTCTCACATGTACATAAAAAATATAGGAAATTAAACATTCTCAATTTAAATATTAAAAAAAAACAACAACTATCAACTTGAATGTAAAATCCATGCACAAAAATGAAAACACGATGGAAAACAAGTAAAAAAATTCCAAACCTCTATCCAAATTAGCAAAAAAAAAAAAAAAAAAAAAAAAACTATTAGTTATTTCTCGAACAAGCAAATTATAAAATAATGAACATAGAGAAAAATCAGTTAAAATTTTTTATTTGTGTGGGTAATTGCGTTGGATCTATTAACAAAATTTACAATATTTCGCGATATAATTGTCGTATATTTAAACTGAACTCTCTAAATTTTCACTATTAAAGAAGCTTTCAGTTAATAATTAAAAAAGAAAATCGATATTTTGACCAATTTCAAGGTATCGTATCCCCTTAAACAGAAGTTCGAATGAATCAAAAATTACTTGGTATGTTATTCAAAAAGCAAATAGTATTCAATAAATTACAAACTTTTTGATCAGCCGTCGCAAATTTTAAACATTCATATATTAAAGATGATATTTTATGTATTAATACTATACTTCCGTAACAAATGGTGCAATTGATAAAAAAAAGGGCACAGTATGGTAGTGTTAATAAAAACAGAAGGGTACCGTGTTGTAGTCGTAAAAAAACCCAGAGTGCATACGCTATAGCCAGAAGATTAAGCTAGAATCATAAATATTCATAGCAAGAGTATACGTTATAGCTTTATTTGAGAAATAGAGGCTATACTAAGCTCTTTTAAAAAATGCAAAAGGTATACTGTGTTTACCTTTCATAAACTTTCCTTTTCACCCTGACAGAATACACGTTGACGTAGTGTATACTCTGACAAAGTTTTCTACAGCTTTATTTTTGAAACAGAGAATGTGAAGATTTCCTATAAAAAATCCAGAAGGCATATGGCGTATCACCGTATAATCTCCCTACATTACAGTCCTTAATTAATTTATGCATAATTAGTGTGCATTTCAGTAATTTTTTATTTATTTAGAAATTTCGAATTCAAACCAGAAATTTTGAACAGTTATTATTGTATTATTGAATGACAGACCTTCTGATATTGCATAAATTAAATATTCGTCTTTTGAAATTTTCTGTATGGATTTCGAATTTCTGAAAATAAAATATTCTTGAATCGGACTCATGTAAGCACCAATTATCTAAATGAGTTAGCAAATGCGGCCAGCATTTCTTTATTTGGGTTTTTTTTCTCATTTTCGTTGTAAAATATTGAATATGCATCATTAAATGTTAATTTAATTATATTATATTTGAAACATTTGAGTTATATAATATTTAATATGCATCATTATACGTTGATTTAATTATATAACATTTAAATTATTTCAGTTATATGATATTTAAAGTATTTTAGTTATGTCATATTTAACGAATATCATTATATGTTAATGTAATTAAATGATATTTAGAGTTTTGCCAGAATTTTCAGAATCTAGCTTTTTTTTTTTCCGTTCATTTTTTAGCAATGAATCATGATTCCACTAATTTTTATACCAAGATTATGCAATACCAGATATTTTGCCCCACCTTCTCCATCCTATTTTAACTACACTTCCTTAACAAACACGACATTCCACCGATACCCAGGGAAAAAAAAAATAATAAAAAAAAAAAAATAAGACACTCCAGATATTGACATCATTGTTACACCTTTTGACATCTTTGATGAAAATGTATCTGGATGACGTCAGACACGAGAGTGAAAGTGACCAAATGAGGCAGAGGGTCAGTTCAGCAGCACGAAACGAAAACTGAAGCAGCCCAGCGGTCGTTTGTTTTTACTGCAGGAAACAAAAGCGACATTCCTGCCCCCCACCTTTTATTGTACGTCGAGGTTCAAGGTCAATTGCTCGTGAAATATTGTTTTCCTTTGAGCTGCCAAAAGCGAGAGAATTTTTATGCAGCTTCTGTGAGGTGCAGGGGATGTCTCTTTTTGCTTACTTGTCGTTGAAGATCATTGACTGATAACTCTTCCTGGAGCAGCAACTCTCGGGAACAATGTCCGGAGCGATGAACAGAGACAAAAATAAACACTGAATTAAGTTGAGTTACCTACCTGGTGCTAAAGTAAAAGAACTAAATTTTCACTACCGGAAAAATATATGTGACAATTCATTGGTCAAACGGTCATTCAGCTAATATACTCCCTCTGTCCCAAATTAGTTGCTACATTTAGGTTGAAAATTTTGTCCCAAATTAGTTGCTACGTTTCAAGTAGGTGGAGTTATAAATAATTTCTGATGCAGTTTAGTAGATCGACACCAGTAAAATTATACTAGAATCTTGAATTAATACTAAAAAAGAAAAGAGAAGCAACAGTTGGAATAAAACGTTCTTAAATGTATTCAGGATTAAATTGTATGGATTAGATTGAAGGCAGTTTTATGTGATTACTGTTAAAAGAATCTTAATGGGGCGTGGCCTAAGAGCGTGTGAACCGGGATTTTTTAAAATAAATAATTACTTATTTATGGAACTATGGAGGTAGGTATGTTAGGTATGTAAATATTGTTGATTGATAGTATAGCTCTCTGAAAAATGTTCAAACAAAATCATAAAGTCATAAATATCAATAATCAGTAAAAAAGCATTCAAATGTCGCAACTAATTTGGGACAGAGGGAGTATTTAAATATGACAGTGTGTTTGTATTCCATGCCTGCTTCTCCTAGAATAAGATGAGTTATGAATTGAAAAGAACATTATTATTCGTAAGGATCAGGGAGTGTCATAATAATTCTCGTAATTACGAAAATTAAATTACTTTCGGAGATATTAATTAATTTGTGATTCTTAATAAAATTTCCGTGATGACGACAACTTAGCTATTTTTCGAGATAAAAAATTAGCTAAGTTGGATAAATGGTGCAAAGTTGGTAAAATGCGACATAATGGTTTTTATTATTTTTGTAAAAATGTTCTTAGTAGATCAAAAGAAAAATATTTTCGTTTTGAACCGGTGGTTAAAAATAAAATTATTAATTAAATTGTATTTTCCCACAAAATTTAGAGCTTAAAAATATAATTTCACATATTCAAGATCAAAAAATCAATTTATTAAAAAAAAAAAAAATGTCGACAAATTGATATTTGGGAATAGTTACATCGCAATACTTTTTATTCAAAGAAATTTGTTAAAGGAATTTAGAATCTTTCTGTTAAATTCAACAATTATATACATACATAAAAAAACGAATTTAAGTAACATATTATTTATTTTTCAACTAAAGCAAATGAATTTTATGCAGCTTCGGTGAGGTGCAGGGGAATTGCCCTGGAAAATGTCTTTTTTTGCTTTACTTATAGTTGAAGATCATTGACTGATAACTTTTCCTGGAGCAGCAACTCTCGGGAACAATGTCCGGAACGATGAATAGCGACAAAAATAAACATGGAGTGAAGTTGAGTTACCTGGCGCTAAAATTTTCACTGCCGTAAAAATACATTGGTCAATCGGTCATTCATCTAATGTATTAAAATATGACAGTGTGTTTGTATTTCACGCCTCCTTCACAAAGAATAACATAAGTAATGAAGTTAATATATATATATATATATATATATATATATATATATATACATATACCGGGTGTCCCAAAAATGACTGATAGATTTTAAAATTCAATAACTTGCAAATGGTGACAGCTATTAAAAATTTTTTTGCAGGAGGACTATGTATAATGTCAGGAGTTTTTTTACCGCAATTCTTGATTTTAGTTCGAATTTCAAACAACAGATGACGCTGATGGCGGTTGGCGGCCAGTCGACGCCGAGACTTACTTCATTCAGCTTTGACGAAAAAGAAGGAGATTAAGGCTATGGAGTACGTCTCATTCTACAGTACAGTCTTGCTCTCAGGCACCAATTCTGGACTCATTCGATATGATTACAATGGAATGCGTTGTTGCCATGGAAATAACAGATTGTTCCATAGTGGAATACAGCGTTCAGAAGTGGGCATACATTTCGCAAGCAGTTTTTGAGTTTGCAGAAGATTTTCGTTTAGGAAGTTTTATTTTCCCGGATTAAATTACTTTTTTATGGCACGATTTAAAGAATATTTTATGCATCATATTTTAAAACTAGATAAAGAGATTTCTTTAATTTGATAATTTTTGTTATATTCTAAGAAATTTTAGATTGATTTAGATTGTTATATTCATGCTCAATTTTGAATATTGTATTTTTCTATTGAAGAATTTGTTATTTCCATGACAACAACACATTCCTTTGAAATCATATCGAATGAGTTCAGAATCGGGCCCCACAGTGTTAAAAATCTGCTGCATTTTGCTTCATACGCACTCCGCCGCTTGTATATAATATCTCTTTTCCGACCAATAAAAATGCTTCATAATACAATCAAGTAATCGTTTCTATACAAGCGGTGTGCGTATACAACAAAATGCAGCAGATTTTTATAGTGTAAGAGCAAGATTGTAGCAAGATATCTTCACCTACACTGTTAAAAATTGGAAACTTTTGCTGCATCGTCACTCCACTGCTATTATAGAATATCTCTATTTTGACCAATGAGAATGCTCCATAATACAGTGAAATAATCTCTTTCTATAAAAGTGAAGGAGTGACGATACAGCAAAGATTTCAAATTTTTAACAGTGTAGTTTTAAAATACGGTGCCTAAAATATTCCTTAAATCATGCCATAAAAAGTAATTTAATGCGGGAAAATAAATTTTAATTAACTCACATTTATTTAATTTTTTTCTATTTTAATGCAACGATAGACTAATCCTATTGAAAAGGGTTAAACAAGGCAACTTATAATATTTGTTTTTGGTAGTTTTTTTAGACAATAATGTACTATCAACAGTTTTCATGATTATTTTTTGAAGATTCCTAAAAATCTACTGACGAATTTTCTTAAAAGATCTAAAATTTCTTAAGAATATAACAAAAATCATCAAATTGAAAAATCTCTTTACCTAGTTTTAAAATATGATGCAAAAAATATTCTTTAAATCGTGCCATAAAAAAGTAATTTAATCCGGGAAAATAAAACTTCCTAAACGAAAATCTCCTGCAAACTCAAAAACTGCTTGCGAAATGTATGCCCACTTCTGAAAGCTGTATTCCACTATCGAACAATCTGTTATTTCCATGGCAACAACGCATTCCATTGAAATTATATCGAATGAGTCCGGAATTGGTGCCTGAGAGCAAGACTGTACTGTAGAATGAGACGTACTCCATAGCCTTAATCTCCTTCTTTTGCGTCAAAGTTGAATGAAGTAAGTCTCGGCGTCGACTGGCCGCCAAACGCCATCAGCGCCATCTGTTGTTTGAAATTCGAACTAAAATCAAGAATTGCGGTAAAAAAACTCCTGACATTATACATAGCCCTCCTGCAAAAAATTTTTAAATAGCTGTCACCGTTTGCAAGTTATTGAATTTTAAAATCCATCAGTCATTTTTGGGACACCCGGTATATATATATATATATATTAGTTATTTTTAAGGATTCAGCAGTGTCATAAAAATTCTTTTAATTTCGAACAGGGTTCGCACACTTTTTATATTTTGTAAGGATTCTGGCACCACTAATAACGATTAGAAAATTTATATTTAATTTTTAAGATACAGAATTCGCAACCACCTCCTCAATTCGCAATTTTTGCAATTTTTTTCTGCAGTGAAATACATTGAAAATACTGTAAAAAATTAGTGGTAGAGCTGTGCAAACCCTGTCGAAAATTATATTTTTGAAGATATTAATTAATTTGTGATTTTTATTGAAATTTATGCGATGACGGCCACATAGCTACTTTTCGTGGTTAAAACGTGACTAAATGGTTTATTCTGTATAATCTGTAAAAAAAATTCTTAGTAGATGAAAAGAAAAACATTTATATTTGGAGCAGGTGGTAAAAAATAAAATTGTTAATTAATTTATGTTTTCCAACGAAATTTAGAGGTAAAAATATAGTTTCAAATTTTAAAGATCAATAAACCAGTTTATTTTAGGGGGGGGGGGGAAATGCCTGTCGACAAATTGACGTTTGGAAACACTAGTTACATCACACTGTTTTTTAGAATTTGATTCAACAAATCCGTTAAACAAATTTTTACTCTTTCTGTTCAATTAAACAAATATGTACTTAGGTACAGAACATGAATTTAAAGAACATTTTATTAAGAACATTTATTTTTTCAACTAGTTATTTCTCAAAATTTTCTGATTCAAAACGTTTAATCGAAATTGAAAATAATATCCCGTTTTATAAATTTATTGTGAAATAGGTGTCAAATTATAAATAATTGACTGATAACTTTTCCTGAAGCAACTCTCTCGGGAACAATATCCGGAGCAATGAACAGAGACAAAAATAAACACAGATTGAAGTTGAGTTACCTGGCGCTAAAATTTTCGCTACCGGAAAAATACATGTGACAATTCATTATTCAATCAGTCATTTATCTAATGCATTAAAATATGACAGTGTGTTTGTATTTCAGGCATACTTCTAGAATAAGATGAGTTAGGAATTGAAAAGAACATCAGTTATTCGTAAGGATCCGGGAGTGTCATATTAATTCTTGTAATTATTACATTAAAAATTTAACTATTAAATAGTTAAAATAAATTACTTTCCGCGATATTATTTAATTGACACCTGACGTCAGTGTAAAAGTGCATTTTCATTTACAAACATCTAATCTAGAATGAAAATAATATCTCGTTTTATAAATTTAGTATGTAATCGATTTCAAATTATAAATAACTGACTGATAACTTTTCCTGGAGTAACTATAGATTGGTCAATCGGTTATTCATCTAATGGATTAAAATATGACAGTTGTTTGTATTTCAGGCCTACTTCACATAGAATAAAACGAGTAATAAATTGAAAAAAAAAAAAAAAAAAAAAAAAAAAAACTAAAATAAAATAAAATAAAATAAAATAAAATAAAATAAAACATCAGTTATTCTTAAGGATCAGTTAGTCGTAAAGATTCTTGTAATTTCGAAAACTAGATTACTTTCGAAGATATTAATTAATTTGTGATTTTTATTGATATTTCTGTGATGACGGCCACTTAGCTACTTTTTGTGTTTAAAACCTGACTAAATGGGTAATATTCTTAGTAGATGAAAAGAAAATCATTCATATTTTGAACAAGTGGTTAAAAATAAAATTATTAATTAAATTATATTTTCCAACAAAATTTAGAGGTAAAAATATAATTTCAAACATTCAAGATCAATAAATCAGTTTATTTTAGGGGGGGGGGGGGAATGACTGTTGACAGATTAATGTTTGGGAATACTAGGTACATCGGACTGTTTTTTAGAATTAGATTCAAACAAATCCGTTAAACAAATTTAGGCACTTTTTGTTCAATTAAACAAACATATACTTAGATACAAAATATGAATTTAAAGAGTATTTGATTAAGAACATTTATTTTTGCAACTAGTTATTTCTGAAAGTTTTCTGATTCAAAACGTTTAATCTAGATCGGAAAAAACAAAAACGAAAAACAAAAAACTTGTTTCAGAAATTTAGTATGAAATAGATGTCAAATTATAAATAATTGATTGATAACTTTTTCTGGAGCGGCAATTGTCGGGAACAATGTCCGGAACGATGAACAGCGATAAAAATAAACACTGAATGACGTTGAGTTACTTGACTCTAAAATTTTCACTGCCGGAAAAATACATTGGTCAATTGGTCATTCATCTAATATATTAAAATATGACAGTGTTTTTGTATTTCACGTCTACTACCCCTAGAATAAGATGAGTAATGAATTGGAAAAAAAAAAGTCAGTTATTCTTAAGGATCCAGCAGTGTCATAAAAATTCTTGTAATTTCGAAAATTAGATTACTTTCGAAGATGTTAATTGATTTGTGATTTTTATTGAAATTTCTGTGACGACCGCAACTTAGCTACTTTAAATGGTTAAAACGTGACTAAATGGTTAATACTATATCTGTAACCTGTTTATATTTGCAACAGGTGGTTAAAAATAAAATTATTAATTAAATTATATTTTCCTACAAATTTTAGAGTTAAAAAAAAAATTTCAAATATTCAAGATCAATAAATCAGTTAATTTAGGGGGGGGGGATGCCTGTCGACAAATTGATGTTTGGAAATACATCTACACTGTTTTTTAGAATTAGATTCATAAAATCCGTTAAACAAATTTAGAGTATTTTTGTTCAATAAACAAATATATACTTAGATACAAAACATGAATTAAAAGAGTATTTGATTAAGAACAGTTATTTTTTCAACTAGTTATTTTTGAAAGTTTTCTGATTCAAAAAGTTAATCTAGATTGAGAATAATATCTCGTTTTAGAAATTTAGTATGAAATAGATGTCAAATTATATATAATTGATTGACATTTTTTTCTGGACCAACTCTCTGGAAGAATGTCCGGAGCGATGAACAGAGACAAAAATAAACACTGAATGACGTTGAGTTACCTGGCGCTAAAATTTTCATTAGAGGAAAAATACATTTGTCAATCGGTCATTCATCTAATATATTAAAATATAACAGTGTGTTTGTATTTCACGTCTACTTAACATAGAATAAGACGAGTAATGAATTAAAAAAAAAAAAAAAAAAAAAAAAAAAACATCAGTTATTTTTAAGGATCCAGCAGTGTCATAAAAATTCTTGTAATTTCGAAAATTAGATTACTTTCGAAGATATTAATTAATTTGTGATTTTTATTGAAATTTATGTGATGACGGCCACATAGCTACTTTTCGTGGTTAAAACGTAACTAAATGGGTAATACTATATCTGTAAAAATATTCTTAATAGATGAAAATAAATAAAAATTCCATTTTGAACAAATGGTTAAAAATAAAATTATTAATAGAATTATATTTTTCCAACAAAATTTAGAGGTAAAAATATAATTTCAAATATTCAAATCAATAAATCAGTTTATTTTAGAAGTTATTATTGAAAAGAACGTCAGTTATTCATAAGAATTCGAGATTGTCAGAATAAGTTAAATTACTTTTCGAGATATTAATTTGTTTGTGATTTTTAATTAAATTTCTGTTATGTATTCTAGGAAAAAGTATAGTGATTTCTGATATTATTGGCTGAAAAATTATAAAGATGGTCCCATATTACCTTCCCTGTTTTTACAATAATTTTAAATTTATAAACAGAATTCCGAAACGGTAGGGTTAGGAGCGATAATTATGGCCACTTTGTATATTTTCAACATTGTTATTACAGTCGAACCCCGTTATAATGAGCTTCAAGGGACCGAAGTTTTTGTTCGCTATATCCTGTGGTTCGCTACATCCGAATCGTTAAAAAACGTTAGAGTTTACAAAATATATATATAATTACCTGATACCTATATGTTCAATAATGATGTATTAAGAAAAAAAACGTGAATTCTATTAGATATGATCAGTAATGAATTAAATTGGCTAAAATTGATTACATTAAACTGGCACAATACTAAATAAATTAACTGAAAAGGAAGGCAAAAAGAAAAACACTAAAGAACCCATTATCTAAACATTCGAGACCAACCCTAGTTCGGATAAATGCTAGGATAAAAGAGCAAACAATTTAAGGAATGATCCTGACTATACTAAAATCTTTACACTTTATCCAGGCTTAGGATGACTATCACTAATTATTGGCGCGTTAAAAATAGTTTTATTTTTATTTTGTTTGTTTACTTTTTTATAATTTAAATTTTTCTTTTTTTCATTAGTAGTAGGAAAATAACAGTACGGGCTCAGCCGCAGGGGGGGCGGCGGGGCCGTCCCGCCTGCGGTGCCTCCGGCTGTCCCTGCGGCTGTCCCTCTTGCGGTCCCTCCTGCGCCCACCGTGCGTCCCCCTCCACAAACGCCCCCTAGTGGAAAAAAGGAACATTCTATTATAACATGAGAGGTGAACAACCTTCCCTAATTAAAAATATTATCAATCACATCTCAACTCGGAATCATACTATATGATGAAGATTAAATTTATATTTGAATTTTGAACAACCATAATTTTAATGAGTATTATTAATTAAGCGAAACACCGGAAAAATATCAGTTTTTAACCATTTTATTTAGATTTCTTCAACTACAAGATGAGATTATCAATTTAACTCAAGAAAGTTAAACATATATTTGAATTTTGCTTCATAGACATCTTAATGAGTAGTATTAATTAAGTAAAAACAATAGAAAATATCCAGTTTTATAGAAAAAGACTGATTTCTTACGATTTTTATCAACTATATGATCAATGTAACGACTTAAAAGTTGAAAGTTAAACATGTATCCTAGTTTTTCAACAGCTATAGCCTTAATGAGTATCGTTAATTAAGTAAAAAAACAATGGAAAATATCAAGTTTTATGGAAAAAGACTGCTCTCTTACGATTTTTATCAACTTAAGAGAGAAAACTTAAACATACATTTCAGTTTTTCAACAGCTATAACCTTAATGAGCATTCATAATTAAGTAAAAAACAATGGAAAATATCGATTTTTATAGAAAAAGGCTGATTTCTTACGATTTTTATCAACTGCAACATCAGTGTATCGACTTACAAGTTGAAAGTTAAACATGCATTCTAGTTTTTCAACAGCTATAATCTTAATGAGTATCGTTAATTAAGTAAAAAACAATGGAAAATATCAAGTTTTATAGAAAAAGACTGATTTCTTACGATTTTTTCAACTCAAACTTCAGACTATCAATTTGGTAGAAAGAAATTTAAGCATGCATTCGAGTTTTGGACAACCATTTCCTTCATGAACATTATTAATTAAGCAAAACAACAGAAAATATTAAATTTTTAACTGATATCTTCATATTTATTTATTTATTTTTATATATATATATATAAAATCAGAATACACAACTTAAAATAGAAATTTAAACATATTTTTTAATTTTTGAATAGTCGTTACCTCAAAGAATTTCAATAATTGAACAATTAACAAAGGAAACTAATGATTTTTTAACGAAAAAAGACGAATTAAACGAATTTGGTTAACTTTTACTCTAAATGGAAATTTCATCATACTTTTATATACTAACTAAGTAGAATTTTAATGCATAAACGAACACATTTCAGTAAATATTCAACGCACACGCAAATATGAAAACAACACCTGCTTCTTGTGACGTCATATTGAAACCAAAACTTATTCCTCCGAAGTCCCTCACCATACCTTTTCACCCCCATCTCCCCCAATTTTTTTACCTTAGGTGGGGAAATGGACAATGCAATGACCTCTCATTCTTGTATATTTAGAAGTCTGGGAGAAAAAAAGAGACATTTTATACACTCCAATTTCATAACAGTTACCGCAATATCCCAAAATTTGAATTTTGGAAGACATAATCAGTATAATTAATTAAACAAAATAATAAAAATATTATTTTTTAAGGGGAAAAGGTGAATTTAAGCGAATTTGATTAGTTTTACAATAGTCTTTTGAACAACAACTTGGAAATATAGATTTCTAACAGAAGAATTAAACGTATATTTTAATTTTAACAACAAAAACTTAACAAGTATCATTAATTCAACAAAAATAAATATCAATTTTAAAGAAAAGACGAATTTGAATAATTTTACACTAGTATTTTCAAAAGCAACATAGAAATATCAATACTTATTCACATATTTCACTTATTCACTGTATTCAGTACTATATTTAATAAATATGGATACAATTTAAGAATTTTCTAATCTATAATTAAATATTAGCTGTATATTTAATGTTACCCATGTTTTCAACATTAGTTCATAATCGTGAATTTTGTATTTTAAATACCATGTATTCAGGTTCAGATTATTTTCACTTGAAATCATACAGAATTTTTTAACAGAGTTTGTTTTTGAAATCATTGAAGCAACTGTATTTAATATTTTTAACACCAATTTTCTAAGATTTTCTAACATTTTCCGATTATACATTCTTCAGAAGTACATTTCTAAATGTTACAATCACTTTACATATCGAAAGGATATCATTGAAGCAACTGTATTTAATATTTTTAATACCAATTTTCTAAGATTTTTTAACATTTTCCGGTTATACATTTCTCAAAAGTTATTATTACGTATTCTAAACAATAGAAAATATTAATTTTAAGAATAAAAAGACGAATTTAAACAAATTTTATTAGTTTTACACTATTTTTTCTCACCTCCAACACGGATATATCAATTTTAACAGAATAATTAAACGTATATTTTTGTTTTTAACAACAAAAATGTAATAAGTATCATTAATTAAACAAAAATAAATATCAATTTTCAAGAAAAGACAATTTTTTACACAAATTTTCAACTTTGAAATACATTTGCTTACATATATTGTTACAGTATATTACTAAACTTAAACTTTTTAAAAAGTTTGAATGTCTTTACAAAGGGTTCATACTTATATTTTTCACGTCTTGACTGCATTCGAAATCTTACAACAAAAGTATACTTTTATTATTATTATTATTATTATTCTAGAAAACCTAAAAAATCGTTTCTTGCTGCTTTAGACACTTGACATATTAAAACTACTCTACCCATATAATTAATCAAATTAGGACATGATTCATCTTACACTTCAAAATTTCTGAATTTTTACAATACTTATTTTCATCAAACTTTATTCTTGATCCTATATATTTTAATAGCACAGAATTTTAACATCTGTTTTTATCTACTTATCAAAAAATTATTAAAACACCCAACAACATTTTCCAAATATGAATATTATCTTTACAATTTAATAATGCAAAACATACACGAATACAAAGTTTAATTTTTACAAACATTTCATATTTCAAACCAAACTATTCGAAATTTTCACAACATAAGAGCAAACATTAGACGAACTTTTTAACATTAATATTGCTTACATCTTTTCATCATAACTTTTAACTATGATAATTATCCATTTTTAGGTTGATTGTCGAAAAACTGTAACTGAAATTACATAAACTTAATGTAAAAAACCATGTTCTCACACAATTTCTTGAAATTCAACAAAGAATTGACTATTACTCCAATACTTATCTACTTCAATCTCGACTCTCGATAGTATATAGATATTGCATCTTTACATACTTACAATTCTTTTCAAACGTTTATCAGAAAATCAAGTCAATCAAAGTCTAGTAGTTATCACACCTGTTCCTCAGAAATATTACTATCATATGAAACAGTAAAGAAAATTAATAGATATTTAATATTTAATAACTTCATACGTGAAATTATTGCTGAATAAGAATACTAATAATCAATAAAATCAACTATTGGACAAAAAAATAGTACAGATTACCGAAAATTCAAATCATTTTTTCTACAAAAATTACAAAAATTAACAAATGAATGACAAGTTAGAGAAATAACTAAAAAAAAAAAAAAAAAAAAAAAAAAAAAATAATGAACATATTTACAAATTTATTAAAATCACACCTTTTTCTGGATTACAAACCACAATTTCTTGAAAAATTTAACACCGAATTTGTAAGATTTTAATCCTAGTATTACATACACTCAATAAATATTCAAAATTAACAAAAAATAATTTTTTAGTCTCATCAATAAGCAGAAATTCTATATTAAAAGAATATTTTCATAGTAGTACTTATAAAAATGAGAGTTTACAAACTGATTTTCATAATTTTATCACATTTAAACTTAATATTTTACATAAAACATTTATTTAATCAAATTTTATGTTTTCTAATTCAGTAAAATTCAATACTTTTTTAGTTTTTAAACCAATACCACAATATTTATTTACATCAAACTTGATTCTTTACCTTTTATATTTCCACATTACACACGTGAGATAAATACTAACTTGGATCAGGAGTTGAAGTCAATTGATTCCATTCGATTTTCATCATGTACGCATTGCTCCTACACGAAATTTCTTACTGCTATAATCATCTAATGTATTAAAACTAATCTACTCATATTTTTAATCAATTCATCAGATGTTTCATCTCGCACTTCTGAATTATCGTGCATCAAGTTGCTTAAAATATAAATACTATCTTTATAGTTTTAATGATATATAGTATACATGGTTTATCTTGAGTTAGCACTTCCATAGTATTAATCAAATTATATGTTTCATCTTGCACTTGATCTTAATGTTTTCATCTTGCATCTGAATTATCGTCCATCGAGTTTTTTAAATAATAATATATTTATAGTTTTTGATTATACATAGCATGTTTAAATACAATCTTTAATTTTAACATTTCATATTTCAAATAACCTATTTCCGAAACCAAGCTATGTGAATTTTACCACAATGCTTATTATCATAGAATAATTTGTGTTTCACACTTTTCTAAAAATTATCAGATATGTACCCCTCAGAGAAATTACTATCATATGAATAAATGAAGAAAATTTAATTTATATTAAAAGTACACGAAATTGATTGCAATATACATGTATTTAATAAAAATAAATAAATAGGCGATTATTTATACATTAAACCTTTACTAAATATATATTTCTTTCATTATACAGATGTTTCAACAAGATGAACCAAAACAGCAGCAAACTTCAGAAATTAATGACCCGAATGATTCATCCCTAGCACATGTAGCGTTAACGAATAACACATATGTGAGTACTTATATGAGAAATACTAGAATTCGTATATGAAACGTAATTAGAGTAAATACAAAATGATTTGTCTTACTACCTACACTTTAACAAGTGCTTTTTACCTATATTATTGAAGAGAATCCTAACTGTGTCCATTTATTTCTACTACAGATGTGCTCTATTTGCTACAAACACTTCTTAAGTAAATGGAATTTAACAGAACATACAAAAATCTATACAGGTGAAAAACCTTACACTTGGAAAGATTACCATAAATGCTGTTTTCAGGGAGACGTGAATCAAAAATGCACACATCATCATATAAAGCATCATCAGATATATGTAAACTTAGCGAAGATATTCAAAAATTAGTCAGACTTTTGAAGAATTTAGAAATAAAGGAAGATATTTAGGCTATTTATCCATCATATTTTCACAACATTTACCACAATATCTCAAACTTAAAATTTGGAAGACATACACACTGCTGAAAAGTAATTTTGTGATTCTTCTAACCAGTATGAATGTATAGATGTTATTTTGCAGTGTATTCTTTAAATGCTCACATTAAATATTCTTTTATATGCATATATCGTTGTGTTTATTTTTCTAATACCTATTACATTAATGAAATACATAACATTTTAAGTGAAATAACACTCTCACAACTTAAAAAATGCATTAGAACATACAAAAATAAACAGATGTATGAAAAAATATGCAAGTTTACAAAATATTTTCATTGTTTTCTAGAAATATTAACAAAAAATATTTACAATATGAAAAAATTGTAAAAGTGAAAAGAAAAAACATAAATGTAAAAACAAAAACCACAAAGTGAAAAACTCATAACAAAGTTTTTGAAAAAAAATATTTACAACAAAATTTTTTTTACAAAAACCAAAACTTCCAAAAATATTTTTTTCAAAAAATTTTTTTTTCAAAAACATTTTTTACAAAAAATTTTTTTTTCAAAATAAGTTTTTACAAAAGTAAAAAAAAGAAAATCACAACGTTAAAAAAATGAAAAATTTTTGTTAAAAAAAGTGTAAAAAAATTGCAAAAAAATGTTGCAAAAATTTCAAAAAAAGTTATGAAAAAAGTCTCAAAAATTTCGTTGGTTTTAATGCAGTATGCAATGGCGAAACCATTGCATTTGTATTGCATAGGTATTAGAAAAATAAACACAACGATATATGCATATAAAAGAATATTTAATGTGAGCATTTAAAGAATACACTGCAAAATAACATCTATACATTCATACTGGTTAGAAGAATCACAAAATTACTTTTCAGCAGTGTGTATGTCTTCCAAATTTTAAGTTTGAGATATTGTGGTAAATGTTGTGAAAATATGATGGATAAATAGCCTAAATATCTTCCTTTATTTCTAAATTCTTCAAAAGTCTGACTAATTTTTGAATATCTTCGCTAAGTTTACATATATCTGATGATGCTTTATATGATGATGTGTGCATTTTTGATTCACGTCTCCTTGAAAACAGCATTTATGGTAATCTTTCCAAGTGTAAGGTTTTTCACCTGTATAGATTTTTGTATGTTCTGTTAAATTCCATTTACTTAAGAAGTGTTTGTAGCAAATAGAGCACATCTGTAGTAGAAATAAATGGACACAGTTAGGATTCTCTTCAATAATATAGGTAAAAAGCACTTGTTAAAGTGTAGGTAGTAAGACAAATCATTTTGTATTTACTCTAATTACGTTTCATATACGAATTCTAGTATTTCTCATATAAGTACTCACATATGTGTTATTCGTTAACGCTACATGTGCTAGGGATGAATCATTCGGGTCATTAATTTCTGAAGTTTGCTGCTGTTTTGGTTCATCTTGTTGAAACATCTGTATAATGAAAGAAATATATATTTAGTAAAGGTTTAATGTATAAATAATCGCCTATTTATTTATTTTTATTAAATACATGTATATTGCAATCAATTTCGTGTACATTTAATATAAATTAAATTTTCTTCATTTATTCATATGATAGTAATTTCTCTGAGGGGTACATATCTGATAATTTTTAGAAAAGTGTGAAACACAAATTATTCTATGATAATAAGCATTGTGGTAAAATTCACATAGCTTGGTTTCGGAAATAGGTTATTTGAAATATGAAATGTTAAAATTAAAGATTGTATTTGTACATGCTATGTATAATCAAAAACTATAAATATATTATTATTTAAAAAACTCGATGGACGATAATTCAGATGCAAGATGAAAACATTAAGATCAAGTGCAAGATGAAACATATAATTTGATTAATACTATGGAAGTGCTAACTCAAGATAAACCATGTATACTATATATCATTAAAACTATAAAGATAGTATTTATATTTTAAGCAACTTGATGCACGATAATTCAGAAGTGCGAGATGAAACATCTGATGAATTGATTAAAAATATGAGTAGATTAGTTTTAATACATTAGATGATTATAGCAGTAAGAAATTTCGTGTAGGAGCAATGCGTACATGATGAAAATCGAATGGAATCAATTGACTTCAACTCCTGATCCAAGTTAGTATTTATCTCACGTGTGTAATGTGGAAATATAAAAGGTAAAGAATCAAGTTTGATGTAAATAAATATTGTGGTATTGGTTTAAAAACTAAAAAAGTATTGAATTTTACTGAATTAGAAAGCATAAAATTTGATTAAATAAATGTTTTATGTAAAATATTAAGTTTAAATGTGATAAAATTATGAAAATCAGTTTGTAAACTCTCATTTTTATAAGTACTACTATGAAAATATTCTTTTAATATAGAATTTCTGCTTATTGATGAGACTAAAAAATTATTTTTTGTTAATTTTGAATATTTATTGAGTGTATGTAATACTAGGATTAAAATCTTACAAATTCGGTGTTAAATTTTTCAAGAAATTGTGGTTTGTAATCCAGAAAAAGGTGTGATTTTAATAAATTTGTAAATATGTTCATTATTTTTTTTTTTTTTTTTTTTTTTTTTTAGTTATTTCTCTAACTTGTCATTCATTTGTTAATTTTTGTAATTTTTGTAGAAAAAATGATTTGAATTTTCGGTAATCTGTACTATTTTTTTGTCCAACAGTTGATTTTATTGATTATTAGTATTCTTATTCAGCAATAATTTCACGTATGAAGTTATTAAATATTAAATATCTATTAATTTTCTTTACTGTTTCATATGATAGTAATATTTCTGAGGAACAGGTGTGATAACTACTAGACTTTGATTGACTTGATTTTCTGATAAACGTTTGAAAAGAGTTGTAAGTATGTAATGATGCAATATCTATATACTATCGAGAGTCGAGATTGAAGTAGATAAGTATTGGAGTAATAGTCAATTCTTTGTTGAATTTCAAGAAATTGTGTGAGAACATGGTTTTTCACATTAAGTTTATGTAATTTCAGTTACAGTTTTTCGACAATCAACCTAAAAATGGATAATTATCATAGTTAAAAGTTATGATGAAAAGATGTAAGCAATATTAATGTTAAAAAGTTCGTCTAATGTTTGCTCTTATGTTGTGAAAATTTCGAATAGTTTGGTTTGAAATATGAAATGTTTGTAAAAATTAAACTTTGTATTCGTGTATGTTTTGCATTATTAAATTGTAAAGATAATATTCATATTTGGAAAATGTTGTTGGGTGTTTTAATAATTTTTTGATAAGTAGATAAAAACAGATGTTAAAATTCTGTGCTATTAAAATATATAGGATCAAGAATAAAGTTTGATGAAAATAAGTATTGTAAAAATTCAGAAATTTTGAAGTGTAAGATGAATCATGTTCTAATTTGATTAATTATATGGGTAGAGTAGTTTTAATATGTCAAGTGTCTAAAGCAGCAAGAAACGATTTTTTAGGTTTTCTAGAATAATAATAATAATAATAATAATAAAAGTATACTTTTGTTGTAAGATTTCGAATGCAGTCAAGACGTGAAAAATATAAGTATGAACCCTTTGTAAAGACATTCAAACTTTTTAAAAAGTTTAAGTTTAGTAATATACTGTAACAATATATGTAAGCAAATGTATTTCAAAGTTGAAAATTTGTGTAAAAAATTGTCTTTTCTTGAAAATTGATATTTATTTTTGTTTAATTAATGATACTTATTACATTTTTGTTGTTAAAAAATAAAATATACGTTTAATTATTCTGTTAAAATTGATATATCCGTGTTGGAGGTGAGAAAAAATAGTGTAAAACTAATAAAATTTGTTTAAATTCGTCTTTTTATTCTTAAAATTAATATTTTCTATTGTTTAGAATACGTAATAATAACTTTTGAGGAATGTATAACCGGAAAATGTTAAAAAATCTTAGAAAATTGGTATTAAAAATATTAAATACAGTTGCTTCAATGATATCCTTTCGATATGTAAAGTGATTGTAACATTTAGAAATGTACTTCTGAAGAATGTATAATCGGAAAATGTTAGAAAATCTTAGAAAATTGGTGTTAAAAATATTAAATACAGTTGCTTCAATGATTTCAAAAACAAACTCTGTTAAAAAATTCTGTATGATTTCAAGTGAAAATAATCTAAACCTGAATACATGGTATTTAAAATACAAAATTCACGATTATGAACTAATGTTGAAAACATGGGTAACATTAAATATACAGCTAATATTTAATTATAGATTAGAAAATTCTTAAATTGTATCCATATTTATTAAATATAGTACTGAATACAGTGAATAAGTGAAATATGTGAATAAGTATTGATATTTCTATGTTGCTTTTGAAAATACTAGTGTAAAATTATTCAAATTCGTCTTTTCTTTAAAATTGATATTTATTTTTGTTGAATTAATGATACTTGTTAAGTTTTTGTTGTTAAAATTAAAATATACGTTTAATTCTTCTGTTAGAAATCTATATTTCAAAGTTGTTGTTCAAAAGACTATTGTAAAACTAATCAAATTCGCTTAAATTCACCTTTTCCCCTTAAAAATTAATATTTTTATTATTTTGTTTAATTAATTATACTGATTATGTCTTCCAAAATTCAAATTTTGGGATATTGCGGTAACTGTTATGAAATTGGAGTGTATAAAATGTCTCTTTTTTCTCCCAGACTTCTAAATATACAAGAATGAGAGGTCATTGCATTGTCCATTTCCCTACCTAAGGTAAAAAAATTGGGGGAGATGGGGGTGAAAAGGTATGGTGAGGGACTTCGGAGGAATAAGTTTTGGTTTCAATATGACGTCACAAGAAGCAGGTGTTGTTTTCATATTTGCGTGTGCGTTGAATATTTACTGAAATGTGTTCGTTTATGCATTAAAATTCTACTTAGTTAGTATATAAAAGTATGATGAAATTTCCATTTAGAGTAAAAGTTAACCAAATTCGTTTAATTCGTCTTTTTTCGTTAAAAAATCATTAGTTTCCTTTGTTAATTGTTCAATTATTGAAATTCTTTGAGGTAACGACTGTTCAAAAATTAAAAAATATGTTTAAATTTCTATTTTAAGTTGTGTATTCTGATTTTATATATATATAAAAAAAAAAATAAATAAATATGAAGAAATCAGTTAAAAATTTAATATTTTCTGTTGTTTTGCTTAATTAATAATGTTCATGAAGGAAATGGTTGTCCAAAACTCGAATGCATGCTTAAATTTCTTTCTACCAAATTGATAGTCTGAAGTTTGAGTTGAAAAAATCGTAAGAAATCAGTCTTTTTCTATAAAACTTGATATTTTCCATTGTTTTTTACTTAATTAACGATACTCATTAAGATTATAGCTGTTGATAAACTAGAATGCATGTTTAACTTTCAACTTGTAAGTCGATACACTGATGTTGCAGTTGATAAAAATCGTAAGAAATCAGCCTTTTTCTATAAAAATCGATATTTTCCATTGTTTTTTACTTAATTATGAATGCTCATTAAGGTTATAGCTGTTGAAAAACTGAAATGTATGTTTAAGTTTTCTCTCTTAAGTTGATAAAAATCGTAAGAGAGCAGTCTTTTTCCATAAAACTTGATATTTTCCATTGTTTTTTTACTTAATTAACGATACTCATTAAGGCTATAGCTGTTGAAAAACTAGGATACATGTTTAACTTTCAACTTTTAAGTCGTTACATTGATCATATAGTTGATAAAAATCGTAAGAAATCAGTCTTTTTCTATAAAACTGGATATTTTCTATTGTTTTTACTTAATTAATACTACTCATTAAGATGTCTATGAAGCAAAATTCAAATATATGTTTAACTTTCTTGAGTTAAATTGATAATCTCATCTTGTAGTTGAAGAAATCTAAATAAAATGGTTAAAAACTGATATTTTTCCGGTGTTTCGCTTAATTAATAATACTCATTAAAATTATGGTTGTTCAAAATTCAAATATAAATTTAATCTTCATCATATAGTATGATTCCGAGTTGAGATGTGATTGATAATATTTTTAATTAGGGAAGGTTGTTCACCTCTCATGTTATAATAGAATGTTCCTTTTTTCCACTAGGGGGCGTTTGTGGAGGGGGACGCACGGTGGGCGCAGGAGGGACCGCAAGAGGGACAGCCGCAGGGACAGCCGGAGGCACCGCAGGCGGGACGGCCCCGCCGCCCCGCCTGCGGCTGAGCCCGTACTGTTATTTTCCTACTACTTTCATTATCTTGTGAACTTCAGAAAGTATAATATAAGGAAAAAATCTTTTGATAATTGCTTGCTTCAAAGAAGACGTTTTTTCAATGCTGCCATATCTCGAATTATTCTTAAATACATTAGTTAAATAAGTTAGCTTAAATGCGTTAGACAGGGGTAATAGAAAATAACTCTTGGGTTGGCGTGATCGCACCTGCACAATGTTTACCATAAAAGAGAAATAATTCAGGTCTTACTACTCTTTAATAAAAAGACTTATCGTTAATTTGCACCATGTTTTTCTAGCCGGCATGCATTTTCTTATAAAATTAGAGTCGAAAAACTTTTTTCACGTCAGCGGAAAAGTAAAAAAGAAAAAAAATCATGGTCGAGTAGAAAAAAAGTTCGTTATAACCGATTCTTAAAATTCTGGAGGTTCGCTATAAAAGGATAAAATAGCATTAAAAACAATAGGAAAACGACAGGACCAAATTTTTCGTTCGTTATATCCGGGAGTTCGTTATAAACCGGGCTCGCTATAGCGGGGTTCGACTGTATTATTATTATTTTTTTTTTTACTTTCCTCTAATTTGGAAAAGTGATATTTTTAGTACATAGAAAGTAACTTTGATCCTTTAAGAATACCTCTTTAAAGTTTAAATTCTCATAGTTGGTTTTTAAGTTAAAAGAGTGGTCATAATTACCCTCATCAAAATCTCACAATCACAAAAGTTTGGGATAATAAGACCACTAGTGAGGCCATTTATGACCATTATATTTTCTCTTTATACTTCCATATACAGGATGTTCACTCTCAACGGTGGCTAATACCGTTAGTCATAGACATATAGTTCCAATTGCAAAAATGCTTTAAAAAACGGAAAGAATTGTTTTTCAAGCGATTTAGGTAAAAATTTTCTTTTATTAAAAAATTACGAAAATTAAATTTTTATACGGTCCCCCGGTCCTATAAGTCATATTTAATAAATTTTTACCACTACTCTAACAAGTATTGCAAAAAAAAAAAAAAAAAAAAAAAAAAAAAAAAAAAAAGTCCCATTCCTCTGCGATTAAAACTGTCCGAGTAATAGCTGTTTGAAGTTGAAGCATCTTTTATGCTGCAAATTAGGGGTCAGACACAAATTTACTGGAAATAAAAATAAGCACAAGATATAAAATTTAACATTAAATATTGAGAGTAAAATAATTTTTAAAATATTACTTTTAGATTTATGTTGATGATTACATATTAAAGTAAAATTTGTACTAAAAATATAAGTAAAAAAAAAAAATAACAGAAAGTTTGTTAATTTAAATTATGAGAAACAACAGTCACAATTCGTTACAAAATGACATACATTTCAAATTCTATTAGATTACTTAACGTAACAGAATTTGGTGTAGTCCTATAAAATAAATAAATGGTACGCACCTAAAATTGTATTAATATTGCATTGTTATTGGATATAAATAAGTGTGTAAATTGAACCTCTATCGGATATTTGGAAGTAACTTAAAATTTAAGTGGAAATTTTGATCTAGGGAAATATATATACGAACGTTTTAAGCAAAATAAAAGCTTATCAAAATAACACACTTTTTAAAAATAAAATCGCGATTTACCAACATTTTATTTTCTCGATAAAGAGAATTTTAAAACTCACGTCTTCAACTATTATAACCAATCTAGAAGTTAATTAATAAACATTAACATTACCGTAAAACTTATACGGTGGTAGCACCTTCAGTTAAATTGTTTTAAAATATTTCTTTATCTCATTTAAAACATTTTTGTAATTGGAACTACATGTCTGTTATAAATGGTTTAGGAATTAGCTATAGGACAACGCTGGAAATGGACACCCTTTATAATAATTTAAGCACTTAGTATACGATCCCTGAAAACTGAGTCCAACTCATTCGTTTTCAGCTACAGAAAAGTGGTTTAAGTCATGAAATTTAAAGTTTCATATTTCGGTCAATTTTAATGTTAGATGAATGGAACCTTTTTTGTATTGCTTGATATGGTGATGGAAAATTTTTACTAAATATCACTAATAGGGCCGGGTGACCGTATAAAAAGTTAATTTTCGTAATTTTTTAATATAAATTTTTTACCTAAATCGCTTGAAAAACAATTCTTTACCTTTTATAAAGCATTTTTGCAATTGGAACTATAGGTCTATGACTAACGGTTTAGAAATTAGCCATTGGCCACCGTTGAGAGTGGACACCCTGTACATATTTGTTTGTGGTAACTGTTGACCATTAGACCTCCAAACTGACAAATCCATTTATGGAAAAATTTCGTTGACTTTGTTTCAAACTGCTATTCGGATATTAAAAATACTTTAGACAAAGTGACAAAGAGTATCTAAAGTGAAAATTATATTATGAAGTCGATATCTAAGCATGAAACAAAAATTTGCCGCACACAGTTTTCTCCAATATGAAGGAGGTCATAATTACTCCTTGGTCATAATTACCCCACCTGACATAATTACCCCACATTAGAAGATTTTATTTCAGTTCAAAAATGAAAATATAGTTTTTTTTTTTTTTTTTTTTTCATTTTAGACATTATATATAGCTAAAACCGATATTCTAATTACACCTTTACAGGGAAGCAATATTAGTTTCAATGAAAAATTATGGTTATGTTCAATCATTTAACTTTTTATCATTTAACATTCAAAATGTATTACTCAATATTCACATTGCCTCTAATGCATTTTAAATCAAATGTAACGAACGTTTCAAAAGATAAATGGAATTTTTTATTTAGGAAGCATGACAAAACAAGTGAATGAAGGAAAATTAGCCGTTTATAATGAAAAGATTTCGACTATGAATGAAAATAAATATTAAAATGAATAAAAATAAAAACTCATAAAAATAAAACAGCAAGATAGATGATTTTGTGTATACAGTCAACTCTGAAATCCGCACACTTAGAAACCAAGGGTTGGGTGGATTATACATTTTTGCGGATTATAGATCATCTATTTGCTTACATTTTTTTAAAAGGTCTGACTATAAATTAAGAGCAATCGCACAACAATTACATTTGTAATAGGGAAGAAAAAGCATAATGCAATATTGTCTCAATATATTTAATAACTAAGCTGATTGAAAGAAAAATTATATGCAATACAAATTTTAGTGCTGATAATATACGTTTGCGGATTATTCATCGGCCGATTTCGTAGACTTGAATCATAGAATGAAACATAAACTATACCTTCTTTTGGAGCAACCAATATTGGTTATGCTGTGTGCCAAATAATACTGAAATATTGCATTTATCGGAAATATTTCCGGTGAAATACCATGATTGTTTAATTATTGGCTTTTTCATTGAAAGTATTTGCAACGAAATCCCACATTTATATAAAAAATTAAAAATTTAAATCTTTGCAATAAAATAAGCCAATATTACAAAAACATTAGTTTTATAATTTATTTATATGTTTGGAACAAATTTTCAATGTTCACATTGGAAATATTGCAGTGAAATAACAAAATAATTTTTGACAATATGCCTCCAATGTTGGAAAAATATAAACATCTAAAAGTGGGGCAATATTTCATGAAAATACTTCCAATATTGGATTATTTATGCAGTGCAATACAAGCAATCCTGGTCCAATATTGGTCAATATTATTTATTTACTTCGGTTGCATTCAGTATTTTTTCGCAGAACGCATGGTATCGATGTATTCGATGCATGGTATCGAGTAATCTTGTCAAACACACTTATAATTCGATAATTAATTTATATAAATTTTTTAAAAAAGGAAAAATGCTTTCGATTCTAAATCGCTTCCATAGTCAGATTTGGCAATTTTATACCTTTACTTAAAAAAAAATAAGTACGTCATTGTGTCAGAAAGTTTAGCGCTTGCTGAGCAGTAAATTTGAAAACAGTTTTAACATTTTTAAAATCATCATTTTGCCTTTGAATCTAAGGAGCCGCCACGAAATCCTGCATTTTTAATTGAGTGGGTTGTGCATATTAAATTAAATTATAAAATATTTCACAATGCACGCATTCCCTTTAGATTATTTTTTGCAGAAGCGAATTCCTCTTACTGATTTTGCACGGTTAACTCTGCAACCATGTATATATTAGATTTTAAGGTAAATTTATATCGAAGCTGCCAGGAAATCCTTCATTTTAATTAAGTGGATTGCGCAGAGTAAATTAAATTATAAAATATTTTACAATGTACGTATTTCTTTTAGGTTATTTTTTTAAAAATTCTTTTACTTATTTTGCATGGTTGACTCTGGAACCGGATGTATATATGAGATTTTAAGTTAAATTCATGGTTTTTTTTTTATTATTATTATATTTATGACGTACATATTGTACATCATCTAGTTAACGTTATGACGTACACATTTTATGTCATAGATATCAAAGGTTAAATCTGTAAAATGAGTTCTAAAAAATTTCTTTATATAATGTTTAAAACTGTTACGCGTATAACTATTTCTGTCTGTTATTTTCCCAGGTGATCTGTTTTATTCTCATGGGAAACATTGTATTTAGCATTTTTAATTCTTTCTTCCTCATGGAAGATATTTTTCTCATTTCTATTTTATTTCTATATTGTTTCGAATACACTGATATTAAAATATTTTTTTTTCTTTCGTCTGTAATATAATTTTCAAAGTTGTAGTTTTGAAGAATCTACGACCGCAAAACCGATAATTCAACTATAAGAAATTATTTACGAGAATTCATCTCAAAAATTTATTTTTAGGAAAATAAATGCATTGTGAAATATTTTATAATTTAATTTATAGCCCTGTTTCATGAAGGATTTTAAGCATCATTTTTATTTCTACATAAATTATTTTTGCTATTACTTAAGGATAGGTAGATAATAAATTCAATCGTTTTCTAAACTATTTCCAAACAATTTCTGTTCAAAAACATGCTCGTAATAAAATTATCTTAGAAATTTCATGTAATTTCATCCTTTAAAATGCTAATTTGAAAAAGCCCAAAAGAAAAATTATTTCTTTTTCTTTTATAATTCTTAATTTTAATTAAAAAATTAATTTTTGACCTGCACATTACTTTTTTGTGCAATTTTAAAATGTTAATTAAGCATTTTGAAAATCAATTTTCATAGGAAAAAATCTGAAAAATACTTCTTTTGCAACACAATAAAATGATAATTTCAGATAAAGTTTTATAAAAAGAAAAATACTTATGTTCGATTAAATGTATACTCTTTTCTAAATATCAGTAAATAATTGAAGGGCCCAAAAGAAAAATTATTTCTTTTTCTTTTATATTTCTTAATTTAATCCAAACAAGATAAAAACATTAAATTTTGAGCCGAATATTACTTTTTGGTACAATTTTAATTTGTTAATTAAGCATTTTGAAAACCAATTTTCATAGGAAAAAATCTGAAATATACTTTTTTTATAACACAATAAAATGATCACTTAAAATAAAGTTTTATAAAATGAAATATACTTACACTCGAATAAATATGTACTCTTTTCTAAATGTCAATAAATACATAAATAAAAAAGATAAGAAAAAAAAAGTTTATGTGTTACATTTCTTACAAAAACTGTGCAATGTTATCTAAAAATATGATTTTATAAACAATTGAAGATTTAATTAAAAAATTATGAATAATAACATGCAGTTTTTGAAAAATTGTGTTGCTGGCAGTTTTAAAAAATCAAAACACCCACGAATAATTCTTAAAGAAATTTAATTAATAATGTTTGTTATTAATAATTACAAATTAGTTAAAAATAAATTTAAAGGTCGGATAAATTTCAAAAATTAATTAATTCAAATAATTATATGAGTAGTTCTTCTTTATTATTAAAAATATTAAAATTTAAAATAAGAATTATTCAACAAAGCAATGTTTGCAACAGTGTTGCTAACAGTGTTGCCACTATTATTATCTTGCTAAAACCGTAATCTATTTGATATTATCAACGCCTGAAATTCCAATTAATACTATAAGAAAATGTTTTTTAAATTATTATTTCATTTATAAAACAAAAAAAGCTCTTTCAAAACAATTGTAAATTGATAGCAATAGATAGCCAAGGTAGAGAATAACGTTTTTGCCATTTCCCCCTTTTTTTTTCTTAATTTCTTCTTTTTCTTTTTAGCGGTGAAATCTTATATAGCACATGTACATTATAAAAACAGTTCCTTTCTTTGATGTGTCTAATTAAAAGAATCAAACGTTCGATATCTTAGTTCATGTATCAAGTTAACTTTTCTTCTTTTCCAAGATTCGAAACTGTTCATGTGAAACATTTAAGTTTTGTCATAACTAACAGAATAAGATTATCATGTATTACACTTACAAATCTTTTTTTTTGTAAATATTTTTGTATTCGTTCTTCAAAGTATTTATAAAATTGAGTATTTTAATAAAGGTTTTTCGCGAATAATGCTGAAATATGCCTTTTTGTTACGCAATAAATAATGCATTCTCGTTTAAAATCAGATTTTACAAAATTAAAAAAAAAAAAATTAAATAATTTGTACTTTTTTAAAATACAGCAAAAAACCACATTACTTTTAGCCTTGTTTCAAAAAATGGGGAGAGGGGGACTTAGTTAAAATTTGATATTCTCAGCAATTGAAGGTTTAACTAACATTATTTAGCAAAACAGTTTAAAATTGCAGCATTGGAGGGATAACCAAGTTTAATATTGGATTTATAAGAGTTATTCAATGAATAATTTAATGAATTCTTAATGAAATTTTAATAATAATTTTTATTATTTCCAAGTCAAAATTAAGTAAGTTTAAATTGAAAGGTTAATTATATTTTAATGAAAATAATTAAATGGATAATTCTACTTAATTATTAAATTTGAATAAGAATTACTCAATAAGGTATGCTTTTGCAACAGTGTTATTAACAATTTTGCCGTTATTGTTATCTTGCTAAATCCGTCGCCTGTTTGGTATTATCAGCCATTGAAAGTTCCATTAGTATTATAAGAATGTGTTATTAAATTATTATTCCATTTACCAAAAATAAAAATCTATTTAAAACTGTTGTAAATTGATAGCAATAGATAGGCATGAGAGAATAGCGTTTTTTTACCGTTTTCCCTTTTTTTTTTTACTCTATTCCTCCTTCTTTTTTCTTTAGAGTGGTATAATCTTTATAGCACATTATAAAAGAAGTTCCTTTTTTATGTGTCTAATTAAAAGAATCAAACGTTCTATACTGCAAACATCTTTGTTCATGTATGAAGTAAGCCTTTCTTCTTTCCAAGATTTGAAATTATTTGATTTGTAAGTTTTGTCATAACTTACAGAATCAGATTATCACGCTTTACACATTCAAGTCATTTTCAAAAAACTTTATATTCGTTCTCTAAATTATTTTCAAAATTGAACACTTTAATAAAGGATTTTCACTTATAAAGCTGAAAAATGACTTTTTATATAAATAATTACATTCTAGTTTAAAATTAAACTTTTAAAAAAGAAAAAAAGCTTAAATTTTAATAAATTTGTATTTTTTATAAATACAGCAGTAAAGCCCATTACTTTTAGTTTTCTCTTAAAAAGCAGTTAGAGATCTCAAAACTTAATATTATTTCCAACTGAAGATTCAACTATTACTATGATAATATAATAAGTATCATCTACAGAATTCAATTTAACGTTAAAGTACGACACATGTTCATGTATGATCATGCTCAATTTCGGAATATTTTTTTACAGATTTGTTTTTTTCTTTTCTCTTTCTCCCCTCTCTCTTGTTGTTCAATTTGCTCTAGGAGATCACTTGTCAAATATGGCAACTGAGACATAATAATTGTATATATTAAATATGCTTTGAAATTATTTTTAATAGTCACTAAATTTTGAACAAATTTCATTGAAAAGTAATTTTTTCCTTTATTTTATAATGTAAAATATTTAAATTGTGAAATATTTAGAAGTTGTATAAGAGAATAAAAGGAAAAAAGAAAGCGCAAGCGATTGCCATCTTTACATATTTTTAAAACATCAGCCGTTCAAAAGTGAGCTATATGAGCATTTGAATACGGCATAAAAGTCACCTGTAAATTAAATAAAACTTTGTCACTACAAAATAAATAAATACATTTATTAATTAATAAACAATATTTTTATTTAAAATGACTATTAAATGGTAGCAACAGGGTAGTAAAAAATGTCTGCGCTTTTTAAAAAAAAGATCTAGCGCTGAAATCTGCTTAAGAAAGCATTTTGAATACAATCTCTCTCAATGGAAACCTCATTTATTTCTGGGTAATTATCATCAAAAGTACTTCAGTATTATGAATAATTAAATGTTATGAAATACAAGGGCATCAAATATATATTCTTTAACGTAATATTATTTGAAGCTCAAAATGTATGTTTTTCTTAAAATTTTTAATTTTCTAAGAAAATTTTTAGATTTATTTAAAAAATGTTCGACATTTATTTACTGTTAAAATTTGAAATTATTAACGGTCAAAGATTCAATTAATATTATAATAATATGAATAATATGACACAAAATTTCATTTAAATTAAGGTATTGTGTCTAAATGAGACATGTTTCTCCATACTTTTGTCGCATTTAGGGCATATTTCACATTTTAAAAAAAGTATATGGATAGTTTATAAGGCAGAAAAAAATTTAATATTGCGTCTTTAGTTAAAAACTAATTCATTTTGCAGAAATGAAATAATTGTTTGAATTGTACACTGTAAAAAAAAATTCAAGATGTTACTAAAAATTTCTTAGTAAATTTGTATTCCAAAGATTTTTTTAGTAACCATTACAAACTTTTTTTTTTTGCAAGTGAAACAAACATTTCTTTTGTAAACTGAACAAAATAATTTTTTGTATAACTAACTTAAAAATTTTTAGTATGAGCCACCAAGCAAATTTTAGTAATATCTCCAAAAATTTTTTTAATAACCATTACGTGCGCCCTAAAGGCAGGAGCTTCCTTTGAGCTGCATCCAGACTTCTGAAGCGGAAGATTTTCGGCAAAACCGCAACAGATGGAAGCACCAAACATTCCTACCCGCTCCGACAGAATTTTCATGATCCCTTTATTAACGAGACACTACATACATTCGGGGCGTATTTGGACCTTTTAGCCTGGAGTCCGTTACTATAGCCACTATGCTATCAAGGCCACACCAACTGAGTCTTAGTAAGAGCTATTAAAAATATAAAACTATTAACTCTATTCGTTGCTAACTTTTTTCTAGTAATTCTTACAAATTTTTTTGTAACCGACTAAGATTACTAAAATTTTTTTAGTAATTACAAGGATCACTAAAGTTTTTTTAGTATCGACCCTTTTTTTTTTTTTTTACAGTGTAAGCATGACAATATGTGGTTGACGTATTTAGGTAATCTTTGTTATATTTACATAAGTTAAAACCTAAATAAGACAATGCATTTTATACATGTCAGTCCATTCTAAAGTATTTCTTTAATTTTCATCAAATTTTGAAATATTTAAAAAAGAGTTAAAATACAAAAAAAAAAAAAAAAAAAAAAAGTTAAAACACTTATTATTAAATATATTATATAACTAATAAAATATTAATAACTTAAACAATAATAAAAAACTTTGGGGCACAAACTATTGAATATGCTCGTTTAAAACGTAAAATACATGTAACTGTTCATAAATTACTTAAGGGGTCTTGTACCTTTTAAACGGGATGAAAATCAACAAAAACATCCAAAGTTCGATTCAGTGTATCTTTAAAACTTTTATACATATTAACATAAAAATTTCACCGTTCAATAGAAAAGATTATGCTTTTTAATAAACTGTCATTAAACATTTAATAGTCTTTCATATAATATATGCATTACTGAAATTTAAAAACCTCTATTTTTTACTTTGTCGTGCCTTGCGCGCATCCTAACGACCCTATAAATCAATATTTTTGCATAGATATTTTTTTTCTGTAAAGAAGAATAATGCATTTTTAAAATGAACTACTCTTAAATAAAAATTATTTCATTAACCTTGTAAAAAAAAATTTCTAAATAAAAAAATCAAAATTTTACATTTTTTAATAAATAAAATTATTCATAACTAAAAATTTTATCGCTATAAATACATAAAAGTAGTTCATTTTAAGCATACGTATGTGCTTATTAACTAAAAAAATTTTCAAACAATTCATACATATGTTCTCAAGATATCATGCGCGCAATGTCTAAAAATGCAGTTTTTCAAAAACCCGTTTCAAACCTTTTAATTTTTGTAGTTACCTTTGATGGGGATGCATCTTATTTTTGCTATAACTTCAGTTCTAATGGGAATTTTTGTACGCGGTTTGTTTTAAAATATTTATAATGAATTATTTTATAATAATTAATGAAAACTGAAAAATCGAATTTTTGAAGCCTTAAAAGGTACTAGACCCCTTAAAAGGTGAATAATAAAACATATAAAAACTTAAAAATACATTTAAAGTACTGTATTTTTAAGTTTCAAGTTTTTATATGTTTTATTATGCACTTTTAAAGTAATTTATGTACAGTTACGTGTATTTTTATGTTTTAAATTAATAACGAGGTGAATTCTGCACTTTTTTTGTTCTTAACTCCAATTATATTTGAATATGCTCGTTATTTAATTATAAATAATGAATGCTTCAACACTCATACTTCAAACATTTTTTATTTTAATTTAACTTTAAACACTTTTAATAAATTTAAACGATTTCATCTTATGCAAGAATTTTTCAGATAGTCAACCATGTAAAAGTTTTAAAAATCCAATGATCATATGCTTTCATTCTTTGACTAAATTCTTAATGACGTGTATTTTTCTACTTTGATCATTTGAAACACATATTTAAGCATGCTATTGGGTTATCATCTGGAAATTTTTAATTCCATAACACAACATCGCTTAATTAAGCACAATTATTGCTTTAAACATCATTTAAATACATTATTATAATCTCAATAAGTCTTCTAACAATAGTTCCACATTTGAGGAATTCAATTTGTCTGTGAAATAAATCAGTCAATTATTTGCTTAAACCATTTTAGAGCTTTAATTTGAAAACTTGTCATCTTTTAACGAACTTCCACTTCAGGTAAATGAAACAGGTATTCGATGCCTTAACATTCATAAACTTATTTTATCTTCAAAGTTTAAAAAACGAAATCGTGATCTATTTTCGATAGTATTCACTACATTAAGGGAATTATGGGGGCGCTTTTTAATGAATAATATGAATTGTAATAGGAAATTTTTTTTAAGGAAACATTTTAAATACAGTGAAATATTTAGAATTATGCTCCTAAAGCTTGAATGCTTCATTACAGAGTATTTATATACGATTTTTACTTTAAGATTTTAAGCACCAAAGAATTGTTGCATTTATTGAGCACAACATTTAGGCACAATGAACTTATAAAACAACAAAATACTTTTAAAAACAATTGAAAGATGAAATAAATAAGTCATCTTATAGTCATTTATGAAGAGTGTAATGTTTTACTCCTTTTTTTCTTTCGTTCTAACTTTTCATTATTTCATTCCATCGGTGAAATATTATATAACACATAAGCATTATAAAAACAAATATTTTCTTTCGTATTTCTAATTAAAAGAATCGAAGGTTCGATACAGCAATTATCCTAACACATGTATCAAGTTATTTTTTTTTCTTTTCCCAGATTCGAAATGTTTATGTGAAACATTAAAGTTTTGTCAAAACTAGTAGAATAAGATTATCATGCATTATACATTCAAGTCTCTTTTTTGTAAGCATAAATTTTTGCTTTAAACATCATTTAAATACATTATTAGAAAATACCACATAAACTAATCTCAAAAGGTTTCCTAAAAGTCATTCCACATTTGAGGAATTCACACTGTTAAAACTAATGGTGACACATTGCACCTTTTTGGGGTGAAAGGCTTGTCTCACTGGTGACACTCCTAAAAGAACCAGAATGGCACTTTTAATTAGGGTGAAAAGATGGCACCCTTAATCCAGTGTGTCCAATAATAAAAAATTTAAAAATATACAAACCGACTTTTAGCCGTCGAAGGATTCGAACTCACAACGTCTGATTACAAGCTCAGCGTTCTAACCGCTCGGCCATCGAGCTCACCTTCATTCACTCATAGCCATAGATTTTACTTGACGTCACAAAAAACAGAAAAACACACGTCACAGCGCATGCGCATGGTTCCAGTCACCGGATGAGGTGCCACATTGCTGCCAATACGAAGTGCATGGCACCTTATTTAGCTCCAATCACCCAATAAGTACCTGTCGGCACTGCAACCACATATCCAAGCCCCTATGGCACCCTAGAGTTCCAAATGCCCCGGGTTCTAATGGACCCTAGGGCCTTTTTACCTCCGGGTACCAAATGACACCGGTTTGTCACCTTCCCTTTTAACAGTGCAGTTCGTCCCTTATGGAAATAAATCAGTCAGAAAATTCTTAAAACATTTTAGAACTTTAATTTGAAAAGTTGTCATCTTTTAACGAACTTCCACTACAGGTAAATGAAATATACATTCGATACCTTAACATTTATAAACTTATTTTATCTTCAAAGTTTAAAAATCGAAATCGCGATCCATTTTCGGTATTATTCGCCGCATTAAGAGAATTATGGGGGCTCATTTTAATGAATGATGTGAATTGTAATATGAAATTTTTTTAAAGAAAGCATTTTAATTATAGTGAAATATTTAGCATTGTGTTCTTAAAGTTTGAATGATTCATTACACAGCATTTATATGCAATTTTTATTTTAAGATTTTCAGTACCAGAAGATTGTCGCATTTATCGAGCACAACATTTAGCCACAATGAACTTATGAAAATACAAAACACTTTTAAAAACAGTTGAAAGATGGTAGCAAATAAGCTAAATTATAGTCATTTATAAAGCAAATAATGTTTTCCATTTTTTTTTTTTTTTTTTTTTTTTTTTTTTTTTTTTTTCGTTCTCTCTTTTAATTTTTTTCATTCCATCAGTGAAATATTATGTAACACATAAACATTATTAAAACAAATCTTTTATCTGATATTTCTAATTAAACGAATTGAAGGTTCGATCAGCAATTATCCTAACATATGAATCAAGTTAGTTTTTCTTCTTTTCCAAGATGCGAAACTCTTCATGTGAAACACATAAGTTTTGTCATAACTAGTAGAATCAGATACATTGTACAATCAAGTCTCCTTTTGTAAGCACAATTTTTGCTTTAAAATCATTTTAATACATTATTAGAAAATACCACTTAAACTAATCTTAAAATGTCTCCTAAAAATCTCCCACATTTGAGGGATTCAGTTCATCGTTTATAGATCTGTAAAATAAATTAGTCAAGAAATTTCTTAAAATACTTTAGAATAATAATTTGAAAACTTTGAAACATATGGAACAGGCATTCTATGCCTTAGCATTCATAAACTTATTTTATCTTCAAAGTTTAAAAAACAAAATCGCGATCCATTTTCGGTATTACTCACCACATTAATCCTTTCCGGCAAGGGCAAATTTTGTAATAAAATGAGTGATTATCGACTGCCACCGGAATTTGCAAATGGCTTTTATACATATTCTGAATTCCTTAAATTAAGCTTTCATTGTAAAACCAAAATTTTACTAAAATATTATTGGTGCCGTTTGCAAGTTTGGAATTAAAATTAGGTATTCCAGACCGGGCACAGTGTGCCGGAAAGGGTTACGGGAATTATGGGTCACTTTTTAATGAACGATGTGTATTGTAATATGAAATTTTTTTTAAGAAAAGCATTTTAAATGTAGTGAAATATTTAGCATTATGTTGGTTCGATTAGATATGAAATTCTTCAATGTAAAGCGAAATTGTGATCAATATTCGGTATTATTTACCGGTTTAGTGGAGTTACGTGAGGGAGTGCTTTTTAATGAATGATGTATATTTTAATGGGAAATTTTTTTAAAGAAAACATTATAAATGCAGTGAAATGTTTTGCAATATTTCCCTAACGTTTGGATGTTTTATTATATAGTATTCATATGAGATTCTTGCGTTACGATTTTAAGTAAAAAAGAGTTCTTGCATTTTATAGGTTGTCACATTTATGCGCAATGATTTTACAAAAGGACAAAACGCTTTTAAAAAGCAATGAAAGATGGTAACAAATAAACTATCATATAGACAATTATGTAGTGAATAATGTTTTCCATTTCTTTTTCTTTAGTTTTATCTTTTTGTTTTTCATTCCAGCGGTGAAATATTATATAACACATAAACATTATAAAAACAAATCTTTTCTTTGCTAATTCTAATTAAAAGAATCGAAGGTTCAATAGAGCAATTATCCTAACACGTGTATCAAGTTATCTTTTCTTCTTTTCCAAGGTTCGAAATTCTTCATGTGAAACACTTAAGTTTTGTCATAACTGTAGAATCAGATTATCATACATTATACATTCAAGTCTCTTTTTGTAAGCACATTTTTCGCTTTAAACATCATTTAAGTACATCATTAGAAAATACACATAAACTAATTTCTAAGATCTCCCAAAAATCGTCCACGTTTGAAGGATTCAGCTTGTCGCTTATAGATCTGTGAAATAAATCAGTCAACAAATTGCTTAAAATTTTTTAGAACTTTAATTTCAAAACTTGTCATCTTTTAACGAGTTTCCACTTTAGGTAAGTGAAACAGGTATTCGATGCATTAACATCCATAAACTTATTTTACTTTATAAGTTTACAGAACGAAATCGTAATCCATTTTCTGTATTATTTGCGCATTAGGAGAATTATGGGAGCACTTTTTAACAATATGTGATGTAATAAGAAACAAGATGGTTGAACGACATGCGATGTAATAAAAAGCTATATAAAAAAAAAAAAATTAAATACAATATTTAGCATTGTGTTCGCAAAGTTTGAATGCTTCCTAATACAGCATTTATATACGATTCTTATTTTAGGATTTTAATTATTACAAATTGTCGCATTTATTAATTTTCACAGCATTTAATCATAATGAACTTATAACATCTTTTAAATACAATGAACAAAACATTTTAAAAACAGTTAAAAGATGGTAACAGATAAGCTAACATTTATGAAGTGAATAATTTTTCCCATCTCTTTTTCTTTAGTTTTATCTTTTTGTTTTTCATTCCAGCGGTGAAATATTACATAACACATAAACATTTTAAAACAAATCTTTTCTTTTCTATTTCTAATTAAAAGAATTGAAAGTTCGACACAGCAACTAGCCTAACACATGTATCAAGTTATATTTTCTTCTTTTCCAAGGTTCGAAACTCTTCATGTGAAACACTTAAGTTTTGTCATAACTAGTAGAATCATATTATCATACATTATATATTCAAGTAGTCTCTTTTTGTAAACACATTTTTTATTCGTTCCAGAAAGGGATGTAAATGAGAAAAAAATAAAAATAAAAATCGAGACAATTTATTCCAGCAATAAATTTCTTTCGTACCATTTGTCCGAACACGACATCCTTATAAACACTGTTGCTTACGAGTTTCAAATCCGATAAACAAATTAGATTTTGGAAAAGTTTCACGAGCGTTTTAACAGTTAAAACTAACTTTGTTTTGGGGCGCTTTGATAATTAGTTACAGAATCGTTAAATTTTAAATAGTAGGATTTGTTAATTTATTTATCTCAGTGTTTTAAAGTCTTACAAACGTAAGAATTGTCAGAAACTTAGGGGGAAGTAACCTTTTCAAATTTTAAAACAATAGTTTTTCGTTTTTCATATGTATTTTTTGAATTTATACATTTTTGAATCAAACAGATTTTAATTTTTTTAATCCGAAAAAAAATTTAAATTGTATCCCGATTTATGTTCATAACACGCTTTTTAATTTCGACTTCATTTTTTCCTACTTTTACAAGATTGTGTTTTTATTGCTTGCGCGCACTCAAAAAATAAATAAATAAATAAATAAATAAATAAATAAATAAATAAATTAAAAATTTTGAAAACAGATAATTTTTTTTTATACATGACATGATTATACCCACAATTAATGTATAACTTTAACTACATAATTCATAAAATTTGTAATTATGTATTTGAGATTGGATGAAACGATATGTAATTGGTCAAAATGAAATTTTAGTACAATTTCTATTGCGATTTAAACATGTAACGTCTAACACTGAAATAACTTCATAAAATATAATAAAATTATGCATAAATTTACATGTGATGTTTGTCCCTTCTCCTTTAATGAAAAGTAAAAATGTATTTAAAGATGTCTTTTATAGCTGAAAGGCAACAGTTGAATTACAATTTTTTTTCCAAAATATGTTCAATATTTTCGTTTTTTTTTTTTTTTTTTTTTTTTAAACAAAATTTTCATTCATTGCATTGAAAACTAAAAACGGTAGGAATATATATTATTTATTATTCACTTTCTAATGTACCGGTGGTCAACCGCAGGTCTGTCATCTAACAAACTATTATTTTAGTACAATATAGTTTACATTATTTAATGCCTAAAACTTTGCGATTGTATAAACCAAATATTACATTTTGAAAATTGAAGTGGTAAATGGCTTTAAGGGGGAAAAGGTTGTGCAGTTCTATCCTAAAAAAATTAAGTCTCAAGTCTTAGTTTTAATCAAATAAATATGAAGAAACTGTGAAACATTACATATAGATTACTGATTTTTTTTAATCTTGAAATTTCAGTATCGTAGCAAGCTGCTATTTTATTATAACGTAATTTTCATTATTTAATGACAAAAACTTTGCGATTACATAAATCAAACATTAAACTTTAGAAAATTTTAAAGTTCTCATTGTTATTAAGTGTGTGAATTGTTGTAAAAAGTGTATATATTTGATTAAATGCATTATCAACAATGTTATTTTAAATGTATAAATCACAATGTACATATTTTGCATTTAATCAGTAATATATACATTTTACAACAATGAAATAACGATATATAATGATATATAACGATAACGAACAATAATGATTCTTAATAGCAATGAAAACTTTAAAATTTTCTTTAGTCTCATTATAGATTCTGCTCTAAGGATGGCGTTTTTACTGTTCTTGGGTATTTTTATCTTGAGTTATCTTGTTTATAACAGATTTCTCAGGCGAATCTTATTAGAACTTAAAGATTATCATCACATAGATGACAATGATTCATGTTCAAGTCGTTCGAGTCCGGCGATTACCACCTCAGCTGGGCAAGGTGTGTTGTGGGAGTTTAACTTACCTGACAATAGATTCGATAGCATTTGGAATTCACCTATACCTTCTTACATTTCATTCAATAGTAGTTGTCAAATATCAGACGTTCCTCAAGAAAAAAAAAAAAAAAAAAAGTGTTGTAATTCGAGTTGAAAATTCACCACTTTCGCTGCCAAGAATAATAGCACTTCTCAATAACTTTTGAAATGCATATATTTTATTATTCTAACACCAATTGGGATATTTATTGTATTAATAATAAATATTTTAAAATTATTTTGCAATAGGGAGTGAAGTGAAGAGAAGAGAAAAGTGAATTGATCTTCAATGAAGTGAAAACAAGTGCATAATAGACGATTTCCTCGTGACGTCACGAGATTTAAAGAGCAACTGGCGGTAGGCAAAAGAAACGGACTTTACGAATCACTAAACATTGTCCAGCATTGAATTTTTCATTGTCATCGTTTTTCCTTTTAATTTTATGCACATATATATATTATTTCCTGTAATTTTAGCCATGGTAACAAGTTGTTGTGCGATCGGTTGCACATTCAGATATAAAAAAGTGAGCCCGATAGGCATATTTCGGATTCCGAAAGATGAAAAAATAAAAACATTACGTTGCACTACAAAAACCAATTTAAAATTATTAGAAAACACCTCCAAAGATGCATCAGTATATATATCCATACTTCTAATTTGCACACACTTATTTAAAAAGTCTAGATGTAATTTTAACAATTCCAGTAATATTTAAATTAATTTAAAGGGTGATCTTTAGTGTCGCCTCCAGGCGACATCAGGACTGAGGAGTTTAAACTGAACTTTTTAATTAATCTTCAAACTGGACTTTAAATAGCACTTTCAGATTTTAAAATTTCAATTTTAAGCCTTATTTTTAGCAGTAACATCAAAAAGAAATCTTCTAAGCAGACAATTTATCAAACCCAGCATCTATTACTAAATGATTCATTTAAATAGGTACCAATAATTGGTGAGGGGGAGGAATGTAAAACCTAAACTCACCAGAAACAACAAAATCATAAGCAGCCACCGATTTTGTATTCAAACCGGGGCAATTTGTTAAATAAGTTGTTATTTTGGCCGCAGTAATATTTGGCCATGCGGACATGTCATTTCGCCAATCTATTTTTTTAATTAAATACGGGTCGGGAACATAAAAAAAATACTCCCATTCGGCAACAGAATAGTTAGTTTTTCTCTGTATCTATTCTTAGATACCTCATCTAACTTTTCAGCGTAAGCAGATAAAATTAATGGTAATTTGGAATAATTATGCTCCGCTAACGCCATAGTTTTAAATGCTGGTTCCGTTGTGTTTCTGCCTACCACAGCTAGAAGTTGAGTTGTTTGATGATGCTGGAGGAAATGGCCCATACACATTTATTCTAACATCAACTGATTATCTTTAACAATAAATATTTTTAATATGTTTTTTTTAGAGACAGTGAAGTGAAGCGAAGAGAAAAGTGAATCGATGTTTAATAAAGGGAAAAGTATCTAAACCAGATAATCATAAGCTATTTCCATTTTGTTGTATAATGTTGGTTTGAAAGTAAAACTGTCTATAAAAGTTATTTAAAACATGGGTGAATATTCATTATGCAAGTTATTAAATAAATGTGCTTGTGAGCCATATGCTGCTACAAGGTCAAGTGGATTATTTCCGGTTTCTGAACTGATTAGACCCAAGGATTTGGAATGGTATTGGAAAAAAATAAAAACAAACATGCTTCCAGAAAATATTTCTGAAATAGATCGCATAGAAAATCGAAGTGGAACTTACCTAGAGCTTGGGGATATGATTTCAGTACATTCCGTTCTGTGAATCCTGCATAATATTCCTATCGAACCAAATTCTGGGCACAGTGTTTTATATTAGAGAAAAGTATAAGGTCTCATATCCTTATGTCCTTTCTTATCCTTGATTTTATTATTAGAATATTGGCAATAGCTAAGTGTTATTTTCCAAATTGCCAAAATTTTCCAAATTTGTATCTGTGCTTTGCACAAATCATATCCCCAAACTCTAGGGTAGTTCCACTTTGATTTTCTATGATATCTTTTTCTGAAATATTTTCTGGAGGTATGTTTGATTTTATCATTTTTTTTCAGTACCATTCCACATCGTTCGGCCTAATCAGCTCAAAAACGTGAAATAATCCACTTCATCTTGTAGCAGCATATGGCCCACAAGCATAGTCATTTGATAACTTGCATAAGGAACATTCATCCATGTTTAAAATAACTTTTATAAACAGTTTTACTTTAGAGTAGACAGTATACAACAAAACTGAAATAGCTTATGATTATCTGGTTTAGATACTTCTTTTTAGGTGCGTTCGTAATTATGTAAATACGTAGCACCTATAGTTGTCGTTCAGTCCGTCCGTCTGTCTGTCCTTCTGTCTGTCCGTCTGTCTGTCCGCCTGTCTGTCAGTCCGCATATAACAACGCAAAAACCACCCAACCGAATCTTTTGAAATTTAAAATATATAATTATTACATAATTTTGTCGAGTCATTTCAAATTTTATGAGAATCGGATGGATAGATCAATTACAGGGACGATCAAAAGTATTCCGTTACATTACGGTCAATGGGGAAAAAAGTTTCAAATGCATTTTAATCGTTCGAAATTTAAATTACATACTTATTACATAATTTTGTCAAGTCATTTAAATTTTTTTGAATATAGGATGCATAGATCAAATACAGGGACAATCAAGAGTACTCCGTTACATTACGGTCAATGGAAAAAAAAAGTTTCAAATGCATTTTAATAATATTACACTCATTCGAACATAATAATATTGATATGCATCATAAAGTACATATTCTAATATAGATTTTGCATAATCTGATGTGCAAAGAACATTTGTTATTGATTTACAAGGCCAAATAAAAGTATTCCATTACATATTGAGTATAGAGAGAACATTGTTTGGTTCGCATTTTAATTGTAATTAACTATTTACAATTTTATGAGATTGATATAGGAGAGTGATATTTTTAAAACTTCATTATCGTACGAACGCACCTCATTTGCTACGCTTCACGTGCAATTTACAACTTGTTCACTTTATTAAACATCAATTCATTTTTCTCTTCTGTTCACTTCACTGCCTCTAACAAAAACATATCAAAAATATTTGTTGTTAAAGATAAATGATACAATTAATGTTAGAATAAAATAATATATATGCACTTCTTTTCACTTCATTAAAGATCAATTCACTTTTTCTCTCCTCTTCACTTCACTCCCAATACCAAAATAATTAAAATTATTTATTATTATACAACTAGCAAAAGCCATGCTTTGTTTGGATTCGCGAAGCATTATTTTATAAAACAGATATTTGAAAGTAACAATATTTTTTTTATTATTATTATTTTTGCATCTTTATTAAACAAAAACGTTATTTTATGTTTTGGCGCATTTTAATTTTTTACTTATGATGTAAAACTGGCATAAGATATTTTCGAAGCAAACTTTTACAAATTTTTTTTTAATTTTCAACTAAAAGCTCTTTTAAAGATGTTTTTACAATTTCAAGTAGCCACTGGTGTTTTTTAATTGTTTGAAATATGCATGTTTCCAATCTTTGTAATCAACATCCGATAATCTTTGATAGCTATTTTAGAATAATATATTTGAAGAAAGCTTGAAGAAAGTTACTTCTTCAAAATCCTATTTTCTGGAAAAAACATTTGAAATCTGCTTTCGTTGATACTATGAATTTTCAACTGTAAAACATTTTATTTTAATTTCTTCATTTTTATACATGTTAGCGTATGAGAATTGCTGTAATTCTCTCCGCGTGGGAGAACTGTTTACTTTCTGCGAATGGCAACTCAATTAATGGAATTACCCATGGAGGAAGAATATACTGGAGGTGAACTATAATGATTTGGGTGATGCCAAAAATGTAACCCTACATTAAGTCACATTAAGTCCAAACAAAACCACGTGCTTTGATTCGCCTATGAATTCAAACCGGTTAAAACCCGTATTTGATTGCTCTTGTTTTTTTATCGTCGAATTTTTTATTAGACAGCGCTTCACAGCTAAAAATTTCTTTGATTATTTAATTATATGTGTTTTAAATATCAAAATAGAAAATCTTTTAACATTTTTCTTGAAAAGATAACAATATTTTGCTAATATCTGAAAATCGTTTGCAATCAGAAATCTGTATTTTAGATTAATATTTATTACTTATGTTTTCATACATGATTTTAAAAGAATGTTTTCATTATTATATTTTAAATATTATTTAAATGCAAGTATTAATATGTAACAAAACAAATTTCTTTTTATATATTCATCTTGATTTTTTTTTATCCCTGAATTATTTATTTAGAATAAATCTATTTGTAGTATCGAAACCCTGTATTTATGCTTCATTTTTCGCATTTAAATGCGATTAATCTTAAAATATGTGTAATTTATTTTCTAATAATTTTAAAAACATGATAAGAATCGAAATTTTTACTGCGTGAAAATCAGCTCATTTATTTTACAGCTCTCAAATTTTATTATGCTTTATATCTGTTGTTTTTAGGTGCTTTCGTAATTATGTAAATACGTAGCACCTATAGTTGTCGTTCAGTCCATCCGTCTGTCTGTTCATTCGCATATAATAACGCAAAAACTACCCACCCGAATCGTTTGAAGTTTAAAATACATAATTAATACATAATTTTGTCAAGTTATTTCAAATTTAAAATAGATCAATTATGCATAGATGAATTACAGGGACAATCAAAAGTATCCCGTTACATTACGGTCAAGGGGGGTTTCAAATGCATTTTAATCATTTGAAATTTAAAACAAATAATTATTACATAATTTTGTCGTGTCATTTTAAATTTTATAGAAATTGGATGCCTAAATCAATTACAGGAACAATAAAAAATATTCCATGACATTACGGTCAATGGAAAAAAAAATTTCAAATGCATTTTAATGGTGTTAAACTAATTCAAACATAATAAAACTGACATGAACCTATGAAGTATATATATACTAAAATATACATTCTGTACAATATGTGATGCAAAGAATATTTGTTTTTAAATTACAGGAGCACACAAAAGTATTTCATTACATAAAGCTATACGGAGAAACATTGTTTGTCGGGCGTGTTTTAATTACATTAAACTATTTAGCATTTTATGAATATGATATACGTTGCTGAGGTGTAATAAAAATTACTTCCTGTATATTTACAGGAACACAAAGATTTCTACTACTATAATGTAACCGAAGTACTGTCTACTATATCAGCAAGATAGATCAAATAGATCTGAATATTTTAAAAACTTCGTTATCGTTTTGCGAACGTTTATCGAACGCACCTCATTTGTTACGCTTCACGCGTGTAATTTCAAACTTGTTTATTAATTGTTTCTCAAATTTTTTTATTGATAATGCTGTTATTTTGAAAAAGTAAAATTTTTATATTTTGTCAAAAATTGTTCTTATTAATGTAAAGCATGACTATATGCTAACAATATTTGTTTTAAAACATGTTTTGGAATTTTTTAATAGCGTTGTAAATATTAAAATTAGCTCTGTTTCAGGCGGAATACTGTTAATGTGTCGGATTCGAATTCAAATATTAGCGGTTCAGATCGATAAAAAAACATTTATGTTGGATTCCGATTTGAATAGAATTTTCGTGTTCAGGTAAAATACACAACCCGACCCATTCAAGTATCTAGTCTCGCTGCAAATTTAACATACATTTTTATTTGTGCAGCTTTAAGCGTTGAGCAAATAAGCAAGATTATAATATCACTTTTTTATAATGTTGCAATATTATAATCTTTCAACATTACAGTTTAAGCAACATTATATCATTTTAAACACTCTTACTTTCCTTTGCGTGAAATTTTATATCATCACGAAAAATATTGAAAAAGCCCGGTTTTAAATTATATTGAGCTACACTCTTCACATTTTGAATATGCCTATACAGGGTGTTTCAAAGTTATGCATCAGAAATGTAAAGGCAATTAGCGGGAACATTAATGAGCAGATTTGTAAAGGAATGTGGGTGCGGAAATGTAGCGTTGAGGAGAATCAGTGAATAATTTATGTCTATTTCACTATAATTTAGTAACATATTTTGGCCGCTAAAAGCTCCCAACCATATATCATTATCCCCATAAACGGAATTCTTTTGTGTGGTTCTTTAAATAAATAATAAATGTTTAACAAACCCCATATTCTACAAAATGCTTGTTATACTGCCGTTTATAAATGCATATCAATTTCTTTATGTTTTAAATGGTCTAACGTCATTGAAATGAACTTGAAACGATTTTTCCCATTGACCATAATGTAACAGAATACTTTAGACTGTCTATGCAAATGAACTATAAATTCTACACATTTCCTTTTCAATAGCGATCACGGTGTAATACACGTCAATAACATATAAAAAATGCTACGAGCATTAGAGTTTATTTACTAGAGTTAGAACTCGGCCACACAAACCGGAGTCATAAACATTTTTCATCTACGTTACAAAATATTAACCAGTAAAAAAAAAAAAATCCCGCGTTAAGCATAGATTATAAAACACTATCCAAATTTCCTTAATTCTTTAACAAAACATCGTTATTCAGGGAAATAGGTGTTATTGCCCATAACCAAATACGTATTCCAATACTTCTGAATGGCTCTGTATTTGATTTGTCGGTTGATATATATACTATATCATGGACAAATTTAGTTTAGAAAAAAAATGCCTAGCTGGATGAAATTTTTCTTTTGGCAGTTTATACGAATAGATGTAAAACATACTTCAATACTTTTGTTCAGCCCTGCAGTTTACCTAGTACCTTTATTACACGAAAGTATTTTGCTAAAATTAATTATGTAAAAAAATAAATAAAAAATGTTAATCAAACAACAATACTCTTTAAACTATTTAAATCATATTTCCAGAAATTATCACCCTTAAACAAACCTGTATCCAGTTCTTTGCGTGACCCTGTATATCATTTAATCTATATTCTACAAACATTTCACGATTTCATGCGTTTAAAAACTTTTTTAAAAACAAACCTTTAAGTAAATTACACTCACATTCAGTAACTTTTCCGAGTTCTTTTGAGTAACCCTGTATATCTTAATTGTGTAACTATTATAGCATTTATGCACACCATATAATGTGAATACATTTAGTGACACTTAAAAGCGCATATCATAATTAAAAATGCCCTTCATCCATGGAACAGTTACCATGCGTAATATACAGTACTTCGAATAGAATATGCTTTTTGAAGTCTTTTGTGTGTCCCTGTAAATGCTATGCACTTCGTATTATGCGTGAAATAACTTATATTAAGTCTCAGCGATGTATATCAATTTGATTACACATGATACCGTTTACCATCATTAAAATATGTCGCAAACAATTTCCTCCTTTATTATCATGTATTAGAATTATTTTGTGTGGCCCTGTAAATGAATATCTATTCTTTTAGCTGCATATTTTAGTGTGCTTTTCGTAGATGCAAATAAATGTGAATACGTTTGTCCGGCCGCAACATCTTTAAAATTAATTTGAAACGATTTTCCCCCATTGGCCCTAATATAATCGAAAACTTTTGACTGTCCCTGTAAATAAACTAATCGTGGTAGAAACTTCATTTTTAATAGGGTTTGTGTTTGTGTAAACTTCAATAACATGGTAAAATTTCTTTGCATTCCGAGTATATTTACGAGAGTTAGAGCGCGGACACACAGATAGACAAAACGAATGCATAAACATTTTTCAATTTTGTTGAAAAGTGTTAATAAAAATTACTGTAAAAAGAAAACTTTTAATAATACAATTTTTAGTTCGTATCAAACGTTTTCAATTTCTTATTTAATTTTAATTTGAAATTTAATAATAATAATGACATTTAATAATAATAATAATAATAATTTCCCAATTTCAATTATTTTAAAAGTAAACATTTCTTTTAATAAATAATAATAGAACAAAGACCATTTTAAAAATTTCCTATTTCTTCTTAAAAGATGCTCCAGCTGTAATTCATTTCTTTCAGTTCGTCTTATTAATACAAAATCCCTTCCTTTTTTGGAAGCTTTCCAATTTTCCACGTGCTTTTGTTTGGTACACTAAAATTTGAGCGATAAATGGATTCACATTGCAAACCTTTTTTAAGGCTTAGTTCACCTCCATCTATCTTCTTCCTCCATGGGAATTACCTTTTAACGAAGCGCTCTCTCATTCTCGCAGTGACGTTTTCACGAATAATTATTGTTGTGTTTGCGAACTTATTTAAGTCTTATTTTTCTATAAAATCCTTCTGATTAATGAGTCGATATTATTTAGCCACAATACAACCTTCGCAAAAATATTTATAAAGAGCTTGAACCAACAACTTCACGCAGATCTTTTAATTTTTCATTTATATAATAAATTTAAGAATTAATTTTATTTGTTTACAATTATTTTGTTGCCAGTAAAAAAAAAAAAAAAAAAAAAAAAAAAAAAAAAAAAAAAAAAAAAAAATCCATAATACAATTTTTTTTAAATGTTTAAGTGTCATCTGTGCAAACGATTTCGCGGGATAATGAAAACATGTTTTATTTAATAAATTAATCATGATTCTATCTATAATTATTTACTCCATGATTTAAACTTTTTTTTCTGAAAATATACGCGTTTCATTTTTTATTTATTTGCTAAAATGCTTCCGTATTGGAAATACATGCAAAATAAATTAATTAAAATAATAATTTTTTTAACGTTTTACTGTAAAAAAAATTATATTCTGCAAATCTACAGATCATAATTTATTTTTGTGTTTAATTTGAAGTTAAAATATTGAATAGTTTTTTTGTAAAGCGTACGACAAATTGTAATTTGAGTGGACTAGTAGAGAATTCGCTTCGCTCATCCTAATAAATAATACAACTGGTGTTAGAATAATAAAATATATGCATTTCAAAAATAACTGTGAAGTGCTTTTATTCTTGGCAGTGAATGAATGCTATGGCCGTGGAGAGCATATTTCCTAAATGCATTTTCCATTACCCTATGAAAACTGATTTAGTGTCTATGATTATGTTTGGTGATTTTGAAAGGTGAATAGTTATTTTACATTTAGGCAAAAATACTTTTTTTTTTTTTTTTTTTTAATTTGGTATAAAATTTCGGAATGGATTAAAGTCTGCCGATAGAAGGACCTACTTTTCTGTGTTTCATTTCTCCATAAGAAAGCGTACAGCAGTTAAAAATGATGGGGTGATTTTAATGCAAAGAGCTACATGTGTCAACACTTTAGTGAAATTGCGAATAAAATTCAACTTTTGAAGCCCCCTAGCTCACTGATTTACACATATCCCATATTTTTTTATTCTTGAACAGCAAAGGGCAAATCTCATATAATACAACCATGCAATTTGTTTTGTTGGATAACTTCCTTGCATACTATGAGAAATACAAAGCAAAACATAAAATTTCAATTTTTCAAGCGGAGCACCGACCTTCGACCCCCCCCCCCCATCACCACCACCAAATTAAAACCAATGGTCCCACAGCATTATTATTTTCTTTCTTACTAATGGTCATCTCACTGAGAAAAAAAATCACAAAAATCCGTTTACCATTTAATCACGGCCTGGGTGATTCTTATATAAGATAATTCTTAATATTTAACGGAATGTCAGCTGATTATTTAAGAGTTTAACTTATTGTAATTTTTTAATAAATTCAAATATTGTGCCATAATCCATCTGTGTTACATTATTTTTAATTCGATTTTCACCACGTTTTACTGTCATATAGATTCCTAATCGATTCCGTTTAGTTCCCATTTCAGATTACAAATTATCCGATTTCGAATTTCGAAAAACTGAAACATTATGCAAAGTATAACGCGACTACTGGATTTCCTTTGCTAGAATATTTTCGAATTCTGAGTCAATAGATGATTAAGAGTTTATATTAATGTAACACATCTATAAAATTAGAAAGTGTGTCATGATAGTTTTTTATGGAACTGTTTCCTTCTCGCTTTGGTGATATGTTTGTTTTTCACTTTCACGCCTTAAGTATCAAAATTTTTATATTCGACCTTCATCAAAATTGTTCAACATTACGAACTACTTTATTGCAAAATTTTCAAAAATGACACAAACGCAACTACTGAATATATACTTTACTGAATTAATTTAGTATTAGGACTGAGTAATAGGTAAATGTAAGAGCTTAGCACATAAAATAACATACATATAGAATTGGAAAGTATAATACATGTTAGTAGGCCTTTCTGTTTTTTGCTTTGCTAGGATGAGCGAAGCTAATCCTCTATTAGGCTACACGAATTACATTTGGTCGTACACTTTATAAAAAAAAAACTATTCAATATTTTGACATGAAATTAAACATAAAAATAAATTATGATCTGCTAATTTGCACAATATAATTTTTTTTACAGAATAACCTTAAAAAAATATTATTTTAATTAATTTATTTTACATATTTTTCCATTATGGACACATTTTTGCAAATAAAAAATAAAACACGCATATTTTCAGAAGAAAAATAAATCATGAAGTCAGTAATTATAGAAAGAATCACGACTAAATAAATAAATAAAATAAATAAATTTTCATTATTCTGCCAAAATATCTCAAAAACTGCTTTCAGATTTTCAAACTATGCTCATTCCTTTTAACCATATAATAGTTTTACGATTTCTTTTATAAAATTTTTAAAATAATCTGTTATCAGGAAAATTGTAGCATAATTTTAAGGAATTAAATTTTGTAAAAATCCAATTATTTACTTTCAATTGGAAAAGTACAGATGTAGGACAAAATAATACGAACACCTGTGAAATAATGAACAATCTTTACTAATAGGGGGTTGGACCACCCTAAGACTAAAATATAGCTTTAATGGGACGTGGGATACATGCATAAAGGTCATGGGCAACATTTAAAGATATATTAAAATATTCCTTCTGCAGAACGGTCTCTAATTCCGAAATTCGACTTGGAGGAGAAAATCGGGAACGAAGTTTGGACTGCAAATATTCCCATAAAATTCAATAATATTCATTTCCGGAGACTGAGTCAGATGTTCAACTTCAGGGCCAGGTCGGATATTCAACTTCATTGTCATGCCCTTCGAATCAAGCTTGAACACACCTAGCAGTGTGGATAGAGGCGTTGTTGTCTTGAAAAAGCGGTCGCTCTCCAGGGAATACAGTCTGGACAAAAGGATGTACATGATCCTCTAGAATGCTTGGATTTTATGCAGAATAACAAGTAGCCCAAGTCGCGACAACATATCGAACCCCATACTATAATGTAGCCACCCCCGTGCTTCAAAGTCATGCTTCAAAGTCACTTAAGTTCTTCCCCGCAGTCTCCTTAGCACACATCGAACACTACAACCTTCGTTATCCAGTCTACATCATCAGATATTAGACTAGCCTGCTACCATCCGCGCATTAACACAGATCACGTGATGTTGAATAAAAGATAAAATTAAAATCCCGAGAATATTCTAAAAAGGAAAAAGGTTACGAAATAACTTCCCGCCTTTTTTGAGAAACAAGCAATAAATTATTAATAAGTGAAATAAAATAAGAAAAAGAATTTTAGCTGTTAAAAGATTAATACATTACGAAACTAAGATTAAAATATGTTCCACAATTTTAGAATTAAAAGCTCAGAGAGAACAAAATGGCGCAAATTTTTTTATTTTATTACATATATTCATTATTTATTACGCCGTTAAAACTTATTTCATGTTTGTGTGATAGTACGTAAGATTACGATTAGCAAATTACCAGTAGAATACATTTTACAATTGATATTCACTTTGGGCGGGGGGGGGGGGTCAATGTTAAAATATGCATTCTTTTTTTGGGGGGGGGGGGATTTGCGTATATGTGGGGATGGTCCCCACTGATTCCTTGTACTAAATTACTTTGGAATTGTGAGCCAGTAGATGTTGAAAGTGTTAAAATTACTGTGACATCATTTTATAAAGTTGAAATGTATGTCAAAATACATGTTTGGCATGCATTTTTTTCAATCTTTTAAGTAATAAAAATCCTGATGAAGCTGTCGAGAGTAGCATTTTAACAATCAAATTTAATGTTAAATATTTTGCTGATAGTGTAAAACAAAGAAGTGCTTTTTAACAAGAATATACAAAGAGGTATTGCAGATGTTAAATATTTTAGATTTGTTATGAGAAATTTGAAATATATGAATACATTCCAAACATACAAATACATTCCAGGCGCATATAATTAACCTTGAAGAATGCATTTTAATATCTGTCTTATGAGGTACTAGATGAAATCAATCTATTTATTTGATAAGTGAATAGTAATTCCTGTGTGACGACTGCTTTTTCCCCTTATTTTCTTGATATATTTATTAATATTTTATACAGTCCAATGATAAAAAAAATTCTATTCAATTTTCATCATTTTAATATTTCCTAGCAAATATTGCAAATTTTGTTAAACCGTAATATATTCTAAGACATTAATGTAATTAATCAATTTTCATCACTGAATTATTTCGGAATTGTGAGTCGATTAGACGACTGTTACTTTATTTTAATTCATACATGGCGTTCTTGCGAAAAATTCAATTTCACTCAAGTTAAATAAATAAGTCTTGAACCAGAAATTATACTTAATAAATAAAGCAAATTTCTACTACATGAATAAAGGAAAACATTTACAAAACAGTTTTACTAGTACAAAACAAATTTATTTAACTTGTAAATGTGAACACTTGTTACGTGAGGTTCGCAAGAATGTTAACGTAGCATATCCATAAACTTGAAAATTGTGTCATAATCTATGTTTGTCTTTCTTGTTTCGTTGATATGTTCCTCTACACGACAAGAGCATCGAAATTTTTGTGTTCGACCTTCATGTGGCTGGTATTTCCTAGCTGATATTTCCTACTTCTTCGATTTCCTCATAATTGGGCTCGATCAGACGGAAGCTCCCATGATATCGATATCGGAACAGGAACAGCAATATCACACCCAGCTGTCATCTCGAGTTACGTTTGTGAGGAGTCGCTGTCAGTGATTTATGTAAATGAAGAACTTACTGGACCGGAAGGTAAGGGAAAGGTTACGTCAGTGGTATGCGGTACGTGTTCGGTTTCCATGAAAGTATTTGCCGCATATACATCAGTGGTATCATTACCAATTCATAGGTGTGTACCTTACGTCAAACACAGACACTGCTTATATGAATCACGATAGCTATTATGGATGCAATAAGCCATATGAAATGAAAAGTTTCTTGGTGGACTACCCTTTTTAAACTGGCCGACAAAATGAACTAGGGGCAACAAGTAGGTTATTGACCAATATACCGGTTGTTTGGCAACAAAGACGTGGCATTTAATTTCGCTCTTTATCGATCTTTTTAGCAATGGCTTCTTATGTAGTTTTTTAAAGAAAACTGTCACAATGTTAAAATATAGTTTTCCCCTTCGGTTTCTGCTTCTGTTTTCTTTTATAAAAGATATGTAATTAATTAATTAAGAGAATGCCGCTAGATGGTATTTTCTACTTTTTAATATTACTTTCTTAAAATTTGTTTGCTTGTAAAACACAGACACTGCTTATATGAATCACGATAGCTATTATATATGCAATAAGACATATGAAATGGAAAGTTTCTTGGTGACCAGCCTTTTAAACTGCCGAGAACATGAACTAGGGGCAACAAGTAGGTTATTGACCAATATACCGGCTGTTTGGCAACAAAGACGTGGCATTTAATTTTGTTCGTTGTCGATCTTTCTAGCAATTGCTTCTTATGTTTTTTTTAAAGAAAACTGCCACAATGTTAAAATATAATTTTCCGCTTCGGTTTCTCCTTCTGTTTTTTTTATAAGAGGTATGTAAATGATTAATTAAGAGAATTCCGCCACAGGGTAGTTTTAACCGACTTCAAGGAGGAGGTAATGATTTCGACCTGTATGTATTTGTTGTTCACTCATAACTTCCGTAAATATGAATCGATTTTAATAATTCTTTTTTTGTTTGAAAGTGTAAGATGCCCACATGGTTCCATTTCAATTTTATCAAATACTTGCGATTAGAACTTTTTAAAAATAAAAACATGAAAATTCCAACTCTTTTTGAAGCAGTCATCCAATTAGAAGCGTCCATTTTTCAGGTAATCGTAGGCTTTCATGTCGAGCACACAAGTTAGATGTGTGTGTGCAATAAAAAGTTAAAATTTCAGGCTAAAACTCTTACACCGATACTAGATCTTTTAATTTCATTAAATTCTGTTGACTAGAATGCTTTTTAAATAACAAAATGTGGATTTGATTAAAAAAATAATGATTTGTCGCAAATCATCTTTCATTGTTGCAACGTTTTCAAGTCATAACCATATTAAAACTATGCATTCATAAGCGTTAGTGCCAAATTGTCGCCAAGCTTGGTATTTTTAACCATTTGAAAAATGGTTGTTGTTTTCGGGAGAATGGACCCGATGATGTTACCACTTTTGAATGATGTTACCACTTTTGAATGATGTGGTCACTTTTGAATTTAAATTAATTTCTTTACTTTTAGAAGAGTTTTTTTTAAATTTAAATTAAATTCTTTACTTTTAGAAGAATTTTTATTTGAATAGTAAATTAAAATGGTTAAAATCATTGTAATAAAGGAGAAAACTAACAAATTTAAAAATGGGTAGACGGAAATTAACAGATACGGAAAAAGCCGAAGCCAAAGAAATGAATGAACGTGAATATCGCATTCAATGATATTAAACACAGTCAACATGTATAAGTTGCTTATTAGTTTGGCGATTCGTATCATTTGGCGAAATTGGTCGACCTGATAACTGAGTAATACTGTATTTGGTTTGGCGCAAAAACGTCTTTCAATGCAGAAAATGATAAAATCAAAAGATTATTGAGCCGCTGAAAACCAATTACGTGTTGAAAGGCGATCACGAAAAAGGAAGCAATTTAATGCCGAACCGATTAATTGTAAAACATCATGTCGCCAGGGCGACCAATCCACTAGCCATGGCGTTTTACTATCGGTCGGTTCTAACCAGGAAAATTTGAGTGCCAATAGTGATTCTAACAAGCCGGAAAATGTTATAGCTATTACTCTTGATTTTCCACCACCTAAAAAGAAAACTAAAAAGCAATCGGCTTGGGAAAAACTGGGAAAAAACTTTTTTGATTCGATGTCTGATGGACCCATTCACGGATGCATGTGCTGCGATCGATTTTGGTTTAAAACCTCCATCACCAAAATTCTGCTCTGTAAAATCAAACAATATATGCCAAAGTCTTACAAGTATAACAGTATATGCCAAAGCTGTATTTTAATAATGATTACTTTTGCACCAACAATGTTAAATAGTTTGAAATGTTTCTTTCGTCGCCAACTTTTATGCTTGGCGACAATAGAGTGATGTAACTTAAACGAACCGTACCTTCAAATTGCAGCATGTATAAAGTCATTTATAGCAGTGGCACGGATAATACACAATAAAACAACTGGTATTTAGCTTAAAATGATAGATGAATGTATCGAGTGAAACATTTTTCAAATGGTTGGGGTAATTTCTTAAATTACAATTTTTTTTTTTTTTTTTTTTTTTTTTTTTTGAAGTTGGTTAGTATTTTTTTTAAAAAGCATATTTTATTTGGTTTTTAATATTATTGTTTTTTAAACTTTAATTACCTGTCAAATTTAGTTACTACTTAAATGAATCACCCTCTGTCTTATGAATTTAATAAATCATATGAAATGAAGAATTTCTTGGTGGCTACCCTTTTAAACTGGCCGAGAATATGAACTAGGGGCAACAAATAGGTTATTGATCAATATACCGGCTTAATAAATGATTATGGCTACATAAATGATTAATTAAGAGGATTCTGTTTCAGGGTATTTTCCGTTTCTTATTGTTATTTTTCAAAACTTCGGCTGCGTATCAAATATAGGTATTTCTCATATGAATCACGGATTATCTTAAAGATACAATTAACTATTTAAAATAAAAGTTTCTTGGTGGCTATACTTTTACACTGGACAATAATGAGAACCAGGGACTTGCATAAATAGATAACTGACCAATAGCGAGGCTGTTTGATAACAAAGATTTTGCATTTAATTTTGTTCTTTGTCGATTTTTTTAACAGTTGATTCTGATATAGATTTAGTAAAAACTGTCTCAGTGTTAAAATATAATTTTTGACATCGGTTTCTTCTTCTGTTCTCTTTTATATGAGGTAAGATAAGCTGGAGTAACTGGACCCACGAGATAACTGGACTATAGGCTATTTCATTTTTATTTAAACCGTAGATGACTTCTAAGTTATAGTTATTGTGAACATTTCATCCCATGTCTACTTCTCAAAACAACGCGTGTTAATTCAATCATAGCTCTGTCTTTGTTGTGATCGGTTGACAAAAATAGAGGCTTTCATTTTTTATAACAACATCAATTTAGTTGAACTTGTTCGTTTTTATTTTAAAATTCTGGAAACATCAAATACCTAAATATGAAACTAACAAACATTTTTCGAATTATAAAAATTCTCACATTACCTCAAAATATACAAATTCGCGATATGAAAAGAATGATAAGCGTTCAATTGGTTGAACGAAACAAGGCGTAACATTGCGTAAACGCGATTGCGTAAACAAGGTTTTGTCAAAGCCAAATGCCCTAATTGTTCCCCATCTACGCAGACACAATCAGCAAATTTTCGTTCCCTTCATCTCCAATCTTGTTCTATCAACACATAAGCAACACCTTTGTTGTATATAAATAGTAAATGGTGTTACAGAAGTTGCTTGAGCAGATACAGGAGCTACTCATTGGATTGCTGGAGAAATGTTGCACAAGCTTCTCTGGGACGAAGGAACTTTGTTCGAAAAGCCCGGTGGCTAACGCTACCTGATGGCCTATGAAAAGAAACCAATGTTGATCAAGCAACAATCATTGTTGAAATAGGAGGTCGTTTAACTAATACAACGATTCTTGCGTTATCTGAAGAAGCAGGAAACGGAATATTGCTAGACATAGATTTTTTGAATAAAATGGGGATTGTGCTGGACGTGCGAAGACGAAGTTGGTATTTCCAGAACAACCTAAAATAGAAAATTCCCTTTTCTGATAATCCTTTCACAACGACGTCTGAAATCTCAACACCAACTGCCACAGCTAACTCGGTTATATTAAGCGAAGCAGAAGGTCAGCTATTATCTGCAATACAAAGAAAAGACTCAATGACTTAGGCTCGGAGCGAACAGCACTAGTTTTTATTACACTAAAAGAGCAATCAATCAATCTTTATTGACCGAACGAAACAAGGGTAAAATCTCTTTAAATGATTTTTGAGGGGCTGACCCTTCCAAATTTACAAAGGAAGGGGAACTTTTATCTCCCCACATCTACAGTCGTAAAGCTGTCAACTGACTTCGCTTTCGATTTCTCTCTTGAAGTTCGGATTCAGTGCACTGAAAGTGCACTTTTAGATCAAAGCGCCGAAACGAAAGATCAAAGATAGAGCAAGAAGTTAGTGCTATCTGCGTAGACCTTTACTCGAAAAACTTTCCAATACCTTTCAACCAGGGGGGTGGGGAAGAAGCAACACCCGTCGTCGAACATCATACAAACACTAGAAAAAATCGTCCTGTATCACTATCACCTTACAGATTATCACCAGCGAAGAAGGAGCTGTTGAAAATTCAAAATGATGATCTTCTGGCCAAAGGAATTATTGAGCAATGTGAGTCTCGATATTCTGCACCAATCGTGTTCATTCCTAAGTCAAATTAAGATCTGAAATTTTCATCATATTTTCATTAAGATTCACAGTTATTGTCACTAATCTTCTTCAATCTTCTTAATCATTTCATTAAGATCGGAAATTTTCATAATCTTAATATGAAAATTTCAACTTGAAGGACCGGGGATCGATCTAACAACCTTCGGTTTACTAGCGAGACTCTTTACCTCCAAGCTATTATGTCTACATGCAAAACGCTCAAATTAAGGTTTTCTTTTAAAATATAAATCGCAATAGTAGCAATAAAAGTAGAAATAGTTTTTAAAACAGAAAGAGAGAAAATTGAATTCAAAAAATATTATGATTGGCATTCATTATATATCACAGCATAATAAACGCTTAAACTGGAAAAAAAAATACGAAATTTATTTTAATTAAATCAATCATAGGAATATCAAATTTTCAACTGCTAGAACCTGCTGTTTAGTAGAGAGATGCTTTATCTCTAAGCTATGGCGTCAATATGCAAAACGCTCAAATTAAGGTTCTCTTTTAAAATGAAAATCGCAAAAATGAACACATCACATTGATAAAATTAATTTAATTAAAATAATAGACTTTTTCAAAATTTTATGATTTATCCTGTGTCAAGAGGTATTCAGCTGTAAGTACATAAAATTTGAAGTCTCTGATACAGTTTTTTTGTACGAGCTCTAATAAATAAAAAGTTTTACTAACAAATGTATAAATTAATATTAATTAAACTATAAAGTCACTTCATGTTTTGCATGTAATTATGGTAGAGATTTTTGTATATGTTTAAACCACACAAACAACTTCGAAATTGTACACCAAATGTGTCAAATGAGATGATTTCGTGCTACAACTCTTTTTATAAATATTCCGATCTTCGTGCAATAATTGATGTACTCTTATGGAACAAAATATTTTGCGATTATGTACATTAAACTCAGTCATGCAGAAATAACAAGACTCCATCTTGAATAGGACATATTCATCATGACAATTTAGAATCATTACCGATCACGAGATAACATAGAGCTGATTACGTAATATAAGATTTAATAGAATAATCACCATGGGAACTTAGAATCTTTATTTATCATAGGATATTATTAAATTAATTACGTATGATAGGATTTAAAAGAATAATTATTAGAGGAACTTAGAATCCTTACTTATCATGGGATATCATTAAATTAATTACGTACGATAGGATTTAATAGAATAATCAACATGGGGACTTAGAATCTGTACTTATTATGAGATATCATTAAATTAATTATGCATGATATAATTTAATAGAATAATCATCACGGTAATCTAACATTCTTACTTATCATGAGATATAATTGAATTAACAATGCATGATAGGATTTAATAGAATGAAGAAAACTTTTATTAATATCTTTTAAAGTTTTGATTTGATTTTTATAAAATTCAAAATAATTTCACAAAATTCTGCAACTTTTATACATATTAAATTTCAAACCAGTTGTTTGGATAGCTTTAGTGCTGTTATATACGTATAGGCGGACGGACAGACCCCAGGGCGATTATAGGTGCTACCTTTTTATATAATTACGAACGCATCGAAAAAGACCTTTCGCTATTGGAATCTTTGATATCGATGACGAAATCTTATCTATTTTCTTTTTTAAAATGCTGATGATTGATTGCCCTTGAAAGGCAAGCTGAATTACAATTGCGTTTTCATTATTCATAGACTGTCTAAATTATAACTTAATTTCTATCACATTTATGTTTCTAGACTTTTTTAAATTATAAAAGTATAATGCGTTTAAAATCGCCAGCACTACATGTCTCGTTTTCAATTCGATGAATCACAGACTAGTGCTAGAATAGACAGACAGCTATTATCATACCAGACATTTCAGATAATGCGACTTAATTAGTACTTGTTGCACATAAAATATTTTATGTCAAACATTATTTATGTCTTTGCCGCATTTTAACTACTTTAAATTTACTAAAATGTTTTTAGATAATATAATCAATAAAGATATTTCAATTTTTAGGTGCGTACGGAATTATGTAAATACGTAGCACCTATAGTTGTCGTTCAGTCCGTCCGTCTAATTGTCCGTCTGTCTGTTCATCCACCTGCATATAACAACGCAAAAACTATCCAACCAAACCGTTTAATAAACCGAAATAAGAAAGATATAATTGTTACATAATTTTGTCGAGTCATTTGAAGTTTTATGAAAACCGGATGTATAGTTCAATTACGGGGCCAATCAAAAATATTTCATTACATTATGGCCAACTGGAAGAAATATAGTTTCAAGTGCATTGTAATGATGTTACAGCCTTTCAAACAGAATCAAATTTATATGTATTTATAAAGTATATACTAAAACATATATTCTGTATAATCTGTGATGCAAGGAAATTTACAGGGAAATTTACAGAAATTAATTTACAGGGCCACGCAAAAACATTCCATTAAATAATGGTATAAAGGAAACTTTGTTTGGGATGCTTTTAAATAATATTAGATTATTTCTAATTTTGTGAAATTGCTACACGCTGCTGAGGTTTACTAAAGGTTACTTCCTGTATAATAGAAAGCAGATAGTATTTACAGGGACACAAAAAAGATTTCTGATACTATACTGTATCCGAAGTACTGTATACTATTATACCAAGACCTGAACATTTTTAGAACTTACAAAGAAGGTCTCCATACGGGCATACCACGAAAAATCTGAAAAAAAAATTACAGAATGTTCTTCTCGTGTGGATAGATACGTTTATAGAAAATGTTTCGGCGGAACCACCATTCAGTAAAAAAATTTCGTAAAAAAATAATGAAAATTCCGTTATTTGGCGGTTTATCGCCGGTTGGCGATGGAATGTAATTTCAAAAAAAATACTTTATGTCAAATACACTTCAAGAAAAAAAAAAGTTTCATGTTGAACTTGTTTTGAAAAGTTTAATTTAAATAACTTTAGTTTTGTAAGTTTTAGTTTGTTTTAAGTATAATTTTGTTATATCGAAATTTATATGTATTTATATTCAAATTTAATCATCAAAATTTGAGATTTAAAACGAAATTCATAATTTAAATTTAATTAAATTTGTTTCAAGCTCAAAGCGCAATTGAGAATTGTCGATTAGATTTTGTTGCTATGGAAACATATGACGTTTATTTTTGAATTCGCTTAAATGTATGAAGATAATTTTTCTCAACATGATTTTTTTAGCTATGAAAACATTTTTTCCAGCGATTAATTAAACAACTACTTCAACGAGTAATACATATATATGTAATACAATATGTATATAGATGTATATAACATATTAAAGCCTCTCATTGTTTATGTTTAAATTCAATAAATTTCCGGCTTGTTTTTTCTAGATTTACTATACAAAAGAAAATGTGCTTTATTTTAACTCCAAGCATTTACAGGGTATTTATTAATTTGCTATTTCTATCAAATTATACAATTTTTTTTTCTCTCAATAGTAATTTATATGTTTACAGCACATTAGTGGTATAATTTATAAGCTCAAAAAATCATTGTTATTACAGATAATCTATGGTAATAAGTCAATTCGCTGCACCTTATGCTATGAAAGATTTTTTAGAAATATTAAGGAACAAAGTTTATTATTATTTTTTTTTTTACTTTATTTTATTTAATATTATTACTTACCCATCATACGTAGTATAGGGTAAGTCTTCCAATCGTTTTGAAAATCAAAAAAAAATTTTTAACGGATTTACACGTTTTAGATAGTGGAGATTCCGAAAAACATATTTTTAGAAAAAAAATTTTGCCGTCCGTCTATCTCTCTGTATGTAAACGCTCTATTTCCCGAAAAATTTGAGATAGAGACTTGAAATTTCGTATGTAGTTAGTATGTAAGAATGGGACGAAGCCTATTTAATATCAGCAGCCTCGATTATCCGGAACTATTTTTTTTGGACTCTCGAAAAATTTGTTCTGATGAAAGGTACATAAAAATTTTCGAACTTTTTTGTTCTAAGGAATGGACGTAAAAGACAATAAAACAACACATATTTTGCATATAGAACAAAGTCGATCGGATTATTAGTTGCCGAGATATTTGTAATCCTGTTTTCCACATTCTTCAATTTTTCATGACCCTGTATTTCATTCAAATTTCAATTCAGAAGTATATTTTAATTGGAAATGAGACGCTTAATTCGACGCAGTTAATTGTTAGTTAATAGAATTATTATTTTTGGAGTTATAAGGATGTTTCTTTTACGCAGTTCAAGACTACTTGAGTAGTTTGGCGTTTTATATAATTTGTCGAAATTGGTACATCAGCAGTTCTTTAATATAGCATTACTATGTATATTAACAATATTTAAATTTTGTTTATGAATTGCAATGCATTGTATAAATAGTTTTCACATGTTTTATTTTCATATACATATCCATGATGGGTAAGTATTACGGTGGCCCCCAACGACTAGTTTAAAAAAAATTAGAATTATTTAAAAAAAGAAAAAATATCTCTTTGGATTTGTGGGGATTTTCATCGATTTTAGTCAGTTTGCAGTTGCTTCCTTCACTATATTTTAGAAGCTTGGTAATATTAAATTGCGTAGTATAATGTTAAAGCTGTTATTATATTTACAATGCTATTATTATTACTATTATTATTTTATTTGTAAATGTGATATAAAAAATATATTAGTCTTCTAAAAACATAATATACAAATGAATAGAATATTGGAAACGTAAAACAATCACTTTTAAACAATAAATAGCATTTATTCAGCTTATTTTTTTTTCTTTCTCCAAAAATGCTTTAATAAATACTAGTGTAATAATAAATAGAATGTGACAATTTCGAAACATCCTCTAAAACGTTATTGTTTTAAAAAATAAGTTCGATTAAAAAAATTTTAATAAAAAAATGAAAAAATAGGAAAAAAGAATTATTTTATTTATTACTTAAACTAGTTTTAAAAAATTAAAACTGATTAAAAAACATAATAGGTGTTATGTATCCGTCTAAAATAAATAAAAATAAATCGTTTACGAAAGTTCTAACGAAAATATTAGAACCTACATCTTTGAAAAAGCACAAGTATAATAGATTTCCCCCCACGGAATTATAAAAGACATACTTTGTACACAATAGTCCAATCGACTCAGTATCGGTCTAAAGTAAATAAAAATAAATCGTTTAGGAATTTTCTAACGAAAATATTAAAATCTATTTTTTCATTTTATTTAAATAAAAGAGATATCTTCAATTCCATACTAACTTTTGTTTCCAATAATCCTTTGAATATAAATCACTTAAAATTACTAAAAAATATTAAAAATTAAAAATGTTATGAAAGTTTTAAAAACTTCAAAATTAAAAAAAAAAATGGTATTGCTTAAATGATTTTTTTTTTTTTGGCTAGAATTATTTTAATTTTACAATCTCAAACAAAGTCCTTAATTATTTTTAATATAACCATCTTCAAAAAAAATTTTTTTGAAAAAGGGTATTGTATAGACTTAAAAGTAAAAGTATTTCCCTGTTGAATCATAAAATACATTCTTTGCGTACAGCAGTAACAATTACCAAAGCGCAGGCAGTAAGGTGTCTCCTACCCAGACGATGCGGGATCATTATTATTATTATTATACCACAGACCAGGCCCCTGCCTGCCGGGCAATATGCCTAGCTTAACGAGTTTTTTTACCTGGCTGCGGGGCAGAAGCCGCTTGATTGCACAAGCTGAGATCTACCTGAATGTAGCTGTATCGCTATTATTTAATATTAGTTACTATCCTGGCCTGTTCTGGGTTACTTTTAACTATCTGATTGTGTTCATTCGTACGATGTTGTAATCGGAAGGGAATAAAAAGAAAGGGGGTAACGCTAATTCTTCCACAGAGCTCATACGAGCTGCCTATACGACAACCGATACTCGAGTATGATCTCGTAATTTAGAGCCTTGATCGGATGACGAGTTCTTCACCTGACAAGGGACCCCCAGAGGTATAATTCTCAGGTAACTTGGAGGACTTTGCACCCACGACGGATTTTACATGCACCAGGTGCCATTAGCGTACTTAGTGGGTTTTTAGCTAGCGGTGAGCCTCAAACCCACGATAAGCATGACGTTTTGCCATCTGGGCCACCGCTGCCCATATATTCCTATTTGTCTTATATTCATTTTCTCATATCTTGGTAGTTGATGTCACATGTATTGGTTGTTGTAGTCACAATCGGGATTACCAGTTGATATTTTCTCTAATAGTTGTAATTAGTTGATATTTTTAATTTGTTCACTGGTAAGGTATCGTTTTCTTGGTGCGCTATAGGGTGGAGCCTGTTGGTCGGCCTTTAGTTCGTCGGGATTATATATCGGGCATGTAGGAAATAAATTTTGGGGAAATTAAATGGTACATCAGTTTAAATTGAGCCGAACATTTCTAAATCTTCGAAGTTGAAAAATTCGTTAATTTTTAAAAATGAAAATAAATCAAACTATCATCATTAAAAATAAATAAATTTAGAGAGTCAAAAGTACATAGTTACCGAATAATTTCTATGTTATTTAGTCCTTCACTATGCGATCTTTTTCCATTTTTAAGAAAAAATTATTTGAAATTTATAGATCGGTCTAATAATAGAAAAAAATTTAAAAAAATTAAATTTAAAAAATTTCATATTTTATGGCGTGTGCGTGTACACTGCATACACAATAATGTTTTTAAGTATTGTATTGCTATATTTTGCAATTAAATGGGCTTAAATTAATCAATTTTATCTGTATTGAATCTATCCCTGTTTATAAAATTCTTCAATATTATTTAATACTGATATTTAAATTATCAGTATTCATTTTCAAAAATTAAAATATCTTAACTACAGCATGAATGTATTAATCTTATCTATTATCATGTATCAAGGAGATCAAGCGAATTCTATATCTGAAGTAAATAAATTTTCATGTCTTCGGAGTAAATTCAAGCACAGATGTATAAAAAAAACATCTATTAACTTTCACATTACAAACAATAACATTATTGTGCACAGATCATATCTTTTCATCAATATAATATTAATATCATAATACAATACATACTGCATTTTTCAGTTCGAAGAAAAGTTCCATTCAAAATAGTTCTAGCAATTTCATAATGTAAACAACAACAAAAAATTGTTTGCGCGAGGCGCAAAGTAAAAACGATTAAATTAAACCATGGAAGCAGCGATAGTACGCAACACACTCCCACCTTTGAGTTTCGAATTCAATGAAACTCAAACTTTACTTTGGGTTTATATAAACGACCATATTTAGATCGTTTTTCAGAAACAGTCACTACAGGAGAGTCACTAACACAGTCTTTAACAGAATGCTGGTTCATCGGCTTACTCGCAGAAGGATCTAAATAACAGTTTTTTCCATTCAGCTTTACCGTCGGTTTAGAAGAAACAGGATCTAAAGGGAATTCTTTATTATGTGGTTGAACAGTCTATTCGGAAGATGTTGAGTTTTGAGCTATAGAGTGCAGTTCTGTATCTTTTTCTTGAGTTATTTCTAGAGGAATCAATCTCAGAACAGGACGTAAAAATTCACCACCGTTCATTTTAACCTTCACTAATCGCACATTTCCATCCTTGGAAGGATACAGTTAAATAACTTTGGCAAGCGGCCATTCAAGTTTTCTAACATTCTCACTGGACACTAGAACAACATCACCAATTTGGATAGGTCTCGGATTTTTGTCAAATTCCGAGGATTGTCTCAAAAATCCCAAATATTCAGTACGGAATCTTTTTCGCAAATCTTGTTTTAGTCGTTGTCTATAAGCACGTCTTTTATTTATAGACGATGAATCCAAAATGTCAAGATCCGGAATACCTGATTCTCTGATGTCTTGTAAAAACATAGGAGTAAGTGATGTTAAATCCTCAATTTCCTCTGAAACATAGGTCAAAGGCCGCTGATTAACAATACTTTCAGTATCGCAAATAACAGTTTGCATTTCTTCTAAATTTAAAGAGCTTCGTCCTAAGACTTTTCGAAGGATCCCTTTTATTTTGCCTATCAAACGCTCCCACCATCCACCCCACCACGGCGCAGATGGAGGGTTAAATTTCCAAATTATCTTCTGAGCTGCGCTGTACAGAGAAATGACATCCCAATCGATCTGTTTCAGCAAATTTTCAGCACCCGTAAAATTTTTCCCGTTGTCAGAATATACTATCGCAGGTCTACCTCTTCGTGCTATAAATCTTCTAAAAGCTTGCAAAAAGTTGTCAGTAGATAAGGATGTGGCTATCTCTAAATGCATTGCTCTGTAGACAGCGCATGTGAAAATAACAATCCAAGCTTTTTGACCGCCTCGAAGAAGTAAAGGACCGGCGTAGTCAGTTCCTACAACTTCGAATACTGCAGCTTCTTTTATACGATCTTCCGGAAGAGGGGCTTCTATAATTGGTTTAGGTTTTGAATTGAATCTTTTACAGCGAACACAGCTTCTGATTACCTTTCTAACAGTCTTCCTGCATTTCAAAATCCAAAATCTTCTCTTAAGTTACTCATTAATATCTGTCTGCCAGCATGATTTAAACTAATATGTCTTGTCCGAATAAGTATTTCGACAACTGGATGACTGCAGGGTAACAGTATTGGAAATCGGAAATTTCTTTTATCTTCTCTCATCAGAATACGAGTCTTAACTTTAAGTAGTCCATTTGATTCTTTATAACATTGAAGTGATTTTAAGCGTTTATCTTCAGTTCCTGAAAATGATTCATTTTGTACTATTTTTAACAAAGATATTTCAGCTTTGTTTATTTCTTCTAGCGTTAAGAGTCCAGAAATCCGGTTGGCAAGTTTCACTTTACAGTTAGTAAAAAATCTATAAATCCAAGCAATAATTCGGATCAATTTGTCGTACGATGAAAATCTGTTATAAATTTTTTCTGTTGATTCTTCATGATTTGTAGTGCTAATAACAATTTTTCTCTTTTCTGAATATACTACGTTGAAATCAGGAACAACATTGGATTTTGGCCATTCATTTTCTGGTCTTCGTAACCATTCTAGGCCCTCCCACCATTTAGATTTTGCTAAAGTTTCTGCATTACAACCACGAGAAGGAAGGTCTGCAGCATTTAATGATCCTGGGATGTGATACCATTTTTCAAGTTCTGTCAAAGATCGGATTTCTTTAACTCTATTGAAAACAAAGGGAGCCCAATTTTCAGTTCCTTTGATCCAATATAGAGCATTTGCTGAATCAGACCAGAAAAATTTCGGGATAGGTTTCAACTGGAGATCATTTATAACACTCTGTGCTAGTCTAGCTCCGATATTACAGGAAAGCAGCTCCAATCGAGGAATAGAAATGGTTTTCATTGGAGCAACTCTGCTCCTAGCCTGTACAAGATATTGTGTTTTCAGTCGCACATCTTAAAAATATATATGTAGAATATGCATTCTTGCTTGCATCGCAGAATATGTGCAATGAAAGATTCTTTGGAGCTTCATAATTGGAAATAATACATCGAGGAATTTCTATTTCCTTTAATTTAGATACATCCTTTCGCCATTTTTCAAATTTCTTGGCAATAGATTCAGGTAATTCAGCATCCCACGAAACTTTCAATTTCCAACATTCTTGAAGAAGAATCTTTGGACCCAAGTGACAGGACATGTGAAGCCAATGGGATCAAAAATCCTATGAACAGCACTGAGAATTGTTCTTTTCGTTACAACAGTGGAATCTTCAAAACAGTTTCGTAAATCTATCTTCAAAGTATCAGCTTTTAAATTCCACATTAATCCCAAAACTGGAATAATCTTTTCTTCTGGGAATTTTTCTGCTTCTGTTTCATGGATATTATATTCCCATCCTCGAAGATCAAACTTAGCATTCTGGAGAATAAGTTTGGATTATTCAATAAATTTTTCAAGCTGCTCATGATTATCAACACTAGTGACGCAGTTATCTACGTAAAAAGACTTCATCAATTTCTTTGCTGTTTCTTTAAATCTAGAAGGTGCGTTCTTCAGATGATATCGGATAGTTGCGCCAAGCAAATAAGGTGAACATGTAAGACCGAAAACAACCCTTTTATGCTGGAAAATTTTCAACTTTTCGGGGTCGCCTTCCTCCCACCATAAAAACTTCAGAAATGGTCTATCTCGCTCATTTAAACCTATTTGCAGAAATGCTCTTCGAATATCCGCAATTACGCCTATTTTCTTCTGCCGAAATTTATTCAATATAGTCGGAATGAGTTCTACTATATTGGGACCTTTTTCTAAACAGTCATTGATTGAAGGTGAATCTTTTTGTCTTGTTGATTCATCAAAGACTGATCTAATTCTTGTGGTCGAATTTTCTTTAATCACAGCTCTATGTGGCAAGTAGTGTTCACTTTCATCATTACAAGTATTCTTAACTTCTTCAATAACACCCTCTTCTATCCATTCTTTTAATGTATCTTCATACTCTTCTAAAGTTCCTGTTTTCTTTAGTGATTCAACACAACTTCTTAATCGTCGTTCAGCAATTTTTCGACTAGTTGGTAACGGAGGATGGTTTTCAATCCATGGGAGGGATACTTCAAATCTTCCTTCTGCATCTATTTTTATATTTCTATTGAAATGCTCTTCAATTAATTTTTCGATTACTTGTCTGTTTCCACTTTCACCAGGATCGAGAATTCCAAGCGTGTTTAGCTTCCATAAATCTGAAATTTTTGCATCATTTACATGAAGTGACATGACGCTGTTTGTGCTATCTGATGTGTTAAAAATGTCGGTTTTTCCCATCAAAGTCCAACCAAGACGTGTTTCTATTACCATTAAGCCAGAAATCAATTGTTTTATTTTACCGGTGTACAATTTGCCTACTATATCAGCTCCTATAAGCCCATGAATTTCGTTAGGTGAAAATTCATACAGCAATTCAACCTGGTTATTCAAATCAGATAGAAAAATTTTATGCTTCTTTAATTCACTCATAAAAGAGCCACGGGGAATTTTTGGAATGTCCGAACAAATTTTTTCTTGATCTAACACTTCGAAACAGCAGCGATAATTATCACTCAGACTAATCAAATATTTCTTATGTGCTGATACAGTTTCTGTGCCTCCAAATAAACTATGTGTCAAATTTTCTTCCCCTATGCATTCATATCCCATTTCGGCCAGTGCAAAAGATGATAAATATGATTTACTGCTACCTGAGTCAATTAATATTCTTATATATTTCATCTTACTATTACATCTAATTCGGACAATAAGCGTTTGCAAAAGTACATGGCGAGTACTTGTTTTATTGGATAAAGCAGTGTCGTTTTTAATTTCGATATCTGACTTTTCTGTAATCGGGTTTTCCTTATCATTTTTCGTTGGACACATTATTTTAAAATGTAATTTACCGCAATCACAGGGTGGTATTTTCGTTCTACAAAAACGCGATATGTGTTTTCTTGTTTCTAAACATTTAAAGCAAGCACCCCTTTTCATCAGTATTTGTTTTCTATCTTCATGAGATAAACTATTAGCATATCTACATTCGGTACTTAAATGTGGCTTGTTACAAAAAATGCACGTTTCCCTTTTCATTTTCGATGAATTATGTAATTCCGTAGCCGTTGGAAGATCTCTTTCTCGCCTACTTGGCGCAGTATGAATATTTTTGTTTGCATTTTCTAGATTAAACCCACTTCTAGCTAAACGGACTTTTTCTTCGCTTTCGATTTCGTGGTGCAAAAATTTCATCAAAGAATCTAATTTATTTTTAATTTCATCTTTTGAATTTAACGAAATGGAATTTAAATTTCTTTCCCAAATTCTCAATATATCCACAGGCAAACACGACTCAATCAATGGATAAAGAATTGCACAATAATGTTCCCTTGAAACACCTAACATTTTTAATGATCTTAAATACGTTTCAATTTTGTCGTATAATTTAAAAAGAGGAATTCTTGGACCTTTTCCTGTTGTATTATTCATCATTAAAGCAAGTAGTTCTCGTATGTATACAGCTCATATTCAAAATATTAGAATAATTACCTTTTTTTTAGAAATTGAAAATATCGTTTGGTAATTTAATGTCTTTTAATGAAAATATGCAAACGATATTTTTATTAAGAACTTATTGTTGATTAAACTTACTTGTTATCTTAAATTTAATATCATTTTTGAAAAGATTAATTGCAAAAAAAATTATTTTGAAAAGTCAAAATATTAGAATATTTATTCAAGTGGTTCAAAATATTAGAATATTTCACATTAATTCTCCTTTAATTATTACCAATTCTTAACTGGTGGCATCATTGATTAAATTCAGACTATTTTATTTAAAATCAGTATTCTTTTTTGCAGTTTGTTTCTTTTTCGTCTTAAAATGGGCCGTGTGAGTGATATTCCTGAATCTACTAAACTTCGTATGGTTGTTTTGTATCGGCACGGTAAAAATCAATGTTTTATAGCGAATTATTTACATTGTTCGCAATCGAGCGTTAGTAAAATACTAACACAATATTCAAAAATTGGAAAATTTCAAAATAATCGCCATAATGGTGGCCGAAAACCAAAAACATCTGCTAGAGATGACAGGAAACTGAAGCGTATAGTTAAGAAAAACCGTTTTAAAAGTGTGCGATTCTTGCACCGAAAATGGAAAGAAGAAGGAGTTGAAGTTTCTACATCGACAACATTAAGACGTCTCCATAAATTTAAATTTGAATCTCGTGTACCGAAAACAAAACCTCTCATGACTGCAAGACAAAAGCGTATAAGATTGAATTGGTGTAAATCAAGACGTTTATGGAGCAATGAAGATTGGAAAAATATATTATTTAGTGATGAAAGTATGTTTTGTGTTTCATATGGTAATCAAGGTATTCGAGTTTGGAGAATGAAGCAAGAAGCATTTGATAAAGAATGCCTTAAACATTCCGTAAAATTTGCTGCTAGTGTCATGGTTTGGGGTTGTATGAGTGCAGAAGGACCTGGAAAGTTATGCATCGTCTACGAAAAGGTTAATTCTCTGATATATCAAGAAATTTTAGAATATTACATGATTCCATCATCAGAAGATTTATTTGAAGATGATTTCATCTTTCAACAAGATTTAGCGTCCCCGCATACCTCGGTGTCAACTAAGAATTGGTTCTGCCAACGCAACATTAAAGTACTTCCTTGGCCACCAAATTCACCAGATCTTAATCCCATCGAAAACTTATGGTGTTTAATGAAGAAAAAACTTCAAGAAAATCCTCCTTCAAGTAAAACTGAGTTAGTGGTACGTATAAAGTCTATTTGGGCTAATATTGATAGAAATGTTTGTAAACACCTTGTATATAGTATGCAAGATCGATTGTACGCTGTTATGAAAGCTAAAGGGGATGCTACAAAATATTAACTACCATTTACTTCATATTCATAAGGTAATATTATTGCGTAAAATAAAATATTCTAATATTTTGAACCAATCTAAATTTTATTCTAATATTCTGGTGTGTTTAAGGAAGCTGTATACCTAATTTATTGTGCTGTATTTTACATTTTATAAATGTTAAAATCTTATCTAAACATTCCAGATTTAATTTATAAGAAATTTAATTGCATTTACTTAGTATAAAAAATAAATAAATGACAAATAATTTTTTCTTATTACTTTTTCTCGATTATTCTAATATTTTGAATATGAGCTGTACTTCAATTAACATATCAGTGCGACCAAAACGAGTCTTTAAACATTCAATGACATCTTCATAACTATCACCAGTAGCGGGGTACGACTCGACAATTTCTCTTGCCCTAGAACCCTTTAGCGTCGCTTGCAACAAGTACTGACATTTATCTTCTTTCGCGATATCAGAATCGTTATGTATCTTTTCAAATTGAGCCCAGAAGGCCAACCACTCCTTAATATCTCCCCCCAAATAATTTAAATTCTATCTTAGGAAGTTTAAACTTCCGTTTCGTAATATTTTCAGTTTCAGAAACTTTCAAAAAATTTTGAACTTTCGTTTTTAACTTAATAAATTTTTCTTCATACACGCTAAAACTTTCATATTCCTTATCATAATTTTCTTGTGTACATGATTTATCGTTTAAAAGAAGATCTAACATTTCTTTTTCTTTTAGTTCTAAATTTACCCATTTTTCTTCTAATTGAGCATATAAAATCTCAATTTCTTCAATATTTCTATTTTCATCATTTAATTTATTCTCAAGTAAATTAGCGATTCGCGTAAATGCACTTCTTAATGGCGTGCGTAATCGTTTAACTTGTTCCATTATCTTATATCACTTCTTAAATAATAAAATATCCCGGCAGTTGGATGCCAAAATAATATTGAATCTATCCCTGTTTATAAAATTCTTCAATATTATTTAATACTGATATTTAAATTATCAGTATTCATTTTCAAAAATTAAAATATCTTAACTACAGCATGAATGTATTAATCTTACCTATTATCATGTATCAAGGGAGATCAAGCGAATTCTATATCTTAAGTAAATAAATTTTCATGTCTTCGGAGTAAATTCAAACACAGATGTATAAAAAAAAACATCTATTAACTTTCACATTACAAACAATAACATTATTGTGCACATTTCATACCTTTTCATCAATATAATATTAATATCTTAATACAATACATACTGCATTTTTCCGTTCGAAGAAAAGTTCCATTCAAAAAAGTTCTAGCAATTTCATAATGTAAACAACAACAAAAAATCGTTTGCGCGAGGCGCAAAGTAAACATGATTAAATTAAACCATGGAAGCAGCGATAGTACGCAACAATCTGATTAATACTCTGCAACTTTCTTTAAATTAATATTTTTAAGTACTCAGTAAAAAATAATATAAAAGTAATTTTTGCCTCAATAGCTTGATCGAATTTTTTTTTTTTATTTCTGAAGAACAAATTCTAATTTATTGTCAAATGCAACTATTTGACATGGACAAAATAAGTGTTATTTTATTTTTTGGACTGTTCTTGATCAGTTACAGCGATCCTATTGGCTAAATGCATGGCACATTGTGATAATTGTATTGTTTTTAGATATGCGCCAGTTGTGACACACAGTGTATGAAAGGGTTAAGGCCCCTGTCCCTGCCCGCGAAGACACTCGCGAGCTAATGCTATTTCTATGGGGAAGCATTTTTCTAATAACTCTTTAGCATTTTCATATTATATATATATATATATATATATTTTGCATTGGATAGCTGAGGCCCCTCTCAAGATCGCTCCTTGATTACTTTTTTGATTTCGGTCGCAGATATTTTTATAAAGTTACTTTCACTTTGAAAACTGGTTCAGAAAGTGAAACTATCTTGCATTGGAAACCTCAGCTATCCAAAGCAAAAAAAAAAAAATAAATAAATAAATAAATAAATAAATAAATAAATAAATAAATAAAAATAAATAAATAAAAATGTTAAAATACGAAAGAGTTGTTAGAAAAATGCCTCTTCAGGAATAGCATTAGCTCGCGACTGTCTTCGCGGGCAGGGCAGGGGCTTTAATAGAATCTCAGTAATTCTACATACGACTTAAGGGTGTTCTTAACTGATCCGCTGAACAAACGCAAAACGTTTTGACACATTTACAAATTCATTTTTTAACAGAAAGTTATAAAATTGGAATGCCTGACTATGGAAGCGATTTTGAATATAACTTATTTTTCCATTTTATGATAATTAAATTACCTACCGAGTTATAAGCTATTTCGATAACCTGATCACCCGTTTTTCTCCTGCTTTTCGACCGTTTTTTCTGCTTTCGTCGGGGAATGTGTTCAAAAGTGTCAACTTTGAAGGCTTGTTATGAAAAATATATTGCGTTTTTTTAAAAAACAGAAAATTGAGTGCAATTAGACAGCTTCTGAATAATAACGCCTACTATTTTCATGCATTTCCGAGCAAAAATAAATTAAAGTATGTGTCACAAAGTTGCCTTTTGTGATTTACGAACACCCTTAAGAAAATAAATTACCAGTATATTTTCTGTAATTTCACAGAGAATTTTTTAACAGCGTGTGAAATTTATTCTTGAAACAATCTGAAATCTTTCATTATCTGTGTATGCGTGTGGCACATAATCTCTCTCTCTCTTTTTTTCCACTTCGATACTTAAAACAATGTGCTGTAGAACCAAACTGAGTAACAATGCAATAAGATTTTTTATTTCTCTCAAGGAATTTCAGTAGAAAATATTTATCTTGCAATTTCCAGTACATACGAACGAATTATCGAACAGATGATGAAAGCAGACCCCGATCATGACTACTCGGGGTCCTGGGCAAATATAAATTTGAGGGCCCCTATCTAATTTTTGCAACATTACTCAAATAGAATTGATAATCAGTCATATGTGTAATGCATAAACAATATTTTTGCTCCTTGGATTTTAAATAGTACAAAGATTTTAGCTCCGTCAATTGTAAATTAAATGCCTTAATAATTAATAAAAATAATTTTTTTTTCTCAGTACAGAGCAAAAACCTTTTATACAACTTTAGCAATTTGTTGTATTACTTTAAGGTGAATTCCATAACTTTTGGGAGAGTTTCAAATGCTCTATTTGTAAATATGATTTTATCAAGCTACGTAGTTTCTTTCACATCTTTTTAAGTTGTACTACACACAACTTAAAACTGTACTACACATAATATGAAATCAAATGCATTGTACTTTACAGTTAAAAGGATTTTTCAATAAATCTAAAAGTATGAGAATTTTTTGTTTGTTTTTCAACTCTAAGGTAAAAGGAACAAGTTGGAAATTGCACGTGAAGCGTAGCAAATGAGGTGCGTTCGTACGATAATGAAGTTTTAAAAATATCACTCTCATATATCAATCTCATAAAATTGTAAATAGTTAATTACAATTAAAATGCGCAACAAACAATGTTCTCTCTATTCTCATTATGTAATGGAATACTCTTGTGTGGCCTTGTAAATCAATAATAAAAGTTCTTTGCACAACATATTATGCAAAATCTATATTTTAATGTGTACTTTCTGATGCATATCAATATTATTATGTTCGAATGAGTGTAACATTATTAAAATGCATTTGAAACTTTTTTTTCCATTGACTGTAATGTAACGGAGTACTTTTGATTGTCCCTGTATTTGATCTATGCATCCTATTTTCAAAAATATGGAAATGACTTGACCAAATGATGTAATAAGTATGTAATTTAAATTTCAAACGATTAAAATGCATTTGCAACATTTCCCCCCATTGACCGTAATGTAACGGAATACTTTTGATCGTCCCTGTAATTGATCTATCCATCCGATTCTCATAAAATTTGAAATGACTCGACAAAATTGTGTAATAATTATATATTTTAAATTTCAAAAGATTCGGCTGAGTAGTTTTTGCGTTGTTATATGCGGACAGACAGACAGATGGACAGACAGACAGACAGACAGACGGACGGACTGAATGAACACTATAGGTGCTATGTATTTACATAATTACGAACACACCTAAAAACATTGAATACGGAAGGAAATTTATCTCGTGATAATTGGAACTGATTATTTTCAACCACTAAAATTTAGATATGATTTAAGTTCATTACTAATACAATACAAAACAAGTTGGAAATTGCACGTGAAGCGTAGCAAATTAGGTGCGTTCGTACGATAACGAAGTTTTAAAAACATTACTTTCATATATCAATCTCATAAAATTGTAAATAGTGAATTACAATTAAAACGCTCATCAAACAATGTTCTCCCTATACCATTACGTAATGGAATACTTTTGTGTGGCCTTGTAAATCAATAACAAATGTTCTTTGCACCACAAATTATGTAAGATGTATATTATAATATGTACTTTATAGTTGCATATAAATTTTATTAAGTTCGCATGAGTGTAACACGATTAAAATGCATTTGAAACATTTTTTCCCATTGACCGTAATGTAACGGAATACTTTTGATTGCCCCTGTAATTGATCTATGCACACGATTATCAAAACATTTGAAATGACTCGACAGAATTATGTAATAATTGCGTTTTTAAATTTCAAACGATTAAAATGCATTCGAAACTTTTTTCCCCATTGACCGTAATGTAATGGAATACTTTTGATTGCCCCTGTAATTGATCTTTGCATCCGATTTTCATAAAATTTGAAATAACTCGACAAAAGTATGTAATAATTATGTATTTTAAATTTCAAACGTATAGAATATATTTGAAACTTTTTCCCCATTGGCCATATTGTAATTGAATACTTTTGATTGCCCCTGTAATTGATCTATGCACACAATTATCAAAAAATTTGAAATAACTCGACAGAATTATGTAATAATTGTGTTTTTTAAATTTCAAACGATTAAAATGCATTTGAAACTTTTTTTCCCATTGACCGTAATGTAATGGAATACTTTTGATTGCCCCTGTAATTGATCTATGCATCCGATTTTCATAAAATTTGAAATAACTCGACAAAATTATGTAATAATTATGTATTTTAAATTTCAAACGTATAGAATATATTTGAAACTTTTTCCCCATTGACCATAATGTAATTGAATACTTTTGATTGCCCCTGTAATTGATCTATGCACACGATTATCAAAAAATTTGAAATAACTTGACATAATAATTGCGTATTTTAAATTTCAAACGATTAAAATGCATTTGAAACTTTTTTCCCCATTGACCGTAATGTAATAGAATACTTTTGATTGCCCCTGTAATTGATCTATGCATCCGATTTTCATAAAATTTTAAATGACTCGACAAAATTATGTAATAATTATGTATTTTAAATTTCAAACGATTCGGTTGGGTAGTTTTTGCGTTGTTATATGCGGGCAGACAGACGGACAGACAGACGGACAGACAGACAGACGGACGGACTGAACGACCACTATAGGTGCTACGTATTATATAATTACGAACGCACCTAACTAGTCGTTGGAGGCCACCGTAATACTTACCCATCATGGATATGTATATGGAAATAAAACATGTGAAAACTATTTATACAATGCACTGCAATTCATAAACAAAATTTAAATATTGTTAATATACATAGTAATGCTATATTAAAGAACTGCTGATGTACCAATTTCGACAAATTATATAAAACGCCAAACTACTCAAGTAGTACCGAACTGCGTAAAAGAAACATCCTTATAACTCCAAAAATAGTAATTCTATTAACTAACAATTAACTGCGTCGGATTAAGCGTCTCATTTCCAATAAAAATATACCTCTGAATTGAAATTTGAATGAAATACAGGGTCATGAAAAATCGAAGAATGTGGAAAACAGGATTACAAATATCTCGGCAACTAATAATCCGATCGACTTCGTTCTATATGCAAAATGTGTGTTATTTTATTGCCTTTTACGTCCATTCCTTAAAATAAAAAAAAATCGAAAATTTTTATATACCTTTCATCAGAACGAATTTTTCGAGAGTCCGAAAAAAATATTTCCGGATAATCGAGGTTGCTGATATTAAATAGGGTTCGTCCCATTCTTACATACTAACTACATACAAAATTTCAAGTCTCTATCTCAATTTGTTCGGGAGATAGAGCGTTTACAGACAGACAGACAGACAGACGGACGGCAAAAATTTTTTTCTAAAAATATGTTTTTCGGAATCTCTAATATCCAAAACGTGTAAATCCGTCAAAAAATTTTTTTCGATTTTCCAAACGATTGCAAGACTTACCCTATACTACATATAATGGGTAAGTAATAGTAAAATCAAAATATTATTATTTAACACGTAACAGCAGTTAGCAGTCTCATAGACCGCTGAGTTTTTCAAATTTCAAAGTTTAACTCGTAATTTTTAGTTTAACTGTAGAAACTGGTCAAATTTTGTTTAGTTTGGAGCTCTGTTACTAACTCTAGAGACTTTTGAGTAGCTGAGTTTTATTTATAATGTTCCAGTATGTAACGTTTAATACAAAAATAGTATTCTGACAGTTAATTTAAAATTTTATTCATCTTTGGAGTAAGCGGTCTGACAAACCGCTCACTGTAATTATCACAGTAGTTATTACCGTTCAATTTTAGTCACAGTAGTTAAGGGTTAATAGTGGTTGAGGTTAGGCTTGCAAAATCATTGAATTCTCTGCGTTCAAAATGAAATCTGTTTTTTAAAGCTTTAGTAGAATCTTTTAAAGATGAAATTTGCATTCTGTATTTGAAAATTTGGGAGTAAATATTTTATGAATTAATGCATGAATTTGGGGGCCCCTTGAAATCAAGGGCTCATGGGCAAAGTCCCGACTTGGCCATGGAATAAAAAAGGCCTAAATGAAAGTATCAGAAAAATTATTATAGTTTTTTTTTCTCTCTCTCTAGATGAGATTACAAAGCACACGATTAATTTCGTTCAGTTTCACCTTCATCGAAGAGTCGTCGAATTGACACGGAGTGATCCAATCTCAGAATGTTTGACAGATCCATAGCGAGGCGTTGTCCTCCTGATGTTGGAGAATTCTCTCTTTATGACGACTGTCGGGTGCCGATCCGAAATTGAAATGTCGGGCGGTCTCTTTTTCTCCTTTTTTCGACATTTCCGGGGCAATATCCGGCCAGAGTCAGGACCTCGCCCCAGCAGAGCACAATGGGCGTCAGAGAAAAACTAAATAAAAAACACGGATCGAGAGAGACAGAGAGAGAGTAAAAAAAGTAAAACAGATTCAGCAGCAAAAAAGTGAAATTGGGCATGTCACTCGTAAAAGCTCGTTGTCGCGCCATTTGTGTTGCCAAAATCGCCAGGGTGACGCCTACAGAGTGATGAGCCTTTTTGCCATCCAGGGCAATGAGAATAGAAGCAAAAATTAGTAGACAATGCTCGCTGATGTGTTTATTTACAAGTCGTTTACCTGCAGCGGGTACAGTGAATTCGATGCTGATGAAAACCTGTTATTTTTTTTTTCTTTTCCCTTTCTGCAGGCATGCCCATGTTTTGAAGTTCAAAGGCGCGGTTTAAAATGCGTTTATTGAAATACAGCTGTTTTGTGAATGAAAAAAATATGTATATCTAGACGAATATCCGAATTTCCAACTGCTTTTTAAGATTTAACCTCTTTGTAGACCCTTTAGAGTGCAAAGAAAGATCCAATTATTAATTCATAAGAGAGCTCTTATTATGATCTAAGACAAAATTAGGTTTAAAAAAGATTAATGAAATCAGAGCTAAAAATTTTAATAAGATTTTAAAACTTTTAAAACTTACCAACAGAGCTGTCAAGTCTCCGGCTTTTTTGATACCAGTATTTTAATACAGAAAATTTTGTTTTATTTAACTGAAGTATTTGGGTGATTTAAAAAAAAACAAAATTTTATCTAAGATAATTGTGGTATGCAAAAAAAACCGGATACTTGGCACTCTGCACCAAGCACTACTCATAACTTTTAGATGAGATCATAACTAATGGTAAGTTTAACTATTCTCCTAAAAAAATTAACCTGGAACTAAAAAAGTGGTCAGCAATCTACAAGGTGGTCTTAGTTAAACTGGCAGTTATTTACTTCCCAGCGTGTTCTGTTGGGGGATCTAATTGCGAGAGAGGAATCAAATTTTGTTGGATGATTAAAAAAGACGTGGCAGGAAAGATTCTTCGAGGGAGGGGGGGGGGAATCCAAAAGTCATCGTTGGTAGATATGTGGTTTTGTGTATTAAAAAAAGAATTTTTCAAAAATCCGTAAATAATGCTGAAAAAAAAGTTAAAATTTTTATCACACTCAATTCAGGTTCAATGCAACCGCGTACTGTTTCTGCGGGTAACATATTACATGCTGTCCCCAACTTCAACAACAGCAGAAAATAACATGTCTGCAAGAATGTTTCGTTTAATACCGTGATACATTTCATTTAACTTAACCTGGTGTGGGGCGATAGACCTTAGACTTTAGATTACCCCAAAGCCAAAAGTCACATGGAGTACGATCATGGACCAATGCGGCTATGATGTTAGAATGCAGTCTTTCTGTTGTGAACTTCTGCCGTAGCCACTGTTGTACTAGCAAGAAAGATAATATAATTGAGGGGTTGCAGTTTTCATGACAGCGATTTTCTTCAGGCATTGTCTTTGCTGATGTAACGACATGACAAAGTTTTTTACAGTGGGGATATTTATCTCTAAAGAACAGGTTACTAGTCCTTTTCTCCTGCCTCGTCAATGATGCCCGTAACCTTTGTTAATTATAATTAAATTATTTGATTGCATTTGGTGAATCTGAATACCAAATTTGGCAGTTCAGAGTATTGACAGATCCAAAGTAAATCTCGTCTACCCATAAGATTTTCTGCATCCAAGAATCACCCACCTTCATTTTCATAAGAACGTTGAAAGTAAAGGTCAATTACTTAACATGGTCGGTATGATGTAACTCTTTGACACGGCTGCTCTGAATCAAAGTACGTAGTCTTTCGTAAGTTTTTTCATACCGTCCGATGGTTTCATATCCTGATTTAGAGGCACCACAGGAGTGCTGGGATTGCCAGCAATATTGGCCTGTCTTTGACATTCGTCTTCACCAGCTTCTTCGATTATTTCTAGTAGTACGGGTTTACATCCTCTGCCTGATTTAACTTTCAGAGAACCTATTTTATTAACTATTATACTTTTAAAGCTTTTTCTTTTAGTGCGTTCTAAAAGCACGAAGAGTGGCTGAAGCATTGCACTTGTTGACACAAAAGAAACAAGTAACGAATTCTCGGTTATGGAAGGAGATATATCACATATAACTTTTAATCAAATTGTTTCGAAAAGCACAATTGTCTTTTAAGGCCCAACAAGCAAGCATAGTGCTAAAAATTGCAACGTGAAATTTTAATAAAGAAACTTCTTTTGGATTCAATTAGTGAAGTTGTAAATAAAAAGACTTTTTCAGGGTTTTTGTAAATTTTCAACTTTTTTAAAACAGTTGCCATATTTGAATATGTCTGCTTAAACTAAATCTTTAAATAAGCTAAATTAAACGTAATTGTATTTCAGTACCGATTCTGATTTAACTTACAGCGTCATATACCGCCTCACAGTAACTTTTTGAATAAATTTTCGCCTCTCGTCTTTTTTAATCATTCTACAACATTTGGGTTCATTTTCATAATTACATAGCGCTTAGAACAGCTAGTACCGTCAGTTTAATTACGGCCATCTTGTACTAAGCATGGTCATTTAACTTCGTCCGTAGATCGGGAAAATTGAGTGAATGCTTTTTTGTAGTGTTATCCATCATATTTTCAATGTCGAATAAAATGATATTCCTTCCTTAATTTTGTTCCTATTAGTTCGGTTAATTATAAATGGAAATAATGGGCAACTTTTTAGATTTGAGAAAACACGGAAAAGTTGCCCAAGCAAAAACACCATTTTCTCCAGCAAGCTCATGCGAATTCTGATGATCAAAATGTTGTGTATCGTCTGATTTTTCGACTGAGCACCTTTTAATAGTTGAGTATTTACAACCTGAAAAGATTCATGAGCGGATTCTATTTTTCAGCTAAATACTTGCGTTCAATGGACCTCCAAATTTTTTTTGGTTCTGGATCGTCTCTTTTTCTATTTTAACTTCCGTGGTATTGATACCGAGCGTCTGTCCCAAGACATCGAGACTGGTATTTCATAAGTTTAGTCTTTAATTATCAAATAACATTATTTGTATTGATATTATATATAAATTGCACCGTACAGAAATGTAAAATTGTATTCTGGATCGATCAATCGAGTGTTCCCAATAACAAAATAGAAGATAATAAAAATAAATTAATAGCGCAATATAATTGTTCTCAACGGTACAATACTGTGAAATCATGTAACTAAAAACAGAAAATTATAATGAAGCGAAAAATTTTGATTGTCCTATAGAAAAAAAACTTTGTTCAGAGGTTTTTTTCCCATTTTAAGAAACGGTTTATTTTTGGACGAGTACGCATTTTGTTTAAAACTCATCGGTTATACCGAATTTCCATGCTGAAAAAACCTCTTGCTAAGTTAATACTTTTAAACCTGATCTTCCAGGGCAGACATTTGGTCATTTGCCACCATTCCATACTCCTCTCATTGATCTGCACGAAATATCAGACATAACAACAATAATATTCTGTTAGCTGCGCAAATACTTCAGTTAATCAAAAGAGAACAGTACCCAGATATTTTCCCTCTATCATGCTTCATAAGAGCAGCAATGCATGTAATAACGGAAATCAGATTTCTAGCTAAATTTAAACTGCAGTAAGATAAAAAGAGTGCATGATTCTAATAAAATACATACATATACATATATTCGTATCCATTAATATTATTCTAAAGCCGAGATGATTTGACCGATTTTCGTATCTGAGGTATTCATGAATTTTACATAAACAGATAAAACAACGTTTGAAATATCAAAACTTTTTAACTAATTGTAGGCTATTTTAGGTAGCATTAAACATACTGTCAATTCATGACCGTAAGCTGTAATAATTCTTAAAACGTTGTTATTTGTATGTATATTATATTGCTCCAATATGTTTGCCAGTCATCCTTGGACTTCGACTTCGCCTTCAGATCATTGTACTCGTCTAGACATCGTGTATGCATCAAAAATTTAATATTGTAAATACTAGATGTCAAAATATCTCAATAAATATACATTAACAAAGAAAATAATAATTAAAGAACGGTACCATACCATTTCTAACTCTATAAAAATAGAAAATACTGGGAATACGAATTTCATCCTCAATAAATCAAACTACAATTGAAATTATAGATATCAAATCTTAAGAGTAACCTACACGTTTCTCGAGACAATTCAGAGATAATGTGACACCCAGATAATTATGCATATAAAGATAAAGAAAAATGCTTAAAACAATATCAAAAAACGTTCAACTGAGAAAGAAAACGGTGAAACGAGTTAGACAATATGCAAATCAATTTAATGATGTTTTCTACCTGTCGACAGGCAAATGAAGAAAGATAGGCGTAAACAGAGAGAGTGGTTAGGTAGTTACACCGCATTCCGTAGTGAAACTGAATCTGTAGTACATTTTATTAGGTGATGTTTTTCTTTACACGCGTGATTGATCAATAGCTAATGATTGAAAGGGGCAAGTTGAAAAGAAAAGTATGGATGAATATGTAGTTTAAATAAAAGAGAAAGAAAAACTTGCATGCATTTTGCATACTCTAATAGTAGGTTAGGAATGGTATCTTGTCATACAATAGCATTGTAACCAATGAAGTGAATAAGAAGTTTTATTAATGATGTAGATGGAATGCATTTTTAAAATTAATAAAGAAATAAAATTTACATGACGCGCAGCTTATATCTCTTCAATTTTTGAATAAATTGCAATAAATTAAACTACCTGTAGCTGATTTTCTTCAGGAGTAAAGGTGCAGTGCGTAGGAGCAGGATCTTCTCCTAATATATAGTTTAAATAAGAGATAATAATAAAACTTTTACGAATATTGCATAAGGTTAGCAAAGATATTTTTTCATACTATAGCATTGTAATCAATGAACTGAATGAAACAGTTCATTAATGATGTGAATGAAATACTTTATGAAAATTAATAAAGAAGAAAAAACCGACATGAAACGCAGTTTGTAATGCATTTCTTTACATTCTGAATAAATTGCAATAAATTAAACTACTTGCAACTACTTCTCTTCAGAATTACACAATAACACGCAGTGTTATAGGATCAGGATCTCCTTCGAATGTGTAGTTTAACTAAAAGAGAAAGAAAATTTTCACGATTTTAGCATATTTTAATAGAAGTTTAAGAATGGCATCTGGTCATACAATAACATTGAAGCCAATGAAGTGAATAAAAAGTTTCATTAATGATGTTGATGGAATACATTTTGAAATTAATAAAGAAGGAAAACCTACATGACGTGCAGCTCATAATTTATCTCTTCAATTCTTGAATAAATTGCAATAAATTAAACTACTGGCAGTTGAATTTCGTTAGGAGTAGTCAATAACACTTGAATTTTGAAAAATAATAAAGAAGGAAAAATCTAACATGACACGCAGATTACACTGTTAAAAATTCTGCTCTAGTTTGAATCAATTTTGGTGCTCAGTAGTTGCAACCATAAGATGGTGAAATCTCGTACCAATATTTGGAGCTTCCTATTTTAACCTCGTTCCAACTATTGGAAGTATGCTTCAACAGGAGCTCCAAATACTTGTACAAGATTTCACCATCTTCCAGTGACAGCTATTGAGCACCAAAATTTGATTCAAACTAGGAGAAGATTTTTAACAGTGTATGTTATCTTTCTTCACATTCCGAATAAATTTAACTACTTGCAAACTGATTCTTTTCATCAGTAGTGAATAATAGGTACAGGTACAGCTAGAAGTTCACTATCAACTCCGAACATATAGTTTAAGTAAAACAGAATAAAATAAAAAATTATAAATTTTTCATTCTGTAACAGCCGATTAGCAATGAATCCTTGTCATACAATAGTATTGTAACCAATGAAGTGAATAAAAATGTTTTTTAATAATATGAATGAGATGCCTTTTGGAAATTAATAAAGAGAGATAAACCTAACATCACGCTTAGCTTATAATATATTCCTTCACATTCTGAATAAATTACAATAAAGGCTTTGGCAAGCGTTTGAGAGCAGGAATTATAGGCGAAATATCACCTTGTATATTATAACAATTACAAATCTATTTTTTTTTTTTTTTTTTTTTTTTTTTTTTTTTTTTTTTTTTTTGTTACATGTAAGCATGTCAGAAGACATAGACTAACTAAGTAAATGAAGAAATATGCTGTCATTGGTTCATTGACTCCACACAGAGAACACATAGACAGGCAGCTTTGGAAGGCCAAATTAATTGCAATTTAAGCAATTTATTACTAATGCAGCTACAGGACAAGGATTTCTTTCGAATATGTAGAGTTAAAATAAAAGGGAATAAAAAAAACTTTTACGAATCTTGCATAAGGTAAGGAATGGTATCTTGTCATTAAATATCATTGTAACCTTTGAAATGAATAAAAAGTTTTATTAATGATGTAGATGAAATGCCTTTTATAAATTAATATAGAAAAAAACTTAGCTTAAGATATATTTCTTCATATTTTGAACAAATTACAATGCAGCTGTAGCAGTTGCTTGAGAACATACATCCTGTTTATCACAGTTGTTACAAATCTTATTTCTGTTACAAGTAAATATGTCAGAATCTAGACTAATTAGTTAATGAAAAACTATGGTGTCATCAACTTATTGGTTGAAGAGCATTTTGGTTTAGAGATTGCAACATTCTTAAAACTCGCCCGGTGGCCCGGTGATTCGTATTTAATGTAAGGAGAGAACTGAAGACTTAAGTTTCATGTGTCAAACATTTTAAGCAGAAAGCGACTTTGTTAGTAATCTGAAATCATCATAACACCGGAATTTGTCAGAGAAGCCATTGAAAATCCTACGAAATCGATGACGGACCTTGCTAGGGAGTTCTTGCCCGTAAGAACTAGGGATAACTGCTTGTCCAGAGACAATCGTCTTTTTAACAAGCTGAAACATCAAGAGCAGCCAGGAATGCTGTAGTTTCTTTGGAATGAGATAACTGTGTTCAGTTCAAGAAAGTGACTCACGAAAAGATCTATAATGGTATAAAATCCCCGAAGAAGTGCTGACAGACATGTGCAGAAATTCTCCAGCCTCACTGGTGATTCCAAAGGGTGTCGTGAGAAGCAAGGACGATATGACGTCGCTATATTTCTTTCACAAAGGTATCAGAGTAAACTCCATTTCCCATATCAAGGTGTTAATACTCTAAATTACTGCTGTACCACGTGGGAGGCCATACGTATTCTAACATGATTCTGCACTATTCCATGCAGCCCATACAGGCCAAACATGGATAGCAAAGCATTCATGATAATGTCATCCTCAATTTGTTGACCCTTCCTCCCCAGCTACCTAACTAAATATCCTATTACGTATGTAGCGTAATTGAAAGGGAATCCAACAGTCATCCACACGACAATGTTGCGGCTCTCACTGCCGTTGTGTACGCAATGGCAAATGTTTCCAATACTAATCTAATCATTGCCTGCAGTCTATTTTGACAGCCTGTTGAGGCGGTCATTGCGACTGGCAGTGGTTTTAATGAATTATGCATCTAATGTTTGTGTCATAACCTACACAGAACATTTTAAAAAGTGGTCTTTCTTTAGCGTACATTCCTGTTTAAAAAAGGCTTTGATTTGTTCTCAAATACCTGCCTCACACTGTAAATTAAATTACTTGCAATTTTTTTTCAGGAGCAGTCATTAACACATAGAGGCACACCTATACGATCAGGATCTTCTCCGAATATGTATTTTAAATAAAAGAGAATAAACACTTTTACGAATCTTGTATAAGGTTAAGAATGACATCTTGTCACAAAATGGAATTGTAACTAATGAATGGTTTAATAATGATGTGGATTAAATGCTGTTTAAAAATTATTAAAAAGAGAAAGACTTACAAGACGCGTAGTTTATAATATATTTCTTAACATTCTGAATACATTGTAATAAATTAAACTACTTGTAACTGATTCTCTTCAGCAGCATTAAATAATATAGAGAGGCGCAGCTGTTGGACCAGAATCTTCTCCGAAAAAGTAAATAAGGAAAATAAAGATTTTTTTAAATTAAAAAAAAAAAGTTTTCAGTATTGTATAACCAATTGAAATATTGCAAAAACAATAATCAACAATTGTTAAAGGTTCTACACTTAGTTAGTAAGTGATAATTCACGCATTAAATATTCGATAATTTCAAGTGTAATTTCATTGCTGAAAATTAATTGGAAAATTAATTAAAAAAATTGTATAAAATAAAATCATTTAGTTTTAAAACGATTGTGTTAAAGAAGAAAAAAAACACACAAAAAACACATCGTAAATATTGAAACAGAAAACTATTTTATTACATTTATGTTTAACTATCTATATTATAAAGGCCAAACGTATCTGTGCGTAATGCATATGTCATTTTGCGAATGGCAATACCTTAAAATTTGAAATACAATTTCGTTTTTGCAATTTTTTTTTTTACTTCCAATTTTTAAACTTATATGCATCGAAAAATTTCAATGTTTACATCATTCTATAGGGGAAAAAATGTACTCTTAAACGCAATTTGTTTCAAAACTGTATCTTAATTTGTTTTTAAAATGTTAATTTTTTTGTAGTTTTTAATACCATTTATCTAATCGTGGCAACAGAAGTACTCCATTTCTTTTAAAAGCAAAAGGAAAAAAGCAGATTACTGTATTTTTATGTTGCCATTTTCTCATTAAAATCGAAAAAAAAAATTAAAATACGTGCTTTGTCAAGAGTATCATTCTGTTATAAAACCCGGTAAATTTTGGTTTCATTTACAAACATTCATTTATACTTAAAAGAATATAAATAGTCCAGTATCTGTTCCAGTTAAAAGCATCCAGAATTCAAATTTTGTATTAAAATGATCAAATTAAAATACCAATTTTTTGAAAAGGTGAATACGGATATGAAAGATACATATATAAATTTTGATATGCTGAAAATGATATCGGGTTTAGATTTCATGGGAGTGGGGGGGGGGGGGGATTCGACAATTCAATAGAAGTGGAATATTTTTTTTTTTTTCATTTTGGAATATTAACATAAAAGCCTTAATTGATAACTTTATAATAATAACAGATTTTTTAATATTTTTTACTGCATTCATGTATGATTAAAGTTTAATTTTAACAATTTAGTATTTTGTAATTTTAGGTTAAATATCATTTATTGAAGAGTTACACTTACCAATATAAGGCGCATTTTTTATTGTAATTCTTTTTATAGGTTTATTATAAATCAATGGAACAGTTCCTTCTTAAACGTTTTCTTTCGTCTAAACTCAACGGGTTCTGCCTTGTTTATTTAAATTGGAAAAAAATATATATATAAATTGTATCAAAATGAATAAGAATGGAGCAATTACTATAGCAATTTTTAGAGAATCGTGGCAAAACTCTATAAAATATGTTTTTTTTTTTTTTTTTTTTTTTTTTTCGGTTTTGAATAATTTTTAATTGAATAACTTTCGTTATTGCCAGATAACATTAAGATATTCATAAAAGTTCCAAAGAAATAAACTGATTATTGATTTTCCTATAATATGATGTAAACTATAATTTGATGTTCTTTTAATATCATAATGCATGTTTATTTGAAATGTGTTTTTAAATTATTCACATCTTCCCATTATGTTGATGCTGTAAAAAAATTTTCAATACATCAGTTTAGAAGTTTCTTTTTTTCTTTATAACAAAAATAAAGTATTTTTCTGATATATTATACGCATGAGTGAAGTACATTTCGAAGTTTTGTCAAGAAGTAGAAGGATTGGATTTGATAGCAGCCATAATTTACTCCATATTTATTTATTCAAACTGAAACGAAGTCCTTCACTCTTAAAATTCTTTTATATATGTATATATAAAGAAAGAAAGAAAAATAAATAAAAACAAAAGAAAAATAAAAAAAGGAAGAAAAACAAAAACACAACGCCGATACTTCCTAAAGTTAAAACAACTTTTTATTCCATTCATGTTTAAATGTTTATTTAAGCGAAAAAAATACAGAGATACCGCCACAGATGAATAAAGATGGACTGACTTGTCTACTACTCTTGAGAAATGATGAATTTCGATACATTTAGAACCGATTCATCTTTTGTACACTCTCTTCTGTGACTGAACCCGTTTACTAGTGTATGTAAAGACAGAATTTTTTAATAGATTTTTAAATCTGTTCCTGATGTGCTAGAATTATAAAAACTTGCAGGGTGACAGAGCTAAGCTCAGCCAAAATTAACTTTGTGTTCAACTCGATATAATATTTTCATTGTATCATCTTTTTTATATTATTGCTATAAATCATATTATATACAATAGTATTATTTACAAAAAATTTCAATCTGATAACTATGTATGTATGTATATACATTTTTTATAAATTTTATATTATTTACGCATTTACAACAAAAAAACATCAATCCAATTCATATTTGCTCGTATCTGATTGATTTAACTACATTAACTTCTTTGGTTTAACAATATATCAAAATTCGAAATTCTGAATAAAACGTTTTTTACTTAAGCTATTATTAGCAGGGGTGACCGAGCTTAGCTCGATCAAAATTAACTTTGTGCTCAAGTCGGTATAACATTCTCACTATATAATTCTCTCTGTATTATTGCTATAACGCATGTTATTTATCATAGTATTATTTACAAAAACTTTTAATATGAAAACTATGTATATACGTATGCGTTTATAAATTTTACATTGTTTACACATTTACAACAAAGGGACATCAATCCAAATCATATTTTTAGCTCATCTCTGAATGGTTAACCTATTATGCATCTCGATTCCTATTAAGAATGTAAAAAATTTCTGCATATTCTGAAAGAATTTTTTTTTTTCAAATGAAGTCAAATTAGGCGATATTTTTTCATTTTGCTCAAAGTACGTGTTTTGGCGTTTTAATCTTGAAAGTCGATTTTTTTGGCCAAATGACGCCAATATTTTGTCAAATATCATCAACTGGCTGTTACAATCTTCTCAGCTTCGTGACCCTGATTCGTGTCATCCAAATTGACTCTCTAATGAAATCCGTTCAAACATCTGACTTAGTTCAACGGTTTTCTGTTAATCAAAAATAGTAGAATATAAAATTTAATCAAAATCATTTTACTCGTTTCTAACATAAAATTATCTTGACCCTCAGTAAACCGCAAAATGACAAATTAATATAATTTTCTTGAACATGACACCGAGCTCAGTGGCCTTTTCAAGGTTGAAAACGGTAACCCAAATTCAGTTAAATATCGGTAAAGCCATATCCTAGGTCAAATTAAACTTGACCTATAGTATCCCAAAACAACAACAAAATTTTTACATGTTTACAATATTTTCATATTTTTGTAATTATAAATTAAGACGCTACTTTTAAGCCATTTTTCGCATTTGCCTGCCAAAATTAGTGAATCGCCAAATATTATCTGAAACTCGTTAATTGTATACGAGCTAAAACAGATGATGAGTTTAATAGTGCACCAATAAATGCTGACCAAAATATAACAAATGGCTACGAAACTCTAGCATTGGCCAAAAGTATTAAGCAGCCACACTTTTAATACATTTTTGGTTTTTAAGGAAAAAAATAAAAGTGTTATTGTTTTATAAATTGTTTTATTAACATAAAATTACGAAAAATATCAAGATTTAGTGTCTCCACCCTTGCCTTTAATAAGAGCAGCTATCCTTTGGGACATGCTAAGTACAGAAATACTTGCATATTTCTTTGCACTTATAGCATCCCTCTCTTGAATGACACTTTTTTTCAAAGTTATTTTTCATGTTATGGTGTGTTCTCTGATTTTAAGTTTTAATAGGGCCTAAAGATGCTCGGCTGGATTTAAATCCGGGGACTGCACTGACCAGTCCTGCAACACAATATTACTGTCTTTAAATCAGCTTTTTGTAGAGATCTATTTATGACAATTATCTTGTTGAACTTGATGCCATGTAAACTGTTGTTACAAAAAATTTGCGTTAATGACGACATCAGCATAGTTTTTAGCATATTTATGTATTTTGGCTGTTCATATCATGCGACCTTCGCAAGTGAACATTTCACCAACGCCATAAGGAGCCATATAGCCCCATATAATAATGCTGCCACCTCCGTGTATTAAAGCAGGCCCCTTGCAATCTGCATGATATTCTGGCAATCTGGATCGCATCATAAATGTTTGGCGTTTAAAATATTTGGAAATAAAATGATAATGTTTTTTTCTTAAAATATTCCTGTTTTTATTACAAAAGCGGACTCTGACTGATAGATGGTTATTTTTCCTTATAAAAAAAGGCTTTAACTGCTTGCCTCATTGTTAGATTAATCGGATCACATAACATTGGACAAATTTCTGCAAAATACCGATGTAGACGAGACTACTCCAAATAGATTCTTCTCGTTGTTTTCTGAAAGCTATGTCTTCTTCTTGGATTTGCACCCTTTCAATTCAGCTTCTGCCAGTTTTTTTTTTTTTCTGTTCGAGTGCTTAGATTAAATACAATGTTTTCTGACAGAGATGCAGCAAGCTCAGATTTTTTTTCTGTGAGCTCTACCAGACTTTCGGATTAATTTTCTGCCTTTACAATTCGTTGTTACACACTGGTACAAATCTGCTGCATTTTTTTTTTTTTTTTTTTTTTTGGGGGGGGGGGGGGGGTGGGCTATGCACTCCGCCGCTTGTATTGAAAACGGTTATTTGACTGTATTATGGAGCACTCTCATTGGCGGAATAGAGATATTATATACAAGCGACGGCGTGCGTAGCTACAAAATGTAGCAGATTCTATTGCACGTTTTCTGCCCGAGCGTCAGCAAGCCCAGAAGAATTTTTCTGGGATCTCTACCAAAATTTCGTATTAATTTTCTGCCTTGGCAAATTGTTGTTACATGTTTCCTGATCGTTTTTGTCTTTTTCCCCCTGAGACCGAGCCTCTGTAAACCTTTTAATACCAAGTTACACTGCCCTTCGAGAACATTTTGCCAATTGCCTTATCTTTACTTGAGATTTGCTCTATTCAATGAAATCCTGAATTATCACTAATTTTCTAACGAGCAACGTTTTTCAGGCCTTTTAGAATTAAATGATACAAAATTCGCCTTTAGATCATACAAAGATGTTACTCTGTGTTGTAAAAAAACAAATAAAGAGTGACTAAACAATCCAAGTATTTTTTCAAAAAATAACATTTCCTGTGTTTCAGTAGCCAGATGTCACCAGTAGTTCACAATTAAGTACATATGTTTTGATTAACGTTTTACAACACCGTTTACACCTTTCTTACTTTTTTGAATATCTTTTTATGATTTAAGTGTTTTATGCGGGGGTGCCTAATAGTTTTGGTCAAGGCTGTACAACAACGAATCATTTTCAAGGCTAAAAAGTAGGAAAAAACTATTGTTAAAAATTGGAATGAGGTATATGCCAAAAAAAAGCTTTTATCGATTAATAATTTAGTATTATGCATTAAAAAATTAATTTAGAAATCCTAAGCAGATAGTTAAAATAAAATTTCGCTTTTTCTCTTCCTTTTTCCTATCGCAAAAAAAAGAATAGAGCAATATATATGCATATATATATAACCAAACTTATGTATGTTATATTCGGTTATTCTATATTCAGTGTAGATGTTGTTTTGTAGTATTATATAATGGTTATAAATTAATATTCAAATTACTACGGTGGGAAAGCGCAAATAATTATGAATGTACGCTTTATTGGTGCACTTTTATTTCACTTTGAATTGTAAAATTCATTTTGAAACTTCAACTCTTATAAGATATGGCTATCTTATATATTATTTAATATATATAACGGGTATCCCAAAAATGACTGATGGATTTTAAAATTCAGTAACTTGCAAACGGTGACAGCTATTTAAAAAATTTTTGCACGAGGGTTATGTATAATGTCAGGATTTTTTTTACCGTAATTTTTTATTTTAGTTCGCATATCAAACAATCGCCGTCAGCGCCACCTATTGTTTGATATGCGAACTAAAATAAAAAATTACGGTAAAAAAACTCCTGACATTATACATAACCCTCCTGCAAAATTTTTTTAACTAGCTGTCACTGTTTGCAAGTTATTGAATTTTAAAATCCATCAGTCATTTTTGGGACACCCGGTATATATACGTATATAAACATTATAGAATATTACAAATCATCATCTATTTCAAAGTATTAAATAAAATTCAAATATTATAATATTTAAATATGGGAAAAAGTCAATTTTAATTGGGCGTTGAATGCATAGGAAATAAAATTACAAATAAATATGTAAAAATAAATATGTAGGAAATCAGAAATATTTGACATAGTTTGTCAAACTATTTGTCACTAAAAGTTTTTAACAAATGATTAAAAGACCTGGAAAATGAAATCAATTACAGTACAATTAAACGCATTTTACGTAAAGCTGGGTCTTATAATGGAAAAATGCATAAATTCAAAGAGGAAAGCAATAAAAGTAATGCACAAAAATAGAACTATGATGAATTTAAATGGAACTTATGAAATGCAACTCATTTTCAATGGAAATATCACGATATCACAAGTGAAATGCGGTTAATTTCTAAAGTAGAAATAAGAAGCCTTGCTCTAATGCAAATTTCTACTATTGCTCAACTACCCGTAACCCTCTCCCCCCCCCCCCCCCCCCCACTTACATATAAGCCATACATAAATTAAACAATAGAATTTGTGACTGAAAGGCTTATTGTGTAAATGAAAATAGAAGAAAATTCTAAAATTTCTAAATATTCACCTAATTTGTAGTCCTAACCACCACCTCCAAATTCATTCACGTGTTATAAGAAACTATTACTGTTAGTATCAATTACTGACCTTTAGAAATTAGCAAATAGAGGGAATAGCTATTTATGAACAATATATATAAATATAGTAATTATTAAGTATATTATAGCGATGAGACAAACATAATAAATTATTTTATATGCTAATTAAAGGGAACTTTAGGAAATATATTAAAAGGATTAAAAAATCACAGGCAATAATTGGAAATAAAGTAAATTACCACTTTAAGTAAACAAGATAATTTTCATAAACTAGAGAAGAAGGAATTTTAACGAAAGACAGTGCCACCATCCATTAAATAATAATCCAATCCAAGCACGGCATTCACAATCACAAATTGTTTGAGATCCGGGTTTATCTTCATTTTGTAAAGCTTTCAATGTAATCTGTAGTATTGAGTGTAAAAAATGCAATATGCAGTATATAGGGCAAATAGCTGGTCCACTATATAAACATGTTAACAAAGATCAGTCAGATACAAATAACAATATAGCAAAGAACAATCAATCTACTGCAAATTCAACATTTCCATTAACATAAATATAAAAATGGCACAAGCGCAATCTTACAAATTAAAACAATAAATAAATAAATAAATAAATAAATAAAAATAAATTAAATTAAATTAAATTAATACAATAAAATAAATCAGAACGTCTATTTCTAGAGTCTTCATGTAGCAATATTATAATACAATTTATCCATATGGACTAAATACTGAAATATACAAAAAAAAAATATTAAAGTTTTTCATCCATTTATAACATAACTTATTATTATCCAATTTTTTCCACTCTTAATCATAATTTATATCATAAATTATGATTAAACAATAATAGACGGGATAGATGCTCTTCAATAATTGTATCCAAAAAATCTATAATTAAGCAGTTAAATAATCTTCGTAATAATTTATTTAATTAATTATTATTGGATATTAGTTCGTAAATATGTCCTTGTTATAAAAAAAACAGCTTGCACAATATTTAAGTATATTTCTCATTAAACCATTCACTATACATTTCATTCACATTAATTTTCATAGGTAAGGAATCTATAATATTCCTTTTAGGTGCGTTCGTAATTATGAAAATACGTAGCGCCTATATTCGTCGTTCAGTCCGTCCATCTGTCCACTCATAACAACGCAAAAACTATCCAACCGAATCGTTTGAAATTTAAAATATATAATTATTACATATTTTTGTCGAGTCATACACAAAAGATTTCAGGTACCTATTCTATCTGAAGTATTGTATGTTTTACAAATTTCGTTATAGTATGAACACACCTCATTTGCTACGTCTGACGTGCAATTTCCGACTTCTTAATGGTTGTAAAATTTCTTATATTGGTCAAACTAAAATAGGTTTGAAATACGCTTAAAAGAACACTCTTGTTATGGTAATAATCAGAAACTTTCTAAGTCGTCTCTGCCAAGTTTTCTTGGGATTCTGACCATAGTTTTAATTTTCAAAATGCTAAAATTATCTTTAATGCCAATAGCACCTCTGAATTTATTTCTCCTGAAAATTCAGCCATTTATCTCAATTGTAATGTTATTGTTAACCTGTCAGTAGTCGCATGTCGGTCTTTTCGCCGCCTACACTGTAAAAAAAATTCAAGAGGTTACTAAAAATTTCTTAGTAAATTTGTATTCCACAGAATTTTTTAGTAACCATTACAAACTTTTTTTTTGCAAGTGAAACAAGCATTTCTTTTGTAAACTGAACAAAAGAATTTTTTGTATAACTAACTTAAAATTTTTTAGTATGAGCCACCAAGCAAATTTTAGTAATAGCTCCAAAATTATTTTTAATAACTATTACGTGCGCACGAAGGGCAGGAGCTTCCTTCGAGCTGCTTCCAGACTTCTGAAGCGGAAGATTTTCGGAAAAACCGTAATAGATGGCAGCACCAAACATTCCTACCTGCTCCGACAGGATTTTCATAATCCCTTTATTAACGAGACACTAGATACATTCGGGGCGTATTTGGCGGTGGCAAGTTTCGAACCCGGAACCTTTTAGCCTGGAGTCCGTTACTGTAACCACTATGCTATCAAGGCCACACCAACTAAGATTTAGTTAGAGCTATTAAAAATATAAAACTATTAACTCTATTCGTTGCTAACTTTTTTCTAGTAATTCTTACAGATTTTTTTGTAACCGACTAAGATTACTAAAAATTTTTTAGTAATTACAAGGATCACTAAAGTTTTTTTAGTAGATCGACCCTTCTTTTTTTACAGTGTATGTAACTTATCTTCTCCTAACTTTCATCACATTACAAATACAGAGGAGATCAAATGTAGCTGTCTTTAAAGCTTTGTCGACCACCTTAGTGAAGTAACAGGGTACCTCTGTTTTTCTTTTAGGTACATTTTTAGAAACAAAGTTGAAATTTGCAAAAAAGTCTATGTAACAATCACTAATGTCAGTTCATTTTTACTTTTTTCAATTACTCCAGATCACATGAATAAAATGCATAATTTAAGAAAACTGCAAATTTATATCTTTATTGAAATGTTATTTTCGTATATTAGGTGAAAAATATTTCTTATTTTACATATTTGGTTTGCGGGGGAGGGGGGGGGGCAGCGGCGAAAAGACCGAGCTCGACTAATAACGTTGTGAAAAAAGTCGCGACTACTCGCGGGTTAATGAAAAATGTGATTCTGCTATGCTCGACGGAGCTTGGAAAATCTTGCTCACACTTACCATTTAATTTTTATACTTGAAATTTCTTCATTTTTTTGTTATTGCTAATGTCTATTTTATTTAATCATGTGTTACGTACAGGGTGTTTCATTACACTGTAAAAGAAAACCGGACAATTTTACGGAAATTGTACTGTTAATCGAAACGCCAGTACAATGTACTGTTTTTTGAACGGAAAAAAATTTCCGTAAATCCCAGAAAAAAAAAAAAAAAAAAAAAAAAAAAAAAAAAAAAAAAAAAAAACTCGAAAAAAAGGAACATTTTCTGTAATTTACGGAAATTTTTCGATTAAAAAACAGTAAATTGTACTGGCGTTCCGATTGCCAGTACAATTTCAGTAAAATCGTCCGGTTTTCTTTTACAGTGCACTTTACAATCAAATTTGCAGAAGGTGTAGCGAGCACAGAGACGATTCAGAATCGCATAGCAATGCTAAGTCGGAAATATCGAAATTGTGAGCTATGGTGCAGTGAAACAGAGTAAAAGAACAGAAACAGCAATCCATTAATGAAACAGAAAATTTTTATTGAAAGGCTGTACTACAGAAGGTGTTCGAAATTATGACTAGAAGTCGTCAGGAAGGCTTGAGAGCGGTGCTTGAAGTCTTGCGATAGTTGAAAATGAATGGAAGATCACCTGAACAGCCATCCTGCTGGAATTCGTCATTTGCGACATTCCAGTAATCCTCCAGAATGTAAGGAATTCCATGCGGTGACACTGACAAGCCTGCCTGGCGATTTTTGGTCATAATTTCGGGCACCTTCTGTAGTACAACCTTTCAATAAAGGGCTTTCTATTCCATTAATGGGTTGCTATTTCTGTTCTTTTTCACTATTTATTTAAGCCATAACTACAGCATTTTCGACCATTGCTATGCGATTCTGAGTCGCCTCTGTGTCTACCACACCTCGTGCATGTTTGTCGGTTTGGTAGTGAAACGCCATAGTATTTGTATTTTAATTTAGTATTTAATAAATTGCTTCATTATTCTCCTGCTATTTATCTTTCTTGGGTAATATCCATGTGTGATAGGTTGGTGCTATATACTTCCCTAATGGTTGTTCATCAACTTGTCGCCTTCTTTTACCTGTTCTCTGTCAGTCTTGCTGCTACCTTCAAAGTAACAGCATGCGTTCTCTGTGCCTGAAGAAGAAAGGGTAGTTCTTTGGAAAGGCCTTGTGGATTTATTAAAATTTTATAACATTTTTAAAAAGTTCTTTTATTCTTTACATATAATTAACTCGGTATTTATCCAACTATATCAAAACGAAATCATTCACTTTTAAGAATTTATTTGCAATAATAGAAAGAAAAGGTAACATAAATGCTACAAAGATAAAACAAAAATTAAAATGCTCTTTCTGTTCTGTTCATGTTTAAATATTAATTTTAGAGATCTATATGCCTATATTAAAATACCAAAAACTAAATTTCTGTGGCATTATAATCCATGAAAGATCAGCGCTGACAATGCCCATCTCTGTTTACTAGAGACCCTGGGCACAGAGGTTCTATGCAGCATGCATCCCAGTCAGGTGATCAATCTAACGCTAACCTAACCCTCTAACGAGGCTAAACCTAACCCTCGGTGTTTAGTTCCCAAGCAAGCTTGTTCTTATTTTATGGATCTCGAAGGGATGAAAGGCTGAGTGAGCCGTGCCCAGTCGGGAGTCGAACTCTCGCCCTGTGGTGCCGCAGTCAAATTCTCTGACCACTCGTGACTGGGCTTCATATTAAAATGCCGTTTCGGAAGAAAATTTATTATTATTATTATTATTATTATTTTTAATTTGAAAGAATAATCTTTTATGATTACAAATCTGTTTTAACTTTATTTCGAAAATTAGAAGACGAGTTATGGAAAACTTAATAAACAGGAAGTAAATGAGTCAATTACAGGAAGTGGGAGCGGAAAGTCTAAGAGAAATGTAAGCAATATTTCTATGAATGATTTTCTTCAGTTTTATACATAAAAACCTAAAAAGCCTTAATTGACAGCCCTAGATTAATTGTATAGGTAAAACACAAAATAGATGAGAAATCTTTAGATACAATTTCTCTGAAATCACTTTTTTCGTTATTTCCATGTTCGATAAACTCCATTATGTATAATGTTTTAAACATATTTGAGTGAAATATCCACTGAATGCTTATCATATTATTCACTATCTTCTGAACTAGAATTTAAGTTCTTTCGGATAATGCAATTTATTATAGGTACTCAAGTATACAAAAAATGTTTTTTTTTTTCCACATATATTGTGTATTTTTTGACATTTTATTAAATATTTCAGTTAATTTTGAAGATACCGTAAAGCTTCTAATTCACTGCACAAGTAAATGTAATAGTAGTACGTAGTATAAAAGAGAATTGAAATATATTTAGTTGAACTGAGTTTACACTGTCTATAATGCATTTACTTTACAATTACTTAAATATAAATGAAATGGCATTTTTAATGTATTTTTTGACACATTTTTAAATATTTCAGTTAATTTTGAATATATTGTAAAACTCCTAGTTCACTGCACAGTAAATGTAATAGTAGTACCTAGTATAAAGAGAAATGAAATATATTTAGAGTTAAATTGAGTGTACACTGTCTATAATGCAATTATTTTATAATTACTCAAATATAATATAAATGGTAATTTTTTATGAAATAAAATATATTTTTAAGTATTTCAGTTCATTTTAAAGGTACTGTAAAATTCCTAGTTCAGTGCGCAATAAATCCAACAGGTAGTACGTTAGTAAAAAGTAAATAGAAATATATTTAATTGAACTGAGTGTACGCTGTATATAATGCAATTAGTTTATCATTACTCATGCATATTTTTTTTAATGTATTTTAAAACACATAATTAAATATTTCAGCTAACTTTGAAGATGCCGTAAAGCTTCTAATTCACTTCACAAGTAAATGTAAAAGTAGTTCGTACTAGTATAAAGAGAACTGAAATATATTTAATTGAATTGAGTATACACTGTTTATAATGCAATTACTTTATAATATCTCAAATATAAATAAAATGGTATTTTTTAATTTATTTTTTTACTTATTTTACTGCATTTCAGTTAATTTTGAATGTATTGTAAAACTCATAGTTCGTTGTAAAGTAAATGTAATAGTAATACATATAAAGAAAATTGAAATGTATTTAGTTGAATTAAGTGTATGCTGTCTATAATGCAATTATTCTACATTTTAAATTATTTTATAATAATTTAATGATTTTAGTAACAACTTTGTATTTTCTTAAAAGTAGATAACCGACTTGAAAAAAGATAACATAATATTTTAAATAAAAAATGATATCGACAAAAAATGATATCGATATGGATAAAAAATGATATCGATATAAAAACAGAACCGCCTCCTACGATATCATGTGCCAGATCCTCCCTCCCCTCTAAAATGATAACGTTACATTTGCACACCTCATATATATATATATATATATATATATATATATATATATATATATATATATAGCAAAATTTATTTATATAAAATAGTGGTGCGAACACAATAGAAAAATAGTCGCCTTTGGCGGCCCTGCAAAGAGAATTGTTTAAGATTTAGTTTTTCAATATTTAATTGAAATGAGTGTACGTTGTCTAGCTTAACAGTGAAATTCTGCTAAAAATATGTCAAAAAGCCCTAATTTATTAAAAATGTAATGAAGGTATTGTTAAGATTTTATGTTTTTTCATCACTCCGTATTGCAATTAAATTAAAAATATGCGTACTTATTCAATATTGCACTTCCCTTTTCTATTTTTTAAGAGCTCTAAACGTAGGCAAATGAAAAAAAAGAAGAAAATTACGACAAATGAATAAAGATGGTCTGACTTGTCTACCACTTTGAGAAATGACGAATGTCAATACACTTACTGAGTTTTTTTATTTTTATCTCTCCAGTTTTGTAGGTGTTCTTTCTAAACAGGTAGTGGGCGAGCGACAAGCCATCGATTCCAATTATTGTTATTACCCAGTAATCCATAAAATAAAATCTAATCTTTTGAAGATATTTTTCGCTTTTTTTTCCATTTGAATTAGTTTTACACGCCAATGACCAATAGCTCCTACATCAGTAATTAATCTTTGTCTGTTTTGTTATCCAGCTCTTCTCTATTCTTAAAAATAGAATGCTTCGCGAATGACTGTTATTTTTAATGTCGTGTTTATAATATTCTTTTTAAATATATTTATTTCATGTTTGTTTTTTGTATTTATGTAAACTCCTTTAAACTTCATCTTCAGAGAAAATAGTATGTTTGAAAGATAATTACAAAAATTAAAATTTGAAAGTAAGATTATTGATATGAAAAACAAAGTATGACTTATTATTCTATTATAGGATAAAATAATAAATTATAAATGATTATAGAAAATTTAGATTGATCTTTAACAAGTGTAGGAGGAACATATTTAAACAAAAAAATATATATATTTGGAACACCATCTCTATCAAGTAAAGTTTACCTTCTAATCTTCTAAAAATATTTAAAAAGATTTAGTTAAATTTTCGATCTCAAAACTTTTTTCTATATCACACTTGTGAACAAGGCTTAATTTCAAACAAAGCTAGTACCGGAGGTCGAATATCCTGGAGTAATAATAATTGTAGTGTATTAATCGCTTCATCCACATTTTTACATTTTATTCATTATTTGCAAAATATAAACAATTTTGTCTATAGTAGAAAATTCGCAACAAATGAATAAAGATGGACTGACTTGTCTACCACTTTGAGAAATGACGAATGTCGATACACTTACTGAGTTATTTTATTTCTTCCGTTTTGTAGGTGTTCTTTTCTAAACAGGTAGCGGGCGAACGATAAGCCATCGATTCCAATTATTGTTATTACCCAGTAATCAATAAATAAAAATCTAATCTTTTGAAGATATTTTTCGCTTTTTTTTCCATTTGAATTAGTTTTGCACGCCAACGACCCATAGCTCCTACTAGAGGTCTGCACGGGCCGGGCTCGGGCCGATTTTCAATAATTTCATTCGGGCCGGGCCGGGCCGGGCTTGGGCCTTACTTCTGAAGACTCGGGCCGGGCCGGGCCGGGCCTAGTCACTAATCTTTTCGGGCCGGGGCGGGCTCGGGCCTTAATTTTTTTGCTGGAGTATCGGGCCGGGCCTAACTTTTTTTTTCCGAAACCAAGACTGATTTCATTCTTCCTAGTTTTACGGACTAAAATAATCATTTCCTATTGAATCTTCCTATATGAAAATCCTTTTCTCGACTCTTCATAAATAAGTAAAATTTGGCTTTGTCCAAAAATTTTTGCAAAAAAGGCATATACTTTTAAGCCGTCGTTATTCTACAACTAAACATTAGAATTTATTCCTTTTAAAGTATCGTAGATTACTAGGCGTTTAAAAATAGAATTAAACACATTTAAAAAAAAAAAAAAAAAAAAAAAAAAAAAAACATGATTATGACAGAATTTTCTTTTAAACTGTTCATCCATGCAAAATGAGTACAACAATACGCGAGAAAAAAATATATTAGATATTTACATCTGTTAAGAAGGGAACGTATTTATTTATTTATTTTTTTTTTCTTCTAAAGAGATTCTGTATTAGGAAATTTTACTTTTACCATATACCATTTCTTAGGTTTTTTTTGTCTCCATTACATGGAATATGATTAATAATATTAATGATAACTGAAACATTTACAAACAACAAACAAAGGTTCATTAAAAACGTAAATATCGCAGCCTATGGCATTTCTGCATAAATGGAGATTACAAACATGGAAAAAAAAAAGAAACTAATATAAGTTTTTTTGGTCAGAACTCTTCCGTAAGAGTAAAAATCAATGTTCTGTAGAAATTCACTCAAGTCGGGCAGGGTTCGGGCCAAATATTAAACTTTTTTCTGGGCCGGGCCGAGTTCGGGCCGAAATTGTAACTTTCGGGCCGAGCCGGTCGGGCCAATATTTTTTTCGTTCGGGCCGGGCCGGGCTCGGGCTAAAATTTGAACTTTCGGGCCGGGCTCGGGTCTGGAAATTTCGGCCCGTGCAGACCTCTAGCTCCTACGTCAGTGATTAATCTATGTCCGCTTTGTTATCCAGCTCTTCTCTACTCTTAAAAATAGAATGCGTCGTAAATGATTGTTATTTTTAACATCAGGTTTATATTATCATTTTTAATGCATATTCATTTCATGTTTGTTTATTGTATTTATATAAACCGTTTTGAATTTCATCTTTAGAGAAAATTGTATGCTTGGGACATGATTATCAAAATTAAATTTTGAAAGTACGATTACTGTTGTAAATAGTGGTAATTTTTTTATTTAGAAAAATGACATATTTTAAAATATTTCAGTTAATTTTGAAGCTATTATAAAATTGATAGTTCAGTGCATGGGTAAGTGTGATAGCAGTACTTACAAGGAAGGTCACCATACGGGCATACCCCGAAAAATCTGAAAAAAAAATACAGTATGTTCGTCTCGTGTGGATATATACTTTTATAAAAAAAAAAAAAAAAAAAAAAAAAAATGACGGAATCTCCATTCAGTATCGGTAAAAAAAAATAATGAAAATTTCGTTATTTGGCGATTTATCGCCGGTTGGTGAAGGAATGCAATTTCAAAAAATACTTTATGTTAAATACACTTCAAGAAAAAAAAAAGTTTCATGCTAAACTTGTTTTGATAAATTTAATTTAAATAACTTTAGTTTTGTAAGTTTTAGTTTGTTTTAAGTATAATTTTGTTATATCGATATTTAATGTAATTATATTCAAACTTAATCATCAAAATTTGAGATTTAAAACGAAATTCATAATTTAAATTAATTAAAATTGTTTCAAGCTCAAAGTCCAATTGAGAACTGTCGATTAGATTCAGTTGCTATGGAAATATCTGACTTTTATTTTTGAATACGCTTAAATGTATAAAGATAATTTTTCTCAATATGATTTTTTTAATCTATGAAAATATTTTTTCCAGTGATTAATTAAATAACTACTTTAACAAGTAATATATATATATGCAATACAATGTGCATATATGTATATAATATATTAAAGTCTCTCATTGTTTGTGTTTTAATTCGTTAAATACCATTTACAAGCATTGCAAATATCCAACAATTTTGAGTTGCATTATAATCGTTTGCTTTTGGTGATTAAAAGGGCTGCTCGCCAAATCGAGTGACTCTTTCGTCTTTTCATGCCAAATATTCAAAAATATTTTATTTTTTTACATACTTTCTACTGTGATTCCGCCACTAATTTGACTGATCATTTATTACATACATAAGTACTTTAATTAGTATTTTTTTTCATAAAATTCTGAGTATGCCCAGTATGGAGACCTTCCTTGTTAGTACAAAAAAAAAAAAAAAAAAAAAAAAAAAAAATTAAAATATGTTTAGTTGAATCGAGTGTATATGCAGCCTGCCGTAAATATGAAATTATGCTTAAAAATGGTTTTAAAAAAACATTTTTTAAAATATTATCAAGATATTTTGAAGATTTTATGTGTTTTTTCGTCAGTCTATATTAGAATTGAACTATAAATAGGCGTATTTATTCAATATCGTACGTAGCGCTCAGAACATAGGCAAATATGCCTTAAATAAATAAATAATAATAATAATAAAACAATCTTTATAGTTGAATAAAAATGGACTGAATTGTCTACCACTTTGAGAAATGAGGAATGTCGATACACTTACTGAGTTATTTTATTTTTATTTGTTCCGTTTTGTAGGTGTTCTTTCTAAACAGGTAGTGGGCGAACGACAAGCCATCGATTCCAATTATTGTTATTACCCAGTAATCCATAAATAAAAATCTAATATTCTGAAGGGTTTTTTTTTTTTTTTGGCTTTTTTTTCTCATTTGAATTAGTTTTGCACGCCAACGATCAATAAAAGCTCCTACATCAGTAATTAATCTACATCTGTTTTGTTATCCAGCACTTCTCTACTCTTATAAATAGAATGCTTCGTGAATGATTGTTATTTTTAATGTCATGTTTATAGTATTCTTTTTAATACATATTCATTTCATGTTTGTTTATTGTATTTATGTAAATTCAATTGAATTTCGCCTTTAGAGAAAGTTGTATGTTTCAGAGATAATTAAATTATATTTTGAGTAATTAATCTATGTCTATTTTGTTATCCAACTCTTCTCTACTCTTAAAAATAGAATGTTTCGTATTATTTTTAACGTCCTATTTATAATATTCTTTTTAATGCATATTCATTTTTGTATTTATGTAAACTCCTTTGAACTTTGTCTTTAGATAAAATTGTATGCTTGAGAGATAATTACTCAAATTAAATTTTAAGTAATTCTACGTCTGTTATGTTATCCAGCTTTTCTATAGTCTTAAAAATAGAATGCTTTGTGAATGACTGCTGTTTTTAACGTCATGCTTGTAGTATTCGTTTTAATACATATTTATTTCATGTTTGTTTTTTGTATTTATGTAAACTCCTTTGAACTTCATCTTTATAGAAAGTTGTATGCTTGAGAGATAATTACTAAAATTAAATTTTGAAAGTAAGATTATTAATGTGAAAAACAAAACATGATTTCATATTTTGCTATCGGATGAAATAATAAATAGTAAATATTAAAAGAAGATTCGGAACATTCTTTAAGTAAGAACACGAGGACCAAATTTAAACAGAAAGAATTTATTTGGAACATCATCTGTATCAAGTAATCATTTATCATCTAACCTTTAAAATATGTAATGAGATTTAGTCAAATGTTCCAATCCCAAAACTTTCTTCTATATTTTACTTGTGAACAGGTCTTAATTTCAAACGAAAAATAATACAGGAAGTTCAGCATCCTGGAGTAATAATAACTTTCGTTTACCCGCCCTTTCACCCACGTTTCACATTTTATTCATTATTTTCAAAATATAAAACAATTTTGAATTTTTGATCAATAGCTCCAACATCAGTAATTAATCTACGTCTGTTTTTGTTATCTAGCTATTCTTTCCTCTTAAAAATAGAATGCATCGTGAATGATTGTTATTTTTAACATCATGTTTTCATAATATTCTTTTTAATACATATTCATTTCATGTTTGTTTTTTGTATTTATGTAAACTCCTTTGAAGTTCGTCTTTAGAGAAAGTTGTCTGCTTGAGAGATAATTACCAAAATTAAATTTTGAAAGCAAGAATATTGATGTGAAAAACAGAACATGACTTCTTATTTTGTTATCGATGAAATAATAAATAGTAAAGGATAAATGAAGCTTTGGATCAATCTTAAAGTAGAACATGAGGACCATATTTAAACAGAGAAGTTTTATTTGGAACATCATCTCTATTACGTAATTGTTTACCTTCCATAATCTTTCAAAATACAATGGACTCTCTCGATTCTGAACACTCATGGGACCGACCAAAAATGTTCAGATTATGGGGGTGTTCAGTATAGAGGGAGATTGCAAATGCATTACTACTATTACTATGTACGGTGACCGAGCTGGTAGTTGATTAAATAAGGTCGGTTCTACGGAGTTTTTATTATATTTTATTTCTTTTATGTTCTAAAACTATACTAACATGATTTGTAAATTCCTTAACCCTTTAAGCATCCTGCAGAATTTTACATGCAAGTTTAACAATTCATAAAAAAAAAAGCTACGGAAAGTATTGATATGGAGATTTGTATTTTATAATCTAAGATATTTATTTATCATATGCAATTCAAAAAAATAACATTAATATCCACTTTGTTTAAATAAACCTTTGAATCCAAAAACTATGTGACAGAAAAACGTCCTATGAATGTCCTATAATGGGCAAAAAGGAAATCTGCTGAAATTAAACAGCAACAAAATTATAAGCAAATAGTTTCTTTATTTGCCAATTTCTCAGTAGTTGATCAGTCGAAGAAATCAGTCCAAAACTCCAAATTCAGACTGAAATTTAAAAATTAATTTTTAAAATATCATGCTTAAACTGTTATTAAAAATATTCATATAGAACTACTAATTGAAATAAGAATGATGGAAGTGGATAACTTACCGCAATTGTCTCCAACTGTCAAAAACTAAATTTTTACATTTTCTAATAAAAAAGTCATAAAATGGCTTCTATTACAGAATGTGGCTGACAAGAATGTGACAACATTTAAGCTCCAACATTTAACTGAAATTTCTATCAAACAGATTAAGTATTCAGGCAAATTGCAATTTCAAGTAATACTTACAATCTAGCAGTGATTTTATCTGTTTATTTTGTAATCAAGTTTGTTGAACCTTTTTATTCATCTGTAACAGTTTCCCCGAATTTCCATGATCAGAATTCAAACTGCAAACATGTGTTCAGTTTACAGAGAGATGGAGTAGATATGGGGACCTAAAGTAGCGTTCATAGTCGTCAAGGACCGTCAGAATGTGTTCATAATACCAGGTGTTCACATTAGAGAGTGTTCAGATAGAGAAAGTCCACTGTATTTAAAGAGAATTATAGTCAAATGTTCCAACATTACGCAACATGCTTTTTTTTCCATTAGTAAGATTTTTTAAAAGAGCCATACAATAAATCATATAAATTACCTTCTTATTTCTGACATTTTTGCGACTTTCCAATCATTTTAGTGATTTCTGCTGCTGCCGACATTAATTTCATATATCACCAGCAGACTCGTCACGGACCCCCAGGGTTACACGTAACCCAGGTTGGGAACCGCTGCTCCATATTATATATTTTTCAACAGCTACTGGACTATCTATGCATGATATTATAATGGCAACCTAACTCTACTTATATAGTATTTTCTTTTTCAGATTGATTAGAGACATGAAGATTAGAGACATGAATCTGAGACTAAAAGAAGGTTTCTTTGGAATTCCCGTCAAAATTTAAAGAAAAAAAAGGCTGTACACTTACATAATCGCTCGAAGAATTTTTATGGGGACTCTGTAACGGACCTCAGTATTGTGCGGCATTTGAATGAAGAAATTTGGAAACGGAGAAAGGGAAATTTCAGATAAATCAAGAATTTCCCGGTCTTAAACATCAGTAACGGATGCAAATCAAGAATGTGCTGATGAACTAGAGGAGACACTAGACTGACTAGAGGAGACAGACGAGTTACAGTTCCGAATGTTTACGAATATCTCATAAAACCTTGAACATCTCTTATGACTCTCTCCAAGGAATAATTGCTGACTTAGGAAATCACAAAACTCACCCACACACGTCACTGTTCGCAGCCCAGGCGATTCTAAAAATGGGCTGGTCAGTTGTATCTCACCCACCCTATTACCCCGATATGCACCCTTCTGACTTTTACCTATTTGCACCTATGAAATACACCTTCACGATTTCAGATTCAATAACTTGGATCACGCTATAAGAGCTTTAAAATCATGGGCCAAAAAGCAAAACCTTTAATTTTTCCAAACTGGTTGTGAAACTTGAATAAATCGATGGCGTAAATGTGTGCATTAAAAATTTGCAAAATGCCATTACCAATAGTCTAAGAGCTAGCAACGTCATAAATCGCGTCATTTTATCAAGGCTCATTTTTTTATATGTTTTTCCCTTTTATGGTAGAATACGTTTGCAAGTGGTCTGGCAGTCGGGAGACGTTGCGTTTACCTGTGGCAGAAGGGGTTATGCAGGTCAAAAAGCTTCAAAATCACGTCATTTTATCAAGGCTCATTTTTTAATATGTTTTTCCCTTTTATGGTAGAATACGTTTGCAAGCGGTCTGGCAGTCGGGAGACGTTGCGTTTACCTGTGGCAGAAGGGGTTATGCAGGTCAAAAAGCTTCAAAATCACGTCATTTTATCATGGCCCATTTTTTAATATGTTTTTTCCTTTTATAGTAGAATATACCTATAATTTCGTTTGCAAGCGGTCTGGCAGTCGGGTGACGTTGCGTTTATCTATGGCAGAAGGGGTTATGCAGGGGAAAAAACTTCAAAAATCCGCCATTTTAAAAAGGCTCATTTTCTTATATGTTTATATAAAGCTTAAAAATTGCAAGATATTACTCTTTGTATAGCAGACAACCTATAATTAATTTTCCAGACACAAATTCGGTTGCAAAGTTAATGCCAGACGTCTTTAAATATGGCAACGACAGTGCCTGTTCCAAGAGTGGTTTATAATTTAAATTTTATAAGACCTCTTTACGTCATTTTATCAAACTTAAAAATTACAAGATATTACTCTTTTTATAGCAGACAACCTATAATTAATTTGCCAGACACAAATTCGGTTGCAAAGTTAATGCCACAAGGCTTTAAATATGGCAACGAAAGTGCCTGTTCCAAGAGTTGGTTATATTTCAAAAAATTATACGACCTCTTTACGTCATTTTATCAAGCTTAAAAATTGCAAGATATTACTCTTTGAATAGAAGACAACCTATAATTAATTTGCCAGACATAAATTCGGTTGCAAAGTTAATGCCAGACGGCTTTAAATATGGCAACGAAAGTGCATGTTCCAAGAGTTGTTTATATTTCAAAAAATTATAACACCTCTTTACGTCATTTTATCATTCTTAAAAATTACAGGATATTACTCTTTGGATAACAGACAACCTATAATTAATTTGCCAGACACAAATTCGGTTGCGAAGTTAATGCCAGACGGCTTTAAATATGGCAACGAAAGTGCCTGTTCCAAGAGTGGTTTATAATTTAAATTTTATAAGACATCTTTACGTCATTTTATCATTCTTAAAAATTACAGGATATTACTCTTTGGATAACAGACAACCTATAATTAATTTGCCAGACACAAATTCGGTTGCGAAGTTAATGCAAGACGGCTTTAAGTATGGCAACGAAAGTGCCTGTTCCAAGAGCGGTTTATAATTTAACAAATTATAAGACCTCTTTACGTCAGTGAACCGAATTTGAAACCCTGGATTTTTCTGAGTCTTATTGATTACACTGTTAAAAATTTCGTGCTACATTGAACCAATATTTGGGGCTCGCAGCTATTACCAGCTGCCACCATAGGATGGTTCAATCGAAGCTCCAAATCTTGGAACGAGTTTACACCATATTATGTGAAAAAATGGTGTTATGGTTCAACCGAAGTTCCAAAGTTCGAAGTTTGGAACAAGATTTCACCATTTTATGGTGGCAGCTACTAAGCACCAAATTTCGGTTCAAAGTGGCACAAAATTTTTAACAGTGTAGATTCACTATTTTTCTGCACCTGATTTTTTGCACGACATTTTTTCAGAGCCTGATTGAGTAAATTTGTGATACTTTGTGCTTGCTTGACGAAAGTTGTATTTTTTTTAAGTCTTACCGACAAGCCTTTTCATGTGATGAAAATTTGTGCACCCTTAGAAAGGTTAATGTGTAAGAATTCATATAATTTGTTAACATCAACTCCCAGCTTAAATATTGGACAAATAAATTCCAGTGTGGCTAAACCGGGGCACCCACCTTAATATTTAAAAAAAGAAACTTATATTTTTATAAACAAGAGCTTTTTTTTAAGTAAACTTTATATTGAAAAAAAAAAAAAAAAAATGCCGAATTTGCCGAATGCAGCCGAATTTGTGTCTGGCAAATAGGTTGTTTGCTATCCAAAGAGTAATATCTTGTAATTTTTAAGCTTATAAAATGACGTAAAGAGGTCTTATAATTTTTCGAATTATAAACAACTCTTGGAACAGGCATTTTTGTTGCCATATTTAAAGCCGTCTGGCATTAACTTTGCAACCGACTTTGTGTCTGGAAAATTAATTATAGGTTGTCTGCCTACAAAAGACTAATATCGTGTAATTTTTTAGCTTGATAGAATGACGTAAAGAGTTCTTATAATTTTTTGAATTATAAACAATTCTTGGAACAGGCATTTTCGTTGCCATATTTAAGGCCGTCTGGCATTAACTTTGCAACCGAATTTGTGTCTGGCAAATTAATTATAGGTTGTCTGCTATCCAATGTGTAATATCTTGCAATTTTTAAGCTTGATAAAATGATGTAAAGAGGTCTTATAAATTTTAAATTATAAACCGCTCTTGGAACATGCACTTTCGTTGCCATATTTAAAGCCGTCTGGCATTAACTTTGCAACCGAATTTGTGTCTGGCTAATTAATTATAGGTTGTCTGCTATCCAAAGAGTAATATCTAGTAATTTTTAAGCTTGATAAAATGACGTAAAGAGATCTTATAATTTTTTGAAATATAAACAACTCTTGGAACAGGCACTTTCGTTGCCATATTTAAAGCCGTCTGGCATTAACTTTGCAACCGAATTTGTGTCTGGCAAATTAATTATAGGTTGTCTGCTATCCAAAGAGTAATATACTGTAATTTTTAAGCTTGATAAAATGACGTAAAGAGGTCTTATAATTTTTAAATTATAAACCGCTCGTGGAACAAGCACTTTCGTTGCCATATTTAAAGCCGTCTGGCATTAACTTTGCTAACGAATTTGTGTTTGGCAAATTAATTATAGGTTGTTTGCTATCCAAAGAGTAATATCTTGTAATTTTTAAGCTTGATAAAATGACGTAAAGAGGGCTTATAAAATTTAAATTATAAATCACTCTTGGAACAGGCACTTTCGTTGCCATATTTAAAGACGTCTGGCATTAACTTTGCAACCGAATTTGTGTCTGGAAAATAAATTATAGGTTGTCTGCTGTCCAAAGAGTAATATCTTGTAACTTTTAAGCTTGATAAAAACATATAAGAAAATGAGCCTTTATAAAATGGCAGATTTTTGAAGTTTTTTGACCTGCATAACCCCTTTTGCCACAGGTAAACGCAACGTCATCCGACTGCCAGACCGTTTGCAAACGTATTCTACTATAAAAGGGAAAAACATATTAAAAAATGGGCCTTGATAAAATGACGTGATTTTGAAGCTTTTTGACCTGCACAACCCCTTCTGCCACAGGTAAACGCAACGTCTCCCGACTGCCAGACCGCTTGCAAACGTATTCTACCATAAAGGGGAAAAACATATAAGAAAATGAGCCTTGATAAAATGACGTGATTTTGAAGCTTTTTGACCTGCATAACCCCTTCTGCCACAGGTAAACGCAACGTCTCCCGACTGCCAGACCACTAGCAAACGTATTCTATCATAAAATGGAAAAACATATTAAAAAATGAGCCTTGATAAAATCAGGTGACGAAAACGTTGCTAGCTCTTAGACTACAAGTCATGTCCGTAACTTCGAATTTAATAGTTCAACGTTATAATGTGGAGTGTAGGAAAGCCTTAGAGCATGATGGTCAACTGTGGCACACTCGACACCCTAAAAAATTTATAGTGGTCATTGCTTTTTCTAACCATCGAATCTCAGGAATTCAAGAAGGCGGCTATTTAAAAAATAAGTGGTATCCGGCATGCCAAAGTTATCCATTTCTGCTTTAGAGCAAGGTCAAAACCAATATAATAAAGTTTCGTTTTTCTGCTTATAATATAGTTAGCATTCTAACTTCAATGCAAAAAAAAAAAAAAAAAAAAAAAAAAAATAATAATAATAATAATAATAATATTTTAATTATTTTTAAATAAATCTTTGTCTTTGGAGTTAGTTGTCTTTACCATGGAACAAAGCGTATACTTCTTAGCTCTTCAATAGAGCGTTCTAAAATACACTTCATTTTACTCCATTATAAGGTAACACTGGCTTTACATGCAGTGAGTGCCTTCTTTTGTTAAAATGAGTTGTGTTTCATTTTGATACTTTTATTTAAAAATTGGGAAATTGTTTTTTTTTTTCATCACTATGTTTCACATTGCTAAAATATAACAATGCATGTTAATAGTTTATTGATTGAATTCTAAAGAAATCTGACACTGTTTTCAAAGTAAATATAGTATAAACTTTCAATCATTAGTATTAAGTCTAAAATCAAACTTAACATTAAGAATTGCAATATCATGGTAGTCTGCCATTTCTTTTTGAAAACATGCTATTGAACAACAGACCATAGAAATGACAAATTTGAATATTTTCTTAACTTTCTAACTTTCATTTAATTCATCTAAGGTCAAATCATAATAAGAAAAATGTTAATGGAGTCCCCCCCCCCCTTTGCGTTTATTACACTGCAAAAAAAAAAAAAATTTCAAGAGGTTACTAAAAATTTTTTAGTAAATTTGTATTCCACAGAATTTTTTAGTAACCATTACAAACTTTTTTTTTGCAAGTGAAACAAGCATTTCTTTTGTAAACTGAACAAAAGAATTTTTTGTATAACTAACTTAAAAATTTTTAGTATGAACCACCAAGCAAATTTCAGTAATAGTTCCAAAATTATTTTTAATAACCATTACGTGCGCCCGAAGGGCAGGAGGTTCCTTCGAGCTGCATCCAGACTTCTGAAGCGGAAGATTTTCGGCAAAACTGCAATAGATGGCAGCACCAAACATTGCTAACTGCTCCGACAGGATTTTCATAACCTCTTTACTGACGAGTACTTACACTACATACATTTGGGGTGTATTTGGCGGTGGCCAGTATCAAACCCGGGACCTTTTAGTCTGGAGTCCGTTACTATAACCACTATGCTATCAAGGCCAGACCAAGTGAGTTTTAGTAATAGTTATTAAAAATATAAAACTATTAACTCTCTTCGTTGCTAACTTTTTTCTAGTAATTCTTACAGATTTTCTTGTAACCGACTAAGATTACTAAAAAATTTTTAGTAATTACAAGGATCACTAAAGTTTTTTTAGTAGATCGACCCTTTTTTTTTTTACAGTGTAGCAAATTTAGCTTTTACTTATTAAATTGAAAATTTGGCAAGAAAAAAATTGATCACTAAAAAAACATTTCTTCGAAAACAAAAACAAAAGGGAAAGGAAATGGCGTGAAAAAAATTCAAAATGACCCAATTGCATAGTCTCACATCTTTAACATACCACACTAGAAATCAGGACAGTCAGAAGTTAGAGTTCTTAGATTTAAACTATTCATGTTAATGTTCTGCGATTCTGAAGCGGTTTCTCTCGCCAATGTAACATCGCTTCACAGCGGCCGCATGAAATTTTGAAAAGAAGGTCCTTGTGTGTTGTTCAATTGGATAGCTGTACTTTTTATTTGCATAGAAGATGTGGCCAGTAAAGACAGTTGAAACCATTGACGTCTAATAACTGGACTAAGAAATGGCAACCTTTTTTGAATCCAACATTACCTACCCACCAACACGTGATGGTGGGAGCGAATGCGCGCCAAACCAGTTTCTCCCGCCGATCCCACCAGCCAATTTCGTCTGCGTTACGTTCTTTTATTATGAGAATGAAAGCAGAAAATTGCCAAAAAGAGATAATCGCCAAAAAAGACACCCTTTTGGCAAGGAAAACTCTCGCCAAATCTGGGCCATTCCAGCTTCAAGTATTTCCGAAGAGAACAGAGGGATCCGTTATCTAGTTGTTATTTCTGATCTGTGGTTGAAACATATCATTCACCTGACTTTACAAAAAATGCGACTGCTGAGAGGAATTGTCACATTTATAGAAGCCGATTTTTTCTGGAATAATAATATATGAATTCAGCTGTTAATTCAATTAACGATGTCGGAAATATTAAATCTGAGTACTTTATTTTTTTTATAAAAATATTAACCAAATAATTAATTGTAATACATGCTTTTATATGGTTTCAAGTGTGTTAGTTGATTTTTGTCATCTACAGTGATTTTCCGTAATATGTATTTACGAGGGATTGTGAATATCTCTAATAAGGTCACATTGTTGTTTTTAGTGTTTTTATGTCTATTTTAATTTAAAAATACCTGCATTTTAAGTATTTAATCTTTTAATTTACATTAAACAAATATAATGTTTTCACATTTTTATTTAATCATAAAGTGTGTTAAAATATACAATTGCTTCTAATCCGCTGTCTATAATAATTTGTCTCATACAAAATTTGTAGATATTTCAGATTGATTTTCAAACATGTATCTGTCATTATGACTTGGCGAGCCAGAGAAATCGTCGTAGCACAGTTAGATTTTGTTACAAAGAAGAGGATCTCCCAGTTCTACTTCACAGGAATCATGGCTTGCGAAACAGAAAATAAAACGTAGTGGCTTAATCGAAGAATAAATACAGTCGGCTCTCGTTAATTCGAACTCGCCGGGACCACGAGAAATGTTCGAATTATCCGAAGTTCGAATTATGGAAAATATGAAATGAAAACATGTTTAATATGGTGCAATTACAAAGGAATTAATGTAATATGTTTTTTTTTAAATTTAGTTCGGCTGTTATCATTAGAGTATGATTTAATATTAAATTAGAATGTATAAATACATAAATTAATTAAAAGATTAGAAACAAGCACAATGGAAGAAAAATTTAAAGCTTCACTGATGGACAGACGGGGCACTAAGAAAGTGGATATCAAATGCATTGGATTATATGTATACTTGTTCGGAACAATTTTCACAAAAATCAAAGAAAGAAAGTTATTCAAATGATCTGAAATCCATGAGAATGAAGAAAAAAAAAATGAAAAATCGGAATTTTCGTTAGTTTGAATTAAACGAAGTGAAGAGAAAATGAGTTCGAATTAATGAAAATGTTTAACGTTATTCTGCCATTGAAAATTTCGAGACTTCATACTTAGTTCGAACTAAGCGAAGATTCGAATTATCCGATTTCGAATTAACGAGAGTCGACTGTACATTGATAGCTTCAAATTAGTTTATTATATGCAGTCATATCAACAGAGAAATGCTCTTAATTTCCCGGCAAAATGAATTCAATTGAAACAATAAACGTTCCCTTCTAAAGAGCAGCCATCCATCATAGTATTTCTACGACTCGCTCCAAATTCCTCCGTCATCTCCAAACCTCCTGGTGAAAGAAAATAAAAAGTCTCTAGAACATTCGATAATCTCTGACCCGATCCCTTGATGTAAACAGAAACTAGCATCTGGGGCCGAGATCAAAGCAGCGGAATCCAATGTTCCCGCAAAACGATAATTTTATTAAAAAGATTCGTGTTTAACTTATTTAATAATCGAAAGTAGTTAAAATTCGAATGTATTCCACAGATGATAATTTCATTAAAACAGGAAAAAGAAATGAATTTATTGATACGTAATAAATATAAAACGCAATAAATAAATAAATAAAGGCAATGATGTTTTGAATAAATATGTTTTTTAAGAATAAATTTAATAAGATTTTTAAAAAGGCTTGATAAAAACAGTGAAACAATGAATTTTATTACGAATTTTAAGAAATAAACATTATTTAAGAATATTTTTAATTTAGAGCCATTTTTAAGATTTACGCGTTTTGGAATAAATATATTTCAAGGCGAATTGAGATTTTATATCGTTTCTATAAAAATTAATAGATTAGATATAATAATATGATTTTGATTTTATAAGCAGGAATCAATACGGAATATTGGTAAAAAGACACTAATATAGTGCAAGTTTCATTTTAGCAAAAAAATTAAATTTTGTAATATATACATTATAACTTACATTTTATTTAGTTGCTTCAATTAATTTGAAGACAAATTTTGCAATTGAAGTTACAGGCACTTACACCGTTTGTCCTAAGGAAAATCAGTGCCTGCTAAAACGCTCATAAAAGTAAATTCCACAGTATCAAGTTTCCTGTTTCCTTCTATAATACACTGTTGCGCCCAACACCTAAGTATTGGATAGTTTTATCAATTGATATAGATTTATGACAAGAGTAAGTCTTCTCCACATTATTAAAAGCCTTCATTGTTCCTCCTGGTAAGCTGATTAGGAGTGACAGTGGAATATTTTTCCCCTTTCTCCCCCAGAGAGATTGAACTTGCTGATTACACAGGCAATGTCACGAACGTTTTCTCTTGGCATCCTCCGCATTGTAGAGATTCGACAGAGGCCGTACAATTCAACTCTTCTCAACTTCTTTCATACATCAAACGGTGACGAAACCGCTTTTTCAAGCAGCTTATTCAAAATTTGACGATAACTTCATTGTCTTGAGAGATTTTAACATTGTCTCAATGGGAAGTTTCATTTTTTTCTGTTGTGGGGTATCACACGGGTCAAAGGCTAAAGTCGTGTGCGAAGTTTCTTTTTCCGAGGTGATATGTCTGGAAATAGAGTGCCTGAACGATATGCGTTAAAGGTTATACAAGTGATGGCACATTTGACGTAACTGTAGAATATTTTGTTTTATTGACTAGCATTGATTATTAAAAGAAAAGAAGAAACTTCTGTTGTTTAATTGACATTCAGGGGGCGACTTAAACAGTGGGCAAATATTATTCGAGAGGAGGGGGACTCTAACTTCTTAAAAATTCGTGACTCATGGGGGTTGGACATCTTTGAACAGGTCGAAAAAAAAATATTATTATGTTCCAAGCTTCAAAACTTGTGTAATAAGTAAAAAATAAAAATCAAACCTATCAAAATTAGATATCAAATATTCAGGATCTGATGACATGCAGTGTTTCAGGCTTGGATTTAAAATTGTTTGGCACGGGCGGGTCCAGGCTCCAAAAAGTTAGTCGGAACTCATCTGTAATTAGCATAAAGCTAGCAATATTAGCTAAAGCTAGCAATGAATAAAGCTTCTCTTTTTTAACTGCATTTGACTTAGCAAACAATTATGTCACTCTAATGTAACATTCGGTTTTTCATTTTCCACTTTCACTTGTTTTGTGAAAAAAGATGAAATAATGCAATACATGAAGCAATATATGAAATGTATTGCTGCCATTGAATAGTTCAGACATTTCCTGGGTTTTCTAGTTATTCGTACACGTTACGCCTTGCCTATTAGTTGGCGCCTTCACATAAACACTTGCCACATTACACGAATAGTACGCCTTCAGATTAGGGACCTATAAATGTAAAGAAATCTAAATGTATTCCAATCTACATAAAAGTAATTATAATTATAGTTAAAGATAGAGATGCGTTTAGGAAAGGGTTATAAATGAGAATTAAATTTAAACTGTAACTGGATAACTTTACATCAAATAAAAATCTTAAAAAGTACTTACTATTTAAAAGTTTTAAATAATAACATAATGCTGTGAATTGTCTGTTCGCAGATATCCCTTGCAAGGGGCTAAAAAGAAATTTTTGTAAAGAAAACAGGTGGCAGACATTCTGGCCCAATTTTTACTAGTAAAAATAACATGTATCATTTGGAATCTAGTTTCCCTAACATCCAATTAAATATGGCAGAAGATTGTTAATGGCAAATGTTCTATTATTATTTATTTGTTATATTTTATTACTTTTTATTATTTTTTTTTTTACATTAAAAAAATCCAAATTATTAACTATTTGGAAAATAGTATTTGTCCTCGGTAGAGAAAAGGAAAATCTGAAACATATCTGAATCTTTTTACTGGTTGAATTCCGCGACTTATTTTATTTTATTCGTTTTTTTTATTGGTCCATGTTTAATGTCAAAAAATGGAATACTTCTGCTGTCACAATGACAAAAAAAGGTAATAAAAACTTAAAATAATAATAATAATTTGCAAACAAATCGGGATAAAGATTTCAAATAAATTTTATTTAAAAGTGCATTTTTTTCTTTACGCAACAATGTAAAAATTTTAAATGTGCGATGTTTAGAAGTTTAAAAATTTGCAATTCCGAAAATTGTAAAACTGAAATTTCATTTAAAATTTGTTCAGGATGGGTCCAGAAATATTAATGTTTAATCAATGTCGTACGTAATATGAGGCGTTCAGAAGTCAGTCTGATTAATTCCATTCAATAAAACTTCACATTTTAAAGAGTTAAAGTTGCATGTCTATAAACTATTGTTTATTATTATTATTATTATTGATCTAGGAATATTAATGTTGAATGCATGGCGTGTGCGTAGTATATGACTCTCGTTATAATCATCCTAAAAATGATGTTTATTATTATTATTATTAATTTAAATATGCAATTTATTTATAAGTCTTTAATATTTTAATCTTTGAAAATATCATTTTCCAAATAGTCGTTGTAATTTATTGAATTAAAATTTTATTTTTATTTATTTTTATTATTATTATTTAATTCAGTATCACTAACGATAGTCTGAAATTGCGATGAATATAGTGTCGTTACCTTAAAAAAAACATAAGTTTTACATTTTTTTGCATTAGTACTGTCCTTTAAAATAAATGTTCTGGCTCAGATTACATTTTTTTTTTTAAATATTTACTAGTACCCCGTTAAAAATGATGGAATGTGAAGCAAAAATCTTTAAAACAGTGTTTTGAAGTTTAGATCATGAACATAGAATAAAGTGGAGAAGAATGGACATAGGCTTTCAATTACGGGACTTGTATCTAAAAATAGTATTCGTTGCGGCGTGTTCTCAACTTAAGTATCATATGATTTAGATATAGTTTCAGTTTTTTATTATAGATGGAAGCATCAAATGTCATTGTGTATTTCACTATTTATTTATTTATTTGTTTTCTGAGATTAGAAAAATTTCACTTGATCAATAAATATGAATGAAAAAAGAAAAAATATCTCATTGACAAAGGTATAATTTTTCTTTTTTAAGATAAAAATCTATCAAAATAGTTACATTTTCCGGTAACATTTAATCCCGAAAATTGTAGTCTAAAAATATATTTTTCTGAATTTTTATAAAAGGAAAAAGATGCGTTATTTTATGATTTTTGCATTTCGAAAATTAAAAAAATACTGTCCTTTGATTTTGTATGATTACAAAGAAGTTATTATATAAATTACAATCTAGAATAACATTTAAAATAAAGAAATAGAATTGAAAAATGTCTCTTTGACAATATTAAAAATAAATTTCAAATCTTAATTATTTACAGCATAAAAATTGCATTGCATTTGCAATGTATACGTGTACATTTCTTATAGGAAAACTTACTTTTCAATCTTTAAAACGTGTTATAAAGTATATTTACATATTCATATTACCGATTTGAAGACCTTTTTTAGCACTTTCCAACAAAGTTGAAAAGTGCTTATGCATTCGGTTTGTCTGGCCGTCTGTCCGTCTGTCCGTCTGTCCGTCTGGCCGGATGGCCGTCTGTCCGTCTGTCCGGATGGCCGTCTGTCCGCGCTCTAACTCCCGTAAATATACTCGGATTGCTATGAAATTTTAGGACGTTATTGAGGTTTACCCTAGCACGAACCCTACTGAAACTGAAGTATCTACCATGATTAGTTTATCTACAGAGAGATTCAAAAGTTTCCCGTTACATTACGGTCTATGGGAAAAATCGTTAATATACTCGGATTGCCATGAAATTTTAGGACGTTATTGACGTTTACCCTAGCACGAACCCTATTGAAAATGAAGTTTCTATTATGATTAGTTTATCTACAGGGCGAATCAAAAGTTTTCCATTACATTATGGCTCATGGGAAAAAATCGTTAATATACTCGGATTGCCATGAAATTTTAGGACGTTATTGACGTTTACCATAGCACAAGTTCTATCAAAAATGAAGTTTCTACCATGATTAGTTTATCTACAGGGCGAATCAAAAGTTTCCTATTACATTACGGCCTATGGGGAAAAATCGTTTCAAAGGAACTTTAAAGATGTTATACCCTGTCAAACTTATTAAAATATACATTCTATAAAATATAAGGTGAAAATGTAGCTATTATTCATTTACAGGGTCACACAAAAGAATTCCATTAGATATTGGTAAAAGGGGGAATTGTGTGACATATTTTAAATATATTGAGCTTTTTCATGTATAATAAAATTGATATATGTCACTGAAGCTTAATATAAATTATACGCTACTGTCTTGCATAATATGAAGTACATAGCATTTACAGGGCCATACAAAAGATTTCAAATAGTATATTCTTTCCGAAGTACCGTATATGTGTCGGATGATGGCTGATGGAGGGATGAAATGCATTTTAATTATGATATTCGCGTTTGTATTTCGCTAAATATATGCACATTATATGGTGTGTATAAATGTTATAGTTGATATACAGGGCTACCCAAAAGAGCTCACCAACGTTACTGAATATGAGCGTAAATTATTTAAACGTGGTTCTTAAATAAGCTATGCATTTTTACGCTGAGCTGCATTCAATTTACTGAGAAATGTTTGCAGAATATAGATAAAGTGATATACAGGGCCACGCAAAGAATTCGGTACATGGACGCCTATGAATGATAATTTATGAGAATGTGATTTCAGTTGTTTTAAAAGTGTTTTAGTTTACAATAAATTTTAGCCTAATGCTGACGTGTAATAAAGGTAGAATGTAAACTACAGGGCTGAACAAAAATATTCAAGTACGTTTCCATCTAATAGTGTTAATTGCTGAAAAAGAAATTTCAAGCTACTAGGTATTTTCTTTCTGAGCTAAATTTTCCCATTATATGAACTGACATATGAAATACAGGGCTGTTCTAATGTACTGGAATACATATTTGGGTATATTTGGCTATACAGTATTTATTTCCCTAAATAACAAAGTTGTGTTAAAGATTTCATTAAGTGTTGGAAAGTGCTTCATAATCTATGCTTAACGCATGATTTTTCTTACTTGTTATATTTATTCTTTGCCCAGCATTAATTTTGTGACTTACAAATTATTTTACTACTCGAAAACTAATTTTAAATTAATTTGTAACACGCTAATAAATTGCATAATAAGTAAATTAAATTGCAAAAATAATGCTAAGCTTAATGCAAAATTGCTGCTATTAATCGCATTAATATAACTTTTTTTCTTCTACAAACTTCCTATGTAAACAACAAACAAACAAACTTCCTACTAGACTGCAGAATGTATATCCTTTATATTTTAATTACAATAAGAATTGATAAGAAATATTCATTTTATTTGCCGTGTCTTCACACTTAATAAAATGCATTTAAAAAACTACAACTTCAACAGATAGTTTCTCTATTTAGGTCTACAGATGTCGCCAAAGCAATTTTTAGCGATGGTAGACTGTTTACAAAATAATTAGAAGGAATGATTCAGAGAATAATTCAGTAAATTCAGCTTATATAGAATTTAAACTTACTGCTTGTAAAAGCAAACAAAAGTGAAAAACGCATTTCAAAGTATTTGAAGGCTTTAATGTGCTTTTAAAAATGTTTTTAAGAACAGAATCCGAGTCAACCACATTTTTTAATGGCTTGCTCAAAGAATCATTCATTTGTTTGTTTTTGGACTTGAAATTTATGCTTCTGAATTACGATGGTATTCGTTTGTTTATATTGGTAATCTGTTGTTGGTAGTAGGTTATTTACAATTCAAAACTTAAAACATTATAATTGTACAAGTTTTAGAGAAAATAAAGAAGTGTGGACATTATACAATCGTCACCTTATATATTATATAATTATATATAAAATATCCAGAGGTAGACAAGCTTAGAAGCTTAAGGAACTACAAGCTTACAAGCTTAGGAGGTAGAAGGAGCTTATATCTTTGTCAGACAACGTTTTTTTTTTTTTTTTTTTTTTTTTTATTATTATTATTTATTATTATTATTTCTATTTATTGATCATGTAGGGTTTTGTAATCCCAAAAATAAAATAGTAAAATAACCAATGACATTTGACACTGACATCGATTTTAAAAAAGTGAAACTAAATCGAAATGATCATGCGATGCTTAAGTTGGCAGCAGTAGCGCCACGAAACAATTATTATTTTGAGTACAAGTCCTGTGATGGAAAGACTGTCTTCATTGTTGCCCTATACAATCTCTCTTCATAATGTAACGATTTTTTTTTTTTTTTAAGATTTGTCGTTTACATTCCGCCATTTTTGAGAAGTGTTATATACTAGTTGTGAAATAGAATAAAATAAAAGGAAAGGACGGTAGGGAAAATTATACCAATTAATTTTAAGCAAATTATGTTAAAGCTAAGTGATAGCCGCAATGTTTGTTGATTTTTAGAAAGAGTTTTTACATTGTGTCAAATACATATATATTTTTTTTTTTTGAATCGAAAAGGGGAGGAATAAACAATGATGACATTAATACTACCAATAAAGCTAGGATGCTTAACATAGATATTTAAATACTGGTTTAAATTCTGCAGTGAGCTTCTTGTCAAAGTATTACAGCCATTTTTTGTATAGAATACTTCTGTACGAGAAAAAAAATTAAAAAAATTCTCTGGCCGCATTTGGAGTGATTTTTAGAACAATTTTAGCAAGAGGGTTTGTAAGGAAAATAAAACCCGGGATAGAGTTTTAAAAAAATTAATAACAACAGTAAAAATGAGTGCATGTTAATTTTTTTACTACATACTTATATAAAGTAATAGCTCCAGTTATTAAAAAAATTGCATCAAGTTACTTTTATTACAAAAATTTTATACAAAAAAAGTTCCAAACTTAAAAATCAGAATCAAGGACAAGGAATGGTAAGGAATTTCATGACACATTTTAACCTTCCAACATCGTCCAAAATTTACTTATCTCGTTCATATTGTTATACAATAAATGCGACGTCATATTTTCCAATATAAGAAATGAAAAAAACTTTGGAATATATACTAAAATAAAAATTATTATTAACCACATAAAAGTCAAAATTACGTGAAAATACCTCATATAGTTGTATCAGGAAGTTAGTTTCAAAACCTGCCTTATCCGAAATTTTAAAAAATCGATTTTTCTGTATTAATCTATAATATCGGTGAACCTGCATCCAAAAAAAAAAAAAAAGTTTTATAAATAGGGATTAAATTTAATAACCATAGAATATTATTAAAAGTAAAATAATATAGTATAAGGTTAATCTTGGCGAAAACATTTAAATATTGTAATATATAAAGTAAGCAAAATAATATTCTTTAAAAGTCACTGTTTACTAACAACAGGTAAAATAAAAACAAATGAAAATTCTGCCCAATTACATCCTTTCTCTTAACTCTTCCACTCTGCCATACTCATTTGTTAGTGATATTTCCATATAAAATAACAATGAGCATACTATTAATGAAATAATGAGATATTTAATAGATAAATATCTAAAAATGTAAAAATAATTACCTCAATCATTTTTCAAGCGTATGATGCTTTCTTTTTATGTCAGTCTTAGATAAACTAATGAAAGAAATCTTTTAAAAGCAGTAACTTAATTAATCAGTCAGAAAATAACAGGAATGAAGTATGAAGTTTTTACAGAGTTATATTAATGACATTACCTACAACTAATTGAGACAGAGCGTAGGTGTTAAATCAAACCTACCTTTTCCGAACCCTTGTACTTCCAATACATCGAATTCCCTATTTAAGATTAGTGAATGCCAGGTAAAACTGTTTTAGATATTTTTGATTAATTCGAAGTAATTACTTAATTGAGGATCTTAATTCTTATTTAATTGTGTGTCCTTTCTTAATTAAAGGAATACCGCTGATATTTATATTTTTATATGTCAATTATTTTGCTGCCGTATGCTTGTTCTTCTTCAATTATCATATGATCACAAACGCACTCACAGTAAAATTACAATTCTGTGAATAAAAATCATCCCTTTCACAAATTTACGAAAAAAATAGCAAGAATCAATGATGAAAACAAAAATTGTACGTTTGTAATTCCAGTGAAAGCTTCAAATGTTGGTTTCTAAGAATGTTGGATTCATTGACACAAAATTTTGAAATAGTGAAAGAATTTTTTTGTTTGAAAGATTAATTTTCATTTTACCATATTTCTTCTGAAAAAAGGCCTGAGAAAAATTAAAAACTCTCTTACCTGGAAGTGGAAGTACAGCTCAGGAAACCAGAGACTGTCTCAAATATTTTCATGCTGAGTTCAGTGCTTAATTGTTGCGCTCCTGGAAATTGGTTGGTTATTTGATTTGTCTGTCTATTATATCAAAGGATCGTCCAAAACATGTTTTAAGACCGAAATCGAATTTTGGTAATCTTTCTATTTTCGGCCGAAAACGAAGATGTCGAATGTATGCACCCTTAAAATCTTCGGTGGTGATGGGGATGTGAGACGTAAGGGATGCTGAGTTCACCTGTGTTTTAATCAGATCCTGTTTCAGGAACAAAAAACACTGCTTTATGATGAAATATGTTCTCGTTTACATTTTAACATAGCCAGAAAATGACCGGTTGTTGCAAGCCAATGTCAGACTTGAAATGACCATAATTCAGCCGCTTCAAGTGTCTAAAATTCAGACGCAGAAAAAAGAGTGAAAGATACTTTAAAACGTTTCCTTTCCTGAACAACCATTTCAGATATATATTTGCCTGAATTTAAAGCATTTTAATTTACAGTGCAAATTGGTAAAAAAAAAAAAAAAAAAAAAAAAAAAAAAAAAAGAAAGAAAAAGAAAGAAAGAGGAATGCTATTTGATTTTAGTGTTTATTTTAAAGTGATAAATATAGTAAACTTAAATAATATTCTGGTCTGGTATTTACAAACAACAGGTAAAATCAAAACGAAAGAAAATAATGTCTTAATTAAAACCGTCCTCCCAACTCTTCCACTCTGTCCTACTCATTCGCTGGTGACGTCTTCATATGAAACAACAATGGGCAATTTATTAGAGAAATAATGAGGTACTGAATAGGTAAATTTTTAAAAACATAAAAATAATTACCTCAGTCATTTTTCAAGCACATTATGCTTTTTCTTTCATAATTAAATGTCAGTCTTAGATAAACCAATCGCCGAAGTCTTTTAAAAGCAATAACTTAATTAACCAGTCAAAAAATAACAACAAAGTTTTACAGAGTAATATTAATGACATTACTTACGACTAATTGAGACGGTGCGTAGGCGTTAAATCAAACCTACATTTTCTGTACCCTTGTATATCCAAGAGATCAAAATTCCTATTTATCAAATCACTAAGATTAGTGAATGTCAAGAAAAACTGTTTTATATATATTTTTGATTAATTCGAAGTAATCACTTAACTGGGGGTCTTAATTCTTATTTAATTGTATTGTCCTTTGTTAAATAAATAGCGCTGACATTTATATTTTTATATGAGAATTATTCTGCAGTCGTACACGTGTTCTTCTTTAATTATCATACGATCACAAAATATACTCAAGCTAAAATTGCAATTCTCTGAATAAAAATGCATCATTTTCACAAATTTATTATTAAAAATAGCAACAATCGATGAGGAAACAAAACGTTTCTAATTTAAGTGAAAGCCTCAAACGTTAGTTTCTAAGAATGTGGTACACATTCGAAACAAAATTTTAAAATATTGAAAGAAAATGTTTGTTTGAGAGATTAATTTTTCCTTCATCATATTTCTTCTGAAAAAGATCTTGAGAAAAACAAAAACTTTTCCTACCTGGAAGTAGCTCGGAAAACTAGGGACTTTTTTCAAATATTTTCATGCTTAGCTCAATGTTTAATTGTTGTGTACCTATTCATTGGTTCGTTATTTAATTTGTATGTCTATTATACAAAAAGATTGATCAAAACACATTTTAAGACCGAAATCGAATTTTGATAATCTTTCTATTTTTGGCCGGAAACGAATTGCTGAATGTAAGCGCCCTTAAAATCTTAGATAGGGAGGAGGAGGTGAGACGTAAGGATGCTCAATTTTCTCGTGTTTTAATCAGATCCTGCTTCAGGAATAACAAAAACACTGAGGAATAACAAAAACACTGCTTTATGATAAAATATATTTTCGATTACACTTTAAAAAAGCCAGAAAATGGCTGACTGATGCCGAGCCATGCCAGACCTAAAATCGCCGTTTAAAGTGTCTAAAATTCAGACACAAAAAAGAGTCTGAGAAATAAGATACTTTAAAGTATCTCCTTCTCTGATCATCTGTGGTATTTTACACTTTTAGTTTTCAGGTAAAACTGTAGATGGCGCCTCATGACTGATGCTGATTCCATGGAATAATTAAAGAAACAAAAATGTTTGAGTTCCAGAGTATGTTTTCTATGTTGTTAAAGTTCGTATGTTGTGTGCAGTAATAGTTCGTGCATTAAATATGTGTCGCTCTTAAGGGTGTATTCGAAAAAATAATTTTCCACCTTCAACAGCTCGAAATTTTCAGATACATTTTCAGACTCATTTTTAAAAGTAGAAACGTGAAACTTGCTGAGATGATTTTTCAAGAGATGTATAAGATGCCGCGTGATTTCATTTTTCGCTAAATTCATTAGAATTTGATTTATAAGCAATTATTTTCTCAGTTCGATCACTTTTTTCGTTCCCAGATCTCCAGGTTCGGAAATTTCTGTCCAAATTGGCAACTTCGACAGCATTTTTTGTAATATTTTTCTACATTTACCAAAAAATCGACAAACACGGCACGTTATGAAGTTTCTAAATAAAAGATTTTGAAAGTTTGGTGCATTTGAGAGCAAAAATGAATTTAAAAATAAGTCTGAAAATAAACGGTTTTGATCAGAATACACCCTTAAAATTGTCCACCTCAAGTTATTTTGAGTATGTGTTGTTATTTAATGTACTATACCCATACATAAAAGAACTGGCGACGATGGAAAATGTGAAAAATGTGTCACCAGAAAAAGTTCAAAGAATACGTTCAAGTCGAATGCAAATGGCTTACTTCTGGTTTCAGTTCTGCTAGTTATGATAAGTAAAGGCGGCTTCAACAGCATCGCCAGCTGCTAAAAAGGAGATGGTAAGTGCTGATATTTACTTTCATCATACATTTTTCTCTTTTATGGTTATTACATTAATATAAAATGTTCACGTTTAAAGAATTTCACAATAAGGTCGAATCATTCCAAGCGTATGTCAAAAGATTAGAACAAAATTTTGTTTTACACGAGATAAAAGATGAAAAAACGTATTACATTCCGAAAATGTTAACAGAATGAGTCGGAATCGGTTCAAGATTTTGCTGCTAGATTAAAAAAGTGTACAACTTTTTGTTGTTTTACAGGTGTTTCATTGAAGGAAAATTTATTTGAACAATTTTTTCGCGGTTTGAAAAACGAAAATATTCAAAATAAATTGATTACTCAATGAGTTAACTTTAAGATGATGAGTTAACTTTTGATTGTGGTTGTATTTTGTGTCGGCCGATTATCTACGCTAGGGATATAGGCCCAGGGGGGAGGGATGCCCTTCGTGGGGGTCTTTCTAAGGGAACCTAACCCGTTTTTACGCAAGGTTCGAAGAAAACCACGAAAACTCCGAACGGTTAGGCCGACGGCCGCGACTGGGTTCGAACCCAGCACCTGCTGTCTACCAGTTGAGAGGTCAGACCCTCTCGGCCACTGGTGGGGCGAGTTAACTTTTGAGAAGGCAGTTGAAAAAGTTTTATCTTTATATAATGCGGATATTGAAATTTCTGAAATTAAAAATAAAAATGTCAATATAAATAAAATTTCTAGTTCAAAAAACGTACAGCCAAAGAAATTGTCAAAGATTTTCAGAAACAGAATATCAACAATCATGTAAATAATAAAAATCCTGAGGCAAATAAAAATAAAATGAAATGTTATAGATGTGGAAACACTTCTCATCTAGCCAATTCATGTAGATTTGTTAATGTCACTTGTAAAATTTGTAAAAAAAAAAAGGCCATATTGTAAGAGTATGTAGAAGTAAAACTTTCCAAAAACACGTAAATTCTTTAGATACAGTAAATGTATTAACTGTAAAAAATACAGGCGCAAATCCTATTAAATTGTCTGTTTTAATTGAAAATAAAGCAAGAGATGATATGGAATTGGACACAGGTTCGGGAATTTCTGCTGTTCCTTTAAAAAGATTTCGTAGAATTTTTCCTGGTTATAAAATTTTCCCCCAGATGTTCAGTTAAAAATTGCAACTGGTGAAATTTTAAAACCTGTAGGTTATGTTGAAGTAGATGTTACTTATGAAAATAAAACAGAAAAGGTAAAATTGTATTTAATAAAAGAAGATAGTTTCCCATTATTATTTGAAAGAGACTGGGCATCTGCATTCGATATTTTTCCACATAATTTAAGATTAGTCTATGTTAATGAAACTATAAATTATTCGGATAAATTACAGAAATTGTTAAATGATTTTTCAGATTTATTTTCTGATAAAGTTGGGGGAAATTAAAGAGTTGAAGGCAGGAAAAGGATGCTACACCCATATTTTGTAAAGCTAGGACTGTCACCTATGCACTACATGTTGCAGTCAATGAGGAATTAAAGATTACAAGAAGCAGGTGTAATTAAACCAGTTACAAATAGCAAGTGGGCAACCCTATAGTTCCAGTGGTAAAGTCTAATGGAAAAATATGTTTATGCGGAGACTTTAAAGTTACAGTAAATAGATTTCTGAAAGCGGAAAAATATCCCTTGTTGAAAATAGAAAATATGTTAGCTACTTTAAGTGGTGGTGTTCATTTTATAAAAATTGATTTGAATCAAGCGTATCTTTAATTACCAGTAGATGAGGAATCCCAAGAATTATTAACCATTAATATGCCTAAAGGATTATTTTAGTTCCTTAAATTACCAATGGGTCTTAGTAGTTCTTCTACTATATGGCAAAAAAAAATCGAGCAAATTTTAAGTGGAATTGAGGGAATTACAATTTTTATAGATGATATTGGAGTGACTGGGGAAACAGATGAAATTCATTTACAAAGATTAAAGCAAGTATTGGATAGATTGACAAATTATAGTATTCGGTTAAATAAGGAAAAATCATTCTTCATGGCTGATGAAATTACTTATTGTGGGTATAAAAAGGATAAACATGATATTCATAAAACACCAGATAAAATAGAAGCAATTATAAATGCCCCTAGGCCAGTAAGTGTGTCCCAGGTAAAAGCATTTCTTGGTCTTGTAACTTATTATGCTAAATTTGTGCCAAATTTATCTACAATTGCACATCCTTTGAATAATTTGCTTAAAAAGAATGTGAAGTTTAATTCGTCTTATAAATGTGAACAAGCGTTTAAAAGAATAAAAAGAGAGATTACTTCTGGCAGAGTTCTTACTCCCTTCAATCCGAAATTATCTTTAATCTTAGCTACTGATGCTTCTCCGTATGGTATCTCTGCAGTTCTTTCGCATGTGATGCCAGATAATACTGAAAAACCTATTGGATTTGTATCCAGAACTTTGACTCATGCCGAAAAACGGTATAGTCAAGTGAATAAGGAGGCATTAGCAATTATATTTGGTGTAAAGAAATTTTTTCAGTATTTGTACAGTAACAGATTCACCTTGTTTACTGATACTAAACCATTAGTTTCAATTTTTTCACCTTCTAAAAATATTCCTGTTTTATCAACAGCTTGAATGCAAAGATATGCCATATATTTACAAACGTTCCAGAATGACATTCGTTATAAAAAATCTACTGAACACGGAAATGTCGATGCACTTTAACGTCTTCCATTACGTAGTGAAGATTTACCCCCACGAATATAATTCAAAAGAGGTATTTTATGAATCTGAAATCCTTCAAATAAATCAGCTTTCTGTTTTACCTTTAAATGCTAAATCTATTGCTTCAGCTACAAAAATTGATCCTCTTTTGCGTCAAATTTTTCATCATCTCATTTCTGGTTCTGAAATCCCAAAAAATTTACTTTTTCGCGGTGAACAAGAAGAATTTACTCTTCAGCATGGTTGTATTTTAAAAGGCTGTAGGGTAGTTATCCCAGAAATTAATCGACAACAAATATTAAAGGAATTACATTTGGGTCATTTTGGTATAGTGAAAATGAAGTCTTTAGCCCGTAGTTTTGTATGGTGGCCAGGAATAGACCATGATATTGAAGATATTGCAAGAAATTGCTCTATTTGTGTAAATTTGAAAAATAATCCTCCCAAAGTTGATACACATCATTGGGAATGGTCTACAGCTCCATGGCAGAGAATTCATATTGATTATTTTGGTCCTGTTAATGGAAAAATGCTTTTTTTAGTGGTTGATGCTTATAGTAAATGGCCAGAAGTATTTATAGTTCCTAGTACAACTTCGGAAAATACAATTATTTGTCTTCTCTTTTTACACGATACGGTTTTCCTATTTCTTTAGTATCAGATAATGCTAAGCAGTTTACATCTGAAGAATTTGAGATATTTTTGAAAAGTCATGGTGTAAAACATAAGTTTAGTGCACCGTACCATCCATCTACAAATGGACAGGCTGAGAGATATGTGCAAACGGTCAAACGTGGATTAAAAGCCTTAGCTTCTGAACCAGGTACTTTACAAATGAAATTGAATAACTTTCTTTTGCAGTATAGGGTGATGTCACATGTTAAAACGGTGGAAAGTCCTGCATCTTTATTTCTAAAACGTCATATAAGAACAAACATAGATTTGATAATGACGAATGTTACAAAATTTGTTCATGAAAAACAAAATGCAAGAAAATCTAAAGTTAAAGAATTTGAAATCAACCAGAAAGTAGCTGTAAGAAATTATACTCCAGAAGCCAAATGGAAAATTGGTCGAATCGTAGCAAGAGAAGGAAAATTACATTATAGAGTTCAACTTGGTTCGAATATTTGGAAAAGGCATGTTGATCAAATAACTAATGTAGAAGAAGATGTTTCTTTAATTAATTATCCAAATTCGGAAGAAAGTGATACAGAAAATTTCAGAAGTGAAAATGCAAATATGGAGCAAATTGATTTTCCACACTTAGAGTCTAGTTTCACAGATCCACAACCAATTGACTCTCATGTTCCAATTACTTCAGGTCCTACGCCAACTGACTTTCATGATCCTGATTCTTTGAGTTCTAAATCAACTAACTCTGATACCATTCTCCCAAAACCGTCGGTTCCTACTAGTTCTACAGTTGATACTTCTTCTTCTCCCCAGGTACTAAGACGATCCAGTATACATAGAAGATCTCCTGAACGACTTCAATATTAAGTGAGGGAAAACTGTGATATTTTACACTTTTAGTTTTCAGGTAAAACTGTAGATGGCGCCTCATGACTGATACTGATTCAATGAAATAATTAAAGGAACAAAAATGTTTGAGTTCCAGAATATGTTTTCTATGTTGTTAATGTTTGTATGTCATGTGTAGTAAGAGTTCGTGTCATTAAATATGTATCGTTCTTAAAATTGTTCACCTCAAGTTATTTTGAGTATGTTTTATTATTTAATATACTATACCATAGGTTCCCAACCTTTTCTGGTTCACCGCCCCCTTTACAAGAGAAAAAAAATGCCAACGCCCCCCTCTTCCATAATTGTTAATTATACAAAATGTTAAAATATTATTGCTAATTATCTATATTTTATCTATTAATCAAAGCAGAAGTTAATTAAAACGATCATCAAATGTAGTAAAAAATTGTTTAATAATAATAATAATATTAAAAAAAAAAAAAAAAAAAAAAAAAAAAAAAAAAAAAAAAAAAAACAAGAATTTTTTAAAAATAACGAAATCCTTGAGTCTATTGGAGTTTTAACAATTTTTTCATATCAGATTCCAATTTCTTCAACATCAGTCACAAATTTTCAGGTTTAAAAATGCATGTTCCTTTTCTTAGACAGTAAATTAGACACTGCATGGAACCCCCTATCAGCTAAACCTGGTGAAAATAAAGCTATTAAAATTTTATGTACTCTCCCTCACAATCCAGATTAGAGACCTATAGGTTTTTGAAGTTCGAACTCTTGGTATCCATTTCTGAATTTTGCTTATACTTCTCGTTTGCTGCGAATTCCACGATTTCCTCCTCCAAATATGATGATACTGCTGCAGCTGCATTTGAGAAAGAATCTAAAAACCAACTCGGTATAATCATGTATAAATATCTTGGAGTCGCTTTGAGAAAACTTCATGAAGAACGTCCAAGTGAGTAAATAAGTAAGTAAGTAAATATTCTAGTTTTAACAGACTGCGAATAATGTGGTAAAGTCGGCTGCAATCAATTCTACTTAGATTTCCTTCGAGCAAAAGAAGTTTACCCACAGAAGCAGCTATGGGGTTTTTGTTTTAATTAAATTCAACTCATCATCTTGCAATCATCTTATACATTATTATAAGTATTTAAAATTATTTAATTAAAGATTCTAAACTGGTCTGTCACATATTTGATGTCATTTTTCAATGCAATCAGGTTTTACACTTCTGTTTTTAGTTAAGTGTAATACTAAATCAAATATTTCGAAAAACGATCAGACAAATACCTTTTCAAGAACAATGAACTTCTGTATGCAACTGCAACCGATTAAATTCATTTGCAAGTCTGATGCAAAGTGATAGTGACAACTGCACTACAAAGTAAAACAATTGTTTCACTTTTTTGTGAAATGATTTTCCCTATAAAGTTGGCAAAATATCCTATCATTCAATAAATTGCTTCCATTCCTATTGATTGCTCTAATAATGTAATGAAGCGTCGTATACAGGTGTTCATTCCAATTTTCTAAAACCCATTGCTGATGGTGGGTAACGGAATGTACAGAAAGTACATTTAGTGCTGCTTGTTTAAAATGTGTTAATATGAAACCTTCCTGATGTCCAATCGTTGTTCAAGGAACATCAGTCGCATTTGACAAAATATTATGATAAAAATTTATTTCTCTAGGACAAACTTCGTGGTATTAAATATCGGTTCTCTCTTTGTAACAGTTTCCAAATTTTTAATAAATAATAACTCTAGATTTTTTATCTTTTATGAGTGTTTGTTATTTGGTAACGGTGATCCATGGAGTTGAATGGAAAATTTTTAGGTCTTTAGGTAACATCATAATGATATTTCAATGCATTTAGCCATCTATTCCTCTTTGTAACAAATTATTACTCAGGATTTTTTCTGTTGATATCAGACGGTTTTTTATGAAGAAGAACAGATTTAATTATCTCACTGATTACAAGCAAGATTAATTTCTCTCCGACCGTGTACAATTTTAACACTTTTGTTTCTAAAATTATAATGATAAATGAGGCTCATAGTCAGTCATCTTCTTAAAAAGGTTTGATGTAGTTGACTGTTTAATTTTTTTTTACAGTCTTTGAACTGGTCAAATGTGGCAATCCCAAAACTTTCTTCTCATGCAGTTAATACTTCAAAACTCGCTATCACAGTATCAAAATGAAATGGTAATTTATATCCATCGTAAGGATTCTAATGGTATGAAATGGACCACAAGCATTTTTGACGTCAAAGAACGTCGCGATGGATTATAGCAAATCAGCGTCTCCATTTATCCCACAAGCGTTCACCAAAAGCCAATCAAATACCGTAACGCTTGTGGGAAACATTGCAAGCTCCGCCCAATGATAGTGGTCAATTCCGCGCATTAGTTCTTGAAATAGGACTACCGTGACTATCGAGAAAAATGCAAAATAAAAACGTCACCTGTTATGCAATTTGAACGGAAACATAATCAGCAGTAACATTTATCAAGGCAAAACTGGATCTGAAGTTTGATGAAAATCCATGCATTAATTCTTTAGATACAGGTGTTACAGAAATCGTTAAAAAGACAGCATAACAGCGCCACCTGTGGACCGATTTTCAACAAAATATAAACAGTATCTATTCATGTCAAGGAATAATAAAATCAGAAGTTTAGTGGAAATCTGTGAAGTAGTTCTTGAGATAAAGCCGTAGTGGTAGTCGTGAAAAAGCAGCCTAACAGCGCCACCTGTTGAGTTATTTACACCAAAAACTAATCAGCATCAATTTATAACAGAGAATTCCTGAATATAGTTTTTTTAATAAATTCCGTGCATTAGTTATTGAGATAGAGCACCTATAAAATTTATGTCAAATTACAGACAGATGGGCTAACAGACAGACTCAAAACACACATTTTGTAAAAACATGTTTTTGGTATCTCTGACCCCTAAAACGTCAAAATCCGGAACGCGAAAATTTTTATGAAACTAATACTTTCTTCTTGTGAAGATAGAATAAAGTAAAAATAGGGCATATCTTTGTCTTTTCTACCAGCACGCATTTATTCATATGCTCTTGTAGCCTAGAAGGCTTCATGGCTTCATTTGAAAAAAATTCTTGGCAAATTTAGCTCATAGGTAACAATTGGTTTGTAGGAGAGTGCCTAGATCCATATTCTAAATACTCAATATTGTACTCCTGGCATTTCTTCTTCGTTTAAGATATTTTGAAACATAAAATTATTCCCTAGAAAAGTTTAAATAAATTTACTTTTGAAAAAATTTATAGATATAAAGATTTTTATCACTGTCATCAAGATTAAACAAATTTCTTAAACTGATTCAAATCACGTTTCGTTTAAAAGTCTTTGTTCAGGCATATGCCATCATATTTTAGAATTTTTCGAAATGCAGATTAACAAAAAAATAATTACGTTTAAAACTTTTAGCCTGCCAATGATCGCGAATTTTTTACACCACAATTTTTGAATTCGTAACGATTTTTAATTCGAGTCACAGCCCTTCTTCGAATTCCACGGCTTTTTTTTTTTTTCTTGACATTAGTAAAATAAATTTACCCCCCCCCCCTCTCTCAGATTTAGGTTCGTCTGTATGGACTTCCTTGTAAAGGTGCAGTTAAGGTTTTTGTCTCGGACTGGGCAAGGTATAGGAGATCAAATATTTTCACTATAGTAAATCCTAAATAAATAGGTATGCCATGACCGCCCCCCATCGACTGTCCTAACGCCCCCCATTTTTCTCTAGACTCGCGACCGCCCCCCTGGAAGACTCCAGCGCCCACTGGGGGGTGGTACCGCCCCCGTTGGGAACCTATGTACTATACCCATACATAAAACCATCCATTACAAACACATATGTGTGTGAACTTAAAAAATTTCAATTTGCAGTGCAAACTGGAGAAAAAAAATATTTAATTTTAATCTGTAATTCATAAGCTGATATTTTAAAATTATAAATATAGTAAATTTAAATAATATTCTTTTAAAATCTCGTGTTTACTAACAACAAGAAAAATCAAAACAAATAAAAATACTGTCCTATGATACCTTTCATCCTGACTCTTTCACTCTGACCTGCTCATTTGCTGATGACATTTCCATATAAGACAATAATGAGCATATAATTAATGAAATAATAAAGTACTGAATAGATAAATTTCTAAAAACATAAAAATAATTACCTCAATCATTTTTCAAGCGCATTATATTTTTTCTTTAATAATTAAATGTCAGTCTTAGATAAACCAATCAACGAAGTCTTTTAAAAGCAATAACTTAATCAGTCAAAAAAATAACATGAATGAAGCACAAAGTTTTATAATGTTATATTAATGACATTATCTACAACTAATTGAGACAGTGCGTAGGTGTTAAATCAAACCTACCTTTACTGTACCCTTGTATTTCCAAGACATCAGAATTCCTATTTATCATCGGGAAAAACTGTTTTAAATATTTTTGATTAATTCGAAGTAATTACTTAATTGAGGATATTAACTCTTATTTAATTGCATATTCTTTGTTAATTATATAAATACCGCTGACATTTATGTTTTTATATGTCAATTATTCTGCAGTATTATTCTTGGTATTCTTTTATTATGATGTTATCACAAACTATACTCATATTAAAATTGCAGTTGTATGAATAAAAATGCATCACTCTTACAAATTTACAATAAAAATAGCAACAACCAACGTGGAAAAGAAAAATTGGACGTTTGTAATTTAAGTAAAAGCTTCAACGTTGGTTTCCAAGAATTGCAGTTGGGAACAAAATTTGAAATTGTGAAAAAAAAAAATTTGTTTAAAAAATTAATTTTTATTTTAGCATGTTCCTTCTGAAAAAGAGCATCAGAAAAACAAAAACTGCTCCTACCTGAAAGTAGTTCAGGAAAATCAGGAATTGTCTCAAATTGTTTCAAATGTTCAACTCAATGCTTGATTGTTACGCCCCTGTTAATCGGTTGGTTATTTGATGTGTCTGTCTATTATATCAAAGGATCGATCAAAACAAATTTTAAGACCTAAACCGAATTTTGGTAATCTTTATGTTTTCGGCGGATAATGAAAATTTCGAATTTAAGCAACCTTAATATCGTCGTTGGAAAGGGGGAAATGAGGTGTAAAGGATGCTCAGTTAATCAAATCCTGCTTCAAGAACAAAAAATACTGTTTTATGATGAAATATATTCTCGTTTACAATTTAACATACCTAAAATAGCAGCTACAAAGATTTAAAGAAATAAGATACTTTAAAGTGTCTCCTTTTCTGATCAACCATTTCAAACACACGTGTGTCTGAATGTAAAACATTTGAATTTGCTGTGCAAATTGATTTTTTTTTAAAAGCTACTATTTGATGTTAATGTTTAATACACAAACGGACATTTTAAATTAACAAATATAGTAAACTTAAATAATGTTCTTTAAAAGTGTGATGTTTATTAACAACAAGTAAAATCAAAACAAATGAAAGTAATGTCCTATTACTTCCTTCCTCCTAACTCTTACACTCTGTCCAACTCATTTCCTGGTGGCATTTCCATATACAATAACAAAGAACATATTACTAATGAAATAATGAGATATTTAATAGTTAAACTTCTAAAACCAAAAAAATAATTACCACAATCATATTTCAAGCGCATTATGTTTTTTTTCTTTTATAATTAAATGTCACTCCAAGATAAACTAATCAACGAAATCTTTTAAAAGCAGTAACTTAATTAAACAGTCAAAAAATAACATGAATGAAGTAGAAAGTTTTTACAAAGTTATATTAATGACATTACCTACAACTAATTGAGACAGAGCGTAGGTGTTAAATCAAACCTACCTATTCTGTACCCTTGCACTTCCAAGACATCAAAATTCCTATTTATCAAATCATTAAGATTAGGGAATGTCGGGAAAAACTGTTTTAAATATTTTTGATTAATCCAAAGTAATTACTTAATTGAGGATATCAACTCTTATTTAATTGTATATCCTTTGTTAATTAAATAAATACCGCTACATTTTTATTTTTATGTGTCAATTATTTTGCAGTCTTATACATGGTCTTCATTTGTTATGATGTGATCATAAACTACACTCATAATGAAATTGAAATTCTGTGAATGAAAATGCATCCCTTTTACAAATTTACGATAAAAATAGCAACAATCGATGAGAAAAACAAAAATTGGACGGTTGTAATTTAAGTGAAAGTTTCAAATGTTGGTTTCTAGGAACGTTTTATTCATTCAAAGCACAATTTTTAAATAGTGAAAGAAAATTTTTGTTTGAAAACTTAGCTTTTAGTTTAGCATGCTTCTTCTGAAAAAGAGCCAGGGAAAATATTTTCTTCCTGGAAGTAGCTCGTTAAAACCAGGGAACTCGAGTATTTTCAAGTAAAACTCAAATATTTTCATGCTCAGCTCAATGCTTAACCCTTTCAGGGGCAAGGTAGTTCAATTCACAAAATTCTGAATGAGTGAATGACACTAGAATTTATAAGCATATTTCTGTCAAAATAAGCAAAAACTTTTGTTCACGTCTTTAATAAAAGGAAATTTTTCTTTACTATATTCAGATGTCAATGGGGCATTTAGAGATTTAAATTAGGTGGTCCAAAAAATGATCCATCGCTTTTGAAGGGGTTAATTGTTGCGTCCCTATTAATTGGTTGATTTGTCTCTCTGTTACATCTAAAGATCGGCCTAAACGGATTTTTAAAACCGAAAGCAAAATTCGGTTATCATTTTCAACTGAAAAAGAAAACTAAAATTTACATTTTTTAAAGTAATTAATATATACATAAATATACACGATTAGTTATTAATTATACGTGCTTTTACATAGTTATTAATTAACCTTTTACTCACCAACTTTCCACAAGTGGTATATCAGGTTTGTTATACTGCAATTTTTTAAATATAAGTTGAAATCTGTTTGAAATTTTAAATGTATCTTTTTTAAAACATGTTGTAACATATTATAAAATGTCTTTCAATAGTTGTTTGCATTTCCAAACTTGATGCTTGTTAAAAAATAATATAAAACGCAAAAGTAGAAAGTAGGTGAGAGTCGGGTGTATCTTTTACTCTGTCCATTCCTATACAATTCAAGTGTATATACTATATACAGTGATGATGATTATTGCATTATGTACTGCTTTTTTTTTTTCTTTTTTTAAGCCTTTTCATGCATAACTGAAAGGGGTTAACATATGTTATTTTTGTTTTATACTTTTTCGAATGTCAATATTCCATATGTGGAATATATCTGTGTCTCTAATTATATTTTACATAATAGCCCAAAATTTTGCCCATGTACTAGACTAGGTCATGTAAATAATTAACATACAAATTTCAAGTGAATCTGACAAGTTCGTAATGCGATAGGTAAAAGATTAATTACACATGTGTCCCAAGTTGTCGCCCTGTGCCTCAGACCAAAACATTTTATTTTCCGCTAAAATAAAATGCAATTATTTTATCAACGACACAGAATAATTTTCAAATTATACGAATTGAAGAAGACTCAGACGATCCTGATTTTCATTATTGCTGTTTTAAGGATATTTAAGAAGTTATTCAATGTGCTATAAAGAACATGTTGTAAAAGTAAATACATGAGACAAAGCTGTACTCAATAATAATGTAAAACATTCTTCATTGAATTTATAAAACTTTGTAACGAATAATCGTATCGGCTTGCGAACGGTGTCATCCAATTCAAAATTTAAAGTGTGTATATATAAACGTAATAAACTATATTCCATTTTACTTTTTAAAAAGTTGAATTTCCGCCCCCCCCCCCCAGGGACCGACTTACAAATTTAGGGGCCTTGGGCACAGATGCTTACGGGGGCCCCCTATCACCGATGCTTACAGGTACTTTGACCAAATATACATATCATTATTGAAAACCTTACTTATTAAGTTCATTATTGACTTTAAAATATTTTTTAAAATATCCATTAAAAAACTAAATTTCATAATTATTAATTTGCTGTTTAATTACTATTTCATTGTTATTAGATGTTTTCTAATAAATTCTGAGTTTCAGATTTCTGTTTTCTATGTAATTTCATATATCCCGAATGATAAAGTATGCAACAAATGATAAATTTTCTGCAGTACTATAATATTTTAAATATTAGCTATTAATCAAATATTTTTTTTAAATATAAACACTTACTGAAAAAGAATATTTTTTTCTTTTTTAATTGTTAAAACTACATCTAATTTTGGACAATTAAAAAATATTCAGCAGCATTTAGGGGCCCCTGAAAATCGGGGGCCCTGGGCCTGTGCCCCGAACGCCCTGTCGTAAACCAGGCACTGCCCCCCCTCTCTAAGTCGGGGTCCGAGTAGTAAATTTCTGTTCTCAGAGCACTTTCAATTTTCATACCCCTTTAAATTAATGCTTTTATTCCCCCCCATGTTATACACTCGTGTGAAAAGTGTCAACTCAAAAATTTAAGTTTTTAGGAAAATTTAAAAGCAGTTCCAGGATTTAAAATATTTTTTTTTCTATTATTCATTGAAATGCACTTTTAAACGTGCATTGAGACATGTTTTCGTAATTTCATCGGATTAATATTGCAAATATAACATTTTTTCACATTTATGATTTTTTAATGGCTATTTACATAAAATTCTGAAAACTATCAGGCCCTTGAGAAATTTCGTGCTCATGACAGGGATCCCAGGTGCCTGTGCGATAGTCAGACCCCGCCTTAAGGTGTCTCTTTTGCTCTAAAACACGTTACTTTACTTTATTTTGGGGGGGGGGGGGGAATTCATCGGATTTTCATTTCTGATATCAAATTAAAGTTTTTCCCAAATTTTCGGAAATGACTGCCAGGTTCAAGTTCAGATAGACACTGAAATATAATTTTTAACTTCGTATTCATAAAACCTGTCGTAACTTTGTAACAGATTTTCGCATCGACTTTCGGACGGTGTCAATAGATTCAGAATTAAAAAATATGAATACATAATAAATAATCATACCCCGCTTGACCTTTTTTAGTTTTCACCCTTCCCTCTGTTAAAAGTCACCTCTTTTGCTCCCAACACGTGGTAAAACAATTTTAGTTGTTGGGAGCTCATCGGATATTCATTTCTTGTGCCAAAACAAAGTTCTTCCTAAATTTTGGTAAATGACCATGTGTTGCCAAAATACAATATTTATTTGTATTATAGTGTGTCCTGAAACTCGAGAAAACTAGATTGAATCTCCTTGTTTTAAATTAAACTGTACTGATTCAAATTTTGCACCTTTCATTGAAGGGTGGCTATCATTTCGTCGTCATATCCACCACAAATATAGTCTGCATGTAAAAAGAACGCTTGAATTTCCACGAACACAGAACAGAGTACAAGCTTCCCTCATAGCATGCATGTGACATCACAATGACGTCACTGTAAGTCACTTTGGTCACATCACATCTGTGATCAAAATTCCACCACTCAGTGACGTCACATTGTGACTGAGATGTGACTTTCTTAAAAATCTCTAGAAAATTACAAATATTCAAAACATGTTATTTACTTTAAAAAACATGTTTCTGGCAATTTAAATATCGTCGCTTTTGTCACAGTTTCGTCACAATGTTAATGTCAAAGTAGTCACAAAGGACACATTTTTCACAAATTTGGCACACCGTGACTTCACAAAGTGACGTCACAAACGAGCTCTAAAACGGCCATAACGCCTTCACATTTTAGTCACTGTGACTTCACATCGACGTCACGTGACGTCACATCCACTATCGATAGTCACAAAGTCAGGATGTGACTTCACAATGACGTCGCAATGACGTCACCATGCTTTACGGGTCGGCCTAGGGGTTGGTAGGTCTTTAATAGATCTTGCAGTTGTTGGGAATTTAGCTATTTTTTCGAAATTCACAAGAGGCGAAGGAAACTGAATCAGAAATAGAAAATATTATACGGGAGGAATTACTTCAGTAAAAGTGAAATGCAGAACCCCCCTTCCACACACACACATACACACATACAACCCGTAAGACATGGTGACGTTACGGTGACGTCGTTGTGAAGTCACACTGTGACTTTGTGACCGTCGATGTGACGTCACGTGACGTCGATGTGAAGTCACGGTGACTAAAATGTGAAGTCGTTATGGCCGTTTTAGAGCTTGTTTGTGACGTCACATTGTGACCACTTTGTGACGTCACAATGTGACCAATTTGTGAAAAGTGTGTCATTTGTGACGATTTTGTCATTAACATTGTGACGAAATTGTGACGAAAGTGACAATGCTTTCAAGTCACATTGTGACCAAATTGTGAAATACAGGGTGAGTCCAAAATCATGGAACAAACTTTGAGGAGGCGGTAGCACTCACTATAACAAATAATGATGGTACAGAAATATGTGACCGGAAGTGACCCATCAAGACGCTACACTAGTCACCTTTAAAGACCCGGATGATAATGTTAAGTCTATGGGGGGGGGGGGCGTTGTTTTCAAATATCTTGCTCAAATTTCAATATTTTACATGATATTTTTTCCATAGGATAGCTGAGGACGATCCACAACCGGGCTAATTTTTACTTTTTCGATTTTGGTTATATTTTTTTTATATTACAATAGTTTCAGTTTTAGAACCGGTTTAAACTGGTTCTGAAAGTTAAGGTAGTTTTCTTTTAATCTGTAACCAAAATCAAAAAAGTAAAAACCAGCCCAGTTGCAAGTCGTCCTCAGCTATCCTATGGAAAAAAATATGCGGAAATATTAAAATTTTAGCGAGATATTTGAAAATAGCGCTCCCATACACTTAACATTATAATCCGTGTCTTTTGCAGTGACTACTGTGGCGTTTTAACGCGTCACTTCCAGTCATACATTTCTATGCCATAATTATTTATTATAGTGAGCTCTACCACCTCCCTTAAAGTTTGTCCCATTATTTTAGACTCACGCTGCAGATCATTTGTGACAAAACTTTCGTTAACACTATGATTATTCTGTGATGATTTAACTTTTCTTAACGATTCTCTAACAATTTAAAAGAAACAGGATCTGCTGAAACTATAACTCCATGCCATGTTCCTGTTAAAATAGGGTTTGAGTCCTAAAATCATATATTGACAATTTATGAACAAATACTGTATAATATATAAAAATAATTACCTGCAGTAAGGAGACTTTCTTCTAAATTAAAGCTAAAAATTCGATTTACCTCACATGCCTTACAACTCTGGTGTTGTTTTCAAAATTTGAAAAATATTACCTTTCAAAAATATTTATATATTTTTCCCCACATGCTGAAAATTACATAGCTTCAATTTTATTTATAACTGACATACATTTTGTAGTATGCTCTTCAAACTGATTAATCTTTTTGAACTTTTTTTAAAAAAGCTTTTACTCGCTTTAATATCCACAAATCCCAGCACATATCTAAAACTGTACAGCTTGCCAATATTTTTGACCAATAATCCTGATGTCTATAAATATATAGGGTGGATGCTCCAGTTTTGGCCACATTAAGAGAAAAGTTGAAATGGAAATTTTATAGACTGAATAAAGCATATTAAATAGCAATAACAGTATTCTTTAGTAAATTTAGTTGTCTTTCTGTTAATTATAATAACTTTCTATCAAATATTTTAGATTGTGAGTAATAACTCGTTAAGTAATTTCTTTCAATTTGCACCAGTTTTGGCCACCCTAATATCTTGTAATTTTGCAAACATTTTAACTGATAATAAGTAAAAATAAAGCATTTTTGTGCAAAATCTGTTTTACCACACACATATTTGTTTGCTGTATAAAAAAGATTTGCATTTTTTTAAATGAAATCATAAAAACATCAAATAAAATATACTTAAGCTGATTTTAACTGAACATTTAAATTTAAAAACAAAAAATATATTTAATTCATAAAAAAGACTTGTAGGACATAAAAAGCTTATTTTAACATTTTGCATATTTTCATTTATATATATCATATGTTATACTATACCAATATTTACAGTTATATGACTAGAATCTTGAAATTATTCCATTTTTACATGAAATAGTATTTTGACAATCTCTAAAATCCATTTTTTTCAACTGATTTTTAACTTTAATTCCTCGTACTTAGCTGCCTGTCAGCCTAATCATTTGGAGTTAGTTTTCTTCAAACCTTAGATTTCCTTGTGTAAATATGGGCTAGGATCTTAGAAAGACCTTCACAGAGGGCATCCCCCTTCTTTTTGGCCCATATCTCTCATATAGATAATTGGCTATCATAAATAGCACAACCCTATTATTTGAGATTCAAAAATAGTAAAAACTGGTCTCCATTCTGTAAACTTGTGTTGCAAGGTAGAACGAGATACTACAAAACTTAACCATCTTGAAAAGCTGACAATGAATTTTGAAAAGCCATAATTTTACTTCCTATATTATAACAGTGTTTAATCTAGACCATTTTTAAGAGTACAAAATTGTTTTTTTTAAACTTGTTAAAATAAATCCTATTTATAGTGTAAAGATTTTCACATTATTTGTTATTTCTAAATTCATGTGCTTGAAATTTTGCAAAAGTTATGCAACTTCCTCATTTTGTATTGAAAAAATACAAGAAACCACTAAATCATGCTGTAATTTTATTGAACTTTTAAATTTATAAGTCATAAAGCATTTCTAAATATATTGCTGAAATTTTCACTATAATTAGTCTTGTAGCCAAAAGTGGAGCATAATGTTGTGCCCTTTTTGGCCACACCATGGCCATAACTGGTACATGTAGCAAATTTAATGTACCAGTTTTGGCCACCCCTACTTTAAGCTGTAAAAATAGTTAATTTAAATATGAAATTGCAACAGAGAGAAAGTCTACTTCATAAAGCTTCATAGCAATTTGTTTCAGAACAAATAAAGTTCGATAATGCCTAATATTGAAAGATTGTGAAAACTTGTTACCTAAGCAAAAACCTTAATATATGTGAGTGCACACTATAGTTTTACACATTTATTTATTTGCAAGTCATTTTTTATCAAAAAATAAACAAATGGGATTGGAAATGATAAAAGAGTGTTAGATTAAGGAGTAAGAATGCATATAACTTGTTAAAATCAATTTACAGCCTAAATAGAGGGTAAATCATTCCAATGGGGCCAAAACTTGTGCAGTTGCCAAAACTGGAGCATCCACCCTATATTTTTTAATTATCTTTTGTTGTAATTTTCCAACTGATTGAAAAAGTGTCCAGGTCAGGATTCGAACTAAGCAGTCTTTCGCGCAAATTGTCAATACTTTGTCTACTGAACTATCCAGGAAGAATCTGACGCACACAATTCACACAGTGAATACGAAAGCACACTTATCATTATTATATGTAACCCTATCTAATAATACTTTAATTTTTTTTTCAAACTACCCGTATGATAAATGCATACTATTCGTATGAGTATTTCTCCGGGTGAATTGTGCGTGCTAAGTTGCTCTGTTGGAAGAGCATTGGCAGCATACATCGAGGGTCTCTAGTTCGAATCCTAACCTAAACACTTTTTTACTCATTTTGGAAAATTAATATTCGTTTGATTAATTTACCAATTAAAATCATTCTGTTAAATATAATATAGGATTATCTTTTGATAAAACTACGTGAAGTTTATGCGCAATATTCGTAATATACAGATTTTATTTGAAAATCGAATACAAATGAAGATGAGGCAATTAGTTCTAGTATTACGTTTAGTTATTTTCTTACTATAGTGGCCTGTGTGCATGTATGATTACACCAAGGTTTAAATTCGTAGTTAAACTGATATATATATATATATATATTGTATATGTCATATAGTATAGATGTGCCGGTAAAGGACATCCTTAAGGAATTTTTTTTTAAGTTTCCTTATTAATAGTTATAATTATTAGATTTCATTTTTTTGTATTAGATGAATCTATTAACAATATTTAAGTATTCTCAGTCTCACTTCCCAATATTAGACAAAATTTTATTGAAAATAACAGAAATACATCAAACACTAAAAATTTCAGCAATGTACATCCCGCAAAAGTGTACATGTAATTGTTTTTATGACTATTTAGAACCAGGATTTAATGAACACATACTAATGAAACAAAATTGTTATTTTCAACACAATTTAACAATTAAGATATCAAAAATTAATAAAATAATGCGATAATTACTCATTTTTTAAAATCCATAATTGTTATTACCACAAAATCAATATCTTAATTATTTTAGATACATGGTTTAAAATAATAAATGTCATGGAATTACAGTTATGAAATTTTTAGGATTATGAGAAATTCAGGAAGGTAATAAAAAAGTTTTACAAAAGTAATTTTGCAATATTAGTGCATAAATTAGTATATTTATCACTATTTTCAACAATTAAATAACCCCAAACTCCTTTATATATTAATTATAACGTTAAATTTTGATTATGTGTACATTTTTTAATTTATTAAAATGTGATTTTAACCATGTAATTAAAAAATGTGATTAAAGTGCATTTTAAAAATAATATTATTAACTATTTTCAAATCGTTGACATGCTGTTCCGTATTTCAACAAAATAAATGTTAAATTTATTGAATTTACTAAGGTAAGTGGATTCAAAAAAGTTAAATTAATATGATACTTATTCCTTTTATAACATGTTTTTTACGAAATTAGCAGAAATCATTATAAAAAAAAGCAGGAAAAATAACATTTTCTTACCTCTTTCTTATCGGCATTATCCTTTAATTCCAGTTTCATAATCCAAATAGGGAAGATAATTTCGAAGTCGGAATGTCCGAATGAAGTACAATGACATTGGCGCGCTCATATTAACGAAACGCCACTGAAATTGTATTTTTTCGGACCGACATTTTATATAAAATGTCACCTGATCACATTTCTGCATAACTTTTTAAAATTTTTCAACTTACGTACTAAATATACACACATAACATCATAACAAAGTTACTAGAGCAGCTGCCTAATATTCTAAAGAATAAATACACTAGTGTCAACTATTCTGGTCGTTGCCAAATGATATTTTTTAAGCAGGTGATTTTTTAAGTTATTATTGGTTGTTTGAGCTTCGAAGATTTATAAGTTGAATGCGCATGCGCATTAGTTTTACGAAGGTATCCCTAATTAAAATTTTGAGTTAAAATTTTTTTTCACGCATTTCTATTTTATTTTCAATTAGTTTCGAAATACAGTGGAACTTTCATTTAACGAAGCCCATATTTAATAAAATTATCTACTTTTTTAATTTTCTGTTGAACCTTCATTTAGAACGCAATTAACATTTAAATTAATATTCATATTAAAAAAAATTCTACTTAGCAAAATTTGTTGCACTTCCGTGCGTGCACAATATTCAAAAGGATAGATTGCTGTTAAGATTGATTGGTGAATGTATTTCAGCGGATTGTATGAATTGAAATTATGTATTTATTTTATCTTTTAAATAAAAAGGAAAAAATGCGAAAATTTTTCGATATGCTAAGAAAGGGATTCTAGTTCCGCAAAAATATTATAGGTCCATTCTCTGAATACTTAGAAAAGATGCGAAAGTTTTTATGAGAGTATCTTTCATAAGAGATCGCACACAAAGTAATATTCCATTTTTTTTTTATTTTTCGATTTGAAATACAAGAGAAAACGAGAAATAGAACGCTGCGATTCAGTTTTTGTTTCCCTTCCTTTATTACGTGGTTTTTTAGATATTATACTAATGAATTTTTTTTTATGTGGCTATATTGCATAACAAAAAATACTATACAAATTGAAACACAGTTTTATAATATTTCCATTTTTATTTGTAGCTTACTATACAAATTTCATGAATTTTCGTGGATTTCTATTCAACGATATTTTTTTCATAACGAAGCATTTAAGTGTAACGAGAAATTTCCTTAAATGGAAGTTTCACTGATAGGTTTATTGCTCGGTGCTTAGTTTAATATGATGGGAGGTTTATCTCACATATGTGATATGACGTACACGTTACACGCAGTGCATGTAACGTGTGACATAACAGCGATTGCACAATATTCTTCTGAAATGCCAGAAAACACGTTTTTTACCAGTAAATAACATGGTTTGAAGAATTTTTGTAATTTTCTAAAGTTTTCTAAGAAAGTCACATCTGAGTCACAATGTGACGTCACTGAGTGGTAATAATTTGGTCACAGATGTGATGTGACCACAGTGACTCGCAGTGACGTCATTGTGACCATGCATGCTATGAGGGATCTTTTGAAGAATTTTTGTATATATTTTTTAATTTTCTAAGAAGGTCACATTTCAGTCACAATGTGACGTCACTGAGGGGTGGCATTTTGGTCACAGATGTGACGTCACGTTTCAGTCACAATGTGACGTCACATTTCAGTCACAATGTGACGTCAATGAGCGGTGGCATTTTGGTCACAGATGTGACGTGACCACAGTGACTCACAGTGACGTCACTGTGACGTCACTGTGACCATGCATGCTATGTGGGAAGGAACAGATAATTCAAAATGTCCTTGTTAAATTGGACAAATATGACTAATTTAGATTTTCTACGAGGAATTGCACATGATGTTTCAGTATAATTTTTTTATTGCAATTTTAATATGTGCTAATTTTCTTATTTATTTATTTTGCAATGCTATTTATGTATTGTAATTTTATAATGTATTTCAGACAATAAAAACTTATGAAGAGGTACAAACTTCTTACACATACCATAAAAAATACATGAACTAGCTAAGCCTTTCGAAAGAAATTAGTCTCTTCGTCAGGCGCAAAAAAGACGCACGTCTTCTTTTTTTATGTTTTTATTTTATTTTTTCTTTTTTTTTAATGTTCCCTTGTGATGACACTGCATCGCTACATTTTGATTTTGAGGCTTTTTCTTTTAATAAGTAATTTTCTTTTACGTATAGTAAAATACAGCTCATATTCAAAATATTAGAATAATTGAGAAAAAGTAATAAGGAAAAATTATTTGTCATTTATTTATTTTTTATACCAAGTAAATGCAATTAAATTTCTTATAAATTAAATCTGGAATATTTAGATAAGATTTTAACATTTATAAAATATAAAATACAGCACAATAAATTAGGTATACAGCTTCCTTAAACACACCAGAATATTAGAATAAAATTTAGATTGGTTCAAAATATTAGAATATTTTATTTTACGCAACAATATTACCTTATGAATATGAAGTAAATGGTAGTTAATATTTTGTAGCATCCCCTTTAGCTTTCATAACAGCGTACAATCGATCTTGCATACTATATACAAGGTGTTTACAAACATTTCTATCAATATTAGCCCAAATAGACTTTATACGTGCCACTAACTCAGTTTTACTTGAAGGAGGATTTTCTTGAAGTTTTTTTCTTCTTTATACACCATAAGTTTTCAATGGGATTAAGATCTGGTGAATTTGGTGGCCAAGGAAGTACCTTAATGTTGCGTTGGCGGAACCAATTCTTAGTTGACACCGAGGTATGCGGGGACGCTAAATCTTGTTGAAAGATGAAATCATCTTCAAATAAATCTTCTGATGATGGAATCATGTAATATTCTAAAATTTCTTGATATATCAGAGAGTTAACCTTTTCGTAGACGATGCATAACTTTCCAGGTCCTTCTGCACTCATATAACCCCAAACCATGACACTAGCAGCAAATTTTACGGAACGTTTAAGGCATTCTTTATCAAATGCTTCTTGCTTCATTCTCCAAACTCGAATACCTTGATTACCATATGAAACACAAAACATACTTTCATCACTAAATAATATATTTTTCCAATCTTCATTGCTCCATAAACGTCTTGATTTACACCAATTCAATTTTATACGCTTTTGTCTTGCAGTCATGAGAGGTTTTGTTTTCGGTACACGAGATTCAAATTTAAATTTATGGAGACGTCTTAATGTTGTCGATGTAGAAACTTCAACTCCTTCTTCTTTCCATTTTCGGTGCAAGAATTGCACACTTTTAAAACGGTTTTTCTTAACTATACGCTTCAGTTTCCTGTCATCTCTAGCAGATGTTTTTGGTTTTCGGCCACCATTTCGGCGATTATTTTGAAATTTTTCAATTTTTGAATATTTTGTTAGTATTTTACTAACGCTCGATTGCGAACAATGTAAATAATTCGCTATAAAACATTGATTTTTACCGTGCCGATACAAATCAACCATACGAAGTTTAGTAGATTCAGGAACATCACTCACACGGCCCATTTTAAGACGAAAAAGAAACAAACTGCAAAAAAGAATACTGATTTTAAATAAAATAGTTTGAATTTAATCAATGATGCCACCAGTTAAGAATTGGTAATAATTAAAGGAGAATTAATGTGAAATATTCTAATATTTTGAACCACTTGAATAAATATTCTAATATTTTGACTTCTCAAAATAATTTTTTTGCAATTAATCTTTTCAAAAATGATATTAAATTTAAGATAACAAGTAAGTTTAATCAACAATAAGTTCTTAATAAAAATATCGTTTGCATATTTTCATAAAAAGACATTAAATTACCAAACGATATTTTCAATTTCTAAAAAAAAGGTTATTATTCTAATATTTTGAATATGAGCTGTAGTTGATCGGGCTATAACATTTGCTTTGGCATGCTTTGCTCAAACTGAAATCAATCAATTTTATTATATTCTTATACAGCGTAATATTACCCTTAATAACATCTTCAATAATATAGGTCTACATTTCCTTCTTGTTATATTATTATACATTGTTATACATACATACATATATATATATATATATATATATATATATATATATATATATATATATATATATATATATATATTAACATTCTGTTTATGGATTTTTTCTTCTTTTTACATACAATCCTTTCATTTTCTAACTATAAACCAAATAGCATTATTTCTGTATTCTACTTTAATCTATCTCGCTTTTTTTTTTTTTTTTTTTTTTCTGTGCGTGTGTATTCTTATTCATAGATGGCACTACTTATGTTGTACATTTCACACTTTAATGTTGCCCACCGAGTATTATTCTCCTATAAATGCGAATCTCAAAATAAGGTAAAGTTGAGGCAACTGGACCCACGGGGTAACCGGGCTATAATTTATCTTATAAAATAACATTGATGACTTAAGTTTTAGCTTTAGTTACGATTGCATCCCCATATCTACATCTTAAAACAGCGAGTGTCAATTCAGTCTTAGCTTTGTCTTTGCTGTGATTGGTTACCAAAAAATCTAGCTACTTTTTTTTTTCTTTTTTTTACAACTAACATCAATTTGGTTAAACTTCTATATAAATACATTAATATTATTAGTTGTCTCTACATATATATTTCATGTTCCAAATGTAAGACCGGTGTTCCAGTTGCCCCATAATTTTTTCAAGAAAGGGTTAACTGGGACAGATATCAGGGGTTACTGGAACAAGTGAGATCCAGTTGCTCCAAATATAAATATTTTTAAATATTTTTTTTCGGAAAAATAATTTCCCCATTGTTTTGTTTTTTTGCTTGTTTTAAAGGATAACAAATAATATATTGTTAAAATTTCATATTTAAATTTTTAAAAAGCATGTCTGTGGATATCTAACCAAATTTCTTAATTGAGATAGCTAAAACTGGACATTTAATGATACTGATGAGGGGTAAGACAAAGTGACATTACTAGAAAATTATCGAAACCAACAAAAAATATTGCTGTTCAATATAAAAACATGGTTAGTTTCTCCAAAGATTTATTACCCGTATTTCGAACTTTTTTTTACTTAAATAAAAAAGGGAATGAGATAATTAAGTACTTAAATACCATAATCACATTCCTAGATTTACTTTTTAATTAATTTATTTATTTTAAATACTTATTATCTATATATGCATTAACTTAATCCTTATGATTTTTGTAAAAATAAATCTATTAATTTCACATTGGATGCTTTTATTTCTCCTTTTTTAAAACATCTTGACAGCAAAAGTTTCCTTTGCAACGCTCTTTAGAAAATAAATAATTTACAGGATCTGTCTGTTTTAATTTTTTTAATTTATACTTTCTAAAAAAGGACGGGATACCATACATAAATATATTTAGATATATTTATATGAGGCATATGAAATGCACCAGTAAAAAAAGAAATATTAAATATTTTTATTTTATTTTCAGAAAAAAATAAATCAATTAAAAAATTAGTAATTAAAAAGTAATTTTCAAAATTACTATCTGCTAGAGTAAAATTAACTCAACACATTTACAAAGATTCAGACTTTAAGTCAAGTAAACATTCAAGTAAGAAGCTGAATTGCCAGAATCACATTGTAAAACCACAATCCAATTGCTCCATATGTAACCTTATAGTATTTCTGTCTGCTACATGAATATATTACTGATTGCTAGACTAAAATTAATTGAACACATTTAAAAAGATTTAGACTTTAATTCAAACAAACATTAGCTTTTAGAAGCTCAATGGCCAGAATCTCCAGAATCACATTGTAAGAGCATGGCCCAATTGCTCCATATATAACCTTATATTACTCCTGTCTGCTACATGCATTGCATACATTATTGTCTGTTACACTGTAAAAATATTCGTGTGACTTTACACAAAAATGGTGGCAAATTGTAGAGCAGTAAAACACCAAAAAAAAAATTGGTGAAATAAACCACCTACAATCGACTGATGTAAACAAACACCATTTTTGGTGTAAAATAAGTAATATGTTTAAAATGTACGTTATAATAGAATGTCTCAATTAGAAAGAAGTTTAGCAGCCTCTTTGCGTGAAGCTATTTATTTTAAATAATGGCTGCATTAAATTTAAATTGCAATCTTTAAATTATTTTTTTTTTATTTTGCTACCATTTATTAAAGTGCATTAAATAAGTAGTATAGTGTGAGATGGTAAAAAACGAAATTTTTCTAATATTTACATGACTTTAACAGCAAAATAAAAAGATATTTAAAGATTACATTTTAAATTTAACACAGCCATAATTATAGTTTCACGTAAAGAGGCATCTAAAACTTCATTTTAATTCAGACAATTTATTATAACGCACATTTTAAACATAATACTTAGTAAACAATGCTTTAGTAAACAATGTTTCGTTTACATGCTTAAAAAATCTTTATCATAGGTCCTGTCAGGTTCTGAGTAAACATCTGCTACAGATTGGAATTTCTGTTATTTCTCTATCTTAATATTTTATGTATTGTACCGGCTGTGTACTGGAATTTTCAAGGTGACATTCTTTCTTTGTTAAAGTGAGAATTGACAGGTATCATGTGCAGGTGGTGATGTGAGAAAGAGAATATTGCCGAGAGGCGTGTTCGTCCGTCAGCGATGTATGTGAAGGATGAGCAAACAAGGAACATGCCACGAATCAAGAAAGCAATGTGGAATGGGTCCAATGGAGAAGCTCCACAGGGAGGTGTACATTGGGAAAAGAAGTGATTTGAGAAGGGCAAGTCTTGTCTGAGATTTTAGCAGTTCGTATCTGGGTTCGTACCTAGAGAGCAGTGTAGGACAGAGGTCCTTGCAGAGAGTGCTCTGTGTCGGAGAGCATAGGCAGTTCGTATCTGGAGAGCAAAGGACACAGACGTCCTGGTGTGTAGTGCTCTGGGCCGGATAGCGTAGGCCGAGTATCCATGTGTTGAGAGATTCGAAATTGATCTCCGATAACGTTAATCTAACGTGCATTGAGTGTGAGGGAGAAGGTGTAATTTAAACAGTACACAGCCAACCTTTACTGTATTTAACTTAATGTTGAACCGGATCACCTATATCCGAGTTGTAACTGTATATAATTGTAAATAGCGTATTTATTGTGTGCATATATTCTAAATAAACTGTTAATTCAGTTAATTGACAGCATCAGTGTTCATTTACACAATCCTCACAGTGGGTGACCGATATCACCTAATAATATCGGTGATGGCAGCTATAACTACTACGGACTTTCTTCAAAGTTGTGCGGGCTGAGAGGAACGTCCGACAGATCTTACGTATGTGTGGGTCTTGGGGGTGGGGAAATAGTGGTGCTGTACCATTAAATTTTGGTATTGCCTCATTTATTATACATGTTTAGCATTAAATTAAGCCTGTTTTGGTGGATCTGACAGAAAAATACTTACTGAACGTACCCACCCCCTCCCTTGAAAGTACTGAGATTTTTCATTAAATATAATGAAATGGCCGCCCATGATCATTTTAATTATGTTTTACTAATTTAATAAATAGAAAAATGAGAGTATGGCAATCTCTAACTCTTTCAGCATCAATACCTAAACAAATGAAATAAAAATTATGAAAATTTTACACGTTATTAATATTAATCACAGTTATTTAAAAAACATCAAAATAGAAATATAAAGTGAAAAAATGTATTGTTAAAACAAGATACAACACCATGTGTTTATTTAATACTCCTTTAAGTTCAAGCTCACATAATAATTATGCAAGACACTATAAAATCAAAACTAAATATTTATAAATTCTGTACGAAAGTGCCAATTCTATGTGCTTATACAGCTCATATTCAAAATATTAGAATAATTGAGAAAAAGTAATAAGAAAAAATTATTTGTCATTTATTTATTTTTTATACTAAGTAAATGCAATTAAATTTCTTATAAATTAAATCTGGAATGTTTAGATAAGATTTTAACATTTATAAAATATAAAATACAGCACAATAAATTAGGTATACAGCTTCCTTAAACACACCAGAATATTAGAATAAAATTTAGATTGGTTCAAAATATTAGAATATTTTATTTTACGCAATAATATTACCTTATGAATATGAAGTAAATGGTAGTTAATATTTTGTAGCATCCCCTTTAGCTTTCATAACAGCGTACAATCGATCTTGCATACTATATACAAGGTGTTTACAAACATTTCTATCAATATTAGCCCAAATAGACTTTATACGTGCCACTAACTCAGTTTTACTTGAAGGAGGATTTTCTTGAAGTTTTTTCTTCATTATACACCATAAGTTTTCGATGGGATTAAGATCTGGTGAATTTGGTGGCCAAGGAAGTACCTTAATGTTGCGTTGGCGGAACCAATTCTTAGTTGACACCGAGGTATGCGGGGACGCTTAATCTTGTTGAAAGATGAAATCATCTTCAAATAAATCTTCTGATGATGGAATCATGTAATATTCTAAAATTTCTTGATATATCACAGAGTTAACCTTTTCGTAGACGATGCATAACTTTCCAGGTCCTTCTGCACTCATACAACCCCAAACCATGACACTAGCAGCAAATTTTACGGAACGTTTAAGGCATTCTTTATCAAATGCTTCTTGCTTCATTCTCCAAACTCGAATACCTTGATTACCATATGAAACACAAAACATACTTTCATCACTAAATAATATATTTTTCCAATCTTCATTGCTCCATAAACGTCTTGATTTACACCAATTCAATCTTATACGCTTTTGTCTTGCAGTCATGAGAGGTTTTGTTTTCGGTACACGAGATTCAAATTTAAATTTATGGAGACGTCTTAATGTTGTCGATGTAGAAACTTCAACTCCTACTTCTTTCCATTTTCGGTGCAAGAATCGCACACTTTTAAAACGGTTTTTCTTAACTATACGCTTCAGTTTCCTGTCATCTCTAGCAGATGTTTTTGGTTTTCGGCCACCATTTCGGCGATTATTTTGAAATTTTCCAATTTTTGAATATTGTGTTAGTATTTTACTAACGCTCGATTGCGAACAATGTAAATAATTCGCTATAAAACATTGATTTTTACCGTGCCGATACAAATCAACCATACGAAGTTTAGTAGATTCAGGAATACCACTCACACGGCCCATTTTAAGACGAAAAATTAAAACTGCAAAAAAGATTACTGATTTTAAATAAAATAGTCTGAATTTAATCAATGATGCCACCAGTTAAAAATTGGTAATAATTAAAGGAGAATGAATGTGAAATATTCTAATATTTTGAACCACTTGAATAAATATTCTAATATTTTGACTTTTCAAAATAATTTTTTTTGCAATTAATCTTTTCAAAAATGATATTAAATTTAAGATAACAAGTAAGTTTAATCAACAATAAGTTCTTAATAAAAATATCGTTTGCATATTTTCATTAAAAGACATTAAATTACCAAACGATATTTTCAATTTCTAAAAAAAGGTAATTATTCTAATATTTTGAATATGAACTGTAATATTAAGTAATTTTGATTCTTAAATTATCGAAATAGCTAGACCACAAAATCATATTTCACAAGTATTATGTATCGATTTATATGTGCACAAATATACATATACAGTGAAACCTCCAAATAAGAAACACTCCTAATAAGGGACACCTCTATTTAGGGACAAAAATTCCGGTCCCAGTCCCTTGGTATAGGAAGCGTAATACATTTACCTCTGAATAAGGGACACTCGATTTAAGGGACACTTGAAAATGAGTCGAACTTTCGACTCGGGTGTTTCTTACACAAATTTTACTCCATTAACAACACTATTTAAAAAAAATTCCTTCAAGTACATAATCTCAAAAAAAAAAAAAAAAAACCTAATTAAATAAGGCAAATCTTTCTTTTCCTCAGCCCAAAATAAATTTTGCAAAGAAAAATGGTGTCCAGCCACATTGCACTACGAGCTCAAAGGATTAAAGGGGTTGTTTTTTGCATTTCAGATAATAAAGTAATCTGTGATGAAAATGAAAATACAGAACTTTAACATAAACTTGTCACACAAGCAGACATTGTTGATACAGAGGTATACAGACATATACAGAGAATTTATTTTCCCACAATTCAGATGAAGATATTGAAGTGCATTTATCCCCATTAAAAGTAATGCTGAAAATTGTGAGGATGATTCTGAAAGTGAAGAAAGAAAAATTGTAAAATAAAGAACTTCACGTATGCTTTAAAGTGCGTAAAGAAGTTGGATGCTTTTTTCGTAAATACTGCTTATAATGAAAGACAAAAACTTATAAGTATGGTAAATGAATATCTCAAAGATTTTGAATTTGGAAAATTGAAATCTGCAAAACAATCACTTTTTTATTGATTACTTTAAGTAAGATTCTTTTAAGTGTTATTGTATTTTTTGCATGTACACAAATATTTACTCAAAAGTACAAATCAATAATTCTACAAATCGTTTTATGATTTAGTAATCGATTGGAATTTTGGATTAATTAATTCTTTATTCTTTTTGTGCTTAATTAATATAATTTATAAACTTCGGGTGCGTTTAAACTTCAACTTTAGTATTTTGTTATTTTTTATGTCATTCTGAACGATTAAGTAAACAAAAATGCAAGAACTCTGAATAAGGACACCTCTATTTAAGGGACAAAAGTTCCGGTCCCATGAGTGTCCCTTACTCAGAGGTTTCACTGCACAAATATATCACAAAAACACGAGAGTTTAGAGTGATTGTACATAAATAGAAAGTAAATATACGTTACTTACTTCAAGAATATCCTGAACTTTGTTTAGCGTAAAATTATCCAACAAAATGTACAGTAACAGTTTTTCACTTCATAAATTATTCTTTCATTACATCTTGGACTTAATTACACGTGTATTCTATTTTCTAATTGTTTCGTTACTAATTACATTTATTAAATGTTTTTTCATTCTTATTTTACAATTTGCTAAAATAACGGCGACTTATTAACTGCAATCATACAATCATTCATTGTGTTTGTCAAAACCGTTGGAACGATTCATGGGATTTAATTTAGAGAGCAGATTTCCAATTATTTCTTTACTGGATTAAAGTTTGTTCATATAGTATGTTAAAATACGCTTTCGTTTTAACATAAAGCGATATTTCATTTTATTTATATATTCATTTATTTATACTTTCTTATTTTGCATTTTTCTCTAGTTTATATTTCAGAATTTATCTACTTTTAATCTCCAAATATTTTTACATGTGTCGTAGTTGATAGGGCAATTTCTGTGACGTAATTTCTACTTAAGATATAAGCTATCTTCGGGGATTTTTTTTGAAAGATAAAATAAGATAGTAATAATCCTTTAACTACTGACAGTACGTATAAGTGCCACTTACTTAAAACTTTCATCCCATAGTTAAAATTATTAATATACTATTGGTACTTAACGGGGAGGAGAAGAAAAAAAAAATTACTTAACTTTTATTAGATACATAGGCAGTAGTAATTCTGTGTTCGTTATTTTAGCAAGCATAGAATTATCTTTGAAACAGGCAATGTGTTTTAGACCGACATTTTGGACAGATTGTGTCACTTGTATTTTTATTGCTGTAGATATAATAAAAAACATACGATAAATGTTGGATATTTTGTACGAGTAGCTATTAGATACTAGAATACAATTTGACTAGTTATTTTAAGTGAACTGTGTTTGTATTTGATTTAACAATTGAATCGGCACTTGAAGTACCACTGAGTAATTTAATTGTACCGCCAGTATACAGGAGTGGTGGAGAAAAACATTTTGTACGTCTGTAATATAGTTCTCCATCATTTATACCGGGTGTCCCAAAAATGACTGATGGATTTTAAAATTCAATAACTTGCAAACGGTGACAGCTATTTAAAAGATGTTTGCAGGAGGGTTATGTATAATGTCAGTTTTTTACCGTGATTTTTTATTTTAGTTCGCATCTCAAACAATAGGTAGTGCTGACGGCGATTGAAGGCCAGATGATTAGTGCTGAGTGAAGCGTCGATCTGGCCTTCAATCGCCGTCAGCGCCACCTATTGTTTGAGATGCGAACTAAGAAAATTACGGTAAAAAAACTCCTGACATTATACATAACCCTCCTGCAAAAATTTTTTAAATAGCTGTCACCGTTTGCAAGTTATTGAATTTTAAAATCCATCTGTCATTTTTGGGACACCCGGTATATGCTTTATAATGTAATTAGTAAATTGTTGTGTGTTAATATTTTTTCTAGTATTTCTTTTCTATTTCATTATTGTTTTTATTTATTTATTTATTTATTAGGAAATCGAAAAAGTAGTGGCACCGGCTCTTTTTTGCTAAGCTAGAAATATATGTAAAATCATGTATTAAGATGAGTGAGAACATATGCCTGAAATATAAGCGTCGCATAACTAAAAGGCTGTCAACAAAAACAAAACGTTAAAAGAATGTGTTTTTATTCATTTTTAAATAATTTAACAGTTTAAGTTCAATTTAAAATTTAATTTTAATATCCAATAATTTTTAATTTTCACATTTGAATTTTTACGTGTAAAGTAAAACTGTCAATTTAGCATTTTTTAAATATGTCAACTTTTCAGTGACCACTTATTATTTAGCATTTCTGAATGGTTAAATTTTATTTGAAATATGTTGGTTTTCTATTAAGGTAATATTTTAGTACTTTAGAACTTTAAAGTATTGACAGTGCTTTAAAATACCTTTAAAATTAGTTTAATTACCTGTAACAAATTAAATCTCTGACGGGTTATAATTTTACTTTTATGTAAATCATTTGATTTTCATTGTAGTATAAGGAGAGCTTTTCCAAAAAAATTGCAATAGAATATAATGCAGTAAATAAAGGGTCAAATCAAGTGTATTTTTAGTTAAAACATTAAATAAACTATGAACTCATAGAAATTTTTAATGGAATTTTAATTAACTTCTCAAATTTGGCAATATTTAGTCAAATTTTAGTAAAGAATTGTGTTTAGGCCAAACCTTCTATTACGAAATCTACTCTATATGTTTCACTTTTCTTTTCAACACTATATTAGCAAATCGCTTATCTGTGTTACGAAGCAAAAGATTTGCAATACCTCTTAAGTTTACTAACATATACCAAATTTTGTATACAAAACATGATTTTTTTAAAGGGTGTTTTTCAATAAGAACAGTTCGTATATTAGTATACACAAACTTAAAAGTTGTACTTTGCTTCATAATATACAAATAGATCAGCAGAAGATTGTTGCAAAATTTTATTTCAATAGCTTAAAAACTTTTTTAAGAAATGATGTTACCCGGAAACATCAACAATGAAAATCGCAAGGTAAGATGTTGATATATAGCACAAAAACTATGTGTAAAGTTGACAACTTTAAAATAAAATCCACCTTATTTTTAGATGTTTATATACCTGTGTAGTGTACGCATTATATAGTATATATTTGTGTATTATAATGTATTCCTTACCTTCCTGTGTCTCTTTATACGGCCACTTCCGGTTTCAGAAAGTTCATTTCCGGTTTATATTTTGGGTTATAACTTTGCTTCCAATGATAGTTAAACCAGAAGTAGGGCATCTTTTAAATCATACATATTTGAACTTCGATTTAAAATAATAATCAAGAAAGAAATTTTTCGCAAAAATAACTATTTGGGTGTAGGCACATACATTACGGCTGCAAGTCGCTCATTTTCTGTATCCCCCTCCATAATGTTAAGTCTATGGGCATTTGATGCATTTTTATATTCAGAATATCTCCAAAGGATATTAATATTTTTAACTTCTTTTTTTTAGAGTTCTCTTCTTAAAGGATGACCCTTTTTTCTTAGTTCTCAAAATATTTCGATAATCTTTGCTTAATTTGATATTTGATGTTTTTAAAATTGACAAAATGGGAGTAAAATTTTAACTCTTCATATAAAATTAAGCGTAGGTTTTAGCTATATTTTGAAAATTAAGAAAAAAAAGAAGAGAGAGAGAGAGATGCTTTGAAGAGAACTCTGAAAAAAAAAAAAGAAGTTGAAAATATTAATTTCCTGAGAATATATTTTGAATATAAAAATACCTGAAACGTCCATGTTAGACTTAACATTACTGAGGGAAATTCAAAAAGTGCAGCCTTAACCGCTCACTATATACTTAAACAGAAATTAATTGCATTTTACTTATATATTGTGGACTATTGCCTTGATTAAGTATTGTGTTTCACAATATAAGTTTTTATTTTCTTGTAATATTTTTATATTCTGTTTTTCATTTTTTTTTTCAACCTAGACTTTTTTTGGATATAAATTTGCTATTGTACTATAATTATCGGCTATTTTATATTATACTGGATTTTCCTGGGATCAAATATCTATTTATTAATTTTTTAAAAAATTATGATACACAGGACCATTTTCTTATTTTGTGACATAACACTTCAGGGCTGCCCTGCAGCACTTTCACCATTGGCTAATAGAAATATGGACCGTCTCTAAAAAGAAAGAAAAAAATATTTATCTTCAAAAACTCAACTTTAAATTTCTGTAAAGAATAAACTTGAAAGTGAAATACTGAATATAAAAGGTAATGAGCAAATAGTGAAAAAACGGACAATAGAGCTTTAAAATTGTTTCAAAATTTAGTGTAATTTATCGATAACGTTTTCCCCGGTTGTATTATCTGCTGTATCAAAGACATTGACAACAAGCCGGAAGTTTTAGTCGTGTTTATTTAATTTTTACGTTTTATCTCCCCTTTTAAACTGATACGATTTTTACTTTTTATATCTTAGGACAATAAAGAAATGTTTTGAGGTGATTTGAGTTTAATAGTTTTTAGTTGGCTGCATTTTTCACTTTTTAGCTCAGGTGGCATGATTTTTCACTTTTTATTTTTCGCATTATAAATAAAAAATGCGTTTCATGTGGTTCAAATTTGATCTTCTTCAAATAGTATGCGTTAGCAAAAGTATATCAAAATATTTTTTATATTTTATTGTAAAATATAATCGCAATAACCATTATTTTTTTAACAAAATATTATTTGTTTTTCATTCTTCATATTTTTATAGCACAAAATACAAGTTTAACATGTTTTCGGTACAATAAATACTAATTATTAAATGTATTTTTATTAAATCACCGCTGAAGGAATAAGAAGATTTTCAAAAAAACTATACAATGTAGGATTGGATATAACTGTATATACTAGAAAACTATAAATGTGTATGCTATTAAAGTTTAAAGAGATACGATGCCTAAATAATATCAAATACTGCTATTCTATATAACTCTTTTTTAACTTATCTTAATCTTTTTATGAACTTAATTCGGATATGACAATAAAAGTAGTGCATATCTAAACTTTATTTGGCATTTCCGAAAATGAAATTCAGCTCAGTAATAATAATTTCTTTTTACAGTATAGCTAAAACAAAGCCTTTGTTCAAAGTCTAAACTTGGCATTGTGTTAAGAGCTCTTCGAAAGGAGGTCGCGAAGTTGCAACACTGCTTTAGTCCGTACAGTATTTTTTCCAAATACGTTTTTAATTAGCTTTTAAAGACACAGGGGGCGTATCGATAGATCAACTTAATGAAAACTAGTCACGAATATTACAGTATTTACATAATTAACTCTAATTAAATTAGCTTGTTTTTTACAATTTGACGTTTTTTTATACTGCTGATGGGCATTGCATTACACAAATATCATTAAAATTATCTAGTCTTTAAAAATCAAGGTACATAAAGTATGTCGCCCCTGTCATTTTGCATGTCCAAACCGTCCGTGTTTTTAAAATATATCGGTTAATTATCGGCGATTTCTTTCAAAAATCATTATCATCAATGTTTTTATACTTCTGAAATTAAACTGAAACTGAAATTTCTAAAATTAAAAAGAAGTTTATTTCTGAATTCTGCGTTACTAAAACTTTCAAACAACATACAAAGAAAATATTTTTCTTTTTTTCAAGTAACTTAGTTATCCTTTGAATATTTTCCCTAAATATAAAAATTTAGTGAATGTTTAATTAATAATCTGTAAATACGTGGGACAATATTCTTTATTATTTTCTCCAATATTTACTTTTCATGTTCCATAGTTTACGAGTAAAACGGCTGTGATAGACAGCTATTACTCAATTCAACTTAAACATAAGTTGAATTAAGCACACCCCCCCCCCCCCCAGTACCATGAACAATGTATCAAAATTCGAACAGACAAATTGGACAGACAAATGCAGGAGTGATCCTATAACGGTTCCGGTTTTACTTTTTAAAGTATGGAACGCTAAATAAAGATATTACTTTGATTATGAAAAGTTGCAGAGTTGGCACGTTTTTATCCTAAACTTAAGTTGAATTGAGTTTTTTTTTTTTTTTTTTCCAGTACCATGAACAATGTATCGAAGTTCTGAATAAAATGTTTTTTCATTTAAGGTATTACACCATTTTTCTTTCAACGTCATCACTTTTACAATTATTAATTTATTGTATAAGATATATTTTGCAGGCCATGGAAGCAATACTGATTGTGGATGAAGATCAGTCACCCCAATTTGGGAAAGAAAAATGTTTTAAAATTCAGAAATAGTCTAAGAAAACTTTAACAATTTATATCGCTTGCAAATTTTACTGATCCTTTAACTGGAAAAATATATTTCTTAGAATAAAAATTGGAAAGAATTTTTTTAATTGTTTATTTAGGCGTAAAGAAAATTTGCCAATGTAAATTTTATTTGAAAACATTTTTCTTTCTCTTTTTTTTTCTTTTGTGTGTGTGTGTATGTCTAGTTTTTGTGTTCTACATTCACAGACTTTTAAAGACTTATACAGTAACAATGAATATTTTACAATGACGTTAATTATCAAAATACAGTCGACTCTCGTTAATTCGAAATCGGATAATTCGAATCTTCGCTTAATTCGAACTAAGCATGAAGTCCCGAAATTTTCAATGGCAGAATAACGTTAAAAATTTTCCTTAATTCGAACTCATTTTCTCTTGACTTCGTTTAATTCGAACTAACGAGAATTCCGATTTTTCATTTTTCTTTTCTTTCTCGCGGATTTCAGACCATTTGAATAACTTTCTTTTTTTGATTTTTGTCAAAATTCTTCCGAAAGAGTATACATATACCATCCAATGTATGAGATCCAATGTATTTGATATCCACTTTCTTGGTGCCGCGTCTGTCCATCAGTGGCGTTTTAAATTTTTCTTCCATCGTGCTTGTTTCTAATCTTTTAATTAGTTTATGCATTTATACATTCTAATTTAATATTAAGTCATATTCTAATTGTAACAGACGAAATAAATTTTAAAAAACACGATAACATTAATTCCTTTGTAATAGTACCATATTGAGCATGTTTTCATTTCATATTTTCCATAATTCGAACTTCGGATAATTCGAACACATTTTGTAGTCCCGACGAGTTCGAATTAACGAGAACCGACTGTAATTTAGTATTTTGATCGCTTGATTTAAAAATCACTGAAGAATCTCGATTTTGATTCAAGATGCTTCAGCGGTATTAGCAAGAAATGAATAAAACAAAGAAATAAATAAAAACCATAGCAAATCTTCTCATAGCTAAAAACTGTATTTATTCACAAAAATAGCTTTTAACGACAGACAACAAATGTTCATAGCACCACAGTACAACATATGTTCATAGCATAACAAACAGTTTAAATCTTAATTTAAATCTGACAAATAGGAACCACAGAAAAAACATTTTTTTTTTCCATTTACACACATTGTGAGATGTAGGCTCAGTATTTTACATTAAAATGAAATGACTTTATACAACTAAACTTTACAAATAATCTAAATTTTCGTTACACATATTTACAAAATATCTCTATACAGTCTCTGATAGCGATGCCCTATCAACTCATAACGGACTTATTTTTTAAGTATCTTACAAACAGTAAAGCTCCTTTCAAATCATTAATAATAGAACAAAATTTTAGATCCTTATTATGAAATGTACACAAAAAAATGTATTTTAAATTTCATGTCGTTTGATATAGTACTTTTTCTTTTAATGATATTAGGAGTGGGTAATTTTTAGCCGTTTAAAAAATTACATTGGATATTTTGAAATCTACATTTAGACAATTCTGGGTATACTACCAATTTCAGGGGTATGGTATTTCTATATTATCATATTCTAAGAAAAGTGAAGCATTGTTTCTGTTTCTTTGTTGTTGTTTTTTTTAATAGTAAGAGTGATAATTTTTAATATATATTGGGACTACATATTCATTATCTATTTTAATAGTAAAAATTATAATTTTTTATACATATTGGGCGTACATTTTTACTAAACAAAAGTGATTGGCATTTTTTTCCATAAAAAAATTCATCGATAAGACAGTAATTAATTTTCAAATCTTAGAAAATAGTTTTATCTCTTTAAGTTATTCAAACTTTACTTTCGGTGAAATGGCATTTCTTTTATCTCCATAGTATTTTCACACTTTCTTAAGACACTGGAATGCACCTACAGAAACTTTAAAAATATCTTACTCGATAAAAATTTATTATGATTATTTATATATTTACATAAAATTTTTACTAAATATGGAAATGAAATTGTTTAAAAGTAATATAGTAATTAAAATCATTTATTAATTTACACAGCATTTGGGGAAAGAATTTCTTCTGATTACTTTTCTGGAGTATTTTAACAATAATACTAGCTTTTTTTTACATATTCTGCACGTTACTTTATTATTATTATTATTATTATTATTATTATTATTATTATTATTATTATTATTATTATTATTATTATTATGAGCATTAAAATTATACGTGCAATTTTTTTAATTCTTAAAAAAATTGCGCAAAATTAATAAAACTTTTACATTGTAAATTAAAGATTTTCGAGCAATAATCTATTCTATATGAATTTTTTTCATTGTAATTTTCTTTAAAAAAAAATTCTATATTGGTACTTTTTAAACGCAAAACACTTTCAAATACATACTTCTGAAAACAAAAATTTATTGTTTGATGTCATGCCAACTATCAGGGCAAAATTTGTAGTTTTATCTTCTAACAAAACCTGTTCACTACATTATTGGAAGGACATCTCAAAATTAAAGATGTTTTTATCCTCCAAAGTTTTTATTAAATTAACAAATTAACGTCGTTAAAATAATTTTAAAATATGCACACATTTCATGTGAAATTTTTTCAAAATCGTTATTATGTGCAATTTAAAAACAAAGATGGATTTAAATAATAATGTAAAACATATGCCATGAAAATCATGTTAAAATATTCGTTGTTTGAAACATGTTTTTTAGATAAAAGAATTTTGTTTCCAAAGTTTATAAAAATAGTTCTATATGTAATTTTTACTCAACTTGTGTTATAAACATAGCATTTACATTCAAACGTTTTCACCGGGTAACTGATCTTATTTAATTTTTCAATCAAGAGATTTCTTTAGGCGATTAATTAAAGCATAAATTTATGCATTTTAATGTTTTATTCTAGGCGACATGTTTTCAGACAGTTAAAAAGTGTTTCAGAAATAACAATTAAATACATTGAAAATTTGACAACGTATCAATGGTAGAAATAGAGAAACCGTTGCAATATATCTTTTAAGGTTGTTTGAGAAGTAATGAAACGTAATTATTGCAAATTGCGACTGCCCATTTTCATATGTTGCGTACAAAATGTAATTTTTATTTTTCTTAAATAAATAAATAAATAATTAAATATTCACTGGATGTGTCATAGAAAACAACATTAAGTAATTCAAAATGCCTAGTATTTTTTTTTTTTTTTTTAAGAATAATATTTTTTTGATTTAATAAAGAAAATAACAAAACACCGCTCATTCAATAAAACTTATAGGAAACTAAGAAACGCCATTGCGAAACCATGTATTTTCACAATTATTTTTCAATAAATTTTATTTTTAAAAAATGAAAATTGTTTTTACCTCCCTTCAAATATGTTTAGTATATTAGTGTTTATGTTCAACAAAGCAAACTGCTTTTTATACGTTACTTTTCATATCTTACACGAATAATTTTAATTTTCGAAGAAAATTAACTCTCTACTAGCATATCATAATGAACAAAATAATATTATTCAGTGAATTAACAGTGATTTAATACCGTCTTCCATAAAGAAATTTTCACATAATTAATAAAATTTCATTAACATATAACATTTCATTAGTTTATGTTTATTGACATTTAATATTGTACAAACATGATCAGAAATGGGTGTTTTTCTTACGTGAAATATAAAAAATTATTTTGCATGTAAGTCAATAATTCTGTTACTAAAATTACTATCTAAATTATTGTAATCAAATATAATTTCACAAAATTTAATTAGTTTAAATTTATTTTTTAACTTTATCAACTTTCATTTTCTATGAAAAAGAAAAATAAAAGACTTTTTAGCTATTGCAATTAAATTTGCAAATTAGTTAAGGATCTCAATTGCTTTCAAAGCAAAATTCATGAAAAAAAATTACAAATATCATTAAAAACAGAACAGAGAATAATTATTGGTTCCGGAAAATTTTCTCATCATATTGAATAATAAATTTAACTAAATAATTATACAATCATCACTTAATAAATTAATGCATTTTAAATGTTTAATTTTCCAGAATTTTACTTTCCTCCCAACCCTACCTCTTAAAAGAAACCAAAATTTTCAGATTTAACATTGAATGTATATTTGTACTTTAAAGCTATTCAAACAAATATTGTTGTGTAAAGAAAATGGAATTACACATAATACATCTAATACAAGTATCAACGACTTAGACTTCGATCAAATAACATTCGAAACTAAAATGAAAGAATGGGGGGGGGAGATTTTTTTCCCCTTGTAACCCCTTCGTGACAAATATACGTGCCGTTTAAGGCGCACGGATACCAGGATTTTAGAAGAAAATATTTTGTCCTATCTTATTATATTTGCTCTTATCTTATTTTGCCTTATTTTCAACGATTAAAGGAGGAAAAAAATTCACAATAAGGAGACACCAGTGGTGAAAAATTAAAAGATGTATAAAACACTTTTGTCGTGAAAGGGTTAACAATGTAATACCTAGACTAATTTCATTACATATTATTTCAGGCAACAGTAAAAGTATTTCTATTAGAGTACATAAACAATTTCGAATGGCATAATACTACATTTTATATCTTTCATAAAAAAAATTTCTTCAAAACATTTTCGGAACAAAAAATCGATTATTTAATTAAAAAACACATATATAATCACACATATAGTAAAGTCTTTAATGTCACATGAAATTATTTCATACAATACATATATAAAACATTAAAAGTATCATATTTATTGTTTATAAAATCATTTTAAGAATTTTAAAGAATTGTTAAAAAGGGAAGGGCAGAATAAAATATTTCTTATAATATTTACAAGTTGTGATGATTATTATGAAAGTTGAATCACAAAATCAATACTTAGAGCAACATTCTTTTTTAGTACTTCCCAACATAACTGAAAAGTATTTATGCCTTTTATTTGCGTGTCTGTGCTCCAACACGCGTAACTATACTCTGATTGCCATGTAATTGATATACCTTATTGAGGTTTACTGTGGCATACTCTGTATTGAAATAAAATTGCTTAGCATTTATAGTTCATTTACAAGGAAACTCAAAATAGTGAAGTTTGATTATGGTCTATGGGAAAAAATGGTTTATAATATTATACTATTTCAAACAAATTGAAACTGATATATACAGCGGTAGTACTGGCCATGGGACAGATTTCAGGAAAAACTTCTTTCGATATTTACTTGCAATTTCGGGACATATTTATCTTACTGAAATACCTCTATACTCCCTGTAGGACACATTCTTTTTATAATAAATAATACACTATATACACAATATTTTGTTTTAAAATTATACATGTAAAAAAAAAAAAAAAAAAAATAGTTTTACTGACACCTTTTAGACGAGTTTCGAAAAAAATTGCAATTTTTTCATTCGTGATCGACGAAATTTGCAAATCTCTTTGTAGCTGGTTGATGAAAATTACGAAAGATTTTTCTTTTCTTTTTAATAAATAATTTTTAAATCTGTTTTTGTTTGATACACTTGACGAAAACCGTGATTTTTTTTTTCCTTTTCTTTTTTCTTTAAAATGATCGATCGATAAAAATTGCTCTTTTTCGTGAAAAATCGACGAAAATCACAATTTTTAATGATTAGATTGATGAAAATCGTAACTTTCGTAATCGCTAAGCATCGGTTAAAAGGTACATTTATCCCGTAACTGCGTATGGCTGTCATTTTTATCATTTGATTTATTTGTCATTTTGATCGTCCAGTTTTAATATTTTTTTATGCCAATATAGGACAAAATTTCAGATATTTTATGTCAAGTTACCATATTATGATTACCATATTTCAAGACTAGTACGACCTCTGTATGTAGCACACGGGTGCATTAACAGATGATTACCATAGAATACAGTGATCGCAGCGTTTATCGTTCCGTTATACAAAGGAATTTGGTTACAGTACTATAAGTGATAATTGATACAAGTGCGTTTTCATTTATTTGTATGTGTTTTTAAATTTAACTAATTATTTTCATATTACTTTAAATGTATAAGCTCGGTAGATCATATACAGGGCTGCACGAAAGATTTAGAACACACTTCATTTTATCGACAGAAAATATGGAAAGGAAATTTTGTCATGAATTTCCAAATTGAACTAAATTTTCTCATAAAAATTCGCATACTTTTTCTATTATAGATAAAAATACAAATTGCTGAAATTGGATTGTAAAATGCGTTACATATTTTTCAAATTTTTCACTTATATTATCATCTTTCTCCTTATTAAATGGTGGAATTTTGTTACACTAATCTGAATGAGTTGGAAAGTCTTTCACAACCAATGATTGGTGCATTATTTTTTTCTTGTTTGATAGTGCCAGATTCATTTATTATATATTTATGTTATGCCATACATTAACCAAAATTGTAAAAATATATATAACTTTTTCCTGACAAGGGAAAATTTCTGCCGTACTAATATTTATTTCAAATTCTAGTTTATTAATATTTTATAATCTATTATCAAAACACTCAAACGAATTTCATAAAAGAAAAATAAATAAATAATATTGTTACTGGACTCATAGTTGCAATAGAATTTTTCTAATCAGTTGAAGTCTCTCAACCTAATTAGTTGGGGCACTTAGAACTTGTATATTAAAAACTGGTTTTGATTCAGATTTTTCCCTCTTTTTTATACAACTAATTAAACCTACCTTAAAGCGATAGAAAGATTAAATTTACACATTTTTTATAAGGTTTATGAATGATATACATGTACTTCAGTTCTTTCCAATATTGATTTCTGAAGAGTATAAATAGGAACAGATACTGCTTATTTTGTAAATAATTATCTGTACGAAAAACTAATAGAATTTCAATAATAATAAATGCCGAAAATTCCGAATTATGAAGGCCTTACCGACAAACAAGATATAAAAACAAAAGTTGCCTACAGGATAATAAACTGTCCCTTAATGGCAGGATTTTGGCATTTATTTATTTCTATTATTTAGTTTAGCCTATTTTAATGAAGTAAATATGTATGAATCGTATGTTTAAATTACTTTAAGGCTGAAAACTAATTAATTTTTTCTGAAGTCATTACTTCCGCCTTATAGCTTCAAGCTTTTTTCTTTTTTTTATAAATAATTATTGGAAAAAAAGTATTGACAAATTTATTAAAAGAGAAACCTCAAAAAGTAATATACAACTGTATATTATAGTTTTTTTCATTTTGATAAAAGTAAATCAAATCAAACATTTTTTTTTTTTTTCAAAAGATATTTTCTAATGTATAACTTATTTACTAATATTTCCAATTATTAGCTGACATTCTAAAAGAAATATGTTCTAATCTCTAGATCTTATACTCTAAAAGTTATAATAATTAAATGCTCGCAAATTCGTGCCTTTTTAAAAGATTTTCAAATTCTTTACACATAATGTTAAAAAATAGCCTTCACAAGAATCCTAAACATTATAAGATAGAAAAGACAATGCATATTGTCAGAATTTTCGTTATTCTGTAAAAATTTTATAAATCTAAAAAGTAAAATCTAAATCGCAAAGTAATACTTTCTCAAGTAGTAAAAGCATGGATTATAACAATAAAGTTATTGGTCTGAACTGGAATGACTTATACATTTCAAAATACATACAAAAAAAAAAAAAATAAAAAATAAAAAAAAAAAAATAAATAAATAAAATAAAATAAAATAAAAAATAAAAATAAAATAAAAAAAACGATATCCAAAATTTATTTTTAGATTAAAATTTTGAGTTATGGTCAATACAGTGGATCGATGCTAAATGAAATCATTTTTTAATAAAATAGAAAATTGGATATTGGACTTTTTCTTATCAATACAAAACAGGAGTCGTCAATCATGTGCCAATGAAAATCTATATATAAACAATCGCAATCATGAATAAGTGTTTTCGATAGAAATGGGTTTTTATTTTTTGCATAGTGTTTTGCCTTGTATTTGCTGCACACAGACTATAGCATGATTTATACTCTTTAGTATTTATAAATAACCGTAGCTGTCCTTCGCAAAAACATACAATTACATTTATCATACATGATATGTCTGTTTAAGCGATGCATGTTCAGGATAAGAACATATTGACAAAAGGTCTAGGGTTGAAACCCCTAAATATTTGATTAAAATTGAAAAATGATTTTTTGTTGTTGTTGTTGTTTGTTTGCTTGAAATAGCAGAACTTGCTTGAACTAACAGATTGTCAGTGATTTAAAAGTGATCTTAGTGACGTTGCACAGCTTTTTCCAATGCAAAAATAATACCTTAATTGCTGATGTTATCCGTATTAAAATTACAGTCATCCGTAATCGGGATACTCTTCACTATGCTTTAACGGGCTAGACAATGTTGCTAAGTGCAGCTTTAAATTTCTTTTAACCTGCCAGTTAACCGATCCCTATTTCAGGTAAGCAAGAAAAGGTTACTTAAATTATTCCATTTTAAGTAAATTTGTTCAGCAGCTCTCGGTCTATTATAAATAAAAATATTTGAAGAGATTCGGCCAAAATGACGTGTAAAAAAAAATTAATTCTCACGTGATGGTACAAAAAATTGACGATTCCCGTTGTAGAAGATAGATTTAATTATTTTATGGGTTGTTTTTAATGTATTTATTCAATGTGTAACAAACACAACTATGAATGACACATATAAAAATAAATAAATAAATAAATAAAAATGCAAAGTCATGAAATTCAAAAGGAAAATAAAGCACAATCTAAGTCTTATAAGATAAAAACTATGACAGGCGTTGTAAAAAAAATAATGAATGTTGCCTGTAAATGCTTAGAACAATTTGTAAAACTAATATTAAGTACAGAATATAAAAAAGGGATAGTTAAAAAATTCAAAAATACTTTTTCATTGAGGAGGGACAAAAGCTTTTTACACGAAGCTAAAAAATAAAATACGTTTTTAAAAGCTCAAGAAATTACTAGAAAAAAAATCATGAAGATGAATCATTTACATGAGATAAAATTCTCCAAATGTACATGAAAGTTGATTAAAAAAAAAAATCAATAAATAAAATTTGGTGAAAAAACTAAATGGCTATACTTCATGAAAAAATGCAGTTTTGATGAAAGGAAGTATTTACAATCTGAGTTTATAAACTTTGACTAAAATCTATATAAATAAAAAATGAAAGGAAAAAAATGAATAGACTATGTTAAATCTCCAATAATATTAAAAAATTGACTCTAGCCTTTCACGGATGAGCGGAAAAAAATTAGCGTGCTTTCGCAATCTATTAAATCTCAAATTTATCAAAAAATTCATTAAATAATCCAAAAGGGTATAACTTATAAACTATTTTTCAAATTTAAAAATAGAACATACTAATACATAGCAAAATGAACAACTATTTTCTTTAAAATTAACATTTAATCTTAATTTCATATTTAAAAGTACTTTCATAATTAATAATTAAATTCTATAACTGAAATACAGTATAACTCGATAGATTTTTTAAAAATGTAAAATACCAGATCAGTACTAGAGGATTACACATCATAAACCCGCAAAACTTATGCCTCACAAATTGATTTAAATCACAAAAGGAACATGTTTATGTCAGTTGAGATACGAAAAAAAGAGTCTTCTGGAGTTTTTTCTCAACTACGAAATTGCACATTGTCTTTGGGATTATAAAGCTTTCCCAGATTTCTCAGATCTGCTTCAACCAGTTCTTGTTTTAAAGTCTTAAGTAGTCTTTGGACAATTTTTTTTTTTCACAATATTCACTTAGAGATATACAAGATCATTGATCATAAGCTGGAGGATTTTGCTCACAATTATAGTCTTCTTTTACGAGACACCGGGACATAAAAAATATATGAAGACAGTTCTTAATTTCAGCTAAGTATATATCATCCACTGGCACATGCATCTATATATATAAGTAAAATAAAATCAGTGCTTGGCAATGTTTAAATTATTGGCAAATGAAAATAAATAGCTTAGTGCACTTAGAAGTATGATCTTTTGCTTTGGCATCAATTATTAAAAAAAAACCTCAGTTTTATTGTGGATATTTATTGATGCAATAAATTTCCTTATGGCTGACAAAAGCAGTAAACACTATTACTGTTGGAAAATGGAGTATCACTGTACCGTTTGAAGTATTGGAATAAATGGTGGCAAAATTTCTGCTTTGAAATTAAATAGCTCTTGCGGGAAAATGATGTGCTTTGAACACTTGTTTAATATTGTAGAAATAATCACAACGTTTGATTCATAGAGAGTTATTGAAGCAATATATTTTGTGGAGAAAACAGATAAGCACATAATAGTTCACATGAAGATTTAATCACGTTTCATGTGTTCAGAATCCATGAGAATTTTTTCAGCTTTCTAATGATAACACTGGCCTGCAATTCAAAACTTGAGTACTGACAAGGAATCTTCCCTATGCCAGTAAAATTTCAATTGAAACTAATTTTTTCTAAAATGTAATTGAAGATGATGACGAGTAGAGAAGTAGGAACAGATAAAATGCGATTCGGAAAATGATCAGACGCGCACAAGTAATTGTCACTAAAGTTAAAAAAATAAATTAAAAATAAATAAAACATCACAGCATTGATTTTTTTTTTCTATTATCTGTCTTTCTCATGGCTTATCTCACAACGTCCGTTCGAGGAAACCGAAGAGCTGCGCTACAAAGTCCGCTGCTGCAACGAAATCTCTCAGGATCAGATAGTCCCGGATATTCCTAATGGTTCGTGCCTGCACGTCCCTGTACTCCTGGGACATAGCATCGCGAAGTACATCTGGTGATGGAGGTACCCTTAGAGAAAATAGTCCTAACTGGAGTTCGCACAACACTTGAGTGAGATCGTTCTCCAGGTCTCTGAATGCACCCAAAAAGCGTCCTCCGTGGATTGTTTGATCCAAAATGATCTGCTCAAAGCCCACGGCGAAGAACTGCAGGAACTCGAACGACTTGAGCAGTGCCTCCTGTTCCTACAATAAATAAAGAAGGACCGTTTTAGAACATCATTTATTGAATGAGTAACATCAATGATTTGTTACTATAAAAAGTGAAATTTTTTTTTCAGCCTTATAACATTATGTAATAATTCAAGAAAACGTTTTTAGTAAATCAACCAAAAACTCAAGTTCACTAACATATACTAGACATTTGCTTCATAAAAAATAATAAATAAGAATATATTTGGTAAACACACATAAATTGCTCAGTCGTACACATAAATTTTTAAATACATAAAACACATAAAAGGTTTTTGCGTTTCTCATGAGTATGTTCAGCATTTACTTAAGATCATAAAACCTATAAAAATTTGAAAAATTTAAAGAATTTTTATGATCATTACGTAGACAAGTATTTTTATCTTATATAGTTTTGAACCTCATAAAAATTCAGGATAACATTGAAATTATTTTTTAAAATCACCTGGAGTTTTCTTGCTGCGACTTCCATCAAAGCTAAATCTATTTCAGGAAGGGGATTTTAACAGTTTTTAAATGGGAAAAATGCTTAAAAATTTGAATAAAGGAAATACTTTTTTTCCTTGTTATTAATAGATGTTTAAAAAAACTCCTTGGAGTTTTTTTGCTGCGACTTCCATCACAGATAAATTTATTTCAGAAAGGCGATTTCAACATTTTTTAAATCGGAAAAAGGCTTAAAAATTTAAAATTAGTATTTATTATTATTATTATTATTAATACATGTTAAAAGTTCAAATAAAAAATCCATGATTTTTAAAAAATAAATAATTTTTAATTATTTTTATGATGATATAAATATTCATTAACTTGCATAACACAGCAACGAAACTTCATGCAAAACAAATGCTTAAATTAAAAAAAATAATAATTATTAAAATTTGGGTTGGTTTTCTTTATTTTTCTTTCTTTATTTATTTTTTATTTATTTTTTTACAAACTTTAATTATTTTAAAAGGAAAATCATAGTTGTATCATGCATTGTATAACAGACATTTGCACCAGACTTATTTTTAAAGATACTATGCTAAAAATTGGATGATGTCCAATGCTTTCGAAGAATCCTTATTTTATACAAAAGAGATCTCAACATAAATATCTTTAAACATAGATTTTTTTAAATGCACAAAAACTGCAATGTGACTTATGCATATTAAGTGAAAAAGAAATACTACAACCAATATAAATTTTAGTGTAATTTTTAGTCCAATAATTTGATGACATTATGAAATCCTAAAAATGATTTAAGTAGTAAATATTACAAAGGAAAAATAATTAAACATCGAAACAAAAAAGAAAAAATGCATTTTACTGAAGAAAGTAAGCAAATAAATAATACTTACTGTAATATCCCTGAAATCATCTTCTCTGGGAGGCGGAATCTTTGGCAACCATTTTTGGCGATAGTTAGATGTACCTGGAATGAAGTCTGGATCTGGAAAATACGCACTCACCTGCAAATAAAAAAAGAAACTTAATATCAAACATTTTCAAACTGTCGAAATCATCTAATTAAAAATAATAATCCTTTATGCACTGAAAAAATATAACAAATTTATTTTATACTTTATGATGTTCCAAAAGCCTTATTCGTTGCATAAACAAAATAATTTTCATAGTGTATGTTTCAAAGTATTATTCTTATTTAAAGTTTCTTCAGTTCAAAGTATAAATGTCAGCTTTATTTATATTGTAAAACAGAGTAAAAAAGAAGATGTATAAATTATCCAAACTTTCTTCATCACTAGGCTAATCACGTTCCATGGTATTTGAGATATGAAGTATAAAATGAATTAGCGAATTAGAGGCAGTTGAACATACGTAAAACATTTTGCACCTTTTTTTCTTTATTTCTTTCTTTTCTCTCTGCCAAAAGTTCAGAGATCAAGTAGGTGGCAAGCATGCGACACCATAAGCATGTAATATTGCTATATCAAGCTTTTTCAAACTTCAAATGATGAAAAAACGTAAGCCATTACAATTTTTTTTTTTTTTTTTTTACTTTTTTTGGCTTTTCGAACACATCACAGAATAATGAGTGCTCAAATAAATAGTAATTTAAGGAATAAAAACAGCTGTCCTTTGGGCTTTTCTTTGCGAAAAAGAGATATTGTTGTGAAATCAAATGTATTAGATTTTGGGAAAAATAAAATTTTATTATGAAATGTGAAATCCAATTACTCATAATCAAACATTTATTAACTTATTGCTTAAGTCCTACGAAAATTTTTCTTATTCGCGAACTTGTATGAAAATGGCACATATTAAAATTTAATATAACAAAAATAATTATTGAAGATTGTGTTTTCATGGAAATGAAGAAGCCTATTTTATTGAGAAGAATTTTGAGAACGGGCCTATTTTAACAAGAGCAATTTTTAAAATGTTTCAATAAACATTTTTGTGAAGGAGCCCAAAATAGGTCCCAAATTTCATCTAGATCGACCCCTGAAAAAGATCTTTAGTTTAAAAAAGATGAAAATAATAGTACCACATGTGAAAAAGACTTCATGTTTAAAAAAATGTACATTTTCATTCCACCCGTGCCGAAATTAAGGTCTTTAAATTAAAAAAAAGAAAAGGAAAAAAGGTTTTACTAAATTAAGTCACGTTCTGGTGAAACATCGTTTTTACACTGACATAAGATGAAGATGAGCATTAAAAATAGTTGAGTTATAAGAGAAAATGTTTATCAGTTATCGCTACAGATTGATTGAAAAATATCACAATGAAGAGAAGTATCTTTTATACTGGATTAATCATATTCATGTCTAGCGCAGTTGAGGTTTATCCCCAACAGAGCGAAAATTGTCCAGACCAGGAATTGAACCTGGATACCTTGAATTGCCGTGCTGAGCCAATGCTTTACCTAATTAACCAAATGGACGACATCTGGCTGAAATAATTTATTCTTATTTGTTGGATATGGCTGCGACCTCAGTGTTAGTTTCAATCATATGAGCTGTAAGGATATCAGTTGTGTGAACCCAACTATAGTTTTTTTCGCTTTGTTGGGATAAACCTCAACAGTGCTCCTTCATATATGAATATGATTTATCATGTTGGAAATTACTTTATCTTCATTATAATTTAAGTGCTTAGTATACAGGAGTTTCAATGGATCACAAACTTTCATCGTATAATTGTTATAGTTGTAACATGACACCAGTCCTTAAAGTCAAAATTTCCATTAATGAATACCAAGGTGGAAAAAAAAATATACCACAAAAAAAAAAAGAAAGAAAAAAGAAAAAAACATTCGGTGGGAAAGGGGGGGGGGAGAGAAATCATTTTCTTATACATTTTATTGTATTTAATTTATTTCTGGTAGCATATGTTTAAAATATTACCAGGTGATACTAAAATGTCTCCGAAAAATTTACTTGTATTTAATTTTTAAATATTTAAAATTACTAATATTGTTGAAATTATTAAATGAAAATAAAATATTAAAAAGTGATGCAGATCACTTACATTTCCATTCGATAACAAAATTTCTTGACTTATTTAATCTATTACAAAATTACATATTACAAATTTTACGACTAGGCGAAGTTATTTCAAACTCTGCTTGAAATATTAAGCAGAAAATCTCTAATATAACAGAGATTCCATAGTCCTTGTAAATTTGAAGAGTGGATACACTTTGTTAATGTCTCATATTTCAAGGTTTATAAATTTTATTTCTTTTTCATATGATAGATTATCTCGCAAAACCTTTATCTATAAAAATAAAACTATTTTTGTGGAAAATGCGATGTAGAATATCTTTCACTCGGATCTTCAAATACCATTATTTATTTATTTATTTACGGGCCAATTCCAATTTTTCACCAATAAATGATTGTCAGATCTTTTGCATGGCAGTATCCAATAAAAATACGTATACTTATAAATATATATGAAAAATAACAGCAAATATTGCAATACAAAAGTCTTTGACACCACGTTTGAAACTTGTAGCATATACAAACAGTTTCGCGCTTAGTAGAAGAAGAGTGGCTACATAAAATCTTATTTGTTACAGTATATAAAAATTGCCAGGTCATAACTACAGACAACTTGTTTCAATATCTAGCACAGCTGTTTGACTTGATATCGAGAACAAACTCTTTTTGGCACCGGCAAGGTCAGAACAAGCAGTGAGTGTTTCATGGAGTCTTTTCTTTGAAGAGTGACAAGCGACGTCTTTCATTTTTCCGCCTCACACCCTCCGTCACACTAATAACATCTAAAGAAAGTTCACTCCTTTTGGACGTATTCTAGCGCCCAATCCATTTAGATCGAAGAAAATCCGAGACGGCAAACTGACAGTTTTAGCCGAGGAAACAAACCATCTTTTACAATGGACAGTCAGAGAATGAAGAAAAAAGCAGGCCGTCTTTAACCCACGCACATTTGACAGGTATCTTGATTGGATTTAGAAAACGGAAAGAGCTAACTAACAGACAGTTAAATTACTCGCCACACAAAAAAAAAGGAATCTTTATTTTGTTTATTTTCAGATTATGACAGCATTAAAGGAAAGATAAAAATAAATGTTGCAATATGAACTTTTTCTACCTATATGTGAATCAATGCTCACGTGATATCAAAAAACGCCGGCGCCTCTAAGGATACGGTCCGGTGAAATTCCTGTGACTAAGTCACTAGGTCGTTGGTCATCATTCATTTTTTGTATGATCTGGGTGGTCATCGGCCTTCGTCAAAATAAAAGTGAAAATGTTCGTGCATCCATTACCATCGTTATGTTAATATTCTGTGTTCTGGCATAAAATGGTTGAAAGAACTCAATGCACAAACTCTAATATCTTGTAAAAGTGTTTGATTATTGCAAGGGGAAAAGGGAGGGTTATCAGTATCTGTATCCCAACTACTGAAGGCTTTTCCAAAACCAAATAGACGGCATTTTTCTTAAGGCCCCTAGTCACTGTAAAAGACTGATGACAATGTTAAGTCTATGGGGGTGTTATTTTCAAATATCTCGCTCGAATTTTATTATTTTTACATGATTTTTTTAAAATTACTTTAATTTTCGAAACTGGTTCTGAAACTGAGACTATCGTAATATAAAAAAATATATTACCAAAATCGAAAAAGTAAAAACTAGCCGGCTGTAAATCATCTTCAATAATCCTATGCAATTAAAAAAAACCACCTGTGTAGAAGCTAATAATTAACATTAATTGTAAAACGCTCTTTTCACTGAATAAGTTAGACATGAAAGGGTATTTTATTCTAAATATAGTATGTTATACTAAAGATTTATTTAAAATAAATAAATAAACCCTAAGATAAGAATATTGCATTCAAATAAAAGTTAGGAAATAAATTATTTATATACATGGCCAAAATGTATAATTGGTAAAATTAAACAGAATAGATTCTATTAAATATTTGCATTTAAAGTATCACACTACAGTAACATTAATGTTAAATACAAAAATAACAAATAACATGAATTAAAGACAAATTCAAATCATTCTACCAAAGAATATCGCAGTGTCAAAGAATACAAATCAAACAAATTTTAAAAAAAAGCAGCCACTAAAATAGAATTTAGCAGTTCCTTAAATTTTATGTTTATATTTTTATCGTCATGTGCAATTGCAGAAGAGCATATCTTCATAAAATAGCGATAGATTTCATGAATAATAAAACCGTAGTTCATAGATCCAGTCAAAATTGAAAAGTATAAACTTCAAATTCAATGTATACATGGACTCGGCATTAAAGACTAAATTTTATCATGAATATTTTTTTTTATTTTATAATTAATTTTTTAAGCAAAATTTCAATTTTATGGATTTTTTTATCGACAAAATCATTCTATATTAACCAATAAAAATCATTAGTGTTGGAACATTTAAAATTTTACATTATTGCATTATTCAATGAAATTTTAATCAAAGGAATGCTTTGCTACATATAGTAAAAGAGAAAAAGTAAAGCAGTAATAATCTGTATCCAAGGGGGGGGGGGGAGATTTATTGAGATTAATTCCCACCTAACGGAGTGAAAGATAATTTCAATAATATTTTGGCTTCTTAATCAATTACGCTTTTGTTTTCTGCGCAGCTATTATAGCTGGAAGAAGCTATTGGCCTATTAGAAAAAAAAAAAAAAAAAAAAAAAAAAAAAAAAAACATAACTAGGGTGGGGGAAGGCGACGTGATTGATTTTTACAGATTTAAATCTACAAATTAAAATTTATATAAATGCATATTTAAACGTATAGAAAAATGGAATTATCTTTACTAATTATTTTTCCGTTCACAAAACCACAAAGTTATCTAAAATTGAAAGTAATGCGATTTATTTTACGATTTAAAAACAAAAACTCAGCACAAGGTTATGAAAATCATGTTTGATGTTTAATTTCAGTACAAAGATTAGAAAACTTTTGAAAAATATTGCTATTTCAAAACGTTCTTCAAATTCTAAACCATTCATTCTCTGCACAATTTTATTGTGAAAAATGTTGAACTTAATTTTCTCATTTCAGGAAAGAAAATTCTGAGGCAGATTTTCACTTTTCACTTTTTCTACATTCTCAAATAAATAAATAAATAAATAAAAATAGTATGTTACTTGAACACATTCCATCTTCTACATTAAGTTTTAAAGATAATGATATCAATTGTTAATAGTTAGGATGATTTATTTTTCTAAATCGAATTAAAATTTTACATTGGCTTTATCAATTACAATAATAACAATCGAAAGCTTCTTATTGGGCTGTCTTTGAATTGTTTGTGTTTGAACAATAACACTTTCTCTAAAACCTTACTTCAAAAAGGGGATAAGTTTTTTCGGGGGCATTAAAATTACTAGAAAACACTTAAAAATATTTCAAAAATTCCCCCCTTTTAAAAACCATAATAACAGACAAGAATTTTAGACTGGCAGTATATATTTAACATCATCTGAGAGCTTTAGAAAGAAAGCTTTTAAAAATACTTATTGTTTAAAGATTAAAATACCTTTTTTTTCCTTTTCGTGACAAGACCAAACTGAGAAAAATTTGGTCTCCTCTTGTCTCTCTTGCGTTCTATAATGACAGTTTCTTATTTTAAAACGCTCAAAGACCTCCCACTTTGTAAACAAGTTCACAAAATACACACTTTTATGGCTTCATAAAGCAGGTAGGGGTAAGTAAACTAATTTTGAGCAGGACAAACTAATACTATTGTGGACATGAGTGCAATAAATATTTCAGACCCAGATTTTTGTGACAAAGGAGGTTGCAACAACCGGTTGACAGGTAAGGAGCGTCCATAATAGATTGGTTCCACCTTTTTCAGGTAAAGGAATCACTAATTTCCGGAATGAAATTTACAAGCCGTGTCAACACCCCCATTATTCTGCGATTTCTATGTTCTCTTTATTGAGGTTCAGACTTACCTATTGAAGAACAACTCCCCACACAAATAGTTTTCTCCCCAAGGCAAGTCAATAAGATTATCCTTTTAAATGTCACGGACAAGTAAATAAGACGTGATCCCTCTACTGACCCAGAATAAGCTTTGAAATTCTTTACATAAATGAGATTTACACTGTCGCCAGGTTTTCTTGTATTGCAACGATATAACGATGATGGGAGTTGCAGATGCTAAGCATGCTTTACCCAAAAGTTAAAATATGCAGGAGATAAAAATAAAATAAAAGAATAATCGAAATTATGCAGCTTATTGTCAAAACAAAACATCTTAATCTATATAATATTAAGCGTAAAAATTTCTTAAAATTAGTGAAAATTCTGAATTTATTTTAACGCAAGGCGTAATTGTACATTTGTTTTTGTTTTTCATTTTATTATGAATAATAGCGATGATGCTAATTATCAATACACATTAAAATAATCCAAATTATAATAACAAAAATAACCAGGATATAATATAAGATTGTTATGAATAATTGCATGATGCCCGCAATTTTCAATAATTTTTGAAGCATAATCTTTTAGAAACTATAATACACTGGGAAAACTTTGTTTCAAATGTAAGCAGAAACAAACATTCTTGCGCATTTGAAACTTTCGCCAATATATTGGTAACAATTTTTAATTTGATTTGCAGTTAACAAGTGCAGTGATCATGATTTTAGTACATCTGATTAAAAGCTTTACCTAATGAAGTTGGTACGGGACAGCTCAATTGTTACCCAAGCAAATTTTTAGTCTTTTTGTATCCCTCCGTCCCCCTTGTAAGGAAAAATAAGCAAATGCTAGACATCAGTATGATGGAATGTTCCTCGTTTCCAGTCCTTGTTTACCATCTGGAGTCGTTCAACATCCGCAGAAAGCTCATTCAAATTATGCTCTTTTGCTTTTTGTTATTAAACTATAGTTGCTTCGTTGTCTAATGTTGACGTAAGAATTCTCGTGATTTCTCCCCCCCCCCCCTCCCTTGCTCTTCCCATTGTCGGCAAAAATATGCAAACAATAAAGTCCCTCCCTCACTGCTTACGTAATACTTGAACGACCCCCATCATTTCTGTTTCATGTCCAGTTGTATCAGTAATTAAAAATGCTACTGTTGGACTAAACCATACAAGAGCAACAATATTTCTTTACTTGTGCTGATACTGGATTAAATTGTAAAAGTCAATACAAATTGCAGATTATATTGTACTATAATAACGTCTGAGCTAGAAATACGCCAGCGATAAAGCTTTTGGAGCCTTATTTGCACAAGTGTGGTATAACCCCCCCCCCCCCTCAGGTAATTTTACTTTAATGCTTTTTTTAACTATAGCTCTTCTATACCACATGAAGATTCTAGGTGGAAAAAAAAATCATCCACACCATATTTTAGAAAACTGGTATACTGCGCATCAGAAATCTCTTTCGACAAAACTGACAAATGATTGATTCCAATTCGATAAAATAAAACTTTAGCATCGATTATTTTTCACATTAAGCATGCATGGCATTTTAATTAAACTTTCCAGAATCAGTATCACAGTATATGCCTGAATAGCAGAATACATAATTGGATAAAGACTAATCTAATCAGTCTTTACAAATAAGACGACGTAACAAAAGTGGGAAAGCTCCGCCGCATTTTCCCCCTTTCTTTTTACTTTATTCTTTTCCACAGTCCATAATACTTAGGTTACGTACCATTTGCATCTGAAATTTAATCTCTGCATTTTTTTAACGACAAATGAAATATAAATTAATTTAATTATATGCATAAAAAATCTTATCTGTGTTTGGAAGGAGGGGTTATGTAGATTTAACCGTGTTTATTTTCATGTCAGGAAATACGTCCATCCAATGGGAATAAGAGGATTTTGCGGGTAAAAAAAAAGAAAGACAAAAGTATGATATTTGGCAAAGCTCTGTTTGTGCTCAGAGTTCATAATCTTATTTTTTGTAGTAGCTGTACAAGTATTTCCGTTGGATTTGTTATTTTCAAACAGGGTTTATTTTCATTTCCCAACTATTTAACAAAATCAAATATAATTAAACAGAAACTACTCATAAAAATTAATAGAATCAAATAACGTTCTTTAAAATATTTTTAAGAAAATTAAAACGCCTCATTAATCCGTATTCACTAAAAAGAAAAATCAACGGAACATAACTTATTTTTGCAACAAAATGGTAAAAAATTCTGTTTAACATTAATTTTGAGTATATTCTAAACAATTCACGTTTGGTGCCCAAGTATAATTTGTCAACATTTAAATTTATTAAGCATAATGAAAATAGCCGAAAGATAAGAAAAATATGCGTGACTGTTCATTTTTCATTCGATTCTTATTTAATAAGTAAAAATTGAACGTATTCATCAGGAATTTTACAATGTTATAGGGTTTATAACTCGTTTTCACAAGGAAAAAAAAAAACAGAGTTTTTTCCTATATTCTTTCCATTAATGAAATTTTTTCCATATCAGCAATCAACGATGAAGCATAGCAAATAGGCAGGATTGCTGGATAGCATGAACGAAAAATGGAAGGCTTTTTTTAAGGAAAATTATGGACTTTTCTTCTAATTTTCTTTGCTAATTTACAATGAAAACAAATCTCCACTTGCCTATTTTACGATTACGATTTTTGTCAGGTGTAGAAAACTGCAACACTGTACTACAGTGTTGCGGATTAAAATCCAATTTGATGATAAGTGTCATGTTTTTAGGTAGATTTCGTAAGAAATACTACCTATTGCAATCGCACCAGTTTATCTATCTATCTATCTATCTATCTATCTATCTATCTATCTATCTATCTATCTATCTATCTATCTATCTATCTATCTATATATCTATCTATATATATATATATATATATATATATATATATATATATATATATATATATATATATATATATATATATAATACCATTAAAAGTAGACAAGATTCACCAACGGATTTTATCAATAAAACAAACCAAAACGAAGAATTAAATTGAATTATAGTAATCAATATTAACCATTTGAAATTAACCATTGAATATAATAACTTATAGCACATTGAACATGGAAGGAAAAAAAGAATAATATGAATACAATTGAAATTTGTAGAACCAAAGCAGAATCTTCAGGTCCCAAATACTTTGGAACTACAAATGGAGTGTGTGGTTTCATCTTCGTATTTGCCATGAAAACAAAACAATACGAATTTGGGACTACCATCACACAAAAACCAAATTATTAAACAAGGAACAAAGACATTTTACAAAAAGGAGTTGAAAGTAAGTAAAAATAATAGTTATCCATAACAAACAAAAAAGATAAAGCTGAATGGAAATATAATTGAACCGGAAAAAATAATAATCGATATTAACATAAAATTAAATTAATAAAATGATTAAAATTAGAATTAAGAGATAACATTCATATTAACATATAACTTAAAATACATTATTGTTACTTTAATCAGTAACATTTATTGTGACTTTACATGGTAAAAACTCATTATCTTAATATAGGATAATAATAAATAATAATAATAATAATAATAATAATAATAATAATAAATAAATAATAATAGTAATAATATTATTAATAATAATACCAAAAATTATATCAATAACATTAAAAATAATTTGATATTTAAAATATAGCTATTTAACTATAGATATAACTAGACGAATATCCATATATTGGTGTAAATTAAACAGTTTAAAAATTATGTTAAAATAAATAACCCACTCTCAATTTTTTTTTTTTTTTAATAAATAATTAACCTTTGCGTTTTTATCCAGACAACACCACCCTCCTCCGTACTCTAACATCTACCCACCCAACCAACCTATATATATATTTTTTTATTACTTTTTAACATTTTTAATTTTTTATTATTATTTTTATGTTTTATAATTTTTTTTATACATTTTTTATGCAAAGAATTAATTATAAGATCATGTAATATCTAATTATAAATTAAAGAATATATGAATTTTTTAGGATACAGGGATGCCACTCAGAAAATAAACAAAAAGAGGAAATTATGCGTAAGTAAAATTTACGACATTTTTCACAACATTTGTGCATGAATTTTGTAATCTATATTGTTTATAATAAATTTTTAAAAAAATTGCAGTTTTTTTTTTTTGTAAACTTTTAATTTATAAGAGTAAATAAAAATGATTTTTCTTTAGTTTACAGTATTTTATATGAATTAATTTAATCCAGCAACAAATTCAGTGAGGAATTTTATGTATCACATCATTTTAAGTCAATTTAAGTAACCCAGCAATAGATTCAATGATTATTCCAGGAGTAAATAGCAAAAATTTGCAAGTTTTTTTTTTAAATTTTGTTTGTTTGGTTTTTTTTTTCACTTGATGAAAAAAGCTGTTTTATTTCATGATCGTTTGACGGAAAATACCGTTTTATTTCGCGATCGTTTGACGAAAATCGCCTTTTTACACCGCGATTGTTTGACGAAACTCGCCGTTTTATTTTGCGATCGTTTGATGCAAATCGCCGTTTTACATAACGAACGTTTGACGCTAATCGCCGTTTTACATCGCGATCGTTTGTCGAAAATTGCCGTTTTACATCATAACCTTTGTTCTACACTACTTTTGTCGGACAAAACCTTTGTTCTGGACCGTCAAACAACTTTAGATTCTTTTTGATCGTTCGACGAAAATGGTCTTTTTACATCGCGATCGTTTGACGAAAATCACCGTTTCATTTCGAGATCGTTTGACGAAAATCACCGTTTCATATTGCGATCGTTTCACGAAAATCACTGTTTCGTTTAGAGATCGTTTGATGAAAATTGCTGTTTTATATCGCGACCGTTTGATGAAAATAGCCGTTTTATTTTGCGATCTTTTGACAAAAATCACCGTTATATTACGTGATCGTTTAACGAAAATCGCTGTTATATTTCACGATCTTTTAACGAAAAGTGCTGCTATATTTCGCGATCACTTGACGAAAAAAAAGCTGTTGTATTTCGCGATCGTTTGATGAAAATAACAGTTTTATTTTGCGATCTTTTGAGAAAAATCACCGTTATATTTCGCGATCTTTTAACGAAAATCGCTGCTATATTTCGCGATCACTTAACGAAAAAAGCTGTTGTATTTCTCGATCGCTTGACGAAAATTGCTGTGTAATTTCGCAATCGTTTGACGAAAATTCCCGTTTTATTTTGCGATCGTTCGATGAAAATCGCTATTTTTTTCGCGATCTTTGGACGAAAATCGCTATTTTATTTTGTGATCGCTTGACGAAAATAGAGAATTCGTAAAAATTAAAAAAAAGCGGAAATCCGCCTTTCGGCGGAAAAGTGGCATCCCTGAGGATAACCATTATTTATAGCATCATATACAAGCTTTTTAATATTAGTATTAATTAAATGGGAAGAACATAGACATTTTATTCTATATAAATGGTTAAGTATTATATTACGATATACAGAATTATGAAGACATGATTTAAAATTAGTAAAAGCATTAACTTTAAAATTAAATTCTTTCCTTTTGTCATAAATATCAGTTATAAATTTGTTCTCTTTTAATATAATTTTAATATCTAAGAAATTGATTGTATTATTAAAAAGTAGGTTTTTTTGAAAGTTCTAGATTAGAAGGATAATCAACAGGGAATTGAGATATACAGGTGTTATCAGTATCAATTAAAATTACATCATCTATATATCGATATAAATGTATTGTATTATTTAAATAATGACGTTCATAGTAATATAAGTATAAGTCAGATAATACACTAGATGTACTACCACCTTGTGGTATACCAACATTTTGAATATATATATTGTTATCATGCATGATAAAATTATTATAGATAATGAAATTAGTTAAGGTATGCAAATATTCAGAATCGATATTATGTGATATATCCAACTCGTGTTGATATTTTTTAAAAAGCTCATTTATGATATTATGTAAATCCGATAAATTGATATTATTAAATAAATCTTTAAAATCATAGGTAGTGATATTGTTTATACATTTAAGATTTTTCATAATATGGACCAGTTCATAACTATTTATATATATATATATATATATCTCACTTTCTTATGGACACGATAACTTCTATAATTCTTCACCAATCTCCACCAAACTTGTACATAAAATCAAAGGGGATAAAATCTTGGCTAAATTCGTTAATGGGCAAAATCGGACCAAGGGGGTCGGAATAGGGGGCGTTTTTGTGAAAACCGAAAAAACGCCATAACTTCTTAATTAAAGTAGATATCGAATCGGTTTAAAGTTTATGTTACTTCTTAAAAATGGGCCAAAAGTATATGCATGACAGATTTTTGATAAATTTAGAAGTGGGCTCAAGGGGCGAAAAAAACAGGGATTTTGAGAGAAAAAAAATTCATAACTTCATCAATTTTCAAGATATCAAGTCCAACTAAATTTTTTGTAAATGTTCTTAAAATTATCTAAAACTTTTGTATTTACAAGTTTTTGATAGGACCAACTTTTACTGATGAAAAAAATTAAAAACGAAAAGAAAAAGGGCGCTGAAAATAGAGAAAGATCCATAACTCCGTCAATTTTTAAGATGTCAAATCTGATTAAATTTATTTTACATCTTCTCAAAAATATCTACAACTTTTATATTGACAAGTTTTTCATAGGACTAATTCGTATAGCAAAAAGAAATTAAAGAAAAATAGGAGTTGGAGAAAAAACCTCAAATCCAAACTGCTTATATTCTGACTCATTTTTAAATTCTTTTTTTGATTTTAAACGCATCCAAATGGTAGATCCTCTTATTCAGGAACTATATAATGTGATGCATTGGTCAGTTTTTTGATAAAGACGGAATATATTTCAAAAAAGGCTACCAAAAAGGGTAATTTGAACAGAATTTTCCGAAATCATTATGACTGAAAATTTAAGGAAGTGTTCAAATAAGAAATTGCGTTTTTTTCTGACTCGTTTTTAAATCCATTTTTGCTCGCAAATGCATCCAATTTACAGATCCTCTTATTTAGGAACTATATAATGTGATGCATTGATCGGTTTTTTGATAAAGACAGAATATATTTTGAAAAAGGCTACCAAAAAGAGTATTTTGAACAGAATTTCCCGAAGTCTTCGTGATTTGAAAATTTAAGGAAGTTTTCACATAGCAAATTGCGTTTTTTATGACTCTTAAAATCCATTATCGCTCTCAAACGCATCCAATTTACAGATCCTCTTATTTAAGAACTATATAATGTGATGCATTGGTCAGTTTTTTGATAAAGACGGAATATATTTCAAAAAAGGCTACCAAAAAGGGTATTTTGAACAGAATTTTCCGAAATCATTGTGACTGAAAATTTAAGGAAGTGTTCAAATAAGAAATTGCGTTTTTTTCTCACTCGTTTTTAAATCCATTTTTGCTCTCAAATGCATCCAATTTACAGATCCTCTTATTTAAGAGCTATATAATGTGATGCATTGATCGGTTTTTTTGATAAAGACATTATATATTTCAAAATATGTTGTCAAAATGGGCATTTGAGCTGAATTTTTATTAAGATGATTCTGATAAAACCAGTTTTTGCAGAAAAATGAAATTAAAAATTTTTCATAAACGGCCAAATGAAGCTATTAAACTAGGTTTATCTCTATTCATTTTTTTTTTTTTTTTGTTGTTGAAACGAGCACTCTTCGAAATCTACCTCCGCCTATAGGCCCAGCCGACAGGGATTTTTTAATTTATTAAGCACATTCCAATCACGCATCACAATCAAAATCAATTTCAACCACTTTGGAGAGCTATTCAATATTGATACAGTCATTAAAATTATATGACATCATTCAATTTTTTCATCCAAATTCATTTGGAACACCTTATTTATGCATTAGTTGCGAGAACAAGAACAATATACCTTAAAAAAATTCCAGTTATTTAAACAGTACTGCTATATACTTCAGTGAACTGTTTGACAGAAACATATCGCTCATCCGTACTCACGTCAAAAGATGAGCGTGGTTGATGGATATATAATTCTCATACTCAGAAAATTTTGACAGCATAACAGCCGCCCATGCTTAGCCATTGTTGTCCGGTGACGCGAGAGATTTTCTTCTGCCTACGTCTGAAATGATGATCACAGATTTGTTTTAATCACTGGCAAATGATCTGGCGGTAGTGCCCACCCCGAGATTTGGCACCTACACAGTAAAAGAGCCCACGCACGTATGAAGCGTACGGACACCACGTGGTTAAAATAGGACTCTGAGAGAAGCTGAGAAAAATACATTATAAACAACTGTAGCTTCGGATCAACTTCCCTGTTGTGTTGCCCAGTAGATTGGCAATGAAATAAAATAAGGTGCCCGCTACCGTGGGATTTCCACCTACACGCTACGACACTCACAGACAGAATGGCACTTCTTTAATGAAATCAAATATCAGATTTTTCTAAGAAATTCTTACTTTTCTAAGTTGCAACAAAGAAACAAAACCAGACTATTTATTTATTTATTACTGAAATTTCTAACTTATTAAAAATAATACACATTAATAGTACTAAAGATATTCTTTCTATACAAAATATAAGGCAGATAATGAAATAGATTCAGTATATTCCTTCTTTTTAATATTAATTTTTAAGTAACTTAATAACAAAAAGTTTGAAAATTTTTGTAAATCTTCCTAAAATATAATAAAATTTCCAAAAGATAGAAATTTAAAGAAGTAATGTCATTTTAGATTTTACTATTTTCTTTTTTACATTACAGAAAAAAAAAAAACTATTTCAAGAAAGGTTTTTAATTACTCTAAAAAAAATTTCCAGTACTAAAACAGCACGCATAATAGAGAATGCATCAAATCTTTAATTAGGAACTATTAATTTAGTAATTAATTCTAAAATAATGATATTTGCAACAAAATAAAAATATTATAGTTTAAATCTTATGAAACAAAAAATAATTTCTGAAAATGTTTTTTTTTTTTTTTTTTTTTGAAACTTATTAAAATTAATTACAGGTAGAAATATCTTATAAACTATGCACCAGTTTTTGCAAATAAATTAGTATAGATGGGCATAAATCCTCACACGCTTTGCAAAAAGGGTTAGAGGCTAAGACACAGAACAAAAGCTTGTAAACAAATTATGAAAAATGGCCGAGCCTCAAGCATCCCAATCACCGAAGAAGGGCAGAGAATGTTCTTGTTGCTCGATTTCGTCTGACCTCTCCCTCCAGGATGCTAACAGGTCGGTCAACTGACTCACTGTGGTCAGCCGACGGATGCTCCCTCAGCGTTCGAACAGGATCGCCCACGCGTTTCCGAGATTTCATTCATGAAAATATGCTCTTCGATATCACTCCGTCTTGTATAAATTCATTGATCATAGCCAGCTTCGTCTTTGGTATGAGGAATTTTGAGCCATTGTAATATTTCGATATTTTTGAGATTAACAGTCTTTATTTCTATACAAACGCTTTAATCCGTTATTGATCATTTAACCCTTTAACGTTCATTGGTTTCGCCACGAAACCACACAATTTTAATTCCGATATGCAACACTGACACCGGTATTTTTATCTAAAAATATCCCTTTTATTTTGTATGTGAAAAATCACGTTTTCTTATTTTCAAATATATTTGTTCTTAACCCTTAACTGCTGTGACAAAAATTGTCTCATATCTACTGTGAGCGGTCTGCCAGACCGCTTAAGTTAAAGATGAATAAAATGTTACAGTAACTCTCAGAATACTATTTAAGTATTAAACTTTATATGCCAGAATTTTATAAATAAATTTCAGCTATTCAGAAATCTCTAGAAGTAGCAATAAGGCTCCAAATGAAACAAAATTTGACCAGTGTCTATAGTTAAACAAAAAATTACGAGTTAAATTATGAAACTTGAAAAACACAGCGGTCTCTGAAACCGTTAACAGTAGTTATGGGTTAATTACCGGTGTCATTCATTTATTTCGACATCTTAGCAATGAAAATGCTATGATTGTTAAAGGGTTAATCCATTCAATTTACAAGTTAAAGATAATACACCAGAACCTTGTTAATGTGAATTACTTTCCCAAACCCTCTCGAAATGAACACAAAAATTTAGTTACTAATAAGGTAAACGAAATTTCAATTACTGTTAAAAATTCACGGTAACTGTAAATAGATTTCAGAAATAAAATATACATTAGGTCTTCAAGGATGTAATTTGTAGTTAATAGTACCAACAGAATTTCTTCAATATTTTACTAGTCTTTGTGTAGGGGAAGGGGAGGGGATACACATAAAAAACTTTATTTTTTATTTTCATTAATTTTGTTGCAAATGGGAGGATCAGAAATTCGCACTTTCGAGAAAAGTGTGAGTTTTTACGTGGAACTACGGCATCGGAGACCACGGCGTAATCTGGCGGGGGCAAGGGGGGGCATATGCCCCCCTAGTTTTCTAGGAGCAGGGGCAAGACTTACCTTTTGCCCCTCCAGTTTTTGTATTATTTTGGGCCAATTTTACATCTCGATTTTCTTTACTTTTTTATTTAATCAGTTATGTACTATATTTTGAGTGCAAATTAGAATAAATACTGGATAATTTCAAAAACCCAGCAGTAATATTTTTACGTTCATACCAGTCATTTCCGATAAGTATCTTAGTAAAATTTTTAATGCCACAGTCTATGTTCAATAAAAAATATTTACCCTGCTCTTTTTTTTTCCTTCCAGAAAACCTATAAGCTCTTTTTCATTTTGGAGTTATTTGTATGCATGCGTGGGGTGAATCTGTTGACTACATTTCTCGAAGCTTTAGTTATTGTCATTTCATTATTATGTTATCTAACCTCATGATTATATGAAAGCACCTGACTATATAGTCAATTGTTTCAAGGTATCAGTCACATACTAATAATTCACAGTGACAATAGAACTACACTGAGTGTCACTGGTGACACTGTTGGAACACAGGATGGTGAACATGTCCTGTTTATAAAATAAATCCCATTTAATAAGTTTTTTGTGTGTTGAGCGAGAAATTGGATTTATGTCATTTTAAAGTTCGTAAACATAAAAACATATTTATAGTTAGTTCTGTGTGCATGGAATGGCTAAAAAAAAAATTATAGTAATTACAGGTCTGAAAATTTAAAGGAAGATAGTGCAAGGTCTCTCCTGATGTATCCGAGATTCAGAATCTTAAATTTCTGATAAATAATTGAGTTATTAATTAAAAATCAGAAAAAAAATCTCATCGAAAACTCATCTTTTTCTTTCCCTGAGCTCACGAATGCACAAAAACATATTTCATGGTTCGTACGCTTTGGAAAAAATAGGAAAAGTGCTGGAATAAAAAGTATTCATTTTTAAGGAATGAAAAGTCTAGGAAATTTTCCAAAAATGTAACATTCCCTTAAGTTTAAAATAACGACCATCATTATCGGATACAAAAAAAAAAAAAATCACGAATTTCCATGTGATTTGTTCCGAATTTTCCGAAAATTTAAAGCATTCAGTGATGAAAATTAAACAGAAATTGGTCATCAGTACGAAAATTCCGACATTAAAAAACTTTACGGCAAAATATCGCGAATTTTGAGAAATGGATGCCAAAAAAATCAATTTTCTTAATCGCTTGCATACAAAAATCGATAATTTCGCAAAAAATAACTGAAAAAATGCTAATTTCGTCAAAAATCGCGGAAAAACGCAAATCTCATTAAAAGGAAAAGCTCGTATTTAGTCAAAGAATAGAAAAATAATAAATTTCGTCAAACGATCAAGAAAAAAACGCGATTTTCACCAAAAAAAGTGCAAAATCAAGAAAATCGTCAGAAAACAACGAAAAAACGCAAAATTTTTTAAAAACTAAAAAAGTGGAAATTTGTAAAAGGATTGCGGGAAAAAAGGCGAATTTCATGAAAGAATAGCAGAAATAACACAAATTTCGTCAAATCATTGAGGAAAAAAATACTAATTTTGTGAAAGTATCACGAAAAGTCGCAAATTTCTGTCAAAGGATCACGGCAGGGGTGCCCAGAGAGGGGTTTGGTGACACAAGATGCGTCATACATTTTAGTTTTGGAGGGGGAATTTGAGAAAAAGTACATTTTTTTTTGGGGGGGAGGGGAATTTTAAATTCTTAATATATACATTTTTTTTTTTTTTTAACTGTAAAAAAAAAACCTTGATTCTTTTAATATCACTTTTAAATTTTTTCAACATTCGATTTTCAGAAATGTCCCTGTGTTTTCTTTCTTTAAATTCTAGATAAGGGCAATAAGAACTCATTCCGCTATGCTCAACTCGCTATCTATTGAATGTGCAGTATATTATAAGTAGAATATATTTTATAATTGATATTCTGTTTAGCGGGGGGTTGATCAATGTTAAAGTATGAAGATTTTTTTTTTTGGGGGGGGGGATGGATTTTGCGTCATTGGATTTGGGGGGGATGGTCACCACTGGATCACGGTAACAATGTGAATTTTGTAAAAGAATCGTAGAAAAAACGCTAATTTCGTTAAAAGTTCGCGGGAAAAAACACGAACATTATCGAAATATCGCGAAAACAAAAACGAATGTCAAAGGATTGTGAAAAAGCTGTAATTCTTGAAAAGATTACTAAAAAGGCCAATTTAGTCAAAATATCGCAGAAACAAAGGACATTTTGCCGAAAAATAGCAAAAAACCACAAATTTTGTTGAATATCGCGAAATAATTCGAATTTTGTCAAACTATGGCAGAAAAAACGCGGATTTTGACGAAAGATCGTGGTAAAACGCAAATTTTGTCAAAGAATTGCACACATAACGCAAATTTTGTTGAATGTTGTAAAATAACGCAACATCTTTTTTGTCAAAGAATCGTGGGAAAACGCAAATTTTGTCAAAGGGTCGCGGAAATATGCAAATTTTATCAAGTAGCCGTGAAAAAAAAACCGGATATTTTATCAAAGAATCTCGAAAAACGTGTATTTTTTGTTACAAGATCGCGGAAAAAACGCAAGTTTTGTTGCGTATCGCGAAACAACGCAAATTTAATCAAAGGATCGCAGAAAAACACAAAATTTGTCAAAAAAAACGGAAAAAACGCGAATTATGTCAAATTTTTGCGAAAATTTCTGACAAAATATCGCGCAAAAGTGCAAATTTCTGTCAAAGGATAGTTAAAAAAACGTAAATTTGTCAAATAATATCGAAAAATAGCAAATTTTATTGAATATCGTGAAATAATTCGAATTTTGTCAAATTATGGAAGAAAAAATCAGCATTATGACGAAAGGTAGTGGAAAAACGCAAATTTTGTCAAAGAATTGCACACATAACGCAAATTTTGTTGAATATTGTAAAATAACGCAAAATCTGTAAAATAACGCGAAATCTTTTCTGTCAAAGAATCGCGGAGAAACGCAAATTTTGTCAAAAAATATCGAGAAAGAAATCACAAATTTTGTCAACAGATCGCAGAAAAATACGATTTTTGTCAAATAGTCGCGAAAAAAACCCGCAAATTTTATCAAAAAATCGCGAAAAAAATTCAAATTTCGTCACAGGACCGCAAAAAAAACGCAAATTGTTGTCAAATGATCGCGGGAAAAACGCGAATTTTGTCAAAGGTTGGCGAAAAAATGAAAATTTCTAACAAAAAAAACGCAAATTGTTGTCAAATGATCGCGCAAAAACGCAAATTTCTGTCAAAGGATTTAAAAAAAATACTGCACATTTTGACAAAGAATCGCGAAAAAATGCAAATTTCACCAGAGGATTGTGGAAAAATGCAAAATTTGTTGAATATCGCGAACCTACACGACTTTCATAAAAGGATCGCGTGAACTGTGAAAATATGAACGGGCCGGGCCGGACTCGGGCCAAACTTTTAATTTTTACACCGAGTCGAGTCATCCGGGTCTTCGTTCGGGCCGGCCCGGGTCCAGAATTCTCGGCCCGTACTGATCTCTACAAGGCTTTGACAAATTTTTATTAAGTTTGTTTGAAATTTTTTCCGATTGAACAATGCATCAAAGAAGAGATTTAACGGTTGTGAATTCAATATTTAAAAATATCTTTTTAAAGACCTAAAATGAGTAATTTCGGATTTTTCCATATTTTTACGTATATGGTTGAACTTTTAATATTTTTTTCTTTCAATATTAAAATTTGTAAACATTTAAATGTATGTGTGTGCGCGCGATGACTAGAAAAGGGGGGGGGGGGTGTATAATTTTCTAGAAAAGTACTTCGAGACTTTTGCCCCCCTAGTTTTAGAGCCCAAGTTACGCCTATGCGCGAAACATTGTGTATAGTATCAAATTAGTGCGCCAATTTCCATACAGTTAAGTTTGTGAGCCACGCAGTCCTCAGAATCAAGGGTCAATAATGACTAACTAAGTCACTCTGACCCATCTCATAGTACTTATGAATTGTTGTTTAAAGTTTTGATAAAATAATTTTCTAAGTTAGAATAACACAAGTCCTCACATTTGTAAGTTATCAGCTAACTTTGCTCTTTTTTCGACAAATTTTATCCTTGGCGATCTTGATATATAAAGATACTGTAGGCCTTTTGCAGGACCACAGGTTGACATTCATCAATAATTAAATTTCACGAGTTTTACTGCATTTATAATATATACAATTTATAAAATGAGAATCATAATGCAAAATCCGAGCGAATGAAACAGACTTTCTAACAAGCAGACTTCCAAAAATATGACTTACACTAGTAATACATTACTCAAATCAAACCCACATGCATGATTTTATTTATTGTATACTCATAACTTTTTTAAAGAAAATATTTTTTATTAGTATGTCTGATAATTTAAGTTTTTTAATGCTAAATACATTTGCGTAAGTTATTGGGTTCCGACGTAGAAACAAGTTTTTAATTAAATCTTTAATAATTCCATTTTTTTTCCCTAATTAAAAAAATTTATATGTATAAATAAGAAAAAGATTACAAAATCATTACTCAGGCCAGTATAGCAGAAACCGATATTTTAAAAAATTAAGTATTAGCAATTTTGCGCATCACAAACATTGCTCTTTAGCTAAGCTAGGATAACAGATCATCCAAGGGTCATTTAAAATTACATGTCGTTACAAGCCACTGGGCGACTTCCTTTCTCCCATTTCACGCAAAACGAGCCATATAAATCCTGTACCCCACCCCAAGACAATGGAACTGGAAATGTCAGACGGCTGCAAATCTTATAATACATTCCACTGCACCAACAGACAAATACTTGGATCCACTTCCATTTTATCCACCCTATTACTTTTGACAAGAAGTAAAACATATTTCAAAGTATAAAAATCAGCGATTCCATAGTAAAGAAAAGCGATATTTTATAAGATGCTTTACTAACCAATGTGTCGTATTGTCTTTGTTCATATGTGAAATGTTAACATATTTTTCTAAAGCGGTTCATAGAAAAACCTATTTACCCTATTTGGCAATTACATAGGAAAATAAATTTTGAATTAATTAAATAATGACTTTTGTATAGTGTTATCGAGTTTCGTTGCTTTTTAGAGTTTACGAAATTTTAGTTACGTGCGCAATAAGAGTTACACGAAATCTTATGAAAATATTTTGTTTCATTACCAATCTGTCTTGAGGACAAGAATAAACTGCTTTAAAAAATCTTACAAAATGAGAAAATCTTGCATCACATTATTTCATACTATCTCTTATTTTTCAGTTTAATTAAGGTTATCAGTCAGCAAGTTTAGGACTTGATTATTAATAAATTTCAATTATTAATTATGACAGATGATGCTATTAAAAAAAATCGTTAGTTTTAACCATAAATAAAACAGCAGTAAAACTACAAACATCTTTCAAAAAGTTATATTTGGTAAAATTAAAATTTCTAAAAGATATCAATAGAGAAGTCAAGAATGGATATAAACAAGACACAAATAGAATTACTTTGATAAAGTTTAACTCAACCTAATTCGGTTTCATAAAAATATTCTGCAAATAAATAACGAAGAAATGATCAACAAATTTAAATTGGCGGATAAATGTAACGAGAAATTAAATTAATCATAGATAATTTAATTAAACAACATAATTTATTTTTCGCCACTTTCAGCTGCAATAAAAGATAAAATATTTTAAACTAATATCGTACACCTTTTTGATTCATATGCGCCCTTTCTTTTGAGAAAAATTCTTCAAAATTTCTTTTTTACAGGCCCTTATCTCCCCCTTTTGGTTCTACTTGTTTAAAGCATTAATATTTTTGGAAAATAAAACATTCTAACTAAAAGAATTGATTAAAATGCCAAGAGTAATATTTCATGTATGTTTACTAGAAGATTTGGATCATAATACCCTCCAATTAAAAGGTATAAATGTGAAGTTTTGTAACAAACATCGTCTCTATTAACTTCTCCACTGTTCATTCCACAAAAGGCGATCGAGTGAAAATGAAGTTGGTGGTCGGGACGAAAATTTAGCGTGTCACGGCTGAATTGAGGAGACACTCACACGGCGATTTATGATCATCTCTTTTCGTGCACAATTTCCATACGTAATGCGGGCCGTGCACTCGGAACTAATAGGTGCACCCTCACACATAGGCGAAGCTGGAAGAGATTCTGGCAGTTCCAGGCCATGTCTTGTTGCGTGTCAAAATTTACAAGAAAGGTGACAGGTCACAGAGCCATAATTCAACCAGAAAAGCATCCTGCGCTAGGTGTGCACTGAACAGAAGGGCAACAATCATAACACACAATATAGAACATTTTTGGATTTTCTGGAAATAATTTTTGAAGTAATTCGTAATATTTTCAAAGCGATTCTTTTAAGATAAGATGTGCACTTTCTGGAATTTCCAAGAGCTTGGTACAGCTATTTCAGATTAGAAAATGTCTGATGTGTTAATCTCAGAATTCGTAATAGCGTAATTTAATTAATTAGTCTTCTTCTATGTATAAATCATGGTAGGCAAACGTGTTAGTTTTTGATGTTACGCAAGATGTATGAGCAGTACGCCAAAATAACAGAATATTTACAAACATGAAACAAACATATAATGGAGTGATATGTACGGAAATACTTTTATTTTGGAATATTGCGCATACTGCCCGAATTGAAATGTTACGAATTGACCAATTCATTGATAGCAGCAAATACAAACAGAAATTAGGGAACTTTTATACTTATTGAGAAAAACGCTTTTGAAAATAACTAGCACTGGCACCAACCTTCCCCGATTATCTCAAAAACAGGGGCTTAAAATATTGTACATTGTATTCTCAGAATGAGCCATATTACCCTGCATGTTATTTTAAACATCAGCCTTGGGGTCCATTTTGCAATGCTTATCCGGCTAGACCCTTTCTTTATCGAACAAGAAAATTTCATTTGTCAGAAAAATTGCATTTCATAGATTAATTAATTTACTTATAAAGTGTTTGTTGTATTTATAATCCTGTATAAAGATGTGTTAAAATGAAAATAAAATAACCTAGAAGGATTTATTGCGGTATAAACAATTTTTTGGCTGCATTTAATCAATCAGAATCAAAATGAATCCTTTTTTCCCCGTGCATTCCCTCTTTTATTAATAGCATCTATATATTTAGCTTTAAAACAATTATGTTAGACAAAGTTTTAAATTTAAAGCATTATTGATAATAAAAGTTGCATATTATTATGGGAACTAACATTTGATTTCTAAGTTAATAAGGAACAAAGCAGCAATGATATAAAATTTATTTACAATATTTTTAGAAAAATTGATATCGCTAATTAAGAAAACGAAGGAACAAAACAACAACGAAAAAAAAAATTAAGTTTCCATAAAAATTGATTTTTAGAAGTTAATTTTCTTATAAAATGTTTGTTATATTGATAATAATTTATTAAAGATTTGTTAAAATTAAATTGTCGAGAATGATTTATCACAGAATAATCAATTTAAATGCATTTACTTTGTCAGAATGGAAGTAAATCCTTTTCTCTCTCTCCACTTTTTCAGCTTTATTGTATCCATCTTCAATTTTAAAAGAAATTATGAAGACAGGTCTTTACACGGAACATTATTGAAAATAAGGGATGAATGTAGTTATAGGAGCCAATATTTAATTTATAAGTTATTAAGGAACAAAGCAGCAATAATATAAAATTTATTAACAAAATTTTAGAAAAAAAAATGATATCACTAATTAAAACAGGAAGAAACAAAACAACAAATATACTAAACTTGTTAATTACATTTAAAAATAAAATTGATATTGCTAATTAACCCATTGCTGCACGTGTTTTGTTTTTTTTCGGTTTTTATGAAACAAAAATCTATATATCGGTCTAATGACTGAAAAAGTAGTATTAAAAAATTCAAATTTTCAGCTAAAATTTCATATATGTACCCCATATACAGAATTAGGGTTTTTAAATATTGTATTGCTGTATTTTGAAAGTAATGGGTCTTAATTTTATCTGCTTAACACTCTGCAACTTGCTTTACATTAATATTTTTAAGTGTTTAGTAAAAATAATAAAAGTAAATTTTGCCTTATTTAGCTTGATCGTGTTTTTTTTGCCCGAAGAACAAATGTTTATTTTTTTTATCAAATTCATCCATCGAACATGGAAAAAATTAGCGTTATTCTATTCTTAACTGTTTTTTGATCAGTTACAGTGATCATATTGACCAAATTCATGGTACATAATGAGAATTAGTGCTTTTCGGGATGTGCCAGATGTGGCACACCGTGCTGTGAAGAATGAGGAATTTTCACGTTTTCTAATTTTATCTAAAAACAATAGAAAACTAAAAGACATGACGGGAAGTAAAAATTTTTTTTGATTTTGAGCTTTAGTTATTGATTTATAACGATTTTTACATAGCACTATTTACCGTGTAGCGAAAACGATACTTTTCCTACGCCATCAGTTGTGATGTCATCGTTCATGACAACACCCATCTGTACGTGTTCGGAGGCATTGTGCGTTGAATACCGCGCTTGATATTTCGGCTTTCTTTTTCTCTTGTTATAAAATCCATGTGTTCTACATTATATATTATGACTGGCATTACACCCTCATTATAACCATATATTTTTGTTAACAGTTTTATATTTTGCCTAATTATTAGTACAGTTATGCAAAATAAAACATATTGCCTAAATTTCTTATTTGAAACAGTAGCAATGATTTAATTTGCGGAACATGACATTTAATTATCCTAAATCCGGAATTATTCCTTTACCTGTTATCACATTGATAATAAAAGCAATTTTATATACAAATGTGTAGGGAAAAAAGGGTACTTAGAAAAAGCAGAAAATATACTCTACAGAGCTCTACAGAGCGTTTAGTTAAAGCTCTTTAGATAAACAGAGGATATACGGCATTCTTCTTTTCTTTTAAGGGTATATACAGTATATTTTTTAAAAGGGTATATACAGTAATGGTGTATGTCACGTTTATTTTTCCCTTTTTTGGGGGGGGAGGGGGGCGGGGGGGTCAAAGGCAGAAAATGCAGTTAAAGCAATGTTTAGAAACGAATTTTTCAGACGTTATAAGGCAGGAGAAGAAAAAGACTGCTCTAATGAAACAACAATCACTTATAGATAAAGATTTAAATAAATAATTTAAAGAAAAATGAAAAATTGTTCAGCTACAAATCGCTTTGATAATCATGTCTGAAATTGGTGTAGTTCCGCTTTATTGATTAGGAAAAAATATTTTTTCAAGATCATTCTTAAAAAGAAACTGCACACACAGTTTTTAGACTTATTGGAACATTTGATCTAAAATCTTGCACCTCACTGGATTTTGCTTTCTGAACCCATGGTGGCTTTTAAATCCAAAAGGGCAACTTCATGACATATGTAAGTTTAATTTATTTCTGTTCGGAAATGCATGAAACAAGCAGGTGTTGTTATTCAGAAACTATACAATCAATTTTTTTTTTTTTTTTTTTTTTTTTTTGTTAATGACAGTAGATTTTTTAGAAAATATTGTCAAAATAGGCGTTCTGAACCGAATTTCTGCTAGAAAGAAAAGCATGTTTATCACGTGATCAAAATCTCTTATAACTCAATAGGCATTTTTTTTATCACAAAGTGGAAAACACATTTCGATTCCAAACAGCTTCCATAGTCAGGCTTATCAATTTTATATCTGTCCATTAAAAAATAAATTCATAAATGTGTAAAAACATTTTGCGTTTGTTGAACAGAGCAGTTGAAAATAGTCTTAATAAAGGGCAAAACTGAGAAATTTCATTACTGGGCAGTAGGGTGGAGCGAAAAAATTTTTTTTTTGAAAATCAAAAACGGGTAGGTGCCAAAAGTTGCCTTTATACTAGTACATCAACTGCGGGAAATTTTACCGCTGAAAAAAAATGGCTTGAGTCTGCGCTTTTGCTCTAAAAATCGAAATTTTGGGTAAAATTTGTCATTTTTTGACATTTTTTCCAAAAAATTAAAAAATTTCTACAGAGCTGGTTAGTATTTAAAAGTGTTTCTTAGACCTTTATATTTATCTGCTTAACATATTTAAACTATAAAACAATAAGTTTATTCCCTATAGCTGGAGCAAAACAGACAACTTTTAGTAAGAAAACAGCATTACCACTCTATTGGGTCATATAACGAATTGTTGTTTTTAATACAGCTCTTGTTTTCAAAAGTACCTTGGGCATGCGTCGTGGAGGTGGCTATATTTCCTATACCATCCGGCCCAACTATTCGATCATCTTAGTACAGTGTTTTATTTATGCATTGATTTGTGATTTTCTTTATAAAAATTTGGCATATTTTCGATGCTTCCACCTTGTTTATCAGTTCTTTGCATCCACATGGTGCTGTAACTATCTTCATGTATATTTTTACAGTTTATGCAAAAAAATGACAAGCAGAGTAATGCACGGGAATATTATTAAAGGGATCTATTCGGCCATCTATTATATTTATCAAACTTACATTCAGTTGATGAATAATGATTGGAAGTTCTGTTACCACAACATTTTTTCAGTCAATTGTATTTTTTTTTACGTAATGATTTGCTTCAAAGATGATTTCAGATATTTCAACTATAAGTATGCCATCATTTATTCTACTTTTGCATTTTTTATATGTTGAGAAGCGAGCTGTTTAATGTGATTGCAGGGCTCCCAAATGGTCCGCGAACTGAACACCATTATTATTTAGTAGAAAATTTCATGGTAAGTTTCTACAGAATTTGCACTTAAAAGTACTCTCAACGCTGGTTTCTGGGCAACTTGCCAGAAAAATCTAAAAAGGAAATTTTTGTTAGAAAATATTGATGTTCAGTTGGCGGACCGTTTGGGAGCCCTGGATTGTGATCGTCAGCGAGAATTGCAATGAAAATTTGTTCTCCATGTGTAAAGCAACCGCTGTTGTAAATAACTTTTTTTGCATTAGTTTTATGCCGTTTTCTAAGTGTTTTCGTATCCAGTTAATTTCCTATTAACTTTTAGATCCTTTTTTTATGAGTGGACAACATTTGATGGTGAAATATAATGGGCATAAACTTATAATACATTGTACTTTATGAGGGAATGGACGGATATCGACTATAAGTGCTCATTTAAAATTAGGAGAATTTTATTTATCACTGTGAACCATTTTACATGGGGTAAGCTTAGAATGGTCTATGATATTGAATCATTCGCTACTTCAACTTCAGTGAATTTCCTCTGCGTCTATTATTAGAGAAGTCGATATAAAACGTTCTAAGCTACATGGATTCACTGGATCAATAAGGAAAATCTCTGTCTACATGGTTCGTACGTGTACCGTTATTTTCAAGGTGAAATACCAGCATTTCTTTATAGAAAAATAAATATCCTTCAAAAGAGTGAAATTTCGTTTAATTTAATCTGGGATTTTCTATAAGAAAATACTAGTACCAAAGAATTTCCTGCTCATAAAATTCCAGGACCCGTACGAACCATGGTCTACGTAATATTCACTTCCTATTGCAATTTTTTTTTTTTTTAAATAGAGAAATTATTTTCTCAAATTGAGAAAAAGATACTCAGAACAGACTAGAAATTTCTGTCGGAGATTGCAAAGCTAATTCATAAGGAAAGCTATTTCTCAGAAATAATGGGGAATAGAAATTTAGAAAACATCTCACAGAAAAGAAAGCTCATAAAGTTAATAAAATTTTCCGCTTTATATAAGCACAAATTGGCAATCAGCGTCTATATGTTCACTCACCAAATGTATGATCCAAGTTTATACCGCGGGATGTTTTATACCAAATGTACTACACACCTAAATAATAGATCTAAAATCTTATTAGAAATTACTATACTACGGAACAACACAGGAAACGACATGAAGCATACTAAAACTTCTTTAGAAATATTGTTGTTTTACACGCAAATTTTTGTTTGCAATCCTCTGTGACGATCGTCATAATATTAAACAGCTAACTTCTCAGCATATATTCAATGTAATAGGTTCAATAAATGATGGCATACTAGAAACTGAATTCATACAATCAATTTTTAGGCAAATCATTGCATATAAAATGTAATTGATTGAAAGAATGCTGTGATAACAGAACTTCTAATCATAATGTACTAATTACATGAAATTTTAATGAAGATAATAGACTGCTGACTAGGTTTCAATTAAGAACATATCCAATACATTATTCAGCTTCTCTTCTGTTATACATGGTATAAAAATATACGTTCAGCAGGTCACATCAGCATGATCCAAATCATCCAAAGTCTGTGAATACAAAGAAGAGATAAATTACTTTGATCTATAGAAAACTTATACTCGTCTTCGGGAAAAAAACAACAATTCAATACATAAATAAAACACTGGCCCTAGATGATTGGGTGGTTGAGACGGGTGGGACAATGCTACCACCTCTATGAGTTATATACACAGTAGTTTTGAAAGCAGCTAGGTAAGAAATGCATTCAAAAGAACATTTCGTTGTATGCTCCAATAGAGAGGTTAACGCTGATTTTTCACAAAAAGTTGTCAGATTTGCTCCAATTATACAGACTACAGATATTGTTTTATAGTTTAAATATGTTAAGCAGATAAATATAAAGGCCTAAGCAACACTTTTAAATACTAACCAGCTCTGTAGGAATTTTTTAATTTTTTTGAAAAAATGTCAAAAAATGACAAATTTTACCCAAAATTTCGATTTTTGGAGCAAAAGCGCAGACTCAAGCCATTTTGTTTCAGCGGTAAAATTTCACGCAGTTGATGTACTAGTATAAAGGCAACTTTTGGCACCTACCCGTTTTTGATTTTCAAAAAAAATTTTTTTTCGCTCCACCCTACTGGGCAGTTATCAGTAGCACCAATTTTACAATTGTGCACTTTCTTTAAACTATCAGTCAGTGTTCTATTTAAAAGTACTAAACAGTAAACTTTTGTCAAATTTCTATTAATAATAATCTGAAGTTGAATAGCATAAATAAATATAAAGGTAATTATAAAGCTAATAAAAAGGTATTGCAACCAGAAAAAATAGAATAACACAATGGAATGCAAGAAAAATTTACGACTACTTTTGCTCCTGATTGCATAAAATTATTTCAACATGCTACAATGTACAAGCATGCAGGGAAGGGGTCGGAGAAAAAAAATGGCTTTTTTTAAAATTATTATTATTATTTCTTGTGAAGACTGTAGACTATGCACAGTGGATTCCAAAATCATTGTTGTACCCGGTGTTCGTGTTCTGATTTTGTTTACGTCTGATTATTTTCTAATATTCTTTGATTTTATATTGAAGCTTACCAGACCCTGAAGCCAGGTTATTTTGTATGCAAATCCACGCTTAAAATTGAGTTTCTTTGAAATTTTCACTCGTTAGGAAATATGGAAATTAGACCAGGAAAAAAATTAATATATATTCTTGAGTTTAATATACAGTATACAGTAAATATACAGTTAAAAATAGAAAAAAAAATGAATTACAAAACCATACATAGGATTCATGCTAGAAATAAAAAGTTTTTTTATTGACAGCTACAATTTTCAAACTAAAACCTTTCTAGTAGGAATTTACCACGTATGTTGTTTTAAAATAGGTAGGAAATGTAATCAAAAGAAACAAAAAATGTCATTTGTGACAATCATGAGAATAGAACGTTTTAAAGCAATTTATGCGCGGAAACAATTTTTTTTTATATTTTTAAAAACATGGTAAGCCTTCTCAAATATGAATATTGCGTTAGTGCAGATTAAAAACAACTGTTTTGCTTATTATATATATGTCTAATTTTTCCTAGCTGCAACATTAAAAAAAGCTTTAATTATATTTTACAAATAGAATTTATGTTTTTAATTTGTTAAAAAGAAACAGACAGTGTAGCTGATTTTTTTTTTTTTTTTTAATTGAAACTTTTCTTCAATACTGGAAATAATTTCATTTTATTTCCATTAATACGGTAGATTGATGAAATCTAATAAAGATCAAAAAGACTAAATAAATATAGATGTAAAAAGAAATTTAAAATGCTTCCTAAACACAGGCTTACAGTATATAAAGCCGCTTGCTTGCTTAAAAAACGCCTGTTAACAAAACGTAAACATTGGGCATATCGTGAACTATGACGTCACAGCCAATCACGCAGCGTTTTCGAGTCGCGTGCTTTTCTGTTAACTTTAAGCTTAATTTAAAAATTATTGACCCATTTTTTTACATTTTTGATGAAATTTTTGGAAAGTATGAGTCTGTAACTATCAGAAAAACATGTAGTTTATTGATTTCCCGATGTGTGCAAATTCCTCAATAAGACTCGAAAGAAAGTAAAGAAAAAAATGTGTTAGTCATAGATTATTAAACACTTTCCAACTCAGAATACTGTAACAATACTTCATGAATTACGCGCAGTCAGATTTTTCGCAGCTAGGTGATTTTCGATAAGAAAAATGAGGTGCATTTGCTTTTTAGGACAGGATTCCCAATAAAACATGTCGGGCACTTTCACTAATTCAACATAAAAAATTTCCAGTACCAAACGGATACAACGAAATATGCTATTAATTTCCGCAATCTTTTGGCAAAAACTTTTTTGCGATTGCTCTTCGCATTTTGCGGATTTTTTATTTATTTTCACCGGGTCATTTTACGAATTTAGAGGCTCTGCCAAATCACATATATTTGACGAATTTTGTGTCATGTTTAACTTTTTTTCTCTTACTTTTTAGAAAATATTTTTTGAATTTATTAATTTTCCTTGTATGTGTATTTAATTTCTCTGACATTCACTGGGTTAGAGTAATTTTAAAAGATTTTTTTTTTATGAATATTAGCGTAAAAATTTATATTTTTAAGAATGGGAATATTTATTACAACAAAAAATCTTGATTAACTTGTATACTATGCACCGATAAAAAGTATGTTGCATTTTATATGCATTACCTGACATTTTAAAATAATTTCTGTATGTCTGTATTTTAAATACAGCGCATTTAACAAGAAAAATATGTGGACTTATTTTAAAAAATGCCATTTTTATTGATAATAGTTTATAAACTGCCTTCTTATTATACTTTTGGGTTACTTAATCAATTGCTTCACAAAATTAAACGACAAAAAATACGTTTTGCATTGCTTTTCAAAAATTCCGAGGCATTTATGATTATTTTTTGGTTACTCAGAAATACAATTGCTGAGTTAATAACATTAACCCCTTCGCGACGGGAGCTTCTTACGAAATTTTTATTGTTTTGTCACCGGTTTTTAAAAACAGAAATTTGTGCCTCATTAAATCGAGAAAATGCATCGATTAAATGAGGCAAATTTTACAGTAAATTTGCTGCTGGGGATAAATAAGGATTCTTAAGCCTTTTTGCGGCACGTATACGTGTCGCTCGTTCCCAAAGAGTTAATAAATATTAACTTCTATTTCACCTGTTTCTAATCATCCTTCTAGTCTACAAAAAACGTATCATTTGTGGATTCAGTTAAGAATCTAATACCGGGGCACCAAAGACTTCAATAGCGTATACCATCGGAGTTGTACAATTTAAAAATTTTTATCGAAAATCAATTCAGATAAACCCAGAGTTGGGGGTTCCACGGCATTTAACATCTTTGCGTGTGGTAGATTTCCCAAGTTAGACAGATAATAACAACGGAAATAGTAATACATAAACATAAAAAATGATATAAAACCTATTTTCAGTTAGAACTTACAATTAATAAATGAAATAAATTAAGTACCACACATAAACAGCACACATGCTTAAAAAATTTTATTAGATAGATTTTCTAGTGAGTCTCCCCCCCCCCCCCCTTAAAAAAGAATTAGGTTTGTTAAGTGTGGTAATATAGGTTTTGTTTTTATTTGTTGAACAGCAGATATTTAACAATAAAAGATTTAAAAGAGACTGTGGCTAAAAATATAGTAAAAATCATGAAAATATAGAAATTATCAAAATTTTATAAAGAAAGAATTTTCACAGATATTTACTTAACGGTGGACTATGAAAGTTGAAATCAGAACTAATTAAAAAAAGACTACATGAACAGATTTAAACTATTCTTAATTATCTCGAATTTAAAAAAAGAAAAATATATATATTATTAAATGGGATTTAAGAATACTCTTTTTAAATCCAGTCACGCACTGAGGTAAATTTTCTATATAACTATAAAGGAGATAGAAATTAAAAAGCAATATAATGATCGAGTAAAAAGCTTTTGTTACACACTTCAAAAATTCCGCCAACTGTTTTATTTCATCGACTGGACGAAAAAATGATAATTTCCCGCTTTTAAAGTTTCTTTTTTAATCCTAACATTCGCACGTGTATGTAGCTCATGACAGTTTCTTTACCTTCAATGTCGAAAGATCATTAATGCCACTTTTCTTTTTAAAAAAATTTTGGAGCACCTAAAGGAAGAAATAAGGCATGTCAGGTGCATGGCTGCAGTGTTAAATACATGACGTCACAATTATACTCTTCCATTAAACCCTTAATGTGCCGCTAATATCTCCCCCCCCCCCCCCCCCTACATAGATATGCGTTATTCCTTTTTTAACCACCGCATACAAAGGCAGCACTCAATCATTTTAGATCTTTGTCGTTGAAAGATTTTATTTTTTATTTTTTGCTCAATCGGATGTCTGTGACTTCTATTTGCGATTTCTTTTTGAATCTCAAAATGAAGGGGCAGTATAAACCACAGTCAACAGATCAGATAAATCAAACTACTGTAAATGGACATTTAAGGTCACGTCTTCAGTCTATTAGAATTTAAACCAATACTGTTACTTACTCAAACGGATAAATTAATCAGAATGCATCCGACTTAAAAATATTAATTTCATTGTTGCAGAAGAATTGCTAGCATGCTTGATTTCTTAGACTTGATGAAAAGATAAAGTAACTGATTATATATGATTTTCCAGCGATTTCAGACAAGTCATCTAAAATTATGTAATGACAATACATATTAAACTGAATATATGCACACATACACATAAAATACTGTCTGTATGTATAAAATTTGAAAAGTTAAATTTTTCTGTTACAGCAAGTGATTAATTTTTGTATACCTAAACTATATGACCTGCAGAGAAACATAATTCAATGAGGTGCAAGTCGTATTTTTCATCCAGTAAGCGTAAAAGTATTGATTTCATTGAAATATAATTCAAAATATTAACTGCCATCTAGAGTTCGTTGACTTAAATCAGCATGATTTCAATCAGATTAAAAAAAAATCAGCGATTTAAAAAGAATTATTTTTTTTAATCATATGCTATTTTTAAATAAATTAAAAATATAAACAACACAATAATTTACTTTAATGCAAATTAGCTTTATGTGAAACATTAGATACACAGTTTTTAGAAAGATATTTCAATCATTCTCAAAAAATAAAGCACAGTGTAAAGTTGAGTTTTAAATTTTATTCTAGTCAAACTGTAAAATAAAAGGTAAATAACAGTAAGGAAGTCTAAGCAGCAATATAATAAATACAGGAATATTTATTGCAGTAAAAAAAATTGGTTAATCATGAAGTCTGCAAGTTGTTTAGTATCCTTTTTGATAACTGTGCCTTCGAACTCTCTAACATGAATATTTTCTTTCCTAATAATTGATATTTAGAAAAACTGTGGTAAAATAACTGAACCATTCAATGAATTTTCGGTTTGAATCTAATACAGTGAAGGATCTCAGCCACTTTGAGAAATGCCTTGGCAATAAGTTATCGAAAAGGATGACGAAAGACTTTTTGATTAACAAGATTTTTGCTGCAATAGCTTCTGCTTTAGTTGAGCAATTGTTTTCTGGTTTTAATTTGGTACATTCGAAAATTAGGAATAGCTTAAGAATAACTGAAAAAACTGCTAAACTCAGTTTCCGTATCAGTACTTAATAATAATAATAATAATAATAATAATAATAGTAAATAATAACATCCTTTATTTGTTTCCAAAATTGTTTCAAATTTTTATGTGCTGCAGTTGTTTTTATTTTAACTAAAATACTTAAGTTTAAATTAATTTTTAACATCTAATTTGTGAGCTTTCGATTTAAATTGTCAAATGAAATATTTTGATAGTCTAAAAACGTTGCTTTAATTGTTTATGTAAATTTTGGAATAATATTAATTTACACTCATAATACTCATAATATAATATCACTTTAATACCACAAACTAATAATATTGCGTGAGGCTAAAAATAAAAAGATTTAAATTAAAAAGATTATTTTTATTAATAACCTTTATTAAAAACCTTTTTAACATTTTTATTCAACACGAGCCTTGTGCCATCTATACATTGACTTGCAGTGTAACAGGATTTTGATTAGCGCCTTTTCATTATTCGAAATATGTACTAGAATTTTTGAACGGTAATTTTCATGTTATTTAATCACGAAATATGATTGAATAACATTGTGTATAAAAAATATTACTTTGGAAAGTTTTGTGAATATTTTGAATTAAAAAAGGTGCTAAATTGTCAATACTGATCACGACTCTTCGGCCGTAGCATTACGCATTCGTTCAAAAATACATATAAAGTTTAGTACATCGAATTACAGTAAATGTACCAAGAACCTATTAAATCAACAGAAAAAAAAATTGATCAGGCATTAAGAAGACTGAAGTTCAATATAAATTACATTATATTTTCTTCCCGTTTCCTTTCTTTAAAACTTTATTTTTCAATCAAATATTTTGTTTAAAAAAAAAAAAAATAAGAAATTTATTCATTGCGATTACTTATATTAATTTCCTATGCACTTTAACAACAATGCTTTAAAAGGTCTTTTCTTGTGCAGAACTTAAACGAGTAAGAAATAAAATTTTTTTTAGAAAAACAGTTTCGAAAATGCTAGAAAATAATAATATTAATAATAAAATCATTTGGTTAAGACAGAAAACAAACAATTACATAATTTGTCAAGTTTTTCTATTCAAAGAAATAATAGAAATGCAAGCTTCTGATCAGGCAAATTAATTTTTAGTTACAAAAGTATACATCAATATGTTCTTTAAATATTCAAAGAAAAAGACGGACATTCTTTTTTTAAAAGAATATATGATGCATTAAGATAAAACAATCATGTGACTTAAATTAGCACTGGAATATTTGTCATGAAACAATATTTAAAATTTTTGCTTACAAATGTTATTTTCGTGCAAGCGTTTTCTTACATTATTACATTATAAAGCGAATATAAGTACGAGCTGCATATTTTCAAAAGATGTTCAAATTTAATAATTTATCTTATTTATTCTTAACATTTAATTTTATCAACACAAATGCATGATTAACGGTTTGTATATAGACATTAGAGAACTTTGAGATTTTACATCTAAATCTGGACAATTCAAAAATCGATTGGCAATATAAAAAAAAAAAAAGAAAAAAAAAGTAAAACATTAATTTTAGAGCTATCCGTGTTATTATGGGATATTAAAAATGTTCTGTTTCAGTCGCTGCTAACACGGAAATATTACCTTTCCCCCATTTAGCAATGCGATACAATTGCTCAAAAGGTCTAATCATATCTCCTGAAGCTGTTATTTTATGAGCTACGGCAAAAATACCTCTCCTTTCTCCGAATATTCTATTAACAAATGAAAGAAGGAAAAATTCCCAAGAAATAAAGCATGAAATGAGATCTCCACACCTATTAAGATGAGAAGAGCAACGTGAAGGGCGGTACAAAAGGAGTAAGCTAGTGTTTTAGACGTGCACAGAAATAATAAGAAAAAATAAAAACTTTTGGGGGATGGCGCAGACGATCATGCCAATGATCACGTGCGACAATGACCGCTGCAAGCACAGACGGACAAACTCACCTCTTCATGCCCTCCACCGAAAGAACCTGATTTGCTCCTAAGTTGAGGATGACTCAACCTTGTGTCGCATTGCGTGAGCTTAGGTGAAATGAATAGTAATTCTTCATGCAAGTGAGGGGGATGATCACCGTAACTTAATTATTTAATTTTCTCTAAAATATCAGCAGGGTCAGCGTAACGGTGTGTTTTTTAAACGAGTTTCAATTTCTTAAATCAAGAAAGAAAACATTTTGTTAAGATCATAAAACTTATTTTGACAACATGGGTTTATCCATATGTGCTTTTCTAGAGGTAAATGAGTGAATCAAGTAACACAAAATGTTTTTTATTTCATTGTATTTATTTATTTATTTTTACCTTTGTGTAGCTAAGGACATAAGGAAAAGAACATTCATAGGAATGCAGTCTACCTTATCTCCCATGATAATCGCTAAAGTAACAGCCGATTTAATTAGAGGGAAGCACGGAACTAATTTTACCGTCATACTATAAAAACATTACGCAGATTTCATGTTTTATTTTTGTACAATTATATTTATTGAAAGATAATTTCAAATTGATGGGCATTGCACTAATACTTAAAATAAAAATTACTAAAAGTATGGAATTATAATTAGTATTTATAAAATGTATAATGCAGAATATAAATATAGAGCGAAAAATATAACTTTTCACTAGACATTTTGAAATCTCCGTGGATAATTTATATCCCCTCCCCAAATTCATATATATTAAAAATTGTTTTTTAATAGTTTGACTATATTTCTCTCATAAACAGATTGGATAAGTCTGAAGCAAAAGCCTGCTTACTTTTTTTTTAAACCAATTTTCTTTGCATATAAAGTAAATACAAAAACAATGCCGGCGATTAATCAAAACACATTTCCCTCTCAATCGCTAGCATTATTTACGTTCTGGTATGGCCAGAAAAGTCACTGTACCTACCGCGTGCAAGTTGGATTACTGTGAAGCCGTGCGTGACAAATCCTCTTCGACTCCTGGCGCACCAAATTGTCACTGAAAATGACCATGAAAGTTCGCACAGACGGAAGACGGTGCTTAAAATACAGGCTCTGTCCCCCTGCAAGACTTTATTGTTTTCGAATGGTTGTTTATTGTTCCTCTTTCTGGTTAGTGGCATAATATATAATGGGAAAAGCATTTTTTTTCTCTTGTAAACGCCATTCCGCTATTTGTAGAGGAAATTTTTATCGCTTTTGAGGTTAACAAAATCTAAACATTTTTTTAGGAAAAAAAAAAGATCATTGAATGTTAACAAGCTTTAGACAACAGTTTTTTCATAAACAGAAAAATAGTTAAGGTCAATGTCATCATCGTTTGCTACGAATAATTTATAAAGAGTGGGTATATATAAAAAAATTACAAAATACAATTTTTTTTAGCTCGAATAATAAGTGTGATTAGCCCAGTATATTTCACAGGAAATTACTTCCTAAAATATTTTTTAAGCTTTTCGAGCACATAGTGTAACAAAAATATTGTAATCAAGATTTAGCTGTGTGTATGTGAACACAATGGCTATCAAATAGTACTCCCGATTAAGCTCCATCTGCTCAATATGTTTTTGACAATTGTTGCAGTAATTGTACTAAATTTTGTACAAATTGGTTGACGAATCAGCTATTTATATCTTTTCCAAACTATTTTTCATCTGGTTCTATTGGGGAAAAAAAAAACACCAAGATAATGTGAAAGGTTTAAGGGATAAATATTTTGGTGCTGTAGCTAAACATTAGTATTAACAAACATAGCCCATTGAATACTAAGCCCGATCACTGACACAAAAATGAAACTTCTTAAAAAAAAACTTAAGTAGACCAAAATCCAAGAACCTGTACATACGTTGAGAAAAATCCGCCTTTGGTAACCGCCATTTTTGTGTAAACACTCAAGCCTAGTATTCAGGAGACGGATCGATTATCAACACCTTGGACATTATATCTTCAACTTCAAAATGGTAGGTCCAGTTTCTGAAACCAGCTGATTTCATTGAGTCAGAAATTTATCCGAATCCACAGTATTCTATCAAATGTTCTCGAAAGTGAGTGGAGTCTGTTTGTAATTTTTTTTAAAAAATTGTATCATCAAATCATATTGAAAACGAAAAATCAATTGAAACATAAAGTCATTATTTAGTTATTTAAAAAACTTTCCATAGGAAAGAAATCAGAACTTTCATTAAAAATAAAACCTGTTAAATCATTAAAAATAAAACATATTTCTAAAATATGCCCGTATTCTTTCAAATAAGATGGACTAAACAGCACAAGAACAAGAGAACTGCTACCCCAGAAAGCACAGATTTATAACACAACGCCTCAGTTTTTCTAAATACTGTCTATTTACTCAGCAGTTTTCAATTTAAAGTTTTTTATAAATTCTATATGAATATGCATTCTCCATATACTTATATTTAAATATTATTTATAAAACGGCACAGTTTCAGACTTTTGTGCATTTTCTCAACAAGAATATCAAAAAGTTCAATTTATCGTTTCATAATGCTCACATGAAAGGGTTGCGTGTTCTATTATCGATTTTATTATCGATTGATTTTCTCAGAGCTAAAATTAATGAATACGCCTTAATTTTATATCATTAGTAGTTTTACAGCATGATTGAAGCCCTTGAAGCGATTTATCGCCTATGACCTTGACATTGTGCTCAACGCGCAAGGTTACCATTTTCTTTGTTTTTGACCTTAATATGAAAATTGCTAGTAGAGAAGTTTTTTTTACAGATGATCGACAATGTGCAATGAAAAAATATTATTTAACTTAATAATACAGTAAAATGCTTTAAATCTGGTAAATAAATTTAGATATCGATCGCTAAAGAACAAATTTTTTTTTAGCAAATAAAGTATCATGTAAAACATTAAAGATTGCCATATGAAGAGTTTTTATATTTATCTTTTCATATGATTGAAGGCTATGATTAAAAAACAAAATTAGCATTATCACCGGCCACTGGGCAGTGAATAAAAAGAAGTGGCTACAAAAAAAAAAAAAAAAAAAAAAAAAAAATTGGCTGGCACGGCCGCTTTATGGCCAATTTCCTACGAGGACAGTATTTTTCTTCTTTTTTTTGTCATTTCATCATGTTATTGTATTTTTCTGGTTGCAATATACCGGGTGTCCTGAAAAGGACTGAACGATTTTAAAAATCAATAACTTGCAAACTTTTACAGATATTTAAAAAATTCTTGCACGAGAATCATCTCAAAGGTCAAAAGTTTTTTTCCTGCGATTCTGGATTTTAGTTCGAATTACAAACAATAGATGGCGCTAAGAGCGCTAGGTTCCGGTGTTGAGATGGATATTGACGTCACTTGGTACTGAAGCAAAATAAGGAGTTTAAGGCTGTGAAGTGGGTCTCGTTTGACAATGCAATCTTGTTCTTACGGCCCGATTTTGAACTTTTGTTTATTTGTTTTTATTGACCAACATACATTTGACCTGTGCACTCGACATAAAGTCCGATTTTGGACTCAGTCGGTATAATTTCAATAAAATGTGTTGTTGTCATGGAAATAATAAATCCTTTTATATAATAGCAGCGATTGGAAACTGGAAATGAATTTAACGAGCCGCATACGAGTTTTGCAGACGATTTTACATTTTAAAAAGCCGTATTTTCTCGGATTAAATTACTTTTTATCATCTAATTTAAAGAATACTTTGTGCATCATATTTTAAAATAAAGTAAAACGATTTAGTAGTTTTTTATTTTGTTGTTGTTGTTAAAAATTAATCAATTTTGCTATTTTAAAAAATTTGTTATATTCTAAGAAATGCTAGTTTGTTTTAAAGAAGTTCTTTAGTAGCGTTTTATGTATGTTGTGAAAAATTGCGGAAATGGTTTATTGTTTAGAACAAAGAATATTCATAGTATAAACATTGAAAATTTGGTGCAATAGCTGTTGCATTCTTTTGTAAAAATACCCAAATACAAAATTTATTACGATTATGTATATTAGATTCATGGTAATAGGGAAATAATACTACCTCCACGTTAAATGAGCTATAATCACAATGACAACCTAGAATCATCAAGTATCACTGGATATCATTGGATTAGTCACGCAGAATAGGTTTTAATAGAATGAAGAAAACATTTATTAATGTCAATTTAAGCTTTGATTCGTTTTTCATAAAACTTTAAATGAGTAACGAAAATTCTGCAACGAGTATATATATTATAATTCAAAGCATTCTGTTGGGTAGTTTCTGCGCTATTATGTGCGGACAGATAAAAGAACATTCCAGATGACGAATATAGGAGCTACATATATAATTATCCTCACAGAACATAATGTAATGGCATAGTTCTGAATGTCTGTGTAAATGAATCATGAATTATGCATAGTTTGTTTACAATACCCAACACGGTATAATAAATCTTATTAACATATATCACTTACAGACCAATTCAATTATTTCAACGCAAGTTAGAGTTTCGAAAGACAGACAGAAAGACGGCTAACTAAAAAGAAATCATAAATTTTTTTAACTATGTTGGAAAGTGTTAAAAACACATGTTAAGTTGAAATTTGACATTTAGCAAATTATTTAAATAGACGGAAGCACATTTGAACTCTTTTGTATAGCCCTGTACTTTTCCTACCATCTTTAAATACACGCCATTTATCTAGCTAAAATCTATTTAAAACCGAAACATGCTTTAAACTGATGAAATCACACTTCCAGAGATTACCATCCAGAACCGGCTATTAATCCAATTTTTGAGTGCCTCTGTATATCATTTCATTTCTATTCTTTAAACAATATCGTAATATACTTAAAGCTGTTCAACGTAAAAAAATACATAGCTCATTTACAAACCACCTAATATATTTACTTACACACTTAGTAAGGTGTGCGAATTCTTTTGTGTAGCCCTGTATATGATTTGCACCAATTATATACACAGCGTAACATGCAAAAATGTACTGAAACTTAAAAAAAAATCATATCAAAACTTAAAACTTCAAGCAATTATCGTTGGCGTACAGCATTTTTGATGCAGCATAGTTTCCGAAATCTTTTGTGTGTCCCTGTAAATATTTCATATTTTCTATTACATAGTAAGAAATTCGTAGTAAACCTAAGTAACTTATAGCAATTTTATTATATGTGTAACAAAATTAAAATATGCCGCAAAGTATGTTTCCTTCTATATCGTTATGTTACATAATTATTTTGTGGCCCTGTAAATGAATAATAACTATTCTTTGTGCAGCATATTCTACATCATTTGTATTTCAATTTAATTCATAAATGCATGTTAATTTCATTATGTTCGGACGGGTGTAATACCATCAAAAAGCACTTGAAACTTTTTCTCCGTCGGCCATAATGTAATGGAATACTTTTGACTGTCCCTGTATTGGAAATACACATCCGATATTCATAAAATTTGAAATAACTGGATAAAATTCTTCAATAAATATGTATTTAAAATTTCAAAAGACACGACAGAGTAATTTTTGCACTGTTATATGCGGACAGACAGACGAACGGACGCACCAGAGACGAGTATAGGTGATATGCATTTATATAATTACTAATGTATCTAAAAAACAGCTAAATTTAAAAGCGCATGCTGAAATCGAAAACGCATTTCTAGCAGTTATTACTTAAAGACAGTACAGTAACCGGTTTTTTTGGGATGCCCCTGTAAATGAACGTTAAATGCTATAAATACCAAATACTCTATTCTATCATAATCATCTTATACTGAAATTCAGTGATTTATATCAGTTTCAATACATTTGAAATAGTGTATTTCATTAATATACACTGCAAGTGATTTTCCCCCATAGACTATGATGTGATGCAATCTTTTGGGTGTACCTGTAAATTAACTGTTAATCCCACATACTTAAAGTACAATACAGGACATGACTAGGTGACATAAAAAAAAAGTTTAAAAGATACCCAGATAAATAAATAGATAAATAAAATATCCTGTTCTTAAAATACTTACATTCTTGGAATGTAAAAAATAAAGAAATAAATAAAGAAATAAATAAAAGTCGGTAATTCGAACGCTGTTGTTTCTCGCATTTCGATTTCAAAGGAGTCGTACCCATGAAAAAAAATATTCTTCTCTAATATTGCGCTGATGCCAGCAAAATCAAAATTATATGGATTGCATTCAAAATCGGACGATAAAAGCAAAAGTTCATTTTTGAATAAGATCCACTCCATAGCTTTAATCTCTTTATTTTGCTTCAGTGCCAAGTGACGTCAATATCCGTCTCAATACAGCACCTAGCGCTCTCAGCGCCATCTATTGTTTGTAATTCGAACTAAAATCCAGAATCGCAGGAAAAAAACTTTTGACCTTTTAGATGACTCTAGTACAAGAATTTTTCAAATATCTGTAAAAGTTTGCAAGTTATTGATTTTAAAAATCGTTCAGTCCTTTTCAGGACACCCGGTATATATTTTTCGTGCCAGTCAGTTTTAGATAATAGAAATTTTAACAAAAGATTACTGTTTAATATTTTTAAATAAAAAGTTACTGCTAGAGGCCACTGACGAAATTTTTCAGTTTTGTATTTTAGACATGACACAGAAATAAGACTATTGGATTAAAAAATGCAAGAAGATGGGAGTAGTCTGCTTATTTTTATTTATTTATTTTTTAGATATACAGAAGGTGATTTTAAAAGTTCATACTTTTTTTTTTTTTTTTTTTTTTTTTTTTTTTTAATGGGTTTTTATTTTAGTTGTTTTCTAAAATCATTTTTTTTTTCTATACCAACAACCATGATGGAGCACAATGAATATACGCTTATAAATATTTATAATAAAAATAGACTGTATTTTTGTCAAAAGTAATCCGACAGTTTTTGCAGGAATTGTGGAAAATTTTTTTTTTCTTTTTTTGCAGAAGAGTATTTTCCAATTTTCATGCTTTTCTTCAAGTGTGTGAATCATTTATAGAAACTGGATAAAGATACTAGACTGACAGCCATTCATTGTTTTGCATTAAAAGGAGAGAAAAAAAAAAAAAAAAAAAAAAAAAAAATACCGCATTTATTTAAAATTCGCACTCTACTCGATGGAACTTAACACTTATATGAATAAAAAAAAGTTTATGGTCATAAATTAAAAGTTAAATAAAATTAGCATATATAAAAATTTACCTAGTGCATGTAATTCTAATAATGCTGTAAATGAAAGTAATCCGGGGCAACAAAATACAACTGAACCAGAAAGAAAAATTCATGTCACGCATATATTATGCAACAAAATATAAGCAAATAAAAAAAAAATTGTGTCATGCATAGTTTATCCATATTTTTTAAAAAATATACAGCGATGATGTTAAATTAATACGAGCTTTTAAAACTTTTAATCACCCAACTCAAAACTTTATGAATTATATTTTCTTCGATACAGATTTTATTATTATTATTATTACATCTAAAAAAATTATGTTTAAATGCGAAATTTCTCTCGGTTTGAAAATGGATATTTATATTAAGTACATTTCAAAAACAAAAAGTATTGCGGTTCATTACAAATTGAAATTTTGGAGGAATAAATCAGAATATTTAACACCTTTTTTCTCCCGATAGACAAAAAACACTTGAAGATTTCATCGTCTCTAAAATAATTTTAAATATTTAACTCGATATAATTTACGGGACTCATTTTTATACGGTAGTACGGTAAACCAATTTCTGCGATTCCATTTAGGAAAGGTTACGTATAATTTTGTGGGTGTGTGTGCGCCCTAATGAACAAACGACTTGTTCATAGTCACGGAACTTCGGACTTTCACCCTTTTCCCCTTGCAATAGGGTATGCACTTTTCTCAAATCCGGTATTCTAAATGGCTTTTGACTTGTATTGATTTTAAACTGATATTTTATACCTTTAGATTTAGAGTAAGGTAAAATCTTATCATAAAATCATAAATTATACCAAAATTTGGGCTATTAATAAATGAATATTCTAAACGACAGCTACAATAATGAAAATTATCTTAATGAAAATAAAAACTAAAAAATTATATATTCTAGGGAATGAAAAATGTACAACTCTTTGTCGCAGTATAAAGTCTCCGACTAAATATCAGGCGGAGGCGCAGGATTTCTCTTCGGAATGATAGTGTCCTGTTTTCGGAAGTGTGAATGCAGAGGATGCATTAACGAAGGATTAAAATAGTTTGGAAACCTTTAAAGATATCTATAAAACTGAAATGAGATGATAGATATTTTGACAATCATGCAAGTATTTCAACAAGGTTAAACCTTAAAAAATTCGATCTTATAATTCAAGTACGATTTAGAAAAATCACAATCCAAATAATATATAATTAATAGAAATATCGTCAAAGTTGTAGAAACACCAGTTACAAAGTATGCATGAAAAATAAAAAAAGTATCAAATCGCTAACTTAATTCCTGCAAAAAGCATTAGGTTAGTTATTTGCAAATTTGTTTTTAGATAGATATACTCATAACACGCAAGTCAAATAAAATTATGATGATCTCTACTGAGTGACTGGAAACTTGGTCGCCCGTCGACGTAATTGGAACAACGGGTGGTGAACCATTTACGAGACCAGGTCCTGATGAAAAACCTGCTCCGTTATTCGAATTTTATTGATTTATACTCGACAGCATTCTAGGGGGTTAAGCTAGTTTTCATAAGAAATTCCGTATTCGGTATTGTAAGAATATGAAATAACCTCTAACCAGCTGTGAAGGAATCATTGGCAGCTGGAGAACTTCTTTAACTTCAGAATCAACACTAAAGTCGTTGCAACTTAATTTAGAATAGTTTTTCATGTTAAATTGCACATAAGACATACACATTTGAGTCTATTTGTTCAGACTTTTTTTTTTTTTTTTTTTTTTTTTTTTTTTTTTTTTTTTTTTTTTTTTTTTACAAAAGGGTCTTGTTTTGTGTGAAATCAAGAGCAGTTTTTATTATATTTGTGAAAATTCTTGTCATATTTTTGTGATGTGAAAATATTGTTAGATTCATGTTGCTGTTTGTTTATACTTTATTTATGCATAGCCCCTGATTACCGAAAAGGCAGGAGAAGCACGTGCTTCCCTTAGAAATTTTTGAAAGGGTCAAAAAAAAAAAAAAAAAAAAAAAAATTATAGAACTCAAAATTTTCTATTAATTTTATTCTAAAATTCTAATTCCTCTGCAAATTATTAGCTCATTTATATACCTTTTTTAATAAGTGTTTCATAAAAATATTGTTCATAACAAATTAATTTTTCATATAATTGGCTTCATCCACATGATATCAATTCCTTAGTGTGCCCAATTAAAAAAAAAAAAAAAAAAAAAAAAAAAAAATTGCAAATTTATCAGGCAGTATTATCGACGAATCAAAATCGAAAAATACAAGATTTGTAACGCTGGTGAGTTTCCGGTTATGTCGAATTTAGAAAACTCTTCCCCGATGACAGCCCCGAAATGATATTGACTTCAGAAATTAAACGATCCCTGTATATGCAATATAAGCAATATGTTCTTGGGTGAATTCAGTTTATTTTATTTTTTTTTTCTCTTATTTTTAGAAACAGGTCCGATTTTACTTTTAAATGATTAAAATTGTGAAAAGGTTAGTTTGAAGGTGGAAAAGATTCATGACAGGTCAATTTTTGAGAGAAAGAATTTTGTGAAGGAAGCAGAAACTAACTCCATAAGGTTAATTATTTTTTTCTTCTTCTTCTTCTAAATATAAATTTCCTTTTATTGGTCATCATCTCCACTAAGAATCTGCCCGATCAATACAATTTTGAAAGTACTTTAAGTAAATTAGATATTTAGCGAAAATTATTCAAATTTTAGCATTTAAAAAATCTTAATTTTAGAAAACTTTAAAAGTAGGAAAGAAAATGACATTTTTTGAAAGATAAAGTGGGTAGAGGAAAAAAAATAAATTATGAAATAAAATGTTTTGAAAAAAAAATAAATAAATAAAAAGAAAGGCAATACACTTAATTTCTATAAAAGCAATCAAATCATTTGAAATATACAAATTCGTTATTTATGTTTGATTTAACTAATCCTTTCTATTTGCTATCAAAGAAACCCTTCAAGTGCATATGTGAGTATTAAAAGGCTGATTTTATTTTCAGTAGAGTCATTTGTCTGCTTTCATTTATTTAAAGCATGGGAATATTCCTTGTTAATATCTTCCCAATAACTTCATACAAGCTCAAAGTAATATAATTCATTTAACACACGAGCTCTATAAACGTTTTATTGCATGTTATACTTGCCCTGCCTACCAATAATTACGCAAACCTGAACAGTAACAATAACCCATAAGCGAAAACCCGATTGATAATTACATCATTTTTTAAAAATCTTTTTGTTATAACCCCTACGTCAGACCTTGTGGAATGAAGAAAACGGAAAACAATTATAACTGACTTCATATCTATTTACGATAATATTCTAAATAGCATGAATTTGTTAAATAAAGAAAAAAAAATTAAAAAACAAACAAAAAATATCTTTTTTGCACTCTCACAAGGCACGCGCTGGCACATTTCCCACGCGTTTCAGCAGCCCGACTAATAAATAGAGAGAAGAAAAAGCAATTCACCTGTTGATGATGTTTCTGATAAAATTCGCCAAGTCGCATGCCAAAGGCGATCAAAAGTCAAGCCTAGCACACAATGGAAAGGTTGTCTTTGGATAAAGGATTCTCATTTCGACAAGTGTTCTTTCCCGGTACCTTTTGTCGCAGTGTTTTATTTTAGTTTTTCGTGGTTATTTTTGCGTTTTTCTAGTTTCCCGTAATAGATATATTCATATTCTTTCAATTCTCGATACCATTCGAAAAAGAAAAATAACTAAATAAAATGGGAATATCACTGACAAATAAATAAATAAAAAAAGGTATTGCTACCTTGATTTTTCCAGTTATTGCCGCAGATTTTTCTTTTCTTTCTTTTACGTCGAATCCCGACAAGCGGAGCATTTAATTCAATAGTTTAGTGTTTTTCGCAATAAAACAAAGAATTACTCGGAAGTGGATCTTACTTAAAAAGCACTTTGTCATTGCTAGGGGTTTTTTTTTTTTTTCCTTTTCTTTTAAGAAAACAGTTTTGAAATATGAAACCATTTAGATCAAGATCGAGTGTGGGAGGAATCTTTGAGTTTCCATTAGCTTAATATTATGTCATTTACGGTATTTGTTAATATGGATTGTATTAACCTTCTTATGTTATATTATTGACTTGTACAAGATTTTTAACCTTCCGTCTACCAGACGGGTCCATTGGACCCGACAGCAATATTTCTGGTGTCAATGGTGAAATGAGAAATTGTCGATTGACACCGGAATTTATAAAGGACTTGTCTAGATATTACGAATTCCTTAATTTAAGCTTTCATTGTAAAAGCAAAATTATATTAAAATATTACTGGTGCCGTTTGCAAGTTTGAAATTAAAATTAGGTGTTGCCGTAGATAAATGGGTGTTTTGTCTGGTAGACGGAAGGTTAACTGAATAATTTATGAATGGACGGCTTCATAGAATATTATGTTAAACTAACTGAAAATAACGAGGGAAAAATAATAAAAAAAACTATAAAATATATTGCATCTCATATTTTAAATAATGTACATTAAATGATTAAAAATATTATAAAAAATAATTACAATTTAATAACAACAACAATGACAAGAATAAATAAAACAAGTTAAAGATAGATAGTGATCCTTTTATATTAAGTATCCGGTTTCCTATCTTATCGAAAGAATAGAATTAAGACTAATTTTTTTTAACTAGATCCAAACAAAAACGTTGTAATTTCTTTTTTAAATTAATCTTCTTTCAAGCATACAAGAAAATAATAATGAAGAAAAAATTTGTATGGAAGAAGCCGATTTGCATAAATGGCATATTTAAAAGGACGGATGACTCCCCCCCCCCCCCCCCCGCACACATACACCTATAAGAAAATAATGAACATTTTTTAACTCTCATTAAATTTGTACTACGCGAAGTATTTTCAATGAATTTTAAAGTTAATGTCAAAATGTATAACTATAGAATAAAAAAAATATACGATTGAACCTTGGTTATTTTTTATCTTTGTGAATACAAATTTAAAATTTTGAAAATAAGAGCGAAAAAAAATGCAAGAATAGATAGTAATTAGGTAAATATACAAAAGAACGAAAGATAATTGAAAATTTGAAAAATTGCTTTGATAGAAGATAAAATAGCTTCCAAAACTATCAGAAAAATATTTCTTACATAAAATCATCAGACAATAACAAAATTAAGGAACAAACAATTTCTTCTTCGATATTTCGAACAGCAACAAATACTCTGAATTATTTTCAAATTAGCTAGTTCAAAATACACACATTAACCAATAAAAAATAAATAATTTTACATAAAAATCTATTATGGTAAACATCTTTACTTTTGTTTCCTTTACTCGTTTGAAACATTTGTTTAACACATCCGGCATCATTGTGGCTTTTTCCTTACTCCGAAGCCTTTTAAATACACCCATAAGCCAATTATACCCTTTTTCTTATTATTTTACTGCTAACAGCATGAATATTCCTTCCTTACTTATGAAGTAAATGATTTTAATTTTAGCTAAAATCACAAGTTATCAAATATTGTTTAAGAAATTTTTAAGCTATATCAAAAAGTTAACTATGAAATTTATATTGTTTTCATATTCAATAAATAATCGGCATTATCTACATGTACGATTTTAATTTATAAAACACTTAATTTATAAAATACACTGTCTGATAACGTTACAGAAGCTGTAATGAAGTGACACATCCATTAACATATTTAAATTAAGACAAAGTTATTCATTACAACATTTATATATTGCACATTTATTCCCTACTATACTGAAAAGATATTTATCAAATTATATTTTCAGTAAAGTCTCAAAAATATTTTTTCTTTAGTTTGATTATTTAACATATAATTCACAATATAGAAATCAAAACACTGTCTATTACGTTATAAAAATAAAAAAATGCCAAAATATTGTAATATTATTTAAAACAATCAACTTCCAATGCTCACAATGCCTAGTGAGCACAAGATAATATTTAATAACTAAGGTAATTGCAAGCTTTTTGGTAATATAATGCAATAACAATTTGAGTAGAAGTCTACCCCCCCCCCCCGTTTTTTTCCCTATCAAATGCACAGTTACAGATAGAAATATAAATCTTCGAACATTAATTGTGTAAAAAAATATAAGGAGGAACTTTTGTCATTAAACAAACGCTCATTGTGGGTTGAAGAGAACCATGTGTTAACCTTCAAGTGTCCCAATTAAAAAACGAAGAAAGATTTTTTTTTTTAATTTATATTATTCTACAAATAAATTATTCTAATTTTCACTAAATATAAAATTATACAAGAAATTAGAAACATGATATAGAATAACTTCGTTCAAATAACGGATAACGTTCAATATTTTTCTCCACAGACGAGAACGGTAATATAAATTGCGTTTCTGAAGATTTCTGTTAACGCGAAATCTCTTAAAAAAGAAAAGGAAAAAAAAAAATTACAAAATTTCAAGTATTTATAATTTTTATTTATTTATTTATTTATAATTTTATTTATTTTTATTTATTTTATTTTTTATTATTTTTTTGTTATTCAAATATATTTTTATGGATAAATAACATTTCATTTAATATAAATGCACTTAATTTATATGTATAATTTTCTCATAAAAAAGTAAAGCAAAATTTTAAACTGAATACGCACACACACACACAAATATAAATACATAGTGATAATATTTTTGAATTTATGAAAGTATAAAAGTTATAGACACGAACTTTGCAAGAGGAAAGTGTGATGGAATATTCTCTTTCTAAAGTTTCCTTCCAAAGGGGATTAGTAGATAAAAAGTAGATAATCAACATTTCTTCCTCCTATACACAAAAACAGAATTTTGATGCTCGTATCAATTTCATATTTAATTGTTCTTAACACAATATCTGTGGAATTAGGATTATTTCCAAGGTAAGCTTGCGTAAATTACACAAGAACTGATGTAGCTTCTAGTTTGGACATACTATAAACAAAATGGCTTAATTTTATGAAATTTCTCTATAAATCCACAATTATCTTATTTTATTATTATTATGATAATTTTATAAAGTAAATCCTTGCTCTTAATTTTGTCAATACCAATTATTTTTATTTTCTATAAAGTTTTAAAAATATCTTTGCAATCTAAAGTAAATACCAAGGTAATTTATCCGATAGTCATTTCCTTGGATATTAAATATATTTTATGCGGATTTTAATCAATACTAATGAATAAAGAACTGAAATATGAATACTTAATGGGAAAAAAAGTATGTTTATTCACAATTAAACTAAAGACAAAATAAAATCCTCAAAATTAACGGAAACTGGAAATAATAAAATTAAAACCAAAAATTTTAGAAACTGATAGAACTTGGGGTCAATTAATACAACTGAAATATAAATTTGTATTATTGGATCTGATCATTTAATTCAAATTTTAAATAAAAGTGATCTATATTTCCTTATTCAGAAATATTGAGCCAAAGAAATCCATGTTTTGTTTCTTTATTTATTGTTAGGGATTTAAAAAAAAACCTTGAAAACTGCAATATTAACAATCCTAAATCCTACGTTCATCCATTCGATAAAACTGAATTTTTTATTTTAATAAAGTTAAAGAAATTAAAAATTACAACTGTTGTCCATCATTTCTACAGATACTCAAATATTTACTTTATCTTCACGTTTTTACGAGAATCCACGATAAGGAAATACTAGAATGTTTTAATCCATGTTTCAACCAGATAAAGCGAAGCGGAATTGAGTAAGACGAAATGAATTTCTTAAATAAATTACAATAGAATTACTACAGATAAAAACATTTAATGTAACTTAATAAAAATTATTAAAGTTTTTGGAAGAAACTTTAATTATAAAAGGGAATTTTGACACTATTTAGTATATTTTTCATACAGCACGGTAAACAAAAACAGGTTAAAAGAAAATTGTTAAATATTTTAGAAACATATCTGTTATGTGATGACAAAATATTTTAACTTAAAAACTATGATACTAATCTAACTAACATAAATATTAATTAAGTAGATTGTTCTGTCAATTTTATTTATTTAGAAAATAGAATAGAAAACTATTTACATCTGTCACATATTCTGCCATTCAACTTATGACTTAAAATAATTTTTAAATGTATATAGGTTATTCATACTACGTTTAAACATTTGTTAAAAAGTTATTAATTAGCATGATTTTAACCATTAGCAAAGTTGCTATTAAAGAATGCAAGGCAATGTAACTCTAGTTAAATAACGTTACACAAAATTTCCAATATAGCTATAATATTCATAATTATGTAAGAAAAGATGTCGCCTGTTTACTGACAAATAAAGTTCGAAAAATTTTACGGCATGAATTATTTTAAAAGCTTAAATACGAAAACTTATATACATTTAGTATCATTAGCAGCTTAATCATTTCCCACCACAACCCCCTCCCCTCCCTCTAAATTATACAAATAATACTAGTTTGAAAAAATATCATCTTGGTGAAATAAATTATTTTGATTGAATTTGAACTTTATTAGTCTCAATTGAATTTTATTCGTTGAAACTAATAATTGTAATTACTGCATATATATCTTTTTTTCCCATTAAAATATATAACAAAACAAACAATTTTTCAAAACAAGAAAATATAGCAAAATGAAAAGAAAGAAAACAAGCAACAGGAGGGATTGAATTTCCTCTAAAAACCACAACGTGACCTAGCTTAGAATTAAACCTATGGTTGCACAATAACTGGTAAACAGAAAACCAAAACTCGTTAATTTATGTCATATAACATAGCTGCTATCATTGAATGAACACGAGTCAATCTTAATTCTTCATGCAGTGTGATTCGGCATAATTCATACTAAGACTCTTTGCTCCAAAAATTACTGTATTTTATTTTATATTTAAAATATTAATGTGAATATCATGTAATAGAAAGAAATTAATACATTAAATAAATAAATAAAACCATCAATGCATTACAGAAAAATAATCTATTTTCTTTCTTTTTATTAATTTTTTTTTCATTTAATTATTAAAAAACACGAAAGAATATGAATGGGCATTTAAATATTCTAAACATATTATAGTAGGCTAAGCTCCCTTTTTTAAAAAAACTATTTTTACAATTAAAAAAAAAAAATCTAAAAAAATCTTTTTTCCCCATTTAATTATTAAGTAAGATGAACTTATATGAAGTCTTAATATCGCTTCATTTTTACGTTTTCATGTGACATGCATATTTTTTGAAATAACATTTGAATGAAACACGAAAAAATCTAAATTGACATTTAATTATTTTGAACACATTATAAAGGACAACATTTTCTTTAAAAAAAGATTTGTTTTTATAATTTAAAAAATAATGACAATATGAAAACTGGAGAAGAAAAAACAGGGAGATAAGCATCATATGTGTATGTTTTCATAAAATTGGGATTATTATTTTTTCCTTCTACATACAAAATAATAACAAGGATAAGTCATGATAATAATGACCTGACAGCTATTACAAAAATACATTAATTCTATAAAATTTTGTTTAATTATAAAATTAGCATTTTCAATAACATCAATAAAATTTCTACTTTAATAATGAATAAAATTATAAAATAAATCTGTGTTATCATAGCTGCTAAGAAAATAAATGGCAATTTAATTTTTCTGTGTTTCTGAAAATATTAGAAACCAGATTTTTTTCAATAATAGATATTGATTGAAAAAAAAAAATGGATTTTTTCCCAGTATACAAAGATAAAAATTCATGTAAATTTTAAAGAAGAGTGCATTGTTATAGAGAAAGTTATCTTTAAAATAATTAATCAGAGACAATACATATCAAATTTATATTTTAATATTTAAATTTATAAACGTAATATGTACATACTTAATTCTTTTTGAAAATTTGTCATTTAAGAATTTAAATTTTTTCAGACAAATTTTCTAAGAAAGCATGAATTTTCAGACAAGTAATGCGTTCTTTGTAAAATTTATCTGAATGGGGAAACTTGGCAGCTATGACTATACATATCATCAAATGGTACACAGAAAAGCAAAAAATGTACTCACGAATTTCCTTGTGACATCTTCTGCGTGTTTCTTGGCTACGAACGCCCTTTCCCGAACGTTCTTGAAAATTTCGGCCGCCCGTATGGGGGGCGCACCTTCCATGTCCGTGGTCGGGTCGAACACATGTCCCGGCAGCTCGCACGGGTTGACCCATCGGGGCTTGGGGCCCGCTGGAAGGGTTCTTGTCTTGCCCGCTAGCATGGAGATGATGAGGAGAACACAGAACAAGAAAGGCGGGAGCAAGGACCTCCGACTGCGGCTGATCCGTCCGGGCTCTGAAAAAGAGGAGCACTCCGGTGATCCCACCGCACTGTGAGGCATCAGTTTAGTGACGATTTACCCCGAGTACTCTCGCGTTCACGTCTCACATAGCAAATGTTATCCTGGGGAGTCCGAGTGTCCGTCGGGGGACTCAGTGACGGATCCCGCTCGGGGAGGTTAGCCCAACTGCTGCTTCTCCGCATGGAACTCGAAGCGATCTGAGGCGAGCCGAAACTACCGTAAGCCGCAGCATGCTTGGCGGGGCGAGGTCGACACCGGATTCTCTCCAATCCCTACTTGTTGGGCGCTGCTACTTAGTTGGACGCACTTTTTTTTTTAGTCCTCTCTCTCTTTGCTCTCACTTTAACTCGCTTTGGGTTGGCTAGCGAACGCGTTTTTCAATGAATACCGGACACTCGCACGCGCCGGTATAAATACCCCTTCACTAAAAACATGGTTAAGAAAAGGGGGGAAGACAAGGGGAGGAGTTAAGTGGTTTCGCTTTTCTCATATTTTTTTTTTCTTTATTTATTACTTTTTATCATTTGTTCCCGGACCTCGCAGAAGTGAATGAAAAGAGTGCGAAGAGCACGTGGGTTTTGGGTTGCTGTGTGCGCGCGCGCTCGGAGAAATGGATGATTTTCCGTCGCCAAGGAAATCGCCGATGAGCTTTGCTGTCACTGGGTCATTCACGAGCGTGATCTCTTTCTTTTTGCCATTACGTGCAATTTTACGCACACAATGCCGAGAAGTTGACTTTAACACAATACTGGATTTTCCCAGCTTGGGGTCCTTTGAAAAATTAAAAATTTTGGGTCTTTCTGTAAATAACGCAATTTTACAGTTTCCATAATAATAATATTTTTACGAACTACATATAATTTTTTTTTTTTTTATCTTTTTCTTTTTAACTGGAATGGAAGACAAATGGAATATGGGACTAATAAAATTAAAATAATTAAGTTATAGATGTTTAGCCGTACAAGATCGCTTCAAAACTACACAATTTCGCTCAAAATAAGATTTTTTTTTTTCAACTTTAAATTTACGATTTTTTTTTTTTTTTTTTTTCAATTTCATGTTACACCACCACAGAACCCTCACCTCTTTCCCTCCAAGTTAAAAAAATATATTTTGAACCATAAATTTTAATTAAGAAAAAAAATGATAATTACCACATAAAATATAAAATACCTGTTTACTTAAAATAGATTTTCTGGTTTAAAATTTATCGGACTTCGAAAAAAAAATCAAAAGCATGCAACTACGTAACCACTTCAAATCGATTACTATAACAAAATATGATAAAAAAAATTGTTTTGTCATGTTCTCATTTACAAAAATATATCTTACCATTATCTATCCGTGATTTGTTTATCTCCCCGACTCCAGCAGCAGTTAAATCCTGAATTTTTATCTTGCATAACAAAAATCTTACACATAATTTTCTTTAATTTTTCTAACCAAGCATGTGTACAATGGACTTTAATTCGAAATATAAAAAAAACTTTCTAATTTTTTTGTATTTTAATTCTTTAAGCATTATGCACTCTTGGAAATTTTAAAATAAATGTCGATATCTTATTTTGACACATTTTAAAATTTCAGTTAAATTATTACGTATATCCTACAGGATGAATGTATTTTTAAATCAGAAAAAGTAGATCTAATCAAGTAATCAACCAATTTTCTTTTAGACATTATATCAAATCCTTTTTAAAAATGAAGTAATTAAGAAGCATGAAAACTTCATATTACTCATTCTTCTAAACAGAAATTAAATAGCAGTTATGAATATTAGGGGCTGTGCAAACATAATATTATCAACTCTTTGATAATTTTGGAACCCTCCCCGTTTTTCGATATCATACGTTATCATCCCTCGAAGTCCTCTTTTATTCCCCCCCCCCCATAAAAATGTTATTATCAAAGGGCAAAAATTTTTTGAATTTTTGATTTTATTTCTTTTGTTTGGAGCGATGTACAAAACTAGTTACTTTTTTTCGCATACTTTATTGATATAAATGAAGAGAAGTCAATTAAATATCACTTTATAACAAATAACACTTTAAAAAAAAGTTACTGTTAAAATATTTTATAATAGCTTTTGATACATAATGCATTCAACAGTTATAATGTGGGTAGAGGTATATAGAAATTCTTATAAAAAAAAACAACTAAACAACATTCTTTCTCTTTCATTTATCAGTAAACACAAGATTCATTTTGAATATACTTCACATATGGTTTCTCGAATCGAGATTATATGCGCATACACATATGAAGAACAATACGAATGTCGAACATTGGGGCATTTCATATTTTAGAATTGAATAATTTTATAATAATTTAGCGATTTTAATAATAAATTTGTATAGTCAGGAACATTCCTTAAATTATCTGTCCATTTATCCGGAGTCGGTCCCGACTTTTTCAAATAATCTGCGTTCTACTGTATATATAACCATTACATGTAATACAATTTACCAAGTTAAAGTAACGAAAAAATAAATTAAATGGAGTGCAATTGAAATTTGTAGAACCAAAATAGAGTCACCAGGCTTACAAATACTTTGGAACTACAAATAAAGTGTGTGATTTCGTTTTCGTTTCTGTATAAGCAAAATAATATGAATTTGAGGATATCAACACACATAAATCCATATTAAAGTGGAAAAAATATTAAAAACAAAATCACGAAAACAAGATTAAATTGGAAAATATATAGATATAGATTGAATTTTGAACTGTACATAAATCTTATCATGTGAGAGGGGTGGGGGCGTCTCGACACAGTCTGTGTGCTCCAGGTTCCAGTCGATCTGGCCTTGGAAATCAGTAATATAGTTATCCTTGTACCATTTTGTTTTTCTCGAAGTACAATTTTAAGTTACAGATTCATGTATATCTGTTACTTAAAATTTATTTTTAAAAATATGTTCAGATTTTTTTTTTTTTTTTTTTTTTTTTTTTATTTAAATATTATGAATAACATAAGTTTTTTCTAGAATTTTTAAAATTAGAAGATAAGTGAATTGTATCCTTGATCGACAAATCGCTTTTTGCTTGATGCTGCTTCATCGATTTTAAAAATTAACCCATTTGTGCCTGAATTATTTTCTTCGTTAAAATTCAAATTTTGCATTTTCCCACCACTTTTAAATCAAGAATAACTTTTATTTTAATTTATCGAGGACTTTGTCTCAAGAAAGAAAGTACTTATTTATAATCCTTTTTACTGGTGGGAAATGCGTTTATTTGATTTTTTTAAAACTGTCTTAAAAAATGGGACGCTAGGCACTAATGGGTTAAAAACCCAGTGCACTTAAAATGCAACAAACGGAGCTACAGGATTCGTTAGAGAAATAGTCATTACGGAACTACAAACTTTTTTTTGTGTGGGGGTTAGGGGTTTTTAATTAAAAGGATTTTACATATTTCTATTTAAGCAAAAAAGTCGTTTAAGGCTCATTTTATTATTTTTTCATGAATATGTTCCTAAAAAGTTAATTTTTTTTCTTCTTTTAGATTTCGATGAAGCATACTGTACTTTTTAAATATACGGTGATACGAAACATAAGTAGGCTTTGAAAAGATTCAGAGTGTTTTTTTCTATAGATGCTTAACCCTTTCCGGTACAGTGTTTCCAGATCGGGCATACCTAATTTTGATTCCAAACGGCACCAATAATATTTAAATAAAATTTTGCTTGTACAATGAAAGTTTAAATTGCGGCGTTCTTTGCTTAATTTCTAAAGAAGTCGTTTGTAAATTCGGTGTCAATCGATAATTTCTCATTTTATTAACAGAATTTGCCCGTGCCGGAAAGGGTTAAACATATATCACCAATATCTTGGAGATATGCATGTGAATGGGGGGGGGGGGTGAAAGTGGTAGCATAAGATTTCTTTTTCTTTTCTCCTAAAACAGTGATGACATAAAATTCTTGGAGATTATTTTTACCAAACACATAAATCAATTTTTCTTAAAAAGACCTCCCTAATTTCTTCAACGTGATCAAAGCAACTAATTCTTACAAAAGGAAATTTACAAAGATTCACATGCATACGTGAAAAATATCACGTATATAAAGGGAATAATGCGATATCCTGCAAGCATTTTCTTTAATGTGGTTAAATTGTGACGGAATTGCTTATATGCTATGAAATTATACTTTTCCCCAGACATCTGCCCAAGCAAATATTATGCGGTTTCGGGAATTAAACACGTCTTTGATGTCACGAGCAGTACCACTATCCTAAATATATTTATTTTCACTCATTAAAAAGAAAAGAAAAAGAAAAGGCAACCTTTAAATATTTCAAGAACCCCAGCATTCAAAACCTTGTTAATATCAATAAAAATTTCACTATTTACAAAAAGAAAAAAAAAATTATGAATGCTTTTTCACAAATGTTATTTCTATAGCATAAGTAGTTTGGGGGCGGGGGAGAGAGAGAGAAATCTAAAACTCCTATTCAACTTGAACAGTGAAAGATACATCCGCATGGGTTAGATAGAGATAATTATCGCGTGTTATTTGGTTTTATAATATTTCTAATAAATACTCTCTTTAAATTTTACTAGGACTGAAATTTTACACTAATTATATTTATTAATAATTATTATTTTAACTTATTTCACATGTCAACCTTCTTGATTTCTGCAATTGCTAATTTTTTAAATATTTAAAATATTTAAATTTAATTGTAAAACTACAATTTAAAAAAAATTGTAAATTTACGGTATTTTAGCGTGAATCACTCCATTAAATTTACGGAAAGTGACACCTTTTCCAGATAAACGATCAACTTCCGTAAATTTTATGTTTCATGCGCAAAACCCATTTATCTAAGGTAAAAGTCCATTAATCTAGGAGCAAAGCCCGTTTTTTAGTGACTTTAGAATCAGGGCAGGGCCGTAACTAGAAGAAAATAATAGGGGGGGGGGGGGGCTCATATTTTACTTCATGCAGAAAGATAAAATAGTGCATACTGCAGTTACTATGTTTCTCATTAAACTGTTGTAATAACTTCATGTTATAGGAATATAAAGAAATAATAGGATGATGAAAAATTCGAGTGTGTAACTAGTGCAATAGACAATGTTTATAAAGAAAATTGCTGCGGCAGAGATTTTAAAGTATAGTTTTGTTATTATTATTACTGTAATCGAAGTAAAATATGTATCATGTGTTATACTAAATTATGTGAAGTAGTTAAATAATGCTTAGTTTTTAGCCCGCAATTGAGAAATGAAATAAACTTAATAATGATGTTTAAAAATAAAGGTTGGTTGGTTAGTTGTGTTTATGACGGCACTTGTCTGCACGAGGGAATAGGCCCTAGGGGCAGTGCCCTCTGTAGGGAGTCTTTCTAAAAAAATTTAACTCTTATTTATGCAAGGAAATCCATAGTTCAAAGAAAACTACGGAAAACTTCGAACGATTAGACCGACGGGCGATAACCTAACACTTCCCATCTACCTATTTCGAGGGCAGGACCTCTCGGCCACTAGTGAAGCATAAAAAATAAAATAAAGAAAATTATTTTCTTTTCCTCTTTGTACCATTTAAATCTAATATTGATCGAAGGTTAGAGATTCTTCAAGAAAATTTGCATATGAAATAATCTGGAATTCAATAAATTTTTTTGCGTATAAAAACATACTATTTTAAATTTTAACCATAAAAAATTTGTTTTTCACATACTCTAATTATTTACACCAATATATTGTCATTTATTCAAAATTTCTGCAGCGTTTTAAAAAACTTATTTGATTACACTTAATCTTTATTTAACACTTCGTCTCATTAATAATATCAATTTGCGCGCGTGTGTGTGTATTATATATTAATCCGATGAAAATTGAATATATCTATGTATATGTCAGCAAAGTGTTAAAAAAAAGAATGAAAATAATTTTGGGACTTGAAAATAACTTTTACCGCAATTCAATCATTAGTCCACAGAGAGATGCTCATAAATCATAAAATGACGATTGAAATGAACAAAAATTATGTATGAATAATGAATTCCATTTAATTAGTCAAAAAATTATAAATTTTGCTTTATTACAAAAATATTTTTTTTTTATTTAAATAATCTCAAATTTCTCTTAAGAAAATTAATGATTTATAACAAAATAATTCGAAATATAAATAATATAATACTTATGTTCAGTTTAAAAAAATATTTTTGTTCAAAAAACCATTATATGAATCAATTCAAATTTCTTAAAAATATATTTCATTTTATTTATTCGTTTTGGCGATTTATTCTATTACAATTTTAACGATCTTTGCTGCTGAATAAAAAATAAGAAAAAATATCAGTCATTTCATTTTTGCAATTTAGTTTAAATTCTAAAATTTGCAATGTAAAATTAGATTTAAGAAGTAATAAACATTTCGATTATAATCCAGAAAGACTAATTTCCTTTTAAAAAAGTAATATACTTACTTATGTAATTGATTATACATAGCTAACGATACATACTATTAAAAAATTTAATTTTTATTATCATTTTATTTATATTTATTTTTTCTTAACATTTCAGTAAATATACCACACCTACACACAAATATGCAATGGAAGCAACGTTTCCCAAACTAAATGAAATCTAATTCTTATATTTCTATAAAGGATTTCTAGATTTTCTATAAAGTTTCATCGGTTTTTCAGCTATTCTTAATCACACTATTTAGGAAATACGGTATTCCCATATTACTTTTTATTTATGATGCTGCCCGTTTAAACGTAACAGGGAATCATGAAAGAACGCATTTTTAAAAAATATTTTTTTCAATGAAAAATCTTGCATTAAAAAGTATTCTAAAAAAGTAAAATGACAATTGTCAGAAAATAAAATGTAAAACAAAAAAAAAAAATGTTTTTTCCTCCTCTACTATCATTTCCATGTGCAATCGTAGTGGATGAACTCTTCTTAGAATCGATAACACAACATCGCCAAACGTTTCTCTACAGATAAAACCTTCATCCTGGCAACCACCACCACACCTGTTGCCGTGATTACGTCAAGCTGTGACGTCACCGCAGAGAGCTTCTTCGCTTTACTATTGGGTTGCTTCGGGGAGTGGAAAGAAGCGCGGAAAACAAAGTGGTCCGATTGGCCGGTTCAGGTGTTTGAGGACATCATCAATGGACATTTTTCATTGAAGATTTTGGTATTTCGTGAATGTCGGTGAGCGGGGAGAGCATTTAGGAAATGCGTGAGATTCTCGTGAGAAAAAAAGAGAAAAGGATAAGGAAGAGGAGGATACGATGATAATATTTTTCACCTGTTGAAGCAAATTTTCCGTAGTGCAATTAATGGTTTTATGGTTAAATAATATTTTCCTCAGAAGTGGCGCACCATTGGGCAATTCATGTCCGTAATACATAATTTAATAAGAGAAAGGAAATGCTCTGATTTTTAATTTAAGCACATTTTGTTTACAGATGTTCGTTTTATTATTTGGTTAATATTTCAAAAAGAATTCTCAAAAAACAGCCATTCATGCATTTTACTCATGACATCATAATATCAGTCTGCTTTTTAGAATATGTAATCCTGTCAAGATTTTGCCTTTTCTTTTTTAACCCCTTCCCCTTTTACGGAATTTTTAATGTTTTGTCACCGGTTTTAAAAAACAGAAATTTATGAATTATTGAATGGAAAAAGTGTTCCGATTAAATTAGGCAAATTTTACAGTAAAATTTTATTGGTAAAAATAAACAAAGATTGTTAAGTTTTTTTTTTTTTTTTTTTTTTTTTTTTTTTTTTTTTTTTTGGGGGGGGGGGGGCACGTATACGTGTCGCTCGTCTTCAAAGGGTTAAAGGATGAAGGTATGTATAGTTAAAGGTTAAATAGTAACGTAAAATCATCTTGCATTTCTGGAGCAGTTTTAGCATAAGAAAGCATGACATTTATTGGAAAGATTGCAAAAACAAACTTAATGCTTTAATTTCCGATGAACTATTGGCAGAAATTTAAGGTTGTTTGTTATTTTAAGCGTGTCATTTAAAATATCAAAACGATAAAATTTCTTGAGGATAATATAGTTCACCAATTTTGTCTCTAAATTTCCCGGATTTCGCCCACGTAAAAAATTAGCGATTATTAGTAAAATAAACTTTTCTAAAGAGGATTCAACCAGGAATACGCAATGGGAACTCATTGCTGTGAATTTATAGGCCAGAATATAATCATTATATTTAGAGTCTCTTTCGACCCCTCCCCCCTCCTCTTTCTCCATCAGTTGGTGTGAAAAGATTACAAGAGTATTTTACGAAATGATAAAACAGATTATAAATTTTGTAAATTACAGTTTTTTCGAACAAAATAATCCATAGATTTTCCGAAATAAATGTTTTATTAACAAATTTGTGTTATTTTTTTTTTTCTTTACAAAATTGTGAGTTTTCCTAGTTTGTATTATATTGTATTAACGACATCATCTGCATGGACAAGTATTGACAAGCCAGGCGTGACATGTATAAACAAGCGATCCCTTTCAACATTGCCTAAACTGGAAGCAACACCCGGGGGCCTTTTAGGTTCATCAATGGGAACTTGGCTTCGGGGCATAGGCGACATCCTCCCCTTATCATAGATTATCAACACAATCTATCAAGATTTTGTATAACAGGTGAAACGGAAACGTACTTTCATGCTCAATCATGTTAAATTTTATATTCTTTACACATTTCTTGTTAACTTTAAATTATTTATTAATTTGAGGAAAAACAGATTCTTTTACAAACATTAAATTCTGGAAAAAAATAAAAAAGCCTCCAAAGAGTTTTTTATTTTTATTTATTTTTTTATGAAGAAAAGAAATATTTGTGTTAATTGGCAGTTTTTTAGGGTTTCATTCATGTGACAAAACCCTAATTGTCTCTTTCTTCTGCATGTCTGTCACAGAGTCCGTACACAAACACTATACATGTCAGAGCGTTCAAATTTTGTGTACTTATCGCTGAATAGCTCTTGTCAAACAACAAATAATAAAAGTTTGAAAAAAGACTATTATTTTAATTAAGATATTTATTTTAATATCATCCGTTCATTTTTTGTTGTTGTTTTCTCTTCTAATTAAATTCTCTAACTAAATTAATCTAACTAAAAATTATTATGTATATAACATAAATTAATGGATTAAATAAATCACGTGAAAAACGTGTGTTTGTTTTTATTTTGGTAATTATTTCCAGATTTTTTTTTCTTTTGGGGGGGGGGGGGGTAGGGGGGGGGCACGGCAAACCACGTGACACGAAAAGAAAAAAAAGCTTTCTTTCTTTTTTTTAAGTAGGATTTGATAATTGCAGTACATTTTTTTAAATTATTGATTTTACAATTTTGGTACTTCCGCATGCGGATGTTATTTCATGGGCTTATTCACAAAATCTATAATAATAATAATAAAAGAGCGAGACCACAATTCAGGAAAACTAAACGATCGCTTTTACACTTTGTACTTACATAGTTTATAACACATAATACAAATTTTATAAATTAAAGACAAATAAAATTTTTGTTGGGGGAAAGGCAATGTTGTCTTTTTTCTTTAGATAAGCGTGTTTATTGCAATTTGAATGAGGGTTTTTTTTTTTTACTGAGCATTAATGTAAGTATTATTTCTTAACATTAAATATTTGTAAAAGTGAAAAGTGAGTCAGTGGAAGGAGAGGGTTGTCCGAGGAGAGGTTATTTTCTAAATTTTGTTAAGATTGGGAAAACTAAAGAATCAATCGCTTTAAACTTTGATGTATAGTTTATAACACATAGAATAAAGATTTAAAAAAAAAAAATGAAAGAGATATTAAACGAAAATTTTCTGTGCGATCTGTAATCACTGTTACACACTTTTAACTGCATATAATATAAACATCACTTTAAAATATCAATTTAATTTAAATGCTTTAAGTGATAAATTAAAATAACATAAAAAAAAAAAAATTATAGCTTGACATGTTTCATTGCTCTTACGGCAAGATTTACAAGACTTACAAGATTATATAGCAAAGAACCATTACAAATAGATTTTAAAAATAGCAGAATAATATACCCTTCTAGATCATATTTTCCATCAATCATAAGAGAATCAATAGAAATCTTCATACGTAAAGATAATGTTTGCAATGAATTTGCCTCCATGGAGCTACCTAAAATATGGAAGGAAATGCTTCAAAGGTTTTTAAGACAATAATTTGTAATATTTCACGCTCATAATTATTTTTATTCATTTTTATTTCCAGTTTTATTTTTATATGCTCATGTTCACGTGATTTGTGTTTTTCTGTTTATTTCGAGAAATTTCTTTTTATCATTTATTTGCTTTTGAAGATGTTGCCGTAAGAGCAATGAAACATGTCAAGCTATAATCTTTTTATGTTATTTTAATTTATCTCTTAAAGCATTTAAATTAAATTGACACTTTTAACTGTTTAAAAATAGAGCTTTCATCACTGATGATGAAATATAACAAGAAAGAGCAAAAAATGAACTATTGAATAGACAGTGGTGGCTACAAAAAAGGCCTGAATTTTAATTGGATTACACGCCATGGGGAAGGGGAAAAGGATTTAACCGCTTTTCTTACTTCTGAAATCCTTTGATTTATCCTTTTAATCTTTTATCGAAAATAGACAATACTGTCGTAAAATGTTGTTTACAGTAAATGTGGTTATCATTAAATGGCTTCTAGAAATTGTTTGTTTCATCAAAATTGTACTGATTTAAATATTACAGTTAATGTGCAATCCAATTAGGGAAGATTAAACAGTAAGCTTAGTTGTATGCAGAAACAGATTTTCCAATGCTCTGTAATCGGGTCTTACAGCCAAAGTTGGCGTTAAATTTGAAAATATACTAGCAACAACGTGGTTTAATGCGCATGCATATACTGTTAATGGTCGTTTAAAAAACTATTTTATCAGGAAATCATAATCGTTAAAATATTTTAATTGGGATAGAGGATGCAAATTCTAACTGAAAAGACTCTGGCATGAAACGAAATGTTGTAAAATCAGATATCAAAATATGCACAAAAGAACCATGATCGTAAAGTGTTCTTATTTTTAATGAAAACGCTCAGTTATACAAAATAATTAAGCAAGCAATTGGAATTGGGAATTAAAGCATTACCCCCCCCCCAAAAAAAAAGGATCAATCTCTATAAATAAAAGGAATTCCGAGGATAATTAATTGAGGCACAGGGGAAAGCAAATCTTGGCAATGCGCCAACTCGGTCCAGAGGAAGCAAATCTTGGCAATGCGCCAACTCGTAAATATTAATCTAAAATATAGATTTCTGACTGCAGACGATTTTAAGATATTAACAAAAGAATGTTATATTTTCAAGCAAAACGTTAAAATAATTTTCTATATTGATATTTAAAACACATATGATAAAATAATTAATATTTTTTACCGGTGAAGCGATAGATTAGTTCTTTTTAAAAAACAACAGTCAGTGGCCACGTATTTCTGACAATGCATTTCTGCAAGTTTCGAGTTAATGATAAAATAATACAAATTTCAAGTTCGTTTAATATTGTTAATACGGACCCGGGCAACGCCGGGCGGGTTAGCTAGTCTAGTATAAAATAGAAAGAGAAATTTCATTCCGGCTGCTTATATCGCTTGAGTTATGCTGGATGGATTTTGATCGGACTTGCACTATTAGTCAGATTACTTTCAGAGAGGGTATAGTATATTGCACATTTTAGATGTTGCTTAGTCACAGAATCATGAGGAAAGTTCCATGACTAGACAAACTCGATTAAGAATGATTAGCTTTTAAAAGTTCAAAGATTTTGATGAGACTTGCATTATTAATTAAGGCTTCTGTCCCTGCAAACCAAAGATACTCCCAAGCAAATGCGAAACTTGTGGGGAGGTAGGTTATTTTTGTAATATCTCGTCTGCATTTCAAATTTCTTTTTCTTTGGGGGGGGGGGGCATTGGATATTCGAATTTTATCCCTATAACGCCCTTTTTTTTTACATTTTCGATTTTGACTGCAGATATTTTTTAGAATGACACTTTCAATTTCGGAACCGGCTTCGAAAGTGAAAGTAACTTTTACAAAAAAAAAAAAAAAAAAAAAAAAAAAAAAATACTTGCTGGTAAAATCGAAAATGTTAAAGAGGAGCGATGTAGAGATAAACCTCAGCTGTTTAATGCTAAAAAAGTCGAAATGCAAACGAGATATTAGAAAATAACCTCCTCATAGGTTTAGCATTAGCTTGGGATTTTTTCTCCGTTCCCGCTTTGCATGAAACGGAGTCTAAGGTACTTTTTCAAGGATTTTTTAAGTACACTGTATATCGTTCTATCAGTCATTAAGTATAAAATTATGGGAGAAAGTTCTATAATCAGGTGAAACAAATTAGTCTTTTTGAACAGATTTTGAGGAGAGTTACATCGATACCGTTAGGTAATTTTTCAGGGATATTTTTAGAACATTTAATTGTTTTTCACATTGTGTATTTATAGAAATATGGGAGAAAAGTTCCATAATCAGGTGAACCTGAATATGAAAGATAGACTTTTTAAAAAAGTACTACTGGACGGATTTTGATGAGGATTACAATTTTAATCATAGTTTTTTTAGGCTTTAGTGTACTGCATATCGCTGGGTTCTTTTTTACCAAATTATTCGTATATATCGGGGCGCTCGTAACGGGACGCAAATCTCGCCAGGATTGTTGTTGTTATTATTATTATTTTAATTGCCAGTAACAGTTTCTTATTTCATGACTGTAAATTAGAAATTATTTTTACAGTTGAATATAAAAGTTTACTTTTTCTGTATAGTGGACTTGGACAGTGATGAATTCAGACACTTTTCTCCGGGAAGGATTTCTGCGACACCAGTGTGTGTGTATGGGGTGGGGGGGGGGGGGTCACTTTTTAACCACTGAAAACACAACATCTCAAATCTTCTGACGGAACATCATATTGCTCTGAGATTGAATGTGTCACCCGCTAAATTTAATACTGTATCTAGCGCTTTTTATGAAAGGTTGGCGCAAAGGGAGATTTGTTGGTAAGTATTTATAAACAGCTATGAAAGCAAACCTGATGAACTTTTATGCTTACTTATGTATAAACATTGCCACAGATGTCATATACGTACCACGTTGGCGCGATTGCACCAAAATGGCAAATTTATGTCACACACGGTAACCCGATTATTGTGTTTCAACAATTTATTTGAGAAAAGAAACATCAGTTGAAAGAATAAAAAAACAGTTATAAATAACAAACATAATAATAAATATACTAAATATCAATATAAATCATAAATATTAGTAATTATATCAATACTCAAAAACAAATTTTACGCCAAATTGGCGGGGAAAATTGCTCCAACGTGTTGCGTATATGACATCGGTGCCTAAACTTTTTAGGTACTACTAGCAAAAGCCATGCTTTGTTTGGATTCGCGAAGCATTATTTCATAAGATAAATATTTGAAAATAACATTATTTTATATTATTTTTGCATCTTTATTAAGCAAAAACTTTATCTTATGTTTTGGCGTATTTAAATTTTAGAAATGTAAATTCAGCCAAATAATTAAGAATTTCCTCGGAATTTTTTATCTGTGATATAAGACTGGTATAAATAAAAATATTTTCGAAGCAAAATTTTACAAAATATTTTTTTAATTTTTAATCAAAAGTTTTAAAGATGTTTTTACATTTCCCAATAGCCTCTGGAGTTATCTGAAATGATTTGAAATAGGTATGTTTTCAATCTTTGTAATTCACATCAAATAATCTTTGATAGCAATCTTAGAATAATACATTCAAACAAAATATTTGGAAAAACATTAAAATCTACTCTCGTTGATACTAAGAACTATTAAATGTAATTTTTTTAAATTCTAATTTTTTCTTTTTTTCTGCATACCAGCATATGAAAAATTTTTATATTGTAGAATCTCTCGTAAGGAAATTTTCTATTAAATGATAAACCTTGAAGGAATTTCACTCTCGACAACGCTACGTGCGTTAAGCAAACTGGTGTCTTTTTATCCCCAATATCTACTACTGCTTTATCTGATGTCAAACCTTGAGATTTATGAATTAGAACTGCAAAAACTGATTGCAAAGGAAATTGTTTTATTGAGCAATTTATGCTTCCATTTTTCCAGAATTTAATTATTGGGGGAATTGGTACGCACCAATTCTTATAAGTTAAATTACTGCAGTATTCAAATTTATCCATGACTAGCTGACCCGCCCGGCGTTGCCCGGGTCCGTATTAACAATATTAAACGAACTTGAAATTTGTATGATTTTATCATTAATTCTTTACATGCAGAAATGCATTGTCTGAAATACGTAGCCACTGACTGTGTGAAAAATCGGTTTTAAAAACAATTAATATTAAGCTCTAAAAATACTCCAAATGAGCAATGAAAAACGCGGGAGGGAATATGTATCCAACGATTGCATGATTTTCGTGTAAAAAAGTTTATATTTACCCGTAAAAATCACTGTTAAGTCACGTAACTAATTATTATTTTCACATACAAATCCCAAGTGAAATATTTTGAAATTCAAACTAATTATATCACTCTTAAATCCGACTATACCATGAATGAAATCGATACACGATGGTAGCTAAAAGGTTGGTATATAGTACTATAATTTCAGAGCTATTTAACAAAAGTGTTATTTTTAATCAAATCTTGCGTATAGGTTCACTCTGTGTATAAATTCCTAACCTTAAACTTTTATATCGTAACCAGAACCTGTCTGTAACCTAACAGCGACTTAACAGTACCCTACCGTGAATTAAATATAACAGAAATGTAACCTAGCCTAAATGTATTCACTTTATTGTAACATATCCATATTCTAACCATAACATAAATGCAATTTAACTTTAACCTAACTTTAACCTAAATAATATAATAGAAAAAAACCATTTTAAAAAATTACTATTTCTTCGTAAAATATGCTTCAGCTGTAATTCGTTTCTTTCAATTCGTTTTATTAATACAAAATTCCTTCCTCGTGCTTTTGTTTGAGACAATAAAATTTCAGCGATAAGTGGTTTAATATTGCAAACCACGGAGTAAGACACTTCTTACTCCGTGTTGCAAATCTTTTTTCGGTTTACTTCGCCTCCACCTATCTTTTTCTCCATGGTGTACAGCAACTGTGATTAAAAAAAAATCCTCATTTAAACTGACAGTTTGCCGGTCTATGAATTTTAAAGGTCTGTCCCAGCTTTTTTAATTATTTCTGCGAAAATTTTATGCAACCAATCAACCATAAGAAAATGAAATGGAAAAAAAGCGAAAAAAGGCGATTTTTTATGAGAGTGAGCTTTGGAATTTAATTAATTACTCAGTTAATAAATAGAATTTTGAAATTCTGAGCTTCAGGTGCATCAGGAGAGACACTGGGCTACTCTAAAAAAAATTTTGAGCTTCGTACGTGCTGTAGATTTTGCTAGCCATCGCAGACACACAGACACACACACACACAGACAGACAGAGCGTTTTGTTCTTTTATTAGTATAGATTATTCGCGGTATCTGGTCTGATGGCTTGTGATTTTCTTTAATACGCGCAACAAAGTCTAAAGTACCGTTCACTAAACCTCTTTCGTCCACAAATAAGAACGTAACATTACTTTAAATCCAAATGATGAAGTAAGAAATGATTAAAGTACTTTAATCATTTCTAGTTTCTCAATCGGCCAACTTTGCTTTAGTACATTTATAAAGAGCTTGAATTGAGGCAACAACTTTAAGCAGTTCTTTTAATTTTTCATTTATATGGCAAATTTAAAAATTAATTTTATTTGCTTACAATTCTTTTGTTGCCACTTTACTAAAAAAAAAAAAAAAAATCCATAATACAATTCTTTTAAAATGTTTAAGTGTCATCTGTGCAAACGATTTTGCGGAGTGATGAAAACATATTTCATTTATTAAATTAATCATGATTCTATCTATAATTATTTACTCCATGATTTATATTTTTTTTTCTGAAAATATACGCGTTTCAATGCGTATAAATTTGATTTGCGTATAAATGCGTTTAAATTTGAAAATATACTAGCAACAACGTGGTTTAATGCGCATGCATATACTGTTAATGGTCGTTTAAAAAACTATTTTATCAGGAAATCATAATCGTTAAAATATTTTAATTGGGATAGAGGATGCAAATTCTAACTGAAAAGACTCTGGCATGAAACGAAATGTTGTAAAATCAGATATCAAAATATGCACAAAAGAACCATGATCGTAAAGTGTTCTTATTTTTAATGAAAACGCTCAGTTATACAAAATAATTAAGCAAGCAATTGGAATTGGGAATTAAAGCATTACCCCCCCCCCCCCAAAAAAAAAGGATCAATCTCTATAAATAAAAGGAATTCCGAGGATAATTAATTGAGGCACAGGGGAAAGCAAATCTTGGCAATGCGCCAACTCGGTCCAGAGGAAGCAAATCTTGGCAATGCGCCAACTCGTAAATATTAATCTAAAATATAGATTTCTGACTGCAGACGATTTTAAGATATTAACAAAAGAATGTTATATTTTCAAGCAAAACGTTAAAATAATTTTCTATATTGATATTTAAAACACATATGATAAAATAATTAATATTTTTTACCGGTGAAGCGATAGATTAGTTCTTTTTAAAAAACAACAGTCAGTGGCCACGTATTTCTGACAATGCATTTCTGCAAGTTTCGAGTTAATGATAAAATAATACAAATTTCAAGTTCGTTTAATATTGTTAATACGGACCCGGGCAACGCCGGGCGGGTTAGCTAGTCTAGTATAAAATAGAAAGAGAAATTTCATTCCGGCTGCTTATATCGCTTGAGTTATGCTGGATGGATTTTGATCGGACTTGCACTATTAGTCAGATTACTTTCAGAGAGGGTATAGTATATTGCACATTTTAGATGTTGCTTAGTCACAGAATCATGAGGAAAGTTCCATGACTAGACAAACTCGATTAAGAATGATTAGCTTTTAAAAGTTCAAAGATTTTGATGAGACTTGCATTATTAATTAAGGCTTCTGTCCCTGCAAACCAAAGATACTCCCAAGCAAATGCGAAACTTGTGGGGAGGTAGGTTATTTTTGTAATATCTCGTCTGCATTTCAAATTTCTTTTTCTTTGGGGGGGGGGGGCATTGGATATTCGAATTTTATCCCTATAACGCCCTTTTTTTTTACATTTTCGATTTTGACTGCAGATATTTTTTAGAATGACACTTTCAATTTCGGAACCGGCTTCGAAAGTGAAAGTAACTTTTACAAAAAAAAAAAAAAAAAAAAAAAAAAAAAAAATACTTGCTGGTAAAATCGAAAATGTTAAAGAGGAGCGATGTAGAGATAAACCTCAGCTGTTTAATGCTAAAAAAGTCGAAATGCAAACGAGATATTAGAAAATAACCTCCTCATAGGTTTAGCATTAGCTTGGGATTTTTTCTCCGTTCCCGCTTTGCATGAAACGGAGTCTAAGGTACTTTTTCAAGGATTTTTTAAGTACACTGTATATCGTTCTATCAGTCATTAAGTATAAAATTATGGGAGAAAGTTCTATAATCAGGTGAAACAAATTAGTCTTTTTGAACAGATTTTGAGGAGAGTTACATCGATACCGTTAGGTAATTTTTCAGGGATATTTTTAGAACATTTAATTGTTTTTCACATTGTGTATTTATAGAAATATGGGAGAAAAGTTCCATAATCAGGTGAACCTGAATATGAAAGATAGACTTTTTAAAAAAGTACTACTGGACGGATTTTGATGAGGATTACAATTTTAATCATAGTTTTTTTAGGCTTTAGTGTACTGCATATCGCTGGGTTCTTTTTTACCAAATTATTCGTATATATCGGGGCGCTCGTAACGGGACGCAAATCTCGCCAGGATTGTTGTTGTTATTATTATTATTTTAATTGCCAGTAACAGTTTCTTATTTCATGACTGTAAATTAGAAATTATTTTTACAGTTGAATATAAAAGTTTACTTTTTCTGTATAGTGGACTTGGACAGTGATGAATTCAGACACTTTTCTCCGGGAAGGATTTCTGCGACACCAGTGTGTGTGTATGGGGTGGGGGGGGGGGGGGGTCACTTTTTAACCACTGAAAACACAACATCTCAAATCTTCTGACGGAACATCATATTGCTCTGAGATTGAATGTGTCACCCGCTAAATTTAATACTGTATCTAGCGCTTTTTATGAAAGGTTGGCGCAAAGGGAGATTTGTTGGTAAGTATTTATAAACAGCTATGAAAGCAAACCTGATGAACTTTTATGCTTACTTATGTATAAACATTGCCACAGATGTCATATACGTACCACGTTGGCGCGATTGCACCAAAATGGCAAATTTATGTCACACACGGTAACCCGATTATTGTGTTTCAACAATTTATTTGAGAAAAGAAACATCAGTTGAAAGAATAAAAAAACAGTTATAAATAACAAACATAATAATAAATATACTAAATATCAATATAAATCATAAATATTAGTAATTATATCAATACTCAAAAACAAATTTTACGCCAAATTGGCGGGGAAAATTGCTCCAACGTGTTGCGTATATGACATCGGTGCCTAAACTTTTTAGGTACTACTAGCAAAAGCCATGCTTTGTTTGGATTCGCGAAGCATTATTTCATAAGATAAATATTTGAAAATAACATTATTTTATATTATTTTTGCATCTTTATTAAGCAAAAACTTTATCTTATGTTTTGGCGTATTTAAATTTTAGAAATGTAAATTCAGCCAAATAATTAAGAATTTCCTCGGAATTTTTTATCTGTGATATAAGACTGGTATAAATAAAAATATTTTCGAAGCAAAATTTTACAAAATATTTTTTTAATTTTTAATCAAAAGTTTTAAAGATGTTTTTACATTTCCCAATAGCCTCTGGAGTTATCTGAAATGATTTGAAATAGGTATGTTTTCAATCTTTGTAATTCACATCAAATAATCTTTGATAGCAATCTTAGAATAATACATTCAAACAAAATATTTGGAAAAACATTAAAATCTACTCTCGTTGATACTAAGAACTATTAAATGTAATTTTTTTAAATTCTAATTTTTTCTTTTTTTCTGCATACCAGCATATGAAAAATTTTTATATTGTAGAATCTCTCGTAAGGAAATTTTCTATTAAATGATAAACCTTGAAGGAATTTCACTCTCGACAACGCTACGTGCGTTAAGCAAACTGGTGTCTTTTTATCCCCAATATCTACTACTGCTTTATCTGATGTCAAACCTTGAGATTTATGAATTAGAACTGCAAAAACTGATTGCAAAGGAAATTGTTTTATTGAGCAATTTATGCTTCCATTTTTCCAGAATTTAATTATTGGGGGAATTGGTACGCACCAATTCTTATAAGTTAAATTACTGCAGTATTCAAATTTATCCATGACTAGCTGACCCGCCCGGCGTTGCCCGGGTCCGTATTAACAATATTAAACGAACTTGAAATTTGTATGATTTTATCATTAATTCTTTACATGCAGAAATGCATTGTCTGAAATACGTAGCCACTGACTGTGTGAAAAATCGGTTTTAAAAACAATTAATATTAAGCTCTAAAAATACTCCAAATGAGCAATGAAAAACGCGGGAGGGAATATGTATCCAACGATTGCATGATTTTCGTGTAAAAAAGTTTATATTTACCCGTAAAAATCACTGTTAAGTCACGTAACTAATTATTATTTTCACATACAAATCCCAAGTGAAATATTTTGAAATTCAAACTAATTATATCACTCTTAAATCCGACTATACCATGAATGAAATCGATACACGATGGTAGCTAAAAGGTTGGTATATAGTACTATAATTTCAGAGCTATTTAACAAAAGTGTTATTTTTAATCAAATCTTGCGTATAGGTTCACTCTGTGTATAAATTCCTAACCTTAAACTTTTATATCGTAACCAGAACCTGTCTGTAACCTAACAGCGACTTAACAGTACCCTACCGTGAATTAAATATAACAGAAATGTAACCTAGCCTAAATGTATTCACTTTATTGTAACATATCCATATTCTAACCATAACATAAATGCAATTTAACTTTAACCTAACTTTAACCTAAATAATATAATAGAAAAAAACCATTTTAAAAAATTACTATTTCTTCGTAAAATATGCTTCAGCTGTAATTCGTTTCTTTCAATTCGTTTTATTAATACAAAATTCCTTCCTCGTGCTTTTGTTTGAGACAATAAAATTTCAGCGATAAGTGGTTTAATATTGCAAACCACGGAGTAAGACACTTCTTACTCCGTGTTGCAAATCTTTTTTCGGTTTACTTCGCCTCCACCTATCTTTTTCTCCATGGTGTACAGCAACTGTGATTAAAAAAAAATCCTCATTTAAACTGACAGTTTGCCGGTCTATGAATTTTAAAGGTCTGTCCCAGCTTTTTTAATTATTTCTGCGAAAATTTTATGCAACCAATCAACCATAAGAAAATGAAATGGAAAAAAAGCGAAAAAAGGCGATTTTTTATGAGAGTGAGCTTTGGAATTTAATTAATTACTCAGTTAATAAATAGAATTTTGAAATTCTGAGCTTCAGGTGCATCAGGAGAGACACTGGGCTACTCTAAAAAAAATTTTGAGCTTCGTACGTGCTGTAGATTTTGCTAGCCATCGCAGACACACAGACACACACACACACAGACAGACAGAGCGTTTTGTTCTTTTATTAGTATAGATTATTCGCGGTATCTGGTCTGATGGCTTGTGATTTTCTTTAATACGCGCAACAAAGTCTAAAGTACCGTTCACTAAACCTCTTTCGTCCACAAATAAGAACGTAACATTACTTTAAATCCAAATGATGAAGTAAGAAATGATTAAAGTACTTTAATCATTTCTAGTTTCTCAATCGGCCAACTTTGCTTTAGTACATTTATAAAGAGCTTGAATTGAGGCAACAACTTTAAGCAGTTCTTTTAATTTTTCATTTATATGGCAAATTTAAAAATTAATTTTATTTGCTTACAATTCTTTTGTTGCCACTTTACTAAAAAAAAAAAAAAAAATCCATAATACAATTCTTTTAAAATGTTTAAGTGTCATCTGTGCAAACGATTTTGCGGAGTGATGAAAACATATTTCATTTATTAAATTAATCATGATTCTATCTATAATTATTTACTCCATGATTTATATTTTTTTTTCTGAAAATATACGCGTTTCATTTTTTATTTATTTGCTAAAATGCGTCCGCATTGGAAATGCATGTAAAATAAATTAATTAAAATAATAATTTCTTGAAAAGTATTTCTGTAAAAAAAAATAATATTCTGCAAATCTACAGATCATAATTTATATTTGTGTTTAATTTCAAGTGAAAATACTGTATAGTTTTTTTGTAAAGTGTACGACAAAGTGTCATTTGAGTGGACTAGTAGAGGATTCGCTTCGCTCATCCTAACTAGGTTATCCCGTCGATCAAAAAATTATTGCCAAACTATAAGATTAAATGCCAATAATGGATGATCATGAATGTCACATTCAATGACATTAAATGCGATTCATGTGTTTAAAATGTCATTAAGTGATTTTTATTTCAACTTTTTATTAATATTTTTATTAATATTCTACTAATTATTTGTTTTTTCGTTATCTAAAATAAAAATTACGTCAATATATATAATTTGGCTATTAGTTTGGCGATTTGTATAATTTGGCGAAATTGGTCGACGGGATAACAGTAGTATCACTTTTTATTTATTCATATGCATTGTTTTTATATATAATTTAATTCAGTATTTTTTTTTTTAATAGATAACTGCTTCTTTAGATTAAATAAATAAACTGTATAAATATTGAAAAAAAAAAATGCTTGCATATATGAAACAGCGAATAAGATGCCTAAATGAAGGTTGACAAATTTCCTTTTCCCGACAGAGCTATTATCTATTGTACCCCAAAACCCTGTACTAGAAAAGAATCTCATTTTGGTTTATATAGTACTAGCAGCCTTCGCCCGCTACGCTAATCAGGGTTTTTTTTTTTTTTAAGAAACTTTGAATTAAACGAAATTTTTATATCATAGTAATTTTTAGTTTTATATCGTACTTTAGACTGTCTGTCATCAGTGAAAAATCAGTCATCTAAAAGGAAAGTTCAGTGTTAGTCACCAATGAATGACGTAGTGCTCAACATGTTAACAATTTTATTCACATAAAAATTCATTCAGCAGAACTTTTAAAATAAAGCCAAAGTTTTGGAATTGTGTCCATCTGATAAAAAACATTTCCTAAGTATTCAATTAAACAACGTAGAATGCTATGTTTCATTTGTTACAAAAATTCTGAAAAATTATCCAACTAACAATGTAAAATCCATTAAAATCTATCTTGTAGAACTTAAGTTATAAGCGGCCGCAATGAAATTTCACTTTCGTTTTATATATATTGAGATAATTAAATATAAGCTTACATAATCATCTTAACCTGATTATAGAACTCTCTTTCAAAATTTTAGGTTCAATAGATTTTTTTGTGCTGTGATTAATACGAAATCAAGACTTTCTTTTATATATATAGATAAGGATTGAAATTTTCAAGTTTTTGCGCCGAAGACACCGCCAAATCAGGAAAATGTGAAGTATCTCGCGAGCTACTGAACTTAGAAGAATTTGCTTGGTACCATTCGATTCAGCATGAAAAAATACATTGAAATATGTTATCAGTTGAAAAATAACTACAAAAGCCGATTTTTTAGGAATTGTTTAAAAAATCGTTCCTTTTTTTAACCCCGTTAGGGGAGGAATTTTCGAAAATCCCTTCTTAGCGGCACTCGATGTTATCAGAAGTATTTTTAACCCAATTTTCAAGATTTTAGGTTCGGCAGATTTTTTTTTGTGCTGTGATTAATACGAAATCCAGACTTTCTTTTATATATATATATATAAGGATTGAAAATTTCAGGTTTTTGCGCCAATTAAATCGCCAAATTTGGAAAATGTGAAGTATCTCACGAACTAATGGATTTAAAAGAATTTGCTTAGTACCATTCGATTCAGCATAAAAAAATACACTTAAATATGCTATCATTTGAAAAATAACTACAAAAGCCGGTTTTTAAGGAATTTTTAAATGTTCGTTCCTTTTTTTAACCCCCTTAGGGGCGGAATTTTCGAAAATCCCTTCTTAGCGGCACTCGATGTTATCAGAAGTATTTTTAACCCAATTTTCAAGATTTTAGGTTCGGCAGATTTTTTTGCGCTGTGATTAATACGAAATCCAGACTTTCTTTTATATATATAGATTACTTATTATCATTATTTTGTAATTTAATGAAATGCATGCACTTTAAATGTAAACTATGTATTTTAAGCGAGAGTTAAGCATTTTAAATGAAATGAGTTTAAAATATAAATTTTAATTAAAAAGTACAAATGGATTATCCCGTCAACCAATTTCGTCAAATTGTTCGGTAAATTATACAAATTATTATTTTTTTAAATAATAAATAAGGAAAAAACGAATAAATTAGTAAAACATTAATATAAATAAAAAGAGGAATTAAAAAACCTCTTGATGACGTAGCAAACACATGTAACGTGTTTATGTCAAGTGAATATGATATTTATGATAATCCGTTATTGGCATTAAATCTTACAGTTTGGCGATTGTTTTTTTCCGGACGGAATAATCAAGTAGTACCAAATAAAATAAATCCAATATAAGTATAGGTACGTATTTATCACATGCGTCCTCCGCTAACGTAAAAGTACCAGAAAATGCTTAAATGAAAGTGCAAATGTTTGCTATATAATGGGAAACAAACCAGGTATAGAATACATAAATGAAATTTAGTTGGCTGCAACCCACGATCAGTAAAATCCGCTAACAGGCTGCAAACTCGAGGACCGAGCTTTAAACACTATCTCAAGCAGTGATGAAAAAATCTTCTAACATTGTTTCAATAAAAAAAAGGCCAAAATTATATTTTCAGAACCCTAAAATCCATACATTTTAAAATATCGATTGCAAAATTCATATAAATTTGGCCTATACTTATTTGTCTCTCAATTCCATAGGTTATGATATTTTAAGGTGTGCAAAACCAAAAATCCATCCTTTTTAAATCGAAAACAATTTATAAAACTAAAAACTTTTTTACAAGTTCAAAATAACATATTTACTTACTCACAAGAAAGTGAAACGCCATTTTTTGAAATTTTCTCTATGTATACATTGTAAATAAACACATTCAAAGACTGTGTGATGCTCCATGATAAAATTTCCGATGCCAAAATGTTCTTGATTAAAACGGGAAATAAATAGTTACCGCAAAAACTTTGAAATCCGGCTCAATTTTCATTCTAGGAAAACGGAAGAAGAAATAACATATCTGCTGATAGAATGACAAAACACAGTGAAGGGTTATTGCATAAATTAAAATGATTGAAGGTATCGATGAATTTTTAGAATTTATTTTGCAAAAAGTTGCGTTGGTTGAAATCGCGTGCCGGGAAAAGCATGTGTATTATCCCAGTAGAGTAATTAAAATATTTTGTTTTTTGTTGCTGGCAAAAAATTCGCAATCAGTCAAAACTTAAAGTAGTATTCCATTTTTTGCAAATCTCTGGAGGACAGTTTAGATAGGAAGAATCATTTTATAGTATTATGTTTTTTCCCTGTTAGGTTATCAGAATAAATGAATATTTAATGAGAAACTAGAAAAGCATATTTTCTGAAAATGGATCGAAATCTCACGTGTAAAAACTGATTTACTGATAAATATTCATTGCAGACGATTTTAATTGATGCACTGGAATTATTTTAGCAAATTTTTAGTCTTATTTGTTTATAGTGAAATGTGCCGGAAGCAGGAAACCTGCTTTTTCAGAATTTAATGTCACACCCTATTAATATATATTTATAATAGCAAACGCGATATAGCGTTTGGTATAATATGTTTAAGAAATGGAAAATTAATATTGTGTGGTGCTAGTTAGAACATTTTTTAATACTACTATATTATATAACCATTATACAACACTAGTATTTAACATCTATAATAAATATAGAATAACCCATAAAATAAACTAAAACAAGACAAGGAACTGTACAAAGCAGTACTGGAACAATTACAAAGTATTGGAAATGCGGTATTTGGCTCGTTGTCAAGGGTAATACCAAATACACAATAACGATTAATTTCTGATTAGAAATCAGGATAAACCTAAAAACGATTTACATATATGCACGATGTAGAACTCGTTGAATTTCCATGACAGAAAATACTAAAGAAGGAACTGTTTCATTAATTTATAGCAAACCTACAAAATCAGTTACAATAAAAAATGCATCTTATATTAGTTAGCAAATTAATCTCAAATTGGCTCTCAAACAAATATTGTTTTAACCTAATAGTCTAAGAACCAACAGCACAAAACCCTAAGTCATCGAGCACAAGAAAAATCTCTATTTTATGGAAGAGTAACAGAAGAATATAATGATCCATGTCTGCTGGAAGCAAAGTGGTGCATAAGCCCAAAATTAATACCACTAGTGGCTGACTCGTAGGCTTAGCATTGTGTTTGCCTTACAATCAAAAGTATGAAAACATGGAAAACTTGGTGCAGGAAAACAATGCAAAGCCTACAAAACAACCACTAATGGTGTACATTTTTGGCTTATGCACCACTTCGTTTCCGGCAGACATGGATCATTCGATTCCCCTATCACTACTTTTCCATAAAATAAAGGAATTTTTCTTGTGCTCGATGACTTAGGGTTTTATGCGGTCGGCTCCTGGACTATTTCGGAAGTGAAGCATTTCAAAGAAAGCGAAAAGGATTCATTTCTACAAAGCTTATTTTGGTTTTAAGATTTAAAACAGACGCTTTTATTTTACATAAAATGACGCCATTTGAATCCCCTGAAAAATTCCCCACTTACGAACCAGTCTTAAATAATGTCAATAGAAAAATATGCATATGACATCACTAATAATGGGAATAATACCGGAATAACACACAAACCTAGCACAAAGCGATATCGTAAACATAACAAAACAAGTTGGAAATTGCCCGTGAAGCGTAGCAAATGAGGTGCGTTCGTACGATAACGAAGTTTTAAAAATATTACTTTCATATATCAATCTCATAAAATTGTAAATAGTGAATTACAATTAAAACGCTCATCAAACAATGTTCTCCCTATACCATTATGTCATGGAATACTTTTGTGTGGCCTTGTAAATCAATAACAAATGTTCTTTGCACCATAAATTATGTAAGATGTATATTATAATATGTACTTTATAGTTGCATATAAATTTTATTAAGTTCGCATGAGTGTAACACGATTAAAATGCATTTGAAACATTTTTTCCCATTGACCGTAATGCAATGGAATACTTTTGATTGTCCCTTTAATTGATCTATGCATCCGATTTTCATAAAATTTTAAATAACTCGAAAAAATTATGTAATAATTATGTATTTTAAATTTCAAATGTATAGAATATTTGAAACTTTTTCCCCATTGACCATAGTGTAATATAATACTTTTGATTGCCCCTGTAATTGATCTATGCACACGATTATAAAAAAATTTGAAATAACTAGACAGAATTATGTAATAATTGAGTATTTTAAATTTCAAACGATTAAAATGCATTTGAAACTTTTTTCCCCATTGACTGTAATGTAATGGAATACTTTTGATTGCCCCTGTAATTGATCTAATGCATCCGAGTTACATAAAATTTGAAATGACTCGACAAAATTATGTAATAATTATGTATTTTAAATTTCAAACGATTCGGTTGGGTAGTTTTTGCGTTGTTATATGCGGACAGACGGACGGACGGATTGAACGACCACTATAGGTGCTACGTATTATATAATTACGAACGCACCTAAAAATCGGCTATGCAATATTATTCACCTACCTTCTTTGTTCGTAGCATTATGGAATTTAAAATTAGATATAATAGCATCGTATTTTTCTGAAATCATTTATTTATACTTTTTCAAAATAGCAAGTAATTTAATTACAAATGTTTTTTTAGTTATGAGAAAATGGCGGCAAACAGATGTAGTAACCTATTATTTTTCAACTCTTTCCCCTTTTACTTTCTACAGAAGTGGAGTACTTTATTTGTTGTCAATACAGTAATCACATTAAAAATTACAAAATAATAATAAATACCTTAAAAATAAGTTAAGATGCAGTTTTCAAACAATTGCAGTTAAAAGTATTTTTTTTATTCTCTGCACAAAAGGTGTAATCAAAAGAATATTGCCCAATTAAACCGATGACAATGAGCTCACAGGCTATTCACATTAGTTGTATATTAGGTTTTTTTTCCAAGGAATAATTCCCCTCGAAAAACAAATTAAGGGCGGGGGGGGATTAGCTCCCCCTATTTCCCAGCTTTTTATTTAATCATTGAACCCCTAAAACTATGCGAGAATACTCCTCGTCATAATGAATTTATATCAAAATTCGAAGAAAATCCTATAATTCTGCATAAAATCCAATTTATTTAAGGGGGGATATCCCCCGCTCTCTCCTTTATACTTAACCATTAAACCCCGATAACTATTCAGGGATTCGTCTTATGAGAAAGATCATAATGTCCAAAATTTAAAGCAAATCGGTTAATTCTACATGGAAAAACTTATTTACCTAAATTAAGAGGATCCCTCCTTTATACTTAACCAATGAATCCCCAAAACAAATCAGGGAAGCGCCTTATCAGAATGAACCTGTATCCAAAATTTGAAGCTAATCAGTAAATTTGATAGAAAAAAACCTTGGTACTTCTAGGTTATCTCGTCGACCAGTTTCGCCAAATTATACAAATCGCCAAACTAATAGCCAAATTATACATGTTGACATAATTTTTATTTTAAATAACGAAAAAACAAATAATTAGTAGAATATTAATCAAAATATTAATAAAAAGATAAAAAGTCGAAATAAAAATCACTTAGTGACATTTTAAACACGTGAATCGGATTTAATGTCATTGAATGCGACATTCACGTTCATCCATTATTGGCATTTAATCTTATAGTTTGGGGATAATTTTTCGGTTGACGGGATAACCTAGAAGTACCAAAACTTTTTACCTAAATTAAAGGGGGGGTCCCCCTCTTCCCCTCGCCCTTAATAGTTAAGCAATGAATACCCAAACTAATCATGGAGGCACCTCATAAGAGACACGATAATTCAGCATGAAAAGACCTATTTATCTAACTTAAGAGGAGGGATTATCCCCTTATCTTATGAACTAATCGGAGACGCTCCTTATCGGAATAAACCTATATTCATAATTTGAAGCAAATCGGATATTTTTATCATCAGTTATCAGGCTTTGATAGCCTATGAGTAAAAAACTGAAAATGTGCGATGCTCAAAAGTTGAGAAAATTGCAGTAGAGATTATCAGTATTTAACCGTACAATGATATATGCGTCTCGTTTTGAGACTGGATACGTAATATTTTTTTAGTGACGACTGTTGCTTGAATGAAATAGTATATCGGGGGCTAAAAATTCAATGATTTTTGAATCTTTAATCAAGTAGCTAACTACTAGATTAGAAAATTACCAGTTTAAATGAGAATATTTAGGCCTCGTTCTGATATACAAAGATATTTTCCACATAACTGTTGCATTCTTTTACAGTTTAGTGCATTTGCTGTGCAAGATTTCTACGAAACGATTACTAGAATTTTCGGGTGTTTAAATATTAAATTTCATTTTCAAAATAAAGATGTACTTTATAATCCAAGAGCCAACGACACAAAAATCTAAGGTGTCGAATACAAGGGAAAAAAAAAAAAAAGAAAAAAACTTTTATTTCATGAGAGATTTGATTATAACTTTGATGCCTTTTGTTAATGGGAGATTTGTTTTAACGCCGTTTTTTCTATTGGATGTTTATGCAATTTCATGAGAAATTAACACAAGTTCTCGATGAGGATAGAATCTGTTTGTCCCTTTGTTTCCGAAGTCTAAAGTCTGGAAACAAGCAAAGAATTTTGAAAGGGAATGCAGATGTGAAAAGATAATTCCAAAATGCTATTTTTGCTGGGAGGAAAAGAGGGGGAGGGGAAGGGGATGCACAAACTCTGCTTCCTTTGAAAATGAGAAATAACAGCACACAAAATTCAAATTAATCTGGAAGATTGGTTGGTTGGTTGATTGAATTTCATGATGGTTGCATGCAGTCTTTCAAGTCAATATAGCAATTTATTTTTCCTCCGAAAACTTCTTCCGAGTTTCTTTTCGTTTAGAGGTGTCCTTTTGAAATTTGTAAAAGGAATCTGGTTTCAGTTTTTAGCCCAATGCAGTGAATTTTGTGGAAATTTGCAATTTTATTTTTGCAATCATTTGACAATATTCACAATTTTTTCCCACAACCGTTTGATGAAATTCATGTCTTTATGTGGTTTTATGTTGAAATCCGCACTGTTCACCGCTAACTTTCGACAAATTTTGTGTTTTTTTACCGCAATCCTTTAACAAATTTCTGACTCTTTATCGCGACGAAATAGGCATTTCTTCAGCATATTTTTCGATGAAATTCGAGTTTTTTCCACGAGTTTTTGACGAAATTAGTTTTTTCTTCTTCAATTTTTTGAAGAAGAAAAGAAGCGTTTTGATCTGGATTTTTTGAGGAAATTTTTTTTTTTTTGAGACTTATTGACGAAATTCGCGTTTTTATCGCGATTTTTTGAGTAAATTTTCTTTTGCGACCTATTGACGAAATGATATTTTTTATAAGGATCATTTGTCGAATTTCGCGATAGTTTTGCGCGTTCAATCAGGAAAATTCTCACTATCTTTCTGTGACAATTAAAAAAAATTTACTCGTTTCTGCGACTTTTTAACGAAATTCGAAACATTTTTTCGTCAATTGTTTATCGAAATTTACGTTGTTTTTCAACAATCGTTTGAAGAAATTCTCAATTTTTTTCGGACCGATTCACGGTCCATTTTACAGCGACAAAATAAAGATAACTGTAAATTGGATATAATTTAAAACAACGCTTCCCACCCTTTTTCCTTTCATGTACCTCTTTCTTACGGTTTTAATTTTGGTGTACCCACATCTCTTATAAACATGTCCTCCTCCCTTTCTCTTCCACTGAACAAGCAAAAATAACGCAATCTTTTTACCTGAACTATTATACAATAATTCGATGCAAATTACATTGTCATTTCTAACATTTTTGACTTTACTAACCGTTTTTGAAATTTCCACCATTACCGATATTATTTTCACGTACCTTTAACAGGCCCACCACATATCCCCAGGAGTAGGCGCACCGCAAATTGGAAACCCTTGTTATAAAGAAACTTTTTAACATTCTTTTATATAAAAATGCTTTAAGATTAGAAAATATCGACGGCATATTGTTTTGTTCTTGTTTATGAAAATTAATTTGAATTTACAAACTCTTGTCATATTGAATTATTCCTTCATATTCCTTTTAAATTATGGCTTCTTTAGCCCTTAACTATAATACATGAATTACTTTTACGGAAGTATTTACAGAGCCGAATGACCGAAAAGGACAAGAAGTGTTGTGAATTGGATTGCACTTAATCCTAATATATTTTTATTTCAAGGGTCTTCAAGATTAGGAAATTTCCAGTGTATCGGAAATTCTCTCCTCGAGAAACAATGAGACATAGTGCTTCGTAATAAATTGTTTTAAAATATCTCTGGTAAAAATTAAAAAATGTATATTTCGCAGTGAACTTCACAACTTTAATATTACAAATAAATAAATACAGTAATAACTCGATGTAATATCAATCATTGAGACCACTATATTCTGGCGTTGTACATTATGAACAAATAAGAATTGCGTTAAATCTATGTATTTCAGTAGCCGGTAACACAGATATTTGATGTTATACTGAGTAACGTTTTAAATGGATGACGCCATACCGAAGTTGTACAAGTAAATTAATGAGGAACTTACAGCTGCATATTAACGAGTTCTTATTTGCGGAAATTAATGAAATGTAATAAATTCCCTCATAGATTATTTTTCTATTAGTACTCGAATTATCTTTACGGAAGTACTGGCAGGGCTATATGCCTGAAAGGCTAGGAAGTGCATTATATTGAATCATAATGGATCTTAATGTCATGGACACAGCTTTAAGATCAGGAAATTCCTAAAGTTCCGCAAATCATCTCCTGGAGGCACCGTAATGTTTCATGATAAATTGTTTTAAAAATCTCATGTAAACATCTGAAAATGAATATTGTTGCAAGTTCCACCTCTTTAATTTTATGAAGGAGATGTACGATGGCCTTCCATCATTATTGGCCTCGTAACAGCTGTACATCGTCCAAGTTCGCGGTTTTCTACTAGCTCACGAAACAAAAGTTTTGCGGTTTCGAGCCCGGGCTTGTATCCGTTGATGCTACTGATTCAGTATCGCTCATGCAAAACTTCACCCTATAAAAACAGTTATGTTGCGATCTCTTTTTGTAGAGGCTCGTTTTGATTCATAACGGAGTAGTAGGGGCTGACCTTCAACAAATTGTAAGCTCACGCAAGCCCGTCTAGAAATGATGTTTTGGTCATCGAATTAATTGTAGCCATTGTAATCTGGGGAGGATTTGAAGGACAGTTCAGTGCTTATGGAGTCACCTTCGGCATATCTTGCAGGTGTTATATGAAGTGGGCTGTTAAAAGTTTTTCCGAAAAAGAAAAATGCAATCTTTTGTAAGATGTTGCACGCTTTATTACTATTTTAAAAAGTCCGTAATGCAGATGGTATGTCTTACAGATCTTTCTAACAAAAAGAGCGTATTACATTTATTTAGGTATAAAACTTACTATACTTTTTTTGCTACGTCGTATTTAGTTATTATCTGAGGATATTTTTAATGCTACAAAATTACCGAATGTTATTATTTCAAAATTTATTTAAAGGGAAAATAATGACTATAAATTATTATTAAATGCTCATTTAAGTCAATCATTTACAAGAAAAATCATTTTATAAGTATTCTGCATTGTCGAAGGATTAAAACGGGACTAACATATTCTTTCCTGTAAATTACAATAGATTATGATAGATTACAATACCTTTAAAATTGCTTAGAGTATTATTATTTTTTTTTTCTTTTAACATTTTGAATAGGTTTAGTAAAATTTAGTTACGGTTAAAATTCTTATAGGATGTTAAAGTTTGGATATAATAATAATAAAACAGAAATTTCTATTTTATAAAAGAATAAAAATTCTGTAGTTTTTGACATTATTACTATTATAATTTTTTACAGTTTTTATACGTATGTTTAATAATCTGCAAACAGTTTGGAGGATTTTTCTCTTTTCTCTTTTTTAGAATACATCATCGGAATAACTAGTAAAATCAAATTTCTTTTTTTAACTAGAGCATTCGTGTAATGAATTCCAGCTATAGCGATAACCTATTCTTATTTTTAAAAAAACTTATGGTATAAAACTAAAATTTTAAACATTTAGATTCAGACTGAACTTTGCTGATATGTCTTTTATATGAAAAAAAGAGGCATCTAGAGACAAAGATTAATAATAATAATAGTAATAAAACATTTTTATTTACAAGTTTTTTTCTATTTTGATATAGAAACTATGATGGGCTATCGAAAAACCTTACATGTATGAGTCATTCCACATAAAATGAGCAAAAATTAAAAAAAAGTCGTGTCCCCATGGTAACAGATTTTAATAAAATTTGATACGCAGGTTCAATTCATATTCAAATAGAGCTCGACAAAATATCTTGAAAAATAAAATTATTTTAGCAGTTTTGGACAGTTAAAAAAATTATGATATTGAATGGTATATGCGTAATTGTCCAAAGTAGCAAGTTTGAAGTTCTGTATCTTGAAAAATTTTTAACAGAAAAGAATTTTGCTTTTAATATTATATACCCTCTGAAAAATTACTTTCTTATTTATTTAGTAATAATAATCTGGTAACACCATAATTAATTTTAAATTGTGCATAAACATTTAAAATTTGTTAATTTTGAGAAAATTAGTTATAAAAATTAAATGAATTGAAAAACATGTGTGAAATTGATGCTTGATGTAATATTACATATGAAGATAGTTTGAAAGTTACCATTTATTTCCTTCATCTTCAATAAAAATTAGAAACTTTAAAAAAAAAATTACAATATCATAATTTTCTATTTTATGTTTGCGCAAAAATTATAGAAAGAAACGGTCCGACATTAACAATATTACACGGACATAAAGATTAATCAGTTTATAATAATAGAGAAAGGTGGGATATGTTGGGACATGGCCCACCTTAAGAAATCTCAATTTTCAGGCTTTATTTTGCAGTTAAAAATTAGCGCACATAAATGCAAATATACGGTACTACAATCTACTCTCTCATGTATTTTGGAATGGCTGGTGTTTGCTGGCCATAATATTTTTGCATATTAATTTTGTAATTATTTTCTTAAGTAACACATTAACATCCAATATTGCTCAAACAGAAAAAAATAAATACTAAAAAAAAAATTTCACTTTTTTTTTTTTTTTTTTTTTTTTTTTTTTTTTTTTTTTGTTACTTCAAGTGATAAGCTTTTTGCGATGACAACTAAGACAAGCTAATAATAGTATGTTAGTACAAGACCTCCAACAATCATTTTCCCGATATGGATAATACAAAGATTAAATTCCTAAAACAAATAACAATAAATGAAATATATTACTGTAATACACAGACTGTCTACAATAGTTACATATTAATTTTGTGAAATTTGCTTAAGTAATACATTAACATCCAATATTGCTCAAATGGAAAAAATAAATAAATAAGAAACAGAAAAAATTCACCACCTTTTCTTGTACTTCAAGTGATAAGCTTTTTGCAATGACAACTAAGACAAGCTAATAGTATTGTGTTAGTACAAGATCTCCAACAATCATTTTTCCGATATGGATAATGCACAGAGATAAAATTCTTAGTTTGAAATACAAAATTGCTAACTGACATGTCCTCCACCCCCCCCCCCCTTTCTCACTATTAAACAAGTAACGAGAGACAAGCAACATGGAACAAGCATATATTTTACTTGCAGCATTTCCTGAATAAGAAGAAACAAATAATAATAAACGAAATTATATTCCACTAATACACAGTCTGTCTACAATAGAGTTAATCCGCGTGCCGAAAGAGAAAAAAAATATCGTCTTAGATCAAACAAACCGAAATATCGAAAATTGAGCGTGAACAGCTCTGTTATCTTTATTCTGCGAATGAGATAATAATCGGAAACAGATCGTTTCTCGTAAGTGAAAGACAAGAAAAGAGTTGCTCATCGGAAAAACTGAAGACATACCATTTTAATATTCCACTACAATGTTGTTCTTTAGTCATTTGTTTTTTATTTTCTTTCAACTGCCATGTATGACCACGTGGAAAAAATAAATATGTGAAACTATTTCGGTGAAAGGGGATATTTTCCATCTTACCGTGTTTACTCGTGTAGTAATCGTCCCTGCTTAATAGTCGCATGTTTATCCAGTAATTTTGAAGTAATAAAAATCGCCAAAATATTTTGTTCGTTTGAAAATCGCAGTCGCACATTTAATCTTCATCTAGAAAATAGAAAATTATCAACTGCACACTTCCCAGAGAATACTCTACGGATTCATCTGTTCTGTCACTCCCATTGACATACCCAATGGTCACTCTATTCATCAGACACTGATTCACATTACATTAGTGATTAATACATGGAAATTTTTTCCATAGAGAAAATTAGCCTTGCGTACAACAATTCAAATGAAAATAAAGCTTCAAACTTTTAACTGTTCATAAGAGGTGCAAATGTCAACCTAAAAAAGTTTCCATGAACTCGGGCCATCAGTATAACACATTGACGTTCTATCTACTCAACCACTTGGAGCGATACCTAGCCAGGAATTATTTTTTTTTTCTTCTCTCTGGGAAAAAAATGAAGTATTAATATATTTAATCGATGCTGGATTTATACGAGTTTCGTGTTTGTCCCATGTCGGTGGTTCACGGAAAAAATTTTCGTCTTATTCTGTGTTTGTAGACTTGCTAACATGAAATAGTGAGAAATTCCCGGCTGGGTATCTTTCCACGGGGTTTAGTCGGTAGAACGTCAATGCGCTATTCTGATGAGCCGGGTTCGAAGCTCGGCATGGAAACTTTTTCACTAGGTTGGTACTTGCGCCTCTTATGCAATTCTAAGCTTTTATAAGCAATTAAAAAAAAATTTCATTTGATTTGCATTTGAAATACATTGACGGTACTGATACCTTTAGTAAAAGTAATTTATTATGAGAATTCGTCAAAATTTTTACAAAGATTATTTGTAAATTTTATGTCTGAAAAATATTAATGGTATTTAATAAACAGCACATAATCTGAAAACACTTTATAATGCGTATTTTTATACCAGTAATTTTTTTTATCATTGGAATGTGCAATATTATATAGTAGATTTCTCCGCATAACAGTCGCACCTAGATTTTCACAATGAAAAATTTGCAAAAAAGTGCTTCCATGCATGCGAGTAAACACGGGTACATATTCCAAAATATAAACATTAATTCAAATTTATTGTTACCCAGCAAGAAAATATGAAATTTTACACTTAAAATTATCAAAGCAATGGTGTATTCCACAGATATGACTTTACCAGTGAAATTCCGCTTTTGAAGCTTCACGAAAGGATCTGCTGTGAAACGTTATTTACAGGGAAACATAAGTATCCGTGTGTTGTATTGGCGGCGAAGAAACTTAGGGGGAAATTTTGCATTGCATTAAGGGTGGTCTTAAATCAAAAAGGGCAACTTTGTGACGCATGCATTAATTTATTTTTGTTCGGAAATGCATGAAAATAGCAGGTGTTGTTATTCAGAAACTGTCTAATATCACTCATTCTTCTGTTTTTAAAAAAACACAATAGTTTTTTTATAACAAGCCTTCAAAGTTAACACTTTTGAGCATATTTCCCGACGAAAGCAGAAAAACCGGTTGAAAAGGAGGAGAAAAACGGGTGATTGCGTCATCGAAGTAGCTTATAACTCGATAAGTAATTTAATTATCATAAAATGGAAAAGTAAGTTCAATTCGAAATCGCTTCCATAGTCAGGCATTAAAATTTTATATCTTTCTGTTAAAAAAATGAATTTGTAAATGTGTCAAAACGTTTTTTGCTTGTTGAGCGGATCAATTAAGAACACCCTTAAGGGTGCTCTTATGGGTGTTCTTAAATCAAAAAGGGAAACTTTGTGACACAGGCTTTATTTTATTTTTGTTCGGTAATGAATAAAAATAGAATGTGTTATTCAGAAACTGTCTAATTGCACTCAATTTTCTGTTTTCTCTAAAACACAATAGATTTTTTAAAACAAGCCTTCGAAGTTGACACTTTTGAACACATTCCCCGACGAAAGTAGAGAAACCGGTCGAAAAGCAGGAGAAAAATGGGTGATCACTTCATCGAAATAGCTTATAACTGGGTAGGTAATTTAATTATCATAAAATGGAAAAATAGGTTCGATTCGAAATCGCTTCCAAGTCAGGCATTCCAATTATATATATTTTTGTTAAAAAATGAATTTGTAAATGCGTCAAAACATTTTGCGCTTGTTGAGCGCAGCAGTTAAGAACACCCTTAAATCAAAAAGGGCAACTTTGTGACATATGCTTTAATTTATTTTTGTTCGGAAATGCATAAAAATAGCAGGTGTTGTTATTAAGAAACTGTCTAATTGCACTTAATTTTCTTTCTTTCTTTTTCTTTAAACAACTGATCTTTCATAATAAGCCTTCAAAATTGATGTTTTTGAGCACTTTTCCTGACGAAAGCAGAAAAAACGGCCGAAAAACCAGATAAAAATGGCTGATCACTTGGTCGAAACAGCTTAGAACTGGATAAGTAATTTAATTGTCATAAAATGGAAAACTAAGTTCATTTTGAAATCACTTCCATATTCAGACATTGCAATTTTAAATCTTTCTGTTAAAAATGAATTTGTAAATGTGTCAAAACGCTTGTTGAGCGGAGCAGTTGAGAACACCCTTAAGGGGACTTGTCTGATAGAGAAGAAAAAAAAAAAAAAAAAAAAAAAAAAAAAAAAACATCGAATCCCATATGCTATGGGGAAATTGCTTATCGTTTTTGTTCATCATAATCAGGAAAGTTCAACAATATATTTTTTTTTTCAGCACTTATAGATAAGAAGGCTCTTTATTCCTTTGTCAGCTCCAAATTTTTATGTATTTTTCCAAGCGAGTTACAAGCGAGTAAAAAATACTTTTTATACTTTTCTGAATTTTGAACTTTTAGCACAAAATTAAAAATACTCATAATTATCTTTAAAATATTTTTAGATTATAGGAGGACAAAAAACTTTCCTATCTACGGTGAAAAAAAAAAATATTGTTGAACTTTCAGAATTTGAATGAACAAGAAGTATTTTTCCCATGGGATAATATGGGATTCCACTTTTTTCCCTTTAACCTGATTAAATTCACTTAAGGTTGTTCTCGATAGTTTTGCTCACAAGGTGAAAACGTTTTGACACATTTAAAAATTCGTTTTTTAACGGAAAGATATAAAACTGAAAAGTCTGATTATGAAAACGATTTGGAATCTGACTGAATTTTTCATTTTTTTTTAAATCAATAAATTATCCATTGAATTATAAGCGAAATCGATCGCATTACAAACACGTTTTCCACCCCAGTATGAATGGTTATTCTTCTTTCACACGGAAATTATGTTCAAAACGCCCACTTTGATACTGTTTTCTGAAAAATCTATTGCGTTTGCAAAAAACGGGAAAATGAGTGCGATTAGATAATTTCGTAACAGCAACATCTATTAGTTTCATGATTTCTGAACAAAAATTATGTCGTAAAGGGGACCTTCTTGATTTAAAAACAGCCTTAAAAATGCAAATGATTTTTTTTTTTTTTTTGGATCGGGAGGAGGGGGTGGTCACGAAATATCCATATGGATTTTATTCTCTATGTGATTCTGCCTTATCTTGCATTGATTTCGTCCTCTTAATATCATAAAATAATTTACTCTATCGAACATTTGGGATACAAATAATATCACAACAATTCATTTATGATGCTGTATAATCAGCTATATATAATATAGTATAAAAAATTGAATGAATGCAATAACTGCATTGTTATTACATTATTATTCGCAGAGAGACAAGTTGTCTTGACTATATATCACAGAGATAATTCACTAGAACATGATATTGCATTTTTTCCCCCTTTAAGGTTTTTTATCTCAATTAGTATTTTAAACAAATCTCACGTTTTATTAGGTGATTTTTAAATTCATAAGGCATGGAAGGCTTATGTAAAATAATGTGAATGAACGAATCTACATAAGCTGATAAAGTTTACTTTGACCGATAACATGATCATGTTGAATTGCAAAAATTTTTACTCAGTAAAATTGAAAATTTTAAATAATAGTAAAAAATTAAAGTACTATGTTATTTAGCTTATCTGGCGGTACTCTCACAATGAATTGTAGTTTAATTTTTGTAGATTAAAGTGAGAATAAAAAAGTATAAAAATAGCCTTAAAATATATGGTATAAAACAGCAAAAATGTATATTACCTTCAAAGTTATTTTAAAACTAGTTGGATGTACCAATCCCAAAACTTTCTTCTATCTCATACGTACATTTTAATATTTTAAAAAAAAAAATAGTTACTCATTTTAATACTTTAATAATTTTAATTCAATACCATACCAACTTTGATTTTCATCTTAAATTTCTGCTTCAATCAATTAATCTGAGCAAAAACGAATTTCCGTCTCTACACGAGCCGATGGACAATAGAATGATAGGCAGATTTTTTTTTTTAATTCAGGGAGGACTTATTTGCCTTACCAAAAAATAATCATATGCAAAAAATTTAGTTCAGTTCTAGAACTAACTTCATACACTTTTAAGTGATGCAATATTGAAAATGGCATAAAATTCGCTATTGCATCGCCTCCTTCCGGCGGATTTTTTTCAGATTCAGGTCAATCCAACTAGCCATAGCCATACACTTACACAAAAAAATTCGTTCAATTCGATGCATAACTTCATGTACTTTATACGTCGGTACAATATTGAAAATGGCACAAAAATCGCGATTGCAGCGCCCCCTTCCGACGGATGTTTTTCAAATTCAGGGAGGACCAACTAGCCATAGTCATACACTTACAAAAAAAATTTGGTTCAATTCGATGCATAACTTCATATATTTTTGGTCGGTATAATATTGAAAATAGCACAAAGATCGCGATTGCAGCGCCCCCTTCTGGCGGAATATTTCAAAATTGAAGGAGGATCTGCTTGCCACAGCCAAAAACATTCACAAAAAATTTGGTTCAATTCTATGCATAACTTCATACACTTTTTGATGGTAGAATGGCGACATACAGACACACAGACATTTTGTAAAAACATGTTTTTTGGAATCTCTGACCCCTAAAACGTGTAAATCCGTCGAAAAAATTTCGATTACAATACTTTCTTCTATTGAAGATAGAAGAAAGTAAAAATCTAAATTTAAAATTCATCTAAATTAACGAACGAATTAATTTTAAAATTGGGATTAGATTAGTTTTGTATTAAAATTAGATAATATTACAATATTAAAATATTTTTAAAGAGCATATGGATCCATCTGCTAAAACTGAGTCATAGATACAGTGGTGGTCAAAATTATAAGGACAAGGCGAAAATTGCCAAATCTTGGTTATATTTGGCCGGAAACTTATGCAAATTTAAAGGCTGGAGAACAATGAAAAATGAAGAATATTTTTATAAATCTTTATGTAATTATGTGGAAAATTCATATTTATAAAATGTATTAAGGATTTATACAGGGATCTAATATGGACAAAATTATAAGAACAACTATATTTGTATGTTCTAAAAAGTAAAATTTGCGTATTTTTGCTTTGCATACGGAACTTCAAGACGATATAAATGCATAGTAAGCATTTGGGCTCATGATATTCTGTTTTTTAGTCATGCCGCTAGGTCCAAACTTTCGGAGTTTGAAAAAGAGAAAAAGGATGAATTTAAAATTTTAGGATTTTCTGTACGCCAAATTGTGACAAATCTTAATGGATCAAGAACTGTTATTTACAATATCTTAAAAATCCCGGTAAATATGGACGGCAAAGACATATAGGTAGGCCATCTTCTGCTTCTGTACGGGAGAAAAGAATGACAATAAGACGAGCCTGCTCCAAAAAAAAAAGTCTACATAAATAAAACTTGAATTGAACTTAGAATGCAGTGCTCGAACTGTTCGACGTGTTTTACAAAAAGAAAAAAAGGTTGGCTATGGTAAAGGTATCTCAAGTTCGCCTCTTACAAAAGTTCATAAAAGACTGAGGATAGAGTTTGCCAAAAAATGCATTATTATGGAAAAAATGTCGGATGATGTTGTCTTTTTCGATGAGAAAAAGTTTAATTTGATGGGCCAGATAGTTTCCTCTACTTCTGGAACTATCTCCGTAGAGAAAAAGAAATTTTCTCAAAGCGTGTTTTTTTTGGGGGGGGAGGGAGGTGGCTCAGTAATGGTCTGGGGAGTTTTCGCAACTGGTGGAACTACTCCAATAGTTTTTGTGTAGGGTAGAATGATTTTTGAGAGTTATGTTGATGTAGTTGGGCGATAATTTTTATTGGAAGCACCGTTAATAACGAGTGGAGATTATTTTTTCCAGCAGGAGTACATGTTCCCCAAATATCAAAATCGTGATTTGATGCTAATTTTGTGAAACTACTTAATCGGCCGACCAGAAGAACTGATCTGAATCCAACGGAAAATCTATGGGGTATTCTGGCACACGAAATCTTCAAAAACGGTATACAATACAAAAATAAGTAAGAGCTCATCTCCTCCATCGAAAACACCTGGTCAAAAATTTCCAAGAACGTTCTGAAGGAGCAATCTGACTCCATGACGTCAAGACTTAACAGTAACAGAGAAAAAAAGGAGATTTTTAATTATTAGTGTATTTCAGGCAAAAAACATTCACTATTCTTATAATTTTGTCCAATTTTTTACAATGAGAAATTTTTTTATTTATGGCAAAATATTCATATTTTTCATTTTACAATCTTTTGCATACTACAATGATTTCTGGCATAAAAAAGTATTTTATGCATAAATGTTACTTTATTTAGTTCATAAATAATTTTTTTCTGTCAAATTTTCAATTGTTCTTATAATTCTGACCACCACTGTATTTATTCCATAATAACGTTTATGATAAATTGCTCTGCTGAATGTGAAAACTAACTTTACTCAGCATGATACTAATTCTCCTACATTCCAAACTGCATTTTAAATATCAGGTTCTGCTATTGTTGACAGTTGTATTTATTTCAACGAGTTGTATTTATTTCATTCGCTTAAGCTCAGAATATATACTTTCCGATACCCAATTATCCTTTAATTGACCCTTTCACTTCAAACAATTTAAATGCAAAACTTTTTGACCGACAGAAAAGTTCATTAGTTTTTTTATTCTGCCACTGACAAATTGTGGTCAAATATGGAGTGAAGGTACCTGTTTTGAATTCTATCAGTGTTCACCGACACGGTATTTTTGTGCTGCAGTATCATTATCTGACATCGCGAAGCTGCTGTCGAACACAGAGAAACGGTCTTGACTTCTACGTGAATCCACTACAAAAAGGTGTCACGTGACCGTAATACCCGATGAAAAGGCAGCGGCGCCCCTAATACGCAAATAATGTAAAAATCTTTTATTTTGAAGCTTTTCATTTTTCATTTAATCTTTCCTTTTTTAATGCGGCAGTAAAGCAGTTTTTTTTTTTTTTTTTTTTTAATCAGTCTTCTTTCTACCGACGCACAGGATGCTAGTTTTCTTTTTTTCGAAGCGTACTCAGTGGGACGTGGAAAAAAAAAATACAAGTCAAATGCTATTAAAACACGGTTATTAGTGTCTGTCGATATGTAATATGATAAGTACTTCTTTCATCAGTTTGAAAAATTACAGTTATGTGACGTTTCAATAAGTACACTGATATAGGATTTTATTTGTTCCTTGATTTAACGAACATTTAAGAAGAACCAAATAAATTGACTTTTGATTTGACTTTTGCCAAAATCAAAACAAGACTGAACAATTTAGGTAAAATTTTTAAATGGTTCGTCATAAAATAGCTGAATATTCCATTGACGCCGACAAAGGATGGATGGGTGTGTAGGGACATTCTTTTTATTAAATGTTATTTTATTTATTTATTTATTTATTTATTTATTGGAAAATGAAGTGAAATTTGTTCACATCAAATGACTTCAAATAATTAACATTTGATATAGGGGATTGATTTTTCGATAGGGATGGTGCACGAAGACTTTTTTTAATTGCATTTTGTTTCTATATTCTAGTGTTTAAAATTCACCATGAATTTCTTCCAACGCCAGGGTTTATGTACTTTTTAATTTCAGTTAGGAATTTATACTTAACTGATAACTACGAAAGATTAAACAGCGAAAAAAAATATTTTATTTTTTGTACATAAGATTTTATGATACACGGGGATTCAAAAAGTACATTTTTTACGATTTCGTAGGATTTTTAACCTTTTATTTTACTTTTTTGCATTACAAAAACATTGCATAACATAAAATAAAAATATATATTTAATATTATTTATTACCAATAGATTCTACAAATGGTATCTTAATACACAGTCAAATCATTTACATTTCAATTTTTGTACATTACTGCCTCAAACCATTTTTTATGTAACAAATATCGCCCTAAAAAAACGTTATAAAACACATTAGTTCTGCTATCTGTTAGGCTCCATTCACACCAGTTTCTGTTAACAGTTTTATAAATGAAAAAATAAATAGTAAAGATGTGTATCCTATAGGATACATAAAGTGTGAACAGGTTAACAGGAGAGAAATCCCTCGATGGAAAAACAATATCAATTTTATAGGTCGGGAAAAGTTGTTAGAAAAACACTTATGTACTTTTAATAATCTTTTTTTTTGCCTCTTCATATGAATTTCTTTCTGCTGACTGGAAACATCTTATAAATAAACCTAACTTAAAAGTTCAAGATCTAAGCTCAATTATTATAAAATAAATCCACAAAGATTATATCTAGAATTACATTGTTATGAAATTTAGTAAAAAGTCAGATTTCCGTAAAGTATGAGGGTTATATTTCTTTTAATTTACTTTGCTTTAAAATAAAATTATTTAATTTTCATGTTTTTAAAATTTTATAAATCAGCTGAAAGATTTTTTTTTATTTCAAACAGACACATCATAAAGGCCATTAAGAAGCTATTTTACGCAGATGAACACGTTCGAATGCTAATCTTGTAGAAATGTTTTAAAATCTCATTTGAATTTTAACTTTTTTCTCCTATATATGAATACTTTTGCTTTCGGAACTGGGTTTCTTGGAATTAAATTAATTGGCTCATTAAAAATCAACAGTCTAAAAAGTATTTTGTAAAAACGACATCAGTTATCAAATATGGAAAACATCTACCAAAGTGAGTTCAAAAGGCTTTGAAATGATATATCGCAAGGAATGGGTTAAAAAAAGTCCCAGAATTGCCCTTGGGGAGACAAATTGGTGAGCGGAAGGCGCGAAGTCCGAAAGAATGGTTGTCCAATAATATTTCACATGAGGTGAATGGAATAAAAAAGGAGAAAAGTGCCCCAGAGGCCAAAAAGAGAGGCGGCGGGAGATTCATAATATGAAAGAGTGGCCAAAATTATGTCCAATGATTTATCACATGATGGGGATCGGGAAAAACTAGAAAAGTGCTCCGGGTGAGCAAATTGAGAGGATGGGGGACAGGATGGACAAAATATGAAAGAGTGGTAAAAGGGCTGACCAATGATATATCACTAGGGGCTGGTGGATGGTATACATAAAGAAAGGGTCCTTAAGACAAAGGAGATCAAATTAAAAAAAAGACAAGTTAATAATTTAGAGATTATCGGTATTCAGTTTTTATTAAATCAAACCATTGTCAATATGCTCCTCTTTCTCCCATTTCCACTTTTAAGTTTTATGCTCTTATTTTATTCTCTTGCTTATATTTAACAATTTTCATATCTTAGTTTCAATATCTTACCTATACTTACTTTCTCTCATTAGTTAACAATAATATTTCATTTTTGGAAAATAAATGGAGGGATTGACTGGAAGGAAATCGCTTTTAAAAAATCGAATGCAGAAAGTTGTTTTACGTCTGTATATATAGTTTTGAATTACTTCTTAAAATATTTTTCGTATTTTTCTAAAATTAATGAAAATTAGAAATTCCATCGTCTGCTAGTTCAAAGAAAATAAGCGTTTTATTTTCTGATAAATAGGATTGCATCGAGCTGAGCATGCGCTGGCTTGCTTCCGATTTTCTGAAAAAAGAATATTTGATAAATTTTTAACTAAAAACTCTGCTAATTATCAAAAAATTCTGAGTCATGTTCAGGTAGTTCAAGGTGAGGTCTTTAACTGCAACTACTTCAGACCCAAAGTTCATATTTAAAGATGTTTGAGTAAAAAATAAGTTTTATAAAACAAATTATGATTTCTATTTTTGAAAATAGTTTGAATTTCCAAAATAAATAATAAGCAGAAAATTCTCTTTTTATTAATACATTTTTAAAAATAATCTTTATAGAGAAATTTTTAATTTAGTGGATTTCATTAAAAATCAGCTGAATTCATACCACAAAATTCCAAATAATAATTTTATTTGGAATTTATTAATAAAATTAATATATATAATAATATATATAAATATAATTAATAAAATTAATATAGTAATAAAATTAATCGCCCTTTATTTAATTACGGAATGTGTCGTTAAATAAAGCAGATCTATTAGAAATTAGTGTCGGAAACTAATAAAAAGATGAAGTTTCGGCTAGTTTTATGTAAGAAACATCACTTCTGTAACCTTTTTAGCAAGTTTGTTTTTGTTTGCCTTAATTAAAAGTTGTAATGTTTCATCATAATTATAAAACATACAATGTATTTTAGATGCATTTTCTAAAGTTTTATTGTACTTCTGCAAGTTCCATAATTGTTTTTTTAAATTTAGTTATTATTATAAATTTTACGAAGACATCTTAGGGATCGTTCAAGTATTACGAAAGCAGAAAGGGAAAGAAGGGGGGGGGGATCCAGTGTTCGTCTATTTTTGTTGACAAGGGGAAGAGGGGAGGGGTCACAAAAATTCTTACGTAAACATTGGACAACAAATAAACTTGAGTTTAATAACAGAAAAGAAAGCATGATTTGGATGAACGTTCTGTGGATGTTGAAAGAATTGAGAAAAAAAACTTGCATTAAACAAGAACTGGAAACGAGGAACATTCCAGCCCACCACTACATAGAAAATGTATAATAATAGACAATACAGTGATATGAATTCAAAGATCTTGGACAACAGACTAGAAATGTGAAGACCAAATACATAATTACAAGTTTTAATAAGAATCGTAGGAATGTTATGTGCTTAAATAAGTTAGAGCTTGTTGTATCTGTTAAAGTTTTTTTTAATTGTTGTTGTTGTCAAATGCGATGAATAATCATACATTAAAAATTATTTTGTTCTGTGAATTGTGTAATGCAATAAGTAATAATTTATTAAACCAATTTTGTCTCCCTTTGATACCACAACCCCTGTATGTCTATGTAAATGTTCTAGATAAATAATGTAACTTATCGCTAACTGTAATTTCTTGCTTATATAGCGAACATTCTTGATGTTACAATGTCATAAAATCTTACGTAAGCAAAAGAGGAAAGAGAGTTTAACATTTGATTTTCTGTCATTTAGAAAACAATTGTTTTTTATTCCAAAAGACGTGAAGTTCGCTAGCACATCGAGAATTTATAAACAATTTCTATTAATCGATATTTCCGATATCCGAGGTACTGGTAGTCCCAATTAGTTCGGATAATCAAAGTTGCACGGTTATTATTATTTTTTTTAAGCAGGAAAGATTTTTTTAGAAAATACTGTCAAAGTGAGTTTTTTGAATAACAGGTCGTCACATGATCAGAATTCCTTTTAACTTAAAAAATGAAAATATTTTATTTATCAAGAAACGGAAAGTTTATTTTGATTCCAAATCGCTTCAATACTCAGGCGACAATTTTATGCCTTTACGTTTAAAAATGAGTCATACAATGTATGAAAGTTTCGCGTTGTTAAGCAGGGGATCCGAGAATAACCATAAGCTTGAAAAAAAAAAAAAAATCTATGTTTAAACAGTACTTAACTGTATTTTTTAGGGGGAGGGGGAGGAATGGGCTACGTGAGAACATGTTCGGATACTTTAAAAGAATCAATTTATTTTCTCATCCACCAATAACAAATTCCAATGCAACAGTATCCGGATGCTAGTATGCGTCGCATCAGAGTAGAAAGAAGAACAAACACTTTCTCTTCTTAATCTATCATGACATCTGATTTTCCTCTCCCAAAACATCCAGTAGCGGGAGGAAACGGACCTTGCTACAAATGAATCGTCACCTTGGCAGGTAAAGAATGTCCACCTCCGGAAAACGATGACTACCCTTTCGGGATACACGCATTCCTCGCATAGTGCGAGCAAAGATCCTGCTACCTGATAGTAGCTGCAACATTTTATCTTATCGCTGTGAAGTTTTTACGGCGATCCCGTATTTAGAACAGTATGTGACAGCTCATCACCTGCGGTGGTATGTCTCTTTTGGATTTCTGTTTTGGCTTAGTGGGAGGTAGATACAGACAAAGGAAAAATAGCTGGAAAGATGAAGTTGCATTGTGTCGAGTAGAGGCTTCTCTCGAGCACTTAGTCATCGTTTAAAAGATTCATTTTTTCTTATCGGAATGTCGGCAGATATAAGAGTACGTAAAACGTAAATAAGTTTAAGCATGTAACTCATACATTTATTTATTTTTACTGTTACCAAGAAATAAGATTAAATTGTAAAAACAACTTAATGACGCAGAAAAATTTTAAACAGTCCATAGCATTGGGAAGGGATGCCGGTAGAGATCTACCTGGGTCAGAATTTCCAAGCCCCGTCCCGAACGAATATATCATGGCCCGGTTCGGCCTGTACTAATATCAGAGAAAACTTACTCATAGCAACCCATACAAAAATGAATAAAATCGTGCGTGTATCAACTTCACTGAAAATAACGATTTAACTTAACATACAATTAAGAATTTTTTTTCCTTAAATATTGGATACGTGAAAATACACTATATTGCCATTGATTACGGGACACTTGCGATTTTAGACATTTTACTAAATATCTAGAAAAATACACGAGGAATCATCTCGAAACTCTTAGTGTATAAATATAATAGTATAAGTCATACATTTCCGTGAAGATTTTTTCCCGAAACTCCAAAGGGGACCGTCAACAAATTAAAAAAGAATGAATATCTTTTGAATAACCCTGTCAAAACTAATGTAGCAAAAGCGGTCAAACTCTAGATTGTGATTGAATGCCTTATTGTAATAAGCCTTGTTCATTTTTATGCAAATAGCATGCATACTCGCAGAGTAATTAAGGTTTTTATAAAAATGATCCCAAATTTTTCCAAGTTTTTTCCTTATAATTTTCAGAGTTCTTAATATAAAATATTATTTTTTTCAGAAAATATGACAAACAACATTGCACACAGTACCCTGTAATCAGAATTAAAAAATAATGAAAATTGTATAAAAAATGAGTTGTTTTACTAAATAATTTTTTACTGCGCATGCGTCAACGATATCAAAATTTCATTTGCATATTATGTTAGCTACATGTATAGAGCAACTTTTGTGAAAGTCACAAAATCATAACTTGAAAATTCTGACAATAATCGTCAATTGAATAAGTCGAAAATCCGTTATTCTCAAAATGAAGCAAAAACAAGAGGGGTTGTATCCATATATTCATTGATTAGTGTCAATGTAGAATACACAATATGGGATGTACTACTGCATTTGGATAAAATCCCTCATTTTTTTGCTTCATTTTGGAAACAACGGATTTTGTCCTTTTTCTATAGACGATTACTTTCAGAATTTTCAAGCTATGATTTTGAGACTTTTACAAAAGTTGCTCTATACATTTAGCTAACATAATATGCAAATGAAATTTTGATATCTTTGACGCATGCGCAGTAAAAAATTATTTAGTAAACCTACTCATTTTTCATACAATTTTTATTATTTTTTAATTTTGATTACAGGGTACTGTGTGCAATGTTGTTTGTCACATTTTCTGAAAAAAATATTATTTTATATTAAGAACTCTGAAAATTATAAGGGGAAAAACTTGGAAAAATTTGGGACCATTTTTATAAAAACCTTAATTACTCTGCGAGTGTGCATGCTATTTGCATAAAAATGAACACAGTGTATTACAATAAGGCATTCAATCATAATCTAGAGTTTGAGCGCTTTTGCTACATTAGTTTTGACAGTGTTATTCAAAAGATATTCATTCTTTTTTAATTTGTTGACGGTCCCCTATGGCGTTTCGGTAAAAATTCTTAATGAGATGTATGACGTATACTATTATATTTATACACTAAGAGTTTCGAGATGATTCCTCATGCATTTTTCTAGATATTTAGTAAAATGTCTAAAATCGCAAGTGTCCCATAATCAATGGCAATATAGTGTATAACATTGCAGATTAATATATGTTTTAGATTACATTACATGCCATGCCGGTAGAGATCTGCATGGGCCAGAATTTCCAAGCCCCGTCCCGAACAAATATATCATGGCCCGGTCCGGCCCGTACTAAGATCAAGGAAAACTTACTCATAGCAACCCATACAAAAATCAATAAAATTGTGTGTTTCAATTTCACAGAAAATACAGATTTCACTTAACATACAATTAAGAATTTTTTCCCTTAAATAATGCATACGTCAAAATATAACATTGGAGATTAATGTATGTTTTGGATTACATACGCAATACATTTATATAGGAGAACCATAGAATACAGTATGTGGCACTGATACCGGCCGGTTATGAAGGTCCACTATATAAAAAGAAATTGTAAGCCTTATCTAGACTCGTTCCGAATTTTCTGAAATAATTAGGCCTTGGTCCAGAAATGATGAAACTGCCAATGCCGTTCTGTATGCTGAATATAGTATAATATTGTTGTTGGACGTTCCTCTCAGCCCGCACAACTTTGAAGAAAGTCCGTGGTAGTTATAGCTGCCACCACCGATATTATTAGGTGATATCGGTCACAAACTGTGAGGATTGTGTAAATGAACACTGACGCTGTCAATTTACTGAATTAACAGTTTATTTAGAATATATGTACAGAAGAAATACGCTATTTACAATTATATACAATTACAACTCGTATATAGGTGATCCGGTTCAGCATTAAATTAAATACAGTAAAGGTTGGCTGTGTACTGTTCAAATTACACCTTCTCCCTCATACTCAATGCACGTTAGATTCACTTTATCGGAGATCAATTTCGAATCTCCCAACACCTGTATACTCGGCCTATGCTATCCGGCCCAGAGCACAACACCAGGACGTCTGTGTCCCTTGCTCTCCAGATACGAACTGTCTACGCTCTACAACACAGAGCACTCTCTTGGTACGAACTCCAGATACAAACTGCTTAATCTCAGACGAGACTTGCTCTTCTCAAATCACTGCTTTCCCCAATATAAACCGCCTTTGGAGCTTATCCATTGGACACATTCCACATTGCTTTCTTGATCCGTGACATGTTCTTTGTTTGCTCATCATCCACATACATCACTGACGGATGAACACGCCTCTCAGTAACCTCCTCTTTCTCATTCACCACCTGCACAGGATCATTTGTCAATTCTCATTTTAACAAAGAAAGAATGTCACCTTGAAAATTTCAGTAACACAGCCGGTACAATACACAAAATATTAAGATAGAGAAATAATAGAAATTCCAATTTGTAGCAGATGCTCCCTCAGAACCTGACAATTGTTTTGTTTCAATGTTGTCAATCCATCAAAGGCTCGTGCAGCATATTTATTATACTTATTCTCTTCTCAGTTTTTTTCCCATTGAAGATTGACCAGAATTTATTTTAGGTTTAGTTTAATCCTTTCAAATTTTCATTTTGGGTAGAATTTTTAATCGGCACAGTCCGTTACAAGAAATTGTCTTTAACTCGGCATCCTGCTGAAAATTTTCCCTTCATTTTGACGATGCATCAAGCCAAACTTGGGCTCACGTAGGCCTCTAATACTGATTGGAGCAGAAAGGGGCTCATTGATTTTCTTGGAGTTAATAATTTTATCATATTTTCTTTGTCTCTAAACTTAAAAAAAAATTATGTTAATTACATACATTCTTCGCAAGTGATACAAAATAGTTGAAGACTGAAAGGATAAGAAATTAAGAATTTTTTGTAAAAATAACCCTGAAATCCGGCACCCAAAATTTATTTCATTTGTTGTCACCAAACAACTGTTTTAAAATAGCTTGCAAAATAATAATAATAATAAAACTTACAATTGATATTTCTCTCATAGTTAACTAAAATATGTTTTATGATTTTAGATCTGGGTCATTCCATGGTAACTTACGTTACAGTTTGAACTATTTTCAGTAATTTTAGTAATATAACACACAAAAAAGTTATTCAAAATTTAATTTTGACATAGTTTGCTAACTAAATTTATTCAAAGCGCAGTTTGGATAAAAGTTATCTAATTTTAATGTTATTTCTTAAATTTTGTAGTTTTATTTATTATGGTATGGTAACTGCCATTACTGAAATTGGAATGTAAATTATCATAAAGTGTAATTTTCAATATTATTTTTTAGGTAATTTTCATCCAAATCGACCGTTAGATAGGTTTTATTGATAAATCATATTAATTTTAAATTTGAATTTTTTTTTTATTGTTATATCACTAAAATTCTGCAGTAAATTGTTCTAAATGTAACGTAAGTTACCAAGGAAAGACCCATCTCATTAATATTGACTTATGCATTGAAACAGGAAAATACGAAAGAAAAGAGAACGGGGGTGAAGAAGGGACTTTACTTGAATTTTGGAATTAAACTTGCTAAATTTAACTCTCCGATTTTTTTCAATAATAACATTTATTTTGGTACAATTGTATAGTTATATTAAAGATTGAGATTATTAGGAACTAAGAATTTTTTTTCTCACAACGAGCCACCGTAAATAAATGCTGAAATAAATATGAAAAATTGCTTATAACTAAAAAATAATGCTTCGTTGACAGCAGATATCTTTTTTAAAAACAGTTAGATAAATATAGAAGTAAAAACGAATATATATATTATATATAAATGATAGATATTAGAAACTTATAATTAATTTTTCTCACTGTTAAGTAAAATAAAATTTTTATTCGTTTTAATATTTTACATCTCGTTATAATTTTAAGCTGTTCTTATGCATTCAAAATGGAAATAAATAAATAAATAAGAAAGATGGAATTTTTTGTTAACTTGTCATCTATTTGAATGTTTTCTATTTTATCAGATTATCTTAAAAATGAAAAATCGAAGTTTTAATCTAATATAAAGTTAGATAAGAAAAGGTATTAAAAAATTATATAATTATACAACTCGTTATTACTAAATCAAATTTACTGTCATTTTCAGAAAAACTTTATAGCAATAAGGGAAGTAAATTATATGTATATATAACAGCATTTTCAAAACAGTCACCACCTAACACTAACCATAATGGGACAAAATCCCGAAAAGCTAGCTAAAACATGAAAATTGCCTTCAATATGTATAGAATTTGGTATTCAGCTGTCAGTTTACTTGCACCAATACCAGTTCCATTGATGTATGTAGCGTTTTGTACTAACTGCACTCACCATCTTCACAAGTTCCAAATGTAGAGATCCCACCTGCTGAATGCGTGGGTGTTTATTACCAATGAGTCAATTTTTACTTATTTATGTACTCCATTTTCAAAGAGCATTTTACTTTTTAAAACTTTTTGCCTGAACACCCTGCAAATAAGCAAACAAATATTTAGTAAGTTTCTGCATTTAATAGCAAAATTTATCGATTAAATATAGGATTGTAATGTGGCTCATGAACAGGAGCTTATTAACCCCTTGAGGGGCGGTGGTATATATTATATACCACCTACGATTGATGAAGATTTACACCAGAAAAATGTTATTAAATTACACTTTTCTAACTTTGGTCGAAAACAGCCGAGAAATTGCTTTTCCTCTTTTTGATATAACTTTTTTACAAATTTCCGGTGGGAGTTCAGAATTACACGAACGCAATTGCTTGCCCCTCAAAGGGTTAACAGGATGAACTCCCACCAGTAAATTTAAGTAGATTTTTTCGATTTATTTAAAAGCTAGAATCACCCAGAACTTCTCTAAAAAATAAATTGAAGATTGCTCCACAAGTAATCAGGTCTTCTTACTATATAATGAGCTAATCATATCGGTTAAGGAGGCTGGTCACTCAGCTTCTAATTTTCTCTCAGTAATCTAAAGTCTATGGACATTTTCTGCATTCGTATATTTAAAATATCTCCACAGGAAATTAATATTTTGAACTTCTTTTTTCAGTGTTCTCTTCGTAAAAGATGCCACTTTTTTTCATAGATATCAAAATGTTTCCAAAATCTACCCTTAATTTTATAGGAAATGTTAAAATTTTACTCACAGTTCGTCTGTTTTTAACACACAAAATTTTTAATTAAGCACAAATTTCGGAAATAATTTGAAAACTAAAAAAGACATTTTTAAAGAAGAGTTTACAGAAAAAATACGTTTAAAGATATTAATAAAATTAAATTTTATTTTAATATATAATAATAATATTATTAAATAATAAATATCTAAGAAGAATTCTGAAGCCGAGTGACCGCACACCCCTTAAGAATAGCCAATGCTTGATACAATACAAGAGTATAAGTAAATTTAATAAATAAGATAAAGATACTCCTACCTCAAATATTTACAGTCGTGTGCAAAAGTTTAAGAGCAGCAGCAGAATTTCGAAATTTTAACATAAAGCACCATTAACGCCGAATATTACGCCATCTTATCTGTCAGTTGCATAGACTCATTCACTTGGGTGGATAACTACCCCCATCTCATTCTTCGCCAGCTGTTTTGAGAATTTAATCATAGAAGGTTAATGATAGAAGGATTTTTTAATATTTGTAATGGGTAAAAAAAACAACACTTTCATTAGCAAATAGAGCAGAAATATTTGCCCTGCATAAAGTTGACTTTTCTGAACGTAAAATAGCTTAAAGGGTACATGTGAGCAAGACTACTGTTTGTTATGCTGTTAGTAAATTTAATATTTCAGGAAAGTATACTGATCTGACAGAAGCGATCGGCCAAGAAACACATTGTGATCATGTGACCCGAAGGTAGGTAATGCGATCTCCAACAGCCTCCTGCAAGAAGATTAAACATACGACGGATACAAAGGGCACCGACGTCAGTTTGAGCACTATTTCACGACAACTGACCAAATATTTCAATTTATTATTCTAATAATTTTATAGGTGGTCTTAAAACTTTGCCCACGACGACGACTGTAAAGCCATAATATAATTCTAATGGAAATTACGGAAAAAAAGTCTAGAAAATGTGTTTAATGAATAAACAGATGTTCTTATTCCAATATTAAGAGTGGTCGCACCCACCTATTACATACAGATCGAATTGAAATGTCCTAAGTCAACTATAAAACAACCTTAAACAAAATAAAACAATCACACTAACTTGAATATACAAGTTTACACAGGCACGCGTGAACTCATTCATGCATTTACAGGCAAGAATACATTAATACGAGCTCAATTTTGCTTTAGTATATTCATAAACTCAATTATTAGACACGAAACGAACAATCCGTCTTTGCATACAAATGGAATCATCTATTCATTTTTATACGCGAACGAATGCCATAATCTGCTATATCGTTTTGCCCAAAAAAACATACAAAAGCATGAACAATTACACGCATTTTAAACCATTATAATTGCATATCAGTTCAGACTGACAGTCGAAAACAAGCTCGTTTTTAAACCACTACAGCGCGTGCGGCCGAGTAATTATGAGACTGTGATTTATTCGAAAATAATCTCCAGAAACAATTTGCTGTAGGAGTCAATTTCGTCTAGAATTATTGGGTGATCCCTATGACTTCAGTTTCGGAAGATGGTTATCTCTGGGTGCTCTGCCAAGTCCTATTTCACGTTCTGTTGCGCGCGAAACATATCTCGCATGCTGCCCGGAACGAAAGGGTTACGCACGATGCGGCACGTAATGGGCCTGAGAATTATGCATCAACTCAACCCTTTTGGTACTGAATGATGAGTTAAGCATGAGAGTAGGTGCATCCATTTTTAACCACGGATGAGTGGTGATTTCTCAAAAACCCAACTATCAGTTTAGAAAGAACTTTAAGATGTTTCACTGTTTTCAAACGCTTGATATTCGAGAATTCAAAGATTATAACATGAATGTTTTTGAATTACTGTTGTCTTAAGCACGATATTGCAACAAAATTTGCAGAAAGTAGAAACGAAAATTGAGCAACGAAACCCGAGTTAAATACATAAGTATTTGATAACAATTTCATATTTTACAAAAAAAAAGTGTCCCGATGAACCAGTGGCGTAGCTAGGGAAGGGTTCCAAATGCTCTGGGTAACAGTAATGTTTACTGTAAAACAATACGGATGATTTTTCGGAAATTATACTGGTAATCGAGACGCCAGTACAATTTACTATTTTTTAACGAAAACAAATTCCGTAAATTCCAGAAAATTTTCCATATTTTCGGGGTTTCGTCTGGTATTTACGGGCATTTTTCCGTTAAAAATCAGTGAATTGTTCTGGCGTCCAGATTACCAGAACAATTTTCGCAAAATCGTCAGTTTTTTCCAGTGTTGTAAAATTTCTTCACCTTTATTAATAGCTGAAAATTCACTACAAAAGCCTGATAAAGCGAACAGACTTATGAAATTAGCGGTATCAACAGTATTTGGACCCCCACCTTGGCTACGCCGCTGGTAGGCAATACCTTAAAAAGAGAAATGTACTGTTTAATAAAAATTCCTAGTTTTAGATATTTAAAGTTTTATCAAACAATTGTACTAATGCCCATTCATCCTTTTGTTTTCCCTCCATGCATTTATGTTAAGAATTTACAAGAATATTACAAAATTTTCAAATACCGTTACTTATGTCATTGTTTCTTTTTCTTCCTCTTTAAGTTTATATATCGTATTTTAAAAGTTTTTTTACACCAAAATTGTATAAATTACAATGAATATATTTTGCGCATTTACACTAATATTTTGTAATGTTGTATATTTATAGAGGGAATTTGATTCTGAAGTAGTCCCTAAAAAATATTGATTTTAGACAGAAGTACGAGAACATGTATTTTAGTTGTGCTTGAAAACTCAGGAAATGTCATCTCTTGTAATCGCCTCATTTCCTAAACAAGCATACATTAAATAATTGTTTTATTCTTTTTCCCAAAGAAATATTTTCTCATACTACTTTAAAGTGGGACCTTCTACATAACATACTCATACAAAACACTGTAGTACGCTGTATACTTATTTCACACCCTTTCGATTAGGATAAAGTAGAGTAACATAATAATAATAATAATAATAATAATAATAAAAAACATGTTTTATTCATACTTAGCTTTAGAAGAATATATTATTTTAATTTAGATAAAAATTACATTAAACAAGCAAGTGAATATTGCTCTCAATATTTCCAAGATAGTTTCAAGAATAAAATTTCAAATTATTACTCGATTTATTTTTTTTACAATATAGCTACGACAGTGTATGCTCTGCCAGATAGACAAATTGAACTCAAACTGTTTTAAATATACTGGAAAAATTAACGTAAAAGGAGACATTATAATTAGCATACAACTGACATAAAAATTTACGATCATGAAGGAACGGGCCATGATAGAAAATCAAGAATGCATTAAAAACATTCAATTAGCAAGATAGGAAAAAATGGAATAGCTATGTGTGGAAGATATTTCTAAAAAACAGTTATGAAGACAAGGATAGAATATTTATTAAAAACGGTAGCAAATACGTGACAAGCGTTTACACGGAGCTTCGAATGATGATTATCTAGAGATGCTTGACGTCATATTCAAGCATCTAGTTCTTTGTGTCGGCCATATTTACGTCACAAATTTTGAGTCTTGTCTTTTAAGGGCATGAAATGTCATTTAGAACACTTTCACCGGTTTCGGCATTTTAACAAATGCACTATTCACTGGAATGAAGAAAAACTTAATGATCTTTTTCTTAAGTTGCTAGGGTTAATGAATTTTGTTGCCGAGACTGGTAGTCTAGCGCTTCGAAATAAAACAAAAGAATAGTGTTTTGAGATTAATTTACTTTAATTTTTGGTGGAATACCATTATAGATACATTAAGTAAAAACCTCTAAAATGCGATGTGTAAATAAAATTTTGTCCTAAGCCTTTATATCAAGTACTGTTACTGAAATATTTTGCTTATATAGGCCCATGCTAAATGAAGAAAAATAATTAAAAATTAAGAAAAAATAACATAATTTGTTGACTGAAACTTATTTACATGATTAAAAACGCTACATAATCTATTATTTGCGCATAATTTTTTTGTTATCATTTTTCATTTGCTCTAATAGTTCATATGAAAAGTTTTAATTTAACTCCCATAATGAATACCGGAATCGATGCAGGTAATTTTTTTTTTTTTTTTTTTTTTTTTGGGGGGGGGGGGCATTTTGTGAAAAGTACATTTTTTTTTAATACATTATTTTATTGCTGCATATGAACTTTTAATAATTATATGCATTACTTTTTTTTTTTTTTTTTTTTTTTTAACTCTTTGTAATGATATATTGAATCGAAGTGGACCCTGTATAATCTCGACGAAAAAAAAAATGTTTTAAAAGAAATTGTTGCATTGATTTACAATAAATCTTAAAATTAATTAAACTAAAAAATTCAATTTCACTGGTTAGTATAAACCTTAAAACAAATATTTCAACTTAAAGCTATGAAAATATCATTTTCATAAACTTCAATTGTACAAATTATTGAATTATTAAAATGATGAAATCATTAATTGAGGTTCTTATGCTTGTTATCACAGACAAAGCATCAATAAAAAGTTATTTCACTCTGAAACAATCTAATTTTTTCTCAGTGAAATCTAAAAACAACGCCAGTTTCATCGTTTCAAATCTTATACAGGTATTTCTTATACATATTCACCGTTTAAAAATAGTTTGCCAAGTATCATATTACTAAAATATGCATTTTCAAACTTTAACACACATTTGTTAACAAAAATTCCGCATAATAATGATAACATATTTAGTTTTATCTTAATCAAATAAAGTGGTCATTAAAAAATAAAAAAAATAAAATAAATATATATATATGACGTCACTTTTACTCATTGAAACATTTCGGTTAGCATCTCGAACTCAGCAACAGCGGAATGGAAAAAATATTAAAATATTATAGCCTTACGAAGGTAAAAGAGGGATAATCAAAAAGTGGCATCATATTCTGAAAATTTTTTAAAGTTGTGTTTAATTGTAATGAGAAAATTGCATAATTAAAAAAATAATGAATAGATATTAATAAACTCTTGTCTCTGCAACAATGTTAGTAAGTAATCAGATTGCCACCAATATGAAGAACTTCCATAAAGAAAACTTTTAAATTTAAAATATAAAAGTTGATTATTTTAAAAAATAGAGAAAGCGTGTACATGTAGAAACAAACTGTTTTCATTAAAATAATAACTATTGAAATCGATTCAATATGATGCTTAGCCCAGATGACTAAAACAACTGTATTGTCTTTTACATATATAGATTTTAAAAATAGAGAAAGCGAATACATCTAAAAACAAACTGTTTTCATTAAAATAATAATAATTACTAAAGTCGGTACAGTATGCAGCTTAGGCGAAATGGCTTAAAAAACAGCTTTGTCTTTTAAATATATAGACAATAATAAAATATCAGAACATGCGTGCAAATACAGTAAAAATGATTATTTATAACTTTTACTTAAAAACACTATTTATATTATTGAAAATCTTTTTCTTGCTTTACGAAATTCACTATAAGGATCACTCATAAAAAAACTATAGATTAAATTGAAATGTTTGTTGAAGTTTTAGTATTTTGATATTTCCAATTTGATCGCAAAACGCAGGGTAAAATGAAAAGATTACAACTCTGAATCATATAAAAAAAAAATCAATGGATGCAGTAAAATATCTTTCTGTTGCATTTGATCGCTACGTATCTTCCTGAGAATATACTACAAATATTTTAATTTGAAAATTGGTATTTTTGACAATTTACGCAAAGTAAGGAGTACAGAGTCCGCCGAAGAAACATCATTATAAAATAAATATTTTAACAGTAATGAACTGAAATAGATTTTAAGACATGCAGTATTAGGGGAAAACGAAATGGTAAAAAGTCTTCGCGAGATCGATTTGCATTTTAAATTTTAAAGGAATCTTCCCTGTAAATCAACTTTCCGTGCAACAGTTATTACTCTTCTTGAAAACAAGTTTAAAGGAAACAAGGGAGAATTTTTAGAACGTTGACATGCGTAAAATTTTAGAGATTACACCCGGTACTACTGTCAGTTTTCATTTTGAATACTTTGATATTTTTTTATACTTGCGTCAAACATAGCAAAAGATTCTACGTATGTACATAAAACCATTATAAACCAAAACAAATGATCATCGACAAATGTGAATATGCAAATTAAAAATAAAGTTTATCTTTTATAAAGCGTTTTTTTTTTTTTTTTTAATAAAAAATAACAAGCGAGTCAAGCAACTACTGAATATCGTAAAACTATTGGGAATATCGGTAAAACTAAGACTGAATCTTCATCCCCAAATTACCCAAATTTCCACAAATAAATCTACAGTTTCATCTTTGCATGAGCCATAACAAGCTATAAAATGTGAAATTTGGGCTACCGAAAAGTAATCCAGAAAAAAAAATTAAAAAATAAAATACTTAAAGAAAATGTTTATCTGCTAAAAAAACCCATACATATATGTATATACACGTATCGATTTTTTTCTGTTACATAATATTGAAGAAAAATCCGAAAAGTTTTTGAAGTTTTTAGTGTTTTCGTTTATCTGACAAAATGCTATTCGTCTCACACCTCTGTCTGTTTGTCCGTCACAGAGCCCGCAGAACACAAAAACTGTATAACTCAGAGACTCCAAATTTTGTGTACTAACAGCTAAATACCTCGTGTCACATAAAAATCATAAAACTTTGAAAAAGTCTTATTTTTATTAAATTACTTCTTTTTCAATGCCATCCGTTCATTTTTGCGATTTAAATTGCAGAATAGAAAATTGATATCAATGTATGTTTTTCGTGTAAACATAATAGCTTGGAGGTAAAACATCTGCTTAGTAAAGAGAAGTTTCCAAGTTCAAAACAAGTTTCTGGAATTTGGTGTGGTGGTGTGGTGTATTTATGTCGGCCGATTATCTACGCTATGGGATATAGGCCCTATGGGGTGGGTTGCCCTCCGTGGGGGGTCTTTCTACGGGAACCTAACCCGTATTTACGCAAGGTTCGAAGATAACCACAGAAAACTTCGAACGGTTAGGCCGACGGTCGCGATTGGGTTCGAACCCAGCACCTATTGTTACCAGTTTGGAGGTCAGAACCTCGCGGCCACTGGTGGGGCCCTTCTGGAATTTGGAATTTTCATAATTATGACATTTTCATAAACTTCAACTGTACAAATTATTGAATTATTAAAATGATGAAATCATAAATTGAGGTTGTTATGCTTGTTATCACAGACAAAGCATCAATAAAAAGTTATTTCATTTTGAAACAATCAAATTTTTTCTCAGTGAAATCTAAAAACAACGCCAATTTCATCGTTTCAAATCTTACACAGGTATTTCTTATACATATTCACTTTTTAAAAATAGTTTGCCAAGTATCATTACTAAAATATGCATTTCCAAACTTTAATACACATTTGTCAACAAAAATTCCGCATAAGAATGATAACATATTTAGTTTTATCTTTATCAAATAAAGTGGTCATTAAAAATAAATAAATAAATATATATATATATATATATATATATGACGTCACTTTAACTCATTGAAACATTTCGGTTAGCATCTCGAACTCAGCAACAGCTGAATGGAAAAAAATATTAAAATATTATAGCCTTACGAAGGTAAAAGAGCGATAATCAAAAAGTGGCATCATATTCTGTAAATTTTTTTAAAGTTGTGTTTAATTGTAATGAGAAAATTGCATAGTTAAAAAAATAATGAATAGATATTAATAAACTCTTGTCTCTGCAACAATGTTAGTAAGTAATCAGATAGCCACCAATATGAAGAACTTTCATAAAAAAAACTTTTAAATTTAAAATATAAAAGTTGATTATTTTAAAAAATAGAGAAAGCGTGTACATGTAGAAACAAACTGTTTTCATTAAAATAATAACTATCGAAATCGGTTCAGTATGATGCTTAGCCCAGATGGCTAAAATAACTGTATTGTCTTTTTAATATATAGATTTTAAAAATAGAGAAAGCGAATACATCTAAAAACAAACTGTTTTCATTAAAATAATAATAACAATTACTAAAATCGGTACAGTATGCAGCTTAGGCGAAATGGCTTAAAAAAACAGCTTTGTCTTTTAAATATATAGACAATAATAAAATATCAGAACATGTGTGTAAATACAGTAAAAATGATTATTTATAACTTTTACTTAAAAACACTATTTATATTATTGAAAATCTTTTTTCTTACTTTACGAAATTCACTATAAGGATCACTCACAAAAAAACTATAGATTAAATTGAAATGTTTGTTGAAGTTTTAGTATTTTGATACTTCCAATTTGATCAAAAAACGCAAAACGCAGGGTAAAATGAAAAGATTACAACTCTGAATCATATAAAAAAAATCAATGGATGCAGTAAAATATCTTTTTGTTGCATTTGATCGCTACGTATCTTCCTTAGAATATACAACAAATATTTTAATTTGAAAATTGGTATTTTTGACAATTTACGCAAAGTAAGGAGTACAGAGTCCGCCGAAGAAACATCATTATAAAATAAATATTTTAACAGTAATGAACTGAAATGGATTTTAAGACATGCAGTATTAGGGGGAAACGAAATAGTAAAAGGTCTTCGCGAGATCAACTGGCCTTTTAAATTTTTAAAGGAATCTTCCCTATAAATCAACTTTCTGTGCAAAAGTTATTACTCTTCTTGAAAACAAGTTTAAAGGAAACAAGGGAGAATTTTTAGAACGTTGACATGCCTAAAATTTCAGAGATTATTCCCGTTAATACTGCCAATTTTCATTTTGAATACTTTGATATTTTATTTTATACTTGCTTCAAACATTGCAAAAAATTTCGTTGTATGTACATAAAACCATTATAAACCAAAACAAACGATCATCGACAATTGTGAATATGTTTATCTTTTATGAATAATTTTTTTTCTTTTTAATTTAATAAAAATAACAAGCGTGTCAAGCAACTACCGTACATCATAAAAATATTGGAAATATCGGTAAAACTAAGACTGAATCTTCATCCCTAAATTTCCACAAATAACATCTACAGTTTCATCTTTACATGAGGCATAACAAGCTATAAAATGCGAAATTTGGGCTATCGGAAAGTAATCCAGAAAAAAAAAATACTTAAAGAAAACGTTTATCTGCTAAAAAACCATATTATATATATATATATATATATATATAAATTTTCTTCTTTTACATAATATTGAAGAAAAATCCGACAAATTTTTGAAGTGTTTAGTGTTTTCGTTCATCTGATAAAATGCAATTCGTCTCACTCATCTGTCTGTCCCGCAGAACACAAAAACTGTGTAAGTCAGAGATTCTAAATTTTGTGCACTTCCAGCTGAATACCTCGTGTCGCATAAATTATAAAACTTTGAAAAAGTCTGTTATTTTAATTAAATTACTTTTTTTAATGATATACGTTCATTTTTGGGATTTAAATTCTAGAGGAGAACCTTAATATTAATGTTTTTCGTATAGACATAATAGCTTGGAGGTAAAACATCTCGTTAGTAAACAGAAGTTTCCGAGTTCAAATCAAGTTTCTGGAAGTTGAAATTTTCATAATTACGATGGATTTAATTAAAAGGAATTTCGAATTTTTTGCCAATTTAAGGGTTTATTATGCTGTGATAAATAACCACTGACATTCATAATATTTTTTGAAATTCAATTTTCTTTCTATTTTAAAAACTATTGATATTTATTAATGATACAACATTTTAAATTTCGTAAACAATTTTTTTCGTTTTTAGTAATTTAAAGCTTTATTTATATAACCGCTAATTTTTTTAATTTCGGATTTTAAAAACATTGAATTATTTAAATAAAATTCAAAATTCCAATTTGAATATTTTTAATTTTATTAAAATAGCTTCATTTTATATTTACTTAAACATTAAATTCATTGGTTCTACCACCTTTGTAAGAATTTAATAATTATAAATTACCAATTTGGATTTATTAATTAAATGATAAGTTTTTTTGAAAGAAATATTAAACAAAACTGTCTGTGTTATCTGTGATCACACTTACCCACTTGTTACTATTAACACGTTAAGTATCATGTCAGTCACCGGTGACTGACACTGAGCTCTCCGTTTTTATAGCGTCAGTCACCGGTGACTGACAGTCTAAATATGATATAAAAATAAAATTAAAATTTCAAATTCAACAAAGTACCAAATATAGATGTGGGGGTTATACAGCATAGTTTCATGAAAGAAACATAACAAAACTTGAAATGATGTACATTAGACGGGCTTCTTAGAAACGTTACTATACATTAAGAAAAAAAAATCATTTAATAATTTTCCGAGTCCCTTTAAAACTGTATATAATGAAATGAAAATGGCATATGAAACTAATTTACGTAATGATTTACTTAAGTTTATTTATAAGCTTTATTAAATCCGTAAGAGATATTTTAAAATTATTAAATACTAACTAATTAATATTTTGACTTCTTTAACAGAGCACATAATTCATGTTACTGTGTTACTTGTATTACTTTTATTATGGATATTGATAATATCAGATTTTTAATTAAAAATTCTTCCATAAATACAATGTCTGGAAAATTTTAAATGCAGAATCCTAAACAACAGTAAAATTTATCCAAATTTAGATGATCGAATTTTATATCTTTTTCGATGCATCCATCCCTAGTTCTATATTTAAATACAGATAGAATCAACTATAACGAAGAGTAATTAAGGGTTACTACACTTATTACTACACTTATATACTAAAGAATACTAATATTAATTTTAGATAGATAATACTACTATAAATTTTAAATAAATCTATGTATGGAGAAAAAAAAACATTGAATTTTTTTAAAAGTTAAGTGAATTTTACTCTACTGGATGTAAAGACAATCTAAAATTGTTTACTCTAACGAAAGAAAATACCGCGTTTCTTTCTTACATTTTCTGTTTTTTAAACGCACTGTAAACGAATTTACTCTAATGATCTTGTTCTCATCCTGTCCCATTAAGGAACACCTAAGACACCTGCCATCGGGTATTTTCAGCCTCAAAACAAAAACGTCTGTACCCAAAGATCCCACGTATGCAATCACCACCAAAGATTTCTTCGAATCTTTAGTTTCTTATACGGGACATAACCGAACAACAGAGTTGGTTCTTCGAATCTTCACTCAGGGCGTCGGTCCCATAAGGATAGGTCTAATGTCGGCCTGTTCGTAGAGCGCGAGTAGAGAGTCTTCCGCGAACTGCGACCCACGCCGTAAAAGTGGGGAAATAGTTCGACCTTAGCCGACCATTTGCATAATTCGCAGGAAAGAGAAAAAAAATAAAACAATGGGCCGAACTGGTAGAAGAGATTAGGTTTCGAAGAAGAGTGAACCGGGTTGATAAGTTCTGTGTCTTAATTTCCGCAGAATAGTGTCTATGAGGTGTTGCGCAAGGCCGACGATATTTTTAAGATGGAATGTTGATAATATGCGTGTCACACATGCCGACAAAACGATGGCATCGACAACAACAGAAGTTACCTGAAAAATATTTTATTAAATTTTTTTAAACACGTTTAGGAAGCTAGAAGATGTATTTTACTTGCAATATTTTCTGATTAATATATACATCTGTTTTCATTGCCTATACAAGATTTAAAAGTTTTTTTTTTTTTTTTTTTTTTTTTTTTTTTTTTTCCTTTTCTGAAATAATTTTTAATAATTTATATTTTCCTTTATACCACATTTTCAAATAATTATTATGGTAGCAAAAGATAGTATATATCAATCCAAAACTGGTTGTCATTTATGTGAAAGAATTGGAAATTTTTTTAACTGCAGAAAGAGAAATTTTACATTTTTGAATTTTCATCATTAAAAGCTTTTAAATTATAAATTCCTCTCCCCTTTCTTCATTGATCATTAGTCGTTTAGTAAGTTTTTCGTAGATTTATATGTAAAAGTAACCGGGAACCAAATCTGGTTTATTTAGATGAATTATTTAAATGGCAAAACAATGAAATTTAGAAACAGCTATTCTTTTAAATTTATTAGCCACTAAGGGCTGCAAATATTATATGCATAAAACACTAACTTTTAGTTTAATTACAATTAAGTGTATTTACCTTTTAGCACAACTCTCCATCAGAATGTGACGAATTTATATTGCTATAAGAACTCTACGCTGTAGAAAAACACTTTAAATATGGAAATTGTACAAATAATTGTGACGCCATTACTATTTCCGAATTATAACGGAGATTTTTCCCGTAATTTCCAGAAAATATATATATTTTTTTTTTTTTTTTTATTTCTGGTTTTTATATTTCAGCAATTACAATTTTTGTTTCAAAGATGGAAAAGAATATGTTAAATAATTACGACAAATGTACATCTTTATGAATTTTATATCTCCATACAATTCAAACAACACTAATGAAATAACATTTACCTGGGGACGGCTCTAACCAGTGAACTGTCTTCTTCTGGATAAGCGCACTTATCCATCACATCACGGGAACACGAAATTAGTTTTCAAATATTGTTATTTGTTTCAGATGCTTTTTTATGAAGTAAGGATAAGATGTTGAAAAGGAAATGTAATTTCGTAGAGATAATATTTTTCAACTGAGTGTACAATTCTGAATGTTTCCATAATTTTGAATATTTAGCTTTTTATTTTCATGTTTTATAGAGGAAAAATTTTAGTCTTTAAAATATTACATGCATGAAAAATTGATTAATAATTGCTTCTTTTTTTTGCAAATTTTTATAATTCTGTTGTAAAAATATTTTTGTGTATATATTCATTTATTTTTCCGATAATACCAACATGTTTTTTTTTTTTTTTTTTTTTTTCAAATTATTTGTGTGATGATCTACCGTAAACAAAAATAAAGGGTTACTACATAGTATTAAAATAAATTTCCTTTATCCATTATTATAAGTTAGATAAACGTCAGCCTTATAATAATTTCGTTATTACATTTAGGTTATTATTAATTGTTTTAAGTTTTATGTACAAATCTGTTAAAGTGAATGAACTAAAAAATAATAAAATTAAAAATAGATTTTTTCATTTAAAAACACCTTTTAGAGATGTTTAAAAATAATAAAAGTAATAGTAAGTCAAACATTATTTTAAAATCATAATGAAAAGTAAAGTATGGCACTTCCTTTTTTTACTGTTTCAAACTGCTTTCAACAGTCTGCTAAGGTTGCAAGCTCTTTATATATTTTACATCGGAAAAAACGAAAAAAAAAAATGGAGATGGCTCAAAAAACGAAAAAATTTCGGTAGCCCTACTGCAAACAACGATCATACAATTTCCGTGACTTAAGAAAAGTATTTATGAAAGGTTTAAAGCGTTAAAAACTCGATTTTACCTTATTTATTTATTTATTTACTACTTTTATACGGATGCTGTCTTAAGATTTTTGTGTTAGAAAGAAGCTTTATAGAAGCAATTTACTTTTCTCTTTTTTAATGACAGGTGTATATGATTCACTTCTTGTGTTTCAAAGCAATCTTATTTAAATATCATAATAAAACTTCTCAATATATGAAGTGAAACAAATTGCTGAAAAGTATTTTCACCCGTTCTTAAATCGTGTGTACTTGAGTGAAGTGAAAGTAATTAATAGCTACATCCGTCTAAATAAACACATGGCGACATACATAAAAGCAACTCTCTTACAAAAAACAGCTTTTAATCTAGTTTATTATCGTTATTAAATATACTATTAAAACATAAGCATGAGCTAATTTTAGCTTCCTTTTGTATGTCTTTCTAAAAAAATAAGTTATGAAAAGTAATTACTTTTCTCTCTCCTTTATTTTTTTCTCTTTTCACGCCTTCGTGCATTCTTGTCTGATGCTTGACATTGTGAATCGCTCAGGATGAAAGAAAAAGAACTGTTGTGATATCGGTGAAAAAAATGTATTTGGATTGTTTTATATTGATATATTCGTTTTTTCCCATGGCATCAAGAGAACAAGAAAGAAAAATCATGCGTTAAGCATAGATTATGAAGCCCTTTCCAACACTTAATGAAATCTTTAATAAAACTTTGTTATATAGGGAAATAGTGTATAGCCAAATATACCCAAATATATATTCCAGTACATTAGAACAGCCCTGCATTTCATATGTCAGTTCATATAATGGGAAAATTTAGCTTAGCAAGAAAATACCCAGTAGCTTGAAATTTCTTTTTCAGCATTTCATACTATTAGATGGAAACATACTTGAATACTTTTGTTCAGCCCTGTAGTTTACATCGTACCTTTATTACACGTCAGCATTAGGCTAAAATTTATTGTAAACTAAAACACTTTTAAAACAACTGAAATCACATTCTCATAAATCATCATTCATAGGCGTCCATGTACCGAATTCTTTGCGTGGCCCTGTATATCCCTTTATCTATATTCTGCAAACATTTCTCAGTAAATTGAATGCAGCTCAGCGTAAAAATGCATAGCTTATTTAAGAACCACGTTTAAATAATTTACGCTCATATTCAGTAACGTTGGTGAGCTCTTTTGGGTAGCCTTGTATATCAACTATAACATTTATACACACCATATAATGTGCATATATTTAGCGAAATATAAACGCGAATATCATAATTAAAATGCATTTCATCCCTCCATCAGCCATCATCGGACACATATACGGTACTTCGGAAAGAATAGACTATTTGAAATCTTTTTTATGGTTCTGTAAATGCTATGTACTTCATATTATGCAAGACATTAGCATATAATTTATATTAAGCTTCAGTGACATATATCAGTTTTATTATACATGAAAAAGCTTAATATATTTAAAATATGTCACACACAATTCCCCCTTTTACCATTATCTAATGGAATTCCTTTGGTGTGGCCCTGTAAATGAATAATAGCTACATTTTCACCTTATATTTTATAGAATGCATATTTTAATATGTTTGACAGGGTATAACATCTTTAAAATTCCTTTGAAACGATTTTTCCCCATAGGTCGTAATGTAATAGGAAATTTTGATTCGCCCTGTAGATAAACTAATCATGGTAGAAACTTCATTTTCAATAAGGTTCGTGCTAGGGTAAACGTCAATAACGTCCTAAAATTTCATGGCGATCCGAGTATATTAACGATTTTTCCCCATAGGCCGTAATGTAATGGGAAACTTTTGATTCTCTCTGTAGATAAACTAATCATGGTAGATACTTCATTTTCTATAGGGTTCGTGCTAGGGTAAACCTCAATAACATATAAAAATTTCATAGCAATCCGAGTATATTTACGGGAGTTAGAGCGCGGACAGACGGACAAGACGGACAGACATAAGCACTTTTCAACTTTGTTAGAAAGTGCTAAAAATCAAAAGAAAATTAGAGTTTAAGCTTGCCTCTTACATGTAATTAAAAACTGATCAATATTTTTGAAAAACTTAAAACCAATTTTTTTCATGTTTTTTTACAGAATTTTTAATCTTTTATCACCAATGCAAAATTTACAATAAAAATTTACTGGAGAGAATAATAAATCATGATTGGAATACGGATACCCGTACGTGGTACGAGCAAATCATGATTGGGAAAAACACGATGCCCGTATGGCCTATGGACAAATCAGGGAAGCGATTAAGTAAAGACAATACTGGGTGTAATCGTATGGAAAATATGCCAAATGTAGGACACAGTTTCCTCAAAAACTAACCGAACGACTTCGTTGAAATTTGAAATCCATATTCACTAGATTATGCTCAAGATTTGTGGCCGACCGTTTCTTTTCTGAGACTAGAACTTTTTACTTTTAAACAATGTCGATTTTTCAGAAATTTACCTTTTCAGATTTTTTTCCCTCAAACTAATAAAAGTTTTTAAAACTGTTACAAATAATCATATTTTTGCTCTATCACCGAAGAAAAAAAAAATATAAAAATGTATCAAAATCGCTTGAGTACTGTTCCATGTAGGCAGACGATACCGTGCTACCTATAATTAAAATCTCAGTGTCCAGAAAGTGAAAAGAAGTGAAGTGTTTTTTATATTATTATTCCAAAGTTGTGTTTGAGATAAAGGCAGACGATAATGCAGCAGTGAGCTGCGAGTGAGTGTTATTCTTTTAATAAAGTGTTTTTTAATATAATCAATGCCTATGGAATAATTTGTGTAGTGTGTGCGTTATTTAACATGGTCCGTCGAGCCGGAGGTGAAAATAATTATTTGAGTGAATAATCTTCGAATTAACTATGTGCTGATGTTATGTTAAGAGTTCTATTAAAGATCTGTCCACGTTGAACATGAGAGTCTTCGAATAATATTCTGCTTAAATTAGTGAAGTGTTGTGCTCAAATAATGGAAGTGTGTTTAAGAAGATATTGTTTTGAATTAATGAATATTTTGATAAAAAAAAAAAAAAAAAAATTTATACCGATCGCTGGAAATTTTTTTTCGGAACTATGCTTTTTGGAAGCAGTCAGAAGTTTAGATGCTGCTCTTCATATTTCGTGAAAATTTTCTTTGAAACGACTTTGCCAATTAAAATTAAAGAAGTCATATGTTGGTTAAATCTGAAGATGAACTGTTTAAATTATTATGTGATTAAGATATGGACAAATAAGTTGGCTTTTTGTATATTTAGTGGACATTTTGCATATTGAGAGAATAAAGTTTTCAGTCTGTTTTCGTGGGATATGATAAGAGGAACTGTGCTGATTTTTTAAAAAGTTTATCGCCTCTAGAGAGACAGTGCTGGTTTTATTTTATTAGTGTGAAGAACGACGATAAGACCTGAGTATGGTCTGCGTCCCAAACATTGGAGTTTATGCATTTTTGTCGTGAATGTCATGGTACAGCAAGTGAAGTGTGTGGGCAGTATGAAAGTTTGATTGCCCTGAATGTGCACAAGAACCTTTCAGCTTTGTTTTTCTTGATCTGTGCTTTACATAGGCTATGACGACTTGTGCCCAGTTGGACTTTTTGCTGTGATGCCTTATGGTGCCTAGAGGACTTCATCCTGATGAGTTTTGAGTTCATGAACTGTGATCTACAGAGCTTGAAAAGACTTTATGAATAAGCTTTTGTTCCAAGGAAACATGGACTTAGTTGTGACAGACTGTATCCTGCATACCTTTAAGAGCTCTGATAAACTGGGAATCTACTTGGCCATGACGTTTTTGCATATTTTCTCGACAGAACTACCGGTTCTGGTACTTTGTGTCATGGAGAACTTCTGCAGTAAAAGTGAAATTTTTAAAATTCTTTTTATTGAAAATGAAATGATTTTCTTTAGTTTAATAGAAAATAATTAAATGGATAAATTTTTAAGTAGTTTATGTGAAAAATATTATATAGAGATATTTATTAAAAATGAAGTGTTAAAACCTTAATAGTTTTGCTATATTTTTAAATTTAAACTGTTTAATTTAATTTTGAAGTTTAAGTATAATGAAGTTAAAATTGTTGCATCTCTCTCTATATATTTTTTAATTAACAGGCCTGCATTTGAGGATTTTTGAAAAATATAAGATTTTGAGAGTATATTTGAACTTTGATTAAAGTGTGTAATGTTTAATAGACTCTTTTATATATTTAAAATTTTTAATAAATTTAAAGTTTTTAAAAAACTTGTAAGGTGCTTAAATGGTAGGGAATCAGTTTTGGTGCTGTCTACGGGCGGAGATTTATGAATTATTAATGAAAGTTTATAGATATTTTTGAGTAATTTAATATTTTAAATTTTGTTTTGTGACATGGCTCCAGAGGTTTATTGATCTTGCTGATTTCCTGGAGTTTATGTGCTATTCTTTTTAGTTTAAAAGTTTGGTATTTTTTTTTATATATATTCTTAAAGTTTAGCATATTATGTTTTAAAAAATCAAGTATATTTTTTTCAGTATGGGAGGTTTCTTGATTATTAGTGTTAGATTTAGGGAAACATGATCTCACGAAATTTTTGGCATATTAAGTACAGAATATTCTAAATAAATTTGAATTTTTATTTACTGGATGAATTTTATTATTTACTTTACACCAGTCATTGATTTAGTGCATATAATCTATAATCGGAGATAAATATTTCTTTTCTTTTTCTGAGTTCTCATAAAAATAATAATTTTTGTAATATGTTTTAGAGATTTTTTTTGAGTTTTAGAGTTTATTTAGAGTTTTAGAGTTGATTTAGAGTTTGAGAGTTGATTTAGAGTTTTAGAGTTGATTTAGAGTTTTAGAGTTGATTTAGAGTGTTAGAGTTGATTTAGAGTTTTAGAGTTGAGTTAGAGTTTTAGAGTTGAGTTAGAGTTTTAGAGTTGAGTTAGAGTGTTAGAGTTGATTTAGAGTTTTAGAGTTGAGTTAGAGTTTTAGAGTGATTTAGAGTGATAGAGTTGATTTAGAGTTTTAGAGTTGATTTAGAGTTTTAGAGTTGAGTTAGAATTTTAGATTTGATTTAGAGTTTAAGAGTTGATTTAGAGGTTAAGAGATGGTTTAGAGTTTTAGAGTTGATTTAGAGTTTTAGCGTTGATTTAGAGTTTAAGAGTTGGTTTAGAGTTTTAGAGTTGATTTAGAGTTTTAGAGTTGTTTTAGAGTTTAAGAGATGATTTAGAGTTTTAGAGTTGATTTAGAGTTTAAGAGATGGTTTAGAGTTTTAGAGTTGATTTAGAGTTTTAGAGTTGATTTAGAGTTTTAGAGTTGGTTTAGAGTTTTAGAGTTGAGTTAGAGTGTTAGAGTTGATTTAGAGTTTTAGAGTTGAGTTAGAGTTTTAGAGTGATTTAGAGTGTTAGAGTTGATTTAGAGTTTTAGAGTTGATTTAGAGTTTTAGAGTTGAGTTAGAGTTTAAGAGTTGATTTAGAGTTTAAGAGCTGATTTAGAGTTTTAGAGTTGTTTCAGAGTTTTAGAGCCATGGAAGAGATCCACCATTTTAAGTGTTAGGATTTTTTGCAGTTGTTTAGTGTCATGTCTGCTCAATGCTAATTTGAGAAATAATTTTTAAAGTTGACTTTTGTTAATTGGAAGCTGAACGTTGATCACGTGTAAGGCTAAAAATTCAACTATTTTGATGAAGGAGTCTTTGAAGATCGGATCCATTTTTTGATTGAGTTGATGGATCTTTTTGCGGATATTTTTTTTTGTATTGAGTTTAAGCAATTGTGAAATGTTGAAATAGATATGGAAATAAATTAATAAAGTTTTTGTTATAATAATGTAATAGAACAGATTTAAATCTTTTGTGTTAGATTCAACTGGAGGATTGCATTTTTTTTTAAAGTTGTTAGAATTGTCTCCTGAATGTGGAAGGAGCATCTTTCAGCTGTGTAAGTTTTAGGGCTTGTGAGGAGAGTCTAATTTTTGTGAAAGTGTTTTTGTACTAGTGGATTCTTTCTCGGCAATAAGGAGTTTCTATGGTCTTGGTGTCAACATTGGTTGATCTGTCCTAATATGTTAAGTATGGAAACAATAGTTTATTATTTGAGGTTTATTTGTGATTGTCTGAATTCAAGTAATCTGTATCCGTGCTACAACTCTTGCCTATGTGATTTTGTGTTTTTCGAGAGAGTGAGGTATGAAGACCTAGGGCCCCAGGCAAATTTGGAGAGAGTGAAAGGGTAGCCGGGTGTGCACGGCGCTGAAAGTTGTATGAATGTTATATACAAATTTATGTGTCCTCCGGATTCTTAAAAGATGTTGTAGCGGAAACTTTGTTTCTATTGGAAATTGGCTTCTGTGAAGGATAGGATTATTTTTGAGAATGGAGTCATGTGTTGATGCAGACCGAGAAGTTTGTATGTTGTAAAAATGAGATTTGGTTACCTTTGAATTTAATCATGGGGTTCCACTATTCTTAAATTTTATAATTGAATATTAAAGATTTTTGATCTATTTATTCAATATGTGAAAATAATATTTTTATATGGTTTAAAACAGTTAATTGTGTAAGATATATTATTAATGTATATGATAATTGAAATTTCTTCCTATTATGGACTTTGAAGATTGTTTGATGAATATTACAATGTTGAAAAAGTTTAATAAGTGTAAGATATTGACATGCTGTGTTCTTGTTGAAATATATGTAGGGTTTTTTAAGTGTGTAAAGTATATAAAAGCAGTATATATCAATATTTTTGAATATGTTTTAAAACCTAGGAGCCAGATCGAGTGGATCTTGTTGGTATGAGAGTAATTTTAAGTGACTACCTACCTGGTAAAAGTTGTTTTTTGATGTGTGTAAATATTATATAAAAGTTTTTATCTTGTGTATAAATATATTTGAATATTTTGGGTGTTGGGCTGTGCTGGAACTTTGGCTAATTTTTATTGTTTATTCTCGGTTATTGTGTCTTCTTTAAAGATTTATTAATATATTTGGAGTTAGTGTACAGGTGATTAAGTGCTCTTGAGATAATGGTCCTTTTTAAGATGTTATCCTTCTTTGTTCTAAATATGGACATCGTCCGGATGCACTAGTGTGTTAGGCTATCCTTAAGAGGATGAAAACTATAGTGGTGTACTTTAATATTCTTGTAGTCGCCTCTCCTTTTTAGATAAAAGTGTTAAGAGGGGGGTTTTGATAGGATTTAAATTCAGTAGGATACTAGCAGTTTTTATCACTTTTATCTCCTTTCTAATATTTCTGTTTAGCACTAAAGTTTAAATGATATTTAAAGCAAAGGCTAAAAAGTTTTATTTATCAATTGTTAAAAAATTAAATTTAAAGTTAAAGTTCTATTTAATTTAAACAATAATTGAAATTAATTGTAAGATTTGGTAAGTGGAGATTTGAAAAGTATAATGTAAAAATAGGAGATCTAGTGTTGTTAGTAGAGGAAAATACACCAAACAATAAGTGGCCATTAGGCAGAATTATTGAAGTATATTACGGTAATTATGAGAAATTTCGCGTAGTTCAGGTAAAAACTCAGAATGGAATTTTTAAAATATCGATTAGTAAATTATGTATTTTCCTATGCCTGAAAACCACAGTACTTAAAAAAAAAAGATAAAAGATAAATATATATATATATATCTGTGAGTGTTATATCGTTTTTTCTTTCAATTTTATATTTCAGTAAACATAAGTGACCTTTTGTATTTATTTGTGTAATTAGTGTACTTGGTAAAAAAAAAGAGTTATTGAATGTGAAACATGTCAATGGGGGCCGGTATGTTCCATGTAGGCAGACGATACCGTGCTACCTATAATTAAAATCTCAGTGTCCAGAAAGTGAAAAGAAGTGAAGTGTTTTTTATATTATTATTCCAAAGTTGTGTTTGAGATAAAGGCAGACGATAATGCAGCAGTGAGCTGCGAGTGAGTGTTATTCTTTTAATAAAGTGTTTTTTAATATAATCAGTGCCTATGGAATAATTTGTGTAGTGTGTGCGTTATTTAACAAGTACTTTATGAAGTAATGGGATTTTTACCAAAAAAGTATGTTTTTTTTTCGTAAGGAGAGAAAGAACTTACACTTCTAACACACGTGAAGTTAAAAAAAAATATGAAACACACGAATTAAAGTATATATAAACACTTTGAAAAATTTAATTTCTTACAATAAATGAGGTAATGTTTTAACCATTATCAGTTCTATGTCTCTTCCCACATGACTTCCGGACCAGCATCTTATGTTGAAAGTAGTTTGTTATTTCTTTTGTGTTGTTGGCAACAACATGGTTTTGTTTTCGGTGGAATAAAAATGTCTTTTTTAAAAGTTGGCTGGTTAATGCGTACGTTAAGCTTAAGTTTGAAATATTAAGGTAAATAATATTAATTTAATGGAGTCAGATAAAACAATTTGATAAATAAGTAAAGTACGACTGAATGAAACGATATTCAAGGAGATACTGCCGACATTACTGGTGACACCAAAGACGTGATATTTAAAAAGGTACTGTTTTACTTTAGTTATTTTAGTGAATATGGATCTATTAATTAAAAAGCTCTCTCTGTTAGAGCTAATTTTTCTAAAACTTACAACGCATTAACAAATTTATTAAAAGAAGATAATCCTAAGGAGGAAAATATTAAATTTACTTTTGCGAGTTTAAAAAGAATTTACAGTCGCTTGGTAGATTTAGACAACGAGATAAGTAATAACATGCTAGAAAATTGCGATATGGCAGAATATGAAGCTGAATACAACGCCATAGAAGAATATAATGAAAAAAATTGATAAAGTTAACGGAGTGTAGAAATTTATTTAGTGAAAGATTTAAAATCGCAGTATGAGAATTCAGTAACTAATTCGCCTGTAACGAAAAAGAAATTAAAGTTACCAAAAATAGAGTTGATCAAATTTAGTCCAGATATTAAAGATTGGCTCACTTTTTGGAGCCAATTCAAAAGAATTCATGAAGATAATGATATTGAAAAAGAAGATACATTTAAGTATTTAATTCAGTGCATAAGTGAAGGTACAAGAGCTCGAGAAATAATTGATAGTTTTCCACCGACTAGTGAAAATTATGAAAAAGCTATCGAAAGTTTGAAATCGTGATTCGGGCGCGATGAACTGTTAATCGAGTTTTATGTCAGACAACTTCTTAAACTTCTTGTGCAAAATTCTACAGAGTCTAAAAATAGAATGAACACTAGTAACTTGTATGATAAGCTAGAATCTTATTTAAGAGCTCTGGAATCGATAGGCTTAACCTCAGATAAATATTCTGCAATGCTTTATCCACTTGTGGAATCCTGTATTCCGGCAGAGCTATTCAGAGTATGGTTAAGAAATCCTTGCAATATTACAGCCGATTCTTCTAATAAGGTTTACGGTGAAAAATTGAAAAATTTATTATCCTTTTTGAAGACGCAAGTTGAAAGTGACGAACAAATTAGCTTGGCAAAATCTAGCTTTATAAATGAATATCGTCAACGAAAAGAAATATCGCAGCATTTTGTTCCGCCCACTGCTAATGATTTGTTCTCAGGAACCATTGATAAAAAGAAAGTAAACAATTCTTGCGTCTTTTGTAACAAATTACACGATAGTAGAAAATGTTTTAACGCTCAAAATCTTAATTTGGAACAAAAGCGAAAAATTTTACAAAACAAAAAATGCTGTTTCCTATGTTTTAAAATCGGCCATCGCTCAAAATTTTGCAAAGCTAACATCAAATGTATTTTATGCAATAAGACATTTAGTTTTGATGTGTCCGGAATTGCCAGATAACAAAGTTACTGGAATTCAACCGACTGAACATCACTGATTCTGCAGCCTCAGACGTCAGTTTGTCCAGTCATTGTGTACCGGAGGAAGTGTTACTTCAAACATTGATAGTTAGATTGAAGTCAAAAGATAAAGAACGCCAAGCCCGAGTATTGATTGATAGCGGTTCTCAGAAGTCGTATATTTTGCAAAGTACTGCTGAAAATTTGGGTATGGAGATAATAGAAAGGAAAAGTTTAAGACATTCACTGTTTGGTGAATATAATACCGAAGAAAAGAATCACAATCTTTACAAACTAAAACTTGAAGCACTCAGTGGAAAATTTTCCTGTGATATAGAGGTGCTGGATCAGCCAAAAATCTGCAGTAAAATTCCTAGGCTTAAAAAAGGATCGTGGAATAAGGAATTAAAAGAAAATATGGATTGGGGATTATGGAAAAGGTTGTCCTGATATAGAATTATTGATAGGAGCAGATTTTAGTGGTCAGCTATTTACCGGAAACATGCATAAACTTAAATGTGGCTTAGTTGCATACGAAACGCGTTTAGGTTGGCTTATCATGGGCAAAGTGCCTGGAGAAAAATTTGACTGCTCTTTAACTAATGCAATAACTTCATTGTTCACAAAAGATGCATCAGTAGCAAATCTTATAGAAAACAGATATATAGTTTCTAAAGATAGAGTTCAAAATTCCTAAAGAAGTTACCGTGAAAATAAGTATGTCGATTCTAAAGATAAAGATCAAAATCCAGAGAAAAATTACAGAGAAAATAAGTATGCAAACTCTAAAGACAGAGATCAAAATCCAGACAGAAATTACAGGGATTATATCAATAGATCTCAGTATCCAGCAAAAGATTTCAAGACGAATTCTACAACAAATATTAGACCTGTATTTGATACTTCAAGTGATGAAAAGGGCTACCCGTCATTGAATGATTGTCATGAAAAAAGGACCAAATTTTTTAGAAGTTCCGTTTTCCCCATATTTGTTTATTCAAGATATTCGAACGGTGAGAGTTCTCGATTTGGATCATTTGGATAAAGTCAACATATCAAAGAGATTGAGATACCAGCAAAGACTACGAGAAAAATCCCGAGAAAGATTCCGAGATGAATATCTTAGCCTTTTGGAGCAATCATCTGAGAAGCAAAAAACATCTGATCAGAGAAAATGTGGAACAACAGTAAAATTTCCGAAACGTTATAAGGACTGACTGAACTTCTTATTTTAAATATATTTTTGAGAAATATTTTAAACTTACTTATTTACAAGTGTTTGTATTATAATATTTAGTTCTAACTGTTTAACTTCAATACTATGTTTATACAGAGTTATTTGTAATATTTTTTAGATTATTTTAAATATTTATTGTTTTGATAAATTCCATTTATCAAAAGGTGGGAGGATGTTGAAAGTAGTTTGTTATTTCTTTTGTGTTGTTGGCAACAACATGGTTTTGTTTTCGGTGGAATAAAAATGTATTTTCTAAAAGTTGGCTGGTTAATGCGTAGTTAAGCTTAAGTTTGAAATATTAAGGTAAATAATATTAATTTAATGGAGTCAGATAAAACAATTTGATAAATAAGTAAAGTACGACTGAATGAAACGATATTCAGGGAGATACTACCGACATCTTATGCATAAATTTCATTTAGTCAGCACCACTGTTTTTATAAGAAAGATTTCCACTATTACTTTGACAACATGTGCACACTACAAAATTAACTTTAAAAATATCGTAGTACGAGTAGAATTTAAAAATATAAAAATAAATATAAAATTTTAGCGTAAAATCAATATGAATGGCCATGGCGTCCGAGTTGATGTATTCCCTTAATTTTTTACAATTACTTCTGATGTTTTAAATAAATAAATAAAAAATAAGCAATGGATTTGGGAAGGTTAAAAAAAAACATTACTTCAATTAACAAAAATTTTAGTCTACTCTCCTCTTAAATACTTTATGCGTAATTAAATACAGTAAATATTGTCTATATAAATACTCTAGGGATCGAAAGTTTGCTAATACTAAACCGCAAATTACAAATTTTGTCGATTCTAATTATAATATGCTGAATGCCATGAAAATTGTTTTCGTTTAAGTTTATGAAATTAAAAAATCTAAAAAAAAATATAACAGTATCAAGAAAAGAGGAAAAACAGACAGTCATTCAAAAGAACGCATTTTAAATAACTTCTAAAATCGCTTTTGATGCAGCGCTGTTCTACGTCAGTGAGTGACTATCATGGTTGACTATCAAACATTTTTAATATTCTAGTGACATTTTGAAAGCATGAAAGTTTATGGTTTTAAATCTATGTTGTCCGAGTTGAGTAAATATGCCCATATTTCTCTTATATATAAAGTTAAATGGAATTATTTTCCTGAACATCTATATAGCGTTTTTTCCATGGTAATATTGCTGTCAGTATTGCTGAATGTATTTTACTCCTACTGAATGGTCATTGCATTTCTTTCGCTATAGTCAAGAATTAAAAATTGCGTTTTATCCTTGTTTGAATGATTTTATAATTGATGATTTATATGTTCATTAAACTTTATTTCTCTACGCAGAAATTGTTTTTATTGACTTTTTTTTAACAATATAAATTTAATACGCATTTGGCATGATATAGCATCAAAAATATTTAAGGCCATGTTTGCAAATTCCTTAATACAATTTTTTATACTCTAAAAAGTATTATATTTACAGGAAAAGATCCAAATACCGCCTACGAAGTGTTCTCAGAATTGAGCTCCGCGCAGCCTTATCGGCGATTAGCAGATCTTGTACCTTTAATTGAGAGAAAAAAGTTACGTGAATTAAGTCACTGAAATCTGTCTCATTTACAAATATTAAAAGCAAAAGTGTCAAAATTACGAAATTAGAGACAATAAAAGTTTTCAGACATGTGTTTATCTCTTTTTAAAAAAGTACTGATAGTACATGGGTTTAAATAGATTATTAAGTTATTTTCCAGACATATTTAGCTCTCAATTACCGCATGTACGTTATTAGTATTTTATTATACGAATGAGTAATACCGATTTTAACTTAAACATAGCAGTGGTCCAAATACTGCTGAGCCGATCTGGATTTACTCAGCTTGAAGTGGAGGAAATTAATTTAAATAGTTCCATAAATAATAAATTTGTTTATATGGTTCAGAAATAGTTGCAGTCTCATTTCGCAATAAGAAAAAAGTAACCGTGGTCGCAAGTCTTCAAGAACGATACTGGTTACCGTATTACTTCACGAAAAAGTGCTGTTGACACTCCAAAATTGTCTGCAATAAATATGAAGTAAAAGAAAAAAAAATTATAAATGTAAATAGAAGGAAAAAATAGACAAAAAATCCTATTTTAAAGAAGTGAAATCATGCAATTTATGTCTTCTAACAGGACGCGTTCCCTGCGGACAAGAATGCGGGAGGTGACTCTTGTTCTAATGTTGAGAATACCATATTTTGCCCATAGTGACTGCACCAAAGTAGAGAGATTGCTAAGTTATTTATTTATTAATTATTTTACTAAAAAAAAAAATAATAATAATCATTTAGAACAGCGAGGTTTATTTTTCTTCTTTTTACACATTAAAAAACAAAACTAGACACGCAATGGAAAGAATGTTGTAAGAGATAGTCGTTAAGATTTTTATAAGTTCGACAAAAATGCTTGTTAGTTAAAAATTACGTATTTTTTCTCTGAATAAGAAATTTTATTAATAAAATTTATTTAAATATTTTTTTATTGCTATATACTTAAAATTAGCAATAATTTGTGTGATTCTTTTAGAAAAAAATTCAGGCAGCCGATGTTTAAACCCATTTTTAAAACTCAAAAATTTGCAGACTTTCTGGATTTTGCATTTTATAAACAGAAAACGCCTTTTAAACTGTTTTTTTCGCCCTAAATAGACGTAAAAATCTCAAGGTACATTGCTGTTACTTTTTCTTTTACTAATTTTGAAAATTGTGTGAACTAGATTAAAAATAAAAATGGTAGCCGGTATTTGGACTTTTTGCTCAATATATATATATATATATATCAATAAAATCAATTTTAATTCCACAATTAATGACAAAAACTACAATTTTCCTGTTAATAATCTTCAAATTTCGAAAACTTTTAACTATCCAATAACTATAAGAAGAAAAATATTGTTTTTTATCCGCCCCGTAAACTTTACACAATCGTAATCTTTACACAATTTCGTAATCTTTACACAATTTTCAATTTATTAATACTAATAAAATTTTCTTTTCCTTCCATGTGTATTTTAGGGGGAGGGGAAGGCTTAGTGTTTGAAAGGCAAATATACATAAAATTATTATTTATTATTATTACTAGAAATTTTAAATAGGTATGTTTGGTTTATTTCAATTATTTTTATGATTAATTTCTTCATCTGTACATAAATTGAGACTTTTATTGTTCATTTAAATTTTTTTATGATTATTTATTGATAAAATCATGTATATCTTTGTGTAAAAAGATGTTAAATACTCTAATTATTTCTTTTTAGATAATCTTTTAATGCTTTTTTTTTAAATTATTAAAACATCAAATTTTTATATTGATGCCAGAAAATGCAAAATATGTCTTTTTCTCTAGTTCTTGAGTAATGCTGTAAATGTGAGATATACGCAATAAAGCAGTATCGTTTGACCTACTTTTACAGATGCTCTTGCTTAATATGTAGTATTAAATCAACTGAAATTTCTGCGTCTGTAATTTACGCACAAAAATACCTAATAAAAAGAACTTTTTTTTCAGAAAAAATATAAAAATAGCCAATAAATATAATTTCTTTCCTCTTTTCTTGAAAAAGCAATTGTTCAGAATATAAGTCTCGTGCAATACAATTTCGAGATTTTTATTTTTCTTGAAAAAACCAATACCACTTTCCTGGAATTCTAATTTCCTGTGAAGACCCGTTAAAGATAGACGGCGAAAGAAAATTAACCGTGAGAATTCCATTTTCAGATAAATTCTCGGATTTATCCGAGACTGCCAAATTATCAGCTTTGAGGTGGTCTAAAAAAGAAAATGGGACAGCAAAAAAAGAAAAGGAGAGGGGCAAGGGCAACGGAAACGAATTCAAATATAATTACGTGAACAGTGGTTCTACCGAACATTCCATAAATAATATCTCGTTAACTTATCCAGAAAACAGAAAGAAAGAAAAAAAAAAGAACCTCGAATTTGAGTAAATAAATATTACTTTTGCCTCATTTACAAAGCTGCCGACAACTTAACAACCAGAATTGGAAAAACGGAAAGAATACCAGAAAATGAAAAATTGAGCGACAAAAAATACAAACAAATCCACAACCAAACAACGATTATTGTAGTAGCGAAATGAAGGTAGTTTTCTTTTGCTAGTGAGTGGGGGAAAGAAAAAAAATGAACACTAGAAACAAAAGCGATATCCGTCTAGGTTTACGTGAAAGGGGGGAGGAGAGGTTTGGAAATTGAGAGTAACTGTTTGAGTGAGAAACATTGCATGATGGCCTGTCAAACAGCAAATTTACTCATGTCGGTCACTGTACATCACAGACTCCAGACCAGGTTTTTACCTACCACTAAGTAATGGGTCTTTATTAAGGGATTGTTTGGAGTATGTCTTGATCGAATATGGTCAACGCCTCCGTCCGCAGTGTACCGCCCAGAAATGTTTGCACCTCATCACCTAAGACGAACCAACAGCAGATGGACCGTTGGCCCTCTTGGGTGGCACGTGTTTTTATGCATCAATTTAGGTTGTCTGAAATACTTTAAATAGTTTTTTTTTTTCACTGAAAATGTGTATATATTGCTCACCAAAAGAAAAAAAAAAGACATTTCGCAAAAATTCATTTTGAGTTTTATTCTACTATTACATTCGACATAGGTTCATATTGTTCATAAAAAGTTTCATAAGTTTAGTTACACGGAAAATTCTTTTATTACGCTGTATGTCCATTTGGGAACACAGAAGGAGGATGGAGTTTGTGAAGAAGTAAAAATACTCAACCCTCCGAATCTCATCCTACATCTTCATTCTTAATAGTTTTATGCTTTTCTGCACGTCTCTATCTCTGCATACAGATCTAAGAGCTACAAAAGGTAGTACAAAAATTTCTACTGTATCACAACTACTGTACAACTATTGTGCTATAACTACTGTACAATTTCCTGTTACAGTAAAACCATGCATTTTTTTTACCTTTCCTGTGAAATTTACTTTTGTTCAGATGCGTCACTTTTCTTGTGGGTGAGTAATATTAATTGTTAAATTTCCAATAAAAATTCGTTATCGCAAGTCAAGTCGATATTTTGAATTGTTATACAAATTATACTGAATTGATTGCATTTGAAAATTCTAATTTATTTTCGAATCGTTAACTCATTTATATATATAAGGGAGACAGGGGCAAGTTTTGCAACTTTACAATTTTATTTTCGTATTTTCTATTTTTATGCATTTTGAGTTTTTTTTTTTTGGGGAGGGGGGGGGGGAGGAGGAGGATAGATTATCGAGAAATGTTTGAAATCTTTTTAGGATTATTGGCGCTTTCAAGATTTGGTGCGGCAAAAGCTGGCTTGACAGAAAATTAGGTCTGCATAAAATCAGTCTGAAAATATTTTAGAATTCAATGGAAAAATTTCCGAATATTAACTGTTTTTAATGTCAGTGGAACAGCTCTAAGCACTGTTAATTTGCTATTTGCTTTGTAAGAAGTCCATGCATACTGCGATCTCTGTGTTGTAGCTCATGACTACAAAGACATAACATAAAAAGATTGAATGAACCCATTTAAAAAAAAAAAAAAAAAACAATTCGTATTTTATTACTTTTATGAATTTACCTTTTTTTATATTGATAGTTTTATTGAAATGACTAAATGATCAAACGGATTCGTAGTATATATGCTTATTTGGCCGATTTTACTACTCAATAAATACATTTTTATGCAATAAGATTAGCTAATTTAAGAGAGGGCACGTTTTCAGACGAGAAACTTGTTGGAAAACCTGCCCCGTCGCTATATTTGAACTTTTACGCTTACCTGGACGAAAAATGATGCAAGTTATTTGCGAAACAAAAGCAAATTTTCGGGTGTATCGAACGTAGAATATTCTTCTTTAATAAAAGTGGACAGAAAAAAAGAAAAACAAAAATCTGTGTTTCTATTTGAACCGGGAGCTTTTGAGCACAATCCGCTCCTCCCGCTCCATTTTTCTGTGCCCTAAAAAACTATTGATTAATTTAAAAAAGTTTCATTTCCTATGTACCTCGCTTTCTCTTTCTCGTACACACACATTCAAAAACCATAAAAATAAAAGCTCTCATATTTTAATTCACAGGCTCATAAGTTCGATGTTCTGTTTGGAATGGTAATAATGCGCTTTGCTTACAAATGAAAATATTAGGAAGTTTCGTGTAAGTAGAAAAATAAAAGCAGCAATATATAATTACATGAATTACATACCAGCTACTGTACTGCGTGTCAGTGTGTTATCTATGATTGGATTTGCGTGTGATGCTCAAACGCACGAAATATAGATATTTTCATTTTTCTGTTTTCACTTGGAAAATAATGACAATGATCCGAAGATGTGTTTGAAATATTCGGAAACTTTAGTATTAGCTAGTGCTCCTCATAAATGATTTCATGAAAACATTAGTTGTTTTAAGAAAGGTGCAAATAATATAGGACTTTGCTTTTAATGATACATTTTCTTCAAATGGATACAAACAAGAAAAAAAAATAGAAAGGAGAAAAGTACATAAGAAACAAATTACTTTCAAATTAGAAATACCAAGAAAGCATGCGAGTCTAGTTTGAAAATTGAATTTGTTCCAAATCAAATCTTAACAAAATATTTTAGTCTGCCGGGTCATATCTTGGTCGGACTCTCCTGTGAGTTAAAATTTATTACTGAAAAAGACGTCATATAGTAGTAATATTGAGTTTCAACATTTTACATTACCATGTTCTAAAATTACAACCTTAGACAGTTTCAAAATGGAAAACTTATGTAGGAACAGATTATTAAGAATACGTTAAACAATGATTGGTCTTACTGGTGATATCTTGGTGCAGTAAAATGCGATATGATTAAAACTGAACGCCAATTCGTTATTTTGGTGATACAAACAGTTTTGGAAAAATTTTTTACGTGTTACAACTTTTAACAGTGGAACATAAATGTTTATACCTGATTTGATCTTGGTACGATGAGCAGAACGGGTTGCTAATTCGTCATTTTTTTAAAATGAAGAACTGGCTCTCCCTTTTGCTCATATCGTACTAAGATATAACGAGGCAGGCTGCAATATTTATATTGTATTCTATTGTGTTAATCTATTGTATTAATCTATTGTATTAATCGTGTTAAAATTTTACACCGAAACTAGATGAGATAATAACGTAAGATTGACGAATTAGCGCGTACCCCGTCCTGCTCATGCCATATGTATATATCACGATACAGAAATAAATATTTGTAATGTACTAATTTATATCTTTAATTTTTTTGAAGATCCACCGTGTCAGCATAAATCACGTACAATAATTCTAAGCTTTAGACATAACAATAGATTCAAACATTAACTGGATTCCATATATAAATTACTTAAGAATAAAATTAATGCCCTATCATCTCAATTTAGTTAAATTTACATCCAAATTTAGGGCGTTAAGCAAGTTTTCGGAATTCCTCGTATTTAATAATAGTTGAAAGTATTAAACCATATGGGGCTTTGCATTTGGGAGAAACAATTTACAAAACATGCACTCACAAAATTAATTTAAATTCAAAGGACTATCATATTGCAACTTTCACGTGTGTACCAAACAATATGATCTAATGCACTGACAACACTCACAGGCATTCCACCCATAACAATAACTTTAAAATTCAACAAAAACATCTATCCAACAATTTCGCCAGAACCACATACTCGATACTCGACACAAAGTACACGGCTGGATATTCACTTTTCGGAAGAGACATCGCGCTTTCAAATCAGCACACAGCTTGATCTTCACCCTGCTACCTGTTCCATCTTTAGTGATGGGTCCTGCACTGCTACCAGCGTACCGGAACTTTCCGCGTCACTGAAGGAGGCATGGTGAGCACCAGTGGTCTTCCGAACTCTCTCCGAATTGACATCCGAGGGATGTCAGTTCAGTCTTCCAAGATGAGCAATGCCCAAAATTATTCGCCATAGAATGGCCAGATGGCCAACTTGAAGCAAACAGTTCCTTTTTAAGTGATAACTTGTCTAGACTGCAGGGCATCCACGCACCATGTACTCAAGATTAATTAAAAATCAAAAGTCTCCTGAACAGAGCATATCTCGACCACGTCTCAGCGCACAAGGCTCGCAAAACAAACCACCAAGAATATAAACATATATCGCTAACTTCTAGGGCCTCAATTGTTCATAAGTAGGGTTCAGAAATCGGGAATCATCTTAGAATGACAAGAGTACTTACTGCGAAGTCGCCAATAATAGCAGGCATACAATTTACTTAATACCCACAATCTCACTCAACATGTATCACCTCACACCACACACCGCGAGCTTCCTAACTGATCATTGCCCTTTCATATCATAATTTAAAAAATTTGAGTGTGTATGATCTACCAGATGTAAGTGGGGGCAGATAGGATTTCTTACCAACTACTACCACAAATGCACTTTTACTGAACACTGGCATATTAAACGTCCAGTCACTGGTCACTAACAAGTGACTACAAAACACTCTTTCAAGACCCATATATTTGGACAAACTAAAATATGTCCACCAAGACTTAGCCTTTAACCTGACAAGTTAATTCCAGAGAAACTTCCATTTCCTTGTATGACATCGCTTCTTCTAACGATTAGAGTCTTCTCTGATGGTGACACAGGCCTACTTGTAGCTATAGAGTACGTCTATAACGCCCAAATCACTAGCTCACCAGCTGTCTGATAACCAGGTAGTGTACAGCACACCATCTTCAAGTCATTTTCAACAATCTCGGCCACCCGCTGCCCTCTATCGCAACGGACATCTGATCTCAGACAACGAGGATTTTGTTCTTTGAATTCCAGGCAGTTCTACCCCATGATATTTTTCATCCGCTTTCTGTTCGGCTCCAGCTGAAAATTATATTGATTTTTTTAAAAAATCTAAATGAAAGTTATCAGGAGATATATCAGTGTTCTACAGGATTCGTCTTCTCATCAGAGCAGTCCCTCTTAAGTTGTGATAAATCGCGGGAAAACTCCATGATGTGACTGCACCGTCTAGGTAAAGAATTAGTAACCCGTTTCACTCAGATCGTAGAAAGATGTCACGAGGCAGTTAGATTTGTAAAGTGGTATTAGAGATCGTACCCCAAACTTAATAACGTAAAAGTGTAAAAGAATTAATAACTGATAGCAACTCCTTAATGCAGATTTCGCGCTCTCTTCTGCTCATACTGTACCAAGATTTGATAAGCCAGCCCAATCATTGGTTTACGTACTCTTAATAATCTGTTTCTACTTAAGTTATTCATATTGAAACTCGATCACAGTGTAATAAATATGAATATGTAATGTAAAACAATGTTTATTAAGTCGCAAAAGTAACAATATGATGTTATTTTCTAGTATATACAATTTAATCTTCCAAATGGTCCTATCAGGTTATAGCCAAAATATTTTTTAAATATTTCGTTTAAACTCTAATTTAGTACCGATTTCATTTCGAAACTCGAATACATAATAATTCCGCCAAAATCACTGTTTGTGGCTTCTGCTGCTCATTTCGTACTAAGGATATACTGAGGCAGACCGGTCATTCTTTGATGCAAACTCTCAATAATCTTGTCTTGCATCATAATTTAATCTCAAGACTCGATCACGTATAGTTCCGCCATCATCCGCTTTGTATAATTGTCTAAACTAGTCTTTGATATTTTTGAAAATTTCATTTTTAATTCATTGGCGAACTATCAAATTTAATGTATCTATTTTCAAAAAAGACGTCACTAGTACAGATACAAATCTATCTTTTTATGCAATGAAAGAATATACCTCAATAAATAATTTCGAAAACGTATAACGCTACTGTATAAAAGAATAAAAGTTCATTTTTAACTATTACAATCAATACAATATATTCGATTTCTTTCTTCTTGTAGCTTTCTCTATATAATCTATAAATATTTTTATACAAAGTATATAGTATGTTAATATTTAATTCAACTGAAAATCTCACAATACAACTTAAGCCGTGCTACCTGTAATTATAATAATTAGACGGCAGTTTATTAAAAAGTTTTTGTATATCCTTCTATATACATTTATTTTACACCACATAATATACTAAAATTTTGCTCCGTTGTAAAACGTTCAACATTGCTGAATTCATACTTTTGGTAATTCCCACCTGTAAATGTATATTCAGTTTCTCTTGCGCAACCTTGTTTAGACCACATAATGTATTTAAGTTTGAAACGCATAAGACAACTTAAAATACACGTCCTATTCAGCAATTATTGCTCTTAGACGATATCTATCTGAATTTTATGTGTAGCAGTTTAAAAATTTAGACCTTATCTGCGCCACTTTCTATACAGAAAATTTTAGGGTGCATCTCAATAACATACATCAGTTTCATTATGTTAGAAAAATCACAGCTTTGTTAGAACGCTTTTAAAACAATATCAGTCAACAGGTAAAAATGCAATTGACTTTTGACCGTGTGAATGAATGGTATATGCTGCGTATGCAATTTTCTATGAAAATATATTAAGCAGATCAACAATGTAAATAAGTTTCATAATATTTCCAAGCTGTGTTACATTAAAATATATTTTAAACAATTATAATATGTAACAATTATTATAAACAATTATTAGTTAACTAATGCATCTGAATTCTTTTTAACACCCTTGCGAACGAATTAGGAATGCTACATAGTAAATTTACAACAAGCAATACTTAAATTTCCTTAAAATATCAAATTTCACGGTAATCTAAATATAAATATAAGAACAACAGAGACCAGACAAACGAAACACAGTCATAAACACTTTCAAACATCTTATACACAGTGCTAATATTTAAACGCAAAACTGACAAATCATTTTATTTATTCATTTGTTTTGTAAATGTTCTATCAAAATAATTTGTTGTCAATACAGAAAGAGTTTATTCCACCTTTCAGCTCCCTCTCATCAAAATTAATACCCTTGAACCTTGTTTAACCACCCACCCATGGTGTACCGCCATTAATGGCCCACGTCTTTCTGGATTAACGTTTCGATAACATCATCGTCTCCCTAGCCCACGTATTCACATTGATAAATCCGCAAAATTTTCTCTCAGAATGAGGAAGATAGATGGTCGCTACTCCAAAAATATTTACTGTGCTGTCCAAGTAATGTAATCATCGGAACTAATGGTGTGGAAGAACGGAACTTGTGAAGGGATCGGTTCTTTAGATTCAATAACAACGTAGTGATATGGTCTCTCAATTTCCTGTCGAAAGGAATAAAGATGCGCTGTGGACCTTGGCCTAGTTCTTATATCTTGGAGGAATGTTGCAAATAGTAATAATGGAATTAAAGATAAGTTTTTGATATGTATTTAAATAATACTTAACTTCTAAATACTGCTATAAATATTAAATAATTTTATTTTACAGATATAAAATAGATAAGTAATCTATATGATGAGCATTAGAAATGAAAGTTTACTATGAATTTGATTATATTCGAACAGACCGTCATCTTTATCAATTACTAAAAATAATCTCTTATGTCATTGTCCGACTGTGGTGTGAATCATTTTAAGAGGTAACCTATCTCAGAATTAATAAATTTTGAAAACATTGAGGGAGTTCCAACTTCAGTGTATTTAAAAATTTATTTTAGCTTCTGAAATTCTTCAAATGCAATAGCAAAAAAAATTTGCATCATGTGAAGAACATGGCCAATATTCTTGTATGATGAAGTTTTGACAATTAATTAGACCTAAACCTGTATTTATTCTGCTTGCAGAATCTTATTGAAATGTCACATTGTTTTGGGGATACAATATTTTACCGTGTAGCGGTAGATGTGTATACAATAAGTCTTGTTTATTATATTTCACATTTTTTAAATCTTTTTATTGATGTATTTTAGAGGCAATTTCCTGACATTGCAGTACAGACCACAACAAAATTGTTCCTATGAAGGTGTTTAACAATTCGAAAGATTTCAGGTATATACTTTTTAAAGTCATCAAATGTATGATGAAAGTATTAAAGTATAATTTAAAGTATATCATTTTCAGCATTATATCAATGTTTAATGCAAAAGAGCTTCTCATCAGAAAATATTATGTCAACACGTTTTCCACCACAACACTTCAGCAATTTCTTGCCATCTGTCTAACTCTTATTATTTGTACTGCAGTCAAACCATGAAATTTTCTTTCGAGATAAGGACGAAAAACCATGTCTTCATATATGATAATTTATACAGTTTTACATTTTATGTTCTATTCTGCAACCATTTTATTTGCAGAACATTGTGGATGTTTTCGTATCGTTTCACGATTCATTTTGATGAACTGTTTTGCAAGAACTGAGCATGAAACACCAGACCTAAGTTAACTTTTCAACCTCCAATTATCGATTTATAGTTCTATATATATAAGGAAATTAAAACGGAGGAATTTTAATTTTTTAAAGATACGATCTGTAAAAAATCCGCAATCAAAGAATTATTTAGCCATCATCCTTTTGGTTTCCATGTTTAAAATAATTTAACTGCTTGCTTAATAGAAAAATAGTCTTCATCAATAGAAGATTCCAAATCGCAAAAATAGGGTCATAAATTGTTTTACCACATGATTAAAACTCTTATTTTTTTGGAGTGTAACCTTATTTTGTAGCCACATCGTAGAATAAATACTAAAAGTAAAAAATTTATTTCCATTGCATTTTTTGTACGCTAAATAAAATGTTATCCGTAACGGATTTTTTTTAAAACAAATTGCTTTACAATTTGACGAGAAGTCCCTGCCAAGAGCAAAATTAATGAAATAAAGAAGCCAGAAGAATATTTTCCTCTAATAATGTTAAATATTAGACTATTATTTTAAATGAGTTTTTGTATGTTTTACAAAACCAACAGGAATACTGCAAATCAATGACGTTAATTCAAAGACTTCAGTTATAAGCAGACAATGTTTTTACTACTTCTCTTCTCTTCCTGTAATAGTTTAATAATAATTGCGCATAGCACAAGCTATGCTGAGTAAAGCAGGGAGCTAGAGTAATGCTGAGTGCAGCAGGTAGCACAAGTAATGCTGAATAAAGTGAGGTAGTACGCTGAGGTAGTGCGAGTAGTTCTGTGTAAAGGTGGTAGCAAAAGTAATCCTGAGTAAAGAACGTAGTATAAGCTAATGCTCATTAAAGTATATTGCACAAGTATGCTGAGTAACGCATAGTATAACAAACTCTACTACTACAAGCTCAGATATCACGAATGTACCCGGGAAAATCTTGACATAATTTTTGATCTAGAATAATTACCCTATATATATTTTTCTTTTTTTAATAAATAAAAAGAAAAATGGATAGGCTACCACCTGTAGTTTTTCTTATTTGAAATTTGACATTTTCAAACATAGAACTCTATGTGCAAATAACTTTATTAATAAAATGCTTTTTATTAATAAAGATAATTTCATTATCTTGGAACAATAAGTGTTGTTATTTTCATTATTTCTGAAATCATCGTCTGTTTATTAAAACTGTGACAGAAAAATTACTTTATGCATGTCTCCCCTCTCCCCCTCTGGTATAAAATCAGTACTTCTATGGCAGAATTCTTTTTAATAAGAAGCGAAAAATGAATAAAATAAAACGTAAAATAAAATTGTGGGAGTGTATAATCAACGAAATGCATTTTTTTAAAACTCGTCAACTTTTGAGATAATCAGACAATCCCCTAAAAATTAATTAAATCCAAATTTAAAATCCGATTATAAACCTTTTTTCATTATCAAAATATTAGATCTGAGTTATTTAAAAATTATTTATAACTAAACAACTAAAACCTTATTTTTGAAAATGAAGTAATTTATGCGATTAAAACCATGTACATTTTCATTTATATCTCATACAAATTAAAGCTTTAAATGTACTTTTTCTTAGTATTTTTAAAACAAAAAAAGAAAATATCAATATGAAGTTTTTTTTTTTTTTTTTTTTTTTTAAATTTGAGGTAGGGATTTTAACATTTTTGTGTATGTTCTTTATTATAGACAGTCTATATACGTGATAAAATTTCACATGGGATTAATGTTCAGGCTTTTTCATATTACTTTCTAAATAAAATTATTAAAAAAAAATAAGAATAAAATGTCAGATTTCATCGTTTTACACTATATAAAAGGATTAAGAAAAAGTATCAATATTTAATAATGTAGTAGGATTTTAAAAAATGTAAATTTTTTAAAAACTTTAATTAAATATTCAAAATTTTCCTTCAAAATTCACTTTTAGTTGAACATTGAAATGGAATTAGCTTATAATTTGAATTGTATTTTTAAAAATAAATAAAATTATCGAAACCCCTTAACGTTTAAGAAATCCCTTTGTAAGAATATTTTTGAAAGTTCAAACTAAAATTGATTTCCACTCCCTAAAGGTATCGCAATTTTACCTGGCTTTGAAATCATTAACGCCCTGTAAAAAAATCTCCTCTGCTCTTTCCTACAACGATTCTCCCCAACTAATATGTAGTCAGTTTATCGCATCTGACTGTTCACTAATACATGATTTTATGTGATGGTTGATTGTACAATTGGCAATTATGAAGTCGGAAAGTCAGAATTAACTTTATGTGTATGAAACAACAAATGAAAAATTTCACTTGGCACCAAAAACGCATTTGACATGTTTGGAGCAATTTGACACCCACCCCTCTTTATGTAGTTGAAAAGAAAATTATCTCCTTACTTTCTCTCTATGTTACGGTAAACATTTTGAAGAAGACCCATCGTGCCCGAAAGCCTTTTTCTGGCTGTCATGGCTTGTTAGCAAAAAGCTATAAAGAATACAATAAATTCTTCTCTTTTCTCTTGTTATAGCATATAAACTACCTGTTAAAGCTTTATAGAATCAATACACCGGCACATTTTTTACTTAACTTTTGTTTGAATGAAGTGACACTACGTTCTTTCCTCCAGACCTCACGGCCAGGCCACCGAGTAGCAAGGGAAAGAAAGAAGAAAAAAAAGATCCAAAAGTATCTGGAAGAAAATAATAGTCCATTTCCGGTGGAATTTTGTAGCGATCTCGTTAAGATAACCCAGGAACTGTTCCGGGATGAGAAAATAAAAAATGAACTTCAAAAGGTAACCGAAGGTAGTGGATCCTCGGGACAGGCGTGGCACATCTACGGTAGGAGGGTACCTATCAGAGACCACTGCTCTAACGTTTAGGATTCCCAAGGTGCTGAGGTGGGTGGCATGTGATGTGACACTCTTCTGCTAAAAAATCCCAATATTTATACATTTTCAACATGTTTGCAAGAGAATTGTTTTTATTCTGCATGAACAAAGTAATATAATTAAACTGGTTCTTATTTGCATTGCCATTATACATGTAAATGACACTTTAACTAATATTTCTATTACTTTGAAAGTATCCTTTACACCAGGGTTGGTATGTTTTAAATCAACTGGTTTTTTCTTTAAAAAACTCATCTAAAAAAATCTAATACCATTTTCGCGTTTTTCATTATAATTTAAATATTTCAGATAATTAGTTATAAATTAGTTTCTATTTTTAACCTTTATTTCAGCAATAAGCATTAGGTATAGTGGGTCTAGATCATTTTTTTAATGCATAAGATGAAAATCAGTATGCTTTAGTAAACATATTCTACTGTTCTAAAAATAAAAAAAAAAGCTTAGAACATGTCAATTGATCAAAGATATTAGACCAACTGATTAAACTGATTGCGTCAAAATTTTCTTCAAAACTGAAAACGCTGTGGATTTAATTTTACGCAGCGCTTATCAATCAGTTTAGGCATCAAATTTTGATATATATAATGGCATAGATGACGAAATTGTCAGTTAACTCGCGAATGAGCTGGGTTTGTTTTTGTAGAAACATGGCTCGCACAATTTTGTAACAGTGTAAAATAAATGGCTCGTAGATTTCATCAATAATCGGGTTGCATTCATTTCACATTGCAGTGAACTCCAACAGATGTATCGCAACACATTACCCCGCCACGTTAGCGGGCTAGCAGTTTCGTTATCAGCACTGTATATTTTTTATCTATCACATATAACAGTATCATGGGCACCAAAATGCAACGCTTCTTCCCGGATTAGAACTTTTTTTGAATTTAAATTTGAAGATGTCTATAAAAGCGCTACACTTATTGTGAAAATCTGTATAAAAACAGTTTTTCCTTGCACAGCATTAAATAAATAAAACTACAATTGAGATAATTACGATTTTGATTTATAATAAGATTTTAACAGTTTAAATAATTATGACATTTAAAAATAATATTTAGATGAAAGTAGATAATTTAAAGAAAAAAAAAACTTATGGTTTTATTAACTAAATAAAATTTTCATAAGTGAATCAAAAGTTTGTGTTAATATTGAATATCTAAAAATTATTTTTAAAATATGAACTATAACTTCTCTGACAAATCTTTGTAAAATAAATTTTAATGAAAGTTTTATGTATTTTTGAAATACACTGAAAAACGTAGTATAGTGCAATGAATATGAGTATGAACATATACTTCGCACATGCTGCGGAAAATATACCAGTTGCCCCTGCAAGTATACAAGTACATAGTTGTATACAACTGCAAGTATACATATACAAGTATATGTAGAGAGAAAGACACTGGAAAATCTTCTTCTGGGAAACACACTTTTCTTAGTGTATTCTTAAATAGTAGAAATTGCAGAGTTGGGGGGATAAATGGTGAAGTAAAATCGAAGTTGAACATTCCTTGATTTGAAGTGGAAACCAAGAAGAAATTATTAGGCACAATTTATTGACAAATAACTTTTGTGCATGTAAAACGCAAAATCTAAACTGACACTAAGAATGAGTGCGTTTAACATTCCTCAAGGAGACTTCTAACTATGATCACTAAATAAATACTGCTAAACTTAGATAATATTAGTGAATTGCAAAACAGTTTTCACTGTTCAATTTTAAACCCAAAAATTCAGTATTTCTTTTTGCAAAATTATATATACTTTTTAAGGAATTAATTTCAAACGCACGAAAATTTGTGAAGGCACAACGGTTTCAGCCTTTATTAAATTCCCCCTTTCTCTTTCTATTATATATATGTCAATGTGTATATATATATATAATTCTAGTAATTCTGGCATACTTACTGTGAAGCATTTAATCTAATGCATAATGCTTTGATAGAAATTGCATAATTCCTACAGATTTAGTGCAACATATTAGTCGTGACTCAAATGATTTTACTTCGATAAACAGCCGATACCTTGTTAATGTTGGCCCAGATCGTGAAGTGAACTTATACAGGCAATGGATTAAAAAAATGTCATGTTCTCCATGGCAAATAAGTCATCTTAGGCCTTCATGATTTTATTAACAGCATATTATTGAAAACATTTCCCACAGTCGATTTAGAAGTTTACGTCTTATGATATTAAGAAATTATCCTTTTGATTTTAGAAGCAAATAATAATAAAAAAAGCTACTATCAGACAACAGAGTAATTGGCTGGTGAAAAATTGAACAAAATCTGTCTGATCGCTCCATTGCATCCGCTTTTTGTCAATAGCTCGCATTAACACAAATCATGATTTCGCGCGCGTTTTGGCCATTGAGGGAATTAAAGGTACGCATGAAGACAACGTCATGTTTAATGGGAGCAATTCTTTAAAGAGTCTTATCCCTTTGGAAGCAGATGGGTTTTGAATAAAAAATATCCCAGCGCGCGAAAGGTTTTTGAAATAAAGTTAAAGAAAGAAATGGCTTTTAAAAACATTCCAATTCACAAATAAATAATAGGAATGGTCAAAAAGGATGATACAAGATAGGAATAAACCAAAAGCTATATATTTAAGAAAAAGAGACTGATTTAGCAATAGCAATGATCGTTCCATTTTTTTTCTTTCACGAAGATATTCATATGATGAGTAAGAAGATTTTTCTCGAAGACAATTTCTTCTCAAAGATGCCGATTCTGAATTGGGCGTGTCTTATTCACTATATGAAGAAGAGTGGCGAAACACCTTTCTCTCCCCCCCCCCCTTTCCCTCTACTACACCCTCTCTTGTTTCTTAAACTAACCGATGGTGAATTATGTTATTGAGTTCTGTGTCGTTTTTCAAACGATGCTTTTAATGCCCGTCAAAAAGATAAATGCCCTCTGGCCCCCTCAACTTTATTATTTTCTTATTTTGTTAGAAGAGCCGTTGTTCGGGGTGGGCCACTTTTTTTTTGCATCAGCTACCGCAGGGCGTATGTACAGGTATGAATCAATAAATTACCGCATCGTTAATCGGAATCGTAAAATGTTTTTATAGCTGATAGGAATCTGTATGTGATATAATATCTCGCACACATTTTCATCAGGTACAAATCTTTGTTTATTGATACGAGCATCCGTTTAAATATTAAACTTGGCAATCAAAATGAAAGTTTCTACTGTTGTCCACAAGACGCGAATTTATTTTTTAAATTAGATGAAGGAAGCTCAACAGTAACATACCCATCCTTAATTTCACCATCAAAATTACGCAATTTTTTTATGCACCATGCGTTATTTCCGACCGAACATTTCTAAATAAGAGCAGTGTTTAAAAGGCGTTTTGATACATTCGCTCTAGAAAGGTCTAAATTCCAAATATAATCTAATATTAGCAATATAAATGTTCATTATTTATCAATATTTCTATTTTTTACTCCCCAAAAATAAGTGATTAGCAGTAAAGGATAAATAATTTTTAGTTACGTACGAAAAGGTTTCAACAAAAAGCTGATTATTACTTTTTCAAAAGGTCTGATCCCCATATTTCTACTGATGTATCAATCTAATAATAAATATAGCAATATTAATGTTCGCTAATTCTCAATCATTTGATTATTTTTTACATTGAGGGGGGGGGGGAAGGGGAGTTGAAAGCAGAGTCAAAACTTTTAGTAGTTGAAAAAAAAAAAAAAAAAAAAAAAAAAAAGACCTTAGAGTATTTATGGCAACAAATAATAATTTGCAATATTGCAGAAAAATAAAATGTATGAAAAAATCCAAGGTACAACACATTCACTTCAATTACGATATTTTTATAGATTTGAATAAAAAATATAAGAATAAAAGAAATAAGTGAATAAAAGGAAAGTAAAATTCTTAGTTTCAGTGAAATATTTCTTCCTTTGGAGATCGAAATACATGCCAGAGTAAAAAATTGCATTCTATTTTGTTCATTATATTGCATTTTACTGTGGAAAATCTTAGAAAATATTTCAAGTATCAATCGACGCAAAATAAAACCTTGTTTGCATTAATTTCAATTACTATTGCTTTGAATAGCAGTGGAACATATTCCTTACATCAGACATCCATACACATCTATACATTAAATTAGCACTTAGCGCTATTACCCGTGGAACCTTACATAACATTTGGCATTACGCTGCCACAAAGTATAGCATATTCGTGTCATTTAATACATCTGATTGCTCAAGATAGCGATGGTAAAATGTATAATATTTATTCATTAGCAAATAATATACAGCTCATATTCAAAATATTAGAATAATTACCTTTTTTTTAGAAATTGAAAATATCGTTTGGTAATTTAATGTCTTTTAATGAAAATATGCAAACGATATTTTTATTAAGAACTTATTGTTGATTAAACTTACTTGTTATCTTAAATTTAATATCATTTTTGAAAAGATTAATTGCAAAAAAATTATTTTGAAAAGTCAAAATATTAGAATATTTATTCAAGTGGTTCAAAATATTAGAATATTTCACATTAATTCTCCTTTAATTATTACCAATTCTTAACTGGTGGCATCATTTATTAAATCAGACTATTTTATTTAAAATCAGTATTCTTTTAAGCAGTTTGTTTCTTTTTCGTCTTAAAATGGGCCGTGTGAGGGATATTCCTAAATCTACTAAACTTCGTATGGTTGATTTGTATCGGCACGGTAAAAATCAATGTTTTATAGCGAATTATTTACATTGTTCGCAATCGAGCGTTAGTAAAATACTAACACAATATTCAAAAATTGGAAAATTTTAAAATAATCGCCAAAATGGTGGCCGAAAACCAAAAACATCTGCAAGAGATGACAGGAAACTGAAGCGTATAGTTAAGAAAAACCGTTTTAAAAGTGTGCGATTCTTGCACCGAAAATGGAAAGAAGGAGGAGTTGAAGTTTCTACATCGACAACATAAGACGTCTCCATAAATTTAAATCTCGTGTACCGAAAACAAAACCTCTCATGACTGCAAGACAAAAGCGTATAAGATTGAATTGGTGTAAATCAAGACGTTTATGGAGCAATGAAGATTGGAAAAATATATTATTTAGTGATGAAAGTATGTTTTGTGTTTCATATGGTAATCAAGGTATTCGAGTTTGGAGAATGAAGCAAGAAGCATTTGATAAAGAATGCCTTAAACGTTCCGTAAAATTTACTGCTAGTGTCATGGTTTGGGGTTGTATGAGTGCAGAAGGACCTGGAAAGTTATGCATCGTCTACGAAAAGGTTAACTCTCTGATATATCAAGAAATTTTAGAATATTACATGATTCCATCATCAGAAGATTTATTTGAAGATGATTTCATCTTTCAACAAGATTTAGCGTCCCCGCATACCTCGGTGTCAACTAAGAATTGGTTCCGCCAACGCAACATTAAGGTACTTCCTTGGCCACCAAATTCAACAGATCTTAATCCCATCGAAAACTTATGGTGTATAATGAAGAAAAAACTCCAAGAAAATCCTCCTTCAAGTAAAACTGAGTTAGTGGCACGTATAGAGTCTATTTGGGCTAATATCGATAGAAATGTTTGTAAACACCTTGTATATAGTATGCAAGATCGATTGTACGCTGTTATGAAAGCTAAAGGGGATGCTACAAAATATTAACTACCATTTACTTCATATTCATAAGGTAATATTGTTGCGTAAAATAAAATATTCTAATATTTTGAACCAATCTAAATTTTATTCTAATATTCTGGTGTGTTTAAGGAAACTGTATACCTAATTTATTGTGCTGTATTTTATATTTTATAAATGTTTAAATCTGGAATGTTTAGATAAGTTTTTATTTATAAGAAATTTAATTGCATTTACTTAGTATAAAAAATAAATAAATGACAAATAATTTTTTCTTATTACTTTTTCTCAATTATTCTAATATTTTGAATATGAGCTGTATTACAAAACAAAATGCAATGGGGTATTAAAGTAAAACTCAAATCTTTCAATATTTTTTATTCAAATCTATAAAAAATATCGTAGTTGAGGTGAATGTGTTGTACCTTGGGATTTTTTTTACACATTTTTTTATTTTTATTTATTTATTTTTATTTATTTTTATTTATTTATTTATTTATTTATTTTTTTACTGCAAAGAGTAAATTATTATTTATTGCCATAAATACTCTGAGGTTAATTTAATAGGAGAAAAAAGTGACTCAGAGTATTTATGGCAACAAATAATTTACTATATTGCAGTAAAAAATAATATACATATATATATAAAATCCAAGATACAACTCATTCATCTCATCATACGATATTTTTTATAGATTTGAATAAAAAATGTTGAAAGATTTGAGTTTTACTTTATTTTAATGCCCCATTGCATTTTGTTTTGTAACATGATACTTGTTAAGGAAAAAATACTATCATTTTACCATGCGCCATCTTGAGCAATGACATGTATTAAAATTAAATGAGCCGAATATGCTATATTTTGTGGCATCCTAATGTCAAATATTATATAAGGTTCCTGGAGTAATATCCCCAAGAGCTAATATAATTTATAGATGTGTATAGATGTCTGATGTGAGGAATATGTCCCACTGATTATTCAAAGCAATATTAATTGAAATCAACGCTAACAAGGCTTTATTTTACGTCGATTGAAACATGAGATATTTTCTAAGATTTTCCACAGTAAAATGGAATATAATGGACAAAATAGAATGTTATTTCTTACTCTGGCAGAAATTCCGATCTCCGAGAAAGAAATATTTCAGTGAAGTTAAGAATTTAATTATGTCGTACAAACTAAACATTTCAATTCATTTCATCAGAATAAAATAGAATGAAATGAGACGCAAGTTAAAAATAAAGCATAAATTAGAAACGTACATTAAGATGTAGTTGAATTTTATAGATAAAGTTTTAAGGACATTTATTAAGGAATATTACATAAGTAATAACACAAAGGAATATTATGTAATAAAGAATAATTTAAAAATATTAATTAAGGATAAATTTTATTAAATTTTAAAAACATTTAAAAATATTTAAAATTTAAAATGGAAGGTCCGAAATGCATGTTGATGAGTTATTTTTTTTTAAGGTTTTTGTTTTAATTCCTTGGGGATGAGCGACACGTATATGTGTCGCAAAAAAGGGCTTAAGAATCTTTGTTTATTCTCACCAGTAAAATTTTACTGTCAAATTTGCCTTATTTAATGGGGGGATTTTCTCGATTTAATAAGACAAAAATTTCTGCTTTTAAAAACAGGTGACAAAATATTAAAAATTTTCGTAAAAAGTTCCCATCGCGAAGAAGTTGAGAATTGCCCTAGATCGATGTATTGAAATTATCCCATAGAAACACATCGTGAAGACGGAAAACGTCTTATTTGCATATTAAAAGACACCCGCCTTTGGCAACCAGTTTAGTCTCCCTTAAATGTATGCTAAACATTGTATAATGTTATTTTTATTCACGATTTATTCTGAATTTATTTGCTTAATCCTTCGCCAAATCTGAAGATTCTGATAGATAAATCAAGAACTCTATATTTTTATGCTAGCCGGGCGCAGGTGATAAATCACCAATTATTGATCACATTTTATTTTTTTTTGTATTTCATTAATTTAATTTAAAATATAATTTTTTTCACTCATTTAAAAAATATACAAAATTAATTTAAAATGGAAATATTTAAAATCCATGATTTTTAGTTATTTCTTTATTAAAAAAAGAAAATAAATAAATAAATAATACCATAAACGATGGCATTTTATCATCTCAACATCAAAACATTATTTTAATTTAGTACGCGAAAAATACATACTAACTTGCGAGTTAAAAATGCTAGTGGATAGATTTGGGCCCAACTGACATTAAAATCCGGTTTTTCATTTTTTTTCCGATTTTGTCAATTTTAAAAAGTTTTATTGGAAAAAAAAATAATTGATTAAAAATGGTTGCCTTGTATTTTAAAAACGACGAGCGTGGTCTGTAATTGTTTAACAATGTTACTTGACTTAACTATTATAATAGAGATGAAACGATGGAGATGGAATATATTTGGCGCTTTTTAAATGCGCCCAACTAGCATTAAAGTGCTGAAATTGCAGCCTGGCTTGTAAAAAGTGAAACGATCAGCCCGGAAATTTTTTATGATAATCACATGACTTACACTATTATTATAGAGATTATAAAAGGGTCCAAGGAGAAACTAAATAACCTATATGAAATATCATATCTTGTATCTTTAATATAACTTCTGAGCAACTAGGACAATCTATTTTCTATATAGCGCATGAAAACAAAACAATATGTATATCATATCTTGACACCAGCAGACAGAAAATGAACCCTTTTGCCATGTTTTGAAATTCCGTGTACAATGTGAACACGGGATCTGCATCACGTGCGACACCAAAAATAACTTGAATGATCTAATTTCGAATAAATCAATGTTCTGACAGCAAATCGAATTATGAAAACAAACGCTTTTTATGAGGGCTAAATTTATACTACTTCGCGTCTAGCTTATTTAAGCCAATCACACGTGCCTTGTGACATACAGCGAAAGATGAAATAAGAGAAAAAGGATGTTTTAGATCTCATGTTTCTAGCTATTGCCAATAATAGTTATAAATTGACGTTTAGTTTCAAAATAAATCTCATCCTTTTTTAGGGGGAAAGAAAAGAAATGAAATTAGATATGTTTTGTATGACTTATATAATGTTACGAACGGCTAAATTGGAAATTAGTCAGGTTTAATACCCAGTGCCCCAAATTTTATTATTCTAAGGTATCTTGTAAGAAGGGAAAAAAAAATACGATTTTCGTTTGATTTTAACAGTGAATGTGATAAAGTGAAAATTATTTCCAATATATTTTAAGGGACTACTTCAGTCAAATGAAAAGATCTGTTCGCTAATGCTAATCCTATGGAAGAAATTTATAAAAGATATCTCGGTTTCCTTTCAATATGTTTTAACGAATTTTTTTTTTTTTTTTTTTTTTTTTTTTTTTCGCCGAGATTGATCTGAATGGAGGTTTTTTTTTTTTTTTTTTCTTCTTTTAGATTTCGGTTGCAGATATTTTTGGGTGCTTTCGCTTTTCAAACAATTTCCAAAAATAAAAACGTCTTCATAAATAATATCTATAAACAAAATAATAATAATAAAAACGGGCTGCCGATTGATCTCAGCTGCCCAATCCAAAAAGATCATTTAAAAATATTGAAAGGAAACAGATATCTTCATAAATTTCTTCCATAAGATTAGTATTAGTGAACGGGTCTTTTCATTTGAATGAAGTTGCCTCTTAAATATTAAGTCTAAATTAAACACGTGATAATTAATGTTGTTTTTCTAACAAACAATAACATTTATATACTTTATCTGTATTGAATGTTACAGTCAACGTTTCTCTGCTTAAAAAAAAATGAATTCTATACATGAGGCTTTTGTGGTTGTTTTATTGCGTGTATCACAAGCATAGCTTAAACTGTAACTTAATTATCAATATATTTTCATTACATTCTTTCTATTACTGATACCGGTACTATTTTTCGATCTAAATATTAATAAATATTTATTAGATTTTAGGAGAAGTTTTTACTCATTTCCTCATTTTAAATAATCTAAAGCCTGTATTTTTTCTAACTTACTGGAAGCGCTTTACTTATTTCTTAATTCAACACATACAATTGTATTGCCAAAACAGATGGAAAATAATATAAAACTTCAAGGTTAATTATTAAATAGAATGGGGAATATACATCAAACAGAGCGGTGAATAATATCAAATAAGAGTGTAAAAATCTCAAGTTAACAAGAATGATTTGAGAAACATTACATAACACACATTAAGAATGATCTTTTTTATGGGAATCAAATAAAAAATATTTTATTTCAATAATATGATAAAATATGGCCTCCATAATTTATTTAATTTTTGTAACAGCAGTTTTTTATAATTTTTGTCCCTTTAATTGACATGGAAAGCTGAATAGTAGCTAGCAGGTTAGATAGCAAACTAATGATAGTATTTAGATTTAAATAATTAAAATAAAACATAGTAATATGAATTTATTTTGACATAATTTGTCAAAAAAAGTCACTTAAAACCGATTAAGATATTGTGAGATTTCCCCCTAGGTATCTCACTAAAGCAGGTAAAACTCACCAGATGAATCCACATATAAGAGTTATTCCGACAAAAATAACAGGCAAGTCCCTTTACCACGGAGTTTTCATGAAACGAACTCGTACGTAACTGGTTTGACGTTATGGTGACGGATTTGGACAACACATTTAAAACTGTTGGTCAGTCAATTTCCCAATTCCCCTCGTTAATATTATATCAGTGGATGTAAAATGTATTCAGATATTTAAAACATCTCACCCATCCTCTTTAATAAAAAGCTGTTGCTGACGACTGGCTTTATCGCTAATCTTTGCCGCAGGTTAATCGCGGAAAGTGACACATTTGAAGTTAAAGAAAAATAATAATAACTCGAAAAATATTTGTCAAAAAATTGTTAGACAAACTGCGTTAGAAAGGTAAAAAAGTATTTTTCTTTATATAAATTTCAAATCCAACGATTATGTCGTTTTTCAAATATTGAATTTCGAAAATTTCTGAATTTTACAATAGAGTACCATAGCGAAACCTTCACACGTAAAAAGGTAATGATAATGGCAATGTGTACCGACGTGCATACTGGCGACGAGCACGAGTCACAAATATGAATTATGAGGTCATGAATACATGATTTCCATTTAATTCTCGACAAATACTAGATGCGCCTTTTCTATTTAGTTGTGGATAATATAATTCACGTTATTAAAAAATGTATCTAGAAAACTTGCAAGTAAAAGGAAAACGTAAGTAATACACTACATGGCCACTGATGAACGTCCACTTGCCATTTTAGACATTTTGTTAAATATCTAGAAAATTACATGAGGAATTATTCTGAAACTAAGTATATAAATATAGTACAAGTCATACATTTCCGTGAAGATATTTTTCCTAAACTCCATAGGGGACCGTCAATAAATTAAAAATGAATGAATATATTTTGGATAACCTTTTCAAATCTAATGTAGCAAAAGCACTCAAACTATAGATGATGATTAAGTGGCTTATTGTAATAAACTGTGTTCTTACTCGTAGAAAAAGTAAGGTTTTTATAAAAACAGTTTCAAATTTTTCCAAGATTTTTGTTTATAATTAGCAGAGTTCTTAATGTAAAATAATATTATTTCCTGAAAATATGACAACATTGCACAGAATATCTCGAAATCAGAATTAAAAAATAATAAAAATTGTATGAAAAATGAGTAGGTTTAATACATAGTTTTTGACTGTGCATGCGTCAACGACATCAAAATTTTATTTGCATATTATGTTAGCTAGTTGTATAGAGCAACTTTTGTGAAAGTCTCAAAATTATAGCTTGAAAATTCTAAAAATAATCGTCAATAGAATAAGTTGAAAATCCGTTATTCCCAAAATGAAACAAAAACAAGAGGGGTTGTATCCATATATTCATTAATTAGTGTCAATATAGAATGCCCAATATGGAACGTACTACTACATTTGGATAAAACTGTTTGTATGAATTTTCAAACATTTGAAAATATCTAAAGATTTAACCCCTTTATGAAGTAGTATGATGGTAGTTTGAAGTACCATCGAAGAAAATGCAATACAAAATTTATTTACTCTATTAATAAAAACTTTATTTCCACACAATGTACTCTTCTCTATCAAATTTACAGTATAGAAACAGTAGAAGCTAAAAATTGTCAAAGAAGTAGAATTTTCTTAAACATTTTCCTAGATTTAGCTTTTATTTAAGAAAATAATAATAATAAAGTTATATATGAAAAATTTTCAACTGAAAAAGCCTTTTCATTTACATACAGAATCATAATACATTTAAATAAATTTCTTTTATAAGACTTGTGATAGTTCTATAAGAGTATTTTTGATTATTTATTCTGATTATTTTAATAAATATTTTACAAACCAAGTACCGATTTATTTCATCAGTTTTAATGAAAATAATTTTTAAATTTTATATTATTTAAAAATCCCGGTATATCTTTAGACATCAAATAATATAATTATATAGAAATGAAGCAATTTCTTAATAAGTAATTCCATAAAAAAAAAAAAAAAAAAGAAGATCTAAAGCCGTAATTTAGCCTTCCATAACTTAGCAGCAGTCTTTCCAGTTAAATTACTATCATATTCATGAGTGCTCTATATATTCATATACCCGATGTTAAAATCATCCCAAGCATTGTATTTTAAATTCTTTTAATAAATATGTATGGAATATTCTTCTAAAGTTCAGTTCTTTAAATCATATTTAAATTCACAGACATTCTGACACCATTAAACTTTTGAAACTTATATTTAAACAATAATTATTTACAAAGGTAATATTTATAAAATTCCATTTGCAATTTAAACACTCATAAGTTTTAGCTAATTATTACACGTCATATGCGGGAAATCATCTTCATCGAACATTCTTTTTTTTACGACCCAAAACAAAACATTCCATCAAATGTTATCTTCATCTCACTTCGGCATTTCGTTTGAATTTGATCTACTGCTTGAATCGTCTGCCTTGCTGAGAGCCTTGGTTTGAGAGTAGTGATATGGGGAAGCTACAAGAGACACTGCTGCTTGGCTGTGGGAGAAAGAATCGCTCCCACATATATATATATATTTAATTTCATTTGTTTTATTCGAATAAAGTATTTGTTGATTTTAATAACAATGTTAATTTTATTGAAGCCAATCTTGTCTTGCATAAAAATTGTATTTTTATGACCTTACACGATCTAATATTGGTGTCTCAAACGTTTATTAAGACGTAGATTGCACCAGGTGTATATTTAAACATACAATTTGAAAAATTCAGTCTAATACAATTAGTTTTTTTTTTTTTTTACCCGTTTATATGCGGGTAAAAAGCAATTAAAATAATAACGTAAACAGTAAAACAGAAATTTCTAATAATTTTTTTAAGCTATTGCATAGCTTTTATCACGGGCTTTGAGCGCGGCGACCGAATCCAAAAATTCCGTAACGCGAAAAATCCTAACACATTGGTAACGAAAAAACCTAACACTAGGCTAACGTCGTTTCAGTTCGGCAGACTTCGGCATGGTATCCTTCGGTAGACATTGACGCGGTATTTTTCAGATATTTAGAGGATATCAAATCTCAAACTTATGTTTCTTATTTCAGTTACCATAAATCTATAGTTTCAATGATAAAAATTCCTGATAGAATGTGTATAGAAAAAAATCGTCTTAAGATAAAACGAGGTAGGATAATGTAGCTTTTGGTGATTGGAGACCCGCCCAACGGTGAGGATCGAAAAATATAAAATGCTTATAACTCGAGATCTAATTTTCGTTGCGCGGCCAAATTCTGTTTGGTAATTTATTATGAGCCAGTGTTAATTTTTGGTGACAAGAGACCCCCCACGGTGAGGGTCGAAAAATTTAAAATGCTTAAAACTCCCGATCTAATTTTCGTAGCTCGGCAATACTTTGTTTGGTAATTTATTATGAGACAGTTTTAATTTTTGGTGACAGGAGACCCCCCCCCCCCCGTGAGGGTCGAAAATTTTAAATGCTTATAACTCGCAATCTAATTTTCGTATCGCGGCCAAATTTTGTTTGGTAATTTATTGTAAGAGAGTGTTAATTTTTGGTGACAGGACACCCCCACGGTGAGGGTAGAAAAATTTGAAATGCTTATAATACGCGATCTAATTTTCGTAGGACGGCCAAATTGTGTTTGGTAATTTATAATGAGACAATGTTAATTTTAGTGACAGGAGATCCCCATGGTGAGAGTCGAAAAATTTAAAATGCTTATAACTCGTGATCTAATTTTCGTACCGCGGCCAAATTTTGTTCGGTAATTCATTATGAAACCGTGTTACTTTTGGTGACAGGAGACCGCCCACCGTGAGGGTCGAAAAATTTAAAATGCTTATAACTCGCGATCTAATTTTCGTATCGCGGCCAAATTTTGTTTGGTAATTTATTATGAGAGAGTGTTACTTTTTTGTGACAGGAGACCCCCACGGTGAGGGTCGAAAAATTTAAAATGCTTATAACTCGCGATCAATTTTCATAGCGCGGACAAATTTTGTTTGGTAATTTATTATGAGACAGTTTTAATTTTTGGTGACAGGAGACCCCCCACGGTGAGGGTCGCAAAATTTAAAATGCTTATAACTCGCGATCTAATTTTCGTAGCACGGCTAAATTTCGTTTGGTAATTTTTAATGAGACAATGTTAATTTTTGGTGACAGGAGACCCCCACGGTGAGGATCGGAAAATTTATAATGCTTATAACTCGCGATCTAATTTTCGTAGTACGGCCAAATTTTGTTTGGTAATTTATTAAGGTATTGCATAGCTTTTATCGCGGGCTTTGAGCGCGGAGGAAGAATCTAGAAATTCCGTAACGAGAAAAAAACCTAACACTCCGGCTATCGTCGCTTGAGTTTTGCGGACTTCGGCACGGTATCCTTTTGTAGACTTCGGCAGACATTAAAGCGGTATTTTTCAGATATTTTGAGAGTATCAAGTCTCAAACTTATGTTTTTTATCTCAGCTACCATAAACGTATAGTTTCAATGATAAAAATTCCTGATTAACCTACATGTATTGTAAGATAATAAAAATATTTTAAACGATATTAATTTCTCATTTATTCAATAAAAGAAAAAAAAATGTTTTGTTATCGGTCATCACGCTCAAAAAGTATAACTTGAATTAGTATCAAAGACAAAAAAACTGCATAAATAAAAATTAAATAAATAATTATGATTGCATAAGTTGATAAAAAATGCTATGCAATAGCTTTACCGCGGCAGTCCCCGAGTGCCACACGTCTTTTTTTCTATTAAATCAGTCACTTCCTCAATGCAAAATCTCTTCTTTTAGGTAAACATTCTCTAGGCTGTTCTTGAAAAATATCAGGCTGATTGAAAAAAAAGAAAAATCATTCTACATTTATTGCAGCTCTTTGAAAACAGCCTGATTTCTCAATTATTCGAAGACATAACACCACAATAAGACAAGGATTACATGTTAAAAAGAAAAAAAATCGATAAAGGATACCGGTTTTAAGATATTTTAACCTAATTTTAAATTATGAAAATTACGCGACAGATTTTCCCCCCCTAATTTTTAAAAACACTGCGAAGGTCGGAAATACTTTTTATGCATATCTCAATTAATTTTAAACATATGAATGAATGATTATGTGTCTCGGCTCTCGGGCCACACATAAAATACTACTGGGTTGCGTATGACTACACTAGAGAGTTAAAAACATTTCGCGAATTAATTTCCTAAGAAAATCCAGATTTCATCAGACGGTTTTAATTTCCTTTTCGCAGTTTTAGAAAAAAAAGGGGGTATCTTCTTTTCAGTTGTCTTAAGTTACTCTTCATAGAAGCCATTTACAGCAACAATAATACCGTTACATGAGGAAGACATCTGATTTATACTATACTAGTAAAATTAAATGTAATTGCAAAATCTTGATTTCTTTAAGAATTACAAACTATTTCGAAAGAATTCAAAATTAAAACTGTTTCCAATTACATCAAGTTTTCGAGATCACAATAATCAGAATATAGCACTTTGATCGTTTAAATTAGACCCAGACAGCTTTTCAAAGATAGTCTGTAGACAAACGTTATGTTCAAGAAGACTTATTCTTGGTATTAAATGCCTGAGGAGCAGTTGCCGAGTCTCTATGAAATCCTTTCGAAGAACTATGAATGAAATTCTACTTCATCAATTTTATGTCGCCCAATAGTTTCTTCTTAGGTTTTTGTTTAAATTGCAATGTCAAGGTGATTTACCTTATGCATCGGAATTGTAAATTAAGATTGCATAGAAATATGTACATGTATCAGTAAACTAATGTAAAACAATTGTAACAGAATTTCTGAAACAAAGTTCATGTATTTCCTATAAAATTTCTTATTTTTTTGACGGTTTTTTAGGATGAGCGAAGCGAATCCTCTACTAGTCCACTCAAATTACAATTTGTCGTACGCTTTACAAAAAAACTATTGAATATTTTAACTTCAAATTAAACACAAAAATAAATTATGATCTGTAGATTTGCAGAATATAATTTTTTTTACAGTAAAACGTTAAAAAAATTATTATTTTAATTTATTTTACATGCATTTCCAATACGGACGCATTTTAGCAAATAAATAAAAAATGAAACGCGTATATTTTCAGAAAAAAAAAGTTTAAATCATGGAGTAAATAATTATAGATAGAATCATGATTAATTTATTAAATAAAACATGTTTTCATTATCCCGCAAAATCGTTTGCACAGATGACACTTAAACATTTCAAAAAAATTGTATTATGGATTTTTTTTTTTTTTTTTTTTTTTTTTTTGTAAACTGGCAACAAAATAATTGTAAACAAATAAAATTAATTCTTAAATTTGTTATATAAATGAAAAATTAAAAGATCTGCGTGAAGTTGTTGGTTCAAGCTCTTTATAAATATTTTTGCGAAGGTCGTATTGTGGCTAAATAATATCGACTCATTAATCAGAAGGATTTTATAGAAAAATAAGACTTTAATAAGTTCGCAAACACAACAATAATTATTCGTGAAAACGTCACTGCGAGAATGAGAGAGCGCTTCGTTAAAAGGTAATTCCATTAATTGAGTTGCCATTCGCAGAAAGTAAAAAGTTCTCCCACGCGGAGAGAATTACAGCAATTCTCATACGCTAACATGTATAAAAACGAAGAAATTAAAATGTTTTACAGTTAAAAATTCATAGTATCAACGAAAGCAGATTTCAAATGTTTTTTCCAGAAAATAGGATTTTGAAGAAGTAACTTTCTTCAAGCTTTCTTCAAATATATTATTCTAAAATAGCTATCAAAGATTATCGGATATTGATTACAAAGATTGGAAACATGCATATTTCAAACAATTAAAAAACACCAGTGGCTACTTGAAATTGTAAAAACATCTTTAAAAGAGCTTTTAGTTGAAAATTTTAAAAAAAATTGTAAAAGTTTGCTTCGAAAATACCTTATTATGTCAGTTTTACATCATAAATAAAAAATTAAAATGCGCCAAAACATAAAATAACGTTTTTGTTTAATAAAGATGCAAAAATAATAATAAAAAAAATATTGTTACTTTCAAATATCTGTTTTATAAAATAATGCTTCGCGAATCCAAACAAAGCATGGCTTTTGCTAGTAATTTATGACAATTTTTAGTATGCTTTTTAATTCAAGAATTTGTAGACAAACATTCCACAGAAATATTCTACATTTGAAATATTAATTAATTTGCTAATATTAAAACAAAATAAAATAGGAGCGAAGTTTCTAAAAAAGTACTTTCGGAAATAATTTACATACGATTTGAACTCGTTTATTTCGAAAACCCGCCAACTAAATATTTCTCTTAAATTTATGAGAAAATTTTTTAAAACATTGAAGCACATTTCACTATTTATATCAGATACGCGAAAGTTTTGTTCATTTTCTAATCACGCAATCATTTTTTTTTTCAGTGTTCAGTTACAAAAAACTGAAAATGCTAGACTTGTAATTTTTTTCTATTGAATTTAACTTCAACATGTGATAAATGTAACGCATAGATTCAAGATCATTCACAAGAATCGCAAGAAACGTTAACAATTATAGCGAATCTTAATTCCGAATCATAGCTATGGTCACACTTATTTTTTTCCCCGAAAGGCATTACGAAGTTAAATTTTTAGTGTTCTTTGCCCTAACTATGATGGATTAAACCTATCCTTTCGCAAAACAGATGAAATTACTTCGATTAGAAACTAATTCTCTTTTTCAAATTGTACTTACTTTAGAATTTTTTTATATTAACCCTTTATGTATGGAATTATTTACCAAGTAATTGCTACATTTCAATAATTATCTTCTTTAATATCTGAAGATGTATTGCAACTTCTTGTTAATAATAATGTAGAATTTAAACACGTTTTTTCAATAAAAAGGATTAAATAAATCATAGTTACAACTTGTTTTGCAAAATATTTAAAAGAATAATCAGAATAATTAACCAAAAATACTCTTGGAAATATCACTATTATAAAAGCAATGTATTTGAATGTATTATGACACACTCTGTAAATGGAAATGTTGCTAAAAGTGTTTCATATATATATAAAATGTTGATGATAATTATTTTTATTTTTTCTCTTGACATTTTGCTAGCCAATTTAGTAATTTTGATGTGCTTTGTTTTATGTTTTTTCTTCATTTAATTTTGGTTTTATGTGTGTCGGCAGCCCCAAATTCGTATTATTTTGCTTTTTCATGGCAAATACGAAGATGAAACCACACACTTCATTTGTAGTTTTAAAGTATTTGGGGCTTGCAGATTCTGCTTTGGTTCTACAAATTCCATTTGTATTCATTTTAATTATTTATTTTTTCCCTCCTTGTTCAATTGTGGTATAACTTAATAAATTCAATGGTTCGTATATTGTAATCCAATTAATGGATTTTTATATATATACAATGGTTCATATATTGTAATACAATTAATGGTTTTATATATATAATTCTATATTCATTATAGATGTTAACCCCTTGGGGACGAGCGACACGTGCCTTATTCAATCGGAGTATTTTCTCGATTTAACAAGGAACAAATTTCTGTATTTTAAAACCGGTGACAAAGCATTAAAAATTTTGTAAAAGGCTCCCGTCGCGAAGGGGTTAAATAGTAGTATTATATAATGTTTATCTATCTATCTATATATATATATATATATATGTAATAAAATTTAGAAAATTTTTCTGAAAACTGCTTTTGTTAACACGTTGAGTGCCACGTCAGTCACCGGTGACTGATGCTGAATTTTCCGTTTAGGCTGCATCAGTCACCGGTTTATATCGTTAATGTTACCGGTACTTTAAAACCTTTATCGGATTTTTTAATAGATTGTGTAACGGGAATGTTACATTTTCCAAACTGATAGACAGATAAAAAAAAAAGACTTGCCACTCAACATATTAACGTAAGTAGATACCTTAAGAGCCTATACTAGTCACTCAAAAAGACCCGGATGATAATGTTAAATCAATGAGGCGTTATTTTAAAATATCTCACTCAAATTTTAATATTTTTGAACGATTATTTTCTGCATATTGGATAGCCGAAGACGGCTAATTTTACGCTAATTTTTAATTTTTCGATTTTTGTTATACATATATATTTATATTAAGATGGTTTCAATTTCAGAACTGATTCAAACCGTTTCCGAAAGTAAAAGTAATTTAAAAAATAAAATCTGAAACCAAAATCGAAAAAGTAAAAACTAACCATAAAACTAGCCGTCATTAGGTATCCTATGAATAAAATCGTTCAAATTATTAAAATTTGAGCGACATATTTGAAAATAACGCTCCCATAGATTTAACATTATCATCCTGGTCTTTTTGAATGACTAGTGTGGACTCGTAAGGAATTTTGTCTGTAATAAAATCACTATTTTATTACATCGAACTATTTTCTTATGGGTCTGGTTTAACAGCATTAAAACATACGTAAACGGTAACAAAATCTTTATTCTGTCTTCATTTCTTTATTAATTATTTAACAAAGAGATTTAAAAAGAAAATACGCATGTAAACACGTGTGTTATTTAATTGCTTATTCAGCAATTAATCTTCAGTTTTGAAGCATTCCTTTCTATTAAAAACGTTTCGTCCACGTGTCATGGTTAATTTTAGAACTAAAAATGGCACTCCTCGAACATTTTACTGATTAAGTAATGAACGTGATGTCCATCTTTAGTGTCTCAACTATTTGATATCACTAAACAGTTTGGAAAAAAGTACGGAGTGAAGTACCACACCCTCCATTCAGTATTCGAAAAAAAGTATGTCTTTGCTGTAGGTTCTTCTTTCTATTTCATTTAAAACGATCGTCATCGGTAAAAAACCCGGATATAAAAATTGTCTTCTCTAATTACATAAGAAGTGTTAATTTCTTAACGCGCATGCAAAAGTCGAAGAACAAAGAATGATATTTACTTTTAATTTTATAGAATCTTAACAGAATTTAATAGATTGCATATTCAAATTCATGTTTTTAAGGTGACACCTTCGGAAGAGATTTTGGAATTTTCTCTTGTTATCCATTTTTTATGACATTTACTTTAAAACTTTGAAAATATAATAATTTTAGCAATTACCAGCAACAATTGTTTAAGAGAAAATTAGTCAAAATTATGTCAAAATTTGACATTTTTGCAAAACGTGATGTCTTAAAAATAAAATAATGTATCGGCATTTTGTAAATTGCATAATAAACAAAAAACTTTTTCTAGGATTTAGACTACACACATTAAAATCGCAACTCTATCTCAGATGATATAGCACTTAAAGTGCTAATGTAATGGAAAATTCGTCTCAAGTTTGTCTATTTAATATATTATCATGAGTGTAGTCTATTTTCTCAAAAGACATTTGTAAAAGTAGAAAAGAAAATTTCGTGGCATTTCATGCATAATTTGCTGTTCTAAGATATTTTGAGTATAGTAAGAATCTAAAAAACTTCATTTTGAGAAAAGCTAAAAATAACTTTAAAACACAATTCAAAAGCTATAATAGATGTAATTTTTAACGGCTGTAAATCGGGTTCTACTTTATATACAGACAAAATCCTTAGAAAATTAAGGTGAAAGTTTTTTGTATCTGCGAAATTAATTTTTTGATACAGATGACATATACGCATCTGGCGTAATTAAAACAAAATGACAATTTTATGAATCATATGGCAATCCAACTTTGTTTTTAATTAATAAATTATTTATTTACTTTCATTTGCATTTTTAAATGATACAATTTGTTATATCTATAATTATTAAAAAAACTTTTTTTATTTATAATTATTATTTCCTATTATAGAAAATAATTAAAAAATAGAAATGTAATTGCCATTTGAAAATGAAGTTTCGTTAAAGAGGCGCTAGAAATACATCGCGCTAACGTGGTGCATATATGACATTAGCGCCTCTTTCTTACAACATGGGTGTGCATTTGCACCGAAATTTAGTTATTTAATTCTATTTTTATAATGTTAACTGGTGTTTATACAATTTACGGTACTACTTAATTATTCTGTCTAGCATAAAATTAATACCAGATTACAAAAATAAATGCAATAATTGATGATCGTGTCACACGAAATTGATATTACACGCGATACACGTATTTTTTACGTCATCAAGTGATTTTTAATTCGACTTTTAATTTGTATTTTTTTCTTATATTTTACTGTTCTTTCGTTATTTAAAATAATTTTTTGATAAAAAAAAAAAAAAAAATATTTTCTGATATATTAGTGAAATGATCAGTATTTTACGAAATTTTTGCTGCTAAAAGAGCTAAAATTACTTTAATCCCCTGATGCGTACTAACCCTGATATGAAAATGAATGAATAAATCCCTTTAAAATGTAGATAAGCATCATCAGGGTTCGTCTGCATGAAAAAACTTGGGGGGATTTCAGGAGTTTTAGTAGCAGAAATGTCTTAATATATTGGTAACTACACCTGAAGATAGTTTTATTACTTACCCATCATAATTAGTATAGGGCAAATCTTGCAATCTCTTTGAAAATTGAAATTTTTTAATGATCAATTTTCAGACACTAGAGATTCCAAAAAAACATTTTTAGAAAAAAAAATTGCCACACGTCTGTCTGTGTGTTTGTAAACGATTTATCTTCGCAACAAATTGAGATAGAGACATGAAATTTGGTATGTACATAGTATGTAAAAATGGGAAGAAGCCTATTGAATATCCTTAACCTCGATTATCAGGAACTATTTTTTCCGGATTCTCGAAATATTCGCTCTGAGGAAAGTTATACAAAAATTTTCCATTTTTTTTCATTTTAAATAGTGAATGTAAAAAAAATTAAAAAAAAAATTAATAAAAAATTAAGTATCAGATAATTAGTTTCCTAGATTTTGTAATCCTATTTTTCACACCCTTGCATCTTTCATGACCCCGTATCATTCAAATTTCAATTCTAACATGTTTTTTCTTTGGAAATAAGACTTAATTCAAACTTCGCTTAATAAACTGTTAGTTTATATAATTATCCTTTTTGGAGTTATAAGGATGCTTCTTTTACGCAATTCTGTAGTACTTGATTAACCTGTCGATCGAAATTCTTATAATGTCAATCTAAATTGCCAATAATGGCTTATCGCAAATGTCACGCTCACCTAACATTAGACACGTTGCATGTATTTGCTACGCCATCAAGTAATTTTTAATTCGACGTTTTATTTTTAGTAATATTAATCTTTTATTAATTTATTTGTAATTCCTTTATTTAAAATAAAAATTATGCTAATTTGCATAATTTATGAATAGTTTAGCGATATATATTATTTTTCGAAATTCATCGATGGTATAATCAAGTAGTAAAAATATTTAAATATGCGTTTAAATTATATTTTGGAATTAATGCATTTTATAGTTTTCACATGTTTTATTTTGATATTTTATAACATGCATATCCATGATGGGTATGTATTACAGTAGCCCTCAACAACTAGTGTTTTATTAAATATGGCAAATAACGAAAATTCTGATGAAAGGTGCTTGGAAATTCTTTAAGTGTACGAACCCTGAAAAGGTAATGAAATTTGTTCCTGAAGAGAAATTTCGATTAAATTATAGTTTTTAAACAAACAATTTGGATCGAGTTTCGAACAATGATAATGGTATTTGCAATAGATAACTTATTAATTTAAATCTTATAAAATTTCTGGGAAACCGTAGTGAATTTGCCGAAAAATTTAATTAAAAAGAAATATAATTAACGGAGTATCAAGACACATTTAAGGCTGATAAAATAACGAATACAATACACACAACTATAAAAACTTAGCTACAGTACATAAAAATAATGCACAAATTATATTTAAAAGTTGCATTGCACATTATATAAGCGAAACATTCAATAACAAATAATAAATTTTGAATGATTTAGATATTTGATACATTTTGATAGATGGATTAAAAGTTAAGTTAGGTCTTTATAGTTTTTAAGCATTCTTAATTGTTTTATATACTATTTCAAGACAAGTTACACTTATGTAAATATGCTAATTTAATTTCTTGTCATGATCAGTAAAACTTCCAATTAAAAGATATGAGACTAAACTCAACGCCTTTTGTATAGATTATTAAAAAATCCGCCAAAATTATAAAGATGAGCTGTTCTTCATCCTTTCGAAGGAAAGAGATGAAATATCAGGACTTGCAAAATGTTCTTGTCAAACATAGACAATTTTGCTTTTTTCTTTGTAATTTTTTTCTTTTATATATAACGCTTTATTCTAAGAAAAAGCCATGTTTTCCAACTTAACTTGTTTTCTCTTTGGAGAAAGGTAAAAGAAAGCAAGAAAACGCAGACAACGGAAGATCAATTATTTAAAATAAAATTTCCTAAAGGTTTCTTAAACAGAAAAAAATGCTCTAAAAAACGCATTGGGCATCTATAATCATGTAACTTCTTGTTTATTTTAAATGAGTATATAAAGAACGTGTTATTTTAACATAAACAGAGATTTTCGAACCATCCCAGTCGAAACATACCCATAGGACAATACTTTTATTTCGTATTTAGGGAGACATGAAACCATCAACGAACTTTATATGTCCTTTTAAATAACATCATTAACTTATTTATTTTTTTTTTATCATTAAAAATTAAATCACTATTTTGATGGTTTTGGCATATTAGTTCAAGCATTGTTTTCTTCTTTTGCTTTCTTTTTTTAAGAGCTGTTAAAAGATATTTTCTGCGAGAAAAATTACTTGTTTTCCAAGCTAAGATTTTTTTAAAACAAAATTAAAGATTTTATAAAAGTATAACAAGCTATATGAAAATATTGCTGATATAAAATTGCCCCCTTCAACGTAAATATTTTGAACCGCAAAATATTTACGTTGTGCATGGGAGACTTTGTTCTAATTAAAGTTTTGATATCCGTCCCCGTAAAGTATTAATTTATTTTAAATAACATAAGAATGTTACAAAAAAAAAAAAAAAAAAAAAAAAAAAAAAAAAAAAAAGGGGGCACACCGTTTATGATTTTAAAATGTTTTGTAACGTTTCTCATAAAAATAACGAGTTTATAAATTATTCATAAATTTACACCTCAAACTATTTTACTATTGTGCAGCAATATAATTTATTTCGTTCCTTAAGAAGAAATACTTTTAAGCATTGGATTTTAGCAGCAATACACCTAAAGGGACCTTCCATAACTACATCTTTTAAAATTTTGTGCTGTACATTACATTAGAAATTTACACAGAAATCTATATCTACAATAGAAATAGGGACTTAATTCTAATTATAAATGTTTTATAAAAACATACTATTCACTTTAAGTTAAAAACCTTTTTATATTACAGTTAGAATATTTTTTCAGGTATCAAAAGTCAGAGAATGTATTCTAAATCCCCCCCCCCATGTTTTTTTTTTTATAAATAAAAGCAATAAAAAATGACATTCATAGGGAGATTTTTCAAAAAAATATTATAAACAAAGATGAAAAAAAATGAGAAAAGAATTCTATTCTGTTTCACTTTACAATAAATAGTAAAAAATATATATATGTATAACTCATGGGAGGGGGGGATAAGACATGTTCCCTTCCCCCAAACTAAAACAACAGTTAGGTGAAATATTGCCATCGAAACAATGGACATGAACAATTACTATCTTTACTTGGAAATATTTTAGTATTGCGTACGCAGAAAAGAAGAAAAGAGGGAAGCAACCATTACACCAGAAAGATTTCTTAAATTCATTTGTTTGAAAGATGGTAGCGTAAAAAGTCACAGAAGAAATGTTAACATGATTAAATGAAGGATACCTTCATTTAGAAAGGGTTATCTCCTAGTTTAACCCTTTCGGGTCCGGATTTTTTTCAGTTTTTAGAAAAAATTACTTTTACGTTAATAACATTAACACTAGCCACCTAAACATATTAATTAGTGCTTAACTAATATTTCATTGTCTGAAACACAACGATTGCTGTTGTTTTGCGTACTATTCAATGAATAATTATTATTCAATGAATAATCATATGACAATAGGCTAAAGAAGAATTTTTGAAGATGTTTAGAAAATATTGCGTTACAATAAGGTTTAATACTTTTGCGTTTTATTACACACGATTCTTTCAGGAAAGTAACTTTTATTTCGAATTTAAAGAGTGAAATGTATATTTAAAATAAAAGAATTGCAAACGGGGCTTCTTGTTCGAGAGATGATTCGATCTCTCGAACAAGAAGCAAACTTAGTCCTTCCATTATCATGTTTCCTGAAGACGCCCACAGAAGACGGCGCGAAATGTTGATATTCTTATTTTATTTTAATTGTACAATTGTATATTAAAATTCTTGTTTTGTGCACCACTGAGAAATGTGTTGTAATTTTAATAAATACATTCTTAGTAGAAAAAAAATCTATGTCTAGAATTAATTTTGTGTTCAGATTTAAAAAAAAAATGCTCACATGTATGCAGGAAAAGACATCCTTTACAATTCGATAAAAACAGCATCTATATTATAAAGCAAATACATGTTCATTAGTAACGCTGACGTCATACTGGTGAAGGCAATATTTGACGAATAAACATAGCTTTTACTGCAATTTTTATTTATGTATTTATTTTATTTGTTTGTTTTTTTACTTCTAAACATCACAATTTCAAAATTTACACCGTTAAATAAGAGCATCAGCACTGGAAGTTAATGTTAGGTTCTTAAGTTTTTATTAAAGAATTACGTGTTTCTTTTAGTACTAGGTGTGCAAAAATTTTTTAAAGCATTTTAAAATGCATCTGAAAATCGTACTTATAAATGCATGGGGAAAAAAAGGAGGGGACAGGATAATTTTCTCATGCTGTCTGAATAGAGTTCGTTAAAATTTATTAATCAAGTTTAGACTTCTGCAGCGGATTTTTTTTTAGCATATTATTTTCGATAATTTTTGTGCACGCTTTTCTTTTAATAACAAAAATCAAGTAAAATAAAAATCTCAATAAAAATTGTTTTTATAACAATTTTAAAAATTTTGATAATAACTAAACATTTTAAAAATATGCATAAGATATTCATAATTAACTTGGCACTTAATAAGCGTATTTTGCAGTGCAATTTAGTTACGAGAATGGAGACAAAGTTTGTAGATTGATTAAGCATGATGCCAGGGCGAGTAATTCCGTGAATAATTCCGTTCCGACACACACACTTTTGTGGGCTATCCTATAAGCACGGTTGTGACAGCATAAACTTACCTCGGTTTAAAGATAAATCTCACAAAGTTAAAACATGTTACGGGTTAAGATGGCTGGTCACTCATCTTCTGACTTTCCTTCACTAATGTAAAGTCTATGGGTTGGTGATGCATGCGTATATTTAAAATATCTCCACGGTATATTAGTATTTTTAACTTCTATTTTTTGTATGCATTTCTTAAAAGATTTTTTTTTTCTTGGTTTTCAAAATATTTTCAAAGTATATACGTAATTTTATGTAAAGTGTTTAAATTTTACTCGCAGTTTCTTAGGGTTTAGCACATAAAATATTAAATTCAGCATATGTTTTAGACTAATATTTTGAGAACTGAAAAAAACATTTTAAGAAAAGTGCGCAAAAAGTTAAAAAATTAATTTCCCCAAGAAATATTTTAAATATACGAATGTATCACACGTCCATAACATTACGGGGGAGAATTCCGAAACTGAGTGATCTGCACCCTTAAGGTAGCCGAATGCTACATCAACTCGACAGATCTGTTTTTAAAACGGCAGTTTGATGTCACACACATCCCAGTAAAGTCGGGTTAAAATATCCGAAATGAGAATGCGAAATATTTTCATAAGATGTACTAATTTTTAACGAAATGGTACATTTATTATTATTTTTTAAAATAACAGATAGTACAGATTAAAGAAATATTCGGTTATTATAACCTACGTCTGGTTGTGTAAAAAAAGTACAATACTTGTCAAAAAAATCGTCTTTCATTTTAAATAGTTTATATTTAATGTGCACATAAGGTGCACATAAGAGTAAGTGCATAAATATAATTGATTGCCTTCGCTAGATGTAAACTCTGTGGTAGGACGATGAAAATCCTATTCCAAAATTTCAGTATATTTTCACAAAGCTTTATTTATTTATTTTTTTTTTAAAAATCAAACATTTTTCCATCATTCTTATTCAAATCTAAAAATACATCTACAATAGTGATAACGCGTCGTCATAGCGTAAAATTGTGAGTAATAACATAGACATTTATTTGTTTTGCCAGTTGCTATTCCACGCAGGTAAATGAGATAATACTGGATCCTGAGAGCACGGAAGCTGTGACGGAACACCAGATAAGAATTACTTAGATTTAGTTTCATTATCATCCACCTCGGATTCAAAAGCTAAGAAGAAATATGAAATGACATTTTTATCATTTTACACAAAAACAAACAAAAACATTTGAATGGATACTAATTAAAGTTGTGTCTTTAAATTACATTTGATTAACCCACATCATGCCACCATTTATTATTAATGCTCAAATTTCCCTTGGAAGAATGATAAAGACCTCATTTAAACAGAAAAAGGATTAACAAAATTAAGCATCGATTCCAAGGGACTTACTTTAAATACCAAAGCCATTCTTTACAAATCTTTTACTACAAAATGACAATTTGAGGGAGGGGGGGGGGGAGATCTCTTATCACCCAACTACTTAAAAACTGATATCCAGCTTTCTTTATTGGCGGTATCTTTCTGCTTGGAAGTATGCTTGGTTTCTTTAAAAAATTAAATTATATATATAGTGTGCGCCCACCACAACAGCCCTATTTGAAAGATATTTCACCAGTTACTGTAGTCATCTATGTTACTACTTAAATAACGTCATCAATCTTTTTATGCGTTGTAAAGTATTATGCATTGCTTTTTCTGGGTTCCAAAGACAGGGTTTGAGACTTAAAAAGAAATAATTGTGCTCGGTTTCCACAATCAGATTCAACACCCATAATAAATTAACACAATGTGAAAAATTTTAAAAGAATACATGAATTGCAATTATGAAATTAATCATAATATTTAAAATAAACGTTGAATGTTTATTAAAAAATTAAAAATATTTCTTTGTTAATTAATCTCTAATGCTGTAAAAAGGCATATTTTATATATATATATATATATATATATATATATATATATATATATATATATATACGGTAAGTAAGAATCTAAAATTGAAAGTTCTTTTTAATATGTTTCAATTAAACGCATGTATTAATTATGGCCAAAATTGCTAAATACATTTTATAAATATATTGATAACTTGATTGAAAAGAGAGGGAAAATATAAATTTTATTGCAATTCTGTTTCTCCCAGTAATAATCCCTTACATTTTCGTATAATTAACACACTCTAAAGATTTTTCAGTTGCTTTTACCGCATTGCATTGTCGTAGACCGCCTTTCTCACTATGATCTCTGATTCCTAATATGTTTGTAACAAAAATGATTAAATCATTACTCCTGCCAGAATTCCTGAGCCTTTTTTGAAGCTAAAAATAAAACTGATCAGAGTGTGTATTTAGAACGCATGATTATAAAGTTTAATTTTGATGACTGCTGCTCTTAGATAGACACTATAATAACAGTTTAATTTTGTGGATTTGTCGAAACATATGCACCTCAAGATTTATTAAACAGTCTTGTTTAATTTACGCAATTTTTTTGTAAATCTCATAACTTAAAAATGCTACTTATAATATAAAAACGGGCCTCAAGTTACTTGCCTACGTTTGGAACTTTTTTTAAAGGGGTAAAAATACCTTTAAACCTTCAAATTTTTAAAATTCTTTGATGTGTATTTTGATTTCGTAATTATTTTTGAACAATATACAAAAAACCGCATTAAAAATTCCCATTAGTCTACTAATTATGATAGTTCTATTAAGACTACATATATAATGTGAAATTTAATAATTAAACTTTGCGTCGCACGTTTATTCAAAATGATGAATTTTGAGGTAGCGCGCCGCGTTACAAAAAAACTATGCATGGCAATCAAAAGAAAGTGTGTCTATTCAAAGATGTGATGAAGTGCATACTACATATTTTTAACTTTTGATATAAAAAAAATAATGTTTTAGCTAACAAGGAAGGTTTCGATACTGGGCATACTCGGATTTTTTTGAAATAAATACTAATTAAACTACTCATGTATGTTATAAAAGATCAGTGAAAAATAGCGGCGGAAATACAATAGAAAAGTAAAAAAATAAAATACTTTCGAATATTTGGCGTGAAAAGATGAAAGAGTCCCACGATTTGGCGAGCAGCACTTTTCTCCGCCTAAAGCAAACGATTTTAATGCTACTGGAAACTTTTGGATTTTTAGAATCCGTGTAAATGAATTAGAACATAAATGAATTTCAACATAAACAATGAGCGAGTTTAATATATTTGATATATATATATATATATATATATATATATATATACACATACATACATACATATATACAGGGTGAGTCATAAATATCGAAACAATAGGCTATCTCCTTAAATATTGCCCCTAGACCCATACTTCCAATTCCAAAGTTTCATAAAAAAAGTGAATTTTTTGATAAGATAAGTTGCAACTCCATGGGGGGTCTATTATAAAAAACACGAAAATTAAATTTTTATACGGCCCCCAGAGGATAAAACATCCAATTAGAAAATTTTTCCTTATTCATTCCTGAACTGAACAAAAAAAAAATTCATCTTGATATCTTCAAAACTCAGAGAGTTATGACAATTTTAATAAATCGTGAGATTTCAAGGGATCAGACACAAATTGAAATGCGTGTAATTGAAGAAACAATGTTGCTGTAGTGGGTCCAGGAAATATTTATTTTATTTATTTATTTATAAAGTTGGAATTTTGAATGTTTTGTGATGGTTAACCATATAATTTGTAAGCATTATCACATCATAAAACTCCTTAATATTTTTTTTTCAAAAAAAAAAAAAAAAATAAATAAATAAAAAAAAAAAAATAAATAAAATGAGTAAATTAAAATTGTTATAACTCAAAATATTATTTGTCGCGTTGAATTTTTTTCTTTTGATTAAACGAAAATGTCTAATTTTCAATTTTAATTCAGCATTTTAAATAATATGTATTTAAAAAAATAAAAGTATTTAAAATAGCAATATTAAAAAAAAGTAATTTTTGTAAACAAATCATATTTTTAAAAGTAAATTTTCTGAGCTCAAAAGTTACCGTAACCGACGGTTATTGACGTATGTCAGTTTAAAAATGAGAAATACTGAAATAAAAACATTTGATGCAGTAAAGTACATTTAGTTTTAAGATGGGCAAAGATGGGCTCCTAACGTTTAAATGCTGTATAGTTTCGACTTCAGATTTTGTTTAAGTTTTGCCATTTTCACCTTCTTTAATTACTGTTTAAATGCGTCAGTTGATTTAAACTTTATTTTTTTATCACGTCGATTTCAAATTTTTTCATTGTGCTGTGACCCACAGACAGACATTTCATAAAAACATGTTTTTCGGTATCTTTGAGCCCTAAAACGTGTGAATCCATCGAAAACCGGAATTCAAAATTTTCATGAATCCAATACTTTCTTCTTGTAAAAATAGAAGAAAGCAAAAATAGGTTTTAAACCTTCATAAATTTTGAAACTGAATACAGTAAAACCTCTAAATAACGGACACCTCAGGAACGCAGAAATTGTCCACTATTCGGACGTGTCCGCTATTGGGAAAATCAAAGATATTCAAAAAGTGCTAAGAAACGTTTAACATTTTATTAATTGACTTTTATGTGTCCTAAAACCTCTTTTATATGATTAATCAGAAATTAAAATTATTTTTTAAGCAATGGGGCTAAATAAAACTGTACACACCTTTACCCACTGTTCATTACATGCTTGTGAAAAAACCCTGTTACAAAAGTTAACTTTTGCTTGCGATTACATGTAATTTGTTTTTCAAAGTGACATTATTGGACATTGTAGAGTTCCGGTCGGGGAGGGGGATTGCACTTTTAGGCTGTTAAAAGCATAAAATCTCAATTTTCCGAGGGGATATTTCAATGCTCTGGAAGATGTCCCTCCTTGGCAACCCCTTCAATTCATCTCTTAACATGGGGGGGGGGGGATTTTCCCCAGCTCATTTATCACAAAATTCCCTGATAAATTTAGAGGCCTTTTTACTCTTTTTCATTTTTTTGTCCTTAAAAAATACTTTTTCATCCTTTATCGCCTTAAATAGTGTCCACTATTCGGAAAGTTCGATATTCAGATGTTAAACTTACACAAATTAGGTTTTGAGAATGGAGATTGGAAAATAGTCCGTTAAACAGAGGTGTCTGCTATTCGAGAGTGTCCGTTATAGCGGTTTAACTGTAGTATAAAGTAGATTTTTAAAAATATTTCTATGTAATTTATTAAAATATATTTCCATTGATTAAGCTAATAGAAGAGTCATTTTCACTATTACTATATTTACTAAACTTATTGCCTGCGCCAATAAGTTTTTAAGACACTTTTAATGAGAGTTTAATTAATATCACTTAATTTGATAACACTTTTAATAAGTGTTTAATAAGACGGTCCGTTCAATGAGTCGTGCTAGTTACGAAGTTGGCGGCAAGGTCGAAATATTGCAGACATCTAGCATATTTCATCGAAGTTTAAAGCAAAAACCTATACGCTTTTATTTTATATCTAAAAGTTTAAGCGTTGTCTTGGATCGACATTCAACAATACGTAAATTTATGGTCGATCCCTTAATTATACTTCAAATGAACTGATTTTGCTGCGCTCAGAGGCATGTTTAAGTGGTGTAAGTCAGGAATTTTGGAAAATTTTGGATATTAATATCTTTCGGGGATTTGCAGATATCGAGATGAAATTTTTTTTGTTCAATTCAGGAAGGGATAAAGAATTTTTTTTCTAATTGGAAGTTTTATCCTCTGGGGGCCGTATAAAAATTTAATTTTCGTATTTTTTAAAACAGACCCCCCATGGAGTTGCAACTTATCTTATCAAAAAATTCATCTTTTTTTATGAATTTTTGCAATTGGAAGTATGGGTCTAGGGGCAATATTTAAGGAGATAGCCTATTGTTTCGATATTTATGACTCACCCTGTATATATACACACACACATACATACATATTATATATATATATATATATATATATATATATATATATATATATATATATATATATATATATTTATTATTTGTTGCTGTAGTTATTTTATTTACTTCTGGAAAAGATATTTTCATATATAAGAAATTCTTATTCAGTAAAATTATTATCCTACATTTAAGCGTATTCAAAAATAAAAGCCAGATATTTACATAGCAACAAAATCGAATTGACAATGTTAAAATGGACTTTGAACTTGAAAAAAATTTAATGAATTTTAATTTTAATTTCGTTTTAAATCTCAAATTTTGATGGTTAAATTTGAATATAAATATAAATATCAATATTACAAAATTATACTTAAACTAAAGCTGGCAAGACAAAAGATATTTAATTTATCTAAACACGTTGAACATTAAACGTTTTCCCTTTAAAATGCATTGACATAAAAAAAAACATTTTTTGAATTTGCTTTTCATCGCCAACCGATGATAAATCGCGAAATAACGAAATTTTCACTATTTTTTTTTTTTTTCGAATAGAGTACTGAGGTTCCGCCGAAATTTTTTTTTATAAACGTATATATTTTCATGAGAAGAGCATTCTGTAATTTTTTCAGAATTTTCGAAGTATGCCCGTATGGAGACCTTTCTTGTAAGTCATTGTATTTAATACAAATTTTACGAGTAAGAGAATGCTAAGACAGTTAATACACATAAATATATATATATATACATACTTAAAGGTATCTCAGCAGGTTTTTAAATGTTTGATGTCGAAGAAGGATTTTGAATTTTCAGCGCATATGTTTTCAAAATACCTTTATTATATAAACAATGTTACGTATAAAAAATACCTACTATTCGTAAAATTAATGTATTGCAAAACACAGTTCTCTTACAACACTCTTTAAATTTCGATCTTGATTTTAAAGTTACAAAATTATAAGAGTATTACAAGATCAGATTTTACATTTAAAACACAGACGACCATTCATAATACAAACTTCGATGTTTATTTTACTATATTGATTTAAATTTTTCAATTGAATATTTTATGTTTATTTAACTATTCATATAATTTAAAATCAAAATCAAGGTAAAAAAAAGATTAAAATAAATTTGGTACTTGAAATGATACTTGATATATTATTGTCACACAACCCTATCTTATGCCCGATTATAAAACTGCATAGCTTCTATAAATAATCTGTATAATTGATAACGCAGAGATAATTCTTGAAATGCGGAAAATGACTAGATGCTAACAAATAAGCACCTCACATCCAGGGCAAATTATAGATAAGAAATATTTCGATTCCGTTTCAATCCAGGAACAATTATTAGGTGATAACAGTATTACGCACAGATAAATTTGAATCTAAAATTGATGTAATCCTTTGTTTTGCCCAATTTTCGCCAATATCTTTCTTTTTATACATTTTTATTTGAAAATGTTTTCTGGATGTTAAGGATATAATTCAAAAGAATCCATGACTCGGTGAATTAAGTTTGAAGAGACCGCACTCGACTTTTCGAACAGTGTCAACGTTCCAGGAAAAAAAAAATAAAAAAATAAATAAGTAATATATATATATATATATATTAAACTTTTTAAATAAATAAAACCATTGAAGCACAGATATTAACCAAATAAAATGAAATAACTTTTTTTTAATGAATTCCCATAAAGTAGAAAAAGAAATACAAAAACAAGATATAAACGGATGAAAGCATAGATAAGAAATTCATATAAATAAACAAAAACTAGTCTTCTATTGAAGATACACAACTTAAAGCTTAAAATTTTGATCTCATCTGCCTAATTGACTAATAACTAAGAAAAATCAAAAGAAAAAATTAAAAATCAACCAAATCAAGAAAATTCCATAAATTTAATAATAAAAGAAAATTAATTAAAAAAATAACATCAGCTTACCCTTTATCATTAAGTAAGTGACATCATTACACATGTTGCACGAGTTTAAATCTTACTAGCAGGGGAGACCGAGCTTAGCTCGGTCAAAATTAACTTTGTGTTCAACTCTAGTGTCTAGTATTTTCACTGTATCATTAACTCTGTATTATTACTGTAAAGCATGTTTATAATAGTATTATTTAGAAAAACAATCAATAAGAAAACTATGTTTTTATGCGCATGTTTATAAATTTTACTTTATTTTAAAATTTACAACGAAAGGACATCGATCTAAACCCCTTTTTTAGCTCGAATCAGATTGCTTTAACCATGCATCTCGAATCCTCTTAAGAATGTATAAAAAAATTCTTTACATTCTGAAAGACAATACTTTTTTGCAAGATATAGCCAAATTTGGAGGCATTCTTTCATTTGGCTCCAAATACGTGTTTTGGTTTTCGTAATTTTTATAGTCGATTTTTTGGCCATATGTCGCCAATATTTTGTCAAATATCACCATTGGCTGTTGCCATATTCTCGTGTGACCCTGACCCGTATTACCCAAAATGAGCCACTAATCAAATTTGATCAAGCATGTGACATAGCTCAATCGTCTTCAGGTTATCAAAAACAGTAGAATATATAATTGAATCAAAATCGTTTAAGCCATTTTTTAGGTAAAATTAGCTTGGCAGCATTCAGCAATGAAGCGAAATGACCCACTAATATAATTTTGTTTAACATGCGACTCAGCCCAACAGTCTTCTCGTGACAAAAAACGTTCACTTTCAAAATTTAGGTGAAATTGATTGAGTCATTGTTATATATAATTAGAATGACCCTAGCTCATTAAGACCCAAAATGACCCACTAATCGAATTTTCGCGAGCATGTGTCCAAGCCAAATGGTTTTCTCTTGCTCAAAAACGATATAATACAAAGTATAGTCAAAATGGTGAGTACCATTTTCTATATAAAATTAGCATGACCCATCATGATCAACAAATGACCCTTATAATCGAAATCTCTCGAACGTGTGGCCTAGCTCATTAGTTTTAGCATGCCGAAAAACATTAGATACAAAATTTAGATAAAATCGATTGAGCCGTTTTTTAGATATAGTTAGTTTGACCCCGACCCCTTATGATCCAAAATGACCCATTGATCGAATTTTCTCAAAAATCTGTCATAACCCAATGATTTTCTTGTGCCCGAAAACGATAAAATACAAAATTTAGTCAAAATTGCGCGAAACGTTGTCTAGATAAAATTAGAATGACCCAAAAGTGGCCCACTAATCGAAATTTCTTGAACATGTGACCTACCCCAATGATTTTCTCATGCCAAAAATATGTTGTATACAAAATTTCGTTAAAATCGACCCACCTATTCTTTAGATATAGCTTGACCTTGACCCATTAAGACCCACAAATGACCCTTATAATCGAAAGCTCTCGAATATGTGACTTAGTCCATTAGTTTTCTCGTTTCTAAAAATTGTTACACACAGAATTTCGTTAAAATTGATCCTGCCGTTCTTTAATTATATATAGCTTGACCCAGACCCTTTATGATCCAAAATGACCCATTAATCGAAATTTTTCGAACATGTAACCTAGTCCAATGATTTTATCGTGCCAAAAAAATGTTGCATACAAAATTTCGTTCAAATCGATCCACCTGTTCTTTAGATATAGCTTGACCATGACCCATTATGACCCATCATGACCCACAAATGACCCTCATAGTCGAATTCTCTCAAACATGTGATTTAGCCCATTAGTTTTCTCATGTCAAAAAACTGTTACATACAAAATTTCGTTATAATCGATCACACCGTTCTTTAAATATAAATAGTTTGACCCAGACCCTTAATGACCCAATATGACCCATTAACATTTTTTCTCGAACATGTAACCTAGGCCAATGTTTTTCTCGTGCCCGAAAACCATAGAATGCAATTTTTAGTCAAAATTGCGTGAGAAAATCTCTAGATAAAAATAGCATGACCCAAAAATGACCCACTAACCAAATTTTCTCGAACATGTTACCTAACCCAATGGTCTTCTTGTAATCCAAAACGATAAAATATAAAATTTGGTCGAAATCGTTAGAGCCGTTTTTTAGATAAAAAATGGCTTGACCCATAATGACCCAAAAATGACCCACTAATCGAAATTTTTTGAACATGTGACCCAGCCCAATAGTTTTCTCGTACTAAAAAACGATTGGGTACAAAATTTCCTTAAAATCGATCCAGCCGTTCTATAGATATAAATAGCTTTATCCTGACCCATTATGACCCAAAATGACCCAGTAATCGAATTTTCCCGAACATGGGACCTAGCCCAATGGTCTTCTCGTGCCCGAAAATGGTAAAATCCAAATTTTTGCGAAAATCGTTAGAGCCGTTTTTGAGATAAAATTTACCCACACACACACACACACACACAATTTTTGCTCGCATTATAGTATAAGATAACTGTCACTTAAAGCTAGTTTATCAGTTAAGATATATCATCTCTCGCAGTTAACATAACTGCTGAAATTATTACTTAATTCAATACAAAACGAATACATAAATTTCTGACAATAAAATTAGATGGATTCAAATGCTAGAGCCCCTTTCTTGCCCGCCCCAACTCTGGGTTTTATACTGGAGATGCTACCGCTGCACTGCAATTATTACTTTTACTTTATCAAATTTATTTGCGAGTTTTCATATTTTTTTTCAAGCTTGTCGGGGATTTTTTTTATTTTTTTTTCAAAAAAGTGTTATAAATGTTACTATTAAACATTTAATATTGCTGTTAAATGATTTTAGCATTAAATTAATATTATCCATACTTAAGTTTTTTACAATTCTTTATAAAAAAACCTTATAAAATAAAACAAAATGAAATAGAATATTAATTAGTTCAATTAAAAAACATACCAATAGAAAGTTGTTTTCATTTCTAGCCACTAATTTCCATTGTTTTCCTATTTATTTTTAAAATTATTATGAAATATCAATGGATGTTCCATACGACTCGGAATGCGTATGGATATTTTTTATATATATTCAATAATGTATGCAAAGATTTACTAATTTTTCCTTTTTTTCGCGTATTTAACGAAGATCGAAAATTCAAATTTTACTTTTCAATTTACTATTCTATTATTTATTTATGTTTGTGAGTTATACATACAGTGTTGAAGCAGTTGTGCTTCTACCATTAGGTTCTTTTGTAAAAATGTTTAATTATGTTTTCAATTTTCTACTGTATTCACGATTTATGGCCTCGAATGCGGACGAAACTCGGATCGATGACGCCGAAGGCAGTTCTAGCCTTGTTTTAACGATACTGTATAACAACTTATGAAAGTGGAAACTTTTGATTCTATGTAAATAAAGTAAATCTATTTTTGAATTGTGAAATCTACCCTAATTGAAAACATAAAATAATAAAAATAACATCGAGCTAAGTTTGCATTTTATTAATTAACATTTTGACAGTTTTATATTATTTGTGTCACTAAAATGTTGTATACTTAAAAAAATTTGAATTTTTTCCTTTTTTACCATACTGACAAAATTTTATGAGACAGACAAATATTAATGCGGTCTAAATTGAAAACTGCTTCTTTTGTATTGGATGGTATTTTTGATAATCATTAGCTTTAACGTAAAACTTTTTTTGTTCTCTAGAAATCTTATAAATCTTCAATATTTACTTTCGTAATGTCGAATTACTTACGACGAACAATTTCATTTGCTTTGAAAGAATATAAAGAAAAATCTGCTCCTAAATATTATGTTTGAAAATTAAACGTTCATTTTCGCAATTTAATTTGTTAAATAACATCTCTATCTGAAGAGAGTCAAGTTTAAGGACACCTTTCTCACCTGGATTGAGAAAGAGCTCGGAACAATAACAACTACTACGTAACTTTTCTATTTCACGTCATAAGATGGTTGGGAAAAAATAAAGAAAAATCATTTTTCCTTATTTCTCAGACAAAACCCTAAGAAGAAAAAAAAGTGGAAGGCGGTTCTGCCCCCCACCCATGCCTTAAACCAACTTGCGGCCCGTAGCGGCCTGTAATTTGTTCGGAATTTCGTCTTCCCAAGCTAACGAAGATGTCAGCGGTAATCATGGGCACTATCATTTAGGAATCGCCCCTTTTAAAGGATGCCGACATATTCGCCCGCCCAGAATTATGAGAAGGGGATGGGGGAGGAAGGTGATACAAGATCAAGAACACTTAACTTTTGGGAGAAATATACGTTAAATAATGAATTTATAATCGCGTAAAATACAATTGTTAAAAATGACACAATAGATTTATTTAAAATATAAGGTTAAATAGTAAACGAAGGCAGAATAAAATTTTGCGATAGTTTACCTATAATTATAAGGAAATTTAATGTCCACGATTATGTAATTAAAGTGGAAACGTTAATACTATTTTAAAGTTATCCTTTTTACTTACAACTTTTAAAAAATGTATTTTTAAATATTAAGAGAAATCAAAAATAAAATTGTTATTGGCCAAACGAGACATTTTTCTTTAAAATTTCCTCACAATCCCTCGAAAATAATTTCATAATAATACAGAACATCAATGAAACAATGTAAGTTTTGCTGTGAATTATCTAGCTGCTTTGAAACTTAACATCAAGAAAAACAGTAAGAGACTTGCAGAATCGCTACGAAACCTTGTAAAGAAAAAATATCAAACTGTAGTAAAAACTGCATGAAGATAAAGAACAATTAAAGAGAAGTTTAAAAAATAAAAAGGTAGAAAAGTATATTTAACAATTTAAAATAATTTAACAATTTTAAGTTATTTAAAAAATAAAAAATTCCATTAGTTCCAAAAAGACGGACCAAATATTATCGAAGATTAACCTTTCTAAAAGACTCATCTCAAATATAGTAGTTCATCCAAATATAGTACAGAGAAACCTCCAAATAAGGGACACACCGAATAAGGTATACCTCTATTTAACCCTTTGCGAGACAGGGCAAATTCGTTGCTTAAGTATTGAAATAAATGACTGACACCGAAATTTGAAAACAATTTTATTTGAAAATAAGAAAACGCTATACTTCACGCATTCAGTGAACCATAATTTTCTTTAACAAAATTCCGGTGCCAATGTGGCGTTTGGGAATTAAAATTAAGTGGTATATATCTATGAAACCACCGCCCCTCAAGGGGTTAAGGGACAAAACTTACGGTCCCAGTCCCTCGATATAGGACTTATAATGTATTTACCTCTGAATAAGGGCCACTCGATTTAAGGGACACTTGAAAATGAGATTAAAAGGGTTTACATTTGAAATTCAGATAATGAAGTAGTCTGTGATGAAAAGGAAAATACAGATTTTTGTTAATTTTTCAAACTGACAGACTCATGTTGATACAGAATCATACGACAAAATTGACAAGTATTTATTTACCCACAATTGTCATTCGAATTCAGTGCGTTTATCTCCATTGAAAGTAATGCTGAAAATTATGAAGAAGATTCTGAAAGTGAAGAATAAATGAAAACTGTGGAATAAAGAATTTTACAGTTACTTTAAGGCTGTTCTAAAATCCAAAAGGGCAAATTTTATGACTAAAGTTTTAATTTTATTTAGAAATTCCTGAAACTAGCAAGCGCTGTTGTTAAAAAACTATGTAATCAAACTGTTTTTTCTGTTTTTTTTTCCAAATTTTTTTCTTTTTCTTTTTGTTTTTTCCTTTCTTTCAAACGCAATAAAACTTCCAAAAATATATTGTCAAAGTGGGCATTTTGAACCGAATTTATACTCGATAGAAGATTAAGTACTCAAGAAAGGCTGAAAAACTTCTGTCACGTGATCAAAATTGCTTATAACTCAGTAGATAATTTATTCAAAACTTGAAAATACAGTTCGATTCCAAATCACTTCCAAAGCCAGGCATTCCAATTTTATTCCTTTCCGTTAAAAAATGAATTTGTAAATACATCAAAACTTTTTTGGATAGTTGAGAAGAGCAATTAAGAAATTTGTTGTATTAAAATACGCAAAGCAGTTGAATACTTTTTTTGTAAATACTGTTGATAATGAAGAACTAAAATTTACAAGTATGGTAAATGAACACTTATAAAGTTTATAATGAAAAATCGAAATTGGCAAAACAATCAGTTTTGATTGATTACTTCAAATTAATTCTTTTAAATGATTCTATACTTTTTTGCATGGAAACAATTTGCATAAAAATACAAATCAACAATTCTACAAATCATTTAAAGACTTAGTAATCAATTAAAAGATCTAATTAAGCAATTCTCTATTCCTTTTGCGTCTGATTAACGTAATTTATATACTTCAAATGCATATAAACTTCAACTTTAATGTTTTGCTATTTTTATATCCTTCAGGACGATTAATTAAAAGAAAATAATAAAAACTCGGAATAAGGGATACCTCTATTTAAGGGACAAAAGTTCCGGTCCCATAGGTATCCCTTATTCAGAGCACTGCAGTACGTGCGACAATGTGTATTTTATATTGACACTAATCCATGGATACAACCCCGCATTTTTTTGCTTCATTTTGGGAATAATGGATTTAAAACTTATTCTATAGATAAAAACTTTCAGAATTTTCAAGATATGTTTTTGAGACTTTCAAAACAGTTGCTTTATACATTTAGCTAATACAATATGAAAATGAAATTTTGATATCGTTGACGCATGCGCAGTGAAAAATTTAGTATATCTGCTCATTTTTATACAGTTCTTATTTTTTAATTCTGATTACAGGCATTGTGTACAATGTTGTTTGTCATATTTTTAGAAAAAAAAAATATTTTATATTAAAAACTCTGCAATGTGTGAGCAAAAAACTAGGAAAAAATTGAGATTGTTTTTTAAAAACCTTAATTTTTCTACAAGTACACATGCTATCTATATAAAAATGAACGCAGTTTATTACAATAAGCAAATTAATCATAATCTACAGTTTGAGTGCTTTTGCTTCATTAGTTTTGTCAAAATTATCCAAAAGATCTTCATTCTTTTTCAATTTGTTGACGGTCCCCTGTAGAGTGTTGGGAAATTTTTTTTCACAGAAATGTATGATCTGTAGTCCCATATTTACACGTTTAGAGTTTCAGGATAATTTCTCATGTTTTTTTTTTTTTTAGATATTTAACAAAATGTCAAAAATCGCATGTCGTCGGTCACCTTTAGTCATATAGTGTATGCTAATTGAGGATGCTTGACACTTTCGTAATTAACATTTTTTCTGTATCTCTCATATTTTTTGAGATATGGTCGATAGCTTTCAACTTTCATCACTAAGGACATCAGTCGTTCTCATATGATAAATCGTAGCCAAACAAATACGGATAGACAGATACTGTATGTACAAATACTTCATCCACAATGCTAGTTTGTTCATTAGGTATATTTAAATAACCCAGAAATTACTTTTTACAAGGATGTAGTTTGGATATCACACAAAGTGGGTATTTCAAATATAGTAGCTTTATATATTTATTATTTATTTTATATCTTATCGAAAAAGCTAACAACAAAGCAAAAGTTTTTTTTGTCAATTAAGAAGTGTTTCTCCCAGAGGTACTAATGGTAATCAAATCAGAAGCGTCCTTTTTGAGACATTGGGTTTTGAAAAGAGATTAAATTTATAAACTTAGTGAGATGAAAAGTGAGAAGTCAGATGAATAAGGAATATTTAACTTTAAAGGAAACGATAGAAATTGCTAAATGTTCATAGATATTCAATTGGTGATAAATATTTTACGCAAATAGTTTTGTAGTTACAGCTTTTTAAAGTAAGGATAAGATTTAAGGTGACAGGGTATAACGCCATAGCTTGGGACCAAATAACAATTAATGTAATAAATTCTGATCTTTAATATTACAATTATGTTTTCAGTGCAAAAAATTGCACGAGATTAAACATTTTAACCCTTTAACCGTTTGTCCCGACTTTTTCCGTTTCTAGAAATCATATTTAAATGGCTGTGGACAAAAATATTTTAAACGGAATGTTATTTTGAATCATACATATAAGTGATATTAAAGATATAACATCAAACTGTGATTAATTAATATAAATATCTTGCAATTTATCTTGCAATTTATAAAAATTCAGGAAAACCCTTGGACGGTGAAAGGGTTAAGGGAATCGTGAACAATAAGATGACAAATTTTATGATATGATCATTTTCGTGTTATAATAAAATAGTGAACATTTCCATGATTTAAAAAACCTGATATTTAATTAAATTACTTCCGATTTTGACAGCTTCCAGACTCTATTTAGATTTATACTTAACGCATAACGCCTGTAACGATTACATCAAAATTGAAAAAGGTTTGAGCAGGAGCCTGAAGACCAGATGACGTTTTATGATTCCATAATTGGATTTGTAGAAAAAAAAAAAAAAAAAAAAAAAAAAACTACAGAGCTACATGTCTACAATTTTCCACCTTTTAACAGTTTAGTCCACATATACGATCGGTTAACAAATCATTTTCTTTTATTAATTACAGAATTATGACAACCATATAAAAGACAAATCTTTTCATTTCTTTACATAGATTGTTCTTGAAAAGAGTTAATACGAACTGCAATTTTGAGAAAAACGAAAACAGTACATTTTCATTTCTATCGATGTGTACGAAGTAGTGGTCCTTTTAAAAGATCACATTAATAAGTTCAGTGGTTCATCTCTTCATAATTTTGCTATCTTATAAAAAAAAAATAATGATTTTTATTTATTTTTTTTTTTTTTCAAATCAACTATAGTTGATTTTAGGAACATAGTGACATATCAAGCATGAAATTCGTGCCAACGATGCAGACAGTTACTACAAATTTTGAAATTCACCGCATGATTCAAAAGAAAAACTGTATGCTGAGTTCATTATTTCTCCTGCTGCTATTTCTTCTTTTATTTCAGAACTGCAACCGATACTTATTTGACTATTCAGTCACTTATTTGACTAGTTTTCAGTTACACCTTTCCTTTTTTGATGTCATTTTACTTTCGGATCGGGCGATACCCCGAGGCATAACGACCTTCCGAACCCAAGAAGAATAAAAATCGAAAGGGAGAAGCACCTGATGCACGATATCTCGAAACCAAGAACCGGAAATCGGGTGCCTTCTCTGTTTCATACCGTTGAACCCTTAATCCAACAAAATCACCTAGAAAGAAACAGATTACAATCCTGTAGACTTCACACTGCGTGACTTCTTTGCATCAGTCCTGAGGAGAGATAAACCGTGCTTCACTCTCGTTAACCAAAGATTCACTCATTAGCAAATAAAAAAATATATAAAAAACAGTCCATCCCATTTGTTGGTCCTGTCAGTCAGTCAGTGGGCAAAGAGGTGCGGAAGCTATCTCACGCTAAATCAGACCATCATTAGCTAAAGATCCTTCTCCTGTAGATCGACTTGCATGACATTAGTTCTTGTTTTGGAGGACTTTCACTCGACATAGGAAGACTGTGGATTAGGCTGCAGAAGGGTTGTTAAACCTATTGGTTTGGCTCATAGGCAATAGCATATAAATAGAGAATTGCGTGATATTTTACTTAATGTGTGTTTATTATCACATTACAACCAAAAACAAAGCTACAAAAACTATTACTTTGAGAAAACATTGCAATTTGTTAGAATTTCAGGTTATTTAACTTAGTCTAGTGAATCTTTTCAGATAATTATGAATGGAGGCAGGTTAATGGCTGGCTGTATATTCTAAAAGGGAAACTTTTTTTTAACAAGAGAGGATGACTATTAATAATAAGTGCAAAAACACAAGGGATAATTTTAATTATGTCGGAACCTACAATGACTTCTGATCATCAATATGTTCAAATTGTTTTAGAAAGTTGATGGCATTTTAATGTTACATTGCTGATGGTTTAATGATAAACATGGTAATAATTGCTAGCACTATTTAAGAGGGTCCAGGACACAAAAACCATCAAATTTTCTTAAAAAAATTATTGCATTGAAAATTTCTCTGTTTTTTTCTTTGTTTGTTAAAAATGAGGTTTTAATCATGTTTCTGTCTTAATTGAAACAGGACTTTATTTTTTTCCCCCGTTTGGGTTATTTTTAAAAAATCAACTTTCAAGCAATAATAGTTATGGAAACGATTTATTGTGTAAATGCGTTTTTGTTCTTGATAGATTTTTTTCACCATTTTTTCTATTTGAATTGCTGTAAGTGAAAAGCCCCTAAAGATAAATAATTCAAACTTGGAATATGTATTTTTCAATTGTTTTATTTAACTTTGATTCAACAAATTTGAAAAAATATATTTACTTTTGAAAATATTTTAAACTACCTCATTGTTTGGAAATTTTTACTTAAAATATTTTCAAAAATACTTAAATTAATATTTTTAAAAATACTGAATGAAAATTAAAGCTTATGTTTTTCTGCTTATTTAAATGAAAAAATATGAAATTCTAGAAATAATATTTTGAACTGTAACATTTTAAATTCCCCCCTCCTTTTTTTTTTTTTTTAAAGGAATTTTAAATTTTTTAATTGTATGATATTTTATTAAAATACTTTGTTTACAAATAATATGGTTAATCATACAAAAAAGAATTAAAAAAAAAATTTTCAAAATTTCCTTTCAATAAATACAAATTTTAAAATGTATCCAGGACTCCCTTAAACTGGCGGCCATTTCTGAATGACAAATGCTACTTATTCTTAGTTCAAATAGTTTTAGTTAAATTCATTGATCAGAATTACTGTGAATTTAATTTATTTTCATGCTCATTCACTATCATTAACTGAATAAGTTGTTTCAGATTAATTTCTGAAAAAATAATTTTAAAATAAGTTTTAATTGATATACTTAGAAGTTAAAGAATATGTATTATCGCCATTAAGTTTTATTAACACTAATTTGGATAAAATTTATTTCTAACATACTGCAATGAGATATTTATGCAAAATATAGTTTGCATTTTTGGAAGAGTTTGAATAAATTGAGTATTTAATGCATATTTTAATTCCAGTTTCTCTCTACATTCCCGAAAAATAAATTTAGATAAATTTTTGCTATATTTATATATATATATATTAATTTTCTCATTTATAAACTATAAAACTGAAATAATCTAATTAATGAAATTAAACGTATTACGTGAAATTATCTTTTTCATTACTTTAATTTTGTAAAAAATATTTGAGGTTTTTTAAATGTATACAAGAGTTTTATAAATACAGCGTAAATATATGGCACACACACAGTGCCAGATTTAAGGCAGGGCATTCGGGAAACGGGCCCAGGACCCCTAATTTTCAGGGGCCCCTAAATGCTGCTGAATGCTTCTCAATTATTATCCAAAATCTGATGTAGTTTTATTATCGAATGAAATTTGACATTTCATTCTGCATTCTATTATGTTCATATTGTATTTTTATAACTTTGTATATCTTGTCTGAAACATCCATTTACTACTATATTGTAGTGAATCATTCCTTTTATCTTTATCACTTTAAAAATATATTGTATTTTTAATTCTTCTTTAATCCTTTTTCTGTTATCGTCAGAATATTTTAATGTTGGTGAGCGTAGATTGCAGGCTGTAGAGTCCCCTAATATTTTAAGTAATTGTAGCTTGGTGTTGTCGAAAATTTATTATTAATTGTTGCATACTTTATTATTCCATATCTATAGACTTGCATAGAAAAAATAATTAGCTCAACACAGTTTATTATAAAAAACGTCTACCCATTTAGGTTTCATAATTGTGAAAAAATTATTTAAAAGTAAATTATTAATTATATTTATTTTTTATGTATATTTTAAAATCAATAATGGTTACTTTTTTGATTTTTTTAGCAATCCCGTTGCACGTATCGGTGCAAGCACCCCCCCCCCCATAAATATCTCTGCCGGGCCCCCAAATTTCTAAATCGGTCCCTGCACACACAATGCGCACATAATTTTTTTTAATCTCTGTACATTTAAAAAATTTAGAATAAAGAATAAAAATTTCCTCTTATTCCACTCCATCAAAAAGAAATTTTACTATCCCAAATACAAATAACAATACTCCAAGAATATTTACGAGATTTAAAAGTACGGATGGATTGACAGACACACAAAATTACCTGTTTGAGATTAGATACAATGCACAATTTAAAAATTTATATGAAAGTAAATAAAGATCGAATACTTTTATACTTCAAAAGAAGCTTTTAAAATTATTCACATTATCGCGTAAGAAATGATAAAAATATTTTCTGTAATTCGTTAATTTTTCAGTTCACAATTAGGCACATCGTTTTTTATAAGAAAGGTTTTCTTAAAATGAGGGGGGGAGAGGGAGTATTTATAGTCGAGCTTACTTTAACGAAGTTCCTAGTTAATTAAGCTTTCTACTAACCCAAACTTTCTGCTTAACCTTGACATTGAACACCATTAACATGCAAACTAATCTCCATGTTACGAAAAATATTCTACATAACGATCTTTATCTCCCTTTTGTGAATGTGTACAATATTCAAACAGGAAGGTTGCTGTTGCGATCGATGTATGGAAATGAAATTATTTATTTAATCATTTCCATTTTAAAGAAGAAATGCATAAAACCGTCGTTAAGAAGGGGATTCTAGTTTCACGAGAATGTTATATAGTTTAATTGTTCGGATACTCACTAAAGTGCAAAACAATTTTTTTTTTTTTTTTTTTATGGATGGTTTATCGGAAATTTGTACAAAGTAATACTACAGATTTTTCTTATATTAAGAAATTAGAATAGTGAGAAAGAACAGAAAAGACGTTTCGGTTTGACCTCTCTTTATTTTATTTTATTTATTTTTAGATATTTTTTTAATTAAATTTGTCTCGTATGCCTACATTGCATAAATAAGTTACTGCCCAAATTAAAACCAATTTTTCCCAAATATTTCCCTTTTATTTTCATTTTATGCATGTGTATTTTAAAATACAAATTTCATTAATTTGATTTCTAATCAACGAGTTTCATAACAAAACATTTAAATATAACGATGAGACTTCGTTAAATGGAAGTTTCATTCTATATAGCTTGCTATTGCAACACGAAATAGAGATATAATTTTAAAAACTGATTTTTTTTTCGAGAAAATTATTTCGTTAAATCTGTAAAATTTTAACTTTTGTAATTTAAAAATTAAAAAAAAAAAAAATGTTTCTTTTCTCTTTCTTCTTTTATTTTTTTTTTTCCTCTTTTGTATGTAAGCGATATGTTATACATTTAACTGCAAATAAAACTTTGTAAACCGATTTACCATTCGATGATAAAACAAATTTGTTAAAGAAGTTTATTACTTTAATTCGTTAAAGTATCTTATCCGGAGGCGGCAGCACAGACAATTACCTCATTGAGTTTATGGATGAAATTCTAAGATTAGTTATATCTCGATTCACGTATTAAAATCCAATCGGTCTGTTAAGTTGTATCTTGGTAGAAATTACTTGAAAACTCGATTTTCATGGTTGACTCATGGGTTTACCATCATGTTTTCCTGCTCCCAGTTCCCCATGTTTTCATACTTTTGGGTGCAGAAAAACCTCTCAAAAAGTAAACCTCCGGGTCACTCGCTAAAATGAAGTTTTCAGGTGTGTTCCACCAATATAGGACTTGGCAGACCGATTGAATTTTAATATACGAATTGAGATTTAACTAATCTTAAAATTTCATCCATAAACTCGATAAAGTGATTGCCTGTGCTGTCTGTCTACTTTAAATAATTATAATAATAATAAAAAAAAACATAAATAACCATATGTGTTAAATCTAATTTCCCTTAATTATTATTGGCCTGATATGACTCAGGAAAACTAATTTTGTAAAACATTGTGATATTTGTCAGAAAAAAAAAAAAAAAAAAAAAAAAAATTCAGAACAGAAAAAGTAGCCTATTACAAGCTATGCCAATCATTGATCAATCTTTTTAATGACTTTCTTTTGATACTGCGGGAGGATTTAATTACTGTAACTCCACCAAAAATATCTGCATATCATAATAGACCATGGTACTAAATATGTTTGGGCTTTCTACTCAAAAAGTGTTATTTCCGAAACTTATACCAATTGTCTAAAACAAGTGTTTAACATTCAAACTCCCCAACAATCATCTTGTTTTGATGAAATTCCCAATATACAGGCTCCCCAAAAAGTCTTAAGTGATAGTATTGACGCTTTTACTTCATCTAGATTTTTAAAAAATCTGCGGAACCAAAATTTTAAGCAGCGTTTAACATCAGCACATCATCCAAAAACGAATGGAAAGTGTTGCTTTAACAGATTAATGTTTTCTAGAATAAAATAAAGCGTAGATTAGAGATATGGAATTAAAATGTAATAAATGTTATTATTAAAAGACAGGGAATCTTTAAATATTATAAGAATTCGGAAGTAATTAAGGGCGAAAAGTATTTTATTATTACACATATACATATGGTTATATCAGCATTTTTGCTACTATGTTTTTATTAATTTGAAAATTATTTATCACCTTAAAACAAAAAATTTATCTAAGCTTCAAGCTCAATTACCTATATTTAGATATTTTTGCCACTACAAAATGTTGTTAACCGACGTTGGAGAACATAAATCAAACTCCTATTTTTATACAGCTTAGTTGTTTTCTTGGGAAAAAAATATTATGAATTAATTTTCTCCTTTAATTTCAAATTCACAAGCCAAATTGGAAACTATAAATCTTAATATAGAAATCTCGCCAGTAATTGACACCCTTCCAGTAGTTGATCAAATTTTTGAAATATTGCGCTATTTTAGGGGGTAATAAATTTTATACGTAACACAACACATTATATATTTGTTAGATTATTAATGCCCCTATTGTCACATAGTTGTCAGCTGCCTGCTGAAAATAAGCATTTTTAGGATTTTTTAGGTAGATTTCGTATGAAATACTACCTATTGCAATCGCACCAGTTTATCTATCTATCTATCTCATTTTTTTATGGACACGATAACTTCTATAATTCTTCACCAATCTCCACCAAACTGGTACATAAAATCAAAGGGGTTAAAACCTCGGCTAAGTTCGTTAATGGGCAAAATCGGACCAAGGAGGTCGGAATAGGGGGCGTTTTTGTGAAAACCGAAAAAACGCCTTGACTTATTAATTAAAGTAGATATCGAATCGGCTTAGAGTTTATATTACTTCTTAAAAATGGGCCAAAAGTTTATGCATGACAGATTTTTGATAAATTTAGAAGTGGGCTCAAGGGACGAAAAAAACAGGGATTTTGAGAGAAAAAAATTCATAACTTCGTCAATTTTCAAGATATCAAGTCCAACTAAATTTTTTGTAAATGGTCTTAAAATTATCTAAAACTTTTGTATTACAAGTTTTTGATAGGACCAATATTTACCGATGAAAAAAATTAAAAACGAAAAGAAAAAGGGAGGAGAAAAAAGAGAAAAATCCATAACTCCGTCAATTTTTAAGATATCAAATCTGATTAAATTTATTTTACATCTTCTCAAAAATATCTACAACTTTTATACTGACAACTTTTCATAGGACCAATTCGTATAGCAAAAAGAAATTAAACAAAAATAGGAGTTGGAGAAAAAACCTCAAATCCAAACTGCTTATATTCTGACTCATTTTTAAATTCATTTTTGATTTTAAACGCATCCAAATAGTAGATCCTCTTATTTAGAAACTGTATAAAGTGACGCATTGGTCAATTTTCTGATAAAGATAGAATATATTTCAAAAAAGGCTACCAAAAAGGGTATTTTGAACAGAATTTCCCACAGTCATCGGGACTGAAAATTTAAGGAAGTATTCAAATAAGAAATTGAGTTTTTTTCTGACTCGTTTATAAATCCATTTTCGCTCTCAAACGCATCCAATTTACAGATCCTCTTATTTAGGAACTATATAATGTGATGCATTGATCGATTTTTTTGATAAACACAGAATATATTTTGAAAAAGGCTACCAAAAAGGGTATTTTGAACAGAATTTCCCGAAGTCTTCGCGATTTGAAAATTTAAGGAAGTTTTCACATAGCAAATTGCGTTTTTTATGACTCGTTTTAAAATCCATTTTCGCTCTCAAACGCATCCAATTTACAGATCCTCTTATTTAGGAACTATATACTGTGACTCATTGGCCAGTTTTTTGATAAAGATAGAATATATTTTTAAAAATGCTGTCAAAGTGAGTATTTCGCACAAAATTTTCCGAAACAATCATGATTAAAGAATTAAGGATGTATTCAAACAACAAATCGGTTATTTTATGGCTCATTTTTAAATTCAATTTTTTTATTCAAATGTATTCAACTGACAATTTTTTGTTATTTAGGAACTGTATAATGTACTGTTTTGATCGATTTTTAATAAATTCAGAATTTATTTCAAAATATGTTGTCAAAATGGGCATTTGAGCTGAATTTTTCTTAAGATGATTCTGATAAAACCAGTTTTTGGAGAAAAATGAAATTAAAAATTTTTCATAAACGGCCAAATGAAATTATTAAATTGGGTTTATCTCTAATCATATATATATATACATATATATATATATTGTTGTTGAAATGAGCACTCTTCGAAATCTATCTCCGCCTATAGGCCCAGCCGACAGGGATTTTTTTTATTTATTAGAAAGTGTTAACATTCAGTTTTTGATTAGTTGATGACAGTTGCGTTAACTTAAAATAGTCTGCTTCCATCTTGTTATTTCAACTAATATTTGTATAAGAGTTATTGCTAATCTCAGCTCAAAGACGATATTTTAAAAATTATTTTTTAGATTTTCGATTGGTTTTTTTCATCTGATCAACCATAGCAAATGAGAAAAAAAAAACTATTCGTAATTCTTTTACTATAAATTTCAGCAAAGGAGGTGGGCTAATAAGGGCCATTTTTCGCCCATCAGCACCTAGACGTGACGTACATTTTTTTCATTAGTATACCTCATAACAAGTAAGAAAAAGATAATATCTTGAATGAAAGTTTAATAATTGATGGAAAAATAAAATATAGATTTAAGTAAATATTATGTGTATTAATGAGCATTAACACAATTGTCATTAGTTTTAATCCATATAATCAATAGTAAATACAACAATAAGTGTAAAATTAAGATAAATAGAGCTTACTAAGATTATTATTTCAATACAGGAAATATTGGAAATAATAAATAATAAATAACAAATAATAATAATAATCATACAGTTTCAGACTTTTTGGACAGTGTTAAATTATTTTCGTTATTGATTGCTTCACCAGAATCATTAATAGACCATCCAGCGTCCACGTCTTGTACAGTATATGAACATATTCGATATTTGGTTTTTTAATTTTGATTGGTTTTTTAATTTTGATGGTAGATTACAGTAGTATTGTAAGCCAGAAACCATAATATGAAAACAGCATGCGCCCAGCACTTTACGACACTTTCGCGTACTTTACACTGACAGTACCATTATGTTATAATGTTTCGCCGTGTTTTTATCCAAATATTATAGGTTTTAGAAATTGTGCGCTGAAAAATCAAATTTTGGTTACGAGAGGTGTCCCTTAGCATCATCTGTTGAAAACTGTTGCTGCTTAATTAAGAATCTTGGCATTTCATGTTCAATATCAGTTTCGTGCAGAAGTTCCAAAAAATCCCGGTAAAATCTATTAATACGCTCAACATCATTTGGCTTCAGCCACTCTCTGATATTATATGAATATATTTTAATGTATTTGTAAGTATGTTAGCGTAATTGGAACGAAGATAGCCAAAATGTAATTTGAAGTAATGACGAATACCTTATGTTTAACAAAAGGTCTTTCTTTGTATGGCCAGAAGGAATGTCTCTGAAAGGAATAGTCCACACTCTTTTGGATATAAACGTACGTGCTATCGAAAGCAATCATCACAGTATCATTGTTGTCATCCGGAATAAACAATCTTCCTGCTGAAGGCCTCGTATATTTTTCAATAACTTGTGTTCTGGTGATGTGTTCCATTCTACGATGTTTTAGAACAAAGTTCTCAATCAAAGCCTGGTTTTCATATTTTACAGAAGATATTATTTTTCTTATATTGAATAATGCAGACAGAACACCATGATAGAGACCAGTTCTAAGTTTTACAAGTAACATTGCAAAGTAAGTACGAGATGACCTCTTTATTGAGGAACGTATCTTGAACTTTGCAAGTTTAAAGGTATAGTTAAAATCATACATAAATTAGATATGTAAATATGACAATATAAATTAGATATGTAAACAACACAAAATATACGGAATATACTATCAAATAAAAACTTTTTTCCTCCGTCAGACAGTGAATCAGAATAACTGGAAAATTATCTTCAAAACGTTAGTTTATACGCAACTTTAATTTTTAAGAAAGAAATTAATGGCAGATACTTTATTCAACATACATTGTTAAACATTTTGTCCTGCTTTGAACCAAATTCTGGTGCATATTACTGTCATAATAAGATGGTGAAATTTCATACAAACATTTGGCATTTCCTATTGTAACCTCTTTCCAGTAATTGGAACTATGATTTAACAAGAGCTCCAAATGTTCGTACGTGATTTCACCATCTTACGGTAAAAGCTACTGAACACCAAAATTTGATTCAGACTAGGTCAAAATTTTAATAGTTTATGTAAAAGTTATTGAAGATGTCGCTGAGCTAAAACGATACATCCGAAAGAGCATTATAGCGAGATACATTAAAAGTGAAATTATCTTTAAGGCATTTTCCAACAACACAAAAGGGAGTTATTTGAAGATTATAATATCCTTGAACAAATCTTGAATAAAAAAGACAAATGTTAAAATGTGAAAAATTTCTGAAAACATACGAAGGTGGATCACATGTAGAAGAGGATTTTTAAATTTATTATTTTTTAATTATTTAATATAATTATAAAAAGTTACTTTTCTACATAGCTTTCACCAATATGTGCATTTTTATTCCAATATATTGAGAAGTTTAAAATGCTCTTTCATAATAAAAATAATTAGGATGTTTATTAAGCAAATTGCACATTTTTTTTTTACTCGTTTATTCTATAAGAATATTTCTCCTTCTAACGCCTATTTAAGAAGATCTAAATAAATCGTAATAAAATCCGATTATAAGAAAAAGTCTAGTGTTGTTTTAGCTTTTGTTTAATTTTTGTTTTATTAAATCATTTGAAGTCTTATATTTTATATATTATCTAGAAGATGTGACCAATGAATTTAAAAAAGTTTTTCGGATCATTGTGATACTTTCTCCAAAATTCTCATGGCTTATTGTAATGCATACATGTTGAGGAAATGGCCCAAAACGGACTTGGGTCTAAATATAAGCTATTTGCTGAAAGCAGGGGAAGGAGTTTGTGTACGGTCGCTGGAATGGCACGGAATAAAACAGCAAAATACAGAGAATAAATGACGAGTAGACGGTCTTGGTTCTTGACATACATGGGTTAGTAAGAACTGTTTTCACCAGAAAATCTATTTTTGAAGAACCCGTAAATTTTCAAGTCATGAAATTTAATTTATTCATTCCTTTGTTCTTCCGTAAAGCTAGAAGTTAACATCCCATCTCAAAGTAGATATCCCGAGTTTCATATTGAGCGCCTGTTTTGATAGATTTGTTTCGTAATGGATGCTGAGACCAACTTGAAATATTGGATGATCTAAAAACGGACTAGGACACCGACGACAGTGATGATGATGAGTTGGCGGTTCCTCTGGGCAATAAACCTGGTGTCGACACTATAACGTGCATTTTCCGAGATGAACTGGTTTAAATAGAAAGGACGTTTCGATTCAATGCTACAAGTGTGCAGATTCGGCATTTTCAGAATGTGCTGAAATGGAAAAAAAGGTACACATCTGATTTGTGTTAACAAAAAAGGAAGAAAATGCTCTCTTTTACACAAAGTTTCAAGACAGTAGTTTAATATGTTTAAGAAAATTTGGTGTTTCATATATTATAAGATAAATTACTATGTAGCTTGTAATTAGAAAACTCCTTGAAAACAAACATTTCCACTATTTTTGAAATAAAATGGTTTTGGAAAACTACGCTATTTATTAGCATTTTAAATCTTTATATCACCTACAAAACCTCTTAAATGTAGTTAAAAATTGCCTATTTTGGGCAATCAGATAAAATGATAGGTACCAAAAACACTGATAAACAAGGTTTCTGTTTCTAACCAAGTATGTTGTGACTTTTACATTTTAGGTGGTGCTATGAAAGAATATACCATTAAAAAGTTTCCATCACTCACAGATGTTTAAAAAATTCAAAATCTTGAAAATTTGAATTTTGTAGTATTTTTTAACACATATACCTTATGAAATTTATCATTTGGTATTTTAGTAATGACAAACTATTAAATAAACACTTATAAAGCTTAAAATTAATATTTAAAACACTGAAAGTATGCATTGTTTATAAAGTTTCAAAAAATATAGAAGATTTTTTGTAAAAAGAAATGATATTGATAAGAAATTTCATACTTTATGTATCTGTAAATGTCTTATCTGTGGCTGCTCTCTTATAGGTCCTTGTTCCGAGTTATACTGACAATTTAAAGCAGACATTAAGCCACTTATATCATTACAATAGCATAAATCATCTTTTCTTGAAAAAAATGTCGAATATTTCTTATGTCAATCTCGATAAATAGATATCTTTGTACTGTTTTTCAGGAGATGCCAACCTTGCAATCTTGATCCAAGTAAGTCTGAGTTTTTCTTTGATAAATTTAAGTCTCTCACAAAATCATTTAATTCTTTTTGAGTAATTAGGTGTGGTTTTTCAGTTATGCCAGGAGAATAGTTCATATCAGATGAAGAGGAAGTTTCAGTTTCATCAATTTCCATTTCTACTGCTGCATCGTCATATGTAAAATTCTCTGGAGGTTTCGGTATTTGTAAATCATCATTATGTTCTGCTGGTCACATTGCTGAATCTAAGTTCGGGTACTTAATTTTATGTTTACTTCTTGCAGAGAATCCTTTAATTTTTGTAATACATTAGTAGCAGTCAGTTATATGATCCTTCGGCATGCGCCATATCATGGGTATAGCAAACGATATACACTTTTTTGTACCTTTCATCCACGCCCGGAGGTTTGTAGCACATCGTGTACAACAAGAATGAGGTGAACATTTCTTATCTTGTTCACTATTTTATATCCAAAGTACATATGATAGGCAGTCTTTAATAACGGCTTGAAGGCGCATCGATGCTTTTTCAAAGTTAGCTCCCCGCACACATAGTAAGAAGAATCGGGTTCATTAATGCATCCACGATACATGTTTTACATATTGTAGAGGAAAACAGGATAATTATAATCAAAATTTAATTAAGAAGTCTTACAGAACAAAGAAATAAAAAGACAGTACACTCACCCCGAAAGTTCCAACTGTCATGGATTTGCGTTAAAATCAAATACTGTGGGGATGGCTAGAGCTGTCTGTTCAAGAAATAATATATATTATAAAATTTATTAGGGGGACATCTGTTTCTACTCTCTTGCTGTATCTTCAATCATTGTAATAAGAAAAAGGAATGTTTGTGTGAATAAAATACATGAAAGAGAATATAATATAATTATAATGCCTATACGATGCATACAAACTCCAAAACGCATAAATAAAATTTCTCAAAAATGGAGAGCGATAGAAAATTTTTACAAACATTCTTTTTCAGTAGCTTGAAATCTATAAGAAACACCCAATGTATATAGAGAAACAAAGTTTTCGCTAAAATTTGTTTATCAGTGAAATTAAAGTGGTAATCAGTTTTAGGACCATTTCCTCTACATGAAGGTCAGTTTTACGACATTCCATACTAGATCGTCATTGTTTCCCCATTTTCAGGGCCATTTTAAAACAACTTATGCCATTTTCACACTTAAGACCTACATAGGATGATATTTTCGAATTGTATATTTAATCTATGTCAAGTTCTAATAGTTAAAATTTTTATTCACTGAAAGTTTAATAATTATACTTTGTGCAAACGAACTAGGTTCTGCGACTCTTTTCTTTGAGATTATTCACAATGCTACTGAATAATTGAATGTATGAAGAATAAAACAATGGCAAATAATTTTTTAAAAATATTATGATCACTTTGACAGCAATTATATACATTTTTTACTGAAATTAGAAAAAAAAAAACTGTTTGATCCACCCTTCTATTTAAAATTACGGATATAGAACGTTACACGTTATGACAGTAGCGAACAAGTCAAATGCGTAAATATAGACATCTAATATTAGATAATCAGCAACTTAACGCTTCTGTTAAACGGGAAATAACATATTATGATATAAAAACATAAGCAAAATCTGTAAAAGTAGGCACTAAAACTACTGACGGTACAAATACAAAGCTTGGATTATCTTAATAATGATTATTTATTGATAATTTCACCTGCGACTGAATGAAATACGCTGATGATTTCTCGCTAAACGGCAGAAAGTAATAAAACAACAGAAATCAGAAGCCACACGCATCAAAGGGCACCGCCGTATTAGTGAATGTCTGTCACGTTCTCATCAAATGCATGAAGACGTTCTTCAAATATCCATTTGCATAAGCGCCGTTACGAGTCTGCTACTGTTACCGTCAGCACGCTGCAGTGATCGCCAGCAAATATCATTAAAAAATCATTTGTTTGACAAAAAGCTGATGGAAAGTACCAGCTGAAAAGTTAAACACGACATGAAAAAAAGTGAAAGTTGTTGTCGAATTATTTAACATGATAAGATTATGGTAACTGGAGAGAGAAGAGCTGATCTTGAAGCTTTATTTCACTAGTAATAGTTCTTCGCATTCACATACACTCGAGTTACCTTATCAGGTATAAGATTTTAATTTAAAATCAATTTGTGAATAAATATTTATGTAAGTTAAGTAGATCTGATATACTACTGGTATTCTTAACGATAATGAACAGACGCGATAGTCTACTGCATTACACTATCATAGAGTATCTTGTGTGGCTTGGCTAAAAATAAAACCGCTTTTAAATGTAGAAGGCTTTTATATATCCTAGGTAGACATCTCATCTTAAGTGTCTATGAAGCATTTATTTTCATTCGAAAGCTAATTAAATTGATTGATGCTAACGGAAACTGTTGCTTAGATGGTATGGGGAATGAATAATTTATAGCTATCATATAGTGTAACTTAATTACTTTGCTATTGATGAAATATAGTCCACTATAATTTCATAACTTTCTTGATATGGGGGAGGATCATGTAGCTCTAAAATTATTAGCAACAGTGCGGTGACTGTTTCTTTAGACGACGGCTGAAGAATTGTTACAAAAAATTGTAGACATTCATTGTTATATCAGCATTTCAAGTTTTTTTATAGCCTCCGGAAGTCTGAATCAAGATTTTAATTGGGAATTGGAAATTTAAAAATATTTCTCAGCTGCAGATTTGGTACACGTTTTCAGAGAACAATATGTAGCATAAATAAAATAGTTTTTTTTTTCATTATCTTTCATTTAATATAGTATATATTTAAAATAATAATAGAATATTAATTAACATTTTATTTTTTTAATCTCTTAATATTGTGAACTTCCTTAGAAAATTATTTTCAGTGTATAATATTGAGGGCATAATTAAAGAAGCAAAAAAATTCAGTAAAACTAAACGTTTCAAATGTAACTAAAAATAATGAAACATATACAAGAGCGAAATTATGAACAATCATCTGAAATCAATTCTGTGAAGCTATCGAATTTTGAATTTGTTTTTAATGCTTAAGAGATGAAACTATTGGGACGCAACGTCCACCCACATTAATTTTATTCTAACATTTTATAATCATTTATTACATGCAACTAAATTTAATCCATGTGTTTGATAAAAATTTTCAAGAACTTCACAGAAATAATAGGTTTTTTTTAACTCTCCGAAAAGTTGTTCTTTTCATCTAAAAACCTTTAACTCCTAAAATATTAGATCGAATTCGACAAAAATGTTTTTGATGATGGAGTGTAAATATAAAATCATATATGGCAGATAGTTCAAATAATAATTTGTTTAAAACAAAAACAAAATTGAAAAAAAAAATTGTGAAAAAATTTTATTGTTCTAAAATAAAAAGCTTTAGTCGCAGAAAAAGAAACTGTTGGTCATAAGTCTTGAACATGATCCAGTGAATATGGATTATAAATTTCATCAGCATTAGTCAGATAGTTTCCTTGGATACGTTTCTTAATGCTCGCCTATTTCTCATTAGGATTACATCCAGTGTTGTCTTTCCTTAAATGTAAATTAAATACTTATTTTAGAAATATTTTGCTTGGTGAAAAACAAGAAACATTCCTTAAAATGAGTATATATAAAGTAGTTATTTACCAGTTGAATAATTGTGTTAAACATATGAAATTTCAAAGATTTAATTTATCTCCAATTTTCAGTTTACATATGTGTAGCAATAAAATAATTAGGTGAGTAGTAGAATACATTTTTAAAAACTAGTTTTAATTACTACTTATAATTATTTCATTATTAAGTTTTTTAAAGTATTATAAAGTATTATAATATAATTTAACTATGCATCCGATTTTGATAAAATTTGAAATAACTCGATAAAATTATGTAATAAATATGTATTTAAAATTTCAAACGATTAAAATGCATTTGAAACTTTTTTACCCATTTACCGTAATGTAACGGAATACTTTTGATTGTCCCTGTAATTGATCTATGCATCCGATTTTCATAATATTTGAAATGACTCGACAAAATTATGTAATAATTATATATTTTAAATTTCAAACGATTCGGTTGGGTAGTTTTCGCGTTGTTATATGCGGACGGACAGACAGACGGACGGACGGACTGAACGACAACAATAGGTGCTACATATTTACATAATTACGAACGCACTTAAAAAATTGTGAATCAAAATCAGTTTAATAGCTCAATAAATATATATATCAAAACATTTGAAAAGATGTTTAAAAGAATAATAATAATAACATCAGAAAAACGTAGATAGTTAAACAGAAAAAAATTAAAAATGTGAACGAGAAAAAAAGAAAAATTGCAGCTACGAGGTAGAAAAACTATTCCGCCTCCTCCCTGTCTATAATCCTCTTCTTCAGTCGTGGGAAAATCCTACTCAAAGGAAGCGACGCATACAATCGGATCATCGATACTTATCAACACCAAAATGAGGACCGATTTTAGATTTATCGAAATTAAGGAACCTTAAAAAAAAAAGTTAAGATTTTTTTTTTTTATGTTTTTCTAATAATAATAATAATAATAAAAAAAAAAAACGTAGCAATTCATTTAGATGCTGAGATTTGCTATTATAAAAAAACAGATCTTTTAAGTGTTCTATAAAACGCTTATGGCAAGCCTGAGCGTCTTAAATACATCATTGCGTTTTTATTATCGCAAAAAATAAATTTTTTTTTTCAAACATTTGTTTGCACGCGTTGTTTTCGCTCATACCACATGAACACGAGCAATAAGAAACAGAATACAGAAGCTCATTCTTTTTCCTTGGATTTCATAATTTAACAAAAGTTTATTTCTGATTATTAATTTACAGAACGAAAAAAGTCTTGCCCTAATTATTTAAAAAAAAAAAAAAAAAAAAAAAAAAATTGGAAAATAGCGATTGAATGTACTAATGTAATTTTCTTATCATTGGATAGCTTACTTTTAATAGTTATGTTGTGAAATAGATTGTCTACGACCATTTTTACGTGGATAACCAATGGCCTCCACACTCTCCTGGCATTAAATCCTGATTATTTTCGTTTAGGGGTATATCAGGGGCATCTTTTCACGAGTTGCAAGCAACGAAGAACTGTAGGCTAGGATGAAAGATGCTGTTGCCTTTGTGTACTGTTATAGAAGACATTTTAGCAAACACATTGAGAGATAGAATACTATGTTGACTTTGTTTGAGGTAGTATCATGGTCAAATTTCATGAAGCGCGTAGTCATTGAAAATTTCATAAAAGTAACTTATAACGCACCCAAGCAAATACCCAAGAATAAGTGGTGTCGCGTCAATTCGTCGAGCACAATTCATCGCAAAATCAATTCGTCGCAATGTCAAATTCGTCGCAGCGTCAAGTTGTTATGTCATCAATTCATTTTAATTTGAAAACTTGTTGGATATGCCAATCCCAAAACTTTCTTCTATCTCATACGTACATTTTAATGTTTTAACAATTTTAATTCAATACCATACGAACTTTGGTTTTCATCTTAAATTTCTGCTTCGATCAATTAATCGGAGTAAAAACGAATTTCCTTCTCTGTACGAGCCGATGGACAATAGAATGATAGGCAGATTTTTAATTCAGGGAGGACCCATTTGCCTTACCAAAAAATAATTATATACAAAAATTTTAGTTCAGTTCTAGGACGAACTTCATACACTTTTAGGTGTTGCAATATTGAAAATGGCATAAAATTGGCTATTAGTGTGCCCCCTTCCGGCGGACTTTTTTCAAATTCAGGGAGGACCAACTAGCCATAGCCATACAATTACACAAAAAATTTGGTTCAATTCGATGCATAACTTCATATACTTTTGGCCGGTACAATATTGAAAATGGCACAAAAATCGCGATTGCAGCGCCCCCTTTCGGCGGAATATTTCAAAACTGAAGGAGGATCTGCTTGCCACAGAAACATTCACAAAAAATTTGGTTCATTTCTATGCATAACTTCATACACTTTTTGATGATAGAACGGCGACATACACATAGACATTTTGTAAAAACCTAGGTTTTTTGGAATCTCCGACCTAAAACGTGTAAATCCGTCGAAAAACGGGAGTCGAAAAAAATTTCGATTACAATACTTTCTTCTATTGAAGATAGAAGAAAGTAATATAAAATCATACAAAATCATGGGTAGTCTGCAAAAACAGCCGGGCGTACGTAGCATGTGCCAAAACTATATATGCTGCCAAAAGCAGTTGGGATCCAAACTCCAGATTTTATTGGATACATTTTCATTTAGAAATGTAATGTACAAATTTGTATGCTGAGGATGTCTGTGGTAGAGGTCTGCACGGGCCGAAATTTCCAGGCCCGAGCCCGGCCCGAAAGTTAAAATTTCGGCCCGAGCCCGGCCCGGCCCGAACGAAAAAAATATAGGCCCGACCCGGCCCGGCCCGAAAGTTAAAATTTCGGCCCGAGCTCGGCCCGGTCCGGAAAAAAGTTTAAAATTCGGCCCGAACCCGGCCCGGCTCAAGTGAATTTCTAGAGAACATTGATCTATAATCTTATGGAAGAGTTCTGACCAAAAAAAATTATATTAGTCTTTTTTTTTTTTTTCATGTTTATAATCTCCATTTATGCAGAAGTGCCGTAGGCTTCGATATTTACGCTTTTAAATGAATCTTTGTTTGTTGTATGTAAATGTTTCAGTTATCACTAGTATTATTAATCCATATTCCCTGTAATGAAGACAAAAAGTCGAAAAAGCGGTATATGGTAAAATTTCCAAAGACGAAATCGCTTTGGAACGAAAAAAAAAAAAAAAAAAAAAAAAAAAAACCCATACATTCCCTTCTTAACAGATGTAAATGTTTAATATATTTTTTCCTCCCATATTGTTGTATTCATTTTGCATGGATGAACATTTTAAAAAAAACTTTCAGTTTTCAGTTTAAAAGAAAATTCAGTCATAATCATGTGTTTTTTTTTTTTTTTTTCTTTTTTTTTGTGTGTGTGTGTGTGTGTGTGTTTAATTCTATTTTAATACGCCTAGTAATCTACGATTCTTTAAAAGAAATAAATTCTAATGTTTAATTGTAGAATAATGACGACTTAAAAGTATATGCCTTTTTTGCAAACATTTTTGGACGAAGCCAAATATTACTGATTTATAAAAAGTCGAGAAAAGGATTTTCATATAAGAAGATTCAATAGGAACTGATTATTTTCGTCCATGAAAACTAGGAAGAATGGATTCAGTCTCGGCTTCGTACGGAAAAAAGAGTTAGGCCCGGCCCGTCCAGCAAAAAAATTAAGGCCCGAGCCCGGCCCGGCCCGAAAGATTAGTGACTAGGCCCGACCCGGCCCGGCCCGAGTCTTCAGAAGTAAGGCCCGAGCCCGGCCCGATTGCCATTATTGGAAATCGGCCCGAACCCGGCCCGCGGGCCGGGCCGGGCTCGGGCTTCGGGCCGCGGCCCGGCCCGTGCAGACCTCTAGTCTGTGGTACCAACACTTATTTCTCAGATTTTTTTATCTTGAGGCTGGACAATGCGGGGCAATTATGCTGTTCAGTAATAAAAAAGGAAAAAACTAATTTGAAGTTTACAAAGAATTTTGGATTTTTATACACAAATATTTATCCTATATTTTGATAACACATTTTCACATTTACAGTAGGTTTCTCTAAATTCAAATTAATTCTTAAAAAAACGAAATTATTCTGCATTTTATTGCATTTTTAAAAACCTTGTACAGAAGACTAAATGTTCAAAAACACAGAAAAAATAGATACAGAGTCTACACAAAACTAGTCGTTGGGGGCCACCGTAATACTTACCCATCATGGATATGTATATGAAAATAAAACATGTGAAAACTATTTATACAATGCATTGCAATTCATAAACAAAATTTAAATATTGTTAATATACATAGTAATGCTATATTAAAGAACTGATGATTACCGATTTCGACAAATTATATAAAACGCCAAACTACTCAAGTAGTACCGAACTGCGTAAAAGAAACATCCTTATAACTCCAAAAATAATAATTCTATTAACTAACAATTAACTGCGTCGGATTAAGCTTCTCATTTCCAATTAAAATATACCTCTGAATTGAAATTTGAATGAAATACAGGGTCATGAAAAATCAGAGAATGTGGAAAACAGGATTACAAATATCTCGGCAACTAATAATCCGATCGACTTCGTTCTATATGCAAAATGTGTGTTATTTTATTGCCTTTTACGTCCATTCTTTAGAACAAAAATATTCGAAAATTTTTATGTACCTTTTATCAGAACGAATTTTTCGAGAGTCCGAAAAAAATAGTTCCGGATAATCGAGGTTGCTGATATTAAATAGGGTTCGTCCAATTCTTACATACTAACTACATACAAAATTTCAAGTCTCTATCTCAATTCGTTCGGGAGATAGAGCGTTTACAGACAGACAGACAGACGGACGGCAAAATTTTTTTTCTAAAAATATGTTTTTCGGAATCTCCACTATCTAAAACGTGTAAATCCGTCAAAAATTTTTTTTCGATTTTCAAAACGATTGCAAGACTTACCCTATACTACGTATGATGGGTAAGTAAAATGACCATCTTGAAAGGAATATATATTTTTAAATACATACTTTTTATATTTCTAAAGTCTAAATTGAATTTTATTTTGAATCTAACATAAAATAATAAATTGCGCATGGTACATTGATAGATTGTCTAATAAGATTTTTTTCTATAGTTTTTTTTTTCTCATAAAAAATAAACGAAATGCAATTAACTAAATCATACCTGCTTAGCTAAGCCATATTTTAGAGAAGGTAACAGCAGCTCCTCTTCGAATTTCCCTGAGTTAATTTATACCATAGAAAGAGACTTCATGAAATTGAATTTTATTTTGAATGTAACAAATTAATAAATTATGCATGGTACAACGATAGAGTAGTTTTTTTTTTCATAAAAATAAATCAAGTATGTAATTAACAAAATCATATCTGCTTAGCTAAGTCATATTTTAGAGAAAGTAACAACGCCGTCTCTAAGTTTCCCTGTGTTAATTGATACCATAAAAAGAGACTTCGCGAAATTCATTATCCGCAAAATTCTTTTCATTAATTCGATCAGCTTTGCAAGAACAAAGATAAATCGTATGCATATAATCCTCATGTCTCATTTATTGTCTTTTCTGTATTTATTAACTTATGGATCTTTTATCCACCAGCTTTTATGAAGTTACGAGACTGAAACAAATTTATACGACAGATAAATCAAAATGAATCAAATTTGATCCTCTTTTCAATTTGTGTGTTACGCATGTTGGCTTTCTTTGATGTCAGTTTTTAGAAAAGTATACTTAGAGTTGCAATTACATATTAAATAATGAGAACGGATTCCATTTTTTTTTAGCTTTCTCCCAAACTCAATACAAAACTGCAATTCTACCAGTAATACATTAATGAATTTTTACGCCTTTTTATCATAATTCAATTTGTTTTTGTTTTAAGTATTTAATTCTTTTTAATATTATTTTAATAATAGTCATGCAATTCTTTTTTCAGATTTAACGTTTTAGTTTTACAAAAAGTATTGAAAATGCAAGTAACTTCAATTCAATTTATAATAAAAATCATTTATTTTCAAAAGAAATCATTATAGGCTGAATATAACTAAATATATTATGTAATAAATTATAATGTTTAAAGCATGTGTAAATGCTTGGAGTAATCTGCGTCATATTTCTTTTTTTATGTATACATTTTAATGTTTTTATTGATTTGTAATCTATTTAGATGCATTACCCAAAGGTTTAGTATAATAGAGCTCCACTGATTTATATATAGAGGAACACGCTTCTTTCTTAAGTTACAGTCATAACAAAGTCCTTTAATATAATTACAATGTAATTTTAAAAGTTGTGGATTTACAATTTAGTCTAGAAGTACACATGCAACAAAAAGTACTTTACAATTCTCGCTTGCTAATACGAGAAATACCTGTATTACTTTCCCATATAAAAATCAAAAGTTGGTGTGCATTTCCTTTATATAAACCTAATTTTAGTAGATTTACATAAAACGTGAGCTAGATATATTTTAGATCCCAGAACAAATTACTGGCTAATTTGAAAATTTCTTAGACCATCCCTTACGTCAATTACTTGCTATAATTTTTCCTTATGCAATTTTTATTATTTTTATTTTTTTTATGAAACAGCGGTCAATATTAAACACGTGTGTTTCTGAACTTATTTTTTGTAATTTCCCTGTTACATTTCGTTAAACACGTGTATTAATGTTTTACAAGACAATTCATATCCATCAGATACATTTTCACATCTCAAAGGAACGTCATACTTAACAGATATTATACACAGTTAATAATTAGATTAATATACAGCAGGACCTAAAACTAAGGGGGCAGAGCAGACATGCGCCCCGGGCGCCAGAACAAATAGGCGCCAAATGAAGATATTGTGTGTCAATTTTTCTCATGTCTATGTTTAACACGGTATTGTTAAAATCGTCCTGTCTGGGTTATGCCAAAACATAGAAGAATTAGGATGATATGGCATAAGTATCCTGTATAAAGCATTCCGTTGCTGTATAACTTTGATTCCCTTTACAAAACTTTAATGAAGCCACATTTGATAAAGCAGATTACGTAGTTTAGTATTACATATTTTATTAATGATTACGTATTTTAAATTAAGTTGGATATTAGAAAATTAATAAAATTATTTCTCTAAGTATACTTTGATGAGGGAGGAGGTGATGGTGGGGAGGGGGGGGGGCAGCGTCAAAATCCAGATTTGCCCCGGCTGCAAAAATGGACTAGTTTCGGTCCTGGTTATCATATGCTTAATTTTTAATTTTACTAAATGTCGATTCAAATTCCATAGTGCTTTCATTTAAGTGTGTTCGGCATTAAAACATCTGCAATAGTAGGTATTTCAATGGTGAAAAAAAAAAAAAAAAATAATATACTATCTCCTATATGTGACGTGATTCAGAATGAAAGAAAATTTTCGAGCATATTTGTATTGCACTACTTAGAAAAGCAACGAAAATCGAGTCCTGTAATCTTTTCCTGTAATCTTTAGTTTGATTTTTTATGATTAAAAATGTTATGAATGAAATGAAACGCTCACTAATGATAATCCTACGAGGCAATTGTTTTAAAATATCTTGTTTGCACAGCCATGAATCAATTTCTATAATCGCTGTTCAACTTTTCCGATTTTGTTCCTTTTCTCTTTTAAATGAGAATACTTTCACTTTAAGAAGTACAAGTTTTGATTTTTCAGAACTGTCCCATAGATTTAACATGACTAAGCGGATGTTTTCGGATGCGTGATGTAGCCCTTTTAAGGCTTGCGAGTCTAATGTAGTTAAACGAGAATGTTTAATTATAATGTAAGTTGTTTTTAAAAATTATATTCAAAACGCCAATATTAAAATAAATAATATATTATATATATATTATTGGATGTAGTAATCCAACACTGTCAACGTATTTTCTAGAATAGTCTTTTTTTCCCATATTTACCGACAAACTCTCGAGTTTCGGCCCAGAATGTTACTTAAAATTGTAATAAACTTAATTCTAATGTTGTAAAGTTAATTTTTTCACTCCTGTGAATTTTAATGCATTATTAGAAAACCATATGATAAGAAAACCGTTTAACAGCTCGATCAATATCTATTAAGCTATTATATTTCAAAAAATGATAATCACGATAACGAATAAGTTTATTTCCAGTTTTCATTATTCATTACGCCAAAGAAAAAATAACCGGTTGTTAGATTATTCGCCGACTTTAGCTGACATTTTCGAATGGAGATCATGACACAAGATTTAAGCAAGAAAGTTATTTTCAAGTCTAAATAAATTTATAATATTCTACAGGTGAATTGGGATCAATTTCAACAGGGATCAATGAATTACAAGAAACATTTTAAAATTAAAATTTCATTCATTATAATTGAAAAATGTTTTACTGTTTCGAAATAGAAATTGCGTTTCAGGCATATAAAAGGAAAAGTACAGAAAATCATTAAAATTTTAAACTGTGCACAATCTAAAAATAAGTATTATAAAACATTCAATATTTCTACATGATGATAGATTTAAAATTATTGACATTATTAAAATAATATAAAAAGTTTCTCTGGCTTGTGCTAGGCTATTGCATGACAAAAACCGGATTGTTTCAAATTGTCAGCCGCCCTGAAAATTCAAATTGCTACAAATCTCAGCCTGAAGCAAAATATTTTCCGGAGCTATTGTATCGATGTCAAGTGCGTAAAAAAATCTTTTTTGAATTATTTTTTGTACCTTTTTAAAATTTGTTTTCAAATTTTAAAACTGGAACAAAAGACAATGAAGCTGGAACTTTATCAAGACTGTAGGTATGTCCTGTACACTTGCTTAAACACATCCAAATCTATTAATAAATATTCGTGAAAAATGAGATTGTTTCAAAGTGTCAGACACCCTAGAAATTCTAACTACTATATCTCAGCCATTTTTAAGGTAAAGACGAAATAATAAAAATGCTTAGGAATCCTTGTATCAAAATCAAACACTTAAGAAAAAAAAAAATCATTACTATTTTGTACTTTTTAATATTGTTATGTGCAACACATGTGTAACTCGCACGTAATTCGGTTCATAAATGCGAGAGTTACAGCATGACAACAGTCATATTTTATATTTACACCAATTTAAGAAAATATCTTCAAAAATTTTATCTCATTTGATCTGCAATTCCATTTATAATCCATCTTTTAACATTTTTCATTCATCATAAAATTTTTGTACTGGGATATATTTTTTCTTCTAAAACTTTTGCCATATCATTTTAATTTTCTCACTCACTTGGATTTTATATGAGGCTCCTAAACTAAGACTATTAACAACAGCATCTTAAAATGAGTTTTGGATTCAATTTTATTTTGATTGGCACATATCAAATATCAAAGTCACACAAGTGATATTATCTATATAATTTTTAACAAAATTTAGAATAGCATTTAAACAGTTTTTTAATAAATGATTTATGAGTGTTGGCCGTTGAGAAATACACTGGTGTCCAAAATTTAAGCATAATTGGTAATTAAGTAATTATTTTTAAGTAATGAAAGAAATATGAATCGGAATGTGCTGAAACTCCAGGTGTGTAAACAAAATAGTACGCGTCACATATTTTCGCGAAGAGTTTTCCCCGAAATCGAACAGGGGACCGTCAACAAATTGAAAAAGAACGAAGATCTTTTGGATAACCCTGTCAAAACTAATGTAGCAAAAGCGTTCAAACTGCACATTATGATTAATTGGCTTATTGTAATGTACTGTGTTAATTTTTACAAGAATAGCATGTATACTCGTAGAGAAATTAAGGTTTTTATAAAAACAGTCCTAAGTTTTTTGCTTATAATTTGCAGAGTTCTTAATAAAAAATAGTGTTCTTTTTTGAAAAAATGACAAACATCATTATACATAATACCCTGTCATCAGAATTAAAAAATAATAAAAATTGTATGAAAAATTAGCAGGTTTACTAAATAATTTTTTACTGCACATGCGTGAACGCTATTAAAATTTCATTTGCATATTATGCTAGTTAAATGTATAGAGCAACTTTTGTGAAAGTCTCAAAAACATAGCTTAAAAATTCTGAAAATTATCGTTGATAGAATGAGATCAAAATCTTTTATTCCCTAAATGAAGCAAAAAGATGAGGGGCTGTATCCATATTCCATTGTTTAATGCCTACACAATATTGCACGTACAACTATATTTAGGTAAAACCCCTGATTTTTTTGCTTCCTTTAGCAATAACGTATTTTGAGTTGATTCTATAGGCGACCATTTTCAGAATTTTCAAGCTATGTTTTTGAAACTTTTATAGAAGTTGCTCTATACATTTAGCTAACACAATATGCAAATGACATTTTGATATCGTTGACGCATGCGCAATGAAAAATTATTTACTAAACATACTCATTTTTCATACAATTTTTGTTATTTTTAAATTCTGATGACAGGGTATTATGTACAATAATGTTTGTCATATTTTCAGAAAAGAACATTATTTTATAATAAGAACTCTGAAAATTATAAGCAAAAAACTTTGAAAAATTTAGGACTGTTTTTATAAAAACCTTAATTTCTCTACGAGTATACATGCTATCCTTGTAAAAATTAACACAGTACATTACAATAAGCCAATTAATCATAATGTGCAGTTTGAACGCTTTTGCTACATTAGTTTTGACAGGTTTATCCAAAAGATCTTCGTTCTTTTTCAATTTGTTGACGGTCCCCTGTTCGATTTCGAGGAAAACTCTTTGCGAAAATATGTGACGCGTACTATTTTGTTTACACACCTGGAGTTTCAGCACATTCCGGTTCATATTTCTTTCATTACTTAAAAATAATTACTTAATTACCAATTATGCTTAAATTTTGGACACCAGTGTAACTGTTTTAAACTATCACTAATGATTAAAACATTAAATAATTGATACAAAACGCCATGTTGTTTTACTGCAAGTACGATAAAACTTTTGCCTTGATAATGCTTTTATCCTGTCTAATTTCTCATTAGTTTTCTCCTAAAATATTTTTTAAATTATTGTAGACTCCCCATTATTCGAAATTCTAGGTTGATCAGAATTCCTGGCGTAAACGATTATTATTTTAATTGATACAAATTTCAAATACGACCTAAAGCGTAATATATAATTGTAATACTGTAATTATTTCAATACATTTTTAATTTGATTAAATATGTAATTTTATCGAAATATTAATTCAGATTTGATCGAAAAATAACATAACGTAGAGAGATTCTCGACAACAAACAACCCCTAGATATCATAATTCGCCTTAGTAACAAAAAAAGCTGGAAAAAACAGACATAACGCAAATGCTTTGAATAAGAATTTGGAATATTCCATAAAGCAAATCAGGAAAAAGACAAAAGTGTAATATTTTTTACATATTGTTTAATTTTTAAGTATGACAAATAAAATAAAATTAAATTAAAATTAAAAAATGAAAATAAATAAAATACTTAGTTACAGAACTTTCTCGCCCCACCAGTGGCCAAGAGATTCTGTTCTTGAAACTGGTTGACGGGAGATGCTGGGTTCGAACCCAATCGCACCATTTTCAGCCTAACCCGAGTTTTTTGTGGTTTTCTTCTAACCTTGGATTTTTTTACGCAAATGCGGGTTAGGTTCCCCCATTAGAAAGATCCCCCCCCCCACACACACACGGATAGAAATCCCTCCCTTTAGAGCCAATATCCCTCGTGGTGATAATTGGCCGGCATAAATACAATCAATCTACCAGGATTTTCTCATACAATTTACTTTATTTTTCTTTACACAATTCCTTTTTTGGTGATATTTTGTTTCGTGATTAACGCTTTTTATCCATTTTTAGTATAGTATTTTTTTTAAATTAGAAAATGGGCCTGAATAATGTTCTTTTAACAGACATTCGTCTGGTTCTTTGTATGTTAAATGGCCGAGTGTCTACTATACAGCATGTATAGAAAACTTTGCAATGATAGTTGCTTAAAAAGAAAAATGAAAGCTTTCATCAAATTGATTATTTCTTTATGATAAAACGTCTGGTTTTCTAAAAATTATACAATTTTCGTAAAATCAGATCTCTAATGGTTCTTATAATCATCTTATGAATTCAATTAAAACCGAAGAACAAAGGCAAATCTATTCTGGTGCTTTACTGGCACACTCATATTGTCTTTTTTTATATATTTATTACCTTACTGATTTCTTATCTTTGATCTTTAATGCAACTACGAGACACCGAAATAAATGTATGCGGCGGCAAGGTCAAAGGAATCAAATTCAAAGTGTTTGTCAACTCTCCCTTTCTCTCTTAGCTCAGGAAACATGCTCGCGGAAGCACTGAACGCGAGAGTAGCATACCAATCAGAAAACAGTAAGACGCGTCACTTTATAAATTGTAAATATGGGCCAAAACTACTCATTACTTTGTTACAAGTTATCCATATGTCCTGTTATAATCCCGAATTGAAGACAATTTGAAATGACACCCCATACGATTTTGATGATGGATGTGTGGAATGACATTTGTCAACCAGATTATAACCGTCTTTAAAAAGATGATTACAGCAATTTGTTTAGATTTCAATATGGAACTAGTCGGATATGGCAATCCCGAAACTTTCTTCTATCTCATGCATGTTAATTCTTCAAAATTCATTACCACAGTGCCAATAATAAATGGCAATCTATTCTCATCGTGAAGATTCTAAAAGCGTGAAATATGGCTATTGTGGATCTCGGGAAGACTGAAAAATAAAAGCGCCACCTGTTGAACGATTTATACCAAAAAATAAACAGCAATAATTTTTTAATTTAGCTGTACTTTAATCTAAAGCTTGATGAAAATTCATGGATTAATTCTTGAGGTAGCGTTATTGTGGAAATCATAAAAAATGCAGCATAGTAGCGCCACTTTTCGAACGATTTACACCAAAAACTAACCAGCATCAACCTATATCAGGGACTACTGACTATAATTTATTAAATTCTGTACATTACGTTTTGAGATAGAACTATTTAAAAAATTGTGAAGAACCAGGCACAGCAACGCCACCTTTTGAACGAAGCCTGACAGCTATATCTACCCTAAGCCGTGCATTGGTCATTGTGATAGAGCTGTTGCATAAATCGTAAGCAAGTACAGCATAGCAGTGCCATCTGTTGAGCGATTTATACCAAAACTAGTCATAATCAATTTATGTCAGTGACTACCTGAATATAATTTTTTTTATTAAATTTCGTGCATTAGTTCTTGAGATAAAGCGCCCACAAAATTTATGTCACATACAGACTTACAGACAGACATTTTTTAAAAACATGTTTTTGGAATCATTTTCTGAAACGTGTAAATTCGTCAAAAACTGAAACTTGATATTCCTTTTACAAATCCAATACTTTCTTCTTGTAAAAATAGAAGAAAATAAAAAGGGGCACAATAAATCTCAATTTTATCGGTGTCAAAAATGTGAAATTACAAATACACATTATGTTTGTAATCAAGCTAAATTATATGGTTAAAAGGTCGAATCAACAAGATAATTAAAACAAATCATTTAAATAATTTTATATGTGTACGTTATGTACCCAATTTTCCATTTCGTCCCAATCATTATTTTACTTTCCCAAAGCTAATACTATCTCTTCTGCTATTTCCAAGCCTAATTTGGACTTCCATCTATAAAAACTCCAAAAATCTCGTTAATGACCTTTATTCAATGAGTTCATTATCCGACGCCTGGAAATTTCTCATTTAATTTCGCTCTTTCCGGTTCTTTTACCTTCATTTATTTATTTATTTAATTGGTTTTGTTTTTTACTTTGTTTTCATTTTCATTTATATTTTGTAAATTTATTTTGTTATTTGTTTTTAATTTTCTTCACTCATGAATTTTTAAATTTTGTTTTCACACCAGAATTCTTAAAAGATATTTTAACTGATATTTCTGCTGCAATTATCAAATTTTTTTGTGTTTTGCAGTATTTACAGCATTTGTGCTTAAAAGTTTTGTTCATTATTTCGACCTAAAACAATTGTTGCGAGTTTTTGCATTTGATGGCATTTATTTACAAAATTCTTATTTTTTGAATGATTCACGAAATGTTTTAAGTTTTTAAAGATGTAAAAGGCTTCGTGGAAGTTCTAATGAGATGTGAAAATAGAAGAAATAATACTAGCTTTAGGAAAGTGAAAACAATAAATGGAACGCAATGGTAGTTATAGTAAACACACGACTTCTACATACATCTGAGGACATACCTTTCTATGTAAAATCGTTTTTCTGTCGTATTCCCTACCTCCCCACGAAATTTGAGCGATAAGTCGTGAATCACCCTGCATATATTTCAGTATGATTTGCAGCTACCTTCACGTATAATTTAAAAAAAAATCATAGCGTATAACTAAATAACTTTTTTTTAATGAAAAGTTTAAAAAAAAAAAAAGATCAATACCTTCTTAAACAAACCTTCGAAAAATTCTATTCTGAAACTGATTTTTTTTTTCTCCATAAGATGTGACAAGTACTTAATTCTTTTAATGTAAAAAATACGTATACGCTATCAAATCCTTTATTACCTGAACAAATTTGCATTAAAATCTTCACAGAATACTAATTAAGATTTTCAATGCTTTAAATTTTTTTAATTATATTTGACAAGCAATACACTTTAAAATAGAAAAAAAAAAAAAAAAAAAAAAAAAAAAAAAATTGACGATAACGTAGGTTGCTACATAATGAAACAGCAGTTGTTAGTTGATCAAGCGAAAGATAATTATTTCCTTTATTTAAATTACCTACCATTACTCTTTTACATAATATCATGAAGAATATCTTCCCAAATATGGAAAGTTAAATTGATCTAATTTAATGCTTCATTTAGAATTACACATTTTTATAAAAAGAAAAGTTAATAAATGGGATTCACATTTTTGATGCATTAATATACTTCGAAATATTATCAATCATTTTAAAGGGGATTAGCTTCCCCCAACCCCCGATTGAAAGATATTTTTTTCTTTAGATTTTTCTATTCCCTATAGCCTGCAGGTTATTCATACACATGATTTGGACGTATTTGAAATTCTTTCGTATGGATATTTAGTGCTTTAGAGCAACGCGTCCGTAGGCTTACACATTTTTGGAGTGAAAATGACTTTTTTCAAACTAACAAGGAGAGGACGCGCTACATTTGTTTTTCTCACTTTTTGTTCTATAAATATACTTGTAATTATATTTAATAATCTCATCGTCAATTAAAAATTATTTTCATTATCAATTATAATTAATATACACTGACGGAAAAAAAAATCCCAACACCAAGAAAAACTTATTGTAGAGTAAAGAAATTTAGACAGTGTATTTGTCTAGTTAACATGTTCAATTGATTAGATTTTCGAGATCACAGGTTAATTTAAGGTCGATAAAATGCATTTCAAATGTGAAGTGCTGTTACATTAATAGTCACTATAACTTCCAGAATTTTGAATGCCAGTCTGCACATGTGCATGCATTGTGTTATACAGGTGCTGAAGGTCACTTTGCGGTATAGAGTTCCATGCTTGTTGTACTTGCTGTGTCCATACTGTGATGGTCAGTGCTGGCTGGGGATGACACCGAAGTTCTCATCCAATGATATCCTATACGTGCTCGATGGGAGACAGATCTGGTGATCTTGCTGGCCAAGATGACATGTCGGCACTCTGTAGACCACGTTGCGTTACAACAGCGGCATTAGGGCGAGCGTTATTCTGTTGAAAAACTCCCCTTAAATGCTTTTCTTGAATGGCAGCACTACAGGTTGAAGTACCAGACTGATGTACACATTTGCAGTCAGTGTGTTTGGGAGAACCACGAGAGTGCTTCTGCTGTCATAGGAAATTGCTCCGCACACCATGACCCCAGATTGTAGGTGCAGTGTGTTTAGGCCGCAAGCAGTTTGGTTGCAGCCGTTCTCCTTCCCTCCTTATGATCAGCACACAGCCACCATTGGCACCAAGGCAGAACTTGATTTCATCAGAAAGCACAAATCTCCATTCCATCTTCCTAAGAGCTCTGGTTTGACACCATTGACGTCACAAACGATAATGACTTGGAGTCAGTGGAATGCATGCAACAAGGCGTCTTGCTCGGAGCTGTCCTTGAAGTAACCGATTTCTAACAGTTCGTTGTGTCACTGTGGTACCAACTGTAGTTCGAATTTCTGTCGCAGACGCAGTACGATGTGCCACAGCCGTACGCTGAATTCGGTGGTCTTTCCTCTCAGTAGTGCCACGTGGTCACCCGGAACCTGGTCTTCTTGAGACAGTACCATCCCTTGACCACTGCTCCCAACAATTATGCACAGTGGATACATTCCGTTCAAGTCTTTCCGCAAAATCGCGGAAAGAAAATCCACTTTCTCGTAGCCCTAAATTACGACCTCTTTCCAACCCAGGGAGCTGATGATAATAGTTTCTTCGTCTTCTTAAAGGCATTCATGATCAACCTCAACTCAGTTCGTCAAATTTTGAAGATAAATAATGCTCACGAACGAACTTTACAGCAAGCATTTAAAGCAAACCTGACTTTAAAGTTGTGAGTGGCGCTACTAGCGCCACACTTATGCGCGAAGCTTGAAATTTGAATCAATGTCATCTTTCAGATGTATAAACACGCCTACAAAATTTCGTTTATCTAATACAAGTCTTTACTGATGTTGGGATTTTTTTTTTCCGTCAGTGTGTATATATATTTTGGTAACTACATAGTCGCATAAAACATCATAAAACTGTTAATTTTGAAAATCACTTTTAAAAGGAATCTCATATTGCTTATCGATGACATGATATTGAACAATTGTGTCAATTCGTGATTTTAACTAAACATCATTTACGTATTGCCTTAATAAGTGAAGTGATGATAATTTTACTTTGTTTTAAACTAACAAGCATAATTATATTAAATTTGCAGTCAAGTACGAGTATTACTCGCGCTCAAAGGGTTTCGTATAATAAATATATAAATTATTAATCCCTTGAGGACAGGCGACTTATATATGTGTCACTTATGACTCTCAGAATCCTTTACTATTCCCTCCAATTATTTTTTAATATCAAGTATACCTTATTTAATCTAAACATTTTCGAGATTAACTACAGAAAATTTTCAGTTTTGAAAAACCGGTGGTAAAAGATTAAAAATTAAGCAAAGTGCTATCGTCGCGAAGAAGTTAACACGTTGAGTGCCACGGTGACTGATACTGAAGCTAAAAAAAATTATGTTTTAAGTAGCGATTAAAAAAGTATAATCCTATAATGAATAAAAGTTAAGTAAATAAATTTTAAATTTTCAGTAATTACTTAAATTATATATATTTTTCAGTTTTATATCATATATATTGTCATCGATGATAGCATATGGGAAGGGAAGAAGAGTGATGAATGAGGCATTCTAACTCGCATGGGGAAAATTAAATTTTTAAAATTTGATAAAGTGAGGCATGTCAGGAGAGTTAGGAGAGCGGGTGGGGGGGGGGGGAGGGATATTTAAGTTCTTCAAGTACACTATCGTTTATTATGTATTTTTAAAATCCTGTATCGAATGACACCATTCATACGTCAATACGGTCATTCATCACAAAATTATGACACGTTATGAATACGCCAAAATTATGCTTCATTATAGACAACAACAACTAAGTCATATTTATTTTGCGGTTGAAACACGCTTGTTATATCAAATAACCTCAAACTTATTAAATGTTCTCAAAATGGCATAAATGAAAATTAGGATCATTTAAATTTTCTTCAAAGCCACTAAAGTTTTCAAAATACGTGTATACAGAATTTCTGGGGGAAGGGATTGCCTTCATTATTCTACACTTCAGGCGCGATAAAACAATTTTGGGAGACTCATCGGATCTTCAGATTGTAGAAAATGATTTTTCCAAATTTTCGTAAATGGCCTGCAATTTTTACTAAATGCCCAATTTTAACTAAAATGTCTTATTTTGTAAAAACCTATTTTGCCTGCATAATGTACAATTGTCGAATTTGTATTCATAAAATCTGTCGTAATTTTTTAAAAAATAAGGTTGCCAGCACCTTTGTTATAAAATAGAGTGGTGCTTTCTGTACTTTATGTTGTTATTTTTCGACCACCGATGATATATGAAACCGAATTTAGGCACTGAAGTTGAGAAAACTAATTCAAGCAAAAGTGGAGTAAAAATGGAATTATTTTTGTCACGTGCATCTAGCAGCCAATAACGAATTTCCCCAGGAATGCAAATTTTTCCAGAACTGAAAAATTTTTCAGCATTCTTAAAAAAAAGTAGTTTGTAAGTTTTACAGCAACTGCATCGGTTATCAGGGTATTAGCATTGGGTTGGCTACACGTTGTTTGTAATTGATTCTTTGTTAGTAATTGAAAGAACTGGTCAATAAGCGTGTTTTGTTGATTTTGACGGATTTATTTTTTACAGGGAAACCGTTTTTGCGTGAAGCTCCATAATAGAAGTTAAAATTTTCAAAACCTACAAAGCCCTCATTCTTACCAATAGAAGTTTTTCAGATGCCTAAAACTCTTGAGCAACATTCAGTATTGTGTTAAATGTATACCATACGCAAAGCACACAGATGTAACTTAAAGTCACTTAAGTGGTTATGATATTAAAGCGAACAATAATTTGATTATATTTGTTTATTGGTTAACAATGAAAAATTTAACAAATGCATCAACCTTTTCGCGAGATTTTACAACCATTCCGTGGGTTTTTCCTATTCAATCATTCAAAATCATATTTTTAGACAGCATTCTTTAAAGTGATTGTATCGTAAAGTGCTTTTATTTAACACAACAGTCACATTCCTACATGAGCAATAACTAATTAAGACCTAATGATCTACTTTTCTTGTACTTGGCTCATCCGCACGTAGGATTCGTCTGCCAGGCACAAACTATGCGCCTACATCTCTGAGGCGTCATTAACTCTGAATAGCCAAAAGAAAAATGCAAGTTTAAATGTCTACGTGATCTGAGAGAGGAATGCGGTGTTAATGTGACAGAAGCCCTTCATCCTATCAAGATCCATTGGCTACAGCAATGTTTTAGTGAAGGAGGAAAAAACCGTCGATCCTTAGTTCAATTAGGCCGTAAACTGGTTTAAAGCGCAATAATATTTAATGTGAGAAGACAAGCTTATTCTTTCGAGGCAAATTGATTTTGACTTTATAAAGTGTCGATGAACTTGGTGCTAAAATATGGATAGATTAAAGTAAAAGAAGATGCAGCTCCAATTCCTTTTAAAAACAGCCTTCAGGGAAATTTTATCTGATGATTGTGTCTAGGTCAAACACTTGTATTTGATAAAGGTCTTGCGATTTTAGCCGATTCAATGCTGGTGGTGGTAACTTAAGGACAAACACGTGGAATATTAATAAGGTATGCAGATTAATTCAAAACTACCACTACATTCATGTTTCTTAGTTTTACAGAAATAATAATAAAATAGTGCTCAAGCTATCTTTAATTTCGAATTACAAAATTGTCAGACTTTAACTATTAATAACAAGAAAGATATTAGGCCGCTAATACAAAGTATAAAATTATGAAGTAGTTATAGGAAAATAATTTGCAAGTTTCGATGAATGCAGAAAACTTCATTCTTCATTCACTTGGCTATCACACTGGAAGATATTCAACAACTGTAAAGCTTAAAATTGAAGAGTTTCTACAGTTTATAATGAAGAATTCAGATTATAAAGATATCTTCACTTTCCAAAATAATTTAAAGCCATGAGACTTAATTTTAAGGAGCAATTAATAGGCATGCACAGGAAAACACAACTCAAGTTCGATTTTTCTGTGTTACTTTCATTTTTTTTAAATCAAATTTTCAATATACTATATATTGGTGCTTATTTGCTATTCCAGGTAAAAGTAAATTAAACCAAGATATGAATACAATTATTTTACAGAAATATTCTTAATAACTTGTTTTAAAGAAAACCTGAAGTCAAAGAGCTCATATGAGAAATTTCTTATTTAGCTGTAAGTATCTATTTCACATTTTCTTGAAATCGTGCTCCGTGTACCATTTTTAAGTTTACTCTGTTGAAAATAGGACAGTATATTGCTCGGCAAATCAGTAATTCAAATCAAATTATTCTGTCCACTTTAGCCATTTACTAATTTACCTGTAAGATTACTTGAATGTTTAAAGAGAAATTAATCATCACTGGCACACTGAATTTCAGCAAAAATTACAAATCTGTCAAATAATAAACTCTAGAAGTACTAAATATTTTCAAACTACGCTTTTGTTTAGTAAAGTATTTTATATCTAAAAATCATAAAACGAATAAAAACTGAAATTTGTAATTTCGACGAGAAACCCAAAAAAGCAATTTAAAAACGTTTGTGTATATATATTCATGCTCACATTTATCATCAGGGCTGATTAACATGTTTCTATGCCTAAAGCACTTTCAATTTTTCGTGCCTCCTTAGATTGGTTGATTTACTTATATAGTTTTTTTTTCTTCTTTTTTTTCTTTACACGGTTATTCGAAAAGATTAAACTAAAAAAATTAGGTTTACCGGAAAAGTGAAAAACGATTCCATTAATACTAAAAAAATACATTTTTAATTACATATTAATCCATTTTTGCCATTTTATCATATTAATATTTAAAATATATTTTTTCACAATGACTTTTAATGGAATTTTAGATCAAATTATAAAAAAATTTGTGCCCGTCAGAAATTTACTGCCCAGGACACGGGCCCTTGGTGCTTGCTCGGGCCAGGGCCTAATATTTATTATGTAAATTAAATATAATTCAATAAAAAAAAGTTTCTTAATATTTTTCTTTCTTAAAATACGTATTGCACAGAGATCTCACGGAACGTGCTTCGAATAGTATTTCGAGTTACCGCTAAAGAGAGAAATGCAGAGGCCGATTTCCATTCCAATCGGATGAAACTGGTGCACAACTAAAAGCCACTATTTCAAGAAAAAGTGAAACAGACTGCCACAGCTTCGTCAGAAAACCCCAAGATGAACTACATTAATAACATTGAAAAATAAAAACAAAACTCTAATAACTAGCATGGGAAAAAAAATCTGTCTAAAGTATAACAAATATTGACAAAATCCGAAAATAGTTAAATAATAACTAATAATAATAAATGATATTTAAATAAACATGAATAGAGGGGTTGTGTCATTTGTAATATAGGAAAATGAAGGTTATAGTGGCCATTTGATTTTTTTCCCCCGCTGTAGTGTGTCTTTACCACGTTGGAATTAGGCAAAAAAGTCGAACCAGATTCTGGAAATATTGTTTATGGTTTTGATACAGAAGGCTTTATTTTTCTAGTTTTTAACTTATTGTTTTTCGCATTTTTGTTTTTACGCAAGTGGTGAAATTTATTATTATAGCTAAATACATAGTGCTATAATTATTTGCTCTTATGATGCTACTACAGTACAAAATAACATTTTAAATGATATGTGTTTGAAAATGACGAAGTCATGTATATTAGATGCTAAGCCGCAGCTTTTGTAATGGTATCATTTTGGACAAAGTGAACACAAACAGATCCAGTAAAATGGCCTGATGGGTACTTTGACCGGAAATGGTTTTTTTTATGCACTGTTCATAACGAACTGATTTTTTTTTTTTTTTAATAATGAGGATAGGATAGAGCAATAACTTCTCCAAAGAAAGACTTACAATCGGCATTTACAATCTGCATGAGGGAACTTTTAATTCTAAATTCACCATATTGATACTCATGGTTTGCTTTAATTTGTAACGATTTACAAAATTTTTTTCTTAAAATATACAAAACTTAATACTTATTCTTAATGTGCGTTAACTTTAGAATGTATTGGTTAAATATATATTCTGAATCAATGCTATTAGTTCCTTTACCTATGCTGACCAAAGTGGCCATTTTGTATTTTTTTTTTTTTAAGTAACGTGTACGTTAAAAAAAAAAAAAGTAAAATAGCAAGTAAAACTGCAGTTACTCGAAGCAGTAGTAAGTAACTACTACAGTAAAAACTACATATTAAGATTGCTACTAGTGATATTTGATTTTTTAAAATTTTACTGTATAAAAATCTATCGTAAATATTCATCAAGCCTTAGAGCGGTCATTTCATCATTCCTTTTACTACTGCAGTCACACTAATATAATATTCCGCTGAAATTTATATATAAAAAAAACTTTTTTTGCTGGAAAATTTATTGAAAGTTCATTCCTCATTTCAAATGATACACTTCATACTTTAATGAAGTTATTCTTAATTAAATAAGCATGTTATCATTTCAAGTCATAAAACTAGAGACACACCCTTCATAACATAAAACGATTATTATCATATCAATTACATGTATCAAAATACAAGGAAAATTAAACCACTGAAGCTAACATTAGGGTTTCAATCATTTTCCTGTCCATGCTATACATATTATACCGTAGTTAATTTAATTTTCGAGATATTTGGTATCTTGCAGTTGAGATTTTAATTAAAATAAATTAAAATATTAAAAAATTCATAAATAAAAAATATGCACTAACAGTTTAAGTTATAATCTACAATTTTCATCAGGATAGGTAAGACTTTACCACATATAAAATTATATGGCAATCGCAAATTACGAAGTATTTCCAAAATTTCCATTATTATATTTATTGCAACAATATAATTTATCATTCTTATAATTCATTGATTTTTACCATAATTAACTAATTAAAAAAAGCTTGTAGTTTTGTTATTGATTTGTTTATCTTCCACAATGATACGAAATTTAATAGAAAAAAAAATTCCAATGAAATAAAGCTTAAAAGTCAATTGCTCTTACACCCGTAAATTGAAATAAATTTTGATTTCTGGGAAATGAACTTTAAAAACCTTTCTAGCAATGATAATGGTATTAAAGGAAAAAAAATAAAACGTAATTTAAACGTTGTTATTTAAATATTCACATATACAGCTATTGATTAAAAATCACTGAATTTTAAAATTTTATTATGAAACAAAGTTATTAAAAATATACTTCAAATTTACAAAAAGTTATGAAAAAAGCTAAAAGACCACACTCTTCACAAAGTGATTAAATTATTGTTATTTATGAAGTTTGCGATTTTATTATTATTATTATAGCACATACTTAACCAAGTGATGTTACACCAATATTTTCACAATGGATTATAATAAAACAAAGATTACAAAAGTAGGGGAAGCACTACATTAAATAGTTTTTCCTGGAATGAGTAAGTTGCGATCCTGATGATCATTTCGAATACATATAACTATAACGAAATTCCAAATGGGCATATATTCCATTAAAAGTTGCAATAATATTATAATTATAAAGTATCACATAATGATTCAATAAATAATTTATAGCTAATATCGTTAGGAGCTGTGCAAATATAAAGTTAGCATTTTAGAGGGGAGGGCTTATGATATCGTAAGATATATCTTGGAGGAGCGAGGGGGGGTTGCCTTTTGATATCGATATCATCTTTAATCCAGTCTAAATCATCTCTTTTTATTTGTAATATGGTTTTTCGTACAAAATAGCATTTTTTTTCCCTTAAGCCTGTTACCTATTTTTATGAAAATACAAAGTTATTATTAGAATCGCTAAATTATCATAAAATTATTTATTTAATTCTAAAATATGAAATACTTCAACGTTTGAAATTCCTATTCTTCATATGTGTATGCATATATAATAATGGTTCGAGAAACCATATGTGAAGTATGTTTGAAATGAAGCTAGTGTTTACTAATAAATAAAAGAGAAAGAATATTGTCCATTTGTTTTGTTGATAAGAATTTCTATTTGCTCCCCATCCGACCTTCGTTCGGGGTAAGTTACACAATACTTTGTAACTGTTGAATGTATTATGCAACAAAAACTGCTATAAAATAATTTTAAATAGTAACTATTTCTTTTAAGTGGCATTTGATAACAAGTCTTTTCATATGCAAAGTGATATTATTGACTTCTTTTCATTTGAATCATAAAAATGTGAGAAATAAATGTAACCAATTTGATAAACAACTCCAAACAAAATAAATTATTCTAGAAATCAAAACTTTTTTACTCTTCAATAACGGTATCAATACCGGCGAGGGGGGGGGGGGATTAAAAATTATCAAAAAGTTTATAACATATTTGCACAGCCCCTTATATCTGCTTGTATATGAATAAAATCAATGATCAAATTGTTAAAAGACCATTCTTTATTATTAATATTTTCACAATTTTTGTGATAATTTGTAAATGTTATCAATGGTTTTGTAGACGTACCTATGGGTTATTCTCTCCAAATAGGGTAAAAAAAGAGTTATGTGGGAGTACTTGTGAGGGAGTGGTGAATTTTAACAAAATGCCCATTTACTGTTTTATCATCTGAATTGAGATTAGGCTTAGTGGGTTTTAACTATATTTAAATACTTATAGATCAGTAATAATTTATATTTTTCAATATTTACCTGTAATCAGTAGAGGCTGATGAGTGATGAGGTCCTAAGCCTTTCCATAACTATCTCATCAGCCTCCACTGAAAACAGGTAAATATTGAAAAATATTAATTATTACTGATTTATCTATACTAATATTATAAAGAGGAAAGATTTGATTGTTTGTTTGTTTGAATTGAATAGGCTCCGAAACTACTTGACGGATTTGAAAAATTCTTTCACCGTTGGAAAGCTACACTATTTCCGGTGAACATAGGCTAATTTTTAATTGATTTATACAAATATTTTTCTTAATAATTCAAAATTTCATTATTTTTCATATAGAATCAATTAAAATTTTTCCGATAAAAAATAACCATTTTTCTTTCCCGTTGCCAAGAAAATGTAATCTGAAATAGTAATAATAAATAAATTAAGTCTTAGTAATTATGGAACAAAACAATTTGTATAATTTTAAAATAGAAAAGAAAAATAATGAAATAGTTTACTGATAAATAAACGACTATTACTGGATTACCACGTGAGGCATAAAATCGCAATTTTGTTGTAATCGTGCCAACGTGATCCGTAGATGACATCTGCACCTAAATATTATTGGCAATATTATTGTTTATATAATTTGTTTACATTATTTGGCAATATTGATCTCCCATCGACCAAAAAACTGTCGCCAAAGTATAAGTTTAAATGTCAATAATGGATGATCGTAAATATCACATTCTTTTGACATTAAATATGTTTTGCATAATTGTTACGTCGTCAACTAATTTTAATCCGATGTTTTATCTCTATTTCTATTAATATTTTAGTAATTTTTTAATTCTTTGGTTATTTAAAATAAAAATTATATCCATTTGTATAATTTGGCGAAATTGATCGATGGAATAATCAAATGGTACCAATTGTTTCTTTACACTCTATCTGGAATTAGCGTACTTATTGAGCCTCCGCCAAGTCATATGCCAAGCAGTCATTAAATCTGAGTTTTAGCCTTACTATTATATCTTTTTCATCTGCAGTTATTTTACCATCACTAAAAAAGAAATTTTTTGAATGTGAAGGAAAAATCATTGTCATGAAAAAATATTTGCAATTAATTTATCATTCATTCTAATAAAAAAAAAAGGTACTACTAGGTTATCCCGTCGACCAAAAAATTATCCCCAAACTATCAGATTAAATGCTAATAATGGATGATCGTGAATGTCGCATTCAATGACATTAAATACGATTCACGTGTTTAAAATGTCATTAAATGGTTTTTATTTCGACTTTTTATTAATATTTTTCTTAATATTCTACTAATTATTTGTTTTTTTCGTTATTTAAAATAAAAATTACGTCAATATGTATAATTGGGCTATTAGTTTGGCGATTTGTATAATTTGGCGAAATTGGTTGACGGGATAGCAAAGTAGTATAAAAAAAAAGAAAAAAAAAGTGGATAAGTGTGATTGGCAATCGCACACAGGGATTCGTTTAATATCTTTTTCAAAACACTTTTTTTCATTAAATTAACAAATGAAAAATTGTTTTTCGGCGCTATTTTGGGATTTCTTCGCTAATCGCGCCAACCAGAACAAAATATTAACAGAATATTCCCCTAAATGTTGCCTTGATCGCATAGATTTGTTCATTTCTCTATCATAATCTGCAGATTTAGTAAAACTACACAAGTAAATAAAATTATGAATAAAAGTAAAATATTTCAAAGCTTAGCATAAATTTAAGGGAGACCAAATTGGTCACCAGAGGCGGATCTTAATTTAAATAAATAATCTATATATATAAAAGAAAGTTTGGATTTCGTATTAATCACAGCACAAAAAAATCTACCGAACCAAAAATCTTGAAAATTAGGGTAAAAATACTTCTAAAAACATCGAGTGCCTCTAAGAAGGGATTTTCGAAAATTCCACCCCTAAGGGGGGTAAAAAAAAGAACGAACTTTTAAAAAATTCCTGAAAAATGGGCTTTTGAAGTTATTTTTCATCTGATAACATATTTTAGTGTATTTTCTCATGCTGAATCGAATGTTACTAAGTAAATTCTTTTAAATCCAGTAGTTCGTGAGCTACTTCATATTTTCCTAATTTGGCGATGACTTCGGCGCAAAAACCTGAAATTTTCAATCCTTATGTATATAGATCAGATTTTGTAGTTATTTTTTAACTGATACCATATTTTAGTGTATTTTTTCATGCTGCATCGAATGATATTACAGGGTTCGCACACTCCTTATATTTTGTAAGGACTCTGGCACCACTATTAATGATAAGAAAATTTATATTTAATTTTAAGATACAGAATTCGCAACCACCTCCTCGATTCGCAATTTTCGCAACCTTTTTCTGCTGTGAAATACATTGAAAATACTGTAAAAATTTAGTGGTAGATCTGTGCGAACCCTGTATTAAGCAAATTCTTTTAAGTTCAGTAGTTCGTGAGATACCATATATTTTTTTGATTTGGCGATGTCTTCGGCTCAAAAAAGCGGTAATTTTCAACCTATATATATAAAAGAAAGTCTGGATTTCGTATTAATTATCGTACAAAAAAATCTATTGAACCTAAAATTTTGAAAGTGAGTTCTATAATCAGTTAACGTGATTATGTAAGCTGCATTTAATTATCTCAATATATATAAAACGCAAAGTGAAATTTCACTCCGGACGCTTATAACTTAAGTTCTACTAGATAGATTTTAATGGAACTTACATTGTTAGTTGGATAATTATTCAGAAATTTTGTAACAAGTGAAATATAGCATTCTACGTTGTTTAATTGAATACTTATGGAGATGTTTTAAATCAGATGAACACAATTACAAAAGGTTGGCTTTAATTTAAAGGTTCCGCTGAATGAATTTTTATGTGATTAAAATTGTTAACATGTTGAGCGCTACGTCATTCATTGGTGACTAACACTGAACTTTCCGTTTAGATGACTGACTTTTCACCGATGACAGACAGTCTAAAATACGATATAAAACTAAAAATTACTATGATATAAAAATTTCGTTTGATTCAAAGTTTCTTTAAAAAAACTGACCAGCGTAGCGGGCGAAGGCTGCTAGTAAGTATTTAAATATAATTAAAGCCCACTAAGCCTAATCTCAATTCAGATAATTGCAAACAAGTAAATGGGCATTTTGTTAAAATTCATCACTCCCTCATAGCTTTTATTTTGGCCTATTTGGGGAGAATCACACACTCTTATATATGTTATATGTATATATTATCTTTATGCGTATTATGATTTCTCTCAGTTTTCCATCATATTAATTGAACAAATGTATATGTATGTATATACAAAGTATGCATTTTTTTTAAATTACATTACGACGTGCGTTTCAGATAGCTTTTTCTCCTGATGCACATGCTAAGTTGCTTATTATTATTTTGAACTACACGATAATGTTTCAAAGGAACTAATTCAAAATTATAACTTAAAAATATGCTATTATAGTCTAATTACAATACGCGACCTCTTAAATGACTCTGATTTAATCTATTTAACAGAGTAATATCACTTATAACCTACCCCGATATATAATAAATATTTTAAAATATAAAAAGTCTGACGTAAAATAAGCTTAAAATAAAACTAAAAATCAAATTAACCATTTTTGCATTTTCTGTCTGTTACAGCAAATTAGTTTATGCCATAATTATGCATGTCTATTGAGAGTTGAAACAAAAGTGAAAATTTTGTCTGTTTTCTTTGTCTTTCTGCCCTTTTTGTCATACTTTTGTCAATTGTTGCTCGTGAATTCAGAAATAACACCGCAAATCCACTCCCACAAGCAGCATCACATGTATCAAAAAAGCTGTTTTAAACACATTGTAATAATTTTTTTCTCTTCCGTTATGCAATAACTATGATGTTTTGCCGCATATTGCTACCAGAGTAAAAACTGAAGGTGTGGAGATTGAATACGTCAGAAAGTGGGTCGTAAGTAACATCAACTTTCATATGTTCCAGTTCTGCGAACTTTCTTGTCCTTCATGTGACGTCAATCTAACGTAATGTTAGTTGACATTGGAATCAACGGAACACTGAATTTGAGAAACTAGATAAATAAATTATCTAACAATAAAATAATTTATGTATTTGCTACCGCAGTTTATTTGAATATGATTTAAGTAATGCAACAAAACACATTTTCTCGATACATAATGAACTAAGAGATGAATGCTGTTATTAAACACAATTTCATATTTTTTGTCTTTTATCAGTGTTGCCGGCTTTTAGCCAAGCCAATAAAGGGTGGCCGGCTTTTGGGGGGTTTTAATCACTTTAAAAAACTGCTTTTTATTTTTGAAATTTTAATTTGCAGCTAATTCATATTAAGATTAGATTACTTTATTTTCAATGCACTTAAATATTTTCGATTAAAAATTTATAAATTTCTATTAATTTTGCCAAATAAGTATTTGTATGACATATAGAATGTAACAGTGAAGGCATTATTTCTGAAAAAAAGAAAAGTTGTAAATATTTAAAAAAAATAAATTATATTGCAAACTGGTATTTTGAAATTCAATGTTACATAGCTCTATATATATATCATACATTTTAAAGATTATATTTAATTAAACAATGACAAAATGTAGAACATAAAAATGAAATAGTTTTACTTGCCCACATGGAAAAATTAAGTCATAGAATAAAAAATGTTGATATGAGAAATTAGGTAAGATATACTGTTTGAGGAAAGCTTGGTACATGAGTTTATAAAATAAAGACAGCAATTAAAAAAAATGTTTCCTCCAAAAATGGAATTAAAATTTTGACTAATTAAAATTTTCAAAAGTTTGTTGCTATTCAAGAGTGCATATTCATGCATATGTTATTCCTAATACTGTTTTTAGTGGTGAGAATTTGCGATTCTATTATATTAATATATGTATGATTTTACTGTTTATGAGAAATAAAATAATAAGACTTGTATATTAGGAGCTTTTAGCTTTTAAAATTAATTAATAAAACATGCAATTAAGTAACCATTATCCATTTTATTTTTATAAAGCAGTAAAAATGAAAAAAAAAAAAAAAAAACGATTAAAGGTCAATATAAATCAAATAAAAAGCAGTTGGTATGGCCATATTTACAATTTTGACTACAAGTCACTAACAGTTACATCTATATATTATCCCAGTATTATTGTCTTCATTATTGAGAATTTGAATTATTTAATAAATTTTAAGTTTAATTAAATATCATTAAAACTAAGATAACTTTAAAATGTGTAGTTTATAATTAAAATACTTTTTATATAAAAGTCAATCATGGTAAAAAAAAAAAAAAAAGCCCAATTTTGGCCAAATAAAGCTAGTTAAAACCAATAAAAACCACTGGTATGGCTTTTTTTTTAAAAAAAATTTAACCGGCTTTTTTGCAACCCTGTCTTTTAAACATTTTATAATTCTAGAACCGCTAAATAATTCTTGAAAGTAAAATCGTTTCAAAAATCAATGCATGGGCCAATGTGTTCAGAACAAAAATAAATAATTAAATAATAATAATAATAAAAAAAAATGAATAAACGCTTGCTTGGAATGATGAAAATAAGATTTGAATCTCTAAGAATGCCATATACTCTTGGTCAGATACAAAAAATTCCTAAAATTACGACGATACCTTCCTACGAGGACAAAAGTTTAAACACTGTCGAAACATTTTTAGCAATTTTGGCACAATAAACGTTTGAACAAATCAACCGATTTACATATTTCTTTTTAAATAAATTTTAAATTTTTTCTTTAAATTTAAAATATCTACAAAACTTATATCTCAAAACAGTTAATAAAAAATGACCAATTGTTATAGATTCCAAATTTTTATTATATTTTTAAAATTTTATAAAAGTTGTGTGTGCATTTTTAAACACAGTTGAAAAGTGTTTATGAATTCAGTTTGTCTGTCTATCTGTCCGTGTTAATACCTTAAAGATATATCAGTATGAAATTGATACATGTTATTGGTAGTTATTGTGGCATGTTTGGTATTTGAAATGAAATCCATAGCATTTACGGTTCATTTACAAAGATACACAAAAGTATTCCGTTATATTACGACCTATGGTGTAAAATGGCTTGGTGTGTATTTGTGATATTACACTATTTCAGATATATTGAAATTTGTAAATATCACTGAAGTGTAGTACAAAAGGCTTACTGTAGAACCTGCTGTGCATATATTTATTCGTTCATTTTCAGAAACGCATGAAAGTATTTGGCTACATTACTGGGTTATGAAGAATATTCGCTGGAAATGTGTTTTCAGTTAAGATAAGTTTTAAAATTTGATCTTTATTTATTAAGGGGGGGGGGGCTATTACTCTGTAAAAATTCTATTCCTATACAGGGCTACACAAACGATCTTAAGTGCATTTCCTTTTACTGAAGGAAATTGCTGAATGAAAGATTTCAATTATACAATGCGTTTAATTGAATTAACAATACATACGAAAATAATCATTCGATATTTTTCTGAGAGTTTATGGTAACAGCAGAAATTGGGTTTTCAAACGTATTATGCGTTTTCTAAAATTGTTCATTTAATTTTTTTTTTTTTTTTTTTTTTTTTTTTTTTTTTTATTGCATTTATGCACTAAAGTGAAGGCTGAGTTTCCGGAGCGGTTATCCCTTGTTATCCTTTGTTTATTTAATCAACTTACTTCTTAATAAATTATAAAGTTTTGTTGTAGTATATTGACTCTGTTAGAAAGTCTTTAGAATCTATGCTGAGCTCATGATCTGTCCATTTTGTTTTCAGATATATTCGAGAGACAGCATTATAATTAACATAAAAAAAGAAATTCTTCAAAAAATTGAATTGACTTCAAAATCGCAGGAAAACTAGTTTTGAAAGATAAGATCAATTAATATACAATTTTATTTTGTATTTTTATTTTTTTTTATTTAATATATATTTTTTTTATTTCGATAAAATACAAATGCAAAAAATAATATTTTAAATTAATTACATGATGTGTAAATCTATTAAGAACTTTTCTCAAATTTCGGTCTTTTAAACCTTAAATCTACACAAAGTATAGTGAAGACTGTATAGTATTAGGTAAAACAGAGTTTTTATTAAACAAGTGATGGCCGCTAACCAAAATTTGGGAAGAACTTTTTGACTCTAAGTGAAGATCTGATGAGTTTCTTTAAAATAAATTTGGTTTGAAAAAAAAAATTATATATTGGTCAACTGGAATACGGTTTATTATATATTTTTAAATTCTGGATCGAATAACATCATTCACAAATCGGCACGATCATTTGTGGGAAAGTTACGGATGGTTTAATGAGTACAAAATCGAAAATTTTATTAACCTTTTTATTTTATTTTATTTATTTATTTATTAAGGGGGGAGAGGAGGGGACATTTTAACTCGTAGTGGGGGAAAATTCAATTTTTTTTAAAATTATGTCAAGTGGGGTGTCGTTTATTAAGTATGTTCAACTTATAAATTAATTTATACCTTCCGCAATTCTTTCATTACAAAGCTGTGGCAAATTTTATGAATACAGAGTAAAAAATTTTACTTTATTATTGAGCACAGCTTTGTCACATTTATTTTACGTTAAAAACATGTTCATTATCTAAAATAATCTCAAACGTATTAGATGCCTTCAAAATAGAAAATGTCATTGAAGTTGCAAAAAGTCGCATTGAAGTCGCGTGTTCATAAAATCATTCATGGCACTGCATTCATAAAACGTGTCTAACTTTCAAACAAATGATCGTATCGATATGTGGGTGCAGTGTCATTTGATTCAGAATTAAAAAATAAATAGTGCCCCGCTTAACTTACTTTAAGAAATTCCCCTTTCCTGAGGCAAAATTTCTGCCATTAGTTCCATCTAGTTCATAATTTCATGCTAGCTTCTATTACGTTGGTCGTCATAAAGTTCATTCATGTTTCTAAGCCAATTTCAGTATAATCGGCTAAATCTCTCTCATATTTTATGTGAATATTTTTTTTTTAGCTAAAATGCTTTTTTTAAGCACTTCACCCACTATTTTCTTTTAGGAGCGAATTTATGGTTAAATTTCGTAGAATTTTCACAAATTTAATTTATAATTGGCAAATTTTCCGCTGTGCAAAATGCCGTCGTTTAAATCTCTTTCAGTAACACAGGATGTCATTCCGTTAAAAGTTCACATTGTTTCAAAATAAAGATCAAATTCCTGATACATCCCGTTTATTACAGGCTTTTTTTTTTTTTTTTTTTTTTTTTTTTGGAAAAAAACTGATGAGCCTAGTGGGTGAAGCCAGCCAGCGTGGGATAAAACGGATTTTGAGAAAACAGAAATTTAGACATGTGAATTTAAATCTAAAAAACACATGATTTTAACATAAAACAAATGGTTATACATGTATCCAATGCAATATGTATTGAATATTTCTTGCAAGTATAAAATTGCAATAATTATTAGACATACACATATGTAAATACATTGTCTTATAACGCTCTTAGAGTTTAAAAAAATGCCATTTCAATTATCATGTAAGGCGTTATTGCATACAGCCCAGTATGATAGATAAAACGTATACGCATATTTGTCCCAGCATCCGCATGATAGAAACCTGTAATGCAGAGGAATTTCCATGTGCGTAATTGCTTTATCTCAAATTTCATAAAAGAAAAAGTGTTTTTTTGTCGATCTGCGACTATTTCATCCCCTTCCCCTTTCAAAATAACAAATAACGGGATTTTAAAAGGATGGAAATGAGAAGTTTTTCACAAAGCCGCTTTTGATGTAAAATGACATTTTATTTTTGACAAAAAAACTATTTTCTTATTAAAAAAAAAAAAAAAAAAAAAAAATACTACGTCAGAATAATTCTTTTTGTCCTTAATTTGTAAAATCATTTTTTAGAAAACTTTTGTTGATTTCTGAATTTATTAGAACTTCAGGCCATAGCAAAATAATGTCTACAATAAGTTGATTTTGTAGTTGATTTTTTTTTTTTTTTTTTTTTTTTTTTTGTATATTTCGCTGAATATAATTTAGATCTACTCTCACCTGACATAAGAAATTAAAAATTTATTACCCATTTGTAATTAAGAACATTTGCATAAAAAAGCGAAAATTCATTCATCGTTGAGTACAATTATTCCTGTCGTCGGCAATTTCCCAGTTTTCATTAACCGAGGCAATTAGTTTCAAGTGACCAGCTAGAATAATTCCATCATATGCCTTATCATAAGAAACATCTTCCACTTACCGCGGTAACTTTGATGGTAAAACTAAGGGGATTTCTTTTATTCTTTCATTAATCAAGACCCAAAGTGGGTCTATACGGAAGTTAGAAAATTACACTACAAGCTCTTTGTCTAGGACTCTCAAAACGTCACATGCAACGTCATCAAGAATCGTCTAATGTCCACGCACTATCTGGAACGATGAGTACAATGCGGCTTTATGGAAGAACACGTAGCTCAATAAATTAATTATGTGATTTAGACGATGTCTGTTATGCATCTCTACTTGACATCTAATGGAGCCGTATTAGTATCTTATTTGTTTGTACGTTCAAATCTTTGAGATTTTTGTCAAAAGTCACGGGGCTTCAAATTTAAATTTCATCATCCTTTTCTTTAACTGAAAGGGGTTAGAGTAATTCAACACCCTGTTGAAGTATTCAAAAACAAGAAAAGTAAAACACAGAAAAATATGAAACTGAATGAAGAAAATGAGAGAAAATGTAAAACGAAACTTTTAAGTCCAGATGTGAAGCAAATGTTTTCTTAAGTGCTTCTTGTGAGAAAAAAAAAAAAAAAAAAAAAAGATAGGGCGGCTGGGAACACTTAAAAGTTACTAGCTCCTTTGTAATATGTGGTGTAATTAGTTATTTTAAAGAGATCACTCACCACGCAATATACTGAAAAATTAATAATTTTTTTTTTTTTTTTTTTTTTTTTGAATTAAAATTAATAATCAGTTATGTTTCCGACTGAAGTACTTATCACACTCCACAGGGGAAAGTAGGGAGGAATAAATCACTTTTTTACAAAAATAAGAATATCAACTTTGTTTGACACATAGACAAAAAATTTTATTGATAAAAAACAAGATGGAGCACATTTTAGTGTCAAAGAACTTCAGAAAACGTAACAAAAACAATTTTATAATTAAGGAAATTATAAATTTCAAAATGTGTCCCGTACCTTCCAACTAACAGGAAGATATGATAAGATAAGATTTTTGTTTTCTGTATCAATCTATTCTGTTGGTGAACCTGCATCGAAAAAATACTATAATATGGAGGGGGAGGGGGAGGGGGAACTAGTTTTATAGTGTATTTCTGGCATTGTAAAATCTTTATTTATAATGAAAAACAATGCTCGCAGTCAGATGTTCTTCGCGATTTCCCCAAACTTGATTTTCTGGAAAGACGAGTTTTGAAACTCACTGTATAATATTACATATTGTATACATATTATATATTTTATTTTGATTTTCAAAAGTATTTTATATATAAAGTAGCTTTTTAGTTGCGTTCGTAATTACGTAAATACATAGCATCTATAATAGTTGTTCAGTACTTTCGTCCATCTGTTACATTAAGGTTAATGGTAAAAAATAGTTTCAAGTGCATTTTAATGAAGTTACACTCTTTCGAAAGTAATAAAATTAGTATGCATCTATGTAGTATATACTAAAATATACATTCTGTACAACCTATGATGCAAATAATATTTGGTATTAATTTACAGGGCAACACAAAAGTATTCCATTACATAATGGTGTAACATTGTTTGGGTCGCGAGTTAATTATACCAAACTATTTCCCATTTTATGAAACTGATATACGTTGCTGAGTTTTTACTAGAAGTTACTTCCTGTATAATAGAAAGCATATAGTATTTACAGAGACACATCAAAGATTTCGGATACTATACTGTATCCGAAGTACTGTATACTATTACAAGTCTAAATATTTTTCAACTTCGTTAAAGTAACGAACGCACATTATTTACTAAGTTTGACTAGGTCTGCTGCGTGCAATTTCAGACTTGTTTTTATAAATATGAAACATTCTATTTAATTCTTATTAAATTTCTTTAAAATGCATCATCGCAAAATATTAATAACATCACTTAGGAAACAGCAGAAGAATTTTAATATAGTGCAGTATAATCTAGAAAACTTTAATTTATTGCAATAATTACATTACGCAAAAATTCTCCGACCATACGAAGAAAGAATTCAAAATTTCATAAACCTAAAAATAGTCAATAGGTCATTCAGTGAGTCACTTATCTTTAACTCATACGATTTAATTAATCCCTTAACCAAATATTTAAAAAAAGAATCTTTCAGGATCCACCCCGAACATCTTTATCTTAATCTTTCATAAACGGTTGGCTGTATTTATGACGGCCAATTATCAACACGTGGTATGTAGGACGTAAGGGGAGGATGCCCTCCGTGGGGGTCTTTTTTTAAGGGAATCTAACCCGTATTTATGAAAGAAAATCCAAGGTTCGAAAAATATGGGAAACTCCGAACGATTTGGCCAACGGACACAATTGGGTTCGAACCCAGTATTTTCATAAAGGGAAGCATCACTAGACATAAACAGGGAATAATGGGATGTATGTCATTTTTACAATCGTGAAAATTTTTGTGCGTGCTTGTAGCTGCATTTAAAATCAACAATCTAATATGAATCCCCCCCCCCCCCCTTCATTAAAAGGTATTTATTAAATTTGAAGCTACAAAGTAGCATTATTCAATAGATAGAAGGGGAATTCGTGTCTAATATTTAAATTAATTTTAATATTTTTTAATGGAATACTTATAGATTCTGTCTTTTTTAACCCTGATAGAAGAAAAAATGATGGCAAGTTTATACTTTATTATCTTTTTGTTAATAGAAACAGGGGAAAGAATTTATATAACAGTACAAATAAGAAATTCGTTTTAGAAACAATATTTAATGCAATTAAACTATAAAAGGTGCATTTTGTAATCAACCAATATAAATTAGGTAAGAGAAGTTACATTTTTTATTTTTCATTCTTTTAGCTAAAGAAACCTTATTTTTTGCAGCTTCAGAACATCTTCCAGGTGTCTCAAAAATATTATTTTAACCCATATTTTACCACCGTCCTATATCAAGATAAACCAAAATTATCGATTTTTCACATGTAAATAATATATCGCATTGTTTATTCTTGCTTCGCTACTGAAATAAATTCAATTTGATAAGTGGTATTTATAATCATTTTAAGTACAATTAAAAATTTTATTTGCTTATTAATTATAATTTTGTAATATGGCTAATTTTTAATATTTTATCTGACATATTTCATCTTAAATATAGGGGAAAAAACGACAAAATTATTTTCTTTCAACATGACAAGTCACATTATTTTTGAATAAAACTGAGTATTGGCCCCAATCAATTACAATTTTGAGAAAAACGGATGTACAGAATTTATAGCACATGTACCATCATCCTATATCGGAAAAGTTTTGTAATTTTTTTAAACTTACATTTTATTTATTTATTTTGGTACCACCTCTGTGAGCATATTTTTTCAGAGAAAATGTTTATACTTTTATATATGGTAAAATGTGTATTGAATGTAAACTTTTTAAAAACACGAATAAAATTTACACAGGATACTTACGAAAGAGCTAAATCTATTTACGTCAATATAAATGGTGATAGAACAAACACAGATGAAACACACACTTGTGTATTACTAACACAATAGCAAGTATCAGAAAAGACCCTGTGTGTTCGGGGCGTCGGTTGCTGTTGGTAAAAATATACGCCAAATGTCCGATCACATTGATTACGATCATGAATGCATGTCTATTCAAGGCGATAGGAAGCAAGAAAAATAATCGATACCCGTCATGTTTATGTTGGGGGTCCAGTTTCCATGGCGAAAATTTCTAACATCAAAGATTTGAACGTTCGATTTCGATAGAGAGTGAAATAAGTCAAAAGACACTAATGCAACTGGAAAAAAAAATTGAGTAAAATTTATTAGCTAAATGGATGAAATACGATAAAAGGTATTAACATAGTTATCATGTGCGCTGCTATTCTTTTTCATGTTTTTGATGTTAGCTAAAGTTTAAACGAAAAGCTCTCGTTTTCTTTTGCGTGAAAGAAATTTGTTTAACCGGTTAATGTTTCTTTAACATGTGAAAGATGTCGCTGAACCTAGATATTTTTTAAAAAACCTTTTGCGTGCGGGTGAATGTCAGTGCATTTCTAAAGTTTCATGCTATACTGAAGTTTAGCGTTGCTTTGGTTTTGTACAATTATGAGCGTTTTTATGTTTTAATTTGTTTGATAATTCACTCTTAAAACAATGAGCTATACAAAACAAAGATTTGATTCTTCATAGTTTATGCCGACATGTTTCTGATAAAATGAAGTTTCAGGCGAGAGTCCTTAAAAGTTCATTTTAAAGCTTAATCAAATAATATGATTGACTAACATAAGAGATAAAATTTAATTTTTAAACTGTCATAAATCCTATTTTTAGGCAGGAAAAATCTTATTTATCTGCTCCTTCACACCTAGCGAATATGGAGATTTTTTACAAATTTGGTGTTTAATTTTATTTATTTTTGGCGATAGTGGATAATGATTGTCAAGACCACATGAGAAACGGACAAAATTTCACGCACGAGACATTTACTACATAAATAATTATATTTATTAACTTATAAATTATTTAAATGTAAACTATAATTTAAAATTAACAAAAAACCTATATTTTCACATCAGAATTGTTTCAGTTTAAGGATACAATATATAGTATTAGTATAGTAATAATAGCATTGTTAAAACAGCAGTAATAAGTAGAAAAATTCTTCGACATATGATATGGAACAGCCCTTTAATAGGTTTAAAAATCTCCACATTTTAAATCCTAGACTTTAGAGCGCTGCCCGATTTCAATAATAAATGAATAATAAAAATCTTCACGTTTTAAATCCTAGACCTAAATAATCACCCGGTTTCAGGGTCATCCCATGAGAAACTGAGAAAATGTTTTGCACGGGACACTTGTACAAATACCTATATCTTTAGACTTATAAGTTGTTAAAACAAACAATTACATTAAAAACTTAATTTTCATATTAGCATGGTTGTTTTAATATGATTATATAATATCATTCATTGTTAAAACAGCAGAAACATATGGAAAAGCTGTCCCACACGTGACATTGAAAAATGACCCCTTATCATTTTAACTAATTTTAAAGACTTGGGTTAATTTCAAATAGTCAACTTAATTTTATAAGTCCTGTAAAGTTTATTGTGAGATATTTCATAATTATATTGCAAAAATAAAATTCAGAAAGCACCCGATAAGCTTGAACAAATTTTTGAAAAGAAAAATGTAGACTTTGTCAATACAGATAAAAATGACGCATATGTTTCCAAATTTATTACGAATCTGTCAAAGTTTTAAGTACTCTGAAAACGCTTGCATTTGAACATTTTTAATTTCAAGTGAAACATTTTTTTCTGAAATCAGTTATTTTTGTTACAATACTTTTTGAGTACATTATATTATAAGAAATAATTAAAAAAATTAAACATGTAGTTACTTAAAGATTTTATTTACTTATCGCGTGTTACTATTAAAATGAAATAACATTTTTTGAAACAACAAAATTTTAGTACATTTGTAGATAAGTAATATCTTTCAAGAAAAGTTACAGAGATCATTATAAAGTTTATAAATCCTTTATCTACCGAATTATGAATTCATGAAAATTTTATATTCTAAAGTATTTTACATAAATTGCTTAAACTAAATATTAAAAGATTTACATAAACTTTTGATAAATTTTGGAACAATTTTAGAAATATTGAAGGATTTATTTGGATTAATTAAATTTGAATTTACAGCGATTCAGTGTAATATTTCTAACCCCACTAAAATCTTTTATTTTAAATTGTTTTCTTAGTATTTTGTAGAATTATAAAATACACAAATATGATGGTTTTACAATATAAATAGAGAAATATTTCTGAATTGAAAAATCCCCATCCACCATCCTCAGCGCCAAAAAGGCTGAAAAAGATACAAAGCAAAAAATCCTTTATATATATATATATATGTATGTATTAAGGTAATATATATATATATATATATATAGTGTAACCAATTAATGCTTTCGGGAAAAAATAAAATAATGTATCTGTCACTCATTCTAAAGTGTATTACAACTAATTGACGTGTTAAACGAATTTTATAATAAGTAATTTTTAATGGTATTTATAAGTACCGTCGGTAGATAAAGGGTTAACATTTAGAGTTAGCCCTAATATTTCTTTGTTGAAAATGAACATTCTACGATGTATTTTCAACTCTTGCGATTGATAATAGAAAATAATCACATAGCATAGCTCGTCACATCCATATTATAAAAGCCTAAGTCATGTGACTGTCAACAACAATTCCAGGTTGACCACTTCGCTATTTATATGGCAGGCGACCATTTTGGCACTTTAATGTTAGCCAAACGCAGTTGATAAGCCACCAAATATCTCCCAATCGCCATAATTTCCACTATATTATAATAGTCCAAGTGATGTGAATGTGTTAAACAACTACAAGTAGATTCCATCGCTTTTCATATAAGGTTTCGAATTTGATTAATTAAAATTATTTGTTCGAATGAAACTACATAAAAATTGCCATGATTGCAAACAATTCTTGATACTTTTATTAGCAAATCTCGCCAATGGCATTTTTTAATCGCCTGTTAATTTTTTTTCGCGTGATAAATTAATAAGCAAAAAAATTAACATAATGAACTTTGAAGTTGAAATTAAATATCACAGTTTGTGGCATTAATATATATATTTTCGCTAAAGGTTCATTCCACACGAATTCAACCAATGGGTGTTGCACTATAGACACGGACTTTTTTTTTAAATTTTTATCATTGGCAGACATAGTAGTGAAACCCTCAAATCTGAAATTTAAAAGTAATTTTCGCAATATTGGCTGAGATATAGCCATTTGAAAACTGTCCATTTTTCTAAAATGTCGGCCATCTTGGAATCTTATCATTGTCTAAAAGAGGCCTTAAATTGACAACTAAGGGCTCAAATTTTATATATCTGGTACCTATTTGAAGCTATTTGTACAAAGAATGCAAATTTCCCATCAAAACAATAAATTTTTATTTATTTATATTTTATTATGGTCAAACTGAAAATATCACCCAAAGAAAGGGCTGACTGTAATGGCCCATAAAAAAATTAATCATGAATTTTTCTGAAACTTGGTAAAAACATCGCTCCATCTGTTGGCTTTAAATAATAAAAAAATTGGAGAGGTAAAATCTGTTGTTTAAAAATAAATGATTTTTACACATAAGGTGCCATTAACTAAATAATGATCATTTTAGAATCTGTAACTATTGTTAATTTAAGAAATAATGGTTAAAATAAAATTTTATAACATCTAAATTAATATATTGTGTGTTTATTATATAATTCAATAAAGAATTATCAATTTGCAGCTATTTATACTAAATATTCATATATTGAATTACAAGTAAATTTTCATTTCTACAATATTTTTTTTTTTCATTTAAAATATAAGAATATAATTCTCAAAACATATTTACATAAATGTTAAATACCTTACTATATTAGACTACATAAAAAAAGGCCACATACTATTTCTCTCTGAAATATTGGAGAAATACTAGCTGTAAATCACAGTTGAATTCATTCAATTGTGAGATTTAAAATAAAAAAATATATAAATTATATACATGTAAATCTGACCACATAAATTTCATTTTTTAATTGAAAAAAAAAGTCTTAAATAGGTTCTATATAAAGGGGAAATTGGGGAGGAATAGGACACTTTTTACAAAAATTAGAAAAACACTTTTACACAAAAAGAAAAATTTTGATTTTTTGAATACAAAATAAAATATTTTCTAATATTCTTGAACAATATAGCTAAACAATTTTATAATTAAAGAAATTGTAAATTTCAAAATGTGTCCCATACCTCCGCACTAACAAGCAGGAATGAGACAACTATTAAACAATGTATTAAAGGAAACAAATTATTCTAGTGTCGGCTATATTTTCTATCTAACAAAGATTATAGGTTGATAATGTCTGTGCTACAGCATCAAATTCCAGTATCTTCATCACTGGAAGGATAATTCAGAATTGTTAGAGATATTGTTGAAGAACATTAGAAAGTTTTGTATTAAAAAAAAAAAAAAAATCAAAATTTTTGTTTTTGTGTAAAAAAAAAAAAAAAAAAAAAAAAAAAAAAAAAAAAAATTGATTTTCTAATTTTTGTAAAAAAGTGTCATATTTCTCCCCACTCTCCCCTATACATAGAACCTATTTAAGACATTTGAGAATTATATTCATATTTTAAATGAAATAAAAAATATTGTAGAAATGAAAATTTACTTGTATTTTAATATTTGTATATTTAGTAAAAATAGCTGCAAATTGATATTTCTTTATTGAATTATATAATAAACACACAATATATTAATTTAAATGTTAGAAAATTTTATTTTAACCATTATTTCTTAAATTAGTAATAGTTACAGATTCTAAAATGATTAATTAGTTAGTGGCACCTTATGTGTCAAAAATCATTTATTTTTAAACAACAGATTTTACCTCTCAATTTTTTATTATTTAAAGCCCACAGATAGAGCAATGTTTTTACCAAGTTTCAGAAAAATTCATGATGATTAATTTTTTTATGGGCCATTACCAGTCAGCTATTTTTTTGGGTGATATTTTCAGTTTGACCATAATAAAAAGTAAATAAATGAAAATTTATTATTGTTTTGATGTGAAATTTGCATTCTTTGTACAAATAGCTTCAAATAGGTACCAGATATATAAAATTTGAGCTCTTAGTTGTCAATTTATGGCCTCTTTTAGAAAATGATAAGATTCCAAGATGGCCGCCATTTAGCAAAAATGATCAGTTTTCAAATGGCTATATCTCAGCCAATATTGCAAAAATTACTTTTAAATTTCAGATTTGAGGGTTTCACTACTATGTCTGTCTATGAAAAAAATTTAAACAAAAAAATCTGTGACTATAATGCAACAAGTTTTCTTTAAATTGGTTGATTTCACGTGGAATGACCCTGAAACGAAAGAAAAGTGTGAAAAGCCATGAATATTAGATGCTTCAATTTTAAATGAAAGTATCATATTTTTAAATGGAATATGCGAAAGGATTAATTTTTAGTGAATTACAAAAAGATGTGAAGGGTACAGTGTTCGGCGATTTATCACCTGTGCTCCACTAACATAAAAATTAAGAGCTCCTAATTTCTCTATCAGAATCTTCTGATTTGGCGAAAGATTGAGCAAGTGAATTGAATCATGAAAAAAAGTACATAGTACATTGTTTAGCATATATTTAAGAGCGACCAAACTGGTCGCCAAGGGAGGCTACATAGGATAACACAAACGACTTTATTAAATTATAATTTTTTACTAAAATCTGTGAATGTTTTTAAAGAAAGGACTTTTGAAACTCAAATTGAAATAAGCGAATTGGATATATTCGAAATAGATATAAATACTTATATCTATTGACTTATAAGTTGTAAAAAAAATCTATTAAAAATAACAAAAAACCCTAGATTTTCACTTAAGCAGAGATGTTTTAGTTTCAGGATATAATAGCATTGTTTAAAAAGCAGTAATATGTAGAAAAGCTTGACCAATTTTAAACGGTGCCGTAGTTTTCAAATTAAGGTAACATGTTTATAAGACATCAGAAGAAAAATGAAGAGAGACATAGGAGAAAAAAAAAAGTCGTTCGAAACAGTCTAAAAGCAGTTGTAAAATTATTTTTCTCTGATATCAGGCATGTTGCATGTGTTGCCTCACTGTGCGATCTGTGTAAGATCGCTCAGTTTGTGCATAGAAGAAGACTAATTCTAAATATTAAAGAACTACCGCTTAGTTTAACTTTTAAATTTTTAGCGACACCTATAGGTGACAGAAGTTTACTATTTTTTTTCTTCTACATAAGAATTTTATTTTCCAATTTTACCACTACACTGTAAAAAGAAACTGACGATTTACAGGAAATTGTACTAGTAATCAAGCCGCCAGTACAATTTACAGTTCTTAACGGAAAAATTTCTGTAAATTCCAGGAAAAAATCTCCAAAACGGAAAAATTTCTGGAATTTACGGAAATTTTTCGATTATAAAAAATAGTAAATTGTACTGGCGTCCCGATTACCAGTACAATTTCCGTAAAATCTTTTTTACAGGGTAATTTAGCAAAGCCGCAGTCAGAAGTAAGACTACTGGCAATACTAATCATACGTCAAATTTATTCAGATGTTTTGCGCGAAATTGGAGTAGTCTGAGTTTGTATGATCTCTTGCGACATAAAGTAATATAAAAATGTCTAGATCGTAAGTATTTACACTACATGTGATAAATTAATAAATAAGCCATTTTATTTTATGACCAATATAATTTATAGCATATTCATTATAACGTTGGAAATATGCCGTGTCACCAGAAGGTGACATCCCAATTTTAAAAAAAATAGATGATAGGGGTAGTTTATTTTTTGTATTGTGTCATAATCAAACGTATATTAACTATTATTTAATTATAGAAAAAATCTTTATTAATTTGTTAATAACCTTGATTATATTAAACAAAATTACGATATAAGCTCACATACATATGTAGCATTATTTTACTTTAATTCATCAATTTATCAATGTTGGATATTTCTCTTATATCATTTTTCCTCTGAAGAAGACCGACGCAGAATGATTTGTCGGCATTCAACTTCTTGTATAAACAGAGACAACCAACAAAATACAATCTTGTCTTCTTTTAAACGAGATCCTCCTTTGATTCGACCTCCGGAAACAGAAAAAAAAAATTCTAACTGCTTTGAGTTATTTATAACACGTTCTCAACAAGATTAAAACAAAAAGGAATCTAAAAAATAGTTATCGATTTATGAATTTTAAACGAACAATGGGAGCATTTATTACTACAAAAAAAAAATATGCCAATTCGCAGTAAAATATTTGTAAAAATTATGCCATAAAGTTTAAAAAATGGAAAACTAAAGATTTCAAAAAAGAAAAGAGCAATATTTAAAGCGGTGTTTAACTCCCCCACTAAATATAATCTTAAGATTATTTGAAAATCTCCACTTTCTTCAGAAATTTTACAGAAATCTGCAGAAATTTTGCATATTTAGCTTTATCTTTAAAATATCTTCGGAATTTAACATATCTGCTGGATGGACCAATTATTTACAGATTTTCTACGAATATTTGGACCAATTGCCTAAAGATTTTTATTAGTGAGGTCAATAATGGAATGCGGCCGGTTTTTGATGAGTCGTGGAAGCAATTGAGGTCTGCCACAAAAATGACTCATTTCATGTGTTTAAAAAATATAGCCAATACATTATTTAAAATTGCAATACAGATAAAGCCATGAATATTAGAGATTTATATTGCAATAGCTTTAAAATTGTAAAATCTATTAGATTAAGGTAAAATTTTGTGAGGAAAGTGTTTTCTAAACAGCAAGTGGTATCTAAGTTTTCGTTGTGAGGTATGGTGGCAGTCGCCCGTTATAGTTACCTGAACCCTCGCTCTCGAGATAGTGAATTAGAAAACCTTTTGAAGAAGAAAAATTGAAAAACACAAACTTATGAAAACGTGATAGCTTTTTAAAGGCAATTTTTATGAAGAATGCTTATTTCCTCCTGGATGAAAATAGTACGAGAACAATAACAATAAAAAGAATATTGCCCAGTTAAACTGATGGCATTGAGCTCACAGGCTACGCATGGTAATTGTACATTACAGCAGAAACAGCTACAGGGAAACAGCTCTCCCCTTTCCCCTTTTTTATACTTAATCATTGAACCTCCTAAACTATCAAGGACATGCCTTATATAAAAAAAAATTATATCCAAAATTCAGAGCAAATCCGATAATTCTTAATAAAAACCCATTTAGCATTTATGTAATTTAAGAGGAGTTATCCCCCTCTTTTATACTTAACTATTAAACTTCCAAAACTATTCAGAGATTTGAACGAAAATCTGACAATTCTGCTTGAAAAATCCATTTATATAAATTAAGGAGAGGGGTATAAGAACCCCCGTTCCCCCTGTTTATACTTATTGAATGAACACTTAATAACAGTCACGGAATCGCCTCATCAGAATGATCCTATAAGTAAATTTTGAACGAAAGCTTAATTCTGCATGAAAAACCCATTTATATCAATTAAGGGGAGGGGCATGAGCCCCCCGTTCCCCCTCTTATGCATATCGAATGAATTCCAAAAACTAATCAGGGAAGCGCCTTGTCAGGATATACCTATATACAAAATTTCAAGTGGATCGGATATTTTTATCATGAGTTATTGCGTTACGCACGAACGTAAGAACATACATACAAAACGGACGGGCACATAAGCTCTCAGGCTATGATAGCCTGTAAGCTAAAAAATATCGAAATCAGCTTTGAGGTCTTTGATGGTGTACAACACGACGCACAGTGGGGCAAAACTCCAAAAAGCTGGCCAAAAGTCGAAAAATGAAGTTACGATTTAGGGAATTTTGACTGTACAGTTGGATAGAATAATGTTTGGAGAGTCATGATCTGTATTTATAAAAAGATTTTTGCTTTACTCTTACAAGCAGCATTATTTCGAAAATGATGCTTGAAGGGATATCACATAGAGCGAACAAAAACAGCAAAACAACAGTTTCTCTGAACGCGTGCTACATTTTATAATATTATCCGATTTTAATGATTTGAAATGGATTCACACTATGATAGTGTGTACTTTATTTGCATGTATTACAAAATTTATATGGAGCACATAAAAATTAATAAATTCATTGTCATTTTTGATAAAAAATTTTAGATATTTTTTCATTTTTATACTTTCAAAAATGAAAAAGTTTAAATGTTCCACAGTGTTTCGCAACGAAATTTAATGGAAATAATAACTTGGGTTATTGTCTAGTGATTCATAAAAAACCAGCTGCCTAAAACTGCCTTTCTGCATTTCACGCATATTTTAGTAACCGCAAGTAAAATGCCACTTTTTTCGGCCGCCTCAAAAATTTTGAAATTGACTACTTTTCACATAATTTAGCTGATAAATATTTTTCAATTTTTTGAATTATTCAATTTTATTATAGTTTATTTCTTATTATATTGTAAATAAGTACTTAATCATAAAATTACATTCATTTGATAAGTAAGCTTAGTAATGAAAAAATGAAAATAATTCTCTATTATTAATCCGGTAGAATACATTTTCTTATCTTTATAGGTAGTAATTTTGTTTGTTCTATTGTAATTAGAAGAATTATTTTGTGAATGGCAGTATTTGTAGATCAAACTACTGAGCGTATTTCATTAATGCGAGTAAAAATCATTATGAATATCACTTTAGAATATATTAGTAATTTGGATTTGATTTGCAAGTGAGGATGTGATGGAACATCTATTCTGAGTACATTTAAACAAATATTTAGCTATGAAGATTGCAGGAGGTCTAATATATTTTTCTTTTCTCCCGTGCTACTAGAACACATAAATGTTGCGAAAAATTCATGAATCGTCAAATTCAAAATTCTGAGATTTCCATTTCAATGATTTTATCGGGCCAATCAAGATCCATTTTTCTTTTTCGAGAAATACAGATGCTACTGTCAATGAATGTCATTGAGGTGGATTGTATTAAACACCAGGAGAATCAACTTATTTCATTTAATACAATCATTGATAACAGAAGAAATAGTCGTCAAGAACGAATTAGTCTAATACTCAACGTTGCTACCTATTTCAGACAGCATCAAAACAGCATCTTACCGATCTGACATTTTTTATTAAAATTGGATTGAGGTAATTTAGAATTCAGAATATCTAAGTTACATGCAAAAACGTTTAGAGAGGGCTTACACCTGGAAGACAAACTGGATAGAAAAAATGAAAAGCTCGTACTCTGCATGAAAAGAAAAACACTGAAATTGCAAAATAAAATATGCAAAAAATATTTCGTTTATAATTAAGACTTTTCATCGAGAAACTAAATTCCAGATTTGGAAGCAGAAATGATGACAACGCAATTCAACGATTATTTGAAAACTCAACTATATGTGCATCTATAACTATCGTATACGAAGATTTGATTAAACGATTCTATATCATAAGTAATTTCTTGTAGTCATGTCATTTTCTTGATAAATTTCGTAGACTTTTCCTTACAAATAGCCCGTATATTTGAGCTGCACCCCTGGCTCTATATGCCTACTTCAGTACACAAACTACTTATTAATGACAAATAAATAACATTATCTTCTTTACTGCCAATTTGTCAAATGGTATAAGAAACTCAAGAATCATACAAAAAACTAATAAAAAATTATCTAGAAGATTTATCGCAAAGATGCAGTAGCGAGAAAAAAAAATATTTTTACGCCTTTTAATGTCATTAGATTCTTTCGTTTCCAGTTTAGATAAATTATCGTAGAAGAAATTAAAAGCATTGATCCAAAGAGTCACAGGATCTTCCAATACCGCCAACAAGTTCTGCTAAATATTTCGACAGTTTGACCTCTGAAGAATCTTTTTATTATTACAACAGTTGATACTGAAGGTGAATTTCTGGAATATATTTTCGTTTTTGTTTTAATAATATAAAAATTAAATAGTCTAATATTTTACTTTCTATTAACGTACTTAAATTCCGATTAAATATGCCTTGGTTTTTTGAAAATTGCTTTTTAAGTTTACCCTCGAAATTTTAAATTTTATTTAAATCTAATTGTTTTTACTTTTAATCTTTAATAATATTTATTTATTTATTTTTAAAGTTTAATTTTTGAATCCTAATTAGCATCCTAAAAAGTTTACAAAATTGCATATAAATTGAACAACTTTCGAGACATTTTTAATTTTTGCTCCGCCATATTGTATCCGCCATTTTTTTTAAATTTTAATTTTGTATTCTTACTTAGCATCCTGAAAAACACCTGTATACGAATTTTGGTACAATTTGAATAACATTTTCATATTTTGGCCAGCTTTTCGGGATTTTGCCCCACTGTGCGACGTTGTTGTGAATTACTCTCGGACTAAATGATTTGTCCGGTAGCGCTTGAGATGAAATTCACCCACTATATCTAGATTATTAAATAGTAGTTTATTTACAATAAAGTCTTATTTAAAATATAAATTGGATTGTATAGCATTTTTTTTTTAGTAGTGGGTTCTGTATCTTACGCGTATGCTCCATAACACAGAAAGTCTCTGAGAAAGTCAGATTTTTGGGTTTGCAGGCCGAAGACTAAAGGTCTTCACGTTGTTACAGGTACGAGCGTTGCCGTGGACCTCGACCAACTTCCGCTCTGTCCGTCTTCACTGTATAAGGAGAATCTCTCTCCAGAGCTCTAGCTGAGCCAGCTCTCAGCCCCAGTTCTTTCACACCAAACTGTCTCCTCTCTTCTCGTGTCCTCCATCGGAAACAACTCGATTAGAGAGGAACATTATTGATCACCTATGAAAAAGCTCACATATGATGTCAGCCTTAAAGTTCTCTAGAATTGGTTCCCTAAAAATGCTGAGGTCACACACAAACTACCGTGAGAAAAACTAACACCTTTCGCTCTTCCATCTAAAAGCATTTCGCGGCCTCTTTTGAAAAATTGTAAGAAAGGTATTTCCTGTCTAAACTAAAGTGTTCTTTCGTCAACAAAAACCTAAACCTGGGTGGCAGAAATAGTACAATGCGTGCAATATACACGGAGGCAATTAAATCTGTAAAGTTCAATTCTTTACAACGTCATGTGTGAACGTTCTTTTTCTACTTATTTCTTTTTTCAAAACAAGTACAGGAACAAACTGCCAGTAGAAACTAGCTTTAAAGTTAAAAGTAACCAGTTTTAACACTGATATAGATGACTTCATTTATACAGAAATTTCTCTTATTGTAAAATTGTTTTTAATAATAATTAAACTTATTCTTACATTATCTTGGTAATATGTGTGTTGTTTTAATTATTACTCTACTCCACACACATTGCGATTATCAATTCTTGATTTCTTTGGTAGCACAACTTTAATATGAAAATTGCTTCTTCGTAGGATAGGATAGTCAATAGCTTAGGTCGCAATTTTTTAACTTAAAGGTGGGTTTCATACCAAAAAAGGTTGGGAACCGCTGTTTTAGTGGGCAGTAACACTGTACCATCATTACAAAGAAACGCCAGTTTTCCAAATAAAAGAAAAGTCATTCCAAATTTTAGATCGAGAATCTCAATTTTTTCACCCTCATTTCTAGTAATTTACAAAAAAATAAAATAAACAAAATAAAAATAAATAGCTTTTTTATCCACATATAAAACCCAATATAATTCCAAAAGTACCGAATTGATGTGTTTTGATATGCAGAGTGAGGTTGAGGGGAGGAGTAAAAAAAAATATTCGCTTTAGATGAGATTTATATTTTCATTTAAGTAGCGATTATATCTAAATACCAACCTCTTTCCTTAGAAATCATCAGTATTTTTTGCCACATCAGCAAGAATATTTTTATGGGCAATAACTTTCAATATTTTATGTTTTGTAATTTGGAAAAAAGATTAAGTAATATTAGGGAGATAGAAAGGTACTATTGCAGGAAATTTATTAAATATTAAACATTTTAAATGGTAATGTACATTTGTAGGTTAAGGGTTTTTTTTTTTTTTTTTTTAGATAAATAAACTATGTTTATATAACCCAAAATATTTGAATTGAAGGATTTTTGTAAGAATATGTTCTATTATTTTCATTTATTCTTACAACAAGAATTATTTCTGCTTAATAATAAACAAATGTAGATTTTTTAAGGGAAAAAAAAACATTAAAAAAATTGTGAGACTGATTTTAAGGTGATTAGTCTTTTAAATAGAACGAAAAGATCTTAATAGTAATAAGATCAGAAACCAAAGGCCCTGCATGAATTAAGCACTGCCAGTCTAACTATGAAAATAATGCCGTCCCTCACCAGAGTTTTTGAATCAAATGTTTTATTATGAACTTACACATGCATATAGTTATTATATATACATTTATATATACGTCAATAAATATAAATAGGCTGGTGCATGCATCTATCTGTCTATTAAAGAAAATTTCAGAGTCTTTTTTTACAGTTTTGATAATTATTTAATGATGCACTTTCTTTTTAAATAATACTTGTAATTATTAATACTTAATATATTAGGATGTGAGGCTAAATCTGATTATAAATAAGTTCTCAAAATTTTGTAAATATCACAGATTGTTTCAAATATTGATCTCACTAAACTGAACTACAGAAATTCATTTTAAATCACCACAATAACTTTTCATTATTATTATTATGGCAATTCAAATGTATAATTATCTAGATCAGTGGCTCCCAACCTTTATTAGGACGCAACCTACGTTTAATTAAAAATATTCGCGACCCACCTAATCTAAGGGTATGATATCAATGTGGAAATTGTTGTATGACCTCTATAAAAGATCGACTATCCTGTCCTACGTATAAGGCAAATTTTCGTACGAAAGATAATCAATAAGAACAAGAATTCTGAATCCCATTGTGTAAGTGGAATATTGATTCAAACAACAAATGAAATAAACAGATAATTAAAAATACATTTAATTATTATCGAAACATAACTTTATAATTAGTGAGATCTCTGGTACTGGTGCTTGTCGTTGAGAGTATTTATATCAAGGTTACAGTTGATTAATTCTAACCTTTTAAGTCTCTCTCTTCTAAGGTTCAACTGTTTTAATCAGCGATTAAATCGTGATTTTAATTAACTGATTTTTTTAAATCATTGATTAAAATCAAAATTTTTCTAAGTGTTTAAAATGATTTAAATGGTGTTTAAATTAATTGTTTCTAAGCTTAATTCCTGAGACTTGTAGAACATTAAGTACAGTAAATTTTAAAAGACAAACATTTCTTTAAAAAATTACATTTAAATCTAATATATCTCTGTTGTCATAATTTCCTTTAAGTAATCCAATTATTCATTCTTTTATGTAAAATAAGCATGGTAAGCAGGGTTCGCCAAAGTGGGCCCAGCCCGAAAAAACCCGCCCGGGTTTTTTCGGGCGGGCCCACTTGAAAAAACCCATCAAAAACCCATTTGTGGGTTTTTTCAAATTTTCTCGTGTTTTTACAACTGTATCATTATTTAATCTAAGATATGAGAATGGAAAGATAAATGCCAATTTAAATATATTTCAAACTAACCATATTTAAAAGAATTTCTAAGTATTGATAAAATGACCATAAAATAAATTAGTTTGTAAATAAAGAAGATTTTCATGGCTATATATTTTAAAATGCACCCAAGGGCTTTAAATCTTAATGTAGGGGGAACTGGGGCACATTGATACACCCCGTGTACAGCACACAGGGTCATTACAGGAATTTTCACAATAGCTCCAAAAGGTGATACTAGTGAAATTAACTACCTACAGAAAGTTCTGGAATGATTCAATAGTTTGATGAAATGGGATGGGTGATTGTTTTTGTAGGTCAAAAGTAAATTTGAGTTGTACAATTGAAATGGTATTATACAACTGTTCCAGTATTTTCAACCGAAAAGAATACCCTCCCTGGCAAGTAAAGCTACTCTTTATCAGTTCCTTATTCTTGAAATTCAATGAAAGTTTATACAGTAATTTTCAACACAAAAATGGTGACAGATTATAATGGTTCCCAGCATCATGGAAAGTCAGTAAAATCTCAAAATATACAGGAAAAGTCAGGGAATTTACAAATAATTTCTAAAAAAGTCATGGAAAACATTTGAGTGAAAAAAATGAAAAATGACACAAAATTCATCACAGTTGGGAAAAAAAAAAAAAAAAAAAAAAAAAAAAAAAAAGATTGAAGTATGATTGCAGAAAAACATTGCTAATTTTGGCAAAAGATTGTGAAAATAAGTATAAAATTTTGCTGTATGCTCGTTTGGTCAGAGAATTTTTCTAGATTTGGTTTGGGAAAGTCAGGGAATTTTTTGAGATTTGGTCATAGAAAGTCAAGAAATTTGCCAGTCATGTTTTACTGGGAATCTTGTTGTAACAAAAAGAGTGAAAAAGTTTTAGTATAGTACTTTAATAATTTCATTGTTAAAATTATTACTAATTATTAATTTTTGTAAAAGCAAATTATGTTTATTATTGTCATAACCTTTTAACCTTTGACCTCATAAACTTTTTGTAATCAATTAGTTATTTTAAATTGTATTTAGTAGTACCTTGTTTTCAAACATTCTGAACCATATTTCTTTAACATAAATAACCTTGATAATATCCAAAAACCCTAATAAAATCTAATCTAAAATGTATCCAGATACTTTAAAAGATTGCTTACAGATGGCATACAAAAGTAAAACTAAACTAGTAAAAGTGTTTGCCATTTACGATCTAACTTTATAGATATGACTGACATTGACTTTTAGATAATCCAATTTAATACTATTGCAATATAAATGTTGTTTAAATTGTAGTAAATATATATATATATGCATACATATGTGTGAATTCTATTTTTTTCTTCACAAAAATAAAAATATTTACATAAATGTTGCTGCTTTAAACTGATTTCTATTGAAGTAAATTAAAGAAATTGTATAAATTAGTCTGTTTAACTTAAGATTTATATAAAGAAATTCAGTTGCACTTGATTTAATATATCATTCTTCCAGTAATCTAGTTCTATGAGATACAAAATAATCTTTTTAAATATATTTATATTTTCTTTTTACATATTTATTTTTATTGTTAATTTATACTTAATGCAAAATTATACCTTTGTTCCACTGATAAATGAAAAATTTAGGTACTATGCATGTGAAAATTAGAAATGTGAAGAGGTCTCTAAAACATTTTGATAAAACCCGAAAAAACCCGGGTTTTTTCGAAAAAGCCCGAAAAAACCCGGGTTTTAGACTACTGGGCCCAGTGGGTTGGGCTTTTTCAAAAAAACCCGGGTTTTTTCAAACCCTGATGGTAAGTGTAGTAATTTTCTGCAAAGTAATTTAATAAATAGCCAGAATTTTATTTTCTCATTCTACTTTTGTAATAATAAACTTATACCAAGTTTTGGATCTAAAGTAGAATAGAAAGAACTGGTAGAAAAATTCTAAGAAAGCTTAATAAAATAAGCGCAGCAAGATATCCCCACTGAGAGGTAAATAGTGCTGCTTTGAATATTTTAAGGATTTTAGATATAATTCGCTATTTATATATTTAGTTTATATGTGTGTATGAAACTCATTTTCACTATTATTTTTGGGTTAATATGCACATACATTGTGCAAGCTAAGATTTAGGCGCATCTGATTGTTACTATGCAAAAGTCTTTCGGCAAGATTTAGACTGTGGTAAATTGGATTTATTTATGTTTTGTACCTTCACTGCAACTAATAATTAAATTTTATTAAATAAAGTGTAAAAACAGATTATATGTTAGTAATTAGAGGTTTAATTTTTCATAAACATAAAACTTCTTATATCCGTTCAATATTTAAACGCTGGAGGAAAAAAATCAGATTTAATTTTAAAAAAATTGATTTAAATCGAATAAATCCAATTTTATTTTGCATCCTTCTTTCTGCCCTGCTTTTTATAATTAAAATTATATTAAAACATCTTACATGCTGTCTCCTTAGTCAAATTTTTTATTAAATGCTAGTCCTTTTTGTGTTATAGTGCTGTATATTTTTTAATTTCAATACTAAGCAAACATTTTCCAAATTAATAAAAATTGTGAGATTTGTTTCATTAGAAATTGCTACATTGTTAGATTATTGCATTTTGTACTTATCATATAGCTAATGATGATTATTAAAGTTCAAATTCGTAAAAAAATGCCTGCAAAGCGTTTTACACCACCACTTACAAATAAGAAATTTGCGGTCTATTTTTACACCTTTTGCAATAGAAATAGAATATGAAATGTATTATTCCGAAATATTGGTACCAGGGTTGGTACGGTTTAAACCGATTGGTTTTAACCATGATTTAAACCAACTGGTTTTTTCTCAAAAAAATAAATTGGTTTTTTAAGGAATAATCTAACGACATTTTCTCTTTATATTTTATATGTTTCAGATTGCTAGATACAAAAAATTTCTATTTTTAACACTATATTTCAGCAATAAGCATTATCTATAGTAAGTTTAGGTCATTTTTTTAATTATAGAATCAAAATCATTACGCATTGCTGAACATATCTATTGTTCTAAAGAAAAAGCTTCAAACATGTTAATTGATCAAATATAAAATAGATTAAAAATATTTAATAATTAGTATTATTTAACACAATAACATTTACTTAATATAATGATCTTTAAGATTTTGCTCAAGCTGTAAAAGATTTTTTTCTGAAATGGGGAGATTATTTTGAAGAATTAAAATCAAAATATGATGTTGAATAAGAGAGTATTCAAAGATTGTTATAATTAAAATGCTATAACTAGTACCCAATCTTATTATTTTTTTCTGTTCTAAAATTTCTAAATATAATGACCAAAAATATCGACTTCAAATTGTCATAAAAAAATCATAAGAAGTATTTGAAATTTACTATTTTTATAACTGTGGAAAAGAACATTACATTTATCAAACTACATCCAAATGCTTATTATTAGTAATCAAAAGACTGTTAATAAAGACTTTCAGTGTACTAATGTTTCATTGTGTAGAACAGTTTATTCTTTGAATATAAGACTGTTTGTTAATACTGTTTAAATTAAAATATGAATTTTTCCAATTTTCTACATAAATTTTCTGTAGTCATTAAATTTAAGTTATTTTAAAATGAAATTACACTATTTATAATCCAACAATATCTATTTTTATCAATAAATATGCATATATATATTATAAGAAAAGGATGTTTAAAAAAACCCGGTTTAAACAAAAAAAAACTGTTTTTTGGGTTTAAAAAAAAAAAAAAAAAACAGGTTTTTTGCCAACCCTGTGTGGTGGTAAATTTCTTTGGACGCATTTCTTTTGCGACAAACGTTCAAACCTACTGATTATATTAACTTTATTACATAGCTTTATTATACTACTTTTATTATCCCACAATTTTAATTGCTATTTTTTACATCATTATTATATACTTGTTTTGTGACCCGCCTAACATCACAAACGTATTTGCAGCCCGCGAGAAAAAAAAAAAAAATGGCTGCTCTAGATGGTTAATCTATGAATGATACGCGCTAATCTTTATTATTATTTTATTCTTAACATGAGAATCTATCTATAGAAGGCTCTTTTTTAATCGAATGAATCCACGGTTCATTTGCGTTATCACTGGAAGATGTTTGCGAAAAAGAGATTTTAGATTCATTCAATTAGATTATTTTCAAAAGAATTGTATCAATAAAAATCCGATAAAACTTCTGAAATATTTCATGCCCTGACATTTGAACTGTTAATAAATAAGCTTATCTTAATTAAATTTGTATAATTTATTTAGTTTAATAAAAATAGAATCTTCAAAAAAGTGTATAAATAAATTAAAGATGCAAGAAATAGCACTTCTCATGCATTTTTTTTTTTTTTTTTTAAGTGAATTTTTTCATGATTTATCATATATGTATGTATATGTAACAAAGAAACCCGTTTTTAACCTTTTTTTTTTTTTTTTTTAAGCATGGAAACTGTTGGTGACTTCTTGGCTAGCCGAAAATTAATTTCACGGTTAATAAATACAGGTATAGTATCACACATTTGCAACAATTGAGAAATAAAATGACTGACTCATAGATGTATTGACCGGTTTGTATTTCCGTCTAAATAATATAGGATCAATTTCAAATATAAATTGAGTTTGACGATTACACCAGGAAAAAAAAAGGTCAAGTATCGCATTAAATTCAGTAAATTAAAATAATAAAAGGAGTTAAAAATGTACATTTTTTATAGACATTTAAAAGAATTAAAGGTTTATTTACTTTGGAGTTACTGACCAGTTAATGTCATTCAATTACCAAAATTAAACTAATTTTTTTGTTAAAATTTACATTAAGGGGGCTCAGGGCTTGATCGATACGGAAAAACATGTAAAAAGAGCTCTCGCTTCGAGTCCATATAAAAACAGAAGTATTCAGTGTAATTAATTTAAACTTTCTGATATTTTAAAGGTATGTTTGTAGTCTTATAAAATGAAGTACTTCAATGTAATATAATAATAAATATAGCAAAATTTATGTAACACAATTTTCGAAAAAAAAATTCGTTATATCACCACCCGCAACATGTCTTAACACGTTCGTTGCCGCTCACGCGATGGCGCGTGATATGGCGCCAACGTTAAGGGGCCACTCACGCGCCACCGCGTAATGTCGGTTGATGTACAATAGCCAGTCACGTGCTGGCGCGAGGAAATATTTCACCGATTCTTTGTTATAAAAAGTAAATCGGCTTCTGGGAGAAACTCACTTCTACAGTGCGGCACTAACTATCATCACATCTTCATGTAAGCGGCAGCGAACGTGTTAACGTTGAATTGACATAAGAACCTAATTTTTGCTTTAAAATTATCCGGAAACTTTACTCTATAGAAGGAATTAAGGCTATAACTATCACTCAAAAAAACATTAAAAAAACTCAAATTGGAAAATTTAAAAAACCCTAAAAATTAAAAAACTTTTTTTCATTAAAATTACTCAAAATATTAGACTATCTAAAATATATTAATTCATTCTATAGATAATAATCAATTTCGAATGAAGCTGATATTGTTCAGGCTAATATTTATTGTTATCTTCAATGTAACCTTGAATTATTAGTTTGAGATTTATGTATAAAAAAAGAGAAAATAAGTCTCTTATTGTTTTCTTTTTTCCAGTTTTCTAATTCAAACTTAGCTTATACCAACGTTTTATTTTAGTGTATTACTTTCATTTATCGTAATATCGAAACTATAATCATTTAAGAAGATTTAATAAATAATTAAAAAGAAATCCCAATGTTACAGTTGCAACTGAAAAACTAGCCACCTAATTAACGACAATATGGTAGCTTAGATCAGTTACAGTGAGCATTTAAAAATATATGTACAATAGCCTACTTGAGGAACATAAATGTGACAGTGCTCAGATCATTGATCCAAAAATGAGGAAATAAAAAATATATAGAAAAACAAAGATAAGTAAAAAAGTAAAATTTAATTGAAATGTTTTGTTGATAAGGAAATTTTAAGATCCTGATAATAAATTAAGATGTGTTAGTTTCCTCTCTTTCTAGATTTTGGAATTATGTTTTTGCTTATATACCGTTGCAGATAGTCATCGTCAAAACTCGAAGGTAAACTTAAAACTCCCACAGAAAAAGGGTTAATAAACATTAATAAAAATGTCAGAAATTTTTACAGAGTATTTGTTAGGAATTGTTAAAAGGATAAAAAACTCTCTTGTTTAACCGAGACACACTGAATGTTAAAACTCTCTTTACTTGATGCAGAGAACAGAATTTTTCCTACAAAATTATTTTTAGATCTGAAAAAAAAAAATTGTTATGTCCACTCTAATTTTTTTTTAATGCCAAAAATGCTCATTTTCCCCCACGTTATAATATAACCACATAAAAAAATATTTATATGAAGATAATCCTTAAGAGTATTAATCATTGATGTTTTAAAAATACTAACACTATCTGTAGAATCAATTTGAATATTTTTATTGCAGAGAAACAGTTTCGTAAATGCATATATCAGTTAGCGGCTCTGATAAAGTTAAGGATTCAAATTAAAACAAACTTAATGTCTTTTACAACTTTTCAATCAAACGGGGATCAACAAGAACATTTTGATTACTTGAAACGAATTAGCCAAATTTGATGGTTATTTGATAGAGTTGAACTGTATCAAATAACCCTTATGAAATGCACAAACAGCTTTTGCTAACTAAGTTTTACAGAATTTGGTTTATTTCATGAGAATACTACTACTTTCTTCCTTTTTAAAGGAATGGGATAGAGGAAGGGTACATTTTTCTATCTTTGCGTCTTAGTTTTATATCATTATTTTCTTTACCATTTTTCAATAAAATCTAGTTCCAGCATTTGAAATCTGTAATATCAATGTATAGGTAGAGAGCAATGATATTCATGGAATTTAACATATCTCACTAGTATATTTATTGCAGTGACAAATGTACATGCCAGGACAACCTTAGACAAAGTTATCTGGTATCCCTCAATTATTTTTGCGGCTTAAAAATTTAGTTTTACTTTTTTAAATTTCTAGTAATAATTAGTTTATTCGAATAACAAATTAAAATATTTGTTTTATCTTTCCTTTTCCACTTTATTAAGCATATCCCTTTAACTGTAACTTCTCCAATAAAATACGTATATTTTTCAATTATAGTTTGTGAGTTTTGCAAATGGTTTTCGCCAATGCAATTTATTTCTTTGACCTCACAAAATAACATTTATTCGCAAAGAAAACTAAACCAAAAAAGACCCATTCATAACTAATCATCAATGATTTTTTTTTTAATAGCATCCTTTTTTTTCTCCTCCCATTAAATTTATGGCTTGGTGCGATTCCATAATTAACTATACTTACGCCCCAGTCTAACTATAAAACTCTTCCTGGACATCTAAGGTCACTTCAATTTTACCAACTAAAGGAAGTGGAGATATAGATGTCGAAATAGGTGAAAAGAAATAAAATTTCGTTCTTCAGTGGATAACATCTAATTTTGATGAAACCTGTAAAGTTCGCAACCATTTCATGACTAAAAAAAACTGTATTTTTGGGGAAACGAAAAGGGAACACACATCATAAAATAGGTCATGAAAAAAAGTCGATTAATTATCACAGACATGGCGGACAGCTGATACCTGTACTAGAGACGTTGTACAGGAATGTCTGAGCTGTCGTGAGCTTTATGCTAATAGGGCATTTTTTAATTAAAAGTTTTGTAATGTAAAAAGAAAAATATGAATACTGAAAATTACATAGGAACACTTGTTAAATATACTCATAAAATTTTTTTTTTTTCCATTAATGTGAAAAATAGTTTTGAAAAACATTTTTTTTTTTATCATAAATTATATTTCAAACTTTCTCACAATGTTCTTTTTTTCGTAGCAAATTCATTATGTAAAATGAAGATAACATGACTAATCAACAAAGTTTCAAGAATACTCAATTATCTTGTGAATTTGTAATAAAACATTCCACATTAAACATTCAATTTGTTAAAAGTTACTTATAATACAGTAAAACTTCCATTTAACGAAGTCTTATCACTATACGTAAACATTTCGTTATGTAGAAAACTCATTAAATAGAAATTAACTCTCATTCATGAAATATATGTAATAAAATGTATATGCATAAAATGAAAATACGCATAAAATAGAAATATTTGAAAAATATATTTTAATTCGGGCAGTAACTTTTTTCTAATGTAATTTACATATAAAAGAAAATTTCAATTGGAATAATGTCTTTTATTCCAATTTATATAATTAAAGGTAAACAAAAACTGAAGCGAAACTACCTTTTCTTTTTTCTTAGTATTCAAAATACTTAACATTAAAAACGTCTAATATTTCTTCGTACGGCTTTCATATAAAAAACAATTTCACAAAAATTTTTGCACTTTTCTGAAATAATTTTGTCAGGTTCCTAGAAGACATCTGCCCTGAATTAGAAAGGAATGACCTTTCCTCATCTGAATATTTTTTATGTATTGTTAGTTGTGTATCCGTGAAGCTTTCGAAATACCTTTCTTTCTTTTCTTATAATGACAAATGACAGGTGTTTATCCAGGCGCAGGTGTGCGGATGACGCACTCGTTGCTGAATGAAAGTGATGACCACGGGGCATGGCTCAGCTGTCATTTAGTATTTAAGTGATGTGTAAACAGTAGATGTCATGACTCAAGGTTGGTATGCGGAATTGAACCAATGGAGGAACTCTAAGAGGCCCTGCTGGGGGAAGGAAGATCTCTGACAAGGTCAACTCTGGACTGAGAGGTTAGACAGTTCTCGCTTGGCGTTGAGACCGATAGGTCGCTCAGGATTTGTGGTCCTGTTGGATAGTGTATATTTTGAGCGTGGGACAAGGCGTCCCGGTGGATAGTGTTATAGGCCGAGAAGTGAGGCCTAGTACCCTTGTGTATTGAGATTCTGCAGTAATCTCTGATAAAGCGTATCTAACGTGCGTTGAGTGTGAGGAAGAAAGTAAGCTGAACGGTACACAACCAACGTTTATTGTAGTTAATTTAATGTTGAACCGGATCATCTATATCCGAGTTGTAATTGTAGATAGTTGTAAATATTGTTTCTTGTGTACATATCTGTATCTTAAATAAACTGTTAGTTCAGTTCATTAACAGCGTCAGTGTTATTTTACCCAATCCTCACAGCAGGTGACCGATATCACCCATTAATATCGGTGGTGGCAGCTTAAACTACCTAGGACATTCTTCTAAGTTTGGTGGACTGAGAGGAGCGTCCGACAAATTTCATAAATCATCACAACGGCAGCATCTTCATTCGATTGTTGTAGACGCACGAAAATGGAATAAATTTTATCATGTAGAATATATTTTTTGTAATAGGGAGATTAATTTACATGTTAATGGTGTTCAAAGCTCCATAGAAAATTTCATTAAGGGGATCCGCGACACAAAAATCTTCAATTTTTCTAAAAACAATTAATTGCATTAAAAATCTCTCTTTTTTATGTTAAAAATGACGTTTAAAATCATGTTTCGATATTAATGAGGGGAAATATTAAATTTTTTGTTTTGGTTACTTTTCAAAAGTTAGCTTTCAAGGAATGGTTCTCATGAAATGATTTCTTGTGAAAATGTTTTTCTCCATGTTTTTGTCCATGATGGGTTTTTTCACAATTTCTCCGATTTAAATTGTTGCAACTGCAGAACCGTTAAAATATAAATGTTTCAAACTTGTAACATGTCTTTTTTGATTATTTTAATTTAGATTCAGCAAATTTGAAAAAAATATTTACTATTGAAAATGTGATTTTTTAAAAATAAGAGGTTACATCTTTTTTTTCAAATTTTTACTTTAAATATTTTTATTTTTTAAATTAATATCTTAAAAAATACGTATATAAAATTAAAATATTTCAGTTTATGTAAATATAAAAAAATGTAAATATGAATTTTTAAATTTTAATTAAAAAAATGAGAAGTTTTATGCGATTTTATTTAGAAATATAATTAACAATCACAAAAAATAAAAAATAAAAATTACAAAATACAAAATTGTAACTCAATAATTAAAGATTATTTCAAAATGTGTTTCTGACCCCCTGAAGTACAAATTTTCGTTAAATAGAGAATTCGTTAATGGAAAGCTCCACTGAATTTCTATCTAATGTATGTATTACATAAGTTTCATATGCTGCACATTGTTTGAAAGAACAAGATTTTCCTTTGCAAGAATACAATTCAGTTTAAAAAAATTGGTAAATATTTTTACTGAACATTTAATCCAAAAAGTTACCAAATTGTCAACTTTCACTTTTTTATTTCTCCAGGAACATTTATTTTGTTTGGGAGGAGTAGCAGAAGAAAACTTTTCGAATAAGAATAGTATAACAAATCATTTTGTATACGGTTGTTTCTGATTTCAACAAGCCATACCAATATCATAATAGATGCAACGAAAAATCTTTCGCTTGTTTATTTCGAACTTGTTGACATTGTAAACATTATTTCTATCACTATTCAAAATTCTATGTTAAAAATTATGCATAAATTAATTCTTTGCACTTCTCAGTAACAAAATAACATTACATCCTTCTGTTGCATTACTACTACAACTTGTTGTATTTCAAAATATGCTTTAAAAAAAAAAAAAAAAATTCCTAATATTTATCAAGCACGATGATTTTACATTATTAAATTTACATTAATTGAAGTAGACTTAGTCGAAAATAGCATTTTATTTTGAATCTTTATTTTCCCTTCGAAATAAGATGAATTTAGAAATTAGTAAAACTTTCAACAGCACAGCTAAAACAAAAATAAATAAAAAGAATATTGCCCAGTTAAACTGATGGCATTGAGCTCACAGGCTACGCATACTAATTGTACATTGCAGCCTTGTATTTTCGTTAATTCCGTTTGAAAAGAAAATTAAGAAGGGGAAACAGCTCTCCATTTTCTCCTTTTTTATACTTAATCATTGAACCTCCTAAACTATCAAGGACATGCTTTATCATATAAAAAATCTATATCCAAAATTCAGAGCAAATCGGACAATTCTTAATAAAAACCCATTTAGCATTCATATAATTTAAGAGGAGTATTCCCCTCTTTTATACTTAAGCATTAAACTTCCAAAACTATTCAGAGATTTGAACGAAATCTGACAATTCTGCTTAAAAAATCCATTTATACAAGTTAAGGGGAGGGGCATTAGAACCCCCGTTCCCCCTGTTTATACTTATTTAATGAACACATAACAGCCACGGACTCGCCTCATCAGAATGATCCTATATCTAAATTTTGAACGAAAACCTAATTCTGCATGAAAATTCCGTTTATATCAATTAAGGGGAGGGGCATGAGCCCCCCGTTCCCCCTGTTTATACTTATTCAATGAACACCTAATAACAGCCACGGACTCGCCTCATCAGAATGATCCTATATCTAAATTTTGAACGAAAACTTAATTCTGCATGAAAATCCTGTTTATATCAATTAAGGGAGGGGCATGAGTCCCCAGTTCCCCCTCTTATACATATCGAATGAACTCCAAAAACTAATCAGGGAAGCGCCTTATCAGGATATACCTATATACAAAATTTCAAGTGGATACGATATTTTTATCATGAGTTATCGCGTTACGCACGAACGCACGTACATACAGAACGGACGGGCACATAAGCTCTCAGGCTATAATAGCCTGTGAGCTAAAAAACAACTGTAAACCAACGCAAATTGAAACTAGTCGTTGGGAACCACCGTCATGGATATGCATAACATAAAATATGAAATAAAATGTGTAAACTATTTATAAAAAAAAATTGCAATTCCAAAATAAAATTTGTTTTTTATGTTACATTCATTCTTGAAAAAGAAATAATTCTGAATTTTTTTTTTTTTTAATGTACGTTTCATTAGAACGAATATTTCGAAAAAATAGTTCCGGATAACTAATGTTACTGAAATTTAAGAGGCTTTGTTGCATTTTTACATTCTAAGAACATACCGAATTTCAAGCCGTTATTTAAATTTGTTTGGTAGATAGAGAGTTTAAAATCGTGGCTTGATGACGTCATAAACTTTAAATGTTCTGTTACTGAACAACTTCAAACTTACAACTCCAAAAGTGATAATAATATTAACTAAAAGTTAACTGCGTATTGTTAAACGTTTCATTTTCAATTAAAATATATCTTAAAATTGAAATTGGAATGAAATGCAGGGTCTTGAAAAAACGAAGAGTGGGAAAATAGGATTACAAATATTTCGGGAACTATTTAACCGTCCAAAATTTTTGTTTTTTATTAGCTTTTACAACCACTTCTAAAAATAAACAATTTCAAAAACTTTTATGTACTTTTTATTAAAGCGAGTATTTCGAGCGTCAGAAAAAACAGTTTCGTATAATAGAGATTACTGATATTCAATAGGCTTATTTCAATTACTACAAATTAAATACATACCAAGTTTCAAGTGTCCATCTCAATTTGTTCTGGTAATAGAGCGTTTACAGGCGCACATAGACATACAGATAGACGAACAGCAATTTTTTTTTCTAAAAATATGATTTCCGAAACATGTCTAAAACGTAAATCCGACTTTTTTTCAATGATTACAAGATTTACCCTATGCTACGCACGATGAGTAGGTAAAAGTAGTAGAAATTGATTGTGTTGAATTAATCATTCCTTGGAAGTGAAAAACTTAATCGCAATTTTTACTCATTTATTTATTTTCAAATTAGTAAGGGTGAGAACCATAATTTAAATGCATTTGCATTTAAATTATGGATATTTTTTTCAGACATTAAAACTGCGATTAAATATACACGATTGTATTAAAAATATTTTACTTTAACATTCAAGAAAAATAATCGAATTCAGTAAAGTACTAACGCCCATTTCCATTAATAAAATTGGAAAGAAAAGGAAGAAACATCACCTCCACCTATTATGAACTAGCAATTAGTTTGAGTGATAGCTGTTATATTTTGTAAGGCTTTAGAATCAGAATATATATAACAGTAATTAAAAAAAAAAAAAGCGGTTCTATAAAATAATGTTAATAGCTTTTTTTTCTTTCTTAATACAATTAAATTTTTTTTTATGTATTTCACAGAATTTACGAACATATGTCCATTTTTTCTAGCACTTATTACTTGACGAAAGACCTTTATGCAATAAAAAAATCAAAACTTAAAATGAAAAGTTATTTTTCTAGTTTATATAGATTTTTATATTTTAAAAAAAGTTTGGAAATCTCTAAAACGTTTTGTAAAACTGTGGATAGAAACACAAAATTTCCATGTTATTTTAATGCTTGTTCTCAATGATTTGAAATTAAACCAAATGATGTTTTGTTCAGAAGAAATATATGATTAATATGTAAAAGAATGCGTTATTCAATAATCTAATCTACTGTCTAAATCAACATTTAATAAGTATTTCAGAATCACTTAATATTTTTCAACGCTTTATGTTTAAAATTCTAACAGAAGTACGGTAGTATGCAGCAAGAAAAAGTTTTCTTGCTAGAATTCATTTTTATATAAAATATCTTTTGCATAAACAATTATTTTTCAAGCTGTAAATTTATACTTAAAAAAAAAAAATGTACTAAATAAGACATCTTGAGACCTCCTACTTCCCAGTGCACAGTGGTAAAAGATTTTCTGTTGATATTTAATAAATTTAGAAGTTTCTTTTAAAAATTAAAAATTTTATTTCCAGATAAAATTAATCTTTGATAAGTCAACATATATACAAACATTTTTAGTCAAAGAACAAGAAATCTAGTAGAGGTAAGTGGGATGGAATGAGACAGTGAGGTAAATGAGACAATGGGTTTTTCTCTCTATGCACCATTCTAAACATTTCATCAGCCTCACATTAGAGGAAGCACTAGTATCCCAATATTCAGTTGAAAAAAGTAGCTGATCTGCATAAGCTTAAAATTGTATTTAAAAAAAAAAAAAAAAGATTTTTTCAAGAATCAAATGCAATTTTGCTTCATATACTTTTTATAAAATTAATGACTTGTGTATGCATAGAGGTAATAATTCCCGTATACAGGAACCTTATATCGTATATTATCCACAATTAAAACTATGCTTAAGAACAGCATTTTTGTTTATACAAGAAGCTTAACGTAAAAGAGGGAATAATGGAACATATTTAGTTTCTTCTTTTTATTAAGATAAATGTAAATTACTAACATATAGTTATTTTTAGAGGATAGTATATCAATTATAACGTTGTAAATATATTCATTTACCTCAAAATGTAAATAAATTGAACTGATGATGTTTTAATGTCATCGCTAACTAACAATCCTAAATTTTCCTTCAAGTGATGAAGATACTGGAATTTGATACTGCAGTACAGATATCAATCTACAACCTTTGTTATAGACTGTTTGTATTGTCGATATTGCACTACTTGTGCCTTATCATAAGTTGTTTTATAGCTGTTTTATACCATCCTGTTAGTAGGGAGGTATGGGACACATTTTGAAATCTACAATTTATTTTTATAAAATTCATTCTGCAAATTATATTTCTATATTGTTTAAGGACATTAGAAAGTTTTCATTTTGTATTTAATAAATAAATGTCAAACAAAGCTGATTTTCTTATTTTTGTAAAAAAGTTCCATTCCTCCTCACTCTCCCCTACTATTAGTAAATACTGTTTCTAGTATATAATCTAGTAAATACTGGATTTTATCAATTCAATATACCTTTTTAAATATATAAACATTCTACCTCTGAATTCTGAACTATCCCTATAAAAATAAGTAATCAGACTAATTAAAAAAACACTAAATAAACATTAAGATGCATCAAAATAAAAATATCTATATCTAATAAATCTATAAATATCTATATCTAAAAAATATCTAATATTAATCATCATAAAATTGACGTCTCGTGCTTGTAACAAACACCTCATTAGTAAAAACATCAGTGACAAGTAGTTGCTAAAGAACCAGCCAGTTTGTTAAAGTTACACATTGTGCAAAACTGTATTCATCCGGAATGAGGGGCGATTTCTCAAATTAAGTGTAACATCCTACCAAAATTTTTGGAATGATGGTACACTAAATTAGAGAAATCACACCTATGTTTTTGGAAATATGGTATACTAAATATTAAATTAGAGATATCACTCCTGAATGAGGCTTGTACCGCGCCGTTTCAGAGGATTATACAGTTTTCCTTGATGTGTACATTTAATTTTAACTCTGAATGATTTGTTCTTTTCAAGTTGTTTATGATATTTATGTTTTTACTGATGATGTACTATATTTATAACATGAAGCATCTACTTTAGTTTTAATGTGTCTCAATGTTGTTTTAGTGTTTTTAATTTAATTTCAGATTATCTTTATTGATTAATATTTTATATATTTAATATTTCCATAAAAAATTAAATCTTACAAATAAAAATCATAAAAATGTCCTTCTTAAAATTTATTGATCCATAGATCAAATGCCGTAAAAAATAGCGTAAAATATAAATCTTAATAGATGAAATTATACTTATGTGCCCATGGAACGAATAAGAGATTGCGTATTATATAAGCATAGTATTTGTCTTGGTTGCGGAACAATGTTTGATCGGGATCATAAAGCAAGCAATAGTCTAATAATCAATTCAACAGAAAAATCTTCACATATGGCGTATAAGACACGGTTGTTCTTTATGCATTTATAAAATATCGTTTTCTAGAATTTGCAATATTATTAATCATCATTAAAAAAAATTCGCATCAAATTACAACTTTTTGTAAGTGACACGGGGTAAAGGTTTCACAGGAACAAATATATTTTTTAAGATGGGGTTGTATGATATTATTAATACTTATTCTTAACAAAAACTTGACCTCAATGTTACCTCAAAAAATAATTTAGCAGAAAATATCTTTTATAAATTCAATAAAATAAATATATGAAAAACAATTGTAAAATATATGCTTGTGAAACTAATGAAAGACCAAAAACATGCAAATGAAGTGAGTCACTCGTTAAGATAGCTTCACATATGGTGCATATAGCATCGTTATTCTTGATCCGTTTGAGAACAATATATTCTAGAATTAGCATAAATTTTTTTTAAAGCTTTCTACTTTAAGATGTTTAAGGGCAAAAATATAAATTAATAATTTATAAATTATTCTGGCTAAACGTTTCAAAAATTAAGTGAAAACACTATGAGATTATATGATATTACCAATACATATTTTTTGTGAAAACTTTACTTTTATTTCATCTCAAAGAAAATAATTTAACAGGAAATATCCTCCAATAAAATAAATTATGTAAACGAAAAACTATTTTAAAATATATGCTTGTGGAACTAATGAACGTTTGAGTATTATATCATTTCTCGTTTGTGAAATACTAATACGGAACAACTCATGCAAACGAAGTGCGTCACTTGTTAAGATAGGAAGATCTTCACATATGGCATCGTTATTCTTGACACGTTTGAGAACAATATCTTCTAGAATTAGCAAAAAATCACTTTTATGTTATTTTACTTAAATATGTTTAAGAGCGAAAATATAACTTTATAATTTATAAAATTATTCTGGCTAAATATTTGAAAGGCAAAGGAAAACATATTTAATGAATTTCATTAATTGAGGAAAATTACTCCTAAAATATTATTTATTATTTGCTTATACTTTAATATGTGCTTTGCATCAAAATTTAAACAAGGGAAATAAATATTATTGGAAAGTTATAACGAAAAAGATTAGAAAATTCAGCAAAATAAATCTGTATTGCTTAATTTCATGAAATTCTACTTTTTCATGGCATAACATTTGCCAGTATAACTTAACTAATATAAACTAGAGTACCTATTATTGAAGGCAACATATATAAATGCAACTGAATAAAAAAAATTCATTTATTTCAATAGGAAAATCTGCCCGTATGTCATTATATAAAAGGCACAATGATCTTCATTCCTTTATAGAATTTTTTCTAAAATTTGCAATATCGCAAAAATTAAATAATTTTTGTGGTATTCTATTTTTAGATGTTTCCCGTCACAAGAAAATTTTCATTAATTTAGAAATGATTATTTCTACTAATGATTATCTTTATGGCTTAACATTTCGAAGGGAAAAAATTTTTTTGCGTGAAAAAAGAGGTGGTTTGATATTAGTGACATATTTGTTTACGAAAACTTGACGTTTTTCTAAAACATTTACTTTCTTTCCTATCATTTTCGTCAACATTTCCGATCTGCTTCCCAGAAAAATTATTAATTATTCCACAAAAAAGCGCGCCATCTCTTATATAAATCGAAAACAAACTAAAAGTAATTACCTGAGTTATCAGTTACTCCTACACAATGATAAAGAGTAGTCCTATTTGCGGGGGTGTTCGGAGTGACGTCAAGGGATCCACTGGCCCCTGGGCGCGGTATGATATTTTCCGCGTATTCCTGGATTCCGGATTCTGTTAGCCGGATTGGTCGATGAGATGCATCACGTGATGTCACCTACTCAAGTGGGGGTGATGGGTGTGTAGTGATGGTGTAAGTTTTCATTTTACTACGGAGAGTTGTAAATTGGATGGAGAGTAATAATACATCTCTTGAAAATTACCTCTTGTAGCATTAAAAAATTTTTAGTATTTACTAAGTAAAGAAGAATTGATAACATTTCAAAGTTAGAGAGTTAATGTTTTTCGGAATACTTTAGGATTAATATAATATATTTAAAATTGCTTTGCAGAAATTTTTATTTAAATTGCATGCATAGTTTCTGCTGGCGTATCAATTTATAAATGGTCCCAAAACAGTAAATATGAATATTTAATTTGTAATTTAATAGATAAATTAATAATAAATAAATTTGATTATATTAATGTATTTCATATTGATAGCAAATTTATTTGAATATCAATTATCTGATTTATCAATCTCATATTATTAAACAATAAAATTTCATAAATGTTTATAAATATAGCTGCTTGAATTTTGCATTTAAAACAAGCCTTTGATAAAAAAATAAACCCAATTTTATATATGTATGTAAAATTTTTGTTAGAATGAGAATGAACTAATCTTTCTTTCCTAACCCTTTCCTTTTCCTATTGACTTCATAGATAGGAATTGAATTTTTTAAGTATAACTAAATCATTATTAAATTATATGAGTTATTTAAGCAATAGACACTTCATTCATAGACAATTTATTCGAATTCTTTAATGTGATCCTGTAAAGACTACGATTTTAATTTTTTGAAAGGAAAGGAATATTATTCTTACTATAAATTGGTATTACATCTGTATAAAAGAAAATCTAGCAGAAATATCAAAAACCAAAATTTCAGTTTATGACAAAATCATACAGAAAGAGAAGCTTTTTTTACCACCCGAAACGGTACTTCTTTTTCATGAATGAGAAAAATATAGAAAGCGAAAACGAAAACAAATTTAGGGATAGTCGTTTTTTTGTAAAGGTTAGATAACTACTGATATTTTTTCTGTCTTATTATTTTTTAATGGAATAGTATAGCATTATAATAATTAAACATAGTGCGTTTAATTAAAAAGTGGGAAATTTTTAAAGTCTTTTCTACGCTTTTTTTCTCATTTCTACTGGTAAACAGGATACTGTTTATTGAATAAGTTTTCAGATAATTACAAAGAAGATTAATGGCACTGGGTCAATCCATTTCAAGTGCTCCAGAAAATATTTTTTTTTGGTCGCTCGACCATTTTTAAAAAATCTGAAATTTTTTGTACAACAACCCTAACATGACGGAAGTTCAAAATGACCGTTCTTTTAATTTTACTATTTTTTGTTTGTGCATGGCGGCCATCTTTGTTTCATCGTGTGCAGCGATTTTCTCAGATACTAGGATACACAAAATTGTAAATATCTAGTCTTCTATTTTCCCAATTGAAATGGAGTTTGCAGCATTTTGTTCAGAATAAAATAGGCTAAATATACAGTGTAAGAAAAGTTTTGAAAAAAAATTTTATAGGTGAAATTTTAGCACAAATTGTACGATTTTTTCCAAAACCTATCCGTTTGCAAGAGGAAAATTTTCATGCAAGAGCAACTGTCAACCTTACAAAATTTTTTCTACAAATAGGTCAAAAGTACGTGTATTCATACACCAAGTCCCAGATCTGGGAGTTAATTTCTCTTTGCGAAAAAAATTTCGAAATTCGTCAAAAATTTCAAAAATCGCACTTTTTAGGCTTTGATATCTCTGGTGGGGCACGAGATAAAAATCTGAAATTTTGGCCTATGATAGTATCGTGTAGTAGCATTATGTACAAAAAATTTCAAGAAGGAGATTTGACTACAAGCTGAGATATGACTTGGAAAATATGTGAAAACAATACTGTCAAACTATTGTAAATCTACTATGAAATTGTTCAACAAGACTGTCAACCTTGCACAATTTTTTCTACAAATAGGTCAGAAGTGTGTGTACTCATACACCAAGTCCCATATCTGGGAAATAATTTCTCTTTCCGAAAAAAATTCCGAAATTCGTCGAAAATTTCAAAAATCGCACTTTTTAGGCTTTGATATCTCTGGTGGAGCACGAGATAAAAATCTGAAATTCTGGCCTTTGATAGCATTATGTAGTAGTGTTATGTACAAAAAATTTCAAGAAGGAGATTTGACTACAAGCTGAGATACGGTGATTAAAAAAATGTTAAGAAATGCTATTACGAGTACATTAGGAGAAATGAGATTAGTCTCTTTTATTACAATATTTACACAGAAAATATCGTTTGTTGAAAACAGTTAAATAATAAGCATTTAATTTACAAAATACTATATATGCTCAACAAAGAGCTTAACAATATTTACGAGAGATGTTATGAGTTCGACCAGTTACTGTTGTCAGTCCATCAGGCTGTTCTTTCTAAAAATTTTATTTGAAGCCCCCCCCCCCCAAGTCTTGTCATCCCTTGTTAACTTGAATGAAATTCTCTACGTTTAATAATTGAAGCCATGTCAACTCAATCAGTTGCAACCCATTGTCTGTAATTTACTTTTTCTGAAATGTGTTCCGAGTAAAATTGTTGCAATAGCATTTCTAGTAGATTTGTTCATCTCGACAAATAGTGTATTGGCTTAGCATACATTCTGAATTGTTTAAATCACACAGAAGCATTTGAAAAAGATATTTGTAACTAACATTTAACTTTGTACCATAAATAATTAATTTAAAATTTTGGAAGTATGAACAATTACATAGTATGTTACAATAGTTTGGCAGTATTATTTTCACATATTGTCCATGTCATATCTCAGCTTGCAGTCAAATCTCCTTCTTGAAATTTTTTGTACATAACACTACTACACAATACTATCAAAGGCCAGAATTTCAGATTTTTATCTCGTGCTCCACCAGAGATATCAAAGCCTAAAAAGTGCGATTTTTGAAATTTTCGACGAATTTCGGAATTTTTTGCGGAAAGAGAAATCATTTCCCAGATCTGGGACATGGTGTATGAGTACACACACTTCTGACCTATTTGTAGAAAAAATTGTGCAAGGTTGACAGTCTTGTTGAACAATTACATAGTAGGTTTACAATAGTTTGGTAGAATTGTTTTCACATATTTTCCATGTCATATATCAGCTTGTCGTCAAATCTCCTTCTTGAAATTTCTTGTACATAATGCTACTACAAGATACTATCACAGGCCAAAATTTCAGATTTTTATCTCGTGCCCCACCAGAGATATCAAAGCCTAAAAAGTGCGATTTTTGAAATTTTTGACGAATTTCGGAATTTTTTTCGGAAAGAGAAATTAACTCCCAGATCTGGGACTCGGTGTATGAGTACACGTACTTTTGACCTATTTGTAGAAAAAATTGTGTAAGGTTGACAGTTTCCCTTGCATGAAAAGTTTCCTCTTGCAAACGGATAGATTTTGAAAAAAATCGTAAATTTTGTGCTAAAATTTCACTTGTAAAAATTAATTTTTCAAAATTTTTCTTACACTTTATATTTAGCCTATTTTATTCTGCAAACCCCATTTCAATTGGGAAAATAGAAGACGAGATATTTACAATTTTGTGTATCCTAGTATCTGAGAAAATCGCTGCACACGATGAAACAAAGATGGCCGCCATGCACTAATAAAAAATAGTAGAATAGTAGAATAGTACAACGGTCATTTTGAACTTCCATCATGTTAGGGTTGTTGTACAAAAAATTTCAGATTTTTTAAAAATAGTCGAGCGACCAGTGCTGGACCACTTGAAATGGATTGACCCCACTGAAACTTAAGCCTTTCATCATAAATTATCGATATTATAAATTTATAAAACACTCATCAAAGATGTACACAGATACACATAATATGAATACCTGCCACCCTCCACAGTTTGAATCAAAAAACATTATTTAATAATTTTCTTTCTTTTTCTGTTACAGATGAAATGAGCTCGGATTAGATGTATTTACCAGTTTTCGAACTCAATAAATAAATAAATTAATAAATATTTCACATACTTGAAAACAAAATAAATAAACCTCGTTATCTGAGAAACAAGACTAAAGTTTCTTAATGTTTTACAATCCTTTAAATGTCACTTGGAAAAGGAATTGTTATTGATGCACATAAGGAGAAATATTCGATTCTGAAATATGTGTACTGTCTAAGTAACAGAAAAAAATCTTGGGATACTCCTCATGTCTATTGCCACTTTTAGTTTGACCCATTACCAGAAAGAAAACTTATTGTTTTTCTGCCATAGTTTCACAAGAAAAGTTTAAAAAAGAATAATAATTTCGATTTTAGTTGATATTTGACAGAGGTTGGTTATATATATATATATATAAGTTTTTGACATCCTTGAAAGAATCAAGCAGCTAAAATGGAAATGGGCTGGGCACATTGCAAGAAGACAAGACAATAGATGGAGCACAAATATACTACAGTGGTATCCTAGAGATGTAAAACGACCAAGAAGACGACCACAAGTAAGATGGAGAGACGAAATTAGAAAAGTGGCTGGTGTAAATTGGATGACGAAAGCATTAGACAGAAAACATTGGAAAAATCTGGGGGAGACCTACATCCAGCAGTGGATCGAAAACGGTTGATGATGATGATGATGATATATAAACTATTTCAAATACTTTTTAAGCGCATGAAAAATCATGAAATGTTGCAATAAGGGAATATTTAGGATTGATACTTATTTCTATGGCAGAAGAGATTTTTAAATGAGAAAATTACCCTTGAAACAATTTTTAAATCTTAACAATTTTCGGTACTTACGTATTAACGCCACCGCAGCAGAAGTTGCCCTAGCGCGCCAATAAAGAGCACTCTTGTTCTTCGCACGCGCACAAAAAAATTGACTTTAAAAAATAAGCCAAACACATTAAAAAATGGCGTTCAAGGCAACAAGGGAATCCAAAAGATAACTGCGAGCAACAAGATTGCTCCTTACAGATGCATTAGCACAACTTCTGCTGCGTTGACGTTAATACGTAAGTACCCAGTTTTCTATAGCGTACTTTAAATATTGGCTTTTTGTTGATACACACATTTTCTTGCTCGTATTTCAAATCGTCGATCAATAAACAGACTGAACTCATGTTTATTTTCCGTGGAGGAGTTTATTTCACTATATTTATCAAATAAAATTTATGATGCAAAAAATAATTGACTTCAGGGAAAAAAAAAAAGGTGATAAATGGAGTGAGAATGAAAAAAACACGAAGATTAATACCTATGCATATACTTTGAACAGAAGATAATTTAGAAATGTATGAAATTAAAAAAGCATTTATGGTTAATAACAATAATTTTTAACAAATAAAATTAAACTGAAAACAGTTTATAAACATAAAATAAAGTGTATTCAAAGATGATCTCCGAGAATTGATCATTTAACCTAGAGCATAAGAAACTTGAAAAGCAAATCATTATTGGGTAGTCTTAAATGAAAAGAGAAAAAACTTTAGGAGTGGCTAGATTTTTAGATGCTGTCCATACAACCGGAAGTTATCGACGTCTTGAAAATAAATTTTCGGCAGCTTCAGTGTTCACAGTCATTGTATCTGAACTACTCCCAACTTCTCCATTCATCATAAAATTATATCATCTATTTATTATCGTATTATATCTTATCGGGTAAAACTGTCATGAAAGATAAACAGAAAATAACAGGAGAAAAATGACGTGTTCATTGCTTTCAACAACTCCGTTAGAAAAATTGAAAATAATTGGGATTAAAAAGATGTCTATCTCAGGTAAGGATGATGAAGGTTATCAATGATCGGGCTGTTAGCTAAACACTCAAGCATCAACCCTTGTTTTCAACAATTTTCATTGTTTACTGACTATGGGAAATGCATCTTATGAATATTGCGTTGTTTTAAGGTACCATAAATTAAACGCTTATGAATACATTCAAAGTATCATTAGTTTTAAGAATATTCTTATTCTATTTGACTATGTATTTATTAAAACAGATATTAAACACTGTACATGCAACGCCGTTATTAATGTAAAACATCTTTAATAGTCAGTAATAACATATATAAATTACATGGTAACCAGAGTATGCACGAAGTAGAGAATAGATATATGTATAGACGACCAGACAAACAGAAGCCATTAATTCTTTTAAACTATTTCAATATATGTATATATATATATATAAATATCGTAAGAAATTTAAATTTTGATAAATTTGATTTTTTATCAAACTTACCGAAATTATAAGGCTATTTTTTAAGGAATTCAACTGATTTAAAATAAATTTTGCAAAAGAAAATAGAGAAAAAGTTAAATTCTGAAAATTCTTAATAAAGAACAATATATGTGTACTTCAGGTTAATACAGATATAATAGCAACAAAATCTTTAAAATAGATTTTTTTTTATTATTATTAAATTATATCAAATAATGTCATCTGTATTCTATTCCATCATAACAGGTTTCATTTTGAATCGTTCAGAATTTTTCAACATATAGCAGAATTTTACTTAAAAAGGTTAATTTAATAAATTTAGTGTAGATACTTAAAATCTTTAAAATCTGAAAAAAAATATTCTAATAAATATAATTTTTCTTTAAAGATGAAAAATTTAGAAAAAAATAATAAAAAACATATTACTTTGTTTTCTATGAGTTATTATATTCTATGCCATTTTTCTACTCTCCGCGAAAAGAAATATATACAGATAACTTTCCCATGGGGATAATTTTGATTAAAGCTAATTATTATGAGAATTAATAACTCATTCACACATTTTGTCATTTTTGAAAGTAAGATTTCTATAATATTATTAGGATGAGCGAAGCGAATCCTCTACTATCCCACTCAAATTACATTTTGTCGTACGCTTTACAAAAAAACTATTCAATATTTTGATTTGAAATTAAACACAAATATAAATTATGATCTGTAGATTTGCACAATATAATTTTTTTACAGAATAACAATTATAAAAAATTATTATTTTAATTAATTTATTTTACATGCTTTTTCATTACGGACGCATTTTTAGAAATAAGAAATGAAACATGCATAGTTTCAGAAGAATAGATAGTTCATGGAGTTAACAATTGTAGACAGAATCATGATTAATTAAATAAATAAAATATACTTACTTTATTCCGACAAAATCATTTACGCTGATGTCACTTACGCATATTAAAAGAATTATATTGTGTTTTTTTTTTTTTTTTTGTGAAGTGGCAACAAAAAATAGAAACAAACAAAATTAATTGTTCATTATATAAAGAGTTATTTGATTTCGAAGATTAAAAATTAAATCAAATGAAACATACATATTATTATTTTGGTATATGTATTACTATTTTTAAATAGTTTGCCGTTTAAAAACAATTTATAGAATGTATTAGTTCTATTATAAAAAATGCCAAGGAAACATACACTTACTGGATGAAAAGAATGCGAATATGATATAGCTTTAAGGCAAGAGGTTAGATACCGGCGTAAAAAACGACGGCATAGATGTCATATACACACCATATCGGCGCGATTTTTCCGACGCCAATTTGGCAAAAACCTGGTTTTCGAATACCAGTTACCATATATATATTTGGTACTACTCTGTTATCACGTCGATCAATTTCGCCAAATTACACAAATCGCCAAACTAATAGCCAAATTATACATGCTGACATAATTTTTATTTTAAATAACGGAAAAACAAATAATTAGTAGAATATTAATAAAAATATTAATAAAAAGTCGAAATAAAAATCACTTAATGACATTTTAAACACGTGAATCGTATTTAAAGTCATTGAATGTGACAATCCCGACCATCCATTATTGGCATTTAATCTTATAGTTTGGCGATAATTTTTCGGTTTACGGGATAACCTAGTATTACCATAAATTTTAAAAAGGGAATAACAATAAATTTTAAAAAGTTTAATTAATACCTGTGGAACAAAACAATTTATATAATTAAATAAAAGAAAATTAAATTAAATAAACAATTTATTAATAAATAAACAGCAGCCGGGTTACCATGTCAAACAAAATAACTACACTTTGTCGCCAATTAAGTACTCAGGTGCATAATGACATTGGCGTCTGAAAAAAAATAGCGCCAATGTGGTGCGTATATGAAATCTGTGCCAAAAGGACGACATGACTAATCTCTTCTGATAAGAGAATGCATGTGCTCGGAAAAATGCTTTAAATTTCGAAGATGCACAAAAAAATTTTAAATTAATATTTTTGTAAAATTTTTCATCATCCTTGGCTTGGCATTCACTCTCACGGATCTCAAAAGACTTGCCATAAATGTATAGTAAATAAGGAACTAAATATTTTTTCTTTAGCTAATAATATGGATCCTGGTCAACATCCCTAAATATTAAAGGGCTTAACATTCGTCGAGGAGAAATTAATTGCCCAAGTTCATCCAGTTATTACTGTTTATCGCATTAAAGGTGATCAGCTTGAATACAATGGGCTAATTATTAATTTTTATCAAGATATTATAGGATTTTGTACTTTATTACCTCATTCCATAGATACTATAACATAGTACATTTTTGGGTACTACTTGATTATCCCGTCGACCAAAAATATAATTCCAAATTTCAGGATTAAATGCCAATAATGGATTATCATAAATGTCACATTACATGACATTAAACATAATACACGTGATTGTTATGTTATCAAGTGATTTTTAATTCGGGTACTATTTGGTTATCCCGTCGATCAATTTCGTCAAATAATACAAATAGCCAAACTATTAGCACAATTGCACAAATTGATGCATTTTTTTTAAATAACGAAAAATCAAATAAATTAGTAAAACATTAATAAAAATCCAAATAAAAAGTCGAATTAAGGTACTACTTGATTATCCCGTCAATCAATTTCGCCAAATTATACAAATCGCCAAACAATTGGCCAAATTAAACAGATCGACATAATTTTTATTTTAAATAACGAAAGAACAAAAATTAATGAAACATTACTAAGAATACAAATAAAACTTCATAATAAAAATAGCATGATGACATAACGAACACGTGATGCGAGTTTAATGTTATGTGAATGTGATATTTTTTACCATCTTCATTAGCATTTAATCTTTTAGTTTGGAGGTACCTATTTGGTCAACAGGATAATCAAGTAGTACCAAATAATATTAAAAAAAATGGTTACTTTCCGATAAATAACTAATGAAATAATGCTTCGCGAATCCAAACAAAGCATGGCTTTTGCTAGTAAATAATAATAATCTATTAATAATAATAATTTATAATATCTATAATATTATAAATAATGTATTATAAATAATGCAGTAGATTATGAACCTTATTTTAAACTAACACACAGACACACACACACACAAAAAAAAAGTTTCAAAATGATATGGAACACTCAAGTTTTCAAGCATAAAAAAAGAAAAGTTACAAAAGAAACTGAAGTCTAATGAGTATTAGAAATGAAACAAATTGCTTTATTTTACAACAATATGTAAATTTAAACAGTGATTTATACATAAAAGAAACTGATTTTTTCCCATTTTGAGGTGTTTTATAATGATATAAATATTGTCCAAAAATATAGTTTGATCGAAATTAGATTGATTAAATTTGCCATATCTTCTAATTAAAGTAAAAACGCGATCAAGCATGGAGTATACCAAGCTTTTTAACATATTTTGATAGATTTAATTCCAGTGGAAAATGACAGCAGCTTTTAATCTTGAAATTGTGGCATATTGTTTTCCAGTAGCGCAAACAATTCTAGCTACTAAGCTTTATACATTTTCCATTTGATTTAAATCAGGAGAAACAGACGGCTATGGAATTATATGTTCACCATCATTAAGAAACTATTGCTAATTACTATTTGCCGCCTGGATGCATGCATTGTCTAGTTAGAATATTTAGAAAGGTCAGCCGATTTCTCAGCAAAAGGCACCAAATTTTCTTGCAAGAGGGAAATGCGACATTGATCTTACCATGAAACACAAGTATAGTCTAAACTATGAGTAAACTTCCACTCTGCTATCGTTTTGAAAACGTTTATGGTTTTTTACGCAGATAGTTCCAATAATAAGAAAAACCGTCCGAACCATCCAATTTGAATGTTTTTCTTGTTTTCTCTTCACCGGAATATATTACTTTTTCATATTCTAAATTCCAGGACATGTATTCTTTTGCACTACGCAGACGATTTTGCTGATGCATTTTAGTCATACGTGTTGGGACTTCTTTTTCTTGTACTTTCTCATCTTTGAGCTCTTGACTACTCGATACTTGGTACTTTTTGATACTGCTACCAGCTGACCTCTTGAAATTTAGCATAAAATTGTATGTTAGTGATCATTCTTTTTATAATGGCTCTTTTTCCCTTTTTGAACAGATTTGTCGGACGTTGCGGAAACTTCTTAGATTAAAAGAGGATTATGGTGCAAAGAAAATTTAACATTACACCTGGATACCTTTTCAATTTTTTGCGATTTGATCCTTAAAAAGTCAGTTTTACCTTTCTCAAAACCATTTAAAGCGCTTTTACAACCTACATTTCTAGTATTCACTTTGCGATCAAGTTTGGAAATTTCCTAGTCTGAGAAGTATCTTTATATGCTAAAATAATTTGCATATTTCGGTTTCTTCTTGAAGTGGCATTCAATATTCCTGTACAGTTTCCGTACTCATTTAGTCATAATTTCGATCAATTACCCTTTTGCAACACATGGATGTTTGAGATAATTCATATTTTCAATGAAATTAAAATTTGATATTTCTTTTACAGCAATGTATTATATAAATTACTGTATTTGTCTCAAGAATGGAGTTTATTGATATTTATGAATGAATTTTTGCCAGGATATCAAAAAATTATTTGGTGTTCACATCCTTATGGAACCCATTGTTATTCATTTAATTTTAAAATTGTCGATCGCGTCTCTTTAATTTGATGAATCACTTTCTTTAGAAAAATTAACATATCTTAAAAGTTATTTTAGCCGTTTTAAAATAATTGCGCAATAGAATATTTTAACGAAATATTTCAGGAACTTTTTTTTTTCGTGTATTTGAAAATAAAGAAATTATCACAGGAAACAGATTTTTAATTTCTGTGGTTGAAAATTGAAAAAAAAGGACAAATTGTCGATATCAGCTAACACGTTATTTAATACTATTTTACTTTCCTTGATAGCAATAACCAGTTATCTATAGCTAAATCCTTCACTGTATGTAACTGAAAAGAATTACACAGTGAAAATGTTCCCTATCTCTCTCACAGCTATTTACAATAATACCATATAATTTCCCGAGTCTTTGGATTCAAAACAACTGGTTTTACTTTTACTTTCAGCTGAAACTAATGGATTCACTAACATCTAAGGCTTCATTTTTTGTGATGACGTTACTGATATGTTACTTATTTGAAGATAATAAATTTCTTTTATGACGTTAGTCTAACACGGAATGTATAATTTTATGTTCTTTTGGTTTCTATTCTTTCAGTATGCTAATAGAGAGGTGATAAATCATCATATTAACATACACGGAGCATATAAATTTGTCTTCATAAATGAAGGAGAAAGCTTCTTACTGCTTCTTAAAAATATCCAGGAAACGGAAATTGTCCTTGAGTTCAGCTATCATTTTGAGATTTTGTGTATTGAATATCAAGAATACAAAACTTTTTCGCATTTATTATTGAAATCTTGGTTTGGTAGCAGTGAAAAAGTAAGAGAGTTTACAGCATAAGACATTTGCGTTAAAGAAACTTTCAAAAGTCGTAAAAGGAGGTCCGCTACAGAATATTTTATTCATTTCTTTATAAATATTTTATACCTAATCCCCCCTCCTTAAAAGAGTACATAGATGTATAGCAATTCCAAATGTAAATTCTTTTAAAATTTTAATATTTCTCTGAACAATGTTTTTAAATGCTTTAAAAAATACATATCAACGCATTAAGACTGGCATTAAGATTTCGCAACATTATTTTTTCGATTATTTTTTTTAATTTTATTATAATTTTTTTAACAAATTCACTCTTGCAGATTGTATATATGACTTTTATTTTTAAGAAAAAAATATTAATCGATTCCAGTTGTAGAAAATTAGAAATGTGAATGAAATAATACGGATCTTAACATTTTTTCTTTTAGTTATTGAATTTTGGATAAGAATGAATTCCGGACTATAAAGAAAGAAAATTCAACAGTTCAAGATACATATATTGTAGCAGTCAAACTATGTGTAGTAGATACTAAAAAAAATTTATATGGCAAAAATGTAGTGTCGTTTACCTGTACTAATGATGCGTTTTTCATCATTAGTCACATAAAAGCTTTAAAACATTACAGTAACGCTTATTTTATAGTCATTCTTAGTTTTCCATTAATATGCATACTATATCATTTGTGTCAAGTACAAGGATGTGTGGTCCTTAACGAGTTAATATCTTTTGAATACACAAAAAATATTTATACAAATAAATAATTTTTAACTATCCAAGTGTTTGGCATGCAATATTCTGTTCACTGAGCTGCAGGTTTCACTGCAATATAAGTAATATTTCAGATAATGTAATTCGATAGATTTAAAGAATTTTTAGCTACGCTGAAGAATGATTAATACTCTCAAGGATTACATTCATATTTGTAATTAACTTATACATATATAACGTTAAAAGATTAATTTCCTAAGCATTTAAAACAAAATGCAATTAAAACAAAATTACAATTTTATACTTTTGCAAGAAAGGTCAGAAGGTTAAAGATAAAAAATAATACTTTTTAAAAGTGGCTAAAAGTCGGCAACCCAGCACCTAGTGGACACTTATTTCTCTTAAATGTTATAACTTATGCATCAGTTATTGAGTTTTAAAATAGGGATCATGTTAGTTATTTCAATTATTGACCGTATTAATGAAAAAAAAATTGTAATTAAAAATTGTATTATCTAAAGTTTTATCAAAAAATTTTTAATGTATCAAAATTGCACTTTCAAACTCAAATATAAGTATAAAATAGATTCAAAACTTTGTAATAGTGTACAAAAAAGGCTGTTTAAGGTTAACTGTGACTCACCTCATAATGCGTTAATTTAGCGCTGGGCCAGATTATGCAAAATTCAGCGTTTTAATTTATACTTGGTTATAAGGACCAACTAATAAATTTATTAAAAATGTATAATTTTTTCGTTCTTTTTTTAAATATATATGGCAGAAGGGAAGAAACAAACATAATTTAAATTCAGAATTCTTAAATTGCTTTTTAGACACATAAACATAATTTTAATTAATTGATAAAATCTTAATTTAAAAATAGATTTCTAATTTTATTTTCTGCATTTTGAGACATTTCATTGTTGCAGTTCTGTAGCCAGTGAGAATATTTAGAAACATGGTTTAGCATATCATTAATTCCATTGTTTTAATCGTATACAGTTGTATCTATTAAGAAAACAAATGATAGTGTATTTTTTAATTGTTACTTTTCATATATATAATTTTTTTATGTTTTAAGATTTAAAATATTTCGTTTCTGTACTTTCACAGCCAGTTGGAATACTTTGACGCATAATTTATACTTCAATGTTTTTGCACTTTGTAAGCAGTTGAAGCAATACAGATTACTTAATTTATCATCTGTATCAAGCTAATAGGAAAATGCCTTAAAATGAATTTATTATTTCCTAATCAAGTTCTAAAAATATGGAAATGTTTTGTGTTATCGGAAACACTGCAAAATTTTATCTTAAATAAGAGTGTAAAAAAGGGCGGTTATACCTTTTGATCCAATTTTTGTATTTACATTATTTGAGATATTATTTTAAAAGCCATTAAAGCTTGTCAGTTTGTATGATTTTTTTTTTTTTTGCCACTTTACCTCAAGGTAAAGAACTAATGCATAGGATTTCATAAAACTTTATATTCTGCTTGATGGGAACTGGCGACGATTATGTTTATATGTATATCGCCCGATATTTGGACTGCTGAGCTGCATTTTTCAGACTATAAAAACAGCTAATCCTAAGAATGAATGCGTGAAGTTTAATAAAATTCATACTCAGTTAGACCTTGATATGAATAGATAATGATTAGTTTTCGGCATATATATATCCCAACAAGTGCCGTTGCTGTGTTATATTTTTTACCATTAACATAATAGTTATATATCAACTATGTGATTGAATTTCAATAAACTTGCTATTAAAATATATTGGTTAATATTGATTATTTTTCTAATTTTTTAAAAATATTTTATATGTAAAAAAGTAAGAAATAAGATATGCTTCCCCTCCCTTCCTTCAGTCTACGATTCCGAATGTTTCGTCATATATTAAAATTTTAAGGAAATTTTCAATGATTATGGATGATGGTTTTGTATAATTGGAACAAAAACACTTTTCATTCAAATTACTTGAAATTTGTAAGTTATATTTCTAAATTAAAATAAACAAAAAATAGATATGAAAACTGCAACGAACAAATTCTAATACCATAAGCAGTTTTTAATATCCGGTTATGCACGAACATGCAAATTTAAGCTTTAACTTAAACCTATGATACTTATGTCATTCTTTGTTATAAAAATGTATTGCACGAGGTTCATAAAAAAAAATAAAATCTACCAAAATTCAACTACTATAAAATTTTAATATTATGTAATTTAAATGATATTTATGCAGAATCTGACAAATATAACTTGTTTTTTATGAAATAAATTGCATTAATAAATGAATAAAGGTATTTTCAAATTAAAAAAAGAAATGCTGAACTTTATATAATAAATATTTTTTACATTTATGACAAAACAAATTTTTAAATATCCATATTTAGACATAATTCTAATCGTATTTTGGAATTAGTAACTGCATAGGTATGTTTATATTCTGCTCTAAATTTATACTAAAATATTACTAACCTATTTTAACGACTTTCTACAAATCCACTTCAGAAGATATTTTCTGAACATCCATTAGAAGTACCTTCCACACACCGATTTAAAATCATTTTCACTCCTCAGAAGAATCGTTCAATGCTATCCCAAAAAAACAGATTCTTACGCCAATATACGTTTTTTCTTTGAACCACCCTAGGATTAAGGATTGCTGCCCGTTATCAGATAGTAAGACATGTTTTCTTTACTCATTTTTTATTTGACTATTTTTTATGACCTTTCAGTGTGATGTGTATCTCGTGATTCGGCACAATTCTGCGTTGTTAAGATCTTACGGCTTAAAAAAGCCCACAGGAAACTCTCACAGTGAACTTGAGAATAAATTGCCGAGTTGTAGCATAATGTATTGCACAGAGAAAAATAGATTATGCGATAAAATAGAACGCCAATTCTCCAGACTCCGATTAACCGGATTGTCCAATTAACCAGATCGATCAACGATTATTCAATTTTTTTCTTTCCTTCTCCGAACTTTTTAAAGTGAACCTTTTTTAGCAGCAATTCATAAAATCAACTGTTCTTAAAACCTATGAAGTTTAATTTATAACATACAAGAGTCCCGCATATACATATTTTCTCTCAGAAAATCCTTATTTATCATTTTTATGAAGAGGGTCAAAAAATTGCTTCCTTTATTCCTTTGTGTCCTCGGAAAGAGACCCTTCCTCCTCTCTCCGCTCGTGTTTGTTCGTACACTGTATGTATATATACATGTACTGATTTGTATGTGCACTTCTATGTATATCTTTGCACCAGTTTTGTAGAAAATGAAATTAAAAAAAGTTATACGAAATAGCTTCTAAATATGCCGTTTGTGATATGTTAAAATGGGCACTATTACAATTAATATTCTTAAGCCTGGAAATAGTGCGAATAGAAGTTACCTAAAAAACATTACAGTAACCATTTGTTTAAGCTGTCCAGTTATTTCATCATTCAGTTGCCCGTATTTTTCATTAACCGGATTGGCCACGGGCCCGACCAGTTCGGATATTCTGTGTTCTACTGTCTAAGTGATGAAGCTATTATACAATAAGAAGTAGATGCAATAAAAATTAAATCGTTACAGGGGCTAGAAAAAAAAATCAGCTTTAGACGCAATGTGAAATTAAATTTCAATAATTCAAAAAATACAGATAGTAGTACGATGGTCATTTCGTGGTAACTTACGTTACATTTAGAACAATTTACTAGTGTAATTTTAGTAATATAACACTAAAAAATTATTCAAATGTAAAATTAACATGATTTGTCAATGAAACATATCTAAAGGTCAATTAGGATGAAAATTACCTAAAAAATGACAATGAAAGTTACACTTTATATGATAACTTGAATTCCTTTTTTAAGTAATGATAGTTACCATAGTAAATAAAACTACCAAAATTTAAGAAATAAAATTAGCTAATTTTCATCTAAATTGAGCTTTGAATAAGTTTAATTAGCAAACCCTGTCAAATTTATATTTTGAATAATTTTTGTGTGAGTGTTATGTTACTAAAATTACTGAAAATAATTCAAAATGTAACGTAAGTTACTATGGAATGACCCCGATGCGATTTACAAAGAAATGTACAGAAAGGCATAATGTTATCTTAATCACTAAAAACAATATGCCAGAATAGCTATCGTTTGTCAACGCTGTAGTTGTGTAACGATCTTTAAGTTTCTGCCTTTTGCTTACTTAAATAAATGTGATAGGGATTACAGTAACTTTTTTTTCCTTTCTTAATTCATAAAGTTATTCCATTTAAGAAGGCCTGAAAACCTTTGTGCCATTGCATCAAACAAATGTAAATTTAGCTGGGTAGCGAATACTGTTGGAAAACAGTATAAACTTCTGAAGCAACACTTGCTTGGGGGAAATATAACAATCTGGTAATATATAATTAGATACTAAAAAGAAATTACACGCCCTTTATCTTTCTACGAAAACTGCTACTGTCAATGTTTCTGTAATTCTGGAATTTTTACTGTACTCTTTCTTTTGGATCATTCCGTATATCATGCAATATAATACAGGGGAATACAATTTTTACACATGGAAATTAAACTGGAAACAAAAAATTATATAAGTATTAAATTTGTTATATAATCAGAAGGAAATATTTTCCTGATTTTACTTATTTTAATATATAAATACAAGCAATTATTTTTAATTCTTAGGTTGTTTTCCCGAGAGAGAGGACTATTTATTAATAAAATTATTTTTCACGTTTTCTTCGATGTAAATCAGGGTGACACCTTCATTTTCCTAAAAATAATATGTTTAGCTATTTTATTAATTATTATATATGATTTATTTTCAATTTAATTTATACCTAGAAGTATGCACAATTAATAAATAGTAAAACTGATTTAGCGATATTTTAATTCGGAGTTACCTTTGATATCTATAAATATATAAAACCATTAATTGCATAATTTGATATTTGATAATATGGTATCTTTTCATTTTTAATAAAATATTCATTATGAATTTTTTCTATTTATGGTATCTTTTATATATTTCAATATATATCTTTTATATATTTCAATATGTAGCAAAGGTAGCTAAAAATATTTTTTTGCAATATTATATATACTAGATGACCTAACCTTCGTTGCCCGATCCCATGATAATAACATTTAAAAAACTTAAAATCGGTGTCAGAAGATTTTATATATTAAAGCCACAATCTGTCTGACATAACCTAAAGTTAGAAGCCTTACTACCTTCGGAAGCATAACACCAGAATTACTACGCATGCTCCAATTTGTTTATTTTCATATTTATAAAAGAAAACTTGTATCAAACGTAGAGTTGGAGTCACCATTGATTTCCGAGCGTTACACCACGCATACACTGGGAATATAACGTACTCTCCGGTCTGTTTTGGCTTTATTTTTTAAACTAAAATCTTTCCATAACACTCTAATCTATGGACCCCACATTCGTCAATACACAACTTCTAATTTGCATGATTTTAAATTTTGAAAACGAAAATCTATCAAAATGGACCAGAGTTCTCTGCCTTACTGCCTTCGATATTGCACACAGCACACCGACGGTGCTACGCACGCTCCAGTCTGTTTGGATTATACATTTTTTAAACAAAACAACCAACATAACCCGGGCCTATGATAATAGCAATACATCTTAAAATCAATGTTGCATACAGATTCGATTATTATGTAAAAAAAAAAAAAGTGTTAAAATGCAGGGGAAAAACCTTTTTTTAGGGGGGAGGGGGGACATAAGGTTCATCATATATATTGCCTAATTCTCTGAAATTTTGATGGAGTTATAAGTATGTTTCAAAGCATATTTGCAATTTTTTTCTCTCAGTTATATTTAAATTTAGCTGTAAGAAGTTGTAGTAGTGTTTTTGTTGACAATTTTCCCTCCCCCACACATCGAAGTAGTACGGAATTTTGTTTTTCAAACGGATTAATTCATCTCAAACTTTTACTCGGACACCAGCCAAAAAATTACTTTAATGTATAAATTTATTTTGCAAGTTTAAATAAGAGGGCTCAATATTAGTCCTGAGGGTATTTTTTCAACCGAGTATTTCCCCCCTAAATTTAAAAATTTAACCAAAATATACTCCATCATTAGATAAAAAGGAAATAACGAAATAAAACGAAATATCTCTAATGTTAACTCTATAGATAAGAAACAAGATAAAATTAAAGTCGCCAAAGTGACTTTCGGATATATATGTATATATACACTGGTGTCCAAAATTTAAGCATAATTGGTAATTAAGTAATTATTTTTAAGTAATGAAAGAAATATGAATCGGAATGTGCTGAAACTCCAGGTGTGTAAACAAAATAGTACGCGTCACATATTTTCGCGAAGAGTTTTCCCCGAAATCGAACAGGGGACCGTCAACAAATTGAAAAAGAACGAAGATCTTTTGGATAACCCTGTCAAAACTAGAGTAGCAAAAGCGTTCAAACTGCACATTATGATTAATTGGCTTATTGTAATGTATTGTGTTAATTTTTACAATGATAGCATGTATACTTGTAGAAAAATTAAGGTTTTTATAAAAACAGTCCTAAATTTTTCCAAGTTTTTTGCTTATAACTTGCAGAGTTCTTATTATAAAATGATGTTCTTTTCTGAAAATATGACAAACATCATTGTACATAATACCCTGTCATCAGAATTTAAAAATAATAAAAATTGTATGAAAAATGAGTATGTTTAGTAAACAATTTTTCATTGCGCATGCGTCAACGATATTAAAATGTCATTTGCATATTGTGTTAGCTAAATGTATAGAGCAACTTCTGTAAAAGTTTCAAAAACATAGCTTGAAAATTCTGAAAATGGTCGCCTATAGAATCAACTCAAAATCCGTTATTCCTAAAGGAAGCAAAAAAATCAGGGGTTTTACCTAAATATAGTTGTACGTGCAATATTGTGTAGGCACTAAACAATGGAATATGGATACAGCCCCTCATCTTTTTGCTTCATTTAGGGAATAAAGGATTTTGATCTCATTCTATCAACGATAATTTTCAGAATTTTTAAGCTATGTTTTTGAGACTTTCACAAAAGTTGCTCTATACATTTAACTAACATAATATGCAAATGAAATCATAATAGCGTTCACGCATGCGCAGTAAAAAATTATTTAGTAAACCTGCTCATTTGTCATACAATTTTTATATTTTTTTAATCCTGATGACAGGGTATTGTGTACAATGATGTTTGTCATTTTTTTCAAAAAAGAACACTATTTTATATTAAGAACTCTGCAAATTATAAGCAAAAAACTTAGGACTGTTTTTATAAAAACCTTAATTTCTCTACGAGTATGCATGCTATCCTTGTAAAAATTAACACAGTACATTACAATAAGCCAATTAATCATAATGTGCAGTTTGAACGCTTTTGTTATATTAGTTTTGACAGGGTTATCCAAAAGATCTTCGTTCTTTTTCAATTTGTTGACGGTCCCCTGTTCGATTTCGGGGAAAACTCTTCGCGAAAATATGGGAAGCGTACTATTTTGTTTACACACCTGGAGTTTCAGCACATTCCGATTCATATTTCCTTCATTACTTAAAAATAATTAATTACCAATTATGCTTAAATTTTGGACACCAGTGTATATATATATATATATATATATATATATATATATATATATATATATATTGAAAGAGTTAATATAAATATTTTTAAGAATGTTTCAACTATTCAAAAGGAAAGCAGACGTAGATTTTCATTATTCTTAATATATCCAGAGCAAATGCAAATTTTTAAACTGAAGTAAAAAAAAAAAAAACTAACAGACGTTTCGAAATTAATGTTTGTAAACCAAAACAATAAGTACAAAATATAGATTGATATTTTTAATTTTCACGTATTTCGGAATAACATAGCCGATGCGGGTTGCAGTAAATGTGATGGAAAATGCAAAAACCATTTCAAAATAATTTTTTAAAGGTTAATATTAATATTTTTCAAAGGAATAGTGCCGTTAGACACGATTATAAGTTTGGTATTTTTTGATTTTCTTTATTTCAACTCGTAGAACCATTGTAAACCGTCAAAAACGGAAGTAAAGTATGATTTTTCGACCAAATTGGATCTCCTCTGCTTTAAAAACTACAGACGCCGCCCTAAGTTTTCCAGCCAATTTATGATGTTCATTATGGTTTTAGTATTAATATCTCATTCTATTAAAAGCAAAATATAAAAAATATGAGCCTCAGATGAAAGAGAACCTACATTGAAGCATGTAAAATGCCAAAGCTTTTGATAACTTCCAGCATTAAAGTAGAATTCTTGGTAAAACTCATTACTTCCTGCCAGCACAGGAAAAATTTCAAATTTTGATATATTCTTTCTTTGTAAAGATTTGAACGGAAATGTCTGTTCAGTTCAAAATATGAATGTCCTTTAATTTTACTTAAATGCAAATAAAATTAAAAACCTTACTACCCATACGAAAATTTTATGTCTGACATATATTATGAGCCCTCCCAATTTGTCGCCACACTTAATGAAAATACTTTACGGAAACTAACACTTTTTGCGGGAAATGCCCTCTCCCCCCCCCCCCCTTCAATTGAAGAACTCGGAAGCTATGAAAGATTGGAAAAATTTACATATAGCAATAATAATGTGCGGATTATCAATTTTTAGTTATTCATAACATAAACCTCAATGAAAAAAATGACAAATTTAAAAGCAAAAGCTGACGATTTCATACTTATATTAATAAAACTTAGAAAACAAGTTAACAACAACAACAAAAAATGAATATTCTTGTTTTTTAGTATTAATTTTTGGCTTTTTTACTTTTGCCACTTTTTTTATACTTTTTTAATCTTAAAAAATCCTTTAAAAGTAAACAAAACTTTAAGTCTATATTATCTTATTTCCATTTTCCTTTACCTATACAAATACAGCAAATGAAAAACAAAAGAGAAAAATGTAATAGCAAATAAGAATTTAACAAATTATTTGCAAAATATACGATGTTAAATAAAAACCCGAAGGAAATATAAATTGCATAATGTAATAAAACAGATAAACTGATAGCGTTGTCAATCAGTGGGTTTGGCTGCTGTCCAAATATTTCGCTCTTGCCTAGATAGGCGTTATCATTTGACATCAATTTCGTTAAACTGATTGCATCTAGCAACATTGTTATTCTTTTTAAAATACTATGCGAAAGAAAACTGGGAGAATAATTTATAATTTTTTCTTCTTGAAATAGAATTTGAATTTAAGAAATTGTGTAAACGAAAAATAGTACGATTTTTCTCAAAGCAATAACTTACTAATTTAAACAAATTTAAAATGAAAATAAGTGAATTTAAATTATAATAGTAAAGCGCAATTATAATTACATGAATTAGTCAAGGTTTTTAACGCTAAAATACAAAGATCTCAATAAATGTAAATAGCAAAAATAATTATTAATTAATTACTTAATATATAGAATTTTTTCCCCTTACATTTATAAAAGTATTTAATTTTTAAATTTGTTATTTCAGTCATTTTTATGATAATATATATCGTTCAAGATAACTATATTAATCTTAAATAATAACACGAATTAAATTCAAATTTTAACCTTTTGAACGCTCTGGAATTATAAATGAAGTTTGCCGGATTTTAAACAAGTCAAATTCGACTGACCAATATTTCTTTTAAAGGATTTTTGATTTAAAAAGATTTGCTTCATGTCTTTTATTAAAAAGGATTTTTTTTTTCCTCTACTGAAAATGTTCCTCCCCAACATGCATAAGCCGAAAAGCCCAGGAACTGTTCTGCATTATATGTATGGTAATTGCTCTCTAATTAGACAATTTCTCCTTCGATAAGATCGCCACAGTGAGACAAAATCTTAATATAACCCACCTTCCCTTTAAAAACTATGATAAACTTATAAATAGAAATAATATATAAATATATAATAATATAAATAGAGATAGAAATATATAATATATAATATATAAATAGAGAAATATATAATAGAGAAATAGAGAAATATACAGCATTCTGGACAAACATTTATCATTTACTTAAAAAAAAAAAAAAACTATAATTGTTTCGAATACTTTTTAAATACTTAATGGTTGTTTTGTTGCTGTAATTAGAAAATATCGATTACATCGGGTTTATAACAATGTACTCTTATCGTTCCTACCAAAATTTACTGATAGTATCGTGTAAAACCACTAGGCGTTTGGTGGAGCATACATGAATTAGACATGTGAAAGAAATGTTTTGATATATTTGTTAGGAATTAAAAAAGGTCTTTCAAAATATAACTTAAAAGAAACTCATAAGATTCAGGGGCAATATAAAAGTTTTCATTTCGTAACTTGATAAGCCTAATTTTTGATGTAACCTTTGACTTTAATTTTTATGCGATGAATACCATTTGAAACATTTTTGCAATTTTAACTATACCTCTAAAATTAAGTTTAAAAACTTTGCTATTTTAAATACGAAGGGTCACCTTGTATATTTATACCTATGGATAATATTAGCCATCTTAAAACATTTAATTTTAGAATATTAAAATGTTTGCTCCAGGAGTATACACATCACTAAGTTTATTTTAGAAGCCATTTTAAAGATATCTCGAAAATATAAAAAAGAATAAGGCGAAAAAATTCTCTTAAAGAATGACTAATGATCTTTAAACTAACATAATTTTCTTTTTATTTATTTATGCATTTAGAATCATTATAAATAAAGCCTATCGCTGTGTACAGAACAAATAAATAAGTCCTTTATAAATATAAGTTTATAGTAGGTAAGTAAAATATTTTATCATATCTCAAATCTAATCAGTGACATTATTTTTATGGCAATGTGATGCTTGTCAAACACCGAACCCATTCGAGTGGAATAATTTTGGAAATGATACACTTTTTGGAGTTTAAAATTATGATTTATTCAAGGCAAAATTTATTGTTTGAGATTTCTAAAAAATACTATTTTTTATCACAAACTATATTTCATTTTATTTATATATTTGTGCATAAGCTTTCAAAAAGACATTTACCACATTTCACTTACTTCTAATATAATAGTTCTTTTTCAGGGGAAAATAGCAGACTAGATTCTAAAGAACTTTTATAATCATATAAACATAGCCCAAAGATATCCACTATCTATGCTATTGTTGCTTCATTTACTTTTTTACCCAATTAAAAGAAATGTGCATATTAAACATTCAGAAAAATACTGTTCGATACACTATATGGCCAAAGGTGACCGGCCACTTGAAATGTTTCACGTTTTGTTAGATATCTAGAAAAATACACGAGGAATTATCCTTAAACTCCAGGTAAATTTAGCAGCACAAGTCATATTTTCGCGAAGATTTTTTCCGAAACGCCACAGTAGACCGCAAAAAATTGAAGAGCTAATATCTTTTGGATAACACTGTCAAAACTAATTTATCAAAAGCATTCAAACTGTAGATTAAATGGTTTGTAGTAATAAACTGTTTATTTTCATGAAGATGGCATTATACTCGTCTTTTTACATATATTTGCAGAGTTCTTAACATAAAAAAATTTTCTTTTCTAAAATTACGACAAACAACATTGTACACAATACCCTGTAATAAGAATTTAAAAAATAAAAATCGTAAGAATAATGAGTAGGTTTACAAAATAATTTTATTCTGCGCATGAGCGAAAGCAATCAAAATATAATTTGCATAATGTGTTAGCTAAATGCATAGAGCAACTTCCGGGAAAGTCTCAAAAACATAGCTTAAAAATTCTGAAAATTATCGTCGATAGAATAAGCTCAAAATCCGTCGTTTCAAAAAAGAATAAAAAAGATGAGGGTTTTTTCCAAAAATAGTACGTGCAATATTATATATGCTATATTGACAATAATTATTGAATATAAAGATACATCCTCTAATCTTTTTTCTTCTTTTTCGGAACAACGGATTTTAAGCTTATTCTATCGACATTAATTTTTAGAATTTTCAAGCTCTTTTCTTGAGACTTTCACTAAAGTTGCTCAGTACATTTAGCTAATACGTTATGCAAATTATGTTTTAATTGCTTTCAAGCATGCGCAGTGAAAAATATTTAGTAAACTTGCTCATTATTTCATACAATTTTTATGATTTTTTTATTTTGATTACAGGATATTTTGTACAGTGTTGTTTGTCATGTTTTCTGAAAAGAACATTTTTTTTAATATTAAAAATTCTGCAAAATTATAAGCAAAAAAAATGGACAAATTTTAGGCTGTTTTTATGAAAACCTAATTTTTCTACGACTATACCATCCTCATGAAAATGAACACAGTTAATTACTATAAACCACTTAATCAACAGTTTGAACGCGTTTGCTACATTAGTTTAGACAGAGTTATAGAAAATATATTTGTTCACTTTTTTTGGCGGTCTACTATGGTATTTCGGGGGGAAAAAAATCGCGGAAATATGACTTGTGCTGTTATGTTTACATACCTGGAGTTTCAGGATAATTCCTCATGTATTTTTCTAGATATTTTATTTTCTAGATTCACTTTTAGCCAGATACAGGTTTTAAAAATAGAATTGGTGTCAGTTACTGACCATATTATATGACGACCTCAGAAGCCAAGGGGTACAAAGTGACAAAATGTCGATTTGGAGTAAATTGAGTTTAAAGATAATTGATGTTAAATTGGAATATCAATAACAATTGATTAAATTGAAATAGGAAACATCTGCCTGTTGCATTCTAATCTTTGAACTCTCATTTCAATAACTGTTAAAAAATAGAGTACAATTTTCTTTAAATGTATAATTAATCAATATTGTTCGTTTTTCGAAAAAAGTGGTTTATCTCTATAATTCAGCAAATAAGAAAATGACCTATATTTCTTTACCTAAAATGAAAAAAGCATATTTCCAGATACCCTGTGCACTTAACTGAATTTTTTCAATTTTGTCACTTATACCCCTTGGCTTCTGGGGTCCTCATATATAATTAATAATAATAAATGTATAATTTTCAACAGCAATTTAATGTATCTACTTTCTTTTCAAAAAAAAAAAAAGTAAAAAATGGATTTAAAATTTTGTAATAAATAATTGAAGAAGAAAGAATCCTTAAGGTGTCAGTTACTAGGATTTCACTCTATTTAGTATATTTAGTATAAGTTTAAAGTCATGAAATTAGCTGCTATAGTATAATTTAAATATTCATCCTTGCACAAAAAACATAAAAACGACTAACAAATACTTTAAATCAGGGAAATATACTTCAAGGTTGGAAGGAGCCATAATACACATCCTAATGTTTTTATAATTGTTTAAGGGGGAATATATTTCAAAAATAAATAAATAAATAAAAGAAATATAGTTAATAATTGTAACTTAAATTTGTATTAAATGTAACGTATAATGTATGTTATTTTGAAAATTACAAAAAAAAAAAAAAATCGGAGCTTATTAAATAAAGAATTTTTGCCCCGAATTTTCTTTTTCAAAAACCGAAGTTTTATAGAATGTATATTTCTAAGTTTAATTCTTTTCTTCATTAGTTTTTATACTTTCTCTGACGCATACATTTCACAGTCCCACTAGCAGGGTGAAGGAGAAATTTAAGTGTTAAAATCGCTCTCCCAGAGCACTTAAAATGTGTTTAAAAGGATGCAAAACTACTGTAATGAATATATGACATGAGATAAGAAGACAAAGAAATGCAGAAACAGCCGATAAAATATAGTGTTAAAATTTTTCAAGATTTTAATAATTAGAATCCTGTTTCAGAGCAAAATGAATGAGTGGGGAATAATAGACTCGTGCATATGACGTCACATGCTTCATCTGGCACTTAAAACTTAAGGCAAATGTGGTGTTTTCCCATTTGTAAACATAGTGTTTTGCACTTCTTTTTTAAATACTTAAAAAATAATGCAAGAATAAGAAGAATCAAAATTAAAAAGAAAGACCACACGTGCTCTAAAAAACAAACGGGGAGTTATGACGTTCTGCGTGGGCTCCAGATGTGTACTAGATTATAGAAGCCTTATACCAGATCAGAGTAGCAATGCAAGGGATCTATAGTATCAAATTATAAGTATTATTTTTACTGCTGTTCCTCACTTTATTTTGCTTTGAATATTAAAAAATGTGGCTCTTTTTATAAATCCTTCAAACTGAATGCTAACTTTATTTTCATTGCTTAGTCTTTTCATTATGTCGGATTTTACGTGTCATGAATTTTTTAAAAGCTACTTTATGAAAGCTTAAAACAACAAAATCATTCATTTTTTGTTAATATTGATACCTAACTCTTCCAAAGTGGAGATCTGGTCTGTATAAGTCATTATTAATAGTATATGGTACTTAGAAACACTTCATTGCTGTTTGTTCTTTCAGTGCTGCTGTATTACATGATATTCTAATAAACAATGATGTATTCAAACTTGAAATATGATGGAAACACGTGAAAAAAAAAGTGTTACTATATCTTTATTTTTTCTATACATTGGCACTTTTATAGTTATGTTTTAAAGTTAGTACTTGTGTGTGTGTGTGTATATATGTATAATGTATATTGGAAATTAATTTTAAAAAAGAAAAAAATTGCCTATAGTTTGAAATTCACTTTAAAAAGAAACAGAAAAGTATTATGAAAAAATATCAACCTAATAATTAAATGCACCTAAACGATCAGAATTGCTAGAATTGCTGAAGATTGCATGACTTAAACCACCAACAGACGATATATGGGCGCTTAAGTGCCTTCTGCCAAAATCATGCACGCAAACTCAAATGTCAGTCTCCTGATTTTACTCTTTATATTCAATAATAAAAGCCGGTAGTAGAGAGTAGTATTTTACTTCATTTGTTCTTTTTTTTTTTTTTTTTTTCCAGTCACCATCATTTGCTCGGAATGCGACCTTGACCGCAGATGACTCACCTTATGATGATGGTCAATACCACGTGTCAGGGGTGGACGCAACGAGATTTGTAAATCATCCTTTATTAAATGAACTCTTCTGAATTCAATCGACTGGGAAAGTTACATTAACATGAATGGAGAGGTTCTCTTTCTTAGTTAGAAAAAGATTTTATTTGCCGTATGTATTAAACCGTTAAAATCATAGAACTGGGTGGGTGTGTACACTAATGACAGCGAGTTATGCATCAAGGTTGATCCACTTCACAGAAGATTAAAGATTAATTTTACCGCTTTTTATTAAAAAAATATGTTATAAGCCACATATTAAATTAAATATATATATATACATTCTCTCAATCGTTTAACAGAGTTGGAAAATGTTGCAGCATGTTAATGAAAAAAAAAAAAAAAACTTGTCCTGGCAAAACATTACGTTTGAAAAAACTTTTCTCCTGAACAATTATATCAAAGCTCAATGGAAGTAGGTCAATGCTTTTCTGTAAATCAAAGAATAAACCATAAGAGAGAATATAAGAATTGTAGTTTAGAATTCGCTAAGCAAAATATTACCATGGATGTTGTAGCATTTCTTAGCAATTTTTTAATCGGGGGAGATTTAATTTTTGAAATGTAAAATAATTATCTTTTATCTAGTTCGGTACATAACAATCTCTTGAATTTAGGTTTGAAAAATTTGTAGTTTTCAAGAAAAGGAATACCATGTATCTTACAAACGCTTCAAAAAATGCTAAGTGTTTTTAGAAATACTTATATATTTAATTATATATACAGATTTAATTAAATATTTTTTATTAATCCATTTTTCGTGTTTCTTTTTTACGGAATGATTATAGGGAATCCTGATGATAAACGTTAAATGCTATCCATCTCGCCTATCATTGTTCACCTTCACTTTGTTTTTTATAAATTGCAATGGGAATTAATACAAAAAGATTTTGATAGTTTTTTTTTAAATATATATGTAACACATCTTGCAAAATTTTGCATATTAAATTACCATCAGAAGTATACATTTCTACAGATTATGACATACAATGTCCCATAAAAGAAATACCCGTTCTAAAATATTTTAAAGATATTTTATATTATATATATATATATATTTTAAAGATATTTTATATTATATATATATATATATATATATATATATATATATATATATATATATATATATATATACACACACACTTAGGAGTTTTTTTTTTCCTTGATTTTCCGTTATAATTTCGAGATATTTTAAATATTAAACTGATTCTTAAAGAGGAAACCATTAGATTTCGGACGTTAAATATACGTTTTGAAAACATTCAAAAATATGTACCCGTACTTATTCTTCTTTTGAAGAGATAAGCAGAGGGGAAGGTTCGTTGTATATTTGAAAGTGTGTATGCACATTGCTGAATAGTATGACAGTTTCTAAGTTTATGTTATGCAAAAATATTGTAACAATACAGAGTCTTCAAAGAGATTCAAACAGCACAACGTTTAATTTTTTACACGTTGGAGATGCACAGGCATTGTAGATTTCAAAAGTTTTCAAAAGAAGGTTAGAATTAAAAATTATTTTTATAAAATAGACATGCCATTTATTTTGAAAAATGGCATCATCCATGGGGCTTTAAATTATATTCAGAAACATTTGTTTCCCGTGCTACTACAAATTCTATTAAATGCCCGTAAATACTACAAATTCTATTTTGCTATGATAAATACCCACCAAGTAAATATACATTATTTTATGATATTTCGAAGTCTTCTGGCACTGAAACTGATTTTTCTGTTTTTAGAGCAGAAAATCTCCATAATTTGATAAAATTTTAAAGAGAGTTTTCGTTTAAGTATAATTGAAGTTTTTCTGCTTAACTAGTCAGAGCATACAGGAAATATATTTAAATACAACTTGTTAGAATCCAGAAATCGCACAAAAAATTAAGTAGTAACTTTTTAAAATTTATTAACAAGATTATTTTAAAAATCTAAAATAAAATGCTACTTTATTTTGAATATTTTTGCAGTTATATTGTCAACATACCCCAAACGTGAAAAAAATTTATAGCCAATTTCAATATTTTTGGGTCTTTCTCTCTCTCTGTGTGTATCTTATGATATAATTATGTAACGTATCTAAAATGTATTTAGTAACAAATAATTAATAAGAATATATGTAATTGAGATTAAGTGATAATTCCCTTTCTATTCGAAACTTAGACTTAAAAAAAATCCATTTAGGAGAAAATATTATTGTCTTATAAATGTAATTGACTGCCAGTATTGCATTAACTTTCAAAAAGATTTTCTTTTTCGGAGAAAAGGGAGTAGATAGTTCATCTGCAATATCTGATAAAATATCGATATGGGTGGGGTGCATATTCATTGAAGGAATCAAAAAAGCGTTTCTCTGAAGACTAAGCGCCTATTTCCCTATAAATGAAGTATGTCATAGATGAGTTGTCCTACTTTCTTTTATCATTACTTTCGTACATTCGTAAAAGAGGGCGATCGGCTACTTTGGAAAGATAAACAATTTTTTTTTTTATATAGAAATTTATTGTTAAAATATTAAAAATATAAGTTTATAACCATTTCTTTGCAGGAAGCAGTGCATGTTAATACTTCTTATAAAATAGGGAAGTAATTAAAGTAAGATTTTGCGTATTTCAAATGCTTAAAAATTTCCCATACTTTAAAATGTTTGTCTCATTTTATTTATTTATTTTCTAATTCTCAACATCGCTGAGGAACAATAGTTGAAATGTGTTAATGACTTCAGTTTATCTGGCCATATGTTTATCAGTAGGGCTGTGTGGGCGTGTTAACACACTCTGATTACTCTGATAAATATACTCTGATTACTTTTAATTTATATACGTTATTGATATTTGCCATAGAATGTTTGATACTGAAAATGAATTGCGTAGCATTTATAGTTATTTTACAGGGAACACACAAATTAGTTCCTTACATTACATTCTACCGGGGGGGGGGGGGCATTTGCAACGTATCTTAATGATGTTATTACTTCAAACATACTTAATACATGACTGAGGTAGACTACAATATTTTTATTATAAAATAGGGTGTATGCTGTCATTAATTTGTAGGAACAAAAACTAAATCTGATTACGGTAACTTCCCCTGGGCGAAAATTATTAAAAATGAGTTTGCCGTTAGTAGCATCTGTTTTAAAATGTAACTAACTTTTAAAAAATATTATCGGTGTGCAGTGGCACCAACTTATATGGACCCATCGGGCCTGAGCCCACCCAATAATTTGCTCAACCCACTTGATTACTATTATTCTATTTTCTCACTTGTTCATTTTTCAATCGCCAAATAAAAAAAATTCTCCATTGAAAATAATTTTGTTTTAAAATACAGTAAGGATAGCAGTAACAGGCGAACAGGGCCGTAACCCAAATAATCCAATTAAAATATTACTGTATCAGAGTGATTGAAGTGATAATGAATGGCTACGATGTGTATATGCATTTCATAATGAAATTCTCTATGAATGCATGCAGACTCAAACTTTTAAGTATTATAGTCTAACTTTATAGTATAAATTAACTAATAAATGCATACAAAAGAGCTAATGGTATTCTGCTTCCAAATAGAGATTGTCTACTTTCTGACCCATTTGCGAATTCATTTTTCATCCCAAATGCACGAAAATAGCAGCTGTTCAGAAATCACAAAATCAAATAGTTTTCCATTTTTTTCTTTAATAAAATTTAATGATTTTTTAGAATTGACTGTTAAAGAGTTTAAAACTGATTTTTGACATTCACCATTCTTTTAAGTGCTTTGAGTTTTAGTTATAGTCATATTAATAGTATAAAATAAAATATTGTAGTCCATAAAAAGAAGATCTCATATAAGAGATTAATTTAATGAAGTCAAAACATTATATTTCATTTTAAAAATTTCCAATTTCACTGTCGTAATTTTCCCATCCGTCTTCTTATCTTCAAAAGAAAACAAAATATTCATGTTATTTTATGCTAAAATAGTTGAGCTCACCCAATATTTTTTAAAAGTTGGCGCCACTGTCTGTGTGTATACATTCTACAGTTATATACAGGGTCGCCGTAAATAACTTTTTACATTTTCTTTAGGGTTGACGGACATCAATAATCATCATCAATCGGACATCAGAATTTTCAACTGCATTATGAATTACATAACTGAAATTTTGGCATATCTATATTTAGTAGATATACAAAATCCGTAGATCATATATAACATTTTACAAAGGCATTAGAATGTTTTTTCGGTTGTTGATGGTAATTTCTGAAATTGGGTTTTCAAATGTGTTAGATATTTTCCAAATTATATACTTGGATTTTGGATATACTTGAATTTAAGTTTTGTTATACTATATACTGAATGTGATGCATATATGTTATACTATATACTGAATGTGATGTCATTATATATGACAGACGCATGATTTTTCTTTCCTCTTTAATTATTATGCTACATAAATTACTATTAATGAATATTATTGAATAATTACAAAAATCTAATACAAAAATATCTTAAGATATTGTTACCATTATAAATATCACGGAAGCAGAGAAAATGTCAAAATAGAATACCACTGAAAAAACTCCTCTTTTAACCAGATTAATCGAATGTCCAAAATTTGGTTCTAAGGAGTCCAGTATGGTTGCCGTATTGTGATCACAAAGGCTAGAACATTATAATATTAGGCTACAATGTATTTTTAAATATCAAACAATGTTCGAACACAAACAATTCATTAGGTACCAACGAAATTCGGTTTGCATATAGAATTCATACGAGTCATGTAATTTTCAGACCAAGAAACTTTTCTGTACCAGTATTTGTTTATAGAAAATCTCTTTTTAAATAAAGCGAAATTTCGTATATTTAAACTAATTTTTTTTAATATAAAAATATTGATATTTTAACTGGAAAATAGTGGGACCCGCACGAACCCTATGCATATCTCACCTAAATAGCTCGTCAAAATTTTATTGAAATCTAAGAAATTTAATGCGTAATGAGAATGAAAAAATTTGATTTCATTCACCGATGTTATTTGGATTTTCAAAAGACTCAAATTCGAACGAATCGCTGAATTTTCTCGATTAATGAACCCAAAGATAATATACATAAAAGAAAAGAAATGTTAATTGTATAATGTTAATTAATATGCAACCCAAAGTCTTTCTTCACACACCGTAATGTTAAGAAATACGCTTGCGTGTCCTTATAAACGAACATTTGCATGCAACTCATCCAAGGTACTTGCAAAATCAATAAATACACTGGTTTCAATGAGTTCTGTATTTCTGATGTTATCGTGATGGCAAAATTTGCATTATCTTATGATTTAGTTTATAAACTACGCGTTTTTTATGCATAGTATCTAAGCGCAGGAAATTCGATTAAGTATTCAACTCTGAATGGTAGCATGATTATAAAAGTATCTGCGAAAAAAAAGATTTAAGATCAGATTAAGTTAATAAATAAAATTTCTAGATTAACGTAAATGTATGCTAAATGTGCAATTCATTTAAAACATTCTATGGTGGCGAAATTTCGATTTTTTTCCCCCGCTCAAACAATTTTTTCCCCTTTATTACGTCATTCACAAGATTTTACAGCTTTATGAACAATAGTTTTGTCTGTAGAAAATTTTAATGTACGGCTGTTTAATTGAGTACTCTCTGTATATTGAAGAATGCATTAATTCTACCATCAAAACAATTAACCTTTAAAAAAATTATTTAGAATAGTAGTCTCATGACTAGCAATTTAATTTATTTTTATAATTAAAAAATGCAGCTGACTTTATTTATCGGATAAAATTTGGTGTTCTTCATCATTATGTTTTGATTGTGTTATATTTCTATTTATATTTCAACTCATGTTTTAAATATTTAGAAGGGTTTTTTTTTTTTTTCACAATTTTATATTTAATATCTCCATCTCATGTTTAATTTTTGTAGATAAATAGTACTTTACGAGTGTTTATTTATAACACAAAAATAGAGCTATTTTCTTTAATGTATTTATGTTTAATAATGTAAAAAATAACAGGATTTCTTTTTAAAGTAAGTTTCTCATAATATGGAGGAAAACAAAAAAATGTATTCCCAGCTTTTCAAAAACTTACATTTTAGTTCTCCCTTCCTTCCTGCACAAATTCAATTATATTAATAACAGCAATAGTAAAATTATAGATAATAAACCTCAAGTTCTCACCTTTTCTCTCTAAATAATTAATGTGATTAAAATTTAGCTGTTTCATTTTTGAATAAATAATCACTCATTCAAAATTGTCGAAAATTTTATTTTTACTTTATTTAAGTAAAATACTACCATTTTTTTTTTTTTTTTTAAACAATCATCTTTAAAATTTTATGTAATGCCCTCCCTAATATATATAAACCAATATATTCATTAAAAAATAATTGTTTAAAAATTAAACAGCACATTTCTATTTTTCTCTTAACAATTAGAACTAAAATTACTGCATTTTTTATTTATCTCTACCTTTTCTTCCGAATTTTTTTAAAGCGCATTTATACTTTTTTCATAAAGCGATAAGTATTTTCATATTTTAAAAAGATTATTGTATGTGTATATTAAAATTCAGATTTAATACATAATTCAATTTATGACAAGATATATTATGCATGCATTATGACAAATAGATACATTATGACATTTATAAAAATATTTTGAATTAAACATAACTTTTTCCTGTCACTTGATTAACCCTTTCCGGCACGAACAAAAAGTGTAGCAAAATGAGAAATTATCGACTGACACCGGAATTCACAAAAGAATTTTTTAGATATTTCGAATTCCTCAATTTAAGTTTTTATTGTAAAAGCAAAATCTTACCAAAGTGTTATTGGTGCCGTTTGCAAGTTTGGAATTAAAATTAGGTATCCCAGGCCGGGCACAGTATGCCGGAAAGGGTTAAATAGAAGTAACACTACTACATGTGTTCGTTTTTATCCTTTAGGAACTCACTACCCTTTGAACTTTTTTATTTACCTTAAGCATATTAGAATACATTTTTAGCATAGCAATCAATAACAAAAAATGATTTTATTAACCTCCCTATCCTGAATGGGTCTAATCGACCCATAACTATAATTTGTTCTATACGATTCGAACCAGAACTTTTTTTCATAAAGAAAGTTAAATAACAGATTCAGGGAAATAAGTCAATTAAAAATATTAAAATATTTTAAATAACAATTCTGATGTGAAATGTTTTTATCAAGATTGTGTAAAATTTGAACAGGGTAGGAAAGTTAAAAAATTGTTCCATTTTTCTAAAAAAAAATTAAGTATATTTTAAAATTATCTTTTTGATACAGTACTATTTTGAACATTTTGAGCTATTTCTTGAATTATTCGTAGAAGTATGTATAATTTTAAGTATCTGATTTATCCTATTTAATTAGTAAGGTAGGAAAAAAATGTGCAAATACGTGCAAAATTACAGTTAAAACTGAATTTATTTTAAATTTTTATGTGCAGAAAGAAAACTTTATTGTAAATGAAATATTTAATTTTAATAAATAGACCATATATAGAAAGCAACGCCCCCCCCCCCTCCCCTCTCAAAAAGAGAAACAATATACATAAAAGTTTTATCACTTTGATCATGCCTATTCGTAAAAAACACTGAGAAAAATCCTTTAAATGAAGTGGATTGTGGCATTTAAAGGGAAAACAATGTAATAAAACTGCTTTAAACTGTATTTATAATACTTGATCTTTACAAAACACCATGAGAATGAACAAGTGATATTAAAGTTTAAGCAAAAAAAGTTAGAAAATCTTAGAAAATCAATATTTAACATTTTTCGCCGAATCAAGAGTACCCAGTTCTTAAATCACATTCTAAATGTATCGTAAAGATAGAAAATACTTTGACATTTTTAAACGACCATTGTAGATGAAAAGTTAAATGAACACCGGAAATCAAAATTAAAATTACTTTCACGTTATCAATGCCCGCTATGAATCGAATAACTGAAAGGAACAAATTAAGCTGTCCGTGAGTACGGTTCAATGGCGAAATCCTAGTAACGTGTGGTCTCCCAAACTTACTTTCCATGGAAGGCCAATCAGTGGCGCCCATCTTAATCCTAACATTATGCATTTAATCCTTAAAATTGTCGAACTGTCGGCAACACCTAAGATTTTCGTTGTCGATAGCGATTGAGACAGCAGAGAACTCATTGAAATCAGAAAATTACTTAACTTATATCGCTAGCATTATCCAGATCGTATCGGAGGGAATATTTCGATTGAAAGCCCGGGTGCTGACTCTATATACCCAGAAAAGTGAAAGACAACGGATTATTATCAGGCCAATAACGTTTCATTTCCCTTAAAGGCAAACCTGAATAGTTCTGGAAGTAAGGCAACAGTTGGAGATGATAGATACGGGCATCGGAGGGGCCATAATAGGATGAATATATTCACAGCATATTCTTCAGCAGCCACAGAATATCGTTGAATTTGTTTAAGATGTTCCATAGAGCTCTGTGTAATTAATAATGATCATCGAAAATATGATAACAAGTATCGATTGTTTATTTCTTCACTTTAGTTTTTTTATTAATTCATATTTGTTTTATTTCATTGTAATTCAATTCATTTTATTTTTTCTTATGCGATACCATGAGCAATTATAAGCAATGAGTTTTTATCATTAATAATTATATAATTTATACGGAAATGCCCAACAACGGAACCACTTTGGGGTCGCTCGCACTTAGCATCGAAACCTGCAGCATTTTGTAGCCCAATGCATAAATGTTAGAGAATAGATAAAATGTCTGTGTTGAAATTATATTTTATGTATCTTTTATACTTTTTTTATTATTTGATTTTTATTTGCTTATTTAGCACCAAAAGTGAGTTAAGTCACTAAATATGGCGCTACGAAGTTTTAGTTTGCCTTTTTTTTTTGGGGGGGGGGGGCTACGATAGTCGGTTACGGATGCCGGAAAACTCTTCTTTTCAAAATGCGTCAACTTTTTCAAAGCCAAAAATGTGAACATAAAAAAAACATAAATTTTCAAAACCAAATTCGTAGGTTTTTGAAGAAATTTTTAAACTTTTCAATGTTTTATATTTATTAACTAATTTATATTTTTAAATGCTTTTCTTAAAGAAAAAACTTATGTTAATAGTCCGATAAGTGGCCTCAAAAGTAGAATTTTTAGAAAGTTATGTTGCTGCAAAATCAAAATATATCACTTTTTTGATTTAGACAGATTTTTTTTTTTTTTTTCAATTCTCAAATTTCCTAATACAGGGCTTTAAAATGCACCAAGTTTCCATACTAGGTGCGAGCAACACCAAAAATAGTTCCCTAAGTTTGGTACCGAACTATTATAAAACTTTTTTTTTTTTTTTTTTTTTTTTTAAATCATGCTTTGAGGTGTTGCAACAAATGTTTTGATATTCCATAACAAAACTGAAGCGATATGCATTTTCTGATATTACAAAAATGTTGCCCACGAAAGGATCTAATTCCCCCTCCCCCTTTTTGTCTTATTTCTGTTATTTAATGATTTAATTTAGATTTTGTTTAATTAGTTCAAACAAATTATTTTAAAATCATTAGCATAAATATTTGTTATAAAATTCAACATTTCATGTAGTAAATTTTTCTATCTAGGAAAATATATTTTTATTTTTTCTTCATTTATTATGCTATCGTGTGTTTCGCCACTTTATCAGACTCAGGCAATGTCATTTAATGTCACTTAATCTTTCAGTTTTCTTTGTTATGAAATAACTTAAAAACACCCTTTAAAAAATGAAAGTACACAGAGACATGAAAATGTTTTATAAGTAATCTTAAAAAAAAAAAAAAAAAAAAAAAAAAACCTAATAAAGTTTACTTTTTGAAAGAATGTCAGGCTTTTTCACTCTTTGAAGTAATATATATAAAAATACACTCCTTAAAAAGTGAAAGTTTCCACTCCCTAAGAAGGATTGAAATATTTCACTTTATTGTCGAGAGTGAGACATGCTATTCCATTGTCGAGAGTAAAATATCTCATTCGCTTACGAAAATAAAATATCTCACTCCACTGAAGCAAGTGAAAGCGTGACATTTTACTTATTTAAAATTTTCCGCTCAACTTCCAATCAACATATGGAGTCAAATAATGAAAAATACTAAAATATGTCATTTCTTAAATAAAATTCATACATAAAGTACAGATAAGTGTACCAAAATTACTTTCAAGTGCATACATATAGCAAATTTATTTAAAATATCTTAAAATGCATTAAAATCTTCAAAATGTTTTCAACCATTACACGTCCGTCACGTGTTTTTAATGTATTTCAAGATGTTTTTAACCAATATTAAATTTATTTATATATATGCAAAGTAATTTTATTACATTTATTCATATTTTTATATGTATTTTAATTATTTAACACTAAGTGGATTTAGCACCAGTGTTAAATCCAAAGCCTGGAGCAATGAAATTACCACCCACCCCCCTCCTTCTCCGAAACTCTATAATCCGCCACAGAAGTCTTCTCGGAAAAAATTGTGTGAATTCGACACTATTTAGCACTGATTTTATCTTCCATTTATTCTCTTCTATATTTTCTAATTCCGTTTCATAATGTAATCTTGTAAATTACGCTGATTTGATATTAGAACGCACTTTATGAGCTGAGGTATTAACTGACCAGCCAATCAGAACCAAAGAAAATAGTTTACGTTTCTTTGATCAAAAAAATCTTGTCTACAATGGCTTTTTTAAAGATTAGAGGAGAAAGACATCGCCATTTTAGGATTAAATTTAAGAACATTATAAAATGATTATTTAGGATATCGTATAAAAATAAATTCTTATTTAATTTTAATCTTTTATATTTGTATAAAGTTTGTATATCGTAATTATGAGTTAAATAGTTTTATGTTATATAAAAGAAGACTGATGTGAAATTGATTTCCCGATTTGAGAAGAGATTGTATTTCTGCTATTCGATAGTTTGATAGTCGGCAACTAAGTTCCCACAATTTTAAATAATCTTTTTCTACAAGTTTTTATTATTATTAATCCTGAGTTGATTCCTCCCCCCCCCCCCCCCCAAAAAAAAAAAAATCTTAATTAGCGGGAACTTAGTTGCCGACTCAATATTTCTCATCGCTCGAAAACAAAATCTTAACACATGAATCAGTTTTCGTATATCATTCACAAAATAATCTAAACATTATTTAGCACCGAGATAAAATGTCTTGAAACAGTTATTTGTGCCGTTCGTTTTTATTTTCTGTTTCTTGCGGTTTTCTGATTACCAACACTTATTATTGTATTTAATCCTTTCGAGTCTGGTGCACTACTATTAATAGTACATGTATTTTAATGGAATATTATTTTGTTTTAAGAAATACTTTTGCTACTATTTAAAAATAATAATGTTAGTATTTTATCCATGCATATACTACATGACTTCATTTATATTTAAGTATTTAATAATAAAAAAAATAATTGTTTATTTCTCTTCACGCCGTTTGCAATTCTTTGATTTTAAACATATATTTCACTCTTTAAAGTTACTTTCCTGAAAGAATCATGTGTAATAAAGCACTAAAAGTATTAAAAATTTGTAATATAAGTTAAATCTTATTGTAATAAGATATTTTCTAAACGTCTCCAAAAATTCTTCCTTAGCCTAGACACACATAAATACAAATTGAATAGTACACAAAACAATAACATTCGTTATCGTTCAGACAGTGAAATAAAGGTTAAATACTAATTAATCTATTTGTATAGGTTCTATTAATGTTATTAACGGAAAAGTAATTTTTTCTTAAAACTGAAAAAAAAAATTCAGAACCGAAAGGGTTAACGTCATTATTATTTTGAAGGAGTTAAATGTGATATTCGATTATTATGATATTACGAACAGGTTTCATATTAAAAATTCGCATTGTATTGGGGAAATGTCTTTAATCATATTATAGTTTTCAATTTAAAAAGCGAAATTTTTGAAAGATTTTTTTATTACTAATAATATTTTAAATTATTTAAAATCCTAAATATTCATATCAATGTTTTCAAATTTAATATCTATCAAATCTATAAAAAAGAATTTCTTACAGCACATGGCAAGATTTTTGAGAAGTTGTTAAATCTATTTAAATATCTCTGCATTTAATTCATCTATTATAGTTTGCTGTTGTTTAATAGTACAATTATAAAATACTAATTATTTACTAAGATGTTACAAACTGACATACTAATGTTCCAAACGAAATATCTACTTTGAAAATGGGAAACGGAGAAAGTATTTTTTATTAAATGACAGTCATCCCAAAACTGATTTTATAAATCACTAAACTGTATTAAAATGTATATACATATATATTCTTATACAAGAATTCTTATGCAAGCGAATCTACATACTTAATATTTCTGCACATCACACAGACACGAAAACAGAGGTATGTAAAATAAAAACAGAAGCACAATCATCAGGAAAATCACTTTTGTTTCTCTCTGTCTCTTATAAGTCTATAAATCATCTTCTGTTCAATTACATCACTCATTCTGTTCACTTACATCATCAATTGTACATCATTCATTCTCAGACAGTTTACAATCATTTATTGAATTTCATGAGAAACTAATATGAAAAATATGTCATGGTCACTGAAAAAATCGATTTTTTTTTTCTTTGAGTCGATTAAGCTGCACGAAACTGTTCTCTTTCCTTAACGTTTTCAAATAAATTATAAGTAATTATTGATCTACATTCTCGAGCATATCATTTTCAGATAACTAGAATATTATTAAAAAGAATATGTTATTTGAAATATTTAATAAAAAGGAAAAAATGCATTACTAATCAATTGTATAAAATGGCTTGTTTTTTTAAACTATTGTCATCTAAAGATCAAAATGTTTTCTGTAAGGGAATTATGTAATGATATGATGCATGTATGATATATATATATATATATATACCCACATACATACGCATAACCTTTAATTGTAACGCAATATACATAATTAAAACATTAAAAAATGAATTAAAAAAGGAATATAATCGAAATTTGTAGAACAAAAGTAGATTCATCAGACACCAAATACTTTAAAACTACAAATAAAGTATGCGATTTAATCTTCGTATCAGACATGAAAAAGCAAAATAATACGAATTTGGGGGTTAACAACATACATAAATCCTTAATAAAAGGGGAGAAAACATAAAAAATAAATCACAAATAACCAGATCAAAATGGATAAAGTAGTACAAACATAGCAGACACCAAAGAAATTCTTCAGATGATGTACCAAAAAATAGACTGTCATGATTACATTCAACTGTTTCCAAAGAAAAAAAATAGAATACTTAAAAAATTGGAGCAAAGAGTATATCCCAATATCAAAGATACAAACTTCAACGTATGATATCAACGCCCTCTGTAGTACTAGCTAACTAACCTGTTGTCCAAAAAACACTTTAGTACTCCAATCGCTTGAAAAATTAGTAAAATTGAATACATATTTGTTTTTCATTTATTAATTAAATGAACCATATATTTATTGGAAGATGCTTAAGCCATATTCTAACAGTAGATATTTAAGTAAAATTTAAAATATCTTATTAAATGGAAAACATAAGAAATACCATGCAACTGATTTATTAATATTAAAAATGCGCAAAATTTGATATTTATAAATCATTAATTAATGATTTCCATAATTAAATGTATCAAATTATAAAAATATATAATCTAACTTTTCTCTCATAATGTACCTAATTAGGATTTTCATACATTCATTTAAACATACAGGATTTTAATACATTGTTAAACAATAAAATCAATCAATTTTATTACAATAATTTTATTACAGTTATACATATATTAAACTTCTCTCATTAGATATTTTTATAATTTTCGAGTATTTTTTAAAAAGTAAAAGTTTTGAATGCACTATTAAAAAATAAAGTCAAGTAATGCATAATTTTATCAGGAATATTTTATTTATGGGCATCTTGTTTGGTAAGCTGTTATTTGTACTAAAAAGTTCTCGTATCTTTAATTTCGAAAATTTCGAATATTCATGTAAACACAACACTTTTGAATATAAAAATAAATAATAATATTAAGCTCTTATACATATTTTATTTGTAATTATTTAAAAACATACAAGTTGTGTATATTTTATTTATCGCTAGTTTCTCAGTGAATAGACTTGTAAATACTTGATACGTAGTCATTTCATCTAAAGCAGAAATTAAGCATAACTAGTAAGGAAGAAATTTTACAATGTCTTTTCTTTACTCAACAAAATGTTTATCTAAGTTATAATTAAAACTCATTTGTTTCCAATACATTTATAACATATTATGAATTATTCGCCCTAAAAATAGTCGTAAACAGCAACAAAATAATTAAGTAAATAACTACTTGAAAACTACAAAAATGAGAGATTTAAATCTTTCAACGATTTATTGCTAACGTAACTAATAACTGAAAGTAATTACAAATTGCATTTCTTCATTGACTTTGCAACGTACATTACTTAAATGTGATGCATAAACTGTAGAATTCTCAGTTATTCCTACCAGTAATTTTTAATGAAAATTTCATCCTTTTCTATCAAAGTATTTACTGCGATTAAATTACGAAAAATATTCTATTTTTAAAAACTAGAGATAAAAATATTCAAAAGTCTATAAATCACATTCCTTGCAAAAGGGTTAGTAATAAAAATATTCTTTATAACAATCTCTAATAAACATTTATCTTTAATTCATGAAAGAATTGCAGAAAGAAACAGCAGTTATGACATTTTTTCATTCGCAATTATTTTCTGCACATAATTGTAAATTATGTTACAATCAACTCTTATATATCCCTACCCCCCCCCCCCCCCTCAAAATATATATATATATTAAAGAAATGCATCCTCATTCTACATAGCATCTCTGGTTTTTACTCGCCTAGACAACGGTTATTACTCACAAAAGCAGGTGTGTGAAAGAAAAATATTCAGGGTCATCAAAAAAATCAATGGACTCTTTCAGTTCTTAACATTCCGTGGAATGACCAGCAGCAAATTCCTTGTTTTTATTACTTTATGGTGGAACGCAATTCGTTGTAATAGTTTCTGTTGCAGATATGATTTTTTAGGCTTGAGTTGTTTAAACATTGTTGATATTTAAGAAGTATACACATTTTAAAGTACAACATATGCATGAATTTATATTCTAAAAAATCTTCAAGGTCATCAAAAAAGTAATTATTTGGTTAATTTCAGAACTATTTTTTCGAACTATGCCATTTAAAGAATTTTTTTTTATTACACAGAAAAAAGTATCCATACACATTATTTAAACTTTTTATGCCATTAATGCATATTTGTAATAAATTAAACATAAAATACCACGCGAGTTACAATTATAAAATTATGTATTGAAACGAGTTAAATTTATCGCGTGGAAATAAAGATCCAAAAATAAATCAACTTCTTTTTCAGCCCCCCCCCCCCAAAATTTATATCCCTACGTGTTTGATGCCTAAATGTAAACATTTATTTTATAGCAAAATTTATTTTCAACTAGAAAAATTTTCAAAGTTGTATAAAATGCATAATTTACTTATATTTACAAAGCAGCAATTCACATTTTAAAATAGTTTATTTGTAATTTAGACTGTTTTAATCACAAATATTAAACTATTGTTCTATTTTAATAATTTTCATATTTTATTTCTTCTGTTTCTAATGTATATGCCTATCCTCAAATCGCAGGTTTTTTTTTTTTGGGGGGGGGAGGGGGAGAGAAGGGTCGAATTTCGATTTTATATTTATTAAAGTTAAAACAATTAGAATTCAAAAACTGCCTTAATGTTTGGTTCAGCATCCACCAGAAGTAAAGTTATAGCCCAAAATATAAAACGGATGTGTAGCAAATTTCTGAAACCGGAAGTGACCGTTTCAAGAGCTGCAGAAACAAACAATGCAATTTAATACACAAGCATTTTATATTATGTACACAAATATACAAACACCTACAAATATGGATTTTACATACATAATTTTTTGTGCTATATTAAATTCTAAATTTGTGTTTTATGGAAAACTGCGCTTTCTTTATAGGTACGTTTACGAAAAATATCATTTTTTAAAAAGTTTTTAAGGTATCTAAATAAAAATTTGCGACAAGGTTCTGTTCATCCGTAAGTATGTTAAGAAGCAAAATAAAGCTTGTAAGTATGTATATATTAATTAGAGCCATTTTTATTTAAAAGTACACATTTTTTAAAAAGTCTTCTTTTATATACAATTTTGGTATATGTTAGTAAATTTAAGAGATCTTGCAAATCCTTTGCTTTATTGTATGTTGTTTGTTAATATACTGTTGAAAAAAAATGAAAAAACAAAATAATTTACTAAATTTTGTCGAAATATTGCCCAAGTTTGAAAAGTGAATTAAAATTTCGTTGAAAATTTATGATTTCAAAATTTTGTTCTCTGTTTTAGCTAAAAACATGTCCGTTTGATAAAAATTTCGTTTTTAAGTGCCCAGAAGGCAGGCATGTAGATTAAACAAATTATATATTTTAAAATTACATAACTTTGAAATTTGAAAAATAAAGTTTATATCATATATGACTATTTGTCCAAGGATGACAAGGAGAAGAACTAACAATTTCTTTAAATATTGCGAAATATTTTGCATTTAAAATCTTTTATGAGATTTTTTTTACGCGGTAGTAAATGCCAAAAAATTTACGATCATTTTAGAGCTATACATTAAAATAAATTTTATTTTCTTATGAAGATTTTTTTTACAATATAAAATATAATATTTATGACAAATATGCTAGGAGAAATGCTTAGCTTCGTAAAACAAAACAAAAGAATTAAAAGCATTTTATCTTTTTAAGATATTTTTGAAAAATTTAGTGATAAATGAACCTGTGTAAAGACGTATTTAGCTAAGCACAAAAGTAAAATTAATGGCCTATGTTTGTTTCTGTAATTTGTCATAAATAATTACATATTTTTTTTCTCGAGTGTATAATTTTATTAAACTTTTCAGTTATTGAACAGTCCACATATACATATATTTCAATATAACATATTAATGTGCATTTCGTACTTTTATTTCAAAAAACATCAAATTATCTGTGTTATTTATTTATTTATTTTTAATTAAAATAAGAATACAGTGTGATATGTTTATTCAAAATTAGTTTTGTATTAAAAGTATTTTAAAAATAAACATAGGATAATTCATATATACATTCAACTAATGAGAAAAATTATTGCATCTCTATGTATTTATAAAATTTAACATAAACAAATTTAAAAAAAACTTACGAGAATATAATTTGAGAAAATTTTAAATTAATGAAAAATTCCAATTTTATTAAATGCTAGTTTTTAAAGTGTCCATTTTTTATTTTCAGATAAGCAGATTTTTTTTTTATATATTTTTACATAGTTTGAAGTGAAGACAATACTATATCTAATTTACGTATATTAACTTATATAATCATATGGATGCGAACATTTTCATATTAATTGAAGGATAACTATTTATATAATAAGTGTAATATAAATAATGGAAAATGTACTAGAAAATATAATTGTTTCTATATTAGGAAAAATATTTTTCTGTATGTTGGTCTATCTGTATATGCACGTGATGGCGAAGAAAATCTTTCTCATGTAGAGAGCTGAAGTTAAAAAATTCATATTTTAGATTGACCTAAAGTTTATATTTTGAATATTAACCACAAGATAAATGCAACTTTAAAAATTAAATTATTTTTTTATAAAAACTAAATCTCGATGGTAAGAAAAAGGGTCAATAAAAATTATATTCATTTTTTGACTTGAAAAAATATTCAAAAACTTTTAAATAGTGTTGATTTTTTAAAGTGAAAATTAAATAATGGTTTTAAAAATCATGATTATTTATGACTAGATTTTTGTAACAATATGCCTAATTTCATGTTTCGTATTAAATATACATAAAAATATGATTTGAAATAAAATCTCACACACACACATACATATATATGCGAGAGAGAAAATGAAATTACTCTTCCCTATTTTTTAATGGAATGATAAAGCTTAAAAATTATTTAATTTTCTGATAAGAGTTTCTTGCTAGAAATGTTTTGCACTAAGATTAAAATAATAATAAATAATATAAATTTATTGAAAGAAAGATCTGTTATTATTTTAATATTTAAAAGAGCTTTTTTTAATTTCAATTCTTTCATTTTATTAATTTACCCCTCTCCCTCTCTTTCTAAATAAAACTGTGCTTATTTATTTTTTTTATTAATATTATTCAACAGTTAATAAAATGAAATAACACAAAATGAAATTTTTATTAGTAATTGACATGTTATTAGAAATTATTACTAAAACATCAAAAAATACTGTTTAGATTTTTCTTTTTTGTAGCATGTAAAAAGAGAGTAGTATTAGAAAACTTTGAAAATAAATTAAAGAGCATGGAATATATGAATATTAATTAAAATTTGTGTAGAAAAAATGCATTTGAAATGCTTTACGATATGTTATTTTTATTATATACATTTAACCATGCAAACACACCTTCTTTCAAATTTGAAATACCCTTTTTTTAACCAACAAATTTCAATAAAAAGAGAAAAAAAAAGATTTAATTTTTAAGCATAGTTAAGAAAACAACTACATAAATTATAATATTTATTGTAAATAAATGTACAATACAGTGCTTTCTGTTTTCAAAGCTGAATACCCCTCACGCCCTCTCCTCATAAAAGAACACGCACTATCTGTAATTTTGAATACTATTCACACTTAGGCAAAAGCAGGTTTGTGTCAACGAATACGCGCTTAGTTTCTACAGCCCCTGTAAAACTATCTTTGCAGAGTATGTAGTCTTAGATAGGGGAAACGCTAAGTTCAGTGGAAGATTTTAATGGGTGTGATGTGAACGAGTAAACGAAACTTAGGAAGCTGGATTGACAAGAAATTTTTATTTGCAGAAGATAAATAAAAGGATATAACCTTTTTCGGGTAAAGAAAAAAAAATTAATAATCATTATGAATTCTTGCTAAACATCTAAAAGTTTGATGGTGAAACGTGAAACAGAGTACTCGTAAAAGTCACATTTATTAAATCTGCTTAAAAAAAAATCCATCAATCATTGAACTATTATTAATATTAAAAACAACCATAAAATTAACTATAAATTTACAAAATTATACATTATAAAATTATAGCATATGTGTACAATAGAATTCAAATTTGTTACATTCATCAATTAAGAAAAAGAAGTGCAGGAAAAGTATTTGTTTTTTTACTTTTTGGCTGCTCTAGTTTGTTGAATTAATTTAAGTGACATTCTGAAGATGTTAAATAATTATTCTTTTTACAAAAATTAAAAGTTTAAACAATTATACCACTGTGAAGTACACATTGGAATATTTGCCTTTATTCAATCTAACAAATCTCTATGTAAAAAGAAATCATTTTTTAAAAAAATCCATTTTTATGAGTGTCATCAGTAAGCGTTCAAAATTTAGTGAAAATAAGAAATCTACATATAAATTTAAGAAATGTAAAATAAAATTTTAAATTGTTATGATTCTGATTTTAAATGTTTATCATTTAACATAAACAAATTTTAATAATTATTTATGGTTATTTTTTTTAACCGCTCCCCTTCCCCAATAAAAGATTTCGTTATCGCATTCAAAATTATCATTACATGTTACGTGAATAACTTATATTTCTATAGAAGTAGTTTTGCGAAGTATAATGCACTTAAAATTAAAACATTTTGGTTAGACTTTTAATTTAAAAAATAAGTTAAAGTAATTTAAAATATCCAGTTAAAGAAAAAAATTCAAAACCTTATTCGTTTCATTAATAATTAGTGAAAATATATCTATAAAATTACATTTAAATAGTGAAAAAAAAAAAGGATTTTCATTGCTAAATGTATTCTACAAAAACAAACTGTTTGCAACTTGATTTCGTTATTACTAATTTTTTAAAAATAAAAATTTATTGATCAACAATTTTTAAAATAATCTCAAAGTTTTATTTGCACGATAATCACCGACTGATATTTATTTTTATTATTATTCAAGTAATAATTAAATGGTAATTATGATGCACATTTTTATCAGTTAATATTTTCAATTAATGAAGATACAAAAATTACAAAGTGTCGCCGGCTGTCACAAAATAAAATTAAACAAGAATTTTTTCAGATTGAAATTGATTTTAAGAAAAAAATTTACTCAATATTGAATACAGTTGATTTTTAGTTTTTAAAAAATACTATGCATTCATATAAGAAAAAAAAATCTTTTTTTTTAATTTTTTTCAATTAAAAATGAAGGAACCTCTAATGATGCAATTGCATGATACAACAAAAAGAAAGAAATCCAGTAAAATATTTATATAATATTTTCTTTTCGACTGTTAAATTCTTAAGTATGACAGCGAACATCTCTAGTAATTCACTTCCAACCATTAAAATATACATACCTTGAATTAGATTTGAAAACACCACTGTAGATTTCGAGAAATCAGAACAATAAACAAAACAGCAACATTAATTATTTAAAAAGAAATATTGAAATTCTGAAGCATATTCGCGCCACAATCATGTGAAATAAAAATTCAGCATAAGCTTTTAAAAACAAAACCACATCTCATGCGTGAAAGTTTTCATTAAATTTTTCTACAGAAATAACCCTACAAGTTCCGCAGAATTCTGTTCACCGGATTCGAAAAAATTCACAAAGACTTCCACATCACATTAACCTCGCGGAATAAAAAAATGGGGATTTATTTGTTTAAGCACTGTCAACGTGTTAGACGTGTGATTAATATGCTTTCTTCGGAAAGGGATCCGACTCGCATTTAAGTTACAAGAAATGAAAACCGGCAAAAACGCCTTGCAATCTCCATACTCGCACGTGAGAGGTTGAAATCTAGATTAAACAACGCCCCCCACCCTTTACAGTCTTCCTGTTTTCAGTGGGCTTAAACAACTACACTACTACTGGAAATAGGGAATAAAAAACAAGGAAGAACACAGATTAGTTTGCAAAGACGTTTGCAAATGCATTCAATGAACAAAAGTAAACAAGAGAAAAGCATGCCGCCATTTTATTGATCGTAAAAATCCCTACTGGGATATTTTCCCCTTCATAAATGTATCCCACATTAAAAGATAAAATAAAAAATAAATCTTTCTAGAATTTTTAATTATATTTCTTATATAAATCACAATTTCTATTTTTTTTATACATTTTAAGGTTAATTCCTATACCTGTAACTAATATTTATTTGCTAAATGAAACCTCGAAAAGGGAAAAATAATTACGAAAAATTTAAATGAGGGAAAAAGAATAGTTTACGATAGGGATAAAACTAGTTTGAAGTGAAAGTCCAACATCCTAAATTGTTATTTTCTCAAATTTCAAAGAATTTATGTATATAAATTATTTTTTCAACAAACTCTTTTCATAAATGTCAGTTTAGTAATTAGATAGGTTTTATAAAATTTGTTAATTATTAATATAGAGATTTTAAAAAATATTGAACTTTTCCTTTCATTTTCAAATATACTATATTTTTTTCTTATAAGAGAAAATATTTATTTCCCTTAAAGTCCAATTTTTATAAGCTTACAATAATAGTAGCAGACTTGGTGGAGTTTGAATATGCTTCATGAAATACAAAAAAATAAGTATAACAATAAAAGTACAGAATAAAAAAATCCAATAATAAAAAAATAAAAAATCTGAAAAAGTGCAAGATGAAAAAAACAAAAAATGATTCATTACCATACACCTGCAAAAACAAAACCACACTATAATTCTTACCCGTTAATATCTGCAAGAATTCCACGGAGATACCAAATTCCATCGCATGTCCATTGACAAAACGTAAACACAATGTGGGAATTCTCCATTCACGAGACAATTAAAAAAAAAAAATCTACTACATCCAAAACTTTTAATATCACGCATGCGTAGAAGAAAGTTTTGTTCACTTCGCGGAAGAGGGGAAAGTTTTAGAGAGCGACGGACTTTAGTGCGCTAATCGATACATGTAACGGACGACGAGTCATGATATTGATTCAGATTTTTGGGAAAAAACACGCCTAAGTTCTGCGAAGAGAACTGTTGGTGAAACTAGAATGAAGAAGAACTGTCCGACAGAGAGAAAAAAGAATGTAAGCAGCAACACGTAAAGCACGGGTCACTAGAAAGAGCTTATCCTCATGTTTTTTATAGGATTTGAGAATGTCATCAGGCTGTTTGCACGAACGCTGTAACAATCTACTTACATAAATTTGCTTAATTTTAAGTGATGTACTTTTAGACTGCAGCCTTTCAATAACAAATTCTTTAAATTAAATTCAGTAAAATTGTAGACACACTTGGAATCTATCTCAGGGAATCATTTCAAAACTTACTTGAGAAGTGAGGGGAGGGTTATTTTTATCTTATTTTGAACAGCTGAGATACAATTGATATTTTCGATTAAAACTATTTGTACGCTTTTGGTATTTAAACAGAAGTTTTAGTTAGCCAAAGAACTAATTTGATAAAAAGACTTATTTTGAGATTATTGCAATAGCAATGTCTCCGCAAGCAATATTGATAACACTATGAATTTCCGTGTTTATTTAATGTTAATGTCTGTTTTCTAATAAAATCGGACTGGTTAATGTAGCTTTTATGGAATATTTGAAAAAAAGCCCGACAAATACATTATGAAGTAGCAACTCTTTAAAGTAACAAACGTCCTCGACTCCCCCAAATTGTTTTTCCTAGTCCAAAGTTACCTATTTTGCAGTCACAGCACATTTTAATTAGCTTTTCTAAAAAAAAAAAAAAAAAACCCTGATATATTAATTAAAAAATGACAATCATAAAACAATTATGAAAGAATACTCAAAAATAATTTTTGCTCAAATCTTGAACTGTGTGTTGACGTAAAAGAATGCAATTGTGATGATTTTAATAGAAACTTAGTTTTGCGGAAAAGATAGTGCCATTATATCATTTAGGGTTTAAAAGAGATAAATAACTGAAGAACGTTCACAAATCTAAAAGTGCTATTTTCTGAAATATTAATTCCTTTTTCCCCCGAAAAAACGTGAAATTGCCTAATGTTATTCAAAAAGTACGAAATCAAAAGACGTTTTCCAGTTTTTGGCAAACGCAAAAGATCTTTCAGAAAATACTTTCAAAGCCCGCGTTTTCAACAGAATTTCTGCATGCCACACCTTGAGACAGGAGAAAAACTGTTCATCGTGCGACTAAATACGTTTAAAACTCGATAAGAATTTATCAAAACATAGAAAGCTCTTTTCGATTCCAAATCATTTCAGTAATCAAGCTTGTCAATTATAGCCCTTTACATTAAAAAATGACTCGGAGAAGGTGTCAGTTTCGCATTGTTAAACAGGGGATTTAAGAACTACCTTAAATAATAATAATAAAAAAATTTAATTCCTTCATGAGGTTAAAAAAACAATGAAAATCATACTACATAATTATATAATATTTGAATTTTTTTTTTTTCAAAATTATGAATAAAAAATTTCTTTTTACCTATACTGCTCAGGTTACACGAGTATGCGAAATAATCACATTCTCACTACAATATATATGCATCCTAAGCAGAACACTTTGGGCACACTTTCTTTATAGCTGATTCGGAACACATTCCAATACACATTGAGTTTAATCAAAATGTTCCAAGTGTTTTCAACGTTTGCCAGGAATTTGAAGTATACTATTAAGTAACATTTTAAATTAAATCTGGGACTTTAATTAGACCGTATAATAGTACTGAAAATAAAATTTAAAAAAAAAGGAGTAAATCTACAGTATTTAAACACTAAAACTTTTTTTTTTTAAGTCTGTATGATAAAGTTCAGTTTTGTAATTTACATTAAAAGAATAATTTATGAATAATCTTATAAATAATGGTATTTTTAACTAGACAAAGTTTTAATTTTCGAATTGAAAATAAAATGCCCAGCCATTATTTAATTTCTAAGGGGTTTTATTTTTAATATTTTTTTTTTTTTTAAATGGAATTTAAGTCTAATTTTCAACAAAAAAATAAAACTATAAATAATAAAAATAATTGTTGATTTAAATAACAAAAAATAAGTAAAAGAAAAACTATTTTTCAACGTGTCGTTAATTTAAATCATGAACAGGGAGGCAGCTTCTTTGAAATTTTCAATATAAATACGGAGAAAAGCATCATTTTGTGTTCATTCGTAACTGAACATATTTTGTTGAAAATTATGCATATATTAAAAGAACAATTTCTTAATCTTAATTATCTTAAAAATAAATCAATTATATAATAGTCTAAATATTGTTTAAAATTGTTTAAATATAATCATGATTGGATAAGAAAAATATCACAGTTTATAAATTACTATTTATATACTATACTTTCTTCCTAGCACTACTGTATTTTAATATAAAACGCATTTTTACCAGTTTTTTTTCTTAATAAATATATAAGCATGTGTTTTTATTTATAAATGTGTGTGTATTACACATTCTCGCAAATAAAACCAGTATAACATATTAAAAAAATTCATTATTTTCCCACCTAATAAACTTATTTTTCAATTGGCACATGATGGTCACGTAAAGTATTTTTCGATCAAATTTGGCACGTGGAAACCAAAAGATTCGCCGACTCTGGTCCACAAAAAAACATTAAAGAATTAAAGTATTTTCTTTTTCTGCATGTGGGGAGAAACTCACTTTTTTAAATTAATTTCTTGTATATGTATTTTTTTCTAAATAAAGATAAAAAATACTTTTTAAAACTATAAATTTTTTATTATTATTGAATTTTTATAAGTAATTGATTAAAAACATTTCCAATCTATTATAATCAAAATGTTTAATCTTCACGTATGTTTTTAAAGAAAATATTTCATTCATTTAAAAAAAATCATAAAAAAATAAAATAAAATAAAAAAAAATACAAGAAAATTATACTCCTTGATAAAAGATACATAAATATTTTATATAATTTGTTTACGCTGTAAAATGGCTCCTCTAGAATGTATCTAAATATCTAAATTTCAATAGAAAAAAATGATAAAATTATAATCATATTTAATAGTAAACGGTCATCAGATTAACTGTTACAATAATTATATTCAACTACCTGTTACTTATAATAGATTGTTTCGATTTATGAATGAATTATCAGAACAACGTTTGCAATTCCATGACTTTCACTTTTTCTTTTTTTTAAGATATATTTTGGAGTAATATAAACGTTTCTGAAATAATTTATGTTCCTTTTAATTAAGAATTACTTAGCTGCTAATATGATTATGAATGCAATGCAAATCACAATATGTTATCTGATGAAAACACGCACAGGATGTTTTTTGGCTTTAACTAACGAATTTGTTAAAGGGTTTCTTATATGTAGAAATGCGAAAATCTTTATGTGCATAGTTAAAGAATTCCAATGACGGATGCTAATGTTGGATATGAATAAAAAGAATTATTGAAAATTTTAACTAAAAAATGCTCAACTAGTCCATTAAAAATTCGTAATTCATTTCCAAGAATTTGTTATTAGCTGATAAAAAATATTATAAATTGTATTAGCGAAAAGAATAAAATTGAAAGAAAATAGGAAGGAATATTAATCCTCTTGATTTATATAGACTATTTGTTAATAATTACAATACAACAATTAATTCAATCTCATATTTTTTTTCTCTTTAGAAAAAGTCACTTCAATTACTTGTCATTAAAGTGAAAAATCATGGTATAATAAAATTTTTAGTTGTGATTCACATTTAATCGCAATCGAATGCTTTCATATTACGGATTTAATACGGATAACCATGGCAATACATTTGTCTAATTCAAATTAAATATAAATAATTATTATTTAAACTTATTAACTCGTTTATGATACTTTTATTTAATTGAATAAATTTCTAAAGTCTGGAATATTTTAATATCAAAGCGTGTATGCTTGGAACAACTTTGATGGATTGAAAAAGACACCAATCATTTCTAAACTATACAGGGTGTCCACTCTTAATGGGAGCCAATGGCTAAATCCTTAACCATTGGTTATAGAGAGATAGTTTCAATTACAAAAGTTCTAAATGAAGTAAAGAAATCCTTCTATAGTAAAAAAAAAACTAGCCTTAAAAGGAATGACTCCTGGAATGATGCTGATGTGGAAGATTTCCGGAACTAACGAATCCGGGTTGTCCACTCCTTCCATGAGCCGAATAGACCAATCAGGAAAGGGCTCCGTCTATGCATCGCCGTATGGGTTACCATAAAGAAAGGAAAGGTTACCATCGCCAACAATCGCCAAGTTTGTCGCCAACTTGGCGATAACTGTAATATTTCGCCAAATTTTTAATTTCTTTACAACACCAGTCGTTTGATACATCATTTGAGATGTTTGCAACTGCTTATTCATATAATGGATATCTTGTGTGTTATCCCCCACTTTGCTCCCCAGGGTGTAGAGGTCTGCACGAGCCCGAGCTTGGCCCATGACCCGTACCCGGGCCGGCCCGCGGGCCGGTCCGGGCCGGCGGAATCGTTTCGACTTTTCTAACGGGCCGGGCCGGGCCGGCAGATTTATAATAGTTTTTTCAACTGGCCGGGCCGGGCCGGGCCGATAAAAAAATTTTCGGGCGTGCCGGCCCGTTCTGAAGATTTAGACAGAAACGATGAAATATGAGCTATTTTCAACGAAAATGGTTTTAACGAGAATAAGTATAAATGTGGCCATACTACTTTGACAGCATCAATATAAAAATGCATAGTGTATCGGCATCGGAGAATTACATTATGTGTAACCCGTTTTAATATTTTTTTAGCTGACTCATGCCGGTCCGAGATCACGCTTGCATTATTTTTCTACATATAGACTGGCCGGACCGGTACTAGACTTCAAAAAGAAAACATGATTCTTTAGAAAACATGATTTGTAAAATTATTAACAGCGATAAAAATCTTGTGTTAGCTTAGTCTTCGGATCTATACTTCTTGATGATTTTTAAATTAATTTCTCAATAATGCGAAAGTTCGACACATTTTCTGATTAATTTTAAATTGTAAAAGTATAAAAGTGATAAGCCTAACTATTGAAGGGATTTGGAATCGAATAGCGTTTTTCATTTTTGGTAAATAAAATACTTGTATAGTCTTGTTGAGATATAATAGTTTCTCAAATGGTTGCAGGTTTTTCTCCCTTCCCTTGCTATTGCTTCCGGAAATTCTATTCAAAACGCTAATTATGACAGTATTTTATTTGTTTTCAGTATTCTTAAATTGCTTGTATCAAAAAATGGATAACGCCATTCGATTATATAGTTTCTGAATTAATATATCTGCTAATCTTATGCGTTTCTGAGGAAAAAAAAAAAAAAAAAAAAATTAGAAATGTATCAAAAAGGAGCTTCTTTGAATTTAAGAATGAATTTGGATTTGAAATCTATAATAAAATGATATAAAAATATATTTATAAATCTTCTTTTATTAAACAGCTTCAAAATTAACGATGTTTTTAGCTGTCTTTCTTTTTTCTTTTATTCTAAGCCATGTTAATTTTTTAATGAATCTTTATTCGAATGTTGAAAGCCTAAGAATCTAAGTAATTATTAATGTTGTTAATGTGTATTTGCTGTAAAATATACTGTAAAATCATTCCATAGATATGTATGCAGTATTCTTTAAAGGAATCTTAGTTATATGATAAAAATCTGAATTTTTTAGAAATCGTAGAAATTGTAACGGGCCAAAACGAACTGGGCCGGGCCTGTTTTTGCTGATTTTTGTACGGGCCGGCCGGGCCTAAAATATAAAAATTTAAACGGGCCGGGCCCAGGCCGAACTTTTGAGTTTTACAACGGGCCGGGCCGAAATAACTTTCCGCCGGGACGGGCCGGACCTGGAAATTCCGGCCCGTGCAGACCTCTACCAGGGGGGACACATTTTTAATTTCTTTACAACATCAGTCGTGTTACACAAGATTTGAAAGGTCTGCAACTGCTTATTCATATTATGGATGTCTTGTGTGTCACCCCCACACTCTGCTCTCCCCAGGGGGGGTCACATTTTTAATTTTTTTACACCACCAGTTGTGTGACACATCATTTGATGCCCCCCAGGGGTGCACATTTTCAAATTTTTACAACACCAGTCGTGTGACATATCATTTGAGAGGTCTGCAGCTGCTTATTCATATTATGGATGCTTTTGTGTCGCCTCCCACTCTGCCCCCCAGGGGGGCACATTTTTAATTTCTTTACAACACCAGTCGTGTGACACATCAGTTGAAAGGTCTGCAACTGCTTATTCATACCATGGGGTATTGGCGAACGCAGCAAGCAGGGGTAGCCAATAATTTGGAATCGCGAAGCGATTACGCGGGGGGTTGGCGAGCATAGCGAGCAGGGGGGCGGCGCCCCCCTAGTGTTTTAAAAGCCAATTGTGTCTAAAAAAATCTCTCTTTAATAATTACGAAATTAAATTTTTTATACGTTTCCCTGGTCATATAAGTTATGTTTAGTAATTTTTTTTTATTACTCTAACAAGTAAGACAAAGAAAATCCTATTCTTATATCACTAAATCTGGCCGAGTTTAAAATAATGAAACTTTAAAAATGGATGACTTACACCACTTTTCTACAAGTGAACATAATTGAGTTCGGCCTACTTTAAGGGGTCATATGCCAAGTGTATTTAAAGTATTCAATGAACTAATTTCATGTGTATCTAAGTTTTAAAAAAGTCTTTTAAGTTTTACGATTAAATTTTGTTAAGTTTTAGATTGGCTGAAATAATTGTATTTTAACACATGTTTTATTTTGTAAGGATTTAGAACTGTTTCCTTTCACGATTTCTTTTAACAAAAATTGTTGTTTTTAATATATAATTTTTCCTTTTGAAGTTTTTATTTAACTTCCACGATCGTATTCATGTTTTTGCAGTTTAAAACTTGTACTCGAAGTTTAACTCACTTTCAAGTATCGGATCGAGATTAAATTTTAGATGCTGGCGTAAATCCAATGACTATTTATTATTATTATGTTTTTTTTTTCAATTTTATACTTATAGTGGATACCATGCGTTTATACTTATTTCACAGGATTACACAAAAATTTTGTACAGCCAAGAAGTTATAAAATTTTTTAGATTAAATAACACAAGATTGCGGTGGTTGTGATTTTTAACTTATGTAATTATTTATCAGTTAATTCGAAAATTACCTTAATTTTTAACTATCAAGTCAGATTTTTTGCAAATGATAAATTTTCAAAGCTAGAAATAAAAACAAAATTGGATATTATAAAATATAGAAGATGGCAGTATTTTTTTATTTTTGATAATTTATTTTTATGTTCATTTTAGAACTAAATCTGAAAATGACTTATTTTTACCGAGCTCGTTACAATTTTTTTGCAAATCGTAAATGTCAAAGTTAAAATGTGGCATAAATCTGATACTATAAAACGGATATGAAACTTCTTTCATTAAATTAAATTTTATTTAATATAATAATTTATTAATTTTTTTAGCTTGTATTGGGATTCTAACAGATAGACAGCAGTAGGTTCCGATGAAATGGGTGAAGAGGCTCATTTTAACTTTCACCTTCGAAATGTACAGTTTGCAAAAAAGTTTGATGCGATGGTTAAAAATGAATGTCATTTTCATGTTCAGCGGTAAAAAATGCATAAAAAACATTTATCAAAAGTTAAAAATGCAACTATCACATCTATTTTATAGTACCAAATTTTCTCTATTTACTTTAAAAATTTACGATTAACAAAAAATCTTTATGCGATAGTAAAAAATAAAGATCAATTTCGGATTCAGTAAAGAATATATTCATAAGAAGAGATTATAAAGCTAAAAAACATGGCCTAACACATTTTCTTTTGCAGGTTAGTGTAATCAAATAACATTTTAAAATATGTATCATTTTGTGAAGAATTGAGACTTAATTTTCGTTATTTAATTTAATAATTTTTTCCTTTATATCTTTATCACAAACTATATGTTTTGCATAAAAATGTTGTAATTATTAAATATTTCAACCTTATATTGCAATTTCAATTTTATACTTTCAACCACTTTTTTTTTTTTTTTTGGGCGAAATTATAATAGTTTAATCCATACGAATTATATGCGCTATTAACACTTTGTCTTACAGTTATTTAAAAACTATAGCATCCCGCCCCCATTCCAGAGTAATAGATTCATTTATCGTATTTTGCTTTGTTTTTAAAACTTCAAAAAGTAAAATAAATTTCAAAAAGGTTTTTTGACTAACGCTCTGTAAATGATATTACATGTACATAAATGGTCTAAATTTTAAGATTCTATTAGTTTAATTTTAAAAACAAGAAATAATAGCAAAAATATTTTCATAAATATCTGGGAAAAAAAATCATTTCTGCCTATATAAAAATATAGAAGTGATAAAATTTTGATTTTGTCTTCAAAGCTTAAAAACAATATAGCGTGATAACTCAAAAAATGTAAACAAAAGATTTGAGACAAAACCTAATTAATAAATTGATGCGTATCAACCCTAACCTACCCTTCTACTAAGTAGATCGTTTCTGACTGACCACACATCTAGCAATGAGTCGCTCCCAGTCATGAAAATCAAAACAAAAGAAGTTTACTATGAACTAGTGTCCGATCGAAGGTCATTATTCGGCGACCTAGAAAATTTCATTGTACTGACCTTCAGAAGGCAGCGTGCTTATGTATGTCTCGTAAGTACAGTACACGCAATAATTTTGCAAGTTGTATGGGAACGATGCCAATATTATGGAAAAGGATAATTCTCGAATATTACTATGGACACAGCATGAAATAAATTATATTTTTTGAAGAATATCTTTTGTAAAACAAAGTTGAAAAATATGTTTTCTATAAAAAAAATTATTTGTCTAAACAGTATTGTCTTAGTAAGCTTTGTTTATAATCTACTTAAAAAATAAAAGGTAGATACATCGAAAAGAAAGAAAAATTTTAAGGTGAAGGGGAATGAGGATTGTTTAAGAACAGTAAATAATGACTAAAGAATAATTCATCATTTTTATCCATATATTTACGGAATTTTTGCAAGACATGCACAAACGTCAAAAAAGTTCTGGGAAGGGCAAACATTTTTGAAAAAGTATATGGTCTACAGTCTAGGGCACCACGTTTCAAAATTGAAAGTTTAAGCATAAAAATAATCTATACTAATATTTTACGTTCAGATCTTGAAATGCAACTTTCAAACATATTGATAGAAAAAAACATTAGTGAAATTTATCAATTAAGAAACATTAAATAGACAAAAATAAGTTCCTACCAGCATGTTTAGAAACAAACTGAATCCATTCTTTTTCTTCTTTTTTTTTTTACCGTCAGAAAAATTACCTTTCCATCAATCCCTGTTTAACACTTTGCGGCGCAGAGCAAATTCAGTTCTTAAGTGTTGAAAATGATGACTGACACCGGAATTTTAAAACAACTTATTTTGCAATTTTAAAAAAGGCTACCTTGCAGAAATTCAATAAACTGATATATATATATTTTTAAACCAAAATTCCGGTGCCAGTGTGGCGTTTGGAAATTAAAATTAAGTAGTTTCATAGGTGTGTCATCGCGCAAGGGGTTAAGAAATTTTAAATGCACAAATGTAAACGTTGATAATTAAAAACTGTCTGCTATAAGTGGTTCAGTGTGACAGCATTTCACGAAGTCCCAGTGTTAAAGTATGTAAAAACATAAGAAATAAGCTTTGAAATTTTCTGCTAATTCCTTGGAATAACTCCTGAGACAAAGATCCATCAATATAAAAAATTTAACATTAATAGGATACTAACGTCCTAATCCTCTTTAAAATATTCTTATGCAAACAAAAAATTTAAAAAGAAACCCTCCATTGATTTAGCGAATAGCTTGCTGGTGTTTTCGCCTTAAGACTTTACTCGAAAAAATTATTTCTCCACTCAAAGCAAAATTTCGATATATTATCCAATAATTTTTTAACATAAAAGCGTGACACTTACAAGCATGATTATTGAAGTGGCTTCTAATTAGAGTATAAAAAAAACATTAAAATTAGTTTTTTATTACTTGAATCTGATTTTTTTTATCCGATCCCCCCCTCCCCTAGATTCAAATACAGAATAGCTACAAAGAATTTTAGGTTTTCAAAACAAAACTATAATTACTAACATAATCTGTATTTTTATACTTTAATTAATAAAATTATAATTATTTGATAATTGAATGAATTATAAAAAATGTAAATTAATAGTTTCATTAATCAGTAGCACACAATAAAATTAGATGTACATGCATTAAAATTTTGTAATAATTATGTAGCACTACATTAAATACTAGTGATAATTACATTCATTAAAATTATTAATAATGGAATTTAATATTCAATTGTGTAACACTATTTAAAATTAATAGTTATTAAATAATCAACTACAATTAAAAACATAACGTACGTTTTTATTCTTTGATTACTGAAATTATCAATAATTTAATATTCATTCCAGAAAGGAAAGGGTACAGAATGTTAATTTTAAAAAACAACTCTATTTCAAGATGAAATACATTAGTAAAGTGTTTAGTAATTCTATGGGGGGGGGGGAGTACATAGTTTCTTAGTATGACAAATGACATTAATTTTAATAATTTTTATGAATTACAAATTAAAAAGTACAATTAAATATAAATTTTTTTAATACTAAGAAATAATATTTTATCGTTTTTCCAAGATTTTGGGAACATAAATTATATTGAATTTGGAAGTTTTTTTAACACATGCTTTTTTAAAAAATATCTAGAGAGAACTAAGTAATTACAGAAATAATAAAAACTGAAAATAAGTAGTTTCATTAAATATTGGCACAAATAAAACTAACAAATACTATTTGAAACTCATTTTGCATTTGTGCTGTTAATTGCATAAGTGTAAACTTACATGTTTTTCCTCGAAAAATATGAAAATGCCTTAACCCATTAATGCACAGAATAAATATCAGGAATATCCATACATCTGTAACCTTCAAAACATTAAACAGCAGTAATATTAGTATTCAATGGGGATTCTCAGCATTCAGTGTTTCAAATAGTTTTGTAACCTTTATAATCCCTAAAATTTTTTATTTATGTATTATGAGTGTATATGAGTTTCAAAAATAGAAATTTATTATACTTGCTATGGTTATTTTATGTAAAAGAAAGAATAGTTTGATTACTAAAAGGGCTATCTTGCTACTTCTAGTAAAAGGAAATTATGACATTGCAAGTTATATTACATCTAAATATCATTTTTAATTGAAATCTTTTTTTTATGTTATGTTAGATAAAAACTAGGCTTTTTACAAACTCATAGTACTTAAACTTTTTACAAAAGTACGGAATTAAGCTTAGAAAAAAATATTTATTGACTTTTTTGTGTGTATTCATAAGTTAAATACCTGTGATCTAAATTATATTCATATTAGATTTTAGTACTTTTTATGTCATTTTAAATATCCAGAAAATTTATGATTTTAAGCAATGATTAAAAAAAATCAGTTGATTAAAATCAGGATTAAAATCGTTCACGCCTTACTTCTAATCGAACAGTTTCTTTTATTTTTCGTTTAATTAATTACATCTTGAGTGATAAGAGAGAGTTATTAACATTTTCGTTGAGCTGTCCTTTAACAGCTATTTTTCGTTTTCGGTGCTCTTGCATTCTAAAAGTATATTCAGAATGCCAAATTGGACAGCATTATCTGAAAATATTCGTACGTTTAACGAAAAATCAAAAACTTTTCAATTAAATAGTTTTGAAATGAGTTCGCATGTGAATTTCATGCATTTACAAACAAATTTTAATTTAAAACTGTGTCAGAAAGAAAATACTCAGGTCTGCATTCACAAATAAAATATTTTAAAAGCGTTAGGAAGTGAACTGCGTTAAATTTAAGATTACGATGTTATAGTATAAATTACATCGATATTAAAGGATATATAAATTAATTCACAATTTGATCACTGATGATAAATATAAAATCTACTCAAAATCAATTACTAATAATCAACTATTGATCTTAAAATTGACATTAGAGTCAAACTTTGCAAAAAGTAGGAAAACGAGTACAAAGTGAAATTTAAAATAAAGCTATTAAATGAATTAGTTTAAAGTAAACTTCTTAAATAAATTTTTCCATTACATTTTAATAAAGTTATATGCTATTCCAAACAATGTCAAAAATTTGAAATGCGCTTAATTTTTTTATATGTTTAGCATAAGTAAGCCATATAAATCACAAACATAATGCAGAAAATAAGATTATGTTTATAATTAATTCTCCAATTAATTTTTTTAAGTGTCACTTTTAAAATATTTATGTGACACCCCGCCCCCTCAGACACATACATAATCCCATATGGATAAAATTATTGACCAATTAGAATTTCTTTTTCCTTTCATTTTGCTTCAATGAGTTCATTACAAAAATTGCATACGCCGTTTTTAAAAAAACTTAATTAGAATAAAAGAAAAAAATGTTACCTATATCCAGGGCTGCGAAGTTGGAGGGAAAAGTGGCAGACTTCGACTCCACGGACCGGCTAATATGCTGGGATTGTTGTTGGTTAAAGTTATAGGGGAACGTAAGAAAAAGACGAAAATTTCACTATTTCGGTATTAATTCAGTTCTTAGAGTTTTGAAAAAAAAAATCGTTTTACTATTTTTTCAATTTCGCGTCCCAAACTCGAAAAATCGAACTATCGAAATCTAAAAAAGAAAAAATATAGAAATTTTACTATTTCGGATCCATAAACTTGAAAAGGGGAAATCTTTACAATTTTGATGTTAATTCGTGTCTTCCGGAGCAGTAAAATCTCGATGGGGGAAAAAGAATAAAGAAAGATAAAAATTTTAGTAATTCCGAAGTAATTTGGGATCTACTAAAGATTTTAATTAAAAACGGTTTTCATCTACTGTGTAAGACGAGCAGTATATTAGAAATCTTTAACTTGGATAGCATGATATAATCTAAAACTAACAACTATAATTATTTTATGAATTTAAAATTATATAGAATTGGTTTAATTTCGCTTCAAACTGTCTAACAAAAGAAGTCAAGTCGAAGTCGACTTGTTTTTTAGCGACTCTGACTCAGACTCCACGACTCCTGCTTATATCACCCTTTTTCGTACTATTTAAAAGTCTTTCTCCAATAAAAATAGGGACCGTTCAGAAATTGATGGCGTACCTTAAATCGAAAATGTGTAACAAGAGTTAAGAAAAAAAAATTTCCACAAATGCACATGATTAAAGTATTACTCAAACAGAGATCACGGAAAGAAGTAGATGTAATTTTAAATCCTAGAAATATACGGAAAAAAGTGAAAACAAAAGCAATTTAAATGGCATTTTCGATGTGTTTTCTATCGCATGCAAAACAAAACAAAGCTCTCTCAATAATGTTTCTGTAAATATTTTGAAGTTATTCGATACTAATGTTCTTGGAAATGTCAATTTTGTTTTCCTTTTAAAGTCCATTTCCATATATATTGTTCTTTTCTTTTCTTTTTTATTTCATTGCGATATTTCTCAGATTTAAGTGCGTATATTCACAACGATCAATTTTTAATTAAGAAAGTAATAAGTAATTTAAGAAAGTAGCATAAGTAACTTAAAAGATTCGATTTGTGAATTTCTCGTAATGAACTTGTCTCAGCAAAGGAAAAATTTTCTACTTGACCAATTTTGTTTGAGAAGTGTAGTGTATACAATTAAGAAGTGGGTAAATTTGATCGCTGATCACGCAGAGTTTCGTTTAATATCTCTTTTAAAACACTTTACCCTAATTAATAAATCAGAATTGCTAATTTACATTTTAAAACCATTATGTAAATGGCAGCACTAAAATTACTTAAATATAAAATAATTAAAAAACATTTTTAGCCCAAATTAAAAATATTCAACTAAAATTTAAATAAAAATGTTAAAAATCCGAATTTTTTTAATTCAGCAATTTCAAAACATTTAGCGGAGGTATAAAAAAACGCAAATTTTTAAGGAAAAAATGTTTAAAACATATTTAAAATGCGGAAATAATTCCCAAAATATCACCATTTTCTCTTTCACTTTCTAAATATTAATTGGATGGCCCCAATAAAGAGCTGGTATTTATGAAAATTAAAAAAAAGTAATATCGATATAAAATTTGAAATTTCTTTTAATCAAATCCATCAGACAAATGTAAAAAATTGAAAAACATTCAACTTCCGCCGACATGCTTTGATTCTAGCACTATACGGTTAGGAATAAATACTTTACCACAGGATTATAGACAGATTTCACGAAAAAAAAATGATTCAAATTAAAATTATGTTTTAAAATCACAAAAATGGTGAAATGTCATTATATTATGTTAAAATAATAAGTTGTTCAAAACTTGTGCATGACAGGAATCTAATCTAAAAATAATCTAAATATAAATATAATCTAAATTATATTTATAGTAGAAATAAATCTACTATATTCAGCTCTTATTAAAGTAATAAATATTCAGCTCTTTGTAAAGTAATAAAAAATAAATAATTTTTGAGTACGAATGCTCTAATGGACAGACAGAGAAGCCAGTCTATCAATTTCTGGGGATGTACAAAACCCCCAAAAATAACTTTTTGAAAATTAATGACATTAATATTTCGTCAATGTAATGGTCATTTCTACCTATTTAAATTGCTTTTATAAAAAATATGAACTGCTTGTTTATCTCCACCATATAAAAAAAAATAAATAAAATCGTGTTTCAATCTTTTGGCAGTTTTGGTCTCTTTGACCAACCTTTTTATTACCTTTCAAGGCATCAAAATGATACACTACGTGGCCATTGATGATCGTCCACTTGCGATTTTAGACATTTTGTTAAATATCTAGAAAAATACATGAGGAATTATTCCGAAACTTTCAGTGTGTACACATGATAGTACAGGTCATACATTTCCGTGAAGATTTTTTCCCGACACTTTAAAGGGGACCGTCAATATATTAAAAAAGAATGAATATCTTTTGGATAACCCTGTCAAAACTAATGTAGCAAAAGTGCTCAAACTGTAGAGTATAATTAAGTGGCTTATTGTAATAAACTGTTAATTTTTATGTCGGTAGCATGTATACTCGTAGAAAAATTAAGATTTTTATAAAAACAGTCCCAAATTGTCCAAGATTTTTGCTTACAATTTGCAGAGTTCTTAATAAAAAATAATATTCTTTTCTGAAAATGTGGCAAACAATATTGCACATAATACACTGCAATCAGAATTAAAAAATAATAAAAATTATATGAAAAATGAGTAGGCTTACTAAATAATTTTTCACTGAGCATGCGCCAACGATATCGAAATTTCATTTGCATATTATGTTAGTTAAATGTATAGAGCACCTTTTGTGAAAGTCTCAAAATCAGTTTGAAAATTCTGAAAATAATCGTCTATAGAATGAGCATAAATTTTTTTATCAAAATGAAGCAAAACAATGAGGGATTTTATCCAAATATACTAGTACGTCTCATATTGTGTATTCTATATTGACACTAATCAATGAATGTATAGATACAACCCCTCTTGTTTTTGCTTCATTTTGGGAATAACTGATTTTCAACTTATTCTTTTGACGATTATTTTCAGAATTATCAAGCTATGATGTTGCGACTTTCACAAAAGTTGCTCTACACATTTAGCTAACATAATAAGCAAATGAAATTTTGATACCCATGACACATGCGCTGTGAAAAATTATTTAGTAAACCTACTAATTTTTCATACAATTTCTATTATTTTTTAAATTCTGATTATAGGGTATTGTGTGCAATATTATTTGTCACATTTTCAGAAAAGAATATTATTTTATATTAAAAACTCTGCTAAATATAAGCAAAAATCTTGGAAAAATTTGGGACTGTTTTTATAAAAATCTTAATTTTTCTACGAGTATGCATGCTATCGACATAAAAATGAACACAGTTCATTACAATAAGCTCTTAATCTTATTCTACAGTTTGAGCGCTTTTGCTACATTAGTTTTGACACGGTTATCCAAAAGATATTCTATCTTTTTTAATTTATTGACGGTCCCCTATAAAGTTTCGGGAAAAAAATCTTCACGGAAATGTATTACCTGTACTATTATGTTTATACACTGAGATTATCAAGATATTTCTTTATGTACTTTTCTAGATATTTAACAAAATGTCTAAAATCGAGAGTGGACGATCATCAATAGCCAGGTAGTGTATAATACATAAATAAATTTGCTACTCTCACCATATTACGTAACATTCAAATTCTCGAGAATGAAAATCGTTTTAAGTGCATTTTTTAAATATATTACGTAATTTTCAATATTAAATGCATTTCTAGCGCAATAATTTTTTTCTCCCTTTTAAGATTTAAGGGTACATATGTAACTTAATGCTTCGGAATATTATGTAGCTTTAAAAATATAACCTAATCTTTACCATTAAAAGTTTTTCACGTGGAATAGTTTAATTATTCCAAGGATTTTGAATATATGACGATATTTAATATTTAGACAATTTACATAAGACCCAATTATAGCCTTTAAAGGCGTTTTGTGTACAATATTATATTATTTTAAAGTTTCGTACTTTTTCAATATGAGTAATTCCACATGAAATCAACCAATAAAAATATTTTTTTATATTAATGTTTTAGATTGTACTGATTTTTTAGCTGTTTGTTGTACTTACTCATTTAGATTAAAATTGTGAAGTTTAAGTTTTTTTCGAGAATTCGTTTTCAAGTTATAAATTTTTGAAATTTTGAAAATTTTACAGAATTTGTATAGTTTTGTAATCTTTAATGGGTTATAACTTCTAAACTATTTGGTCTAGAGAAGTAAAATTTGCATATTTTTATTTCAGTTTTTTATGGTATTTCATAAGATGTATAACATGACGAAGTTACTTAATTTTTTTTCTGTAAAAAATTTATACAAATTTTTAAAAAATTCAAAATCGGAATGTTTGATTTTCTTGAAAAAAATATATTACATTTAACACCGTTTTAGCAACTTTTATGCCAAATTTTATGATGGTACTCCTATGGTGTCATACAGAAAAAAAAATATTTTTTGTATCAATGTTCATGTAAATCTGTAATAAAAAACAATTTAAGGTATGCTGCACAGTTTAACCCGAAGTGTTACTTACATGGAAACAAATACAAATTGGAGAAATTTAAGAATAGCCTGTTTTATTAAAAGACAAATAATAAATTTGATGTTTAATAAGCAAATGTTTTTACTTAGCTTAATTTGGCACAGTGGGGCTCAATTTTTAGATCTTATTACAAATATTTTTTTCTTTTTATGTAAAAATTGACCTGCTCTTGACATTTACTCTTAGGGTACTGTGTATGTTCTGACTATTGCAGTGATTGGATGTAGTTTGCATAAAATAAAGTATTTTGGTACTGCGAAAATGTCTGCTTTTTTTAGGATAAGTGAATGACGGAGATGGTCCGTTTGGATGAAGGAAAGAAACTTTAACGTTTTCTTCAACCTGATCTTTTGTAAGAAAACATGCCACCAACCATTCATTCTGATAGGCACAAGCAACATACCCCACAATTTCTTCAAACAAAATGCCTTCATCCCTAGGACTCATCTGAACTTTATGTGTTTCTACATTGTCAGAAAAAAGAGTATATCTTCGTTTGGACTTTTTCTTTATCGAGAAGGATGAACGTATGAGTCCCAACAACTGCCACAGCTTCCTTAAATCTTGATTTTAACACCTTTTGTTCTTCAACATATTCCTCATTAGTCACATAAAAAAAGTGACAGAATATGTTTATCACCCCCCAATGAAAAAGTTTAAAAGGTGACAATATTTGGTAGTCTGTTGGAGTTTGGAGGCTGGTTTTAGCAGCAAGCCTCTTTACTGTGCCACCAACTCCATCGCATACACCTTTACCATGTGCCGTTGCATAAAAATGCCACTAGGCCTCAATTCCTTCAAAACCCCCTTTATGATAGGAAAGATTAACAAAATTCTTGCAGTTTTTGTATTGAGCTGCTCAGCCATCTGAAAAGTAGTGCAGCTTCTTCAAGTGGGGAAAATAGCTCTCAAAAATTCCATTAGCTTTCTCTGGAAAACATGTACAAGGACTGTGCTGTGTGTTAAGCAATCTGAGTTAAATACTATACTCTTATGAAGCAGAATCCGATTGCCTGTTTCTTGGTCTTTTTCTTTGTAGTAAACGACGACTGGGTGCACAGAGGCCATAGAATTGGTCCAGTGTTATTGAACTCTACCTTGAGTTTTTCTTTCATTAACTCATTTATTACCAATTTATTCCTTTTTTAAACATAAAATTTCATTAAAAGTAATACTAAATTAAGAATAATTAAAAAAAAATTCTATTTAAATTCTAAGAAAAATTAAAAAAAGGTATTTAGCTTGTCAATTATACAAAATATTAATTATCTTGATTTCTTTTAATTTTTACTATTATGTGTTAAACAAAATAATAAAACCTAGCGAATTATATACTAAAATTTTATTTGATAATTGAATTTGATCTGCATGAATGAGAAATATGAACATTGGAAACAAAAATAAGACTACTTTTTTTTATAGTCAATTTGCTTTTTAACATAATGAGATTTTTTTTTTTTTTACAGAAATTGGCCGATCATTGATATAAAAAATAATTTTTTTCTTTATGATACCATAAGAGTACCATCATGAAATTTGGTATAAAAGTTTCTAAAAGGGTGTTATATATATTTTTTTAAACAACTTCAAAAATTCAGATTTTGATTTTTTTTTAAATTTTACATAATTTTTTTACAGAAAAAAATATTTTTAAATAATTTGGTCATGTTTTATACCCTATGAAACAGCATAAAAAACTGAAAAAAATGACTTAAATTTCAACTCTTTAGATCAAATAGTTCACAAGTTACAGCAGATTAAAGATTATCAAACAATACAAATTTCATTACATTTTTAAAATTTAAAAATTAATAACTCAAAAACAAATGGCTAAAAAAATTGCAAATTTGTATTTTTTACCTACTATATTTATACAACATCTGAGCCAAAAATTAACAAAATCCAAAGACCTGAAATTTTGTCCATTGGTCTGTTTGATGTGGACTGACCGTATTACGAGCAAATATTTTGACGTATTTTTTCAAATTTTCTGCTTTTAACACATCTAATCATTCTTATTTTAGAAATTTCCTTCAATTTTTAACAGTTTCACATTTTAATTTCACCATGACAACAATAAAGAAATCCAAGAATCCCTTTTCCCTCCACATTTTTTTCCCGCATGTTAATGAAAATTATGTGAAATTGTAAGATGGCAGACGATCTTTAATTTTTAAAATAGTCTAAGAGCTAGCAAAGTTTTCGTCACCTGATTTTATCAAGGCTCATTTTTTAATATGTTTGTCCATTTTATGATAGAATACGTTTGCTAGCGGTCTGGCAGTCGGGAGACGTTGCGTTTACCAGTGGCAGAAGGGGTTATGCAGGTCAAAAAGCTTCAAAATCACGTCATTTTATCAAGGCTCATTTTCTTATATGTTTTTCCCCTTTATGATAGAATACGTTTGCAAGCGGTCTGGCAGTCGGGAGACGTTGCGTTTAGCTGTGGCAGAAGGGGTTGTGCAGGTCAAAAAGCTTCAAAATCACGTCATTTTATCAAGGCCCATTTTTTAATATGTTTTTCCCTTTTATGGTAGAATACGTTTTCAAGCGGTCTGGCAGTCGGGTGACGTTGCGTTTACCTGTGGCAGAAGGGGTTATGCAGGTCAAAAAACTTCAAAAATCCGCCATTTTATAAAGGCTCATTTTCTTATATTTTTTTATCAAGCTTAAAAATTACAAGATATTACTCTTTGGACAACAGACAACCTATAATTAATTTTCAAGACACCAAATTCAGTTGCAAAGTTAACGCCAGATGTCTTTAAATATGGCAACGAAAGTGCCTGTTCCAAGAGGGGTTTATAATTTAAATTTTATAAGACCTCTTTACGTCATTTTATCAAGCTAAAAATTACAAGATATTACTCTTTGGATAGCAGACAACCTATAATTAATTTGCCAGACACCAATTCGTTTGCAAAGTTATACCAGACGGCTTTAAATATGGCAACGAAAGTGCCTGTTCCAAGAGCGGTTTATAATCTAAAAATTATAAGACCTCTTTCCGTCATTTTATCGAGATTAAAAATTACAAGATATTACTCTTTGGATAGCAGACAACCTATAATTAATTTGCCAGACACAAATTCGGTTGCAAAGTTAATGCCAGACGGCTTTAAATATGGCAATGAAAGTGCCTGTTCCAAGAGTTGTTTATAATCTAAAAACTATAAGACCTCTTTCCGTCATTTTATCAAGATTAAAAATTACAAGATATTACTCTTTGGATATCAGACAACTTATAATTAATTTGCCAGACACAAATTCGGTTGCAAAGTTGGTGCCAGACGGCTTTAAATATGGCAACGAAAGTGCCTGTTCCAAGAGCGGTTTATAATTTAAAAATTATAAGACCTCTTTACGCCATTTTATCAAGCTTAAAAATTACAAGATATTCCTCTTTGGTAGGCAGATAACCTATAATTAATTTGCTAGACACCAATTCGGTTGCAAAGTTAATGCCAGACGGCTTTAAATATGGCAACGAAAGTGCCTGTTCCTGGAGTAGTTTATAATAAAAAAATTATAAGACCTCTTTCCGTCATTTTATCAAGCTTAAAAATTACAGGATATTACACTTTGGTGGGCAGACAATCTACAATTAATTTGCCAGACACAAATTCGGTTGCAAAGTTAATGCCAGACGGCTTTAAATATGGCAACGAAAATGCCTGTTCCAAGAGTTGTTTATAATTAAAAAAATTATAAGACCTCTTTACGTCATTTTATGAAGCTTAAAAATTACAAGATATTACTCTTTGGATAGCAAACAACGTATAATTAATTTGCCAGACACAAATTCGGCTACATTCGGCAAATTCGGCAATTTTTTTTTTTAATATAAAGTTTACTTAAAAAAAGCTCTTGTTTATCAAAATATAAGTTTCTTTTTTTAAATATTAGGGTGGGTGCCCCGGTTTTGGCCACACTGGAATTTATTTGTCCAATATTTAAGCTGTGAGTTGATGTTAACAAATTATATCAACTCTTACACCTTAACTTTTCTAAGGGTGCACAAATTTTCATCACATGAAAAGGGTTGTCGGTAAGACTAAAAAAAACGCAACTTTCGTCAATCAAGCACAAAGTATCACAAATTTGCTCAATCAGGCTCTGAAAAAGTGTCGTGCAAAAAATCAGGTGCAAAAAAATAGTGAATCTAATCAATAAGACTCCACCAATAAAAGTCCAGGGTTTCAAATTCGGTTCAATGACGTAAAGAGGTCTTATAATCTGTTTAATTATAAACCGCTCTTGGAACAGGCACTTTCGTTGCGATATTTAAAGCCGCCTGGCATTAACTTTGCAATTGCATTTGCAATTGCAATTGTCTGGCATTAACTTAGAATTTGTGTCTGGCAAATTAATTATAGGTTGTCTTCTATCCAAAGAGTAATATCTTGTAATTTTTAAGCTTGATAAAATGACGTAAAGATGTCTTATAAAATTTAAATTATGAACCACTCTTGGAACAGGCACTTTCGTTGCCATATTTAAAGCCGTCTGGCGTTAACTTTGCAACCGAATTTGTGTCTAGCAAATTAATTACAGGCTGTCTTTTATCCAAAGAGTAATATCTTGTAATTTTTAAGTTTGATAAAATGACGTAAAGATGTCTTATAAAATTTAAATTATAAACCACTCTTGGAACAGGCACTTTCGTTGCCATATTTAAAGACGTCTGGCATTAACTTTGCAACCGAATTTGTGTCTGGCAAATTAATTATAGGTTGTCTGCCCACCAAAGAGTAATATCCCTTATTTTTTAAGCTTGATAAAATGGCGTAAAGAGGTCGTATGATTTTTTGAAATGTAAACACTTCTTGGAACAGGCACTTTCGTTAACATATTTAAAGCCGCCTGGCATTAACTTTGCAACCGAATTTATGTCTGGCAAATTAATTATAGGTTGTCTGCTATCCAAAGAGTAATATTTTGTATTTTTTAAGTTTCATAAAAACATATAAGAAAATGAGCCCTTATAAAATGGTGGATTTTTGAAGTTTTTTCACCTGCATAACCCCTTCTGCCTCAGGTAAACGCAACGTCACCCGACTGCCAGACTGCTCGCAAACATATCCTACCATAAAAGGGAAAAACATATTAAAAAATGGGCCTTGATAAAATGACGTGATTTTGAAGCTTTTTGACCTGCACAACCCCTTATGCCACAGGTAAACGCAACGTCTCCCGACTGCCAGACCGCTTGCAAACGTATTCTACCATTAAAAGGGAAAAACATTAAAAAATGAGCCTTGATAAAATGACGTGATTTTGAAGCTTTTTGACTTGCACAACCCCTTATGCCACAGGTAAACGCAACGTCTCCCGACTGCCAGACCGCTTGCAAACGTATTCTACCATAAAAGGGGAAAACATATTAAAAAATGAGCCTTGATAAAATGACGTGATTTTTGACGTTGCTAGCTCTTAGACTAAAAGGACATGGCTCTTGACGATCGACATGTGATTTTTTTTTTTTTTTTTTTTCGGAAATTTCCTGAAAAACAATTTAATCACATTATTGTTTTTACGATTGAAATGAAAGAAAATTTTAATTTCATATTTAAAATGATGGAAAAAAAATTAATAATCCCTATCTTTTTCACTTTCGCCTTTCTTTCCACAAAAATGAAGTCATTGAGTTGCCACCAAAAAGAAATAAAAATAAAACTTGAAAAAAATTAATATTTCGAAAACTAATTCAAATTTTAAAATTCTATTAACACTTTTGAGATCTGCAGATCAATACGAATTTTTCGTATTAATTTCATAAAATATTCATCAATATTCATGAATATTCTTTATCAATATTATTTTCATCAATATTCTGTAAAATATAAATCAGTCATTTAATCGGTCTTTTCATAAAATCGTTTCATAAATTCGTTTCATTAGGATTTTATATATATAGGGTAGATATAGTTTTGGTTTTGGAGGGATCTACGGGAAACATGTAAATGTAATATGTGCTGGAACAGAAAATTTATTTCAAGACCCTGGCAGGAACAACACTAAGGATTATTATGAAAATCTGCATTTTCAAACGTATGTAAAGTGTTTCAGACTTATGATACAAATATTTAAGCAGTAAATGAATTATAAACACATGTAAATTGGTTTGTATATATTAGTGGTTTAGACCGTTTCTTTACACTACATTCTGTCGAGCACAACCAAATGGGAAACATTTGGAGATCTCCCAATTTAGGAAACATTTCTTATAAAACGATGCTTGATAAACGATTAAATTCAGTAAGTATTAGCACCTGCAGTCAGTATCGCCAACTTTTGAAAATATTGGTTGGGCACAAAATTTGAGTGTACATGTGTACAGTTTTTCATCCTTAGTGCATATAGAGAGGAGCAGGGAAGGAACAGATGACTAACTATAGAGAGCAATTTGAAATTAAATTATGGTTTTTCAAAGTAAAATATAAAATTATCATAATTCATTATATTATCTTAAGTTCTTCCCCATAAAAATTGAATTTATTAATGAATACGTACAACTTAAAATGTTAAATTGTAGGCTATTAAATATTATGTAATAGACCGAGAGACGGTTTCTTCGGGCCATTACCTTATCGAGTTGTTGGCTGAAATTGAATTAGACGGATCTCGATTACCATATTAAGATCCAACTTGTCTGCTAAGTCATATCTTGATGCAAACAACCTGCAGACCCCATCTTAGAGGTTGATCGGTTGGTTTACCATTGTGTTTTCCAATACTCAAAAATATGAAAGCATAGAGGATCGGGAGCAGAAAAACACAATGGGAACCAGTAAAATACTAAAATCGAGTTTGCAGGTGTTTTCCATCAAAATATGATTTGGCACATCAGTTGCAATTTAATATGCCGATCGAATTTTTACTAACCCTGGAATTTCATCTTTCAGCTCGATGAGGTGATGGTTTATCCAAGCTACCTCTCAGTAAACTGAGATCAAAAAACTATAACAGATTTAGCGCAAAATAAGCAGAAAATCTATTTGAGAGAAATGTAATTATGCATCCGCTAAAGAGGCTTTCAATGCTCCTTTAAATCTAATTGATGCTTTTGTTATTTTTTAAGCAAAAGTATTTTGGAAGCGTTCATTAAATGAAATTTTATTTCAGCGATTAAATATAAAAATGAATAACGAAATAAATAGAAACTGGGTGGACGGAGAGATCAAATTACTGGGTGCGTTCACTCCTCATTGGTCCGTATAATTTAGTGCCACATTAATATACCTATTGCTTTTGGGACAATAGCAAATCTGTGTTAAATTTATACAAATTATTGAATAATTCTCTTATCGCGTTTTTACAATTTTCTAAATGTTATGCAATGTGTACCACAAAATTTGCATCATAATTTTAAAAATTTGTAAAATTGTAACATAAAAAATTAGCGATTATCACAGCATTACTTCTGTTTTTTTCCCCCAACTAAATTTTGTTTTTATAAAGTAAAATATCTTAAATACTTTAATATAAGCTAAGAAAAAATAAATACTTTAAAATTAAAAATCATCAAAGAAAAAGAAATATTGTTTTTTTCGAAAAGCCACCGCTTTCAATTGTTATCCAACTTCCAAAAAGTTAAAACTCTGAATAAATCCTAAAAAAAATTAATTTATTGCTCAATGTTTAACAAGGACAATTAAATTTTTAATTGAATCCTTTCAGGGGCGTCGTCTGCAGTCTACAAATGGTTAATTTTACTGTTCTAATTGCGAACTGGCACCATTAATTTTTTAGTACAATTTCATGCTAAGCGAAAACATCAGGTATATTGCTGCTACGCAGTGATTATGTGGTCACTCACCCCAATACCAGGTATCTAACCCGTTAAGCTGAAGTAAGTCGGAGGTAGGCGCCTGGTCATCGGCTAAAAAGAAAGAAAAGTATTATTTCGATCTCATGATATGCGTGAAAAAGAGCTCTTGATTATTTTCAAATTAATTTGTTCTTAAATTGCGGTGTGAATCAACTATTTGAACATTTTTGGAGCAGAAATACCCTGCCCTTGAAAAGGTTTAAAAAAAAAAAAGTTTCACAGACATAAACTTGTGAACTGTACAAATTTGTCCCCCTTATGTTTTGTCCCCATCTGTAACTATCTATCAACTTCAGCCCGATTTGTAAAAAGATAATTTTATTTGAAATAAAGAAGCAAAATTTTTTTTAACGTTCCTAATTAATGCCACTATAGAATGTAAGTCATTAATTTCTATAGTGACATACGTTAAATTACAGTGGCATGAATGTCTTGAATTTAATGTACTGAATGAATTTTTACTTCAATAACTTTGGAAGATTTTTTTGCTTAACACATTCGTAAACAAATTAAAAGACTAAATCAAAAAGGCTGATTGTTCTGACAATTCAGCCGGCATATTGTGCTAATATTACCAACTGTGCCCCCCTCTCCCATACACATGAGTAATATTAATAATTAAAATTGCGTGAATAAATCCCCCACTCTCTTACCATAAGATTAACTAATTTTCAATACGTACATAGTAACGATGCTAAAGTACTAGTTTTCTTCCATTTCACGCACAAATAACTTTTAGTGTGAAAAGGAACTAACTCTTACATTGAGTATAATTTCAGCATTGTTTACTATATTATGCATTACACAAGGAAATTCTCATAATCCTAACATGTGAACTCATTTTTTCACGTTACGGTGATTTCGTTCAAATTGTTGGCATTGAATTTGGCGACCTTTTCTTTAAATCCCTTGCTTTTCTGGGCCAAGGTCAATTCCTCTCTCTTTCACACCTGAACTTGAGGAACCAAATGAAGTGTTGCTATCGATTACATAATGGATCATACTCTGAAAATCAATTATGAGATTGAAAAACACCCTTATTAACGATAACCTTGACAGAAGGATATGTGATTCACTCTCGAGATGGTCAAATACTTGGGTGATAAATGTTTGATGGGGGAAGAAAAGAGGGAAAAAAGCTTCATTCTTATGCAAATGACTTTTTAATGGACAAGAATATTAGTGATGTTTGGGCAATCATTTCACGTAACAGCGATTTCTTTTGATGATAATATTTTAATTTAAAATTTATAATACAAGTTAATGGATGCACAAGGATTTATTATTGCTGTTAAATCTATCTTATTCTATAGGAAATCTGTTCATGTAGGAGTATCTAAAGTCCAAAGACTTTTGAGGATTTATTCGCCTTTGGTTAAATTCTTTTTTTGATATTTTCATCTTATAAAAGGTTGCTGAACAATAATCATAACTATGAAACCAAATCGAATATCAAGTGTTTATTTAAATATCAATGTTTATTTAGAATGACGAATTTTAGAAAAGTTTGCTCAATAGGGAACAAGCCTGGTGAAAATTCCCTAAGGTCTCTGAATATTGCTTCTGAACTAATAAGGATTTCATTTTCGCACACTAGATGGCCCTAAATCAATGCATTTTACTTTAAGATTTTAAAGGGAAATTTTATGTAAATAACCTTAATTTATTATATTATACTAACCTGAATTAATGAAAGTGGTTGAATATTCAAGCATTTGATTCTCTTCATTTATCTCACTTTTAAGAACCATTAACATTTAGCTATTTTTTACATGATAGCCAAAACTTAAGATTTAAAACAAAGGAAACAAGTTAGAAATTGCACGTGAAGCATAGCAAATGAGGTGCGTTCGTACGATAACGAAGTTTTAAAACTATTACTCTCATATATCAATCTCATAAAATTGTAAATAGTGAATTACAATTAAAACGCTCATCAAACAATGTTCTCCCTATACCATTATGTAATGGAATACTTTTGTGTGGCCTTGTAAATCAATAACAAATGTTCTTTGCACCACAAATTATGTAAAATGTATATTATAATATGTACTTTATAGTTGCATATAAATTTTATTAAGTTCGAATGAGTGTAACACCTTTAAAATGCATTTGAAACATTTTTACCAATTGACCATAATTTAACGGAATACTTTTGATTGTCCCTGTAATTGATCTATCCATCCGATTTTCATAAAATTTGAAATAACTCAACAAAATTATGTAATAATTATGTATTTTAAATTTCAAACGAGCAAAACGCATTTGAAACTTTTTTCCCCATTGACCATAATATAATGGAATACTTTTGATTGTCCCTGTAATTGATCTATGCATCCGATTTTCAAAAAAATTAAATAACTCGACAAAATTATATTATAATTATGTATTTTAAATTTCAAACGAGTGAAATCATTTGAAACATTCTTTCCCATTGACCATAATGTAATAAAATACTTTTGATTGCCCCTGTAATTGATCTATGCATATGATTTTCAAAAAATTTGAAATAAATCGACAAAATTATGTAATAATTATGTACTTTGAATTTCAAACGAATCGGTTGGGTAGTTTTTGCGTTGTTATATGCAGACAGACAGACGGACAGAACGGCCAATATAGGTGCTACGTATTTACATAATAACGAACGCACCTTAAAAGAGAGTCATTATTATACGAATTGAATATTTCCAACTGAGCAAAAAATTGCCAGGCCGGGAATTGAACCCAGATCCTTGGCTTACTTGGCTTTACCGTTTAAGCTAACTGGCACGATAGCTGGCGAGCATTTTTCGCTCAGATTGTAAGGGCCCCACCAGTGGCCGAGAGGTTCTGACCTCAAACTGGTAGACGGTAGGTGCTGGGTTCGAACCGAATCGCGACCGTCGGCCTAACCGTTCGGAGTTTTCCGTGGTTTTCTTCGAGCCTTGCGTAAATACGGGTTAGGTTCCCTTAGAAAGACCCCCCACGGAGGGCATCCCACCCCATAGGGCCTATATCCCATAGCGTAGATAATCGGCCGACATACATACAAACAAACAAACAAACAAACTCAGATTGTAAGCCAAGGAACTGGGTTCGATTCCCGGCCTGGGCAATTTTTCGCTCAGATGGAAATATTCAATTCGGATGATAACTTTAGCAATAAGTTTAATTGTGTTAAAATAATAGTAGAGACATTATTATCAACAATGGATGAATTTTGCCCTAAATGAGCGGTTTAATCAGGGTTAATTACATTGATTCATGTGAACTACAACAAAAAATCCTGTTAGGACTTTTGTGATGTATGGACTAAAAACTGAAAAAAAAAATTACAAGTTTTTCTAAGTTTACTAAATTTGTTTATTTGTAATAGTTATTTTTACCTCGCTACTCTATTACTTTATTTCTAATACCAGCTACCCTTCTCGGAGTTGTTAGGACCCATGATAATAACCTTAAACAAAACTAAAATTTATATGATTTTATAACTTATGTTTTTATATTTAAAGATGAAAAATTTACAAAACAAAGTTGTTATATAGAGGTAAAAATGCTCGTAAAAGGATTTTTTCTTTTTTTTTGGGGGGGGGGGGACGTAGGGTCATTGTATAGTGTTTTTGTTGTGCGAATTCTTTGAAATTTTTATTTATTATGTAAATATATAACAAAGTTGTTATATAGTGGTAAAAATGCTCGCAAAAGGATATTTTCCTTTTTTAGGGGTGGGGGGGGGCATGTAGGGTCATTGTATAAAGTTTTTGTTGTGCGAATTCTTTTAAATTTTTATTATGTAAATATAACGGTTTTGTAGATCGTGGAAATAAATATTGAGATCTAGCAGTAAAAGAAATGCAATTTTTTTTTTTTTTTTTTTTTTTTTTTTTGTGGTTGGGAGAGAGTGGGGCGATGTTAGTTTCCGCGAAAGGTCCTTTGACTCATTTTGGACCATGGGTGCACTTTCAAAAGGGACATGCAAAATATATTTTTGCTACCAATAATATAAAAAAGTAATATTTGCCATATTTAAATGGTTCATTTTTACGATTTGCAAAGTAAAAATAACTTTCTTTAAAAAAAAGTTACCAAACAAATAAAATTTGTGCAAGAAACGCCGATCTCGAAAGGGTTAACACTAAAAAAGATAGTGAAACCTCCAAATAAGGGACACTCCGAATAAGGGACACCTCTATTTAAGGGACAAAACTTCCGGTCTCGGTCCCTTGGAATAGGACGTGTAATGTATTTACCTCTGAATAAGGGACACTCGATTTAAGGGACACTTCAAAATGAGATTAGAGAAACTCGTTTTTGAATTTCAGATAATGAAATATTCTGTGATAAAAATGAAAATACAGATTTTTATGAAGTTATCAAACAGACAGACAGTCATGTTTATATAGAGGCATATGACACTATTAACTGTCATTTATTTACCCACAATTCTGATTCAACATTAGTGTTTTTATCCGCATTGAAAGCAACGATGAAAATTGTGAGGATGATTCTGAAAATGGAGAATAAAAGAAAATTGTAAAATAAAGAAGTTTACATATGCTTTTAAGCTGTTCTCAAATCCAAAAAAGGCAACTTTTAAGACATATTGTTTTAATTAATTTTTATCCTGAAATGTCTGAAACTAGCAAGTGTGGTTCAAAAAATATATAATCGACCTTTTTTATTTATTTATTTATTTATTTTTAATGGAATAGATTTTTTAGAAAATATCAATGTGGGCGTCTTGAACCGAATTTCCATCGGAAAGAAAAATAAGTACTCAAAAAAGGGTTAAAAATGTATTTGTCACGTGATCAAAATCACTTATACAGGTTTTTACAGGTAATTTATTTTTCAAAAAATTTAAAATACACTTCAATTGCAAATTGCTTCCATAGTCAAGCATTCCAATTTTATACCTTTCAATTAAAAAATGGATTTGTAAATGCGCCAAAACGTTTCCCACTTGCTAAGTAGAGCAGTTGAGAGATTTGTTGCCTTAAAATATGCAAAAGAGTTGAATACTTTTTCTTGTTTGGTGAATACGGCTGGTAATGAAGAACTAAAATTTATAAGTATGGTAAATGAACATATGAAAGTTTTATACTGAAAAATTGAAATTTGAAAAACGATCACTTTTGATTGCTACTTCAAGTAAAATTCTTTCAAATGTTTTTATACTTTTTGCTGCATGTACACAGTTTGCATAAAAATACAAATCAATAATTCTACAAATCATTTAATAATTTAGTAATTAATGGAAAATTTTAATTGATTAATTCTCTTTTCTTCCTTTTGTCTGATTAACATAATTTATACACTTTGGGTTATTTATGGCGCATCCTGTTTAATGCTTTGCTATTTCTATATCCTTCAGAGAGATTAATTAAAAATAATATAAAAACTCCAAATAAGGGACAAAAGTTCCGGTCCCATAGATGTCCCTTATTTGGAGGTTTCACTGTATCTTTTTAACTTTCGAAAATTTTTATCAGTTAAAAAGATAATATTTTCCAAAACCTAAAAATTTTCTTTAAAAAAATATGCATATTTAGTTGTGAAAACATGAGTCGTCACAACCCGGATTTTAGCGTTATCCAAAATTTCTCAGATTATCGTTATTCTTCAATACTTCTCCGAATCTTCGAAATTTTTCTAGGAGATCTAAATCCCGCCTCCGGAGATGCTAAAAAAATTTGCCGAAAAAGTTTAATTACTTTTATTGTAGAAAAAAAAAAGATGCGCAAAATGACCTGCAGTCAATTCTTTTTTAAAATTCAAAATTAACATTTTAAAAAATCAATTACACCGTCGAAGAAAAGTAAATCTCAGCCTTAAAAAGAGAGATTTTTTGCTAATCGGTTCTTCCTAATAGGGTTAATGAAGACATTTTTTCGAACGGACCGAGTTTTTTGAAACGTAAAAATGAGAAATTAAAAAATTTGTCTTCCTTTCCGTATGCTAAATGTATACTCTGATAGGCGTTAAGAAAAAAGCCAAAAAACAGTCTCCATTCTTTACCAGATGCACTGATCCGGTAGTAGGGTTCACTCTATCCTACGACGCTGGAACCTTTGATGCCATTTAATGGTTTAAATTTACAATCAATATCGTAGTTAGTTATCAAAAATTAAAAATCTGAGCCTCAGGTGCATCAGGATCTGCTCTCTGAAATTTTCAAACTTCTAATTGCAATAGATTTCGCTAACCATTGCCACAGCCTTATTGAGTAGCAAAAGGTTTTTTCAGCAAAAGGTACTGAAATTCACAAATCATTCATATCTAACTCTATGCACTTACACTAACTTTTGATTCATTTGCAACCCAATCTGTTACACAAATTAGACCATGCTAATGCGAAGGTTGAAATTATTTTTTCTGTTGATCAGCTGAAAAATTAGCAAGCCCATATAAAAAAGTTACAGAAAGCTTTAACATTTTCACTTGATGAACGTTTTCTCCCAAATATTCCATAAGTATGCAGAACTCAACCTTTTTTTTAAAATCCTCCACAAATATTGGTGGAGGATTGTACATTTTTAATTTTAAATGCTAAAAATAGAACAATTCATCTTGAATATCTGCCTGTCAGCCAAAACTCTACCGCATTCTCTTGCTCAGAAGATAAGTATATCCCTACAAATTTGAGATTCACCATATTTGCTAGATAATGAATTGGCAAAAGAGCTAGGCTCATCCTTCCTTGAATATTGTCTTTATGCATTCCTAAATAAACATATTTTATTAAACACAGTTTAGCAGCATAGGAAATATTTTTAGCTGTTTTTTTGCACATGCATTTTCCAAAATTAAATATTTAAATTAAAACAATATTTTCAAATATACGATATTTTTTTTAAATAAAATCTTAAAAAAATCTACACAGGCTGGTTAATTTTAAAATATTTAAAACCCTGCTAAAAGTACTGGAATATGTGTTATCATCGACAGTGAACATATGAGTAAAATTTAAGGAAAACCGGTTTGTTAAATATGCGATTTAAATTTTAAAAAAATTGTAAAAGAATACTTTTAATCTTGGATCTTGACTCTGACGAGTTAAGGCTTGGAAATACATAAATATTCCACTGAACTTTTTTGCAAAGTCTGAGCAAAATTGGTTCGTCATATAATACGTGATTTCCAAACATCAAAGATACTGATTTTGATGAAGAATACTGATTTTGTCCCTCGACCTGCTCCCTGATGAAGTACATCATTGAAAATACACGAGTATTATACTGTCATTGGCAATAAATTTTGGACATGGAAAATTGCATCGACTGAAGTGCGTCAAAAATTAATAAGATTTGACCCAGAGAGACAAAACAAACTGAACAAAAGCATTACTACCATTAAGAATCCTAGTCAGTTTCCGAATTCCACTATGTAGTATAAAACCTATGAGTATTTGAAGTATTTTCATGTTTTTTCATAAAAGATAACACCTTTTTTTCTTAGTTTTCGAAATATTTCTAGCTTAATTGTATATGAAGTGTTAAAATATTCGTTCCAATTTGCCAGTTTTCAACATACAAAATATTAAATTAAGTATAGGTTTTAGAAATATTTTGAAAAGCAGGAAAAAAGTAGTATCTTTTACGAAGAGGACACTGAAAAAGGAAATTAAAAATACTTATTTCTTGGAGATATTTTAAGTATAAGGAATGCATCAAATGCCCATAGACTTAACTTTAAGGAAGGGAATTCGGATGCTAAGTGACTAGTAGCCTTCATTAAAAACTAGCAGAATAAAAATTATGCTCATTAAAACTCTACGCAAAAACCTCGTTTGAGATTTTATCCATTAATTGCTACTTAAAAAAAGGTTTTCTTTTCCGAATATTTTAAAATTTCCCATAAATTTTCCAGCAAATTTATGTATTTGCTGTTTACAATAAAGAATCTTAGATCCTCAATTATTTACTTCCGCTCTTCAATAACACAAGTCAAATTACTACAGACTTTTACAAGTGTTTATTTTGTCATTGAAACGTGTTTCGAAAATTATTTACTCACGCTTCAGTTACCATTCTCAAAAAGAATCCATTATAACAGTTGTGTTTATAAAAATTTTAAATCAAGACCAAATTCTCAAAGTGAAATTTTCAAACCTACATTAATACAGATTTATTTAAAAACAATTTCTAGTTATATAATGAAGTACCAGGGAAAGGGCAAATGCGACCATGCGTTGCCAAAGAATATCTTCAAATCTAATAATTTTACCAAAAAAGAAATTGTTTTTGTAAACAACTTCAGTCCGTCACGCAAGTATTGCTGCCTTCGGTTCCTTATTTAAAGCATGAATAAACTGACAAAACATAGCCACTGAGCTACTTTTATTCTTCTTGGAAATTAGTTTAGCATTAACTCATTGGAAATATAACAATTGTTAACTATATCAACAAATATATTACATAAATATCTTTATAATCAAAGAATTACACCTTCTGCCGAAATCATAAATATTTACACTACACTTCTCAAAAAGTAATCCATATTGGAATTTACTGATAAATTTATATAGTTTTAAATGCATTTTTTTAACAAGCTAATAAAGTTCCAACTTTAATTTTCTTCCTTTTATAATTTTATATTTAAGAAAAGAAAATGTTGGATTCGTGGAAACTTTCAACTTCCGGTTTTTAATGGATTTGTATGTTTTAGGACCAGGGCTGCTATTTTGTGCACTTTTTGTAAAAAGTCCGGGATGTCGGAAGAAATTGGACAAAATTGAACGAAAAGAGGTAAATTGAAAATTCACTGATTTTCTATACGTTTGACATATAAAATTATTTGTATGAAGTAATAGAATTATATTCCTATAATATTTATTAATATTTTTTTCAATTAACCATTTAATTAAAATAGAATGGCTTCATATTAATTATAATCTAATAAATACACGAAAAAATGGTAATTACATGTTGGTACAATTGATTTTAGACAATTAGAGATATTTGGACAACAAGAAATATTAAAATCATTATGAAAGATTATAGAAGTTTCTAAATATTTCAAAAGTCACCAATGTAGCTAAAATGTTTCTAAATTCTTATAGTGGTGTAATGGAACAGCTTTTTAAAAATTTTCGCTAGAACAGTTACATTGAATACTTGAAGATGTATGCGGAAAACTAAGACGTTTTCTTGAAAATTATTGATAAACATGAAGTAGACACAAACATGAGGAATATAGTTAACAATATTGCATTACATAAGGAAGTGAAACATCTACTCAGTCTTTAATATCCCGTCAAAATTTCATTGGATGTACTACAGAAGGATTCCTCTTCTATTGCAGATGAATCTAATGAATTCTTGACACTTTTAAAATCTGAAAAACTCAGAATCTATAAAAAATATTTAAAGAAAAGGTTTCATGTCTGTATTAAGCCAGCTCACATTTTATCATATACTTCATCCAAAATAAATGGGGGAGGACTTAGAAACGACCAAGATGTAATCGCAAAGAAATGGGTGAATGACACTGATAGAAAATTTTTTCCCGTTGATTGCTAAATTTTCCATTAAGGCTTCTCCATTTACTGATACATTTTTCCAATGCAATCATAAATAATCTAACACCAGCAGAATGGTGGGAATCACTGAAAAGATGCAATGACTTAAAAACTATTTCAAATTTTGTATGCCATTTTTTTCATTGCATAGTCTCATTGTCAAACATTGAATGTATTTTCTCCAATTTCAACTTGATTCAATACAAACTTAGAAATAAACTTAGATTGCTAACTGCTGCAAAACTGGTAATGCCTTATAAAATGTTAAATTCTAAAGACAAACAAATTTCTCCTTATACTGAAGTATTTGACGACTATTAAATATTTTACAACATTTATGTATCTTCGATAACTAAAAATTTCATAGCATGCATTTCTGTTAATTTCTTTATTAAAGTTATTTTATATTTAAAATTTTAATTAGAAAAATTTTTCTCATATATTTTATACTTATTATTGATGTCCCCCCCCCCCTCATTGTAAAATGTGTATATATTGATTGTTTTTATGCATATATTATATTATTAATGTCATTTACAAGCATAGTCTTTATTTCAATGTAAATTTTTTTTATATTAAAATCAACTTATTTCATTATTGGATTTAAAAATAGTATTAAGATTTGAGGCTTTCAAACCTTTTTTTTCCAATTTTGAAAATATTATTAATATCAAAGGAACTGCCATAGGACAGATAAACAAGCTAAAATTTACTGCAAATGCATATGTTCAAAAACTGTTATTTAATACATTATAACTAAAAATTGATGTACATTTTATCTATAAACATGCTTGCATGAAAAAACTTCTAGATGAACAGAATTTAGTTTTACAAGTCTACACAAAATATTTCACTTGCTGTTGTGTATATAAATATGTATGTGGTTTTGTGGCAAATCTGGCAGAAAGCACTCAGTCGAATGCATTTATAATTCCGTCTAGAGATGCTTGAACTCAGTTCGTTGAGGTGTCCGCTGACACTTTGTCGGTCATTAATGTAAGTCGTGAAGTGGTCAATAGGCAATAGAATAATTTCAATTCTGAGGTTCTCTGAGAAATAAGGCATCTGCGTAGCTTTTAACACTTTATTAACAACATATTAACTGAAACAGTTCCCACCTTTATAAAACTCAGATTTTACTGTGATAAATCATAGTGACTATTAGAAGAAATTTTGAAGGGGAAAAGCTGGCTTCATACGGAACTTCCATGCAGATAAGATCTTAAATTAAAAATCGCACAAAATTTCTCTTTTAATTGAACGCTGCAGCTTTTTGATCAAACTCACAATGATACAATTCATGGCGTCGCGCGCTTCTGGTTGGTAAGGAACTAGAACATCGCGCGAAATGGTCCAATGAGAATAATTCTGCAAAGAGTCCCGTCAGAAACGTGTAACGAGCTAAAAATATGAGGAGTAAACAAGCATCCCAGGGCGCGAAAGATCTTGAAATAAAAATTTAAAAAAAAATTGCTTAAAAAGAATTTGCACTAAATAGATATTGGTTCAAAATGATGAGGCCATTTAAGAGTAAAATAAAAGTTTTATATTTAAGTAAACTGAGTAAGATAATTTAAGGAGAGACAAATTTTTAAAGAATAGGAAATTAATGAATATGCCTTTAATTTAGCATAAAATGAAAAAAGGAGATATCGCGAAGGAAAAAATAATATAACATGTATATGTGATATTTTAATTTAAGATTTGTTTCTTGAATCGGAAGAATCTATATATTTATTATTGTTAAGGCTGCTGGCCACTTCTTTTCCAAATTCCCCTCGGTAATGTTAAGTCTATGGGCGTTTGATGCATTCTTATATTCAAAATGTCTCGTCAGGAAATTAATATTTCTAACTTCTTTTTTTCAGTTTTCACTTCTTAAAGGATGCCTTTTTTTTTCTTAGTTCTCAAAATATTTCTAAAATCTTTGCTTAATTTAGTATTTTATGTTTTAAAACTGACAAAGTGGAAGTTAAACTTTAGCACTTCATATAAAATTAAGTATAGTTTTTAGAGATTTTTGAAAACTAAGAAAAAAATAGACATGTCTACAGAAGAGTACACAGAAAACAGAGGTTTAAAATGTCAATTTCCTGGGGAGATATTTTGAATATATGAATGCATCAAACACCCATAGATTTAACATAACGGAGTGGAATTCGGAAAATAAGTAACCAACATCCTTAAATTCTGCATTTTTAATTTAGAATTTTCAATTTATTAAAAGCGAACAAAATGGATGAAATGAGCAAAAAGATATTTTGTGCGGGACGGTTATTTCCCCCTGTAAAAACCCTGAAGATAATCTGAGTATGACTTTGAAATTTTTTTAACCCATGCCTATAATTGTGTGTCTATTAACTCAAGGATTCATAGAGAGAATTGTATAACTTCAAGTTTATTTTTATTTTGAGGTACATTGGCATTTCAGTGTGTTTCTCCAAATACCTGGTCCTACTATGTTGTGTTTTTCACTATGTGCTTGCTAGCTATATCTTGGTATCTAAAGTAAGAAATTGCGTTACAGTTAATATATAATATTCTTATGAAAAACTATATGCCCTATATAACCTAATTGTTTCTTTGAAAGCCCAACAGCCAGTTTCTTATGCATTCCAGATAATTCTGTTATATTTAGAAAAATGCAATAAACTTCATAACTGTTAATATGTAACTGCTCTTTAAATTAATTTCTGTATATTATTCTAGTACTAGTGGGGAACACCGAGCCATGCTCGGTTAAAATAACTGTGGAATACAAAATTTGGTCGACAAAATTTTGAAAATTTTTTTTTAGTTTGTGGTAATCGTTAGAGCCTTTTTTTTTTTTTTTAGATAAAATTGGTTTGACCCATAATGACCGAATAAAGAAACATCTGAATTTTTCAAACATGTGATCCAGCCCAATAGTTTTATCGTGCCAAAAAAATGCTGTATACAAAATTTCGTTAAAATCAATCCTACCGTTTTTTAAATATAAATAGCTTGACCCAGACCCTTTATGTCCCAAAATGACCCAGTAATCGAAAATTCTCGAACATGAGACCTGGCCCAATAGTTTTCTCGTGCCAAAAAAATGTATACAAAATTTCGTTAAAATTGATCCACCTGTTCTTTAGATATAGCTTTACCATGACCCATTATGACCCACAAATGACTCTTATAATCAAAATCTCTCGATCGTGTGACTTAGCCCATTAGCTTTCTCGTGTCAAAAAACTGTTAATGGCAAAATTTCGATGAAATTGAGTCTGCCGTTCTATAAATATAAATAGCTTGATCCAGACCCTTAAGGACCCATTAAAATTTCTTCTCGAACATGTAATCTAGCCCAATGTTTTTCTCGTGCCCGAAAACCATAGAATGCAATTTTTAGTCAAAATTGCTTGAGAAAATCTCTAGATAAAAATAGAATGACTAATCACAATGACCCCAAAAAGGACCCACTAACTTAATTTTCTCGAACATGTTACCTAACCCAATGGTCTTCTTAAAATCCAAAACGATAAAATATAAAATTTGGTCAAAATCATTAGAGCCGTTTTTTAGATTAAATTGGCTTGACCCATAATGACCCTAAAATGAGCCACTAATTAAAATTTTTCGAACATGTGACCCAGCCCAATAGTTTTCTCGTACCAAAAAACGATTGGAAACAAAATTTCTTTAAAATCGATCCAGCCGTTCTCTAGATATAAATAGCTTGATCCTGACCCATTATGACCCAATAATCTAATTTTCTCGAACATGTGACCTAGCCAATGGTCTTCTCGTGCCCGAAAATGGTAAAATCCAAATTTTTGCGAAAATAGTTACAGCCGTTTTTGAGATAAAATTTACACACGCACAGACACACAATTTTTGCTCGCATTATAGTATAAGATATTACATAGTTATATTACAGAAAAAGCTATTTTATTATACGTTAACTCAATGATTATCAAAAAACTTAAAAAAAGCAAAAGAGAAATTACCCAGCAGGCATATATTCTGGCTTTTAGCGTTTTCTAACGTAGTTGAAAAATATTTATGAATTCGGTTTGTCTGTCCATGCTTTAATTCTCATAAAATACTCGGATTTCCATATAATTAATATATGTTGGATGTTTCCATAACAAGCTCGATACTGAAAATGAAGTGTGTAACACTTATAGTTCATTTACAGAGACACTCAAAAGAATTCCGTCACATTACGGTCAATGATGAAAAATTATTTGTGGTGTATTCTAATGATGTTACACTGTTTCAAACACATTGAAATTTATACATATCATTTGATTGCACTACAAGACGCTAATTACAGAGTAAAATAATGCATAGCATTCACCTTCTACTTACAGGGACATACAAAACAATTTGCTCATAATATCGTCTATGAACAAGATTGGAAATGAGTTTTCAAATATTTTACGAGTTTTAAAATATAATTATTTTTAACATTAGCGAGGCTCTGACCTCAACGAGCTACGTTTCTAATCCCAGATCCAACACCGCAAACTCTAAAAACGCGCTAATTTGATCCGTTTTAAAAATATTATAGTTAAAATATCATAGCTTTGAATTAAAATTAAACAACCATTGGAGACATCCCTGTAAACAGGTTTCCATTCATGACCACTTGATTGAGGACTTTTAGGATCGAATCACCTGCTGTTAAAACATTTTTTTTTAAATCAACAAACAGCATTTAAAAAGTTAGCTTATATAAAATGAACTTACAGAATCGTTGCTTTCCAAAACAACTCTAACAGATTTTTTTTTTTTTTTTTTTAATAAGACATTTTAAGTCTCATGTAATTGTCACCAAATTTTTATCCTTTCTTTAATAAATAGCGTGAAAATAATGAAACTGTTATAAAAGGATATATTTGTGCAACCTTAGATTTAGCAACACTAGCTAAAAAGATCATCTCGAAACATGAAGTAAATCTCCCGCAAAAATATATTTTTAAATTTAAACAGTTTGGCAATATTATTTGGTTATTTTTTATGTGACGTATTTTCTCTCCTTTGGCGATTTTAACGCATATTAACGTTAATTAAAAAAATTATTTCTTTTTTAATACCCATTTTTTATGACTAAATTTTCAATATTTTCCCTACTTTTAACACGTTATCATTGGATACTTATTTTAAAAGAAGTCACATGCAAACACATTTTTAATTGAAAAGAAATAGCATTCTTTGCGCTGTTTTTACTATTGGTAATAATTTAAAATATTGACTTTTTCTAAACGCGAAGAAAATACATAATATAATTATGAAAATTTGAATTAAAAATCAGTTAAAAATAAGCAGTTTATACGCTGCGCACATAGCTTGTAACACAGTAAATAAATTATGCCTACACAGTACTGCACTCCTACACAGTAAATAAATTATGCCGGTACTTTGCAACAAATATGGTGACAACTAAGCTGCCACCAGAAGTATAGTAAAACCCTGCCAATAAATTAGTGTAATAAACCACCAGCAATCGAGTAGCAATTTAATTGTCACCATTTTTGGTGTAAAGTCATAATACCGCGTATTTAGAGTGTTTCAACAGAAAAATAAAAATTTATTTAAAGATTGCATTTTAAATTTAATACAGTCATAATTTAAAATAAATAGTTTCACGCAAAGAAGCTGCTAAACTTTCTTTTAATTGAAACAATTTTTATAACATACTTTTTAAGCATACTAGTTTTTAAATAACAGAATTTCGTATATATATATTCTTCCTCAGCAAAATAAAAAATAATTTAAATATTACATTTTAAATTGAATACAGCCGTAACACAAAATAAATAGCTTGACGCAGAGAGGCTGCGAAACTTCCTTTTAATCGAGACAGTTTATTATAACATTCATTTTAAACATTACTTGTTGGTAAACAATGGAATTTCCTAGATTTACAGGCTTAAAAATATCTTTTTTATAGGTTATTAATGCGTCCAATAAGTTAAAAAACATAATAACGAACTTTTTATGAAAATATTTTTTGTTAGAGATCGGGCAAATGCCATGGTCACACGTTATAAAATATTTTTGTAACAAAAGTTATAATTACTCGTAACTGTAAATTTTCAAAGTTTAGTTTTCTTTTTAAAAAAAAGCTACATATGATATTTAATTACCTCACAATTATACAATTTAATGGATAACATAAAAAATGCTTAACTATGCCGTTAACAAATGAACAAAACTATTTAAAAAAAAGTTGATTACAACTGTTATATAAAAGGCATACTTCTCGTTAAATTCGGCCATATCGCCATTGTTCTTAAAAAAGCACTGCACTATTAAAAGCATGATATAATTAAAAAGAAGAAAACATGTAAACATTATTTAGTCTTTACATTTTAAATCTGCAAAGAATAATAATAATACTGCTTACCTTTTTTTGCTTTTTCACCTGCTATTCGAAAGTTAGGAAGGATATGATTAAATGCGAAAGTAAAAAGGCGCCGTGTAGTCTTCAAACATACGATTCGTAATCAAAACAAAGATTTTCTGACACTGAATTTGGTGTCACATTTTAATAATTGCTATTAAAGAGTAAAATACCACCATTCTGAGCTTATTCTTACACTGCATTTGGTGTCTCATTTCAATAACTGCGACTAAAGAATAAAATACCACCGTTCCTAGATTCTTCTTGCACTTTTTACGGAGCTACTGCCGAAAATAGTGTAAGATTTAAAGTTTATTTGGCATTTCATAACCCCAATTTAAATGCAATAATGCTCCTACGTTTTTAGAGAGTAGAAAAAATGATTAAATTCCTACGCATATTTTTTTTTTTTTTCATTTGAAACATTTTTAACACAAGTGTTAACTTTGACACTAAATATCTCAAAATAATTCTTTTTAAAGTCTGTATACATCAGCATGATTATCAATCATTTCTGTATAATACTACAAATTTTCATATTTTTGTATGGAACAGTTTTCTTAGTATTAACGAAAAAAAGACTTACAAAAACCTTTTACCGTTATGAGGATAATTTCGTTTGTTACTAAATAAAGATTACTTTGTGTTTAATTTCTATTGATCATATTAATCAGCATAAAAAGATATAGAACAGTCCTGTCCGATCTTTTAGTAAACAGGGGTGCATTTCATCTCCTAGCACTCAATGAAAGGCGCCATTATTCATGATATTGAAAACATCCTACAATACTATCACACAGAAGTAGTACACATCACGCCCGTTTTAAATAATGCAATGAATTTTAGAGCGGAAAGCAAAAGGCTTTACAATTCTGGAATTGCATAAATTTCAAATTATACACTTTTCTGTGATAGCTCTATCTCAAAAATGTTTGTAGGGTATGGTGCCAGAAATTTTAATCACGTCTGCAATGACAACAAGAAAGGAAATAAACATGAAAATTAGAGATATTGATATTTTTTAGGATGTGAAAATGTATTTTGACTTAATTTCAAGGCGTAAATTTAGTTATATATATAAAAAAAATAATGCTAATGACTAATCCATATGGGTGGTTTCAGAGAAAATTAAGCCCATTTATTCCTCGTATAAAACAGCCAATGGCCAGCAAAAATATAAAAATATATGAGCTTTCATTCACATGTTTTTTCAAAGTGACGGGGAATTTGGGAAAGCTTTTATTTTTCGGTTACTTAATGACTATTAAAAAGAGCTTTTTCTAATTATTACTACGTTTAATTATAATAAATAGACTTTAAAGATATAATTACAAATCGTTAAAATATGCATGATAAAATTTCAAAATATGTTTCTCGTTTTTAATGTGTTTTCACAGGTTTGAAATTATCTCTAATGCAATATATTGATTTTACAAAAATATTTTTTCTAATTCAATTTTAGTTCTAAAAATTCTAGTAACAAGAAATTTTCAAAAGGGCGCCAAAAATATATGCAAAGGGCGCCATGGCCCCCGCAGGCGCCGCATTGGTCAGCCCTGATATAGAATATAGTTCTGTTTGTTTAAGGAAAAAGTTGAAGGGAAGTTTTCGACTGGGCTACACGTATCCTAAACGAACTACACAGTATCATATTATACTGAGAAAAAAATATATAGTTTAGACATCTAGAATCTAAATTGTAGCTCTTTAAAAAATAGTTCCATGTCATCCTTATAAATTCTAGCTCCTTTGCTAGAGAATTCTAGAGTCTCCTAAAAGAATTCAAGAGCATTTCCCTATTCTCGTCAAGAGCATTTCCCTATTCCCATATTCTCGTCATCAAACTTATTTAAAATTTTCTCCAAAGAGATGCGAACACAAATAGTTTGATTTAGTAACTATAATTCTAGTTTATGAAACCATTCTCGAAATAAAGTGATGATTTCTCGCCGAAATGATTCAATATCATTTCGTCGTCTTGAAAACACGAGACTAAAAATGGTAGGTCGTTTCGTCTATTCAGCTTAGTTGTTCAACCTATTCAAACCGTTTGGTCATCTATAGTTTTAATTTAGGTATTCAGAAAGTGACTAATTATTTATTCTAGTTGAAGACTGTATATTTTTTTCCCTCAAAACAATAAAAAATGTTTAGATTAGAAACAGGGGATGTTCAAACGTTTTTGATAATGATTTTGACTTAATAACATACATTAAAAAACCTATATGGCATCAGTTTGGAATAGGGTTATATCATCTTCTGCATCACTAAATATATTCTTTGTTTTAAAATATCGTCCGAAAATTATTGAATCAAGGGATTTGTATTTGCACTTTCCAAAGACAAATATTCTTATTAGATTACAATGTAATAATTAATAATTATTATAAACGGCATTAAAAGCATGATTTTGGTGATAATACGTCAATAATAAGTAACATAATTAAAAAAAAAAGAAGAGAAATATCAAAGTTTATTTTAGAAAAAGGAGTAAAAAATGCATAATCAACAAAAGGTACGTTCACAGCCTGATCTAAAGTCGCATCTCAGGTTTTAAAAGAAAATCTAACAACCCTCCCTCCTTCCCGCCAGCAAAAAAATGCCAAAATCTTTAAACATCTCTATACATACTGTAAAGCTGTGCCCCAAATGCTCAGGACACCAGTATTTTAAACTGATTTTCTTCGCCTTACCTAAATGGTCGAATAATCTGCTATAAAAGATAGCGAAATAAAATATAAGATATTAGTGGAGACCCGTTTTATAAGAAGCACCTGACAGCACTAGTGGTGAGCGAGAGTCACCTCTCGAGTGAAAAGGGGTTAATATAATACACCGACTAGTAGTAATACAGTGTAGAATAAGTTATGGATACATTAGTTTTATCTTGTTCCGAAAGCATTATTCGTTGCCCAAAACAAAAATGTTTTTAAAAAAGATGAATGTTTTTATATCTTTTCAGCTTTCTTGACGTTAAAAGATTGGGGACGAGGGAGTCAATTAGGAAATATTTCTATTACAAAAATATATTTACACATTTTCTAATTCTGCAAAATTGTAAAAAAAATATTTTAAATAAAAGATTTGAGTGTAGTTATAAGTATCTTACAAAATCCCTATATAAATTCAAATTTATAAATTTAATTCAAAAAAATTTTCTAAAATTTATTAAATGACTGTGTAAAACTTCTAACTTAATTTCAAAAATTCACAAAAAATACATTGAAAGATAAAAATTAAATAAATTCATAATTTGGAACAAAGAGTTAAACTCAGCAGCTAGATTTGTTTCTTTTCTCTTTCCCCCAGAAGAAAAAGATGAAGCATTGTAATTTTTTTACTTGCAATGCTTCATCTTTACGCTTCATCTTAAAGTTAGAACTTACTTTGAAAGGAAACTCCAAAAAGCATAAAATTAATGCGAAAGCAGCTTTAATGCATTCAAATTCACCGTGAATAAAATAAGTATTATCGATTAACCTTCTCGCTTTCCGAGATCTCATATGAAGCTCTCTTAACCTCTAACTGCTGTTAACGCTCTCACAGACAGCTAGCTGCTTTTTTTTTTTAATTTTTAGAGTTTTAACTTGTACAAAAAGAAAAGTAAGCTTGAAAAAAAAATGATTTTTTTATTTTTTATTTTTTTTATACTCTGCATTATCTCTATGAAACAATTTGGTCGAATTGAAGTTCTTTCAGAGTTATTTACTGCTTTAGCGTAAAGCGTATGTAGACTTACAAGGAAAGTCTCCATACTGGCATACTCCAAAAAAATTCTGAAAAAATTACTGAATGTTCTTCTCATGAGAATACATTCGCATAGAAAAAAATTTAGTGGAACCTTAATAGAGCGTTCGTAAAATAATAATAATAATGAAAATTTCGTTATTTGGCAAACTTTTTTTCAGTTGGCGATGGAATACAATTTCAAAAAATACTTTTCTATGTCAAATACGTTTAAGGAAAAAAATGTTTCATGTTGAACTTGCTTAAATAAATTTAATTAACTTTAGTTTTGTCAGGTTTTGTTTGCCTGAATTAAAATTTTGTCATACCGATATTTATATGTATTTATAATTATAATTTAACTATTAACGATTGCAAGTTAAAAAAAATTCAAAATTTACTAAAATTGTTTCAAGTTCAAATTAAATCTAATTGAGAATCACTGATTAAATTTTGTTGCTACGGAAACATCTTTGGTTTTTATTTTTGAACAGGCTTAAATATATATTTTTTAAAATTCAGTATGATTTTTTTAATAAAAATATTTTTTATTTAACTGCAGAAACAAACAATGTATATACATGTAATACAATATATTGAACGATAATAGCTAAAACCTTGTGTGGAAATTACCATAATTACAATCAACATTTAACACACAATACACAATGTATGTATTGTAATTGCAATTGTATTGCAATGTATGTATTGTAATGTATGTATTGTGTGTTAAACGTTGATTGTAATTATGGTAATATATTGAACGCTCTCATTTTAAGTTTAAATTTATTGAATGTCATTTACGTGCATTCTAAAAATCCTTTATCAAACAATTTTCAGTTACATTAAAATAGTTTCCATTTGGCGAGGAAAAGGGCTTCTTCCCAAATTGCGCGATGCTTTCATCTTTTCACTCCAAATATTCGAAATTTTTTTTTTATAGACTTTCTATTGTAATTCCGCCGTTAAATTTGATTGATACATTGTTATATACATAAGTAATATCAATCAGTATTTTTTTTTTCAAAATATTCTGAGTAGGGATGGGACGAATATTCAGCCACTATTCGGTCTATTCGGCCCTTTTGCCAAATATTCGGTTGACCGCATATTGAAGGCTTGTTGACCGAATACTTCGGCCGAATATTTAGAGATATCTCGCCGAATATTGCTGAAATCTCGCCGAATAGTGAAAGATATCTTGCCAAATAAATTTAGGATTTGAAAAATTTCACTTCTTGCAATTTTTTTTCCTCTAATCCAAATTGGTTACTTCATTTATGAAGTCATTCTCATTCTTACTTGCAAAACATACAGTTATTCAAATACTAAAAAATATACAGCCTTTCTATATTTCCTATAAAGGTTGGTGATATTTTAGAAAATGCTGCCCAAGTTAGAGATTTAATTGTACAGGAAATGTCATCATTAGAGAGTGATATGTTACAATACAAGATATAAAAACACTTTTCGGAAAAAAAAGAAACACTACCTTATTTTAAAACACTCGAATATTTATTAATGTCTGCAAATTCCATGCACATGTAAAAAAGGCTCTTATGAAATTCATAACTTATTTTCTATGAAGTGAGAAATGAAAAAATTCATTCACTAGGTGTATTAACGAAGATTTATTTTCAAAATTAAACATCAAATATTACTATTCCAAATACAAACGATGCATCTGAAAACAGAACTGGTGTCAAACTAGATACACATTAGATGACACAACTTGCTTTATGAAGATTGTTTTATAAATATTTAAACAAATTCTAAATGCTGAACAAAATATTTTTTTTTTTATTCTATAGTTTCCACTTTTAAATAATTATTTGCATAATTACTGGCTTAAATATGTAACATTATTATGTATATATTTTAATTTACATCTTCCTTCATTCATGTTGTTATCAATTTCTGTTTATTCTTTTAATGCTTGTTGAATAAGTGGAATATTGTATGCGCCGATTCAAATGTCAAAGATTTTGTTAACATATGCATTCTACTTTAAGCATAACCTTTTGCTTTAGCGTAATTTGTAATTTAAAGATTGACAACTGATTTCCAAACAGTCTCATTCTTACGAATTTGCTTATAATTAGGGACACAAACTCTAAATGATCAAATTTACTTCATTGAAGGTTACTTTAGAAAATATTTCTTTGTGAATTCTGAGAGAGAGAGATTAAGAATATTATTAATTTTGGATGCAAGAAAAAATAAAAGTATCATTTGATATTAAAAGTGAAATACATTGTTCATATTTTAATGGAAATATTTTACCATCCTGACTTACTGAAAATCAATTTGATGTACAATATGATAAAAGAATATAATGCAATTTCATAATTTTTTTGTGTTAAAATAAGTGTTTCAAATTTCAGAATACATTTAAAAGCACATTTAAGAATAATAATTATTAATGAGTGCCTATTTTTTAAATTATATATATACCAATTTTTTTTCTTTACTGGGGAAAAAAAGTTAGTATTCGGCCGCCGAATATTCGGTATTCGACCAAATCACTATTAGTCCCATAAACTGATTGCATAGTGCTCACAGGCTATGCAGACTAATTGTATATTACAGCCTTACATAATAGTGCCTTTCTAAAAAAAATAAGGAAGGAAGTATCCCCTCTCCCAATTTCTTTCTTTATACTTAATCATTGAAACTCCAAAACTAATCAGATATACGCCTTATCATATAATAAACCTGTATCCAAAATTCGAAGCAAGTCGAATAATTCTGCATAAAAACCCATTTATATAATTTAAGAAACGTTGTCCTCCGTTCCCTAATTCATAATTAACCATTAAACCTCCAAAACTGTTCAGAAATTCAACTTATCAGAAAGAACCTACATCCAAAATTTAAAGCAAATCGGATAACTCTGCATAAAACTCTATTTAGCTAACTTAAGGGGAAGGTAACCGCCCGTACCCCCCTTTATAATTAACAAACGAACACCACAACAAATTAGCAAAACTTTTTATTACTATGGACCTGTATCCAAAAATTGAAACAAATCGCTTAATTCTGCATGAAAAACCATTTACATAAATTATGAGGGGTAGTTTCTCCTATCCTCCCTTTATACTTATCCAGTGAATTCCAAAAACAAATCAGGGAAGCGACTTTTCAAAATAAACCTATATACAAAATTTGGAGCAAATCGGTAAATTTTGCGTTAAAAACTTAAATTATGACGGGGGGATTCCCTCCCCCTTCCCATCTTTAAACTTATCCAATGAACACCCCCATACTAATCACAGAGGCACCTCATTAGAATGATCCTACATCTACGATTTCAACGAAATCTACTAATTCTGCATGAAAAACCCATTTATATAAATTAAGGGGAGGGGCAATAGCCCCCAATCCCCCTTCTTATATTTATCGAATGAGCTCTCAAAACTAATCAGGGAAGTGTCTTATCATAATAAGCCTATATCCAAAATTTCATGTAAATCGGATATTTTTATCATGAGTTATCGCGTTACGTACGTATGCACGTACATACATACATACAGAATGGGCGTGCGCATAAGCTCTCAGGCTTTGATAGCCAGTGAGCTAATAAAGAATACTGCCCAGTTAAACTGATGGCATTGAGCTCACAGGCTACAAATACTAATTGTACATTAAAGCCTTATATTTTCAAGAGTTAATTCCGTTCGAAAAAAAATTAAGAATGGGAAACAGCTCTCCCCTTTCCTCTTTTTTTATACTTAATCATTGAACCTCCTATACTATTAAAGACATGCTTTATCATATAAAAAATCTATATCCAAAATTCAGAGCAAATGAGATAATTCTTAATAAAAACCCATTTAGCATTTATATAATTTAAAAGGAGTTATCCCCCTCTTTTGTACTTAACCATTAAACTTTCAAAACTATTCAGATTTGTACGAAATCCGAAAATTCTGCTTGAAAAAACCATTTATATAAATTAAAGGGGGGGGGCATTAGAACCCCTGTTCCCCCTGTTTATACTTATTCAATGAACACCTAATAACAGTCACGGAATCGCCTCATCCTAATCTACATTTTGAACGAAAACTTAATTCTGCATGAAAATCCCATTTATATCAACAATGGGGAGGGGCATCAGCCCCCCGTTCCCCCTCTTATACATATCGAATGAACTCCAAAAACTAATCAGGGAAGCGCCTTGTCAGGATATACCTACATACAAAATTTCAAGTGGATTGGATATTTTTATCACGAGTTATCGCGTCACGCACGAACGCACGTACATACAGAACGGACGAGCTAAAAACTATTAAGCCAATCCTGCTATTTTTGTAAAATTAAAGGTAATAATTCATTGAAGCTTGGACCACTTGCAATTAAAATATAAACATTTTCAGAAACATGGCAAAGTTGAAAAAAAAAAAAAAAAAAAAACAAGTTGAATGTAGATTCTGCCATTGCAAAATTCAGTTTCGCCTCCGATTAGAAAAAAAGAAAACAAAAATGATAGAGGTTTTTTAGAAGGGCGACCCCGCTTAGATTGCAATGAACCAACTTCATTTTTCTTGTGTTTATCTATATAATAGCAAACAGAACGGCGTGAAATACCCAATTGAATAGCAATTTCTCTCTGAGACATTGGGATTGCGGAATAATAAAGAGATACAATTTGACGTGCTACTTCTTCATTGACTAGATGCATCAAAAACGGATTTTTTGTTTAGTTTAAACGCTTTTTTATGGACTCTGAGTAAAAAGAAATGCAATTTAACAATAAAACGAGTGGAATCCCATCGAATTCGACGAATGAAATGTTTAAAAGACCCGATCGATTTGGTTAAAAAAAAGCAAAAGTAATTACATTATTGAATCAATATATAATAAATATATTTACAAACAAAATGTCAAGTTTGCCAGTTACAATTTTGCATGCAAATATTCGCACATCTTCAGTTAAAATTGCAATCTGAGTGCCGGCGAAATCTAGAAATTTTATTTTATATGCACTCGCAGAAAAATAGTTGTATTAAAAAAACTAATTTCATTTTTACTGTGACATTATTTTCACTAACTGAAATCATCTGAAAGTAAAATCTCAATCTCAGTGCCCATAATGAAAAGAAATATTGAAATGTAATATCGGTTACTACTAGGTTATCCCGTCGACCAAAAAATTATCGCCAAACTATAAGATTAAATGCCAATAATGGATGGTCGTGAATGTCACATTCAATGACATTAAATGCGATTCATGTGTTTAAAATGTCATTAAGTGATTTTTATTTCGACTTTTTATCAATATTTTTATTAATATTCTACTAATTATTTGTTTTTTGGTTATTTAAAATAAAAATTATGTCAATAAGTATAACTTGGCTATTAGTTTGGCGATTTGTATAATTTGGCGAAATCGGTCGACGGGATAACAGGATAACAGACGGCATAACAAAGCGATGTTTTAAATAGTGACGTCATTTTCTCTTCAAATGTTTCTTTTTTTTTTTTTTTTTTTTTAAGTTTCTGTTATTAGTAATATGAAAAAAGCATCCGTAATAATATTGTAATTCCCATGTATCTGGTTGCTGAATGACATCATTTTCCTCATTTGAAATTTTTCTTATTTTGTTTAGACATTAATTTTAGATATTTTTATCATAAATTATTTTCTGTTATTTTATTTACATTATTATTTCTCAGTAAATATATATATATATTTTTGCCTCAATTAGTGCATAATTATACGCAATCATTTTGGAAAATAAATTTATATATTTATATTATCGAGAGAAAAGCTTAACCTGTTGCTACTGTTTTGAAGAAATGTCACGAAAATGCTTTTAAAATAAAAAATAAAATATAAAAATAGAAATAAATTAAAAAATAGCTAAAATGGGCGCAACTACAAATAAATAGCTTTCATTTAAAAAAATAATTATCAAAATCGGTTCAATAGAAAATGCAGGGCTGATGACACGACATTTTTTAGCTTGTCTGAAAAAAATAGCATCGGAGGCAAAAAAAAAAAAAAAAAAAAAAAAAAAAAAAGAATCAAAGGCTTTTTTTAAATGTATGCCACTTTGTTAATTTTCAACTTTCTGAGCTCATAATGCTTGAAGATTCAGACTATGTTATCTATTTTCATAATCCTTAATGAAAATTGAAGACAAATGATTAGTTATCTATCGGATCCCGCCTTATTGAAAGCTCACGGCGCGCACGCTAAGACCAGCGAAACTCGAGCCACATCAATTTTTATTACTATGATCGTTACGATTATTATCATTATTATGAAATGTTCTTAAAATGATCATAAGTCCTTCTATAGTAAAAAAAACTAGCCTTAAAAGGAATGACTCTTGGAATGATGCTGATGTGGAAGATTTCCGGAACTAACGAATCCGGGTTGTCCACTCCTTCCATGAGTCGAATAGACCAATCAGGAAATGGCTCCGTCTATGCATCACCATATGGGTTACCATAAAGAGAGAAAAGGTTACCATCGCCAACAATCGCCAAGTTTGTCGCCAACTTGGCGATATATCGCCAAATTTGGCGACCAAAATTAGTAGTCAAAAGTGACGCCAACTTGGCGATAACTGTAATATTTCGCCAAATTTTTAATTTCTTTACAACATCAGTCGTTTGATACATCATTTGAGAGGTTTGCAACTGCTTATTCATTTAAAGGATGTCTTGTGTGTTATCGCCCATTCTGCTCCCCAGGGGGGTCACATTTTTAATTTCTTTACAACACCAGTCGTGTTACACAAGATTTGAAAGGTCTGCAACTGCTTATTCATATTATGGATGTCTTGTGTGTCATCCCCACACTCTGCTCTCCCAAGGGGGGTCACATTTTTAATTTCTTTACAACACCAGTTGTGTAACACATCATTTGAAAGGTCTGCAACTGCTTATTCATATTATGGATTTGTTGTGTGTCATCCCCCACTCTGCCCCCCAGGGGGGCACATTTTTAATTTCTTTACATCACCAATTGTGTGACACATCATTTGAGAGGTCTGCAACTAATTATTCATATTATGGATATTTTGTGTGTAACTCCCCCCCCCCCCTCTGCCCTCAGAGGGGGCGCATTTTGTAATTTCTTTACAACACCAATTGTGTGACACATCATTTGAAAGATCTGCAACTGTTTATTCATTTTATGGATGTCTTGTGTGTCACCCCCACTCTGCCCCCCAGGGGGGCACATTTTTAATTTCTTTACAACACCAGTCGTGTGACATCATTTGAGAGGTCTGCAGCTGCTTATTCATATTATGGATGTCTTTTGTGTCGCCTCCCCCTCTGCCCCCCAGGGGGGCACATTTTTAATTTCTTTACAACACCAGTCGTGTGACTCATCATTTGAAAGGTCCGAACCTGCTTATTCATACCATGGGATATTGGCGAGCGCAGCAAGCAGGGGTAGCCAATAATTTGGAATCGCGAAGCGATTACGCGGGGGGTTGGCGAGCATATCGAGCAGGGGGGCGGGGCCCCCCTAGTAATATGCAAAAAATCCTGATCTAAAATCTTTCTTCCGTTTTCAAGGGGGGAAAAAGGCACAGATGTCATATAAGCACTATATTGGGACGATTTTTTTCTGGCACTAATGTCATACACATCGGGATACTTAAACAGCACCGAAGTATCTTCATTTTCTTGATATTGTAACCTGGATGTTGTTTATTTATTAATAGACTGTTTATTTACCTTTATTTTCTTTTTTAAAATTACATAAATTTTTTTTTCAATTGTTATTAATTTTTTTTTATTTACGGTTATTGCCCTTTCAAAAATTTATAAGTAATTGGTATTCGAAAGCGAGGTTTTTGCCAAATTGGGGTCAGCAACAAAATCGCGCCAATGTGGTGCGTATATGACATTTTTGCAAAAAACATGCTAAAAACACCCTTTTATCGGTCTTTTAAATGCAAATCCCATCCTCTCTTAACAATTATAGATTTTGGTAAAATTTTACTTAGTTTGTTCTAGTACTATCACTTGAAACTTCTGAATACATGCAATTACAATAGTCCTGCCAGAAAATTTAGTTCAGAAACAGCGGCATATGAGTTAAACCTTTTATTCATATTTCGATTAATAGGTCTCACAGATCGCTCACATTAGTTATGTGAAAATTTTTGTCACAGCACTTGAGGATTGTATGTATGTATGTATATATATATATATATATATATATATATATATATATACACACACACAATCTAGAATAAATTATTACGAAATATTTAAATTACATCAATTTAAATGGTATTTTCTAAAAACAAATGAGTGAACCCGGGGTCAATACTGACTACTTGTGCCTATGTGCCTATATTCCAACAATCGGCAAACGAGGCGAGATTTAAATCTTAATTCAATAATTTGCTTTTTTGCGATAATCAAACTATTTCAAAACGCTGCAGTTGATTCAAATCTAATAAAATTCAGTTGATTTTTAAAGATAAAATTAAATGCCAGCTATTTAATTGAAATTTAAATAAACACCAGTGATTTTTAGAAACTAATTTTGGAAAATTGCTAATTGTTTCTAGGAAATTTATTTAATAAAATGCTATAAGCAAAGTTTCATTCACAAAAAGCTAAGACATTTATACAGCATTTAGAAAGTATTTAAGATAAGTTCTTAACTATGCACCATATTCAAAATATGCATAAACTGATAAGTTGCTCTGGATAAAATTTTACTAATATACTCTTCAGCCACGAAAAGTCATCAATAGCTGTACAATAAATTTACCATTGTCCTCTGACATATGTCTGATTCTAGTAATGTTGTATCGTTTGATTTCACATAAGAACATGTGAAATATTTAGAAAAAAGAAAATTTGTGTTTAATAAAACTAACTGAAAAAAAAATATACAAATTGAAAATTCCGATTTATTTTATTTTTAAAAAAGTTCAAAATACAAAAAGGTTTCTAGAACATAAAAATCTTTAAAAGGATGTTAAAATCCCAAGAGCGCTTTCAACTGCTATAAAACAACCATAATCAGGGTGAAATTTTAGAGTGTGAAAGTTCCTGAATGTTGGTTGCATAAATAGCTGAAGACGAGTACATTTCAAAGGAAGAAAGGAGGGGGAGGATACGATTATTATGCTCCAAAATCCCTAGAGATATTAAGTATGCCATGCCAGATATTGGATATATTGTAAGACAATAAGTACATCAATGAACTTTCATACCGTTGAAAATTTCTCCTGATAATGGTTGTTTTATAACAATTGAAAGCTCTTAGGATTTTAACATCATTTGGCGGTTTTTAATTTCTAGAAACTATTTTAAATAGTTTTTAAATATAAATTTTAATAATAATTAAAAATTAATTATTATAAATTATTAATTATTATTATGAATTATATTAATTTTAATAATTATGAACTAATTTTAATAGTTTTTAAATATAAAAAAATTATTTTAAATATAAAACTAAAAGAAGATTCAATTCATATATTTTCTTTAATAATTAATGTGAACATGACGTCCGAAGTTAAAAGTTCCATATCCTATTCTGGTTGGCGCGATTGGCGAAAAAATCCAAAATGGCGCCAAAAAAGTATTTTAGTATCGTATTAAATTTTTCAAGATGGCGAAAAATCATAGTCTTTAAATATTTATAAACCTATTTATTTAATAAAGATTACATATGTCACATGTTAAAAAATAAATACGATGTTTATATATATATATATATATATATTTGTAATTATATATAGTGATATAGACATGTAAATACGCACTATACACACCCTATAAATAATTATACACTTATGTTTACACATTTTTGTAATTCTGCACATTTATTATATACAGTGTCTCACATAAGTGATGGGACACTTGTGCTTTACAAAAGGAAACTAATCAAATAAATTAAACATGTACACATTTTTTTGTGGGTGTGTTTCATACTTAAATTTAGTAAAGATTATTACATAACATACATTTTGTCAAAATATTAAAATATTAATTTAATAAAAATACAAATGTTTAGAACGGAGCAAAAAATAGCTCACATAAGTGATGGGACACCATTATATATGCAACAAAAATCGTCCGAAATAAGCAATAAAAATATTTTTGGGGGTTTTATTTTTACTTAAAAGCAATTGGCATCAATTTATAAAATCGTCTGCAGTATTTCTCTCCAGTTTGTTTTGGAATTTTTGTGTTTTTTATCTCTGTGTAGTCATGAATGCTAAACGAAAAGAAACCGCCTGAAATTCGAAAATTAGTTAATTTGCATATTGAACGTGGAAAATCTATTAGAAAAACTGTTGAAACAGTTAACTTGAGTCGTTCAACAGTTTTCAATATCATTAAACGATATAAAAAGAATCATATGATTCAGGATAAAAGAAGACCTGGCCGACCATCAAAGCTATCCAATGGAATAAAGCGAATTATCGTTCGAAATATTAAAAAAAATCCAAGAAATAGTGCTTCAAAAGTTGCTGCTGATTTACAAGCATTATATGGAACAATTGTTAATCCTGAGACTATTATAAGGGTAATTCGATCTGCTGGATATCACGGTAGAGTAGCCAGGAAAAAATTCTTCGTAAGTGAAAAGAATAGAAAACTCAGACTAGCTTTCGCAAAATCCAACATAAATAAGAATTCTGATTACTGGAATAAAGTTATATTTGCTGATGAGAGTAAATTTAATATACAGGGTGTCCGAAAAGTCTGGAAACGGCCGAATAACTCGAGAAATACATATGAGATTGAAAAACGTAAATATACGTGTTAAATATTTTTAAATAAGCTACTCTGTGATACCAAATTTGACCTTCGAAACCGACCCCCTGGGGGTCAGAGGGGGTCCAACTTTGAAATCTTAAATTATAACCCCCATTTTTTATTGCAGATTCGGATTCTACGGACAAAAATACATAACTTTTGTATTTGATGTTTATTTCAAATCTTCGTTTATCACGGTGTAATCGAGCATATTAAATCGATACATATTCCCGCTTTTCCAACGGGATTTTCCCTAATCGAAACTGATTGGGCAAAATTTTTGACGTCAAATTCCTCGTCTTTTGTAGGAATAGCGTTTCCTGAAAATCACCCGTGGCGATTATTTCAATAGTGTTACACTGTTAAAAATTTGACCCATTTGCTGCAGCGTCATTCCACAGCTATTATAGAATATCTCTTTTGTGACCAATGAGAATGCTCCATAACACAGTAAAGTAATCGTTTTCTATAAAAGCGGTGGAGTGACGATGCAGCAAAAGGGTCAGTTTTTTTACAGTGTACTTTACTGTGTTATGGAACATTCTCATTGGTCATGAAGGAGATATTCTATAAAAGCTGTGGAGTGACGCTACAGCAAATGGATCAAATTTTTAACTGTGTAGCACTACCGAAATAATCGGCACGGGTGATTTTCAGGAAACGCTATTATTGCAAAAGACGAGGAATTTGATGTCATAAATTCTCCCCAATTAGTTTCGATTAGGGAAAATCCCGTTGGAAAAGCCGAAATATGTATCGATTTAATATGCTCAATTACACCGTGATAAACTAGGATTCGAAATAAACATCAAATACAAAAGTTACGTATTTTTGTCCGTAGAATCCGAATCTGCAATAAAAAATGGGGGTTATAATTTAAGATTTCAAAGTTGGACCCTTTCTGACCCCCAGGGGGTCGGTTACGAAGGTCAAATTTGGTATCACTGAGTAGCTTATTTAAAAATATTTAACACGTATATTTACGTTTTTCAATCTCATATGTATTTTTCGAGTTATTCGAACGTTTCCAGACTTTTCGGACACCCTGTATTTGGTTCTGACGGTAGAATCTTGGTGTGGAGAAAACCCAGGGAAGATTTTCGCAAACAGAACTTTTTACCAACAGTAAAACATGGTGGAGGAGGAGTTATGGTATGGGGGTGTATGTCGTCCGCTGGAGTTGGTAATCTTGTTTTTATTGACAGTATAATGGATCAGTACAAGTATATTGATATTTTAAAGCAAAATTTGAAATCTTCAGCACGAAAATTGAACCTTCATAACGATTTTAAATTCTACCAGGACAATGACCCCAAGCACACTGCTCTGAACGTTAGACTCTGGCTGCTATATAACTGTCCTGAAATAATAAAAACACCACCACAATCTCCAGACTTAAATCCCATAGAGAATACTTGGCAAGAATTGGAATCAAGAATTCGCAAACACACCATTTCTTCAAAACAACAACTAAAATCGGTGCTTCAAGAAGAATGGGGTAAAATCACTCCAGAAATCACAAAAAAATTAGTCGAATCCATCCCCAAAAGATTAAATCATGTTTTAAAAGTAAAAGGAAATCCAACAAAATATTAAAACCTTTAAAAAAGTAAAATTTTTGGATAAATATTTGATGGAAAAGTAAGTGTCCCATCACTTATGTGAGCCATTTTTTGCTCCGTTCTGAACGAGAAAATGTATGTTATGTAATAATTGTTACTAACTTTAAATATGAAACACACCCAAAAAATTTTTGCACATGTTTGTTTGTTTATTTTATTGCAGTTTCTTTTTATAAAGCACAAGTGTCCCATCACTTTTGTGAGACACTATGTCAAAATAAAAGTCTAACTTTTCCAAAAATATGCTAAATGCAAAAGGCATATGGATAAAGTCCATTCCAGTAATTAAAAAAGCAACCCTAAAGGCTTCAAATCGCAACCACATCGGCTCATTTAATGCAAAAAACCTCTCTAAACAAAGAAGAACAAGGTATAGAACTCTTCCCTGTCCGAAAATTATACTTTGATCTTTATTTTGTAAAACCTTACTGCTTAAAATACATATAAAGACAATACGGACATTCTGTCGTCATACAATCAGCATTAGCGGAATTCACTATCAGGCATAACATGTCACTTATTTGACCCCGATTTTCTATTTTCAAGATATTCTAAAATTGTTTTTCTTTTTTAATAATACACAGAACTTTTAAAGGAGAAATTTTAATTCCATAACAAAATTTAATGTATATTTTATCAGTATAAACTATTTAAGCATAAATGAAAAATACAACAACAGCTTCACCTTAATATTATTACACTAAACAGAATAAATTTTATTTATATAATTAAAATATGTTTATTGATTTAAATTATAATCATACCATTTTTATCCCGGCTTTCAAAAACATCAGGATTCATTCATAATTAAACGTGCTCTTTAAAAACTATGTATATATTTTTTAAAAAAATCATAGAATTTTTAATTAGCTTACTTCTCTACAAAAATTTAATTCCAAAAACAATAACTGATGTTGCCACATAAAGAGATGAAATTATCCTATTATTGATGCAAACCAGAAGTCATTATTTATATTATAAAAAAAAAAAAATTACCTTTAATATAAAATATTTAACTAACTAGAATATTTTCTGAATTTTTGAAATTCTAAGATTTTACTTTATTTTTATTTTGCATAAATTACCGAACATTTCGTGTTATTTGGAGAGAAATTTATTTGTTTTTTTTCGGCTTTTTATATAAAAAAAATATTGCAGTCGATCTTTCAAAAATATTTATGTTTAAACCACCAATGAAAACACGTTATCAAGCAGAATATCGTCTGCATCTAATTTAAAATAAATGTATGAAAAAAAAAACTTCTTTTGAAAATGTATCAATGAGATTATCGTCTGCCGTTTGAAATCGATAGTGTTTTCTTGGTGGAATGGCGATTTTTACAATATACTTCGGCTTACTATAGGTATCTGAAAATTCAAAATTAGTGATATTTCAGCGTTATCTGAATGTAATGTTTTAAACATTAAGGTTGTGTATTTCTGTGTGTACGCGTTCGCTAGGAAAATTATCGCATGTAGAGGTAAATTTGTTTACAAAAATAAAGGTTTCAAATGCGTCTAAAGCTGTAATTTTGGATTTGTTAGATAATTTTGCTATATTATATTGAACGGAACGATCAGTCTATTTCATCGACATTCCAAATCCGTCGGTGATTTCGACTCATTGATATCACTTAGTTCCATGCACGCACTTCCTGTGTAAATCACATAGGTGCAAATTGCTACCTATTTAGATGTAATACCTACGATTTTTAACTACCAATATTTTAGAACTGAAAAATGTGGTATATTTAATCGGAGATAGTAGCTCCTTAATTGAATAAGGCAAAGAATTTTTTTCGAAAATCCCAGTGACGAAAAAGCATCAGTTATCAACTATGTTATACACTACAAAAATCCATGGAACTAACCATAAGCAATATAATTCAATCTCTTTGCCTTATATAGTAAATTTTATCCTCTTTTCAATAAAGTTTCTTATGAATTTGTTCAGCGATTTGTAAATTTTTCAAAGATGCATTTCATTGAAAATGAGAAATTTGTTCTTTATTAATCAATATCTACTTGATACCTGATGCATCCAATTTTTTGTTTTATATCCCAGCATGAAACAAATTTTTGTGAAGAAATTTATTTTAAAAAATCGTGAAATATTAATTTGAACTCATGATTTTCTAAAAACTATAAAGGTAAGAGAAACTTCCGACAGCCAAACATAATTTCATGAGAAGAGTGTCTCTAAAGTTAGATTTTACTGTTAATAAGCCTGCTATTACAGCGATAGAGATCCTTCGTAATGAGAGATGAAGTAGAAAGGTAATTGAGTCAAGTAACCATACAACAGAAGAAATTTTCTGGTTAGATCCCCCACCCCGAGAAAACATTTATTGTTTATTTTTATATAGTAATATTATCAATTTTGTATAGAGAGATACGAAAAGTAATCCCGAGACTAGTTGGATGTGCCAATCTCAAAACTTTCTTCTGTTCCATAAGTACACTTTTATTTTTCAAAAATTAGTTACACATGTTAATACTTTAGCCCTCCAAGCGTCTTGCAAATGGGTAAAATTGTAATGTTGTTTTCTCTACATTTTGTTTTAAATGCTAATAAAATATGATTCTTTCAATATTACATAAAAAATCGTATTTAGGAATATAAATGTAATCATTGAGAGTCTTAATCATTCTTCAATGCTTTGAAAATTCATTGAATTTATAGAATTATAATATCTTAAACATTGCTTATATTGCAGTGAAACCTGGAGCTTAGTGTACGGAATATTACGGGCCAAACGCTTAGAGGGTTAATATTATTAATTCAATATTATATAAGCTTTGATTTTCATCTCGAATTTCTGATTCAGTCAATCTGAGTAAAACTATTTAATGTGGATCATGATATTTATTAAAATTAATAGTTCTCGCTTATTCTGTTATCACCAGCTGTTTGCAAATAGCCGGCAAAGCAGGACGCGAGTTTCTCTCTCTGCACAAGCCGATGGATAATAAAACGACGAAGAATAGAGAAAATTATACAAAAAGCACTATCACAATGCTCCTTTCCCACGGAACATTTCCAAGAAGATCTGCTGGTCATAGCTAAAATCATACACAAAAAAAATTTATTCAATTCTATACATAACTTTATATCCTTTTCGATGGTACAATAATGAAAGTAGTACGGAAATCTCTTAAAACGTCCCCTTCTTCCAGATTTTTTTTTTTTCGAATTCAAGGAGGACCTACTTACCATACCCAAAAAATCATATAAAAAAGTTTAGTTCAGTTCTATGCATAACTTCATAGACTTTTTAGGTAATGGTACAATAATGAAAATGACACAAACATCACGATTACAGCGCCTCCCCTTTCAGGCGGATTTTTTTTTTCTTCTTCTTCCAAATTAAAGGAGGAAGTACTGACCATAACCAATACTTACACAAGAAATTTAGTTTAATTCTATGCATCATTTCACACTTTTCAGCGATATAATATTGAAAATGATACGAAAATTGCTATTGCAGCGCCTCCTTCAGTCTGATGCTTTTAAAATTCAGGGAGCACTAACTAGTCATAGCCAAGCACACAAAAAATTTGGTTCAATTGTATGTATAACTTCATACACTTTTCGATGGTACAATATTGAAAATGGCATAAAAATAGCTATTAAATTGCCCCCTTTCGGTGGAACATTTCAATGCGCTATTTAAGGATGACCTGCCTGCCGCAGTCAGAAACACACAAAAAAATATAGTCCAATTGTATGCTTATCTTCATACACTTTTTGATGGTACAATGGCAACATACGGACACACAGACAGACAGATATTTGTAAAAATATTTTTGGAATCTAACCCTTAAAACGTGTAAATCCATTGAAAACCAGAAATTCAAAAAAAAAAAAATTCTATTGCAATACTTTCTTCTATTGAAGGTAGAACTTGAAAAGAGAAGTTTATTAAAAGTTTAAAAGACCAGATCCGGGTAACATATTTCAGGTATACATATTCACAGCGCGACTGGTGGCGACACTGTTTTCTGATTGATTAAATGAATTTCGTCTCAAGCCTCAAATGTCTATTTTCTTCCGCAGAGCATTTCTGTCACCTATAAATATCCGATTATCTGAACTAAAAGACGCTCAATATTTTTATTACCATTTGATTCCAGTAGTTTGAATGATGGCATTCATAATCACGAGAAAAGCGAATCGAAGATTCTTTCTGACGCGATGTTCTCCACTAGTGGCTGAGAGGTTCTGCTCTCGAAATTGATTGGCGGAAGTTGCTGGGTTCGAACCCAATCGGCCTAATCGTTCGAAATTTTCTGCGGTTTTCTTCAAACCTTGGATTTATTTGCAGAAATATGGGTTTCCTTAGATAGACCACCACGGATGGCATCCCCCTCCCTGAGAGGGTATATCCCTCGTGCTGGCCGTCACAAATGCACCCAAGCACCTTTCTGACTTGATTTTCGCACATTCCAGAGTATATTTTGTCGTTATCTTGAAGTCAGCCACTTTAGAAAATCTTGTTTACCAGATAATTTTATTCTTAATGAACAAGATAATTTTTCCTGGGAGACACGAGGACTTTTAATAACTTTCAAGTCGATTACTAAATCACCACGGGTATTCCCCAAAAGTCATTTTTTATTTCGGCCATAATGTAAACACGCAATCATTTACTGGGAGTGACAGAATTCGTTCAACCAATCCAAAAGACATTATTGAAGCCCGTCGCGCTCTTTACGTGCATATGTGAAATACGCGTTCGGCTAACACTAGTCTTGCCATCTTGTTACAAATAAAATATACTATGGACTCTTGTTATTTAGTCTTCACGGCTTATCTCTGGTTAAAGGGAACAATTTTGTTTCCCCACGATTTTCTATGTGCAATTAATGTTAAAGATACAGCTTAATCTGAACAGTATTTTCACAATGGTGGTTTGATTTAAAAATATATTAAGTTGGTTTAGTGCGTTATTTTTCCAAAAGAAACTTTAGTGTAACTTTGGTTATAAAGGGGAAAAGAAATTGTCAGTGACACTGATGAAGAAAACATTGCACAATTAAAACATGAGATTTTCAAAAAATTGATAGTTGTCTTTCTACGATATTACTAATCAATGTTACAGACCAAATTTTCGAGTGTGATGCAAAACTAAAATTATGCATTAAAAAAGTCATCTGTTCAATTATTGCAAAGAACGGTAAAAGATTACAGTTTAGGTAATTAAATACGACTTTTTTTTGTTTATTATAATTATTTATAGTCATACATTTTGTATTAACAAACATTCCTTAACCTTTTTTTATGTATTAAAATTTTTAAAAACGTCACTAAATGTTAATTAATAACACTAAAATTGAGAAAGAGACAGAGTGGGTAATGGGATAGCGCGGAAATAAAGGTAAATGTTTTAAGGGAGCTCAGGGGTTGAAAACTTTTCTAAAAATCGATATTTTTTATGATCTAGTTTTATTAATTAATGCTGAACTCAATGCAAAAAACCGCATTAAAATATTTGCATTTTTAACGGAGTTATAAGCATTTATGTATCAACACTTTCATAGCTGCACCCATATAATTTCAACTTTAAGTCGCGTTTTCTCAAAACTTGATTTTTGACGGCTAACACCAAGATAAAAAAAAAAAAAAACTATTTGATGGAATGCCTTAAATTTTTTTTTTGCATGCATATAACATCATTATCTAGATTATGAATTAATATAATTTAGATAGTTTAATATTTTGAGTATTTTTAATGAAAAAAAAGTTGTATTTTTTAGGAGTTTTTTAAGTTTTTAAATATGAGTTTTTTTTAATAATGTTGTTTTAGAGTGATAGTTATATCCGTAATTCATTCTATAGAGTAAAGTTTCTTGATCATTTTAAAGCAAAAATTAGGTTCTTATGTAAATTCAACGTTAAGATATTTTGGTCTTGGTGATATAACACATAATTTTTTTTCGAAAATTGTGTTTGCTATATTTCTTCTTATATTACATTGAAGTACTTCATTTTATAATTTTATAAGACTACAAACATACCTTTAAAATATCAGAAAGTTTAAATTAAATACATTGAATACTTCTGTTTTTATATGGACTCGAAGCGAAAGCTCTGTTTACATGTTTTTCCTTATTGATCAACCCCTGAACCCCCTTAAGCAAACGTTTTAAGTTCCAATGTAATTTGCAACTGCTAAGTTTTTTAAGTACGGTTAGATAGACCGTGGGGTATAGCTGTAGATGTATCGCATATTTTATGCTGAGCCATTTAGAAAGTACAAAATATTTAAAGAAACACCAAAATATCTCTTCATTTAGTAAAATTTTGCATGAATATAGCTTAATTATACACAGGATTATAATTATTGTATAAAAATAGTGAATCTTGTGGATAAAAATAGGTAGGAAATTAAATAGAAAAGATAGAAGTAGATAGATCTGTAGAACTTGGATGCAGGAAAATTCCAATTTTGTTTTAAAAAAATGAGGTACATATTTTTCATGGATTGTTGTGCGATAAGATTTTTGTATAGTGCATTATGAAAACGAATTTTAATACGGTCATAAAAATGCTTTAAAAAGTTCAATTAGACTTCTCATTGTTATTTTTGATTTTAAACTTTTTCATTTGCCTAGCAGTTGAAAATATTCCCTCAAATTTCGAGCTAACTTGTTTTTGCAAAGTCCCTTCTAAGGCTTCTATTGAAACTCAATAAATGAAAGCACTGAAGCAGTAACAGAAGGGAATTTTTTAAAGACTTTCAAGTGTTTTAATAAGGGTTTACTAGTTTGCAAATTTTAAAGTTCTTAGAACTCGAAGCTGCTTCCAGTTCAAAGTCACGTTTCTCTTGCGTTGTTTAAATAATAAAATTATTTCAGTCTTTTACAAATGCATTTGTGCTATCATACAGGGTATGTTTTCGTTCTGCTCTACATTTTTTAAGCTACGGAATTGTTCGTTGCTTTGAATCGCAGAAAAACATTGTATGATTTATGATGATAGCAGTAGTATACCAAAAAATGTTGTATCATAAACGATATATGGCCATTAATGATAAGATACTTACGATTTTAGATATTTTGTTAAATATCTAGTAAAATACATGAGGAATTATTCTGAAACTTTAGGTCTGTTCACAAAATAATGTAGGTCATATTTTCGCATAGTTTTCCCCCCCGAAATTTCATAGGGAATTTCCAAAATTTTAAGTTCCATTGCAATTAGCAAATGCTAAGTTTCATGGAGTAGAAAAATTAAGGTTTTCGTTAAAATAGTCTCAAATTTGGCTTTTTCTTTGCTTTTAATTAACAAAGTCTGAAAAACATTCCAAATAACGTCCTGTAATCAGAATTAAAAAGTAGTAAATGTATGAAAAATATACACAAAGTACCAAAAAGATCTTCGTTCTTTTTTTTTATTTGTTGACGTGCCCTACAGGATTTCGGAAAAAACGTCTTCGCGGAAATATGACTTGTATTATTCTATTTACACACCTGGAGTTTAGGAATAATTCCTCGTGTATTTTTCTAGATAAACAAAACCTCTAAAATCGTAAGTGCCCGGTCATTAATGGCTATATTGGTGCATCTTGTCCTAAGTTGGAGTGAAATTTTACAGTGGTCACTTATTTCATTTGTCGAAAAACTGGAAACGATAATTGTTGTACAGTCGTGGGAAAAAAGAAAAAAAGTAAACATTACCCTAAGTCTGCAAAAAATTATTGTAGAAACACTGCAAATTCCCAGCACACATTGAGAACACCTGTGGAACACTTTGATTGAAAAAAAGTGTTCCAGTTACCTTAATGTGCACTGAAATGTGTTCCGGATGTATTCCGCTATAAAGAAAGTGTTCCGACCGTATTCTGAAAGTATTCTGAAAGTGTTCTGCTCAGAATATTTGTTAAATCTAAACTTGGGAACACATTTAAGAGCAGATTGGGAACACATGTGGGCACACTTATGAAGTCATGGTTTTCTTTGTAACAACGATGAGGACCATAATGAGTCTTGATCGCAACCAATGTGGATTCCAAGATCGGTAATTAGGTGAGTTAAAATTTTATTTATTCTTTTTTTTTCATGCATGCATATGTATTATAGTGGTTATTTCTTTTAATGTTCATAAATTCATTAAAATTAAAAGGACAAAAATAATAGAGACATGCAGGAGAGGGTTGTATAACCTAGATGTAAAAGAGATTCGTATTTTATTCAATTTCATATTCAAATCTAATACAAAATACTGACCGTAATAAATGTACAATGATGTCAAGAATTGATGCATGAGGGGTTGTCATGTATATCATCCCCCCAGGCGTGGGCGTGCGAAGAGAAAACTGCGTCCGGGGCAATGTCTCAATTTGGCGCCCCTCCCCCAAGTTTTCTGCGAAAGGCAAAAAAAATATGTTCATAATACAAATTTGGCGCCCCCTAAATTTCTGCGCCCAGGGCGACCCCCCCCCTTCGCCCACCCCCTTTCGCACGGCACCCCCAAGGCCGAACAGAGAGACCACGGGCCCTCCTCCTTTCACAACATAAGTATAATACAATAAAACCTGCTACGATGAAATGTAAACACTCAGTAAAACTACTGTCTTAGGCGAGTTGTTTCCGTCTTAGAAAGTATAATTACATATCTTTTTTGGTAAGATCACGAAACTTTTCCTTTTGAATTAAAATTCCTTCATAGACAGGAGAAAAAGAGCAATTTCTGACTTTTTAATTTTATTATTTGTTAAATATTTTAACTAACTAACTAAAAAAAAAAAAAAAGACGATTATATTGTTTTTTTATTTTATTTTTAAACAAGAATCAAACCCGGGCCCAGGTAATTTGTATCGATATATATTATGTATAAATTGTAATATAAATAATATAAACACACGGCACAACACGGCACATTTAAGAGAAAAGAGTGAACTTATTTTAAAGTTATTGTATACAAATTTTATCAGCTATCTGATAAAGATGTCATTTATTTCATCTTTCTCTTTATTCTAATTAATGAATTGTTGAAATGTATAATTAAAGAACTCTTTATGAAATGTCCTGTATATAGACAATAACAAATGCAGGGTTCTCACTGACTTTTCACCAACATTAGTGATTTGGCGAATAAGAAATACAAAACAGTAGCCAAATGAAAAAAAAAAAAAATGTTAGCAAAACAGATTCAGCGTGAAACAGGGAAAAATTCACTTTTAACCCCTTTTTATATCGGTCTTTTTTAATATGTTCTAAAATAACAAGTTTTTGTCATTGCTAAGAAAATAGAAATTCTACTATACTTTACAGAAAATAAGCACGTTATAAATGTTTCCTAAGTAGGTAAATTTTTAAACATTCTTTCAGAAACTTTATTTTTTTCCAAACATACTTTTAGCTATGAATTTTTGTGCAAAATAGACAGAAAATTTGATGATTGGCCAATGATAGTTACTATACTTAATTGGTGTTGAATCAGTATCTCTTTAAATAATAATGTATGTGGTACGGTGAGATTGAATATGAAAGCGACATCAATCGTATGTTTCTAATGTATTTGAGCGATTTTGATAAAAATGTTTTGGTGGTAGAGTACAAATATAAGATTATGGATAGTATAGACCAGTGATGCACAACCTTTTTAACCAGAAAATCGTTTGCCACCAGAATATTTGAAAAGCGGAATTTCTTTTCTTTAATCTCAAAGTTTCTGTCATTACTATAAGGAAAATTATTCTGCATAAAAATAGCGGTATCATTTTGGCCCGCAGGCCAGAAGTTGTGCACCCCGGGTATAGACAGTTATGAAAATTTTCAGTTATTTCCAGAAATTTTTCTTCTGAAAAATTGCCATTGCTCCAAAACAAAAAATTTTAGTTGCATAAAAAACTGCCAACTATAAATCTTTACCATAATCCAGTTAATGTGGATTCCAAATTTCATCAAAATCGATCTGGTAGTTTTAGATAACAGGTCTTAAAGCTCGCATATTTCAAATAGGATTGCACGTAATCTTGTCTTCCCAAAAGCGGAGTATTCAATAGAAAGACATTTAAAAATTAAGGAATAGTTTTATCTGACCGTATTGGCGTAATTAAAATCTGTGAACAAGCTAATTTTTCAGCATTTGTTCTTTAATCCGTTCGCTGTTAGCATTGCGTAAGCGTGACTCAAAGTGCTCAAAATCCATTCTTAATAAAAGTAATTTTTAAATTAAAATTTGCTTTATTTAATTAAAATGTTTCTGGATTTAAATTAGATTAAAATTTTATTTTGAAAAACCAGTGATAAAGGATTAAAAATTTCACAAAAACCTTGTCGCAAAGGCTTGAGGAATTACTACAACCCAGAAAAAGCTATTGAACAATCATTTAATTTTTTAATGACATTGTTAGGAAAATCTATTTTAGATGATAGTGGTGATATTTGTTTCAGCTCTAATTGCCATGAACGAAGGATATAGGCAGAGAAGTTGAACTGTTCTCGATTGGGAAGGAGGAGGGACTTTCTAAGGTATTTTAACGAATATTTACGTAGCATTACACAGATTCGATGTAAACCACGAAAGCTTTGAATGATGTAGTCGACGAGCGTTACGTTGGTTTAAGCCTATCATTTTGTCTACCAGTTTTAAGAGCAGAACCTCTCCGCTGTTGGGTAACTTTTCCCCATAGTTTTTAAGGGAAATTTATCTGAAGGCTCATTTGCGTGTACAGAAAATTCTGTATGATTTGCACAGGTGCACAACAGTACACTGTTAAAAATCTTGTCCTAGATTCAACAAAAATTTGATGCTCAGTAGTTGCCACCATAAGATGGTGAAATCTCGCACCAAGATTTGGAGCTTCCTATTTTAACTTCGTTCCGACTATTGGAACTATGCTTCAACAAGAGCTCCAATATTGGTTCAAAATTTCACCATTTTACAGTGGCAGATATTGAGTACCAAAATTTGGTTCAAACTAGGACAAGAGTATTAACAGTGTAGGCACGAAATTGAAATCTCGAATTTCCACTTCCAACTACTCACAAGAGAAGCACTTTTGCTGCTGCTTACACCTAGTATCGGAATATGGTGCATTTTGTAGTCCTAAGCACAAAAGTTAGAGAGATACTACAGCATACAACTGCATAGTTAAAGTTATTACACCATGTTACTATAAACGGTAAACAAAAACAAAATTACTATAATATGATTTGTATACTATTATGATATCACGTACATAAAATAAAATGATCGCAATTTTCATTTCATGCTAGAAAAGACATCAAAACCGCACATTCTGCTCCAACCGCACGCAATAGGACTGGCAATCTATTGCTTTGAATTACTTTTAAAGTTTGCAGAAATAAAAATCTAAATCCATTTTCCATAAAGTTCAGCTAACCATTTGTACTCTTGATTAACTCTTAAAAAGGATGAAAACAAGCATAGCAATAGAAATTTGAATGCCATCAATTAAAAAGCATTCCTAATTCAACTTTATGCAGTCGACAAATTGCAGTGAAATTTCTATTTACCGAAGTCTCGTGATTTACTTAAACACTTCGTCATAAAGAAAATTCGTTAAATAGAAATCAACTCAAATTCATAAAATTTGCATAATATCATATACATGCATAAAATGGAAAATACATATAAAATGGAAACATAGGAAAAATGTATTTGAATTCGGGAAGTAACTTTTTTTATGCAATATATACATATGCGAAAAAATTAAGTAAAAAAATGTTAAAGACAGGAAACAAAAACAGAAGCGTGTCGTACTTCCTTTATTTCATCCTTAGTATACCAAATTCCTCTTTTTATAAAAAATTCTGTACTCTTATTTTGTACAGGTCTCTTATTAAAAAAAAAAAAAGAAAGAAAAGAAAAGAAAATACATTGTTCATGAAAATTTTTGCACTTTTGTAAGTATCTGAATAATACATCTGTAACATTTTCGTGAAACTGAAATCCCCTTCTCACTGTATTGAAAACTTTCAGCATTTTCTCATTTTGAATGCAAATAATTAAATAAGTGACTGAATTTAATTTTCATACAATCCAATGAAAAAATTCGTCATACATCTTTAAACCTCTACTTTCGAAAGTTGTACATGTACGAAAGTGAATAAACTTCGTTATATAGAATATATTTTTCGTAATATGAGATTAATTTATATGTTAATGACGTTCAAAGTATAGCAGAGAATTTCATTGAGTAGAAAAATTCGTTAAATGGAATTTCGATTGTATTAATTATAATTGTATGTGAAATAAATAAATATTTTAAACAAAGAAATTAACAAGTAAAGCTTTTGAGTAAAACAGCAAGGATGTTGTTGCTCGAGTGAAAAAAGAAAATCTAAATGAAATTAGATAACTGTGAAAACGAATATTTAAGGATGGCTGATGGCATGGCCACATGAAGAGAATGAAGATGCGTAAATTACCACCCAAGGAGATGATGAACTAGAAGCCAGAGGGAAGGAATTTAAAGAGGAGGAACTGGGAAATGATGTGGCAAATTGATGAAAAACTAACAGGAATAAACTGACATTAATGGATGCACCAGATAAAAATCAACAAAAATAAATATTGAGATACTTTTACGGTAACACAAGTTCTGCATTTAATAGCTGCATAAAAAGAATATTGCCCAATTAAATTGACGGCACTGAGCTCACAGGCTTTTTGAACTAATTGTATGTTAGTCTTATTTTTTCAAAGAATAATGCCCGTTGAAAAACAAATAAAGGAGGGATTAGCTGCTCCATTTCCATTTATACTTAATGACTGAACCCCCAAAACTAATCAGGGATACGCCTTATCATAAAAAACCTATATACAAAAATTAGAAACCAGTAGGATAATTCTTCATAAAACTCTACTTATTTAATTTAAGAGGGCTATCCCCCGGTCCTCCCTTTTATACTTAACCATTACACTCACAAAAGTATTCATGGATTTGTAATACCAGAAAGAACCTATATCCCAATTTAAAGGAAATCGAATACTTCTACATAAAAATCGATTTATCTGATTTAAGTGGGGGGATAATCGCCCTTTGCCCCCTTTGTACGTAACAAAAGAGCCCCAAAACTAATCAGAGAGAGTCTTGTCAATGTGAGCTCATATCCAACAATTGGAGCAAATCTGTAAATTCTGCACAAAAAATCCGTTTTCCTAAATTAAGAGAGGTAGCTCCCATATCTCCCCTTTATACTTAACCAATGAACACTCAAAACTAATCATGGAGGAGGCTTGATCTGAATGATCCTATATGTAAAATTTGAATGAAATCTGTTAATTTAGCATGAAAAACCCATTTATCTAAATTAAGAGGGAGTGATTAGCCCCCCGCTCCTCCCTCCTTATACTTATCCAGTGAACTCCCAAAACTAATCAGAGAAACGGCTTATCACGATAAACCTATATCCAAAATTTGAAGCAAATCGGATATTTTTATCATGAATTATCGCGTACATACACAGGTAAATATATACATACATATAAAACGGGCGGGAACAAACTCTCAGGCTTTGACAGCCTGTGAGCTAAAAAGACAAAATTGGATCGATCAGATCTTTAAGCATGCACGCTCAAACAATCCTATGAATTGAATAAATTAGCCGCTGAGGTTTCCAAACTTCAACGATACACGACACACCTTTAAATAAAACTTTTTTTTTCGCGATCAACCTAATATAAGAGTATATCAGTACGAAAATCTTTGTATAACATCTAAAAGCCATGAAATGGCTATCTGTCCTATCCTTTAAACAAGTTTGAAATTGCACGTCAAGGGTAGCAAATGAGGCGTATTTGTCTATATGTAAGTTTCAAAAATATTCAAATCTTGGTGTAATTGTATATGATACTTTGAATAAAATAACTGTATCCCTGTAAATAGTATCTGCTTTATATTATACAGGAAGTAACTTGTAGTAAATCTCAGCAACGTATATTAATATCATAAAATGTAAAATAGTTTAATATTATTAAAAAGCGCCCCAAACAACATTTTCCCCTATACCATTATGTAATGGAATACTTTAGTGTAGCTCTGTAAATTAATAAGTAATATTGTTTGCACCACAGATTCTACAGAATGTATATTTAAGTATATACTTCATAGATGCATATAAATTTTAGTATATTCGAAAGAGTAACATCATTAAAATGCACGTAAAACTATTTTTCCCATTGGCCATAATGTAACGGAATACTTTTGATTGCCCCTGTTATTAAACTATGCATCCAATTTTCATAAAATTTTAAATGACGCGACATCATTATGCAACAATTATACATTTTAAATCTCAAATGATTCAGTTTGGTAGTTTTTCTTCTGTTACATGCGGACAGACGGACGGATTGAACGACGACTATTCGTGCTATTCATTCACATAATTACGAACGCACCTAAAAAGGCATATTTTCATACGAAAGATACACAGACAACAAAAGGTATAAATGATAATCGCAATGTGTGCAAGTGGAATAATAAAACAACACACAAACTACGAATATAATTTAAAAAAAAAAAAGTTAATTATCATCAAAACAAATTTATAATTATTGAGATTTCTTGCACTAATGTTTACCGATGGAAGCCCCTATAATACGGTTAAATCTGGTTACTTTTAACCTTAATTCCCTTGTTCCATTTAGTTTGGTATCTGTATAGTAAAATCAGGGTAACTTTGGGCAAAGAGAGAAAAAAGAATCTACTACGTCACTTGAGGTAATGGTAAAGTTTTGGTCTCAAAATATGCTCTCACTTCCAAAAGTTAAGCACGGAGAGAAAAATTCTAATTTCCTGAAACCAATGAGAATTTAAGAGGATGCAAATCGCTGCAGAGGTAGATGGAAGTATGCAAGTATGTTAGATAACAGCCAATCGCGCTTTCATATCAAGAAATATGCAAAAGGGCAGTCTTATAAAAAGCCAGCTTTATGAAGGGTTACAGAAGTTATTGTAAATGTTGATAGAAGGTGTTTAAAACTTTCGTACAATTTTTTTGAAGACATTCGTGTTTCTATGACTTTCAGAAGACGAATGGAAGATTCTGACCGCTGGCGTGCTATGGGGCTCATTGAAGCAGGAGAGTCGTTCTCAGATGTTGCTCTTTTCTTCGGCGTTCATCATTCCATAATTTCACCGTTTATGGAAACAATTCCAAACCACACAGACAGTTGTCCGAAGGCCCGTAGTCGGTCGCCCAAGGGTTACAACCCCCGCGAAAGATCGATATCTCTATTGTAGCCAAGCGGAATCGCAGAGCGACTTCCACACGTGTGACATCTATGGTTACAGCGTCCATTGGTAAGGCGATATCTGCAGCTACTGTACGCCGAAAATTACATACGAGTGGACTATACACCCGGGTACCTCGAGTTTGTGTTCTTCTATCCGTCCAATCAAGAGGGGCACGATTAAAGTGGTGTCGGGAACATGTCAATTGGACTGTGTCTGACTGGGGCGATGTCATATTTACTGATGAGTCAAAAATTGCTCTGCAGCAAGATGACAAATGTATAAGGATATGGTTTGAACAAGGAACACGCAATAAGCCCAAGTACATCACCGAGCATCACGCTTTCCGAGGCGGAAGCATTATGGTGTGGGCAGGATTTCATTAGGATACAGCACCGACCTGCGCATCTTTAAACTGGGTTCGGTGACGGCTGTCCGGTATCTAGATGAAGTCCTAGAACCCATTATGAGATTGTACGCTGCAGCAGTTGTCACTACTTTTGTTTCAATGGACAATAACGCACGTCCCCATAGAGCTGACATTGTCTATGACTACCTGCAGAGTGAAGGGATTGCGCGTATGGCGTGGCCAGCATATTCGCCCGATCTTAATCCCATTGAAAATCTTTGGGATGCTCTCGGCCGTGCTGTATGTTTACGTTTCCTACCTCCAGCCACTCTTATTGAGCTAAAAACTGCTTTACAAGAATGACGATTGCTTAATTCTGCGGTCGTTGACCACTTAATTGAAAGCATGGTCACAATGTGTAAACTTTGTATACAGATGAGGGGTAGGATCACATACCCTATTAATGTCTTTCTTCATTTTAGGCTGTTTATTTTCACTTTATACATAATTCTGTTTAAGTTTACAGTATGTCATTATTTGATAACTTATAAAAATTTAATATTGTTTTCATTTCTGTATATAACACAGGCCTACAAAAAAAAAATTTTTTTTTCGTGCCTGAGATTTTACAACTGATTTTAGATATTTTTGGGACGCTGATTCCAAATATGCAATCAGTTTTTCTCTATCAGCTCTACTTTTTTAGATATGCAAAGCAAACTAAAGATTTTTTTGGACTAAAGGGACCTTGAACACTTAAACTGACCTTATGATACATAGCCCTGTAACGACGCTCAAGGCGATTAGAAGGACGTTAAAATACCACAAGATCTTGAAAAAAACAAATGTGCAAGCAAAACTGAGGATCTGCGCATGCTTATGATTTCGCGCCGCTCATCCATAAAGCCAAATGTAAAAGCCTCCAAGAGATAAGGTCAGTTTCAGAGTTCGCTCCATGGGAACAAAACTGGCTTTCTTTGATTTTCTAAAGTTTTTGAACTTCCATGATAATTGTGTTTAAGGTAGAATTCGTATCAATTTAACGTAAAACTCGTAGCGTTGTAGAATTTTGTGTTTGCGTTGTAGAATGGAATTTAAATGAGTTCAAGTAGAAAAAGTTGTATAAATCATCCAGATAAGTTTTGCTACATATGCGGAGAATAAAAGTTGAAAGAACACAGAAAATATGTTACTGACTTTGTAAAGAGAGCTTATCTTGGATATTTTGGGGTTAGACTTGGTGATCAGGATAAAATCTGCGCACCGCAACAGGTCTGTAAAACTTGTACAGAACATTTATGACAGTGAGCTGACGGAAAAGAATAAGTCTCAAATTCGGCTTACCAATGGTTTGGAGAGAACTCCAAAATCATTTCTATGACTATTATTTCTACCTAGCACTGGAATACTATTTGAATTAATCGAAAAAATTGTAATAAGAAAACTTATCCTGATTTAGTGTCTTCAAGACCCCCACTTCCTCACTCAGAGGAACTACCGATCCCAATGTTTCATCAGCTACCAGAGCTTAGTGAAATTGTCCTTCTGATCATCTTTTAGATAGCTGTGAAGGTAACAGTGATTATGAGGAGACGTCATCAATGCCTAAATTTTTCAACCAGGTTGATTTAAATGATTTCAAAAGAGATTTCACTGTTTTAAAAGAAGCTTCTGAATTACTGGTTGGTTTCAAGATTAAAAGACAAAAATTTATTAGAACAAAGAGCCAAACTTACAGTTTATCACACAAGACAAAATTGTCTACTACCCTTCTTCTCTTAAAAAAACAATCTTGTACTTTTTCATGAAACTATTAGAAAAATTGGTTTTTCCTAAATATTTTCTAGATGATTGTCCTTGGACAGCAAATAAGTTACACAAAATACTATTGTTTTTATATTTTTGGGATAGCAGGGATAAAACACACCACTAGATTAGAAAAGAGAGGCCTAAGAAAGAAACATGGATGTTGGAGAAAGGAATGTCATTAATAACACTTTAGTTGGGCGAAAGAAAATCATACTTTCTGCACTGCATATCAAGCTCTGTCCTATGAAGCAGTTTGTGTAAATTCTTCATAAGAACTGGTCATGATTAGCATATGTAAGGTAAAAACACCCGAATTGAGTTATGAAGATATTAAAGCAGGAATATTTAACGGACAACAAATAAGACAACTGATTAAGGATCCTGCTTTCGTAAATTCAACGAATAAGGCTGAATAAAAAGCCTGGACTTTTTTTGTGGCAGTTCACAAAAACATTCCGGGCAAATGCAAAGGATAAAACTATGTAGAACTGGTAAATGAAAAGCATAATAGTTTTAAATCTCTTGGGTGTACTAGAAGCATTAAAGTGCACTATTTACATTGCCACTTAGAGCACTTTCTTGAAAATAAAGAAGGCACAAGTGATAAACAGCCCGAAAGATTTCACCACAATATTAAGACTATGGAGAACCGCTACCGAAAAAGATGAGATACGCAAAGGGTTTCAGATTACAGTTTGAGTTTAAAAAGACACCGTTCTAAAATATATTCCAGAATGTCACGGAAAAAAAGCTTCCGAAGCATTCAATGAGTATCAGTTTCATCAGTGACGTTTTTCTCTATTTTTGTGAGTAAAAATATTTGTATAATATAAATAAAAAATTATTATTTGAATATGTGTATATCATAATAATAAGAACTAACATTTGTGTATTATAAAAAATAAAAATCCTGTATTTATTTTATTTTTACGTACATTTTTTAATACATGGATTTACCTTAAAATAATGAAACATATATTTCAGAAAAAGTTGTTTATCTTAAAAAACTGAGCTGATAGAGAAAAACTAATGCCATATTTGAATTCAGGACATCAAATTCATATAAAATCAGCTAAAAACACCCCGGCACCAAAACAGCTGTTGACCAGTGTAATTATTAATTTTGTTTTATGCATAAAAATATATACTACTTTCCTGCCGAATTTTGTGTCAATCAAAGCAGTATTTGTAAATTTTTTTGGATTTTACAACTTCGTGCTTAACTTTTGGAAGTGAGTATAGATAGCAGCATTAGTGCGAGTTTGGAAGCTCATTAGAAGTAATTCGCCAAGGTTCCACCATGGCAGTATGGATCAAAGTTTTGTAAAAATGGAGTAAAGTTTATCCGATTGATAAGAGTAATGTAGAAAAAGCATGCTCAATGTCATGCTGAACCCCAGCAAGGACCTCAAAGCTGATTTAGGTATTTCTGGATATTCTGCTCGTACATTCATCCAACAGGAAATTAAAGATTTCCTTATGAAAGTGTTACATATTTTTTAAACAGATGAAATAAAAGATAATTTTTTTATGATAAACCTTTATTATTCTGCGACTCACCATTTGGTCATAACCCATCTGTTGGGAATCTCTGAATTAGCAAATGGATTATATTTTGTAAAAAAAAATTTGGTTTTTGATTTGCTCATTTTCCCTAGATTTAAAGAAAATTACCCAATATAACGCAAAAATGACTTTAAATGTTTCAATATACAGCTGCACTTTTGTTAAATCGCAGGAAATTAAAGAGAAAAATCTCTTCCAAGCAGATGGGTGTGCCCGCAGTTTGCTACCTGTATTTTTAATTTTCTTTACGAATATAATATTTTATATTAATTTGATTTACTCTTTTTATAGGTTAATATAAGTATTATTAGTTTTTTTACCCCTATATAATTATCATAACATTAATGTTTAATTGCTATATCTAATAATAAATAACAGCGCTGTAACTGATTTGATTTTCCCACTTTCTCTTGCTGATGCTTGCTTTTATAGGAGTTTTATACTTATATTAGCGCACCCGACAGACGTTGTCCTGTCACCGACAGACGTTGTCCTTCTTGGCACCGACTCCAGAAAATCAAATAAATGTATGTAAATATGGTAATACACAGAATACACACAAAGCTCTTAATTTAATTTCTTATTACAATTATGTAAGGAAATTATTTTTTACTCTTCATTATTTTTTGAAGTCGGTTCAATTTTTCATAGAAAAGTTTATTTTTCTCTTTTTAGTTAAAAGTTAACGATTGTCTGAAGTCGGTTAATCAAAATTATAATACAGGAAATATTATTGTAAAGTATACACGTTTGTCAGCAGTGGTGTTCGAACACGCGATCTCTTTCTTCAAGAAGCCGAGCTTAAATCTGGCGCCTTAGACAGCTCCGACATTCCGTCCGCACTCCATTCATCGAACTTATTCAACACTTTTAATTAGCGAAAAATCACTAACTATTAGTTTTTGCCTAATTACAAAAAAAGTACTGAATCAAATTCGATGAAATGTGAATCTAAACCATTCTCGAATCCACTGGAACACACACACAAAATTTCATTAAAATTGGCCCAGTCGTTTAGGAGGAGTTCAGTTACATACACACGCACAGAAGATTTTTATGTATAAAGATAAGCATTGAAAATTTCAGGTTTTTGCGTCGAAGACATCGCTAAATTAGGAAAATGTGAATTATCTCACGAACTACTGGACTTAAACGAATTTGCTTAGTACCATTCGATTCAGAATGAGAGAATGCATAAAATATGTTATCAGTCGAAAAATAACTATAAAAGCCAATTTTTAAGGAATTTTTTAAAAGTTCGTTTTTTTTTTTTAACTTCCTTAGGGGTGGAATTTTCGAAAATCCCTTCTTAGCGGCACTCGACGTTATAAGAAGTATTTTTACCCCAATTTTCAAGATTGTTGGTTCTGTAGATTTTTTTGTGCTGTGATTAATATGAAATCCAGACTTTCTTTTATATATATAGATAAGGATTGAAAATTTCAGGTTTTTGCGCCGAAGACATCGCCAAATCAGGAAAATGTGAAGTATCTCGCGAACTACTGAACTTAAAAGAATTTGCTTGGTACCATTTGATTCAGCATGAAAAAATACACTAAAATATATTATCAGTCGAAAAATAACTACAAAAGCCGATTTTTAAGGAATTTTTTAAAAGTTTGTTCGTTTTTTAACCCTTTTAGGGGTGGAATTTTCGAAAATTCATTTTTAGCGGCACTCGATGTTATAAGAAGTATTTTTACACCAATTTTCAAGATTTTTGGTATGGTAGATTTTTTTTGTGCTATGATTAATACGGAATCCTGACTTTCTTTAATATATATAGCACTTTTAATTAGCGAAAAATCACTAACTATTAGTTTTTGCCTAATTACTAAAAAAGTACTGAATCAATTTCGACGAAATGTGAATCTAAACCATTCTCGAATCTACTGGAAAGCACACACAAAATTTCATCAAAATCGGTCCAGTCGTTTAGGAGGAGTTCAATTACATACACACGCACAGAAGATTTTTATATATAAAGATGCTTTTGGAAACATGTACAAATAATCACAGCTTTTTTTTAAAACTGTCTAATCGATTTATTTTGGCCTTTTTAAAAAAAAAATTTAATATGTGCGATATCCCAGATATTGCATTTTTTAGCTTGTTATAGTTCATGCAAGGATGAAATCATACATATTTTAGTGGAAATTAAGATAATTTGGGTCCACATATATTTAAATTTTTTCAATATTTTCGAATATTTCTATGATATTCAATGTTTCTTTTCTATCTTCAATAAATCTTCAATAGAAGAAAGTATTGTAATGGAAATTTTTTTCGACTTCCGGTTTTCGATGAATTTACACGTTTTAGAGGTCAGAGATTACAAAAAACATGTTTTTACAATATGTCTCTGTGTGTGTCCATATGTCGTCATTCTACCATCAAAAAATGTATGAAGATATGCATAGAATTGGACCAAATTTTTTGTGAATGTTTTTGGCTATGGCAAGCAGGTCTTCCTTCAATATTGACGATTCCGCCGGAAGGAGGCGCTGCATTCGCGATTTTTGTACCGTTTTCAATACTGTACCGGCCAAAAGTGTATGAAGATATGCATCGAACCGAACCAAATTTTTTATGTAAGTGTATGGCTAGTTGGTCCTCTCTGAATTTGAAAAAAAAAATTGCCAGAAGGGGTCGCTGCAATAGCGGTTTTTGTGTCATTTTCAATATTTTACCACAGTAAATTGTATGATGTTATGCATAGAATTGAATGAAACTGTTTGTACAATCGTTTGGCTAAGGTCAGCAAACCCTTCCTGAATTTGAAAAAAATCAGCTGGAAGCAGGCGCTATAATCGCGATGTCTGTGCCATTTTAATTATTTTACCATCAAAAAGTGTATGAAGTTATGCATAGAAATGAAATAAAATTTTTGTGTATGATTATTTTTTGGTATAGGAAGGTCCTCCCTCAATTTGAAAAAAATATCCACTTATCATTCTATTGTCCATCGGCTCGTGCAGTGACGGAAACTCGTTTTTACTTCGATTAATTGACTGAAGCAGAAATTTAAGACGAAAATCAAAGTTGGTATAGTATTCAATTAAAGTTATTAAAGCATTAACATGTGTAATTATTTTTTTAAATATTAAAATATGCGTATGAGACAGAAGAAAGTTTTGGATTGGTACATCCAACTAGTTTCTTTTGTTATAATATATTTGGGATTTTTTTTTTTTTTAATAAAAGGATAAAACTTCATTTCTGATTTTCATATTCACATCCGTTAAAGATTTGTACAGTTTTATGGCGGCTTTTTACTTGTATATATTAAATACACAAACAAATTCCAGAATGAGGAAATTCTAATTTCGAAATAAGGTGACTCGTATCATTTGAGCTTTTTTACTATTTTCATTTAAGCATTTTAATGTATATTTTTGGAATAACAAGAGACTCAATGAAGGAAAATGATTTTAATGACGAAATTGTTCCATTTCCTTGGCAAAAATTTAAAAAGTAAATTTTAAAATGTATCCTTTTTTACAATTTTAAACATTTTTAACTAATACTTTAAACTATTTGTAGAAGTGTGCTGTATAATTTTATGTATAGGATTAACCATAATTAGTCTGAGGGGAAAATGTTAAAATTCGTGTAAAATTTACAATAAACATTGAATTTATTTTACATTTTCATGTGTAAAATTAAAAAAGCTTTTCATTTTATTGTAAATTCGATACTTAGTTTTATCAAACACACCATACGAAACAACCAAAAAAATAATAGTTAAAAAATATACATAAAAGTTTCATCACTTTAAACATGTCTATACTTCGGGGGGAAAAAAACTGAGAAAAAACACTGATTTACTGTGAACAAGTGGATTGTGGCATTTAAAAGGGCAGCAATGTAAGAAAATCTCTTTAAACTATATTTGTAATACACGGATCTTGACAAAACTTCATAAGAATTTATCAGGAAAAAGTATTTAAGCAAAAAATTTTAGAAAATTGATATTTTCCTCGTTTTTCGCTTAATGAAGAGTCTATTTAACTGTTAAGTCCTTTCAAATTAGTAAGGTAACATTCCAGATTTCAAGTAAAATGTAGTTTACTTGAAGTTTTATTCTGTCTTAAAATAAAACATCATGCAGTTGAGCTGTTCTTAAATTAGAATTATTGCATTAGAAAAACATTCTGAAAATACATCATAACACATTTAAAAAAAGGAATTCAAAAGAACATTTGAATTCAAAATGTTTCGTAAATAGTAACAAAAACTGAACGCAAAAGTACTTTTATTTTCCCTAGTTACAAAAGCAAAATACAGCAATTAATTTTAGAAATTTTAAAAATTTAACGCTACTTCTACCAAGAGGTGCCAAAATACATCTTTTAGATTTTAACTTAAAATGGTTCCTTAAGTTTAATCATTTTCCCACAATAAGTTTTTTGACTTTTCGTACAATATATGTTAAATTATATCAGTCATATCAATTACCTCTGGCCCATCCTGTAAAAATATGCATATGGCATAGTATAGAGTGGGGTGGTGTTGAATACTTTTTACAAAACTAAGAAAATCAACATTTTTGACACAAAAACAAAAATTTAAATTTATAGAGTGCAAGGTGAAATACTTTTTAATCTCCTTGAACAAATACAAACATAACATGTAAAAGCTATTTTATAATTAAAGAAATCGTAAGTTTAAAAATGTATCCCATACCTCTTCGCTAACAGTCAGGCATGGAACAGCAATAAAACCAAGTTATAAGACATGAATAGTCTGGCATCGACTAGATATACAATCAAACAAAGATTATGGGTTGATAATGTCTGTGCTACAATATCCAATTCCAATATCTTCATGATTGGAATGAAAATTCAGGATTGTCATAAAAAATCATTAATTCAATCTATTTACATTTTGAAGTAAATGAATATATTATCAATGTTATAATTAATATATTATCCTCTAAAAATGGCTACATTATAGCAATTTACATTCATCTTATTTTTGAAAAAAATAAAGAACTGGACATGTCCCATTCCTCCTCATTTCCTTATTTTGTATTAAACTTCTTGTATAAACAAAAATGCCGCTTTTAGGCTTAGTTTAAATTATGGATAATATACAGTATAGTGTTCCATCAATAGGGACATTATTAAATCTATGTATAAACAAGTCATTAATATGCAGAAAGGATAAAAGTTATATGAAGCAAATTTACTTTTGATTCTTGAAAAAATCTTTTCCTTAATCAAAATAAATCTTATAAAGATCAACAATTGTTTTGAACTGAAGATTGGGCTATCGTTGCTTCGTCTTGTGTGATTGATGAAATGTTGAGAATGACACAAAGAGAAAAATTTACTGACCTACTCCATTTAACTCTCCCCTATACACAAAATCGTGGTAGTAATAGTGTTAAAATACTTCTAATGATGCCTTTAATAAAGAAATTTAGAATATCTATCAAAGAAACTTATTTATACTCACTGAAAACTACATTAAAAAAATTAAGATTCAAAAACTACCAGAAAGCAATTTAAGGAAATTTATGACAAAGTAGAAAAAATCTTCCATATAGGCGTACACAAAATGAATTTAGCAACAAATTTTGCAAACTTATTAATTCAAATATGCAATTTTCTTCCAATAAATCTCATTTAGCATCAATCCACTTGAAGGCACAAAATTTATTATTTTATAGACAAATAATTATCTTTAATTAAATTTCATTCATTTAGATTATTCATATCAGCCAAATTAGAATGATATGGGTGAATCATGATTTGAACGATGACTAAAGCCTGAAATATTCCAAAATTTTTGTAATATTTCTTAAAGTAATTCACAGAAACTGTCCTGATTCCAGAAAATGTTTTTATCGATCTTTGGAGAACAAGGGCATCATGTGACTCATCAGTACACTGGGGGTAATAACTCCATTACTTTCATTTTCGTTTATTAAGTTTAGAAATGTTAATGAAATCTAAGAATCTTAGTATTAATTTTTTTCCTCTGTGTTTGTATGTATGCGTGCACATTTCATGAGTTATGATCAATACAAAAAACAAAGTAGATAATTCTTTTTTTTATAATTATTAAAATTAATTTTAACAAACAGAAATAAAAAGGAATAGGACAAGTCTAATTCATTCCTTTTAATAAGATTAGGATATATTGCTAATATGCAAATATTTTTAGAGGATAGTATATTAATTATAACATTGAAAATATATTCCCTTGTTTCAAAATGTAAATAAATTTAACGGATGGCTTTTAAATTAATCTCTGTCAAAGTTGATTTTCCTCATTTTTGTAAAAAGTATGCCATTTTCCCCCACTCGCTCTTGCCAAATGATAATGTTTCTATTTGTACAAACGTATTTTTGGAAATATTGGACCACAATAAATTGTTCAGATACTCAGTCTTATTTAGATTTTATATATTCCCATGCACAAACGCTTAGTTCAGGATGGGACAAATCTTTGAATACAGGACATTGTTTTGATTTCAGCGTCAGAAAACCTTGTTTTGTGCTTATAATTTCTTGTTTAAGGGATTGAATAAACACGGTGATTCTTTTCTCGAGAGAAACTTCTAAACCGAACAGATAGGTAAAATCGACATATTTAAAGTGTGTCAATAAATGATTTCAAATACATAAAAATATGAAAATCGATATTTTCAAATTTTTCCCCAATGACATCTCTTAATTCGACGCTATCCCTTTTTCCTAAATTTGTAACAGTGTTTCATAAATCCCACTTTATATCAATAATGTAGTTTAAAGATACTTTTTAAAGTAAAATATTTTGACTTTTATTTGAAAGATAGATTCCGAGACGATTTCGTAAAAATTTTGTTGTATGCATTATATTAGTCATTGCGTCAAAAAACAATAATCAATTGTGTATTAAAAATGTGAATAAATAAATATGGGTTTGAAATCAATCTCATTTAACAAACGCGTTGGCAAAAAAAAAAAAAAAAAAAAAAAAATTATAGTAAAAAGGGAATATTAATATTAAACAATTTATGTAGACTGCAATTTATAAATAGAAAAAATCATTTATGATTAATTGTAACAGTCTATAATATAAATATTTACATAAATTTGATTCTATTTTGACAAATGAGCCTTGATTGGGGTGGGGGGAGGTTGTAATCCTAAAAATCCCAATACTGATCAATATTTTATCAATATTCGATTTCTTTTACAAAAGCAAAAAATTGAGCAACATAACATCAGTGTTTTCACATCTGGTGGGTTTTTTTTTTTTAAGAAATATGTATTTACACTAGAAAACTCTTTTACATTTACGACAAGGCATAAAGTACTGGATTACTAGGAGACCCCTTAAAGACTTTTATTGATTAGAACTGCCCTCTTATAGATCAAAAATAATAGTTTAACATACAATAGTTTAAAATAGCAACAATAAAAGTTTGGCATAATTCTTCAACACGAATTGTTTGGGAAAAAAAAGCCGGCATTATAACATACATCTTTAAATTCTAAAATCTTGTAAAATTTAACTAAGTAAACCTTCAAGATATGAAATTGTAAGCAATCAATACCTGTCAAGTAATGATTATCAATATTTGATTTTAAACAATATGCATTCAGAACTTTCTTTGAAAAATGTGTTTGCAAACTAGAAACTCGATATCCTTTACAATAAAATTAAAAGTTTAGTGTAATTCTTCAATACATATCTTTGAAAAAGCAAAGCTACAACATAAGTCTTTAAATTCTAAAACTTTGTAAAATTTAGCATCAATCCTTCAAAATTTCAAACTGTATAAGCAATCAATGCCTGCCAAGTAATGGTTATCAATATTTGATTTTAAATAATCTTAGATAGATTCGGAATTTTCTTTTAAAAAATGCGTATACAAATTAGTATATTGATATCATATACGTTAATTTAAAAGGTTAGTGTAATACAGCATGAGTGTTTAAAAAAAACAAAGCTACAACATAAGTCTTCAAATTCTAAAATCCCATATAAAATTTACAATTTAAAACATTCAAGATTTGTAATTGTATAAAGCAATCAATGCCTATCAAATGATGATTATCAATGTCCAATTTTAGACAATCTGCATCGGATTCAGTACTTTCTTTGAAAATGACATACAATTTATAATATAGAAATCTTATATTATTGGTAAAATGACAATGTAATTCTTAAATGTAAGAATTTAGAAAAGCGAAACCACTTAAGTCCTGAAAAATTTAATATTTAATCTTTCTGGTCCTACATACAATTAATGCTTATAAACGGGTAATTATGAAAATTCGGATTTAGCATAATCTGCAATGAATCCACTTTCTTTTAAAAAGCATCTGTTCAAATCCGGATCTAATTATTTTATATTAATGTCAAATTTGAAAAAAATATATAACTTTCAGAATGTACTCAAAATATATACATTTCATAATAAAAATTTCATTCTACTTTACTAATCAAAAACACAATTACTTACTTGTAAACTCCCAGGTTTCACAGGTAAACATAATGCGCAGAGAATGGCCAAAATTTGCCCTAAAAGCTTTGAGCGGATCACTTTTGGATAAAGTCAGTCCATTGCGGTCTTTTAATGATATTTACATGATAAAATTTACGTTAAATTAAATAAAAGCTAAAATCTATAAAGAACTAAAAGCTAAAATCAATGATTATTTTAAAAATAAGTTCCTGTAGTTCTTCGATGTGGATATACGGCTTAGCCATTCATAATAACGCTAGTATAAAAGACATACTGCCAATTCATAGCAAGCACCTATAAAATTGACTTTTAAAAACATCCTGCAGGCGGCAGAATCTGACAAATATTATGTTATTAGTGATGTTTTACTAGCATGCAATGAAAAAATCTATAGCTTTTGCCGCATAGTCACTCCACTGCTTTTATAGAAAGCGCTTTTTGACTATATTATGGACCATTCTTGTATTTCTGAATACATTGTTAAAATCTGCAAGATTTGTAGCATATACTGTTAAAATTCCGCAGCATTTGCTACATACTCACTCCGCCGCCTGTATATAATATCTCTGTTCCGACCAATGAGAATGACCATAATTCAGTCAAGTAACCATTTTCTATAGAAGCAAAGGAGTGCGTATGCAGCAATTTTTAACAGTGTAGTCACTTTACCGCTTTTATAAAATATCCCTATTCTGACCAAGGAGAATGCTCCATAATATCCTCAATCAATCGTTTTCTGTAAAACGACGGAGTGACAATGCCATAAAAGTTGCAGATTTTTAACAGAGTAGAGATATTCTACAAAAGTGGGCCTCCGTGGCCGAGTGGTTAAGGCGCCGCTCTGCTAATCTGGAGGTTGTGGGTTCGATTCCCGCTGGCTCCATTGCACACCCTTTTTGTGTGGAGCTCCTGATGTATTTCTCTTGCGATGTAAATTTCCTTGTGCTATCGCATCCTTGTATATTGACGATGACTTATAAGCAGGCTTTCATGTCGATCACACAAGTCGGATGTATGTTATTCAAATATTCAAATTGTTATTCTACAAAAGTGGTGGAGTGACTACACAGCAACAGTGTGTAGTATTTCGAGAAAACTAATGTGTTAATATACACCGTACACAAAATAATTTGAAAATGAATTGATATCTTTATTTTAATGTTGCTTATATTTTTTCGTATCAATTTTAAAATAAATTGAATGTAATTGGAAAATCTCTAACAATTTAATTTGATAAGATTTGAAAAGAAATGTATTCATAAAACTAAAGTACAGTAAAAACCGGGTTATCCGAAAAGCATGGGACCGAAGTATTTTCGGTTAAGCGGGGTTCCACAGGAATATTTGGATAACCGGGATTCCATAGGAGTTTTCGATTAACTGGGAGAATTATAGTGAAAACTTGCTTGATGAAAAACTGTGATCGTAATTTAGAATACCGTTGTAATAAAAATACATTGGTACCGTATTCAAAGCACTCTGAATGGCAAACCAAAATTACAAGTCGCTCCAACAGCAAGACGATAAATTGTTGTTCTTTAAAAGGTGGCGTAATAAAAAAGCATTGAAACGATGCAAAGTTGAAAAACAAAAGAAAATCACAACATATTTTATATTTATATATAAAAAAAGTGTCTTACATATCTAGCTAACACAGAGCCCAAAATTACGCAATAAACCAAAACATTAAGTTCACTGTGTTTATTTATTTCATAAAGAACATACTATTTTAACACTATTTCTACCAGTGTCCAGCAACACCTTTCAAAGTTTTGATTTTTACGTATTTCGCTTTTAATTTTAAAAGCTAATAAAGCATTAAAACAATTCTTCAATGCATTAAAATTGATTCGAAATCGTTTTGATCTCAAATTTACAAATAAAATAGTAATCATAAATCAAAATATGTTGAAAGGGGTCGTTTGACGTCTGTAAAAATAGTGTTGACAATAAAAGTTTTCAAATTTAAAAAGAACTTTAAAGAAATTTAATGTTTTTCGGTTAAGCCGATTTTTGGATAACCGGGATTCGGATAATCGGTGTTTTACTGTACTTTTTTAAAAGAGCAGCAATGTTCAAAAAGAGTGCATGCTCATATTCAAATTTTGTATTCAAACTATGAAAACTTAAGGCCCTATTAAACGAGGCGTCAAAATCATCACTACTCTTTCGACAGAATATTAACTCATTACTATAAAAGAAGTTTCTCAAAAGAAGCAATTTTTTATTGTTATAGTAATATTTCCGCCTATAGTAGTCCTTATTTGGTGTAAAGAACTTATTCCGTCTTTATTTCATTAAACCAATGAAATAAAGACACAATATCTTCTTAATAACACCATAAAAAATTCGCAAGACCTTAAGAACATGCTTCGTTTTTCTACTTCAGACACAAAGAAGACGTGCTACCATTTTGAAAGAAGAATTAAGAAAGGAAACGCAGGAGGATTCTACTTTCAAAGTCATACCACATGTTCTATGTGCAAGAAGAAAGTGTAAGTTCTTTTGAAAGCCCTTGTGCATTTTCTATTTTTTGTGGTTTTAATACAACCACTAAAATGCTTGGAAAACTGACAAAAGAAAAGTATCGTTAAATTGTGGTAATTTTCGTCACTCAGTATTTCGCTAAAATTAGATTTGCCCTAAATTTAGACACCAGTATTTTATAAAAGATTTCTATTGCCGAAATCCAGATAGATTTTTCGCTGTCCAGGAAAACGGGATTAACCTCTCAGAAGCCTGCATTTTAAAGAACTTTTTGTTGTTTGCAAAAGTGCAGGCTTCTTATTGGCCAATCTCATTTCGCTAAACATCGAAAAATCTATCTGGATCTCAACCTTTGGCTTATTTAATCTCAGAAAATTAAAACAAAAAAACTTTTAAAATTATTGGCACCAAAATTCAAAAAACCTTTCAAATGCTTAAAAAAATAATAAAAATAAAAAAAAGCGTTTAGATCAGACATAGTATTCGGGGGATGGTGAGTAAGCGTCCCTTTGCAGTCGTATTAAATTTATTGATAGGTGTTATGCAGGTCGGAATTAAATTTCGTTGAACAAACAGTACTAAATAATATGCAAGATTTTGAAAGAAAAACAAAATATATTAATCCTTTCTTAAACTTTAGATATTATGTAACAAAATAATGTATTAATTTTATGTAAAAAGTATATTCCGTAGTTTTCCGTCATATGATCTCTTTCAAGGTAATCTCCAATAAGCAGCTCTTAGTTTTGCTGTTTGGACATACAGACCAATCTTTACTCTTTACATCTTAGCCTCTTCAGTCCCGAGAAAAATCTGCTGCAGAGAAAAATTATTTTATTAGCAAATTATGGCGCTTTTAGGCTTAGAAAAGAGAAAATAAAATTAGTTTTTTATTTTTAAAATTTTTAAATAGTTAAAGTTTATGTCCCCATATGGATACATCAGGTCAAAACTGAATAAAAATGTCATTCTTTAAATAAATAAGACCAATTTTGTTTTACAATAAGTAGACCTATTTATTGTTTAAAAATTATGCCAATTTAAACAACTTAAATGATTTTTTACCTAAAGTTATGTATTGTGCAAAAATATTACACATATCTTGTAATAATTGTAATACATATCTTGCTACTATACTGTATGTACTATACATAAACTATACTATACATATTTTGTAATATTATACATACCCTGTAATAATAATCTTCTAATAAAATATCATTTATTATAGAGTTTTTTGAAATAGTTATTACTCTGAAGACGAAGATATTTTTATTCTTGATTATTTTTCTCTTGATTTTCCTTTGGATCCTTCCATGCGCCCTCGAGATTGATGTACCCTAGTAACAAATTCTGGCCAATGTCCAAACCCATCATAGCGAACTTCATTTTTGGGAATAGACATGGTTATTCTTCTTTTTTTAGATGTAGTTTCATTGGATGGTTGCTCTAATTTTCGCAGACTTCGAACAGTAGACTTTTCCTTTTCACATTTTATAAGGACTTCAACTATGTAAAGACAAAATTGGAGTAAACTCTTTCGATCTCTTTTCGGAATACTGGAGGATCTATATTATCTTATATACAAATTCCAACTGTTTACTGTAACTAAGTCGAGAAAGTGCGTAGAGATCCGAACTGGCTATTTACGTGTTCTCATAGAAGTACGATAACAAGCAATGGACTTATCGTTTAGCTTTATTCCACCCATGCTTTATACATTCTTATTATAGCTGGTCTGGTTCCAGGAACTTTGACTTTTTTATCTTTACACCAGCGCTCATATGTACACTGGACTCACTTCCACATGTGGTGGACATGATACATATGGTGGACATGTCGTGCACATAATTCTTGTTCTTTATTTCAACATCACAATTTTATCATCTGATCTAATAAACTCAGTCCTTTCACTACGTTTTATTGCACTGTCTTTCACAGCATGCATTTTGTTTGCAACATCACCTGTTCTATTAGTCATGACTGTCCCAGAACACAGAATTCACTTTGAAAGAATATATTCAGCTGTTTTCACTAACAGTGAAATATCTATCAGTGATATTTCACTGACTCTCACTACTTTCTCTTTACTCTACTTTCATTTATAGGTACACTCTCTGTTATTTATTTATTTATTTATTTATTTGACAACTGCTCCACCAAGCTCTAAGTCTTTCATAGCTTCTACAAAAACGGTATTTGTTTCCTGTGTATAAGTGAAAGTACAGTATTACATCATCACTTGATGCAAGAACAAAATTTCAAACGTGTTAGAAATTTTTAAAGTTACTAAAAAGTATGACATATTTTAGCAGTAAATTCAGTACATTACTTCATATTATTTTAAAAAATGAAAAAAGTCCTTTTAAGTTGTTTTATAAGACTAAATTAAATAATTTATTCGTTTCTAAAAAAATTGTTAATAACCAAGTGTATACATTAGCTACACAGAAAATGAATTTCTTTAGCTGGAAATGTATAGTAAAGATCCATTGTATCCAAATGGGTACAATATATGTACAGATGTTTTCAACATCCATGCACATATGAACAACATTTATAAACAACTCCAAATCATTCTTGAAACAGTATAATTTATAAAAAAAAATGCAGTAATTTTATTTAATTCACTCACAAATTTGTATTATTCACATTCTTTGATGTGAAGTCGTTGATAAATTGCTCCTATCATCCACCTTGGAAATGCTTCATTTTCAAAGTCACATGGTTCCTCCTTCTGTAGCACATCTATTGGCAATATAGGACACTATGATGTATCTGAATAGCGATAGCAGAAAATTATGCATTTGTTATAAATTTTTGAGGGTAATTTTGCCTTTTGCTTTAATGTACCCAAATGGGTACTCCAGGACTGAAGAGGTTAAGTCATATCTTTTTCAAAGTACATTCAATTTCACGGTACACTTCTCTCGATAACTTTCTTCTAGCTTTATAGAGTGTTATTTTTTAAATATTTTAAGAAACGAAAATGCCTAATCTCTCAAACAAAATTTGAAAAATATTATTCCGAATTCTTCGTATCTCCGAAGCTTGTCAACTTAATATAAAATAAGTTCAATATGGTTGTTTGCTGTAGATGCTGAGAACACAGAAATGACCGGAATGGTAAAAAAAAAAGCTTCGGTAGCAAAGAGCAGACATAGAACTGGAAGGATAAAAAAGATTTGGTGACTGGGAGCAGACATAAGGCCGGAAAACGTTGAATCTAGGCGCATTGGGCAGTGATTGGAATGATATTGGGAAAATGTATTAAAAAGTCATGGGTGAATTTAATTTCGTTAGTTTAGTCTTTTGATCGAAGAGGATATCAATTTTCTTTTTTTACTGATAAATTTTTTGTTCACACCTTCAATTTTTTTTTCTTCGTGCTTTAGTTTTAGTGAAAATAACACATTTAATTATGTTGACAGTCCATATACAGACATACAGTTTATGTATCTAGGAGATACAAAGCGAGTAATATGTTTAAGTTGTTGGGGATTTTATTTTTGTGTCTATAAACAAATTTTTTAAATTTAGTTTTGAGCATTTCCTCATCTTAACATACGAGTTACATATTGTTACATGTGAAAATTTTAGTATGAATCTTACAGGTACGATTGCAGCACCACTTGAACGTCTAGGAATACGACTATTGCACTGTCATTATTTATATATGCAAAAGTAAGTTCCGTTTTTGGTTAAAATTACTATTTATATAGCAAGTATGTAAAATCGGTACATTAATATCGTGGTATTGTAGTAATAATATATTCTTCCTGTGTTTATTGTTGTGTTCATAAATAATCCTTGCAAATTTTCATCTTTAATTTTTTCTCGATCTGCTTTCACGTTCTGCGTCTTCTACATCGAATAAATTTCCTTTAACCCTTTAACGGAGAAAGCCTTTTCATTACTAAAATGTTGAAATAAATGATTGACGCGGGTAATTACAGGCAAATATATTTGTAAATAGGAAAACGTGATTTTTTACATGCATAATAAAATGGATTTTTTAAAACTAAAATTCCGGTGTCGTTGTTGCTTATCGGCATTAAAATTTTGTGGTTTCGTAGAGAAACCAATGAACGTTAATGAACGTTAAAGGGTTAAAATGTGTGAACTACCTTCTGCACACATTATCAGAAACGACATGTTCGCTCTAAGCTTCCGCAAGCAAACGATGACTTTTAGCAGCGCTTTTTTTTTTTTAATTATGAAGAACATAAACAGACCTTCCCGCAAATGACAATTATTTGTTCCAGAACTATCGATTAATAAGAATCTATATTCTTTGCATTTTAATCAAATGTCACATGCTACGTTTGAAATTTATGAAGTCTTTTTAGAAACATGTATTATCAGATTCGCACAATGCGTATAAGAACACTTACGCTATCTATTAGAAAAGCGGAACTTTTGCATATGCCTAATTTTTGCACATGCTTGTTATTTCATAAATTAATTTTACATTCACTAAAAATGAAACGCTAATTGAAAATTTAAAAAGACGATTTTTTATCATGATTTTGTTCCTCTTTTACGAAAAACGGTAAAGAATACTGCTTACCTTGTTGATTAATAAATTCCAAAGAGGAGGTGTGGCATGTTTTTATCGGATTACTCTGAGTAATTGAACAAGACTACTTGTGTACTTTAAACAATCTGACCTTCATGCATTAATCAACTCTATAAAGAAAAAAGTAACAGAACGAATTAAGATTTTGGAATTGTTACTGGAAAACATCGGAAATTGAATTGTTTGTACTTCCAAGAATCGGCGAAACAAAGTGAGTGACCGAATACTGCCTACTCTTAGTAGCAATATCTCCAACAGAGAGTATGATGAGTAGTCATGACTAAAGTTGAAAGCTCCTGTAGTTCCGAAAGAAATTTTCTGGACACTCCCATAATTTATGCCTGTAATTGATCGATAGTTTTATATTAATAAAAATAAGGTAAAGTTATTAAGACTCCCTACAGATGCAAATTTCCGTATGTTGTAAAATGTTAAGACAGCATCAATTAGAATTGGCATGTAGAAAAATCATAAATTACTTTTTATTTTTCGTTGCTACTGAATTTTTTTTTATCGTAAAATAACTTAATTGATACAATGTTGCATGAAAGGAAGGAGATAAAAATTTCCAAAGTGATTGACTGTTTACTCAAATTTTAACGACCCCTTCAGGCCGTCTTCTTGGAAAGAAGTTATGACATAAATGTAATAAAAAAAGTAATAAATTTATTTCAACTATTAAAAGAAAGAAATGATGTGGGACGGGATAAGTTTATTACACTTATTAATACAATTAATATGAAGAAATATAGCGGGAAGAACTCACTTCTTCGCTTACTGTATTACAAGATAACTTATGCCCGACTTAAAAGAGTATATATTTCAGTCTTCAAGATTTTTATCCCTAAAATGTTTCCTTTCCTGAAATACGTTTAGAGAAGTACTTAACTCTTAATGAAGGTTCGTGGACCTCGATGTAGAACTCACTTCTCCGCTTATTGAATTAGAAGCTAACTTATGTCAGTCTTAAAAGAATGTATATTTCTTTTTCGAGATAACTATACTGTTAAATATTTGTATAGTCACTCCACCGTCTTTATAGAATATCTATATTCTGATCAATGAGAATGCTCTATAATATCATCAACAGGGGTGTGTGAAGAAAAAACTGCGACCGGGGCAAAGCTTCAATTTGGCGCCCCCTATCCCAACTTTCCTTGTGACAGGCCAAAAATGACGTTGGTAGTATAAATTTGACGCCACCAATTTTCCGCGCACGGAGCGACCGCCTCCATCGCCCCTCCTTTCGCACAGCACTGATCAAGCAATCGTTTTCTATAAAAGCAGTGGATTGATTATGTAGTACTTATACTAACGTACTATGTACTGCTTTCTGAAGAAGTTTGCTCTCCTGCGGCACTGGAAAAACTGGCGTAAAATAATTTGACAAATATATACACACAAAGCTGCCAAATTTCCGGCTTTTTAGGTATCAGTATCTTAATACAGAAAATCTTCTTTTATTCAACTGGAACATTTGGACGATTTAATAGATGAATATTTTCTCAAAGATAATAACGGTATGCAAAAAGCCTGAGATTTGGCAACTCTGTATACAAATTTTGGAAAACGTTTTTCTGAAAATCATAGCTAGCAAGGTTGCTCCATTCTGAAATTGCCAAATTTGTAACCATTTGCTTGCTGAAGAAGCTTAGTCTCTTTTGGCACTGGCAGTACTGAGTAAAATAATTTGATAAAAATGCATAACAATTTTGGAAAGCGTTTTTCTAGAAATCATAGATGGCGAGGTTTTGTCCATTTTGGAACTACCAAAATAATAACCATGTGCTGGTTGAAGAAATATAATGTCTTTTGAGACTAGAAGAGACTAGTGGCGGAAAATAGTTTGGCAATAATATAGAAAAAATTGGAAAACGGTTTTTCTGGAAATTTTGGCTAGCGAAGTTGATCCACACTGGAACTGCTAAATTAATAACCATATGCTTACTGAAAAAGCTTGGTCTCTTGTGACACTGGCAGAACTAGTGTAAAACAGTTTGAAAAAAATCGTACAAATTTTGTAAAACATTTTTCTGAAAATCACAGCTGATGAGGTTAGTTCCCTCTGGTTCTCGATGTCTCAATTTATCTATTACCAAAGCTGCCAAGTCTCTGGCTTTTTGGATAACAGTATTTCAATATAGAAAATGTTGCTTTTTTTATTAGAACTTTAAGAAACTTAAAATAACGAGGTTTTCTCTATGGTAACAGTGGTGTGCAAAAATCTGGAGACTTTTTAACTCTGTATTGCCCTTTTTCAAATCAGTCGTGATTTATTTTCAAATTTCATTTCATTTTCTGCTATTTCACATATAAACTTGATATTCGTGTAAAAACGACATAAAAAGTATAACATTATAACTTTTTTTTTTTTTAATTGAAAAATTTCAAGTTTTTTTGTTTATTATTAGCATAAAAACTAAATAGTGTGTCAAAATATTAACACAATGAAAAAAAAAAGTTGTGATTTTTCTTTTGCTTTGAATTGCAATTTTTTAAGTACCGATGCTATGAAATCTAATTCCAGCACCGATGTTGAAAAAGCGAATTGAAGCAACAAATGAAGTAAATGTCAAATCCTTTCTGTCACATGCACCATGCAGAAATCAGCAACACGACTTTTCATAGACTTGAAAAATTTTGCAGCGCTTTTAAAGATGATTGTTTGTAAATTGTATAGCAACTGTATTTGCAGCCGAAGTGCCAGCAGCTTTTGCTGTAAAATACAGTAATTTTCTTGCGCTTTATGTCGTAATTTTTCTCCGTCCAATGCTATAAAAGTCAATTCAAGCAACAAATGAAGTAAAAATTGAATTCAAGTGCCGCACGTAGACAATAACCACGCGATTTTCCCCAGACTTGAGAAATTTTACAGCACTTTAAAAGGCAGCAGCTTGTAAATTTTACAGCGACCATGCTGTCAGCCGGGGTGGAAGTACCTTTTGTTGTAAAATACAAAATTTGTTTTACAGTGTAGGTGTAAGGCTAAAATATCAGTTTAGGAATACATTTTAAGTGATTTTTTCAATAAATTCATTATTTAACAATTTTGTTATTTATACAAGAATGATTCTTTTCTAATATGCAAATGTATACACTCATGACCTGGTAATTTTAAATTAGACAAACTGTAACATGTTGCAGAAATCATAGTGAAAACAAACTGCTCCAAAAGGATTGAGAAACATCTGGTTATTCTGCATAATTGTACATTTAATAAAAAAAAAAACTTTGTTGCAACTTTCACCTATAAAACGCAATCCTGAACACACTTAAGGCAATTTTCCAAGATACGTAGGCGTAATTATCTGTTAAACCGTTAGCCATCGTTATATGTAAACAAAACGAAACATAAGTATAGTTGTTGCACTAAATTTTGAAATAAACATCACATACCATATTCAAGAAACAGGTTAAATATGAGTCAATGAACCAGCTACCAAACCCACTTTTGAAAAGTGACTATTTATTTTTTTAATTATTATTATTAATATTACGCTGAAGGCATGTTGCGATGCTACTTGTTTTCATAATCATAATAAAAAACATCTTAAAACTACAACACAGTATAGCTGTGATAATGAACTTAAAGATGTTAATAGATTCCACATACTCATATGATTAATCCAGCTATTATTATTATGCTAAATAATCTTCAAAGAGGAGATATTACTTTTTATTTCGTTCTTGTCTCGTATTCGCGATCATTGGCACTCTTTTAACTGTAATGCTAATGTATCTAATTACCAAAATTTGTTTACATTTGAATATTATTAATGATAATAAATATACAAATTAAAAACTTATGGAATGGGTTGAAAATGGCTTACTACATGAGAAATGCTAACTTTGCAATCATTATCAAACTATTCTGGAATAGCATAAAAAAAAATTAAAGCTTATTACTGAATGTAGTGCTGTTTTCAAACTTGGCGAGTTTTTGAATTAATTATTATTATCATTATTATTGCAAGATTTAAAATACCATAATATCTTTTATAACATATCCAAATTCGCTAACTTTTCTTCAAGTACTTTTGAAAGCTAAACTAAATTTTGATCACACTGAATAATCCTTTTTTATTTGGATGGATATTGTACCACCACTACCATAGTGCTTTAAACAGATAGACTGCATCTGGTGCTATTTATGTCATAAACGATTAAAATTCAGAATTTCAATTCAAAAATTAAAGTACATATTTTCAAGAAGATTTTTCTGCTTTTTTAACACCACTCAGAGATATTTGACATAACCAAGAATTTTTTCTTAAATAAAGAAAAGGCAAGCAATAAAAATTAAATTGCTTCTTCTAAACATTCGCTAATGTACCAAACACTTCTGACTTTTTCTGTAAAGATTAAACGAAGCCTTTATCAACTCAATCCTTTCATGTTTCATTATTTCAATCACGAATTACTCACGTGGTGTGCTGCGCACCTGTACCACCTCAAGGTCTGATTCACGTCATTTTAATACCAACTGTGAACGGAGGAATCGGTTTATAAAAAATGTATAAATCAAAGCAACTCTTCGGGTAATATGACTTCTCGAGACTGCCAGACTGCCTGCCGCCCTATCCGCCATCTTGGACTCGTGTCACGTCACAGGTGTGGCTTTGACCTGAACACTTTTGCCTTTGCCTAATAATAGGCTACTAGTGCTATTCAGATTTTTCTTTCGAATTTCATTCTTGTAATTTATTTATTTCTCCATGTAATTGCCTTTACCTTTGAAGCCATTTAGTATATCGATTTTTTATGATAAAAGAAATCATTAAACGGCATCATCTTCTCAAAAAGATTTCAGAGAATAAAAATTATTTTACAAACTGCGTTCTTGAAGGTAATATTTTAATGCTGTCATTCAAAATGTAAATGTCTCTTAATATTCGTGATCATTCAAAAATGTCCTTCTAAAATGCTTTTTTCTTTGGTAAAGGAATTCAGGTTATTTTTAAGATAGATTTAATAATTACCTGTATTTTGGGAGAAATGGGTGAAAAGTTTCGTGTTTTAATGAAATGTAATCAAAAAAAAAATTGGCTCAGATCACGAATTTTCTATATTGCATATAATACATTTCATACATGGTAACAAATTTATATTCAATTAATGTTGTTCCACGAGGTGTGAATTTTTTTTAATCACCTTTAAAGCTTTAAATATTTAAATTTATAACTTTTAACCATCACGCATTTATCAGCTTTTTAAAACTCAATAACTTTTTTAATCAGAAAGCTGAGGAAAATCTTATAAAAGTTAATTGTCTATAAATAGTGGACTCTTTATTTACCCCAGAGTAATTTCAATTGTCAGGATAGTAGTAACATAGACTCACGGACCATCCATAGATTTGAAGTTTCTTCCCGAATAATGGCAATCTGTATTACAGAGTTTTTATTGTGTATTTGCAGGATTGCTATTTAGGCCTTTTTTTAAATTCCAAATTTAGTACTCATACAAGAATTTTCCTATAATATACTTTTCTTTAAGGATAGACATTTTTTCAATAAAAATGCTTTCAGAATTTCAGGTATAAATTCAAAAATTCTGAACTTAAGAAAAGGTCAAGCTGGCAACTGGTTTACATACCAGAACACCAAACTGCATCAGAAACTGGTTCCCAGTTTTTGGTTTGATCGGCACGCCAGGCTAATTAGTGAAATTACTTTGCATCTAACTTGTCAGATGAAACCAGAGGGCTTTACTCAATTACAGCATCTGGCATAACTATTTTTTTTTTTTTCTTTTTTTTTTTTTTTTTTTTCCAGAATGAAGTGCTGCTGAAGAACAGGTCAAACTCGTAGACAGACGTGCAACAAAGCATAATGAAAATCGATATTTAAAGCTAATGCCTCAGAGATACCGAAATATCAATGCTCTTCTTAAACCTTTTCTCTCGGCTACGGACACCACAGTTTCGACTCAAAACTATCCGAAACTGGCTCCACGCTATAGATAGGTATTCTCGCAGACCAATGTTATGTGTTACGTTTACAGCAAGGTCCCCATGGCGCCCTCAGGGAGTGGGCAACAGAGCATGTAAACAGAAGGAGAAATGAATGGCACAATAACCTTTTCACTGGCGAGTCTTGTTTTTCTAATCATCCTGATAATAGGTGCATTTTCATCTGGAGAGAATGTGGCACTAGAAACAATCCCATGTTCATGCAAGAAAGTGTCAGATTTGGCGGTGAATGCGTGATGGTCTACGCTGGTATCTCCATTGATCTGCACAACGACCTTCACATCATTTGAAATGGAGCTTCAATCAGTAATATCGCTGATCGATTCCTATATTACAATGAGATCTTCAGACCTCTTGTAGTCCTTTATGCTACAGCAATAGACGCTTTCAGTCGTGACGTCAGTTATGATGTTTTGCTTGGATACTGACTCCAAACAAACGGTTGCTATGCTGTATTTTCTATTTTATTTGCATATTACAGCAACATTTTTCAGCTATATATAACAGACACATGTTTAATGCTTTATATGCAATGATACCATTTTCAACGATTTATATTTAATAAGAAATGAAGCATAGCAACCGTTTGTTTGGAGTCAGTATCCAATGAAAATGGCATGACTGATGTCACACTGAAAGCGTCTATTGGAGATGACTTCATGTTAATGGACGACATCTGCAGGCCATATCGTGTTCACTTGGATGATTTCCTTTTCGAGGAAGGAATCAAACGAATGGAATAGCTACACTCTAAAAAATGAAAGCTTAAATTTAAACAAAAAAATGTGTAAATCGATGATACAAAAACGATTTGTTTATATGTGTAAATTTGCGTGTAAATTGCCAAAATACACGCCTAATGTGTAAATTTCAAAATACACATTTCAATGTGTAATTTGATGATAATATTAAGTGTGTAAAAGTTATAATGATCACTCATGAAATACCCACATTAATGTGTAAATTGCGCAAGAATACACATATATCTGTGAAATGTTCTTACTCATTTATCTGTGTAATCATCTGTGATTCCATGTATAATTGTGTATTATGCAAAAAACACATATTATTGTGTTATTGTAACTTACACAGTTCTTTGCGTAATATGTAAAATACGCATATTCGATGGAGGTTCAATAACTATTGTATATATAGAATAATACACATTCTTGTGTATATAGAATATCTGTACTGCAACGGGTGGATGTATAATATCGAAATCTAATGTCTTAGTTGATTCTATGCTTAGTTTCAGAACTGTAGCTGCAATATTCATATAGTTTTGTATGGAGGAGTAAAATGGGGGTGGGGTGTAGTTGAAAGCCTGATTTTTAGCTTATGGGGGCTAGATTTGTGACAGTGGATGAGATAAAAGTACTGTTGTTTGGACTCGGGATCATAGTGATGTACCCCCATCTCATCCACTATCACAAGTGTAGCCTCATAAGCTCCAAATCAGCCTATTATTATTCTCACCCCTTTCCTCTTAAAAACTCCCTATAAATAGATTTTTAGAACTTTACTCCTTCCTTTAAACTATGTTACTATAGCAGCTACGGATCTAAAATTCAGCATATAACCATTTAAGACATTAGTTTTTGATAGTCCTCATCAACCATCGTAGTACAAATATTACTTCTCTGTTAATGGGGAAGAATGGACACATTTTGAAATTTACAATTTCTTTAATTATAAAATTCATTCTTCAAATTATGTTTCTATATTGTTCAAGGACATTAGAAACTGTTTCATTTTGTATTCTATAAATCAAAATTTTTGTATTTGTGTCAAATAAAGTTGATTTTATTACTTTTGTAAAAAGTGTCCCATTCTTCCCCACTCTCCTCTAAATATACACATAAAAATTGCTGTTTTGTTTTCGATATTCTTCCTTGCTTCTTATTTTTATATTTTCCCCTCATTTAGATATTATTCAGTACATGCAATTAAAAATTAAGATAAAAAAAAGAAATAATTAATGATAGATTTTAGACTAGTCAGATGGAATAATTATAGTTGGTAAACTTTCAATCTCCACACTTTTTATTTTCAGAGTTCAGACTCAATTTTTCATTTTTTATTTTTCGGACTCAAGATACAAAGTCAATTATACTCAAGGTACTGCGTTACATACAGTTATAAAAGTAAAATTTTAAATACTATAAAAAATAGAAAAAGGTATGCAATCTTCATCTCACACACACATACACATATTACCTGCAAAAATTTTAGCTGATTTGTATATATATACATAAATCACCTATATTATATGTTGAATTGTTTTCTTTTTAAAAATATTCATCATTACAAAGAATTTACTTTAAAAAATTATCAAGATTATCAAAAAGGCTGTTAAATCATTAAACTAACATCTTTTGCATTTAAGATTATATTTAGAAATTTTGTCTTTTTTCAAAAAAAAAAATACAAATATATTTAAACATTAATGAAAAGACTCGTGTTTTCATAAATGAAAATTTTAGATATTCTAATTAAAATTTTAGATATCAAACTAATGAGTATTTTTATTTATCATCTATAGTAAAAAATAAAATAAGAAATACTGTGGTTATATCCAAATATCAATTGACTCTTATAAATTTTCGAAATTAATGCTCGTAGAATTTATTTGGCTATTACATTTGTGTCTTAAGTATATAAAACTCACCCGGCGGGGGATAGTTATGTAGGGGGGGGAGGGTTAATATGATCGATTTTGAATATTCATTATGACACAACTGTTATATTTTTTTATATACATACAATCATATGTTTTAGGTCATATAAATTCTGTAATAATAAGCAAAATTGCAATGAAAAAATGTTTATTTGAATAAAAAGCCATTACTTTAATATGAATTTTCTTCAGAATTTTTAGTCTAAGGTTATTTTAAATCAACGTATTTGTGTCCTTTTGAAATTTACTTCTGTGTTTTTTTATTAAATCTATATAACTAACAAGCAAAAATTATGTGTTCTTTACTATGATTATTTTAGTGGAACATAGTTCTTCTGATGTAATATTTTCAAATTAAACCATAGCTGAAAATTAAATGTAATTAGGATAAATAAATATTCCAAATTTCTCAAAATTGGAAAATATAGCGTAGAAATTAAAAACAACGCTATAGTTTTAATCGGTGATAAACTTAGATAACATAAGTTTCATAATTAAAAAAAAAAAAAAAAAAAAAAAAAAAAAAAAAAAAAAAAAAAAACTTACAAAGAAATTTCAATTAATAAATAAAATTCAGATGAACTGTTTAACTTATAAATCAGAATATATAATTTAAAGATATGACATGCATTTGCATAGTAGTTTATAAATAAACTATAATATTTTTCCCACAACCGACCCAAAATTTAATACCGTACCCCCCCCCCCTAAAAAAATTATGGTAACGTTTATTTTGCTACTGTTAAAATACATTCATAAATTCCTTTTAAGATGAAAATTTTTCAAGAAATAAATAACCTTAGATACGGCAGTTGTTATTTTAATAGACATTTATCAGGAATTAGGTAATGTTGACATTTTTTAAGGCAAGTAAGTTATTCGTGTAAAAAAATTTTATATGTAAAAAAACAATCCAACATATAGCATATACATTTATACATAAATATAAACAAATCAGATAAAAAGAATTGAATGTAATACGAACGTAGGAGATTACATACCTTACATTTTATAGGAGAATAACTTCTATATTTTTCTCAACGCGAGCGCCAGCATTCAGCTGGACCCACCATTAGTTTTCAACTTAAACCTGATGAAGCCAGGTCAACCATGATTACGATTTTAGGTTTCGATGCTAGATTCGCGTCTAACTCGGAGTCGAAGTAATTTGTGAACAGGAACATAAATTGTACTGCGAACTAAAGTTAAACTAAAATTGCAAGTTAAACTTTGAAATGGGTAAAAGGTTACAAGCTATGAGACGGCTAAAATAATTTAGGGTAAAATAAGGCATACTTATATTCGATGTGCAAAATGTAAACATAACTCAGGATACGAATTTAGAATTATCTTAATTACATGCATTATATTTTATGTTACATATTAAATGAATTCGAAATAGTTTTAAGATTCTACTGAAGATTAAACTACTGTTCTTTAAATTAAGGGGAGGGGTGGGCAGCAGAAAAATTAACAACAGTACATAAAATATAATTTTAATTTATGAATAAGTATAAAGTGGGATTATATCTCTATTATAAAGCCTCTTTATGAAGTCTTCGTAATTTCGCTTTAAGAATGATATCTAACACTATTACTGAAAATTACAAGTAAAATTGTGAAAAACAGCGGTCTGCGAGACGGCTGAAAGAAATTACGATTTAATTAAAACCTAGAATTATAAAATCAAGCATTCTTATATTTGATGTACAAATTTCAAAAGGTAATTCGAAAAATGAAATTAAAATTAACTTATTAAATTAATAAAATTTTACGTTACATGTAACGAAATATTGTTACATGTTGTCGAGATTAAATTTTTTAAACTTTTTTTAAATGTTCACGTGCTGCTGAAACGGGGAGGATGAGAGAGGTGGTCAGAGTATCCTATAAAAATAAATAAATATATTAGTTTTATATTTAAAAATGCTGGTACAGCAATGCAATGACATTATGTTATTTATGAATGGGATTACTGAAATAAAAAGTGCTCTGAATAATATGTAAGCTTCACATCCCTTTCGTAACGTCCCTTTCCTATTTTAAAATTCACGCATTTAGAATTTTTGTAACACACTAATTAGAGTAATTTCAGATGTTATCTACATTTATACATTTTTCTGAGTTTATGAACTGATAACAAATCACAAACTTAATGCCATAAACTAAACACACATTAAGATAGGTATTTTTTGTGGGAAATGTGTACTTTTTTATGACAAGTGGATGATTTTAGAAAGTTACACACTTACCTATGTGTATATCATTAAGTGTTAATTACAATAACGTACAAATTTGTGTAAATTCAGGCATTTTTCATCATTTACGCATTTATTTGTGATTTTCAAGTGATAACAAAATACATACTTAGTTTTGTAAGTTAAAATACTTATAAAAACAGGCAAAATTTTCATGTCAGGAGTGTAATTTTAGGAATTTACACACATATATATGTGAATTCGTCTAATTTACACTTTTATTTTTTAGAGTGTAACATGTGTTCCGGAAAATAATCGAATAGAGATGGTTCGGGCAGACGAATTGTCCACCACCTATCACAGCTAAAAACTTTCCAACAATTGGAAAGAGCTCTTCTTGAAGTGTAGGACAGAATACCCCCGCTCCTCATTAATAGCCTCATTGACTCCATGTCTCAAAGTTATTCAACATTGCTTGTGTTTCACGCTGTTTCACGAGTGAAAAATTCAGAGACTTGACAACTCTGCTTTGTGCATTATTATGTAATTTTTATGTTGGTGTAAACATAAAATTACTACATTAGTAAATTTTTTAAATATATTTTTGTGGTACTTACGTATTAATGCCACCGCAGACACAGATATGGCGTTTTTTATGTACCGCAAATCTACACCTAAAATTTTTGCGACAAAAATGCGATAAAATAAAACACTTTATTTAAAATAAAACACTTTTAAAATTCGAAACACTTTATTTAAAAATAAAGTAGTCAATCGGATTTCGGTGGAAAATCAGTTGATATAGAGTTTAACATAGATTCAAAGCAATCTCTTTTTTAGCAAATCCAAAATACGCATTTTCGTAGCACTAACAAATTGCGTCAAAAATCAACAAACAATAAGGCAACAAGGAATCCAAAAGATAACTGCGTGCGCATGCGAACAACAAAATTGCTCTTTAGTGGCGCATAAGCGCAATTGCTGCTGCGGTGGCGTTAATACGTAAGTACCATTTTTGCTTATTTTTGTATGTTAAAATTTGTCAAAAAAATGTGAAAAAATATGTAATGTAAATAATATATTCTTCAATAATTGGAGCTGGTTTCATTTTTTTAAACTTTTATACTTTTTGGGAAAAACACATTTGAAAAATAATAACTCTAGCGCATACTTCCCCAGTTTTTTCAAGGACAGTTTAAGGTCATGGGCTGTAAACACTGCATATTGTATTGTCATAGTGAGTCTTATTATCAGGCATATTATTCCAAACATTGGCAGGGGGGCCATTTTGTCCTTTTTATTCGGTTAGACCCTTTGAAACAATTAGAGAACTATGTATATAAATAGCTTGATCAGAAACAATACAATTATTATAAACGCTCCTTTGTAACACAAACAGGAACAGAGAAATTATTTTTGTTAACCTTCCTATTACCAATGGTGTCTTATATGATACCAGTTATTTCCTATTTTGAAATTTTTAATCTTTTAAACCAGAAAAATTGAATAATATTTCAATGTTTGCTAAATAAATAAAATCAAATAGACTTCTTAGGAGGAAATTACATATAATTAAATTAAATTTCTGGTTCAAATTATGTAAAACTAAGAATCCTCAGAAAAGTTTGTATTAGGAAGCTTAAATAATGTAATATGCAAGTATATCGTCCGTAGTCGCCGCTTACTGTTTAAATAACGAAAATTAACCGACATGAAGCATCACATAATCTGTGAAAAGTTCCTTAGACAATAAATCGATTGTGAATGATCTCGCAAAATAAACTGCTATTTTAACTTTCCCACCTTTTTATTATTACAGTCGGACCCCGATTAAGCGAATTCATCGGGACGGTAAACTTTATTCGTTAAATAGGGTTTATTCGTAATATCGGGATCAAAAGCGAAAAGTAAATATATCTGAACTTTCCTTATAAGAAATCTCTAATAAACTACTGCACAAAAATACCATAATTAAAAATTATGCTCTTTTTATTCAGCAGCTAAAAATGCAGCGAACAATTCGTACTAATTAATTTTTAATATCTGTGTAATAGATGTTTGAGAATTTCTATGATTCCTGTCTGACTGATTTTATGATTGATTTTGGATTTTATAGGGAAAAGAAAATATAAAGTAATTTGTGCCCTGCTGCATGAGATATGTTTTTACAGTTTCAAAAACACGTAAAGCACGACAAGAAGTAACAGTTTTAATGAGAATTTCATAATCGATTTCTGCGGCAGATTCGCTATTGATTGGTCCCGACATATTAACTATTCCCATAACTTCAGCTGCACAGGTAAACAGTCCGTCATCACATGCGACATAATTGTTAAAGTCTGTCTCAGGAGCGATATCTTTCCAAGTAACTTCTTCTGAAGGATCTTCGATAGCGTCATCATTTTCATCACTTTCCGCTTGTTTGCCTGGAAATCCCGCTTTTTTCAAAGCATTTTACAACAGCATTTTTAGAAACTTGGTCACAAAATATAGAACACACAAAACATTGACTTTGTAATCTTTCCACCGCATTTTCGTCCAACGATGCTATAATTTTTATCATTAGCAACTTTCTGTAATTTTTTTTCCAATATTTTTTCACCCAAAATCACAAAAAAAAAAATTCCTTCGCTGTTGAAAAAATTCATTAATTCAGGGTTTATTATTCGTTAAATAGGGGGTTTGCTTTTAATTTAGTCGGGAAAAACGCAAAATTCGTTAAATCACAAAATTCGTTAATTACGGGTTCATTAAATATGGGTCTGACTGTATCGTTATTGTTATCATTTGTAGTTTAAAATAATCATTGAGATTAAAATTCAAAAATTCATACAAGGGAACAAACGCTTGGAAACTTGCAAACATTGATTTTAAAAAATGGAATAAAAGTAAGTAAATAAATTAAATGGAATATGCAAAAATGAAAAACGTTGTTTTATCTGTGGTACTTAATAAGTACATAACGTAGGTCTCACACTCATTCCATTTCTTTAACCCTACTTTTTTTTCAAAGAAAAAACTGATTTATAATTTTCGTTGAAACTTGCCACTAAATTCGTTTTTGTCGCTATTCTTGCTAAAACCAGCCATAATGATGAGATATATTGTATTTCTACCCTAAAATAATACTGGTTATCAAAATTGGACCAGTAGCAGGCCTGATAATGCGTACAAATAATGTTTAAAATTTTCAAATTTTTACGTATAAAAATGAATGCAATAATATGTAAGAAAGTTTCGAGTTATTCAGCGGACAAAAGAATTACATGTACTAAATATATTGCATATATATACACTGACGGGAAAAAAAAATCCCAACACCAAGAAAAACTTATTATAGAGTAACCAAATTTGGACAGTGCATTTGTCTAGTTAACATGTTTAATTGATTAGATTTTCGAGATCACAGGTTAATTTAAGGTCAATAAAATGCATCTCAAAGGTGAAATGCCTTTACATTAATAGTCGCTATAACCTCCAGAATTTCGAATGCAAGCCTGCACACGTGCATGCATTGTGTCATACAGGTGCTGAATGTCACTTTGTGGTATGGAGTTCCATGCTTGTTGTACAAGCTGTGTCAATACGTGATGTTCAATGCTGGCTGGGGATGACACTGAGTTCTCATCCAATGATATCCCATACGCGCTCAATGGGAGACAGATCTGGTGATCTCGCTGGCCACTCTGTAGTGCGTGTTGCGTTACAACACGTCCATGGGACGAGCGTTATCCTCCTGAAAACCCCTCTTGAATGCTTTTCTTGAATGGAAGCACTACAGGCTGAATTACCAGACTGACGTACACATTTGCAGTCAATGTGCCTGGGAAAACCACGAGAGTGCTTCTGCTGTCATAGGAAATTGTTCCCTAGACCATGACCCCAGATTGTAAGTCCAGTGTGTTTAGGCCGCAGACAGTTTGGTTGCAGACGTTCCCCTGGCCTCCTTCTGACTAGCACATGGCCGTCATTGGCACCAAGGCAGAACCTGCTTTCATCAGAAAACACAACAAATCTCTACTCCATCCTCCAGTGAGCTCTGGCTTGACACCATTGACGTCGCAAACGGCAATGACTTAGAGTCAGTGGAATGCATGCCTTGCATCGAGCTGTCCTTGAAGTAACCGATTTCTAACAGTTCGTTGTGTCACTATGGTACCAACTGCAGCTCGAATTTCTGTCGCAGACGCAGTACGATGCGCCACAGCCGTACGCCGAATACGACGGTTTTCTCTCTCAGTAGTGCCACGTGTTCATCCGGAACCTGGTCTTCTTGTGGCAGTACCATCCCTTGACCACTACTCCCAACAATCATGCACAGTGGATACATTCCGTCCAAGTCTTTCAGAAAAATCGCGGAATGAAAATCCACTTTCTTGTAGCCCTACTTTACGACCTCTTTCCAACTCGGTAGATGATGATAATAGCTTCTTCGTCTTCTTAAAGACATTCATGATCAACCTCAACTCAATTCGTCAAATTTTGAAGATAAATAATGCTCATGAACCTTACAGCACGCATTTAAAGCAAACCTGATTTTACAGTTGTGCGTGGCGCTACCAGCGCCACACTTATGTGCGAAGCATGAAATTTAAATCAATGTCATCTTTCAGATGTGTAAACACACCTACAAAATTTCGTTTAGCTAACACAAGTCTTTCTTGGTGTTGGGATTTTTTTTCCGTCAGTGTATTTTGTTTTAAAAAGAGGTTATATTTTAATAAAATCAAAGTTTTATCAATCTCAAGCTCACTGTGTAATATTGATAACCGCAATGAATAATCGATATTGCTATAAAAAGTGCCAATTTAGTTTTTGACCGATCTGGGATATTAATGCTGATTTTACAATAAAGGAAAGAAAAAAATGTAGGTAATTTTTTATCACCAACAGTTTCTTTTTCTTTTTTTTTTTTTTTTTTTTTTTTTTTTTTTTTTTTTGAATCGCATAATAAAATTATTTGTAACGAACTATTTTGTTTATAAATTTCTATACTTATGTTACCTAGTCTTTGCAACATATTTCTATTTCTTCTTAGACCACATATAAAAAATTCCTGTACAAACTAATTTTAGGTGCGTTCATAATTATGTTACAGGGACATTACAGGGACAATCAAAAGTATTCCATTACATTACGGTCAATGGGGAAAAATGTTTCAAATGCATTTTAATGATGTTACACTCATTCGAACGTAATAAAATTGATATGCATCTGTAAAGTACACATTATAATATACATTTTGCATAATCTGTGGCGTAAAGAAAATTTGTTATTGATTTACAAGACCGCACAAAAGTATTCCATTACATAATGGTATAGGGAGAATTGTTTGGTGCGCATTTTAATTGTAATTAACTATTTACAATTTTATGAGATTGATATATGAGAGAGATATTTTTAAAACTTCGTTATCGTACGAACGTACCTCATTTTCTACACTTCACGTGCAATTTCCAACTTGTTTTCTCTTTTATTCAATTTGTCGTGTTTTATTTCATGTAAATATAAACTTTCATTTACTTCTTCTGAAAAACATGTTACTGATGACCTAAGATACGTTTGTTACCATGCTGAAAAATTCATTCCAGCTCAGGAATCGAACCCAGATCCTTGGCTTACAGAGACAATGTTCTACCGTTTAAGCTAACTGGGCCTGAACCGGCGAGGATTCTTCGCTCATATAACCTGATTGTTAATAACATTTGGTCTGTCATGTAAACAGCTCAAGAGAATAAACCGCTGATAAAAGAACTCCATAAAAATGATAGGGCACAGATAAACCACTATTTTAACACACTCAAACTCAATCGATTGCACTAATAGGCTTATATACTAATCGAATTTTACCAACTCTGCAAAAAGATGTGCAGGTCGGGAATAAGATCATAAAAATAAACAATTAAAACAATTAAAGATACATTTTAATTTTAGTGAGAACAAACTGTAATTAAACACATAGACATAACTTTGTAAGTTTATATACAGTTGGCTCTCGTTAATTCGAAATCGTCAGGACCACAAGAAATGTTCGAATTATTCGGAGTTCGAATTATGAAAAATATGAAATGAAAACATGCTTAATATGGTACTATAACAAAGGAATTAATGTTATAGTGTTTTTTTTTTATTTATTTCGTCTGTTATCATTAGAATATAACTTAATATTAAATTAAAATGTATAAATACATAAGCTAATTAAAGGATTAGAAACAAGTACAATGGAAGAAAAATTTGAAGCGTCGCTAATGTATACAGACGGGACTCTAAGAAAGTGGATATCAAATGCGTGGGATTATATGTATACTCGTTCGGAAGAATTTTCTCAAAAATCAAAGAAAAAAAGTTATTCAAATGATCTGAAATTCGTGAGAAATAAAAGGAAAATAAAAAATCGGAATTCTCGTTAGTTCGAATTAAAAGAAGTCAAGAGAAAATGGGTTCGAATTAATGAAAAATTTTAACGTTGTTATGCCATTGAAAATTTCGGGACTTCATATTTAGTTCGAATTAAGCGAAGATTCGAATTATCCGATTTCGAATTAACGAGAGTCGACTGTATTTTTATGTATTTTTGAAAGATTGAATCATGCATAAAATATGATGGGTTTTTTTAAAGTGAAGAATCTCCTGTGTGGTGACGAATTTGTTATCTTCTTTATTTATTTGATTTTTTAATCACTTAAATGATCAACATTTTAAAAAAAAAGTCAAATAATGCCTATATAACTTTTTATCACAGGTTTTTCAAAACAGAAATTTTTTGCCTAGTTGAATTAGAAATGTGCTCGGATTAAATAATTCAGAATTAACAGTTAAAATATTCTGGTGAGAATAATAAATCAGGATTGGAATATGCATGCCTGTACGTGGTACAGGCAAACCATGATTGTCAAAAACACTTTATCTGTATAACGTACGGGTAAATAAGGGTAACGGTTTTAAAGAAAATTTTGTTACGTATTTTTGTTTATTGAAAATTTTAGTTTTGGTTGTTATTATTTGCATCCCTGTATAGTTCAAAGTAAAAAAAAAGGAATAAAAAGAAAAGAAAAAGCCCAAAATGCTCTAAATTATTACTCTTTATTAATCCCTTAAAAGGCAGTGTGATATTTTATATTGCACCTAATTTTAATCATGATTAACACCAGAAATTTTGATTATATTTTACCTTTTTAATTTTGGCGGAAGAAAAGTTTAAAAAAAAAAAATTGCTTTTTCTTAATTTGAAATTTTTTTTTTTCGAAATTTCCGGTGTGTATTAAGGAAACACAATTTTTGCATCTGAAAGAATTATAACCGTTAACTAACACATTTCGCCGTATTTAAGACAGACAAATTTTATTGTCTAAATGTATTGTTCTCAAATCACTTTTTCAATATAAAAAAAGCCCGCAACGCGTTCAAAGTATTCTCATTTGTTAACTGTTAGCTGACGCATTCCGTCATATCTGTGACACCCAATTTTTATTTGGCCAAATTTTGCCCAAATATTATTCTTTTGGCAACGCTTTTTCAAAGTAGAAAAAACTTTCAAATTATTCTCATTTATTAATCACTCGTCATATTTGCGAAAATCAATGTATATTCGTCAAATGTGTTATTTTCAATTATCTTTCTTTCGGCGTCAATTTTTCTGACAAACTTTTTTTGCAATATTTATTTGCGGAAATTTTAAAATTAGAAAAGGCGAAATTTTCTGTGCAAAAATGCTGGTATCTAATTGAAAATATCACATTTTGAAAAGAAAAATTGCCAATTGGCATTTGGTAGCAAAGGTACCCAAGGCATTTTACATATATAACATACAGAGTATAAATGTAACTTTTGAATATTTTGTGAATAAAAATAGGACTTACTCTTTTAATAATATGGTATCTTATTATCCTTATATATCTCTACTCTACAACATACAATAAAACCAATAATTATAAATTTAGTCGGTACAATAACGCACTTTAATACGATAGTGGAAGATAAATAAAATAGATAAGAATAATTAATTTTCTGTGTATTTATTTTCCTTTCTACAAAATATTTAAATTCATCAAAATCTTTGTAGTATATCCTTGCTATTCGACCTGTAAATACGCCACAACGACTTGTAAAAAAAAGCAAAAGTCATAAACATTGTATTTAAGATTTCAATCGCATGCAAATGATGTCATCTATCCGTAATGTTTATTTAAATTATGATAAAAGAAAGGAATGGCTCCTTATCGAGTTATTTGACGGCCACATCTTCACTTCAATTCGATTAGCTTATTTTCCTGATGCGTATCTGAACGCAGTTTTTGTAATTTGTATATTGATAAAGGAAGCGTCAAGCCTTACGTGTAAATCATGGAAAGACCACACCCAACCATCATAATTATATTCTAGAATATGTATTTTATTTCTGATTTTTTTCGCTCGTTTGACCGCCGTGGTAAAAGTGGAGTGGACGTTTCTGCTGAGAATTATTTTTAATAGTAGAAGGTGCCGGAGGGATTGCCCAGAAAATGACATCATCGGCCTAAGAAGTGACCGGCTGGAAAATGCGGAGGTGGTAACTGGATACAGGAAACACAGGTGCTATTGTTGATTATTCTCAGTGCTTGATTAATAGACTTCTGTGTAGATGATTTATTTGGTTATCGCGAAAATATAGATTACATTAGGATCATTTTTTGCCCCAGGACGACTTGGAGTTGGTATCAGTGCACAGAACTCGCTATTCAATACTTTTAATAAGTCAATAGTATCCTGAGTTATCAATTTCACATTCAGGGGAGTATCTTGGGGGAAAGATATCTATGTCCCCTTCCGAAATTTCGTCTGGCCGTGTGATGAAAATCTATATCGATTTATGTTCTTTGATGAAATTTAATGCATATCTAAAGTAAATTTCTGGTTACGCCCGGTTTGTTCTCTTTGTTTACCATCAACAATGTCTGATAAATGATCCGTAAGAAAATAAACATGGGATTGGGAAGATTTTTGTATAAAATTTATTTCAGGTTAAGCAATTTCATCTATTTACATTCACACGTGTTATATCATATAGAAAACTAGGTGAATTTTTTTTTACTGAAATCGACCTTTTTTCCTAACATGTGATCACAATCTACTACAAAATCGGTAAAATTACACTTAATTACATCCTCTTCCCTAATGTCGATATAAAATAAAATATACAAATGAAATTTAGTTATTGATATTTATTGGGAAGCAGACAATAATAGTAGTAAAAAATAATAGTAATAAATACGTAAGTAAAATTTTTAAATTTAAGAAAGAACTACATATTTTTAAATTCTGCAAATAGAGAAAACTTATTTTCTTAAAGCTTTATAATTATATTAATTCAATAGTATTTCAAGCATCACTGACACTGAAATTCAATGACATATTCTTGTAAAATATTTTTCTGCTTAGTCAAAACAAATCTATATCTCAATTTTTATCTGAAATACAGGAGAAATTAGTAAAGTACTTAGCACTTGAATTGCCCCCAAATTCATTATAAGGGATTTGTATGATTCATCAAGAGGCTGATACCTAAATTCGTCACACTTTATTTATGTTTATATTTACATTCCCCGTTCATGATAAATTTACATACAACAAAAGAAAGTATAACTTTGTGAACGGATCAATTCACTCGGTGAGAAGCTTAAGCAATGTATACTACAATTTTAATTGCCTTTATAAAAATAAATGTATATAAGCAAGAGATATAGTGTAGATCAATTTGCTATTACATTTTAGATTGCAATAAAATGAGTTTAACGATATGCTAACATTTACATTGTGAATGGAAAATGTTAACAATACGGTTTTTCTGATTATCTGCGTCTAAATTTTGTTAGTATGAGTCTATTACTATGAAGCCTAAATATGCTATGCCATTAAAGTTTTATACAGCATGCTATATATTGAAAATGGCCTAACTATAATTGACATTTTACAAAGCCACACAACTTAATTTAAGCATGCGTTATCATTTATGAGTAGAAATTGTTTGAAATAAGTTTAAGCGATAATATACTGTTGTCAAACTCACCAAAGCTTACATGATACGGAAATATGCGCAGCATGTTTTTTGTTGAAAATGATGTGAAATCATGTTATCCTGAATTCCTGAGTAACTAAAATAAAAACAATTAATGTAACATTTTGTTACAGTAACATTTGAAAACAAATGTTATTTAAAATATGTTTTAGGAGATTTGGCTGTATAAAAAATATTTCTAAGTAACGGGGCTATTTTCGAACCAAAAAAGTCCTGGCACATAGTTGCCCAAAATATTAGTTTTCATGTTTTCTTTATGAAAACATAAACATTTTCTGTCAAAATAAAAAGTTAAAGGAAATATTGTGATCACACATGGGTTACAGGATACTAAAAGGTAATATTTTGACATTTACCTTATTGCAGGCTCTTATCCAGATTATTTAACTACTGAAAGTTTTCAGGGTAAAAATTTACACATTAAAACAGTTGTTTACAAACACTTCCAGAGTTTCCGTAAAAAAAACTTATACTCCTAAACTATTCAAATACCCTATAGTAGGACATAAAATATTTTTCAAGTTCAAAAACTCCAAATTATCTTGTATTGCTTGTTTAACACAAAGAATAAAAACTTTTTTTTTATGAAATGAATCACACTAACCCTGAAAGGACTAAAATAGTAATGATTAATGTGCATCATGACTAACGTGCAAATAATGTATAACTAATATAAAAATTACATTAGTAAATTTTATTTACTAATGTGTAACTAACATAAAAATAGTAATATATTATATAATCTATTTTTATATATTAATTATCCAATTGTAAACTAATAATTAGAAATATATTTTTCAAATGACTTTAAATATTTATCATAAGTTAATTTATAAAACAATGATTTGTTTTGTGTCAAATTGTTTATTTTAAATTTTAACGGTTAGGCAATCATTATTCCATAAAATAATTTGTTAAATCTTAGAATCCAATAATTTTACACACATTATCAGATTTGGTTAGTTATTTCATGAAACAATTAGGTATTTTACATGAAACGCGAATTTCCGGTTATGCTTTATTGGGTAATAATAAGAAGAGTATCAATCACTTTTGAACAAGTTCTGTACAGTTAATGTCTATTGGATTTTTTTAACACTTCCCAAGATACTTGAAACTGTTTATGAATTCATTTTGCTTGTCTATCTTTCCGTGTTCTAACTCACGTAAATAAATTGCCATGAAATTGGTATATGTTAATCAGGTTGAGGAATGTTTGGTAAATACATATAAAATATATGACGGAATAAAATTTCGCCTTGCTTTTAACATAAAATGAATAATGCTTACTGAAAAAACGATTAAATAAACAATTATAGATGTTAAAATTTTATTTTATTTAAAAATCTTAGTACTTTCGAACCTTTTACAAACAGGTTCTTCCTTAGAGAATATTTTTTCATTAATAAATACAAAAAAAAAAAAAAAAAAATCTCATATTTGTACACAAATTTTTTTATACATTTGTATACAAAAAAAAAGAAAATCTTATATTTGTATTTATTAATGAAAAAATATTCTCTGAGGAAGAACCTGTTTGGAAAAGGTTCGAAAGTACTAAGATTTTTAAATAAAATAAAATTTTAACATCTACAATTGTTTATTTAATTGCTTTTTAAGTAGGCATTATTCATGAATGTTTGGTATTGAAAAAAAAGTGTAATGCATTTATAGTTCATTTACAGGGACACTCAAAATAATTGCGTTATATTACAGTCTATAGGTAAAACTGTGTATGGTGTATTTTAAGGATTTTTAAGTATTTTAAACTATTGAAAATTATCTATATCACCAAAGTATACTACAAGATGTTTTCAACAGAAGAATTTTTTATAATACTGTCTTTGTATAATATTGGTGGAAACGCGTTTTCTATTGTGGTATGCTCTTTAAAATTTAATAAACGTTTATTCTTATTACTCGGTATGTATGAATTCAATAGTAGATCATATATTAGTAACAAGGCAGAACAAAAAAATTCGTTCACATTTTTATATATTGGCGGAAATTGCTGAAGAGGAATTTATAGTTGTGCTGTATGTTCCCTGACCGAACTAAGTTTTATCATACTATATATTAAGTACACAAATCACTTATTACTTACAAAACTTCAAATAATAATTCGGATATTTTTTTCACCTTTGATGCAAGTTCCTGAAAGTAGGATATTCAAATGAGTTATGTGCCTTCCAAATGGTTTATATAAGTATCTTTCATTTTACTAAAAGGTGAAATTTGATTGAAGTATTCTGAATACGTTAGAAAGTCTTTCATAATCTATACTGGAAGCATGTTTTTTCTGTCTTCATTTTGTTCCTTCGGTCTCTTCAACTCATCCAGTTTCAGACGTTGAAAAGTATTCGCACAGCCTTGAAATTAAAATATGTCATGGAGGTTGGAAATGACTTGTTTAAGATTCTGTGTGAGTAACATCTGAACTGTATTGTATTTTCTGGGTTTTTTATGCAAATGCAGTTAAGGTCATATAGCCTGTTTCAAAAGTTTATGCACAATGACAAAAACAACTACTTTTTTTTCATTTTAACAAAACGGTTGTATACAAATTATTTTCCCTTGGTTTCGGAATACTAGTTAAAATAAACACGCATCCATGGAAATTATTTGATTTCTTAGGGATTCTGGTGACAAAGCACAATATACTTTCTCAAAGACCTCTTTGAGTTCTTCAAGAGAGCTGTACTGTACAGAGTGTCCACTCTAAACGGCTGCCAATAGCTAATTTCTAAATCGTTCGTCACAGACATGTAGTTCCAATTGCAAAAATGTTTTTAAAAATGTAAAAAGTTATTTTTTAAGCGATTTAGGATTAAAAAATTTTTTAATTACTTAACTTAAATTCTTATACGGTTCCCCGGTCCTATAAGTGATATTTAATAAATTTTTACCGCTACTCTAACAAGTAAGACAAAAAAAGTTCCATTCCTCTGCGATTAAAACTGATATAGTAATAGCTGTTTAAATTTGGAGCATCTTTTTTTATGCAAAATAGGGGTTAGGCACAGATTTACTGAAAAAAAAAATGTCAGACATAAAATTTAACATTAAACATTGAGAGTAAAATCATTTTTACAATATTACTAGCATACGCAGCCCGCTTCGCCGGGCTTAATTTGAAAGTTTATTTAATAATTTATGTGTATGGTACGCTTCTCTCTCAGCTGGCGACGGATCCCCCGGTGACTCTACGCTTCTCTCTCAGCTGGCGACGGATCCCCCGGTGACTCTCCCCGGACCATCGGCACTCCACGTGCGTCGGGTGAGCGTCAGAACAAACTTTCAGCATATACATATGGGTGGTTGTACTTGAATGCACAGACCTGCGCGTTTTTTTCTATCTTGCTTTTATACCTCTGGACCGAGTTGGCGCATTGCCAAGATTTGCTTCCTCTGGACCGAGTTGGCGCATTGCCAAGATTTGCTTCCTCTGGACCGAGTTGGCGCATTGCCAAGATTTGCTTTCCCCTGTGCCTCAATTAATTAATTATCCTCAGAATTCCTTTTATTTATAGAGATTTTAAAATTTATGTTTATACATTAAAACAAAATATACAAATTGTACTAAAAAAAGAAAAAAAGAAAGAAAGAAATTTTTTTAAATTAAATTAACAGTCACAACAGTCACAATTCGTTACAAAATTATACATATTTAAAATTCTATTAGATTACTTAACTTAATAGAATTTGGTGTAGTCCTACAAAATAAATAAAAGGTAAGCTTCTAAAATCTCATTAATATATCATTGTCATTGGATATAAATAAGTATGCGAATTGAACCTCGATCGGATATTCTGAAGTGAGTTAAAATTTGAATACAAAATCTGAACTGGGAAAAATACATACGAATATTAGGTGTAAAATAAAGGATATAAAAATAACACACCTATAAAAATTTAATTATCGTAACTTTTTAATACATTTTTTTAACCTAAATTGCTTAAAAAACAATTCTTTACCTTTTAAAAAGCACTTTTGCAACTGGAAGGATATGACTATGATTAAAGGTTTAGAAATTAGCCATTGGCCACAGTTGAGAGTGGACACGCTGTATACTATTTTCCATTGCTGTAAACCTGATGCGTTAAAATGCTCCAGACATTCTAAGTCGAGTTAATGCCGAGACTCAAAGTTTGCGAGCCCAGAATTTTAAGAAATGTCTGTGAAAGTCACGGTTTTGTAGATTATCATATGCAGATTGAAACATTAAATTGTTGAAAAATCCATTCAGAAACGCCTAAAATGTGGCCGAATGAAATGAAATGTTGGCTCCATCTCTTTGAGATTTTGGGGGGTTTTGTCTTCCTTTTAAAAAATGCTGTTGAAGCCGAATACCCCCCCCCCCTTCTCCCAAGCCATAACAAGCTTATTGCCATGCTGCTTTCCATAAAAAGTCCTTGGTTCCTTTTGCAAATAAGACCAATACATGTTCCATCCTTCAGAGTCATTTAAATTCCATTTTTTCACCACTGAATAAAACAGTAATCCACTTGTCCCCGTAAAACATGTATATTTTATCCCAGTTCAATCTTACCTCTTACTGGTGTAGTTTGACACACGGTTTGCGAGCTATTTTCATCAATATAATGTAATCACATTCCTTAATACGTCTATGTACAACATCTTTGAATACTTGTACACCAAGTTTATTTTTAATTTACTACATGAACATATCTAAACACTTATCCCCGTATTCTCCAATCCGTCTCAATAAACATCATACGTGGTTGCCCACATGATTTCCTGTTTGAAAGAGTGCTTCATATATATCCACTTCAAGGCTAACTTATCATAATATCAAGGCTTGTCATTCGCCAAGTTTCCTTTGACTGCAGTACAGGGGGCGCTGAACTACATGATTTTCACGTTGGTAGCGCCATCTAATGTGAGAAACTGAAATGTTTTCTATTATTTCCTATGGGATTATTAGCAGTAGTATGCACCTGGTGCCGTTACATACGAGACAAAGTCATATAATAAGTTGGCAATTATAGGGACAATTTCAACAATAGATTTTCTCCTGAATGCGAGGCCTTGATATTATGATAAGGGGGCCTTGATCCACTTAATAGTCGCATTAAATTACGGTTTAAAAATTCAAATTCCTTATTGCCACCACTTTTTTTGAAAAAAAAATATTCATCCTATTTAATGACAAGTAAAATGATACCAGAATAAAACCAATTACACTATTTTATTAAAACTGGTGGGAATCAAACAATTCTGAATAAAAACCATGAAGCTTGTAGCCCGTGAATGTCTCGGGCGCGACGATTAAGTGGATATACATCATTTGATCGATTTAAATTTTTTACAATTTGAGAAACAGTTTTATTTTGTGGTTTCAATTAAAAAATAAAATTATGATCTAACCTATTGTGAATTTTTTTTACCTTTTTGGATATTTTAGAACGATTTGAAACAATTTTTTCACTTGTATACTTTTATAAAACAGGAATATGATGTCATACAATCTGATTACACCCGTCTAATCCCGTATTTCTAAAAAAAAATATCATAAAGTGCTTAAACTTTTGAGACAGTATTTCTTCAAGAAAAAAAGCAAATTAAATTAAAAGTAATGTAATTTTTTTTTAATTAACAAAAACTGTTTATCTAATTTGATATTTATTAAATACCGGATATTCATTGTAACTTGACTTCATTATTTTTTTTTTCTTCAATTACCTTTTTTTTTCCAAATTTAAAGAGTGTATAAATCTTTGAGATGATCTGTACTATACTATTATGTTTGTTCGGGCAACTATTTTATATAAAATATTTTATAACTGCTTAATACGTTTTTATATTAAATCTGTAGTGTAAGTCAGACTTAAAAAATACATATTGACTAAAAAAATAAAAAAAATATTTACCGTAATTTCGGGTGTATAAGCCGCGGACCAAACAATTCTTTTTGGACCCAGAAATCTTATTTAGTGATTGAAGAGAAATATTTACGGCGATCTAAGTAGTTACACTTATATCTTAAAAAATTCTGGGTCAAAAAAGAATTGCTTGACCCGCGGCTTATACACCCGAAATTACGGTATATAAAAATTATCCAGTTATAGGAAATCTTAATTAAAAATTTCGGATTTAATAAATAAAGAAAAAATCAAAAATACAAAACAACAGATAAAAATAGCTTTTAGAAACCAACTTCCGAAAATACAACATAATTTTGTAATTCAATAACTTAATTTGAAGAACGTCACCCTTTTATTATGCTAATGAAACTGCATCTACATTAAATGGAATCCATAATTTTATCTTGTGGTATTTTTCTTCTTTTTGTGTTTCGTAGGGCCCTTTTTGCCCAGTGAATTTCAATGTCAAGGACCATCGAAGACCTTGTTCATTTTGATGTCATCATCAGCTTCAACGCTCTGTAGGGATTGAGGTAGCGGAAGGGAAGAAAGAGTGTATTATTAATGATCCTAGTGTTCTCAAACCTTTGATAAGTGAATCATCTTACGTATTTTATTTATCCATCATACATAGCATAGGGTAAATCTTGTAACCATTTTAAAAATCTCTCTCTCTCTCTTTTTTTTTTTTTTTTTTTTTTTTTTTTTTTTTGTCGGATATACCGTATTTACTTGTGTATAGGGCGCAGGCATGTATAAGACGCACCCCTACTTTACAAGTAAAAATGGCGATTTCTTAAAATCTCGTATATAAGGCGCACCATAAATTTGATACGCTAATGACGAATGACCAAATAAATTTCAGTGAAAAAAAAAGTTGAAACAAACGTTACACCAGACCAGAAAATAAGACGAAAATGCATTTTTAGACTTCGGGTTGTAAGAGAATGACGGGAAATAGGAATGAGTGACAGTAAAGAGAATTGCTAATTAGCGTTTAGATAATGTCATTATAAAAAACTGCAAGGAATGAAATAAATATGCAGTAATACTACAATTAAATAACATTTTCCGAGTTTTAATATCTTTTTTGAATAATTTCTTGTTTCATATGTATATCGTTCGACTGCATTCAACAGTAAAAAATTATTCCGTGTATAAGGCGCACCTAGGAGTTTTGCCCAAATTTTATGGAAAAAAAGTGCGCCTTATACACGAGTAAATACGGTATTTATTTTAGACACTGGAGATTCCAAAAAACAGGTTTTTAGAAAAAAAATGAGTCCGTCTGTCTATGTGTGTATCTATCTGCACATCTGTATGTCTGTAAGCATTCTATCTCCCTAACAAATCGGGATAGAGACTTGAAATTTGGTGTATATTTAGTATGTAATACTGGAAAAAAGTCTATCTAATATCAATAACCTCGATTATCCGGGGCTATTTTTTTTTTTGGACTTTCGAAACATTTGTTCTCATGAAAGGTATATCAAAATTTTCAAAATTGTTTATTTTAAAGTATAAATATGAAAAACAATGAAAAAAAACATATATTTTGCATAAAAAATGAAGTCAGTGCAACACAATTTTGTAATTCAATTACTTAATTTGAAGAACGCCATCCTTTTATTTTGCTGATGAAACTGCATCTACATTAAATGTAATCCATAATTTTATCTTGTGGTATTTTTCTTCTATTTCTGTTCCGTAATGTGGTATTAGAAGGGACCCTTTTTGCCCAATGAATTTCAGTGTCAAGGACATTGAAGGTATTGTTCATTTTGATGTCATCATTAGTTTCAGCATTCTTTAGGAATTGAGGTAGCAGAAGGGAAGAAAGCGTGCATTATTAATGATGCTAGCGTTATTAAACCTTTGATAAATAAATCATCTTATTTATTTTTTAAAGCTGTTACTATTTATTTTTAATATATAAAGCTTTAAAAATAAGCCTTAACATTCAATTAACATATCTGCCAGCAATAAAGGACAATTAAAATTCTAGTTCAAATTCGCTTACGTCTACAGTTAAAATTCATGTAAAAAAGCACAAATAAAATATATTAAAATTGTTTGCAGGTGCATACATACAATATACATTTTTTTTTCATTGTGACTTAGAAATTTTAATTGCTTATAGAAATATAAATCTTTAGACTGTTAATCATAACAAAATCTTTTAAAACTACACTCTATTTGTAGATTTATATTAATTTAAATAATGCTTATATTGCTGTGAAGCCTGCAGCTTATTAAACGGATACATCAGTTTTCGGCAGTGAGAAGGTTAATACGGCTTTACATTTAATCTGTAGAGCAAATCAGACTTAAAAATACAGATTGACTGATATATATAAGCAAAACGTCCAATTAAAGAAAACCTTAGTTAAAAATTTTCTAATTTAATATACCGGGTGTCCCAAAAATGACTGATGAATTTTAAAATTCAATAACTTGCAAACGGTGACAGGTATTTAAAAAAAAATTGCAAGAGGGTTATGTATAATGTCAGGAGTTTTTTTACCGTAATTTTTTATTTTAGTTCGCATCTCAAACAATAGGTGGCGCTCACGGCGATTGAAGGCCAGGTGATCAGTGCTGAGTGAAACGTCGGCCTGGCCTTCAATCGCCGTCAGCGCCATATATTGTTTGAGATGCGAACTAAAATAAAAAATTACGGTAAAAAAACTCCTGACATTATACATAACTCTCCTGCAAAATTTTTTTAAATAGCTGTCTCCGTTTGCAAGTTATTGAATTCTAAAATCCATCAGTCATTTTTGGGACACCCGGTAGATAGAAAAAAATGAAAAATACAAAACAACAGATAAAAATAGCTTTTAGAAACCAACTTCAATTTCCGAAGATACAACATAATTTTGTAATTCAATAACTTAATTTGAAGAACGTCACCCTTTTATTATGCTAGTGAAACTGCATCTACATTTAATGCAATACATAATTTTATCTTGTGAAATTTTTCTTCTTTTTGTCTTCCATAATGTAGAATTAGAAAAGCCCATTTTTTCACAATGAATTTCAATGGCAAGGACATTAAAAGCCTTATGCAGTTTGATGTTATCATCAGCTTCAACGTTCTGCAGGAATTGAGGTAGCGGAAAGGAAGAAAATGTGTATTATTAATGTTCTCAAACCTTTCATAAATGAATCATCTTATTTTTTTTTTTTACTTACCCATCATGCGTAGTATAGGGTACTTCTTGTATTCATTTAGAAAACTGAAAAAAAGTGTTTTTGACTAATTTACACGTTCAGACACTGGAGGTTCCGAAAAACACGTTTTTAAGGGGGAAATATTGCCATCCGTTTATCTGTCTGTCCGTCTTGTGTCTGTAAACGTTCCATCTGCCGAACAAATTGAAATAGAAACTTGAAATTTGGTGTGTACTTGTAATGTAATAATGCAAAGAAGCCTATTGAATGTAAGTAACCTCGACTATCCGAAACCATTTTTTTTTTTTTTTTCGGGCTCTCGAAGTATTCGTTCTCATGAAAAGTACATAAAAATTTTCTTAATTATTTATTTTAAGGAATGGATATGAAATACAATAAAAAACAAATTTTGCATAAAAGATGAAGTCGAATGGATAATTTAGTTGCCGAGATATTTGTAATCTTATTTTCCACACTCTTCGATTTCGCGTGATCTTGTATTTCATTCAAAATTCAATTCAAAGATATATTTCAATTGGAAATCAGACGCTTAATCTGAGGCAAGAAGCTGTTAGTTAATAGAAATATCAATTTAAAGTTATAAGGAATCATCAATTTAAAGTTATAATACATTTTACGCAATTCGGTACTAATTGATTAACCCGTCGACCAAAAAACTATCTTCAAACTATAACATTAAATGTCAATAATGGCTTATTGTAAAAGTTACATTCACTCGACATTTAACGCGTTACACCTGCTTGTTACGTCATCAAGTGATATTAATTCGACGTTTTATGTGTATTTTTATTAATGTTTTACTAAATTATTATTATTATTATTATTATTTTGTTATTTAAAATAAAAGTTTTACCAATTTGTATAGTTAACGAGTAGTTTGACATTGTGTATAATTTGTTGAAACTGATTGATATGATAATTTAGCAGTACTCGCAAATCCGTAACATAGCATTGTTATGAATTTTTAAAAAAAATTAAATATACTTTCAAATTTTATTTTGGAATTGCAATGCATTTTATAAATAGTTTACGCATATTTTGTTCTCATATTTTACATTATGTATAGCCATGATGGGTAAATATTACAGTGTCATTAAACGACTAGTTTTAAAACTGTTTCTGCAATTTATATATATATATATATGTATAATATATGGGCAAAAGTGACAGCCACTAGCGGGACAAATTCTTAAATATCTAAAAAACATGCATGAGGATTTATCCTGAAACTCTAAGTGTATAAACATAATAGTACAGATCATACATTTCAGTGAATTTTTTTTCCCGAAACTCTATAGGCGAACGTCAACAAATTGGAACAGATTGAATATCTTTTGGATAACTCTGTCAAAAACAATGTAGCACAAACTTTCAAACTGCAGATTATGATTAAGTTGCTTATTGTAATAAATTGTGTTTTATGCGGACAGCATGTATAATCGTAAAGAAATCAAGGTTTTTATAAAAAATTTTAATTTTTGCCACGTGTTTTGCTTATAATTTGCAGAGTTCTCAATATAAATTAATTTTCTTTTTCAAAAATATGACAAACAATAATATGCACAATAACCCTGTAATCAGAATTAAAAATAATAAAAACTGTATGTAAAATGAGCAGATTTACAAAATAATGTTTCATTGCGCATGCGTGAACTATCAAACTTTCATTTGAATATTGTATTAGCTAAATGTATTGGGCAGCGTTTGTGAAAATCTTAAAAACATAGCTTGAAAATTCTACATGTGATCGTCGATAGAATAAGCTCAAAATCTGTTGTTTTCAAAATGAAGCAAAAAGAAAGAGGAGCTGTATCCAAATATACGTGCCATATTGTGTATTCTGTATTGACACTAGTCAACGGATATGGATACAATCCCTCATCTTTTTGCTTGATTTTGGGAATAACTAATTTTGAGCTTATTCTACCGAAGATCGGTTTCAGAATTTCCAAGCTATGTTTTTGAGACTCCCACAAAAGTTGCTCTATATATTTAGCTAACTTAATATGTAAATGAATATTTGATAGCGTTCACGCATGCGCAATGAAAAATCATTTACTAAACCTGCTCATTTTTCGTATAATTTTTATTACAGTGTATTATGTACAATGTTATTCGACATATTTTCGGAAAAGAACATTGCTTTATAACAAGAACTCTGCAAAATATAGGCAAAAAAACTTCGAAAAATTCGGGACTGTTTTTTTTTTAAACCTTAATTTTTCGAAGAATATACATGCTATCCACATAAAAATAAACGCAGTTTATTACAATAAGTTATTAAACCATGGTCTACAGCAGGGCTGTCCAACGCGGCGCCCGCGGGCGCTATGGCGCCCTTTGACGATTTTTATGGCGCCCTTACGAATGATTGTTATTTCTTGGAGTTTTTTTAAAATAATAAATCAGTTTTAAAAGAAGTTTCTTTAAAATCCTAAGTGTTCCGCATGCTTTTTTACTATAGGCTGAATTAAATGTTCGGCTCCTTCCTATTCAAAATATTTTGATAAGCCTCTCTGTCAGGTAAATGTAGTTTTAAAATTTCTATGATGTAGGCTTTTTTCTGTGATTATTTTTCACACCGAGCTCTGGATAGTAGGGGGCCTTATGGCCACATTGTTCAGTGTCAGTGCATCTTACGAGACGTCTGTATATCGCTACTTTCTACCATAGTTGTCTCTATGTCCCCTTTCTTTACAAGGAAAATTTTTACTCATACCAAAAATTAGGAGTACTAATTTGTAATTTATTTAAAAGACAGAGAGGAAGCTGCACAAACCTTCGCTTCGACGAGACGATGGCTAGCCCGATGGTTGAAATTCCAGGATTAGGTAAAACTGTATTCGCATATTAAAATTCAATTGCTCTGCCATGTCATAGCTTGTTAGAAACCCCCTATAAACCCAATTTTAGTGATTGACAGGTAAGTTTATCATTTGTTTTCCTGGCCTCAATGCTACACAATTTCTTACCTTTGGGTGCAAAGAAAGTACAATTATAAACCTACTGATCAATCACTGAAATTCAGTCTGCAGGAAGTTTCCACTAAAATATATCTAGCATTTTATTATTGCTAATAAAGTTGTGTTTTATTCTGCAATTTCAGCTGTCATCTTGAGGAGGTGATCGATCCATGCAGCTGCTTCTCCGTCTATAATGATAAACATTTTAGAATTTCTTAAAAGAAAAAGAAATACATCAGAATTTCCAGTATAAATTATTATTTTTTTAAAGAAGAAAAAAATGAGTCCAAAATGGCAACCCTTTTTTATAGTGGGATAATATTGTTCTATATCTACAGACAAGTGAATAATGGCGCCCTTAGCTGTTTGACACTAGATGAAGTACGCCCGCGATTACTGAAAGGTGGGACAGCCCTGGTCTACAGTTTAACCCATTCCGGCATGGGCAAATTTTGTTCGTAAAATAAGAAATTATCGATTGTCACCGGAATTTATAAACGACTTTTAAAAAAAATAAGAATCCCCCAATTTAAGCTTTTATTGCAAAAGCAAAATTTTACTAAAATATTACTGGTGCCGTTTGCAAGTTTAGATTTAAAGTTAGGTATCTCGGTCGGGGCCCAGTGTGCCGGAAAGGGTTAAAGGCATTTGCTACATTAGTTTTGACAGGGTTATTCAAAGATATTCGTACTTTTTCAATTTTTTGACGGTCCCCTAAACAGGTTCAGGAAAAAAAAATCTTAACGGAAGTGTATCACCTGCACTATTATGTTTACGCATTTAAAAGGAAGATCTACATACGGGCATATAACAGAAAAGACTGAAAAAAAAATTACAGAATGCTCTTCTGATATGTATATATTTGTTTATAAAAGAAATTTTGGCGGAACCCTAAAGTTCGTCCCTAGAACCCTAGATGTCCCTAAAAAAATAATGAAATTTTCGTTTATTTGGCGATTTATCATCGGTTGGCGATGAAACAGAATTTCAAAAAATATTTTTTTATGCCGAATTTTGTTTAACCTCTTCACGATGATGATTTTTTACCTTTTATGAAATTAAAATGATATCTCTCTACGAATAAGCGAAAAGAGAAATAAATATATTTAAATAATCACTGAAGATTGCCGTATAAATTGGTTGAAAACGTTCCCAAATTTTAATGGACTTATAATGCAGTTTTAAGGTATTTTAATCTATTTTAAATAATTTGTATTATATGTACGCACCTTCAAGAAATTTTATTTATGCCTTTTATTGGAATTTTAATAGTTACCCACTTTTATGCTTTTTTTATATCACTATCTTTTAACAGAAAAAACGTCATAATTAATCACACATTTACTGCGATTAAATAAGGAATTTTTCCTACTGAAATATAATAGTAAAAAAAAAGTGTAAATGTTGGAAGTTATGAATTAATATATGAGATGTTTTATAACTGCTTCATAGGTCTCCTCGTTTATTGTAAAACGCAATACTAAAAAACGTGTGTAATAATTTAAATAATATTGGATAAACAGATTGGTGCAGTTATATTTTATTATCGTACCTAAAACTGCAGCTTAGATATGGCGAAATGATTTAAAACTTTAAACCCCACATTTAATTTCCTTGTTGGATGAATTTCTAAAATTGTTAAAGCATACATTTAACTATTTTTTAGATAGATTCGTTTTGCTGATTTTTATGTTCCTACCTAAAACTACTTTTGACACTGAAATAGATGGTAAAATGCTCTAAAAATTTCGAACCCATAAAACACTTTTAGTGTTTGAATTTCGGAAATCGCTAAATTTTCAAAAATTCTTTCGTATTGTTTGCCTAGTTAATAACAGCAATAAGCTGTTCAAATTTCATGATTTTAGTCGTTACAGCTATTAGTTGAAGAGATTGATGATATTTACTATTTATAATAATTTAAGTTAAGAAAATGTATAAAACAAACAACTCAGTTAATGGCAACCTTTAAATTTTTCATTTATAAAAATAATGAAAAATGTAGAAAATAAAGCAACAAATAAAAATTAATTTACGAATAGAACTATTTTTGAAAAAACGATTTTTTTTTTATGGCATTAACTTAATAAGAAAATGTTATTTAAAAAATATATGTATGTTAAAAATCGAAACGGCATATAAGTCTTTATTTATTTATTTTTTTCTCTCTCTTTGAACCGTAGCCTGGATTTTTACCTAGTGAATTTCAATGTCAAGGACCATTGAAGACCTTGTTAACTGTGATGTCATCATCAGTTTCAGCGCCGTGTGAGAATTACGGAGGCGGGTTGAAAAAAGAGAGTGTATTATTAATGATGCCAACGTTGTCAAATTTTGACAAATGAATCGAGTTTACTCATTTTTCTTTAATTGTTCGGGTGATTATTAAATAAGAGATTTTGAAAATATATACGCCCATTATTCAATTGCCCCAACATAAAAAAGTGCACGATTTCTGTTTAATATGATTAAATCAAACTTAAGCCTTTTACGCATAACACAAATGCATGTGTTGCATTTCATTTTAATTTCAGAACATGTAATTTGTATTTGTAATATTTACATTTATACACAGGACTTAATCGTCGCACAGACTGACTATGCCGTGGCCTTGAGCCACCGCAGACAAGGCTTTAAAAAAATGAAATGGTTTAAAAAACAATTCTTAGCAAAAATTTTATTTCAAATTTCCATATATGTAACAAGGAGAGGACTAACCTAGATAACCACGGATTTTGATTATTTTAATATATGTTGTAGGGCAGAAACCCCTTAGCTTCAGGTTCAACGAATTTTATACAACGCTCCTTAGTTTTTGAGAAACAAGGGGAGGGGGGTGCTAGTCCCCCCAGCAGCTCCGGTTTCGATACCAAGACGTGCTAAGTTTGTTTTTCTCATTTTTTGTTTTATAAGTATATTTATAATTATAATTTAATAATATCAATTAAAAATCTCATTATAGTACCTTAACTACAATGTTAGCATATTGAAACATCAATTTAGCATTTTTGATTTTTAAACCATTATTTCACATCATTTAAAAGTTTTTTTTAATTCCATCTGTTATTGAATAATAATTATTTCCAAACTCGTCGGAAAATCTATTGTCGTACCATCTATTAATAGTAAAATAAAACATATTGAGGTAAAATAAAATAAAAGATGGAGGAAGATAACTGTTAAACAAAATAAAAAAGCAGCAAAATTTAAGCAATACAATTCATACAGCAAACATATATTTTACAAAATCTAAAAATCTTCAAAGACAAAATACGTTGTAATTTAATTCTAATGTTAATTTTTGATGTAATTATGTTTTTCCCTTTAATAAAAAATAGAATTTTATCATCTCATTGACTTCCTTTGTTAAAGCAATACCTAAATGATGTTTCTTTAAAATCACGAATTGGCACAAATCAATATCATTGCATCTATAAAGAATGTATGAAATACATTTTAAAAAATGACTTTTAAAAACATTAACTGTTTTGGATCTATTTACGATGATTTATAGATCTATTTAGTTATCAAAAAAAGGTAAACAGGTGTAAATTACAATTGATTTTTGATTGACAATGAGATTCTTAAATTATAATTACAAGTAAATTAAGAAACAAAAAATGATAAAAATAAATGTAGCACGTCCCGGTATCGAATCATAGCCCGCTGGAGAATGCTATATTGAATGAGCTACAATCAATCATACCCTCTCTTTTCAAAGTAGGTCTTTAAGTTGTGTTATAATACTAGACCCCCCCCCCCTGTTTTTCAAGAATTAAGAAGCGTTGTATAAAATTCACTGAATCTGAGGCTGCTAAGGGTGTCTCTGCCCTGCAACATATATTAAAATATTCAAACTCTGTGATTATCAAGGTTGATCCTCTCCTTTTAAGTGACCAAATACCTCTATAAGCACCGTTTCTGTATTTTTTGTTCTCTGAAAATATCTTCTATGAAACTAGATATGTTGTAGACAAAATAACTTTATTGGAATCCTTTTTCAAGAAATAATTAAGATGAAGAAATTTTAAGATACTCGTTCATCAAATCGAAAAAAAGAATCTTGTACAAAACAGCAAAAGAGCATTTTTATAAAATGCAAGAAATTTTCGAATATTTTAGAAAAATATTCCTAGTCGCTATTTTGTTTTGAGTTAGGCGATTGAAAAGCATATACAACTTTAATCGGGCTCTGTTTTTTGTACGTGACTCAGAAATGTGCATAATTTAGTTATTTATTGTCCATACATATTAAGGATATAAAATACAAAAGAATTTTTTCATATACAGAGTTAACATGAATGAATAACCGATTTTAAAATCAATATTTTCAGAACTATTACGCATATGATAAATGATATATGAAAATAAAGAAAAATAGTCTAAATTTCTGGGGGAATTTTATTTAGTAGCAAATGCGTGATGTGTGAACCTTTCGTAGCATGATAAACATCTAATTATCGTTCCACACACTTTGCAATTTCACATTTAATGTAGCACTGATGCGTTCTCTAAGTTCTTGGAATGTTTTCGGCAATTCTGTTTCATAAACAAAATTCTTGATGTAAGACACTTCACCCACTGAAACGACAGGGAAAAAATCAAGCGCGGCATCGAAAAGAAAAACCGGGCCAAACAAAGGACGAAGCTGTTTCAAACGTGTTTTAAACTGGCTTTCCCCACGAAATCGAGCGACATGTCTTATGTGTCGCCTTAGTGTGTGACTTGCCTTACTTCACAAAAAGAAATAACATAGCTAAATTCCGGGAATCTTTGTGACTAAGTGAATAACGGTAAATCATTTCTACCTGCACATCCAATCCATGGTTAATAGATGGCAAAAAACAACTTAGCATGTTTTTCTTTGTTTTTATATATATTACCTATTATGATGTGTCTGCAATAGTTTTGAAAATGTATATTTAAAATTTCTTCATTCATTTATGATAACATTAAAATATGAAAAAAATAAATTAATTAAAAGTAATATGATCAAAATTGGCAGAACCAAAGTAATGTATATATATATACAGAGTGTTTCAAAACTGTATGTCAAAATATAGAGGTAGATAGAAGGAAACTAAACAAGCAGATTTCGTATAGGAATATGAGTGCGAAAATGCAGCGTTGAGGCAATAAAGAGCGCTGTTGAATTCTGCTTATGACAGAGCTTCACTGGCTTCATTTGAAATTCGCCTCACGAATCTCTATCATCAGGCATCGTTACACCAATGCGGAGTTTCCCTACATGTATTTCATGTATGAGCTGCAAAAGCAGCTACTCAATGGATGTACACGGTACGATTACCGGGTTTGCGCAGCCTCATACATTAAATGAATGTAGGCAAGCATTGGTGTAACGATTCATGTTTCACGAAATTCGTGAGCGGAATGATTGAAGCCAGCGATGCACTTTCCACCGTGAAACTTAACAGAGTACTCTACTTCCACAATAGCACAATTTTGAATTCACATTCCTTTAAGAAATCTGCTTTTTAGGTCCCTTCTACGTGCCTTTATTTTTCTGACATATTGTTTTGTAACACCCTCTAAATATATGCGTGTGTGTTCAATATGACTGGAAATATGTGTCTCTGTCTTATCACATCAATTTAACTTGCTTTCGTATTACTGTACAGCAAATTTAATGGAATGCATTACACTCACAATTTTCAGCAGTGGCACATAAGTAAACAAAATAACTAGTGAAGAAAAAAATGATTACAAATGTGTGGGTACAGATTTTATTACTGTAAATGAGTACTACGACAAAATACGACATAAAGTCAGAGCACTTTTTTAATCAAGACCTTACCTTTATTCATAAGATCAGTCAAACAACAAATTCAAAAGAAAACTTTAAAAGATTTGACGATCGAATTTTCAGCTTCAACTCTTCTCTACAAAAATAAACTTGTTGTAACTCTTTTAAATTACATTCATGCTTACACTGCCTAAATTTAACTGCGATTAAAAATAATTGAAATAAGAAACAAAGTTTGATGCATTTTCTTGAAATTAATCTTGACTAGCAATCGAATCTTCATCTTCTTGGGTGGCAAAATGTCAAGCTACTTTTCAGTAAGTTATAAAGAAAAAGAAAAGAAAACCATCATTCATCAAGCTGTGAGACATTTTTCTCCCACGGGTGAGTTGACGATTTTTCTCGTCTTCATTAAAATTTGGACATTCTTATTCAAAACGAGCAGGCCCCAATGATGAGTAATTTACGCCCAACATGAATACTATTAGATGATCATCTTCCACTAATCATTTACCTAAGTGAATCGTGTCAGGTGCTAACGAGTCCTACGGAGTACTGCTTAATTAGTAGTCTTTTGGCATCATCCGTTTGATGTTCGTCAGATGTATATCTGGAATAGTCGTGATGGCGGAAACGTTGAGATGGCGTAATATTTCACGAAATTTCGGCGCTCCGGGCTGTTCAGGTGTAGGGAAATGAGAGTTTTCTAGTCAATTATTCAGTAATCGATGAATGAAGATGAAAATTGGTTGGAGGTAGAAGTGTATAAAGAACCAGCAGTTTAGAATTATAATAGATTGTTTGGTCCATGAATATATGTATTTTAATGCAGCACAAAGTCTATGGTTCGGACTTTTCAGCGGCAGTATTCAAGAAAGGCTGGAAAAACCAAACTTGTGGAAACAAACAAACAAAAAAATTTTTAGAGCAAAAATTATTTGTTGCTTAATTTTAACTCACGTCTTTGTGCAGAATAAAAAAAAGTTTATTAATGATAAACCCTAAATTAAAATATAAATATATAATAGATATATAATATAATTATAATAGATTGCTTGGTCCATGAATATATATATTTTTAATGCAGTACAAAATCTATAGTTCGGACACCCAAAGTTCGGACTTTTCAGGGAGATTTCAAGTAAAGAGGGAAAAACTAAATTTGTCGAAACAAACAAAGAAAAAATATTCTAGGGCAAAAATTATTTGTTGCTGAATATTAACTCAAGTCTATGTACAAAATTTAAAAAAAAAAAAAAAACTTATTAATGACAAACCTAAATTAATAAAGGTACGCACATTAACTGCAATGTTCAGTATTTAAAATTATTAGAATTTGTTCTTATATTGTTTCTTTCCTTAAAACGTTGAGTGCCAAGTCTGTTTTATTTGTATTTCCTACTTGAGCTGCAAAATAAGATTCCCGTTATACAATCCCAAATACTGTCAGTCACCAGTGGCTGAAGCGGCCAAAACGGAAAGTTCAGTGTCAGTCTCCGGTGACTAACATGGCATATAGCGTGTTAAATAATTGTTTTTGTTTTACTTTTTATTTTGTTATGATTTATTTAATGAAAATGATTGTTTAATTTAGTATTTAGAGATGTTCTATGAAATTTTTTATATATAAACGTGATATTTTGTACTTTTAAGTGCTGAAATTAATCTTTCTTTTTTAGGAAAAGCAATATGGAGGACCCAAAATCCGGAAAAATCCAAGGTTCAGATCTGATAAAGTCCGGAGGATTCCGAACTTAAGACTTTGTATTGTATGGTTAACAATCACAATTAGTACTTTATAATACATTGCTTCAATACTTTAACCTCTTTGCAACCAGGATCCACATAGGTGAATCTCTATTTTTTTCCTCATAGAAATTACAGTGTTTGTTTTTTCTACATTTTGATTACATTTCTTAATAGCTGATTGTTTTTTGCTTTAATAACAAACCAATAAATGGCATCATATATACTGATTTCCTCAAAAAAAAAAAAAAGATTTTATTTTAATTTGAATTTGCAAAATGTCTTTAACCCTTTCGGGTCCGAATTTTTTTTCCAGTTAAAAAAATACTTTTACGTTAATAACATTAACACTAGCTATTCAAACAGATTAGTCTTTAACGAATATTTCACTGTCTGAAACATAATGAATGTTGTTGTTTTGCGTACTATTCAATTAGTATTCATATGACAATAAGTTAAGGAAAATTCTTTGGAAATGCTGAGAAAATATTGTATTACAGTAAGTAACTTAGTTTACAATTTTCTAATATTTTTTGTGCTTTATTACACATGATTCTTTCAGGAAAGTAACTTTTAATCTAAATTTAGAGTAAAATATATTGAAGTGAAAAAAAACTTCTTTAAAATTGCGCAAGGCATCGTAGTAGATGCACGTCTTTTTTGCGCCTGACGAAGAAAGACTAAGTTCTTTCGATAGGCCTTGCGCAATTTAATTTATTTTATGTTGTTTTAAAGAAGTTTATTTCCCCCCTTCAATTGAATAACACTAGTTTCAACTTATTATCTGGAATGAAATATACGTTTAAAATAAAAGAATCGCAAAGAACACAAAGAGAATAAAGCAAAAAAAAAAAAAAAAAAAAAAAAAAAAAAAAAAAAAATTATTATTATTAAATGCTTAAGCGTTAATGAAGTCATATAGTAAATGCATAGGCTCATACTAAGATTATTTATTACATGTAAACAATAAAAAAAATTTTGTTAAAACAAATTAATACTCAGTTAAAAGATATGTACTCTTAATAGTAGACCAGACATGAAAGGGTTAAGGCAATGTATAGCTAAGAAATTGAGAAAATTTCATAATTATTTAATTAAATCCTTTATAACAAAAGGTTTTCTGATTTTAAATTTCAATTAAATGTTTAAAGACCTTAAATTTTGATTGCGTGAATTTAGGTTAGTGATAATTAAATTGATAGTTTAAGGGATTTGTAATTTTAAACCCCTATTAGGGAATCTAAATTACTAATAGATGCTAACCGCAATAAGAGGAAATTATTGTAGTGCATTGAGATGTAATGTTTTAAAATGATTTTCTCCTTTTTTTGAACATTCGCACATATATTTTGCATTCAAGGATGTTTTTATATTGATATTACTTAATTATAATCCATATATCTTATTCCTAAACTATTTTCCTTAATTTAAATTCTTATCCTCACACTTTGTATGACGTCATACTTAAATCAAAACTTTGCCCCTCCTTGGATTTATGTGATTGATGTAAAATATATAAATCACAATTAATCAACGCTTTCTTGTCTGAAAAGTAAAATAAATTGCATAATTTTTATTAATGATCTGCATAATTGGAAGCCTTCGGGTAATTTTAGCCAAGAGTAAAGCCGGAATCGTTTCTACTTGTATATTTTATTATTTTACAAAATAATTATTAAGCAATTGACTCCCAGAAAGTAATTGAATGTTTATTACTTTAGTAAAATAGAAAACTTGTATATACATTTAATTATGTTAATGGAAAATAACTTCATTAACTTAATTCGTCATTTAATTAGGTTCTATTTTTAACTCCTTGCCACAGAGTCTAAAAGTGTTTATAAATAATTCAGTTTGTGTCTGTTTCTTTACTGAGCTCTAACTCACATAAATATACTCAAATTGCCATGTACTTGATACATGTTTATTGAAATTTAACATTCTATTTTCTCAATTTAAAATTAAGTATGTATCAGTTATGATCATTTTACAGGGTATTCAAAATTATTGCGTTACATCATGAACTATAGGGGAGAAAAATTTGCGTTGTATTTTAATGGTACTACTCTATTTAAAACATAATGAAATTCATGCATTTTATTTAAGCGATACAAGATAGTTAAATAGAATATATAATCTGTAGCGCTTACAGTTCGGTTACAGGGGTGCTCAAAAGAAATATTTTATATTAACCTTTTCGCGACGGGAGCATTTTACGAAATTTTTAATGTTTTGTCGCCGGTTTTAAAATACAGAAATTTGTTACATATTAAATCGACAAAATGTTCCGTTTAAATAAGGCAAAATTAACGGTATAATTTTACTGGTGGCGATAAACACGGATTCTTAAGCCTATTTGAGGCACATATGCGTGTCGCTCTTCCCCAAGGGGTTATAGTTTATGATGGAAAAATCGGTGTATTATAATGATGTTACACTGTTAAAACATAATGCAATTAAAATGAATTTCTGAAGTATACTTAAATATACTTTCTCATTATATTTCTCAGAATATAGGGAGCAAAGCATTTATCATTCACTTACAGTGTCACACAAAAGAATTCGGTTATATAACAGTCTACGAGATATAACTGCTTCCAGCTTATTTTAAGTAAATTGCACTGCTTCATGGATGTGTTATGCGCTGCTGAGGTTTTCTATGAGATGTTTCTTGTAGAATATGATTTCACAGCATACTACGTGGTGTTTATAAATTCTATAGATCATATACATTGCTACACAAAAGAATTCATAATCATACTGAAAATATGCAAGTATTGACTAAGTTTTTTTAATTATTATTTCAGCTATGCATTTTCAAGTTACGGGATACCTGAAAATTCTTACAAAAATCAAGACTTTATTGAATCGGAGATTTCAGAGATTTAATAAGGCAAAAATTTCTGTAAAAATTCTTCTGGTGTTTCGCGAGCCCCAGGTTAAACAACTCTGTTTTAGACTATAATTAAAATCATATATAGTGCTATGCAAAATGCCCCAATACATGGCCACCTATGAATAGTAAATGAATAGTAATTCCTGGAAATGTAATTTCAATAATTCTACCTTTTTTTTTTTTTTTTTTTTTTTTACTTGAATTAAAATGTAGTTCAATATACGGTGAGCATAAATATCTGTAAATAATATACAAGACTGTACAAAAGCAGTACAATTCAAAATATTGATTGAAATTGCAGAGTATGAATTTGCAACTGTGTATAAAAAGAGATTCCCTTTATTTATGTTATCGAATACTTTCACGTTATGACATTCTTTTCATTTTTACTTATTAAATACTGACAATCAACTTTTTAATCTGCACAGCCCATTATACAATCCACCTTTTGGAAATAGAGTCAGATGTTTTAGTGAGAATAGTTTTCTTGTAATATTGAAGTAGCCATACTTTCAGCACTTGAATCCTCCTTGGGATTATCTTAATATTGTCACTCTCTATCCTTTCAAATCCTTTGACAAAAACAGTCTGTCTCCAGTTGCTTTTCAACAACTTTTTGTTAGATACCGTGCACATTTCAACAAATGGATATGTATATATATATATAAAGATCGATCAAAATGTGGAGATAATTTTGACTTTATAATCATTTGTTATAATAATATATTAATTTAATGCTTACACTTATCTCCTTCGGCCAGCATTGTAGTCGTAAAAATAAAAGAAAGTATACGCTCTAAGCAAAAGGTATACGCTCAAGACAGAGGGTATACCCTAGATTGTGTATCTGGACGAGAACCCCATCTAGGCAGCACTAATTAATGAAGTATTTTTACTCTTATACAGTTAATCAGAGTAACTTTGCTTCACCTTTACGATACTTTGATCCATTCTGCCATAGTGGAATCTTGACGAATTATTTCTAATGAACTGCCAACTCACACTAGTACTGTTATCTATATTTTGAGAAAAAAAAATCCGTTAACTCAAGTGATGTAGCAGATTTAATCTTTTATCTCTCTTGACCCAAATTTACCCTCATAAGTCGAAGTTACCCTGATTGACTGTACTTCATTGTTTTACTAATTAACATTTGTAATTTTCTATACTTGTCTGACTACATTTGAATGAGAAACTCCATCCACATTTCCTTTATTACTGTCCTTTTTTTTTATTCTTTTTATTTTAATGAAAATGTTTCATTCTCACCCTTTGCTATCTTATGGATGTTTTCTCTTCTTTGGCGCAGCAAATCCTTTAAGAAATTTTGTACCATAAAACCCTATTCAACCAACCAATCGTTCAAACCGAAAACGACTCGCAAGACTGAAAGCCAATCCGAAAAACGATTCTACCGATAATCAACCTTACCCGCAGCAAAAAGTAGAAGTCAGCACGATCCAAACCTGACCTGCATCAAAAAGTGAAAAAAAAATCTGAACTTCAGGATAAAATAAATTATGCTGCCACGCACTGAAAAAGTAGATGTCAACCCAACCCGGACCCGAGCCGTTTCAAAAAAGTAAAAGTTAACGCGACCCGCAATTAAAAAAGAATAGGCCAGACCCGATTCGTGGGTCAAATTGGAACCTCCAGACTTTTATTATTGTCTTACTCCACTACGATATCACTAGATCCGCCCTTGATTTTCAATGTAATTTTGGACAGTTTTATCTTCTAGATTTTGAACAACAGCAGACACAAGGGTGGTCCTGAGCACAGCTGCAAGTTTATTAGCTTATTTCACGGTTATTTTAGGTATTTAAATGGCCGATAACCAAACAGACAGAAATGAATAAATGTTTATTGCTGTCAAATCTGTCAGTACCCGAAAGATTATGTGTGTACGGAAAAATAATATATCGAAAAACGTTGGCCGAAAATTATATGTTACTACTGGATTGATGAGAAAAAATAATTACTCAGATTTATTTTCATTCGATTCTCTTATGATAAATGTCCCACTCATATGAGGAAAATAAGTTGAATCAAATGTTAATTTGCATTAAATACCTTACGCGTGTTATTAAAATAAGAACACAAACGTATAAATGAATGTTTGCATATAATATATATTTGCATGTTGGTGTGTATTCCCCCTTCCTCCGTTTGTGACGAATTTCAATTGAAAGTGGGTGTTCTAACCTTGCAGTGACAACCTACTTTGAGCAAGAGATGTGTAACAAAACCCATACATACATAAATTCAGTCTTATGATTATCACCGAATTTAACTCATTGTTCTAAACAATATGAAATTTCCAGAGGTACTGATACTCTATATTAAAAAATCATGTATCTGTAGTATGTATTTATTTTAGGAAGACACATTCACGGAACGTGCAAATAAGTTTTCATGAACACAATATAGAAAAAGTTTCTGGATCATGGAATAGTCAGGCAATATGTCATACTTCAATATCTGTCACGTACGGCACTGCAGACAAATAATCACCTAAGATTATGATTATCATTTTTTTAATTGACTTTTTGACTTAGGAATGTTCTATTTGTATCCATAAACGCATTTTTACATAAAAATTTTGTTATATATAATTTAATTCCACTTGCGATAGAGATTAAAATATTTCTACCAGAAATTTTTGAAAGTAGCCAGAATAACTCAGTTCTATGTGCAAAACAATCGCAGATAGAAAATCACATAATCTATTATCATTTTATTTTATAATACATTATGAATACGTGCAATAATTTATTCCTTATTTGAAAAAATAATTATTTTCGTAAATAAACCGTCTTTCGGCAAAATATAGAAGAAATTTTTATCCGTAAAAATCTTTTTAAATATGTTTTTTAATACTTCTATATGCAAAATGAATTGTGTTTAATTTTGTTTGATTAACCCTTTGGGGACGGGCGACACTTATACGTGCCGTAAAAAGGCTTAAGAATCCTTGTTTATTCCCACCGGTAAAATTATACTGTAAAATTTGTGTTATTTAATCGGAGCATTTTCTCGATTCATGATGGAACAAATATCTGTTTTCTAAAACCGGTGACAAAACATAAAAAAATTCGTAAAAGGTTCCCGTCGCGAAGGGGTTAATAAACGTGATCCATGCAAGGAGTAAGTAGTAATCATAATTAATCACATTTACAAAATTTAGTGGGCAGAATGGATGACAGTTTAAATGAAGTACTAGCTTTAGATATTTTTTGTACAATACCAATTCAAAAAGGACGGGTAAAGAAAATTCCTACGAATCAAATTGATAGGAAAAACTATGAGTTTTTCTGAATTTTAAAGTGTCTTTACAAGTTACGTACATAATCCTGCCAATATCTTGTCCCGAGCTCCGAACAAATTCGAAAGAGCATGTTAATCCTAAAGGAAAGGTTGTTGCGCCAATACAAATTAAAATATTTAAAAATTGCTTAATTCCTTGCAAATTTAACTACTCGAAACATGCCTTGGAAGAACTTAAACAGAGGTGAATATTATATTCAATGAATATTAGCTTATAATATTCAATGAATGATATAAGCTTTCATAAAATGAGAACTTTTGCTTCATTGAAAAAATGGCTGAGTGCCAAATAAGCAAAACAGACTAAGCATCAATGCAAATTCCTGTGAATAGCACTAATTTTATTATTAGTTGTTTATAGGGAGTAACAAGGTTAGACTGTACAAACAATTCTATTTGGGAATATTTTCCATTAGTCAGAAACCATTTTATATTGTGCATCCTTTTGGAAACACTTTATAAATAAGAACATCAAAATAAGGATATAAAATCGAGTACCCCAACTGGGGATGAGCGGAGTTCGACTTCAAGTAGGGTAATCTCACATGATGCCAAGGATAAAATAAAATCTCACATTGAAAATTTTCCAAAGACTGAAGCTCATTACAGCAGAGCAACCACTAGAAAAACATACTTATAATCGCGGCTGAACTTGCAAATAATGCATGTTTTCAGAAATACAGAGAAAACAATGAAGAGCCAGTGAAAAACTTCATTTAATTTCAATATAATTACAAATTTCTTGTTTTAATTTTAATTCTCCCCCTTTCTCCCTCCCTCCTATTGAAATAGCATATATAAAGGGAAACCTTCCGGGTTCATATTTAACATAATTAAATATTTAAGTTACTTTGGTCAATTGAATAATATATTTAACTTATGTAAATTCATTAATTTTGTGAAGATGGTATTAATTATACAGTCTCAATAAGAGGAAGCAGCGATTTATTGTTATAGTATTAAAATATAGTTGCTAACAAATATTTTACTATCCAATGATTTATCGAATTAATCAACGACATTTCACTTTGTTAAGCTATAAAAAGTTACACAAATTAAGAATAACATGGTTTTTCAACAATATACTATACCAATTATGTTTGAATTGATTCAATATTTCGGTTATTATTGTGATGATAAATTTAGAATGTTTTTCTTTTGTATATCCCTACAAATAAACTATAACATATAAATGCATGATGAACGCACTCCTCCAAGATACTTGCAAAATCAATGCACTGTCTCAATTAGGTTTAAATTGTTCTATACTTTGGAAGTTATCGTGATGACAAGATTTGCGTTATAGTTAGATAGATTTGTAATATATAAAAATGAAATGATTAGAATAAATCGATTCTTATAGAAATCAACTCAAAATTTTTAAGATTAGTATACGTTTTGTGTAAAAAATACTCGGAATCATTAAATAAAACGCAAAAGATAATTTTTACATCGAAATTTATTTTGTCACTTTCAAAGCAGACCCATCGAGCTTCTTAGAGTTATGCCAGTGCAGGACCCAATGCTTCATACTTGTTAGGTAGATAGGTTGGGGTTATAGCCTTTAGTTCCTTCTGCGAATTTTCTTTTATGACCTCAAATCCCCCAACACATTTTACTCGAAGTGGTAATTTTAACTCCGTGAGCAGAAAAAAATAATAGATGCCCATGCCAGAGAAGTACGGTCCTTAGTCAATGAAATTATTATTTTTTTTCCCCCTTACTAAAAGAAAGTATTTGATTCGTGAAAATTTTCGAAATCCCGTTTTCGACGGATTTACCCTTTTTAGGGGTCAGAGAAACTGAAAAACAAGTTTTAAAAAATGCCTGTGAGTCTATGAGTCTGTCGGTTCCTGTGTGTCTGTATGTCACAAAAACTTTGAGGGCGTTCTATCTCAAGAATTAATGCACAGAATTTCACAAAATTTAAATTCAGTTAGACTTTGATATAAACTAGGTCCGATTAGTTTTTAGTGTATATAACTCAACAGGTAGCGGTGCTATACTGAATTATTCAGAGTTTTTACAATAGCCATATCTCAAGAACTAGCGAATGGATTTTCATAAAACTTTATATTTTGTTAGTACATGATATAACATGGTGCTGACTATATTTTAGTGCAAATAGCTTAACAGGTGTTGCTGCTATGGTGCTTTATTCATGATTATCAGAATAGCTCTATCTCAAGAAGTAATTCACGAAATTTTCTAAAACATTAGATTCAGTCAGCCCCTGATATATGTTAGTGTTACATAGTTTTTGGTGTAAATCACCATACAGACGGCGCTGTGCTATGCTGCATTTTTCTCGATTTTGCAATAAATGTATCTTAAGAACTATAATGCATGGATTTTCATCAAATTTCAGATCCAGTTAGTACCTGATAAAAATTTATCCAGATTAGTTTTTGGTTTACATCACCCAACAAGTGATTTAACATAATACATTTAATACATCATAATACATTAATACATTTATTTTAAGATTTTACAATAGCTCTATCTCAAAAACTAATGCACGGATTTTCGTCAAACTTCAGTTTAAGTTATAAGTTGACATAAGTGGTTGTTGACTAGATTTTGATTTGAACCCCGTAACCGATGGTGTTGCTATGTTGCATTTTTCAGGAAGTATTAACATGCATAAGATAAAAGAAAGTTTTAAAATTGCCACATCTAACTTGTTTTTTTTTTTTTTTTTTTTTTTTTTTCCTTCAAAATTTTTTCAGAACAACAGGAGACAATTGAACTCTTTCGAAGCCAGTCATATGGCGATATTTTTCATATCCAAAATATTAGTCATAACGTCATGAACGTACTTAAAAGATATGTGAGACACCTTGAACTAACTCTCTAAAGACTCATATGACGGTTTTCACGCACAAACTTCTTGCTTTTATCAACATTGGTCTAGCTGTCATTGAAGCTTGATTAGAACGTAGCAAATCAATTACAACTATTCAACCCTGTTTGAATTCTATATATAATGAATTCTATATTATAATAATTCTATACATAATTCTATATACAGTCGAGTCTCTATATAACGAAATCTATTGTTCCAGTAAAAAATTCGTTATATAGAGAAATTCGTTGTATGGAGAATGACGTTAAAATTTTTATTTAATGTATAAATTTTATACGAATATTATTTTTGATGTGTTTAATTAAGAATTTAAAATATTTCACTATAAATATTAACCTAATATTCTATTTCTCAATTATTTAAACAATTTCAAAAAATAGAACAGACATTTATTTGAAAGCTAAATGAAAATTAAATAAGGATACTCTGCTTGCATTAATTTTAGACGAAGAATTCTGTATTTTTTTTCTTTTTTTATATTTCAAAATATCTACACTCTAGAAAAAAAAAAAAGTTCAAATTTTAAAAAGGAATGAAAAATTGTATAGGGAACATTTTCCCCCGTTTGAAGTCCTGTCCTAATAAGATCGAAAGAACTCGTCATTTGACTGCGTTATGTTTTTTTCTCTTGTAGATTTTCGTTCTCATGCTCATTGTCACACTCATCATCATTGTTCATAATTCTCCTTAAAATATCACTATCATTAGGATACTGTGCAGCATTGAGATTGTCATCCACTTTTAAAAAATCAGAGAGGGCAACATTGTCTTCGACATCTCCGCATTCCTTAATTTCTATTTCTTTTTAAAGTCTGCTCAAGTCACGTCTTCTTCGCCCTACCTTTTCAGAATCCACATTATCCTCTAGTATATAAAATCTTACCTTTTTGAGGCAATTGTAAATTGTTTTTTCTTTAATTGCCCCCATTGATTTCGTACTTATATGCGTAACAATCCAATTGACACTGTTTTGAGAAGGATGTTGAAAGGTATACGGGAGGGGGGGGGGGATGAAATCGTTGGACTTAAACAAGAAGATTCAAGGAGAGAAGTAATATAATAAACTCAGAGATGAATGATAAATCAGGAATGAGTGATGGAAAATTGATTCCATGTGATTTTGAGGCCTTTTAAAAACTGAATAAATAAAGAACATTTTATGAAAATATTCGTTATATGGAGATAAATATTTCGTTATATAGAGAGTGTTTTTAATGTAATCATGGGAAAAGGGGACCGTTCCTACTAAAAATTCGTTATAAAGAGAAATTCGATGTATGGAGTTTCGTTATAGAGAGACTCGACTGTATATATTTATAATGCCTGTGTTTTTGGACTGTATGATTCACCGTAGGCCTTCTGCAACATCTCCAACTATTATAAGCAAGAAATTTTGTTTGAAGCCTAAAATGTAACCTCTTTGGGATGAGCGACCGGTATACGTGTTGCACGAAGTACTCAGAATCCTTGTTAATCCCCACCACTAAAATATTACCGTAAAATTTGCCTTATTGAATCGGAACATTTTCTCGATTCAATAAGGCACAAATTTCTATTTTTAAAACTCGGTGAGAAAAGATTAAAAATTTCGTAAAAGGTACACTGCAAATCCCGGCAACACAATACGAAACGTCAAACCAACACGAAAAAGGTCCGACTTTTGCACGCGAAAAATGCGTTGATAATGTGTTTCATGATGCTTCTGGCGTTGTAATACGCGTTTGTCGCAGGTGTTGTATAAAGCGTTCATGTTCCGTTTTTCGAAACACATTTTACACGCATCACTTTTTTAAACGCATTATCATCACAATTTTATATACACATTAAAACGCAATGCTTTACATTTTTGGTTGCATCGGGAGCTCATAACGAGATGAGTAGCGTCAGAAAGCATATTTTGGCAGGGATTTCAGACTTTTGATTTAAATCGTAATTTCTCGATAAAATGTATTGGCTTTTCCAGTCTTTTTTTTTTTTTTTTTTTTTTACTAGCAATTGATTTTGGTTAAAAGACATAGTGGTTTGTTATTTAATTCTTTGGGATTTTTTTAAGGTGTAGTTTCAGTTTTGGAATTCTTATTATTATTTTTAATCTTTGCTGCTTCTGGATTTTGAACGAGGTTCACTGTCCACAGTGAATATATCATACAGTTGTATATCTATGCATTTTTAAAATGGCGCTTTATTTTTTCGGCAGTTAACCCATTTCTTCCAACTGTTTTTTAGTTATTACTCCCCTTCTCCCCAATAGATTTTCTCTTTGATAACTTTTTCTTCTTTCCTCCCATCCCACTTTTTCCATTATCATGACCTAGACAATATGTCCTTACTTAAGGCTCCTATGCCTACAGGCGAAGACATTTGAGAGCTAATGCTAAATGTATGGGATGGTTATTTTCTATTATCTCGTTTCTAATTCGATCTTTTAATTATTTATTTGGGGAGGTGCAGTTGTGGTCAATTTCTACATTGCTCCTTATTTACTTTTCGATTTTGATTGCAGATAATTTTTAAAATGACACTTTCATTTTCAGAACTGGTTTCGAAAAAGAAAATAACCTTATAAAAAATGTCTGCAACCAAAATTGAAGTAGTAAAATAGAAGCGATATAAAGACGTGCGGACCTTGACTATCGAATAAAAAAAAAAATAATATAAAATGTCAAAGTGCAAACGAGATATTAGAAAATAACTTCCTCCATAAGATTAACATTAGCTGGTGAGTGTCTTTCCATGCAGAAAGATGAACCTTCTGTAAAGACGTGTTCTCTAGATAGTAATAATGAAGAAAGTGGGAAGGGAGAAAACAGGAGGGAAAAATTAAAGACAAAATCTATAGGGGTAGAAGGTGAGGGGTAACTGAAAAACAAAATGAAAAAATGGATTAACTACTGAATAAAGAAAGCGCCTTTCTAAAAAATGCATAAATATACAACTGTATGATAAATTCATTGTGGACAATGATCCTCATTCTAAATCCAGAAGCAACTAGAGATAAAAAATAAATAAGAAAATGACTCCAAAACTGGTACTACACTTTAAAAAATCTACAGAATTAAATAACATAAACCGCTATGTCTTTTAACCAAAATCAGTTACTAGCAAAAAAGACTGGAAAAACCAATACATTTTATCGAAAAATTACGATTTAAATCAGAAGGTAAACCTGAAATCCCTGTCAAAATATGCTTCCTGATGCATACGCAACACATCTCCTTATGAGCTCCCAATGCAATCAAAAATATAAAACATTGCATTTTAATTTGCACATAAAACTTGTTTAACTTGAATGATGTGTTTAAAAAAGCGATATCTGTAAAATGCATAAATATACAACTGTAGGATAAATTCATTGTGGACAATGACCCTTGTTATAAATCCAAAAGAAGCTAGAAATAAAATTACAAAAAAAAAAAAAAGACTGCAAAACAAACTACACATAAAAAAATCCGACAGAATTAAATAACAAATCTGTGTCTTCTAACCACAATAATTTACTAACAAAAAAGAGGCGGGGTGAGAAACAATGCATTTCATAAAGAAATTATATGTTGAATCAAAAATCCACTAAATTTGAAATTCCCACTGCCAAAACAGAATGTCGAAGCTATATGCTCAATGTAACTTTGAGCTGCCTCCAGGTAAGAAGGAGAGCTAACATATAAGTCTTGGGGAAAATATGACAAACCATTTATGCCCGACTTTGACAGTTTCATAGATTGTTTGGATTCATCCAACATGGATATTCTTAGTGAAACTGGATATGAACAGGAAGAAATTGATAGACTGAAGTCACTGTAAAACAATTAACATAACCAAGGTACATACAATCAAGATAACTGATAAAAACACAAGCACACACATACAAATGTCATCATCACCCATAATACTAAACTCATTATGTTGAACACACTAATTTCTAAAAATCTTAGCAATGTCTTAGCTTCCCATTTTTGTACTTACTTTATAAGCTTTCTGCTGCTTCAAAGAAAATGGTTCTAGTTGTAAGAAAAAAACATCCTCTTAAGTGAAAAATTAATATTTCCTATATTCACTGTTAAAAACAATGTAACTGTATATAGTAAAATAAATGGTCATTTTAGTTTATTATTTACTCATACTAGTTATATTATACTACAAAATTAAATAACACAAAATGAGCATTGGAACTTTTGATTTTCTTTTAAACTCCCCTCTTTTTTAAGATTTGTATAAAATTTATTTTATTCCCCTCCCCCCATGTAATTGAGTTAAACCCATCCACACTCAATATCTAAAACACTGTAGTAAATTATGTAGTAAAACATAACAGGAGGCAAGGTTGGTAGATATTTAAGACACAAGGTGGGCACATGGTAATTTTATTTATTATTTTGCTATATTATGGAAAAACTTACTTTTCTCACAAAAGTGAATGCTTTTAAAAATATTATTATAAAACTAAAAAATATATTTAAGTATGCTAAGTCACATGCATACACATATTTTAATGAGTCCATTTTCTGATTATTTTTTGAAAAATATTGTATTATATTGCTACAACATGCTTTGAAATGTGGTGTTGTGCGAAAATAATCATAATTTTGGACCAAAATACTTTTTCCAATTTTATTCTAAGAACAATCAAAGTTTTTGAAACCTAACAAAATAACCCTCCTAGTACAACTGGGGCAGTATTTGACCCCAATTATTTTCTAATTTAAAGTTTTATTGTTTCACACCAGAAAAAATAATCTATACGTACTATAATACATAACATTAGACAGACGACTCTTCAGAAAATGTTATATCTACTAAAATTAAATTTCTGGTTTCAAGTCATGTAAAACTAACAATCCACAGAAATTATTAAAGGCTGGTGCTAGGAGGATTAAAAAGTTCATTTTAATGCTACAAAAGAAAGTTAAATAATTTTAATATATTTCTAGTAATTCTCTCATACTAAAAATCTTTTAAAAATGTATAACATTTTTGAAGAAATTGTTATCAATGAATCTATTTTATTGCAATGAATATATATATGTAATGTAAACATGCATGTTATTCAAATTTAATTTAAAATTCACAACAAATATGACTAATGTTCACTGTAATGGAATAATAATCAATGATTACATTTTGCTGTGCTTTATTAAAGAGGAAGTTTACTCTTTCAGAAATAATGGTGCTATATATATATATATATATATATATATATATATATATAGCATCATTATTTCTGTATATATATATATATATATATATGCAGCTGAACCTTGTTAACATGAACCTCAAGGGGTATCAAAATTTTGTTCATGTTATCAGTAATTCACATTAAGTGTGTTCATGTTAACGAGGTTTGACTGTACATATTTTTTTAATACATTTCCTTTTAATTCATTTCTTTAATGTTTTATTTATATATATTCCTTTACAATTAATGGTTATATATGTATATAAAAAAATGCTGCACCAGTATTCACTTGTACTTTGCATTAAATGCTTCAAATACCACACGCTTAAACTATTCAATAGTTTATTTTTCAAATCTTTCTATAAATAAACTGATTTTTTTAAAGCATGTTAATAATAACTAAAGAAATTGTAATTATAATTGTGCATAAATATTAATAAAAATACTTTTGAAAGACCTATATTTTTATTAAAGCTTTCTATGTTCTCGCAGAATGTCACTATGCTTTTGTTTCACAAAAGATTTAAATGTATTATAATTAACCCTCTGCTTATATTGTATACTCTCAGCTTTTTATGAGACTACAACACTGATTCTAACTGGTAAATAACCTGTATGGATTATTTTCCAACTGAGTGTAAAAAAGTCCTGGCAAGGATTTGAGCTAGGAACTTTTGGCTTAAACTGTCATTGTGCCCAACAAATTTATCTTGGATAAATCTGACAATCATGTTTCAATAAGACAACCTTCTTGAAAATTACTAACAAGATGTTATCTGAAATTGCTAAAAAGAATAAATTGTAGGTAATAGAACTCAATAAAGGTATATTTTTCATTAATTTAACACATTTATTGAAATTGATATATAAGCAATTAGAAAAATTATTCACAATTTATTCTATTGAGCTGTTTTAGATAACAGACTAGATGTCATCATCAAAATATTTGCCTGGATGAATTCTATCTGCCAGATATGTCCAAGAAAGCTGAGTTGGCAGAGCATTGGCAATTTCAGCTAAAGCAGGGTTCAGCCAACAAAACATGACTGGCTATTTTCCTGATCAAATTTCAAAAGATCTTACTATTAAACAGATATACACAAAATCTGCTTTGATACAGTAATTAAATTTTAAAAATATATACTAATTTCTAGTATTAATTAAAGGATAATACATTTCAAAATCTTTAGATTGATTTTTATAACATTAATATAAAATAACTTAATAACAAAGAGCATAAAAAAGGAAGAAATTTCAGAAATTTGTATCATAATACTAGAGAACTATTATAAAAAAATCAAATTCAACATTATTGCATTAAATAACTTGCCAAAACCTTTTTCTTAGAATACACAAATGAATAACTAATTTTCTTTTTTCTATGAAAACATACAAATAAAAACAAATCCATTATAATCATAAAGTTAGAAATTAAAAAAAAAAAAGGCGGGGGGGGGGGGGGGGGGGGGAATTTTTTAAATAACTAGATAAAATGTCATAGTATAAATTTTATTCTTATTTAAATTGTACATGGTGTAATGTCCCATGCCTTTATGTAAAAAAAATAACACTTTTCTGAAAAAAAAAAAAATAGTTTAAAATTTTAGGCATCTATTTCACTTTTTCTTTTCAAAATTTTTTAAGAAATATTTGCACATAGCCTGACTATTTTGAACTTTCCATATTTACAATCGAAAGAACTATGCAAAACTTCTTGGTTCAAATCCTGGTCTGAACCCTTTTTAACTCAGTGGAAAAATTACAACTAATAAAATACATAAATTTTTGTTAAAATTACAAAAGCATTGAACAATGATACCAGATTTTTAGGTTGTGTAAAACAAGATGGTGAAAATGAAGTTTTATAAAAAAATTACTTTTATCTCTTCTTAACAAAAAGGTAAACAGAAATTTTGCATTTTTTTTTTAAACTCAAAATTTATTAAGAATCAATGAAAACTTAGAAAACATTTTAAAACTATTTAAATATTCTATTAATTTGCCCAGAAGACATTTTTCAAAGTTTTTACTAGAAAAGTCTGTTTTTCATATTTAGTTATTACCATTAATGTATGAAATAAGGTCACTAAAATGTTACTAAATAAGATCAACTACATATTAGTTGTCTAATTATATTTTTAAATTCTAGATAAATAAGATTTAGAATGAAAATGAGATACAAAATGCAACTTTTACTGCACCTTTTATTTATTTATTTATTTTACAATAGTTTATTAGAGAGTTTACAGAAGATCTTTGTCATTCTAATATATATATATATATATATTTTCATTTAAGGTGCAAAATAATTTCTTGAATAGTCGATATTATTATTTATTATGATAATTTTTTTGAGCAGTCAGTATTTAACTTATGCATAAATTCAATATTTATCAAATGAGATTAACTAAATACAAAAGCATGATTTGAGTCTAAAACAAGTCTTAGTAGTAAATAACTATCAGAGAAATATAAGAAAGTTGATATGCAATGTATGATAAAATGGTAACCAATTAAAATAGACCCAATATACAATTAATACATAATATATATAAAATAAATAGAGATCCATATGTTACATTAGTTGAATGAAACATTTTTATTAAGTCAAAAATTCTACAGTGAATTTAATGATATAACAAAATAATTAAAGTGTTTGCAAATGATATAACAAAATAATTAAAATAATAGCAATACAAACAAATTCTTCTAAGTGTGATTTGTAGGACATTTGATTGTATTCTGCAAATACCCATCTGCTATCTGAAATGAAAACCATAAGCAATGACATAAGATGAAAAACTCTCTCTCCATAATAGGAAACAAGACAAGCAAATATACATTACTTTCTAAAATATGAGTAAAATTTTGAATACTTGAATTCAGTAAGAATGAATTTCTTTTAATTGAAGAAAAGGTATATTTAAATTTTAAGTTATCAAATTGTAATTTAATATTTTTTCTTATATGCTTAAAATGTAAATAATGATATGAAACTGCCAGTCTGTAATTTTAAACACCTTTATGTATTATCTTACTTACCAGTAGAAAAAAAATTCTCCAAAAGTCTGCAACACATACTCAGGGATAAAAAAATAATCTCCAGGTTAAATAGTTTTATAACTTATGCATTAATTACTCAAACAATCACTTACCTGCAGCAATTTTAAGCAATTCATAAATTTTTAATAGTAACAATCTCTCTCTCTCTCTCTCTTTTTTTTTTTCATTAAGTAACATAATGTATAATTCATGCACATGCTTCATATGCTAAACATAATATGAAGCCAAAAGAAAGGTTTGATGAAAAGGAAAATCTGTGATGCCAATCTCCTGTCTCGTTTTTCTGCTGCTAAGATTAACCCTTTTGAGATGATATCCCTTACACAAATTTTATTTGAATTGCCATGCTTTTTTAGAATAGTTTATTTTACTGCTGAAATATCTAAAATTGCTCTAATTAAAAAAAGACAAATATTACATAAATTTATTTATGATATCAAATACAAATTTCACATGCATCTTTTGATAAGCATATATGCATTACTTATTCTGAATGAAAAGGTTAAATGCTGTGAATAAATATAGCATTCTAGAATCTATATAATAATAATTATTTTTTCAATTAATTATCAGCAGTGAAATTACACTTGAATTTATTGAATATTTAATAAGAGAACATCACATTACTAGCTAAGCATAAAACCAACATAGTGAAAAATGTCCAAGTCGGGGATCGAAGCAGGAATTTTTCAAATAGCACTCCAAGTGCTCCACCATTTAAGCTATGAAGACAATGCCCAGCTTGGCATTTCTCACTCATATTTTGTTGGTAAGGCTACAACTGCAGCACAAGATGGAAAAGTCTAAATGAGCACACAAATCTGTGGCATAACAATATGTAAAGGCGCTTCGCTACTAATGTGATTTTTATCTATTAAATATTCAATAATTTCAAGCATCATTTCACTGCTGATAATTAAGTGAAAAAATAATTATAATTATATTATGTATTTTACTGATGCTGGCTTTATTTGTGTGTTCATGCAGACTTTTCCATCTTGTGTCACAGCTGTAGATTTACCAACAAAATGTGAGCGAGAAATGCCAAGCTGGGCATCATCCTCGTAACTTAAATGGTGGAGCACTTGATGAGCTATTCAAAGGGTTCCGGATTCAACTCCCAGCTTGGACATATATCACTATGTTGGTTTTACGCTTAGTTAGCACTGTAATGTTTGCTTATTAAATATTCTAGAACCCAGTTCAGAAAGAGAGCAAGAATCTGGCACTTAATATTCTAAGATATTTTTAGGAAGAAGAGGAAGGGAATCTTGATAGTTTTTTATTTAACTATTTTTTTATTTACTTTTTTCCGATATCAAAATAGTTTTAATCACAAATTATTATTAAGGTATTTAAAATCATTTCATTACTAAAATTGAATATTCCCAACTTTCAGCATATATATTGTTTAATGTCCAAATCTGAATATCAACAGAAACATAATCCCTCTCATTGCCAAGAAATAGACAAAGACAACAAATGTAGAGTAGCAAGCGTCCAAAATTACTAAAAAGTCAATAATTTTACATTCAGAATGTATAGCTCTTAACCTTATTTCATGTATCAGATACGAATCTATACATTACTGCAAACCAAGGATGCAAGAAAGACGGCTAAAATTTAAAAAATCCACATATGCAGTTCTTTTATTGATTTTAAGTCTTTTTTGGCCAAACTTAATTATTTTTAATGATGTTTAATTGATTTAGAATTTTAAAAGTAACCTAATTTCTTAATAATGAAGAAATTAATACTGGAATAACAGCTATAGTGGAATCAGGGCTGGGTTTTTGCCATGTCAGAGGTCGAAAATGGTTATAACCAATTTTAACTGGCAGAAACACATTTCATGTCATAATCTGAGACTTTTTTAGTAGTATTAAACTACTTATATACATTTTATTCAGGATAAATAACAAATAAAATATTGTTAATAGTTTAAATTGAAAAATAAATATATTTAGCAATATATTTTGATAGTTTTGAATCTTTCATGGAGAATCAGTCATAATATTTGCAGATAACTGAAAATCCTGAAAATGATATAAAGGATATAGCAGTTGTTAAAATTGTAAATAAATACCGATGATTTATAAAGAAATTAAACACTTGTTACAAATATTAAAATCTATTGTTGTTGCTTTAGATAAAAGCAAAAAACATGACTATTCTGTTGCAACTGCTCATAAAATTTGCTTAACTTTATTTAATGATGGGAATATCTTGGAAATTCACAAATGCAAGATTCAAATCTCCTTTAATGCAGTGCTAGCTTATTTACTTTATCTTAAGTATATGGGATCAAAATTGACATTTGAGCATAAAGAAAGGGAAAGGAAATTGCTTTTTGATACTGTCCTAGAAAATGTCTTTCCTTCTGTGGATGATCACCTTTAAAAACAAATATCAATAAAAATGAGAAATTTTCAAATTTTACATCCTCAAAAATGAAATTACCAGCAAGTGATGCTGTTCTTGAATGAATATTTTTGAACTTTTCTTTCAATCAGAAAAAAATAAAAATCAGTTTAGGTTAAGAAAGATTAATCCTATATTATGGAATGCTCTTTGTATATTATTACTTTTTCCACAAAAATTAATTTGTTCTTTCAATATTGTAAACTAATTGTACAAAATATTTCATTTTTTTTCCTGTTATTTTTTGTACTACAATTATTTACTTATATATTTTTACAAGAACCATCTTTCTTTGTATGTAGAAGTAGACATTTTTTAAGTTATTGCAATTAAGTTTTGCAAAATAAATATTAGAACATCAGATTCAAATGCTGAATCATATAAAAAATATCATAATTGAAGACTGAAATATGAAGTTAATACTTGGTATGCAGTCCTTTTGCTGCAATCACCGCTACTAAACATCTCAGTATAAATTCTATAAAATCATTGGTGATTTTTGAGGACATGGTGCTCCATGCATTTTGCAATGCTTGCTTCAAACTTGATTTGCTTGTTATTGAGCATTTTCTTTCTTTCTGATCAAGTAGATACCATAGATGCTCAATAGAATTCAAATTTGGTGATTGTGGTGCGGTTATTAATCTTCAGGAAGCATTATATAAAAAGCCATTCTTTGGTTTTATTGGCAGCATATTTGGGATCTTGTTGAAGGAAAAATGTATTCTCTAATCCTTATTTTCTTGTACTATCCTTCAAATTATGCCACAACACATTAATATATGACAAAGCTGTCATTTTCCCATAAATAGACTGGCTGTTTCCAACTTCATTGCAAGCCATGCAACCCCAGACCATGACATTCTCCCCTCCATGCTTTAGTCTTTAGTAAATTTTGAGATTCTAAAGCAGCACCTTTTTTACTTCAAACAAAGAGTATGTGTTTTGGTTTAAAATTTTAAAGCATGGTTTTTTTTCATGAAAATGACACTTTTCCAGAAATCTAATGTTTTGGCAAATTGTAAATCTTTTTTTCTGCGATTTCTGAAATAAACAGTTTCTTTTTTGGTCGTCTTCCTTTTATGCCAGCACGATCCAAAAAGTTCCTTACAGTATGTAGCAGTACAATATTTCCTCGATATTTGTGGCCAACATCCTTGCACCTCCAGATGAATCTTTTAGAGCATCTTTAATTACTTGTAGTCTTTCTCCAAATGTCAGCTTGCTTCGTCTCCCTGATTTTCTCTGTTATCGACAACACCAGTCTTTTTTTTGTTTTGTTTTTAAGAATATTGTGAATTGCACACAATGACAAATTTAACATACTTGAAATTTCCCAGAACGTTTTTCCACTATGATGCAGATAAATAATTTGCTCTCTTTTTGCAAGTGGAATCTTTTGTTTTGGGTGCCATGACATAAAACTTGCTTGCAAATTAATCTAAATTTATTATCAGCAAATGAAGTAAGTATCCTTGACCTTGACCTGACCCTGACATGCGCAAAAGTAATTAAAAAAATTTAACAAAGTTACATAACATTTTGCATGTTGTTTTTATTTTGTTGTAATACACTTTTGCGGTGCATTTTTTTTTTTTTTTTTTTTTAAATAATATATTTAGTTTAAATAATTTTTGATTGCTTATTAAATACTTCTACTGTCTATCCATTTACCTTTCTTAATTTTGGTAATCTACTCTCTATATCACTTCAAACGATTTTAACAGGATTTCATTTTTTATATTAATTATATTTAAAGACAGTATAAATGCTGGTTTCAATGGATTATCGTTATGGCAATATCTTAGTTACTTTAGTTTTATTTGTAAAAGTATATATATATATACATATATATATATATATATATATTTTTTTTTTTTTTTTTTTTTTTTTTTTTTTTTTTTTACAGACATAATGTTTTTACAGTTGTTTTTTAGTGATTATAAAGATTTATTTGACAAAGTTTCGTAGAAATTTATAATTTTTGTAGTAAAAAATATTTATGTGAATTAAAATTTAATCCATCCAAATTTTAAAAACTAACAAACTTTTAAAAATAAAAGCTGGCTTTTTAAAAGTGTTTAAAACATTAAAAACAGCAGCTTTTTTGGCCGGGTTCAAAGCCAGCAACTCTGATGCAAACATACAAAAATAAAACTAAAATTAAAAGGGAAGGCATGGACAAAATCAAAATTGCAAATATTCTTTTAATTTTGAAAAAAAAAAAAAAAAAAAATCAAATGTAGAAGTGATAAAAATTAATAGTCATTAACAGAGGTAAAATTTAGAGACTAGAATGGTATTTAGCACTACTCTGTTAAATATCTTGGCCACATTTTAAAGGAAAAAGGTTTAATTTTGCATAAAAAGGCAAAATTTTCAAAAGGAACTTTCTGGTAACTTTTATTTGCATTTTAAAATCCCATCAGATTGTAGAATCTTTTATAAAATAATCATGATATAAGACACCCAAAAAAAATAATACAGTATTTTAACATCATTTGACACATAAACAATTACATATTATGCAATAAATAAGACATAATAAGAGGTTATACATACATAACATAATCAACTTTTTCATAATTTTGGGCTTCCTCCCCTCTTTGTGATGTACATTATCATCCCTTGAAAAAAGCTGGAAAAAAGATATGAAGATTAGAAATATTTTTTCATTGGTTGCTGTTTCATTTTTATTATTTTTTTTTTCACAATATTGGGTGTAAAATGCATATTTTTCGAAATGATTATGTTAGGGCCAAGGCAATCTTGGGAGAAAATAAAAAACTCCCCCCCCCCCCCCTCTCCCATTTAAAAAAAAGTCAGTTGAAATGTAGTATTTATTTTTCAAAAAAAAATATATTTTTATGGAAGATGTGGCTGGTAAAGATCTACACACTCTTTTTTTCCTAAGTAATCTGCCAATATGATTTATATGTGGATATACCCCCTCCCCTCTTTTCAAAGTAGTGTCATTACTTGCTGCAAACTACTGATTTTTTTCCTTTAAACGACTGCTATTAGCTACCCGACAAACTACTGTTAGAAACACTATTGTAGTTTCATAACTTGTAGAGCACTTGTACTTCTAATTCTTGCATTTTTATGTTAACAAAAGATTTATTTAAATTAACAGAGATCCCAAATATAGTAACTGCTTATTAAATTTCAGGCATTAATAAACTTAATATAGTATCTAGGAAACAAAGGGGCCGTCCATAAATGATGTCACGCTTGGATAAGGGGGGGGGGGGGAGTTCATGAGATTGTGACAAGGGGGTGATAGGGGGTAAGAAGTGTGACATCACACTTTTTGATTAAAATAAAATTATTAAAAAATAGCAGATTAAATTATAAAACTTGTATTCATAAAGTAAAGATATGATTTGGAACCAAATATATTAATTTCAATTTCCAAAATATTACTGTTTTCAATTTCTTTTTCAGATTAATATTTTATTATTATTGTATGTTAATTATGTTTTTTGTTGTAAATTTTAAATCTAATATCAGACAAAATGAGAACATGAATCACTCTTATAATCTTATGCTCACAAATGTCACTAAAACACATAGTTAAAGTCTAAGAATAAAATTTGAAATATGACCTGTTAATAGTGCTTTATCGCTGAATTGTAAGCATGTGTTTACGTAATATAGTGTGATGTGCGACAAGAGAGGGGGGGGGGGGGGGGGGGAGAAGGGGTATGATGAAGTGTGACACTTTGGGACAAAGGAGGGGGTAAAAAATATTGAAAAAATCTGTGACATCATTTATGGACGGCCCCAAAGGATAAGAAGCTCATCCCCCTATTTTATAAAAAAATGCAAAATAGATCCCAATGTTGAAAATGTAGATATTTCTGTGATATTGCCCAAGTAAAACATGAAATATCTTTGAAGGGACTAAAAATTTAAAACAGTCGAGCAAATTTGTGAAATACTTCAATAAATTTCTGTTTTGAAACAGCAAACATTAGTATGTTTCTAAACGCAAAACATCATTGAAATTGAAAAATGTATTTTAATTTGCGTTTATTTCTTAAAACAGAGATAATTGTTACAACTGAAAAAAATACCACAAGTAAGTGATATTACCACTTCTGGAAGCATTATATTTAATAATTTGTAAAATTACTAAAAAATTGCTTGCACATAAGAAACAAAGAATAGGTTATAACAAAATATGCTTTAAAAATTTCATTCTCTCATCAAGGCCTTTATATCAGAAAGGTATCCAAATTCTAAACCAGAGAAGCATAGGTACAAGCATTGAAAGTTAAATAAAAGTTTGTGAATAGCCAATCACATACAAATTTTGAAAAACAAAACTTTGCGATTCAGCGCTCGTCCAACATTTAATGCCTGTTTATACACTGGGATAAATTACAAAACACAAACCAATATTTTCACTAACAGTAAATTTTCCAAGTGTCTGCGACAAATCTTTCAGAATCAGAAAAAAATCTGCAGATAAAATATGTTACAAATGAATCGTTAATTAATCAAACAATCAATTAATTATTTTTAATGTCTTTTTGCATCTTAATTATTAATAATGTTAAGTTTTAATAATAAGGAGCTAAATAAAATAAGCGGAAATGCTTGAATAAAGGAGAAAATGGAAAAAATATCTGCAACACCCATCACTTGTCATGATTTTTCTCGCAAGATAATGCTAATCCTATGGGGATGTTATTTGTTAATATCTCATTTGTATTTTGATATTTTTAAATATTTTTTTTTGCATTGGATAGATGAGTTGCATCTTTACTCTACACCACTCTTTTCTTTTTTACTTTTTTGATTCTGGTAACAGATATTTTTTATAAGATTATTTTCACATTGAAAAATTGTTCTGAAAATGAAAGGGTCCTTATAAAAAACATCTGCAACTAAAATTGTAAAAAAGAGCGATGTTGAGATGCATCTCAGCTATTCAATGCCAAATAAATAAATAAAATATCATACACAGCATAATAATTAGGTTCTTTTATTGCATTATGTATATTTTTATGGACCATTTTGTGAAAGTCAGTGACCAAAAATAACTCCAGGTGAGGTAACCCTATACTTTTTAAAGTAACATTTAACTAAAGTATGGTGAACAATGTGGTTACAGTTCACTTTATAGTTAGCGCTAAAAGGGTTGTTTGACAACTAAAAGTATTAAATATGACAATAAAATGAGATTGAGCATGATTTAGCCCAAGTACATGTGGCAATACTTGATAAACTTCTTTAAATTATTGAAAAGGTTATTTATAAGAAATTTCAAGACTATTTTTCAATATCTAAAGTAATTTATAATTGAACCAAAAAGAGAAAAAAAAATATTTTAGATTTAAAAGATTTTTAGATTAGTTGTGACAAAGATCTTTGAAAAAATGTGCCATAAGACCAAATGCTATTTTACAAAAACTTATAGGAAGCAGTTTCAAAATACCCCTCCCCCCAACTAAATAAATAGTTATTGTACAATTAAATGATGAATTCTAAACAAGGTAGTTTAGAGTTTCTCTATGATTTTTTTCATTTTTGTGAGGAAATTTTAAAAAACTGAAAAGTATCGTGTCCAAGAATTATTCGGGAAAGTTGTTGATCAGGAGTTACCTGGGCTTACCCTAGATTAAATATATATAATGTACTACACAAAATATTATATCCACAAACTACTTTGAATCAAGCTATACAGATCAGTAGCTTTTTACTCATGGAAATAAATGTTACTAAAATTTAATATATTTATAAAAAATTTATGCAATATATACTCATCTTCCATCAGTAAGAGGTTTGGTTCACAAAACAGCATTCATCAGCAAGAGACCTTTTATAAAAATATAAATAAAAATAATATAAAAGCAAATAAAAAAATATAAAAATTTTAAATAATATGAAATTCCAAACACAACAACTACAAGATTACCAGAAAAGAAAACTTTAGTAGATAGGCTAAATATATTAATAAAATTTCAAGGATGTGTGTGTGTGTGGGGGGGGGGGGTTATTAAGAAATGATTAAAAAAGTAAAAAAATACACCATGATTTAATAGTCTCCTGTATTTTTTGTAAACAATAAGGAAGTTCTATAATTTTTGCAAGTTTTCGGATACATTAATTTGGAAACTCTGTATAAGAGATTTCTGGATACATCTGAAGGTGCATTTCAATATTTTAACAAAAGGGATGAATGCATTTTGTCGATTTTAGAACAGGCACAGTGCTGTGCCTTTAAATAATAGCATAGAGGAAACACTAGTTTATATGAATATGTATATATAATATATTTACATATAGTCGACTGAACTCCCTCGAATCTGCACAGCTTGGGACCAGAGGTTGCGCAGATTAAAAAAAAATTGCAGATTTCTGGTCATTACTTTGTTTACATTTTTAAAGAGTTATTTTTAAATATCTGTAAAAGTGTAATTAATAATGCAGTCGAGTCGAAATTATAAAGAATGTTTACAATATACAATATCATAAAATATTAAAAGCAAAGGTCATGTTAATAATCAATAATGTATGATTAAATGTTGATTAAAAAGATTAAATGTATTTTTATTAAATTATTCAATGAAACTTGCCTCATAAAGGTAAGGTACTTTACTAATTCACATCAAAATCATAAAATAAGGAAGTTTTATTTCAGGTTTAGTCAGACTTAATAACCAAAAAAGCTTGATTAATACATAAATAAATTTTATAAGAAGATTGTGATTATTAATGATATCAGCCATGCCTTGAATTTTTTTTTCAGAAATATATGTATTCTTCCTTCATGAAAAAACAGGAATTCAAGTAACATTAACAAAAATTACAAATTAAAATATTGCATGGAAATGATGTAAAACTAGAAAAGTCAAATCTTGTCCATATATCTGAACTGAATGTTTCATTGTTTACATCTGTAAATTATGGGTGGATTTTAGGATTGCAGATTTGAGGGAGTCTACTGTATATATATATTCGTTTTCCCCAGTTTCAAATATCTAGACTCTCAAAGATTTGCAAAAATTGGGAATCCTCTGAAGATCTTTAATTTTTGTGAATGTTGCTACTTTGTTTATTTTTTCAAATCTCTTCAAAATGGTTTTATAAGATATAAACAATAAATGCTAATAAAAATGATTCTAAAATTTTAAGCAACACAAGATAAAATTAAAAACAGGATAAACATGTTAGTAATAAACACTAATAAGAAATTTCTTTTTTAAATTATTTTTTATGCAATAATTACATTATTAGAATCCAGTTTTTTTAAAGATATTAATTTATCAAAAGAATTTAGCCAATCTCACATCTATATTATATAGTGTAAATCAAAATTTATTTGCAACAGAAATAAATCAAGCCTCAAAAATTCCAATAAAGGACACCGATATGTTAATTACACATCCTACAGAACCTAATAAATTTGCTTCTATGTTTACAACTAGCATACAGAATTAAAATGTTATTAAAACATCAAGCATGAAAGTAGGAAGTGAGGAAAAAGGGGAGAGGAAGAAATTTTTTCCAACTGTACAGTGTTGCTAAACTCTTATAATTTCAAACACCATTTTAATAGCTAATTACATAATAAAATTAAATATAACTGCACATATGATTGCTATATATAAAGAGAAAGATTTTTTTTTTTTTTTTTTTTTACTTTGTATTAACAATGCTAAAGGTTTAAATCCAAATATATAACTAATCAACTTATATAGAGTTAGAATACAATCATTGATTTTCCAAAACAAATAATATCGTGAATGGTTTAGCTGTTAAATCTCTCCCCACTGTTTTTTTTTTTTTTTTTTTTCAAAAGAAAACTATCTTTTTGCTAAATTGAACTTAGCTTCAGAAATATATCTCGAAAAAGGTAACCTAAAAGTGCAATATAATAGTACAAAACATTCTGAGTCAAAAAAGAAACTGCTTTTCATTTTGAATTTTTAAAATCTTAAAAAAATCATTTTTGAAAGACACTTTGAACAACTTCAATTACAACTTTCAGATGCTTCAACGTCCACCATTCATTTTGTCTCTTTTGCGCAGTAATTCTAGAACAAATTCCATAGATTTGAGTAGACAAAAAGTCAGATTACTAAATTTTTCAAGAGGCGAGAAATAACTCGCTCATGTGTGATTTGATTAACATTTTCAATAATAACACACCAAAAACAATGAAACTAACCTTAAATACATAAAAAGGGAAAAGCAATTAGATACATGGTAAGGAAACTGAAACAACATACAAAATGAATAATGGCACTTACTTTTTGTCAGAGTTCTTTATTTGTAGAGATTTCAGCATTTCTTTACCGTTCGAATCACAGCGGCTTTGATTCGAATTGGCGCCATTGCTTCGTCTTATCGTCTTCCTTTCCTTCTTGTTTACAATTTCTGAGAGATGCGCAAATCCATGCGCGTATAAAATAGGTTTTTCACAAGCATGGGCTCCGAGCAGTGAGATAGCGTTGTTGGTCAGTCAACGCGTGGCGAAAGGGGGGGGGGGGGCGACGGTCGCCTCGGGCGCGAAAATTTATGGGGCGCCAAATTTATACTACAAACGTCATTTTGGCCTATTATAAAAAAAAAGTTGGGGGAGGGGGGTACCAAATTCTAGCTTTGCCCCGGGCGCAATTTTCTCTTCTCACATCCCTGCAAGCAGTGTTGAATTCAGACACTTTTCTCCGAAAGGGACTTCTGTGGCTCCGGGAGGGAGACCATTATAGAGTTCCGAGAAGAGGGATTGCAATTTTGACCATTGAAAACCCCAAATCTCAAATTTTCCGGGGTAGGGGCATTTCATTCTCCGGGGGGGGGGATGTCCCCAAGGGCCACCCCCTGGATTCAACACTGCCGGTATAAACGTTGAAAGTGTGGTCCGACGGAATTTTTACAAAACATAAATTGTTTACGCCTATATGGTTATTAATAAATAATTGTCATACGAGGAGGGGGGGGGATTCTGGCAAAAAACAATAATTTTGCACGCGATCATTTTTTAAAATAGTTTTTTATATGTATGTAGTTGACTAATCTAATATCGTTAATCTATATTCCATGGCTTAGACACTTAAAAATCTGAAGAATGCTAAATACTAAAATTATCTAAGACGGATCGCACAGTCTGTGTTGAATAAAGGTGGTGGTCCAGAGCAACGATATGTCCCCCCCCCCCAAAAAAAAGAGATTTTCTGTTTTTAATGGTAAAAAAGTGCAATCACCCTCCCCTCCCCCCGGAACCACAAAAATCCCTCCTGGGGGAAAAATGTCCCCCCACCCTTCTCGAAAAAAAAAGTTTCGGAATTTTAAATTTTTTTACTTTTTTGAAAGTTTAATCACCCTTCACAGAAATTAAGGAATCCTTTCCGGAGAGAAATATTTGAATTCAACTGAACGCGCTGTTTACTACGATGCGTTTTCATGTGTTCTATTATACGTTATGTGTTGTACTTGTGGTTAATGCTTTGGGAAAGTACAGCGGAAACGCATTTTGTTACACAATCTCAAACACATGGGAATGGATTAAACACATTGGAAACACATCTTGACACGTATGGCGTTTTAAAATGCGTTGCATAGTGAGTAGAATGTGTTTTGAGGATTTGCAGTGTACTCATCGTGAAGCGGTTAAGGCAATCTCTTTGTTGAAATAATTTTCCCATTCTAAGAATCATACAGCACTCTAAACTATGGCTGAAAAAAAAAACTGTTATCAACACATTAAGTCACAGATGATGCTTAAACTCAACATCGTAATTCGGCACATTGGTCCCAAAATACAGAAAAAAAAAATGTCGTTAAATCATTTAAGGGCATCTTTGAAATGTTATACTATGGGTACTATTTACGCAGAAGATACGTCCAAAGATTTATTTCGTATTGAAAATAAAAATCGAGGGAATTTATTAAAAAATATTCTTTTTATAAACTAATTTTTGCACCAAGAGGGACGTAGAAATTCATGCTTGCTCCAAGTTTAAAAAATAAATAAATAAATAAATAAAAATCATAGGTGTATCCCTGGAAAGATGTATCCCTGCGCCTACATCCTTGACCTCCCTTAAATTCATAATAATATGACTTACTGTTGCGAATTATTTTACCATAAATACTCATACATTAACAAACTTTCTCAAATTCATGCTTGCTGCGGGTAAAAAAAAAAATCATAGATTGACTCTCCATCTACACCCACTCCTCTCCCTTAAATGCATAATAACATGGCTTAGTGTTACGAATTACTTTAATATAAATACTCATACATTAACAAATCTTTAGAAAACAAATTAGCGTTGTGCTATGAAATGCATTAACATTACTAAACACACTCTTTCATACATGAACTATGTTATTAAGACAAATAAAAAATGTTTTTGAACAACACTAGTTTAAGATGATAATACAAAACTGCCTCAGGTTCATTTTTTTCTCTAGAAATCATGATTGAGGCAAATGGCATTTACATAGAGTTTACCGTGGGAACTCGATCTACATTTAAGAAGAGAGGAGGATCTACACGCATTTGTCAATCGAATAAGTAACTGAAGCCTAGAGCAGCAGAGGAAAAATGCGTGGGTCTCAATATATATATTGCTTAGCAGTTGCTAAACGACGTTATGCTATTCATAAAGGTAAATGATTATTGTCTTCATTGGAAACAAGATTCATATGCGGTAAAGGAAATGGGCGTTATTATTTTGTCACTGTCACAGAGCGACTAATATATATATATATATATATATATATATATATAATTTTTTTTCTCTTTTGGACAACTTTAAGGAATGAGTTTTTCCTCCGTTACCCATTTCGGGTCCAAAATTTTTTTACAGTTTAAAAAAAAAAATTACTTTTACGTTATAACATTAATACTAGTTATCCAAATAGATTAATTAGATTTTAATAAACATATTATTGACTGAAAAATTTCTTTATAAAATAATTTTTATACAGAGAGGGGCATAGAAATTCATGGTTGCTTCGAGGGAAAAAAATATTTTTGTCCATTCGCTTACACCCTTTCCGATTCTCTTAAATTCATAATAATATGACTTACTGTTGCGAATTATTTAATCATAAATACTCATACATTAACAAACTTTTAGAAATTCGTGCTTGCACCGGGTAAGGAAAAAAAATCATAGACTGGTCCTGCGCCTACACCTCCCCCTCCCTTAAACGCATAATAATATGGTTTAGTGTTTCGAATTACTTTACTCAAAATATTCATACATTAACAAATCTTTTTAGAAAACAAATTTGCGTTGTGCTATAAAATGCATTAACATTGCTAAACACACTCTTTCATGCATGAACTGTTATAAAGACAAACAAAAAATGTTTTTGAACAACACTAGTTTAAGATGATAATACAAGACTGCCTCAGGTTCATTTTTTTCTCTAGAAATCATGATTGAGACAAATGGCATTTACATAGAGTTTACCGTGGGAACTCGATCTACATTTAAGAAGAGAGGAGGATCTACACGCATTTGTCAATCGAATAAGTAACTGAAGCCTAGAGCAGCAGAGGAAAAATGCGTGGGTCTCAATATATATATTGCTTAGCAGTTGCTAAACGACGTTATGCTATTCATAAAGGTAAATGATTATTGTCTTCATTGGAAACAAGATTCATATGCGGTAAAGAAAATGGGCGTTATTATTTTGTCACTGTGACAGATAGACGAATAAATTTTCTTTCTTTTTTGATCTGGACAACTTTAAAGAATTGCTTTTTCCTCCGTTAAAATGTGACAAACAAATGTTGAATGCAGCAAGAAGCTTCTTAAAAATAATTCAAAAATCTCAAAATTTCTTGTAGTCCTATCACGTTATCAAAATACATATTTTGTTTTACGAAGGGATGCTGAAAAGTTCCTGGCTTTCATTACTTATAGTTGAAACAGAAAAACAAAATTGGCCTCATTTGAAAATTTAAAATCTTATTATGTAACTTTAATAATATCAGGTTGTTTCTATTTATTAGAATTTTTTCTGTTGCAAACGAAAGCTGCGATAACGGAGGCACAAGAAAATTTCCTAATGTTGCAGTTATGAGAAATCATGAATGTTTTATTCCTACAGAAAAGTCAGCAAAGCAGGATTTTCTTGGATAAGTTAGTGATTGGAGAAGAAAGTGGGCTTTACATCTACGATTCGGAAAAGAAGGAACAGTCAAAAGAAAGGCATCACAATTGATCTCCGCGGCAAAAATGATTTTGCCATGGAAATTGGATAAAATGGTCTCGGTGACAGTTTTCAAGGATAAAGATGGCATTCTGTTGGTGGACTACCTACCTCAGGGATGAAGAATAACTGAGCAATATTATGCTGATCTATTGGTCCATTTGAAAGAGTTCATCAAGGATAAACGCTTAGAGAAGTTGAACAAAAAGATCTTTCTGTTGTATGACAATGCACCTCCACACACGTCCAATTCTGAAGCTGCCAAATTGAAGACCATGGGTTTCCCATTTGAACAATAAACCTTCCCATTCGCCAGAACTAGGCCTCTCAGACTATTTTCTGACTCTAAACTTGAACAAACACCTTAAAGGTAATTATTTTGAGGACATTGAAGATGTCAAAGCGGCTGCTGAGAGCTGGTTTCGGGACCAAGTTAAAGAACATTTATTTGTCAGTTCTAGAAAAGCTTCAACAACGATGTAACAAGAGCATCAGTTTCATGGGATAATAAGCTGAACAAATAATTTAATTTCTTAACTCTAGCTATTTTCTTTTTCGTCAAAGCCAGAAACTTTTCATCACCCCCTTGTATAAGTTTCGTGTTAAGATTGTCAGCTTTGATGTTTTCACCGATCAACAAACATAACCGACCGAGAACTTTTAGCTCTTCCTACTCCCCTTGCATTTGCGAGGCACTTCTCTGAATTTAGATATTTACATGATACAGTGGCTATATGTATAACCAAAATATAATAAAATAATTCGTATAATAAAATAAGCTCTACTGGACAACCTGTTTCTAAAGTTTGCTTATCCATACTACACTTAGGAAAGATTTTTTATTTTTCTCTTTTAATACATATTTTTAGCTTAGATATATTCACATCGTGCTTAACGCTGAATAATATATGTAATTACTACATTAACAATAAAAAAATCTGTAAAACATTATACAAATATCCACTTGATATTCTATAAAACTTCCTAAAGAAAAGCAGGAAATGGTTCTGAAAGTCGACTGATTTTTTTTTTATCTGCTGTTGCCACTTCAGGAAACATAATTCATGAGGATTATTGCTATCGAACTTGTCCATGTATTCAAACTTATAAATAAATGTGTTGAGCACAACCCGCCCCCCTCTTTTCATCATATTTTATTCAGTTGTCCCTCATTCGACCTGGGGGTGAAATGCATTTAATAACGGAAAACAGCCGTTTCTCTTGTCAAGTGCCGAAAACTACATCGCATCAGGGTCAGCGGTTAACAGTGAAGAGAAATTGCTTTTTGATGGAGGTTTGCATTGGCGGCAATTTTCAAAGCCACTGTTCCGATATTTCAATGATTTTGTTTCTCTATTTTTTTTTTTTTATTATTATTATTATTATTATTCACTGCTGTATCTACTGGGAGCGGATATACTTTCTCATCTTTTTCTTCATTTTCATGTTCATGTTTCTTTCTTAATTCTTAGTTATGATTCTGATTGGTGGGGGGATTCCTGATTGGACAATGATGTAAAGCAACGATGAAATAACACCGCTTGTTAAATGACTATATTTTACAGCTGATTAATGATTTTCTATTACGTATTTTGCTTTCGTATCGTAAAGGAAATTGATTTAACTCACTGAGCAAATAGAGAATAATATGATTTATTTCTGTATGCTTTTGTTGAAATTGTTATTACAATTTAACAAATGTAATATGAGTAATGATTTATACATATTATTCCTTTTTATAGGTGCATTTATATAAGTTATCATTTCTGTTAAATGTAATTTATCATTTTCAGAATTCTAATTAAAATCATACGCTGTGCACTTTTTTTTTCTTTTTTAACTCTATGTGACAGCTTAAAAACATTTTTAGTAAAAATAACACTTTCAAAAGTGAATGCTGTTGTGTACCAATTATAAACAAGTTAGTTGAAAAAAAAAAAAAAAAAAAAAAAAAAAAAAAACATTTAATTTTTAATTTTACGCTTTGAACCCTCTAAATCAACCATATACTCAACATTTTTTTTTTCTCGCGGCCAAAAACATAAGTTTGCGACTTTAGAAACAACACACTTAAACATGATTGAAAAAACAAGTGTCTAGCATAGATAATGAAAAGCTTACCATCAAATTCATAATACTGTAAAAGTTAAAAATAAAAATAAAAAAAGTAAAAAAATAAATAAATAAATAAATAAATATGGTTGATTGTGTTAAAGATGTCTAAATAAACAATTTGAAAAACGAGAAATTTTGAAACCCAGTTTCGGCTATTAGTATCAATAACTTAAAAAATATTCAATTTATTTTTGCCCTGTATATGATCTCAAGATTTGTACGTATACTACAAAATATACAAAAAGTTAGCTCAGTTAAATAAATAACACAGTTGATATTTTTCATTCATAAATTTCCATGAATATGAAATGTATTTAAGAATATATGTCGTTCAACCCTATATGTAATCTATATAATTTATACATACCCAAGTAATATTAAAGAAACAGTTCGATTTAAAAACGCGTAATACAACTGAAAGCTCATTTCCAAAAATTATTGCTGATAGCTTTCGATAGTTTAATTATATTTCAATTTCTTCTATAGCCAAACTTTTTTGTGTGTGTGCATGTGTCTCTGTAAATGAACAATAAATTCATGCACATAATATTATGTAGTAAGCACCATATTTCAGGAGGAAAAGTCATTTGATTTGTATTTTATTATTATTATTATTCCGATACTTTATAATTAAAGTTTACCACTCAACAATACTTTCAAAAAATACTATTATATTAAAAATATTAAGCCAAAATATTATACATGTAATTAGTAGTTAAATAAATTTAACTACACAAGAATGTTCACTACATTCTCTTATTATTATAAAGAAATTTTATTATTATTTATCGTTAAAAAAAGGAAACAGAAAGAAAGAAAAATATTCATGTAAGAACTATAAAAAATTGACCTTGATAAAAAATACATAGTTCAAAATTAACTGTGTATGAAAATATAAAATAAAATTCAAGTAATTAAGATACATATAACAAAAATCGTTAACTATAAGCTACAACTTTAAGTTGGTTGAGTTTTAGAATGACGAGACTGACAGAAATAGAGCTAATGAAAACTTTAAACGATCGTATAGTTAGAAAAAAATTATAAAATGCTTAATACTGTTTTTTAGTTTATTTATTTTTTTTTTCAGAAAAATATAGATTGTAGTAAGCAAAAATAAATGCTCTACCCAATGTTTTTTGCTAAACTTCTGAAAAGACTTTCTGAAGCAAGCATAATTTGCTATAAATTACAACCTTAAAATTATTCCTTTTTATCAAGTAGTTTAAACTGATGGAGCACCATCTATCGCCTTCCATCACTTAAACAATAAAACAATTCATGTGGATTTCAATGCTTAATTCATTTAAAAGCAACTAAATTAAATATTCAAGCATTTTTCTAATGAATCTATCAAGTTGTTTACCATTAAATTTTGACGGGTGCTATCTAGTAAAAACTTAAATGTCTACGATTAATTTCTCAGACAATATATTTCGTCACGCTAATATTCACAAACTAAACAGGCTCCAGTTAGCTTTTATTTGAAATTTATTAGAAACACTCAATGCTGTTAGTAGTAGAGTTTTTTTCTAGTTCCACACCTTTTGACAGGCTCTAAAGAGCTGGATTGATGAGGCGGATCGGAAAGAAATAACGGATGCCGTTCCACGCTTGCCGCGTTTCAGAACTGTCATCCAGCGTTTCCGACTGTCACATCTTTCTCACTCGCGCATTTGACAGATCACCCAGTCAACTTTTTTGTCACTCTATCAGCAGAGAGGATTTTCTGATACAAGTTAAAGAACTTGCGACTCGAAAAGAAAAAAAAAAACTTTTTTTCTTTGTTTCTTTTTTTCAACAAAACGAATGAGCAAAAAGCTTTGCTTATCGCTGCTTTGAAATCCAAATTGGTTACTTTCCCTTCAAACGTTGCTCTTGCCAGGGCTTAATTTGCGTCGGAGCACACCGAAGCTCAGCTCCAGTATTTCTCTGTTTTTAGTTAATATTTAAACATTGGTCGAAATTTACCGGATATCATAGAAACAGAGCTCCGGAGCCTAGTGCAACAGTAATTCCGAAAAACCGAAACCTAAATTACTCTCTCCTCCCCCCCCCCTTCTCCATTTCAAAGTTTTTGCATTCTTTTCTATCAAAACACTTATACCTGATGTAGTATGTTGCACACGTAAGTGATGGAGATGAAACGGCGCATAAGATTTTCTTAATTTTTTCTTTAAAATGTTTTTTCTAGTTGTTCATTCATTTGACGTATCACCCAGTCAACTTTTTTGTCACTCTATCAGCAGAGAGGATTTTCTGATACAAGTTAAAGAACTTGCGGCTGGAAAAGAAAAAAAAACTTCTTTTCTTTGTTCTTTTTTTTTTTTTTTTCAACAAAACGAATGAGCAAAAAGCTCTGCTTATCGCTGCTTTGAAATCCAAATTGGTTACTTTCCGTTCATACCTAGCTCTAGCCAACAAGGCCTGATTACCGCACAGGCCAACTAGGCCATGGCCTTGGGCCTGTTGGCGATGGGGGCCCAAATATAATAAAATGGTGTACGGAAAAAAAATCTTAAAATTGCAATTTCCAGCTTTTTTTATCTCAAAATCGAAAAAAGATTTTGGTTAACTTGGCAACCACATGTTAATTTAATGATAGCCCTTGGAACACCCTCCCTCCTCCCCCCCCCCCTCCAAAAAAAAAGAAATCTAGCTACTATTTTGGCGAAAAGGGGCTCTAAAATGATGTCGGATCTTAGGCTCTCTGCAACCTTAATCGGGCTCTGCTTGTCAGCAGGGCTTTATTTGCGCCGGAGCACAGCAGAGTTCAGCTACGGCACTTTTCTATTTTAGTAAATATCCAAAAATTGGTTGGAGTTTACCAAAGATCATAGAAATAGGGCTTTGGAGCCAGTGCAACAGCAATTCCGGAAAACCGAAACCTAAATTACCTTCTCCTTTCCCTCCAATTTCCAAATTTCTGCATTTTTTTCTATCAAAACAATTGGCCCCACCAGTGGCTAAGAGGTTCTGCTCTCGAAGTGGTAGACGGGAAGTGCTGAGTTCGAATCCAGTTGCGTCCGCAGGCCTAAACGTTCGCAGTTTTCCGTAGTTTTCTTCGAACCTTGGGTAACCTTGCATAAATACAGGTTAGGATCCCTTAGAAAGTCCCCCACGGAGGGCATTCCTCCTTGGGCCTGTATCCCTCGTGCAGATAATTGCCCGTCATACATAACATTAATACCACTATCAAAAGACTTCTACCTGATGTAATGCGTCGAAAACTTGGGAGATAGAAATGAAACGGCGCATAAGATTTTCTTATTTTTTTCCTATAAATGTTTTTGTTAGTTGTTCATTCATTGTATGTATCTTAGTGTATAATAGCTGCGAACAATGTCTTTAATGCGTTAACACCATTTCCGAATCATAATCCTTACAGTATTAAATTGCTGAATTCTGTGAATAGTTACCAACAGAGGCAAAGATTTCTATTCGAAGGTGATGATAAACTAAACTAGTTGGATGTGTCAATCCCAAAGCTTTCTTCTATCTCAGAAGTATATTTTAATATTTAAAAAAAAAACGTGGTGACCCCAAAGTTACCCACTATCGAATTTCCTCGAATATCTGACCTAGCCTAATGAGATTCTGGTATCCGAAAAGGCTAAAACGCAAAATTTAATTAATATTCTGAGAAAATGAGCTTAGTAGTGCCTCATGTTGGGTAATTTATACTAAAACCTAATAAGCATCTATTTATGTCAAGACCTAACAGAATCTGAAATTTGGTGGAATTTCGTCCATTAGTCCTTGAGATATAGTTACAACAAAAAATTTGCAAAACGTAGCACAGCAACACCATATCTTGGACAATTTATGCCAAAAAGTAAAAAAAGCGTCTAATTATGTTAAAAGAATCTGAAGTTTGATGAAATTCTGTGCATTAGTTCTTGAGATATAGCTAGTTAAAAAAACCGTGTAAAATATAGCACAGCAGCACCATCAGTTGAAGGATTTATAACAAAACCTGATCATCGTGTAATTATGTTATATGTCATTTTGTAACAAAATCTGAAGTTTGATTAAATTCTGTGCGTTGGTTGTTGATATATAGCTGTCGAAAAAATCGTGCAAAATGCAGCATAGCTGCATCACCTGTTGCAAGGTTAATACCAAAATGTAATCAGCGTCTAATTATGTTATATATTCTAGTGTAACAGAATCTAAAATTTGATGAAGTTCTCTGCATTAGTTCTTGAGATATAGCTATCGCAAAAATCGTGCAAAATATAGCATAGCAGCGCCATCTATAGGGCAGTTCACACCAAAACCTTATCAGTGGCTATGTATCTCAAGGTATCGCGGAATCTGAAGTTTCGTGAAATTCTGTGCATCAGTTCTTGAGATATAGCTATCGTGAAAATCATGAAAAACGTGGCACAGCAGCGCCACCTGCTGGTCAATTTACACCAAAACTTAATCAGCGTCTATGTATATCAAGGGGTTACAGAATCTGAAGTTTGGTGAAATTCTTTGCATTAGTTCTTGAGATATAGCAATCTTGAAAATCATGAAAAACGTAGTACAGCAGCGCCACCTGCAGGCGAATTTGCACCAAAAACCAATAGGCACTAATTCATATCAAGGTCTAACTGAATATAAAATTTTATGAAATTTCGAGCATTAGTTCTTGAGATAGAGCGCCCACAAATTTCTTGTCACATACAGACAGACAGACACACAGACAGACAGACAGACAGACAGACAGACTGACAGACTCACAGACAGACATTTTCTAAAAATAGTCAAAACGTGTTCAGGACCTTCTAAAACGTATAAATCCGTCGAAAACCGGAAGTCGAAAATTTTCATGAATCCAATACTTTCTTCTTGTAAAGATAGAAGAAAGTAAAAATGAAATAGTTGACTGATAATTATATGCAGAAAGATATTCGAAAATTTTATTTTGCTGAAGAAAATGAAGGTACTTTAAATTTGCAAATAATGTATGAAATATAAATATGAATGGAGTTATGGCGGAAAGGATGTACCTGTATGCTTTCAGGATCGCATAATATTAGGTATCGTTAGAAAATTAAACCTTGCTTGCCAGGGCTGAATTTCCAACAATAAAAGTAGCGGAGGTCTGATTTTCTGCAGTATTAACAATCATTGTACCTTCCCCCATCCCTCCCACCAGCATATTTATACTTTATACATTATTTTCAAAATTCAAAGAAATTTTGTCTTCAGCAATGAATAAATAAATAAATAAATAAATAAATAATATATTTGGCTGCTTCATTAACTCTTGTAAATAATAATATCTAATAAATTAAATAAATAAATCTACTTGAAGGGTGAGAAAGAATTATGCTGTGACTTTCGGTGAAAATTAAGCACCGCATGAAGCCAAAAAGTTTATTTTAAAAATATTTTATGAACACGAACAACAAACAACATGTAAACATAATACGATCTCCAGTAAAAACTAGTTGGATGTGTCAATCCCGAAACTTTCTTCTATCTCATAAATACATGATATATATATATATATATATATATATATATATATATATATAAAACGTGGTGACTTTAAAGTTACTTATTATCGAATTTCCTCGAACATTTGAGCTAGCCTAATGAGATTCTGGTATCCGAAAAGCCTAAAACGCAAAATGTAATTAATATTCTGAGAAAATGAGCTTAGTAGTGCCTCTTGGTGGGTAATTTATACTAAAACCTAATAAGCATCTATTGATGTCAAGACCTAACAGAATCTGAAATTTGATGGAATTTCGTCCATTAGTTCTTGAGATATAATTATAACAAAAAATTTGCAAAACGTAGCACAGCAACACCATATTTTGGACAATTTATGCCAAAATGTAAAAAAGCGTCTAATTATGTTATGGTGTAAAAGAATCTGAAGTTTGATGAAATTCTGTGCATTAGTTCTTGAGATATATCTAGTTTTAAAAAAACGTGTAAAATATAGCACAGCAGCACCATCAGTTGAAGGATTTATAACAAAACGTAATCATCGTGTAATTATGTTATATGTCATTTTGTAACAAAATCTGAAGTTTGATGAAATTCTGTGCGTTGGTTGTTAAGATATAGCTATCGGAAAAATCGTGCAAAATGCAACATAGCTGTACCACCTGTTGTAAGGTTAATACCAAAATGTAATCAGCGTCTAATTATGTTATATATTCTAGTGTAAAAGAAACTAAAATTTGATGAAGTTCTCTGCATTAGTTCTTGAGATATAGCTATCGCAAAAATCGTGCAAAATGAAGCATAGCAGCGCCACCTATAGGGAAGTTCACACCAAAACCTTATCAGCAACTATGTATCTCAAGGTATCGCGGAATCTGAAGTTTGGTGAAATTCTGTGCATTAGTTCTTGAGATATAGCTGTCATAAAAATCATGAAAAACGTGGCATAGCAGCGCCACCTGCTGGCCAATTTACACCAAAACTTAATCAGCGTCTATGTATATCAAGGGGTAACAGAATCTGAAGTTTGGTGTAATTCTGTTCATTAGTTCTTGAGATATAGCAATCTTGAAAATCATGAAAAACGTAGTATAGCAGCGCCACCTGCAGGCCAATTTTCACCAAAAACCAATAGGCACTAATTCATATCAAGGTCTAACTGAATATAAAATTTTATTAAATTTCGAGCATTAGTTCTTGAGATAGAGCGCCCACAAATTTTTTGTCACATACAGACAGACAGACTCACAGACAGACACACAGACTCACAGACAGACGGACAGACTCACAGACAGACATTTTCTGAAAATAGTCAAAACGTGTTCAGGACCTTCTAAAACGTATAAATCCGTCGAAAACCGGAAGTCGAAAATTTTCATGAATCCAATACTTTCTTCTTGTAAAGATAGAAGAAAGTAAAAATGAGGTAAGGTTGCAGTTAATTCTGTTCTTCTTCGTCAACATTCAATACCTATTATGACAAAAAACGATCCATTGGTTTTACACTTGCAAACGCTAGATGGAAACATGTCCATGCGTATGTGACACGTTACATCACTGATGAGGATGATGTTCACAACCATAGTAGACCAAGTCCATTTTGAAATTAGACTAGCTAAGCGTCCCAGGACAAGCATCATTCTGGGAGCTTCTAATCCAAGAGCCAACAACATAAATCCTAAGGTATCAAGCACAAGAAAAAAACTTTTATTTTATTGAAGAGTAGAAATAGGGGAATCTAAGTAGCCATGTCTGCCTAAAGTGAAGTGATACATAAGCCAAAAATTAATACCACAAGTGGTTGGCTCGTAGGCTTATCATTGTGTCTTCCTTCTCCAAGTCCTCCGTGTGTACCTTTGATAATAGGACAAACACAATGATAAGCCAACGAATCAACCACTGGTAGTATTAATTTTTGGCGTATGTACCAGTTCACTTACGGCCATAGAGGCGGATTACCCATTAGGCTGAGTAGGCTGAAGCCTAGGGGCCCAGAAGAAAAGGGGGCCCGGTGCTAAAATTTTCCTAATATTAAGAACAAGAAAATATTCTTTTACACTGGTCCAATAATAATATTTAATACAAAAGACAAAATATGTGCGAAATTCTTTGGCGCAATCATTTATATTTTTATCATCAATGATTTATGAGTTAATGAAGCGAGCATGTGTTTTAATTTTTCCAGTATATACCTCTTTGAAGGAGTGAAAGGGGTCCCTCAGAAAGTCAAGCCTAGGGGCCCGGGTGGTAGTTAATCCGCTTCTGTTACGGCAGACATAGATAATTAGACTCTTCTATTTTTATTCTTCCACAAAATAAAGTGTTTTTTCCTTGTGCTTGATAGCACGGTTTTTAGGCAGTCGGCTCTTCTACTATGCCTTCTAGCAATCCACAGAATATCTATATTCATGAATTATGACTAGTAGTTTTAAAGTGACTGGTAGTAAACTTCAAACCTACTGTATACAAACATAAATTTTGTACTAGGTACTATTCGCGTTTAAGTGAATATTTTTATAATGAAATAGATTAATAAGGAATTTTTTAAAAATCCAATTAATGTCCATTAAATGGAATATTTGTGTAGAAATATTACTTTAAAAGAATTTAAATAGAACAATTGGAATTTATTAATTATCCAAATAATATTCGTTAAATAAAAAATTCGTTAAAATTAATATTTTAATAATGAAATAGGATAATATAATTTTCTTTGCCTATCCAAATAATATTTGCTAAACTGGAAAATTTGTTGAAATGAATATTTTTATATTTGAATAAGATAATAGACATTTTTTTAACAATCGAAAAAATATTTTTTTTAATAAAAAAAAATTGTTACAATGATTATTTGTATAAAGAAATAGACCAATAGGAATTTTTTAGCAATCAAAATAATGTTCGTCAAATAAAAATTTCGTTAAAATGAATATTTCTATAATGAAATAGGATAATAGATATTTTTAAACAATCCAAATATTATTCGCTGTGCTGAAAAATTCATTAAAATGAATATTTTTTATGAAATAGAATAACAGAATTTTTTTAGCAACCCAAATGATATTCGTTAAATGAAATTCTTCTTAAAGTGAATATTTTTTATAATAAAGTAGAAAAATGGGAATCTTTAACAATACAAATAATATTCATTAAAGTTTTAAAAAATATATTAAAGTGAATATTTTTGTAATGAAATAAGGTAATAAAATATTGTTTAAAAATCCAAATAATATTCGTAAAATGAAAAGTGAATATTTTTACAATGGAATAAAATAATAGTATTTTTTTAACAATCCAAACAATGTCCATTAAATGAAATATTTGTATTATGAAATAGGATGATAGGAATTTTTTAATAATCCAAATAATATTCGTTAAACGAAAAATTCGTTAAAGTGAATATTTTTATAATGAAATAGGATAATAGGATTTTCTTTGACAATCCCATTAATAATTGCTAAACTCAAAAATTCGTTAAAATGAATATTTTTTTAATGGATTAAGATAATAGAATTTTTTTAACAATTGAAATAACATTCGTTACATTAAAAAAAATGTTAAAATAATTTTTTGTATTCAGAAATAGGACTTTTTATAAAAATCGAAATAATACTCGTTAAATAAACATTTTGTTAAAGAGGATTTTTGCATGATGAAATGGGATAATATATATTTTTTTTAATAATCCAAATATTATTCACTGTGCTGAAAAATTTAGTAAAGTGAATATTTTTTAATGAAATAGAATAATAGATTTTTTTACCAATCCAAATAATATTCGTTAAATTAAAAATAATAATTAAGTGAATATTTTTAATAATGAAATAGTATAAAGAAATTTTAAACAGTCTAAATAATATTCATTAAATTAAAAAATTCGCTAAAATTAATATTTATTTAAAGAAATAGGATAATAGGATATTTTTTTTAACAATCCAAATAATATTCGTTAAATGAAAAGCGTATATTTTTTAAATGGAATAAGATAGTAGGATTTTTTAACAATCCAAATAATATTCATTTAATGGAAAATTCGTTAAGGGGAACATTTTTATAATGAAATAAAATAATAAAAATTTCTTTAACAATCCAAATAATATTCGTTAAATGCAAAAATCGTTAATGTGAATGTTTGTATAATGAAATAGGATAATAGGAATTATTTAAACAACCCAAATAATATTTGCTGTACTGAAAAATTCGTTAAATTAAATATTTTTATAATAAAATAGGATAATAGGAATTTTTTTAACAATCCAAATAATATTAATTTAATGAAAAATTTGTTAATGTGAATATTTGTATAATGAAACAGGATAATAGGAATTATTTTAACAATCCAAATATAATTCGATGTACTGAAAAATTCGTTAAGGCAGGTATTTTTGTTATAGAATAGGAATAGGAATTTTTTAACAATCCAAATAATATTCGTTAATGAAAAATTCGTTAATATGAATATATATTTAATGAAATAGGATATTGAGAATTATTTTAACAATCCATATAATCTTCGATATACGTAATATTTCGTTAAAGTAGATATTTTATAATAAAATAGGTTAATAGGATTTTTTTTTAACAATCCAAATAAAATTTGTTAAAATAAAAGATTCGTTAAGGTAACATTCGTTGTAGCGTGTTTATACTGTATAAAGATATATTCTCAGCCCTGATTGAAGAACCCAGAGAAAAAACGTAAAAATATCAATACTTTCAAAACAAATTTAACTGCCCGCAAATGAGCGTATATGACGAGGCAGACTGATTGTATTGATCAGGAAATTTATTTCGATTGCTTTCGGTGTATTAAGTGAGGGATACATTCATTAGCACGTCTTTAATCTGTAAAAAGCATTGCATAAACTTGTAAACAGTTCAACGGCTTCTCTGTCACGTACAACTAAGCAAATTCATTGTCTTTGAATATTAACGAGGTTTCGTTAATAAAAAGACATGTAAAAGCGCACGTGCTTAAATAAAATCAATCAAAAATACATATCAGATTAGCCTACTGCTTATATGGACGTATTGTGTTCAATTTCAAACATGCGTATCGTTAGAAAAATAGTTCTAAACTCGTAGGCGAAACACGCAAAGATATGCAATTTGAAATAAATATGTCATTAAAAATAAAAATATTGAAGAAAGCTTGGGTTTGTTCTTATTAGATGCGTTTATCTATATATATAAAAGAAAGTCTGGATTTCGTATTAATCACAGCACAAAGAAATCTACCGAACCAAACATCTTGAAAACTGGGGTAAAAATATTTCTTATAACATCGAGTGCCGCTAAGAAGGGATTTTCCAAAATTTCACCCCTAAGGGGGGTAAAAAAAAGAACGAACTTTAAAAAAAATTCTTTAAAAATCGGCTTTTGTTGTTATTTTTCAACTGATAACATATTTTAGTGTAATTTTTCGTGCTGAATCGGATGGTACTAAGCAATTTCTTTTAAATCTAGTAGTTCGTGTGATACTTCAAATTTTCCTAATTTGGCGATGTTTTCGGCGCAAAAATCTTAAATTTTCAATCCTTATCTATATATATAAAAGAAAGTCTGGATTTCGTATTAATCACAGCACAAAAAAATCTAACCGAACCAAAAATCTTGAAAATTGGATTACGCAAATCAGATAAAATCTGTGGGTATTTGATTAGATATTAAGATTTTTTATTTAAACATACTTCGTTTGACTCAAGATTATTTTAGAGAAACTGACCAGCGTAGCGAGCGAAGGCTGCTAGTATTTATGTAAATGCATAGCACTTATAGTCGTCTTGCACTCTGTTCCTCCGTCTGTACATATACAGGGTTCCCAAAAGGTCGTTTACAAACTTAACATGCTGGTCTGTCATATCATTATGAACAATATTAAATAGGAAACTAAGGGTCCCAAACGTCTTCCAAAGGAGATATGCGCCATTAAAGTTTAGGGTCCAAAAATTCAAATGATTATAAAAAAACACTAAAATTGGTCGATTCGTTTGCGGTTTTCACTAAAACTATTCTTTATGTCAGTATTTTCTTGAAAATAAATTATAAAGATAAATTTCAAAAAATGTCGATAGAGGGCGCTTTAGACTTTGGAGTAACGTACAACTATTTTTTTCCGTTATTTTTTGCATCTCATAAATTTATTTAGAAGCTTAGACATAAACTTAAATTTTGAGATGAAAATCTGAATCGTTGGGAGTGGTAAAGTAGCGCAAACTGAACTGTGTTCAATGGGGGTGGGGAGGTTTAAATTTCAAATGATTATAAAAAACGGAAAAATTGGTAGGTTTTCGCTAAAATTATTCTTTATGTCAATACTTCCTTGAAAATAAATTTTAAAGATAAATTTTAAAAAAATCCGTTAGAGGGCGCCTTAAACTTTAGAATAACCAATAATTATTTTTAACCTTTTTTTTTTTTTTTTTTTTTTTTTTTTTCTAATTAAATGCTTGCAAAATTTTAGACTTAAATTTTGTGCTCAAAATCTAAATCGATAGGAGGGGTTAAGTAGCGCAAACTGAACTGTGTTCAGGAGTTGAAATGTTACCTTACCCACCCCTCGAACGCAGTTCAATTTTTGGCCGCTTAATTACTCACAACGATGCAGATTTTGAGTACAAAATTTAAGTTTGAACTTTTACAAGCATTTTATTAGATACAAAAAATAACGGTTAAAAATAGTTGTTGGTTACTATAAAGTTTAAGGCGCCCTCTGACGGAATTTTTTGAAAGATATCTGTAAAATTTATTTTCAAGAAAATATTGATATAAAGAATAGTTTTAGAGAAAACCGACCAAGTTTTCCGTTTTTTATAATCATTTGAAATTTGAACCTCCTCACCCCCATTGAACACAGTTCAGTTTGCGCTACTTTACCACTCCCAACGATTCAGATTTTCATCTCAAAATTTAAGTTTATGTCTAAGCTTCTAAAAAAAATTATGAGATGCAAAAAATAACGGAAAAAAAATAGTTGTACGTTACTCCAAAGTCTAAAGCGCCCTCTATCGGCCTTTTTTGTATTTTATCTTTATAAATTATTTTCAAGATAATACTGACATAAAGAATAATTTTAGTGAAAATCGCAAATCAATTGACCAATTTTTCCGTTTTTTATAATCATTTGAAATTTGAACCTCCCCTCGCAATTCAGTTTGCGCTACTTAACCATTTCCAACGATTTAGATTGTGAGCTCAAAATTTAAGTTTATGTCTAAGCTTCTAAAAAAATTTAATGAGATGCAAAAAATACTGGTAAAAACTAGTTTATCGTTACTCCAAAGTCTAAAGCGCCCTCTATCGACATTTTTTGAAATTTATCTTTATAATTTATTTTCAAGAAAATACTGACGTAAAGAATAGTTTTAGTGAAAACCGCAAACGAATCGACCAATTTTTCTGTTTTTTATAATCATTTGAATTTTTGGACCCTAAACTTTAATGGCGCATATCTTCTTTGGAAGACGTTTGGGACCCTGAGTTTCCTATTTAATATTGTTCATCATGATATGACAGACCAGCATGTTAAGTTTGTAAACGACCTTTTGGGACACCCTGTATAACAGAGCGAAAATTACCCAATCGAATCTTTTGAAATTTAAAATGTATAATTGATGCATAATTTTGTCGAATCATTTCAAATTTTATAAAAACTGGATGCATAGTTCGACTACAGGTATAATAAAAAGTATTCCGTTATATTACGGTCAATGGGGGAAAAAAAGTTTCAAGTGCATTCTAATGATGTTACCCTCTTTCGAACTTAATAAAATTGATATGCATCTATGACTTATATACATACTAAAACATACATTATGTACACTCTGTAGTGCAAAGAATACTTGTTTTTAAATTACAGGGCCACACAAAAATATTCCATTACATAATGGTATATGGGGAAACATCATTTTAATTAAATTAAACTATTTCACAGTTTATGAAATGGATATACGTTGCTGAGGCTTATTACAAATTACTTCCCATATAGAAAACAGGTGGTATTTAAAGGGACACACAAAAGTTTTCGACTACTATACTGTTTCCTCATTTGCTATGGTTGATGTGCAATTTCCAACATATTATTTATTCATTTTGTGTATGTATACAAAATTGTTTTCGTGCCTAGATACTAATTTTGTGAATAATTTAACAGAAGCATACAACTGTAAAAAAAATCTGCGAAGTTACTAAATTTTTTCTAGAAATCTGGGATTTCAAGAACTTTTTATGTAACGACAACAATAAAAAGACTTGTAAAAGCGCACGTGATTAAATAAAATCAATCAAAAAACTAGTCGTTGGGGGCCACCGTAATACTTACCCATCATGGATGCATATATGAAAATAAAACATGTGAAAACTATTTATACAATGCATTGCAGTTCATAAACAAAATTTAAATATTATTAATATACATAGTAATGCTTTATTAAAGAACTGCTGATGTACCAATTTCGACAAATTATATAAAACGCCAAACTACTCAAGTAGTACCGAACTGCGTAAAAGAAACATCCTTATAACTCCAAAAATAATAATTCTATTAACTAACAATTAACTGCGTCGGATTAAGCGTCTCATTTCCAATTAAAATATACCTCTGAATTGAAATTTGAATGAAATACAGGGTCATGAAAAATCGAAGAATGTGGAAAACAGGATTACAAATATCTCGGCAACTAATAATCCGATTGACTTCGTTCTATATTCAAAATGTGTGTTATTTTATTGCCTTTTACGTCCATTCATTAAAACAAAAAAAATGGAAAATTTTTATACACCTTTCATCAGAACGAATTTTTCGAGGGTCCGAAAAAATAGTTTCGGATAATCGAGGTTGCTGATATTAAATAGGCTTCGTCCCATTCTTACATACTAACTACATACAAAATTTCAAGTCTCTATCTCAATTTGTTCGGGAGATAGAGCGTTTACAGACAGACAGACGGCAAATTTTTTTTTCTAAAAATATGTTTTTCGGTATCTCCACTATCTAAAACGTGTAAATCCGTCAAAAAAAATTTTCGATTTTCAAAACGATTGCAAGACTTACCCTATACTACGTATGATGGGTAAGTAATACATATCAGATAAGCCTGTTGATCATATGAACGTATTGTGTTTAATTTCAAACATGCAGATCCTGATAACGTTAGAAAAATAGTTCTAAACTTGTAGGCAAAACAAGGGAAGATATCACTGATAAACAAGGTTTCTGTTTCTAACTAAGTATGTGGTGACTTTTATATTTTAGGTGATGCTCTGAAAGAATATGCCATTAAAAAGTTTCCATCACCCACAGATTTTTAAAAAATTCAAAATCCTGACAATCTCAATTTTGTAGTATTTATTCAACACATACACCTTATGAAATTTATCATTTGGTATTTTAGTAATGACAAAATTTTAAATAAACATTTATTAAGCTTAAAATTAACATTTAAAACATTGAAAGTATGCATTGTTTATAAAGTTTCAGAAAAATATAGATTTTTTTGTAAAAAGAAATGATATTAATAAGAAATTTCATTCTTTATGTAGCTGTAAATGTCTTAGCTGTGGGTACTCTCTTATAGGTCATTGTTCCGAGTTATATTGACAATTTAAAGCAGACATTAAGCCACTTATAGCATTACAGTAGCGTAAATCATCTTTTCTTTTAAAAAATGTTGAATATTTCTTATATCAATCTCGATAAATAGATATCTTTGTATTGTTTTTCAGGAGATTCCAACCTTGAAATCTTGATCAAGTAATTCTGAGTTTTCTTTGATAAATTTAAGTCTCTCACAAAATCATTTAATTCTTTTTGAGTTATTAGGTGTGGTTCTTCATTTATGCCAGGAGAATAGTTCATATCAGATGTAGAGGAAATTTCAGTTTCATCGATTTCCATTTCTACTGCTACATCATCATATGTAAAATTCTCTGGAGGTTTCGGTATTTTTAAATCATCATTGTGTAATGCTGGTCACATTGCTGAATCTAAGCTCGTGTACTTAATTTTATGTTTACTTCTTGCAAAGAATCCTTTAATTTTTGTAATACTTTAGTAGCAGTCAGTTATTTGATCCTTCGGGCATGTGTCATATCATGGGTAAAGCAAAGGACATACACTTTTTTGTACCTTTCATCCACGTCCGGAAGTTTGTAGCACGTTGTGTATAACAAGAACGAGGTGCTTATTTCTTATCTCGTTCAACTACTTTATATCCAAAGTACATATGATAGGCGCATCGATGCTTTTTCAAAGTTAGCTCCCCGCACACGCAGCAAAAAGAATCGGGTTCATTAACGCATCCTCTAGATATGTTTTACATATTGTAGAGGAAGATATGATAATTATAATAAAAATTTAATTAAAAAGGTCTTACAGAACAAAGAAACAGTAGTATATTTGCCCCGAAAGATAAGTTTCCACTGTCAGGGATTTGCGTTAAAGTCAAATACTGTGGGGGTGGCTAGAGCTTTCTGTTCAAGGTCCCTAACATAGAATTTATTAGGGGGACATCTGTTTCTACTCTCTTGCTGTATCTTCTATCGTTGTAATAAGAAAAAGGAATGTTTGTGTGAATCAAATACATGAAAGAGAATAATATAATATAATTATAATGCCTATCCGATGCCTACATACTCCAAAACGCATTAATGAAATTTTTCAAAATTGGAGGATGATAGAAAATTTTTACAAATATATTCTTTTTCAGCAGCTTGAAATCTATAAGAAACACCCGACGTATATAGAGAAATCGAAAATTCGTTAAAATTTGTTTATCAGTGTATGCGATTGGAAGTAAATCTGTCATCAAAAATAAAAATATAGAAGGAAGCTTGAGTTTGTTCTCATTATTCATTCATTTGTGTATGCATTCAAAAGTGTCTTCATGGCTATAAACTAACTTTGTGAATAATTTAATAGAAGCAAACATTGTAAAAAAAAAAAAAAAAAAAAAAAAAAAAAAAAAAAAAATCTGCGAAATCACTAAATTTCTTTCTTGAAAACTGGAATTTCAAGAACTTTTTATGTAACGAGGCAACAGCAATAATTCATGTAATGGATGCATGTTTGCGCTGTAAATCAAAAAATTTGTATTGTTACAAAGATTTTTTTAGGTAACTGGTATACCTAGAACTTTTTATGTAACTGCACTCCGGCTTAGAGCTAAAGTTTTCGTAAAAATAATGTAATTTTAGTAGATTTTTTTTAACTTATTTTTTAGATTTACCTTTTTTTTTTTTTTTTTTTTTTTTTTTTGTACAGTGTACAAATAAAATTTAAGGTATACAGATTTGTGTAACTTTACACCTGTAGAATTATAGATTACTGTTATTATTTTGCAGTGTATTGAAATTAGTATCAGGGGTCTCGCTGATTCGTTTTTATAAATTCAGTAATTTTTTTAAAAGAAATTCGCAGTATGTTTCACGAAGAAAAACGCTTTTCCTGGTATGCAAAATTTGTAAATAAAATTTTTCTTTAAATAAAAGTGGTTTTCAAAAAGGAGAGGAAATTGGATCCCTGTAGTATGAATTTTTATTATTGTTGTTATTATTTGCTTCTGTTTTTTACTCTATGTATTTACATTACATAGATGAAAGCTTATAAAAAGTTATTTTCCCACAAAACTAATCGACGCTAAATGCAAAAAGTAATGCGAGAAAACATTCATAATCGATGATGTGAAGTACTAAGCTTAACTTATTTCTTATTACTTACCTTTTATTCCAGAAATATAGAAGGAACGCTTGAGTTTTTATTTATTTTTTATTTATATAATAAATCAAATACAAGAATGTCTTTGTACCTTGATACTAATTTTATGAATAATCTAACCAGAAGCATTTTGAAATTATACAGGTTTTTTTTAATTATTTACTTCATATTTTTACTCCATGTATTCACATACATGTTCGCATGTAAAAGTTTATTTGCCCACAAAACTATTCAATGCTATAAGCGCAAGGTGTAATGCGAGAAAATGCTGCGTAATCAATCGCATAAAGTACTAATGTTTACTTATTTCTAATTTTAATTATTCCGGGTATCCCAAAATGGACTAGCTGATTTTAAAATTCAATAACTTGTCAACAATGACACCTAACATAATTCTTGCAGATTGGTTATCTAAGATAGCAGAAGTTTTTTTATTATTATTTACTACGATTCCTTATTTTAGTTCCAAATAACAGGGTTAGATGGCGTAGCAAGCAATAGATGCGATTTTTGGCCTCGCTTTTGTTCCATCATCGATGAGAAATAATGGTTAAATATGGAGTAGATCTCAGTCGCCAATGGAATCTTATTCTTCAGAACCCACTCCATATATTTAACCTCCTGCCTTCACATGAATGCTAAAAGCAGAACGAGGCCAAAAAACCGGGCTTCGATTTAGCGCTTATTGCTTCCACTGCTATCGAACGCTGCTATTTGAAATTAAAACTGGAAATGACTTTTTAAAAATCCCGACATCTTACAAAACCTTTTTACAAAAATTTCTTAAATGTCTGTCACTGTTTTCAAGTAACTGAATGTTAAAAACAATCAATCTATTTGAAAATACACGGTATCTTTATACATCGCTCCTATGTACGCTCAGCATTAACCATCTCGCTGCGCAACCGCGATTTCCACGGCCAACATAAAAGTAGCAAAATTGTTGCAACCACGATTTCTGTGGTTTATTTTTATTATTATTATCGTTATTACTAGCAAAAGCCGTGATTTGTTTGGATTCGCGAAGCATTATTTCATAAGATAAATATTTGAAAGTAACATTTTTTTTAATGTTATTTTTGTATCTTTATTAAGCAAAAACGTTATCTCATGTTTTGGCGCATTTAAATTTTAGAAATGTAAATTCAGCGAAATAACTAAGAATTTCCTCGGAATTTTTTATTTATGATATAAATAAAAATATTTTCGAAGCAGAATTTTACAAAATATTTTTTTAATTTTTAACTAAAAGTTTTAAAGATGTTTTTACATTTTCCAATGGCCAGTAAGGCGTTCGTTCTGGCCAGTAAGTGTTCTTTTTCTCGACATTTTTAAATTACTAATACATTCCAGAAATTACTTATAAACGTAATTAATATATTTAATTTGGTTGAATTAAATTATTCTTCAATCAATTAAAATATTCTTAAAATATTCTTTAATCTTTCATTTCGAATACCAAACTTAATAAAATATTCACTTTAAATACCAAATATAAGAATTAATTTTACTTGTTTACGGTTCTTTTGTTGTCACTTTACCAAAGTAAATACCTAAATAAATAAATCATAATGTAATTCTTTTAAAATCCGTAAGTATGAAATGCAAAAATAATATTGGCAGAATAATGAAAATATATTTTATGTAATATATTAATCATGATTCTATCTATAATTATTAGCCCCATAGTTTAATTTCCTTCTTAAAATAAAAAGATACGGGTTCAATTTTTTATTTGCAAATGATTTTGGAGGAATAATGAAAATATATTTTATTTAATTAAATAATCATGATTCTATCTATAATTACTAACCCCATGGTTTATTTTCCATCTGAAAATAAAAAGATGCACTTTCAATTTTTTATTTGCAAAAATGCGTCCATAATAGAAAAACATGTAGAATAAATTAATTATTAAAATAATATTTTTTAAAGGTTATTCTGTAAAAAAAAATAACATTCTGCAAATCTACATATCATAATTTATTCTTATGTTTAATTTCAAGTCAAAATACTGAATAGATTTTTTATAAGGTGTATGACAAAATGTAATTCGAGTGGCCTAGTAGAGGATTCGCTTCGCTCATCCTAATTATGTATGATTTAATTCTACATAAAAAAGAACCCTTTTACAAAAAAATATATTTTATCTCTAAAATATATGCAAATTTAAATATATAATAGAATAAATGCCCAAATTTTGATCCCATTTGGATTTTTTTTAATTACGCAGCGAGAAAGCATACAATAAAATGTGGCACAATTAACCCTCGTATTGCGCCATATATGAGCACAGTCATCTTCGAATAACGGCAATATTTAGGCTTTAATAAATTATTTTAATGGCTTCTGTGTTTCTTTTCCTATTTGATAGTGTTACACCAAGTACTCTATGTGATCAAGATATTTGCAGTTTATTTGGAGATAGTGATCAACTTAAAAACGTGATAGTTTACATGAAATAAAAGAGCTTTTTCTCTTACCATATTGCTGCTGCCATTTTGATAAAAGTAATCCCAATTTCAGTTTACTACACGTGAATATGTATATATATATATTTAAGCGGTATACTATCACCTTAACCCATTTTCGGCCAAAGGTTCGTATACGAAACATTTCGATAAATATTTTTTTTTAACACTCTGATACATTTTTTTCAAGAATTTTATTTTTCTTCTATTTTTTAAGGCTTTTAAAGACATCCATAAAATATTAGTAATTCAATTGGAGTAAACACTTTCTTTTAAAAAATTTTCAAAATACGCTAGAGTTTTAATTTGAAACGCCTTTGACAAATTCGACTTTTTAAAAATATATTATTATTCCAATTGAAATGAATTATATGTTTTTAAAATAGATTAAAGTTGCAAATTCTGTATATGAAATAAGAATAAAACAAAAGTCATAAAAATATTATTCATATTCATATTATTCATTATAAGAAATAATATTTTATATTATTATATAAAATATTATTTCTTATATAAAACATTATTTTTCTTGCACGAATCTTTTTTTGTGTCTTAATGTATGTAATTTAAGCATATTTCAATAAAAATAATGCTACATTTTATAAAATTTCTGTGCTTGGCCTAAAATGGGTTAATGTATATGTATTATACCAGACATGGTGTAAAATTGAGAGCCAATTCAATAGGACACTTTCGTTAAATATTAAATTAAAGAGTTATTTACAATACACTTAAATATTTACAACAAAACACAATTTTTTCAGTTAAAGGCAAGCATGTAGGCAATCTACCCTATGTCCAATTATAACTCTGGGATACTATCCACGCATTTCCACAATTGCATAGAAATACTGAAGTTTGAACAGAGAAAACCACTTCTTTTCTTATCAGGATGAAACTTGATCTCAATCTTCTAAAACGTTAAAGCAATACTTAATAAAAACATAGATAAATTGTTCAATTTACTTTAAGCTGCCATGTCTTAAAACAGATTAGGGACAAATGCAATCCATGGTGCGATGCAGGAGTTAGTGAGCATTCCTAAGGGATTCAAAATAAAAACAGCACTTGTTCAAATGTCACGAAAATGTCCAAAAAGTGCACATTTGTTACTCACAGTGGTAAGGTGAATGCACCTAAGTGCCCACGTACTAGTAGTGGACCACTAATTTTCAAAGTTTAAAAACAAGGTCAAAATGCATTTTTAAAAAACAATTGAAAGAAATCTGACAAACTAAAAACCTTTAACTTTCCATACATTGGATTTTTTTTTCTTCGGATGCATTTGTTTATTTTCTAGAGTGCCTTCTAAAACAGATTATTTTGGCAAATTCGTAGAGATGTCATTAAAAGATAAATTTTTATTTAAAACATTGGCTTTAATATTATATTTCATTTTAAATCAAACTAATGTTCTTATATTTTATTACATTGTAAAGGATTTTTTGAATAAGCCAAAAACATACAGATTCATACATCAGAAATTTACTTCGCCCACTACTGGAGCCTAGAAGAAGGTAATTTTTTTATTTTTTATTTTTGTTACGAAGAATATATTTTGAAATTTTAAATGTTTATTCTGACCCATGAGTGTTAAGACTATGTTAAATATAAATACCAATATATCTTTTGGAATTCACAGATACTTTAATAATATTAGATAAATGCCTTTAAGTGGCCTACTATTAGTGAATTTACATTGCTCAAAATAATATAAAACCGTTTATTTCAAAATGAATTCATATCTTCACTATGAGAAAAGAAATATTCCTTGTCTTAAGAAAACAACGTCGTAAGATTTGAATATTTGACAAATATTGTTTCAGTTGAATTCTTCAATTCTCTTTTAGTAAGGTATTTGTACCCAATATGGACAGTGCTCTCAATATGGACACCCCTAATATTTTTAAAAGTAGCAATTTTTATAAAGAGATCGCTCTACATTTCCGTGAAGAAAAGCAGTTGAAAAGATAATTAAGTCAGCAAAGTACAAAAAAGCGCGCTGTTCGCCATTTAGAAGAAAACCTGTTGTTTCGTGGTGTGCTGATATAAATTCAAGGTCAGTTTAAATTGTTATTAGATATTGTAAGATTACTTTAAATATTGAAAAGTGGGGTGTTTTAGAAAGCTTTTTAAACTTATTTTCGATTGGTATTGCATATATTGCTTAAAAACGTTTGCTTTATTTATTTATTACAAGATTTAATAAAACTACTCCCGATTCCCAATATGGACACCTTATAATCCCATTGGAAGTACAGTAGGCGAATCTTCCAATTCACAAAAATAGAAAGATAAGCAAAACCAACTACATTATTTCATAACATTTTGCAGTAACTGAGGTGCTTTGTCGGTCTTCGAAGAGCCGCAACCGAAAATGCCCCCCCCCCGTTCTAAAGTGCATGTTCTGAAGATATTTACTGTGCCCTACCCTCCCCCACAATTCTTTAAAATATTCCCCTCTCTTCTAAAATTCTATAGAAGAGTGGCTCTTTCATACATCCTGTGCAGTAGGTCAATAATTAGCCACCTGTTCATAATAGGGACTAGTGGTTCCTTATATGGACATGTGTAAAAATTTTTTGTTTTTAGGGATCATGGTCATATATTTTTGGAGTCCTACCACGTGTATATGGGGGCGAAAAATTTTTATTTTCCTTAGGGTGTCCATATTAGGCACAGGTACCTTATAATATTTTTGGATAAGCCCCAATAAGTACACATTCATGCCTAAGAGAAATTTTGTCACACGACATTCTTTACAAATAAACAAATAAAACTACAATACATGCCCAAAATGAGAATTAAGGCTGTTCTCAAATCCAAAAAGGAAACTTTATAATATAAGTTTTAATTTTTTTTTTCGGAAATCCATGAAATTAGCAAGTGTGACATTAAAGAAATTATCTAATCGAACTAATTTAGATTTTGACAATAGATCTTTTAAAAAAATATTGTCAAAGTGAACATTTTAAACCTAACTTCTGCGTGAGGGAAGAAAAACGCTCAAGGAAGGGTGAAAAACGTCTTTGTCATGCGATCAAAATCGCTTATTTATAGGTAATTTATTTATCAAAACATGGGAAATTCATTTGGATTCCAAATCGCTTCCAGTCAGGCCGGGAAGCGATTATATTTTTGCCTGAAGAAATGAAACTGTAAATGTCTCAATACGTTTTGCGCTTAAAGAGCAGAGCAGCCTGAAGAATTAATACAATTTTCAATTCATATAATATTTATTAAATCGTTTATCTTAGTTGTGTAAAAAAAGTTTTGTATATTCTTATTTGTGACAAATACTTTTGTAAAAATTTTACATTAAAATAAAATTTCTTCTTTGATTCTCCGATCTACAAGTTTTCTCATCCATGCGATCTGTGCAGTTTTTTTATTTATTGACTTACAAACAAAATATCATTCCCCTTCATATTAGAGTTCATATTTAAAAAATTAATAATAATAATGCATTTCAACTGGCTTTACTTCGTTCAAAAATCAATTTACCCATTTCCTCATTTATACAAATAATAAGCTACTCAACTTCCTGTCCAACAGAATATTCACCTTGATTTCTCAACAAAAAATTCTTCATTGAACACAAATTAAAATATATCCAAAGATTAAACCTATTTTTTATGTTAACAAATCGCATGTAAAAACACAATATTAAAAGTGTAATGAACCTACTTCCTTTTAGTTTTAATGAGCTTCAACCGTTACTAAATACACGAAAGCATCCTATAATCATTTTGTTAAATAAACATTCTTCGAACACTATATAACATTTAAGTTATGCTTTAGCTCAAAGCATCACGCATAAAGCTCTCGATGCATGCTAATTTTTAAACACAGTTGAATTACCTTATACTCTCACAAACTATTCATTACTCTCAAATAAGCAAAGGAAGCTTCAGTATTACGATAAACATACTACATTAAATCCGCTGATAACTTTTCTCTCTCTCAAAAACAAAAGAACGAAAAAAGAAAAAATGTCATACATCCAAACACTGCCCAGTTCACTTTCTCTTATCAATATAATGTACTATCGCATTTTGCATAATAAACCTTTAAATAATACGACAAAAACTGAATCAAGTGAGCCATGACGAACGAACGTAATGCTCTAAAAAATTACCAAAAGATGCTATACTTGGTTTATAATGTTTTTGATTTAAAATTGAACCACGGAACAAAAAAAAATTATCCTTTTTTCAGGTGTGTTTGATGCCGTCTGGTGATTTTTGGCCAAGATTCATTTCCTGTGAAGATTTTTTTTTCTATTTGAATCAATTCAGTTGTGACCCTTAGTGCTGACACAAAATAACCGGGCGGCTTCACCTTTCTGATCTGTATACTTTAAAAGATGTTACTTGAAAGCTCTGTTTGTTTAAATTAACTTTGTGGTAGAATGAATTTCCGTTTATTTTTAAGCATCCTTCCATTATTTTCTGAGAAAAGAGTTTAATATAATGTTTTTATTAAATTTGTAGAGGTGGATTGTTGAATTTTTCCCATAATCCGATGCATGGGAAAAGTCTATTGATTATAAGCATTCTACTTTATTAAATAACCTATTTTAAACGTTACTGATTTATCTACTTTGAATTTTAGATTCAATTGAGGTATAAATCCCCATGATTAAGGGACTCAGCTGATATCGTGTGGTAATTGGTTTGACTTCAACAGGCTCTGTTGTGCAGCTATCTCTGTTCTGAAACCCTTTCTCATCTCATGGTATACACTCTGTTGTGACACACACTTTACCTCCAAAGGTGACCGGCCACTTGAGATTTTAGGCGTTTTGTTAAATATCTAGAAAATATATATGTGGAATTATTCGGAAACTCCAAGTGGGTAAACAGAATAGTACAGGTCATATATTTCCACGAAGATTTTTTTCTTGAAGTCCCATAAGGGATCGTCAACAAATTGAAAAATAAAGATCTTTTGTATAACTCTGTCAAAGCTAATATATTAAAAGCGTCCAAACTTCAGATTGTGATTACGTGGCTTATTGTATGATTGTGTTCATTTTTATGAGGATATCATATATACTCATAAAAAAATTGAGTTTTTATAAAAACAGTCCCAAATTTTTCCAATTTTTTTGCTTTTAATTTAGTAATACTTGGATTATAATGTTTTTGATTTAAAATTGAACCACAGAATAAAATAGTGTGATTCTCGATTCATTTGTGCTTGACGCCGTCTGGTGATTTTTGGCCAAGATTCATTTCCTGTGAAGATGTTTTTTTCTATTTGAATCAATTCAGCTGTGACCCTTAGTGCTGACAGAAAATAACCGGGCGGCTTCACCTTTCTGATCGGTATACTTTAAAAGACGTTACTTGAAATCTCTGTTTGTTTAAATTAATTTTGTGGTGGAATAAACTTCCGTTTATTTTTAAGTATCCTTTCATTATACTCTGAGAAAAGTGTTTAGTTGAATGTTTTTATTGAATCGGTAAAGTTGGATTGTCGAATTTTCCCATAATCTGGCGCATGGGGAAAGTTTATAGATTATAACCATTTTGCTTTATTAAATAACCTATTTAAAATGTTGTTGATTTATCTACTTTGAATTTTAGGTTAATTAAAGGTATGAAGCCCCGTGAGGCACTCAGTTGCTAGTAGTCATTGTGTAGTACACTGTTAAAAATCTTGTCCTAGTTTGAATCACATGTTGGTGCTCAGTAGCTGTCACCTTAAGGTAGAGAAATCTCGTACCAACATTTGGAGCAACTGTTGTAAGCAATCCACACGTTCCAATAGTGGAACGAGTTTGCAACAGGAAGTATTGTTGAACCGAAGTTCCAATCGTTGGTACACGATTTCACCATCGTATGGTGGCAGTTACTGTGCACCAAAATTTGGTTCAAACTAGGATAAGATTTTTAACAGTGCACTTAGTTCGATTTCAGTCGGCTCCGTTGTGCAGCTTTCCCTGTTCTGAAATCCTTTTCGATTTTCACGGTATACACTCTGACACACGGTCACATGGATCTGTGAATATCTTATGTGTGCCAATTAGTGTAGCCGGCTCACGTTCTTTTACAGAGTGAAATCAAAGCATACAGTTCCCAGCTTATGTGAAGCGTTATGGGTGGTGAAAACGAAAAAATGGAAATGAGTAGTTTTACTTATCCTCCGTTTGAAGTAATTTTCAACAGCAGAAGAAAATAAATCTAAGCTTGTTAAGCCTTTTCCTTATTCTTATATGTAGCTTTAGGATGGTAGAAATAGGCGTTTTTATAGTTTTCAGGCACTTCATGTTATCCTGATAGCTATTGCTTGGCATCAAAGTACCTCACGTGCCTGACTTGTCGCATCTTCTGCCTCGGATATTTTCACTTTAGGAACCGGTTCAGAAAGTGAAAGTATATTCGGAAAATAAAATAAAATAAAACTGCGAACAAAATTGAAAAAAAATAAAAAAGCCCTTTGTGGGGATCGACCTAAGGTATCCGTTAAAAATAAAATAAATATTGAAATGAAAACAAATTTTTAAGCCTTTTCAGGGCATTAATACACTATATGTACCACTTAATTTTAATTCCCAAACACTATATTTGCACCAGAATTTAGGGAATAAATTTTGCTTGGTATAGTGTAAGCGAAGAAAGTTTTTTACTTACTTAAATATCAGTATGTTTCATAAATCCCGGTTTCATTCAATCATTTCAAGATTTTAGTAACAGAAGTACTTTGCTCCTGAAAGGGTTAAAAGATCTCTCCCGTTGGTTTAACATTAGCTTGCGAGGAACAATGCGCGATTCAAATAGTCCTTTAAACTAGGAATTTTTGAACAAAAAGGAAAGCGACTTAAAGTGTTTGTTACGCAATTTGTTAGTAATTGTGCAAAGAAACAGTCGTGTTATTAACAATACCTGTTTTTGCTGATTACACACCATTTGGTGCGAAGAAACAGTCGCGTTATTAACAGTGCCTGTTTTGGCTGATTATACACCATTTGGTGCAAAGAAACAGTCTCGTTATTAACAGTGTCTGTTTTTGCTGATTACACACCATTTGGTGCGAAGAAACAGTCGCGTTATTAACAGTGCCTGTTTTTACTCATTACGCACCAGTTGGTGCAAAGAAACAGTCGTGTTATTAATAATGCCTGTTTTTATTCATTGCGCACCAGTTGACGCATTTTAACGAAAGTGATTAAGAAAATAATGTATTTTTTCTCCTCTCTTGTTATACACATTTAATTTAATATAAGATGTTGTAGTGCCAGTAGCGTGCCATTATAAAGAAAAAAATTGGAAACACATACGCAAGGGGATGCTCATATTGGAAGTTTGTATCAAATTTATGGTAAGCCACATTCTAGAACTTGATAATGCTTGCCTGGATAAGTTTGATTAGGCGAGTGAAATATATCAACAAATTTCACGAGACGGGCAGGCTATCTAAAGATTCATTTAAAATCCTCTCGACCGATCAAATTTTATTGATTACATGCTGCAATTTTCCTATTTATAAAGGCACCCTATTTGTCAGTATCGCCCACATATCGCATGCAGTAAATTATCATATATCAAAATTTTTGTATGTCATTGCAAAAAAAAAAAAAAAAAAAAAAAAAAAAAAATTGCATGACACGGTGACTATTTTTAACTTAACCCTTTGCACTCAAGAAGTGACTTTCACTCGCTACTATAGTCCATTTAAATAGCGGAGGCGGATGACCTTGACAAGCTTACCCCTCACCTTCACCAACTGAGGGGAAAATAGTGTTGTTAAGTGTCCCTCGTAAATCGAAACGCCAAATGCTTTGGACACCACTAATATCTTACAATTTATTTCGCCATCTTTTATCGCAGATTTTTCGACCATTGCATAATGCGAAGAAAATTAGTCTAACATATTGGTGTTAGACCATTTGGAGCACCCATTTACGCGGGACAGAGTGGTCAGTGAAAATCACCTTTGGAGTGCAAAGGGTTAAAACTTTCCCTTGGTGTAATTAGACGAGTTGTGTAACAATTTACATTTCAATTAATTCACTGAGTTTTGATAAAATTGAAAACATACATGCAAACGTAATGGTCAAAAACAGAAGCTTTTTTTTTTCTTTTTTTTAAGTAGGCTAATAAATTTTCTTTCCTGACTTGACATGAACAATTGATTTTCTTGAAAAGCATTGTTTTGATATCGCCGGAAACGATTATTTAGATTGCAAAATTTCGAATTAACTTTATATTTTGGCTAGGCTATTTAATATGGAGTAGCACGTCTTTCAAAAGCATTAACAATGAGTGTTATCAAGACAATTTTACCTCAATGTAGGCAGAAAATTAAAAGGCGTATTTGTTTTGGCGGAACCAAAGAACACTGAATGAAAGCCATTTCTTACATATAATTATTCAACAATCACATAAATTATTGTCAGATTTATAGGACTATTATTTTGATCGATATGTTAAATGTTCAATAAAGATTGAATATATAAAATTATAAAAAAAATATTCTACTCTTGTCGAATTAATGGAGTTATAAGCATATAGTAAAGCAGGGTTGTCCAACGCAGCGTCCGCGGGTGTCATGATGCCCTTTGAAAGTTTTCATGCCGCTCTTTTGAAGGTTTCTTGTAGCTGACAATTTTAAAAAATAAAATTCTTTTTTAAAGGGTGCTTTATTTAAAATCCTTGATGGTTGCTTCAAAGATACATTTAAAACCTCCGCAAGGATCTTTTCTCGCATCAAAAATTTAAAAAAATAATCAATTGTTATTGCGTATCTTCACTAATTTATAGTTATTATTTGCAAAATATTTTGCAGACATTATGACGATGGGAATCGTTAAAAGTTGGCAATAATTGTTTTAATATATTAAGAGGTAAAATGCAAAAGAATAAGCTTCCTTCTACCCGCTGTCTAAAATGAAATTTATTTTTCATATTTTTGTGCTTCCGTTTCAGAGGCTTCACCATGTATGCAAATTGCTGAATGTTTTCATGCTTGATGTCTCCTGTTGCTGGCATTTTTAAAAAATATTTTTTTTAAGAAAAAGGATACTTTATTTAAATTTCTTGATGTTTGCTTGAGAAATACTTTTAAAATCTCCGCAAATGTCTTTCCCGCATCAAAAATTAAAACGTACTTTAAAAAAATAATCAATTCTTATTGCGTATCTTCACTAATTTAAAGTTATTCTTTTCAAAATATTTTGCAGACATTATGACAATGGGAATCGGTAAAAGTTGGCAATAATTGCTTTAATATATTAAGAGGTAAAATGCAAAAGAATAAGCTCTTTTGGCTCCGCTGTCTAAAATGAAATTTATTTTTGCGATTCCGTTTCAGAGGCTTCACCGTATATGCAAATTGCTGAATGTTTTCATCATGTTTGATGCCTCCTGAAATCCTCGATTTGCTGACGGAGGTGTTTTTATGTCTAATCCATTTTCTAGCAAATCATTTCATTTAAAAAGATGAATATCTAAATACTATATATCCGCTGTCTTACAAACTGGAAACAAGATGTTATTAAACAAACAGATCAAAAGATTAGGCTTTATTATGTAGGTTACGATACGATTTAAATAATATCAAAACGTAATCCATCAATTCGTGCAATTATTTCGTCTTTTATAACTCGTAGCTTCAAAAGAGCGTGGCCTTCGCCTTCTCGTTTTTAATGATAGAGTAAGGTGGATTTTAAAAAAAGAAAGAAAAAGTTCAGTTTTCAATGTTGGGAGTAGTTTAGAATTATAATCTTCTCCATTCATTCATCAAAACATGCAAGATTTTTTTTTTTTTTTTTTTTTTTTTTTTTTTTAATGATTGAAAAATATAATTCGAATTTAAAATGACAAAATTGTTTAATCTTTAACCCCTTGGGGACGACCGACACATATACGTGCCGCAAAAAGGGCTTAAGAATCTTTGTTTATTCCCACTAGTAAAATTTTGCTGTAAAATTTGCCTTATTTAATTGGAGCACGTTCTCGATTTAATAAGGTTTTTTGTTTTTAAAAACTTTCCTTCTTAAAAACTTAAAAACTTTTCCTTCTGTTTTTAAAAACTGGTGACAAAACATTAAAAATTTCGCAAAAGGCTCCTGTCGCGAAGGAGTTAAAAATCTTACATTTTCTATAAAACTAGCTGATCCCCTTGCCCTGTCCGGCAGTTCCTGGGCCCGTCATAATAACCTCAGAGCTGCCACCTACTATGCCTGTTTAAATCATATAAACATGTTTAGAACCACAATTTTATTTTAGTAAAATGCATGCCAGATATATTCAATGCTATGTACAACGTCACATATTGTCAATAATTAACCAAAATAACCTCAGAGCTGCCACCTACTATGCCTGTTTAAATCATATAAACATGTTTAGAACCACAATTTTATTTTAGTAAAATGCATGCCAGATATATTCAATGCTATGTATAACGTCACATATTGTCAATAATTAACCAAAATTTCTCTTTCTAATATGTTTATTTGACTTTAAATAGGCGTAGTAGTTGGCAGCCATGTAACCTTAAACAAATCTCAAATTTATGCAATTTTATATCTTCAGAAAATCTTCCAAATGAACTTAGTTTCGGGGGCCGCACTTCCTTTAGTAGCACACAGTGTTTTCAATGAACTTACTTTCTGGCCTTAATGCCTTCGGCAGCGCGTATTCCGAAAAAAACCTCTTTAACAACATGTGATCTGGACTGTCGCTGCCTAAGGCAGCATATATCAAGAATGATCCTCACGCATCTTAGACAATCGAAAATCAAGTTGAATGAGCCAAATCGCAGACTAATCGGGCCATGGATCTCAAGGAAAGAATGTATTCTTTAAAGTAGTAGTTCTCATAAAGTAGTGGAAGATGCCCTACCCTGTAAATTTACGCGATTATCGTGTTAATACACGATATTTAATTGACGCATCAAATTCCTCCTATTAAAGTTAATTCCTCACTTACCTTGAGTAGCAACACGGTTTTTAATTTACGATTGTAGTGGGTAAACGTAAGTTGATGTCGAAAAAAAAGAAGATTAATATTCGAAAAAGGTGATAGCCAAGATTTAAAGAAATTTTTTAGTAGTTTATAAAGAAGCCGGTGGGCCCGATAACTGTGAAAAAAAAAATTGCAAGAGAATCGGATCACTTTTAAAAAAGCTGCACCAAAGACGCCAAATAGGCAATTAATATTCATAAGACCTCCGGTTTCTTAACTAATGTGGAGAAACTGGGGGTCAACTGAATAGAAAGAGTCACAAAAAACGAATACTGCTTTAACCTCTTGGAGATGAGCGACCGGTATATGTGCCGCTTAAGTTATAGAATCCTTGATTATTCTTACCAGTAAATTTTTGTTGTAAATTTTGCCTTATTTAATCCGAGTATTTTTCTGATTCATTTAGACAAAATTTCTGTTTTAAAAATCTGGCGATGAAAGGTTAAAGATTCTGTAACAGGCGCTCGTTCCGAGATGGTTAAAAGGAGGAAATTTAATAACAATTCAGATTACAAAACTTCCATGTACAAAGTTTCAGGTTAACAGTCTTTATTGGAATATAGTTGGGTATAAGAAAAATTTTTAGTAATTCATAAGAAAGCCGGAGCACGCAAATACTATGTTAAGGTAGCTGGTTACTCATTTTCCGAGTTTCCCTCCGTAATGTTAAGTCTATGGGCTTTTCATGCATTTTTATACTCAAAATATCTCCTATTAAATTAATATTTTTAACTTTTTTTTCTGTGTATTCTTCCGTAAACATGTATCTTTTTTTCTTCTTAGTTTTCAAAATATATCTAAAAACTACGCTTGATTTTATATGAAGGTCTAAAATTTTACTTTCACTTTGTCAGTTTTTAAAACATAAAATATTAAATTAAGCAAAGATTTTAGAAATATTTTGAGAACTAAGGAAAAAAAGGGATAGCCTTTAAAAAGAGAACACTGAAAAAAAAGTTAAAAATATTAATTTCCTGAAGAGTTAGTTATATTGGATATAAAAATGTATGAAACGCCCACAAACGTAACATTACGGAGGTAAATTCAGAAAATGAGTGACCAGCAGCCTTAAAGAAAATTGCCAGAGATTGGGTTATTTTTTAAGGAAGGCCACCAAGGGCCCCAAGTAGGCGATTAAGATTCTTAGAAACAAAATATCCTCCCATCCAATGTTTCTGGAAAATCTATTGGTGCATTACTGTTGTTGGGTTCTTATTATTAAACTTCTGCAACAGATCATTACTTTAATTAATTGCAACTTCTGCTCAGCAAATTATACTTAGTTAATATAGATCAATAAATATTCTTCAGCTTTATTAAAGAATTTAATGAGATCTGGGTCAAATTTCCAATCACATGAATCTTGTTGTTGGTTTAATTAAATAAATTAGAAGTATATATAAAAAAAAGGAATTAAGTTAAGATTACACCAGTTAACACTAAGAAATCATAAAAAAAACAAACTAAACGACAAATTAAAACGATAAAAAGGATAAATACAAATATTATTTAAAATTCTTTAAAATTTAATGAATACAAGTAAATAAGAAAGAACACAGCAAGATCCTCAATCTGACCCAGTCTCAAGTACTAAACCTTGATCTGCAGTAGAACCCAACATTTATCAATGTTGATTCCTGAGATATTAAACTCATATTGATAATTTAAAAATACAAGATCCAATCTAACATTACAAAAGAGAGAAGAAAGACCCTGGAATCCTTCTTATTTTCAAGAAGGCAAAGAAAGATATAATTTTGAATAAATTAAAAAACTAGAAATAATAAATATAAACACCCCAGAAATCAACAATGATATTTTCGACCAATTTCGTATAGTGTTAGTACATTTAATTTAATTTCTCTATTCTCTTTTTTTTTCTTTTATTTTGTTTATAAGATAAGTTAATTCATTTAAAATCAAGTGAATTTCTTAACAGTTTTTGCTTTAAAATTTCTATTACCTAGTCAAATATCTTTACTCAGTTTAAGCAATAGTATATTAATTAATCAGAGTTAATATGATTTTTAATTATTTATTAAATTATTTTTTTATTATTTTTTTTTTAAAAAGTTATTTAAAAATTCCAAATAAAAAAATAGGTAATGGTTGAAAATTATTTTACTTCCAAACATTCAAAGAAACTACTTTAATTTTATGGTATTACAAAACTTAGTATAGTTATTTCGATACTACAGAGGTTAAAATTCAATTAAATTAATATCAAGGTAGGATAAATAAAAAAAAAAACTAAAAAAAAAACTATACTAAAGCATATCCTTTATATACATACTCCTTTATTTAATTTAACATAAAAGAAAACAAAAAAAGAAAAAAAACATCTGAATTCACTAATACAACTTTTGTTGTAGACACATAGAAATACTAAATCACTACAAGATTAATCACTAAAATGAAAATCGTTTAAGATCAAATACAGAGTATATCTCTTACCAGCAGCTGAATTCTTTCATTGACCCATTTTGGGTATTTCTCATTTATATGATGGACAATAATAGACAAGTCTTCCATGCACTAGAGCAACAGTCTCTACACAGAATTCCCAGAGTCTATACTCGGTTTAGGCAGCAGCTGAATTCTTTCAAGTTTTTGTCTTAGACCGCTAATCATTCCACCGCTCACGGTGAAGGCTAAATCGGAAGGGACATTGTTTCGCGGCAAACTCTCGGCTCGCTCCGGCAGGTAGTACTTTTTCTTGATTAACACTTGGAGTGTTTTGTCTTAGATTGCTAATCATTCCACTGCTCACGGTGAAGGCTAGATCGGAGGGGATATTCTTTCACGGCAAGATCTCGGTTCTCTCCGGCAGGTAGCATTTCTTCCTGACTTACACTTGGAGTGTGTTGTCTTAGATCGCTAATCATTCCACTGCTCACGGTGAAGGCTAGAACGGAGGGGACATTCTTTCACGGCAAGCTCTCTCCGGCAGGTAGCATTTCTTCCTGACTTAACTTTTGACGTGCTTTCTCTTAGACTGCCAATCTCGAAGAAAAAAAAAACTCTTTTTGGCCTCCCCTCTCCCAGATTAAAAAAAAGGGGAGGGGGGGAGACAAGACTTATCCGCAACCGTTTACTAGATGCTCTCCATCCGAAGCTCTGACCAAGACTCACTTTATTTCCAAAAAACCAATTGCACGTCCCTCTGCAAATCAAAAGGGGCACCAAAAACTAGGAAGACTAATGCTTTCCCCTTTCTCTCCTCGACCAGGGTCTATCTCATTGGCCAAAGCCACAGGCACCCTCTCTCATGACCAAATATGGTCATCGCTAATATCCCTTACTCTCAATCACGTGGTCAGATAGCAGGGACAGCTGAAGTTTGCACCTGCTTGCAGACCAGTGCTCGCCGATAGCCGTGAATAGGCACCCTTATCTCAGATCAGTCATAAAACTTTAAGGGTCTGGGAAAATATCTATTCCGCCTCAAATGACAGTCAACGTTTGTCATGGGTTATAAAATTTTAGGGTACTATTCATTCACGTACGCAAGCAATAAACTATGCGTGTGGGCCAATTTTTAACAAGGCTGAATATATGCCCTTTACAAACAAGCCAGAAGCTACTCTTCTTCGAAAAAAATTAACAAAGGACCACTTTACTCAAATAGTACAATAATTCCAGGACAGTAAAAGCATTCGTACGAACAGGTGTTATTTACGCTAGATAAGGGGATGGGAAACTTTCACTTTCATACACAACAATGCCTTTATTCTCGTGAGAACGATCATAAAATAAATAGAAAAAAAAAAAGAAAATGTCCAGGGTTTTCGCTACTCAGAAAAAAAAGGAAGACTAATTTTAAATATGAGATACACAAAGCATTATAAAAAACCGTATTAAAAATATCTTAACAAGAGTACTTTTTAAATTTGGAATATTAAAATAATTTATACAAAAAAAATATTACTAAAAAAAACATAACAAGAGCTCCCCCTCGTTGAAAAAAAAATAAACATTATTAGTTTTGAACAAAAACAAGAATTTTATTTTTTTAGCTAAATGACCACATAAGGTCAGTTAAAGAAAGTCCTAAAAAAATTTAAAATTAAATCCAAAATGAAAGAAAAGATTAAATAAAAAAACAATGCAGTACCCCGGTTGAATAGTAGAATGAAGATAATCGCCTAGAACAGATCAGACGACGACCCGAAAAGTTGATAACCTCACCCTACTAAGCTACCACACCAACTCTGCACACCGGTAATGCTAAGTTGAAGCTTGGGCAAAACATCTAGACGTTAAACATATACTAGGACCTAAGATGCTATTAAAATCTATACTATATACCTGGCATACTTAATTAAATCTCCACACCTGCTATACCGTCAAGAATACCAACACACTGGGATATCCCTATCTGCTAACACCTCTGTAAAAAGAGAAAAAAAGAATATCCCTAAAAAAATTTCCACAAGTAGAATGCAAGGAAGAGTTGTCCAGTGAATAAAAAAATTAAAAATTTTTTTTAAAAAATTTTGAATCCTGTGAGCAGGATAGAGCCAAAGGACCGAAACAATCAATTTCTGAAAAAATACAATAGATATACTACTTGCCAGCTGTAGGTATCACAAATATATACATATAATAGTACGATAACATTTTGTATACACATACACAAAACAAAAATAGCAATAACCTTTCAGTACATATATAGGGTACACATAAAAAAAAATAGCACTAATATCCGTTTATATTCAGTGGCATAACATGTGCATATAAATAAAAAAAATAGTTCAATGACTTGCATCGGTGACACAGTATTACATAAGTGTATGGGCATTTTATATCACAGCATTATAATTATATAGGTTACCTTGTGTAGCCTAGACTGATAATTATCTGCCTTAGTTATTATCAATGGGTAAATATTCCATAAACTAATAGTAACTAAAAAAAATTCATAAAATGCTACACATAATACTTAAAATGAACTGATAATTTCACAATAGAGTTCGCCAATTTCATTGACAAGTACCACTAATTTTTTTTTAAAATACCCAATTTACACAAACAATGGGTATATTGTTCGAAAACTCACATGAAATAACAAAACAGACTATATAAACAAAATATATACAATATATAATACACATAAACCAGATAATATATCTGTGGGCTGTGGGGTGTACACTACCTGTATCTTAAATCCCCACTTCCCAAATAGAGAACTAATATCAAAAATATCCAAAAAAAAATACAAAGTTAAAAGGAATGCAAAAAAAAAAATACAAATAAAAGATGAACTACATTCCTAACAGTACCTATACTATATACAAAAAGGGGGCAGTAGGAATACGCAAGCATCACATGTACTGCTACCAAATCTCTACTCCACAATTTCCTGACCCGAAATCTCTCTAAGTCCCCAAAATTAGCGCTAAAACCCGCTAAAAAATAAAAAAAAGGAATACATATAGGGGGTGGAGCACTTACACGGTCCTAATCTATCGAAATAATCCATAAATCACCGAGAGAAAATACGGAACTGGCGGAAATCCACATTAAATAACAGCGGAACCAAATCAAAACAAACGATATCGAGGCTCGAAAATTACTTAAATTTTAGCTAACTCGCGCATAAAACCTTCCTAAAATAACTAAAATCACAAGTATTTATATACAATCAAAAAAAAATAAAGTTAAACCGCCCTACAGTTTATAATTCGGTCGCGAATCCCTTTTTCGAAACGCATACTCAGTTCTCGGACTTGAATAAGATTTGTTTCGCCTAGATAAACAGACGCCATTACGATCTCGCGAACGACTCACGCGCCCCGAATCATTAGGCGTTCCTACCTGCCTTACTCCCTCACAGCTATCAGCGCTCGCTATTACCGTATTTTCCCGTGCTTCTGAGAGCAACCCACCAACCGTTTCCTCGCTACCCTCTTGTCGCCTGCTCGTAGATTGCACTGCAGGTTGGCTGGTTCCTTGACATGGAATGGGAGGGGGAAATCTATTTATGAATCGATTCCTTTTCCTTCGCGTGGTGAACTCGAATTGAGAATGATTTGAATCATTCGTAGTTGATATCAGAGGTTGGCGTTTGTTTTGGTCTACAATATCGTCTCCATTTTGCTCATTTACACCTGAAATATGCCTATCTTTAAATAAAGTGAGGCGGTCTACATGGACAATTTGAGTTTTAGACGGATTAGCAATTAATGCTATCTTAAAATTAACTTCACTGAGCTTCTCAATTATAGTAAATGGGCCGTTATTTAATTTTGACAATTTTTTTGTATTGCCGGCAGTGATAGATGGGTTAAATAACCACACTCTATCGCCTACTTTTAAATCCTTAACGACTGCAGTCTTTTCTCTGTACCTTTCCTGGCTTTCAGACACCTTAACTAAACTATCATACACCTCAGCATATACCTTTTGGAGTGCGGGTATTAATAATTCACAAAAAGATGGGGCGTCGTTATAGCTAAACCTCGGCGCTTGCGAAAATAGATTATATGGTAGATTTAAGTTTCTGCCATATAAAACTGCTGCGGGGGTTAATTTAGTCGAAGAATGCACAGCCGAACGCATCGCTAACAGGGCAAATTTTAGTTTAGTATCCCAGTCTGACTGGTTCTCATTTACAATGTGACTGAGTGCGTTTTTTAAAGTTTTATTCTGCCGTTCAATCTGTCCATTCGAGGCTGGGTGAAAGGCAGATGTAGTTATATGTTTAATACCGAACATTTTATATACATGCTCAATCGCTTCCGATACTAAATTTCTTCCATTATCTGTCGCAATATACACAGGAGCTCCATAACGTGAGATGAAATCGGCAAGTGTATCTGCGATAACATCAGACGTGGTAGAGCTAACAGCATAGGCTTCTGGCCATTTAGTAAACGAGTCTATATACGTAACAATATGGGTGTTACCAGAAAACGTGACCGGTAATGGGCCAATTAGGTCTAGATGAACTTTGTTCATGGGAAATTCAGGTGTAGGCATCCGTTGAAGGGGTGCCTGTTGATCTGGTTTATACGCTCTCTTCTGCTGGCAACTAATACATGATTCTACTAGATGCTTGACATCGGCCGACATTCCGGGCCAGTAAAAGTGCTCCCGGATGCGGTCAATCGTTTTCTTAAACCCTTGATGACAAGCCGCTAGAGAATCGTGTGTTAGAGCGAACACTTGCTCAATCATATCCCTAGGAACTACTAACTTAATAGGATTATTTATTACACTTGAATCTCTGGTATCTTCACATACGAGAATATCATCTCTAAAAAAAAACTTCATGTATTTAGGTGCTATATCTATATTTTTGTCTAATTTTCTAGCTATTTCACAACATTTCTTATCAATTTTTTGTAATTCACTGATTTTCTCAATTAAATTTGAATGGGGAACAAAAGTAGTTTCTTTTTCTACTTGAATACAAAAATTACTCTTACTAATCTCAGGTTTTTCATCAATTTTAGCAAATCTAGATAGAAAGTCTGCTACACTATTGCATTTCCCTTTAATATATTTAATAGTAAAATCAAAATCTGAAAGAGTACATACCCATTTGGCTATACGTGAGGTGGGGTCATGAATCTTTAACATAAAAGTAAGTGGTGCATGATCAGTAAAAATGTTAAAATGAGTGTTAGCTAGATAACACTTAAAATGACTAGTTGCCCAAACCAGAGCGAGAAGTTCTCTCTCAGTGGCAGAATATCTTGTCTCTGCACCTTTTAGTCGCCTACTGGCAAACGCCACTGGATGAATTTTATTTTCATCATCCAATTGTGACAAAACAGCCCCCAGTGCTTCTCCACTCGCATCTGTATATAGATAAAATTCTTTAGTGAAATCAGGCAATACTAGGCACGGTTTAGATATTAAAGCCTTTTTTAAATCTTCAAATTCCTCCTGGGCTTCTTTTGTCCAGGCAAAATGTCCAGTTTCCTTAGTCAAATCGATTAAATTTAATGCCCTTTTTGTGAAGTCAGGTATGAAACGCCTATAGAATGATAGGGTTCCAATAAAAGACCTGACACCTTTACGATTAGTAGGTGGTTGCAATTTTTCTATTATCTCAATATTTTTATTAACCGGGGATACTTGCCCGCTATTAATTTCAAAGCCAAGATACTGTATTTTATTCGAAAGAAAATTACATTTACTGGGCTTAAGTTTCAGTTTATGTTGTCTAAGTCTATCAAATACTAATTTAAGTTTTTCAAAATGGGATTCTACATCGGACGAAGCAATCACAATATCATCTATATACACTAAAATTCCTAGATTTCCTAAATCTCCAAAAATGGCATTCATTAGCCTCTGAAAACTATTGCCTGAATTGGACAACCCAAAACAATTTCTATTCCACTCAAAAAGACCTTTATGCGTGATAATAGCAGTTTTATGCCTGTCCTCGGGTCTTATGACCTGTTGAAAAAAGCCACTAGTTAAATCTAGTGTTGAAAAAAAATTAGCTCCACTTAACGCATCAACAGAGTCAGTAATGTTTGGGATAGGATATGCATCTTTGACAAGATTCTTGTTAAGTTTACGAAAATCAACAGCTAACCTATAAGAACCATCTGCTTTTTCTACAAGAATAACTGGTGAAGCAAATTCAGACATAGACGGGGAAATAATTTCAGCTTGCAGTAAAATATTAAGTTGATCTTCCATTTCCTGGCGTAATTTATATGGGACTCTATAAGCTTTGGATTTTATAGGTTTATCAGAGGTTAAATTTACAACATGGGGTATGGTATTACAGCCTGGTAAGTCTAGGACAGAAGCTGCAAACACATCTTTATTTTGGTCTAAAAATTCCTGCATTTTAGATTTTAAGGGGGGGTCTAGATGGCTTAAATCAATATCAGAGCTCCAAGTGAGATCAGCGTGATCAAAGTCAGCTATTGGAGTGGTTAAATTTACATTACAAGTTATATTATTATTATTTAAGGGTATATTAGATTTATCTACACATTTCTGAATTTTAGCAACATAAGTATTTTTTCCTAGCTTAACAGTTTTATCTGAAAAATTAGCAAGCGAAACAAAAAGGCCATGTTCTGGAGTACAAATGGCTCGAGAAATAAGAAGCCCTTGGCTTAAATTCTTCGCTAAAGGTTCTAATATCAGTATATCATTATCTTTTATAAAATTATTTCTATTACATTTAACTTCAGCTATTAATTTTGACTGGGGGGGAACAGAAATTCTCTCGCATAAAATAGCTAAGGAAGTACTTTCACTATTCCTGTTATTATTGTCAACAATGCCTAACTCATTAGTCTGATTTGCTCTATTTACTAACTCATTTTCATTACCCTCAGATATGTAAAAATTTTCATGAACATAGATTGAATTTTCCTGTACAATTTGACTCGCTGATTGCTGGCTAAGGTCTAAAGGCACATTATTCTCATTAATTTCACACTCATTAGTACTTGAGTTACTCCCTGGTACACTTTGCAAACAAAAAATCTGAGCAATTTCACTTTCTGACTCTTTCGCATTAAATGTTATGCTTGAGTCTACCCTTTCCTCCATAATGGGATACATATTACCCTGAACCGTCTCATTTCCACTACTCAGATTCCCAAATTTTTCTTTTACACATTCCTTACTCTTTTTGTTTACACTTTTCCTAGGAGTACTCTTATTACTACACTTACTTCTCTGTTCACTATCAGAACTGTGCCTGCCTTTAGATTGCACATTACAAGTATTTACATAATTATTCTCTAAACCTATACTATTTACACTGATACTATTTACAACATTTTTTTCTCTAGAATTTTTCACAGGTAAAACATTTGACATATGACTCTCTACTATTTGCTTACACTGCGTTTCAGTAGGGACATCTAAAACCACATTGTTATTTTTACAGTTAATTACAGCCTGATATTTACTTAAAAAGGGCATCCCCAAAATTACACTAAACTCATCGGCCAACTTACCGTGGACAATAAAAAACTCAGACTGACATAATAAATTATTAAATTTAAAATTTAAGGAAATTTTATGGTTTAAAAGCACTCTCTCGCCAGTCACCGTTAAAATAGGGGTGTTGCACTCTACAATTTCATAAGAATCTAAACCATTAAGTATTGTATTACTTAAAATATTTATAGCAGATCCTGTATCACATAGCGCATTAAAAAACACATTATTTACATTTATGACGACAGTAGGTAAATGATAAGACTGGGGTGAAAACATACTAAAAATAATTGGGAGGTCTAGAGGCCTTGATGGAGACGATTCGACCAAATCGACACCAGCCCTTACCTGTTTAAAGAATTGATTTGATTATTCGCTTCACTAATTGAGCTTTGCACATTCTCGCTTTCTATATTTACACCATTATCATTATTTCTATTCCCTCTACCTCTGTAATTATTATATCCTCCCCTGCGATTTTGGTGGGACTGAGAATAACTACCCCTACCTCTTCCTCTAAAATTCTGAAAGTTCCCTCTATTAGCATTTTGGTTTTGTGGGCAAAATCTGGCTATGTGTCCAGTTTGGGAACACACGTAACAGATTAATTCTCTATACTGAGGCCTCTCAGTAGTGCGAAAGTCTCTTTGCTGATTGCTACCCTCTAAAAATCTCTCTAATTTACTAGTAAGAGCTTCTACCTGCTCCCGCAGTTTACTAATCTCCTGCTCTGACTGATTAGGGTGACTTGGCTGGATAGCAGCACACGCAACACTTTGCTGGGCAATTTGGGGGAAAAAAGGGTTCATATTCTCTACCTGCATGTTATATAAAGGATTAACACTCTTTAATGCTTTTTCCTCAAGGAGGGCAAATTCTAAAATTTCAACAGGTGTCTTAGGGCACCTAGTTATAACTCCTCTTCTTATCTCAGGAACTAAATTACTTAATAACATAGAATGCAGTAGAGCTTCCCTGCTTTTATCAGCAACATCCTGTTCTACACCCTCGACTACTAATGCTTTAAGGGACAAATCATATGCTCTGTCGTAAAATTCCTGAACAGGCATATGGGGATTTTGTTTAAAATTCAAAAATTGGGTTAAAGCAATATCAGGGGTTAGCTCTTGCGTATATCTCTCTTTAAGTACTTTAATTATTTCTTCAGTTCCCTTAGTGCGGTGCAATTTATATATCCTAGCAGCATTCCCACTTAATCTACTTAGTAGGGCAAATTTTTTCTCATCCTCTGACCAATTAAAGAACTCGGACAACTGCTCATACTTTTCTAAAAATGCAGAAAATGAGCAAGAGTTGCCTTCGCCACTAAAAGGGGGAATAAGACTGACATTTTCGATTAATGCGCTCTTTTTCTGAATAAGAGCGAGCTCCTTGAAATGCTGGTTTTCTGTCATTTTTAGGCAAAACTTCACACCGAATTAAAATAAAATAATAGAAAATAAAGTAATTTAACTGCTACTTAATTCTCAGATGCCCAAGAAAGAGAAAAAAAAAATAAATAAAAAATACATAAATACATAACTTATATTGGCATATAATTCTCTCAGTAAGCCCAAACACTCATTTAAATGTAAATATGACAGTAAACATTTCAAAATAAATAGTTTTTTTGAAAACCCGGTAAAATTGCCTAACTAAAAAAAAGCATTTGAAATTAGTAAGCTATGTACACCCCTATTGGTTATGCATAACATACACTAAAATAATCAAACATAATACACAATAAAATCACAAAACACATATATTTTCATTTCGTTTCACTCTTAATATAGTAAATATATATCAAAATTCAGGCTATTGTTGTAACAAATAGGCTCTACTTCATAGTACTATTTTTATACTTATTGTACCACAATAATCAGGCTTTTCACACACGGTACCATTTATTTTTCACAATAACCAGGCTTTTCACACATGGCACCATTTATTGTGTTGGGTTCTTATTATTAAACTTCTGCAACAGATCATTACTTTAATTAATTGCAACTTCTGCTCAGCAAATTATACTTAGTTAATATAGATCAATAAATATTCTTCAGCTTTATTAAAGAATTTAATGAGATCTGGGTCAAATTTCCAATCACATGAATCTTGTTGTTGGTTTAATTAAATAAATTAGAAGTATATATAAAAAAAAGGAATTAAGTTAAGATTACACCAGTTAACACTAAGAAATCATAAAAAAAACAAACTAAACGACAAATTAAAACGATAAAAAGGATAAATACAAATATTATTTAAAATTCTTTAAAATTTAATGAATACAAGTAAATAAGAAAGAACACAGCAAGATCCTCAATCTGACCCAGTCTCAAGTACTAAACCTTGATCTGCAGTAGAACCCAACATTTATCAATGTTGATTCCTGAGATATTAAACTCATATTGATAATTTAAAAATACAAGATCCAATCTAACATTACAAAAGAGAGAAGAAAGACCCTGGAATCCTTCTTATTTTCAAGAAGGCAAAGAAAGATATAATTTTGAATAAATTAAAAAACTAGAAATAATAAATATAAACACCCCAGAAATCAACAATGATATTTTCGACCAATTTCGTATAGTGTTAGTACATTTAATTTAATTTCTCTATTCTCTTTTTTTTTCTTTTATTTTGTTTATAAGATAAGTTAATTCATTTAAAATCAAGTGAATTTCTTAACAGTTTTTGCTTTAAAATTTCTATTACCTAGTCAAATATCTTTACTCAGTTTAAGCAATAGTATATTAATTAATCAGAGTTAATATGATTTTTAATTATTTATTAAATTATTTTTTTATTATTTTTTTTTTTAAAAAGTTATTTAAAAATTCCAAATAAAAAAATAGGTAATGGTTGAAAATTATTTTACTTCCAAACATTCAAAGAAACTACTTTAATTTTATGGTATTACAAAACTTAGTATAGTTATTTCGATACTACAGAGATTAAAATTCAATTAAATTAATATCAAGGTAGGATAAATAAAAAAAAAACTAAAAAAAAAACTATACTAAAGCATATCCTTTATATACATACTCCTTTATTTAATTTAACATAAAAGAAAACAAAAAAAGAAAAAAAACATCTGAATTCACTAATACAACTTTTGTTGTAGACACATAGAAATACTAAATCACTACAAGATTAATCACTAAAATGAAAATCGTTTAAGATCAAATACAGAGTATATCTCTTACCAGCAGCTGAATTCTTTCATTGACCCATTTTGGGTATTTCTCATTTATATGATGGACAATAATAGACAAGTCTTCCATGCACTAGAGCAACAGTCTCTACACAGAATTCCCAGAGTCTATACTCGGTTTAGGCAGCAGCTGAATTCTTTCAAGTTTTTGTCTTAGACCGCTAATCATTCCACCGCTCACGGTGAAGGCTAAATCGGAAGGGACATTGTTTCGCGGCAAACTCTCGGCTCGCTCCGGCAGGTAGTACTTTTTCTTGATTAACACTTGGAGTGTTTTGTCTTAGATTGCTAATCATTCCACTGCTCACGGTGAAGGCTAGATCGGAGGGGATATTCTTTCACGGCAAGATCTCGGTTCTCTCCGGCAGGTAGCATTTCTTCCTGACTTACACTTGGAGTGTGTTGTCTTAGATCGCTAATCATTCCACTGCTCACGGTGAAGGCTAGAACGGAGGGGACATTCTTTCACGGCAAGCTCTCTCCGGCAGGTAGCATTTCTTCCTGACTTAACTTTTGACGTGCTTTCTCTTAGACTGCCAATCTCGAAGAAAAAAAAAACTCTTTTTGGCCTCCCCTCTCCCAGATTAAAAAAAAGGGGAGGGGGGGAGACAAGACTTATCCGCAACCGTTTACTAGATGCTCTCCATCCGAAGCTCTGACCAAGACTCACTTTATTTCCAAAAAACCAATTGCACGTCCCTCTGCAAATCAAAAGGGGCACCAAAAACTAGGAAGACTAATGCTTTCCCCTTTCTCTCCTCGACCAGGGTCTATCTCATTGGCCAAAGCCACAGGCACCCTCTCTCATGACCAAATATGGTCATCGCTAATATCCCTTACTCTCAATCACGTGGTCAGATAGCAGGGACAGCTGAAGTTTGCACCTGCTTGCAGACCAGTGCTCGCCGATAGCCGTGAATAGGCACCCTTATCTCAGATCAGTCATAAAACTTTAAGGGTCTGGGAAAATATCTATTCCGCCTCAAATGACAGTCAACGTTTGTCATGGGTTATAAAATTTTAGGGTACTATTCATTCACGTACGCAAGCAATAAACTATGCGTGTGGGCCAATTTTTAACAAGGCTGAATATATGCCCTTTACAAACAAGCCAGAAGCTACTCTTCTTCGAAAAAAATTAACAAAGGACCACTTTACTCAAATAGTACAATAATTCCAGGACAGTAAAAGCATTCGTACGAACGGGTGTTATTTACGCTAGATAAGGGGATGGGAAACTTTCACTTTCATACACAACAATGCCTTTATTCTCGTGAGAACGATCATAAAATAAATAGAAAAAAAAAAAAGAAAATGTCCAGGGTTTTCGCTACTCAGAAAAAAAAGGAAGACTAATTTTAAATATGAGATACACAAAGCATTATAAAAAACCGTATTAAAAATATCTTAACAAGAGTACTTTTTAAATTTGGAATATTAAAATAATTTATACAAAAAAAATATTACTAAAAAAAAACATAACACTGTGAATGGGTTTTGCCAAATAAAATTCCTGGAGTCTTGGACCACCACAGACAACTTTTGAGTTCTTTTGTCTCTTTAATTTTAAAGCATTTTATAACCCATGAATGTGACAAAAATTTAAATAAATATGAATAAACGGACCACCTAAGCTCAGATGGGTGTTATAGACCAGATACTGTTATTATAGTTCCTGGTGGGCCACCCGCTACAAAAGAGCCGGCCATGTTTGGCCATATGTTTCTAATGAAACTAGAGGTTCTTTCACCAACCACTTCCTTTACTTTAATCTTTACTTACATCTTCGCCTCGGGGTCATTTTCAATTATAATTACTGACACAATTCTCTACACAATTTTAGTAAACAATTTCCCGTTAGATGTAGCTTTCCTTTTCTTCACAGAAAATGATCGATTGTATGATATTTTTCTCAATTATTTTTATTCATTAAAAAAAATGATTTTTACAATACATTTGATTAATCTGGAGAATACTAATACTATACGTTAAAGAAAATTGCCAGAGAATCGGTTGTTTTTTGAAAAAGTTGCGCCAATGGACCCATGTAGACGATTAAGATTCTTAAAAACAAAATAACCTCCCATCCACTGTTTCTGGAAAAACTATTGGTGCATTACTGTGAATGGGTTTTGCCAAATAAAATTCCTAGAGTCTTGGACCACGGACCACCACTGACAACTTTTGAGTTCTATTATCTCTTTACTGATAAAGCATTTCTAATCCCTGAATGTGATAAAAATTTAAATAAACATGAATAAACGGACCACCTAAGCTCATGGATGATATAGACTGGAAACTGTTATTATACTTCCTGGTGAGCCAAACGCTACAAAAGAGCCGGCCGTGTCTGTCCATGTTTCTAATGAAATTAGCGGTTCTTTCACCCAATTACTTCCTTTACTTTAATTTTTAGTTACTTCTTCGCCTAAGGAAAATTTTCAATTATAATTACTGACACAATTCTATACAATTTTAGTGAATAATTTCCCGTTAGAAGTAGCCTTTCCCTTTCTTCACAGAAAATGATCGATTGTATGATATTTTCCTCAATTATTTTTATTTAAGAAAAACATTGTTTTTTACAATATACACTTGATTAAGCTTGATTATTCTCACCAATAAATTTTTGTTTGAAATTTTACCTTATGTAATTCGAGCATTTTCCGGATTCAATTAGATAAACATTTCTGTTTTTAAAAAAACTGGTGATCAAACATTAAAAGTTCTGTAGCAAGCACTCGTCCCAAAATGGTTACAAAGAGGAAATTTAATAAAAATTCAGGGCATAAAACTTCCTTGTACAGGTTTTCAGAGTCTTTATTGGAATATAAAAAATGTATACAAGTGTATCCGGGGGATGCTAATACTATATTTTAAAAATCGCCCGAGAATCTGTTGTTTTTTTATGAAGCTGCGCCAAAGGCAGCAAATAGGCGATTAAGATTCTTAGAAACAAAACAAATTCCCATGCAATTTTTCTGGAAAAACAATTTTCTTGTTATTGGTGCATTACTATGAAAAGAGTTTTGCCAGATAAAATTCCTAGAGTCTTGGCCCACCACTGACAATTTTTGAGTTCTTTTTATCTTTTTACTGATAAATCATTTCTAACCCATGAATGTGATAAAAATTTAAATAAACATGAATAAACGGACCACCTAAGCTCATGGATGATATAGATTGGAAACTGTTATTATACTTCCTGGTGAGCCAAACGCTACAAAAGACCCGGCCGTGTCTGGCCATGTTTCTAATGAAATTAGCGGTTCCTTCACCAACCACTTCCTTTACTGATCTTTACCTCTTCGCCTCGGGGAAATTTTCAATTATAATTACTGACACAATTCTATACAATTTTAATAAACAATTTACCGTTAGAAGCAGCCTTTCCCTTTCTTTACAGAAAATGATCGATTGTATGATATTTTTCTCAATTATTTTTATTTATTTAAAAAAAAAATAGTTTTTACAATATATTTCATTAAGCTGGCGTACACTAATACTATGTTAAATAAAACTGCCAGAGAATTTGTTGTTTTTTGAAAAAGTTGCGTCAATGGACCCATGTAGACGATTAAGATTCTTAAAAATAAAATATCCCATACAGTGTTTCTGGAAAAACTATTGGTGCATTACTGTGAATGGGTTTTGCCAAATAAAATTCCTAGAGTCTTGGACCACGGACCACCACTGACAGCTTTTGAGTTCTTTTATCTCTTTACTGATAAAGCATTTCTAATCCATGAATGTGATAAAAATTTAAATAAATATGAATAAACAGACCACCTAAGCTTATCGATGATATAGACTAGAAACTGTTATTATACTTCCTGGTGGGCTGCCCGCGACAAAAGAGCCGGCTGCGTCTGGTAATGTTTCTAATGAAATTAGCGGTTCTTTCACCGACCACTTCCCTTCCTTACCTCTTCGCCTCGGGGAAATTTTCAATTATAATTTCTGACACAATTCTATACAATTTTAGTGAATAATTTCCCGTTAAAAGTAGCCTTTCCTTTTCTTCACAGAAAATGATCGATTGTATGATATTTTTCGCATTTATTTTTATTTATTAAAAATAAAAAAAAAATAAATAAAAAAAAAAAATTACAAGATACACTGTGTTATATTCTTTGAAATTTTCCGCATTTAACCACTGTCTCTACCTATAATTTCATTAGTTGTGTTTTGTATTTTGCGGCTATAAATGTCCACAAAAGCATGGTGGTATCATTTAAATGATTACAGTTGATGTATGATACTCAAACCACAGTCAGGCTCATGCCAGTTTAAAATTGTTCACTTCATTTAAGGTGAAGACAGGAAGCGAGTGACTTGATGGAAGACTCTCCCTGGTGTCGCCACCGCTTTTGCATCTTATTTTGGCAATCGCACTTAGGTGGTCTCGCGGTTTATCCTATTAGTGCCAATCTGATTTTTTTTCCTTTTGCCTTCTAATAGCAAAGGCGTGCTTTATTTTTGCAAGAAGAAGATTTAATTGTACCTGATGAACTTTGTGGTTTAGTACTTAATATGGGTGCCGACAGAACGGGAGTACAAAATCTAGGCTAGTGCAATATTTTAGAACAGTCAAGTGAGGCCTCTTTTTTCGCTTTTCCTTGTGGAAAAGATAACTGTAACATAAAAAAAATCATGCGTCAAGCATAGATTATGAAGCACTTTTAAACACTTTTAGAATAATGTAACAGAACTGCACTATTTAAAAAATTAAAATATTACGTCTCATTTCACCATATGTAAATGTATAACGCATGTCAAAACTAAATTTCAGCTGTTCCTATCTACAATCGGAAATTTTTTTGAATTTTTTAGCACCCTGTATATGATATAGATATTTGTATCTATTAACAACATGCATTCCAAAATTTAGTTCATATAAGAGATACATATATTTCAGTCAAAAATTCCTTTTCAGAAATTTGTTCTAATAAGAAGAATTGTATGCGAATACTTTTGTGCAGCCCTGTATATGAGATATAGAATTTATTTATAAAGAGTAATATGCAAAAAAACTAATTAAATTTAAAAGCACATACCGAAGTTCAAAAAGTACTCGCCGGGAGTTATTACGCAAAACCTATTTCTTTTGTGTGTCCCTGTAAATTAATAAAAATTGCTACGAATGCTCTACTTTAATGTGATCGTAGTGATACTCAATGATTTATATTAGTTTTGATACATTTGAAATAGCATAATGTCCTTAAAATACTCTCCAAACGATATTTCCCCATATACCATAATGTAATCGAACTTTTTTGAGTGTCCCTGTAAATGAACCATTAATCGTAAACATTTCATATTCAATACCAAACATGTTTTGGTGACCCTAAATAGGCGTTATTACTTGCATGAAAATCCGCGTATGTTTACTGTAGTTAGAGCGTGAACAGACGGACAGACAAACCGAATGCATAAGCACTTTTCAACTTTGTTGGAAAGTGCTATTACACTAATTTCTTTAGGGGAGTCCCCAAGAGAGACGGGGGGAGAAGAAGCGCTCTTGCCGGTGCGAAGATCCTTAAACTTTCCACATATGAGAGATTTGTTAACAAAATTTTTAGAATTCAACTCTTAAAGAGTTTTCTGAATTGCAATTATTCTGTCGTTATAAAAACAAGTGGGCTAGTGTGACCACTTCCTGCACAGAGATTTCGTTTAATATCTCTTTTAAAACAATTTATCTTTAAATTAATAAATCAAAATTGAAAATGTAAAATTAATAAATCCTTACTATTCAAATCTGTATTATCCTAAAATTACATTTATCACTACGATTTTAAAAATTTGTTGGCACCCTTTCTCTCTAAAATTAAACTTCAATTCCTTATTTAAAATTTGTAAGTGTAATCAAATATTTGAAATTTTAAAATCCATCAATATAATCGGATGTAAAATAATAATAATTAAAAACTTTAATTAATGATAATTAGACGATTATATTTAAATAATGTAATACTGATCTTTGATAAGTCTGTGGAAACAGCATTCCGAATCGGAAAATTTTTAATAGGTTAGAACCTTTTGAAATATGAACTTTCTTACTGCTCTCTTCTATCTATTTTACTTCTGCCACTAAAAGTCCGACAATTTGAGAAGTCTCATGATACAAACTGAATTTCGAATCAACAATTTCTTAATAGTTTATAATCTCTTGAAGTCTGGGCTTTTTTATTGATGTCTGAATATTTTTTTTTTCCCATGAAAAATACTACTCATTAATAGGTCTATGCAGACAGCATTCCGAATCGACAATTTGTTAATTGTTCATAATATTTTTAAATCTGAACTTTGTTGAGGGTCTCTTTAAACAATTTTTCTTTTCCATAAAAAAATACTGCTATTTGATAAACCATTAGAAACAGCATTCCGAATCAAAAATTTGTTAATTGTTTAGAATCTTTGGAAGCATCAATTTTCTTATTGTTCTCTTTGAACTATTTTACTCCTGCCGTTAAAAATCCGACAATTTGTCAATTCTCATGATGCAAACTACATTCCAAATCAATAATTTGTTATTTATTTATAATCTTTTAAAGTCTGGACTAATTGATGTCTTTAAATTATATTTTTCCCATGATAAATACTACTCATTGACAAATCTGTGCAAACGGCATTCCAAATCATCAATTTGTTAATTGTTTATAATCTTTTGAAATCTGAACTTTCTTATCGATCTCTTTGATTTTTTGGGGGTGGGGGGGGGCATGAAAAATGCAATTCTTTGACAAGTCTTATGGGTCAAACCTTCCACCGAATCGACAATTTGTTCTTTTTTGTGGGTTTATTAGTATCGAACGAACTATTGTGCACCTTTTGCTTTGTTTTTCTGACCTTTAAAATGGTCAAACAATAAAATTTTCTTTTTTAATTCGTAATACCAAAATAAAACCGATTAAAATACTCATTATAAGTCCTTACAAGAAGGCTCTCTTTTTTTTCCCAAACATCTATATTCATAATTGAATCAAAATAAACAGTGCAAAAAACTCTTTTGTAAAGAAACTATAACAGCATGGTGAGATAAAACTGTATTATGAAAGCTGTTAGATCAAGTTTATGTATAATTTAACTCCTACACAGATGAATCTTGCTTTGAAGTGCCACCCTTGAAAGCACAGATGATGTTTAGTGTTGGCCACCAGAGGTCTGCGACTGCAATAACGATGAGTAAGGTGGTGTGGTTGACCTATATTGTCAGTCTGGATGGGCGAAACAAAAGCACCGCGCCCACATCAGTAGAAAATACACGATGCTCCGCGTTTTTATTCATCAAGAGCATGTTCCATTAAGGGGTTTAGATAATAGCTGTTTGCGACAAGGCATGAAAACTGAACTATTTATTTCGAAAATTCTATCTGCTGCTATGCTTTGTTCAAGAAATTCACGTCTCTCCGAAGATCAGAAACGAGTTTCCATATAAAGAGATGTCAAGAGGTCATTCTTTTGTACATATGTATTACAAACAATGGTATTTTTAGGCGCGAAATGTTTTTCATACCTAATTCAGATTGTTAAATTGCGCTCTCGAGGTTTCTTCTTTATTAGTGATGGTAAGACGTGATTTTATTATCATCGCAGTAACGTATCCAGGGTGAATTCCCAAAACCATTAATATTGTAAGGTTTTCTTCGCCTTGATTCATAACAAGATTTTTTTATTTTTTTTTTTTTATTTTTTTTTTTTTTTTTTTGTTAGATAAAGGCAAACAGAATTTTAATAAATTACAAGTATTCAAATCACTTGGGCACCCAACCTGGTTACGTCAATGGATCCCCTCAATCTGTTGCGCCTCAGATACATATCGTCAAACATTCTTGTGCACACTCCCAAAAATTGAATCCTTACTTTTTAATTTTATTGACTAAGCCACAGATTGATTCAAAAAGTTGGACTTAACTCAATTGCTTTTTTGTTTTATGTTTCCTGTAGTATTACATTTTTATGTGAATGGTGTAAATTGTGCTTGATTATATTCATGCTAAAGTTAGTTTTTTCCACGTACCTTCTTTTAGTTGCACAAATAAGGTCTTTGCACAATCTAATTTCCTTCTATATCGATGAAGAACTTTTATCCATTCACCACAGCTATTATTAGATCATCCAAAGTTGTTGAAATACATGGTACAAGCTTCTTCTTTTAAGAAGACAAAAAATCGCGTTTTTATTAAAAGGTTTAGATAATAGCTGTTTGCGACAGGGCATGAAAACTCAATTATTTATTTCGAAAATTCTATCTGCTGCTATGCTTTGTTCAAGAAATTCACCTCTCCAAAAATCAGAAACGAGTTTTCATATAAAGAGATGTCAAGGGATCATTCTTTTGTACATATATATTAGAAACAATGGCATTTTTAGGCGCGAAATATTTTTCATACCTAATTCAGATTATCAGCGCCCTCGAGATTTCTTCTTTAATAATGATAGTAAGACGTCATTTTATTATGATAGCGGCAATCTGTTGTACCTCATAGGGGTATTGTCAAAAATTCTTGTGCACACTCCCAAAAACTGAATTCTTATTTTTCAATTTTATTGATTAATCCGCAGGGTGATTCAAAATGTTGGACTGGTCATTATGCGATTGCCATTTCTAGATGTATCTTGTAACATTATGTTTTTATGTGAATGGTGTAAATTGTGTTTGATTATATTCATACTAAAGTTAGTTTTTTCCACGTATCCTCTTTTAGTTGTGCAAATACGAGGGATGCTTTTAAATAAGGGCCATTTGAAAATAAAAACCAAACGAAAACAAATTTCAAAACCAAATTTATTTTAAGATTCTACATACTTTGTTCTTTCTATTTTTCAACATTGTTGCCAACTTTAACACTTATCAAACCTTACAACAAGATTTTGAATAATCCTCTTCATAGAAACTTGCCGCTTGCTCCGATAACCAAGAGAAAAATCCAGAACCCTTCATGACATTGCAAGGCCTCGTATCGCAGTTCAGACCCGAGCTTTATTGGATTCTTTCGATGAGAAGTTTTGGATCGACCGCCCTACAGACTATCCTGAACTTACACCATGCGATTTCCATCTTTTCCGCCACCTCAAACGTCATGTCGGCGGCAATTACCACAAGATGGACGAAGACAATATATTTTGGTTTTTGAGAAAATAATTGCGGAAACTACAATTTTGAGACTTCTTTCTCTAAATCATTTTATTCAGTTTGGGGTCCCCAGAAGCAGTACGCCAAAGGCCATACCTTCCTTAATAAAGTGAATTATAATTTAATACATAACTATAAAAAAATGCAACAGAAAATTTAATGACATTATACAGAAAAAAAAAAAGAAACTTATGAATGATTAACACTAAGATTTTGTTCTAAATTAGCCATAAGTAAAACAACTTTGCATATTCACCTGACAGGATATAAGTTTTGACTGCAAATAAGTCAACAATAAGCTACATGAGTATAAAATGATACTATGCTGACTCTAAATTCGTGTGGGATACATAATTTTGAAAATAACTTATAAAAATCTGGAAAATAAAAATAAAAAGTTGTCCAAGCGAAAGAATGATTTTTTTTTCTTTCAATCATAATTCCAATATATCCCTTTTAATAAAGCAAACCGAAAAAAATGACTAAACATGCATCAAAAATTTAATAAATCCACTTAAGATATAGATCCACTAAATTTAATGGCTTTAAGAACAGAAAGAAAAATAAAAGAAAGAAACTTGTAAACGATTAAGAAAATATCTTTGTTATAAATTAGCAACCAAAATTTTGACTGCAAATGAGTCAACAATGAGCTACAGCAACATAAAATCATAAAACGCTGCTCTAGAATTGTGTGTGATATATAGATCTGAAAAGAACTTTAAAAAAATGCTGAGTACAAAGAAAAAGAGCTGTCCAATCAAAAGACAGGATATTTTTGTTTGCAAGCAACAGTTTATCTCAAACATTTTTTAAATAAAACGAAAATATAATTTAATAAATAATCATGAAAAAAATCGGAATAAAATTTAAAAAAGAAGTAGTAATGTGTATTTAATGTAAAAAGAAAAAAAACTTATCGTTGATCAACAAACTATAGAAATTGTTCTAAATTAGTCATCAAATAAAACAACTTTGCATATACCTGAGTGGAAATCAGTTTTGCCTGCAAATTAGTCAACGAAGAACTACACCAACATAAAATCATATTACGCTGATAATATGACAACACAACAACAACATAAAATCATGCTACTCTTTTCTAGACTTGGGTCTGGTACATGGAATTGAAAAGAATTCGGAAAAAATATACTGAGAACAAAAACAAAGTATTGTCCAATCAAAAGACAAACTAAATTTTTATTTCCAAGCAACAACCTATCTCAAATATCTTTTTAATGAAACTAATTACAATTTAATAAATAACCACCGGAAATGCGGAACGAAATTTAATTACTTTAATGTAAAAAGAAAAAACTTTTAAATGATTAACAAAATATTATTGCTCTAAATTAACAATCAAAAGGAATCAATGATGAGCTACAGCAATAATCATATTACACTGTTCTAAACTTGCGAGTGGTGCTTAGATTAAAAAAGAACTCGGAAAAATATCCTTTGAACAAAAAGAGAGTGTTGTTCAAGCTAAAGACAGAGTATTTAAATTTCCAATCAACAACCAATCCAAAATCTCTTCTTTATTAAACTAATTACAATTTAATAAACAACCATAAAAAAGTGGAAATAAAATTTTACAACATTGATGTGATTAACAAAATATTAATGCTCTAAATTGGCTATCAAGTAAAACAACTTTGCATATATCTGAGGGAAAATAACGTTTTAGTGCAAATGAGTCAACGATGAGCTACAGTAACATATAAAATCCTATTACTCTCCTCTAGATTTGTGTTTGATACATAGATTTAAAAAGAACTCGGGAGAAAAAAAAACCCCTGAAAACAAAACAAGTTTTGTCGAAACAAAAAACAGACTATATTTATATTTTCAAGCAACAACCTATCCCAAATAACTTTATAAAACTAATTATAATTTAATAAATAACCATCAAAAAGTCGTAACAAAATTTAACAACCTTAATGTAGAAAATGAAAAAGAAACTTATGAATTATTAACAAAATATTATTGTTCTAAATTAGCCATCGAGTAAAACAACTTTGCATATTCACCTGTCTGGAAATACGTTTTGACTGCAAATCAGTCAACGATGAGCTAAAGCAATATAAAATCATATTACACTGCTCTAGTCTTGCGTGTGGTACATAGATCTGAAGAGAACTTAAAAAAAATCCGAGAACAAAAAGAAAGAGTTGTCCAAACAAAAGACAGCGTATATTTTTTTTCCAAGCAACAACCTATCCCAAATCATTTCTACATTAAACTATTTACAATTTAATAAATAACGATCAAAAAGTCGGAACAAAATTTAACGACCTTAATGTAAAAAATAAAAAGAAACTTATGAATGATTAACAAAATATTATTGTTCTAAATTAGCCATCGAGTAAAACAACTTTGCATATTCACCTGACAGGAAATAAGTTTTCACTGCAAATGAGTCAACGATGAGCTACAGCAACATAAAATCATATTACGCTGCTCTAGACTTGCGTGTGGTTCATAGATCTGAAAAGAACTTAAAAGATAAATAAATAAATAAAAATAAAAATCTGAGAACAAAAAGAGAGTGATATCCAAGCGAAAAACATAGCATGAATAATTCCAAGCCACAATCCATCCCAAATATCTTTTTAATAAAACGAATTACAATTTAATAAATAACCATAAAAAAGTCGGAACAAAATTTAATGACCTTAATGGGAAAAAGAAAAAGAAACTTATGAATGATTAACAAAATATTATTGTTCTAAATTAGCCATTGAGTAAAACAACTTTGCATATTCACCTGACAGAAAATAAGTTTTGACTGCAAATGAGTCAACGATGAGCTACAGCAACATAAAATCATATTACGCTGCTCTAGACTTGCGTGTGGTACATAGATCTAAAGAGAACTTAAAAAAAAAATCCGAGAGCAAAAAGAAAGGGTTGTCCAAACAAAAGACAGCATATATTTTTATTTCCAAGCAACAACCTATCCCAAATCATTTCTAAATTAAACTAATTACAATTTAATAAATAACCATCAAAAAGTCAGAACAAAATTAAACGACCTTAATGTAAAAACGAAAAAGAAACTTATGAATGATTAACAAAATATTATTGTTCTAAATTAGCCATCCAATAAAAGAACTTTGCATATTCACCTGACAAGAAATAAGTTTTGACTGCAAATGAGTCAACGATGAGCTACAGCAACATAAAATCATATTACGCTGCTCTAGACTTGCGTGTGGTATATAGATCTGAAAAAAACTTTTTAATAAAAATCCTGAGAACAAAAAAAAAAAAAAAATAATAATAATAATAATAATAATAATAATAATAATGGTGTCCTAGCGAAAAACATAGTATTTTTAATTCCAAGCAACATCTCTCCCGTATATCTTTTTAATAAAACAAATTACAATTGAATAAATAACCATCAAAAACTCGGAACAAAATTTAATGACCTTAATGTGAAAAAGAAAAAGAAACTGAATGATTAACAAAATATTATTGTTCTAAATTAACCATTGAGTAAAACAACTTTGCATATTCACCTGACAGGAAATAAGTTTTGACTGCAGATGAGTCAACGATGAGCTACAGCAACATAAAATCATATTACGCTGCTCTAGACTTGCGTGTGGTACATAGATCTGAAAAGAACTTTTTAATAAAAATCCTGAGAAAAAAAAAAAGTGTCTTAGCGAAAAACATAGTATTTTTAATTCCAAGCAACATCCCTCCCGTATATCTTTTTAATAAAACAAATTACAATTGAATAAATAACCATCAAAAACTCGGAACAAAATTTAATGACCTTAATGTGAAAAAGAAAAAGAAACTTATGAATGATTAACAAAATATTATTGTTCTAAATTAACCATTGAGTAAAACAACTTTGCATATTCACCTGACAGGAAACAAGTTTTGACTGCAAATGAGTCAACGATGAGCTACAGCAACATAAAATCATATTACGCTGCTCTAGACTTGCGTGTGGTACATAGATCTGAAGAGAACTTTAAAAAAGAAAAAAAAAATCTTGAGAACAAAAAGAAAGGGTTGTCCAAGCGAAAGATGAGAGCAGAGCATTTTTATTTCCAACCATCCTTCCCCACCATTCTTATTTTCCGCTCTTCTTACCTGGACACGATATAGAAGTATCGTGGTTATTTTTTCTTTGCGTGTGATTCGGATTTTTTACACGCCCCCCCTCTTGTAATTTGGTCGGCAACCGAAATGCGATAAAACGAGGCGAAGAAAAGAAGTTCATAGGGGGGTTGGCTTCTCCTATAAGGAGAAAGAAAAAAATCAACTCTTGCTTCGTCACACACAGGAAAAAGAGAATTATCTGACCGCTTTGTCTTCAACCGCTACTACTAACAAACGAGGAAACACCTTTTTTGTTTCTTTCCTTTTTGGTTTTGCATTTTTTCGTCGGGGTGGTTTTACTTTCTTGGCCGGTGGACCTTTTTTAAATTGAATTCTTATTATTTTATTTTGTATTTTTTTTTGCCCATTTAAGAAAACACGAGTATGCATATCAGTTGGCGTTTATTCATTCATGTAATGCAAGAGTGGAAGCAGAAGTTATTAATGACAGTGGCTAATGTATCTTGGAATCGTGGGAAATTTTCGCGACAAAATAGAATGAAATGTATGCAAAAGGCGTCGCGTCTCTCGGGAGCTTTTTTTTTTTTTTTTTTTTTTTTTTTGTCATGAGGCAGTTTCGGAATATGGAAATTCATTAAATATAAACAGTTGGATTGCGATATTTTTTAAATATTACACGTTTGTTTTTCATGAATACACTGTAATACAATTAGTGACGCATTCTTAATTTTTCCTGCTTCAGAAGGAGCGTGATAAGAATGAATAAAAGTAAAAAGAATCAGTCAAGTGCACATAGAGGATTCCATGCATTAAATGTATCAGTTAGTAACTGTAGTATTATAAAAATTCGTTGCTAAAAGAGTAATAATACTTTGTAAAAAAAATAGATAGCTTAAGCGCTCTTCAAAAGGAAGTCGCAAAGTTTCAACCTGCCTTGGTCCATGTCGCTTTTTTCCAGATAGGGTTTTTTTTCCGACGGGGTGGTTGTACTTTCTTGGTTGGTGGACTTTTTTAAGTTGAATTCTGGTTTTTCTTTATTATTTTGTTTTGTTTTGTTTTTGTCCATTTAAGAAAACACGAATTATTCATTTATGTAATGCAAGAGTGAGAGCAGAATTTATTAATAACAGTGGTTAATGTATCTTCGAATATAGGGTTAATTTTCGCAACAAAATAGAATGATATTCATGTTAAAGACGTCCTGGGAAGCTTTATTGTCATGAGGCAGTTTCTGAATATGGAAATTCATTAAATATAAACAGTTGGATTGTGATATTTTTTTAAATATTACACTTTTGTTTTTCATGACTACACTGTAGTACAATTATCGGCTGATGCTTAATTTTTCCTGCTCAAGAAAAAGCGTGATAAGTATAAATAAAAGTAGATATAATAGGTCAAGTGCAAGTATTACTCTTGGATAGAGGGTTCCGTTCCAATAAATATTTTATTTATTAATTGTAATGTTACAAAAAAAATCGTTGCTAAAAGAACAATAAGTATTTTTAAAAAACTATACAACAAGCGGACTTCGGAAGGAAGTCACAAAGTTGCAACGCCGTTTTGGTCCATGTCGCTTTTTTCTATCAATTTCAGAAAATGCAAACTCATTAAACATTTGCTTGGTTAGTAAAATGTAATTTAATTAATGACTGGCTCTTCGTTTGTCCTGCTTCGCAAAAAGCGTGATAAGAGTAAATAAAAAGGAAAAATAATCAATCAAGTGCGAGTACTACTCGCGTATATAGGGTTCTGCGCACTAAATATATTAATTACTAGCTATAACATTACAAAAACTCATTCAAAAAGAATAATAAGACTTTGTAAAGAACTATGCTACTAAGCGCAACAGCCGCCTTGGTCCATGTCGGTTTTTCCCGGCAGTTTTAGAATATAGAAATTCTTTAACTTAAACAGTCGGATTAAACGGATTCGAAAGAAGGCCGCAAAGTTGCAACACCTCGTTGGTAAATATCGATTAAATCCAATTAAATTTATCTGGGTTTTTTTTTTTTTTTTTTTTTTTTACAATTTTGCTTTTATAGTATTATTGGGCATTGCATTACACAAATGTATTATAAAATTTGTTATCTAGGCTTTAAAAGTCGATGATGCATCGAGAAAACAACCCCCGTCTTTGTGTTAAAAGTTAATATCTCGACTAATTACCGACATTTTTTTTTTTTTCGAAAATCATTGTCAATAATCTTTTTATATTTTCTTAACGATAGATACCTCGAGCGATACTCTCATATTTTCTTAGCGATAGATACCTCGATAGATACTCTCAACTCCCCAGCTAAGTGCCTGCGAAGTGAAAATTTTGTGTAATGAAAAAATGGGGATTTTCCGAAAAACATGTGACCTAGGCTAATCACTATTGTTTTTCTGCAAGATTTAAATAAACTTCTACAACGTCTAATTTTTTTTCACAATTTAGTTTCAGTACATTCAGAAATAGATGTGGGGGGGGGCTTATTTATGTACAACATTTTCGACGATATCTCTAAAAATATAACACCTAAAATTATTTAAAGATGTTTCTACATTGAGTTATGTACTTTCAAACTGAACTATATTTAGTGTACTGAAATATTTATGGAATATAAATTTATATACAAGGTTACTCAAGGAACTGTATACATTGATGCCTGTAAATGATAATTTCTGGTAATGCTATTTTAATCAATTTAAGCGTATTTAAATTGTATGAAATTTCAGCTTAATATGTGACGCGTATAAAATTCATGTAACTAATATGCAAGTCTGTACAAAATATTTCGATTACATTTCTCTCTATTAGCAAAAATACCTAAGGAAAAACAATTGTACTATGCTTTTTGTAATTAAACTAAATTTCAGTACACCATTTTATACATAAAAATCTATAGTTAACATACAGAGCTACACAAAAGAATTTCAGAGCGTTTCCTACTATGTGGGTAGTTAATTCTAAAATCTCGTTTTTAAATTTGTTATGAGTTTTTTAATTTTGTTGCTTATGTCTATATATTATCTTCTTAAACGGGAAAGTTTTGTAAAATATTATGGAAGTGTTGGAAACTGTTTCATAATCTATGCTTGAATTATGATTTTTCATTACTGTTTAATTAAGATAAGTCATCTATTATTCTTTTGATTGCGGGCTTGCATTGGCAAATCCTTTTTTTACATTTTTTTTTTTTTTTTTTTTTTTATTGTGGTAGATTTTTTCTCAATTTTTTTCTGGTACGAGTGCATAGCAGAGAATAGTTTCAAAAAGTAGCATGAATAGAACAGTCTTTGGGACGACATATGTTCCAATTTCGTAATCAAAGGATTACAAGAAATAGTATAAGACCTTATGGTTACAATAAAGTATTTGAGGGCATAGCTGTGAATTTTACGCTGTTTTGTTAATGCTTAAATTTAATAATTTTTTTAACTTATTTAATTGCAGATATCGGGTGTTAAGCCTTCACTGCACTGTGTGCAACATTTGGCACATATCTAAAACACAATAATTCTCATTATGTGCCATGAATTTAGCCAATGATCACTATAATTGATCAAGAACAGTCCAAAGAATAGAATAACAATTATTTTGATCGTCTCAAATGGCTGCATTTGACAAAAAAATAGAATTATTCTTCGGAAACAAAAAAAAAAAAAAAAAAAAAAAAGGATCATGCTATTAAGTTAAAATATATAAAATATCAAATTTTAGCTGAAATTTTTAACTTCTTTCCTTTTTACTATTTTTTATTATTAGATCGATACACATATTTCAAATATTTTTTTCCATAAAAATACAAAAAATCGTGCAGTGAAGGGTTAAATAAGTCAAAACTGACTACTAAATTTTAACGGTAAGAAAAGAGCATTCAAGTTTGCAGCTGTGTTTAAGGGGCAGGAAAACGCACCAGAACCCCACACACATGCAATTCATCCTTCTTTCATTTTATTTTCTTTCCGTTAGTGGGAAGGGAAATCAGTACCATCTTTTAATTAGGCCATTTTTCAAATACTATATTGCATTTTAATTCAACAAAAATGTGCTTTTCTGTGTCAACATACTTAATTCAGACAGTCATGGCCACGCGATTCCCTTCCATTCTTGCATGGGCCCACACTCAAATTATACAGTTAACACTCATTAATTCGAACTCTCAAGAATAATAATATAAAAATATATAATAATAATAATAAAAATACGAATATCATCCGATTTTATAAACAAAAAATGACTCTCCATAATATTAATATAGGAAAAAAATTTCCAAAACAAAATATATTTACTGTATAATTTGAATTCTTTAAAACATATTAATCCTGATCGGGCGATATTTTTTTTATACTTAGTTTCTTTTTTTTATTTTATTCGCACCACTATATTTTAAAAATAAATTTTGTAGTTTACTTCTTTTGAAGTTCATGGAAGGTACAGGCTGCTACAGGCGGCTACTTTTTAATTTAATTTTGCACCAACTTTTAAAACAAAAATCTTTACATACGCTTTAACCCCTTTTGAAAGAAAAATATACAACAAAATATATATTTTAAAAATAGTGTTCGAACAGAATATTAAAATAGTTGCCTGTGGCAACCCCGAAAATTCAGTGTTTATTAAAAAACTGATGTCAGTTAAGTAAAATTTTTGTAAGTGATGCTGACCTTGTTTTCACAATGAAAGCGACATTATGAGACCGATAACGATTAAATTCCTTTAAAAAAATTCATTGCATTCTAAATTTAAAGTTATTATACTAATAGATTTTTTTCAATGAGAGGAATGGGAGGGGGGGATGCCCAGGCTGGGAATCGAACACAAGACCTAAATCGTTTGATTTAAATTGTCAACATTGTACTGATTGAGCTATTTGGGCCAATAACTAGGAGTACATTTCACTTTGTGAACCTTATTGAGAAAGGTATCTGGTTTACCAAATGATATTGCTAAGGATAGCATCTGGCAGCTACCAAGATAATCTAGCTATTACCAAGAATTCTAGCTAAATCTGCCAAACTTCACGATAGATCAGATGCTATTACAAATAAAATTATCTGATTGAAACGTATCCGCTGTTTATCGGTGCAAGTAGCTCAATTGGCAGAGCGTTGACATTTAAAACAAAAGTCCTGGGTTCGACTCTTGAGCCAGATATTTTTTCACCCCGTTAGAAAAGTTCAATTCGTATGATATCTTTGCTAATCAGTCTGAGTTAAAAATAATAAAGTTAAAATAATTCAGAAAAATTAACCTGAATCAGTTAAATCTATTTTAATTGCATTGTATACTGAATTTTTAAAAAAATGAAGATAAATTACTTTTTTCAAATAAAATGGTCATGTGATGTTTGTTGTAAATTGTTATTCCTACGTTTTTGAGTACAACAACACCCGTTTGATAAGACACATTTGAGTTGTTTGCTCAGTGAAAACTCCAATTTCATTTTATACTATTTCCTTTCTGAAAGCTCCATCCTAATAAAATTTTGCTGGAGGCTCCAATTTCATTTGCTACTTTAATCTTTTGCTTGCTGAAAGCACTACCTGAGTAAAAGTTTTCAAAATGCAACTACACACAGTAGTAATTTTTATATAGAATGTTTAAGAGCGTAAAAGAGTCCGGCCATCTGAGGCATAGTTATCTTCAGAAATATCGCTGCTTCACTTTCATTTTTTTTTTTTTTTAATACATGGCTTTCATTTTGTAATTTTTCTTTTCTGAAAGCGCCTTTCGAATAAAACTTTACGGAAAGCTTCAATTTTGTTTGCTAGTTAAATCTTTTGCTTGCTGAAAACACAACTTGAGTAAAAGTTTTCAAAATGCCAACTACTCACAGTAGTAATTTCTACGTAGAATGTTTAAGAACATAAAAGAGTCTGGTCATCTGAGACATAGTCATCGTCAAAAATACTTCAGCTTTACTTTTATTTTATTTTTAAGATATTGATTTCATTTACATTTCCCTCCTTTAATATATGACTTTCATTTTGTAGTTTTTCTTTTCTGAAAGCTCCATTCGAATAAAACTTTACTGAAAGCTTCGATTTTATTTGCCAGTTAAATCTTTTGCTTGCTGAAAACACCACTTGAGTAAAAGTTTTCAAAATGCCAACTACTCACAGTAGTAATTTCTACGTAGAATGTTTAAGAACATAAAAGAGTCTGGTCATCTGAGACATAGTCATCGTCAAAAATACTTCAGCTTTACTTTTATTTTATTTTTAAGATATTGATTTCATTTACATTTCCCTCCTTTAATATATGACTTTCATTTTGTAGTTTTTCTTTTCTGAAAGCTCCATTCGAATAAAACTTTACTGAAAGCTCCATTCGAATAAAACTTTACTGAAAGCTTCGATTTTATTTGCCAGTTAAATCTTTTGCTTGCTGAAAACACCACTTGAGTAAAAGTTTTCAAAATGCCAACTACTCACAGTAGTAATTTCTACGTAGAATGTTTAAGAACATAAAAGAGTCTGGTCATCTGAGACATAGTCATCGTCAAAAATACTTCAGCTTTACTTTTATTTTATTTTTAAGATATTGATTTCATTTACATTTCCCTCCTTTAATAAATGACTTTCATTTTGTAGTTTTTCTTTTCTGAAAGCTCCATTCGAATAAAACTTTACTGAAAGCTCCATTCGAACAAAACTTTACTGAAAGCTTCGATTTTATTTGCCAGTTAAATCTTTTGCTTGCTGAAAACACCACTTGAGTAAAAGTTTTCAAAATGCCAACTACTCACAGTAGTAATTTCTACGTAGAATGTTTAAGAACATAAAAGAGTCTGGTCATCTGAGACATAGTCATCGTCAAAAATACTTCAGCTTTACTTTTATTTTATTTTTAAGATATTGATTTCATTTACATTTCCCTCCTTTAATATATGACTTTCATTTTGTAGTTTTTCTTTTCTGAAAGCTCCATTCGAATAAACTTTACTGAAAGCTCCATTCGAATAAACTTTACTGAAAGCTCCATTCGAATAAACTTTACTGAAAGCTCCATTCGAATAAACTTTACTGAAAGCTCCATTCGAATAAAACTTTACTGAAAGCTTCAATTTCGTCAGTTAAATCTTTTGCTTGCTGAAAACACCACTTGAGTAAAAGTTTTCAAAATGCCAACTACTCACAGTAGTAATTTCTACGTAGAATGTTTAACATAAAAGAGTCTGGTCATCTGAGACATAGTCATCGTCAAAAATACTTCAGCTTTACTTTTATTTTATTTTTAAGATATTGATTTCATTTACATTTTCCCCCTTTAATATATGGCTTTCATTTTGTAGTTTTTCTTTTCTGAAAGCTCCATTCGATTAAAACTTTACTTTAAGCTTCGATTTTATTTGCCAGTTAAATCTTTTGCTTGCTGAAAACACCACTTGAGTAAAAGTTTTCAAAATGCCAACTACTCACAGTAGTAATTTCTACGTAGAATGTTTAAGAAAGTAAAAGAGTCTGGTCATCTGAGACATAGTCATCGTCAGAAATACTGCAGCTTTGCTTTTATTTTATGTCTTTTACGATATTGGTTTCATTTACGATTCTTTCTTTTCTGAAAGCTCCATCTGAATCCAAGTTTTCTCAAGTCCCCCAAGTTTTATTTAACATGTGAGTCTTAATTTGTTTGTGAAACTACCACCTGAGTAAAAGTTTTCAAAATGTCAATTGCACATATTAGTAATTTTTCATCAGAATGTTAAAGGACGTTAAACAGTCTGACCATCTGAGATCTTCAGAAATACAGTAGCTTTATTTTTATTTTATTTTTTCAACACATTGATTTATTTTAGCTCTAATTAACAGATATGATGAAAAAAAAATTTGAATGAAAGAACTGATTTTAACTCTTTTGGGTCCGAATTTGTTTCCATTTTACGATCAAAATTACTTTTTTTAATAAAGTTTATCATAGCTATCCAAATCAATTTAATGAAGTTTAAATATATCTTATCGTCTGAAATCTGACGAATGTACTTACTTTCGTGTTCTATTCAATTTATAATTATATGATAATAGGCTAAGGAAGAGTTTTTAAAGACATTTGGAAAATAACTTATTAGAACAAAATTTGAGAGTATATTGTGACTTTTTAATGTTTTTTGCCTTAATCACACATACATGGTTCAGAAATCTGACTTATATTTTAAATTTAACCCCTTGGGGACGAGCGACACGTATAGGTGGCGCAAAAAGGCTTAAGAATCCGCGTTTATCCCCACCAGTAAATCTTTACTGCAAAATTTGTCTTATTTAAGCGGAGCAATTTCCTCATTTAATAAGGCACAAATTTCTGTTTTTAAAAACCGTTGAAAAAATATTAAAAACTTCGTAAAAGGCTCTCGTCGCGAAGGAGTTAAAAAGTGAAATGTATGTATAAAATAAAGAAATCGCAAACGGTGCAGAGAGAATTAACCTCTTCAGTCCCTGAGTATCCAAATGGGTACATCAGTTTTGTCCCATTTTATTAATGATACTCAAATATTAATGAAATTTCGATATAAGAATAATATGTTTCGAATTCTAAGATTCGAGCTAATAAAAATAAAACAAAAATCTCGCTCTGAAGTCAAACGAGAGAAGAAATAATTCAGTAATAATTAAAAATACTGTAATAATCGCCAGTAGCGAAGAGGTTAAATAAACCTTTATTATTATTATTATTATTACTTAATGTCAAAACATAAACGAAATTATAATAAGAAAGGCATAGCCTTATACTGTCATTTTTATGTGTAGAAATTACAGCTAGGAAATTGTTCAGTCAAAATAATACTCGATGAAAAGATATAATTTTATTAATAGTACACCTGACCCGAAAGGGTTAAGATTAGCTCTAATGCAAGGTTTTAGAGATTATTAGTTCTAACTAACCGTTTGAAAAATCGCACATCTGCTGACAAGTATCACATTTTATAAGAATTGGCATCTTCGTATTCAAATGAAAAAAGTAAGCTTCTTATTTTAAACGTGGTCAATTCGGGTTGAAAGATGACTCTCGCAGCAGGCAGCTTTCAACATCAACAAATCTTAAAACCATTGAAAGAATTAGCATATGTTAATGAGAGATTACTGAATTAAAGTGCATGGTATAAGTGACTTTAGGGAAATTTCATCCTAATCCATGCTGTATCTTGCAAGAGAACGTGTATGTGTTAAAAGTTTTAGCAAAACATTAATTTTTCAATAGAATGTAAAAAAAAAACATTAAACTGTCTGATCATCTGAGATCTTCAGAAACATCGCAGCTTTATTTTTAACTTATTTTTTTAAAATATTGATTTATTTTAGTTCTACTTAACAGATATGAAGAAAAAAAATTAATCAAAGAACCAATTTTAACATTAGCTCTAATGCAAATTTTTAGAGATTATTAGTCTTAATTAACCACGTTTGAATTATCGTGAGTTCTTTATTGACCGGGATCACATTTTATAAGAATTGGCATATTCGTATTCAAATGAAATAAGTCAGCTGCTTATTTTAAGCGTGGTCAATTCAGGTTGAAAGATGATTCTCGCAGCAGGCAGCCTTCAACATCAACAAATGTTAAAATCATTGAAGGAATTAGCATATGCTAATGAGGGATTACTGAATTAAAGTGCTCGGTGTAAGTGACACTAGGTATATTTCATCTGCAAAGATGCACTGTGTCTTGACGCAAGAGAACGTGTATGTTTTAAAAATTTTAGCAAATCATTAGTACATCTTCAATAAAACGTAAAAGAACGTTAAACTGTCTTATCATTTGAGATATTCAGAAATACCATATCTTTATTTTTATCTTATTTTTTAACATATTGATTGATTTTAGTTCAACAACATTTATTCGGTAGTCATTTATATTCAGTCATTTCTGTAGTCACTATCATTAGTTTAACAACGTTTATTTCAATCAACAGATGTGATGAAACAAAGTTTGAATCAAAGAACGATTTTAACATTAGCTCTAAAGCAAAGTTTTAGAGATTATTAATTCTAATTATCCATTGAAACTGATATCCTAGCAGAAACTGAATCTGGAATCCAAAGAATCCAAAGAATCTGTGTCCAGAAAGAATGTTCCAGTTCCGACTATGTGATACAACATCTGAAGAAGACCTTTTCTAGCTCTTTTGGCCTTGTGATAGTGAAGAGAAGACGCACGACTGTGCCGCAGCTTGCTGCAGTCCACGTTTTAGCATCAGGCAGAAGAATCTCCGCTATTATGATGCAAAAATGCCTTCACAATACAGGTCTCTATGTAATACGAGGTGACCAGTTGTATTGCATACACTATAGAGCCAAAAGTCAGGGAACATTTTCCATTTTAGGCGTTTTGTCGAATATCTAACTAACTATTTGGTGGTTAGACATCAAAGATATAAGGAACAGGTTTGATCTCCTACTTCTCAGCAAAAGTCTAGTTACAAGAGTAATTCAAGAGTACAAGTCAACAACAAATTGAATAATAATAAAAAAGAACTGCTGTCATCTTGTAAAATAAAATGTTCAAAATGATCTGTAGCTGTAGTAAATGAATTAGATTCAACCAAATATTTCGAAATATCTTTGTTGGAAGACTATGTAGATCTACACAGCATTTGCGTCATTTATGTAAGAATATACATCCTAATTCTATCCTAATCTAGAATATATATCCTAATCTATATTTATAATGAAAAATATAGACGTTTGTTTAGAAAATTGAAAAAAGTTCTTTGTGTTTTTTATTCACAACATGCAGGATTTTCATTGACATTATTAGAAAATTTGACTCAGCTTCGTGAAAGCAACATGCTGCAATTAGATAATGAATATATAGTTAATATTTTAAATATGAAAATTTGAAAGAATAATTTTTAATTTCGCAAGCGTGAAGGATAGCAATATTTTCGTTTCATAATTTAGCGGTCACTAAATAATTGGGACAACTCATATAGAAAGACCAAGTCAAATATTGTATAAAATCAAAAAAATATCGGTGGTGCAATACGCTGAAATTCAGTTGCTTTTTAAAAATACGTTAGCTATAGATGAAAGGAGTTTTTCCACAAATAGCCATTTTTTATTTTTGTGGTCATTTTTTTAAATTGGTGGTTCAGATGTTTTTGGAAGACCACTACAGAACGAGCCTGATCAAGCAATAAAAAAATTATCAAAAACAAAACGTGTTATTAAACAAGTAATTATAAAACATATTGTTAGTGTTAAAAAGAAACATTCTAATCAATAATTAAAAATATTTAAAAAAGTATCAATATTCATCGCCTTTTTGCTATATATACTACATGGCTATTACAGGCGATTTTTTTAATGCTACCTCACACCAATTTTTCAAAACAAAGATTATTGAAATACCATTTAATAACATTTACAAGAAGCATATACAGTCGACTCTCATTAATTCGAAATCGGATAATTCGAATCTTCGCTTAATTCGAACTAAACATGAAGTCCCGAATTTTTCAATAGCAGAATAACGTTAAAAATTTTCATTCATTCGAACTCATTTTCTCTTGACTTCGTTTAATTCGAACTAACGAGAATTCCGATTTTGCATTTTTCTTTTATTTTTTGTGGATTTCAGATCATTTGAATAACTTTCTTTCTTTGATTTTTGTGAAAATTATTCCTCCGAACGCGTATGCATATAATCCCATGCTTCATATCCACTTACTTAGTACCACGTCTGTCCATCAGTGATGCTTCCAATTTTTCTTCCATTTTGCTTGTTTCTAATCTTTTAATTAGTTTATGTATGTATACATTCTAATTTAGTATTAAGTCATATTCTAATGATAACAGATAAAATAAATAAAAAAACTATAGCATTAATTCCTTTGTAATAGTATTATATTAAGCATTTTTTAATTTCATATTTTCCATAATTCGAACTTCGGATAATTCGAACATTTCTTGTAGTCCCGACGAGTTCGATTTAACTCGATCTGACTGTACTACAAAATCTGTTCTAGTTAAACAAGGTTAGAAACGTCAAATTTCAACGAAAGAAAACATTTAAAAAACAGCTGTTTCATTGATTTATAATAAACCTACAAAATTAGTTACAAGAGAATATGTACCATATATTGGTCAGTCTAGTTTTTAAACAAATAATATTTAACCTAAAGTTAACAAAATATTGTAAAACTCAGTTGTACAAATTATCAAAATTAAACTTTAATCGTATGTGTATGCAGTGAATCATAATAAAGATCTGTTATTGTAAGAAGGTTGTGAATTAAGGCTCTTATGATTGGTTTATCATAATGAAAAATAGCAAAGTTTATTCCACTTTAACTCAATTATAGAATTTTTTTTAACCGTGAAATTTAAACCCGGGATCATTTTCATCATCTTAAAATTCACATATGTGCCTCTAATATCCGTTTGTAAAACTTTAAGTCTCAATTGCTATTGGCTGAAAACAGATACTGAATTATTAATTTTTTTTAAGTGTAAATGAAATTTTCTGAAATAATTTGCATGCAATAAATATGGTATAAAATATTTCTGTGGCGTCATATAAGGTAAAATGGCGATTTTTATAATCTCAAACTCAAGCTATTGCCAAGATCTTCTTTATTTGCTTGTCTAACTCAGCTAAGTGAATTAATTCTGTCGCGAATCATTAAGTTCTGTAACATAAATCGCTATTTTTTTGGAAAAAGACTTCCCATCATGTAGAAAATTTTACAAAAAATACAGTCAAAGTTAACGTTATCAATCGAATTATCCAAAGTAGGAATCTGGGAAGGAAAAAATGGCCATGCTGAGAAAATAATTGTTTATAAGTCAAATTCTACTTAATTCAGCGAAAAATCAAATCGCACGGTCTTTTGTAACATCTCTTAAAAAATCACCTCAACAAGTTTCATGTTTTTACTTTTAAAAATGAGTCTAAGAATGTATTTGAAAATTTCGAGCAGTTGAGGGTAGAAAAATATTTTTGCGGATGCACCCTTAAAAGTAGACTTTATTTCCAATCATTTCGTGCCAATAACTTTCTTCTACGATAACTACTTAAAAAGTTAACAGGGGGTGTTTTTTTTTTTTTTTTTTTTTTTTTTTTTTAACTATTTGGAAAATAGTTGTTGTCCTCGACAGAGAACTGGGAAATTTTGAAGTATATCTGAATCTTTTTATTGGTTGAATTCTGAAACTTATTTTATTTATTCATTTTCTGATTGGTCCATATTTAATTTCAAAAAATGGAATGCTTCTATTTTTTATTTTATTCGTTTTCTGATTGGACCATGTTTAATGTCCAAAAATGGAATACTTCTGTTGCCACGATGACAAAAAAAGTAATAAAAACTTTTAAAAAAATAATAATTTAAAAATAAATTGTAATAAAGATTTCAAACAAATTTCATTTAAAAGTGTATTTTTTACCCTACGCAACGGCGTAAAAATTTAAAATGTGCGATGTTGAGAAGTTTAAAAATTTGCAGTTCCGAAAATTATAAAACTGAAATTTCATTTAAAATTTGTTTATGGTGTGTCCAGAAATATTAATGTTTAATCCATGTTGTATGTAATATGAGGCGTTCAGAAGTCAGTTTGATTAAGTCCATGAAATAAAAATGCACATTTTAATCAGTTAAAGTTTTATATCTATAAACTACTGTTTATTTATCATTGGTCTAGGAATATTAATGTTTGATGCATGGCGTACGTAGTATATGAAACGTTATAATCATCCTAAAAATGATGTTTATTAGTATTATTGATTTAAATATAGAATTTATTTATAAGTCTTTAAAATTTTAGTCTTTGAAAATATCATTTTCCAAATAGTCGTTGTAATTTGTTAATTTACAATTTTTTTTCCCACGACTGTATGTACCTTAAGTGAATTATTGAAATTATCTTAATTTCATAATAAGAACAAAATATGTCAGCCTTTAGAATTTTTCTATATTGAATATCAGGCAAAGGAACACATGTAAAGTTAGGAAAAATATTTTCTCACAGACTTAAAAAGTTAAATGACACTAGATCCGGGTCATTTAGCTGCGCCTGTAATTTTTTTTTCTTCGCACACAAATACAATGGGCATTATCTATTACATCATAAAAATAATTGTGTCACAATGTACTTCATAATTTAAATAAATACTGTACTGTAACGAATGCTAGCCAATTTATGAACACTGAGTCTGTGATTTTGAAGTTTGCATACGCGTGCGGATACGTTATCAATTATTTAACAAGTTTTTTTCGAGTATGAACTTTCTACGCTAATCACGTGAGTTACGGGGACAAAAGTTCTAAAACACCATTTCATAAATAGGCGTGCGTGCATCATCTTTCTAGTTTACAAATCTTTTTTCGTATTTAAAAATACAGTGTACGAAGCAAAGAAAAATCTTAACAAAAGGAACTTTTAAAAAGCACAGATCAAATGTTAAAGCATAAAGTCTTCCTCTAAGTCATCTAAATAACCTATAATAGTCAGTTTTAAAGTGCCGATTCTGCCATTTGACCGGTGTTATGCATAAACACCGTGAGGAGATCAAACAGTTCAACTCCGCCTTTGGTTAACACGAAATCAGAACTTTTTTTTGGCTAAACCTTTTCTGTCATCCAATAAATCACTTGGAAGTTCCTGTTTGCTTTAGATTTCTTTTATTCTATTTTGCATAGAGTTTGAGATTACAGAGGGATATATGAGATGAAGTGAAAAAATAAAAAGGTGTGCATATTTTGTTAGCTATCTTGGCTCAGTTGGAGGGAATGAATGAAAAATTGAGGGGGGAGGGGTGGAACGCGTAGGTGTTGGGTACAGACGATATGATTGTCTTGCAGCTTCTTTACGATAGTGGTGATTTTATTTTAGCTGTGTTGCTGAAGAAGAATAAATAATTAAAGGTAGTGAAGATATAATGACGTAATATTTAATAATTATATTCTTAGCAAGATTCATACTATTCATATTCGAATTCTTCCTTCGTGTAAAATTCAGTTTTGTGTTAACTGTCCACGATTGTATATACCTTAACCGATTCCGGAGCGGACAAATTCTGTTAGCAAAATGAGAAATTATCGACTGACACCGGAATTTACAAACGACTTTTTAAGAAATTAAGAACTCCTTAATTTAAACTTTTATTGTAAAAGCAAGGTTATATTAAAATATTATTGGTGCCAATTGCAAGTTTAGCCTTAAAATTGGGAGTGTCCAGACCGTACACACTGCGCCGGAAAGGGTTAAATGAATTATTAAAATTGTCTTAATTTCATAATGTAGACAAAATATTTCAGCCTTTAGAATTTTTCTATATTGAATATCAGGCAAAAGAACATATGTAAAGTTAAGAAAAATATTTTCTACGGACTTCAAAACTTAAATGACACTAGATCCGGGTCATTTAGCTGCGCCTATATTTTTTTTTCTTCGTACACACATACAATGGGCATTATCTATTACATCATAAAAATAATTGTGTCACAATGTACTTCATAATTTAAATAAATACCGTACTGTAACGAATTCTAGCGAATTTACGAACACTGCGTCTGTGATTTTAAAGTTTGCATACGCGTGCAGATACGTTATCACTTATTTAACAAGTTTTTTTTTCGAGTATGAACTTTCTACACTAATCACGTGATTTACGGGGACAAAAGTTCTAAAACACCATTTCGTAAATAGGCGTGCGTGCATCATCTTTCTAGTTTATAAATCTTTTTTCGTATTTAAAAATACAGTGTACGAAGCAAAGAAAAGTCTCAACAAAAGGAACTTTTAAAAAGCACAGATCAAATGTTAAAGCATAAAGTCTTCCTCCAAGTCATCTAAATAACCTATAATAGTCAGTTTTAAAGTGCCGATTCTGCCATTTGACCGGTGTTATGCATAAACACCGTGAGGAGATCAAACAGTTCAACTCCGCCTTTGGTTAACACGAAATCAGAACCATTTTTTGGCAAAACCTTTCTTCATTCAATAAATCACTTGGAAGTTCCTGTTTGCTTTAGATTTCTTTTATTCTATTTTACATAGAGTTTGAGATTACAGAGGGATATATGAGATGAAGTGAAAAAAAAATGTGTGCATATTTTGTTAGCTATCTTGGCTCAGTTGGAGTGAATGAATGAAAAATTGAGGGAGGGTGGAACGCGTAGGTGTTGGGTACAGACGATATGATTGTCTTGCAGCTTCTTTACGATAGTGGTGGTTTTATTTTAGCTGTGTTACTGAAGAAGAAGAATAAATAATTAAAAGTAGTGAAGATATAATGACGTAATATTTAATAATTATATTTTTAGCAAAATTTATACTATTCATATTCGAATTCTTGCTTCGTGAAAAATTCAGTTTTGTGTTAACTGTCCACGACTGTATATACCTTAACCCATTCCGGAGCGGACAAATTTTGTTAGCAAAATGAGAAATCATCGACTGACACCGGAATTTACAAACGACTTTTTAATAAATTAAGACCGCCTTAATTTAAACTTTTATTGTAAAAGCAAGGTTTTATTAAAATATTATTGGTGCCAATTGCAAGTTTAGAATTAAAATTGGGAGTGTCCAGACCGTACACATTGCGCCGGAAAGGGTTAAATTAATTATTAAAATTGTCTTAATTTCATATTGTAGACAGAATATTTCATGCTTTAGAATTTTTCTATATTGAATATCAGACAAAAGAACATATGTAAAATTAAGAAAAATATTTTCTACGGACTTCAAAACTTAAATGACACTATCCGGGTCATTTAGCTACGCCTGTATTTTTTTTTCTTCGTACACACATACAATGGGCATTAGGGTGGGCCGAAAAAAACTTTTTTTCGATTTTCGATTATGGCGGGTGCGGAAAAGTGGCCACTGGTGGCACTCAGTTCATAGAAAAAATTTGAGATTTTTTGGACATTTCCTTACCCTGCCGCAAACGGCTTGAATATTTGCAAAAATGTTCATTTTTGAACTTTTTTCGAAAAAAATTAAAAAATGTTAAATTAAATTTATTTTGGTTGTATTTACTTGAAAAGACATATTTAATGTACCAAATGTTTAAATAAGACCTGATCATGCATTATTTAATATCTATGTGTATTATAACTTAGGCTTTTTTTTATAGATTTTTCGCGTATAATAGACAAAAGTTGTATTTGTTTGAATCGATCGTTAGTTTCTATATTATTTATGTTCCTTGGTCTTCTTTATATTTTTTCTATGTGTCAAACGTCATATATTTAGGGAAAAGACAGCAGTATACTTCAAAAACAAATCTGGAAGGTGAGAAAGTGGTGAAGCAGGACTCTAAGCGAGCGCAATGACTCGTCGTAATTCTCAGGGAGTGAAGGACGAAATAGCTGAGAGCCAAAATGTGATAAAGGATTCCTATTATTTATCCTTGCTCAGTAACCTGCGACAATTGTTCAGTGTTAACGTGAAACCTCTTTGTAGTGATTATACAGTGCTTTTTGGGTCGTTTAATGTGTCATTATGATGTTTTGTGCGTTTTATTACAACGAGTTTAGAAATGGCTAGTATAAAGGGCCATGACAATCCAAAGACACGCAATAGCGTGAAAAGTAACATTTTGGGGGCGTCATGCATATTGAAAGAATTGCAATTGCCATCTTATGCTGATAATCATGCGCCACTACTACTTGTTGCTTCACCATGTAGAAGTTGTGACAGCAGAGGATACGAATCTCGTCATCGATAAAAACAAAGTCAGAAGAGAGAAGTAGAAACTTGGAAAGAAGATACATGCAGAAGAAATTATTGAAAGAAGGAAAATTAAAAGCATATTTTTTGATGGTAGAAAGGATAAAAGTATATTAAGAGGAAGAAAAATAACAAGCGGCACCGTCGAGAGAAAGGCGAGGAACACATCACCGCGTTCCAGTCACGGAAAAGAAATATCAAAATCATTATACAATCTTCCAAGTCACCACAAGTTAGACTTTTCTGAACTGACGAGGTATCAACGTAATGGAACAAGGTATCAAGTGATCCGAGTATTCCTAACCAGGTTCAAACCACACGGTGATGTGTTCTTCGCCTTTCTCTCGACGGTGCCGCTTGTTATTTTTCTTCCTCTTAATATACTTTTATCCTTTCTACCATCAAAAAATATGCTTTTACTTTTCCTTCTTTTAATAATTTCTGCCTTTATCTTCTTTCCAAGTTTTTGTTTCTCTCTTCTGACTTTGTTTTTATCGATGACGAGATTCGTATCCTCTGCTGTTACAACTTCTACATGGTGAGCAGCCAGTAGTAGTGGCGCATGATTATCAGCATAACTTGGCAATTGCAATTCTTTCAATATGCATGATGACCCCAAAAAGTTACTTTTCACGGTATCGCGTGTCTTTGTATTGTCATGGCCCTTTATACTAGCCATTTCTAAGCTCGTCGTAATAAAACGCACAAAACACTATAATGGCACGTTAAACTACCCAAAATACACTGTATAATCACTACAAAACGGTTTCACGTTAACACTGAACAAATGTCGCAGGTAACTGAGCAAGAATAAATAATAAGAATCCCTTATAGCATTTTGGCTCTCAACTATTTCGTCCTTCACTCCCTGAGTATTACGCCGAGTCATTGCGCTCGCTAAGAGTGCTGCTTCACCACTTTCTCACCTTCCAGTTTGGTTTTGAAGTATGCTGCTGTCTTTTCCCCAAATATATGACGTTTGACACATAGAAAAAATATAAAGAAGACCAAGGGACATAAATAATATAGAAACTAACGATCGATTCAAACAAATACAACTTTTGCCTATTACACACGAAAAAGCTACAAAAATAGCCTAAGTTATAATAAACATAGATATTAAATAATGCACGATCAGATCTTATTTAAACATTTGGTACATTAAATATGCCTTTTCAAGTAAATACAACCAAAATAAATTTAATTTAACATTTTTAAATTTTTTTCGAAAAAGTTCAAAAATGAGCATTTTTGCAAAACTTCAAGCCGTTTGCGGCAGGGTAAGGAAATGTCCAAAAAATCTCAAATTTTTTGTATGAACTGAGTGCCACCAGTGGCCACTTTTCCGCACCCGCCATAATCGAAAATCGAAAAAAAGTTTTTTTCGGCCCACCCTAATGGGCATTATCTATTACATCATAAAAATAATTGTGTCACAATGTACTTCATAATTTAAATAAATACCGTACTGTAACGAATTCTAGTGAATTTACGAACACTGCGTCTGTGATTTTGAAGTTTGCATACGCGTGCAGATACGTTATCAATTATTTAACAAGTTTTTTTCGAGTATGAACTTTCTACACTAATCACGTGATTTACGGGGACAAAAGTTCTAAAACACCATTTCGTAAATAGGCGTGCGTGCATCATCTTTCTAGTTTATAAATCTCTTTTCGTATTTAAAAATACAGTGTACGAAGCAAAGAAAAGTCTTAACAAAAGGAACTTTTAAAAAGCACAGATCAAATGTTAAAGCATAAAGTCTTCCTCTAAGTCATCTAAATAACCTATAATAGTCAGTTTTAAAGTGCCGATTCTGCCATTTGACCGGTGTTATGCATAAACACTGTGAGGAGATCAAACAGTTCAACTCCGCCTTTGGTTAACACGAAATCAGAACCTTTTTTTGGCAAAACCTTTCTGTCATTCAATAAATCACTTGGAAGTTCCTGTTTGCTTTAGATTTCTTTTATTCTATTTTGCATAGAGTTTGAGATTACAGAGGGATATATGAGATGAACTGAAAAAAAAAATTGTGCATATTTTGTTAGCTATCGTGGCTCAGTTGGAGTGAATGAATGAAAAATTGAGGGAGGGTGGAACCGCGTAGGTGTTGTACAGACGATATGATTGTCTTGCAGCTTCTTTACGATAGTGGTGATTTTATTTTAGCTGATGTTACTGAAGAAAGAACAAATAATTAAAGGTAGTAGAGATATAATGACGTAATATTTAATAACTACATTTTTAGCAAGATTCATATTTGAATTCTTGCTTCGTGAAAAATTCAATTTTGTGTTAACTTTTAAGTATTTTTGTAAAGTGTGTACTAGAGATGACTTCGGGCTGTATTTTCTAAACCCGAGCCTGTAATAAAGCGAAATGGTCATTTTGCCTTTCGCTGTGAGATGCGTTGCGATCTGTTACTTTTATATATACACATATCTGACAATTTTAACCCATTAATGCCCAGTGATGATTTTCTTCATTAAAAATGAAATTTTGGGTTTCCCAACACTTTTAACTATATTTTGCATAGAGTTTGAGATAACAGAGGGATATATGATATGAACTGAAAAAAAAATGTGTGCATATTTTGTTAGCTATCTTGGCTCAGTTTTAGTGAATGAATGAAAAATTGAGGGCGGGTGGAACGCGTAGATGTTGGGTACAGACGATATGATTGTCTTGCAGCTTCTTTACGATAGTGGTGATTTTATTTTAGCTGGTATTATTGAAGAAAGAATAAATAATTAAAGGTAGTGAAGATATAAAAACGTAATATTTAATAATTATACAGGGCGATTCAAAATAAGTTGACAAAATGATATAACAAATCAAGCATATAACAAGGATAAAAAATCGCATAGGAACATAGGGTCGCAAAAATGCTTATTGATTCACAAATACAGGATGTTTCATTCTAGCTACACCCGGTTTGACTGAAATAATTTCGAGGAAAATAAAAACATTACAATGAAAATGCAACGCTATATACCTTATTTTGTGTAAAATGTGATAACGTTACTAAAAGATTTGGAAAAACATGTTGCATGTTGCTCAAGCAATCGATGATACAGTATAAACTGATTATCACAGTCCAAAATGTGTAGTGTCAAGTTCATGTTGCTGGTGCGCATAATGCAAACTTCTACTACTTTTGTTTGTTGTTATCGCAATTTAAAAAAAGGTGAGAATGTCTGTTAAATGTTTTGTTATAATATACTTGAGTTTTTCTGAAACTTACTACCGTCAACCCAAATTGAGTTAGGATGAAACACCCTGTATTTGTGACTCAATTAGGGGTTTGCGGCCCTATGTTTCTTTGTGATATTTTATCCTTATCGTATGCCTCATTTGTCATATCATTTTGTCAACTTTTTTTTTTAATCACCCTGTAGTTTTAGCAAGAATTATGCTACTCATATTTGAATTCTTGCTTCGTGAAAAATTCAAAATTATGTGAACTTTTAAGTATTTATGTAAAGTGTGTACTAAAGATAAATTCGGGCTTTATTTTCTAAGCCCGTGCCTGTAATAAAACGAAATGGCCATTTTGTCCTTGACTGAGAGATGCGTTGCTTACGATCTGTTACGTTTATATACACTTTATACCTGAAAATTTTAACTATAGTATACTGAGGATGAAGATTTAAAAACTCTGAAACAGCTGTCTGCTCCCTTTTTGCATTCATATTCTATTTTGTGCTTTTTTTCACTCTGTCTGTTTGTTTCTTAATGCTGTTTTTAAATCCAAATGCTAACTTTATGACTTGAGTTTAATTTCTTTTTTTTCAAAAAAAGGTGTAGGTGTAGTTGTTCAGAAACTATGCAATCAAACTGTTGCCTTTCTTCGTTTTGTTGAAACCGCAATAGAAATTTCAGAAAATATTGTTAAAATAAGCATTTAAACTAAATTTCAGGGCGAAATTAGAATAAATACTAGAGGAAAGACCACTTTGTCACGTAATAAAAATCGCTTATTATTCAACAGGTAATTTATTTATTTAAAAAATGGAAAACACAGTTCGATTTTAAATCGCTTTCACAATCAGGCCTTTCGTTGAAAAATGAATTTGTAAATGTGTGAAAACATTTCGCACTTGTTGAACAGATCAGTTGACAACAGCTTTACTATAACGATACAACGTTCAGCCTTCCATTTTAACCTGTTATTTATTTATAAAATAGAATTTTCATTAAAGTTTACACTAAAAGCCATAGTTATTATCCTTTATTTTATTTATTGCTACATATCTCATAAAGGTTTCTATGTAAACAAGGCATAATACAATGAAAAATCCCTGTCGGCTTGGCCTATAGGCGGAGGTAGATTTCGAAGAGTGCTTATCTCAGCAACAAAAAGTAAAATATGATTAGAGATAAATCCAGTTTAACAATTTTCTTTGGCCGCTTTTGAAAATTTTTTAATTTATTTTTATGTAAGAACTGGTTTTTATCAAAATCATCTTAAGCGAAATTCGGCTCAAATGCCCATTTTGACAGCATATTTTGAAATATATTCTGACTTTATTATTAAAAAATCGACCAATACGTAAATTATACAGTTCCTAAATAACAAAAAACTGTCAATTGAATGCTTTTGAGAGCAAAATCGAATTTAAAAATGAGTCATAAAATAACCAATTTGTTATTTGAATACATCCTCAATTCTTAAATCATGATCGTTTTGGGAAATTTTGTCCGAAGTGCTCACTTTGACAGCTTTAAAAAATATATATATTTAACCTTTATCAAAAAACTAGCCAATACGGCATATTACACAGTTCCTAAATAACAAATAACTGTCAATGGAATGCGTTTGAAAACAAAATTGAATTTAAAAATCAGTTATAAAATAACCATTTTGTTATTTTAATACATCCTCAATTCTTAAATCATGATCGCTTTGGGAAATTTTGTGCGAAATGCCTACTTTGACAGCTTTAAAAATATATATATTTCGTCTTTATCAAAAAATCGACGAATTCTCACATTATATAGTTCCTAAATAATAAAAAACTGTCAATTGAATGCGTTTGAGAGCAAAATTGAATTTAAAAATGAGTCATAAAATAACCAATTTGTTATTTGTCAATAATAATAACGGATGTCAATAATACTGTTGCGTATATAGGGTTATTTTGACCTTATGGTTATACAACTTCCAACTCTTGTTTCTTAGAAAAGTAGAAAATAATTTATTTACAGATTTTCAGAACAACAGAGTCTTCGAAACTCACAAATATTACTAGATACTCAAAAATAACTGTTCAAATCTATCGTACAAGTGCAGATATAGGTCCCAGAGACTCTTTATACAACGTCTCAATAGAAATTTCAGAAAATATTGTCAAAATAAGCATTTAAACTAAATTTCAGGGCGAAATTAGAATAAATACTAGAGGAAATACACTAAAATCACATTCAAAATAACGTAAATAAGACTCAAGCAAACTTGCTTAAATAATACCCTAGAAGTTCACTCAATGACTGACTGGTAAATAATAACAACAACAGCTCGCATTGCTCTCCTTATATAGGCTCGTAGCATGCGCCGGAAATTTCTACAACCTTCTAGAAAAATCCAGAAACCAAGGAAAAATATTCAATGTATCAGTAGACCTAAGGGGGGTTACCATAGAGAGGGAAGGGTTACCATCGCGAACAATCGCCAAGTTTGTCGCCAACTTGGCGATATATCGCCAAATTTGGCGATCAAAATTAGTCGCCAAAAGTGACGCCAACTTGGCAATATCTCTAATATTTCGCAAAGCTGCCATAGACATTCACTGAAAATAATAGACAAGTTTGCTTGATAACATAGACAATGTAACTAAAACTAATATTAGTAAAGAAATGTAGCTTAATAAGATTATTTACATTATTTTACAGTACAAACACTAACTATTTACAAAATTCGTAACACTACCCCCTCCTCAAAGACTGCACGTCCCGGGCAGTGCAATCCTTGAGTTAGAGGAAAACACTTAAAATAAATAAACAAATAAATAAATAAATAAATAATAACAATAATAATAAAATTTACATAAATAAGAACTATAATTACTAGTTACATATTTACAAAAAGTGACTTTCATGACCATGGCCTGAAATTCCAGTTTTGAATTTCTAATCACTTTGGCCAAAATAAGGGGCTAGCCGGTTATAATGTACGACCTTGGGCTTGGTGTGTGGCGATTTTCGTATGCGTACGATGACGTCATTCAACCTTGTGACGTAGAATCACATATAGTTTTCTTAAATTTTACATTTTTCTAAATTACCGTTAAAACTAATCTTTAATTAAATGTCCATTTTATCTTAATGTTTTATTTCGATCGCACAATAACTTTCCGTTAAAAAGTAAAGAAAGAAAAACATCTAGCATCTGCTTTATTACTGATAAACGGCTGTCAGATAAAGAGAATTCATTAAGATGCGTATTTCACCCTTGCTGGAAACAAATAAAAAAAGAACAAAGATATGCTTTGCTTGCGGTCAGTAAAATCGCTTTTCTCTCTGCTTAATTGTGATTCTAACTTATTCGTTAGGTAATAATCTTTCCTTGTGCATGCCACATTATTGTGTCTTTCATAAATTCTCCCAAAACAGAGTCCTAACGTACGAATTGGCGCGAATTCTTTTTGGCGTATTTTTTTAGGACTGCCCATTTCTGGTTGCCCTGTATTAAATTCAAAATCATCTTAATTGTTTAAAGCGTAACAGAAAATTTCATGGTTATGATATCATTCACTTTTCATATGCTCCTTTTCGCCAATTCTGGATGCCAATGTGTGAATTCTGAATGAGAAAATTCAATTGCCTCTCTCTCGCTTCATGCACTCAGTCATGTAACAAAGGTCTCTTGAAAAATGGTTACAGGCACCATCCCTAATTATTTCAGTAAGAAATGATTTAATTTTTATAACTCTACCTTAAATAAACAAAGTTCTCAAAAGGCATTTATTTTATTGATCACAGCCTACAACTCTAGCGAATGCATTTTTTTGAAAAGAACCTGGTCGCAATACTTTAAAATACAGATCTCCACTACAAACCTGTTGACGACTGTGTAAGGACCGTCCCAGTTTCTTTGTAGTTTTGGCGACAGTCCCTTACGACGTATGGGATTCCACAACCAAACTTTGTCACCTTCGTTGAACTCATGTCCAGTTGCCTTTATGTCGTACCGTGTCTTCATCTTTTCTGATGAAAGTCCGATTCGGTTCCTCGCTAGACAATAAACCTCCTCAATCCGTGCCTGGAGTCCATCCACGTATTCTTCAGGCGACAAAGGAGCGTCAGGAGGACGGCCAAACAAAAGATCCGCAGGCAGACGAAGATCACGACCAAAGAGCATTTGAGAAGGGGAGTAACCAGTGGCCTCATGAGTGGCACTCCTGTAGGCAAGCAGGAAAAAAGGCAATTTCTTGTCCCAGTCCTGTTGGTCTCTAGACACCAGGAGAGAGAGGCTATTTAGGATAATACGATTGAAACGCTCCACCATGCCGTCCGATTGAGGATGTAGAGGTGTTGTTCGAGTTTTGTCCATGCCGAGTAGTCCACACAATTCCTTAAACACAGCCAAATCAAAGTTTCTTCCTTGATCGGAATGGATTTGAAGAGGAACTCCGTATCTGGAAACCCAGTGTTGAACCAGCATCTTTTCTACGGTTACCGCCTCTTGATTAGGTATGGCGTAGGCTTCAGGCCACTTGGTGAAGTAATCCATGACAACGAGGATGTACTTGTTGCCATTAGATGTTCTAGGAAGAGGACCCAGGATGTCTAGAGCAATTCGTTCGAAAGGAGCTCCTACATTATAACGCTGCAATCGTCCACGGGTGCGCCTCTTTGGACCTTTACGTGCTACACAGGTGTCACAAGTTCGACACCACTTCTCCACATCACTGCGAACATTATTCCAGTAGAAACGCTCTCGAACCTTTTGCAGGGTCTTCATCACACCAAAATGACCTCCTGTGGGACTTCCATGCAGTTCTTGGAGGACCATAAAAATTCTCGACTTAGGGAGTAGTAGTTGCCATCTACATGGCTTTCCATCGTCAGACTCCCATTTTCGGTACAAGGTACCGTTCTTCAAATGTAGGGAATCCCAGAGAGCCCAATAACGTTTAGTCGTAGGATGGTAATGGGCTATGTCTTGCTAGCTGGGGTTCCTGTTGGACTCCTCTTTCAGCTCTAGAATTGGCTTAATTTCAGGATCAACAAGTTGATCTTTACGCAGGCTCTCATCACTCCACTGATCTTGCGATGATGTAGACCCAGTTGTAACTTGTCTTACTGTAGGACCTTTGACATTAAATTTCTTCTCAACCCGGTCGCAGTATCTACAATTCTCTGAGCAGGGTCTTCTTGGGAGAGCATCTGCATTTCCATGTGATGAGCCTTTTCGATGTCGTATCTCCATATCGTACTCTTGAAGCTTTTGTATCCACCTGGCTATCTGGCCTTCAGGGTTCTTAAAATTCAATAGCCAAGTTAGAGAAGCATGATCAGTTCGGATCAAGAACTTTCGACCGTAAAGATAGTGATGAAATTGGTCTACGGCTTTCACTACAGCAAGAAGCTCTTTTCTTGTTACGCAGTAGTTTCGCTCTGCCTTTGACAAGCACTTGCTGAAATAGGCGATAACACGCTCCTGGCCGTCGATTTCCTGGGACAGTACAGCGCCAATGCTTTCGTTACTTGCATCCGTATCAAGTATAAACTGTTTATCGATTTGAGGATATGACAAAATTGGAGTGGATGTTAAGGCCACCTTAAGCTTTTCGAAAGCAGCGTCACAATCCTGTGTCCACATAAATTTTTGATTGGCTTCTGTTAATTTATGAAATGGCTTTGCAATCATCGAGAAGCCTTTGACGAATTTTCTGTAATAGGTGCATAATCCTAGAAAACTTCGAAGCTGGTGAACATCTGCTGGACGATTCCAATTTTTCAAGGCCGATATCTTCTCCGGATCAGTCCTAACTCCTTCCGCCGAAATGATGTGTCCAAGGTTGGCGACTTCATTACGAAAGAAACTGCACTTCGAAGGGCTTAACTTCAAATTAGCTTCCTTTAACTTTTGTAGCACCCGCCTGAGGTTGTTCAGATGTTCATCAAAAGATTTTCCTATGATTATGATATCATCTAAATAAACAAGACATGCTTCATATGACAGCCCCCGGAGAACCGTTTCCATAAGCCGTTCGAAAGTTGCAGGTGCGTTACATAGACCAAAAGGCATTACCTTGAACTGCCATAATCCTTATCTCGTTGTAAAGGCAGTCTTCTCGCGGTCGTCCGGATGTATCTCTACCTGCCAGTAACCACTCTTCAGGTCTAAAGTCGAGAACCAAGTGTTGCCCGCAAGTGTGTCGAGAGTATCGTCAATCCTTGGTAGAGGGTAACTATCCTTTTTAGTGACGTCATTCAGTCGGCGGTAGTCTATACAAAATCTTGTAGAACCATCCTACTTTCTTACTAATACAATGGGAGACGCCCATGGACTTGTCGATGGTTCGATGACGTCATTTTCTTCCATATTCTTAATTAAATTTTGCACCTCTTCTTGCTTGGCAAAAGGTAATCGTCTTGGGTGGTTTTTAATAGGTGAGTGGTCTCCAGTATCAATTCGATGTTGTGCGATTTTGGTTCGTCCAAAGTCTTCAGATGTTTGGGAAAATAAACTTTGGAATTCCCTAATTAAACTTTCAGCAACATCTCTCTGGTTTGGATCTAAGTCTGTATTTTGTAACAAATCCTTGACTAAATTATCTGAAGATTTCTCAGAGTGACTGGAATTTTGACTTATGCACGTCACAGGAGCACACGATGCTATCACCTCTCCTTTCTTGATAGTCCTCGTCTTATCACTGATGTTAGCAATTCTGACTGGAATGGTCTTTTTCGAGAGGTCTACTACAGAAGAAGCCACCAGTACTCCTGCTTGTGTACTATTGTCTTTGGGATAATCTATATGACCAAATCTATAATTAGCTTCATTTTTAATTACAGCAGGAACTAAAAATTCTGTTCTTGGAACTAGATGGATGTCTTCTTTGGCTATTACTATTTTTTTGCATTCAATTTCGTTATTTAATCCAAAAAGGCTTATTTCTTCAAATTTAGAGAGCATTTTATTATTTTTGAAATCAAGTTTGAAGCCAAACTTCTTCAGAAAATCTAGCCCGATTATGCAAGGATCTGTTGTTATGTCAACCACATATGCCGTATGATAATATTTGCTTCCTCCAAAGTTGATGGTTAAATTGGCCTTTCCATATATGCCTATCTTGTCGCCCGTCACAGTTTGCAGGGTAACGCAGAGTGGAGTCCAGATGAGTTTACATTTCAATTTTCGAGCCAAATCTTCTCTTATTATTGTAACATTGGCTCCTGTATCGACAATCATACGGCACTGAATTCCGTTAATAAAGCCTATCACATATAATTCATTATCACCGCCACTCATTTTTGATATCTGGAGGATCTTCAGGTGGGGCATTTTCTTTTCTGGCAACCTCCGCCCCGCGAGATGGCCAACATTTAGTTTCCCTGCTGACTGTTTGAATTTATCTCACGTTCGTGGATTTTAAGGCAATTTCTTCGGAGATGTCCTGTATCACCGCATCCCCAGCACGTGAGATTCTGTCTCCTTGAGCTTGTTCTTCCATATTTTAAGGCTTCAAGCTCTTGATTTAATTTCCTAATTTCTTTCAAGATGTCGATTTCAGTGTCTGAGCTTTTGTTCACCGTTGCCCCTCGGACTAAATGACGATCTCTTCGGCTGGCTTGTGTAGCTGCTTCCAACTTTAAGGCATATAGTAATGCAGCCTTTAAATCCTGCACATCTGCCATTCGTACCGCTCTCTGCACTTCTGGATCTTTTATTCCGTCTACAAAGTACTGCAGTGAGAGCATTTCCCGTACATTTGTTGGGCAGTCGATGAATGCTAAATTTGCAAGCCGTTCAACCTCTGAGGCAAACTCTTGAAGGGTTTCACTCGATTTTTGATGGCGGCTCTTAATTTGTATTCTCGTATAATCTTTGAAGAATTTTTCTCCGAATCTCATTTCAAGTGCACAACTTAGAGTCTCAAAATTGAGTTGTGTCATATCGGGCAATGTTTGCAGCACGTCGGCGGCTTCTCCTCTCAAAGATGCTGACAAGCTTTCGCCTCGTCACTCCATTTGTTCGCTTCGGCTACAATGGTGAATTGGGTTTTGTAAACTTGCCAGGAACTCTTTCCGTCGTATGTCGACAGCTTAACTTGCACAGGAGAAGCAGGCGGATTCCTAAATTCTTCATAATTACCACTGGACGCTGAAAGTTTCTTCTCAAGATCTTGTACTTTTTTATTTAGCTTTTCATCTACTTCAACTATTTTCTCTTCAATATTACTAACTTCATTCTGAATTTTCTCTTCTACTTCCTCTATTTTTCTTTCCATTTTCTCTTCAACATTACTAACTTCATTCTGAATTTTCTCTTCTACCGAATCTATTCTTCTCTCTACCGACGAGAACTTTTCTTCCAAAATTTTCTTCATTTCTTCTTGGCTTTTATTAACTTCCTCCTTTAATTCTTCCATTCTCTCTTGGCTTCTTCTCATTTCTTCAGTCAACTCTTCTTGGCCTTTATTCATTTTTTCCGCCAACTCTTCTTGGCCTTTATTCATTTTTTCCGCCAACTCTTCTTGGCCTTTAATCATCTTTTCCGCCAACTCCTCTTGGCCTTTATTCATTTTATCCGCCAACTCTTCTTGGCTTTATCCATTTTATTTGATAATTCATTAATAGCTTTCAACAACTCACTCAGTTGCTCTTCCGTTGCTCTCGTTTTCGCCATAAGATTCCAAATTCTGACACCAAAAATTGTTGCGTATATAGGGTTCTTTTGATCTTATGGTTATACAACTTCCAACTCTTGTTTCTTAGAAAAGTAGAAAATAATTTATTTACAGATTTTCAGAACAACAGAGTCTTCGAAACTCACAAATATTACTAGATATTCAAAAATAACTGTTCAAATCTATCGTACAAGTGCAGATATAGGTCCCAGAGACTCTTTATACAACGTCTCAACACTAAAATCACATTCAAAATAACGTAAATAAGACTCAAGCAAACTTGCTTAAACAATACCCTAGAAGTTCACTCAATGACTGACTGGTAAATAATAATAACAACAGCTCGCATTGCTCTCCTTATATAGGCTCGTAGCATGCGCCGGAAATTTCTACAACCTTCTAGAAAAATCCAGAAACCAAGGAAAAATATTCAATGTATCAGTAGACCTAAGGGGGGGTTACCATAGACAGGGAAGGGTCACCATCGCCAACAATCGCCAAGTTTGTCGCCAACTTGGCGATATCTCTAATATTTCGCAAAGCTGCCATAGACATTCACTGAAAATAATAGACAAGTTTGCTTGATAACAGAGACAATGTAACTAAAACTAATATTAGTAAAGAAATGGAGTTTAATAAGATTATTTACATTATTTTACAGTACAAACACTAACTATTTACAAAATTCGTAACAATACATCCGTAGTTTTCTTTAATCATGATAGCTTTGGGAAATTTTGTGCGAAGTGCCCATTTTGGCAGCCTTTTTTGAAATATACTCTGCCTTCATCAAAAAACTGGAAAATCCGTCCGCTTATATAGTTCCTATATAAGAGGACCTGTAAATTGGATGCGTTTGAGAACAAAAATGGATTTAAAAATGAGTCAGAAAAAATGCAATTTGTTATACTTCCTCAATTTTTTCAATCACCATCACTTTGGGAAATTCTGTTCAAAATACCGTTTTTGGCAGTCTTTTTTGCAAAATATTCTGATTTTATCAAAAAACTGGCTAATACGTCACGTTATACAGTTCCTAAATAGGAGGATCTGCCATTTTGATGCGTTTAAAATCAAAAGTGAATTTAAAAATGAGTCAGATTATAAGCAGTTTGGATTTGACTTCTTTTATCCAACTCCTATTTTTGTTTAATTTATTTTTGTTATAAGAATTGGTCCTCTGAAAAACTTGTTAATATAAAAGTCGTAGATATTATTGAGAAGATGTAAAATAAAATTAATTAGATTTAATTGCTTAAGAATTGAGTAAGTTATGGATTTTTTTTCATTTTCCACCCCTTTTTTCTTTTCGTTTTTAGTTTTTTTCATCGGTAAAAGTTGTTCCTATCAAAAACTTGTAGATACAAAAATTTTAGATAATTTTGAGAACATTTATAAAAAATTTAGTTGGATTTGATATCTAATAAATTGACGAAGTTATGATTTTTTTTCTCCCAAAAACCCTGTTTTTTTTGCCCCTTGAGCCCATTTTTAACTTTATCAAAAATCTGTCATACATAAACTTTTGGCCTATTCTTTAGAAGTAATATAAACTTTAAACTGATTCGATATCTATTTTAATTTAGAAGTTATTGCTTTTTTTCTGTTTTCACAAAAACCCTCCTAACTTCCACCCCATTGGTCCGATTTTGCCCATTAACGAACTTAACCGAGATTTTATGCCCCTTAATTTTATGTAAAAGTTTGAAGAAGATCTGAGCATAATTATGGAAGTTATCGTGTCCAGAAGAAAGTGATATACACCGATAGATAGATAGATAGACAGATAGATATAAACTTTTTTACTAATGGTAATTTTGGGGTCTAGGGGTCGTGATCGGTGTAGATCTGCAAAAATTTTTCAGAAATTCCAACATGGGAGCGATCGCAATAGGTAGTATTTCATACGAAATCTACCTAATAACTTAAAAACAATGTATTACCAAACGATTCAAACTGGGTATAAATATATTAAATATTTTGATGAAATTTGAGTGTTTGTATTATTTAATTTTAAATTTCTTATGCGCGTACTAACGAGATTTTATTTTCTATAATTTAAAAGCAAACTATATAGGAGCACTCGTATAAAAAGGACAGTTGGATATTACAAAAATTCAGAGAGATACAATCGATATAGCGAGCTGAATTCTAGCTTTTTTCTAAAAGTACCTTTACGATAAGATATTGTCAACAAATTATCATTTTTTATTATTAAAAGACTTTCAACAAATAAATACTGAATGTATTCGACGCGTATTTTTTTACGTCGAGTGAACCACTTGTGGTATTAATTTTTAGCTTATGCACCACTTCACTTCCGGCAGACATGGATCACCAGATTCCCCTATTACTACCCTTCCATAGAACAATTTTTTTTCGCTAGTGCTTGACACCTTATGTTTTTGTGCTGTCAGTTCCTGGACTATAATTACACTTCTGAAACTGTTTGTGTAACAAGACACGCCTTAGAATATCCAATGAGACCATATCAGCTCATCGAGTAGAAAGGTGAAGTTCCAAGATTAGACAGAACTCGATTAGCATGTTTTAAAATTGGTCTACCAAATCATATATTGGTGGAAACCACCTACAGACCCGATTTTGGAGTTTGATCGGTAAGTTTACCATTATGTTTTCCTGAACACGAGTTGCAAACATGGAGACTTGGAGCAGGAAAACACGATAAACCCACGTGTCTACCACTAAAATCAGGTATACAGGTGGATTTCACCAAGATATGACTTATCAGATCAGTTAAATTTTAAGATGCGAATTGATTTTTAATTAATCCTGAAATTTAAGCCGTCCACTCGATGAGGTAATGGTTTGTATTGCCATCTCCAGTTCCATATGCTATATCTCAAGGACGAACAAATCTTCATTTAATTAGGTGCATTCGTAATTATGTAAATACACGTAGCACCTACAGTGGTTGTCTAGTCCGTTTGTCTGTCCGCATATGACAACACAAAAAACTACCCAACCGAATCGTTTGAAATTTAAAATATATAATCATTTCATAACTTTATCGAGTCATTTCAAATTTCATGAAAATCAAATGTACAGTTCAATTTCAGGGACAATCAAAAGTATTCCATTACATTACGGTCAATGAAAAAGAATAATTTCAAATGCACTTTCGAATGTAATAAAATTCGCATTCACCTATGAAATCTATATAAAATGTACATTTTGTACAATCTGTGGTACAAAGAATATTTTTTATTAATTTGCATTGCCACACAAAAGTACTATCTATATTATAAAGGCCAAACGTATCTGTGCGTAACGCATACGTCATTTTTCGAATGGCAACACTTTCTGATGAAATTTCACTTTTGCAATTTCCATTACTGCAAATTTTTTAACTCCTAGACATCGCACATTTTCAATTTTTACACCGTTGTATAGAGAAAAATATGTGCTTTTAAATGCAATTAGTTTGAAAACCGTATCTTAATTTTTTTTTGAGATATTAATTTTTTTGTAGTTTTTAATTTAATTTTTCTGGAGGTGGCAACTTGAGTATTCCATTTCTGTGCAAAGCATTACCAACTAGATATAACGGCCTGCGCATTTCGCTAAAAACCGCCGAAAAAGTGAAGCTGGATTCAGCTTCAAATCCTTAACCATTTCATTGGATCACGAGGCACAAACTCTGCCCAAATGAGCATTGTATGAGCTGATTTCTGTTCTGAGCACATGGTCATTGTTTTGGTTCAGAGTTTGCCCGATTGGTCAGAGTAACTTGGCAAAGTATCAGATTCCTCTGTCGGGAGACTTCATATATTAATCTCAAATAAATGGGCCTTATAGATGTAGTTGGCCATGCTGCAAAGTAAAAGAAAAATAGCCATAAAGTAAAAAGAAGAAATAGAGAAAACTTATGTGTGGTGGCTGGGAGTGGTGCAAAAAATGTAACCCTGAGAAATCTGCTACATTAAACCCAAACACATACTTATCACTTTACGAAAATTATTTAATTTTTCTTTCTTTTTGGAATAATTATATTTTTTATGTTATTTATTTTTAGACCCATTTTTATTTTCCAAATATATTTTTAGAAATGAAAAAAAGTACATTTTTCTCATAGAAAATTGATCTGAAATAGAAAAAGAACGAAGTTAAATGACGAAATGAGCTTTCATAATTCACTAATATCCAATGTTTAAAATGTAATTGAAAATTTGGTTTGGCATGATTTGTAAAAATCAAGGTTTGCGTATTACACGGAAAATACGGCATCTTTCTTTGCACGTTGAAGTGACGGAGAGCAATTGTTTGCGTATTTTAATGTTGATTTTTTTAATTTGTGTTGTGTATTTTAATTTATAAAACGAATTTTAAATTTGTCATAGAGTTAACTTTGAAGCAAACTTTTTCTAAAATGTGTACGTGCAGTCATTTCTTTACTTTTACCATTTCAGTGTGCGCGTAAGATTTTTCGGTACTACTTGGTTATCCCGCCGACAAAAAACTATCGCCAACTTATAAGATTAAATGCCAATAATGGATGATTGTGAATGTCATATTCAATGACATTAAACACGATATACATGTTTAAAATGTCATCAAGTGGTTCTTAATACCACTTTTTATTTGTAGTTTTTTTCATGTTTTACTAATTTATTTGTTTTTCCGTTATTTAAAATAAAAATTACGTCAACATATATAACTTGGCTATTAGTTTGGCAATTTTTTTAGTTTGCGAAAATGGTCGATGGGATAATCAAATAGTAACAATTTTTCATATGAGAAAAATTTATATTGTAACGAACAAATGTGTCCGTCTGTAGCACTGATGTTATTTTGCAAATGACAACATATCAGGATAAAATGACTTTTTGTAATTTTTGTTACTGCAATTTTTTAATCTTCTAAACGTCGCACATTTTTAATTTTTATTTCGTCATATAGGTAAAGAAATCTACTTTCAAATGCAATTTGATTGAAGACTGTATCTCATTTGACTCATTTATTACAAGCTTATATTTTTCAAGCATTTTTTTTTTTAATTTTACGTACCTTTATCAAGAAATAATGATACACAATTTTCTCATAAATTTATAAATATTGTTCCTGATAATTTCCCATTATAAAGTTAAAACTGCATGAGTAATAAAATAAAATAATGTATAAAACGCAGATTAAATTACTAAAAATTCTTAAAGTTCTTAATAAATTACTAAGAGTTCAACATGTAATCAAACAACTTAAAATTTAAATTAAAAAAAACTAATTTAAATAAGAAAAAATGCTTTGAATTTATTTGAAAATTGCATTTCAATTTACTGATTGGCTGTGGTTTTAAAAAAAATCAGGTGCAATTTTTAAATATATCTCTACCGAATGAAACTCGATTACGATAGTTTAATCTATTTGCCCTTAGAAAAATATAAGGAGTTCAGGATTTGTTTCCGACTAATATACTATAGGAAAATTAAAATTTCCTTTATAAATAAAAAAATAAAATAAAATAAATACAAATTTAACAGACATGTAATTAAATTACGTGCTCGAAGCACTGAAATGATCAGAAACAAAATTGCTGCCGTAACGAAATCTTTGGCAAATAACTTCTTGCATGCGTCTAATACGGAAATGTGACTTTTGATAAACTTCATAGCTTTATTTGATTCCATAAATTATATTTTTCATTTAACCCTTTAACCTAACCACGTATCCTAATCATGTTTTTCCGCTATGTAATATTTTAATCCAAAGATTGATATAACATAATATTGAGATTAATGTCAACTTTTTGAATTTTATAAGATAAAAAAATATGTAAAGTACAATACAATACAAAAATATGTAAAGTATCAAAGTATCTTCATACCAATACTTTTCGCAGTATTATTTTATGGACGAAACATGAATGAAAAAATCCGCAAGACACTTAACCCTTTAAGGGAAAAAGCACTTCAATTCTTAAAATGCTGAAATGATTGATTAACACCAGAATTTAAAAACAAATTTGTTTCAAAATATTTAAAAGCGTTTTTTCACGAATTTGAGAAAAAAAAATTTTCTATTTCAAATTACTGGCGACAATGTGGTGTTTTAAAATTAAGTGGGATAAATTTTATCACACCCCCTTCAATGGGTTTAAGGGTTTAAATGTTTTTTTTTTTTTTTTTTTTTTTTTTTTTTGGAATTAGTTAGCAATGTAAAACGCATATTACATGTAGAAAATTCATTAAAGTTTTCAATTTAAAAAACGGTTTTTATCTTTCCTACGTAACCCGGGAAGCCCGGGTTCGATCTACTAGTATACTTAATGGCGTAGAGAGAAACATTGTTTGGGGTGCGTTTTAATTATATTAAAATACTTCACATTTTATGAAATTGACATACATTGCTGAGGTTTACTGCAAGTTAATTCCTGTATAATAGAAAACATATAGTATTTACAGGGACACACAAAAGATTTCGGATACTATACTGTATCCAAAGTACTGTATATTTTAAAAACTTCATTATAGTACCAACGCACCTCATTTGCTACATTTTACGTGCAATTTCCAACTAGTTTTAGTAGCAAACGATATCTTTTATGTAGCGAAAAGTTTTGTAATGGCCACAACATACTATTTTTTCTCTAAAACATAATGAAAAGTTAACAAAAAAAAGGACATTTTTAATAAAATCCAGGAAAGTACTATATCGAGATTTAAACTTATCATGAAGTATCCCACGCAAAATGACAAAGTAAATATATTTTACTATAAATGAACGGCGATAAAAAGTTATTTATCTTACAGTCAAATTTTATTTGCAAAAATACTGCTGACAAATTACACTCCATAACGTAGGCAGATATTGCTCATTTCCTCCGTTCCTTCGGCTGAAAAACATTACATCTTTATTACAATTTATGAGCCGAAATATCCTCTAGTCAAACGGTTTTATAATACTGTAAGATGATAACAAAATTGTCAACGAAAGATATTGTTTTATACGAATTTAAAATTCGACAGATTCTTATGCTAGAATATAGGCCATACAAAATAAAAAACAAAACTGTAATTCAACAAATTACAACGATTATTTTGAAAATGATATTTTCAAAGAATAAAATTTTAAAGCCTTATAAATAAATTCTATATTTAAATTATTGACAATAATAAACAACATTATGATAATCATAACGAGTCCTACATTACGTATGTTATGCATTAAATATTAATATTCCTAGAGCAATGGTTTAAAAAAAAATAGTTTATAAATGTAAATTTTAACTATTTAAATTGTGCATTTTTATTTCATGGAATTAATCAGACTAACTTCTGAACGCTTCATATTACGTACGACATGGATTAAGCATTAATATTCCTGGACCCATCATAATCAAATTTTAAATGAAATTTCAGTTTTACAATTTTCAGAACTGCAAATTTTTAAACTTCCAAACATCGCCCATTTTAAATTTTTACACCGGTATGTACAGAAAAAAAAAATGCACTTTTAAATGAATTTGGTTTGAAATCTTTATAACAATTTGTTTTTAAACTATTATTGTTAAATATATTTTTTAAGTTCTTGCCACTTTTTTTTTTTTTTTTTTTTTTTTTTTTTTTGCCATGGTGGCAACAGAAGTATTCCATTTTTGAACATTAAAAATGAACCAACCAGAAAACAAATAAGTTACGGAATTCATACAATAAAAAGATTTAGATATACTTCAGATTTCCCAACTCCCTACTGAGGAAAGCAACTATTTTCCAAATAGTTTATAATAGCATTCTTTAGAGACTTTTTAGCATTTTCCAACAAAATGCTATATCGAGATTTAAATTTATCATGAAGTATCCCACGCAAAATGACAAAGTAAATATATTTTACTATACATAAACGGCGATAAAAAACTTATTTATCTTTCAGTCAAATTTTATTTGCAAAAATACTGCTGACAAATTACACTCCATAACGTAGGCAGATATTGCTCATTTCCTCCGTTCCTCCGGCTGAAACACGTTACATCTTTATTACAATTTATGAGCCGCAATATCCTCTAGTCAAACGGTTTTACGATATTGTAAGATGATAACGAAATTGTCAACGAAAGATATTGTTTTATGCGAATTTAAAATTCTACAGATTCTTACGTTAGAATGTAAGGCAGTATGAAATAATGGCATTCGTTAGAGACTTTTTAGCACTTTCAAACAAAGTTGAAAAATGTTTATGAATTCGATTTGTCTGTCTGTCCGTATTCTAACTCACATAAATACAATGAGATTGCCATGAAATTCATGGATGTTATTTCTGCTATGTTTCGATCCATAGAAAAAAATCATTTCTGCGGCGTATTTTAATATTATTATTCTGTTTTAAACATACTGAAATTAATTAAATCTTTCCAACAAAATTGAAGAGTGTTTATGAATTCGGTTTCTCTGTCTGTCTTCTCGTGTTCTAACTCGCGTAAATATAATCTTATTGCCATAACGCTCATAGATATTATTGGATATTTCTATGGAAAACTTGGTATTGAAAATGAAATATGGAAAGCGCAATTATCACAGCTACTTTACAGACTTTTGCTATTTTTTGATTTTTTAAATTTGAAATTTACGACTTGCGAAAATCCTCATAATGATGGTTAAAAAAGGTCATTCTCGGATTCAGCTCTAAAATAAAAACATAAAAATAAATTATCAAAAGTTAAAAAACACAAACATCGCAGGCTTGTGTTTGTTATATTTGGATGAGTTCTGATATGCATTCTAATGCATGTATATTATGTGTCGCATTTGTCAATTGAGGTCTTAACAATTACAGTACACTAAGTCCACTTCGAAAAAAAAATGAGATAGCCCATAAAGAAGGAGAATAAAATTTGTTTTATTCAGTACGCGCCTACTCGTTCAAATAATAATAATAATAATAATAATAATAATAATAATAATAATAATAATAATAATAATAATAATAATAATAATAATAATAATAATAATAATAATAATAATAATAATGACATAGACTGTCCTGCGTCCCGTAACCTGAGCTCTGCTGAATTAAAAATGTAGCTGGTAGTATTTTTAACTTTAAAAAAATCTGGCAACACTAGTTCTATTTAAAAAGTTCTATTCGAAGTTGGCTGTGAGCAGTGAGTTCATGTTCTGTTTTGGTGGTGTGTGCTGCTAGAATTATGTAAAAAGCGCTTATTTGTTAATATTTAATGTTTGTGTACTGTTTTATGTGTTATGTGCCGTCTATGAAGAAATATAAAAAAATCTTAAAAGAAGATCGTCGTCCCGAGAATTTACCTTTAGATAAGTGAAGCTTATTCTTTTTCTTGTAAATAAGTAATGCTAGCCAGACAATGAAAGAGGTTTATTTTTTCTTATACTTTTTCATATATGGCATTTGTTTACAGACTTGGATCACTGTGCGTGTTAATAAAATAGATTCTATGCACCTTTTAAAGTATACAATACATTATTTATTTATTTATTTTCAAAATGGACTTGGTCTTACTATGGTTGTGATTAATAGTTCTTAAAAAGAATTTTGTCCATTCAAAGTAATTCGAATACAATAAAGGAATCAGGGACAGATTTTAAAATAATTCTTATTTATTGGGTCAAAATTTTGGAATTTTTGTTGTACTTAATTATATCATTTATAAACAAAATTACACGATAAAACATCTCATAACTAAAAAACAGTTAAAAATTAAAATCTATTAAAAAAAAGTGGTGGAATTTGAAAGAGTTATAACTCGAGAAAGGCAATTTGAATTCTTTTTTTTATTATTATTTAAGTAAACAAAAAATAATTTTTAATTTTGATTCAAAAAATTTTTTAAATATTACTCTAAACAAAAAAATAAAATATTCATTTTTTTTTTTTAAATAATGTAACTTTTTTAAAAAATTTATATTTTTAAGAGTATTTTTTTTTTCAAATCTTCTTAATCAAAATTAAAGTAAAACAATTGAAAAAGACATGCTCCATGTTTGAATCATTTATCGTTAATGGTTCTTGATGTATAACAATTTAAATACGAGACAAGGTGAAGAAACTCGTCGTGAAGAAAAATGCATTTTCACAAGAAGTCGTTTCCATGACAACCATTGCTTGAAAACTACATTTCGAAAAAAAAAACCAAAATTAAAAAAAATTTCTTGTACCAATTAAGATAGAAACATGATTTAAACGTCATTTAAAAAAAAAAAAAAAGAAAAACCAAAGAAATTTTTAATTTATTAAAATCTTTTTAGAAAATTTGAGGATTTTTGTGTCCCGAACATCCTTAATCAAAATTTCTTCACAATTTTCTCATTATATTAGATTTTTTTTTTTTTTTTTTTTCATGATCTCTGCATATCTTTTTCATGCTATTTTACATTGTCAAAAAAATATGCATATTAATAGTATATTTATCGCAATATTTCAACATCTAGAAGAGTTTGGACCACCGGCGTATCTTAATTGAATAACTCCACACACGATTCCGTATTCGAATACTGCCAGGAGTACAAGATAACGGAAAAGCGAAATAGTAAGAAGGAAAAAAAATCACTGAAACTCGTTCAAGGAAGATTGCTCTGAATTCAAATTAGCTTGCAAGTGTCATACAAAAAGGAAAAAAAAGGAAAGAAAGCAAAGAAAAAGAAGAAAAAAGAAAAAAAGAAAGAAAGACAACATCGTGACACATTTTGCCCCCCAGTTTATATAACTTTATCAAGCAAGACATTAGTACATAAGTCGGGAAAGATAGTATCTAACTAATTCGAGACTAGCTTGTACTCAATAATTAGAATTTGCATAGATTTTGATAAAATGCTATTAAAGGAAGAATATTACAAAATATGCAAATTGCAGTCCGCACAGTAAAATTCCTATTAAATGTTATACAATGCATTTTTTTTTTTTTTTTTTTTTTTTTTTTTTTTTTTTTAACGTTCTAATGAAAAGTATTCTTAAAAGTATTTTCAAGCAACATTACATTTATAAAAAGAAAAAAAAATGTCCAAGTTTGAACTATTTATCTTTAATTATTATTAAATTATAACAATTTAAACACAAGAAATGGTGAAAAAAAAAGCATTATGAAGAAAAACGCTTTTTTACAAAAAATCGCTTCCACGACAACCATTGCTTCAAGCTACCGGGTGTCCCAAAAATGACTGATGGGTTTTAAAATTCAATAACTTGCAAACGGTGACAGGTATTTAAAAATTTTTTGCAGCAGGGTTATGTACAATGTCAGGAGTTTTTTATAGTAATTTTTTATTTTAGTTTGCATGTCAAACAATGGGTGGCGCTGACGGCGATTGAAGGTCAGGTTGACGCTTCACTCAGCACTGATCACCTGACTTTCAATCGCCGGCAGTGCCACCTATTGTTTGATATGCGAACTAAAATAAAAAATTACGGTAAAAAACTCCTGACATTATACATAACCCTCCTGCAAAAAATTTTTTAATAGCTGTCACCGTTTGCAAGTTATTGAATTTTAAAATCCATCAATCATTTTTGGGACACCCGGTATATTTTGAAAACAAATCCAAACGAATATATATATACGTATATTTCCTATTCCAATTAAGATAGAAACATAATTTAAACATCATTTTAAGCAAAAAAATAGAGAAAATTTTGATGCAATGTTTTTTTTTTTTTTTTTTTTTTTTTTTTTTTTTTTTTTTTTTTTTTTGAAAATTTTAAGATTTTTGTATTTTTTGTTGATAACACAGGCCTGCAAATTGAGAGTCATAACTTCCTTGCTAGAATTTGAGAGCTGATTCTAGGGTATTTTGGTGCGCTGATTACGAATATGTACTTAGTTTTTTTCCATCACCTTCAGATTTTTCAAAAAAGATACAGATAGAAAATAGAAAAAAAACACGTTTTCACATAAAAAATATATCTTTAAAAAAGTACATTACTTTTAACATAAAGAACAACTAAAATATAATAATAACTTATTACTGATCTAAATTACATGTAAATTTCATTTGTGGAACCTGATCCTTTTTTCCTGGAAGCTTCGGTTGTACGATTTTCGCTTAAATTTCCGGTTTGGATCGTCGCTCTTCAACAACCAGCAGTAGGTCCGCCATCATGCTAGTATTCCATCTTCCTTGATACCGGACTTCTAGCTCTTTCAAATCTTGATGAAAGCTTTCGCCTTGTTCTTCGCTAACGGCTCCTAGATTTTCTGGGAAGTAATCTATGTGCGAATTTAAGAAATGAAGTTTAATGCTCATATTACAACCCATTACATTAAAATTTGTAACCATTTTGGCCACTATTTGTTTATAGTCGGAGCTTTTATTGTTCCCCAAAAAGTTTTTCACCACTTCCTTAAATGACTGCCATGCTTACAACTCGATATCATTAAGTTTTTCATCGAACTTTTCGTCCGACATTAATCTTCTTAAATCAGGCTTAAAACGTATCCAAAAAGACTTTTGTAAATATTTTTAACAAAGTCTCTAATGCTGTTTCGTTGTTTTTTCACCATAAATTTCCCGCAAATATAACAAAAACAATTCGGAGAATTTTAACAGCTTCGCGATGACATTTTAAAGGTTATGTTGCAAGATGCGCACTTCAACTGTTAATTTTCTAAATCAGTGCGGGTACTTATACAAAAACCCTTTGGTTTATCTTTATTACACCCTTTTTGACTAATATTTACAACAATTAGGTTATATTACCTAATCATTATGTATTAATGAGCTCATTACTAAATTAAGCCAAAATGACCCGTTTTCAACATGGTTTATGTGAATTACTTATACTTATTATGTAGTAATTAGCAAATCCTGTTTTGAAGTAATTTCTGTGTCACATTACACTAATTAAATGCAATAAAAATTAAGCTGAAGTAATTTAATGACGTTTTATAAATTTTAAAATGTAGACGCTCAGACATTTTCCAGCAAAATCTTAAATATTCAATATAAAAAAATCCTGACGTGATGGAATTTTTTTATTATTTTTCTCGTAATCAGCACATCAGAAACTATAAAAAACGTTACTCAGTTTTCAAAGAGGAAAACCATTGCAGACCTGTGTAATTTCTTCACAAATTTTCTCATAATATTAGAATTTTTTTCATGATCTCTGCATATCTTTTTCATGCTATTTTACACTGTCAAAAAAATATGCATATTAACAGTATATTTATCGCAATATTTCAGCATCTAGAAGAGCGTGGACCACCGACGTATCTTAATTGAATAACTCTACACATGATTCCGTATTCGAATATTGCCAGGAGAACAAGATAACGGAAAAGCGAAATAGTAAGAAGAAAAAAAAATCGCTGAAACTCGTTCAAGGAAGATTGCTCTGAATTCAAATTAGCTAGCAAGTGTCATGCAAAAAGAAAAAAAAAAAAGAAGGAAAAAAGAAAAAAATCATCGTGACTCATTTTGCCCCCAGTTTATATAACTTTATCAAGAAAGACAACAGATAACTCGGGAAAGATAGCATCTAATTCTAGACTGGCTTTGACTTAATATTTAGAATTTGCATACATTTTGATAAAATACCATTAAAGGAAGAATATCACAAAGTATGAAAATTGCTGTCCGTACAATAAAATTCCTATTAGATGTTATACAGGGTATCCACTCTGAACGGTAGCCAATAACCAATTCCTAAACCGTCAATCCTAGACATACAGTACCAATTACAAAAATGGGTACTTCTAGGTTATCCCGTCGACCAAAAAATTATCGCCAAACTATAAGATTAAATGCCAATAATGGATGATCGTGAATGTCACAGTCAATGACATTAAATGCGATTCACGTGTTTAAAATTTCATTAAGTGATTTTTATTTCGACTTTTTATTAATATTTTTATTAATATTCTACTAATTCTTTGTTTTTTTGTTATTTAAAATAAAAATTATGTCAACATGTATAATTTGGCTATTAGTTTGGCGATTTGTATAATTTGGCGAAATTGGTCGACGGAATAACCCAGAAGTACCCCCAAAATGTTTTTAATGATTTAATGAAATATTTAAAAAAAATATTTGGGACCATAAAAAATTTCTTAAAAATTTACGAAATTTAAATTTTTATACGGTTTTCTGATTATATAAGTTATATTTAGTAAATTTTTTCTATTACACTAAAGTCAAAAAAATCCTGTTAACATAACATTAAAATTGACCGAGTTATGAAACTTTAAAAATGCATGACTTATACCACTTTCCTGCATTAAAAACAAATGAGTTCGACCACGATTTTTGGGATCAATGTATCAAACGTTTGCAGTTTTCGAAGGACTATTTCATGTGCACAGTTTAGGAATTAGCTATTGGGAATCGTTGAGAATGGACATCCTATATAATGCAATTTTCTTTTTTTTACATTCTAATAAAAAGTATTCTTAGACTATTTTAAAGCGACATTGCATTTCTAATAACACAAATAAAGCAATTAAAATACTTTAAATTTCAGATTGTCATTTTCTTTTCAAGTCACACTGTGATGAGTGCAAAGTAAAGGATCTTCTGCTTCCTTGTGCAAATATCTTTTTTCTAGGATTTTTTTTTTCTAATAAATATTTATGTTTTATAAAACACATATATGATTAAGATAACAAATTCCGCATTTTACAATTAATTTCCATAGTTAAAATATGAATTGTCACTACAAAATTAGTGTCATTTTCCTGGCCTAGTCAATTTAGTTCTTTATGAAGTATACGTATGGCGCTGCAAAGTGATTCCTATTTTTCACATATAGTTCAAATCAGAAGCAATAAAATCATAGCATACATCTTGATAAAATGCTGTTAGAGGAAGAATATCATAAAATATAAAAATTGCAGTGTGTACAATAAAATTTCTTTTAGGTGTTATATAATGCAATTTTTTAAATTATTATTTCAATGAAAAGTATTCTTAGTAGTATTTTCAAGAGACATTACAGTTCTAATAACACAAATAAAGTAATTTAAAGACTTTAAATTTCAGATTATCATTTTCTTGGCATGTGTCAAGAAAATAAATTTTCAACTGTGATGAAAGTAAAGTAAGTGACTTAAAATAAAGGGCTTTCTGCTACACTGTACAAATATATTTTTCTAATTTTTTTAATTTCTAGTTAATATTTATGTTTCATAAAACACATATCTGAATAACGTAACAAATTCTGTATTTTACAAATATCTTTTATATTTAAAATTACAATTTATTTTATTTTACATTTCAATAAAAAGTATACTTAGACGTATTTTCTAGTGACATTACATTTCTAACAACACAAATAAAGTAATTAAAAGACTTTAAATTTCAGATTATCATTTTCTTGGCATGTCAACTGCGGTGTACCTTAAAGTAAAGGCCTTTCTGCTACACTGTACAAATATATTTTTTTAATTTTTTTAATTTCTAAATAATATTTACGTTTCACACATTACGTTTCACATCATAAAACACATATCTGATTAACGTAACAAATTCTGTATTTTACAAATAACTTCTATATTTGAAATTGCAATTTATTTTTATATTTACATTTCATTAAAAAGTATACTTAGAAGTATTTTCTAGTGCCATCACTTTTCTTATAACACAAATAAAGCAAAAGACTTTAAATTTCAGATTGTCATTTTCTTGGCATGTCACACTGTGATGAGTGCAAACTAAAGGGCCTTCTGCTATACTGTATAAATATCTTTTTCTAGTTTTTTTAATTTCCAATTAATATTTATATCTCATAAAACATATATATGATTAAGGTAACAAATTCCGTATTTTACAAATAATTTCCATAGTTAAAATATGAATTGTCGGTAAAAATAAATGTCATTTTTTTGGCCTGATTAATTTAATTTTTTATATGGTGCTGCATGTATATGGCGCTGCAAAGTAATTCTTATTTTTTCACATAGTTCAAATCTTAAGCAGTAAAATAATAGCATACATCTTGATATAGTGCCATTGAAGGAAGAATATCGTAAAATATGAAAATTTCAGTGTGCACAATAAATTTTTCATTAGATGCTATATAATGCGTTATTTTTTTAATTATTATCTTAATAAAAAGTATTCTTAGAAGTATTTTCAAGAGACATTGCAGTTCTAATAACACAAATAAAGCTATTAAAAGACTTGGAATTTCAGATTATCATTTTCTTGGCATGTCTCACTGTGATGTGCCTTAAAGTAAAGAGCTTTCTGCTATACTGTATATTTTCTAGTTTTTAAATTTCTAATTTATATTTATACTTCATAAAACACATATCTGAATAACGTAACAAATTCTGTATTTTACAAATAACTTTTTATATTTAAAATTACAATTTATTTTTGTTTTACATTTCAATAAAAAGTATACTTAGAAGTATTTTCTAGTGACATTACACTTCTGATAGCACAAATAAAGTAATTAAAATACCTTAAATTTCAGACTGTCATTTTCATGGCATGTCACACTATGATGAATGCAAAATAAAGGGCGTTCTGGTACACCGTACAAATCTAATATCTTTTTCTAGTTTTTTTTTTTTTTTTTTTTTTTTTTTTTTTAATTTCTAAATAATATTTATATCTTTTAAAACCCATATATGATTAATATAACAAATTCTGTACTTTACAAATAATTTCCATACATAAAATATGATTGTCACTGAAAATGAATGTCATTTTCCTGGCCTGATCATTTTCGTTCTTTATCAAGTATAAATATGACGCTGCAAAGTAATTCTTATTTTTCACATAGTTCAAATCAGAAGTAGTAAAATCACAGCTACCAGCAAGATCTTTTAGATATTTCTTTGAAAATAATGTGTTTAAAGTGTTTGTAAAAATTAAGTAGACATTTATTATGTCATTTTCCTGAATACCATAACTTAAATAAAAAGAATATTGCCCAGTTAAACTGATGGCATTGAGCTCACAGGCTACGCATACTAATTGTACATTACAGCCTTATATTTTCAAGGGTTAATTCCGTTCGAAAAAAAAATTAAGAAGGGGGGATCAGCTCCCCCTTTTCCCCTTTTTATACTTAATCATTGAACCCTCTAAACTGATCAGGGACACGCTTTATCATATAAAAAATCCATATCCAAAATTTAGAGCAATCGGAAAATTCTTAATTAAAAACCCATTTATATAATTTAAGAAGAGTTATCCTTTTATATACTTAAACATTAAACTTCCAAAACTATTCAGAGATTTGAACGAAATCTGACAATTCTGCGTGAAAAACCCATTTATATAAATTAAGGGGAGGGGCATTAGAACCCCCATTTCCCCTGTTTATATTTATCCAATGAACACCTAATACCAATCACGGAAGCGCTTCATCAGAATGATCCTGTGTGTAAATTTTGAACAAAAACTAATATTTCTGCATGAAAAACCCTTTCATATCAATTAAGGGGACGGGCATGAGCCCCCCGTTTCCCCTCTTATACATATCGAATGAACTCCAAAAACTAATCAGTTAACCGCCTTATCAGGATATACCCATGTACAAAATTTCAAGTGGATGGGATATTTTTATCATGAGTTATCGCGTTACGTACGAACATACATACAGAGCGGGCGAGCACATAAGCTCTCAGGCTATGATAGCCTGTGAGCTAAAAATGAAACTGAATCTTTACATTGTATGTGAGCCACTATATTGAAAACATGCTTCTTTACGCAAAACTAAAATGTTAAACCTAAAAATTAAAAATAAAAAAACAAAAATGTAAAAAATGTTTTAGGCTGAAATTGCCATTATCCTGGCATACATATGCATAGAAATGGCATATAATTACATAAAAATTAAATAATTATTTAAGCTCTTCAAAATTTAACAATTTTACATAGAAAATCTTTTATTCTCTTATAGAAAATAAATTTACCTCTTAAAATTATTAATTGTTTTCAATGGATAATTTCAATATTTCAGGCAATCAAAATATCACATTTTGTGATATTCACCCTAAAGCACACGCAGCGCTCGCACCGAAAGGAATAATGTTGTATGTATCTTTGTTAAGGGGCTATGCATATATAACGCTATCAACTTTTTTGTAATTTAAGACCCCCTCCTCTCATTTCGATATTAGACGTTATCATCTCTCGATCCTGCCCCCGCAGTAATAATATTGTTATCAATGTCGATTTCTTTTTCTTTTTTTTCTTTTTTTTTGTTTTAGAATTTATTTATTTTATTTCGAGTGATATACAAAATTGTTTACATTTATTTTTAGCATATTTGATTATTTCAAATGAAGAGAAGTTGATAAAATATCACTTTATATCAAATAATAATTAAAAACAGTTACTATTTAAAAGTATTTCATGATAGCTTTTTGTTACATAATGCATTCAACAGTAATACTGTCTTACTACACTTGCCCTGCACGGAGGAGAAAGGGGGGAGATAACAATTCTTATCACCAAAATAAGTGAACAATATTCTTCCTCTTGCTGTTTTATTTATTAGTAAATACAATCTTCAATACAAATGTACTTCGCATACAGGGTGAGTCAGAAATATCGAAACAATAGGCTATCTCCTTAAATATTGCCTCTAGACCCATACTTCCAATTGCAAAGTTTCATAAAAAAAGGTGAATTTTTTTATAAGATAAGTTGCAACTCCATGGGGTAATTTTGAAAAATACGAAAATTAAATTTTTATACGGCCCCCAGAGGATAAAGCTTCCAATTAGAAAAAATTTCCTTATCCATTCCTGAATTGAACAAAAAAAAATCATCTAAATATCTACATATCCCCGAAAGATATTAAAATCCAAAATTTTCAAAAATTCGTGAGTTACATCACTTAAGCATACCTCTGAGCGCAGCGAAATCAGTTCATTTGAAGTACAATTTAAGGATCGACCATAAATTTACGCATTGTTAAATGTTGATCCAAGACAATACTTTAACGTTTAGATATAAAATAAAAGCGTATAGGTTTTTGCTTTAAATTTCCTTGAAATATGCTGGATGTTTGCAATATCTCGAAATTGACGCCAACCTCGTAATTGGCACGACCCATTGGCCGGACAGTCTTATTAAACACTTATTAAAAGTGTTATTAAATTAAGTGATATTAATTAAACTCTCATTAAAAGTGTCTTAAAAACTTATTGCCGCAGGCAATTAGTTTAGTAAAAATAGTAATAGCGATAATGATACTTCTATTTACGGAATCATTGGAAATATATTTTAATAAATTACACCGAAATATTTTCAAAAATCTACTTTTTACTATTCAGCTTCAAAACTTATGATGATTTTAAACCTATTTTTACTTTCTTCTATCTTTACAAGAAGAAAGTATTGGATTCATGAAAATTTTGAATTCCGGTTTTCGACGAATTCACATGTTTTAGGGCTCAGAGATACCGAAAAACATGTTTTTACAAAATGTCTGTCTGTGAGTCACTGCTCCTGCATCTCTGCATATGACATAAATTTTGTGAGCGCTCAAGAATTAATCCACGGAATTTAATAAAATAATATATTTACTTAGTCCTTGATATAAATTACAACTGATTAGTTTTTGGTGCGAATCGCTTAACAGGTGGCCCTACTATACAGGCTTTTGTGCGATTTCCGCAATAGCTGTATCTTCAGAATTATACGCCTAGTGTCGCCCGTAATTAAAGGCACCTTTTACGCATCCTGCAAAAGCAATTTTAACAAGAAAAATATGAAGTTGACAGGGCCAAAACAATGAAAAAAATTGTAATCGACGTGATAAAAAAAAATGAGGTTTAAATCAACTGACGCATTTAAATCATAACTAAAGAAGGTGAGAATGGCAAAACTTAAACAAAATCTGAAATCGAAACTATACAGGAAAGAGTTAATCACCTAGAAACTTTTAAAAAGCATTTAAGCATTAGGAATCCATCTTTGTTTAAAACTAAATGCTCTTTTCTGTACCAAATGTTTTTATTTCAGTATTTCTCATTTTTAAACTGACATAAGTGAATAACCGTAAGTTATGGTAACAGGCCAGCGAGTTCAATAGTTTGTTAACATCCCTCCCCCCCCCCCCCAAAAAAAAAAAAATGCCCAACGTGCCGAAAAATGTTTTCACCTGAAAAAAAAAATGCCCAACGCGCCGAAAGATGTTTTCACCTCAGAAAATGTAGTTTTAAAAATATGATTTGTGTACGAAAAATTGCATCTCTTTTATGGTGCTATTTTAAATACTTTTATTAAAAAAATAAATAAATATTATTTAAAGTGCTGAATCAAAATTGAAAATTAGACATTTGCATTTAATCAAAAGAAAAAAATTCAACGCGACAAATAATATTTTGAGTTATAACAATTTTAATTTACTCTAAATTTTTTGAAAAAAAAAGGTATTTTATTAAGAAGTCTGATGTTACAATGCTTAAAAATTATACGGTTAACCATCACAAAACATTCAAAATTCTTACTCTATAAATAAATAAATAAAATAAATGTTTCCTTGACACATTACAGCAACATTGTTTCTTCAATTACACGCATTTCAATTTGTGTCTGATCCCTTGAAATCTCACGATTTATTAAAATTGCTATAACTTCCTGAGTTTTGAAGATATCGAGATGAAATTTTTTTTGTTCAATTCAGAAATAGATAAGGAAAAATTTTCTAATTGAAAGATTTTCCTCTGGAGATCGTATAAAAATTTAATTTTCGTAATTTTTAAAATAGACCCCCCATGGAGTTGCAACTTATCTTATAAATAAATTCACCTTTTTTATGAAACTTTCCAATTGGAAGTATGGGTTTAGGGGCAATATTTAAGGAGATAGCCTATTGTTTCGATATTTAGGACTCACCCTGTATAGTTTCTCGAACAGTGATTATAGATGCATACATAAATGACAGAAGAATAAGAATGTCAAACTTTGAAATATTACATATTTCAGAATTAGATAATTTTATAAAAATTTAATGATTTTAATAATAATTTTATATTTTCATGAAAATGGATAACAGACTAAAAAGAAAGATAACATATACTATTTTGAATCAAAGACAATGTTAGAAATAAAAAGAGAAAATTTTGGTTGTATCTAAAATGATATCGTTATCAAAAAATAACCCCCCTCCCCCAAGAGATGTCTTATGATATCATGTGGCAGACCCTTCCCCCTCTCCCCCTAAAATGACAACTTTATATTTACACAGACCCTAGTAAAACTACCTAAAATTTACTAATCTTTTGTAAATTCTTTTTTCGGCGTCTCATACAGAGGGAAAAAAATTAACGAAAAATCCTGCATCAGGTGCAGATTATGAAACACTTTCAAACATTATAGGAATATTAGACAAAAAACACCGAAAACACTGGCAATAATATGTAAATAAAATAATGCACTTGTAAACATCACCATAAATAAAAAATAAAGCGGTAAGCGTTTAGAGCTAAAATAATAAAGAGCTCATCATCAGCTAAAAGATACACGTGTCCGTAAGGGGACAATGTCAGAGATAGTTTGAAAGAAAGTGGGTGGAGATTACAAAGCATGCAACAGGTGGCGCTAGTTGAATGAGCACAGGCGAAAGACAAACGTGTGATGCCAAAATAATAAAAGAAAAAAGGTGAAAAAAAAAGGGGGAAATATTAATAATAACAATAAAATGAAAACAAATAAATAAATAAAAATAAAGCAACATATATATATGTATATATTTAAAATAAATATAAAATGAAATAGAAAAGAGACGGGGGTAAGGAACTGCAAAAGCAACTTCTATACAGCAGAAATTTTTATAATATTTTGAGTTAAAACAATTTTAAAATACCCCACATTTTAAGCAAATTTTAAATTAAAAAAAATATATGAGAAGTTATATCATGTGATTTTGTTTACAAATAATATGTTTAATCATCGCAAAATATTTTGAAAATTTAAATCATTAAATAAAAATTGTTTTAAAATGTGTCACGGTTTCCCTTAAGTTATTATTTTAACAATTAATATCTAATGCAGTACGTATACCACAACTGAAAATGTACAGTTCGTGCTTATAGTTAGTCACGTAATCGAATTTTTTTGTGTGCCTCTGTAAATGATCGACATCTACGCACTGTATAATCTATAGAAAAATATTGGTGGTGTAGCTAAGGGGCCTCTTGGAGGGGAGGAGGGGGATTCATGAAATCGTGACACTTTGTGATAAGGGAGTGAGAATGGGTAAGAAAAAATGTGACGTCACACGTTTTGGTTTAAAAAAAACATTAAAAATCAGCAAATTAAATTTTGAAGTTATTTTAAAATTAAAGTATTTTATGTTCATAAAATAAAGATAATATTTAAAAAGCCAAATATATTAAATTCTATTTCAAATTCCAAAATTCTGCTGTTTTCAATTGCTCTTTCATATTAATATTTTATTACTACTCTATATTATTTATATCTATGTTTTTGTAGTAAATCTTAACACTATTACATACAAAATAAGTACATGAATTATTTTTAATGCCATGCTCACAAATGTCATATAAACACATAGTTGAAGTTTAAAAATAAAGTTTGAAATATGATCTATAAATGTAATGGTTTGTTTTTGAACGGCAACTATATGTTTATGTAACATAGCTTGACATGTGACAACAGGGGGGGGGGGGCGGAATGGGTAAGGTGAAATTGAAAAAAAAAACGTGTGACCTGAACAGCCCCCAAGAGATGTAAATAAATTTCATTATCTTGGAAATAACGTCCATAGAAATATTCTGCAAACAATTTTTATTTATAGATTAAAAGATGTTTTGTCCATGAATGTGCCCACATGCACATCTGACTTCAACTCATAAGTTGTTTTTTCTTAGTATGGAAAACTATATTTAATTTATTGTTATTTTCGATGAGTCAACAACGAAAGAGTTGATAAGTTGGTGTTTTAAATAAAACATGTTAGTGATGATAACAACACATGAATTAGTTATTTTAAAATTAAGAATACAAAACGCAACTTCCAACACAGTAGTGACGAACGTGATCCGAATTTAAAAGGTCAGGTCCCATTCCTTATTTATTATCTCGCTGTTTGAAAAGCAATAAGATTCTAATTACATAAGAGATCCGCAATGAATATTTTAGTTAAACAAAAAGAGCACACTGAGTAAAAAAAAAATACCGCCTTCACCTTGATTGATTAGTTAGTCATTTTCTGAATCCCTAAACTACAATTATAGATTTCTGAATTATACAAATAGGATAAACAACTAAATTGAATAGACGACATGATCTAGAAAAAAAAAATAACCCCTTCACCTAGAATGATTAGTTAGTCATTTTCTGAATCCCTAAAATAGAATTATAGATTTCTGAACTATGCGAATAGGATAAACAATTAAGTTGAATAGACGAAATGATCTAGAATTCGTAATATCTTATTTTCTAGGTGACGAAACGGTACTGAATCCTTTCAGTAACGACAAATTATCGCTCTATGTCTGGAATAGTGTCATAAACTAGATTTATTTACTTAAATTATTTTGAATTATTTACTTAAACTAGAATTAAGTTACTAAAACTAACCTCTTGTGTTTTAATATATTTTCAGAGATTTTAAATAAGTTTGACCACGAGAATATAGGAAAATACTCTCTATTCTAGTACGAGACTATAAAACTATCTAGCAAAGGTAACTAGAATTTAAAAGATGACATGAAACTATTTTTTCTAGAGCCACAATTTAGATTCTAGATACCAGAACGATATTTTTTCTCTCTGTAGTTGAGGAATTGAGAATTCATTAAAAAAAAAAGTATCTAAGCTTATTTCGGGATCCATAAAACGAGTATCAAATAAGCCAAAATACCTATGGATTATACAAGATTGTAGCACCAAAAAGTTTAGTTTCGATATAATTTATCAAAGCTTAAATAGTTTTAGCAGTTAAAATATTGCAGTAAAATTGTCATCAACGGAAAGGATATTTTTTAATTTAACAGACCTCGATGATAAAATATTAGCATTATTTTTTTATGATATTTCTGAAACAAAATACGTTGACGAATTTGAAATTGTAGAAACTAACAGAGAAAAATTTGATCAAATTAAAGCTCGCATTAAACTTTTAACTCGGAATTTAACTTTTGAACAACAAAATGCCTCTGTTGAAAAAGTTGTTAAATTAAAATTTAAAAAATAGTTCCAAGAAAAAATAGTTTCACGTCAACCTTATGTATTCTTATAAATTTAAAAATTAAAAATTAAAAAATAGTTCCATGAAAAAATAGTTTCATGTCATCCTTATAAATTCATGTAAATTTATTATGAATTAAAAATGAAAAAATTGTTTCACGTAAAAATAGTTTCATGTCATCCTTCTAAATTTATTATGAATTAAAAATTTAAAAATAGATACATGAATATTGATACTTCTACTAAGCGTAATACCAACTCAGTGAAAAATGTCCAAGCCGGGAATCGAACCCGGAACCCTTGGAATAGCGCTCCAAGTGCTCTACCATTTAAGCTACGAGGACGATACCCAGCTCAGCATTTTTCACTTCATATGTTGGCTAAGCTGCAAATCGCAGCACTAGATCCGTCTTCACAAGCACACAAGCTGCGGCGTAACATGAGACACTATAGACCCAGCATCGGTAAATCACATTTATTTATCATATTAATCAATTTCTCGATTAATTTCAACAATGAAATTACGCCTGAAATTTTAGATACATGAATATTGATACTTCTACTTTTTTGATGTTACGCCGCAGCTTGTGTGCTTGTGAAGACGGATCTAGTGCTGCGATTTGCAGCTTAGCCAACATATGAAGTGAAAAATGCTCAGCTGGGTATCGTCCTCGTAGCTTAAATGGTAGAGCACTTGGAGCGCTATTCCAAGGGTTCCGGGTTCGATTCCCGGCTTGGACATTTTTCACTGAGTTGGTATTACGCTTAGTAGAAGTATCAATATTCATGTATCTAAAATTTCAGGCGTAATTTCATTGTTGAAATTAATCGAGAAATTGATTAATATGATAAATAAATTTAAAAATAGTCCGTGAAAAAATAGCTTCATGCAATCCTTATAAATTCTTATAAATTAATCAAAAATTAAAAAATAGTTTCATGCCATCTTTATAAATTAATTAAAAATTAAAAAATAATTCCATGAAAAAATAGTTTCATGCCATCCTTATAAATTCTTATAAATTACTAATAAATTAAAAATTAATTCAGCCATCGACACTTTTTAATTGAATAGCTCTACAAATGATTCTTTATTCGAATACTGTCAAGGAGAACAAGATAACGGAATGGCAAATAGGTGAGAAGAAAAAAAAAATGTAGCAACACTAAAAACACAGAAAAATTCTCCTGCATGCACTTATAAAAATGATATCTTAATTGTGTGAAAAAGTCACAAATTCGCATTTCGGAACAATTTTAAAACTAAACAATAATATAGACTTGAGACGCTTTTTTTTTTCGCTCTGCACATAAGACTAACTATAGTTGTTCTTAATTTATATTATGAGAAGAAAAATCACTAACGGTATCTTTATCGTAATATTTAAACACCTAATATAGTGTGGACCATCGGTAAGCCTTATTTGAATAGCTCTACAGTGATTTCCTGTTAGAATACTGCCAGGGCTCAGGAAAGCAAAGTAACGGAATTGCAAAGGGTAAGAAGAAAAAAACAAAAAATAGCAACACAAATCCTGTGCAAATGCACTGTTATTCCACTATTGCAAAATTCGAGAGCGAAAGGCTTTCATGTCGTTTTTCACAATTACAACATACAGTCGACTCTCGTTAATTCAAAATCGGATAATTTGAATCTTCGCTTAATTCGAACTAAACATGAAGTCCCGAAATTTTCAATGACAGAATAGCTTTAAAAATTTTCCTTAATTCGAACTCATTTTCTCTTGACTTCGTTTAATTCGAACTAACGAGAATTCCGATTTTTCATTTTTCTTTTCTTTTTCACAGATTTCAGATAATTTGAATAACTTTCTTTTTTCTTTGATTTTTGTGAAAACTGTTCCGAAATGTATACATATAATACAATGTCTTTGATGTCCACTTTCTTAGAGCCTCGTCTGTCCATCAGTGACACTTTAAATTTTTCTTCCATCGTGCTTGTTTTTAATCTTTTAATTAGTTTTTGCATTTATACATTCTAATTTAATATTAAGTCATATTCTAATAGTAACAGACGAAATAAGTTTAAAAAACACTATAACATTGATTCATTTGTAATAGTACCATAGTAAGCATGTTTTCCATAATTCGAACTTCGGATAATTCGAACATTTCTTGTGGTCCCGACGAGTTCGAATTAACGAGAATCGACTGTAATTCAAAATTGTTTATGACATCTATTAATATGTCGTCTGTTTGGCCGTTTGTCTATGTGTGCAGTAAGTAACTCTCGTAAATATTCTCGGAATGCTAAATGATTGCTATATTTTATGGAAATTCATTACAGCATGTTCACAATAGGAAATAAAGTGTGTGACGTTTGCAGTTAATTTACAGAGAACCACAAAATTTTTACCACATTACACTTTATGGAAAAGATCATTTGTAGCAAATTTTAATAGTGTTACGATATTTTAGACATAAGGAATTGATCTGCACAACTGAAATGGACAGTAAAATGTTTTCTATAATGTAAGTAGTATGCAGTTTCTTTAAGACTGTTTTTAAATCCAATAGGGCAGCTTTATCATATAAGTTTAATTTATTTTTGTTCGGAAATGCATGCAACTAGCAGGCGTTGTTGTTCAGAAACTATCTAATCGAACTCTTTTTTTTCCATGTTTTTTGAAATGCAATAGATAGTTTCAGAAAATATTGCCACAGTGTGTGTTTTGAAATGAATATCTGTGCGAAATAAAAATAATCTTTCAAGCAGGGGTAAAAAAAGTGTTTGTCACAGGAATAAAATCCCTTGTAACTCAACAGGCAATTTATTGATCAAAAAACGGAAATCACTGTTTAATTCTAAATCGCCTCCAAGTCAGGCTTTCCAGTTTCATATTTATCCCTTAAAAAATGAAGTTATAAATCTGTCAAAACATTTTGCACTTGTTGAGCAGAGTTGTTGAGAACAGCCTTAAGGTTAAAGTAAGTTTATGGTCATAAAAACATTTCCTGCGTGTAAGGATAAAAATGATTTCCTAATGGTTTGTGAAAAAAAAGTTCAGCTTTAAAACTTAGTAGACTTTGCGTCTTTTTCATTTTCATTCTATATATGAGCCTAACGGTAATTATTCTTATTTTGTATTGTGAGAAGAGAAATTACTAACGATATCTTTATCGTAACATTTCCACACCTAGTATAGCATGGACTTTCGACACGTCTTAAATGGATATATCTCCAGCTGATTCCATGTTAGAATACTGTCAGAGCTCAGGAGAACAAGATAACGGAATGGTAAATAAAATAGCGAGAAGAAAAAACGAAAATGACAACAAAAATACGTATTCAGAAAGATTGTTCGGAATTCAAGATTAGTTTCGGCAAGCTAGAGCCATAAAAAAATTCCTCATGACAATGTTTTAATGATTTCAATGTCTCCAAAAAAGGTTTTAAGCAAAAATTTCAACAGCAACCTTCAACATTACGCCTCATTTTTACGCGAAGACAAAAGCAACTGTTCTGTTACTTGAAGCAAGATTAAGAACGTGAGAATCATTTCTGCACTGATAAAAATAATTTCATAATCGTGTGAAAAAGTCACGAATTGTAATTTAAGAAAAGTTTTTAAATTTAATAATAATATAGACGACGTAGACTTTGCGAGTTTTCATTTTCATTTTACATTTGGGACTATTGCTAGTTGTTCTTAATTTATATTATGTGAATAAAATTACTAACGACATCTTTATCGTAGCATTTCAACACCTAAGTGCTCCGTGTCCTATCGTCACATCTTAATTGAATAGCTTTACAGCTGATTCCGTAGATTTACTGTCAAAAGAACAAGATAAAGGAATGGCAAATGGTAAGAAAAAAATAGCAACAGAAATCCTGTGCGAATGCATTGTTATTCCATTAACGCAAAATTCAAAGGTGAAAGGCCTTCATATCGTTTTTAACACTAGAACCGCCGCACAGTGGGGCAAAAAGCCTTCAAAACTGGCAAAAAATCGAAAAATGAAATTTTATTTTGAACTAAGGACATACGTCACTTTAATAGAGCAGATGTCGGTACACATCTTCCTAGTATTAAAATTTGCGCAAAGTTATTTTGATCATCACTAGAGAAAGAAGTTAAACTGCATATTGTGCTTTGATAATAAGTGAAAAAAAAAATCAATAATTTTGTTTCAACATTCGTTTGTTAATTTCGCTATAATAATTTAAAAATATTTTTTTTTTGACTATGGAACCTTTAACTACAAGTATGTAACAATAATTCATTAACTTTGAATTTGTTTTAATACGATTTTTATAGATATACAGACGCTTAGAATACATAGTGGTGAAATTTATAAAAAAAATTAACACTGTCTACAAACATTGTAGGTTTTAGTTATGAGTTAAGGCGAGTTAAGTGTTAATTATAAGTTTTTCTACTAAGTATGAGTTTTAAAAGGACAAATATGCCAGAAAATCTTGCTCCTTTTTGCCACTTTTTTAATTGTATGGTCATTTTTATAGCTAATCATCCTTAAATTTTTGTTAGTGTACGGGTGTGCCAAACATGATTATAAATATTTTCTTTGTTAAATACGAATTTTAATGCATTGTTTATCACAAAACAATGTATTTAAATGAAACTGACTATCATGGAACGTTTTAACAAAAAACTTTTGAAAAGTAATGTGATTTTATGGTATAAGAGCTCCATAATCGGAGAATCTACGAACAAGTAGTTTAAATGAAAAGAAGATTAAATGTTTTAAAGTTTAATATAAATTCCGATGAGCAGAAGCCTGGCGAAACAAGGAAAATGCTTTAGAATTAACAAAGAGTGGCTTGGCAAATCGCTTTCGTTTCCTCGATTTGAAAAACAAACAGAAGCGTCAATGAAAAGCAAACGTGCCTGATTTCATATTCCGTCTGAATTTGTTCTGGACGATCAAAAATATCAAGAGTAAAACGGTTATACAATTCTAGTTCTACATATTCGTTAGTGTATGAGTTTAAGATCTGAAAAACAGGAAAACAAAAAGTGTGTGTTAGCACTAAAACAACAGAAGCAGTTTTTCTTCTGCTGTCTTTATAGTAATGCGTACATTTTGCTTGAGAAAGGTTGATCCAATCCTTCAAAACGAGTCACTAATATTTATTATAAGGTTTGCTTGAGAATAATAAAAATTACTAATTATGTTTACATTTTTAATGCGATATTATGGATGATTTATAAATATCTAATTAGTATAAAACTATCTTAAATTCTTGTTTTTAACTCATTTTTCTACAAAAAATATTGAAAAAGGCTTGTAAATTAATTAATAAATTACTATTTAGCTTATGTAAAAGTTTAAAATTTTACTACTTTTCTTCTACAAAAGAATCCGTGATGTGCTTTTTTTGTTCAAAGTAAATTTGATTTTTTGCCAACTTTGGAGGCTTCCTGCCCCACTGTGCGCCGGGTATTTTACTCAAATTTCATAAAAAGGGTTTCTCACCAGAATTTTAATTTTAAACGTTTTAACTTGCTTAATTAGTCTATTTTTTTGCTGCAGACATTTAACATATCTTATGGAGAAAATTCTGGTTCGAATCGATTATTATCAATCTGGAAAGGGTCATTTTGACCCCTAATGGCGGTTCTAGTGTTAATATTTTCAACATAATTGAAAATTGTTTATGACTTCTATCAGTATGTCGTCTATTTGGCTGTCGGTCCATGTGTGCTGTAACTCTCGTAAATATTCTCGAATTACTAAATAATTGCTATATTTTGTGGAAATTTATTACAACATGTTCGTAATTGGAATTAAGTTGTTTGCAGTTAATTTACAGGAAAACACAAAATTTTTATCACATTATACTCCATCATAAATATTATTTGTGGCAAATTTAAATAGTGTTACCATATTTCAAACATAAGAAAACTGTATTTAATTATGATTATTTTTTTCAATTAATTTTCAACAATGAAAATACGCTTGAGATTATAGAATATTTAATAAGTTACTGTCAGATTACTAGTTAAGCGTAGAATCAACAGAATAAAGGGATCGAACTCGAAACCCTTGGAATAGTGCTCCAAGAACTCTACTGTCTAAGCTATGAGGACGATGCACAACTTGGCATTCGCACTCATTTGTTTGTGAGGCTGTAACTGCAGCAGAAGATGGAAATGTCCACATGAGCACACAAATCTGTGCTTACACAAATAAACCCAGCATCGGTGACACATGTTTAGTTATAATTAATTATCAGCAGTGAAAATAATTAATTAATTACAATTAAATATATGCTCACCGATGCTGGGTTTATTTGTATGTCTCATGTTACGCCACAGGTTTGCGTGCTCATGTCGACGTTTTCATCTCTTGCTGCTATTGCAGCCTCACCAACAAATGAGTGCGAATGCCAAGCTGTGCATCGTCATAACTCATAGCTTAGACAGTAGAGATCTTGGAGCACTATTCCAAGAATTAAGGCTCGATCCCCGGCTTGGACTTTTCTTATACTGTTGGTTCTACGCAATTCTAGCAATATGGTAGTCACTTGTTAAATAAGGAAATTGATATGCACAACTGAAATGGATTATAAAATGTTTCCTATGCGTGTAGAGTAAGTAGTCCATTTAATTTCTTTAATATTGATTAAGAACATGGAAATATTTTCTTGCATGCACTGGTAAAAATATTTTCATAATTGTGTGAAAAGAGTCACGATTTGTGATGTGAAAACAGTTTTACAACTTAAAAATAATATAGCCTTTTCGACGTTTTCCTTTCCATTCTACCCGTAAAACTAACGCTAGTTGTTCTTAATTTGTATTATGAGAAGAAAAATTATCGACGTTATCTTTATCGCAGCATTTCAACACCTGGTGCAGCGTGGGCCATCGACACGTCTTAATTGAATCGCTCTACAGCTGAATCCGTGTTCAAATACTGTCAGAACAAGGTAACCAAATGACAAATGGTAAGAAGAAAAAACAAGTTGGAAATTGCACGTGAAGCGTAGCAAATGAGGTGCGTTCGTACGATAATGAAGTTTTAAAAATATCACTCTCATATATCAATCTCATAAAATTGTAAATAGTTAATTACAATTAAAATGCGCACCAAATAATGTTCTCCCTATATCATTATGTAATGGAATACTTTTGTGTGGCCTTGTAAATCAATAACAAATGTTCTTTGCATGACAGATTGTGCAAAATGTATATATAATATGTACTTTATAGATGCATATGCATTTTATTATGTTCGAATGAGTGTAACACCATTAAAATGCATTCGAAACATTTTCCCCCATTGACCGTAATGTAACGGAATACTTTTGATTGCCCCTGTAATTGAACTATGCATCCGATTTTGATAAAATTTGAAATAACTCGACCAAATTACGTAATAATTATGTATTTTAAATTTGAAACGATTAGAATGCATTTGAAACTTTTTTCCCCATTGACCGTAATGTAACGGAATACTTTTAATTATCCCTGTAATTGATCTGTGCATCCTATTTTCATAAAACTTGAAATGACTCGACAAAATTATGTAATAATTATGTATTTTAAATTTCAAATTATTCGGTTCGGTAGTTTTTGCGTTGTTATATGCGGACAGACAGACAGACCGACAGACAGACAGACAGACAGACGGACGGAAGGACTGACTGAACGACAACAATAGGTGCTACGTATTTGCATAATTACGAACGCACCTAAAAAGGAACACAAATCCCATGCGAATGCATCGTTATTCCATTAACACAAAGTTCAAAAGTAAAAGGACTTCATATCGCTTTTAACAATTACAACATTACTGGAAAATGCTTATGACTCCTGTTAGTATGTCATCTGTTTGGCTGTGTATCTATGTATGCTCTAACTCTTGTAAAAATTCTCGGATTGCTAAATTATATCTATAAATTATGGAAATTTATTAGAGCATGTTCGCAACTGGAATTAAAGTGTGTGATATTTGCAGTTAATTTACAGATAAACACAAAATCTGTACCACATTATACTCCATGAGAAATATCATTTGTGGAAAACTTTAATAGCGTTACGATATTTCAAACATAGGGAAATTGATATGCAAAACTGAAATGGACTATATATATATATATATATATATATATATATATATATATTATATAATGTATAGAATAAGTAGTAATTATAGTTTCTTTAAGGTTGATTATTTAAAGTAAGATTATCAACATGGAAACACTTTCTGCATGTACTGATAAAAATGATTTCGTAATTGCGTTAAAAAGTCGAGCTTTAAAAACTAATAATACTACACTGTAAAAAAAAAAAAAAAATCTGCAAAGGTACTACACCTTTTCTAAGAAACTGGGATTCCAAGAACTTTTCCTGTAACGGTAACAGAAAAAATTCAAATTTCAGAATCGATTACATGAATTTTTCCTGTTATCGTTACATGAAAAGTTCTTGGAATCCCAGTTTCCTAGAAAATGTTTATTACCTTCACAGATTTTTTTTTTTTACAGTGTACAGCTGAGCCTCGTTAACATGAATCTCAAGAATCAAAATTTTGTTAATATTAAACGTAATTTACGTTACCAGTATCAAATATTTGTATTCGTCTTTATATAGGACTGCGAAAACAATTCATGTTAAAAATAATTCGCATTAAGTGTGTCCATGTTAACGATGTTTAACTGTATGGACTAGTGATGGGCGATTTCGATTTATTAAATCGATTTAATCGATACTACGGCCAACTCGATTTAATCGATACTTTAAAATTTTTAATCGATTTCTATGAAGGTAATATAATTTTCATTTTCCTTCAAAAGTCGAAGATAAAATAGACGGATGTGCCAATTCCAAAATTTCAGTGTATTAGTTTCTAAGATAGAAGAATTAAAGAAACCTCAGAACCTCCCCCCCCCCCCCTGCAAAATAGCGTTTTTTGTTGAGTGATGTACATCAAAAATTGATCAGGATCAATTTTTATTAAGTACCAGCTGAATCTGAATTTTGATGAAAATCCATGAAAGCGCGAGATACAGCTATTGCGAAATCATAAAAAATGCAGCATATCAGCGCCACCTGTTGGGTAATTTACACCAAGAACTAAATAACACTAATTTATGTCAGAGATTTACTGAATCTGAATTTTGATGAAAATTCGTTCTTGAGATAGCGCTATTGCGTTAATCATGAATAATGCAGTATAGCAGCGCCATCTCTTAAGTGATTTCCACCAAAATGTAATTAGCATAAAATAATATCAAGGACTAATTGAATCTAAATTTTTATGAAAGTCCGTGCATTAGTTCTTGAGATAAAGCTAAAATGGAAACAGGGGCGTGCGAAAAGAGAACTGCGCCCGGTTCAAAGTTCCAATTTAGCCCCCCCCCCCCCTATTAACTTTTTCTTGTGATAGGCTAGAAGTGATGTTAGTAGTAAAAATTTGGCGCCCCCTAAATTTCCGTGCTCGGAACGACCGCTTCCTTTCGCTCCCTCCCCCTTTCACATGGCGCTGAGTGGAAATCGTGAAAAATTCAGTATAGCAGCGCCATCTGAGAAGCTATATACACCAAAATGCAAAAAACATCAATTCATGCCAAGGACTAACTGGATCTAAAATGTGATGAAAATCCGTTCATTCGTTATACAGATATAGCTGTTGCGCAAATTGCAAAAAATGCAGCATAGCAGCGCCACCTGTTAGGCTATATGCACCAAAAATTAATTAGATTCAGTTTATATCAAGGTTAAACTAAATCTAAAGTTTTGTGGAATTCCGTGCATTTGTTCTTGAGATAGAACGGTCAGAAATTTTTGTCGTATGCAGACTCACAGAGTGACAGACACACCCACAGACAGATATTTCTTAAAAACCATGAAATCGTGTTAAAGACCTTCTAAAATATATAAATCCATCAAAAACGGGAAGTCTAAATTTTTCACGAATCTAATACTCTCTTCTTGTAAAGTTACAAAAGAAAATAAAAATGTAAAATCGATTCTGCCCGTAAGATCGATCTTTAGATTCGATTTCGATCTTTAGATTCGATGTCGATCTTTAGATTCGATGTCGATCTTTAGATTCGATGTCGATCTTAGATTCGATGTCGATCTTTAGATTCGATGTCGATCTTTAGATTCGATTTCGATTTTTTTTTCTTTTTTTTTCTAGGCTAAATCAGTGTTGAATGCAGGTATTTTTCTGCGACTCCGGAGGAAAGCATCATGTTTTGCAGCTCTGTAAGAGAGGGGGAATCGCAATTTGTGCATTAAAAAGCATAAATCTCATAACTTCTGGGGGGGGGGATAATCCCCTGCGGGCCACTCCATTAATTCAACACTAGGTTAAATCGTTATATTTTTGTTTAGAAGTCCAGTTATTTGAAGTATTAGTTTATTATGTTTTATTTTTCACGTTCGTCTCTTCTAATCCCCCCTTCCACGTCAGTTTTAACTTACAGGGCCGTTCGAAATATGCATACAGTTTAAAAAATGTCCAATTCTCGGTCTATTTTATTTTAGATCCACATTTTAAATCCTTGACAAAAGATAAATAAAGGGTCGCCCTTACGAACGTTTGGGGTTTATCTGCGCCCCGCCGGGGGGCATATTTTTTTGTTTCTTCAAAAGAAACAAAAAAAATTTTTGAGAGGGGGGGGGACTTGCACCCTCTTCCAATATACACCTTAAAATTTCGCTCATTTAATTTTCTACCATTTTTAACTTAAAAGTTTAAGCTACATGGCACCCCCAGAGCTGTGGACCCTTCCCCCCCCTGTCGATCACTCACCTAATTTTGCTTATTTCTTCACTTCATTTCAATCTTTAAAAGGCTATAACTTTGCTTCTATAGGAGTTAAGTGATGAGAAAAATTCTAGTATAGCTAAACATTTCTCGCCGTTTTTGCTTTTCCAGTTTCCCGGTTTTCCTTATAGGACCTTTTTTTTGGGGGGGGGGCAGAGGGGGTTTTCCTTCATACAATATGTCTATTGAAAGCTTAGGCTTCATACATTACAAATCTAGCAAAAGAAATTTTCTCCCATCATTTCAAGTCACGTTACGGACCCATAATGTGTTAAAATTTTAATTTTTCAAACTTCTTAAATAAAAAAAAAAACATTGATACATAGTATTAGCGAAACTGGAGTTCGAGCCCGCAATCGTTTGATTGCATACGTAATCCCTAAGCTTATTGGCTACCGAGTACTCAGCAGCGCTATTATTTCTTTAGATTGTCATGTTTAAATTCATAATATCTTTTGAATGGAATGTCCGATTTGAATAATTCAAAAAGTAATCTACAGATATTGTAACAGGCATTAATACAAAATTATTTATTTGGATAAGGATTAAGGTATCGATAGTATGGTCTAATTTTGGTTGATGTATTTATCGCGTTTTAAAATGTAAGAAAGTAGTTATAATGAGTTAACTACAACAGGTGGACATATGGTATCGCGTGTTTTCTTTTTTTTTCTTTTTTTTTTTATAGACATTAATATGTTCTTTAATATTATAGAACCTTTTTTTATTCATTTAAAAGTATTTCCTGGCGATTCAAAATTATATATTTTAACGATTTAAAAATACGCACGTAATTGTTCAAGGTTTCACTTCTACTGGCACTCTCAGAGTGCCACTATTTTTTTTTTTTTCATGTTCGTCCATCCTGCCGCCCCCCCCCCCTTCCTCACCAATCTTAACTTACAGGTTCGTTCAAATTATGACTGTGATTTTTAAAAAGTCTAATCCTCGTTCTATTTTGTTATAAATCCATATTTTGAAGCCTCAACAAAAGATACATTTGGGCCGGGGTCGCCCTTTTGTCCGTTTGGGATTCACCTTGCTCCCCTGGGTGGGGGGCATATTTTTTGTTTCTTCCACACCATCTCATGTAACATATCGTTATAAAGCTTTTATCTCCTCGTTTTTTTCTGTTACTACCTCTCTCTCCACCTAGTTACATGCTCTTGGCACTCTTTATAGTTTCAAAGAGTGCATGTTCCCCGCGGGCCACCCCATGAATTCAACACTAAGTTAAACACTATATTTTTGTTTAGAAGCTCAGTTATTTGGGTTATTAGTTAATTATGTTTTTTTTTTTTTTTTTTCAAGTTCGTCCGTTCTAATCCCTCGCCCTTTTCTCGCCAATCTTTACTAAATGGGCCGTTCAAAGTATGCATGCAATTTTTAAAATGCCCAATTCTTGTTCTATTGTATTATAAATCCTCATTTTGAAACTTCGACAAAAGATACATTTGGGTTATGGTCGCCTTTCCGTCAAGAGTGGGGGTTACCTGCCTCCTTGAGAATCGGGCATATTATTGTTCTTCCAAACTATCTCGTGTAACATTTGGTTGGCATTAGAAAAAAAAAAAAGGTTTTTTTTTGTCTATACTCCTTGTTCCCCATCCTAGTTATCCCGCTTAATTCTATGCCTCCCTAAATGGGGATGGGGGGCGGGAGGCGGTAATTACGGTCCTGCTGATTGTCTAAGTTTTGGAATTAGTAATTTGGATCTTCTCTGTGTGAACCTAAATATCGATTCTAGTATCGATTCTAGAACTGAAAAATCGATTCTTTTTATGATCGATGTTGTTTTATACGATATCGATTTTAATCGATTCTCTAAATTTCCAGAATCGCCCATCACTAGTATGGACTTTACGACGGGTTCCTTTTCATTCTACACGCGAGACTAACGCTAGTTGTTCTTAATTTATATAAGGAGAAGAAAAATTATCGACGTTATCTTTATCGCAGCATTTCAACACCTTGTGCAGCGTGGGCCTTCGACACGTCTTAATTGAATCGCTCTACAGCTGAATCCGTGTTCGAATACTGTCAAGAGAACGAGATAACAGAATGGCAAATGGTGAGAAGAGTTACAAAAAATAGCAACACTAAAACGTACTCATAAAAGACTGCTCTGAATTCCAGATTAGTTTCGACAAGCAAGAGCTATAAAAAAGTCATCATGATAAATTTTTAATGATTTTCATGTCTCGAAAGATGGTTTTAAATATAAATTTCTACAGTAGGCCTAATTTGTATACGAAAAAATAGCAAGTATTCAATTATTTGAAGCATGATTTAGAATATGCACTGATAAAAATAATTTGATAATTTTGTGAAAAATTCAGAAATTGTGATTTGTAAATAATTTTAAAATTAAATAATAATCTAGGCTTTGCGACGTTTTTATTTTTATTCTACCCGTAAGTCTAACGCTAGTTGTTCTTAATTTATATTACTAGGCGAAAAATTACCAACGATATATCTTTAATGCAGCATTTCAACACCTAGTGCAGCGTGGGCCATCGACACGTCTTAATTGAATAGTGTCTACAGCTGATTCCGTGTTCGAATACTGTCAAGAGAACAAGATAACAGAATGGCAAATGGTGAAATGCGTAACAAAAAAACAGCAGCACTAAAACGTATTCAGAAAAGACTGCTCTGAATTCTAGATTAGTTTCGACAAGCAAGATCTATAAAAAAAAAATTCATCATGACAACGTTTTAACCCTTAACTGCTGTGACAAAAATTGCTACATAACTACTGTAAGCGGTCTACCAGACCACTTAATCTAAAGATGAATAAAATGTTAAATTAATTCTCAGAATGCTATTTTTTGTATTAAACTTTACATACAAGACTATTATAAATAAAATTCAGCTATTCAAAAATCTCTAAAGATAGTAATAGGGCTCCAAACGAAACAAAATTCGATTATTATATATATAAAACCCCTCCGTGTATAACAATTCCGGGGTCAACCTATCCACGAGAAAAAGAAACTCATTCACCAATGAAAACGTTTCATAGTTGTAATGGGGCGTTCTCATTGGTCAGATTTGCAGTGGGAGCTGTAAATGACGTCACTACATTTTACTTCGCTTTGAAATCTTTCCACAATTTCAAAAAGTATATTTAATTAAAACTTTTTATTAAAGAAAAGCGAAGGTGCGTTTTAAATGCAATATTGTTAAAATTTTTATATTCGGGTTGCCTTTTTTTGTTTTTTTACAGCCGTGAATGACTCTTGAGAATTTCAAATCTATAAAAAACATTGTGAAAAGTTACCTCCTATTTTAAAGGCAATCTATTTTCTGACCAATGAAACCGTTCCATAGTCGTAATGGAGGGTTCTCATTGGTCAGATTCACAGTGGGAGCTGTAAATGACGTCACTACATTTTACTTCGCTTTGAAATCTTTTCACGATTTCAAGAACAATATTTAATTAAAACTTTTTATTTAAGGAAACCGCGGGTGCGTTTTAAATTTCATTATAATCTCCACCCCCATCTACCAGATGGTTTTGCTATAGTTTTAAATGCAGATTTCTGTTGAAATTTTCTTTAAAAATGCAAACACGTCATTTTGACAGGCTATCTTCCAGTTATCTATAGTTAAACTAAAAATTACGAGTTAAACTCTAAAACTTGAAAAACTTAGCAGTCTGTGAGACCGCTAACAACAATTAAGAGTTAATGATTTCTATATCTCCAAAGAAGGTTTTAAGCGTGAACTTCAATATTAACTTCAACATTAGGCCTTATTTTTACGCGAATACAAAAGCAACTGTTAAATTATTTGAAACGTGATTAAAACCATGCACTGATAAAAATAATTTCATAATTTTGTGGAAAAGTCCGAATTGTGATTTGAAAACTGTTTTAAAACTTAATACAAATATAGACTTTGCGACGATTTCCTTTTCATTCTACCCGTTAGACTAACGCTAGTTGTTTTTAATTTGTATTACTAGGAGAAAAATTACCAACGATATCTTTATCGCAGCATTTCAACACCTTGTGCAGCGTGGGCCATCGACACGTCTTAATTGAATCGCTCTACAGCTGATTCCGTGTTCGAATACTGTCAAGAGAACAAGATAACAGAATGGCAAATGGTGAGAAGAGAAACAAAAAATAGCAACACTAAAACGTATTCAGAAAAGACTGCTCTGAATTTGAGATAAGTTTCGGCAAGCAAGAACCACAAAAAAATATATCCTGACAACTTCAACTTTTTAATTATTTCTGTGTTTCCAAAGAACTTTTTAATCATAAACTGCAACATAAGCTTCAATATAAGGCCTCATTTTTACGCGAAAACAAAAGCAACTGGTCAATTATTTGATGCATGAGCGTGATTAAGAAATGGGAATATTTTCTGCACTGATTTAAAAAAAAAAAAAAAAAAAAAAAAAAAAAAAAAATTCATATTTGTGTGAAAAAGTCAGGAATTGTGATTCGAAAACAATTTTAAAACTTATTAAAAATATATACTTTGTGACGTTTTCATTTTCATTCTGTCCCTAAGTTTATCACTACTTGTTCCTAATTTATATAGCAAGAAGAAAAATTACCAACGGTATCTTTATCGCAGCATTTCAACACCTAGTGCAGCGTGGGCCATCGACACGTCTTAATTGAATCGGTCTACAGCTGATTCCGTGTTCAAATACTGTCAAGAGAACAAGATAACAGAATGGCAAATGGTGAGGAGAGAAACAAAAAATAGCAGCACTAAAACGTATTCAGAAAAGACTGCTCTGAATTCCAGATTAGTTTCGACAAGCAATTGCTATAAAAAAATTCATCATGACTCATTTTTTTTCTCTTTCTTTATCAAGAGAGATAGTACACATAACTCGTCAGTGTATCACAATACGACGTTGAAACGCGCAGGTGACTTAAACTCAGGTAGAGTGTTTATGATGGTTACAGTAAATGAAGTAAGGACGGATATTGCCGTTTGGTTGTTGTTATCGATGTATACTTTAGTAGAGCATTAGTGTGACACTCGAAGAAGCAAAAGGTGCGATATTTGAAATTTATGAGAAATTTATCGGCGAGAACGTGCTAAAAATTAGCATGTATGTTGAGGGAAAATGTGGGTAAAGATATAGACGCAAAGATTGTAACAGATCTAACGTTAAGTGTAGAAAATTTTTGTTAAAGTATAAAGTATGATATCACATATTTTTGCATTTTTTTTTTTCTTATTTTATTATTAATACTGAAATATGAACTAGATATTCAAAGTGTTGCCAAATTTGACTGACAAGTTCAAAGAGGTGATAGCAGGCATTAACAAGACGGCAAATTGTCATAAAATATGGGTCACAAATTATTTATTCAATCACAAATACCAAAGTTTTAATCCTAAATGAACTTTAGTTGACAATAATAATGTTCAAATGTGAGTATTCTCTCAATTCCGTCAGTATTCCGCGTAATAAATATGTGAATTATTATTTGTATTCTTTAAAAAAATCGTTTCTAAAAGAATAATAAAACTGCAAAAAAATTATGCAACGTAGGGTAGGGTATAAAGTTTTCATAAGCATACCGTAAAAGTTCAAAGAGATTTGAAGCCTAAATAATATTAAATATTGCTATTTATATATAACTCTTTTTTTATATTATCTTGATCTGTTTTTCGGTACTGGCGATAAAAGTAGTAAATAAATAAATTTCATTTCACATTTCATAAAATTAAACTCAACGCAATAATAGTCTTTTTTTTTTGCAGTGTAATTAAAATAAAATATTTTTCAAAGTTTAAACTTACATTGTGCTAAGCGTGCTTCGAAAGGAGGTCGAAAAGTTGCAACTCCGCCTTGGTTTGTGCATCATTTTTCCAGATAGCTTTTTAATTATCTTTTAAAGACACGTGAGGCGTATTGAGAGATCCAAACAATGTAAACTAGTCGCGAATCCTGTAGTATTTATGTGATTAATTCTAAAGGGTTGTCCATAAATGTTGTCACGTTTGAAGAAGGGAAGGGGGGTTCATAACATTGTGACATTTTGTGACAAGGGGTTGGGAAAGGTCAAAAAGAGATATGACATCACACATTTTGATTAAAATAAAAGCAATAAGATTCAGCAGATTAAACTATGAAGTATAAAGTTATTTTAAAATTAAAATATTATGTATTCATAAAGATAATATTTAAAGCCAAATATGTTAAGTTCTATTTCATATTCCAAAATACTTCTGTTTTCAATTGCTCTTTCATATTAATACTTTATTACTATTCTATATTCATTCATTTTCTTGTTGTAAACTTTATTTCATACAAAATATGAATCATTTTTATTGTTCACCTCAGAAATATCATTAAAACACATAGTTAAAGTTTAAAAATAAAATTTGAAATATGATCTAAAACATAATGCTTTGCTTCAAAATTACAAGTATATGTTTACATAATATAGCGTAACATTTGACAAGAGGGGGGGGGGGGGGGATCAAAAATATGGAAACAACACATGACATCATTTATGGACGGCCCCTAATTAAATTCGTCTGCTTTAACAATTTGTTGTTTATTGCTTTTATAATGCTTCTAGGCATTGCATTATTCAAATATATCATTAAAAGTTGTCATCTAAGCTTCAAAAGCCAATAGAAAATAAAGAACGCCCCTGATGTATGTCCAAACCATCCGTGTCTTTTAGAGTTAATATCTCAGCGGATAACAGAGAACTTTTTTCGAAAATCATTATCAGCAATACTTCTGCTACGATAGGTACCCCCAATGCTCCTCAACACCTTTGATGAATGCTCATGCTCACAAATAAAAATTTGTGTTTAGTGGAAAAATACGCTTTTCCCAAAAACTATGTGACCCAGGATAATCGCTATAGTTTTCCTGCAAGGTTTAAATTGGCATCTACTATCTCTTTATATATATATATAATTTTGATTTTAGTGGATTTGAAAATAGAGGTGGGAAAACAGTTTTGCACTACATTTTCAACGATATATCTAAAAATACAATACCTAAAATCGAAAGAAATGTATTTTTGAACACGATACTCCACTTGATAAAAATATTTTCTTTTTTTCAAGCAGCTTAATTTGACGCTCTGCATTTCTCTCAAATATATATTTATGAATGTTTAAAAATTTGAAAATATGCAGGTCAAGAGTCTTTATTACTTCCCTTAATTTGAACTTTGCAAGTTCCATTACGAGTAAAATGGTTGTGATAGACAGACACTGTCGAAAATGTGTGTAAATTAAAATAAAATGTAGATGTCGCTGCAAGTTTTGGCACTTTCCATTTTGTGAAACGAAGTGAAATCACATATATATTTTGTGTGAACCACCGTATGTGTGTGAAAATGTGAGCTTAAAAAATGAAGCTTAAAAATTTTATGTTCTATCTATAAAATGTAGGAGATATCCTTAAAATATCTTGGAATATGATGTCAAGAATAAGAATAAAAAGTGTTTACCATTTGATTGCAGCTTAATGAAAATAAAATATCATCAGAATATTTATGGTTCCGGGCTTGGCGCGAATCCAGAAGGATTACGACAAACACAGGGTGATTATTATTCCGTTGAAAAGATATATATTCTGATTTGTATGAAAAGTTATAACACCAAGAAAATCTCTGTAAATACAAAAGGTCCTTGACTAATGGATGATAATGTATGAATTGGCAATCGCAATACAAAATGCGGAACGTCAAGTACATAGTGCGACGGGTATAATGGAAACTTCAGGCCCTTTTTAAGTGCGTTCGTATAAATACGTAGTACAGTCCACTCCCTATAATCCGCACTATATTTTCGATGTAAACAAACACTTAAAATTTCCTTTTTTAACCAAGATAATGCGCATTTTGACCGTAATATAAGTTGAACTGTAATGAATTTAGAAAATTTTAATGCATTTCTGCATTTATTAGAAGAAAATGTTTTATGTATCTTATAAATAACTATTAAAACTGCTATATTCTGAGCACATTTGCTGGCTGTATAAAAGATAAAATAGCTCTTTAAAATAAATATCTTTTTTTTTTCTTTTTTTTTTCTTTTTTTTTTTTTTTTTAGAAAAAAACAAATTTATGTTACTGATCAAGAAATCCTGACTTTTAAGGGCATCAAGATTAAACAGCATAGCATAAATAAAAAATGATAAAGCAAACCACTACTGTGATGTTTGATAGATTTGAAAATAAATAGAAATGTTTGCCATTAATTTTGTATTATTGTATCATTTAAATGTGTTCTTATTAACTATAGCTTTTTACGCATAAAAAAGTATTTTCTTTCATTTTTGAATTATTTATTTGGTGTATATTTACTACATTTGTTGATAAATTCCAAATATTAGAATGTAAACAAAGAAATGACCTATAATCCGCAAAACCCTTGGTCCCAACCTGTGCGGATGAGAGAGAGTGTACTGTACCTATATTCGATAGCCGTCGTTCAGTCCGTTCGCATATAACAGAGCAAAAACTACCCAATTGAATCGTTTAAAATTTAAAATATATAGTTGTTACCATAATTTTGTCAAGTCATTTTAAATTGTATGAAAATTGGGTGTACAGCTTAATTAAAGGGACGAGTATTTCTTTACATTCCTTCAATGAAAAAAAAAAGTATAAGTGCATTTTAATTAGGGCTTGGTAAATACTCGGTACTCGGCCCACACCGAGTAATTGTAAGAATTTCATCTTTTAAGCATATTTGAAAACAAATGAATTTTATAATTGATGTGTAAATTTAAATTTGTAAGAAAAGACTAATTTTAGATTTTAAAAAAAAAACAATTTATGGAAGTAAAATAAAATTAACATAATGCGAATTAAAGGTTGAATTATATTAAACATAAAGTATATAAATATGATTATTATAAATATATTATGTAAGTAATATATTTGTACAATATATAAATTATTATATATAATAATAAATATTATTTTTATCATCATTTATCTTTATTTACTTGATTTATATTTAATTTTATTTATTTATACATTTATTTTTATTGATTTACTATGAGCTAATAAAATAATAAAAAGTTTTAAACCAATTATTGTCAATGAAACTAATTTAATTTCATTTGTTTATACAATTATTTTTATTAATTTACTATCAGTTAATAAAATATTTAAAATTTTAAAATCAATTATTGTTTATGAAAGTAATCTTTAATATTTAATTTTATTTATTTATACATTTATTTTTATTGATTTACTATGGGTTAATAAAATAATAAAAAGTTTTAAACCAATTATTGTCAATGAAACTAATTATAAAAATTTAATTTCATTTATTTATACAATTATTTTTATTAATTTACTATCAGTTAATAAAATATTTAAAATTTTAAAATCAATTCTTGTTTATGAAAGTAATATTTAATATTTAATTTATTTATTTTTACAATTATTTTTGTTTATTTACTATCAGTTAATAAAATATATTATAATTTTTTAAATCGATTATTCTTAATGAAACTAGTTTTTAATATTTAATTTATTTATTTTTACAATTATTTTTGTTAATTTACTATCAGTTGATAAAATATATTATAATTTTTAAAATCTATTATTCTTAATGAAACTACTTTTTGATATTTAATTTATTTATTTTTACAATTATTTTTGTTAATTTACTATCAGTTAATAAAATATATTATAATTTTTTAAATCGATTATTCTTAATGAAACTATGTTTAATATTTAATATCCCCTAATAGTTAGCAATAACAACATTTTGGTTTTCAACATTCCCATTATTTACTGACAAGTTTAATATTTATCAATTCCTTGTCACTTTTTTTCCGCATCACGTTTTTTCCACTCTTATTTTTTCTGTCACTTTTTGTCCAGTCCCTTTTTACTTATCCATCATGCGTAGTATAAGGTATGTCTTGTAATCTTTTTGAAAATCGAAAAAAAAAAAAATTGACGGATTTACATGTTTTAGACACTGGAGATTCCGAAAAACATATTTTAGATTTAAAAAAAAAAAAAAAAAAAACTAGTCGTTGGGGGCCACTGTAATACTTACCCATCATGGATAGGCATATGAAAATAAAACATGTGAAAACTATTTATGCAATGCACTGCAATTCCAAAACAAAATTTAAACATTGTTAATATACATAGTAATGCTCTATTAATGAATTGCTGATGCACCAATTTCGACAAATTATATAAAACGCCAAACTACTCAAGTAATATCGAACTCCGTAAAAGAAAGATCCTTATAACTCCAAAAATAATAATAAAATAAACTAACAGTTTACTGCGTTGGATTAAGCGTCTCATTTTCAATTAAAATATACCTCTGAATTGAAATTTGAATGAAATACAGGGTCATGAAAAATCGAAGAATGTGGAAAACAGGATTACAAATATCTCGGCAACTAATAATCCGATCAACTATTTTATTGCCTTTTACGTCCATTCCTTAGAACAAAAACATTCGAAATTGTTTATATACCTTTCATCAGAACGAATTTTTTGAGAGTCCGAAAAAAATAGTTCCGGATAATCGAGGTTGCTGATATTAAATAGGCTTCGTTCCATTCTTACATACTAACTACATACAAAATTTCAAGTCTCTATCTCAGTTTGTTCGGGAGATAGAGCGTTTACAGACAGACAGACAGACGGACGGCAAATTTTTTTTTCTAAAAATATGTTTTTCGGAATCTCCACTATCTAAAACGTGTAAATCCGTCAAAAAAAATTTCGATTTTCAAAACGATTGCAAGACTTACCCTATACTACGTATGATGGGTAAGTAAAATTGCCGTCAGTCTATCTGTGTGTCTGTCTGTAAACGCTCTACCTCCCAAACAAATTGAGATAAAGACTTGAAACTTGGTGTGTACTTAGCATGTAATAATGGAAAGAAGTCTAGTTAATGTCAGTAACCTCGATTATACGGAACTATGTTTTTCGGACTCTCAAAGAATTCGTTCTGATGAAAGGCATGTAAAAATTTTCGAATTTTTTTATTGTGAGGTGTGAATATAAAAGACAATAAAATAACACAAACTTTGCATAAAGAACGAAGTCGATCGAGTAACTAATTCCCGAGATATTTGTAATCCTATTTTCCACACTCTTCGATTTTTCATGACCATGTATTTCATTCAAATTTCAATTTAGGGGTATATTTTAATTCGGTGTGAGACGCTTCATCCTCCGCAGTAAACTGTTAGTTAATATAATTCATATTTTTGGAGTTATAAAGATGTTTCTTTTACGTAATTCGATGCAATTTGATTAGTTTGGCGTTTTATATAATTTATGGAAATAGATTCATGAATAAAGCATTACTATCTGTTAAAAAAAAATTTTAAATATATGCTTTTAAAATTTATTTTGGAATTGCGATGCATTTTATAAATAGTTTACAAATGTTTTATTTTCATATTTTATAATATTGCCTATCCATGATGAGTAAGTATTATGGTAACCCCCAACAACTAGCTTTTTTTTTTTTTTTTTTTTTTTTTCTTTCTTTTTAGCTTGGTTTGGTTTATTTTGTTTGTTTGTTTACCGGTGTTATATACAGCATATACAGGGTTGTTATAATTAAAGTTCGCCTATTCAGAAGACTCTAGAGCCAGATCTATGGCTCCAAATGAAACGAAATTTCACTAGTACGTGGTTGAAGAGATGCGCTCTACAAAAATCGAAAAAAAAATTATTTGAAATGTTTGTCAATAGGTGGCGCTGCGGAAATATTACAGGCGATATTTGCAGATTCATTATATCAATTTCAATCAATCCAGACAAAGTGCACAAATTTAAAAGTTTCAACAAACTTCAACGAACCGCTAATTATTATAATTAAAGTTCACCTAATCAGACAGCTCTAGAGCCTGACCTATGACTCCAAACAATACAAAAAAAAAAAAAAAAAAAAAAAAAAAAAAAAAATTTATGTCAATTTCATTTCATGTGATCTAATCTGCATCAACGAAAACAAAACATGTCGCTCGGCAGCGAGGAAATAACGAAGAATAAGATTACGCATGCTCAATGAATCCTCCACCTTTTTCAATAACGCATTCCATTCTCAGAATTGTGCTTTCTATAGCATTGCGTAAACTGTCTTGTGAGATTGAGCGAATGCGAAGTCTAATACTGTCTTTCAGATCAGAGATTGTCTGACATCTGTCTTTACATACGGAATCTTAAAATCCCCACAAACAAAAATCGCATGGTATTGGCGCAGCGCCACCTATTGACAAAAATTTTAACTAATTTTTTTTTTTTTCGATTTTCGCAGAGCGCATTCCTTCAACTACCTACTAGTGAAATTCTGCTTCGATTGGAGCCATACAACCGGCTCTAGAGCCTTCTGAATAGGCGAACTTTAATTATAACAACCCTGTATATATACATTAGGACAATTTATAATTTTTAGAAATAAAAATTAGTTTTCGCAAAGCATGGCGGTGGTCAGCTAGCGATTGGAAATAAAAACCAGGTTAGCGGAGAATTATATTATGGTGGAAAATGCCAATACAGAAATGGCTCTCGTATATTGTGCTATAAGCAGTGACGCATCCAAGATTAAGTTTTGGGGGGAGCTAGCATATTTTAGAAATTAATATCTTCCTCATCTACCCCGGAACGTTGGATGAGTTCGGTCTGATTTTTTTTTTACTTTTGATTAGGGATGGGCATTATTTATCGTATTAGGATAAATAACAGTGTTACTACGCTGGAACCTAATATTGCATTAATATGGTACTGAAAAGTCCCTGTTAAATAAATAACACATGGTTCTTAATGACAGCATCTTCCTTCACTTGTTTTAATCAAGATTTCATTTTTTGTACCTCTAAAATAAGAATAATATTCATTAAAAACGCCCTTAATCGTTTCTTTTGAGACGTTGGCCGAACAATGTTGAATTCAGACACTTTTCATAAGAGGGATATCTGTGCTCTGGAAGAGGAACATTATAGAGTTCCGGGAGGTAGGGGAGCATTGCTTTTCTGACCATTGAAAACCCAAAATCTCGAATCTTCCGAGGAAACATCTCATTGCTCACCGGCACCCCCTCCCCCGGACCATCCCCTGAATTCAGCACTAGCACTCAGCATGACTACCTTCACCCCTAGTTATGACCTGCTCTGTTAGATATGTGATGCTAATTTTTTTGCAGTTCATCAATCACTATGACTAGTAGTGAATACATGCATGAATAATAGTAATAACTTACACCGTTAATTAAATACTTTTTCTGCTTGGTGCCTGATGATAGGTCATCATCGTAACACACTTTATCCTATTTTAATAGCACAAAATACTACAGCCCAATATCTAGAGCACAAAACACAGAAATTTTTAGATCAGGAAAATATTTGAAAATTTATTAGAAAAACCTCATGCTTGAAGTGTTTTCCTCGATAAACAATATATTATAATCAATATATAAATATATTATATATAACACATAGATTAATGATTCAAAAATAATTAAATTCTGTTTAAAACATCCCAAAACATGTAGATCGATTAAAAGTCGGAAGTCTAAAATCATAAATCATTGCTTTTCATGAATCATTTCTCTTTAGTAAAAATATGAAGGAAAAATGAAGGTGCCCGGACAGCCCCCCCCCCCCTCCCTGCTTGCGCAGACCCATTCACAGTTATTTAAAAAATTTGCGTCCCCCCCCTTATTAAAACACCCTTAAAACCCCTTATTAAAAAATCTCACAACTATACACTCTAAGATAAAAAACTGTCTAAACCGGAATTTAAAACTGTTTTATAGGTTTCCGTTTTAGAAGGTTTTACTATATAAAATAAGATATTGTTTGTATCCAGCAAGTTCAGGTTAAAAATTCTGGGCACCCACCCGTTCAAAAGGCTGGTTACGCCTATGCAACCACAGAAGAAATAATTCCTTAATATTCGCTAATTCAATCTGTTAGATTTTCCACCCGTTTTTCGATAAATGTAGTTTTTTACAATACAAAAGAACATTTTATCATCGCTTCGTACCTGTTGTTTATTTTCAAACGTTTTGTTACAAATTATTTGACAACTTTGAAAAGTGCTGAGTAATACACATTATCTGAGGATAGTTTTGTTATCGTTAACGACTTTTGATTTAAAGTTTCGTTTCCTGTTAGGTTTTTATTCGCGGTGTTGAAGAAAGAGGATAAATAAAAAATGATTTCGTCTCTTTTTTAGCTCACAGGCTATCATAGCCTAAGAGCTTATGTGCCCGTCCGTTCTGTATGTACGTTCGTTCGTACGTTCGTGCGTTCGTGCGTAACGCGATAACTCATGATAAAAATATCGGATCCACTTGAAATTTTGTATATAGGTATATCCTGATACGGTGCTTCCCGGATGTAATTTTTGGAGTTCATTCGATATGTATAAGATGGGGAACGGGGGGCTCATGCCCCTCCCCTTAATTGATATAAACGAGATTTTCATGCAGAATTAACAGTTTTCGTTCAAAATTTAGATGTAGGATCATTCTGATGAGGCGATTCCGTGACTGTTATTAGATGTTCATTGAATAAGTATAAACAGGGGGAACGGGGGGCTCATGCCCCTCCCCTTAATTGATATAAACGGGATTTTCATGCAAAATTAACAGTTTCGTTCAAAATTTAGATATAGGATCATTCTGATGAGGCAATACCGTGGCTATTATTACATGTTCATTGAATAAGTATAAACATAGGGAACGGGGGGCTCATGCACCACCCCTTAATTGATATAAACGGGACTTTCATGCAGAATTAACAGTTTTCGTTCAAAATTTAGATATAGGATCATTCTGATGAGGCGAGTCCGTGGCTGTTATTAGGTGTTCATTGAATAAGTATAAACAGGGGGAACGGGGGTTCTAATGCCCCTCCCCTTAACTTGTATAAATGGATTTTTCAATCAGAATTGTTAGATTTCGTTCAAATCTCTGAATAGTTTTGAAAGTTTAATGGTTAAGTATAAAAGAGGGGAATAACTCCTCTTAAATTATATAAATGCTAAATGGGTTTTTATTAAGAATTATCCGATTTGCTCTGGATTTTGGATATAGATTTTTTAATATGATAAAGCATGTACTTGATAGTTTAGGAGGTTCAATGATTAAGTATAAAAAAGGAGAAAGGGGAGAGCTGTTTCCCCTTCTTAATTTTTTTTCGAACGGAATTAACGAAAATACAAGGATGTAATGTACAATTAGTATGCGTAGCCTGTGAGCTCAATGCCATCAGTTTAACTGGGCAATATTCTTTTTTATTATTAAATATCAGAAAGACTGAATTTGAGATTTGTGGATTTGATATCTAAAGGGCTCTTCTGGGGAAGGGGGGGGGGGGTTCACCCCCAAACATACACCTTCAAATTTCGTTTATTTAGTTCTCTACCATTTTTAACATGACACCCCCTCCTTTTGGTGACTCACCTAATTTTGCTCATTTCTTCACTTCATTTCAATCTTTAAAAGGCTATAACTTTGCTTCTATGGGAGCTAAAGTGGAGAAAAAAATTCTAGCATAGCTAACTTTTACTCGCCATTCTTTTTGCTATTTCAATTTTCCGGTTTTTCCCTATAGGACCAATTTTTGGGAGGGGGGGGGCAGGAGAGGGCGTTTTTCATTTTTTGATGTAATATGTCTATCGAAAGCTTATGTTTCATACATTACAAATCTAGCATAAAAAATTTTCTCCCGTTATTCTGGGTCACGTTACGGACCCATAATTGGTTGAAATTTAAATTTCTCAAACTTCTTCGAGGTTTTTTGCCAAATCGGTATCAGAAAAAAAATGTGCCAACGTGATGTGTGTATGACATCTGCGCCATATAAATATTATTCAGACTTTTTTTATTGCAATTTTTTTATGTAAAACAATATGCATTATTTTTCATGCACAATTGCGCATTAAATGAAAATTGTAATGTAATTTTTGTAATAGTACTTTATAATAATGAATAAAAAAAACACATTATTTAAAAGTATTTCCTGCACAATAAAATGTTTCCTGACGATTACAAAAAAATATGTCCTGACAATTCAAAAAATAAATACGTAATTGTCCAAGTTTTCACTTCTGTCGGCACTCCAAAAATGTCACTTTTTTAGGGGGGGGGGAGGGTGAAAATTTTGTGGAAATAAATCTTATTTTTTATTTATGTATGGATCCATATAAAAAGTATGAGCTAGTGAACTTTGGAACCATTTTAATACAACTCATATTCCAAATATTAAAATAATTGAGAAAAATTATTAAAAAATTATTTTCAATTTAATCATTTTTATACTAAGTAAATGCAATTAAATTTCTTATAAATTGAATCTGGAATGTTTAGATAAGATTTTAATATTTACAAAATATAAAATACAGTACAATATATTAGGTTTACAGCTTTCTGAAAGGCATAAAAATAGCAGGATAAAATTTAGATGAGTTCAAAGTATTCGAATATTTTATTTTGCGCAACAATATTACCTTATTAATATGAAGTAAATGATAGTTAATTTTTTGTAGCACCCACTTTTGCTTTCATAATAGCGTACAATCGATCTTGCATACTATACATATCTGCTATTAAGAAACTAGTAAAAAAAACCAAGTCTGGAAAAAATTTCATTCTCTACCATCTGTCCTATCTCATAAGTTTCTTTGTCCTATCAGTTAATATTTGTTTTATGTTTTGCAGCCGCTCTAGTAGTGGCAGCACGCGTTGACTTGCTGTACGAAAATTCAGTAATGCATTTCATCTCAGATTTTAAAACATCAACAGTGCTGATTGAGAAAACGCGGTATACGGAAAATGGATTTTTGAAAAATTCGTTTTCCTCTGTATGTTAAAGAAAGTTTTCTTAATATGTTTTCTTGTACTTTCTAATTTTCCTGCTTTTCGTATTTCCTATTGGATACATTATTTTATATTCAAAAATATATGTGCCTATAGATATTTTTTTTAATGTTGTTGCCCCACCAGTGGCTGAGAGATTCTGCCCTCAAAACTGGTAGACGGCAGGCGCTGGATTAGAACAAAACCCAATCGCGGTCGTCAGCCCAATTATTCGGAGTTTTCCGTGGTTTTCTTCGAACTTTGGATTTCCTTGCGTAAATACGGGTTGGGTTCCCTTAGAAAGACCCCCCCCCCCCCCACGGAGGGCACCCCCTTAGGGCCCATATCCCATGTGTTGTCCGTTTGGGAGCATATTCAGCAATTGTTTATAAATTGTTTATTGTATCCTGTTACAAAAATAACAGGATGTTGGAACCTGTTACCAGCGCTACTGTGGAATGATGTAACCTGTTAACCAAAATTAACCATATTTCCCATCTCTACTTTTGATTAAAAATGAATGAGATATGACGAACCCGGACATAAATTTTTCTGTAGACATTTTTGATGGAGCTATTACTGAAGGCTCTTTGATAAATAAAAAGAAAATATTGTTTTAAGAGGTGAATATTAAAAATGCTAATTTTTTTCATTTCATTAAAAGAGGTAATACAAAAAAAAGGGGAAAAAAGATGAAAAGAAGGTACTTACGTATTAACGCCACCGCAGCAGAAGTGACTCTATATCGGCCCATTTTCCACCGAAATCCGATATGTTACTTTGTTTTAAATATAGTGTTTTGAATTTTGAAAGTGTTTTAATTTTAAATAAAGTGTTTTATTTTATGATTTGTCGCAAAAAATTTAGGTGTAGATTAAAAATCGTCAAATCGGTAACTGCGTTGGCGTTAATACGTAAGTACCGAAAAGAATAGTGCAGGACCTATTAAAAATAATAAAAAATAATCTTTCATAGATATAGAAAACTTCAAATAGTTCGTCTAGCCTCGCGATCTGTGAGGGGCTTCAGCCCCTTTAACTCCTTTCGTGGGTGCGCCAATAGCTAGAAGAAAGAGATCTCGGTGTCCAAAAATTGTTTCTCATTTTCTAAATAAAGTGTTAAAATCAAATGCAACATATACCGATGCTTTCAAATATACTGTCAAATGTAAAAATCTCTTCAAGAGACTTCCTGAAGAAAAAAATAGAGACCATATAACATTTTTGCTTCATATCACGGTAAGACGGTAAACAACAACAAAACTTTTCTAGGTATAAAGGAAAAAAATTAGGACTTCGTTGCATTTATAGAGTTACGTTAAAAATACATTTATAACAAAATGTTGATTATTTAGTAAGTTAAGAAATAGTGAAAAGAATTTTCTATTGTTTATACTATTTTAAGCTTCCTCCATTTGAATAAAAATTAACTTAAAAAAATAAAATAACAAGTAAGAAAAATCATGCGTTAAGCATAATTATGAAACACTTTCGAACGCTTCCTGAAATCTTTAACAAAACTTCGTTATACCGAAAAATAAGGTATTACTGTCCATAGCCAAATATGTATTCCAATACTTTTGAATAGCCCTGTATTTGATCTGTCGGTTGATATATAGACTATATAATGGGGAAATCTAATTTAGCAAGAAAACGCCTATCTGGTTGAAATTTTCTTTTCAGCAATTAATACTAATAGATGGAAACATACTTGAGTACTTTTGTTCAGCCCTGTAATTTACCTAGTACCTTTAATACACGAAAGTATTTTCTAAAATTTAGTTCAAACGAAAATACTCTTTAAATTACTCAAATCACATTTCCAGAAATTATCATCCAAAGGCAACCATGCATCCAGTTTTTTGCGTGACCCTGTATCCCTGTATATTCCTTTATTTATATTCTACATACATTTCTTAGTAAGCTTAATGTGATTCCATGTATAAATGCATAACTTATTTAAAAAACACCTTTTAAGTAAATTACACTCATATTCAGTGACCTTTCCGAGATCTTCTGTGTAACCCTGTATACCTAATTTATGTAATTATTAGCATTTATACTCACCATATATTTCGTGAAACTTAAAATCGCATATCATAATTGCATTTCATCCATCAAATAGCCATCATCCAAAATATACAGTACTTAGGATAGAAATGCTATTTGAATTTTTTTGTGCATCCTATAAGTGCTATGCACTTCATATTATGCATGAAATGACTCATATTAACCTTCAGCGACGTATATAAATTTGATTATACATGAAATCGTTTACCTTAATTAAATAAAATATGTCGCAAACAGTTCCCCCTTTAATATTACGTAATGGAATTCTTTTGTGTGGCCCAGTAAATGATTAATAACTATTCTTTTCAGTGCATACTTTACAAAATACATATTTTAGTGCGCTTCCTAGATGTATAAAAATTTGAAGGTGTTTGACAGAGTGTAACATCTTTAAAATTCATTTGAAACGATTTTACACTATAGACCATAATGTAATGGAAAACTTTTGACTGTCTCTGTAAATAAACTAATTATGGAAGAAACTTTATGATGAATAGGGTTCGTGCTAGAGCAAACGTCAATAACGTTCAAAAATTTCATGGCATTCCGAGTACATTTACGAAAGTTCGATCGCGGACACGGACAAACGGGCAGACGAATAGACGAACCGAAAGCATAAACACTTTTCAACTTTGTTGAAAAGTGTTAAAAAAGACAGGTTAAATAAACGGGAAAACGGAAATCATGATTTTACAGTAACGTAGTCGAAAAAAAGCTTGGAAATCCACTGGTCTGGAAAGATCAATTAGGGCCGTAGCCAAAGGGGAGGAAGAGGAGTCAGAGTCTGGACCACCTATGGACTTCGTACTTCTTTAATAATAAATAGTATCCCAATTATATTAAAAAACATTTACACTTTGTGATCAAAGGTTTTACGACAGGCATTACTACCGTCTACGTCTATCCGTATCAATAATCCCTAACCTATCTGTCTTAATTATTTAGCATTAAAATGAAAGAAAAAAAAGACTAGACGTCCCTCTGTTCCACTAGAGAAATTTCACATCCCCGTCTGACTTTGTCGTCTCGTTACCGCCCTGAGATCAAGAGACAAATTAATGTCATAAATGTTTTGAGCTGAGTCGGAAATTACATTGTTAAAAAGTAATGCCAATCGCTCATTGAAGAAAGCAGTTTCAACTGTTTACAATAGCAAAAGCAACTATTTAGACTATGCGGACATTCCATTTACTATACATCAAATTACTTGAAAGCTAGCAGCGCCCTCTTTTTATCCCAACAGAAACTTCGACAGTACAATGGGTTAACTTTAACTGATGAACCACCCAACAAACACTCTTATGAAATTTATGTCCCACACAGGTTATAATAAAAGGGCAAAGAAAAAAAAAACTAAGCTAAAATCGCCAACACTCCTCTTTTCGAGTACCCAAACATCCCCCCTCAGCAAATAAACAAAACAAAACAGAGAGATGCCACACTTTATGATGACATACGCTTTCGCGAACTTATCTTCAGCATCTCGGCTTTCGGCAAAATAGAGACGTCTTAATCCAAAGGTACAATCTTAACAAGCCCTGAAATATCGTCTCGCCGCCTCTTTTCCCACGCACCCCCGCAGAGAACAGGGGTCGATAGACCCCCTCAAACTCAATGTTCGAGAGCCCCCCAGGTAAAGGTAAAAAAGACACCGAAACATCTTAACTGCTGAGCCACAGGTAGCGAAGGTATTTCAGTGTGGGGTACATTGAAAACGGGGCACCTGACACTCCCCCTAAATGTGCGGTACGTTTGTTTGAGAGTGGTTGTTGTCTTTGATCCGAATTTGAAGGAGGATGTTTGTATCCTATTCTATTTTCTGTAGTTTTTAGAAGATTTTCGGTGATTCTTGGGTGACACTGGAATTTCCCTTTTTTTTTTATCTACGTCCCGAACCATTTATTATAGGGACAGATCCTATTCCGAGATTGGAAATTTAGAATTGCACTAAATGGAGTAAGTTGGTGAAATCGTAACTTTTCCAGTTGCTTTGCTGTCGAAGAATTAACAAAAGATGAAGTCTTGCAAAACAAATTAGTCATGGAAATTGCTTTTTTTTGTAAGCAGTTGGGTCTTGAAAGATGTCCGTTTCCTAATATATAAAAATGAAAATTTGTCTGTCTGTAATTCTATTCAAATCTACAGTTTGTAAGCCAGAACTGTGAAATGTTTCGCACATGTGTATTAAAACATCGTCGAGACAATTAAAATAATCCGGAATCGAGATAATTTATAGTTAATTTTAATTAATAAAAAATCACCAACTTAACAGCAATTTTCTAGAAAATTTAAAGATTTTTCTTTATAGCAGTTGCCAACAATTAAAAGTCTACAATAAATTTTTTACCACATTAATTACTTTTCTCTTGCAAGATTTTCACGTCAAAAATAAAAATGAAATGGGTAGTTTGACAAATTTAAAGAAAAGGAAAACACATTATTTCCTAATTTTTGTGTTGGAAGATTTCCATGTGAAAAATTAAAATGAAATAAATATTAAAATGCACATACTCACACAAATGACGCCAACATTCATCATAAAGGTATCCATTATAAAGGTGATCATTATACGGACATGCATACAATAAATACAATAAACGTAACTGGAATTAAAAATTAGCCAGAGTCAGGAATCAAACCTTTCGACTCGAATTCCCCGAGTTCGATTCCTGTATCTGACTAATTTTCACTCTTGTTAGGTTTGTTGTATTTATTGTCTGCCTGTATAATATCTGTATATACTTTTATGGAATAAATAGTTTGACGATATATATACATATTTAAGTCAATATTACGTCATAAATTTTGTATTCGAAGATTTCCAGGCAAGAAATGAAAATTAAATAATAATAAGAATAATAATAATAATAATTATTATTATTATTATTATTATTATTATTATTATCCGTATAATGTTATATGAGTTTATATATTTTTACTTCCCAAACCCTTTATTATAAAGATAAATCCTCTTCTGAGATGGGAATTTTCTGGAAATTGAGAACTGTACAAATAGAGAAAGTTGGTGAAAACGTAAATTTTCCAGTCTTTCCAATTGAAGAATTAACAAAGAATGGTGTCTTGCTAAAGAAATAAGTCAAAGAAGATGCTGTTTTAACAATCAATTTTGATTTTAAAAGACAGCTGTTATACTCTTATTTGATTTTTTTACTCAAATAATGAAAGTTGATAAAATCATATTTTTCTAGTTTTTTTTGCTGATGAAGAATTGATTGAATTAAAAAAGAATGATGCACTGCTAAACAATTAGTAAAAAAATTGTTTTTTTTTTGTTTGTTTTTTTTTTTTTTTTTTTTTGTAAGTCCTAATGTTTTAAAATACATCCGCTTTGAACGTATATTCATATGGTTGCGACGCGATTCCAATGACATTTTACTTAAATAGAGAAAGTTGGTAAAATCATAAAGTTTCCAGCATCTTTGATATCGCTGAATAATTTGAATTAACAAAGATGATATGTTGTTCAACAAATTAGTCAACAAAATTGCTTTCTCTATAAGCCCTTTGGTTTCAAAGGGGCCGTCCCAATATTCTTATAAACTTGTATTGATAAGATTTTTGCTCTGATAAACTTTCATCCCATATTATCTTAAAATTAAAAATGAGTGGACTAAATGAGAGTAAAAATGAGTAGAATAAATTAAAGTAAAAATGAGTAAATATGTACAATTGAAATTGGTTGTTATCTGTTATCCAAATGTAAAAGAGTTTATTTGTATTCTATTTTATTTCTGTAGTTTTTAGAAGAGTCGAGATTGATTTTAAAAGACAGCTGTTATACTCTTATTTGATTTTTTTACTCAAATAATAAAAGTTGATAAAATCATATTTTTCTAGTTTTTAGAAGAGTCGAGATTGATTTTAAAAGACAGCTGTTATACTCTTATTTGATTTTTTTACTCAAATAATAAAAGTTGATAAAACGATATTTTTCTAGTTTTTTTGCTGATGAAGAATTGATTGAATTTAAAAAGAATAATGCACTGCTAAACAATTAGTAAAAAAATTGTTTTTTTTCTGTAAGTCCTAATGTTTTAAAATACATCCGCTGTGAACGTATATTCATATGGTTGCGACGCGACAGTGGAATTATGCTCTTTTTGTCCAAATCCCAAACCATTTATTATTTGGACACATCGTATTCTTAAACAGAGGTTTTACAAAGATTTAACATTGCAGTAAATGGAGAAAGTTGGTAAAAACAAAAATTTTCGTATTGCTTTGCGGCAGGGAGATTGTTTAAACTAAACAGAAGATCATGTCTTCACTGCAAGTGCGCGAAACACTTTTGCAACTCTAACTGAACATAAAAATCAACACTTCCAACTAAAATCGTTTTAGATTGTGTTGTGAATGTGTTATACGAAATAAAAATATTGTGCAAAATTGTTGTTAAAAATTACAACTGAATAAAATGTGTTTTCAAAAACTACTTCAAAAAATTCATTTTTAAAACTGTGTAGTTTTAAAGGCTCCATGTAAAAAACATTTTGAAAGTGTTTTACATATGTTGTTTTATAATGTTCTAAATTGTGTCGTGTTTACAATGCGTTGTTAATAGTGCTCGCGATAGGATACGTATAGCAGCTATACGTTTAAACGATATACGTATATCCGTATAATACGTTTTTCTGCTATACGGATACTTTAAAATATACGTTTAAACGTATCCGGATACTTATAAGGCGTATCAGTTAAACGTATATTTTAGAATACGTATATTTAATGTATACGTATATTCCACGTATCGTATCTAATTTAAATATTGGACTTAATCAGTCTTATTGCACTGAACGAAGAATAATTTGGAAATCGGTGGCGTTACGACAGGAATCCGTATAGTATGTCTTATATGAATCTAGGAAAAAAAGTGACCGGAAAAAAAGTTATCGGAAAAAAAGTGACCTAAATTACAAAAGCGGAAAAAAAGTGACACGGAAAAAAAGTGACAAGGAAAAAAAGTGACACGGAAAAAAAGGGACACGGAAAAAAAGTGACAAGGATTGATTTTGGGGAATTATTATTGATTTTGGGGATTCATTGGTTAAGTATGAAAAGGGGATGGGGGGGGGCTCATAATTTAGGTAAATGGGTTTTTCATGCTGAATTAACTGTTTTGGTTCAATTTTTGGATATACGTTCATACTGAAAAGACGCTTGCCTGATTAGTTTTGGGAAGGGACCATTACCCCCCCCCCCCATCCGTCCTCAGTTAGATGAATGGGTTTTTATGCAGAATTATCCAACGTGTGTCAAATTTGAATATACAGGGCCTGACTAAGGCAGGGGCATGCGGGGCAATTGCCCCGGGCGCCCGGTTTGAGGGGGGCCCCCAAGGAGGGAAAAGTTTATTGTTAAAAGAGGGCCAAATGATATAAAATAGCAAAATATTACCAAAATTCTTTTTTTTCAATTTTAAGGGGTCTTTTTTCTCCTACCCCCTTTGCTTCCCTGCCCCACGTTCCCTTAAAGTAATAGTTACATCATAAGAAAATTAATAGTTAAAATTATTTATCATCTGTTATTATGTATAAAGATGTGAAATATAAATACTGAAATCAGTACTTGGTACAAAATTTATGCATACATACAATAGGTTTGAATTTTAATTTTAGTCACTTGAGTATAAATCACAAACATTTTTAAGATAGAAGGGGGCCACTCTAATAATGTTTGCCCCAGGGCCGCCCACTGTCTAAGTCGGGCCCTGTGAGTATAGGTTCTTTTCGATAAGGCTTATGTATAGTATATAATGCATGAAGAGTTTTAATGGTTATATATAGAGGGAGAACGGGGGATAACCTTTCTTAAATTAAATTAATAACTTTTTACGCATAATTATCCGATTTGCTTAGAATTTTGGACATAGATTCATTATGATAAGACGTATCTCTGATTAGTTATGGGGCTCTTCTGCTTATTATAAAGGGTGGGGGGCGAGCAATTATCTCCCCCTTAAACTAGATAAATAGGTTTTTATGCAGAATTACCCCATGTATTTCAAATTTTAAATATAGATTCTTACTGATAAGGTGGATCCCTGAATAGTTTTAAGGATTTGATATCTAAGTATTGAAGGGGAATAGAATATAACCTACCTTAAATTAAATTACTTTTTACGCAGAATTATAGGATTTGCTACAAATTTTGGGTTATAGATTCATTATGATAAGGCGTATCCCTGATTACATATGGGGTTATTTTTCTAATTAAAAATTAAGGCGGGTGATTTTCCGATCCCCTTAAATTATATAAATTGTTTTTTATGTTCACTTATCCGATATATTTCATATTTTGGATATATGTTTTTTCTCATAAAGTTAATCCCAGAATAATTTTAAGGGTTTAATGGCTAAGTATACTGTCAGGTTCTGAGACCACCTCTGCTAAAGATTGGAATTTCCGTTATTTCTCTATCTTAATCTATTTTATATTATACTGGCTGTGTACTAGAATTTTCAAGGTGACATTCTTTCTTTGTTGAAGGGAGAATTGACAGGTAATCCTCAACAGGTGGTGAGTGAGAAAGAGGAGGTTGCGGAGAGGCGTGTTCATCCGTCAGTGAGGTATGTGGATGATGAGCTGACAAGCAACATGTCACTAATCAAGAAAGGAATATGGAATGTGTCCAATGGATAAGCCCCAAAGGGGGTTGACATTGGGGAAACACCGTGATTTGAGAAGAGCAAGTCTTATCTCAGATTAGTTCAGTTCGTATCTGGGTTCATACCTAGAGAGTAGTGTAGGACAGAGGTCCTGATAGGGTGTGCTCTGCGTTGTAGAGCGGAGGCAGTGCGTATCTGGAGAGCAAGGGATACAGACGTCCTGGTGTTTAGTGCTCTGGGCCGAGAAGTGCAGGCCGAGTATCCATGTGTTGGGAGATTCGAAAGTGATCTCCGATAAAGTTAATCTAACGTGCATTGAGTGTGAGGTGGAAGGTGTAATTCGAATAGTACATAGCCAACCTTTACTATATTTAATTTAATGTTGAACCGGATCACCTATATCCGAGTTGTAATTGTATTATAATGGTAAATAGCGTTAGTGTGTACATATATTCTAAATAAACTGTTAATTCAGTTAATTGACAGCGTCAGTGTTCATTTACACAATCCTCACAGTGGGTGACCGATATCACCTAGTAATATCGGTGGTGGCAGCTATAATTACCACGGACTTTCTTCAAAGTTGTGCGGGCTGAGAGGAACGTTCGACATATACAGTGGGGGAACGGAGGATAACCCCCCTTAAATTAATAAATGGCTTTTTACGCAGAATTATCTTATTTGATTCAAACTTTGAATGTGCGTTCATTATGATAAGGCGAACTCCTTATTATTTGTGGGTTATCCCCGTCCATCCCTCTATACTTAGCCATTAAACCCTTAAAACTATTCAGGGATTCACTTTATCAGGTAAAACCTATATCCAAAAGTTGAAATACGTTGGATAATTGTGAAAAAAAAATCTTATTTAAAGAGTGGGGGATTAATCGCCCGCTTTCCCTTATTTAATTAGCAAAAGAAACCCATAATTAATCAGAGATACGCCTTCTTATAATGAATATACATCGAAAATTTGAAGCAAATCGGATAATTCTGCGCAAAAAGCCATTTATTTAATTTAAGGGTGTATTTCGATTCAAACTGCCTATTTTCCGATTTATTTTTAACTTCATTTTTACTCTCATATGCATCAAACTGGCAAATTGTCTTATTTAGAAAGTACACAAGATGCCGTAATTGTCAATTCTTTGATCAATGCAGAAAATATTGCGAAAAAAGCAATCAAAAACGGCATTTTGAATAGATTTTCCCCTGGCGGGAGATCTGTGAACGAAAAAAAAGTGTCATACTGAGAAGATAATTGTTTATAAATCAAATTCTAATGAATTGAGCGTAAAAATACAGCACATGGCACCTTGTACATCTCTTCAAAAATATCCTCAGCAAGTTTCATGTTTCTACTTTTGAAAATGTGTCTGAAATTGTATACGGAAAATTTCGAGCTGTTGAAGGTGGAAAAGCGTTTTTTTTAATACACCCTTAAGGGGGTTTATCCCCCGTTCTCCCTCTATACATAGCCATTAAACCCTTAAAACTATTCAGGAATTTACTTTATGAGAAAGATCCTACATCCAAAATTTGAAATAAATCGGAAAAGTGTGCATAATTTTTTTTTAAATCCAATTTAAGGCCGGGGGTAGTAATCACCCTCTCCCTTTTTAATTAGCAAAAGAACCCCATAAATAATCAGAAATACGTCTTATCATAATTAACCCATGTACAAAATTCGAAGCAAATCGGATAATTATCCGTAAAAAGCCATTAATTTAAGAAAGGTTATCCCCCGTTCCCCTTCTATACTTAACCATTAAACTCCTAAAACTCTTCAGGCACTTTATACTATATATAAGCCTTATCGAAAAGAACCTATATGCAAATTTGACACAAGTTGGATAATTCTGCATAAAAACCCATTCATCTAATTGAGGACGGATGGGGGGGGGGGTAATCGTCCCTTCCCAAAACTAATCAGGCAAGCGTCTTTTCAGTATGAACGTATATCCAAAAATTGAACCAAAATAGTTAATTCAGCATGAAAAACCCATTTACCTAAATTATGAGCCCCCCCCCCCCCGATCCCCCTTTCATACTTAACCAATGAATCCCCAAAATCAATAATAAATCCCCAAAACCAATCCTTGTCACTTTTTTTCCATGTCACTTTTTTTCCGTGTCACTTTTTTTCCTTGTCACTTTTTTTCCGTGTCACTTTTTTTCCGCTTTTGTAGTTTAGGTCACTTTTTTTCCGATAACTTTTTTTCCGGTCACTTTTTTTCCGTTTACCGTCTTATATATACAAGATCAAGCAATGAAAAGCGTATATTTTTTAAAACAGTTTGCAAAAATTTCACAAAATATCAGACTCCTGATTGGCCAATCTCGTTTCACTAACAGTGAAATATCTATTTTCAAAATAGCGAGTTATTACCGTGAATTGCAAAAGTATTTTGCAACATTGTACTTTGAATTTATTTAGATTTTTTTTTGTTCATCTCAAGGTAATGAGCTCAGATCCCCGTTATTTTACATTTTGTGTAGGTTATGTATACAAATTGTATCCATTGTAAATAACCAGCAAAATTAAACACTTTTTGAAGAAAGAATGAGAGTATAAATGTTTCAGATTTATTGTGAATTCTTGTTAAATTTAGTTTTTTCTTTTTAATTATTTAAAAAGTCTTTATTCACTTATTGTTTTACACTCAAGATTGCACCCTAGCGTAAATGCTATTCTTTTCATGGAGCTAATATTCTCTAACTCTGTTAATGTATAATGAAATTTCAATTTTTTTAATCTTGACATTCTCACCAAAACATACATAGAATCACTTCATATCAAGCATTAACTGAATCTGTAGTTTGATGAAAATCCGCGCATTAATTCTAGAGATAGAGCTATTGCAGAAATCGTAAATAAAATACAGCAAAGTAGAGCCACCTGTTGAACGATTTACATACAAAACTAGTCAGCAACAATTTCTACCAGGGACTACTTAAATATATAGGAGAGACTGGGATGCATGTGAACAGTTCACATAAACATAGCTTTTTGTCATAACTGGGTTAATTTCTATAAGCAAAACTACTCTATATAGTAGACAGAACTTTTTTTTTTACGCATGGTATTTTTTAAAAATTAACTTTACAGTTCTTCTTACTTTTCTTAATAGTTTATTGAATTCAAAAAAAAAAAAAAAAAAATGTTCATATGTGCCCCATTGAAAGAGCAGTTGTAAACACATAAGGAAAACATGTGAACACAAGGAGAAAAAATTTTTGGCATGTTTTTATTATCTTTTTCATATGTTACCTTAATCATTAGTTGTATTATTTATTAAATTCACCATAAAGAAAAATATATGTATATTTATTTAGTTTCTGAGTTATATGTTTAAGCAAAATATTATAAAATAAAAATAAGTAGATTTGGGGGGGGGGGGCTTAAATAATTGATAAAATATTGTTGCAATATAACAAAAAAATAATAATAAAGAAATAAACTTGAGAAAATAATTAAAGAATTTAAATTTTGCTTAGGGCTTTTGTTTGAGGGAGATTTTAGGGAAGGGGCATTTGGATAATATTTATATGAAAACTACCAAAAGGCGAAAGATTCTCATTCCTATATTTGCCTTATTTGCCTGTAATTTAAGGATAAAAAATTGTTTTACATTTATAAGCTTCCTCCAAATTTACTTTCTTTTGCTTTTAAAAGAAAGGGGGGAGTCAATAATGGAGATTTCAGGATAGTTATAAGTTTAAAAATTTTATTTTCTTAATATATATATCTATTTTCAAAACACCAAATAAAATAGCTGTTTTAGAAATGGAAGTAAAATCATACTATAAGTTTGCAACAAATGAAACAGAAAAATTTGCAAAGTTGTTAAACGTAACATTTTTTGCATTAATGATGCATAAAAAATAGTATTGAAAACTGTTAAATAAAATAATGTATAGCATTTATTGCAATTTAGAAAACTTGAAATTTTTTTTAAACTACAATTAACGTAAAGAGCTTGTTGCTTTTTATGTATTTGCTGACAGTTGTGTTTGTAGTCGTTTCTATTACACAAAATCAACTTTATATGATAGGAATGTCTCCTATTTCTATAAAAATATAGATAATGGAGCTGGCATTATTTTAACTTTTAAGTTAACTAAAAGGAATAGAATCACTGAATGATTATTGGGCAATTTACTGACATATTCGGATCTGCTCCAACTAGACTCTTCATAAGTGTCCAACATTCCCACAAGAGTTAAAATGACAAATAATTAGCATTTCTCAATTTTAAAAATAAAAAATATCATAAATATTTATTAGTATCCATAGTATATGTTAAATAAAGAAAAAAAAAAGAATAAATAAATAGAATTATTCTTTTATCAAGCAGGAGATTTTACTTTTAAGTACAGTAAGCAGTATTTTGGCTCCTGGGGACAAACAAAATGTCGAAGAGTTTCAAAAAATTTTTTCCATATGTCTATAGGTGCTCCCATCTTTGATGTTTTTTTGAAATAAAAAACATATAATAACTAGTGAAAAATGGCAATGTTCTCATATGCCCCATTTTCACATGTGCCCTAGTCTCCCCCATATATGTTACTTAATTCTGTGTATTAGGTTTTGAGATAGAAAACCCACAAAATCCATGTCACATACAGACAAAGTCACAGACTCATAAACTGACAGCCAGATATTTTGTAAAAACATGTTTTTCGGACTCTCTTACCCTTAAAACGTGTAAACCCGTCGAAAGTATTCCCGAATCCAATACTTTCTTCTTCTAAAGATACAAGAAAATATAAAAAACTAAGTACTGCGTCGCAGATTTTCCAAAGATTAGTTTGATTCTACCCACAACTAATGTAAGACATTTTATAATAAATAACTTAGTTTTTTGGGAAAAAAAAACCAAAATCTAAACTGAGGAAGTATTCAGATTTTTTTAAGTACCTGCATAACAAGTAGTAGTTAAGTAAACACATCGTAGTTCTTTGAACAAAGAATCGCGATGGGGATACTCTACCGGATATTTCTCAATGTCTCTAATCCGCAAAAAAATATTGAAACTTCAAATTTCATACATTGAATGAAAAACGTTCAAACGTTTATACGTTTAACCGCTTGCTTAAAATCCGTATATACGATGCACCGTATATGCTGTTTCGTGTAATACGTATAATTGCCGATGCCGAATTATACGTATAGCAAATACGTATTTTGTATAATACGTATTATACGTATACTCGTATAAACGTATAATCGGGAGCTCTAGTTGTTAATTTGTGGACAAAATGTTATGCAGCACAACACAATTTTAAGAAACTATTTTCATCAAGACACTATTTTCAATACTATTTTAACACAATTAACAACACTATTTTTAGAACACATTTCTAGATAGCAATACTTTTGCAACATATCAAACACATTTCTAGAGAGCAGCACTTTTCAACATATTAAGAATACAAACGTAACACAAAAAACGTCAAACGTGTTCTGAATTTGGGGACAAAAAGTGTTCCAAAATGTGTTTGTTTTTGTGTTTGAGAATTTGCAGTGTTGCTAAACAAGTTAGTCCTAGAAGTTGCTTTCTGTTTGATTAATTTACGTTTGGAAATATGTCCGCTATTGATGTATCGCTAATTTAATATGTTTTCATAGCATCTATTCTGCATTAGTCGGATTATTCTCGATGGACCTGAACCCTTTAAGTGGAAGAAAATTTATCCAGATTTTAATGCAATTATGAAAAAATGGTCTACACCTAACCTTATAAATCAAATATCAATTTTATCTTTTTTGTATAAAAATGAACACATGTTTAATCTCGTTTATATTCAAATATAAGGTCATTTTCTTTCTAAGATTTTCAGAGCTTTCTTTTGGAAAATCCGATCAATCGGAACCCGGCTAGAAAAAGTGAATTACTATCCCTCCTACTAATCACCTGTACACTGTATGGCTAAAGATGCAACTAACAAGGAAGGTCTCCATTGGGGGCATACTCAGAATTTTTTGAAAAAAATACGAATTAAACTACTCATGTAGGTAATAAAGGATCAGTGAAAATTTGCGGCGGAATTACATTATTAGATATGTAAAAATATAAAATAGTTTGGAATAATTGGCGTGAAAAGCTGAAAGCGATGCGGGATTTGGCGAGCAGTGCATTTCCTCGCCAAAAACAAACGATTTTAACGAGTCTGAAAATTGATTTTAATTTACTTCACTGTTAAAAATCTGCAGCATTTACTGCAACGTCACTCCACTACTTTTATAGAATATCTCTCTTCTGACCAATGAGAATGCTCCATAGCAGGGTGAATTGACCGTGTCATACACTGTTAAAAATCTGCTGCATTTTGTTGCAACGCACTCCACCGCTTGTATATAATATCTCTATTCTAACCAATGAGAAAGCTCCATTTCACGGCCAAGTAACCGTTTTCTATACAAGCAAGGGAGTGCGTTGCAACAAAATGCAGCAGATTTTTAACAGTGTATTTTTCAATTTGGAACAATTTTAATCAATTTAAATTGTGTTTTAAATGATAAAATATATTAATTTCATTTTGTTATAAGTACATATAAACGTATATGACAAAATTACACTTAAAGTAAAGTAAAAATGCAAAACTAAAATTACCTAAACTAAACTTGTTTAAATAAATTGAACATAGAAAGTTTTTTCTTTAAAAAGTATTCGAAGCGTAAAAGCGTATTTTTCAAAATTTCGGTTTTTCGCCAACCGGAGATAAATCGCCAAATAAACGAAATTTTTATTATTTTTTTACGTACGTTATAAGGAGGTTCCGCCGAAATTTTTTATAAACATTTATAACTATATGAGAAGAACATTCTGTAATTTTTTCAGATTTTTCTGAGTATGCCCGTATGGAAACCTTCCTTGTAAGTTAGGAGTTATTTTGACACTATATGTTTTACTTAATGGTATAAGTTAGCATTTTTTATGTAAATATAAACTATTATACGTAATAGTTCAAACTTACTGTGCATATGTTTAGTTGGTGAGATATAACCAGTTCTTTTACACATGGAAATATGATTAAAGAAAAAACTGGCATATTTTCGAAATGGTAAAGCTTCAATTGTAACCGTTTGTGCAGTGGCTTATTACTAAAGCTACAACCACTAAATTTGAATACAATTTTCTTATTCTTTAAATGTCTTACTGATGCAGAATTTCAGTTCTTATTTACGGCCAAAAAACAGATATATATTTTTACTTGTGGACAATCTAAACAGCCTCGTGTCAGCCTTCATTTTAAAGATTATAACACCCGGGTCAACATCCACCTGTAAAAACAATCAGAAATTTTTACCCTAACTATGTAAGGAGTTTTGTGTGAATAAGCTGCTAAAATACGAAAAAATTTTCTGTGCAAAATTTACTGATAGAATTTTTTTTTTGGTGGTAATTAAAAACTGTTGATCCGACATAGTTCTAGCCGACATCTTCTGATTTCATTTGCAACTGGTAGACTCTACCATAGCTGCCAACATCTTCCGCTTTTTCAGCCCGGAAAAATTTTATGGAAAATTTTACCATTTCAAATCGCCGTAATCTGCCGATTAAATAAGGCAAAAATTTCTATAAAATTTTTCCAGGCCAAAAAATCAGAAGAGTTGGCAGCTATGCCTCTACGTTATATGTCTCCTCTTATTCATTCATAGCTCCATTTTCTTACATTATCATTAGTCTATTAAGTAAAAATAAATAAGAGAGAATGGGGAGGAGTAGGAGTGGAACAGGTAATTGTGAAACAACCAAAGTGGGAAAAAAATACATAAAAGCAAACTCACAATTTCAAAATGAATATTCGAAAGTAATTAAGGCTGCTCTCAAATGCAAGGGACAGCTTTATGACACGGATTTTGATTCATTTTTGTTCGGAAACGCGAGAAATGGCAGGTGTTGTAATTCAGAAACTATGTAATCAATTGATTTTTTCCATTTTTTGATAAACATAAAAGATTTTTCACGAAATACCGTCACAGCTGGCGTTTCAAACCGAATTTGAAGACGAAAGACGGAACAGACAGCCGAAAAGAGGTCATAAACCGTTGTCACGTGACCTAAAATGGAATATAATTTTATAAGTAATTTATTTATAAAAAAAATATATACAGTGGCGGTCAAAAGTTTCCGGCCAGCAAAACATTTTCAGTTAATTTGTAAATACAGTCGAGTCTCTCTATAACGAAACTCCATACATCGAATTTCTCTATATAACGAATTTTTAGTAGGAACGGTCCCCTTTTCGCATGATTACATTAAAAACAGCCTCTATATAGCGAAATATCGATCTCCATATAATGAATTTTTTCATAAATTATTCTTAATTTATTCAGTTTTAAAAAGCAACGAAATCATATGGAATCAATTTTCTATCACTTATTTTTGATTTATCGTCAGTGCTGAGGGTTTTTTTTTAATTACTTTTCTTCTTGTTCTTTAAATCTAACGAATTCATCCCACCTCCCACACACCTTTCCACATCCTTCTGAAAACAGTATCAATTGGATTGATACACATGTAAGAGAGGAATCAATGAGAGGCACATAACAGAGGCCTTCAAATGGAGGGAAATGTTAATTACAATTTTTCATTCCTTGCTAAAATTTGAGCATTTTTTTGACAGCGTAACAACTTTAAATTAAAACAACAAAAAATTACAGATTTTATCGTCTGAAATTAATGCAAGTCTTCCTTATTTGATTTTCATGAAGTTTTCATATAAATGTCTGTTTTTTTTTTCTTTTTCTTTTTTGAAGCAGCTTAAATAATTAAGAAATAAAATGTTAGGTTAATACTTGCTTTTAAAATTTTCAAATTCTTAATTCAAAAGATCAAAAATAATATTTGTTCAAATTTCACACATTAAATACGATTTTTAACATCATTCTCTATACATCGAATTTCTCTATATAACGATTTTTTTACTGGAACGGTGGATTTCGTTATATAGAGACTCGACTGTATACCCATATGAAGAGGAATCTCAAAGTGATCTTTATACATTTTATTACATAATAGTTAGGAACTTACTTATAGATGAACATGTAAATATCAATAAATTTAACTGGCAAAATTAAGTATAAAGGAAAATGCATGTTCTCAAAAGTTTCCGGCCAAAGTTTGTAAAAGTGGTATTGTAATAGAAAATTACAGTGATCAACAACTTTTGCAATTAGTATTTTATCGTATTACTATTTTATTAGCTTTAGTAATAAGTACTGCGGCGCAGCAACGTGACATTCATACAATCAACTGTTAAAGATCGTCTATGGTATGTTTTTCCCACATTTTTTTCAATTTTGACGAAATTTCGGCTGAGTTGGATATTTATAGTTCCGCAGACTTTTGTCAACTTCTTTTCAAAGATTTTCTTTTGGATTCATGTTGGGCGCTTGGGCTGATCATTTCAAAAACGAAATTTTTTATGTGAAAACCATTGGTTATCGAGGTTTGCAAACATTATTTATGTCGTTATCATGTTAAGGAAAATAGTTGCGACCAAATTTTTTTCTCTAATAAGGCAGAAAATAGTCTTGCAAGATATCCTTATACATTGTATCATTCACCTGGCAGAGGATTTCAAATAACGGACCGACACTTTTTGAAGAAAATACTCCCCACGGCATAACGTGTCCTCCTCCATGCTTCATTGTAGAAATAACATAGGTCGAATCATATCTTTTGTTGTTAGGTCATCGGACGTTGTGTCTGCCATCACTTCCAAAACTGTTTCGAATTCAATTGATGGAAAAATAGAACTTTTTTCCAGTTTTCACTTGACCAGACTTTGTGTTTTTTGGAAAACGCCAGTCGGGAACTACTTTTTTTTAACTCTGAAAAATTTTTAACACCGACTCTTCCATAAAGTTATGCATTACGTCAGCATGTTGATACGGTATACGGACTTATTTCAGCAATATTTTCATTCCGTAAATCGCAGTATATTGCAGCGGAATTTTTATGCGGATTATCAATTGTTTTTCTCCTGATAATTCTGTCTACAGGAATAGTAATTTACCGGTATCTTCCGGACCTCTGAAAGTCCTGAAGGCCACGTCCATCTTTATATAATTTTTAAGTATCGTTTACGGTCTATTTTACCGATCGATAACTTTGCCGCAATATCTCGAGAAGATTGGCATTTTAGCGACAAACTTATCACTCATTTATGAACAATAATTATTGAACTTTTCAATTTTGAATTCAGACTATGCTATACACGTTGATTCATTCATAAACACAACCAAAAAACAGTTTAACGATAGAAAAACTAAAGAATGATAAGTGGCCGGAAACTTTTGCACACGCGAACTTCGAATTTTATCCCTTTGCATGAAGCATCTTCAGTATCCAATCAAAATGATCACGTGGTCGGAGGTAATTCACATATTCCTAACTTTTAAAGCAATTGTGCTTCTTCTTTGCTGAAACCTTTTGGTAAATAAATCGAAGAATCTAACTGGCCGGAAACTTTTGACCGCCACTGTATATATAACTCATTTCTATTCCAAATCGCTTCAGTAGTTAACCTACCAATTTTGGAGCTTTATGCTTAAAAATGAGTTAGTAAGTGTGTCCGAAAATTTCGTACTTAGGGAGCAGTATAGTTTGTGAGTTTTTTGGCGAGAATCACCTTAATACATTAATTAAATGAAAATAGAGTAAAATCTAAACAACAGCAGCAGCAACAACAACAACAATAATAACAGGCTATAACAGAAATAAAAGAAAACACATTGAATATAAAAGAAATAGTTATATAAATACAGTGGAGCATCGTTTATACGACGTCGAAGGGACTACCGAAAAACGTCGTATAAACGATAACGTCGTATAATCGATTTTCACTTTCAAAACTAGAATTAATTTTGTTTTCACTTAATTTTAATGTTTAACGTGATGATTTGCATGAATTTTTAAATTAGACAAATCAAAATAAACAAATAATCTTAAAAACAGGGGGGGGGAGGGGAATTAATAAGCAATTTAAATATGCGTACGTATTTATGTTTCACCGAAAGGTTCCTCATTTGCAGTACATCATTTCCTTTCCATTTAAAGTTAAAGACCAAAAACCCCGCGTGGCCAACTAAAAGTCGCCAATACTGATAACAGTTAGAAGGATAGTCTATTTGCAACTTAAAACAGGTCGGGGAAGCTGACCATCCCCGAAAAAAGAATGACCCCTCCCAGTGTAATCTGTTACACGTAAGCTGATTTTTCAGACTAATCGAACACCAGCCCACATTTTTATAATGTGGAGTGCATTTAAATACGCTCTTTGGTGTCATTCATAGCTGCCAACTTTCGCTCTTTCGTAAATTATACAATAAAAATAAACAAAAATAAACCTATACAAAATAGAAAAATCGACGTATAAATGATTTTGGCCGTCGTATAAAAGATATATTTTTACATTAAAATGAATAGGAATGAATCGGGACCACATTAAAACGTCGTATAAATGTAAACGTCGTATAAGTGATCGTCGTATAAACGATGCTTTACTATATATAAATGACGAAATAAATAAAATGACAAAGAGCAAAATAAGAAACAGGGTGCGGTAAGAAGGTTAAAAAGAAAAAAATTAAAAAGATAAAAATTAAAAAATGACTTAGTAAAATCGAATACATATTTTCACTCAAAAGAAAATATAGAGTAGAACAAAAAGAATAACATAGATTTAGTTGGGTAATTTAGATAAAAAGTCGCTAATAAGATACTGTATTTCATCAGAAAAATGGGAATATCACCATTTAAATATCTTTATAGTGTATATTAATAGTCTTGTGAAACCTGTGAAACCTGAACTTTTACATCGTTAAACCGACCGAAATTTTAATAACCTGGCAATTTTTTATGTGAATAAAACACGAGAGGCTAGAAATTTGAGCTGAAGTTTTAATGATCGCTTTTACTCCATGTATTGATTATTTGAGTGTTTTATTTTTATATACAGGATGTTCCTTCTTTTCTTTATCCTAAACCGTTAATTCCAAAAATGTTAGTTTTAAAGGCATAGTTACAGTTGCAAAAAATTTAAAAAGATTTCTTCACCATTTGAAAAGATATATAATTCAAAATAATTAGTTTTAAAAACTTACGAAATTCAAATTTTACACGTTACCGGGGTCCTATAAGTCTGAGCTGTCCAACACAGTGTCCGCGAGCGCCATTTCACCCTTTAGAAGATTTTCTGTTACTAGCTATTTTATTTAATGTATTCCTTCCATAAAAATCACTAATATTTGAATGTTTCCTTTTTAACATTTTCCAGCATATTTGAAAAATATTTATGAATTCAACTTATCTGTATATCTGCTCGTGCTTTAACTCGTGTAAATACATTTCTAATGTCATGAAGTTGATATATATTATAGGGTGTCACTATAGCGTGTTCGGCATTGCAAATGAAGTAGCCTTTATAATTCATCTACAGGGACCTCAAAAGAGTTTCGTTACATTATGAAAAGTATTTATAAATTCGACTTGTCTGTATGTCTACTTGTGCACTAACTTGTGTAAATACATTCGTATTGCTATGAAACTTGTAAATGTTATAATGTGTCATTATGGCATGTTCAGTATTGCAAATGAAATGTGTAAGCTTTAACGGTTCATCTATAGGGACGTCAAAAAAATTCCGTTACATTTTGTTTTATGGAGATCGTTTTAGATAATAATAAATTAAAATTTCTAAATCCATATTTATACTCTGATGTCACTATCAAAGTGGGACGTCGTTTAGATTATTGCATTTTGATTTATGCAAGGAAATACACTGTAGTATTACCCCATAATCATAAATTACACTGTTAAAAATAAATCTGTGAGGTGACAATAATACTGGCATCAAAGTTGCCAGACTTTTTCCGTTCCGTTAGTAGACTTTCTGTTTACGGAAATAAAAGAAGGAAAAACTTCGTTTGAAGAAGCAGTGACTTTCCATTATAAAGGTGGAATAGCAATGTACTGGTGGTGCCATCTATCGAACAGTTTAGAAGCACACGTATTTATTGACCGAGGAAAAAAATAACATCGTATAGCTGATACGAACTGACAACCTTTCGTGTAGGAATCCGCTGCTCTAGCTATCATGCCATGGGGCGTTCAAATGTACGTACATCTAAAATCATATAGTAGATTCTACAGTGTGTTTATAATTTTATTAGGTAGATTTTAATTTTATCGATGCTGTTATAATTCTTGTAAATTTTAAATAATAAGGCTAATTTATTATTATGATTTTCTTATAGTTAATGAATAATTATAATATGATTTGATTAAATGATTTATTTCCTGAATGAATGATTAGAATATCGTCCGGTTAATTTATTGCTCAAAAAGTTGTTGGTATCAGTACTTTTGCAATTCTGTAGCACGACACTAATCTTATAAAAATAGCCAGTGTTCTTTCATTGAGTTGTTTCATTTCTGTGCAACAACATGTCAGTTTTGTTAACATTGAAAATAAATTTGCGATAGATAAAGAAGTATCTCCGTTGTTTCCTTCCATTTTCGTCCGTTTCATTATTTTCAGTAGATATGATGAAAATTTCCGACTTTTAACAGAAAATCTTCTTTTGTCGTGAAAAGGAACTTTTCTCTGTGAAATTCAGGAAAAATATATCTGTGGATTTCAGATTTTTTTAACAGTGTAATTGAAATTATTTTTGTATATTTTCAGCAAAAGTTTTCCCATCAAGGGCCGCAATTCTTACTGCATCTTATTTGAAAAATTATTGGATAATAAATGCATAATCTTTACCTCGTGAAACAGTTTATAAATGTATAACTTGTTTCAGACACGAGCAAATTTGTCAAATCAGATTACAAAAAATTTGCCCCAAACATTAGAAAATCATAGCCTACCATTTCGAAAATGTGCAATTGACTTCTGTAAACCTTTTATGATTAAGTATGAAAATCAGAATAGGGAAATTATGATAAAATTTATGCAACAATTTTTATTTGCCTCGCCATAAATGTAATCTATTTAGACATACAGTGGGTGGTCAAATTATTAATTACATCAAGAAAATAAGTTTACTCAACCAAAGTGAAAAGAACTTCTTTAAAACACCATATAAAGTATTAAAATGCGCAATAAATATTTTATATTGGTGTTTTAAAGAAGTTTTTTTTCACTATTAGTTACATGCCTAAACTTTACATTGCGAAGAACATGAAGCTTTGTTTTGCTGTTGTTTACTGTTGGTTTGTAAACTATTTTTGGTATACATGAACTGAATAAATAAATGGTTGATAAATAAAAACAAACTTTCGTAAATAAAGTAGGAATATATTGTGAAAAAACTCACGTGTTCACAAACACAGATGTTCCAAGACAAATTCCTCAATATTTAGTTGAACATCTTTATACTAATTTTACTGCTCTTGACCTGTTTCACTGGAGAAAAAGAAAAAAAAAAAGACGACATTTTGGAGATTTTACTGGCAATTGGGACGCCACTACAACTCACTGTTTTTTTAACGAAAAACTTTTCTGGAATTCACGAGAATATTTCCGTTAACTTTCCCACTGCCGCGACCTGATATCCGTTCATTAGGCTGCAGGTTTCACTGCAATTGAAGCTTTATTTAAATTAATATAATTCCACAAATATAATCCAGTTTTAAGAAATTAAGTTATGATTGATAGTTTCAAGGCTTATAAACATGTATAAAAAAATTGTGCCATCTTTAGAAAATGCTTTTTTATTAACATTTAAAATAAATTTAAGAGAAAACAACATTACAATTTTGCTCTTTTACTCGGCGGTCAAAGCAGGTGAATTGTATTGGGTTCCCGATTGCCAGTACAATCTTCAAAATATCGTTTTTTTTTTACTGTACAGTGTATGTTATACATTTTTTTATGCTTTTCTATAAATTACTCATTATGTTTTGCCAGACTATAATCAAGACTTCTATCGAATTTCTTTGGTTTATCGTGTTTTCTTTTGACACATTTCCCAGAGAATAGAATTAATCATAACCTCCTCAGCCCTGATGCCGCCTGTAGGAGATACTAAATAACACCCTGTAAATTAATTCAAAATCCTTCTAAAATTGTTAAAATTTTCTTCTAGACCTTTTTAATAAGTAGTACGTGCATATCATAATAAACGAGTATAAACTGATTATACTCGTTTATTATGATATGCATATATCATAACAAATCATAATAAACTGATACATCTTCGTAGATGCTGTATAGCAGTTTTAAATCAGTTTTTATGGTCCCTCGTAATATTTGTCTCAAAACTAATCTTCGCCGTTGAGACATTCACGGGCAGCAAGCTTCACGGCTTTTATTCAGAATTGTTTGATTTCCACCAGTTTTATAAAAATGTGTAATTTTTCTGGCGTCATTTTACTTGTCATTAAATAAGATGAATATTTTTTTTTTTCAAAAAAGTGGTGGCAATAAAGAATTTGAATTTTTAAACCGTAATTTAATGCGACTATTAAGAGGTTAAACAATTGAAAACGTGTTCCCATAACATCCCTGACGCACGTTACAGACAGGGAGTCCCTTAGCGCTTGACGACACCGGGGAAATTTTACCTGTTACAGTGTTATCAGCACCAATAAGAAAAATTGTTGAGTGACCGATAATTTGGCCACCCACAATAGTTATTGATTTAATATCTGAATCATTCATTGCCAAACTAAAACGATTTTTTATTAGAAGATGTAAAAGCGCAACCATAGTGTCAGAGAATGGAATCTTACAAATACCGCGCTGAAGAAATTTCATTTATTGATTTGATGGTATATGAAACAAAAAATGAAATTTTTTAAATGATCTAGGACGGCAAATGCCTTCAAAAAATCGATTTTCAAACTCTGGCTTAACAAAATAAGCAAATTCTGCAGATTAAATATACAGTAAACTCTGTGAAAGGCGAAATGAATTGAAACACATAACATTTTCCGTAGTATACTATATTCCGACATTTTTTACATTCCACGAATTTTACTCCATGTCTACATGCATTGGCAGGAACATGAAAATCTTTCCGAGTTAAATAGATTTCCGTCTTACAGATAGTTTACTATATATACTTTTAACTTTGTAACATCTGATTGTTACCAACTTAAAAATGTAAAGAAACTTTAAATCCCACTTAAAGGAACAAGTGTTTTTTACATTTTTCTTAAAATGTGATAGTTTTCATATTATGATTACATTTTATGCAAAATCTGTTGCAAATATCGCTGTAATTTAAAAATATGGTAGAATTATTATATGTTACTTCTTGTGAACCTATATTTTATTTTCATCTAATTCTACAAGAAAAAAAGTATTGCGTTCGTAAAAAATTCGGTTTCCAAGTATCAATGGATGTATAATGTTTTAGAAGGTCCTGAACACATTTTAACTGTTATCTAAATGTCTGTCTGTGAATCTGTCTTTCAGTGAGTCCGTCTGATGTGAGTTTGTCTCTCCGTCTATCTGTATGTGATAAAAAATTTTGTGGATGCTTTATCTCAAAAACTAATGCACGGAATTTTATAAAACTTTAAATTCAATTACCACTTGATATAAATTGGTGCTGATTAATTGTTGGTGTAAATCACCCATCAGGCGGTGCTTCCATGCCGCATTCTTCACGATTTCCGTAATAGTTCTGTCTCAAGAATTACTGCACAGACTCTGATCAAACTTCATATTCAATTAATCCTTAATATAAATTGGCGCTGATTAGTTTTGGGTATAAATCGTCGAAAAAGTCTTTCTGCTGTGCTACTTTTCCTCAGTAGCTCTATCTCAAGAACTAATGAAGGAATTTTCATCAAACTTTAGATTCTATTTTACTTTGAAATAAGTTGCTGCTAATTATATTTCGGTGTAAATATCCCAGCAGATGGCGCTGCTAGAATACATTTTTCACGATTTTCCCAATAGCTCTATCTCAAAAATTAAACCCACGGATTTTCGTCAAATTTCAGACTAGAAGTTGACACAAGATGTTCTTGATTAGGTTTGATGTAAATCACCCAGCAGGTGGCGCATGATGCAATTTTTCAGACTATACACTATTATAACAATTGTCATACCTCAATAACTTATTTACGGAATTTCATCAATCTTCATGTTGATATAAATTGATGCTGATTAGATTTTTCATTTAACCCCTTGGGGACGAGCGACACGTATGCGTGCCGCTAAAAGGCTTAACCTTCCTACCCTGAATAGGTCTAATCGACCCATAACTATAATTTGTTTTATACGATTCGAACCAGAACTGTTTTCATAAAGAAAGTTAATTAACTGATTTAGTGATATAAGTCAATTAAATATATTAAAATGTTTTAAATAACAATTCTGGTGTAAAATGTTTTTATCAAGATTGAGTAAAATTTGAACAGGGTAGGAAGGTTAAGAATCCTTGTTTATTCCCACCAGTAAAATTATACTGTAAAATTTGCCTTATTCAATCGGATCATTTTCTCGATTTAACAAGGAACAAATTTCTGTTTTTTAAAACCGGTGACAAAACATTAAAAATTTCGTAAAAGGCTCCCGTCGCGAAGGGGTTAAATCCCAGAACAGGTGAAGCTGATATGTTGCGTTTACGCTTGTTAGAGCACTGACAGACGGACAGATGGACAGAAAAACTGAATTCATCAATACTTTTGGCAACTATGTTGGAAAGTGTTTAAAAAAGGATACTCTCTTAATTATTTTTATTTTGTTGGGTTTTAAAATGCACAGTTTGTAAACAAAGCAAGTTTCACCCGAAAGTAAAACTTTAGCAGACAGACTTATAGAAGTTATTATTAATAAATGCTTGATTCATATTTGCGTAGATGGATTTCATTTTTTGTTATAAAATGTATTTTTCATAAAAATAGCTATTATTTTTCACAAAATGGGTCAATACTAAATTCACAAAGATTATATAGAGTTAAACTTGGTAACAAAGAAACAAAACGAAAATGATCCATTCAAACTTCATTTTATATATAGCACGGAAGGTATATATTTTCACAGAAACCGTATTCCTCCTTGCAGAAATGGTATCCAGTTGTCTTTGTCGAGGATTGAAGCGGCTAAACCACGTCATGTGTTCTTCGAATCACGTGAAAAGTTTTGCTACAAAATTGCTACAAGGTATTTGCTTTCCCATGACGTACAATAAATCTAAAAATAAGTATCAGAAAATGTAATAAAGTAACACTAAGTCTATGGGAAATATTTTGTTACCAAGCCTCTAATTAGAAGTAATGACTTAATTTGTAAAATGTCTCCAGTTGTCTTTGTTAAAGATTTAAAGCGCTAAACTGCATCACGCGTTCTTCGATTCACGTGAAACGTATGCTACAAAACTGCGAACAAGGTCTTTATTTTCCTATGACGTAGAACAAATCTAAAAATATGTCTCAAAAAATGTAATAACACGAAGTCTCTGAAGAGTAATATTTTGTTAACAATAATCTAATTTCAAGCGTGAACTTAACTTATAAAATGATTATTTTTCTTTACATTACTTTATTTAACTAAATCTAGTCTTAATATATAAAAATGAAATTCAGTAATCGATCAAAGAAATATATAACGAAAATATTGCATGCAAACTTCTCCTTATAATATGTAAGATATTACATTTTCTTTGAAACTGTATTTCTTCTCCAGAATTATCTCCATTTGTCTTTATCAAGATTTTAAATTGTTAAACCGCACCACGCGTTCTTTGATTTAAGTGCCCCACCACAAAACTGCTATAAGCAGTGTCAAATTCAGGGGGTGGCCCAGGGGAGAGGAACACACCCCCGGAACAATAAGATAACTCCACAAAAAAATTAAGATTTTATGTTTTCAACTGTCGAACAATTTCAATTGCCCTTTAAGACTTCTATAATGTCTCCCCTGAAGCCACAGAAATCCTTTCATTGCTCCATTACGTATAAAAAATCTAAAAAAATATCTTGGAAAATGTTATAACATAACACTAAGTCTCTGGGAAATATTTTGTTACAAGCGTCTAATTTGAAACATGAACTTAACTTGCAAAATATATTATGTTTTGACATTGTTTTATTTAACTCAACCTAATTTTAATAAAAAGATAAAATTTAATAATCGATCAAAGAAACAAGATGAAAATGGTGCTTGGAAATTTAGCCTTATAATACAAGGGTCTGCCGAAAATTCCTGATCCGTACAAAGAAAACAATTTTTTTTAAATTATTTTTAAAGTTTTTTCTCAACATTATCTTCAGAAAGGTTTATAAGTTTATCATATCGGTGTTCTAGTTTAATTAAACCATCTCAATAACGCGATTCGTCGAGATCTTCAAAACAGTTGTTTACGGCATCAATTACCCCTTCGTTGCTCTGAAACCTTTTTGAGGTTATGGAATAGGTGGTAGTCACTGGGTGCTAAATCTGGCAAATAAGGTGGATGTTCATGCAATTCGAATTTTAATTTGTAGATTTTTGCCCATTGCGATGACTGACCGATGTGCTGTAACACTGTCATGGTGATACATGATTTTTATAATTTTTTATTATCAACAAAAATAATTCCTGTTGATTCCCAGAAAATATCCGCCATAAACTTGTTTTTTGGCAAAGTTGATTTCGCCTTTTTTGAAGCTGATTCAACCTGCGCAATTCATTGCTTTGTCTGTAATTTGCTGACAGGAATGTAGTGGTGAATCCAAGTTTTAGCCATGCTCATAAGCCGTCTCGAAAATTCTTTGGGATTTTTAACTGAAGAGCTCCAAATTCTTACTTGAAACGGTTTTCCGATGCAACATTTTGTCAAGTGTCAACAAACGCGGCACCTACTTTGGACAGACTTTGTGGAACCCTCAAAATATAAGTCTAAATATTACATGCGCTTCTTTTTATATGTTTGTAACCCCTGCTACCTCGAACAAGTTTAATCTGCGGTCTTCCAGGGCTATTCGATGATTTTTTTTTCAACAATTTCAGGAGCTGTCGCTTCCATAGGAAGTCCAGAGCGGGGCTCATCATTCGCGCTCGTCGGCCGCATTTTAAAGTCTGCAATCCACCTTTAAACTGTTGAATATGATGGGACAGAGCCATTCAGTGTTACGTCCATTTTCTTCTTATTTAGGCGTTAATTCTTTCAAAGAAAATTTTAGATTATCACTCGTTTTTATAAATCTTCTATTTTCGTAAAAACTCTAACATAGTTTTGATTTAAATGTTGTCAATCAAACAATAACCAAATTACCGATCTGAAACTGTGGGTATAGGCTAGTCATGGACAGTACTATGCAATGATAGCTTATAACTGTCCTAAAGGCTCCGTTTCTGTGTCCAGCTCGGGATTTTTCATCCAACCCTCGTGCAAAAAATATAAATTGTCGCAGAAACCGCATTCCTCTGCAGAAGTGGTATCTAATTGTTTTTGTTGATTATTTAAACGGCTGAACAGCGTCACGCGTTCTTCGATTCACCTGAAATGTAAACTGCAATTTTTCTATAAGCTATTTGTTTTCTCATGACGGACAACAAAACTAAAAATATGCCTCAGAACAAGTAATAACATGACACTAAGTCTCTGGGACATATTGTTTTGTTAAAACCTCTAATTTGATGTAGAACTTTGTATAACCCCTTACCGGTGGTATATCTATGAAACCACTTAATTTTATTTCCCAAACGCCATATTGGCACCGGAAATTTTGTAAGAAAATTTACCTTTTTTGAATATGCGAAATGTAGCTCTTTCTAATTTACAAAAGAAGTTGTTTTCAAATTCCGATGTCAGTCATTAATTTCAACACTTAAGCAATGAATTTGTTCTGCGCCAGGGGGGAAGACAGGACTGGGTACAATCTTATAGAAAATATATGAGAATTAAGTCCCGTTTCCTCGGAAACTATCAGATAAATTTTGGTGAAACTTGATATCTACATTCACTTGATTATGCTAAAGATTTTTGGCGGACAGTTTTTTCTGCGAAAAAAACTGTTTATATAAAGCAAAGGCAATTTTTCAGAATTTTTAATTCTGAAATTAATAATTTATTTTTTAAACTGACTACCATATATGATCTTACTTTTATACTCTAACACAAGAAAAAAATTGTCAAAATCGCTCAACTACCCTAGGAGATAGCCGGATTTTTACCTGAAAATTGGAATGGATCGGAAACATTCATAATTAAACATTGTTTATAAAATCCCAAAATGATTATAAAAGAAATAAAATGCTTTAGTTTTGTATGTTTCCTACAGTCTTTGAGAAAAATCATTGCATCCATGCTCTATACCTTAATAAATCTCAAAGGAACGAATCGCATATTGCTTATCAAATGGAAGTAAGTAATAAAACTAGCTACTGTCGTTTCAACTATCATTTAAATCAAAATAAATTAAAGCATTTGAAAATCGTAAAAATAAATTTTATAAAAGGCAAATAACATAAATAAAAGTAAGAGAGAGAAAAATCTTCCGACAACCCTTCAATCAAATTGACAACATGTTTGTTTTGCCAGCCAGCGTTTTATTTTTATTCCACCTGCATATTATCCCATTTTTTAGGAATATCCACCTCCTTTCCACTGTAGATAAGAACTCCCAATCATAACACTGAATAGCATGTCAAAAATCAACATCATCATCTTCTCTGGCTGATCTTCAGGAGCGGCCGAAATCAAACGGGTGGTCTCAACCAGTCGTGTTCCATTATTAGACTCAAGGGAAAAGCAAAGGTGACAAATCTATTGCACCATGTAACATTATTTTTGTTTCTGGACAATCAATGTCATTTTCTAATTGGTTCTCTCATAAAACCATGAAGAAACTGTACTTTCCTGAAAAAACTTTGCTTTTATGGTCAGTACAATGAAAAGTTGAAATTTGCCTATTCATATTAATTGCTATCAATGTTGCCACATATGACTCGTTTTTTTATTTAGCCATTCTATATGCACACCAGTAAATTTTAATAGTTATTTTTGCTTTGTAACATGACTGATATTTCTTTAACTTAAAATAATAAAATTGCTATTCAAAATTTTCTGGAGTGAAATAAATATTTCTAAACTAGCAAAAGCCATGCTTTGTTTGGATTCGCGAAGCATTATTTTATAAAACAGATATTTGAAAGTAAAAATATTTTTTAATATTATTTTTTCATCTTTATTAAACAAAACGTTATTTTATTTTTTGGCGCATTTTAATTTTTTATTTATGATGTAAGACTGGCATAATAAAATATTTTCGAAGCAAACTTTTACAAAATATTTTTAAATTTTCAACTAAAAGCTCTTTTAAAGATGTTTTTACAATTTCCAGTAACCACTGGGGTTTTTTAAAGTTGTTTGAAATATGCATGTTTCCAATCTTTGTAATTAACATCAAATAATCTTTGATAGCTATTTTAGAATAATATATTTGAAGAGAGCTTGAAGAAAGTTACTTCGTCAAAATCCTATTTTCTGGAAAAACATTTGAAATCTGCTCTCGTTGATACTATATGAATTTTTAACTGTAAAAACTTTTTTTCTAATTTCTTCGTTTTTATACATGTTAGCGTATCAGAATTTTTGATACTGTAGAATTTTTCGTAAGGAAAATTTCTATGGAATGCTTAATTTTGAAGGATTTTCACTCTCGACAACGTTACGTACGTTTTTAAGCCAACTGGTGTCTATATATCCTCAATATCTACAACTGCTTCATCTAATGTTAAACCTTGGGATTTATGAATTGTAACAGCAAAAGCTAACTACAGAAAAAATTATTTCCTTGAGCAATTTATGCTTCCATTTTTCCAGAATTTAATTATTGGGGGAATTGGTACACACCAATTCTTATAAGTTAAATTGATGGAGTATTCAAATTTATCCATGATTATTCGCGATATCTGGTCTGGTGGCTTGTGATTTTCTTTATTACGTGCAACAAAGTCTAAAGTCCCGTTCACTAAACCTTTTTCGGTCCACAAATAAGAACGTAACATTACTTTAGATCCAAATGATAAAGTAAGAAATGTTTAAAGTCAATTTGTCGTTTCTGAATCGGCCAACTTTGCTTTAGTACATTTTTAAAGAGCTTGAATCGTGGCAACAACTTCACGCTTCAGTTCTTTTAATTTTTCATTTATATAACAAATTTAACAATTAATTTTATTTGTTTACAATTCTTTTGTTGCCACTTTACAAAAAAAAAAAAAAAAAAAAAAAAAAAAAAATTCCACAATACAATTTTTTTTTAAATGTTTAAGTGTCATCTGTGCATACGATTTTGGTGAATAATGAAAACATATTTTATTTATTAAATTAATCATGATTCTATCTATAATTACTTACACCATGATTTATATATATATTTTTTCTGAAAATATACGCGTTTCATTTTTTATTTATTTGCTAGAATGCGTCCGTATTGGAAATGCATGTAAAATAAATTAATTAAAATAATACATTTTTTAACGTTTTACTGAAAAAAAAAAATTTAAATTGTGCAAATCTACAGATCATAATTTATTTTTGTGTTTAATTTGAAGTTAAAATATTGAATAGTTTATTTGTAAAGTGTACGACAAAATGTAATTTGAGTGGCCTAGTAGAGGATTCGCTTCGCTCATCCTAATAACAAATCTATCAGATGCATCAGAAGTTAAGAAAACGTAAGGAAACGGTTCTGGGAAAAATCTCACTTACTGCGGGTATTTGAAAATTAACCCCTTAACTGGTTTGCCCGAACGCCGTTCGGGCAAGACGAATTTGCTTATTTCATCATTTAATTAAAGCTTTATGACACCACTATTATTTTAAATAAAATTTTTATATTATTGAAAGACGAAATGGTTAGACCAGTGATGGTAACTTGTGGGAAAATTGCCACATCTGTGGGGAAAATAGAGCTGTGTGGGGAAAAGGGGAAACTTGAGGTTTTGTGGGAAATTTTGAGAATTTCCCATTCCACTCTCATGAACGCGCTTTTTCCCTTTCTTTCTGCAAAACTTCTTAGAAAAACCTTCCTTTCTACTTGTTTTTCAGAACTCCTGGCGAATTGCATCGTAACTATTTCGCTGAATATTGCGGTTGCATTCCAATGACTATCGAAGCAGTAATACAACTAAACTTCTCAAAGTGAATAGATTAGATTCAACTACGTGACCACATGTCGCAAATTTTCCTCCAACCAATCAAAATTACAATCTTTTATCGCTTAAAGCTCAAGCAATGAAAGTAGAGAAACCTGAGGGATCTTTGGAAGGGGGAAAAAAGGTTATGACGTCAGTCGGAACTATTCTATTCGATTTTCGGTTTCGATCGCTCGCTTGCTTGAGAAAAGCATAAAACGAAAACAGTTTTTTGGTTTTAGATTTTAGTTCCAATTTTTCTAGAATGTGTAAAGGGTAGTATCTCAAAAGTTACATTTTAGTGTTTTATAGCTATGGATTTGGATAAAGCAGAAGACTCGCACGTTGCGACAACCAATGGTAAAAGGAAAAATAGTTTTTCTGATAAGGAGAAATCGAAAGTAAGAAAAAAAGTATTTCAGTACGAATGGCTTCATCTATCAGAATTTAAAGGCTGGTTAACACCAAAAGAATCAGATGTAAGTGTACAGCATGCGATGCGATATTGTTCTGTGGAAAAAGCGAATTACAAAAACTCGCGGATACAGAGAGGCATAAAAAAATTAGTTTTTTTAATACTCTGTTTTAATAATATTACGTTTTAGAAAATATGCTTTTTCTCTTTATATATGTTACAGGCTAAACCGGATTTTAGGCCAAACTAGATTGGCCTAGGCCAAACTAGTTTATCCTAACACCCATCGGATAGACTAGTTTTTCCTAGGCCAAACCGGTCTATCCTAACGCCCATAGGATAAACTAGTTTTTCCTAGGCCAAACCAGTCTATCCTAAGGCCCATCGGATAAACTAGTTTTTCCTAGGCCAAACTAGTCTATCCTAAGGCCCATAGGACAATCTATTTTTTCCTAGGCCAAACTAGTTTGGCCTAACTTTTATAGGATAAACTAGTTTAGCCTGCTGTTTATTGGTCTGAACTAGTTTCTCCTAGGCCGATCTAGTTTATCCTAGGCCAATTCAATTTGGCGTGATTTTATTGAATTCAATGACCGCCACAGCGCCAACATTCTAGTTTGTCCTAGGCTGATCTAGTTTATCCTAGGCCAATTTAATTTTGCGTGTTTTTTAGCTCGCAGGCGTCAAAGCCTGAGAAATAATGGGCTCGCAGGTTCTGTATGTATGAATGTACGTATGTATGTACGAATGTACGTACGAATGTATGTACGTGCGTATGTACGTAACGTGATAACTCGTGATAGAAATATCCGATTTGCTTCAAATTTTGGATGTACGTTCATTGATATAAGGTACTTTTCTGATTAATTTTGGGAATTCATTGGATGAGAATAAAGGGGAGCGAACGGGAGGCTAGTCCCGTTATTAGAGAAATGGATTTTTGATGCAGAATTATCAGTTTTCATTTAAAATTTTAGATATAGGATCATTCTGACAAGGCGCCTCCATGATTAGTTGTGGATGTTTATTGTTTAAGTGTAAGAAAAGGGCAATGTAGGTTAACCCCTCCCATAATCTAGATTAGATAAATGGTTTTTGACGCAGAATTTACGGATTTGCTTTACATTTGTATATAGGTTCTTTCTGATAAGGCGATTCCCTGAATAGTTTTGGGGATTAATGGTTAAGTATGAAAGGAAAAATTACATCTCTTACATAGAAAAAACTAATTTATCCTATGGGCATTTAGATAAACAAGTTTGGTGTAGAAAAAACTAGTTTATCTAATTGGCATAAGGATAAAATAGTTTGGCCGAGGCTAATCTAATGTAGCTCGAATACGGGTCTGGCCAGTAAAAAACATATCTTTCAGTAGAAAAAGTATAAATGTGTGTCAAGAGTCATTGCTTATAACACCAATACAGAAATTTAACATGTTCACCTTAGAGACATGATGATTTGGACATGGTGTTTGCTTTTTTTTCTGTACACTCTTGCCAACTGAGATCTGACTTGCATTTATTATTATTATTATTATTATTATTATTATTATTGCATATTCGAACCAGAATGAAGCTGAACAAAATTTGCAATCGAGCAGCATTTTCCATTTTTGAGAAATTAATTACCTGTCGACATATAAGTTATTCTTGTCACGGCGTCAAATTTTTTTTTTCGTGAAGTCGTAACCGGAAATTCGATTCAAAACGTAACTTTATTATTTTCTCAAAGATACATCGCTTTTATGAAAAAATGGTTTACGCCATTCGATTATATATTATCTGAATATGTTAACTTTATGCATTTCCGAAAAGGAAGTAGTTCATAAATGTGTTAGGATGTAGCTCTTTAGGATTTGAGAAAAGCCTTAAGGAATGACAGAGAAATATATTCATAAATCTACTTTTTACTGAAAAGATTCAAAAGTTATGATATTTATAACTCTCATATTTTTTCTTTTGTTCTAAACTACATTGATTATTTAATGAATCCGTATTTGAATATTGAAACTCTAAGAATCTAGATAATCATTAATACATTGTGTATTTTCCATTCTGTGAACACAACGTAATTTAAAAATACATTGTAAATTTATCCAATAAGTATATAAGCAGTATTTTTTAAAGGAATCTTAATTGTATGTGAAGTAAAACCTGAATTTTTTTGCAGAAATTGAGTAGGGCCAGATCGAGCCAGACTGAGTCTTTTTTCACTGATTTTTGTACAGACAGAGCTCTGCCTGTACAAAAGTAAATAACATTAAAGTAAATAATAATAATTTGCTTGAATAAGCAAACACCATGTCCAATGCATCATGTCTCTAAGGTGAACATGTTAAATTTCTGTATTGGTGTTATAAGCAATAACTCTTGACAGACATTTATACTTTTTCTAGTGAAAGATTTGTTTTTTACTGGCCACACCCGTTTTCGAGCTAAATTACATTAGCCTCGTTCAAACTATTTTATCCTTATGCCAATTGGATAAATTAGTTTTTTCTGCACCAAACTTGTTTATCTAAATGCCCATAGGATAAACTAGTTTTTTCTATGCAAGAGGGTAATCATTCATTTTTCCCTTCATACTTAACCATTAAACCAGGGTGCGTAGTCATCAAGATACTCAGAGGGTTTTAATTATTTTAGTATCAGAAATTCTTTAAAGTACCGGTTGTTACATCTGGAAAAGGATTTCTTTTTTGTTAAATAAAACAAATATTACATTATAAAAATTCTGGTAAAAGGTCCTTACAAGGTGCTTCCATACTACGCACCCTGTAAACCCCCAAAACTATTCAGGGAATCGCCTTATCAGAAAGAACCTGTATACAAATGTGAAGCATATCCGTAAATTCTGCGTCAAAAACCATTTATCTAAATTATGGGGTGGGGGGTAACCAATATTGCTTCCTTTTTACACTTAAACAGTGAACATCCACAACTAATCATGGAGGCGCCTAGTCAGAATGATCCTACATCTAAAATTTTAAATAAAAACTGATAATTCTGCATCAAAAATTCATTTCTTTAAATTAACGGTGGGGGATTAGCCTCCCTTTCGCTTCCCTTTATTCTTATCCAATGAATTCCCAAAATTATTCAGAAAAGTACCTTATATCAATGAACGTACATCCAAAATTTGAAGCAAATCGGATATTTATATCACGAGATATCGTGTTACGTACATACGCACGTACATACATTCGTACTTACATGCGTACATTCATACATACAGAACCTGCGAGCCCATTATTTCTCAGGCTTTGACTCTTGCGAGCTAAAAACACGTAAAATTAAATTGGCCTTGGATAAACTAGATCAGCCAAGGACAAACTAGAATGTTGGCGCTATGGCGCCATTGAATTCAATAAAATCACGCCAAATTTAATTGGCCTAGGATAAACTAGATCGGCCTAGGAGAAACTAGTTCAGACCAATAAACAGCAGGCTAAACTAGTTTATCCTATAAGAGTTAGTCCAAACTAGTTTGGCCTAGGAAAAACTAGATTGTCCTACGGGCCTTAGGATAGACTAGTTTTGCCTAGGAAGAACTAGTTTATCCGATGGGCGTTAGGATAGACCGATTTGGCCTAGGAAAAACTAGTTTATCCGATGGGTGTTAGGATAGACCGGTTTGGCCTAGGAAAAACTAGTCTATCCGATGGGCGTTAGGATAAACTAGTTTGGCCTAAAATCGGGTTTGGCCTGTAACATATATATTATATATGCAAATATATATAAATATGTGTACGCAATGTTGAATCCAAAGGGTGGCCCGGGGAGGACAACCCCTCCCCCCACACTAAATTTCCTCTTGGAATAAAGTTTATTTTTTATTGATATGATAAAAATAATTTTGGAAGTTAATTTTCACAATTTTCTTTACTGACATTATCTCTGTAATTTATTGTAAGGAATCTACTTCTATTTCCATCAGAATAAACTTTTTACGTTTGAAATTAAACATTGTGTGAATAGAAAAATTAACTTTAAACGCAGAGAAATAACACAAATAAACTTCTGTTGCATAGAACTTTCATGAATGAATAACAGTTTTGAAAAAAAAAAATAATCATCATTATTGTCTTAAGAATTTATTTTTATATTTGTTTATGTTTATTAAATTACTTATGTTCTTCAATTGACTGAAAGATTTTTGTTTTAAAGAACCAAAATGAAAAGTAGTATAAAATATATTTTGATCATTTGCCGATAGAGGGCAGCACTGCTGAATTCAACAGTGTGGGAAAAATTGAGCTCACGAGGGAAATTTTGAGGAGAAAATTGAGCTCATGAGGGAATTTTCGAGGGAAAATTTCAACGACGGGGTTACCATCACTGGGTTAGACTAAATTTTACAAATATTTTTTTTTAAATAATAGTGGTGTGAATCCGCTATTTTCAATTTATTGAACGGAAAAGAATTAACCAGTTAAGGGCTTATAAAGACTTTCAGTCAATAATAGGTGTTCAATTGCACCCGTATCACGCATTTTTATGGCACTATATCTGTTGTTTGCCCCAAAGGGGTTAATAGTAATTTAGTTTAGTCGAGAAAAAAAATCAATTACTGCCGTTTAAATTAATTAAACAAAATGCCAGTTAAATTGAATTAAATGAAGAAATTTGGAAATCATTGAAATAAATAAAAAAGAAGTGAAGTAACGTAAATAAAAATAAGAGAGCGGAAAAAATCTACCGACAACCGTTCGATCAAATTGACAAGATGTTTGTTTTGCCGGCCGACGGTTTATTTTTTATTCTACCTGCATATTATCCCATTTTTTCCCAAGCCCCACCTCCTTTCGACTGGAGGTAAGAACTCCTAAATCATAACGCTGAATAACATGTCAAAAATCAACAGTAGTATCTTCTCTGACTGATCTTCAGGAGCTAGCCGAAAACCAGACGGGTGGTCTGACCCAGTCGTATTCCATTATTAAACTGAAGGAAAAAATCAAAGGAGACGAATCTATTATCATTATCATTTTCCAGAGTTAAATTAATTTCTATCTTGATAATATGACCACGTTTTTTTTCTACCTTTATTTTTTATTTATTTATTTTTGTTATTAAACAATCAAATAAAAAATGGATTACTACGTGTGTATCGTCAAAACTAAATCACAGATAATTTACAACAAAAATCCATGAAGAATATCCTTAAACCTCTCGTGTGTGTTCAAGTTTTTCACCCTTTAAAATTCTCGCTTCCTATTTTTAGAACATCTCATTTTTCTATATAGTATATAAGTAATAAAATATAACTAAAAAAATCAATTACTGTCGTTTAGATTAATTAAATAAGATGTCAGTTAAATCAAATTAGATAAAGGCATTTGAAACTCATAAAAATAAATAAATAAACAAGGCAAATAACGTTAATAGAAATAAGAGAGATAAAAAGTCTACCGACAACCATTCGATCAAATTGACAAGATGTTTGTTTTGCCGGCCGACGGTTTATTTTTTATTCTACCTGCATATTATCCCATTTTTTCGCAAGCCCCACCTCCTTTCGACTGGAGGTAAGAACTCCCAAATCATAACGCTGAATAACATGTCAAAAATCAACATTAGTATCTTCTCTGGCCGATCTTCAGGAGCTAGCCGAAAACCAGACGGGTGGTCTGACCCAGTCGTATTCCATTATATTGGCCCAAGGAGAAAAAAGGAAAAGTGAAGAATCCATTAGTGAGACAGTTTCCTATGGCATGTCTGGTATGAAAAGATTGACCAGAAAAGAAGGCCCTTGGGTCATCTTTTGCTTCTTGAAGAATGTCGATAATAAAAGAATAACACATCGGGAGTAAATTTGCTCCCACAGCATTTGACACGAAAAAGTCAAGGTTGCGATAATTGTTTGCATCGTCTCTTTTTGACAATTTCCGACGTAGTTTGAAAAGTATTTATGGACAGTATTAGGCAAAAATATAAAAAAAGAAATTGTGGCATTTTTGATTATGTGCAGCAGTGGAAAAAGAAAAAAAACTAGTTAGATGTGCCAATCCCAAAACTTTCTTCTATCTCATACGTATATTTTAATATTTAAAAAAAAATAGTTACTCATTTTAATGCTTTAATAATTTTAATTCAATACCATACCAACTTTGATTTTCATCTTAAATTTCTGCTTCAATCAATTAATCGGAGTAAAAACGAATTTCCGTCTCTGCACGAGACGATAGACAATAAAATGATAGGCAGATTTTTTTTTTTTCTTTTTTTTTTTTTTAATTCAGGGACGACTTATTTGCCTTACCAAAAAATAATCATATACAAAAAATTTAGTTCATTTTTAGAACTAACTTCATACACTTTTAAGTGATGCAATATTGAAAATGGCATAAAATTCGCTGTTGCAGCGCCCCCTTCCGGCGGATTTTTTTCAGATTCAAGGTGATCCAACTAGCCATAGCCATACACTTACAAAGAATTTTCGTTCAATTCGATGCATAACTTCATGTACTTTTGGTCGGTACAATATTGAAAATGTCACAAACATCGCGATTGCAGCGCCCCCTTCCAACGGATGTTTTTCAAATTCAGGGAGGACCAACTAGCCATAGTCATACACATACACAAAAAAATTGGTTCAATTCAATGAAAATATACTTATAAATACATACTATATGTATTCTTATAAATACATACATCTAAATATATCTATCATCATAATCTTATATCTATCATATCATATCTTATAAATACATCTATATATATACTTATAAACACATGCTATATATACTTATAAATAAATACTTATAAACTTCATGTACTTTTGGTCGGTACATTATTGAAAATGTCACAAACATCGCGATTGCAGCGCCCCCTTCCGACGGATGTTTTTCAAATTCAGGGAGGACCAACTAGCCATAGTCATACACATACACAAAAAAATTGGTTCAATTCAATGAAAATATACTTATAAATACATACTATATATATTCTTATAAATACATACATCTAAATATATCTATCATCATAATCATATATCTATCATATCATATCTTATAAATACATCTATATATATACTTATAAATACATGCTATATATACTTATCAATAAATACTTATAAACTTCATATACTTTTGGTCGGTACAATATTGAAAATGGCACAAAAATCGCGATTGCAGCGCCCCCTTCCGGCGGATTTTTTTCAAATTCAGGAAGGACCAACTAGCTATAGTCATACACTTACACAAAAAAATTGGTTCAATTCGATGCATAACTTCATATACTTTTGGTCGGTACAATATTGAAAATGGCACAAAAATCGCGATTGCAGCGTCCCCTTCCGGCGGAATATTTCAAAACTGAAGGAGGACCTGCTTGCCACAGCCAAAAACATTCACAAAAATTTGGTTCAATTCTATGCATAACTTCATACACTTTTTGATGGTAGAAGGGCGACATACACACAGACAGACACACAGACACACGGACAGACAGACATTTTGTAAAAACATGTCTTTTGGAATCTCTGACCCCTAAAACGTGTAAATCCGTCGAAAACCGGAAGTCGAAAAAAATTTCGATTACAATACTCATTTCTTTGAAGATAGAAGAAGGTAAAAAGTAAACACCCCTACTAACTCCTCAACAAATTATCGTCGAAGAAGTTTACTGGTACTAAACGATTGGAAATGAAGTCTACTTTTAAATGACGCATATAAAATTTGCTTAGGGGGCCATCAAATTATTAAAACGAACCCAAACTTCCTTTTTTTTTTCATTAGCAATATCCAATTTTAACACGCTATTTCAAATCTTCGCTTCGGTTCAAACTATGCATAGACAATAGATTTCAAGTCATTTGAACGATACGATTTTGAATTATAAGCATTCAAAATTTAGTGCTTCTGATGTTAAATGACATTTTCATATTTTTATCCATATCTCCTGAAACTCTTAATGAGCTGATACTTTTTTATGTATCAATAATAATAAAGTAACCAAACATAAATATGCTGAATTTGCAGTTTTTAAAATTTTATGACATGAATTATGAATCATGAAATTAATATTCTAAAAACTTTGAATTGCAGCCTACAATTTCTTTGATGGATTTATTTTATTAAGTCCTGTTTTCTAGAAATCCAAAATTTCAAATTTGCCAAATTTCAAGTAGTTTTCGAATTATGCTTTAAAAATGGCAAAATGATGGTTTAAGGGTGTTCTTAAATCAAAAAGGGCAACTTTATGACACATGCATTAATTTATTTTTGTTTGGAAATGCATGAAAATAGCAGGTGTTGTTATTCAGAAACTGTCTAATTGCACTCATTCTTTTGTTTTTTAAAAAACACAATAGATTTTTCATAACAAGCCTTCAAAGTTGACACTTTTGAGCATATTTCCCGACGAAAGCAGAAAAACCGGTCGAAATGGAGGAGAAAAACGGGTGATTGCGTCATCGAAATAGCTTATAACTCGATAAGTAATTTAATTATCATAAACTGGAAAAATAAGTTCAATTCGAAATCGCTCTCATAGTCAGGCATTAAAATTTTATAACTTTCTGTTAAAAAATGAATTTGTAAATGTGCCAAAACGTTTTTCGCTTGTTGAGCGGCTCAGTTAAGAACACCCTTAAGGGGCCGTCAACGATAGAAGTGACTAGATATTTTGAAACTCCCTATGCTATCCTGTAATCTAGCAGTCTACAATGACTTGAAACAACAATTTCAAATTGAACTTAATAGTATATTTTGCTTTAAATTTTATCTTTATTTTATGACACAAAATATTTTAATTTCAAATAGCTTCAAAATTTAATCTGCTGATTTTTAATGTTTTAAATTAAACCAAAATGTGTGATGTCACACTTCTGCTAACCCCCTCCCAACCCCTTGTCACAAACTGTCACAATTTCACGAACCCCCCTCCTTTCATCCAAGTATAACATCATTTATGGACGGTCCCTGAATTTATTTGATTATCTCAATTAAAAGCTACGTTTCAATTATATAAACCATTAGAATTTCAGTCACTAGCGTTACTATGTAACTTTCTCGTACATAAATTATCTCTCTATATAGATATCATATAACCTTCCAATGTCTATCTTTAAATGATGATTGATAATAAAGATAAAACTGGAGGAACAGCGATTGATGAGACAGGCTCAAAGTTTTAGAATACACGCCCTATTTTAAAATAGTCTATTTTTATTTATTTATTTTACTTTATTATTTATTCTCAGTCAGATAGAAAAAATGTTTTGATAATGCATAATTTTGCGTAAAAAAATGTTGTCTTTTTTTCTAGTTTGAACTACGTCTAGTTTGAACTATGTTCACTACGTTTCGAAATGCAAAAATGGCAAAAATTCTAACCAAACTTTTCGGAGAAAATATTTGAAAATAATATATATTAACTTATTTATTTTCTTTTTTATTGTTACAAGGTAGAACCCGTCAAATTTTGACGAAAAAAAATGTTTAAGAAGGAACTGTTTCATTAAAGTATAATAAACTTACAAAATTAGTTATAGTAAAAATTTCATTTTATATTGGTACGTCTAACTCTTAAACAAACGATATTTATCGTCAAATTAACAAATACTATTTCTATAAAACGCAGTTGTAGAAATTGTTAAAATTAAACTTTAATCGTATATGTAAGCAGTAAAAAATAATAAAGATAAGTTATTATGATAAAGTTATCAATTAAGGTTCTTATGCAGGGGCGGATCCAGAGGATCGTTTTGGGGGGGGGGCGATACTAAGAAACATAGAATCAACATAGTCATAATTTCTGTTCATGAAATCATTCCTTGTATAGTTATTATTAAATGAATGATCAAATGAAATGCTTTTCCGCGATCTTCTGACAAAATACTTTTTTCCGCTATCTTTTAACTAAATTTTTCGCTCTTTTCGCGATTCTTTGGCGGAATTCACATTTTTTTGGCATTTTTGACGAATTTCGCGTTTTTTCCGCGATACTCTGTCAAAATTCGGGGTTTTTTCCGCGATCCTTTGACGAAATTGGCTCTTTTCTGCGATACTTTGACAAAGTTAGCAATTTTTTGCAACCCTTTGAGAAAAGTAGCTCATTTTCCTCGACCTTTTGACGAAACTGAAGTTTTTTACGCTCTGACAAAACTCGCGCTTTTCCAGCGATCCTATGTCGAAATTTGCACTTTATCCGAGTTCCTTTGCCTTTCCTTTTCGCAACCTTTTGAAAAAAGTAGCAGTCTTTCCGCGAACTTTTGACGAAATTCGAGCTTTTTACACGACACTGACAAAAATCGCGCCATTTCAGCAGTCCTATGTCGAAGTTCGCGTTTTTTACGCGATCATCTGTCAAAATTTGCGCTTTTTCCGCAACCCTTTGACGAAATTTGCACTTTTTCGCGGTACTTTGACAAAATTAGCAGTTTTTTGCAACCCTTTGAAAAAAATAGCGCTCTTTCCTCGAAATTTTGACGAAATTCAAACTTTTTGCGCAACACTTTGACAAAAATCGCGCCTTTTCAGTGATAATATGTCGAAGTTCGCGTTTTTTACGCGATCCACTGTCCATATTCGTGTTTTTTACGCGACCCTGTGATGAAATTCGCACTTCTTCAGTGACCATTTGACGAAATTCGCGCTTTTTCACGATACTTTGACAAAATTAGTGCTTTTTCAGCGATCCTATGTCGAAGTTTGCGTTTTTTGCGCGAACCTCTGTCGAAATTCACATTTCTTCCGCGACCCTATGATGAAATTCGCGCTTTTTCCGTAATAATTTGACGAAATTCGCGCTTTTTCGCGATACTTTGACAAAAATTAGCGCCTTTTCAGCAATACTATGTCGAAGTTCGCGCTTTTTCAGCGATCCCATGTCGAAATTAGTACTTTTTCCGCGATACTTTGCCTTCCCTTTTTCCTACCCTTTGACAAAATAAGCGCTTTTTCCACGACCTTTTGACGAAATTTGCTCTTTTTCCGCTATACTTTGACAAAATTAACATTTTTTTGCAAACATTTGACAAAATACATGCTTTTTCTTCGACCTGTTGACGAAATTCGAGTTTTTTCAGCGATCTTGTGTCAAAATTCGCGTTTTTTAGCGGTCCTTTGTCGATGAATTCTTTTTTTTGCGTGACCATTGACAAAATTTATGCTTTTTCCGCGATCTTTTGTCGAAATTCGCCCTTTTTCCGCGACACTTTAACAAAATTAGCGTGTTTTAGCGACATTTTAATGAAATTCGCGTTTTTTCCGGAACAATAGAATGTCGCCGACAGAGTCGCAGAAATCCCTTCCGAAAAAAAGTCTGAATTCAACACTGGTTTGGGGAATGGCTATCGCTCCGATCGCCCCCCCCCCCCCCAGTGGATCCGCGCCAGTATCTTATGCCAGTATTCCAAAATTATAAAAAGCAAAATTTATTCCACTTTGGCTCAATCATAGAATTTTTTCCCCGTAAAATCTAAACCCGGCAGCATTTTTACCATATCAAAATTTACAGATGTATATTTCACATCTGTATTCACGTTTTAAAAAAATTGGCATTTTAATTTGATAATTTTCTTTGAAGTCTCAATGCTATTAGCTGAAATAGATATTAAACTGTTGATATTCTTTATGTATAAATCAAATTTTGTAAGTGAAGTCAAAATTCACCGTGATTTATAACAGAAGATATTTAAATTTCTTTTTTTTTTCCTTTTAATGAGAAAATGGCAACATAAAGAGCCCTCATTTTTTTCCCTTTGCTTTAAACAGAAATGGAGTACTCCTGTTGCCACCATTAGAAAAGAGGTTTTAAAAGCTACAAAAAAATTTATATTTCATACAAATTTCATTTAAAAGTACATTTTTTTTTCTCTACAACGATGGAGTAAAAATTGAAAATGTGCGACATTAAGAAGTTTAAAAACTTTTAGTAGCGAAAATTGCAATGCCGAAATTAATTTAAAATTAGAAAATGTTGCCATGCTCAAAATGACACATGCGTTACGCACAGATACGTTTGGCCTTTATAATAGAGATTTTATAATTTATTTATTTATTTCATTTTATTTATTTATTTTTTTAGGGTTAATTCGAGTTTCAACTTTTTTTTAAAAACTCCGAATGACAATAAAATCATTAGTATAACGCAGAAAATATTTATTTCTTGTGTTTGTTGAATATAAAAATAAAGTGGTATTCTTTCATTTTAAACCTATATTAAACAAAGTATAGAAAAAATCATTTATAAGGAAGAGACGCTAATAATGAGGGGAAAAAATAATTTATTTTCTAAGGTAGAATAGATAGGTCTTAGAAATGTCAAGGGAATGGTCAGGGGCTCATGACTCAATAGCCAGTCACACGCTGGCTCGGGAAAATCTTTCACTGATTCTTTGTTATAAAAAGTAAATCGGCTTCTGGGAAAAACCCACTTCTACAGTGCGGCATTAATTATCATCACATCTTCAAGTAAGCGGCAGTGGACGTGTTAATGAGATGCCTCACTGCTTCTAAATCGTCATTGTAAATTTGATTTGATTGTAAATTTTACAAAGCATTATTCCGAAAAATTCACATGAAATTATGAACTTTCTATAAACAAATATGAAAATCCTTATATATATTATAAATGTGAAAGTGTGTCCGAAAATTGGAATGAACTTGGCCTCAAAACGGATGGATTAATGTCTTTGAATTTTTGTATATAGATAGATTATTGGCTTGAAATGAACATAGGCTAATTTTTATTTATTTTATTCAAATATTTTTCTTAATAATTCAAAATTTCACTATTTTTCATACAGAATAAATTGAAAAATTTTCCATAATATTTAATCATCTTTCTTTTTTCGTTGCCAAAAAATAAAAAACCAGAATAATTATTTATCTTCTGTAATTAATTTTCAGCTGAAAGATTTTCACGTGATAAAACAAAATGAATTAAATAAATGGACCCTATTCTGTTTTTCGGTTCGAGGTTAAAAACCGCAATTTTACCAATTGTGACGTCAGAGGAATACTGTTTTTCTTCTTATATCAGGCAGACGATTATGTAAAATTTCTTTTACACTTAGAAGACTTCACAAGAATATAACTTCACACTTTACAAGAAAATAAATATTTTAGTAGTTTTTCCAGATATTAATCCGTAATCAAAATGAACCTTTTTCTTTCTTTCGGTTCGAGGCTATACAATTCAATTTTTTACGAATTTTGACGTCACAGGACTATTTTCCATTAAGAATTTTAAACTTATCAATGTAACGTCATATCTGAAACAAAGTATAAGTTTTCAAGTTTTCATTTTAATAACACAATGTAATTTAGAGTAAGTGCTAAAAAGAGACGACTGTGACGTCACATATTAAAAATAAAATAAATATGCTCTGATGTTATAATGAAATGAGATTGAATTATGATATCAAAAGTTATTATTTAAAGAAAATTAAGTTTATCGTCTGAGCGTGGTTAGTATAAATATTTAATTTTAAAATGAAATAAGTTTTTTAAACATTAAGTTTTAAATGATTAGAAAATGTTAATAATTTATACATATCGTAAATAACGTAATGATCAATGAAAAATACTTTTTACCATTCTTAGAAAGTAAGAAAAACTAAACTAATAATTAAAAAAAAATATTTTTGTGTGTTAATTCTTAAAATTGTTCAATTCTTCAAATATAAATAAAAATCACTTTAAAAATGTACTATCGGGCTTAAAATCTAAAGATTTAATGTAATTGTGAGAAAATACATTCCCCCAGTCAATATCTCAATTTCGCATAATGCGCTCGAAGTGTGCTGGAAACAGGTTTGTAAATGGATATTAATTCCACTTTTTTTAGCTCTTAAAAAGTAAAAATATGGTGTCATTTTTAAGAATATTTTTTTACAATAAATTTCTATAAATTTTTATGGTATGCAAAACATATATGTACAAATTATACAAAAATGCCACCTAAAACACAGTTTTAAATTAGATTTTTCCTAACACTGTTTTTTTTTTTTTTTTTTTTTTTTTTTTTTTTTTTTCGTTTTACGGAAACTACCTGCATTTTGACACTTTCTAACATGGTCTAAAAGTGTTTACGACTTCAGCCTGTCTGTATACCGGATGCCGAGTGCCTGGGGTCTGCCGTCTGTTTGTCCGTGTTTCAACTTGAGTAAATATAGTAGGATTCATACGAAAATAACTTACGTTATTGAGTTTTGCCATAGCATGTGCGGCATTGAAAATGCGCCAGGTAGCAATTATAGCTGAATCACAGGAGCACTCATAAGAAGACTTTACATTATGGTTTAAGGAGGAAAAATCATTTCTGGTGTATTTTGATAATGTTACATAATTTTAAATGTAATGAAATTTACATGCATTTTTAAGGTTCACAAGAACATGGTTACCATTGAATATGTTAAGTGTAGTACTTATAGTGTGCGTACAGGGAGCTCAAAAGTATTTCTATATATAATGGTCTGTGAAGAAAAACCATTTGCAGCGCATTTTAATAATGTTATTTTATTAAGGTTCTTTTAATAATATTGAAATTGATATCAGTTTCTGAAATGCACTAAAACAGGATTTCTATAGAAAATGGGGTGAAAAGATTTAACATTCATTTACAAGATCACAGGAAAATGTTCGGTAATATAATAGTCCACGGGGAAAAATATTCTCAGCGTATTTTAATTGCGTTGCACTATTTCAAACATGATGAAATTAATATACTGAGATTAATCAATACAATGATAAATACGGAAATTTACTACAATATGCTTGCAGTTAAGTATGATTTGCATCACATTTGTTGTTCATTTACACAGACGCATAAAAGATTTTGGACCTGTGTCCAGATCTCAGATATTGTATCCAAAGTATGGTCTATTAGAAAAGAATGCTGAAGAGCTTTTACAATTATCGTATGTATTTTAAGGAAAACTAATGCATTCTGAAGTTCAGCTACATTTAGTATAATAAGAGATGTTTGTAGAATTTAAATAAATCATGTATCGGACTATACAATAAACTGGATATATGGTCACCTGTGCAATAGCGATTCCCGGAAATATGAATTCAATAATTTTAATCGGGTTTTTTGCTTGAATAATTTAAGCTAAATATGCGGTCGTATGAAAATTTGCACGTAGTATACAGGACTGTAAAAAAGAATCCAAGTAAGTTTCTGTCTATTATTAGAAATTGCTAAAGGTGAATTTTAATCTTCGTTACACTTTTTCTAACTAAGCAAAATTTTAACATTGTATTTAGAATATTTACAAACACATAGATCATATACACAGCTGAAGAAAAGAATGGGACGGCGAAGTTATGTATTATGGAAATATTGGATTTTTTTTATTACCTAGGTTTAACATATGATTTTTCTTTCTTTGATATGGAATTCTGAAATACACTACAACATGATTTGTGTACAATTGGGGTGCGTTACAGTTGTTCTGCAGTATAAGTGGTTGCAATTTCATTTTCGCGATTGCTCATATTATCTAACACATTTCCATTTTATTTGACCGAGTTCTTTAAGTCCCCCATAAAAAAACTACTGCATAGCCTCCTATAAGATATGTGTTATATATATTTTAAATTATTATTAATGAAACGTTTTGTTTAACTAAAGCGTTTATCTTTTTTTTAATGCTACGTGAACGACGTCACGGGTAACAGCTAGTAGATAATAATAATAAAAATACTTTCCCTTCTATCTTCACCTATCTCCCCAAAAAAGAAACGAAATTTCTTGGAGAGCAGGAACACAGATATAAGAAGCAACAAACGGCATCTTTGTTGTTCAATGGTGCATTCAGACCAAAAGATACAAAAGGATTGGCCTTTAAAAATACTCAATCTGCAGGAGACATAACTTGACTATCGAATTTGTCATTTCAGGCCTTATTTACCTATCTACGAGAAGTAAAACGTAACGAAATTCGTCTTCAAAGTAAATGTTTTGGCGGTTAAAATATTTCTGAAGTGCTTTGAAGTTCATCTTCCTCTCATAACAAACAATGCAAAATGTCTCAGAAATCTAAGCTATCTGTCTGTGTATTAGGCTCCTCAGTCTTAGTGTCGCCTGTAGGAGACACCACAGAGTACAACAGAGCCTCAACTCGGCTTGAAAAGAGCGCCCTCAGTGGATCACTTAAAAACTAAACCATTACGTTGGCGATTTTTATCCTCGTGATTTCTGTTTAACTGTAACCTTATTCTGCTTGGCGCTTCTTGCTGAATGCTGATTTGATTATCTTTGCACACGTGCTTATGCTATTTGATCTTAGATTTCCGCGCTTATATTGATTCGTAATTATTACTGTTATTATTCTTGTTATTATTTTACTACAACATTAATTTTAAAATAAAATTGAATTTCGACTGTTTCAGAACAAGTTTTAAATAATTCTTTCATAAATTTCAAAACAAGAAGCAGCAAACCGTCGCTGTATTTTTTTTTCCTTTTTTCCCTTATCATTTGTCGCCAAGGAAGCGATGTTTCGCGCAACCTCCCTTATGTTATGATCGTAGTTTCAGAGTGGTCCGCTCGTGTCGCTACTGTCTATGCGTAATCCCATGTTAAACAAGTTGCCATTACAGTGTATGAAAGTTGATTCTCTGTTCCGTACTCTGTGGGAGACACTAAATAACACCCTTTAAATTATATAAATGTTTTTGGAATTGTTAAAATTAATTCTAGATCTTTTCAATAAATGTATGTATGTCATAAGCATGGATATAATACATCTTTGAAGATGTTTACAATAATTTTAAGCTTTTTTTTGTGGTTTTTTGTAATATTTTTCTCAGGAATGAGAATAGTATTTAGCATATTTTAACGCTTTATAATGTCCGGAATAAATTGTCAGAATAGATGAATCTTTTGATTAATATATGGCATTATAAAAAAATACATTCATATACATCTCTCTTTTATTGACAGAAGATAAATTTCAGATGAAAGATATGCTTAAGATAGAAGATAAGTTTAAGACGAAAGATATGCTTAAGATAGATGATAAGATATAGATAGAAAATAAGTTTAAAATCATATTTAATAACAATCAAAATAATTAGACATTTTAATTAAATTCTGACGTTTCTATAAATAAATAAAAAATTAGATAATAATAATAAAAAAATAAAAAAAATATTCTCATTTCCCTCTTTACCCCCCACCCCGCCATAAAAAAAATCTAAAAAGGCACACAAGTGTAGGAAGCAACAAACGGGAACTTAGTTGTTTAATATTCAAAGCAAATGATACAAAAGAATTGGCCTTTGTAAATACTCAATCTGCAACGGACATAACTCGACTATCGAATTTGCTATTTCATGCCTTGTTTACCTATCTCCGACAAGTAAAACGGGACGAAGCTCGTCTTATAAGCAAATGTTTTTGCGGCTAAAAATATTTGTATAAGACTAATATTTTGAAAATAAATACTCCCTCTGTCCCAAATTAGTTGCGACATTTGAATACTTTTGTACTGATTATTGATATTTATGACTTTATGATTTTGTTTGAAGATTTTTCAGAGAGCTATACTATCAATCAACAATATTTACGTACCTAACATTCCCTCCATCATTCCATAAATAAGTAATTAATAATCCCGGTTCACATGCTAATAAGCCACGCCCCAATTTGAAAAGACTTTTTTTAATAACTGCATAAAACCATCTTCAAACTAATAAATCGAGCCATTAAATTCATTTACAAACATTTTATTCCAACATTTCTGAAAAGTATCTTTTAGCATAAACATGCTGCAAACAAAATCGAATTCTGTCGAGCTTATTTTTTTTTCTATTAGACTTTGCTTAATTATAGATGAAATACTCTCCAAAGTTTTTCCCGACTTGAGAATCCTGTGTAATATTGATTTACGAATTATAACAGCATATGATATTCTTCGCATTGATTGTCTTCGTTTTATTGGGACATTTTACTTTTGCTCAATGGCATTTTTTTTTCGTCCGCATTTAAAATTTTTTGTAAACTTACAATGTAAATTCTCTTTATTCTCTTTATATTCTCTTTAAACATCTTTTATTTTTCATGTTTTTGCAAACGAGTTAGGATGATAAGCATCATGATGCACATTGAATTTAATAGCTGCAGCATTTATGGAATCAACGATCAGTTTATAATTTTTCAAATATCATTTCAAACATATCAGTACAGCGTTATTGCACCCAAATTTTTTTTTCAGAGAATTTTCTAAATTATTATTTCTTTTTCTTTTACTTTAAATTTGAGTTAACACTAACACTGCTTCTGACACCTAGTATACACCGTTATATTATTCTAGTATAATTTTACTGGTGTCGATCTACTAAACTGCAGCAGAAGTTACTTATGACTCCGCCTACTTGAAATGTCGCAACTAATTTGGGACAAGATTTTCAACCTAAATGTCGCAACTAATTTGGGACAGAGGGAGTATTACATATATACCATGACATATATTAGGATGAAAATCCACTGACATACACCAAGCCCTGGACGGGCTTTAAAAAGACTCTGGCCTCATCTCTAATACACACACTACCACACAAACATCTTTCTTTTATTAAAGTCCCACAATAGTCACTGAAAAAGACCCGGGTGATAATGTAAAGTCTATGGGAGCGTTCTTTTCAAATCTCTCTCTCTCAAATTTTAATATTTTTACATGTTTTTTTTTTTTTTTTTTTGCACAAGAAAGTTGAGGACGATCCACAACCGGCCTAGTTTTTACATTTTCAGTTTTGGTTTCAGATTTCTTATAAAAAATTACTTTAACTTTCAAAACCGGTTTAAACCGGTTCTAAAATTGAAACTATCATAATATAAAAATATATAAGCAAAATCAAAAAAGTAAAAACTAGGCCGTTTGTAATTTGTCCTCAGCTATCCTATGCAAAAAAAATCCTGTAAAAATATTAAAATTTGAGCGAGATAGTTGAAAAGAACGCTCCCATAGACTTTACATTATCATCCGGGTCTTTTACTGTGACTAGTGTTGCGCCTTAACATGTTGAGGACAACGTCAATTACTGGTGACTGACACTGAATTATCCGTTTAGGCTATGTCAGTCACCGGTGATTGACAGTATTGGGAATGCGTAACGGGAATCTTATTTCGCGGCCCAAACGAAAAGTCAGATAAAATAGGTTTCACGTTCAACGTGTTAATATAGATGGAAGATGAGTGTAGGATCATATTTAATAATAATAAAAATAACTACATATTACAAACTGTATTCCGACGTTTTCTACAAACAAATAAGAAAATAAGCAATAATAACAATAATAACAATAAAAATACTCTTATTTCCCTGTTCACCAACATCCCAAAAAAAGAAAAAAAAATGTTTAAAGAGGCACACAAATATAGGAAGCAACAAACGGCATTTTTGTTGTTCAATGGCACATTCAGACCAAAAGATACAGAAGAATTGGCCTTTGTAAATACTCAATCTGCAACGGACATAACTCGACTATCGAATTTGCTATTCCATGCCTTGTTTACCTATCTCCGACAAGCAAAACGTGACGAAGTTCGTCCGCTAAGCAAATGTTTTTGCGGCTAAAAATATTTGTGTAAGACTGCAACTATAGCATAGCTGACCTTAGAAAAAAATGAAGTGCTTTTGAAGTTCATCTTCCTCTGATAACAAACAATAGAAGCTACCTGCAAGAAATCCAAACTATCTGCCGGTGTAACGTTTGTTGAGAGAAGGGTAGATAGGAAAACAAACGACCTCCCCCCTTTGAGTGTATCTACCAATAAAGTAAAAACGCAATCAGCACCTCCATCTCTAAGGAATACATCACAGGTTCTTTAGCAACAACACCCACCTTGTTAGACGAACAGCAAAGGAATGCTTATAAAAAAAAGAAAAAAAAGGATAAGGTTGACACTTTCTGGTGTGTGCATAAATGGTGGAGAAGCGGACAGATAGCGGCTCATCTAGAAAAGGAAAGCGCACCTTTAGGGACATTACCGGTGGGGGTCGAAAGAGCAGAGCGAGATCTCTATCGTTTGCCCTTTTCGCTGGGGTATGTGAGAAAAGTTGAAAGGGCATCATACGGTAGACGTGTTTGGCCGTGTAAATTTGAAGACTTTGGATATACCTGAAGGTGGTGTCTGTTTCTAAATATTTTCCGATAAATGCAAAATGCCTCTTTGGCATGTTGATATCAATGTAATAAAGCACAATAAAATTTGTTAACTTTGTTTCATGACTTATAGAGCCAGAAACCCAAGGCTCTAGATGGCTCCGGGGCAAGAATCATCCTGGAGGGTCCTTCTATCTATATCTATAGAATTTTTTGTAAATATTTCGGAAAAAATAGTACTAAACTTGTTCTAAGTATTCATACATTCTACATCTGGTACTGCTCACATCTGTATTCAGGATATCACAAAAAATGGTTACAACTTTTAAAAGAAAATGCTATTAGAAATAATAAAAAAATGATAGTAGAAAAAAATTATAGATTGGTTGACAAGAGTATTTCTTTGTAAACTTTTACTTTGCTTATTTACATAGATTATAAGATGTTTGAAAAAAATCATTCGTGATCTTTTAATGAAAATACTGATTATTCTCATGATGGGAGGAGGGTAAAAGAGGGTGGGAAAGCTGCGCCGCATGCCTCTATATAAGTTGATCCCTGTAGAGATGCAATATGCAATAAATACGTGCACTGCGCTGTCACTGCATTTTCTGTTTTCACTCCCAAATTTAGTAATCGTGTGCACACAAATACTCATAGAAATAGGTTTCTGTTTATAGAGTCTGACCTTTTTTTAACTGAAGTTATACCGTGGAATATTTTGGAATTCAGATTTGGATAATCGTTATCACAGCGGGCCCTTCGGGAGGGGGGGGGCATCCCTTTTCCAACTGGTATTTGCTGGCCAAAACCAAAAACACATTTTTGACCAAAGGTGGCTCATCCTGGTATGTCGGGGCTCCGCTAATCATCATCTCGTCGAGTCAACGGCTGAAATTTCAGGATTACTTTAAAATGATTAGCATATTAAAATGCATTTGGTCATACTTTGGTAGGAAACACCTACAAATCCGATTTTAGTGAATGATTGGCGTAGGTTTACCAGTACTCCAGGCTTCCATACCTTTTGGTGTGGGAAAAAACAATGATAAGCTACCGATCAACCACTAAAATCTGCTCTGTAGTTGGTTTCCACTAAGATATGACTTAGAAGGCCTGTTGCATTTTAATATGCTAATCGAGTTCTGTTTAAGCCTGAAACTTCAGCTATCAACTCGATGAGGTGATGGTCTGTACAGTCGTCTCTCGGCCTATACAGATTGTTTCACTACTAGGCCAACAAACTTCCAAGAGGTGTAGGGGGCACAGACGACTAGGAATATCATAGCAATGCAGGGTCGAAAATGCTGTAATTTTCAATTATGGTTCATAGAAGCAGAGAAAAGAAGAGAAACAGCAACACATTAATGGGGAAGAAAATATTTTATTGAATGATTGTACTTCAAAAAGTGTCCGAAACTACAACCAGAAGTCGTCAGGTGGGTATGACAACGGCTACATAGAATTCCTTATGTTCTGGAAGATTCCTGGTATGTCACAAATTCTCCCGGCAGCTACAAATGTTCGAGCATCGAGATCTTCAACTGAAGGAACGAGATCTCGTATACCAAGCTCTTCATTTAACCCAGGGCCTGATTACCGCACAAGCCAACTAGGCCATGGCCTTAGGCTTACTGCTGAGGGAGCCAAAATTTAATAAATTGATTTTGAAAAAAATTCTTTAACTTGTAGTTTCTTGCGTTTATTTCGGGGGGAAAAACAGGATTTTGTTAGATTTGACAACCGTATGATAATTTAAGGATAACCCCTCAAATACTCCAACAAAAAAGAATCTAGCTACTAATTTTGTGCAAGGAGGGGGGCAAAAATGTTTTGGACCTTGGGCCCCCTACATCTTTAAACGGGCCCTGATTTAACCTCAGAAGAAGAAGGTCGTAAATACGAACTCCTTCTCTAGTACAACCTTGCAATAAAATATTTTCTGTCCCATTAAATTGTTGCACTTTCTGTTCTTTTTCTCTGCTTCTTTGAATCATATCTTGCAACTGTGTTATTTTCGGCCCTGCATTGTCATGCGATTTCAAGCCGTCTCTGTGCCCCCAAAATCTCTTACACGTTTGTCAGTCTGGTAGTGGAACACCCTGTATATGACGTTTGGTTCAATTACAAGCAGTATTCATGCAATTTTCGATGGTAAAAATAGGACCCACAGATAGACATTTGTGAAACTTTTTTTTTCTTTCCGTTTCTGGATCTCTGATACCTGCAATGTATAAACCTTTGAAATTCAGAGGCCGAAAAAAACTTTTATTATAATACTTTTACTTACCCATCATACGTAGTATGGCAAGTCTTGCAATCGTTTTGAAAAAAAAAAATGACGGAATTGCACGTTTCAGATACTGGATATTCAGAAAAACATATTTTTAGGGGAAAAAATTGCCGTCCGTCTGTCTGTCTGTGTGTCTATAAACACTCTATCTCCCGAACAAATTGAGACTTGAAATTTTGTATGTACTTAGTATGTAAAAATGGGATGAAGAGTATTTAATATCAGTAACCTCGATTATCTGGAACTATATTTTTCGGATTCTCGAAAAATTCGTTCGGATGAAAGGTATATATAGAAATTTTCGAAATTTTTTATTTTAAGAAGTAGACGTAAAAGGCAATAAAATAAAATAAATTTTGCATAAACGAAATCGATCAGATTATTAGTTGCCGAGATATTTGTAATCCTGTTTTCCACATTCTTCGATTTTTCATGACCCTGTATTTCATTCATATTTCAATTCAGAGAAATATTTTAATTGGAAATGAAACGCTTAATCTGATGCATTAAACTGTTAGTTAATATGATTATTATTTTTTGGAGTTATAAAGATGTTTCTTTTACGCAGTTCGGTACTACTTGAGTAGTTTGGCATTTTATATAATTTGTCGAAATTGGCTCATCAGCAATTCATTAATAGAGCATTACTATGTATATTAACAATTTTTAAATATACTATTAAATTTTGTTTTGGAATTACAATGCATAATATAAATAGTTTTCACGTGTTTTATTATGTATTATATTATGTATATCCATAATAGGTAAGTATTACCGTGGCCCCCAACGACTAGTCTTCCATTATAAATAGAAATAAGTAAAACTAAACCGATATTTTGATCATTATTAATGTTTGCATTACTTAATGATTATCTAAATATAATTCTATTAAATAAGAAATGTAAGGAATTCGGTAAAAATCTGCTTCGAAATGGCACAAGTGCAAGTTCGGTCACTGCCCCTCATTAAATACAACATATTTATTTTTAACATAATAAATCGTGACTTAATATGTAACGGAAGATTTTAATGATGACAAAATCAAACATGACATAAACGACGAGAAATAAATATGAGCCGCAAATTGTGTAACATCAGTAATTGTCTTGCAAAGAAATTGTTGACATTACAAAACAAATATGTAATACTAGTTGACCCATTTGGTGTTGTCCTGATTCGTCAAAAAACAACAAGAAACGTGAAAGAGAAATCCCTAAAATTAGCAGTTAAAATTCGTGAAAAAATTAAAAACTGCCGCACAAATTCCGACTAAATGTTATTGAAAAAGGAACAAAATCGGCTATATTTACACTTCAAGATTGAAACCGGATTCCTTTAATAGGGAAAAATGCAGACAATCGTAAAAAATTATTAAAAATTAGCTAAAATTAATTCTAAAAATCGCAGAGGGCAAAATTTACAGATTAAGTTAAAATTAGGATAAGGTGGTGCAGGAATACACACTTAAGAGGCTACTTCAGTCAAGCGAAGAAACCGTTTTTAATGCTATTCCTATGGAAGAAGTTTAAAAGTATAGCTCGGTTGCATTTCATTATTATTATTATTATTATTATTATTATTATTATTACTATTTTTCTTTGCATTGGATAGCTAAGATCGATCTGTAAGAAGGCCTTTTTTTACTTTTTCTATTTTGCTTACAATTTTTAATAAGGGCACTTTCATTTTCGGAATCGTTTTCGAAAGTAAAAGCATCTTTATTAAAAAATATATATATCTGCAATCAAAATCGAAAAAGTGAAAAACGGTCTTTGCTCAGATCGATTCTCAATTATCCAATACAAAATAAATCATTTAAAAATATTGAAATACAACTGAAATATCTTAATAAATTTCTTCCATTGAGAGCGGATCTTTTCGCGCGACTGACGTAGTCCCTTAACCACTTAATCGTCGCGCCCGAGACATTCACGGGCCTGCAAGCTTGACGGCTATTATTCAGGATTGTTTGATTCCCACCAGTTTCATAAAATAGTGTAATTGGTTTTATTCTGCTATCTTTTTTATTTGCCATTAAATAACATGAATACAGTCGAGTCTCTATATAACGAAATCCATTGTTCTACTAAAAAATTCGTTATATAGAGAAATTCGATGTATAGAGAATGTGTTAAAAATCGTATTTAATGTGTGAAATTTGAACAAATATTATTTTTGATCTTTTGAAATAAGAATTTCAAATATTTAAAAGTAAATATTAACCTAACATATTATTTCTTAATTATTTAAAGCGTATTCAAAAAAAAAAAAAAAAAAGAGAACAGACATTTATTTGAAAGCTTAATGAAAATCAAATGAGGAAGACTTGCATTAATTTCAGACGAAGAAATCTGTAATTCTTTGTTGTTTTGATTTTTAAATTGTTACGCTCTCAAAAAAAAAAAAAAAAAAAAAAAAAAAAAAAAAAAAAGCTCAAATTTTAGCAAGGAATGAAAAATTGTAGTTAACATTTTCCTCCATTTGAAGGCATTTCTTATGTGCCTCTCATTGATTCCTCTCTTACATGTGTATCAATCCAATTGAGTCTGTTTTGAGAAGGATGTGGAAAGGTATGTGGGAGGTGGGATGAATTCGTTGGATTTAAAGAACAAGGAAAGAAATAATATATATGTATATATATAAATTCAGCACTGACGATAAATCAAAAATAAGTAATGGAAAATTGATTTTATATGATTTCGAAGCTTTTTTAAAACTGAATAAATTAAGACCAATTTATGAAAAAAATCGTTATATGGAGATAGATATTTCGCTATATAGAGACTGTTTTTAATGTAATTATGCGAAAAGGGGACCGTTCCTACTAAAACTTCGTTATAGAGAGAAATTCGATGTATGGAGTCTCGTTATAGAGAGACTCGACTGTATTTTTTCAAAAAAGAGGTGGCAATAATGAATTTGAATTTTTAAGCCGTAATTTAATGCGACGATTAAGGGGTTAAGCTATTTTGTTAACTAACAAAAAATGATGAATTTTAACCCCTTCACGACGGGAGCCTTTTACGAAATTTTTAATATTTTGTCTCCGGTTTTTAAAAACAGAAATTTGTGGCTTATTAAATCAGAAAAGTGCTCCGATTAAAGAAAACAATTTTTTCAGTAAAATTTTACTGGTGAGTATAAACAAGGATTCTTAAGCCTTTTCCGCGGCACGTATAAGTGTCGCTCGTACCCAAGGGGTTAAGGGATATGATGTTATATTTTACTTATACCTTTAGACTATTAAGCTAACAAACAAAATTCGAAGACAACTCATAAGACTTATCTTCGGCATTATTTGAAAAAAAATATCCTCCTAAATACGTACTCCCGTACAACCAATGAGGGCGTTTAAAAAAACTCGTAAATCCGCAATAAACGTGAGCGACGTACAGTAATGCAATGGAACAATCCCTTTTTTTTCTGAAAAAGCTTGGCTAATGCCGGCATAGCCACAGCACTTTTGGATTGTTAAATCTCCAATTGTAGAATTCACACTCCAGGAGATTTCTCCAATGGAGCGTAATGAATTCATCCAATTTCCAATTGGAATATGATTATGTGAAATCTCCACAACAATTTTGGAGATTTCACACATTCTTTTCGTTTTAACAGTACAGTAAGCAAGTTAATATTGCCCAAAATCCGTATTTAAAGAAAGGACAAATAAATGGTTTCGTCTGTGCTCCTTCTTTTCCATGGCTTAACTGCAAAACTTACAAATGAAATAGTACCTAAAACGACTTTACCTCTCCTTTTATAATTTTGAAACATCTGGAGATTTTCTTGAGTAGAAGGAATTTTTTATCAGAAATATGTCACAAGAAATATGAGTTTACAGTATGCCAGAAGTCGGTTCAAAAACATCTGTAATGATTGGTTGATTGGGTTTATGGGGTTTTATGGCGCAAAGTCACTTAAGAGACATGCTGCGCCAACATTTCGAATAATATTTCACTCATCGTTCTGCGTTTTGTAAATGCATAAAAAAGAGGATGATGAAAACAGGAAATGACAACTCGTACATGATTTTTATTTTTAAGTTAATTTGGTGTCCATTTTAATTGCCATTGAATGTGTCCATTGAATGGTAAATGCCCCTTTTACCTTGTGGTAAACCAATCCTTGTTAATATCAAAAATTCATAATAAAAACAAAAAATATTATAAACCTTGCAATATTTTGTAAGATGGCAGTGTTATTTTTAATGGCTTCCTTTATGGATAAAACTAAAACAAGTTTTTTTTTTTTTTTTTTTTTTTTTGTATAAACATTAAAAGTTGACAAGAAATAAATGTTCACTCTTGACCTGAACCTGACATAAGAGATTTTTGTGGATGTTGTGAACATGCATATTTTTTTCGAAACATGAACGTGGAAGTAAACACTTTTATGCTCCAGACACATGCTAAAATAACAGTAAAATGAGTTGTATTTTGGTTACTTTTTTAATGTATGAATTCGGTTACGAAGGTGAAATTATTTACTTGAGAATTAATCGCATCCGAAAAATGGATATTTCGTGTCGGTACTGGGTACTTCGCGCACGTGAAAACATCCGTTCGCTAATCTTAATTGTATGGGAGAAATTTTTTAAGCCATCTCGTTTGCATTTTCTATATTTTGAAAAGATTTTTTTTTTTTTATAATGTATATATTGCAATTTCAATTTTACTAACTTCAGTTAATTTGGGGTTTATTTTAACTGCAAGAATGGTAACTGCCCCTTTTACCCTGGTGGAAAACCAATCCTTGTTAATATCAAAAATTCAAAACAAAAACAAAAAATATTATTCACCTTGCAATATTTTATAAGATGATATTATTTTTAATGGCTTCCTTTATGTAAAAAAAAAACCCTAAAACAAGGTTTTTTTTTTTTTTTTTTTTTTTTTTTTTTTTTTTTAATAAACATTAAAAGTTGACAAGAAATAAATGTTCACTCTTGACCTGAACCTGACATAAGAGATTTTTGTGGATGTTGTGAACATGCATATTTTTTTCGAAACATGAACGTGGAAGTAAACACTTTTATGCTCCAGACACATGCTAAAATAACAGTAAAATGAGTTGTATTTTGGTTACTTTTTTAATGTATGAATTCGGTTACGAAGGTGAAATTATTTACTTGAGAATTAATCGCATCCGAAAAATGGATATTTCGTGTCGGTACTGGGTACTTCGCGCACGTGAAAACATCCGTTCGCTAATCTTAATTGTATGGGAGAAATTTTTTAAGCCATCTCGTTTGCATTTTCTATATTTTGAAAAGATTTTTTTTTTTTTATAATGTATATATTGCAATTTCAATTTTACTAACTTCAGTTAATTTGGGGTTTATTTTAACTGCAAGAATGGTAACTGCCCCTTTTACCCTGGTGGAAAACCAATCCTTGTTAATATCAAAAATTCAAAACAAAAACAAAAAATATTATTCACCTTGCAATATTTTATAAGATGATATTATTTTTAATGGCTTCCTTTATGTAAAAAAAAAAAACCCTAAAACAAGGTTTTTTTTTTTTTTTTTTTTTTTAATAAACATTAAAAGTTGACAAGAAATAAATGTTCATTCTTGACCTGAACCTGACATGAGAGATTTTTCGTTGATATTTTAAATTTTAAATATACATACTTTTTTTTCGAAAAATGAACGTGGAAGTAAACACTTTTATGTTCAGCAGACACATGCTGAAATAACAGCATAAAATGAGCCTTATTTTGGAAGCTTTTTCATTTATAAATTCTGTTATGTAGGTAAAATTATTTATTTGAGAATTAATCGCATCCGAAAAATGTAAATTTGGTTGTGGTACTGGAAAGTGAAAACATCCGTTTGCTAATGCTATTCCTACCCGTAAAGCATGGTGACGTCACTGCAACGTCGTTGTGAAGTCACATTGTGACTTTGTGACCATCGATTGTCGATGTGACGTCACGTGACGTCGATGTGAAGTCTCAGTGACTAAAATGTGAAGTCGTTATGGCCGTTTTAGAGCTTTTTTGTGACGTTTCACAAAGTTGTCACAATGTGACAAATTTGTGAAAAATGTGTCATTTGTGACTAATTTGACATTAACATTGTGACGAAACTGTGACAAAAGCGACAATATTTAAATTGCCAGAAACATGTTTTTTAAAGTAAATAACATGTTTTGAAGAACATTTATAAATTTCTAAAGATTTTTAAGAAAGTCACATCTCAGTCACAATGTGACGTCACTGAGTGGTGGCATTTTGGTCACAGATGTGATGTGACCAAAGTGACTCACAGTGATGTCACTGTGACTATGCATGCTATTAGGGTATGAAGGCAATTTTTTAAGCCATCTCGTTTGCATTTCAATATTTTGTAACGATTTTCTTTTAATATATACATTGCTATTTTAATTTTACTTACTTCAGTTAATTTGGGGTTCATTTTAATTGCGGGAATGATAATTGCCCTGTTTTACTCTGTGAAAAACCAATCCTTGTTAATATAAAAAATTAATAATAAAAACAAAAAGTATTATTTCACCTTGCAATATTTTATAAGATGGGAGCATTATTTTTAATGGCTTAATTTATGAAAAGAATTAAAACAAGTTTTTTTTTTTTTTATAAACATTGAAAGTTGACAAGAAATAAATGTCCATTCTTGACTTGAACCTGACATGAAAGATTTTTCGATGTTGATGTAAATATACATAGTTTTTTCGAAACATGAAGTGGAAGTAAACACTTATGTTCAACAGAGGTGCATAGGTGCAATTTTTTACTTGAGCATTAATCGTATACGAAAAACGAATGTTTCGTATTTGTACTGGGTATTTCGTGCACGTGAAAACATCCTTTCGTTAAGGCTGTTCTTAACTGCTCTTCTCAACAAGCGCAAAACGTTTTGACACATTTACAAATTCATTTTTTAACGGAAAGATATAAAATTGGAAAGTCTGGCTATGGAAGCGCTTTCGAATCGAACTCAGTTTTCCATTTTACGATAGTTAAATTACCTACCGAGTTATAAGCTATTTTGATCACGTGATCACGCCTTTTTCTCCCTTTCGCTGACTGGTTTTTCTGCTTTCATCGGAAAATGCGATTAAAAGTGTCATTTTTGACGACTTGTTGTGAAATATATATTGTATTTGCAAAAAAAAAAAAAAAAAAAAAAAAAAAAAAACAGAAAAATGAGTGCGATTGGATAGTTTCTGAACAATAACACCTGCAAATTTCATGCATTTCCGAACAAAAATAAATTAAAACTTATGTCACAAAGTTGCCCTTTTTGATTTAAAAACACCCTTATTGCTAATCCTATGGGAGAAATCTTTTAAGCTATTTCGTTTGCATTTCAGTATTTTGAAAAGATTTATATATATATATATATATATATATACAGTGAAACCTCCGAATAAGGGATACCTATGGGACCGGAAATTTTTGTCCCATAAATAGATGTGTCCCTTATTCGGAGTTTCTATTACAGTGAGACTTCCAAATAAAGAGAGCTATGGGACCGGAACTTTTGTCCCTTAAATAGAGGTGTCCCTTATTCGGAGTGTCCTTTATTTGGAGGGGTTTCACTGTGTATATATATATATATATATATATATATATATATATATATATATATATATATATATATATATATATATATATATATATATATATATATATATATATAGAGAGAGAGAGAGAGAGAGAGAGAGAGAGAGAGAGAGAGAGAGAGAACCATTATACAATACTTATACATTGCAATTTCAGTTTTATTTACTTTAGTTAATTTGTGTCCCATCTTAACTCATTAGTGCCAAGCGTCCCTTTTTAGGGACGCTCCAAAAGGTGCATTCAGCACTGTTTTTGACCCCGGTAAAAAAGAAAAGCAGTAATTATTTTATTTAAATGATGCATTTTCGTGATTAATGAACTAAACTTAAATCTTCTAAAAATAGTGGTGCCAACCAAATAAAATTTACGCAAAAGATGAATTAAGCACAAATGGGTTAACTGCGAGAACGGCAATTACCCCGTTTTACCCTGTGGAAAATCAACCCTTGTTAATATCAAAAATTCACATTAAAAACTAACAATATTATTCACCTTGCAATATTTTATAAGATGGGAACATTATTTTTAATGGCTTTCTTTATGAAAGGAACTAAAACAAGTTTTTTTTTTTTTTTTTTTTTTTTGTATAAACATTGAAAGTTGACAGGAAATAAATGTTCATTCTTGACCTAAACCTGACATGAGAGATTTTTGTTTGTTGATGTAAATATACATAATTTTCGGAAATATGAACTTGAAAATAAACATTTTTATGTTCTACAGACACATGCTAAATTAACCGTGTAAAATGAGCTTTATTTTGGTTACTTTTTTAATGTTTGATGTTGTTCTTTTATGTAGCTGAAGTTATTTACTTGAGAATTAATCGCATCCGAAAAATGGTTATTTCGTGCTGGTACTGGGTACGCACAAATGTGAAAACATCCGTTTGCTAGTGTTAATCCTATGGGAGAATTTTTTAAGCCATCTCGTTTTCATTTCAATATTTTGAAAGGATTCTTTTCTTATAATGTGTCGGACGTTCCCCTCAGTCCACACAACTTTGAAGAATGTCCGTGGTAGATATAGCTGCCACCACCGATATTACTAGGTGATATCGGTCACCCACTGTGAGGATTGTGTAATTGAACACTGACGCTGTCAAGTAACTGAATTATCAGTTTATTAAGAATATATGTACACACAAAATACGCTATTTACAAATATATACAACTACAACTCGGATATAGGTGATCCGGTTCAACATTAAATTAGATACCGTAAAGATTGGTTGTGTACTATTCCAATTACACTTTCCACCTCACACTCAATACACGTTAAATTCACTTTTTTGGAGCTCAACCTTGAGTCTCCCAACACAAGTATACTGGGCCTGCACTTCTTAGCCCAGAACATTAAACACCAGGACGTCTGTGTCCTTTGCGCACCAGAAAACGCACACTTTTCGCTCTTCCACACAGAGCAACCTCTAGGTACGACACCTAGGTACGGAATGAATTCTCTCAGACAAACTTGCCCTCTCCAAATCACTGCTTTCCCCAACATAAACCCCTTTGGAGCTTCCTCATTGGACACATACTCCATTCTTTTCTTGCTTAGTGACATGCTGCTAATCTGCTCATCATCCGCATACTTCACTGACAGATGGACATGCCTCTGAGCCATCTCCTTTCTCTAACACACCACCTGCAAAGGATTAGCTGGCAATTCCCCTTTCCACGAAGAAGGAATGTCACCTTGGAAATTCTGTAGACAACCATACAATACTAGATATTCAAATAGAGAAAGAGTAGACATTACATTCTTTAGCACAGGTGCTATCAGATCCTGACACCCCCCACCTTAGCGGAAAATATGCCTTTTAGGGGCTAATTTTCCCCAAACATATAGTAATATCGCAGAAGAGTTCAATAGTCTCTTTACAGATTTCTTCATTATGCTTATTACATAGATATTTCCAGGTGTCTGAACACTATCTACTGACATCTCTACTGAACCTTTACTAATATTATTATTACATAAACAATACACATGTTAATACAATATTATAAACAAAAAAAATCAAAAAAATATTTACACACACACAGAAAAAAAATTAAATGTGTGACGACATCCCTTTAAGGTTGTCCACTACTGGGTCGTTGACGCTGATGGGCTAACAACTGGTTGTTCTTCCCAGCTCTTTCTATGTAGCCTAGAAATTGCGTCAGCATTCAAATGTTGAGCTCTTGGACGATGAGAAATACTCAGGTTCCAGCGTTGCAAGGCAAGAGCCCATCTAGTGAGTTTGGGTGATCTTGGGGTTGTTTCGGTGAGAAATTTTAATGGATTATGATCCGTAATGATCTCAATTTGAGATCCATAGGTCCATTTTTCAAACTTTCTCAACCCAAAGAGAGCACTCCAAGCCTCTTTCTCTATACTCGGCCAAGCACGCTGAGCCCCTGACAATTTCTGATTGGCAAAAGCTATTGGTTTAAACTGACCCTTTTCATCTTTTTGAGTAAGGCAACATCCTACTGCCAGGTCGGAAGCATCTGCGTGGAGCTGATATTCCCGGCCTACGATAGGTGTAGCCAAACTCGTCACTTTACATAACTCATCTTTAAGAGTATTAAATGCTTTTTCTGCCCTTTCATCCCATGGTACAGTATTTTTAACCTTCCCTTTAGTCAATTCGATTAAAGGTATAGCAATTTCGGCATAATTTGGAATATAAGATCGGTAAAATCCCATTAATCCCAAAACAGACCTAACTTCCTTTTTAGTTTTTGGTCTCTTTAGATCCCTTATTGCTCCTATTTTTTCCTCATCAGGTGCATGCGTTCCACCCCCAATTACATGACCTAAAAACTTAGTTAATTTCTCTCCAAATTTACATTTGTCTAGCCTAATCGTAAAATTTCTCTTTTTCAACTCTTCAATGACAGCCCTAACATGTTCACAATGCTCTTCCCAGGTGTCGGAGAAAATGATGACATCATCAATATATGCTTCCGCATACCTCCGATGACCTTGAAGAACCTCATTCATATCTTTCTGAAACGTGGCAGCCGCCCCTGATAATCCAAAAGGCATTGTACGCCACTGATAAGTTCCATTATGCGTTGTAAAAGCTGTCAAATGTTTACATTCCTCAGCCATTTTAATCTGCCAATAACCTCTCAATAAATCAATCGATGATAAATACTTGGCCGCCCCTGCGGTATACATGATTTCTTGTGAATCTTTCATCGGAAAGGTTGGAACCTGAGTTACCGAATGTAAAGCTCTATAGTCTATACAAAGTCTAACAGTTGCGTCTTTTTTTCGCCACACAAACAATTGGATGACTAATTTCAGCATTTGACACTTCGATTAGATTTAATTCTAATAACTCCTGAATCTGTCTATCTACTTCCTCTTTGTAAGCTACCGGTACACTATATAACTTTGGCTTTTTCCTTTCCACCCCCGGTTTCAGATCAATACGATGCTCCCCTACTTCAGCTGGTCGTACAAAACCCATAAACACCTCTTTATTCTCCCTCAAAATAGACTTTATATCTTTAACTTGATTGTTAGATAACCCTTTTATTTCGAACCTCTCTATATCTCGTTCTACTTCCTGATCCCGGTTCAAAATAGGAATTTCCCCAACTTCTCCAAATTCCTCATCACCCTCTAAAACAATATTAACTATATTACATTTAGCAATAAATTCTCTTATCTTATTTTGGTGCACGTGCTTCCTACTCCCGTCAGCTAACTCAACTATAAACGAATGCTGATTTCGTTTTTCGACTATGGTTGCCGGCCCTTGCCACCTAGAATATAATTTATTAGTTGAATCGGGGATTAACAATATTACTTTATCGCCTACTTCAAACGTTTTTTCTTTTGATCTTAAATTATAATGATACGCCATTCTATTTTGTTGCACCTTGGACGATAATTTTGCCTCATTTGCGGCTCTTTCTAAGCGTCCCCTAAGTTTATTCAAATACTCATGGATCGGCGTAGTATCTAACTGCGCCCCCTTATTTTCTCCCGCCCAGGATGACTGGAGAATCGATAAAGGACCCTCCGGCGCTCTACCATATAACAACTGGAAAGGTGCGATTCCCGTCGTAGAATTTGAGACTTCCCTATACGCCCATAATACAAATGGTATTTGTTCATGCCACTTTTTTCCTTCTTCTCTAATAGTATGATGTAACATACGTTTAAGGGTCTGATTAAATCGTTCCACGAGCCCGTTAGACTGTGGATACTGTGGGGTCGAAAATCTTGGACTAGCACCTAACCTTTTCTCAAATTCTTTCGTTAAGTCGGCAGTGAAATTGGTTCCATTATCACAGGCAATTATATTTGGAATTCCTGTCCTCATAAATATTTGAAGTAACGCATCACACGCGGTTTTAGCACTTAAACTTTTTAGAGGGATCGCATCCGCCCACCTGGTATGTTGATCAATTAAAGTTAATATATACTGATGCCCTTGGGAACTTTTAGGATCAATAGGCCCAATTAAATCAACATTAACTACCTGAAATGGAAGTTCCGGGCGTGACACTGGGGAAATAGGAGCTCTATCATTTACTTTAACCCCTCTAGTCAATTGGCACTCTAAACATGACTCACAAAATTGTTTAGTTTCTTTCGCCATCCCCTCCCAATAAAATGAATACCTGATTCTCTGTAAAGTTTTCTTAGCTGCATGATGCCCTCCAAATACCGAACTATGCGCTAATTTTAGGATTTCTTCTCTCCTTACTTTGGGTACTACTAATTGCGCTATAGTTTCGCCTAACAATTTCTCTTTATGATATAATAAGCCATTTACAATATAATAATTCCCCTTATCCATTTTAGCTAATTCCCAAGCTTTCTCTAATTCTTTGCATTCTAATTGGGATTCCTTAAACATCTCGGAATTGCTAACAATAGCTTTATTACCTTTCTCCACTTCCGTTTTTTCCGTATTCTGAGTTTGTACGTTTTGCGAACTCGCTTCTATTGCGTAAACAGTACAACTATCGTTATTCATACCTTCCTTTTCATTCAAGTTATCAACAATAATTTCTGAACTTTCTAATTCTTGAGCCTCTAGCAATGGCCCCTCGCGGTTGACACCTGACAACTCATTAATCACTTCGGGATGTAAAATTACTTGCTCATTAATATTATCAGTCACTGCGCAAAGTACTTCCTGATGAATTATATTAGTTTTTCCGAATTGCGGAATAGCTAACGGTAGTTTAACCAACGGCGATTTAACTGCTTCACCGAATAACCCTTGTAAATAAATACTACCCGCCCCTTTTAATTTCTCTTCCGGTACCAAATCTTTATGAACAACACTAATTTCACATCCAGAATCAACCAATCCCTTTGCTTTTTGCCCATTCACACTAACTTCAATTTTCTCAAGTTTATTTAATTTCTCACCAATAACGTTAGTTCTCTGTTCGGCCTTTGCCGATATTCTCGCCACAATAGCTCCATTAGGTAACTCTTTATTTTCTTTTACCACAATCTTATGCACACCCGCTTTCGGATCTCGCCCTTTAATACCATTATTTCCCTCATTACCCACTTTATTACAAAAACGTTGGTAATGACCTCTCAAACCACACGTAAAGCATTTAGGAGCTGAAGCATCATTAGGCTTCTTAAAATCTATTTTCCTATCCGGAAAAGAATTAGTCTCATTACTCCCGTTTTGCCTCCAATTATTACTAACTTTGCTATCCTCCCTCGGTCTCATTTTTTCATTGTTTACGTGCCTATCTTTACCTTTAAAACTTTTATACGTAACGGCGTAAGATTTATGTTTAGCGTCAAAATAATTGTCACATTCTTTAGCAATTTTAGAAGTCTCTAACCATTTACCTTGATGAGTTAACCCAATATATGACGCAGTATCCTCATCTAACGTACTTACTAATTTATCAGTAACTATTAACTGGTTGACCTTTTCATAAGAGTCAGCACCTCTAATCTTACAATAATTTTCCCATGTCGCTATTAAACGCGATACAAATAATACATGAGTTTCATTCTGGTTTCTCTTAGCCTTCTTAAAATTTTCCAAAGATGCCTTCGGTGTCGGCTCATGTTCCCTTAGGACTAACTCCTTTAATTCCTCATAATTCTCCATTTGTTCCGTAGTGGTATAAATTAACAAATTATCCGCCTTATCTCCTAACATATTTAGTAGAATTTCGGCCTGCTGGTTTTCCGGTACATTTTTAGTTTTGAATGCCTTTTCTAAGCTGTTAAAAAATAAATTCCATCCCTCAGTCCCTTCTGGTACTTTGATAGATAGAGTTTTAACACTTTTGATCAATTTTTCTATACTACTTTCATTATTAGATTCCCTAGAGACATTAGAATTATTTGCCGATCCTTGAACTCTTAGCCTTTCCATTTCTAATTCATGTCCCATTCTTAATTTTTCCATTTCTAACTTTTCCTGTTTTTCTAACTTTTCGCGTTCTAAGTTTTCCTGTTTTTCTAACCTTTCGCGCTCTAATTTTTCCTGTTCTAATCGTTCTGCAACAATAGTGTCAGATAATTCCTTAACAACCCCCTCGTCATACTCATCACTGTCCATTATCTTTTTCTTAAGCTGAATTCTGGTATCATCTTCCGCGAATTCAACACCCAACTCTTCGGCTGTCCCCTGAAGATCAACCTTTTTTAGTTTCAATAAGAAAGCCATACCTTCACCGATTGTTATTACCACCCTACAAGAATAGTTAAACCTACCCAATTAATATTTCCTAATTTTCTAGCTTATTACAGATATTTCTCCACTTATTATACTAATTAATACCCTTCAGATAATCAATACATTTCATTTCTAATTAAACTACTTAATACTCTAATTTTTCTCAACCATTGATATCACACAATTTACTTCCAATAAAACAAAAAGGTAAAACAATAATTCGATTTGACTACTATGTAATATAGATTCCAATATATACACTTAGATAACAACATACAATTTATATAATAATACTGATACGTTGAAATTGAACAGAAGTATTGATGTCAATCAAAAAATCCACGTAAAGAAAAATTGTAAAACATGCATATATAAATTTCTACAATTATCCTCACTAAAATATTTCCGAACTCAATACTGGTTCTTACACTTAAAACAAATATACTGAAAATCTTTACTTTTATTTTTCCTCACTATGGCTCTCTTTTGAGCCTTTTTTTTTTCTATGGCTCTCTTTCGGGCCTTTTTTTTTCACTGTGGCTCTCTTTTGAGCCTTTTTTTTTTTTTTCTACTACTGGCCAATTAAAATTCTAAGCAAATGTTATTATACACTCTTCAAACTTAAAAAATATGTTGCTTCAGTTAAATATTACTTTAACAATAATTTAAATTTAAATAAAGTTAATTATTCCTTCCAACTATATTAACACAATTAGTAAAGAAAATATCTAGAGAAAGCCAATACTAGCTCAAGTTATTATGACCTTTCCTTAAATATGGTTACGAACACTTCATAGTAGGAAGTATTGATAAAACACATAACTAATATAGACAATTTACTTAAGTTACTATTAATTATACAACAACAAATTTTGGTTCGAGATGTCAGTAGAAGGATATGATCAAAACACCTTACCTTATACTTTCTTTGCTGGATTACTTTTCTAATCACAGGTAGTTCCACGATGTAGCGGTAATATGGCACAACAGTTCAGTTTTTTCTAATACTGATACAGCACAGGCACAACACTTTAGCACCCACTCGACGATACGGCACGACACTTTAGCACATACTCGATGATACGGCACGACACTTTACACACATTCGACGATACGGCACGACACTTTAGCATACAATCGACGATCCGGCACGATGCTTTAGCACACACTCGACGATATGGCACGACTGATACGGCACGACACTTTACACACATTCGACGATACGGCACGACACTTTAGCATACAATCGACGATCCGGCACGATGATTTAGCACACACTCGGCGATATGGCACGACCACACAAGAATTCCACTGTATACTCCGGCATTAACAGACTGCAACACGGCTCGCTTGTTACTGGTTTCAGGCGATTCTATCCCACCGCTGCCACCAATTTGTCGGACGTTCCCCTCAGTCCACACAACTTTGAAGAATGTCCGTGGTAGATATATCTACCACCACCGATATTACTAGGTGATATCGGTCACCCACTGTGAGGTTTGTGTAAATGAAGACTTACGCTTTCAAGTAACTGAATTATCAGTTTATTAAGAATATATGTACACACAAAATACGCTATTTACAAATATATACAACTACAACTTGGATATAGGTGATCCGGTTCAACATTAAATTAGATACCGTAAAGATTGGTTGTGTACTATTCCAATTACACTTTCCACCTCACACTCAATACACGTTAAATTCACTTTTTTGGAGCTCAACCTTGAGTCTCCCAACACAAGTATACTGGGCCTGCACTTCTTAGCCCAGAACACTAAACACCAGGACGTCTGTGTCCTTTGCGCACCAGAAAACGCACACTTTTCGCTCTTCCACACAGAGCAACCTCTAGGTACGACACCTAGGTACGGAATGAATTCTCTCATACAAACTTGCCCTCTCCAAATCACTGCTTTCCCCAACATAAACCCCTTTGGAGCTTCCTCATTGGACACATACTCCATTCTTTTCTTGCTTAGTGACATGCTGCTAATCTGCTCATCATCCGCATACTTCACTGACAGATGGACATGCCTCTGAGCCATCTCCTTTCTCTAACACACCACCTGCAAAGGATTAGCTGGCAATTCCCCTTTCCACGAAGAAGGAATGTCACCTTGGAAATTCTGTACACAACCATACAATACTAGATATTCAAATAGAGAAAGAGTAGACATTACATTCTTTAGCACAGGTGCTATCAGATCCTGACATAATGTATATATTGCAATTTTAATTTTACTAACTTCAGTTAAATCGAGACACATTTTAATTGCGGGAATGACAATTTCCCCGTTTTACTCCATGGAAAACCAATCCTTATTAATATCAAAATTCATAATTATACATAAAAATGTTATTCACCTTACAATATCTTATGAGATGGGAGCATTATTTTTAAGTGCTTCCTTTATGGAAGGAACTAAAACAAGGTTTTATATATATATAAGATGGCAGCACCATAAGTATATAATTTAATTAGTATATTAATCATATTGATGGCAGCACTAAAACATTTTTTGTACTAGAAGTTGAAGTAACATATTCTAGTTAAATAATTAATATAGTAATATTAATAATTGTTTAAAAATATAATACTTCTAACAGTAGCATTAATTTTTTTCTAAATGTATCATGAATTTTATAGTATGATATATGTTCTATTAATTTTTATAATTATTGTTACAATTTTAATTTTATTATCTATATGTCTTATACCTTGACCATAACCTTAACTGTTACAAAGTCACATGTAATTTATATCTACTGTAGATTCACTTGAACTACAAATCATGCTAGGATTTGGGTATGGTAGATATTTTAGTATATATATGATTTTTTTAAAGAATATTATATTATTGTTATTTTGTCATATTGTTTTTATTTTATTCAATGAGTATCTTTTTATTAATTTGTAATAGTAAATAGCTTACAGCCAGTCGGGTGCATTGTGAGTCGAATTCTTAGCTTTTAGCACGACTCATAATAGAAACTAGTTGGATGTTTTTGCTTTTTTGTTAGACTATGCACCCCTGATGAGTAGTTTAATAAAAAAGCCTTCTACTGTCCTTTTTATCCATTTACCTTTCATTATTTTGGTAATCTGCCTTCTATTTCACTTCAAACTTCAACTGTTTTCAATAAGATGACTGTAAATATACTGGTTTTATTGGTTTATTGTATGGTAATATATGAATTACTCTGGTTATATAATGTCCTTTTATCCATATATTTTTTAGTAATTTTGTAATCTGCCTTCAATTTCACTTCAAACTTCAACTGTTTTCAATAATATGATTGAAAAAATACTGGTTTCATTGGTTTATTTAATGGTATTGTCTGAATAACTTTGGATGTATTTATAAAAGTATATATATATATATATATATATATATATATATATATATATATATATATATATAAACATCGAAAATTGATAAGAAATGAATGTTCATTCTTGACCCTGAACCTGACATGAAAGATTTTTGTTGATGTTGTGAATATATATAATTTTTTCGAAACATGAACGTGGAAGTAAACACTTTTATGTTCAACAGACACATGCTGTAGTAACAGCGTAAAATGAGCTTTATTTTGGAAAATTTTTCATTTATGAATTCTATTATGTAGGTGAAATTATTTATTTGAGGTTGATCTTTGCAAAAGGCCGTTTTTAACTTTTTCGATTTCCTTTGCAGGTTTTATTTTGAGGATATTTTCACTTTTGAAAACGGTTCTCAATGTAAAAATATCCTAATAAATAAATAAAAAAAAATCCTGCAAACAAGATTGAAAAATTAAAAACCGTCTTTTGTAGAGATCAAATATCATCTAGCCGTTGATAAAACAACATTAAGTGATCAACATGAAATCCTGATTATGCAATAATGGTTTTTAAGAAATTTTGAAGAAAAGGAATAACTATTGTATATTAAATGCAGGGTTCTCGCTGCATTTCGCCATTGCTCCAAATCGCGACTAAATACTTCATTTAGCGAGTAAATGAATAATCATACTCGCCAAATTGCGAGTGCCTAGTTTCTGCTCTTTTTTTGTGTGTGTGTATGTGTATGTGTGGTTACAATTGAGATTCTTATCAGCGTTACTGTACGATTGATGTCGTTTTTATCTTTAATCGCGCTGTGCTATTTACATTATTATTTACAGAGACACTAGCTCAACATCAATTCAGTTTAGCAATAGCGAAAGAGACAGAAAAAATTATACAATAAGTATTTCTCTGTTGTCAGTTTATTGCTATCTACACTGTAAAAAAAATAGGGTCGATCTACTAAAAAAATTTTAGTAATCCTTGTAATTACTAAAAAAATTTTTGTAATCTTACTCGGTTACAAGTAATCTGTAAGAATTACTAGAAAAAAGCTAGCAACGAATTGAGTTAATAGTTTTACATTTTTAATAGCTATTACTAAAACTCACTTGGTGTAGCCGTTATAGCCTAGTGGTCATAGCACCGAACTCCAGGCTGAAAGTACCCGGGTTTCGATGCTGGACGCCAACACATATGCACCGAATGTGTGCAATGTAAGTACTCGTTAAATAAGGGGATTATGAAACTACTGTCGTAGCAGTAGTTACCATGGTAATTATCTCGGGACTTTCGCTCCCCTTTAGAAACATGTCAAAATAGAGCAGGTAGTAATGTTTGGTGCTGCCATCTATTGCGGCTTTGCCGAAAATCTTCCGCTTCAGAAGTCTGTCTTTTTACCCACTGGATGCAGCTCGAAGGAAGCTACTGCCCTTCGGGCACACGTAATGGTTACTAAAAATAATTTTGGAGCTGTTACTAAATTTTGCTTGGTGGCTGATACTAAAATGTTTTAAGTTAGTTATACAAAAAATTCTTTTGTTCAGTTTACAAAAAAAATGTTTGTTTCACTTGCAAAAAAAAAAAAAAAAGTTTGTAATGGTTACTAAAAAATTCTGTGGAATACAAATTTACTAAAAAATTTTTAGTAACCTCTTGAATTTTTTTTTTTTTTTTTACAATGTATGCGCCGGAAACTTAAAACTACACTATGTGTAAATTACTTAAAGATGATAAAAAATATTTTAAAGAGGTTTTTAAATTGTTTTTAATCCTTTGTACTTTCAACTGTAAACACAGCTATCGATCGAGAATATAAAATAAAATAAAAATACAAATATTAACATCTTAATTTTCAAATGTCACGTAATTGGAGTGAAAGTGAATGGGTCCGCATGGGCGAAAAGGGGTAATCCATGTCGAAAATGAGGAAGTCCACCCCGGGATGAGTTTGTTTTTTAAATATCCCAGATATATATCACATTTTTTTTCAAAATACCTTTTGTTTCTGTCATTGAATTACGTGTTTTAAATATTATATTCGAATTCTATTATATTGAAATAAGTTATAAAAAGACAAATATAGTAAAAAAGATGATTTAAAGATATGATTATTAAACTAAACGTAATAACTTTTTCCCTGACAATATAGCGTAACTTAATCTTTTTAGAATTAATGACCTTAGAAGATTAACGAATGCTGGGTGTTGGCGTGACTTCAGAAAATACCAAAATGACGATTTTTAAAAAAAATATTTGTTTGATTTACTTATTTACATTATGTTTTACATTGTATGCTACATCATTTGTTACATTATTTATTTATATTATTTGTTGACAGTGGATCTGAATATTTAGGTTGATAGAATTGGCGAATTTATCGCGTAGTCGCCAAGTCAGAGACCAAGCAGTCATTAAATCTGTGATTTAGCAATAAGTATAAATGCAAAAATAAATAAATAAACATGCTTTTATTTAAATTCCCAAAAATGTAGAGTATATATGTGTGTGTATGTAATTCGGAAAATTTTAATCCGAGAAATAGTAGAAAATACACAATCCATCTAATTTAAAATAAATTTTTACTCAGAATAGAAAATAGAAATCAATATTGAACACCGTTTCCAGCAGAAAATGTGAATGGAATCGTCTTGAAATTCTGGTAGTCGGAGTTCTTACAACCGTGGTTAATCACCATTGAATTAATAACATTGAAATATTAACAGGTGTAGCAATTTTTTGAATTATTAACATATATGAAATAGAGAGAAGTTTTGGAATTGGCACATTTGACTAATTCGTCTTGTTAGGTAGATTTCGCAAGAAATACTACTTATTACATTCTCCCTTATGTTCCAATTTCTGAAAACATTTTCCAAATCTACAGTGATCATGACTCCTAGAAAACCACAGCCAGTTAAAAACTTTATATATATATTGACAAGTTTTTTATAAGACCATATCTTACCGGAAAAAAAAAATAAAAATAAAAACGAAAACAAAAAGAAGAGGGGGTGGAGGTTGAAAAAGGAAAAAACGTCATAAATTCGTCATTTTACAAGGTATCAAATCTGCTTGAATTTATTATAAAACTTCTTAATATTATCTGCTACTTTTATACTGAAAAATTTTTGATAGGTCCAATTCTTATAGCAGCAATCCATTCAAAATGTATAGAGGTTGAAGGGAAATTTTTTGTGTTAAAATGATTGTGATAAAATAAACTCTTACAGAAAAATTTAATTAAAAACTCGTCAAAAGCGACCAGATAAAAATTTTAGACTGGGTTTATATCTCATCTTGATTTAGTTTTTGTTGGTAAAATTAGTATTTAACAAAGAAAGTACTTAACATCGAAAGTCCGCCTTCGCCTGTAAGCCAAACTGGCAGGGATTTTTCTTCTTCTAGTTTGCTTTGAATTAAGAAATCACTACAACGTTTTCCCCCAATCGTAAAATTCTATGTTAATCTATGTTAAGCGATTATTATGTGATTATTAATTACATAATATATTATGAAATACAGTTTTCTTTACCATCAGAAAATAAATCTCCAGTGCTGATGCAGCTCTCAAACAAAATTTGTCTCCTGAAATTTTAAATTCTTTTAAAACTGGTTGGATGTGCCAATCCTAAAACTTTCTTCTATCTCATACGTACATTTTAATATTTTTAAAAAATAGTTACTCATTTTAATGTTTTAATAATTTTAATTCAATACCATACGAACTTTGGTTTTCATCTTAAATTTCTGCTTCAATCAATTAATCGGAGTAAAAACGAATTTCCGTCTCTACACGAGCCGATGAAAAATAGAGAACAACAAGGCAGATTTTTTTTTTAATTCAGGGAGGATATTTTGCCTTAACAAAAAATAATTATATACAAAAATTTTTGTTCAATTCTAGGACTAACTTCATACACTTTTAGGTGGTGCAATATTGAAAATGGCATAAAATTGGCTATTGCAGCGCCCCTTCCGGCGGATTTTTTTCAAATTCAAGGAGGACCAACTAGCCATAGCCATACACTTACACAGAAAATTTGGTTCAATTCGTTGTATAAATTCATATACTTTTCGTCGGTACAATATTAAAAATGGCCCAAAAATCGCGATTTCAGCGCCCCCATCCGTCAGATTTTTTTCAAATTCAGGGAGGACCAACTAGCCATAACCATACACTTACACAAAAAATTTGGTTCAATTCGATGCATAACTTCATATACTTTTGGCCGGAACAATATTGAAAATGGCACAAAAATCGCGATTGCAGCGCCCCCTTCCGGCGGAATATTCCAAAACTGAAGGAGGACCTGCTTGCCACAGCCAGAAACATCGACAAAAAATTTGGTTCATTTCTATGCATAACTTCATACACTTTTTGATGGTAGAATGGCGACATACACACAGACACGCAGACACACAGACAGACAGACATTTTGTAAAAACAGGTTTTTTGGAATCTCTGACCCCTAAAACGTGTAAATCCGTCAAAAAACGGAAGTCGAAAAAAATTTCGATTACAATACTTTTTTCTATTGAAGATAGAAGAAAGTATAAACGATAAAATTAAAAATCTTCTAAAAATAATAATTTCATAAATTGCATGGGTTCTTAAAAAAATTAAGGAAGCATTTTAAAATGCTGCATCGGAATATAATGTCTACTTTTTGATGGGGGGAAAAATTATTTGATAACTATGAAACTACGATAATTATGATATAATGTTCGAAAATTATGATAATTATTGAGCTACTCGGCCTTTTTCCTTGAAAAATTCCGAATAGTCCGGTTGAAACCGTCAAGATAATTTTATCACTGTTTCTGGTGTTTAAACGTCATACAAAATGGCATGTAGATTTTAAACTGTTATATTTTATCCCATTCTATATTGTTTAGCAAATTTATAAATAAAAATTCTGAGCTTGTCTCAATACTCATATTGTAAATCACATTGTAAAGTCCATTCTTAACTACAGTAAAACCTCCATAACAAACACTCCCGAATAGCGGACACCTCTATTTAACGAACAGTTTTCCGATCCCCACTCCCAAAATCTAAATTTTTGTATGTTTAACCTCTGAATAACGGACATTCCGATTAGCGGACACTTTATTCGGCGATAAAGGAGGAAAAAATATTTTTAAAGAGAAAAAAATGAAAAAAAAGAGTAAAAATACCTCTGAATTTATCAGGACAAATTGTTACAAATTTTGTGATCACTGATAAATGTAGATAAAGAACTGGGGAAAATTACCCCCCCCCCCCCTCACACACACACACACACACACGTTCAATGCTAAATTCAGGGAGTTGCCCGGAAGAAATACCTCCCAGAGCATTGAAATATCATCCAAGAAGATTGAGATTTTATGCATTTAAAAATTAAAAAGTACAATTTCTCCCTCTCCGCCCGTAACACTGCAATGTCCAATAACGTCACATAGAAATACAAATTACATATAATCACAAGCAAAAGTAAACTTTTATAACAGATTTTTTTTCGCAAGAATATAATAAACAGTGGATAAAAGTGTGCACAATTTCATTTCAATTTTATTGCTTAAAAAATAATTTAAATTTCTGATTAAATATATAATAGAGGTTTTAGGACATATAAAAGTAAATTAATTAAACATTAAGCATTTCTTAGTGATTTTTGAATCGCTGAGGATTTCCCAATAGCGGACACCTCCGAATAGCGGACATTTTCTGCGCTGACTAGCTGTCCGATATTTAGAGGTTTTACTGTATTATTCAATAATTATACTAGGCAGTGAGTAGAATAATAATAAATAATCCTCTAATAAATATTTTTCATAGCGTATTTCGGAAACGACAAGGGTAAAATCTATATTCGTGAAATGTCCTTTTAACCCCTTGAACTCTTGAACAGCTCTAATATATTACTTATTGCACCACTTAATATTAATCCATGAATTTTGGCGGCATTCAGTGATTTATGTATTTTAGTAACAGACGAAAAAGAAAAAGTTTACAGTACAATGCAAAGCACTCCATTGTTACGAAAAAACCGCTGGTATAACGATAGTGCTGCCATCTGTTATAACTAAAACTACTTCTGTTGTTTAAACACTTATTTCATTATTATATTTTTGTCAAACTTATATTGAAAAGGAAAGACGCCTGAAGAATACCATATAAATATACAAAATTTAAATTAAAGAGGTAAAATTAGTACTAGAAATTACTTATTTGATAAGCAGATAGTGCAAATTCAGTAAATGAAATAAAGACTTCTTTAACGCATACATTAAAATCTGCCAGTTTTTTTTATTATGTTTCATTTCATTCTATGTTTGAAAGAAATTCACTTACATTTTAATCGTTCAATTTTTTACTCCGTTTTCTCGTCTTTTTCTTCTTTATTAGCATTTTCGACTGCTATCCAAAGAAACAGCAAAAAATACATTTCAATTCTTCTTTTATAAATTTGGTGCTGCCATCTAGAGATTATACAGGAAAGTAAACTTCAAAATTTTTCCGTTTATTATTTTTATCCGGACAAATGATTTTATCCACACTTGTACACAGTATTGAATTCAGGGGGTGGGCCCGGTGGGGGAGACATTCCACCCCGGAGTAATGAAATGTCTCCCCCTCCCCGAAAAATTTGAGATTTTGGGATTTCAATGGCCAAAAAGTGCAATTTCCTTCCCGGAACTCTATAATGCCCCCCCCCACCCCCCCCCCCCCCCGGAGACACAGAAATCCCTCTCGGAGAAAAGTGTCTGAATTCAACACTGCACTGAAATCGCCGGCTTAGATGCAGTATCTTCCCGCAAGCCGCCATTTTGTTTCCCTGATATTTCTCATTCTTATACATTATTATTTTACCTAAAACTACAAAATGCAACTGAAATGGTTATTTAATGATTGAATCATACATTTCAAAAAATGATACGAAATTAAACAAGACAATTTACTTTGGAAATTCAAAGATTGAAAGATCAAGTTTTTAATAGTAAAAATAGTTTGATTTGCTTATTCATTTATTATCTAAAACATTCAAGTAAATTGAAAATAAATTTTTTAGTATGCATAAGCCTTAAAAATATTTATTTTATGTTTCCTCAAAAAGATAATTGCAAAATAATGACAATAATAGCAATTTGTTAGAAATAATAGGGAAACAAAATGGTGGCTCGCGGGAAGATACTGCATCTGTTCCAAATCGCCTGTACTGTATAGGAATTAGTGTTGAATTCAGGTGCTTTTCTTCGTGATACCGATACCATGAATTGCCGGGTGGATTAGATAATGGTAGAATAATGTGTGTATTCAGGGGCGTGCGAAGGGAAAATTGCGCCCGGGGCAAAGTTAGAATTTGGCGCTCCCCCCCCCCCCTCTCCCCCAACTTTTTATTGTGACAGGCCAAAAATGAGGTTGGTAATATAAATTCGGCTCCCAATAAATTTCCGCGTCCGGAGCGACCGCCCCTTTCGCCCCCCAATTTGCACGGCGTTGTATATATATGCACTATTCCGACGCAAAAATAGATGCTCATGATTATTCCGTAATCTTTGGGAAAGTTATAAACATCTGAAGAAATTGTGAACGTGAAATTTTAGGTATTTAATTGACATCCTATAGCACCAATAGATAGTCTTACTTAGTTGTAGCATAAGAGTAAAACAATACTTTATGATAGTTTTACAAGGTTTTAGAAGGATTATGTACTTTTAAGGACTGTCCCCCATCAGTGGCTGAGAGGTTGTGCTCTCGAAACTCGTAGATGGGAGGTAATGATTTCGAACCCAATCGCGCCTGTCGGCTTAACAGCTCGGGGTTTTCCGTGGTTTTCTTCGAACCTTGGGTAACCTTGCGTAAATGCAGGTTAAGCTTCCTAGGAAGACCCTCACGGCAGGCTTTATCCCTTAGGGCCTTTATCCCTCGTGCAGATGCCTTTATCCCTCGTGCAGGCCGTCATAAATAACACACACACACACCATTTATGGCCTGTCAGTAATCTTAAATTCGAAATTTTGTCTACAATTACACCAGATGTCTCAACATTTCTTTTAAAGATAAACATTAGGGTTTTCTTTGCTTTTTCCAATGTAGCCGATTACATGAATTTCATAGTTGTTCTAAAAAATTAGATACATTTTCATCCATATCAAAGTTTATTATCACGTTAAGCGCCACGTTAGTCACCGACAACTGACACGGAAATTTTCGTTTAGATTGCGTCATTCACCGATGACTGACAAAAAGTAAGTCTAAATGGCAGCCTAAAATATGGTATAAAACTAATATATATATATTGTTTCAAGTAATTACTGAAAGTTTATTTAAAATTTTTACTTAACTTTTATTTATTACAGGATTATACTTTCGTAATAATTATCTAAAACACCATAATTTTTTTAGCTTCTGTGTCAGTCACCATGATACTCAACCTGTTAAGTATCTTTTTGCTGTATTGTCTCACCAGTGTCTAAGAGGTTATGCTTTCGGAGCTGGTAGACAGGAGGGAACCCAATCGCGTCCGCCGGCCTAACCGTCCGGAGCTTTCCGTAGTGGGTAAACTTGCGTGAATACGGGTTATGATAGCTTAGAAAGACTCCCATGGTGGGCATTACCTCTCGCGCTTATATGCCTAGTGCAAATAATCGACCGACATAAACAACATCATAGCATCTTTTTGCTATATCTAATTCAGTTTTTCCTTCAACAGAATAATTATCGAGATTTTACCATAGAGAATCCGAAACAGACGGATTTTGCTTGTTTTCGACAGAAAATCCTTAAATAATCTATTCTTGACAAACGGAATCGTGATGGAATGATTCACATAATCTATAAATAAGAAGTTTTTTCCTGGAAAATGTCATACTAAATTGAATTTTGAAATTTCTCTAAATAAAAATTTTCATCACCAACACACATCGGAGAATAGGTAAATAATAGAGAGAATAACTGACAGTTGTTTAATTAAACAGGAAAGAAAAAGTCATGCGTCAAGGATAAATTATGAAGCACTTTCCAACACTTCCAGAATTCTTTAATTAAGCTGACTTAAAATGGCATACCATAATTTAAAATGCGCTTTCAGCAATTATCAATAATAGATAACACTTCGAATTCAATATTGTTCCTGACAAACTTTATGTTTAACTGTAAATGAACAATACGCACCATATTCTACTACAAGTATCTTGTAGTAAACCTGTGTAATGTGTATGAATTTCATCATGTTTGAAATAATGCAGCATAACAATCGAAAAACGCGGTGAACAATTTCTCCCCATACACCATTGTTCTGTTTAATTCCGAAGCTAAAACAATAATACAAATACTTATTCGTGGGTTATTTACTAACAAAATGACATTGTAAATGGCAGAAAAAATATCTTTTCTGAAATTGTTCCTTTAGGTGCTTAGTAATTTAAGTTCAAATATATATGGATCTAAAACTACAAACACCCCTTAAATCATCAATTTAATAACCAGTAACCTAAATTAACGCAATCACAAATTTAAGAGCTTTAAGGGGTTTCAGAACTCTTATTTTTTACCTGGTGGTGCAATTTAGCAACATGCCACATTTAATTTTTTTTTTCTCAGTCCCTAAAACATAAATGCATTAAATTTTTATTAAAGACAACTTAATATATTTTCTAATTAAATTTTTTAAATATTCTACATTTAAACTTTATTTTATTTTATTTTATTTTTTAATTTAATTTTCTTCCTTTTGTTTAATTTTTATTTAAAAAAATAGATTGTTCTTTGCGCGTATGATTTCACAAAAAACTAATAAAGCAATTTAAATTAAATTTGGAAATATCTTCATTTCAGTTAAGGAATAACTTATACTTCAAATTTAGTATTATATTTGCATTAATTATTTAAAATTGTCAGTTTTTTAATAAAAAATATTGTTTTTTCAAAATTAAAATTAAAATTTTAAATAAATAAATTGCGTTCAAATGAAGTATAAATTTAAGATACGGGTGGTTTTCAAATGTATTGCTGTATTAGGTGAAACAAAATTTGAAAAAATAATTTGGTTTAAATATAAAAATTTACTCAGGTATGAGTTGCTTATAGTTTACAACATTCTAAGCAATAGATTATTTGCGAGTTTTTTTTATTTATATTTCAGAAATTTCAAGAAATGTCTTCTCCAGTCACTACTTTTCTCATAAGTGTGACCTCTATAGAACATTCTGATTTTTTTTTTTGTATCAATAATTAATTAAAAAAATTGCTTAAGGTTCTTACATAAGTATTAATAAATCAAAAATGTGTTAGTATTTATTTATTTCATAAATTTAAAGTCTTTTAATAGTTGTTTATGCCATGAGTGTTACTTTGCTTCTTAAATAAAGGGTATAACTTCTGATTAAAAACAAATTTAATTAAAAATTAATTATTTTCATTGCAGTTATAATAAAGAATTAGAAAGTTCTAATAGACAAAACAATTAATTTAAGTGAAGTAACAAATGCATTAATAAAATTCTGATTCTTAGTTACAGTAACGTTCATGAAAAGTGGTAACACTCATGACAAGCGATAAGACTCATCTTGCAGCAAACAGCTTTTTTGTAACAATATATATAAAAAAAGATTTTTAAAAGTTTAAACTATGATTTGTGTAAAATAGATAGTCCTTCGAAAATTATTTATTAAGAATTAAAAATTTTAATCTTAAATAGCACTTACAAAACACGTGTGCAGACATGAAAATCCTGTTACAATTTTTAAATAATTATAAATATAGTATATAATATGACAAAATATATCCCTGAATCATGAATCTATTATAATAATAACTTAAATCTTTTACATGATTTATAGTTTTAGAATTACTTAACTTCTTTTCTCATGAGTGTTACTTTTTCCAAGTAACACTCATGTAAGGTAACACTCATGTACGGTAACACTCATGACATTTATTAAGGAATTCTTCACTAAAATAAATTCTAATTGTTTTATTGAAATTTTAGTTGGGCCTATTGATTCCTGAACAAAAAATACAGCATTCCCTAACTTAACATTTCTATATGTTAAAAAATAATAATAAATAGATGGGTAACACTCCTGTAAGAAAATAAAAATACTCACCATGTTGAAATGAACATTCTGATATATAGCAATTATAAAACAAAATTATCGCGTTCTAAATAAGCGCACTGTAAAGAAGAAACAACATCGTTTTCTGACTACCGTTGCCAACTGCAATATACAAATATTTTGAAAACAAATAATATTAACTTCCCTAAAGTAACACTCATGTTCTGCATGTGCGGACACAAAATACATTTAAATTTTTAACTCTTAGATACTAATTTTAAATATATAAACTATCTATTTGTTTAATTAACACAGGATATTTTACTTTTAATCCATACATAAAAATTTTAAAATGTTTGGAAGCATAAAAAGAGATTGAAATTTTGCGAGTTTTTTTATTCAGGACAAGTAAATTCCCATTACTTGCTTACTAAAGTACAAAAAAAAGATCACTGTTTCACAACTCTGAAAAAATCTAATGAATGCATTGAATTAAGCATAAAAAGATGTGCTAACACCTGATTTTAGAATATCAAAAAATAAATTTATTAATATGAAATTTAGATTTAAACGTCAGGACATCAAACTGGCAGTTCATGTGAAATTCACCCATACATTAGTTTTATATCATTATCAATATTTTAGGGAACTTTTGAACCAATGGTTTTACTATAATCAAACGCGCAGTGGATGCAAATCAAAAAATATTTTTTTTAAATCAAAATTAAACATTAGAAAAATAATAAAATTTCAATGCAGAATCTAAACAAAATTATTTTAAATAGAAGATATATTAAGTTCTCTATATTAAAAATACTATGCAATTATGTTTTATTACTGAGAAAAAAAAATATTTGACATATTGCACTACCAAGTAAAAAGTAAGACTCCTCAGACTCCTTAAACAAGTAAATACAGTCGAGTCTCTATATAACGAAATCCATCGTTCCAGTAAAAAATTCGTTATATAGAGAAATTCGATGTATAGAGAATGATGCTAAAAATAGTATTTAATGTGTAAATTTTGAACAAATATTATTTTTTATCGTTTTAATTAAGAATTTGAAATGTTTAAAAGTATATATTAACCTAACATTTTATTTCTTAATTATTTAAGCAGTTTCAAAAAAGAGAACAGACATTTATTTGAAAGCTTAATGAAAATCAAATAATTAAGACTTGCATTAATTTCAGAGAAAGAAATCTGTAATTTTTTGTTGTTTTGATTTTAAAATTGTTATGCTCTCAAAAAAAGCTCAAATTTTAACAAGGAATGAAAAATTGTAGTTAACATTTTCCAAGGCCTCTCTTATGTGCCTCTCATTGATTCCACACTTATATGTGTAACAATCCAATTGACTCTGTTTTGAGAAAGATGTTGAAAGGTGTATGGGAGGTGGGATGAACTCGTTCGATTTAAAGAACAAGGAGAGAAGTAATATTTATTTTTTTAAAAAACTCAGCACTGAACGATAAATCAGAAATAAGTCATGGAAAATTGATTCCATATGATTTCGAAGCTTTTTTTAAAACTGTTTTTAAAACTGTTTTTAATGTAATCATGCGAAAAGGGGACCGTTCCTACTAAAAATTCGTTATATAGAGAAATTCGATGTATGGAGTTTCGTTATAGAGAAACTCGACTGTAGTCTAAAAATCCTCAAAAAAAAAAAAAAAAAAAAAAAAAAATGTTGAAAAAGACTTAATTTAAATATTTATGAAAATTTATCACTTTCTTGGTCACACTGGACATTTTTAGGCATTTTGCAAATTCAGATGAGAAAATAACATTTATTTTATGAGGGATTCAGATTAGATACAGACATTCATTCGTTTGATTTCAATGTATAAAACATTCAGCTTTTCAGAAGTGATGTAAAAATGTAAAAAAAATCCGACATTTTAGTTTTTATACATAAAAGAACAGAGATCCCCGAATGAGGACCCAGGGACCGAAGAGGTTATATAACCGAACTCTTTTGTGTGGCTTTGTAAGTGAATTATAAATGTTTTTCATATCTTATTCTACAGAAAGCACGTATTAGTGCATCTCAGATATTTATATCAATTTTCTGTTATCTGCAGTACAGTAATATCTTTAAAATTCACCGCAAAGAACTTTTAACAACAGAGCATAATTTAACGGAGTACTTTTGAGCACTCCGGTCATAGTAAACGAACTATGAATGTTGTATTACTTCATTTTCAATACCGAACATGCTATACTGAACCACAATCTAGTTAAAGTACATCAGCTGCATGGCAATCTGAGTAGATTTATGCGAGTGACAGTTTAGACAGACGGACAGACAAATCCATAAACATTTTTCAATTAATTACGTTGGATAGTTTTTTAAATTGTTGATATTCATGAAAATTATAAATAAACAGAGGAAAACTGTCGTTAAAACGCGAATCACTTAACATATAAATTAATACAGGTGAAATCAGGGCATTAAAATTTACCTTTAATAGATTAATAGGGCGGTGCTAAGCAGGGGGCAAAGAGGGCTTTCGCCCCCGGCGCAGAAACTCAAAAAGAAATAAATTTATACTCCCATCATCGTTTATTTCTTCTTTTTTTGTAAAAAAAAATATTTACGTAAACATATTGTAATTAAAAAAAAAAAACTATTTAGAAAAAATAGTTGTTGTTCTCGGTAGAGAATTGGGAAATCTAAAGTATATCTGAATCTTTTTATTGGTTGAATTCCGCAACTTATTTAATTTTATTCGTTTCCTGATTGGTCCAAGTTTAATGTCCAAAAATGGAATACTTCTGTTTTTTATTTTATTCGTTTTCTGATTGGTCTAAGTTTAATGTCCAAAAACTGAATACTTCTATTGTCACGATGACAAAAATAGTAATAAAAACTTTTAAAAAAAATAATAATTTAAAAACAATTTGTGATACAGATTTCAAACAAATTTCATAAAAAAATGCATTTTTTTTCTCTACGCAACGGTGTAAAAATTTTAAATGTGCGATGTTAAGAAGCTGAAAAATTTGCAGTTCCAAAAATTGTAAAACTGAAATTTCGTTTAAAATTTGTTCATAATGAGTCCAGGAATGTTAATATTTAATCCATGTCGTACGTAATATGAGAGGTTCAGAAGTCAGTCTGATTAACTTTATCAAATTAAAATGCACATTTTAAACAGTTAAAGTTGTCTATCTTTAATTATCTGTTTTTTATCATTGGTCTAGGAATATTAATGTTTAATGAACGACTTACGTAATATATGGAAGCAGGACGTTTCGGTCCCGCCATTTCGGTCCTGCCATTTCGGTCCCGCCGTTTCGGTCCCGAGACTCTTCGGTCCCGACCCATTTCGGTCCCTATCCATTTCGGTCCCTAGCCGTTTCGGTCCCAAGACATTTCGGTCCCTAGCCGTTTCGGTCCCAAGACATTTCGGTCCCTTCCCCTGTAAAGTGAAATTTTGTGAAATAAGACATAATTTTATACGGAACATTGCAGAGTTTTTAAACTGAAGACCATAAAATTTTAGTATAATGCGATTATAAGTGGCCGAAAACAGCACACACGTATAACTTTTATCCAAAATATTATAATTCACACAAATTTTGTATGGTAATTCTAATCATAACTGGTAATCCTAATGATAATTAATAATCTTAATTCCCAAAACAGTTAGTAATTTTAATATAAAAACCAAATTAATATTTTATTAAATATATTTATTAATTAATAACATTATTAATTTACATAATTAATTTTACTTTAAAATAAACTCAATACATAATCCATTTTATGTTCAATAAATCAGTATATTTTTTAGTAGTTCTAAACTGAAATTTATCTTTTACTTGTTTATTTATTGTATATTTAAAATTACAGAAATTAAAAATAAAAGTAAAATAAGAATTATTATTAATTTTTCTGGGAAAGTAGGAGCGAAAAGGTAATACAAATAAATAAATAAATAAAAGCTTAAATTTGTCACTTAAAATTGAAAATAAAACTTTTTAAAATATTATTATGTTACATTTTAATATATTTTATTAAATATATTATATTTTATATATAATATTTATATTACTATATTTATGCATAATATTTATATTATTATATTTTAAAATATTATTATATTAATTTTATGTAAACAAAAATAAAAAATAATCATCTTATTAGAATGAAATAGGCCCAGTTTCAATAAATTAACTCACAAAAATTGTCTTCATGGCGTGAGAAGACTGTTAAAAAATGCAATCAATAAATACTATTATAAATACTATTATTATTGAAAAAAAAAAGTGGTGGAGGCAAATTTCTAAAAACAATTTTTTTATAGCATGCCCAGTTACGAAATCACTATTGCTTTCGCAATATTAATAATGGAAAGTAACTTATGAAAACAAATTTATAAGATGTAACTTTGTATTATAAAAATAATAAGAAAAATAAAAAAAAGTTGTTCTTAAATAAATATATCTCAATTCTGAATTATCAAAGGAGAGGGTGTAGATGGGTGATTTGAAGAAATATGTATATATTATAACTTATAACTGTCTAATTGAATTATTAAAGACATTTATTATTAAACTAATTAAAAGAAAAAAATAAGCACAGTTTTGTTATTATTTAATTAATGCTAATTTAAAGGCTCTAAAAAATTTACGTAAATAGCTAAACAAATATTTATGACAGTTTATATAAAATACTTTTTAGTTTATAGTAGTTTACAGAAGTTTATATAAAATACTGATACTAATAATTAATAATAAAATTTTACATATTTATTCTGATTAATAATAGTACTACTAAAAGCAAAAGAGAATATCCCTAAACTTATATCGCATTGTTTAATCAAACAAAATTTTCAGCTCGCTGTGATTTCATTATCACGAGTTATAAAAGTTTAAATTTATCGGACTCTTATATTCAACTTTTTATAAAACTTGAAGGGAGGGAGGGGGAAAATTAAAAAAGAAATAAAAAAAGCCCGAATATTGTTGAACTTATACCATTTGACAGGCCCACAACAATTAGAAACCGACTTGTAAGGTAGCGAGCAAAGAAATAACAAGGGACCGAAATGACTAAGGACCGAATTGTCTCGGGACAGAAATGTCTTGGGACCGAAATATCTCGGGACCGAAATGTCTCAGGACCGAAATGTCTCGGGACCGAAACGGCGGGACCGAAATGTCGTGTACCCTAATATATGACTCGTTATAATTATCCTAAAAATGATGTTTATTATTATCATTATTAATTTAAATAGAGAGTTTATTTATATATCTTTAAAATCTGAGTCTTTGAAAATATCATTTTCCAAATAACCGTTAAAATTTGTTAAATTACGTTTCTTCTTCTTCTTCTTTTTTTTTTTTTTTTTTATGAAAAAAATGTACGTAATTACATTCTATAGCATTTTGTTTCTTTCTTGGAATCCAAAAGGAATTATGCTGTACTGTTAGATGCATTTTTCTCACATATATTTTCCAGATTCCCTTTATCAAAATATAAGTGCAATGTCCTTTTACACTATTTAGTTGTTAAACTTAAAACTTTTTAATTTCCAAAATAAACTCCAAAAATAATTCAATAGAATTTATTTGTGTTTTTGCACCTTTTTTATTTTGTGGCACCTTTCACAAAGAAAAATTTTGGGAGTGAGGGAGGGTGGAAGGCAAATTGAAACTTCGCCTGGTGGCAATTTTCTCTTTGCACGGCGTTGCTGATTAAATCGTTAAATCGGGTTCATACAGTGCTTTTTTTACATTACACTCGATCGGCGAAAATTTCGTCTAACGCTGTCATCCTGCCTCAATATTTTTCCAATAAATTTAGTGTTTTATTTTATATTTGCACGAAATGCAACGAAATCGTGAACTGTCTTCGACCTGTATTAGCAGAAACTAAAACTAAAGCGTGCAGCAGTAAGAATGCAGAGGAGAAAATAATGTAGCGCAGTAGCTCGCTGTGACATCGATTAAGACACATCTTTTTGTTTTAACATTTGACCGTGTTGTTACCCTCGCGTTCGATCTTTTGTTTTGATGTCAGTCTATAGGTGTCGGTCAAGGGCCAGGCAGATAGCTATTGACCTTCAGAACATTCGTTTTGCCAGGATTCGGTGATTTTCTTATGGGTAAGGCGGAAATATATTTCAGTCAATGTGAATTTTATTATGGGCCATTCCTTTTAATGTTAGCGACAGGGTGGCTGTCAGTCTATTTATTTATAATAAAATCATTGTTATAAAAAATTTGATTGATTATGAGAGGTTCTTCAATTTAAATATTACATTCGTTTAAGTTTTAGTTGAAGCGGGAATAGATAAAGTTCGTCAACAAAATGATTTTTCTTCACGGATAGAATATTGACTATTATTTCCTCTTGTTCAAAGAATTTCATGCATTGTAAATATGCCTCAATATTTTGCCAGTAAATTCAGTGTTTTATTTTATATTTGCACGAAAAGCAGCAAAATGGCGATCGGTCTTCGACCTGTATTAGCATAAACTAAAGCGAAGAATGCAGAGAAGAAAATAATGTAGCGCAGTAGCTCGCTGTGACATCGATTAAGACACATCTTTTTGTTTTAACATTTGACCGTGTTGTTACCCTCGCGTTTGATCTTTTGTTTTGATGTCAATATAGGCGTAGGTCAAGGGCCAGGCAGGTTGGTATTGACCTTCAGAACATTTATTTTGTCAGAATTGGATGCTTTTTTATGGTTAGGGCGGAAATATATTTCAATCAATGTGCATTTTTAGTCTAAGAGCCGACAGCACAAAAACCTATGTTATTGAACACAAGGAAAAAAAATCTTTATTTTATGGAAAAGTAGTAATAGGGGAATCTAATGATCCATGTCTGCCGGAAGTGAAGTGGTGTATAAGCCAAAAAATAACACCACCAAAGGTTGGCTCGTATGCATAACATTTTGTTTGCCGTGTAATCAAAGGTATGAAAACATGGAAAACTGGGAGCAGGAAAACATAATGATAAACCTACGAATGAGCCACTAGTGGCATTAAATTTTGGCTTAAGCATCTCTTCACTTCCGACCGACATGGACCATTAGATTCCCCTATTACTATTTTCCATAAAATAAAGGTTTCTTTTTCATATGTTCGATAACATAGGCTTTTGTGCTGTCGGCTCTTGGACTATTTACAATAGGCCGTTGCTTTTACTGTTAGCGACAGGGTGGCTGTCAGTTTATTTATTGATTAAAAAGTCATTGTTATAAAAAATTTGACTGATTGTAAAAGTTTCTTACGTTTAAGTATGAATTCGTTTAAGTTTTAGTTGAAGCGGAAATATATAAAGTTCGTCAACAAAAAGATTCTTCTTCACGGATAATATTCACTATTGATTTGTTCAAAGAATTTTATGCATTGTAAGTATGCCTCAACATTTTGCCAATAAATTAAGTGTTTTATTTTATATTTGCACGAAACGTAGCTAAATGGTGAACGGTCTTCGACCTTTATTAGCATAAGCATAAACTAAAGCGTACAGCAATAAGAATGCAATGAAGAAAATAATATAGCGCAGTAACTCGCTGTGACATCGATTAAAATACATCTTTTGTTTTAACATCTGACCCTCGCGTTCGATCTTTTGTTTTGATGTCAGTCCATAGGTGTCGGTCAAGGGCCAGGCAGATAGGTATTGACCTTCAGAACATGCGTTTTTTCAGGATTCAGTGCTTTTTTATGGGTAAAGCGGAAATATATTTCAATCAATGCAGATTTTACGGTAAACCATTGCTTTTACTGTTAGCAACAGGGAGGCTGTCATTTTATTTATTTATTTAAAAAATCATTGTTTTAAAAAATTTGGCTGATTATGAGAGGTTATTCAGTTTAAATATACATTCGTTTAAGTTTCAGTTGAAGCGAGAATTATATAAAGTTCGATAACAAAAAGATTCTTTTTCACCGCACTGTAAAAAATGTTCTTTAAATCTACGGTGCAGCAATGTTACTAGCAGTTTTTGCCATTTTTTTATGGGTGGGCGGAAATGTATTTCAATCAATGTGAATTTTACTACAGGCCGTTGCTTTTACTGTTAGCGACAGGGTGATTGTCAGTTTATTTATTTAAAAAATCATTGTTATAAAAAATTATGAAATACTCTGATTATGAGAGGTTTTTCAGTTTAAGTATACATTCGTTTAAGTTATAGCTGAAGCCAGTGGTGCAGTCGTATAAAATCAGGCGGTATGCAGTCTAAGCACAGTGTATACGCTCAAGGCAGAGGATATACCCTACAGCCCTCAGCATATATACCATGTCTTTCTTGAGAAACAGAGGTTATACGACGTCACTTAAAAAAGTCAGAAAGTATACGGCGTATACCCCCATATACCCTCCACTACATCCCTAATCGAAGCGGGAATACATAAAGTTCCTCAACAAAAAGATTCTTCTTCATGGATAGAATATTGACTATATTATTTTCATTTGTTCAAAGAATTTTATGCATTGTAAGTATGGCTCCATATTTTGCCAATAAATTCAGTGTTTTATATGCACGAAACGTAGCGAAATGGTGAACGGTCTTCGACCTTTATTAGCATGAACTAAAGAATGCAGAGAAGAAAATAATGTAGCGCAGTAGCTCGCTGTGACATCGATTAAGGTACATCTTTTGCTTTAACATTTGACCGTGTTATTACCCTCGCGTTTGATCTTTTGTTTTGATGTCAGTCTAGGTGTAGGTCAAGGGCCAAGCAGGTAGGTATTGACCTTCAGAACATTCGTTTTGTCAGGATTCGGGGCTTTTTTTATGGATAGGACGGAAATATATTTCAATCAATGTGCATTTGAATGTGCTATTGGTTTATTGTTAGCGACAGGGTATAGCTATTAGTTTCCATTTGCTGAAAAAACCCTGTTATGATAGAACCCTCCGATTATGGTAGATTTTTCAATATAAATATACAGTGCCAGAAAAAAAACGTTGACCCTCATTAAAAAATGGGAAGTTTTGAGACATTTGGTCCCTACATTCAGATATATTCATTAGTAACGTTTCTTTTTTATTTATCCAGTTGTTATACTTGATATTAAGAGTACGTCATATTTTTAAAAATTATCAATCTTTCTTGGTTTTTTTAAACCGGTTTTTCGTTTTGGTGTAGTGCCATTTGGTAAATCGGTCTTGCCTTTTTTACGGCACAGATAGTTTGCCTTGATGCATAAGTCTTTACGACTTACAGGAACAATTTGTTCTAATAAAGTCAAAGGACGAGGCTGCTCAAAAATTGTAAGCTTTTTACGTCGATTATCTGCACCAGAAGAATTTCATTTTGTAGAGAAAAGAATTAAAAAAGTTCCTCTTTTCAAATAACTACCAGAATTTAAAATATATATAAGGAGAACTCTAAATCATGTTAAGCTGCAAGGGCCACTATTTCACGTAACAAACGCATAAAAGAAACTCTCTCCCGGCTCTTCCACTTAATACTAAAAAAAATAAAAATAAAAATAAAAATAAAAATAAATAATTCATGTGGCTTGGTGTCAAGTATTTTTGCTGGCACTGTATATTCATTTAAGTTTAAATGAATCATTACCTTAATTAAATTTCAAAATTCAGGAAAGGGAAATGACAATCTACCATTGACACCGGCGTCTGTTGACATAATTGCAATTACTCAATTTGTGAAAATCAGCCCAACTTGATCACGTGACAACGGAGGGCTGTTTCTTTCAGTATATGCAATAAAACTGTCAAGGATTAAGTTTTTTTTTTTTTTTTTTTTTTTTTTTTTTTGGATTTTCAGATCAATTTTGACGTTGTGACACAGAAATGATGACTCTCAGCGAAAAAAATAGTAATTGAACCAAATCGAAATTAATCTGAAAATCAGTTTAAAAACAAAATGAAATTTGTTTTAAAACCAGTGTGCTTGAAATCCAACATAAAAACAAGATGCAAAGTTTATTTTATTTTATTTTATTTTTTCTTTTCTTTTCTTTTTTTTTTTTTTTTTTTTTTTTTTTTTTTGTATTATTCGAATGAAGAAAACTTATTATCGCGAGAAACATTTTAGTTCAATTCACACTCTTATACAACAATTACTGGTTTTATATCGAATTTCGAAATGTGTCAGGGACTCTTGAGACACTCTGCATAATGTATGATTTTAATAATAATATTTAATTACAACTCGAACTGTGACATTTATTTTTATTTAAAAAAAAAATTTTATTTGCGAAAAATATAAATTAAAGGGTGTCAGGACTTTTAAATTTTGAAAAAAAAATTAGAAAAAGTAAGAAAAATCATGCATTAAGCATAGATTATGAAACACTTTCCAACACTTCCTGAATTCTTTAACAAAACTTCGACATCCAGGGAAATAAGGTTGTTACTGTGCATAGCCAAATATGTATTCAGAACAGCCCCTGAACTTTTGAACAGCCCTGTATTTGATCTGTCGGTTGATATACATACTACTCTCTTAAAAAGTCAGCCACAAAATAACTCAAGTTGAGCCGAAATCACTCATCTCACGTTTTGAAAGGCAGCTTCTCGAAAAGAGTTGAAATAACTCAAGTGGACAAGTTGTTTTTAAGTAATTTAAATCAAGATGAGGTATTTAAATTACCAATTTAAATCAAGAAGATCCAATAGTTTGAAAAACAGCTCATTTATGATCGAAAAAATTATAGCTCTTTCATGAGAAGCCAAATCAACTCTTTCGTTTTAAACATGTACATAATGGGGAAACTTAATTTAGAACGAAAACGCCTAACTGACTGAAATTTTCTTTCAGCAATTTATACTAATAGATGGAAAGATACTTAAATACTTTTGTTCAGCCCTGTAGTTTACCTAGTGCCTTCATTACACAAAAGTATTTTTCTAAAATTTAGTTAGAACAAAAATACACTTTAAACTATTTAGATCATATTTTCAGAAATTATCATACATTGGCGACCATGTATCCAGTTCTTTGCGTCACCCTGTATATCATTTTATCTATATTCTACAATCATTTCTTTGTAAACTAAATGCAGTTCAACGTAAAAATGCATAATTCATTTTAAAACCACTTTTAAGTAAATTACGTTCATATTCAGTAACCTTTCTGAGTATATCTTTTGTGTAACCCTGTATATCTAAATTATGTAACTAGTAGCATTTATACGCACCATATAATGTGCATACATTTAGTGAAACTTAAAAGCGCATATCATATTTAAAAATGCATTTCATCCACACAACAGCCACCATTCATACTATACAGTACTTCGGATAGAATACACCACGGACTCTCGTTAATTCGAAATCGGATAAATTAATTCGAACTAAACATGAAGTCCCAAAATTTTCAATGACAGAATAACGTTAAAAATTTTTCATTTATTCGAACTCATTTTCTCTCGACTTCGTTTAATTCGAACAAACGTAAATTCCGATTTTCCATTTTTCCTTGCTTTCACATGGACTTCAGATCTTTAAAATAATTTTCTTTCTTTCATTTTTATCAGAATTGTTCCGAAACTGGTATACATATAATCCCATTCCTTTGATACCCGCTTTCTTAATGCCCCGTCTGTCCATCAATGACACTTCCAACTCTTCTTCCATTGTGCTTGTTCCTAATCCCTTAATTAGTTTATGTATTTATGTATTTTAAATTAATATTAAGTCATATTCTAATCAGGGTTCTCGCTGTCGCTCGCCATTTCGCCAAATTGCGAGTGAATTTTTCATTTGGCGAGTAAATAAGCGATTATATTCGCCAAATTGCTAATGCTCAATTTTTGCTTTTTCTTTCTAATTTTTTCATACATACATATTTTTAATATATTTGTAGCGGATAGTTGAAATTGATAAACAATCGTTGTCACACTTATAAAAATTTAGATTATTTTAGAGCATATTGAAAAAAAGTTGGTTCATTAAATGATTAAAGGTTTTTTTTTTTTTTTTTTTTTTTTTTTTTTTTTTTTTTTTTTTGCTACATGGAGAATTTATTTTGCTAATACTTTTTTCATTTGGCGAATGTTTTTTATTTTTAATTAGCCAAATTACTAACGTTGGTCAAATGCCAGCGAGAACACTGATTCTAATGATAACGGCCGAAATAAATTTAAAAAAAAAAACACAATAACTTTAATTCCTTTGTAATAGTACCCCTCTAATCCTTAACTGTCCCGGACGTTTATATACGTCTTCAGAGAATGCGTGCACATATTGCAAAAATAGGGAATTTTCATTGCAGTGAGACAATTTTCACCAACAGTGCCGTGTTTTGCATACATATAACGTGTGCGTTTTCTTACTGTTATTTCAGAAAATTAATCGCCACCTTATTTATAATACCATCAGATTTTGTCGGCAGTTAAGGGTTAAACATGTTTTCCTTTCATATTTTCCATAATTCGAACATTTCTTGTGGTCCCGACGCGTTCGAATTAACGAGAGCCGACTGTATTTGAAATATTTTTTGTGTCCCTGTAAATGCTAAGCACTTCATATTATGCGCAAAATAATTCATATTAAGCCTCAGCGACGTATATCATTTTGATTATACATGAAATCGCGAACCATAATTGAAATATGTCGCTAAGAATTCCTCTCTTTATTATTATATAATAGAATTATTTCGTGTGGCTCTGTAAATGAATAATAACTATTTTTTCCACTACATATTTTACAGAATGTATATTTTAGTGCACTTCGTAGATGCATATAAATTTGAGTATGTGTGACCGTGTGTAACACCTTTAAAATTCATTTGAAACGATTTTTTCTCATAGGCCGTAGAAATACTTTTAATTTTGCTAATGTTGTAATTAACAAAGTTACATAACCCAGACACTATATTAGAGCTTTCAAATAAAAGAATTTCCCACACCTTCATTTTTTTAAACGTTGTAATTAGCAAAGTTATAAAACCTAGGCACTCATTAGGAACTTTCGAATTAGAGAGTTTCCCACACATTCAATTTTTCAAATGCTGTAATCAACAAAGTTACATTACCTAAGCACTATGGTGAAACTTTCAAATTAGAAAATTTCTTACACCATCAATTTTTCGAACGTTTAATCAGCAAAGTTACATTACCCAGGCACTCATTGGGAACTTTCAAATTAGAGAGCTTCTCACACATTCAGTTTTGCAGATGCTATAATCAGCAAAGTTACATTACCTAGGCTCTATGGTGGATCTTTCAATGTAGAAAATTTCCCACACCTTCAATTTTGCTAATGTTGTAATCAGCAAAGTTACATTACCTAGGAACCACGATGAAACTTTCAAATTAGAGAATTTCCCACATCTTTAATTTTGTAAACGTTGCAATCAGCAAAGTTACGTGACCCAGGCACTACGGTAGAACCTACAAATTAGAGAGTTCCCCCACACACCTTCAATTTTGCAAATGTTAAATACAATTCCTATTTTGCCTGACAATGGTCAACGATAAAATAAGCACTCTAAATAAATCTTCTGTTTTTAGTAGCGCGACAAAAACAGAGTATCACGCGACTGAATCATAAAAAATGCGCGAAATTATTTACAGATACGGTTCATTGCTTTTAACAGTGTCTTCGCTTTGTTTCGAGATCCTGTATTCACAGATAAATAAATCTTTACAGCTTGTTTTTGTTTCTTTGAACTTAACTGACATCATAATATGCGGACAATAGTCTCACAGAGCAGCTAAATTAAAATAAGGTAATTGAATTTCCTTGACAAAGTAGCATCTTTGTTTACGATTGTGAAAAGGAGTATTAACAAGAAAGAAAAATAATGCTCCACGCTTAAAGTATGGCTCACATGATTGAGTTTTGCTTGATTTTTTTTTTTCTGTCTACAAAAACAGAAGAGGGGTGCAGAGGTGCAATGCACTTTGTTTCTGCACTATAGAAACAAGGCCCGACTATGATCTTTTTGAGGAGGGGGGGGGGGGGTGCTGTCACTGTCCTACTATGTAAGCGAAGTGAAATTTTCAGGCATATACATCTTTTTATTACTAAAAAATTTTTAATCATAAACAAGTTTTTTTAAGAGTCACAGGGAGAACGCTAAATATATGAATAATTACACAATGATAAGAAACATTAAAAATCCTTGCCTGCTTGGCCTACAGGCGGAGGTACATTTTGAAGTTAGGTACAAGTTTCAACAACAATACCTAAATCAAGATTAAAGATAACCCCAGTTTCTTCACTGAGAATGAGTTCTAGGGACCTAAACCTTTTGTTAAAAATTGTAATATACACGCATATATATATATGGAATAGATTTAAAAATGTCGAAAATAAAATCAGAAAACTTCAAAATATTAAAATATACCAATATTTCCATAGTCTGGTTTTTATCATATTTCAATACGTTTTTTGCAAATTCACATGACGTTATATATTCACCTGCTTTTCGTCCATTATATTTCCAATATAATGTAATATTTTCTTATTGGCATATTCCATTGATTAGTGTCTACACAGTAT